>OZ022263.1:237841248-240676248 GCA_963978885.1 Nemotelus pantherinus
ATGCATAGCCTGGAGCATTGTCTACTAATAAAATTGATTTGCCATTAAGGTTGTTCTCTGCTTGAAATTGCCTTACTTGTTTGACAAACGACTCGTGAACCATTTTACGAAAAGAGTTGAAGTCATCCATGCATTTTTCGTTGAGTAGTATTCAACTAGAAGGTCGGTGCAGGTTTTAATTGCTCTAGGATTTTTTGCTTTTCCAATGACCATCATTTTAAGCTTATGTGTGCCATTCCCGTTTGTACAAGCAATAAAATTTACTCTCTCTTTCGAGATTTTTCTCCCTGGAGCAACTATTTCCGTAGTAGACACCAACGTTCGATCCGGAAGTAGTTTCCAGAATAATGCAGATTCATCCGCATTATATGTTTGGGTGGGCAATATATTCAGCTCATAAATTTTTTGTGGGAATTTTCGTAGAAAGGGTTCCACGCTAGATGAGTCGTTAGACAGTTTCTCTCCGACCACTTTGAGGTGACGAAGACCACGTCTTTTTTTAAATCTATTGACCCATCCTTTACTTGCAGTAAATGGTTTATTATTATAACATTTAGAGTGAATTTGAGCAGCCTGTTCTCGTAAAATATTCGTTGTTACGGTTGAATGTCTTTCTCGCTGCACCAAAAACCATTTATAAAATTTTCGCTCCATTTATGGATAATCTGGTTCCCGCAAAACTTAGGAGCTACGACGCAATTCGCGATGTAGCTAAAAAATTAGCATTCAAATATAACCGATGCACATTTAAAAACTAAAACATACCTTTTTATTTTTTCTTTATTTTTCTTTATATCCGAAATTGTAGATGTACCGATACCATATTTTTCTGCTAGCACCTTTCCACTAGCTCCATTGTTCAGTTGAATTAAAATCTTTTCTTTTTCCGCGATAGTTAACGTTTTATGCGACCTTTTTGATGCTATTAGACGATTTTAAAAATGCTTTATTTATTTGCATATTGCATCCATTTTGCATATTTCATACATTTTGCATATATTTTGCATACGTAATTGCATGAACATCCGCAGTCTAGTCATCAGTGTCAATGCCACTACCATATTCCCAAGACATTCCAATACCGGAAAGATTTTCCAGTTCGTCGAGCTCATCGAGTTCTATGGTTGAAGACAGCGAACCAGGCTCTTCTAGTGGAGAGGTATTTCGAGATCAAACAATCACAGAACCACATTTGATTAGTCAAGCAAAGCTAGACGACTATCTTAAAGGTTTATATTTGACCAAAGAACAACATCATCAGCAACAGCAGCTTCATCAGGATAATTCTCAGGCCATATGCACCCTTCGCAACAACCAAGTCAGATGGTCCGTCATCCAGCCAGCCAGCAATCTACTGCGCCTAATCATCATGGCCCATCATCCTCTGCTTCTAGCTCTTTGGGTCTTCCTCACACCGTTCCTCTGCCACAACGACTTAGGATGTTAAAACGTATGTGTTGGCTAAGCTAGTCCGTCTGCCTTCGTTCCTTACGTGTACGAAATTGAAAAAGGACAACCTTAATAACCAAATCATCGCCTCGTTTCGAATCACACTTCCATTTGGCTCAGAAAAGGCTTTCCAAATCAATTTCTGGCCTCCTGGCGCCTTAGTTAAGGAGTTTATTCCGAGATTTCGGAAAAACTTTAGCTCGAATGCATCACGGAGTTTCGAAACTAGACTCATCAACAAACTTAACATGTATTTTAGAACCAAGCTAAGCATGTTTAACCTCTCTTCTTCTCTGTCTTCTGATCAAATTATTTGACTTACCGAATCGTGGTCAACTGGGGATATTTATAATAATAAAATCTTCCCTCTTCATGCTGTTTTTCGTTGCGGTCGTGATCGTACTGCGTCCATGAAAAAATACGGTGATGGTGTTTTAGTTGCTATCCACAAGTCTCGTCAAGGAACACCCCATCCTGCCCCTCCTGTTGAATGTAATCGTCCGTGTTATTCTTGCTCCCTCTAAAATTCTGATTGTCTCTGCGGTCTAAGTTCCATGTAATTCCTCTGTTAGTGTTTGCGACCGATTTTTAGTTGAGCTCTCCAGTTTCGTCAACAACCGTTTTCCCTTTGCTTCATGATTAATATGTGGCGACTTCACTTGCCGAACCTGGTGTGGAATGCTAACTTTTCTTCGATACTTTCCTCTACTAATATTTCCCTAATTACCATTTCCTTCCTCTCCTCATGCTCACTGTCTCAATTGAACACTGTTCCTAACATCAACAATAAAGTTCTTGATCTTCTTCTTCCAAATATTCCCTCACACAACATCACTGTGCAAGCTGAGGACATGCCCTACGTCCCACCTGACCAGCACCTTCTTCCACTACCCATAGAAATTGCTGTTGACTTTGTGTCTAGTAAAACTCCATCTAGGCCCTCGCGTTTTAATTATCATAAAGCGAACTTTGATGAGATGGCAAATGAAATCAACTCAACAAACTGTTACTCCTTTTGCCGCGGATTAACTGTTGATGAACTCACGCCCCGTTTTCATAATTTCCTCTCCAGCTTCATCACCCGTTTCACTCCGTCCAGTCGTCCCCGCAAATCAAACAATGCTTCTTTGTTTCGGCATGATGTGGCGTCTGCCCTCAGGGCATAAGATGCAGCCCTTACTAAGTTCCGTGCTTCGGGCTGTTGGATTGACTACCTCGAATTCTCAAAGCTTCGCACAGCGGCCAAAACTGCCGTCAAACAGGCTATGCATGGTTATTTCAAACACATCGAATCCTCTATTCGTTCTAACCAACAAAAGCCCTTTTGGTCTTACGTCCACTCCTTGAAATATTCTCATCGTTTCTCCGATTGTATGTTCCTTAATAGTGCCACTGCTGTGATCTCTTTGCAGTTTACTTCTCCTCTTTCCTTTCCAAAAATAATCCGGTCACGTCTTATGAACTCCCAAATTTTCCTCCGTCACCCATCTCCTGTATCCAAACAAGCCCTCTGGAAATTGAGTCCTTACTTCAATGTCTTGATGTTAATGTCGGTTGTGGTCTTGACGGCATTCCGAACCTGTTCGCCAAATCCCTTTCGTCGTCCCTATCTGTTTCTTTGTCTATTATCTTCAATCTTAGTTTCTCCTCAGGCTCTTTTCCCTCTTACTGAAATTCTGCTCATATTTCTCCAATACATAAATCCGAGGACCCAAGTTGTATATCCAATTATCGTCCTATTTCACTCCTTTCTTGTTTTAGTAAAGTACTCGAAAGAGTTGTTTACAATAAGCTACTTCCTATGTTTGGGTAACCTTCACTAACCTGGTCGTTTCCGCCTTAGACCAGCAGAAGCAAGTTTACTACCCTCTTTCTGGGGCTTCTCAAAGCTCAATACTGGGTCCTCTGCTATTCCTGGTATTTATCAACGGACTCCCTTCCGTTAGCCGTTCTCCCTGTCTTCTATTTGCTGATGACTTTAAAATGTTCAGAGTGTTTGATAACAATAAGCCCACAAATTGATTCGCTTAATGATTGTCACCAGTTGCAGCATGATCTTTGAGACACAATGAACTACAGCTTGGTCCTTTTCCACCAACCTTCTCTATATATAGTCTTTCACGCCATGTAGGACTATAGTACATGGCGTGGAGGACTATAGTACATGACGTGGAGGGCTATAAGCATAGCGTCTGCTCCTATGTACTTTTCGCTATGTACAATGGCGTGTGGCGCTATATTTTATCACAATCCCAAAATCGACTATGTACATGGCGCCAGAAGTCTATAAACTATGGCGTCTGGCGCTATGTGTGTTTTCAGTGTTCTGTCATTATTTCATTTTTTGTTATCTTAATTATATTATACTTTGTTTTGTATTGTATTGGCATCGTAATTCACCTTTTTTTGATATTGAACTTTCTTAATGCAATTTTTATGAGTTATTTAGTGGATTTTCCCTTTTGTTGTTGTAAAACTGGTTTTGTGATCGGGCTCGCTCTTGTTAAAACGGAAATGAATAAATAAATAAAAAAAAGAAAAATCAAAATTAATAGGCTCGCGATCAAAACTTTTCCAAACTGACATTAAAATTGCAGCTTTTCACATCACATTTCTTTAGCTACATTTTATTCAAATTAAGATAGATTAGTGTTCTGTAATAATATTGATGGATTAATGCCAGCATTAAGTCACAAGCATAATTTATTGATAGATCAAAACGAAGTTTATAAGTAGTTTTACTCGATAACGGTAATATAATTGCATCTTTGCTTGTAGCATACGGCGCTCACTCGAAAGAAACCTACGATATTTTAATACAAATTCTGGAAAATATCAAATATGTAGGACACAAATGGCAAAATTGTGCAGATTTAAAGATAGTGACTTTAATTTTAGGGTTGCAAACTGGCTATACAAAATATTGTTGTTTCCTCTGTGAATGGGATTGCAGAACGCTTTTAGATCACTACATAAAACAAAACTGAGTCGGTTTTGTGCTTTATCAGAAAAATGTAAAAAAAGGAACTATTAGTACCAAAAATGTTTTGAAAAAAAAATTGCGGAAGCGCTTCCCAAAGTGGGACCTGGATTTACTTTCTTAAAATAAAATTTCTTTCGCTATGTGAGGGGAGAATTAAAGAAGGAAGTTTTATAGAACCTGACATAAGAAAATTAATCAATGATCCCGCTTTTTATCTGACCTCAGTTTCAGGGGAAAAATTGTTGGTCGGCTTTTGTCGACGTCGTAAAAAAAGGAAAAAATACATAAATATAATAAAGGAAAATTCCTTGCCAATCACAAATCACCGGATTTTCGTAAAAAAAGAATTAAAAAAATAAAATAAAACTGATGTTGAATGCTTATCACAAATTAGGATGCAATATGTCGTTGAAAATCCATTTCCTATACTCCCATTCGAGTTTTTTTTTCGGATTACATGGGTTTAGTAAGTGATGAGCACGGAGAAATTGCAGAGTTTGAGAAGCATTATCAGGATAGTGGGAACCAGCCATGCTTGTAGACTACTTTTGGGACCTACTGACTACAAGAGGAAAGCCAATCATTCCAAAGAATAAATAAAAATGTATGTCACTCCTTCATACAAATTTAAAAGGAAATCAATAAATGCTTTTCACTACTAAATCCGACGTGGTGTAACAATTTTATTTATACGTCTCAATCGGCTTTAAGGTGATGAATCATAGTTGCTTGGTGTAACGTCGACCCTCCATATTCCATATTCTATGCTAAGGTCTTAGCCTTGGATTGTTGGTCCCTACGATTTTTCAATGAGCTAACCGTTTGGGCATTCATTAAAGTGCTCCAGAATACCTTCAGAATCAGGCTCCCCATTTTGTCCTTATACATAGTATACGCAGCGTGGTGTGTACTGTGTCACATTTCGGCCTATTTGGTAGAAATGTTATGCGAGAATCTTGCCCTCTACTTCTTTCTTTTTCACAGAGCAGGTTTTGCTGTCAAGCTACTTTTTTCTCTCTGTTGAGTATATTTTATGTTCTTTTGACTTCTTTGTATTCCTCTCTGCGTGCCCGTGCTCTATGAGATTGTTGCATCGCTCAATAAGCAACATCATCAAACCTGTCGCTTCAATCTCTCCGCATACTTCCTGACATGAAGTCAACAGTACTAACAACACTATTCTTCAGTGTCCATTTGTTTTGTACGCCCGGTGTCTTGGCCCCAGGACTTACTCCTCCTCAATCAAGCACTTGGGACATATGTCCTGCGTGATACCAAAAGTGTAACTGGTATTCTTGTCACGCAAAGTAACTGTATTTATCTAAACTTGATCCGGAGCCAGGCAATTACCACTTTATTGTCTTGCCGCTGATAGTTTTTTTTTCGTGTTTAGTTCGAGAAATTTAAATATGCAAAATGCATCTAACAATTTTTATTGCAAACAAAAACTTCAAAATATTTTTATGGGTTTTTTAATTCCCATTGAAATGTTCGCGGGAATCTTGCTGGACTTACGCTATTGAATTTTTTTTACAAAATAACATTCACAAGTTTTTTCTAGAAAATAGTCAAGTCGTTAAAAATAAATTCTACTGTATCTAGCTATTTCATCCAAAAGCTGCAACGATGAAAACCTGTTGTAGAAGAGCAAACAATATGACCAAGTGATTATTTTGGTCGTGACATGTTTTCCCATTCATAAGTTCAAATAACATACGATTAGCATGTCTCTAGAAGCGCTAGAGTGGATTCAAATGTTTACCCAGTTGACCTGGCGTTATTACGTCTTGTAAGCACCCATACATATGTGGAAAATCCGCGCTTGAAATTTTTCGATAATGGATCTTTTGAGAAAATCAAATAAATTGGGTACTGCTGAATCAGTGGGTTTTTAAAGATTTGAAAAGAGTTCAGATTTAACGTCAAATCAAGCAAAACTATATAAACGATTCGAAAATTAAAACCCACACGTGGATATTTACGTCATCTTGTCTCTGATATTTTGTTCTTCAGCGTTTTATATTATCATGCAGAAAAAAGGAAAGCAATGTCCGAGTTAGCACGTACGACAAACTGCATGAGACTTCAAACAGAGGCGGTTCGTTCTAAATGCATTCTTCTAAACATAGTAACAATAATGACGGCGAATTAAAATTTATGTTTGCCGAAAAATTTATTGAGCACTTGCAAGTTGTATAAAAAGTTCAAACAAATAGAGCTTTGAGTAGATCATCATTACCGTGACTTTGAACCCGGACCATTAATGCACTAATGATAGTAATAATATTGACTCTTTGGCTTTCGTCGATCAATTTTTTTAAATTCTCTTCATCGGTTAGTATGTACTTTCAGTGTTACCAGCGGCTTACATGTTTTGCTTACAAACCCAAACAAAGCTCAGAGGCGTCGACCTCAATTCATCTTTCACAACCTGCAACTCATTAGAGACTGGATGCTGCCAATACTCAGCCGAGTAAAATAATCAATGACCAGTTAAAAGTTCATTGATCGCTTGGCCAGAAAAACAAAATATCAAATTTATTATAGCAAAACGTAAAATCGCACATCGAAAACACATTCCACCAACTGCAATGATGTTGGATGCAATTTTTACGGCATAGTCTGGAGCTATTAAGCAGTTTTACGACATAAAATCCACCTTGACCTCACTAGATGTCAGATGTCTACTGCTATCTACCTCGCTGTGTTAGTATCTTTCAGTCGTTCATATCAGTATCTCGCCCCATCTTGGTTTACGTGGATTTATGTGATTTTGTCGATGTGAAGCACTGAATTTCGGCCAACCTTGACCCACCGAAACCAAAAATTACTTCTTTTTCTTCAATCGAATTCATAGATACTTGACTAAGTGCACTGGTAGTGGTGACTGGTTTCAAATTTTCATTTCGAATTCAGATCGATCCGATCGGCTTCAGCAAAAAATCTCCGGTTTCGTGGACGAACAACGAAAGATACTGGTTCGAGTATAGTCATCAGTAGGTCAAATTTTGGAGATGGCTTACTACGTTTTTTTACAGGTTTGTGTGTTTGCTTGCTGCGCATGTATGAAGAACATTACCAACTCTTTTAATGCAATTGATGCAGTCCAGTGATTTTTGATTTTTTTTTTTCATTTAAACGTTAAGATATTCGGTGATTGTTTGTTAAGAGATTGTGCAAAGATACGTTTGCCGAAGATTAGCACAATTAGCGGCGAGTTGAGTCGAAAGCAATAGCATGTATTATATCATTGAGTCTCTTACTGCACGAAAAATATTTTTGAATAACACTAAACAACAAACTGATGGGCCATTAGTTTGTATTCATCTAAAAGAATCTGATTCGAAATTTCGATAGATTGCTGAAACAGGGCATTTGTTTCGAGGAAGTAGTTAGAATAAGAACTTAGAATGTGTTCATAAGCTCTTGTTGTTTTCATTTTCATATGGTTGTGATTAAATTTACATAAAATTTTGATAGTATTGTGTATGTAAAATGAAGCCTGAGTAGCCGAGTGGATAGAGCACCGGCATAGATAGTATCTCTGCATAGATACCGAAAATTTTAAAATTTTCGTATACGGTAACCCTTAAAATCGTTCTATTGCTATAAGTTCCAATGCAGTCATTGGATCGTGACTCCGCAAAATTGTCGTAAGTTACCGTCCGTTATGAAAATTTTCAAAGCTGAAACACTTATAGGAGGCTAAGGCTCGATTCGGGCTGTAGTGCCCCGATGATGAAACACTTATTACTTACTTTTACTACGAGATCAATATCATTTGGAGATTTATTGGTAGCATCTCTGAGTAAAAAAAAGATAAAAGTTACGGTCACTAGCAAGCCATCCTAATTAACTCTAAGGCTTACACTAAATGTCCATATACTGTTGGAATTTTATTTTGATCTGACGACTGCATTGGAAGTTGTAGGACAAACAGCTTTTATTTTACTGAGCGGTTTTTTAAAACGGCATCACTGCCACAGAGTTGCCAGCATAAGCATTAAACTTCTACCAGACCTCGTTCTACTTAAAACCAATATAGTTTATGAATTTCAATTAGATATGATGATCCGGTCGTCAGATCATGTGAACACAAATATCAGATGCTAGGCAGCTAGATAGGTTTCACGGCTACGTCCTCCATGCAGACGCCGGAGAAGGCACAAAAAGTGCAGCTGCTATGAAGTTGAGAGAGACTCGGAGTCCTTGATGAACTTGGTAATCCTCTTCAGGTCCATCGATCCTTTGACCTTGCAATCGCACAGGAAGGTACTTTCACCCAGGACTTAAAAGCGTCCTTAAGATGTTTTGTCTGATGGTCAAATTAACCGAAGCCATCGGAATGGAAATCAGGATACTGTAGGGCATCCCCGACAAAAACTTGCCAACTTTTGTTAGTTCGTCCGGTTTACAGTTCCCCTTAATGTCCCTATGTTCTGGCACTCAAAGCAGTTTCATCGTTGAATGTCTCGAGATCCCGTTAAAAGATGCACGTAATTCGAAGACCAACTTTGAGGAGGTGTAAACTCCAGCAGAGGACTGTATACCCTTTTGACTGTCAGTAGAAATGCAGATATTCACCCCGTGATTACATAAGACCCAATTGGTCACTTCGAGAATCGGTAACACCTCCGCTTGAAAGACACTGCAATGTTCCGGCAAGCGGAAGGAAAGCTTCAAGGCTAGACCACACTCCCTCTGTCGTTCAGTTTATTTTTTTAACTCCCTAGCCCATTCCTCTCTGTCTGGGATCTGCGCTTAAGTCTACTCGAATGCACTATTGCTCAGTCAGAGATGGCTGAGGAAAATTTTTAGAAATGAGCAAGCTTAGAAGCAAAGGAAAACCTCGAACTAGTACGTGCATTCGGGCATAAGGAGCACCAAGAAAATGAGGAAGCTAATACTTAGCCAAAGAATGGGCTGAGATTGCCTATATTGGAGTTGAAAGCACAAAACT
This sequence comes from Nemotelus pantherinus, assembly GCA_963978885.1. NCBI lineage: Eukaryota > Metazoa > Arthropoda > Insecta > Diptera > Stratiomyidae > Nemotelus > Nemotelus pantherinus. The sequence continues at coordinate 237,850,641 of OZ022263.1, forward strand.
GACATTGAAAATTTTAAGTTATACCAACAAATACTTTGTGATTGTGTGAAAAGCGGAATATATTAAAATTCAAAATAGACACGCGATTGCCGATCGTTGGAGAGCTTCGTATACTTTTAAAAATAATCAAAAACGCAAACTATATGCAGTTGTTAAGTCAATCAAAAATATTAGTACATAAGATTAAGAGAAAAGCCAAATTTATAACCGATCTTCAGGATCATGTTTGGATCCATCAACCACTCAATTATTTCTTGAGATTCAAAAGGGGTCAACTATCGGTTATTCTGCATCACATTAAAACATAGTGCTCAGGCTGGAGCGTAGTCGAGGAAAACACCGCGGTATACACCTGAAACTATAACTGCTGTGTAAGGAATGTCCCAGTAAAATTTGACCCTTTTACTATAGCACATAAAATGAAACCTTTTGAGTTTAGTTATTGCTTTCAGACACCTTTTCCTTGGAACGATCTGGAACTTTCTAAACCTTATATGTTCTCAGGTTGTAACGTTTCTTCATTCGATTGACCGTTGGCTTCGATATACCAGCAACTACTGCCGTATCTCGAACGGAAATCTTGGGTTAGGTTTCGAACTCCCTGACAATTTTCTTCGCTAAGTCCTTGTCTACACTTCCCGGATTTCTTCCTGATCCTCTTTTCCTTTTAACAGCTAGCCCGCTCTTATAATTCGCTATTACTCGTGTGACCGCCCGCTGAAAGTTACGTTTTAAGGTCCTTGAAAACTATTTTAACATAATTTGCTGTCGTACTTTGTCTTCTTTCGACTCTATGTTGCCAGTTAAAGAGCATTTCAATGAACGAACACTAATATAGTTTTCTGTCTTTTATATTATAGTATATCACTTAAATATTAGGAGCAGGTATACACACGGCAATATTCACAAAGATAAAAGGATCAAATGTTACTTGGACAGCCCTTGGTTCATTGTGTTTCACTTGGCACAATTTCCAACTGCGTACTACGGCTTTGTGAAAGCCGACGCGGACAACGAAATCAAAAAAGATACCGAGCCTCTGGTTTAATATGGAGGGCTTGACGTACTCAAAAGACTACCTCAGCTTGAATACCAATAGAGCAAAAGGAACAGTGGTTTTCTGCAAAAGGCCCCATGGTGAGGTCACTTTCCTTGCCAAAGTACTCCCACAGGATAATAAAGGAGCGAGGCTACTTCTGCAGATATTATGGAGAAGCGGGATAGAATGTAGAGTACTTTCTCACACAATGACCAGTACTAACGAAGCGAACATTAGAGTTCTTTAGCTCTGATCTGCCCTCCATAAAGGATATAAGAAAAGTTTCATCCGGGGACATAACCAGATTCACAGAAGTCAGAATATCCTATAACTTATAATGCGGAAGAGGCACAATAGACCCAGGATGTCGCAATTGCTAGGGGTCGTCTAGAGGTTCTACATTGAAAAGACTATCTTGTGTTTTTGAATCAAATCGATAAAATCTTTTCATCATGATTAAGAAGCGGTTTCTGATATACTTTTTAATGCTTTATAGTAAAAAATCTCTCATACTTCTTTGAAACATTCAACTATCTAACTGTTTTTGGTCAAATAAAATTCTTACTAGAATCTATCTATATTCTTTCATTTCAGGTAACCGTAACTATCGCCACTCGTTAATTCGTATCCGTCCACTTACGTAAATGGTCGATTAACTCTACATAGCTACATTTTAGTATTTCATCAAAAAAACCATTTCGTAACCGACAAAATGATCAGTATACTATTTGGTGCTTTATCTGCAACTTTCGGCATTTCGCTAATTGTTGTTGCGCTAGGTTTTTACTTTTTCAAATCATCAAAAGAAATGCCTAGAACATGGCACGAATGGCAAATAGAACTGCAAGAACAAGGTGTTGGAGCTGTCGGTTTGGTTACGGATTTCACACTACGATCGCGAGATCGAGTCGGTAAGTATGAAATTGCAATTATTCTAGATACAAGAATATGGATGAGATTTTTACGTCAACTTGATTTTTGTTTTGTTTTGATGCACTATTTGATTACTATAAATCATTTCAGAATTTTCTTTCGCATCATTATTAGTCGTTCTAAATCCTAACCATGAGTGTGATCTTCACTCATGCTCTGGGCCGTCGAACGACTTGTAATGGGGCACTATTGTTTTCATTCAGTAAATCTTAGTATATTTACTGGGTATACTTTAGCAACAGGATGCTATCTGCGAAAACACTCAAAAATCTCTATAATGTAAAGAATCACAAACGTGGATATGACGGTTACTGTCTCTAATGTAATTTAGTAATGCGATAGCCTAATCTCTTTGTGACACATAGCATACCGGTTACACAGCAAAACAAGTCCAATATAGCTACAGCCCAAAAAAAACAAACCAACAAGTCCCAGCAGCAACTCAAAAAACATATGCACAAAAACATTTAATAAAGACTCTTTCCCTATATGGATTGAATCACTTCCACAAAGTGCATGCTTGGAGCTGTGCCCTATGAGTCGAAATCAAATATGGCAAAACAATAAATATACCACTTATTTCATGATATTTCCGCTTATCCAAACGAAATCTGAATTTAATCAATTCAGAACTAATCTATATAGCCTTCGAAACCTGCTTATCCCAAAATATAGTCCGCGTTGGTCATCACAATCGTTTAGATATCTGTTTGTTTTCACATAGTCTCAAGGTCAGAGCATTGCGAATTGTCTTTTTATCTCGGGTAATTTAATTTCGAACACAACGAAGAAATGAATGAAACTCAAAAATGAGTGGACAGTTCGTATTCACAAATTCAAAGATACGCGACCAGCTATGTATTGATTTACGATATCATTCTCTTCGAATATTAAGCTTGGTCTTACTTTTGCATTTCACTTTTGCGCAAGCATTCCATGAAAAATCGAATAAATTTTCTAGACAGCAACAAAACTGTACACAATCAATCACGTATTTTTGCTATGTTCCATTTTGAATTTTAATTAATCCGATGACGTTTATTCTTACAGAATTGTACAAGCAACCAGATCGGGTAGTGGTTATAACGGGTGGCGGCCGAGGAATTGGTTTGAAAATCATCGAGAAACTGTTGGAGTGCGAAATGACGGTTATAATGGGTAAGTAAACGAAAAAATACACACTATATAAAGAGATATTAACATAGCCGTACGTCAATTAGCCGAAAAATCAAATACTTAACTCGATCGTGAGTGGATTGCAAATTGTATAAGCTCATAGCTCAAAATTAGACACTGTGAATTCGATTAAATTAATCTGATTCAATTTTTTCTAGACTTTAGATCTAAATATATTTATTTGATGAGCATTTTTTTCCTTTAGAAGGTAAATATATTGCAACTTCTTCGTAGATATCGTTATTGCGAAAATAATCGGCCATTTTCTAAGACTGAAGAAGATGATTTCAGATAGCCTTCAAGCAGTCGATGCAAGCTCAGAAATTGAATTAAATATCTAGCTTCAAAATCAAATTTAGCCTTTAAATGAAAATATTGATCACTAAAAAAATGTACTGTTGCTTCCTGAATTATAAATATTGAAATTAATGGGGCAGCAGAAAATTACATATTACTAAAATTATATTTCGAAATGGCATTCATTATTGAAGTATAAAGAGATCGCCTGCACCAAGCAAACATAGGTCAATTGGAAAATTAAATTTACTAAGTAAAAAATTGAATCCGTCATGCATGTACTAGTTATCATAATAACTGTTTACAAAAACATTCTTCGAGAATCCAACCTTGAACATGTTAATGCGACTGTAACGCTACTTGCATAATGATTGAGAGGAAGTTGATTCCACTGCGGATATACAGTGGCTCACAGCTTATTTGATACAGTGACTATTTAAAAATGCAAATCACTGTAACTTTGAAATTAAGAACCCTATCCAAAAAATTTAAACGTATTTGACTAGATGCATGTTCAGCGAATACAATGCAAACAAAAAAGGTTCCAGCAATATCCTTCGGCGTCCGGTAAAAGAGAAATACCACTGGCGCAGAAAAATTGCAGCTCACAGCTTATTTGATACAGACACTTCAATGCGAATAAACTTCTATTTGTCGCGCCGTTAATCTGTCTTGTTTTTGTTTCTTGAATTTTTTATTGTGTTAGACATTGGCTTAGGTAATTTTTAGCAAGATCTTGTAAGCTGAAGTGCCAAAATGAGCCAAAATTGTCAAATGGGTCATGGCACCACAATTGAACAGCGCGAGTTGGTATTAAACCACTTTAAAAAAGGACAAAGTGTTCGAAAAATTGCTGATAGTGTGAGTTTGAGTGTCTCTACAGTGCAGCACATAATTGAGCGCTTCCTACACGAAAATTGGGTAGAAAATAAGAGGAGAAATGCGCCAAATAATATTTTCACCGTATCTGACGAACGATACATTGTAAGGAAAGTGAAAGCAAACACAAAGATTTCCGTTCCAAAATTGGTTACTGAGGTTCATCGTGAATTAAGGAAGTCAAGTAGTGCTGAATTCGTCCGACGAGTGCTTCGCTACCATGATTTCAGGGTCCGACTAGCTCGTACTAAGCCATTCATTTCCAAAAAAAATACAATAAGCCGATTTGCCTTTGCCAAAGAGCATGTGGGAAAGCCATCCGCGTTCTGGAATTCGGTTATTTTTGCGGACGAGTCCAAGTTTAACATTTTTGGCTCCAACGGAATGTCATATGTCTGGCGCAAGGCAAACACTGAGCTAAACAAGGAGAACCTCAAAGCTACTGTGAAGCATGGTGGTGGTAATGTGATAGTTTGGGCCTGCATGTCCGCAGCCGGAGTCAGAAATTTAAAGTTTATTGGGGAAACAATGAACCAAACAAAGTACCTTGATGTACCCAAAAACAATTTGCTGCAAAGTGCTAAAAAACTGGGTATTAGCAACCAATTTCGGTTGTACCAAGACAACGATCCAAAGCACAAGTCGGGAATTGTGCAGTCCTGGCCAATTTGGGATTGCCCTCATTTGATGTCTCCGCTGGCACAGTCACCAGATATGAACGTCAGTGCGAATCTGTGGACTTTGTTTGATAAAAACATTAGAAAACACAAGATTTCTAATAAACAAGACCTGATGAAAGCATTGCTAGAGGTATGGCAAAAAATTACTCCTGACATCACAAGAAAACTCGTTGATTCAATGCCGAATAGGCTCCAGGCTCTGCTTAAGTCTAAGGGCTATCATACAAAGTATTGGAAACAACTGGAAACCTCATAATTCACAACAATTTTAATGTTTAATCAAACTGTATCAAATAAGCTGTGACATGAAATTTGTTATTACTTTTAGTTTTTTTGTTTTTTAAGATGTAAAACAGCAACTTTGTAACAAATATAAACTTGTTTAATAAACAACAGACAATTGCCTTCAAAATGGTGTTCAATTTTTTTTGATATTGTTATTATGTATTGAGTTATTGCAACTTAATTTTTTAAAGAAGCACTGTATCAAATAAGCTGTGAGCCACTGTAGCTATGTACGGTAATATTACACTTCGATACGCTAGATGCGAAATTCGCTGTCCAAGTTTTTATACTAAAGCGCTGCTGCACGGTAGTATGTTGTTTACTAGCGGAATTTTGGTATATGCGTGTTTATTATCTATTAACTTTGCAGACATCAGTTTCTTTCTTTATCGATACATCATGCATTTCCTGAACTTTATACAGCCTCAAGATGCTGGTCACTGAGATCTACCATTTTCAAAGCTTTTGGTACACCAAGGTTTACCAAATTTTTTCCCAGCTTCTATAGTATATAATATAATATTTTACCAGCTTCTATAGTATACCAAGGGACTTTCCGTGTTCCTGTTTACCTCTCCAGTTTATCATAACTGATTTTGAGGCCAGCGGAATAACTACGCTATTATGACTATTCGGTATGTTCGAATGCGGCTGCTTAAATTGATTCAAACACCAACAAGACAACACTAAGTCAACTGACAACTAGACTTTGTGATCAAGCGAACGTGCTGATCATCTATTATAGAGACAAAAGGTCTGTTCGCGTACTTCAGCAAAATGCAGCAGTAACAGAATTTGGCAGCTGGCTTCTTCTTGCTGCAAAATTTGGCTTGCAGCAAGAGTACAAAAACGACTTTCTGCGAATCTATTTTAATATATTATAATAGATTCAGGTACGCGAACAGACCTGAAGATAACCGCATGACTGACGTCACATTTTGTTATAACAAGCTGACGACAAACAAAGACGTCAATTCGATAAGGCCCCAAAACTCTATCAAAATTCCCACCAAAACTTGATATCAGATGAGTGAGAATCATCTGAAATCGCAGATAAAATGATTCACAAACGGGTATACGTTATCATGTGCGATCGCCATTCAAAAATTGCATTTACTGCAAGTTAACGTGTGTCAATGCTTCGACGTTAATTTATTAAATTCAAAGTTTATTTAAAAGAAAACATGCAGGATACCGGTAGCGCTTTGAAATTGAAAAGCCTGTAGTCTCTGTTCAAAAAAGTGATTAACTCACACGGGAATGGCTACTTAAACAACTACGAATGGACTCATGTGTTGTGATACCCAAAGACAATGGGTATATTACAAACTTTGTTAATATTTTTACTCTTCTGGCGTTTCACAAGGCTTTTTGCTATTTCTATTGTTTACAAACGATCTTTCTCCATCTTTAAATCTCCCTGGTTTTTGCATCCCAATTACCTGAAAATTTTTGGAGTGATCAAGTCAGTGGATGATTGCTTCCAGTTGCTGGATGACTTGTGGCTGCTGGGCAACTGCTGCTATTTCTATTACTTCAAATGTTGCGAAATGCTTCCAACCCCACCGTTCTCGATATTCGTCGATAGACTACACGTCCAAATTATTTGTGTCATTTCTCGCCACTAGAACTTTCCTAGTCAAAACCCATGCCATGATTGCCTAATAAAGGCTTCCTGTGACGTTCCCCAGACGTTAGCATTCAGTCCCACACTTTTCAACATATGCACTGCCGATCTACTCCGCTACACTAATTGTGAAATTTCTATGGGCGTCTTCTAGTTTTCGCAGCTCGACTTACCCCAATGAAGTTACTAATATACTCCAACAGCAGCTGGCATTTATCGGCGAATTCGGCAAGATAATAATGGTTAACCCTGCCTAAACCCAATCCACATTCTTCAGTACAAAAAAACCTCAAAAATTTTCCTAACAAACATTTCAAATACAACTGATCACGCTTGTAAGCACATTGACACCGTACTGACCAATTTTTCCAAATGGATTCAAGCCAATTAAATCCAAACCTTCGACCAAAAATAAGACAAGTCTGTCTTCTTTTTTTTAATGAGGTGTCTTGACGCAAGCACTGGCTTCAGTGTTAATGGCATTCTGAATAATTTTGCTAAAGCACTTTCATCTTCCTTGTGTGTTCCTGTCAATAATTTTTAATCTTAGCATTTCAGCCGATACCTTTCCATCACTTCGGAATTCCGCCAACATATTTCTCATCCATAAAGCTGGTGATATTACTTGCATCAATAATTACCGTCCCATATCCCGTTTGCCCTGTTTACTAAGCACTTCAAAGAAGTCGTTTACAATAGAGTATAATCAGACCTTGCTAGCCGGTCGACAGCATGTATTCATTAAACAAACTTATTTTCCTTTACAAACACCGTTGCTTGTGCAGTCGACCAGCAAAAGCAAGTCTTATATAGACTTTGCCAAAGCTTTCGATTCTGGGAACGAACATATTATTCTGTCAATGCTAACTGTGTTTAGTCTCTCTAGTGTCCTTTTTTCTTGGATTTCTTTCTACGTTTCTGATCGCTCTTATGTTGCTATTCCTATATACCTATACTATCCATCCCTGCCAGGATGTCTCGTTTTTCCAGCTTCATCATTTGATTCTCTAAAACTTTTGTTAACTATTCCACCTCTTTAGATCTGTTTTCTCCTTCGTCCGTAGTGTTCTAGAATAGTGATGCCAAATTGCTGACTCTATTATAGATACTTGATCGTTGTGGCTGAATCCGTGCAACGCCGGTTCACCCGCTCATTAGTCTATAAGCTCAGAGTTCTTCATTGTGATTAAAGTATGCGCCTCTCCATCCAACAAATCCCTTCTCTTGAGTCACGCAGTGTGTTTCTCGATGAGTGCCTCCTTTTTAAACTTTTTAACCGATGTATATTAGTTGACTCCAGTATTCAATTTTCTTTTAGAGAATCGGGTCGTCTTAATAGACTTTAATGTTTCTTTTAAATTGAATTTTTGTAGCTGTCAAAGGAAAACAATTTATTTCAAAGAGCAATTTTTCCTTTAGAAAGATAATCTACCCTCTTCTTGAATTCGCATATATTCACATATATATATATATATATATATATATATATATATATATATATATATATATATATATATATATATATATATATATATATTCAATTTCTTGACATATAGCTTAATATTATATATTCAGCTAAAATCTTTAGTTTTAAAATCTAAGAAAAATTGAATTTTAATTAGAATATAGTTATTACATTACCAATACTAAGTATTAGTAATAAGTATCCACACGTTTATTAGTTGAAATATTATATCTAATCTAGATTTCATTCCTTCTATATTTCAGGGGTTCGAAATCCCGAGAAAGCTACAAAAGCAGTTGCCGAAATTGTTGATTTGTCGGAAACCAAAGGGAAATTAATCACTGAAAAACTAGACGTAGGAAATTTAGCTTCAGTTCGACAATTTGCCAAAACGGTTCAAGCAAGATTTGACAAAGTCGATATTTTATTAAATAACGGTAAGTATCACCGTATTGCATATTCGGTTTGACGCAAAATCGATTGAATGCCAATCACGGCAGCCACAAGTGTTAAATATATTTTAATTTTAAGATGTGAAAGAAGAATTTTTTACGAAATGATTTTTAAAATATGCAGGATTTTTCCATAATGATTACATTTTGGGAGCAAATAGCAATTTTGATAATCTTAAATATCTCAATCCTCTTTGCTATTTAAACTCAGATTCGAAACTCAATTCATGCGCAATTTCGTCCAGTCTCATTAATATTTTTGGTCCACAAACTCGAACCTTCAGACAATTAATTCTTTCAATTTTTAATGTGGTTGACTCGTAATGAATGGTGCCAAGCGAACAAATAAGCCAAGAATTATGCGAACCTATCATTGCGTCCATAATTCAAAATGTTTAAGATATCGAAAATTTTGCATGTCTAATTTTTTTCATCATCTCAATATCTCTACAATTTATCAACCCATATCTCCATAAATGATGAATTTGACTAAAAATTTACTTCTTCTTAGCTGGTATCATGTTTGCACCATTCGAACTTACTGAAGACGGCTTTGAATCTCATTTCGCAATTAACTACTTGGGGCATTTTTTGCTGACGCACCTACTAATGCCACAACTGAAAGCTGCGGGCAAAGACGGCCTGAATTCCCGCATTGTCAATGTATCTTCAATCGTTCATCTAGTTGGAAGGATCAATTATAAAGATATTAATGGAACGTAAGTATTTTTATCAGTTATTTTCAGCTCCTGTCGAATTAATGATTTTTCATTTAAAAAGAAAAAACTATTATCCTGCAGCAGCCTACAATCAAAGTAAGCTTGCCCAGGTTCTATTCACTAAACACTTGAATAACATACTTAGCGCGGAAAGTGCTCATGTACAAGTGCATGCCGTTCATCCCGGAGTGGTCGACACTGATCTATTCCAGCATTCTAGTTCAACAGCAGTGCCAGGATTAAAACGTATTTTCTTCAAGGTAATTTAAGTCCCTAAAAAAAGTTGAGCTGTTTAATACGTCTTATATTTTCCGTAGACACCTGAGCAAGGTTCACGATGTGTCGTTTATGCAGCTATCGACCCGAAACTAGAAGGCAAAGGTGGATCATACCTAAGCAACTGCGTCCGATCAAAGGTTCATCCGGCCACAGCGGATCCACAACGATGCGAACGATTATTTAAATTCAGTTGTGACTTACTTAACATTAAGAATTTTGGGTCATCTGAAGAATGATATGTGCTTCGACTGAATCGCTACCATTCCAAAATAACTAGCATCCTAGATTGTTCGGTTAAGTCTTCAATTATTATTTAGGAGAATTTTTATGTTTCGTGTATCATAGTCTAAAAGTAATATGCCTATCAAAATGTATAACAAACTTCCGTAAAGTATTGCTTGAAGATTCAAATTAAGCCCTACACTATGAATCAAAATTTGTAGATCTTCGATGCCAATTAGGTATTCTATTTCAAATTATCTCAAAATGCCGATGAAATCGTTAGGTAGTTTAAAAATAGATAAATTCAAAACATGATCTTCGAATAAAACCATTGAAATGTTAGATGAAAAAGTCCTGATGCCCATAAAAATTGTATTTGTAGTTATTCAACCACAAATATGTAAATGTCTTTCTAATACTAGAAAACGAATAAAGCAAAAAGCAAAAACTAGTAGAGAGCATGTTAATAACTTAAACGCTAAAAGTCGAATAAGAATTCCAAGTGGCACTATGCATGATTCTCGAACAATTGCTTTAGTTTTTAGATTAATTTTCTAAAATTACATTTTTGTTATTACCATAGAATAAATTGATAATTTTGTACAACTATCAGCTGTATTGAATTTCCTAAACAGATCTGCGTTACGCAATCTTTTCCTCAAGCACAACGCCTAACTCAAGATTACTGAAGCGTTAGTCTTCTTCTTCGATATAAAACAAAGCCTCTTTCTTTAGCACGATAAGCATAGGAGTTGACTATCAGCTATAACTTGTTCATCAGCGACTCGGCGAACATACAAAAACAAGAATTAATTATGTTGAAAGATAACGTTTACGCAAAGGTGCACGTTCTTAAACGAGCCCCGTTCCTTATCAGATATAAATGTGATATAAAAAGTAAGTTCTGATTCTTCTGCGATCGTTTCGGATAGAAGATGTACAATTTGATTGTTGTCGCGCTCCTCGTTGTACCTGCTGCAAGCTTGAATGCTTCCATCTCAACAGTCGGCCGACATTTCTTAGGAAATATACGTTCGCGCATCGTGGGCGGTCGCAAAGCCACGATTGAAGATTTTCCTTATCAAGTTTCTATTCTAAACGGGCGATCTTTTCTTTGTGGTGGATCGGTGTACAGACCGGATATTATTATAACGGCGGCACACTGTCTCGTTAATGTCAACGTCCGCCGAATAGCTGTTGTAGCCGGGACTTTAGACTGGTGTGAAGGAGGAGTCGAATCTCCAGTTGATAGATTTGTCCAGCATTCTCGGTTTTCCCCGAAGACCTTCGACTATGACATCGCAGTGCTGAAGCTCACTATTAAACTAGCTTATGGGCCCACGATTCAGCCACTTAAGCTGCCATTCTTTCGTCAAGAATTCGCTACCGGATCGCTGGGCATCGTTAGTGGATGGGGAGCCCTCGAAGAAGACGGCGACGAGCCCGATGAACTTCACTTCACCACTTTGAAAACGGTCAACTTTGGCGACTGCTATCAAGCCTACAAGGGATTGCATTCGGTCACAAAAAATATGATGTGTGCGTGGATTAAGCATGGAGGCTATGGCACATGCCAAGGAGACTCTGGAAGTGCACTTGTTATTGGCGACGTTATGGCAGGAATAGTGTCATGGGGCCTTGGTTGCGCTCGTCCAAATGTACCAGAGGTGTATACCAAAGTTTCCGTACTACGCAAGTGGCTAGACCATCACGTGAAAACCTTGACGTCGTGAAATAAATTTACAATAAGTGGAAACCCGTTTAATTACACTTTCAATATCATTCATTCTTGCTAACTGGCCAGTGCACGTAAAAGTAATCATATCTTACCGAAGAGGAAAACCCAATTGGCACAACAAAGCATTTTTTAATCGTACACTATCTTGTTATTTGAGATATCATTTGTTGATAAGGTTCTGTCCGGAAGTGGATACATTGATTGTGCGATAGATTCTTAGTCAAGCATTGACAATAACGGTCTTATTTGAACTAAACTAAAGCCAAAGTGAATAAATGAAGTCCATGTGCAAGTTAAGCTAGTATATTTTTTTTTTAAATAGTAATCTTCAATGGAGTTCTCTTTTGATGAAGATTCGTACCTTATTTTAATGTATCTGTACAGCGGTACGTAACAAAGGTCGAACGACTAGGCCAATTTTTAAACACACTTCTTTTGAACACTTACAATCAAAACTTCTTTTGCAGCCAAATTGTACATATCTCGACTTTGCTATTCTTTTTCTGGATTCTTCTATAGTTTGTCATGGCAAAACATGGAAAACATTAGATAGAAAATAAAAAAAACTTGCGCGTTTATATATCACGTAGAAAATCCAACGGAATCAGAGCATAGGAGCAAATTTTAACAACATTTTGTTGCAACATACCCCATTGTGTAATTTTAGAAATATTCATAAATTGATTCAAGAACAAGCAGATTAACAAATCAACAAAAGCAGAATATCACAGGCTACAGTAAATTATAACGAGGGCATACATATATTTTTAAGAAGTAAATTCAAATACTACAAAATCAAAATTTTCAGAAATTGTTTTTCTCTATTTCTACACGGAAAAACAATGCACACCCGCGACCATCCGCTCTATTGCCTGGAAGCCCACCGACTATGGTTCGGTGGTAGAGCCCATGATAACCATTTCTCTCAGTGCAAAATAGGCTCAACATTTTTAGAACCCACTTGCGTTCCTATCCGTGGTACAAACAGTTATATATGACAGGACGTTTAAAAAAAATTGTTGGTAGCCTTTTAATAGCGAAATTGAAAAAAAACTCACCCGTCAAATCCTATTTCATCGATTTCATTAGCTTTCATTCAATTTGCTACCTGTTCTATCGTCATCTTATATCTTCTTTTTTGTTTGGTTGACACCTTCACATCTCGTTTTGGCGCAGAAAATGGAGATTCCTGTAGCGGCGAACCGTCAATGGGTTCGCTTAGTTGCAGCATTTCCGATTGGTGGGTGTACGTTTTCACGATTGCTTAAAAAAAACTCCACTTTTTATTACTCACTCATTCACTTTTCACTCGACTTCTTATTGTTTTTAGCTCTCTTCTCTTATTTTTTCACTTTTCACTCCACTTTTAGTAACACTTTTGGCTTTATTTTCACGTTATTGCTTATTTCCGAACGATCGCATATTCACAAAGCGTCGATTCCCGAATGCTATTTTTCAGGGAAAAGTAGCTTTATTGAGAAAACCACATGTAGCAGCCTATGTTCAGGCTAGGACTACATATGAGTTTCCCGGTTCGCAAACTTTTCCCAAAAGAGACCATTCGGGAATCGGATCTCACATCTGCGGGATATCATTAACCGATTTCCGATCACGATTACAAACAGCAAATGCGGCGAATAAAACTACACGATCAAGATCGAACATAACTTTTGGTTGCGCAATTTCACTGCAGGATCTTTGAAGTTAAGCCAAGTACTAAGTTCATGGTTTTAAAGCCTAGCACTAAGTTCAGCGAACCGGACGAAATGAAGTTCTGCATATCGCCGCCAGAGTTAGCAGAAATTGCAACAGGTGACATTTAACAGGTATAATGCAGTTGAATTATGTCATTTCAATTCTATTTACTAATATCAAAATTCAATTTGCTCGTAATACCACAAGTTTTCCTACAACCTTCACCAAATTTTTGGCGAAATGTCGTCGTTTCCGCACGTTGATATTCCACGGTTGTTTAAATGTGGCATAGCATAGTGCAGCGCCATCTCGTGGCGAGTCATTATCGTTACAGTTGTGAAATGCTGTAAATAATTTTGTTATATGCCGCTTGAAAGTATATACCTGTGTTATACATGGAATCCAATCTTGTCGTAATTGTGTTGTAATCGTAGGTAAGAAAAATAATTCAAATCCATAATTAACAAATATTTCAACTTCAAACAATATCCATAAGTTCATTTTTTCGTAAACGCGTTTATTTACATACATTCTAACCGAAAACTTAAATTAGATAGTGTTCACGTACATCAAGCCAATTCTTAATTAACTTTCTTGCCTCACTACACAGCAATACTAGAATCGCTGGAAATTATTCTGCTGCTGTTGTGAATTGTTGAACATCATTTGCTGTTGCGATTGCTGATGATGAAAATCTTGCGTTTGATTCATTTGACCTTGTTGTTGTGGGTGTCCTGTTGGACCGGAAAGTCTAACGCGCTTATTGTTTGGGCCTTCGTGATGCTGATTTGACTGCTGCTGACTTTGTTGAGTCATCTAAATAGAAAAACACGTATATTAATTGAAAATATGCATGGACAATAGGCAAAACAATACATTTTGCTGTTGATTTTGTCGTTGTTTATTTTCGGACTTGTCCTCTTGATCATCGTCAGTCAGGAACTCTCTCTTTGGGTACGGTATCGGACAGCCGGCGAACACATCTTGGGTTGGTATAGGATCTTCAGTGAAGTATGGATCCTGCATTGCTTGTTCAGATGTTATTCTTTTATTTGGGTCCATCAGCAACAGTTTTTGTAACAATAGGAATGCTTTACTGTCCGGTTTGATTTTATGTCTATCCATATACTTTGCCAATGAGCAATTTGCATAGCTGGAAAGAAATAATGCTTACAATAGACTAGGCCTGTTGCAAGCCATGGTGCTTACTTTGCTCGCTTGAAGTCCTTCACAAGAGTATGGTGCTCAGGCATTTTCCTGATGTCCTCCCAGTCTTTATCTTGCGGGAATCCCATAACGTTGAAAATCCTATCTAACTGCTCCTGATGATATGGATTGCTGGTTTTTATATCTTCTTGTCTGCAGTGAAAAATCGGTTCTGACGTCAATAGCTCCGCAAATATACAGCCGATCGCCCAAATGTCGATGGCCTTTGTGTAGTGCCGAGCCCCTAGTAACAATTCGGGAGCTCGATACCAGAAAGTCACAACCACCGGATCTAAATCGGCCAAAGGTTTCAGCGGTGCATTGAAGAGCCGGGCAAATCCCATGTCAGCGATTTTCACCCGACCTCTTTCGTTTCCGTCTCCCATCACCAAGATGTTGGCAGGTTTCTAATGTTACCAAAAGTTATGCCTACGACCAATTAATTTATAGATAGCAAAATTTTACCAAATCTCGATGCAAAACCCAGTTGCTGTGTAAATAATGAATTCCATCCAGGATTTGATAGAGTAAACTTTTCACCATTCCCTTCGGGACTCCGACTGGTTTTTTTACTGCTTTCGCAGCACGGTGGAATTTAATTATATGCCACAAATCATGCTCAGCATAGTCGATCAGTAGGAACACTTTGCGGTCATTATGGGACAAGAACACACGAATCAGATTGATGACGTTGGGATGTTTGAGCTCTCGCAGCAACTGCGTCAAACCAGTCTTGTTGTTATGGAAAGAATTGAACGCGAATTACATTCTTTACTTACGGCGATTTCCCTGCAAGCGGACATCGACAATCCCGTACCGTCTATCTGTTTTAAGGCGTATTCCTTGTCACCTCCTTCCTTTCTACGAGCCTTATAGACATGTCCATAAGTACCGCGACCGACCTTACAACCTTCGTAAACGAATAGATCTTCGACTTTGGTCCTTTCAGCCTGGGTTTTCATTTTGAAATCGTAATCCATGATAGCAGATAGTTTTATTCCCGGATTTATGGGAATATCACCGCCAGGAAAGCGAGGTTTCGACGTAAACAAATCTCATGTGCCAAATAGATATTGGCCGAGCCCAGGCGAGCCGAGTGTGTGGGCGGTCCAGACGAGCGACTTTGACAGGTGTCACAGGCGCTCGTGCCACATCCGATCGGAATGGATGTTGAGCACAAGCCAAGGCGATTCGAGACGAGCTGTCAAATGCCGTCCACATGTCGGCGGCCTCGTCTGACTTCGGCTCGCCTGGTCTCGGCCAATATCTATGACCTAGTTTATGCGAGATCCCAATGAAATCCCGATTTGGGATTATACCAGTCAGAACGTCGTATAAACGGTCAAATTCGGATTTCAGCTTAAACCCGAACAGTTGGGTGTACGCCCGATGACTATGTGTGAGTGTGCATATGAAATGTGTCAATAAATATGATTCTTCAACAAGACGGGTCTTGTTTTGAGCAGATTTACACATTACACATATGAAATATGTGACGGCGCTTTTTTTGTGCACTAGGCTAAAACTAATGTCGTTTCGTTTATTTTCGCAAAAGAAGACGTTAATCATAAATAAGTACCACAAATTACTAGTGCCTGCTGTATTTTCCACAACATTGTGGAACGCCGAATAGAGCATTTGTATTCAAATTGGTTGGAGGAAGTAGCAACATGTAACATACGCAAACAAGTTTCTATGGTTACGCAAACAAGTTTCTATGGTTACGCAAACAAGTTTCTATAAAAAAAGTTTCTATGGTTATACGCAATTCGAATTTCATAAAATCCCAATTCCAATTTTGGCCGTTTATACGACGTGATATTTGGGATAATCCCGAATCGGGATTAAATTGGGATCTCGCATAAACTAAGTCTATTTGCTACATTAGGCGCGTTTTTTTGCTCCTCTATCCAGCGGAGAGTAGAATGAGAGTAGAGTAGACGCATTGAAAACAACAACACTCCTACACCAGTGAATTCACTGGTGTAGGAGTGTTGTTGTTGTTTTCAATGCGTCTACTCTACTCTCATTCTACTCTCCGCTGGATAGAGGAGCAAAAAAACGCGCCTATTATAAGATGACAGTTGGTGGTTGGCCGGTCGTCACAGCGAGATACATATGTTTTAGGCATTGCCATATAAATCAAAACTAATAGTACAGTCACCACACATAGGTAGAATATGCTGCACTACAATAATACCAAAATGGGACCATCTCAAACAAATTTTTCTGGTTTTGTTTTTTATTTATTACAAAATTATTTTATTTTATACAAAAAAAATTGCACAAAAAAATTTATTATTTTATACCAAATTAATTTTATATATTAATATCAATACAAGAAAAAGGAGTGCTCTGTTCCTTAGCCGCAGTGCTTACTCCATTCCTCGATTGTTTTTAACAAAAGGAAAAGCCTATTTATAGGCCTTTCCAAATTGACGTCTTCCTTCGCCTTCCTCTTCAGCTTGTTATTATAGAATGTGACGTCAGACCAAGTCGAGATTGTTCGAATTCGTTTTTTTCGTTTTGTATTGCTCTCCTGTATAAAGAATGATTATCACATTCCCTTGAGAACAAAGTCTAGTTTTCAGTTGTGTCGATAGTCGAGTTTTGTTTTGTCTTCTTAGTGTTTGTAGGTAATGTTACCAAGTCAAGCAGACGAATCCGGACACATCGTCTTGGCTTAATGTCTTTACAGCTGCGCTATTCCGCTGACGAGACAATCAGCTATAACAAACTGAAGACGAAGACATAAATTCTTAAAAAACAAGTACCTAGGTTAGATTTAATCATAACTCAATTTATTTTAGGTGAAGAAGCCAGACTTTTAGATATGGCTTAATCTAAATCATTATGTCTCCCAAAAATCCAAAACTTTTCCAAATTCACGCCATAATACCTGACAATCTGCCCAACTGAACAGGAAATCTTCATCAGCTCTGTATATCTTGCCGAAATGATCACATCAGGCAACAAAATAGCCTAATAAAAAGAACCTAAATAAAATAGCGTATCAATTTGTACCCTTAAACACCTTTCCATTTGCACTTATTGCCTCTTGCAGATATTTTGAACAACTGCCTGCATCAATAACTCTTATTTTTTTCTTGCGAAAATTTTGTCAATCCCCAAACTCAAAGGATAATAGCAATTTCAGGTCAATCTAATTTCTTCCAGACCTTGCGAAATAGATTAATTCTCAGAAAATCTAGTGGCACAACGAAACAAGCAAATAATCCCATCTCCCACGAAAACTTCTACTTCCAACAATCCCCACAAATTACAGGGTGATACCTTGAAAGCACTTAAAACAGGACAATCAACTACTGCTTGTATTCTCAACATTGGGAAAGCATTTAACCCTGTGTCGATTCAGAATTTTCCTGGAAAATATTTTCATGTAAAACACTTGAATCCAATGCATAGTTTTGTATTTTATACTTTCGGAAAAACAAAATACTATAGTATACATGATTTTCTTACAGCTTACTATTAGAGCTTAATTGATAAAATAAAATAGATAAATCTGATTTCTCAACTTAAAGGTCTGCGGATCCTCAATCACAATAAGTGTGTCGGTTATTTTCAATGTGAGTCGGATCAAATTCAAAATTTCGATACGAGTCGTAGAATCAGAGTATTAATTTGTATAAAATTTATAGTAGGATTCTGTAAGGCCTTTATATTGAATCGCGGCCTTTATGAGTTCAAGTATGTATTAAGTTATATTTCAAACAATTTAAGTTAAGCACTATGATCGGTAACCTTAGACAAGAGTCACAGAATTCTTTAAAAAAGTTGTACACACTAAATTACATTCACATAGAAGTCGGTGACCAAAAATTCATTTCCCGCAGCTCCGACGGTTTTGCCTTAAGCGGCTTCTGACTATTGTCTTTTGTATTTGTTGCTGCGCTTGAAAGGTTCGATGAATTGTTCTTTTGCGCCTTATTGTACGCGTCCTCTGCTTCCTCGTTCACCGATGTTGTGGAAATCGCTTCGCGTTGAAAGCCCAGCAATGACGACAAGAATCCTCCACTGAAAAGAATAAGAAAAATGCTTCTTAGCTAGTCACGCTCGTAAAAAGGGTTTCAAAATCGCTTACCGTCCTTCCGTGTTCGTAGTAGAAGAAAGAGCAAAGCTTCCTGTGAAGTAGGGGTTAGGCTGATATTTCCTCATTGATTTCGGCGATCCTAACGGTGACGCAGGAAGAGATTTTGAGCCACGGCGTTGAGTCAAACGACCTCTTGCAGAATGTAAGTCTAAATCGTCCGGACTTTTTGGCGCCTGGATTGGATCGCTGCTCTGTTGTTGTTGATCTTCAATGGTTTTAGTATGCAATGGGTTGTCCGCTTCGAAATCAGATTTTTCCAAGCTGTAGGAAATAAATTTGATTAGTAAAATGTGCAATGGCAAATAATCTTTTATAAATCACAAATTTGATATAATATTCATACCAATATTTATGAACATAACAGACAAATGCCGCCGATTGAGGCATGGTAAACATCAAAACTTTGAAACTCTTCATTGCGATTTCTAAACACAAATGCAAAGTTTGTTCTTTGACTGGTTAACCTATGAGCTACATACTGTTCACTGGTGGCAAATAACCAAGTATTTAAACGAAGAACTTTAAAATTTCAACAATTGTCTGATCGAGAACTTTAAATTGTCTGTATTTCTGGACCCGGTGTAAAATCAAAAAAATCTTTTACTCCAGGCATTGAGGCCTACGAAACGTAATTAGCCGCTCATCAAGGCGAGAGGTAATTAACAACACTAGGAAACTGTTTTGTTTCACAGGTAGAATTACCTGCAAAAGCGGATTATTTTTCGGCCATGGATTTGAATTACCTGTCATTCTCATTAACGGAGTAAGAGATTCGAATGTGAAAAGAAAAATAGGCTTGAATGTTTTATGGCCTGAAATTCGCACGAACTATTTATTGACTGATCGTAAATGTACATCGATAAGGTGCATGACGATTTGACTCGTATTACAGTAATTCATAATACGCTTTTATTTATCTCATTTTCTAAGTAAAGTATTGGAAATAATGATCAGAGTATTTAAAAGGGGAATGTCTCAGTTTATTTATTTATTTAGAAAAATCCATTTAACAGATATACATCCAATCAATATAGTAATAATAAATATGGAAAGAAAATTGAAGCATAAGCAATTATAGACGACCAGGTTCTAGCAATATTTGAAGTATACGCCTCTTAAAACAAAGGAATTCTACGAAAAAACCAAACTGATATTCATTCTGACTCCTTAGTATTATCAGTTATGGTGCATGAAGAAATACTTCTATACGTGCGAAAGCGATGCTGAAAAAAAACTGGGAAATGATAGGTCGGTCACAGATCCGCAGAAATTAAAAACACCAGCGGACAAACTTAGATTAAATAATATAGAAAGAGAAACACTTAAAGGTGAAGATAGAAACTTATCAACTACACACGGAATATCATCAGGAGCCTTGCTGGCTGTAGGGTCCAAAATGGGATATGAAAGCTATATTTAAGAAGGAACGATCATAATGAAATCAAAACGCGTAGCTAGAGATGAGCAGGTGTGGCGATTGGGAAGATTGGATTGATGGTATAACAGTAGAGGAAAAGAAAGCAGCAAATAACTGACAAATGTATTGGTTAAAAAGGCGACATCACCGTTAAACGTTACGCAATCCGGTATGTTTTTTGAAATTTTCAGGGAATTAATGTGCGACCAAAATGGTTTTAGATTATTAGAAAGAGAGGAAGTTTCTATGTGCGGAAAGTATCGCTGCGTAGCCGTTTCAATAGCCTTTTTCGTCTCTTTTCGGTATTCAGGAAACAGGAAAAGATGCAACGAAGTCATTGATAATCAAAACCCCGAACCATCCGCTTTTTGGGTTAAGGCTCGATTTCCGTTATTTCTAAAGAAATAGTGCAAATTTCAGCAGAGAGCCAAGTTATCGTTAAACAAATAATATCCTCGCAGAAAGATTAAACAGAAAGCTTGAAAGAACAGTTCGGTCCTAAGATCGCGAACATTTTGATAATATAAGTTATAGTTTATATGGAAAGTATTGTCAGTGTGATTTAAGTTGGTTGGTTGGCTGGAACTGGTGTCCGATCTTCCCGAAAATTTACAGGACGCCGACGGTGTGCAAAGTTCTTGATTAGAACACCAGTCGGCCAGAAGTCAAGGCGTGCATGATAGACAAACACCTGACTGAAAGAATTTTTTGCTATGCAAAACCAAATATTCGCTCTAAACAATTAGAGCGCAAAATTAAATCTTCGTTATAAACAATTAAGGTCCAAGCATTTATTGTACGACAAGCAAATGGAAAAATGTCAGTACATTTCCTTTTTTTTTCAAATTGAAAATATAACTGATTAGATTAATTTCTTTTGTAGTAAATTTCGGGGGAAAACAATTTTATTAACTATTGAAAAATAAATGTGGATTGAATACATGATTTTTGATAATAAAATGGATAAACATTTATTGATTTTTCGGTCATGTTGTTTTAAAAAATATGAAAACATGTTTAAACAAAGACCATTAAATGCCAGTCATGGGGGCAAGTATATATTGCTGATAGCACGAGGGCCTGGTTCGGTCGAAATTTAAACGAAATGTCATTTAGTATGTATGTAAATATTGATTGAAACCTGACCACTTTGAACAACCTCTCACAAATGGAAAAGAAATGAGAAACACTAAACCACTCACTCAATCGTAAAATTGATAAAGTCAAACCACATCCGATGGCCATGTATGCCAGCATTAGGTGCATTTGAATAATCTTTGTTACATTCTTTGTCAAGTTCGATTACTTACTTGGCGACTGTAAATCCTCGTGCAGAAAGTGATCGACCGCTAACCATCAATTGGGCTACCTTCACGATTGAACTACCGCAAGCAGCGCTCGGGCCTTTGAATCCGTCGTCCGTACCGAATGGTTTTGGTGGGTTTTTTACACCGTCGATTGGAGCTGTTATGGTATCTGCAATGAATGGAAAATTGATTATAGGTATCAACCCAATATGTTTAACTTGAAATAATCAGCAAACCAAAGCAGCTAATATTTGCAATACTAACCAAAATTCACAAACAAATATTCACGAATTGTTTCGAAAAACAAATTAATTTTTTATCACACGATATAATCTCAAATGTGCGAGTTCACTACGATAACTTGCGAAATTTCAGAATTCGAAAATTAAAGAGATGCGTGTTGGAGCTTCAGTTAGTGTTTGCGTAGCAACTGAGAGCCAACAAATTTATAAATACGAAAACGATGGGGCCCGAGACGAGAATATATGCAGAAGTCGAGTAGGGACAGAGACGACTTCGGCAATGATCTCGATGTTGCCAAAAGATCCGACCAAGTTCTGGTCGATTCGTGTTTCCAAGATATCACATGAGTGCTATGAATATGAATGTCTGGAACCATGCATGACTCAGTTGTTGACTATGGATTTGAGCAGTAAATTGCCCTGCCAGTCGGTTACATTGGTAGTTCGGTGTGTTTCTCCAAACTTTAGAGCTACATTCTCCAGTATTATGAATGGTCATGATGTCATTAGCGACTATCTGTAAATTCCTAGAAACGAGCCCCAGATTGCATCGAACCATGTCCGTACAACACCAAACTGGTCGATAGCTAGCAACAGCATTGACGTCACATAGCTTCGACAGTTTTGGAGGTGTGTGGCACGAGCTGACCAATGAGCACTCAGCATCGTTTCGATGGTGGCTTCTTAATGTTTTTAAAGCGGAAATGTAGAAAACAGCAGCATCGATTGAGATATTTTTGAAAACAGACGAAAAAAACGAGGGCTCGTGGTGCTATGAGATTAAAACGTTCCGTACTGGGAGTCAAAGCTCAAATGTAGGTTTTTTATTCGTTTTGTTTACGTTTTCGTTATTTTATTTATGCTGTTCCATGGTTCGTTTATGTCTATAATCGGTCTGCACACGCGTTATTATATCATTATTTATGATAAACATGTTAATGATGTCGTTGATGTTTACCAATGGTGCAATAGTAAATATTTTGCAAAATTTGCTAAAATAACAGTATGGAATTTGAGTAACTATTGTAAACTGATTGCAGTTCATATTATGACGCTTATTAGATGCGATATCAATTACTCTTTTTTGTCTATGAGATGTTATCATTAGTACACTTTTTGTTAGTTTGAGCTGTTTAATAGATCGTTAGTTTGTTCCAAATAATTTTACATGAACATAGCGTGCGAGACAACAGGCAGATTGTTCGATTAGAAATTTATTTTGTTCAAATTCATTACAACAGAATACTGATTCCATCCAATTATGGCAATGAAATGAGAGGAAAAATATAATAAAAAAATAAAAATTGATATTCCACAAAAAGATAAAGGAAACATGATTCAAAAATCCAACACTCCAAACGCTTAGGTAGAGTGTAAATAGATTCAAACGTCTTTTAAATGCAGTAAACGATTGTGGCAGACGACCAAGCCTAAATTCATTATGAATTGTTTTTAAGATGAACCAATTTTTCCCAGCTTGTAAAAAATATTTAATAAAAAACCGATTTTAGATATATTTTATTTTCTGACGATAAATTATCGATAAATCGAAATATCGATATTTGTCAGAAAATAAAATATATCTAGCTTCAAAAGGAAAAAATCGGGTTTTTATTGAATATTCATTATGAAGCCTAAGGATTCTGACAAGAGGAGAAATAAATACACATTTGTACGAGCAAACGGTTTTCAGACCTGTTGACATAGTGAAGGACCAATCCAGAGAACTTGGGACGATTTAGCGGTGACTCCCGCAACATGGAAATTATATTTTAATTTAGTATCAAACAACACAGCCATGTCTCTGAATTGATTAACGGACGATATATAGTTTTTTGAAAATGAATAAGAAACTGAAATAGGAGAGGATTTCAGAGAAAAGAAAACTTTCCAGGCAGAACGAAAACACCGGATGAAAGGCTCAAATTAAAGAGGACCGAGAGAGGGACGCACAATGAAGAAACATGGATCACGCATAGAAATTGGGAATACAATCAGATCCACCACGGGAATGTGGACCAAGGCTGAGCAATAAGTTTTCAATCGGATTAGTATGGATTATAGAGAGTGAAGGAGGGATTTACAAAGGGGGGAATCTTTTAAATGCAGAGGAAAGGAAGTTTGCGAAAAATTCGCATTTATCCTGCGTAGTTGAACACATTCTTTATCAGAGCCGATTCAATGAAAATATTGCGGTCGTACTGGCCAGTGTTAAGACGCCTTGAAGAACATCATATCGACATCACTCTGAGCAGTTGAGCATCACTAAAACCACTTTACGGCGTACAAAATTCGATCGACTCAACAAAACGAGATATTATTTACGACAAAAAACTGTCATGAGTGATAATGCGAATTTCTCGTTAAACGGTACTTTGAAGGAACAAAATTGTCGGTTCTATGGCACTGGAAACACTGAAATTATTGAAGAGGTACTTCTTAACGCACAAACACTGACTGTTTTGCTGATATGGTAATCGGGCCGTTCTTTGCGAAAATAAACATCGTAAAATAACAATTAGGATCGTTATCGCAACGGATTTTTTGATACCAGCTATTCATGAAAATGGTATGAAACATTTTTATTATTAACAAAATGATGCTCCACCCCACAGCTCCAAACAAAATCGGTTTTGAAGCCATTGTTCCCTAGTCATTTGATACAAAATTGTGATTTTGACCGGATTCCGCGTTCGCCTGATTTGACACTGTCAGACTTTTTTTGTGAGGCTACTTGAAATCTAAGGCTTTCATTTTTCGACAAGCTTCAGCGGAAATTGCCGAAATATCACGCGAAACACTTGGAAAAATGATGGAAACTGCCGAAGAACGAGCAGGTTATTCCTTTTGAACTGTAAATTTAATACTTCACCCAACCTATTAATTTGAAATTTTCAAACTTCTGCGTCCCACGACAACGATAGCCCTTTACCGAATTATCTACTTTTTTAACACTCGAAATTTCTGTTCAAGAGAACTCATCAGGATCAAACTTCAATTCACAGGATGCATTGATCTTGGATACGAACAAGTCTGATAAAAATTATTTGAAAATGAGGGCAACCCTGTGGCACCATCTTTAAATATTGTCAATCAATAGAACGATTTCTTTCCCTATAACTTCCGATACAGTCATTAAATTACAACATACAATAAATCGATGTTAATATATGCCAAATTAAAGAGACGTTTGTGCTAAAGTCCATGCACAACATAAAATAAACGCCATCGGCATAAAAGTGTACATTTAAATTGAAAACCAATACAATAACCATGAAAGCATACTTCATAAGTTACAAAAGTCCGTGGAATGCTTACATTTTACCATGACCCTGACCTACATTAAGGTTTTATTTCCTGAGAGCATTTTGATGAAGTTATCTTACGTCACAAGAGGTCAACGAATTATCAATTTATCTACTAGTATTTACCAAGTATCTTGTAACATCATTGAATATTTTTATTTACAATTTATGCGGCAATAAAAATAGTTTAAATTTGAATTGCCATGAATTACCAAACAATCAATTATTGAATCTCTGAGGGGAATATTTGCAGTCGACATATTCATGTAAATCAATATGATTTTAAAATGTACAATTTTTGCCTTCAAGATTTGAAAGATTTAATTTGTGTGGACGGCATATGCTGTTGACAGAAAATGCTTTTTTGCAATAATAGCATCGAGTCAGTTCGGTACAGATTGTTCTTGGTATAGTATATAATTTAAAAAGACACTTATTCGACAAGCTGGTTAAAATAAGACTTGTTTAGGATGCGGATCGCAACTGAGGAGCCCATTGATTTTAAGAACTAGCCAATAAACATAATCCCTTTTTACGACTTAAACTTGGCGCTCTAAACGTTTATATAATCTAATTATTGAGGTATATAAACAAATTTGGTATATAAATCAAATATTCACTAATTTCTTCAAGTGTTCATAAAAGATAGATAACAGAAACAGCATAGAAAATATCTCATCATTTAAGATTTATTTGTACATTTCGAACATGGGACGATGATCTCTATTTCCACAATTTTAATGTCTAGTATACATTCACAGCTCAGCCGCTCCGACAACTTATCAAAGTGCCACTAGTGACGCAAATTGGATGGCTCATCTTAATTACTGTATTGATTTTCACTTAAATTACGTATCCGACAATACAGTACAAACACGAATCCACAACAAGTTCTGCGAGAACAGCTTCTTAGTACCTTGTTATTCTCCCCCGGGTTGGTTGTTGACTTACGGCCTTGGCAAAGCAAAACACAAACACCTCTTCGGTGCGTTTGCTTACGGTTCAGTATCTACAATATATTCTGCGTTGACATTTCAACGAGCAGTGCCTTCCATCGACATTCTGATAATACTAGAACGTGTTGCTTACTTGCTCTAAGAATATAGTACGACTGTCAAGGTAACCAAGACGGAAGCATAGAACACACTGTTTTCATAATCGTATTTTTTTTTAAACTTCAGTGATTAAGTCAAGTGAGTGTCTTTGTATGCAGACTAACCAGCATTTCACTGCTAAAGTGAAACAAAGACGATGGGTATAATTGCGTTTCATTTCATTCGAGGCCAGGAAGCATTTATTATTCTTGCAAATTAATTTTTATAGTAGTTTTGTGGCAAGTCAATGCCACTTCGCTCTTACTTTCTACCGATACTCGCCAACCACCATTTCCGATTCATTTCCGTTTAAATCAACCTTCAATTGACTATGATTAGTATTATTCATGAAAAACTCTGTAAGCAGCATGAATAGCGACTTGCTCCACGCTTAGCACGAAAGCCACCGGTTAAACAAATTTACAAAGATTAATTTGGCTGATGTAATTTTTCGACAAGATTGTCGCAGACCTCTCAGTTTTCGCCTGACTTTAATGTCACCCGAAAGTCTTTATTGATCTTCAAATGTTATTATGGTAGCTGTATGCTTTAGACAGACAAATAATGTCGTCGTGTGGGTCATTAGACTATGAATGATTTAACTAAATATATTGCTTGACATCTATTTGTGGCAAGAGGGCACCTAGCGATTGTGTGGAGCGAAGTGAAAAATTGCCTTTAGAGAATGGCCGCAAAATGCAAAGACAATATGTGAGTTCAAATGAGAGGAAAAGCACAGAGTGGCCAGAAGTAAATAGGCCATTGATAAATGAAATATCTAGTTAAATAGACTTCTTTTTAGTTTTGACTATTACATCTATAAAAGTATCTTTATTTAAAGTAATACTTTATGTAGATTTTAAAGTATGTAGACTTTTTGTCACATAATTTTCTACTAAATACTGCAAAAAGGTTGTAAATCTTTTTTTAACGTAAATTATCAGATGCTGTTTTGTTATTTTTGTAATATTATATATTCTAGAAAATTTTTGAAAAATTTTTGTTCTTTCATTTGTGTTTATTTGACAAATTCATTCAAAAACTCATCATAGTCGAGGTGCATGTAGACTTTAGTCGTTAAGTGTATATTTCAATTACTTGACAGATATCTATTTTTTTATGGTAATCTATCCTCTTCTTCAACGTCCGTCAACTAGCCCATCTTCTTCTATTTTTGCCATTTTCCCAAGCCACACTATCACCTCTGCGCGATATTTTTCTGAAATGACATTAATCTTTTCTAGAACTTTATATTCGGTCACAATCGATTTGGAAAACGTTTTTGTTGCTGCGTTGCAGCGACGACAATCTCCTTTTAGTTTATTCCCTTTTCTGTATATTTTGCAATCCTTACAATCTTTCAAGATGTTTTCCGCTTGTTTGATTGAGTCTAGTTAAAGAGTCTTTCTTCAGTTCCTGGTAGACTTGGTTGTTGAGTTTTTTGATGAGTTGATCATATGCCTCCCTGTCCATTTTAACTGCAGGGGTTCCCTTACCCACCTTCGGATAATACACCGGTTTGATGGCCAACTCTTTCGAGTATTGTTTGCCTCTTGCCTGCAGTCATCAGCTTCCTTCCTCACAAGTTTAGCCACGTTGCCTCAAATTTGCGCATTCTCTTCTTCGACAAGGTGTTTTACAGCTGCTTTGATAGCATCAAAACTTTGTGAATGCTGTTTCTCTGGCAGCGCAGTTTAGGCCCTAGTCATATATGTATGTTAATGTAAATAAATAAGAAAAATGACTTGACAATTCAAAGTGGTTTACACAGTTTACGGTAATAAAATGATGATGATATATGGTGATAAAATTATGAAGAAAATTGTTCTTTATCCATTTGTTGTTTTCGGTCAGATAAAACTCTATTTACTCAGATAAAACTCTATTTTATTCGGAATTTGTGAAAAACCACTTCAAAGTGGCTGCTGTTCCCCGCCAAGTTATCATAGCTAAAATTGACTTTTGAATAACTTTGTCAAATAAATTATTCACTACGTTACAACATCAGTTTACCATCATAAGCAAATACGATGGTGAGAGCTATAAACACTTGCCAAACGATTGCCGCTATTAAACAATTTATTAAATTAAAATCTTATGGGAACAATTTAAAATGATCTGTTGAGTGTTCTACTTTTTTATTTACAAATCCCGATGTCACTACCCGATTCCGTAGCCAAATTATTCAAACTAGTTCAAGTTATATATATATCCTCCCATTGGCGTTTTATAAGTACTAGTTGTATATCGACATTTGGGCTGCAAGTAGTTTTCAATTGCGCTTTAAATTATTGTAAAATATATGAGCGATCTATTCTGGAAATAATTGTCGACTTACTGGTCGATGAAATCGGTTTTGTATCCATTTTAATGTTACGATTTGTGGGTCGTTCAAGCAGCCCTGAACTTAAACTTGAAAGACTTCTAAGAAGCCGCTATGAACTTTTCAAAGTCGACATATGCGTTTATAACAAAAACATATAATGACAACTTGTAATCCGATCACGAGGTGACGTCATTGCACACTTGTGTGACTAAACACGTTTACAATGAAAGTCTAACCGCCTGCTTATTTGAAGATATACTGATGAGGAATTGCTACTTATTTGCATGTAAACTTATTTTAAATATAGATACTCTACTTCACAAAGTCACCTAAATTCAATTCAAGAGTTACATACACAAATTCGACCCGCCTCAGAATGAGATCAAAATAGAACCTAATCATAGGCGATGCAGTCAAGCCATCACTTACCACTCAGTTGTTCATCCCAATCGTACGTAACTGATTCCTCCATTTGCATGATTTTCCGCGCAATAAACAATCAAAAGAACTAATACAGCCATTGGGTCGATGACATTCTAGTAATGGATAAAACAAGGTTTCCGGCCGTTTTAAAGCAAATCACTATGCCGTCGAGATTCATGGCGTTCGATTTTCAACATCACAACAGATTGCCGGTCAAGACAATTTTTGCAATTTTAAAAAACTTCGACAAAAGTTTGTAACATGTTGAATTTCGCGTAAGACTGCCAAAATAAATCAACTACACCTTGGAAAATAGTTTGCAGACAAACAGTCGCCATCCAGTTCAATCATATCGTGCCACAGTTCGGGTCATGCGCAGTATCGATGTGATACGAGCCGAATAGCAGAATGTTTAATTAGTTCAAAGCTTTTCCTTCGATTAGGTTCGGTTTTTTCGGTTTGCGTAATAATTAGAGTAAGCTGCGGCGACACCGAATTCTATACCTAATAATTGCATGAGCTGTTAACTATTCCAATCTTCAGCAATCTTCTGAACAGTAAATTGTCGTTATTCTGTATTAAAAGCAAATTAAATCGCTCCAAGCGTAAACCACCCTTAATAAATATTAATTTATAAGCACATGCACAATTGAATTTGTATGATTTCAGTTTTTCTACAGAATAATTATAGCCTCGTTA
Source organism: Nemotelus pantherinus (assembly GCA_963978885.1). NCBI lineage: Eukaryota > Metazoa > Arthropoda > Insecta > Diptera > Stratiomyidae > Nemotelus > Nemotelus pantherinus. Next base: position 237,880,260 of record OZ022263.1, read on the forward strand.
GTGTTTAGCATAAATGGCAAAATATTCAATATAATAACAATTTCAAATATTTTCTCAAATAACTGCCAAGTACGTCAAATGTCCGTATCATTATTATGCACATCTTTCAACAAAGCTATCAACGCAATCGTAAAACGTAATCAATACGACAGCTGTTACTAAGCAAATATTATTCTAAATATAAGTAATTTCTTGTTTGGCCGATTCTATAACTTTCTTTCACTTATTTCTTGCATGATAATGAGGTGAACCTGCAGGTGTTTATTAGAATTTTAAATAATTATTTTAATGTAAGTCAATAACAAGCGAGTTCAAAACCACCAAGGAAATTCATGCGAAAAGTCACCTCAAATCGATGTACGATAAAGTCCGTAAAACATCAAGTGTATTTTTTCGAATATTTTTTATAAGACGTCTACACACTAATGCGCAACGCATACGTTAAAATAATTGTAAAGATTTTTTCTGTAATGACTACCGTCGTTCCACATAAACATTCAGACTCTGGTTGTTGTATAGAACTAGAAAATCGACACAGAAAGGTCATGAAGAATATTGCTGTGATTTCTCGAAACCATGTTTGGCCTATTCTGCCACATAGTACACACTAAAGTGTGTACATCGAAGCGCATATTGTCAAAGTAATACTAGATGAAAGAGTCAAAGTGGTTTTGCTTTCCTTAAAGTATTTTTCATTTCTAGTCTGAGTAGATAATTTGCTTGACATGTTCGCTGTATAAATACGTACAAACAACAATCTTTTGATGAATGTGGCCTTCAAATTATAAATGATATTTTAACCACTTAAGCATTAAAGTTTAAATGCATTTTCATTTTTGAGCACTAATATCACCGTACCAAAAATATTTGATACTGGTTCAATCTGTGTAGTATTACAGGCAGGAAATAACAAGGTAGATACGTTCTCAGTGACAAATTATGCACCTCCGCCTAAGAAAATTTTCCCCCCAAACTATTTAATTTGTCGTATTCGACCGAAAAATTCCCTTCTGTATGATGCTTGCACACTTTCATGAGATCTCTCTAACTAAAGACCCATTACAGTGGATTCGGATCTGTCTAAAGTATTTGAATAACTTATAAATTCAAAATTAATGATCTATATTCAGTTGAACCATCTTAAAGACTGCGAGCATGATGTCCGTTCTAGGCGCTCCACTGGGAACTTGCTTACATTTGTCACTGAGAGATGGAATTCTTGTTCCATTACTTAGGTGAAACAATGGCCGTTTCTCTTGATATTTCGAATACGTTTAACAGAATCTTGAATCCGACTCTATTAGCCAAGCATCAATACGATTATGGGGACAGCCTACAATCTGTTGTTTTGCCCGCAAACTATAAGCCGCAGTTGTTTAACCGAAACGTGCACCACTATCTCCTGCAATCTCAACCCTTCCTTAAATTTCCTGCCGCTAAGTCTGTGCTATAGCATAATAGGGCATCCTTAGCCTTGGCATCTTCATAAAAAAAATAATCCCCTACCCTCTAAATAAACCTAACAACTTGCAATACGTTCATACGTACATACGTTTTATATTTTGAAGGTCATACTGACTCATCTAAATTATTGTATGTACGTGTTTATTTATACTATAGCACAATTCAAAAGTAAGCTCTTTTGTACTTACCCTTATTCTGCAAAAATAGTTTACATGGTTCCGTGTGTTTGGAGAAATCAATTGATTGAGGTTTCGTCGATTGCGTATCTTTATTAAGTGCTTCATTTAAGTTTTTCAGTCCCGTTTTTAGATCATTTTCATTCGAAACTTTACTTGGATAACGTATGTAAAAGAACTCATCATGCGATGGCGGTGAAAATGGAATGCCATCAATTTCAGGTCTGAAATGAGCAAAATAGTAGTATGTTGAATTTTCATTTTGATTAAACATTTATATTAGGTATTTTCAGTCAAATAGCAAGTAGCCAATATTTTGTGAAATACTATACTTAAAGTAGATTGGGCTAAAAAAAACATTCACTCATTTAAAATATATGTTGAAAATGGTCCGGATGAGTCCAAGCTTATCCTGAAAATTGATGCGCTATTCGTGAGGATAAAGTAAGGGCGAACATGCATGTTTTGCTCTTTAAAAGTAGATGCTGCTTTTTGTAGAGATCTTCCAAGTTTTGAATTCGTAAAGAAATGAAATTTCATTTTTTGCGAATAAAAAGTTGAATTTATCATTAAGTATGGCATAACAAAAGGAGATTAATATATATTTTTTGAGCTTATGTAAAATTGGTGTGATGTGATTAATTCGCTTCATATTTTCAGAGCGACAGTTTAGAAAGCTGCAAACAATGGACAATTAGTCAAATCTTAATTATATATTTAAAAAAACAGTATTCAGAAGGATCCCCTAGGGTCCAAATATTTTCTCTCTGCCTGTTTCCCCACCAGAAACGATTTTCTTCGACTGCAGATAAACCGCTCTACTGTAATATTTAGTAGGAAAATAATCGAATTAGTTTCCGGGTTAGAGATATTTCTCATTCGACCCCTCGCCCTCATTGATTATGAAATCGTTTGGAAGTAAAAGTGCTACAGAAAAATTCTAGAGAGTAATTTGGTTTCAAATGGTCTTCGGTCAAATGGCTAACCATTAGCTTGTCAACACGAAAAAAGTACAAAACTGAGTTAGCTTTTTTGCCCTGGAGAGAAGCTGATAAGGAAATATGTGTTGGCTTGGCACAGTTTGATACAGCTTAGAATACTTTAGCCATCCCAGCCGTTATTGTATTGGTTTCAAATTTTAGGAGATTATCAATTTTTTTAAATAAAATGAAATGCAAAGTCGTTCAATGTTTTTTATTAAATGCTTTAATTGCTAATATTTATTTATTTCACCAAACAAGGTATAATTACAAATAAATGTTATAAAAATAAAAATTGAAATTACATTTAAAAACTTGAAATAAATTCATAACATGTATAACATACAACTGAATACAATGCAAATAAATAAATTAAAATTCAATAAATAAATACATAACAGCAAAATTACATGTAGGGCACAAAATCATTAAAAACAAAAAATAAATTAAATATTAGGTTAGTCATGAAAAGGATACTAGGCCGGTAGACTAGAAACGGTAGGATAAGATATCCTCGGCAACTCTGTTTTGAAAGGAGGCTTTCGAAATCGTGGGGGGAAAAGTGTTGGCTCATGCTGCTGAAGATCTTGCAGCATCTATTTATTGGCTCATTATCAGCATATGCGATGCCATGCTTACATTCAACTAGCATTCGTTGGGATCTAGTGACTCTCACGGACTGATTAAGTACAAATCTTTCCTGTATGTAGTCGACATTAACAGCGTCTTTATTGGCATCGAAACTGAAGCAGGCAGATAACATTAATATTCTAGATGCAAGTGGTGACAAGCTTAGAAGTCTAAGGCGAGATTCATATGACGGTAAATTGTTAAAATCACAAGGATGGTAAAGATTTCTAAGAGCGAATAGCAAGAATTGCCTTTGAATAGATTCAAATCTCTGGCTGTGAATTTGGAAAACTGGGTTTCAGATAATACAAGCATACAAGAAGAGGGCGAACGAGTGCGGTGTATAGTGATTTTGTAGCCCAAAGGTTCTAAAACTCCCTGGTGCATCGTTTAATGAAGCCAAGTCGTTTACTTGCTTCAGAAATCTTTTTGTCATAATGTAAATTAAAGCGCAGCTTTTCATCCAGCACAACACCGAGTTCTAATGTATTGTCGACCCTACTAAGTGCCGTATTGCTTAAAAGGTACGTATTATGTACGAGCGTACTTTTTCGAGAAAAGCAAATTACATGGCATTCTGCGATATTGAGAGGTAGGTTGTTCTCGCTGCACCAATGTTCGAGGAAATTTAGTTTTAATTAAAAAAAGTTGGTATCTGAAGGCGACTTTATAGTATAATAAATTATCAGATCGTCCGCATAGAGTAGATGAGGCACATCAGATAAAACCTCCGACATGTCTAATATAAAAATGTTCAAAAGCCAAGGACCAAGATGGCTACCTTGAGGTACACCTGAATTGACATGAATGTTTTTTATAGATAAGCCCTTTGAATTTCATATGTTGTGAGCGGCTGTAGAGGTATGAGCTAAGCCATCTTAGTAGAGATCCGGCAATGCCGAATTGCTGCAAATGCTAAGTGTGCTGAGTGTTAGCAAAAGGTGTCACATATCTCGCATCAATTCATGATATAAGCCTTTCAATTTGTGAATAAGGTGTTATTAATCTTTTTCACAGATAATTCCAATCATTCAAGTGCGCACACGCGCATTTTAAATGTGCTAATTTTAAGACTTTAGTACAGCAATAATATGTATGGCAAGTTACATTTTTTATGATGCATTTGTTATAAATCTAATGGGAAGGTATAGTTTGCAGTGAAATATACTAATTATATATAGGGCCAAAAACAACTGTCTAATCAGAATTATAGAAAGTCTTTTACTGTTGGTATGCGAATAAGATTTAGAATTTGTTAAATACATTTGTTGTAATGTGACCGAATCATAATTTCACTCTAATTTTTAAAGTAAATCAAGCTTATTTTTCTGTGCAAACTATGTATATATGTACAATCATTTCATGTCAAAACCGCCTATCAGTCAAATCGAAGAGTCTATCGAACCTCCGATAGCAACAAGCTTCTTAACAGTACATCGCAGATAGTCTACCTCTATCGAAGCTATTACCACTCGCGAAAATGTGCTGCCAATAATAGATTCGGCTCAAATCGGACATTCGAAATAAGCTTTCATGCGAGCCAAATATTATCACCAAGCCTCTTCGACAGTAAAAACACCGAACAGAGCTACGGTGCACTAAAATGAGAAAAACAAGACGTTCGTAAAAAATCGAGCGAATCACATGAAAAATGGGTAGTTTGAAAATCTCTACAGTTTAGCAATGTGCGAAACAACCACACTAAAATTCTAGGAAACCGGCTGCGTACAAGTAAACAACTATGTCATCAACTATGATCATCTGATCGAAATGTAAATTTTAAAGAATAAATTTGGACGGCATACGTTTGGCATGTTCTATGAGTCGAAACTACAAAGCTTGTCTCGAGATGTAAGTTTTTTTTTACAAACTATGCATTATTTCGACTTAGTAAGAGCTAAGTTTATTGAATAAATTAATGTTGTGAAATCTACATGTCTAGAGGCTGGATAACACTACGAATGTACAAATTATATTGCTATAAACAATATTCAGGAATTTGAAAGGATCGTGTAGTGTGTGGAGTATCCATTTGGAAACCAGGTTGGGACGGCGGACCGAGCACCGAGCTTTGGATTAACCTAGCTCTGAATAGGTACCTGAGTTATATCAGGGGTTAAGTGGATCGAGGAACTAAACACTCCACACTCATATATTTATTTTCACTATGTCGGGTATATTTTGATTGTAAAGAATGAAGCTCTCTACGTGGTTCAGCCCTTAGACCTAAAAAGGGTTAAGCGTGTGCAGGCTGAATTTGAAATTGCAAACCATAAATTTGATTAAGAATATAGTTTATGTATGCAAATTATATTCAAATGCTTTAAACAAAATTAAAAATTCAACAGCTGATTTCCATGCCCTTAGGAAAAGAATTTTAACCTTCTGCGGCTCTAATGCCAAAAATGCGAATATATTTCGAGACCAATGCGAATCTATTTTATACCGTGTATACACTTGCTAGAAAGTCTGCGTTCACTTGCTTCCAAACAGTTTGTACTGTTAAAAAATGGAAGAAAAATAGGCTTTTTTTCTATTCACCTAGCAGATCTTTAGCATTCAACGTACAAAAATTAAGTTGAATCGCTTTAACCGTTTTTGAAATAATGGGACTTTTGCCAAAAATAAAAAACAGAAAAAGAAGGTACAAAAAGTCTGCATTCACATGCTGAATTTTGAAATTCTTAGAAATAATTCATTTCAAATGCACTGTTTGAATATTTTAATGCATCTTTCATCCGGTACTAGTCATTCTGGCAAGTTATTACTAGTTGATTGTGAGGTTTGTTTTCAGAATATTTTTTTCGGATTGAATAATAAAAGGAAAGAAAACAGTGTTAGTGGAGAGAAAATTATTTTAAAATTTTGGAAAGATTCGAAAAACTGCACATATGTAACAAAAATAGTGGAGAGACAATATATATCGGTTCGAATCTTTATAATTGTCCTACGGGGAAAAGTGGAAAATCGTATCACTCGTGAAAAAAATCTGCGACTGACTTCACATCAAATATTGACTGAAATCAAGAAAACTTAAATAAAAATCATTTACTCTGATACCGCACGAATCATTCTCAAAGAGGTTGGATACCATGGGCGAGTAGTTCGAAGGAAATCGTTCATACCATCACGTTTCAACCGACAAAAACTAGAGTTGGGTCGTACTCGGATTTTTACATACTAGGTATTCCGAATACGAGTACAAAAAAATACCTGTTCCAAATACCTGTTCCAAATACCTGTTCCAAAAATACTAGCTAGTATTTTTTGAAGTATGTACATATATACACACAAGTACATGCGATTTGCAGTGATGTAATGAAACGATATGATATGCCCTCCCCCATCTACCAGAGACAAAGTTCCCAGGCTAGAATGGTGATGGTGCAGTTGACCGTGAAAGGATACGAGCCATTAGTCCGTGCAGCTTGTCCGTAACTATCCAATGGTCGGTCACTTATTTGGCAAGTGTTTCTCCAATCTAGGAGCCATCTAAGGGAAAACAAGCAAATTCAATCAATTTAATTTGATTTTCATTTTAATATATGCACAAAACACCTCCTGTATTCGTTCAAACTACCAGTGTCGAAAAATGTACTATGATAGGACCAACTAATCCTGTTGCCATCTATATGACTTTTCATCGATCGATGCCTGATACCAAACTTTTCCTGGCTAATCTAAAACAGTCGGTTTTCCACTTCGCCTCACTGAAGCATGAATTTGTCGAACATTTTATTAAGAAATGATAAAACGTCTATTAAACATGCACCCACTAGGAGGCCAACCTTTTCGGTAAAGCTGGACATGAGTCACAACGCCGGTAGGGTTGGAGTGCAGTCACGAGGAGAGCTTCAGCACAGTGAGGTGTCCCTATTTGTCCTTACTTCCAATTATAAATTTCTTGATTTCGCACCAAAATAGCAGAGAGAAATATTTTTCTCTCTATGGCCGAGTGAATTGTAAAAAAGGAATTAAAGAAAGAATTATTCTTCTTTCTATTCAAACGATACTCGTAGCAGTTTGTTGCACTTGCGTGGCGAAAAGGGTCGCCGCGTAGCAAGTGCTAGAACGTGCTTTCAAATGATACTCCTAGCAGTTTGTTGCACTTGCGTGGCGAAAAGGGTCGCCGCGTAGCAAGTGCTAGAACGTGCTTTCAAATGCTAAAGAATAAATCAAAAACGACTTTTATTCTTTCAAACAGACTGGTTGGTCGCCGATCGGGCTAGCGTTCCAAGACAGACTGTGTTTTATTCTGTATTCTATTCTCCTATATATACGATACATTTTGCTGAATCGATCGGTGTATGGACTGGTTTTTGAATTCAAAAATATAAAAATTAATTAGTTAGTGCGCGTATTGTCCGCTTAGAGTAGATGTCGCGGTTGTCGATAGGTGGGAGCTATTTTGACATTTGTCAGTGTGACAATTCAATTCGTACACAACACCCTCTCCCTTTGGGGAAAAAAAATTTTCTTTTCAGTAGTAAATGAAAATTTTTTTTTGTTTTGAATCCATGCACCTTTACAGTTTTTTACAATTATCCTGATTCATAAGTTCATGTTGTTGTTTAAATATATATTCTTATAATTTTTTTTTTTGTTTTATTTGATTTTGCTTACTTAAATGTAACTTCGATACATATGTTTATATTTTTTTTTTGTTTGAATATAATTCTAGTCTGGTAATAACTATATGCATTTTGTTTTGCATATTTTGTTTTTTGATTCTTGTTTTACATTAATACTGTACATGTTCAATTGTGTTTATCACTTTTTCAAATTAGTGGTGTATACAATTTTAATAGGTTATTGTGATATTTTTTACATTTTCCGTTTATTAATATATAAGTATTTACATTATCTCTTTCTATTATTTCATATGGTCCATGATATGTGTTCTGCAACTTCTTTCTATTAATATTTCTGACTAAAACTAGATCTCCTACTTTGAATGTTGCTGGGTTTGTGTTACTATCTAATCTATTTTTTCTTTCCTTTTTCACTTTCTCAATTATGTTTTGAGCTAAACTAATGCTATTTCTAAGTCTAATTTTTAGTTCATTAACGAAATTGTCTATATTGTTAATCGGTTCATTTTTTTCTATAATGTCGTCGGGCAATTGGGGTAATCTGCCATATACTAATTCGTATGGAGAATATTCTGTATCAATATGTGGACTCGTATTGTACGCGAAAGTGTAATACGGTATCCATTTGTCCCATTCATAATCATTAGCAAAATTAAGCAAATATTCGTTTAACACTCTGTGGTTACGTTCCACTGAGCCGAGTGTTTCATGATGATATGGTGCTGAGAAAATTTGTTGAATTTTTAATAAATTGCAAATGTTTCCCATTAGCTCATTGGCGAATTCAGTTCCATTATCTGATTTTAAAATTTTGAAATTACCATGCTTTAATATTAGTTGTTCTACTAGTGTTTTGGCGATAGTTTTAGCATCTTTTGTTTCAATTGGGTGTGCAATAACGTATTTTGACAATTCGCATTGCATTGTGAGAATGTATCGATAACCGTTGGATATTCTTAATGGTCCTACTGTGTCTATAGCAATTGTTTCGAATGTGTTCTTTGGTGTGTCTGTTATTGTTTGTTTCTCTTTTATATGTTGTGTTTGTTTATTTTTCGCACAAGTTTCACAGTTTTTAATAAATGTCTTTGTCATCTTATTCATGTCTTTCCATATATATTTTTGCTTTAGTTTTAGTAAAGTTTTTCTGACGCCTAAGTGTCCTCCTATCGGTGTTGTATGGTAGTTATTTATTAGTTTAAATTGTATTATTTTATCGGTTATTCGTTTTGGTGGTTTGTATATTATTATTTTTAGGGGTTCTTTATTCTTTGTTAGAATACTCTTCTGTAGTTGATTAAATTTGTTTTTAAATTCTTCCTTATTGATCATATTATATATTTCATCTTTTTCTTCAATGTATATTTTCGTTATATTTTTTCTAGTTGCTTGTGATGTCAGTTTCTCCAATGTCGAAACTAATTCCGATGGATTATCGCTGCATCTAACTAGGATCTGATTATGTTCAAATATAATTTTTCGAATTTTTCCCATTTCGAATTTTAGTTTCTTTAAATTTTTTATATCAGCTGGGGAATCGCTGTCCCATATATAGATTTCGTTGTCCATTGGGTTATATTTTGGTTTGACTATTCTTCTTGTTTGCGCTTTTTCAGTGTTTTCTAAATTTTTTACCATGTTTCTTGTAAGTGGTAATACCTTCTTTTCTTCAGTAATGTTTCTCTGCTTTGGTATCATATCTTTTAATGTGTCTGAATTTAATTTGATGCGTGACAATGCATCTGCATTGACGTTCATCTTGCCTTTTCGATATATTATATCGAAATCATAATCGCATAAATCTAGTCTTATGCGTGTCATCTTTGATGATGGGTTTCTGTGAGTAAATAGTGATATAAGTGGCCTGTGGTCTGTAACGACTGTAAATTTATTTCCGAATAAATAGGGTCTAAAGAAATTTATCGCCCAATGGATTGCCAATAATTCCTTTTCGATTATCGGTTTGTTTAATTCATGTTTGATTAGGGTTTTACTTGCGTATGAAATGGGTAAGTCATGTCCTATTTCGCCTTGTGAGAGTACTGCACCTAATGCATAGTCTGATGCATCGGTTGTAACAATAAATGGCTTATTGAAATCTGGATATTGTAATATTGGTGCATTCATCAGTTTATACTTCAGTGCTTCGAATGTTGATTGACATTTTTCTGTCCATATGAACTTTGTATTCTTTTTCAGTAAATCGTTTAGGCATTTTGTTAGTTTGGCGAAGTCTGGTATAAATCGTCGATAATAGTATTCCGTCTGTAAGGATGGGAAAATCAGGTTCTACTATTTGGAAAGGGTAGTGAAAGTGTTTTTCACCAATGTTCAAGTCTAAATTAGCGGTGCCTAATGAATATATCTCCTGGTTTGTTATGCCAGAGAATTTGCATCGTTTATCTTCTTCTATTTTTTCATGCTCTGAAATTGCACTTATTTTGCATATTGATATATCAGCTCCTGTATCTATCAATAGCTTCAAATTTTTCCTTGATTTCTCACAATATAACGTAACGTAATTTTTTAATTGTGTATTCAGTAGGTATATTTTTTCTTCCTGTATCCCGGGGTCAACTTTTATTCTTCGTTGCTGCTGGCCTCCGGGCCTATTGAGTTTCCCTGTACTATATTTATTCTGTTTTGTCTGTTACTTTCATAGTTTCTGTTTGTTCCTCTGTTGTTCCTATTACTTGTGTTAGGGTTCTGATATGTATTTCGATTTACTTCATGATATCTGCTGTTATTATTTCTATGGTTTACTTCCTCATATCTGGGATTGTAACTATTTCTAAACTTGTTTCTATAATTGCTGTTCTGGTTTGTTACATTATTTCTTGTGTTGAAATTACTGCTGTTATTTCTGTTGTTATTTCTGTTACTATTAATATGGTTTTGGCTATAATTATTATTCCTATATGTGTTATAATTATTCGGTTTATTTCTATTATTATAATTCAGTTGCCGACTTATATTATTTCTGTGATTCACGTACATAATGTTTTCTGTAACATTATTGCTTGATTCGAATTCAGTTGCTATCTGAATAGCTTCTACGAACGTTTTTGGCTGTGCCGCAAAAATAGTAGGTTTAAGGGTTTCGCTTAACCCATTCTTGAAAATAGTTAGTGCATACGAGTCGTTTGACTTCTGTATTGCACTTTTCTCTGCTTGAGACGGATTTTGACCCAAGCTACTAATTTGAATCTCACTTAATTCGTTAATGAGCTCTGATAATTTTTCACCAAATTTTTCAACTGTTCCGCGTTGAGTTAATTGTGCTAATTGGGTATGAATGTGTTGTGGACTTTTTTTGCTTTTATATCTATTTCTGAGGCTTTTTTCTAATTCTTCATAATTTTTAATGTCTAATGTTATGAGTTGTGTTTTAACTACTGTTCCTAATTTCACATTCTTAGTAAAGTTTAATAAATTGTTTTTCCCGTCTTCGTTAAGACTTTGATTGAGTAAATTTATTATTGTTAAGAATGCTTCCAGTTCTTTTGGGTTTCCATTAAAAACTGGTATTGCTTTTAAAGCTAGCTCAATATTAAAGTTACTCATTTTGTCTTCTATTGACTCTTCTAATTTCTCTAATAATAGCTCCTTTGCTTCTTGGTATTTCTGCTGTAATATTTCTAATAACTCCTGACTACTTTCTGTCTTAAGTACTTCTTCCTGAATTTTCTCTATCGTTTCTAATTTTTCTTGTATGTATTCTCTCTTATAAGTTCTGTTTGGGGTTTTTTTTAGATTGACTACTATTTTTGAAAGGATATTAATGTTCTGTTCCATTTATTTTGTGTTATCGTAGACCATATGAAATCTCTTAACATTTGTAAAATTAAATTTGAATTTTTCGTTTCACTACCAGACAATAGGTGTCGTTTGTGACGCTCAAAGTAGCACTTGTCAAAATTGAGAGAATTTTCATCACCTTTTTTTTTGCTCTTTTCTTACATTTACTACATTTACTACTCATTGAAAGTTTTTGAATTATAAAGATTTTCTTTTGAGGTATTCATTAAAAATTTTTTTTTTATTTGAATTCATACTTAATCTAATGTGATATGGTTTTTGTTTTCATTTGTAATTTTAATTCTTCAATCTTTTCGTAGATTTTTTGTTGTAGTGGCCATGGCGGAGGATTTTCTTCATCGGTGGCAATGCGTTTCAGCGCCGCGATCCGTCTTCGTAGGTTTACTTTTCTGCCGCCTCGTATTTTCTTTTTTGTATTGATTTTTGGTATATTCGTTTTTGCCGCTTCCAATTTACGAGCTTCTAGGATGGCCGGATGAATTCTCGGTTGTGGTCCGCCCTCCTTTGGTAATTCTGTCTTCTTGAGTGTCGTTGATGACGTTGCTCCGTAGATTTGTTGTTGTTCGCCTTTGTTCGGTTGTACCTTGTTTGAAGGAGGCAGGATCGCCATGAGGTGTCCCTATTTGTCCTTACTTCCAATTATAAATTTCTTGATTTCGCACCAAAATAGCAGAGAGAAATATTTTTCTCTCTATGGCCGAGTGAATTGTAAAAAAGGAATTAAAGAAAGAATTATTCTTCTTTCTATTCAAACGATACTCGTAGCAGTTTGTTGCACTTGCGTGGCGAAAAGGGTCGCCGCGTAGCAAGTGCTAGAACGTGCTTTCAAATGATACTCCTAGCAGTTTGTTGCACTTGCGTGGCGAAAAGGGTCGCCGCGTAGCAAGTGCTAGAACGTGCTTTCAAATGCTAAAGAATAAATCAAAAACGACTTTTATTCTTTCAAACAGACTGGTTGGTCGCCGATCGGGCTAGCGTTCCAAGACAGACTGTGTTTTATTCTGTATTCTATTCTCCTATATATACGATACATTTTGCTGAATCGATCGGTGTATGGACTGGTTTTTGAATTCAAAAATATAAAAATTAATTAGTTAGTGCGCGTATTGTCCGCTTAGAGTAGATGTCGCGGTTGTCGATAGGTGGGAGCTATTTTGACATTTGTCAGTGTGACAATTCAATTCGTACACAACAACAGCTGGAGAAGCCAACTGGCTAACCAAAAAGGATCTAAACATTTTTAGTGTTATTTTCAGTTTTCCCGGCTGATTTCATTTTACCATATCTTAGAAACTAGGCCGCTTTTTCCCATATTTGTATGGGAACAACTCAGAAAGATCCTCAAATTCATGCTAGACCAAAAAAAATTTTTCTTGGAAAAAATGGACGTTTTTGCCTAATTTCCCCTATAAAAAAATTTTTTCTTCCTTAAAATATCACTATTGAACTCCCCGATCACTTTCAATCATCGAAAGCGCTGTAAAGGCAGTTTTTGCCAAACTATGGCCAAAAAACCCCTTACTTCCCTACAAAACCGAAATTTTTGTATCACAGCAATATGAGTTGGCTCGTTATGCCTCAAACCACTCTAACCCAAAATTGGCCTATTTTGCCCGATTTCAGCTACTTTTGCCCTAAAACCTTTTTGAATAATAGAATAAAATACTTTCCCAATTTCTCCTATCAAAAATTTTTTCGTCCTTAAAATATCACTAACATACTTCCCGACCACTTTCAAAAAGAAACCCTTACTCCCCTACAAAACGTAAATTTTTGTAACACAGCAATAGGTCTTGGCCCGTTATGTCCCAAACAACTCTAACTCAAACTTGGCCGATTTTGTCCGATTTCAGCTACTTTTGCCCTAAAAACCTAAACCTAAAGTCCCAAAATACTCGCAAGCACGAAAATACTCTATACAAAAATATGCGATACGAAAATACTTGCAAGTTCCAAAATACTCGATACGAGTATATACTCGTATCGTTCCAAAATACTTGCAAGTATTTAAAAATACCTGTTCCAAAAATACCTGTTCCAAAAATACTTGCAAGTATTTTGGAACGATACGTTATTTTCGTATTCGAGTATTTTGCAACGATACGTTATTTTCGTATTCGAGTATTTTGGAACGATACGTTATTTTCGTATTCGAGTATTTTGGAACGATACGTTATTTTCGTATTCGAGTATTTTGGAACGAAACGTTATTTTCGTATTCGAATATTTTGGAACGATATGAGTATATACTCGTATCGAGTATTTTCGTACTTGCAAGTATTTTCGTCTCGCGTACGAGATACTCGTGAGTATGAAAGCACTTGCAAGTATGAAATACGAGTTTATATTAATATTAGGATACTATTACGTCTGTTTGATTGAAATGAATTAAATGGACGAAATTCATTGTGTAAATTCTTGATTACATGTATAGTCCACAAAAATACTCGTACCTAGTATTTTCGAATTTCGTACTAGGTACTGGCTGTTCCAAAAAATACCTGTTCCATATACCTGTTCCAGTATATACGCCTCATCTCTAACAAAAACGCATAGAGTTCGCAAAGAAGCAAATAAATAAGCCAGTTAAATTTTGGAAGAATGTGATATTTTCAGATTAGAGTAAATTTTGCGTCTTCGGCATAAAAGGGTGCAAAATAGTATAGAGAAAGCCCGAAACAGCACTCCAAAAACACTGTAAAGTATGGTGTTGGAGGAATTGCAGTGTGCGGGTCTAAGTCGAGTAATGGCCTTGGACAGTTGACGTTTAGTGAATCAATGATGGATAAATTTGGTTATCTGGACATTTAAAAAAATAATCTGATACAAAGTGTCAGAAACCTCGGCTTAGATACGTATTTTGGAACAAGATCTAAAGCATACACCCGAAGTTCATAGACCCTGGTTTCTCTAACAGGTCCCAAAACAACTACACACACAACTTCCAGTCCTGAACTCCATCGAATCGTTAGAAAATTCGAGTTCAATAACATCCAATAAGTATTAAGGAAGTATTGAAAAATGTTATAACGGAAAAGAGGAATAACACAACTGCAGAGGAGACAGCAAAACAAAAACAAAAATATTTCAGGACAAAAAGAATCGGGGATACCCTCTACCAGCTATTAATTAATAATCTTAATATTAAAACTAATTATGTATTATATTCAAATGAACATTCCATTTCTTAAAAAGTGGAGGCAGACTTTTTTCCACTTTGTTTTTTGTGTTTTCTGGTAAAATTGCCGTAATTTCAAAAACTATAAAAGCGAGATAAACAATTTTTTCTACGTCGAATACTAAAGGTATACTTGGTGAATAAAAAAAATGAAAAAAAAGTCTGTTCGTCTTTGATTCTTTAAAGCTAACTGATTGGAAACAAGCGAACGCAGACTTTTATTTAGCAAGTGTATATTTTATTCTGAATCCGTTTCTTAATGCTTCTTTAGATTATTGAGGAGTTTGCTTACAACCAACGACCATCAAAATAAAGGTTTCTCGAAAATTAATGCTATAGTAACTTAAGTAACTAAAAGTTCTATAGTAACTGTTAGCTCGAATTTGAAAAACTATATTAGGTGCGTTTTTTTTTGCTCCGGTACTGAATAGAATAATGACGCAAAAAAACGATCTATCACAGAACAACTGATGCATTCGGAAAGCTTTCTATAGGTTGCTGTATTCGGTTTGGTAGCGCAAAACAGCTGAAAATAACGAGTATAAACTACCAAAATCGATAGAAAATAGAAAAAGAGCTAACAGAAAATTACCTCTTTTAATTCTTCAAACTACCAAAACTTCAACATAACTTTGAAAAATCCAAAACCACCTCACAGTAAAAAAAGGCAACTACTCATGAGCTATTCTGTTTTTATCAGCACATTCTTTATTTCAGCACGTGAACTACCTCTGCAGAACAGAATTTCTGTACTAGTGAATACACTGGGACAGGAGTGTTGTTGTTTCCAATGACTCTGTTCTGTTCTGTGCTGGATAGAGGAGCAAAAAAAACGCGCCTATTAAAGAATTCAATAGTACCCAGATGCGACAGCAAACACGACACAGCTTTCATTTCACTTTTAGAAGTTTATCAATGCGAGGATGTTAAGAAACCAGACAGTCTTCGTGTTGGTAGCATAAGAACGGTACTTTATTGCATTTTAATCGTTCAAAAATAATTTTGGAAACAAATTCTCAGATTTTATAGACTGCGATTTAATACACTAATTACAGACATAAGAGAAAATACAAAACCTTGACATTCTGACAGCTCATTTTTCAAAACTAAAATCAATTTACAAAAGTAATGTGTTTCCGAAATTTCACTGCATATTAATGTGCATAATGGATGGGTCATTTCGACTAATAGGCGATAATTTTAACAGTGAATTTAACTGCAAGTAGCAGTTACAGTAAATTCAATTAGAGTGTATTAATAAGGAAAATATCGAATTTTGAATAAACTGTAGATTTCTCTCAGTGGTAAAAAGACTCTCTTGATACCGAAATAAAAAATTTACAACAAAAGCAATTCAACCGCAAATTTTAATTTCCGTTCCTATCAATATATTAATTTTTTAAGTCATCACAGAGGTTCATCTCACCCTTCTTTCCATAACAATGCCGTAATTGCAGTAGAAATATAATTTTCTTAGGGCATAAACCAGTAGTTTTTGTCCTGATATTAAGTCTGTTCCCGTACTACGATTAATTGCGATTAATCGCGATTAATTGCAATGACGCGTATACAACACAATGAAGCTGTTCCCGTACTCCATTTTACTGAAAACTGAAAATTTCCCCTCCTTCAGTAAAATTCAGTAGGGTCTGAGCTACTGAAAAATACTGAAAAGTGTCAAATGGTGTGGTGCGATTAAATAGTTTCAAATGTGCGCGGCAAGCAACATACTTTTTGCGTAATTTTGCTATGAAGTCCGAATATTTTTGTGGCGATAACTTATTACCGCTTAGGATGACTTTATAATCACTATTGTTCTCCCACAAACCGAAAACTGACACTTTTGTTTCTCGATTTTCAGGAAATGCAATGAGAGCGTTCTCGCACTTTTGATGAATTCCCCTACCACATGATTCAGTAAAATTCAGTGACTGAAAGTACGGGAACAGACCTATTATTGAGAATTTTACTGCAGCGATCAAAACACATAACGCATGATTTCAAATGCTTTCTTTCCTTTATTTCATTTTAAAACCCAATTAGTAACAAGATAAGGTATCAGCCTTATGATAGGACTTGAAATTTTTTTCATATTGATAACATTTCTCTTGGAAACATTTCATTTTCTTATCTTTAGTCTTATTTTGACAACTGTGCGCGCGAACTAAATGATTAATGATCAATCGAAATTTAAAAAAAAAAAACAATAGTCATCAATTGTCGAGTCATCTAGCTCGAAGCTAAGAAGAGAGCATTTTTAATAAAACATATGAAACAAAACAAGATTGCTTTAAATTGCAAAGTTTTTTGACTAAAACTTGAGACATTTTTCGAAAGATTGTGACAGGATTTATCAAAAAAAAAAAATGTGGAGCATTTATTTACTAATACAAAAAACCTGAAGCTGTAAAAATATATTTCATCGATAATTCATCACCTGATACTAGCACTTGCACTTTCTACATATATATATAACTTTGTTTACTTACTTTTCAATTCTGGCTCGCATCCACTGGGGTAGCGTCGAGCCTGACGATATGCTTTCTGGATCCGAAGACATTTTCTAGACTGTATCGAGTTACTTTTAGCCGAATCAATTTCAACTTATGCAAAACAAATATTAAATCAGCCCGTATTATGTTATTATGATAGAATCAAAATCAAAATAAAAACCCGACAGCTCTTGTAGGAAATTGGAAATAACTTTTTTTCCCTGCACGTAATATACGAATATTTCGTTTTTCTTCGTTCGAATAGCAAACGACTGGCGATTAATCGTATGTACAAAATAATGCACGGACTGTATCAAAATCAGATTGGATATTTTGTTGTACGATCTCAGTATTTTAAACTTTAAACAACATAGGAAAGAGAATCGTGAGAGAGAGAGAAAGAGAGTAATTCGTTTTAGAAAATATTTTTTTGGCAATCGACAATAAGCGAGTTTGAGCTTTTTTAGTTCTTCGTCACTCTCATATGAACGATGATAGCATCAATTTCGTATTCGAACAACGTAACGTTTGTTAATAACTTAACTTCGTATTTACAGGACTAATTATTTACAATTATAGAGAAACAAAAGAAAAATACATAGCGTATCAGGGAAGTAATAGAGAATTGAATTTAAACTGTTCGGTAAACGAAAGAAACAACTGCTGTCTAGGTATTTTTCTTCAAATCGGAAATCTGAAAAAGAACAAAAATTACAACGTGAATAATTTTTTACAACAGCAAAGCCAAAAGAATTCAAGATTGTTTAAATCGAATACGCAGTTTGGCTTAAAAATTTAGAATTGGGGGGCATTTCACGTGAAGCGGACAACGAAAAAAAGTCGAGGTTCTGGATTTCGTTCATATTGTGCATAATGGTACTTCTAGAAGATATGAATGTAGATGCACAAGTTTTTATTTCTATGAGGCTTAGTTGCCGAGTTATGGGCTTCTGAATAATTGACGGAATTGATAAAAGGTTTTTTTGAAAGCGGATTCTGAGATTCAAAACAAAATCTAAAAAACATTAAACATATTGATTGGTATAGAAAATTAGCTGTTCTTCTTAATTTTGAAATTCGATCTGAAAAATAATTTTTTTTTCCTATATGAAACCGGAAGTAGACACTTCAACTCGTAATTTGAATAATTTGAACCAGGTTAATTTTGTTTATTTTTATAACAAAACAAAGCTTAAAGTATTTTTTTTAATTTTAACCAATTTTTTTCCTTTAGAAGCTAGATTTATTTTTATTTTGACATATATCGATATTTCGAGGATAATCTGCCCTCTTCATCAGTGTCTATTGGTCTGATCTTAAAGTAACTTAGATATCTTATTTGGATTCTTAACTGGATGCATACGAAAGCCTGAAGATATGGAAAACCCCGATGGATAGGCGACTAAACACAGACCAAGGAAACTGTGTATCACCATTGTTTAGGTTAATTTAAACAGATACTTTATGATGATAATGTGATTAATATAGATATTAAAATGTATTTAAGTATATAATCAATAGATAATTAGCGGGTAATTAGCAGGTAATTAGTATTAGTAAATACTTTAAAAGTAAACACCTTAAATAAGATATCTAAGTAACTTTAAGATCAGACCAATAGACTCTGAAGAAGAGGGCAGATTACCCTCGAAATATCGATATATGTCAAACTAAAAATAAATCTAGCTTCTAAAGGAAAAATTTGGTTTAAATTAGAAAAAAATATTTTACAAGCTAGGAAAAAAATTGGTACACAATAAAAACAACTTAAAGTATACTTATTTTATCATAAAAGTTTTAGAATGGGATGGCCAGTAGTTTAGGAGGTAGGTGAATTTCAATACATTCAAGTCGCATGGGGCGTGGTATCGAGAGCTTGCTTAGGACAGTAATTTGGCTCAAAAACAAAAATTGATATCGAAATGTGACTAGTAGCGCCATCTCTTATTTGAAAAAGGTTTTATTTTCCCATAAAAAAAACCTAATTTAAATATATGACGCGTATATAACATATTTGACGCCAAGCCCATTCAAATTTTCCGTTTTTTTTCGAGTTTACTGTTCAACGCTTACAATGACTATTACTTTCGTTGATAAGTTAAAGAGTCTTAATTATGTGTATTATGTCTCCGTTCGGCTATTGATGTTTCAATCCATTCGATTTGAAGTTTCATCGGAAGGCTAAAGACCTAAGAAAAACTCCAAGAATATTACCAGAAAATAAATTATGTCGAATCTGCAGGAAAAAACGGATCGTAGAAACACCTCTAGTTATTAGAAAAAAAACTAGTTTCAGAAACGAGAGTAAAATTGTGAAATAAATTCATTTGTCCATAAACTGTAGCTTTTTTTTCACTAAATCAGCATTAACAATTTTTAATATTTTAATTTCTATATGTAAGTGATACAAGTAATATATAATAGTTTTACTACAAATATTTTGCTTTCAATCTCACTAGCTATCATAATCAAGCTCCCGGTACCACGCTCCATGCGACTTTTATGTATTGAAATTCACCTACCTCCTAAACTACCGGCCATCCCATTCTAAAACTTTTATGATAAAATAAGTATACGTTAAGCTTTGTTTTGTTATAAAAATAAACAAAATTAACCTGGTCCAAATCATTCAAATTACGAGTTTCAAGTGTCTACTTCCGGTTCCACACAGGAAAACAAATTTGTTTTTCAAATCTAATTTCAAAATTCAAAAAAAAGCTAATTTTCTATACCAATCAATATGTTTGATGTTTTTTAGATTTTGTTTTGAATCTCAGAATCCGCTTTCAAAAAAACTTTTTTTTCGTTGTCCGCTTCACGTGAAATGCCCCATTGGTTTGAATTGTATTTAGTAATAAAAACTTCTTACCGATTCTCGATACATTTATGTATATACATTAGTTTACAGCACATATTCGTAGCAAAATTAATTAGACTTATTTTTCAACATTTAATTAGATATATCCCATCTTTTAGGGGCGCTACTTTTTATCATGAATGTACATTACAATTTAAAAAAAATATTTTCCCGTTATTGTTGACACATGTTTATGCAGTTAAGTTTTAGTTTGACAGGAGAGTATTTTGGATGGACGTTAAAATAGCACAAATTGTAATAGGCAATAGTTATTCGAATTTAGCAAGTATTCCGGCTGGTCTGTTATAATTTTCTGGTCATACAGCAAGTTAGCTTTATTAACAGTATGAGAAAACAAAGGAAAATATTTAGAACAGGTTCAGAAGTGGTAAAAGTCAGCACAAATATTTGAAATGTTCCAGGAAAATAATCTACAATGCAATGAATTTAGCAAAGGGGATTGTTGCTTCAACTGAGAATAAAAAACGAGTGCCGACAGCACGGAAATCTACGCCTTCTATATTTAAATTGATAATTCGGAAGTTTAAAAGGGATCGGTTAAAATTATCAAGGCAAGGAAGAACAGGAGTTAAAAGTGTCGGAGAGATTAGTAAAAAGGTGATTATATGAGGATAACCTTTTTGAACGTATAAGTAGAAAACAACCGTACCTATTTAAAAAAAATATATTCAAAACATTTAAACTTTGCAAAAACTAATAAAAATAAGGATATGCAATTTTGAGAAGCGATGAGACGAAAATAAACGCAAAAAGATCAGATAGAACATCTGTTCATTGTCCGAAAGGTCAAACATTAAATCTTAAATACACACAGCAGACCATCAAGCACAGTGGATGCAATATGATTTGAGGAGCTTTCTATGGCATGAAGTAGGAGCTGTTGTGAAAATAAGCGGAAAAATGGATAAATTTCAGTATCTAGACATTTTGCGTTGGAGTTTATGTTAGTAAACTAGACACAAATGCGCGATAATGATGCAAAATATTCAGCTCGACTAATAAAAGATTGTTTAGTGAAAGAAAAAATCAATGTCTTGAACTGGCCAGCTCAAAGTCCTGGGGGCCTATTATGGATCAAAATTCGAAATCGGAATTCATACGATATCGTATTTTCGTATTATGATTTGCTGTTTGCACGGGAATCCGCCAACTTCGGATTGTAAATTCCGAAGGCGAGTCGTCTAATCCGGCAGCTCATTTGTGGTCGGATTTTTTGGCGGATTTTTAATTTTCAAATTTCTTTGTTTTTTCGGTTCGATTGATATGATTAAGTAAAACCTGGAACTCGGGTAGCTGATAGACACCGTGTGTTATAAATCGTAATTTTGCTACCAATTTTAAAATTCGTGATATTACATTCTTATAAGATTCTCCTTACCTACTGGACTTATTTCGACTTATTAAATTTTAATCCTTATTTTTTGTTACTTCCGACTGACCATACTTAGGCAAAGCAAAATAAATTGCCATAGAGTCAATGTTAGCAAGAAACATTGAAACTCCGTCTCGTTTTTTTAAATTTAAATAGGTATTTTGACACATGATTGGAAATATATTGGAAATCTGGAATCGATCTGCAGTTTAAAATGGGAATTAATTTCCGATTTCGAAATAGATCTTAACACGAAATTCCGACCATTGGCGAGTCGGAAAATTTTACGAATTCCGATTTCGGAATTTGAATAATAGGGCCCCTGATCTGAACCCAATAGAAAATCTATGGAACCGGTATTAATCAGCTTGATCAATTTTATTGGGATCTTTAGCTTTAGCGGCTTTTCTTTCACAGATTTCATCGTTGCTATGTTGGTTGCTGCTTTGGTCAGCTTTACGATGACGCCTGTGTTGGAATTTGTTTCCTTTGAATGTTTGAATCAATGCCTTAAAAACAACGCGAATCGATTATTTCGCGAGTATAATGATAATATGGGAAACGAGGACACCTAACAACTGGAATCCCAATGAAGCATCCCAACAAATAGCAAAGACAGTACTGGGACTAAATGAGCCGTGTGACCCAAATCATTTTACGTTTTCAAATAGTCAATAAATGAACTAGTTTCCCGTTTTAATTCGAATACATTTTCTTAAACATTTCGCCTTTTCGAACCTAAATTCTCGGATTGTCAAAAGCAAAACCGAGGACTATGAATTGCCCAAACAATAGAAACCTTTTAGAAAGTTTCTGCCAAGCAGAACTACTCCAATAAACTGAAAAGATCTATACTTATTTACATGCTCAGACTCACTTGTCTACAAATTGTCTACGACTGACTAACTCCACTAGATTTCCGCGCTTTCGGTACACCCCCTCCCCCAGCCAAAAACAAAGTGCTCGACGACAAACAACCAGATTCGAGAGTGGAAAAATGACTTTATCCCCTGTCGTGATCGTCGCTGACTTGGTTAATACGCGGAATCATAGCCTATTGCCATAATTCTTTTGATTGAATACTGAAAAAAAATGATTTACAACTATTTCCGCCACATTCAGAGTATGGTAACGAGCAATTTGGCTCATAATTGCAAACCTGTTACGAGGCGATTATGCCCAACATTCAGAAGCTATTTTCCTTATTGTTTTTGTTTGCTGTAACATTAAATTTGACTTACCCCGAATATTATCAAGCGCGTTTTACTATTCTCAATCGAAATCATTGCAATTGTTTGGTATATCAAAGAGACTTCGCAATTAAAAATTGACCACACACAATCGACACCTTCACGAAACTCGGCAGCTACTGTCAAACGAAAGCGAAGCTAGTCGGCGGGAATGCCAACTGCAGCCAGTCACACCGGACCAGCGTGAAATTTGTCAACTACGCCTAGTTGATGCTGCCAACTCTGCCAATATGATTTCAATCCTTTCAATCATTTCAAGAAACGTCATTTATTGACATTTGTTTACAACAGGTTTACAATCAATCCGAATTTGCTGCCGACGTCGATTCAAATGCGTCTTCTCGAATTTGGAGAATATCGATCAACTATATTCAAACTAGCAAATGACCAAGTCCTAAGAGTGAAAAATAAAGTATGAAGCTTTTGTGTAATACAGTGCTAGTGAACAGACAATGTCCCCATTTGAAAAGTTCGTCAGCCAAATCCACATTGGCGCTTGGATTTCATCCTCCTGGCAAGGAAAATGCCGAACTCTTCATCATACACTTCACGACAAAGAATAAAACAGGCGTCCGGTACAAAGTGAAGGATAATCTCCAAAAAGTTCACACCAACTTCATCAAAGATGGCAAGGCAACCATTTCATTCAAAGTGCCAGAACATAACATTTTGATTACGTGCGAGCCGATCCAATTGAAATGCTTTTTAAATGCCATGAAGCTCGGTCTAGAAAACAAACGTGAGATGAGCAGGATTGGAATCGGTACGCTTTCAGTAACAGCCATGTCTCCCAAAAGTATGCCCAGCGATAAAATGGTGATTCAGGATCGGTCAGAGTACCCTGTGAAGGGTTTCCCGCGCAACTTAAAGCATCTTTCGGTAAGAATTATGATGACGAGGAAATCAATAGAGATGAGGACTGACTTGGTTTTCAGGTTATAGGAATTGGACGTGAAAGACTTCCGCCATCGATTCTTACGCTTAGTAATCTTCGATCTTTAGATTTTTCGGATAATAAGCTTCGGAAAGTACCTAAAGAAATCGGTCGGTTGTCACTTGTTGAGCTGAAAATATCTGGTAATCGAATTGGAAATTGTACTGATCCGGACAGGTGGAATTTCCTCAAGGGCAAAGAGATAAGAAACTCTCTGCACACTTTAGATATGAGTAACAATGAGGTGATTATAACTGATGCCTAAATTTTGATTTTATTCCTCCAATTTTCTATTAATTATCCTTCCTACCAAGATAATGCTGCTATCAGAAATTTGGAACACTGTCTCATGGCCTTTCCGAATTCACGTCTTCGTCCTCATCTTCAGCTTGTTATGGCAGATTGTGACGTCAGCAGAGTAGCTGAGTAGCTATTCTAACAGTTTGAAACAGATCAAGACGAGGTGTCCGAAATTGTTGGCTTTGCTTTGTAACATTGCCCCAAAGCACTATCAAGCCGACGAAAGCTCAAATCAGAACGTGACTTCGTCAACATACAGGTGAGCAATGACAAGGCGTAGATAACTGAATTCCGACCATTCGGACCGGCTCGACTTAATCTGACGTCATATTCTGCTATAACAAGCTGAAGGCGAAGGCGAAGACATCAATTCAGAAAGGCCCATAGTTAATACAAGCCAGCAATCTAAGCAACGAATATTCTCTCTTCCAGATCGATATTTTTCCATATTTTTTAGTTAAATTGGAAAACATAAACACATTAAGACTGGACAAAAATGCAATTAAATGGCTACCGTTTTCGATACGGAGGCTCCGCACATTAAGGTACAAACACATTAATTGTTTCATTCATTGGGAAATAAAAACCCCAAATTTGTGTTCATTCTCAGAAACCTAAGTCTTTCGGAAAACCGGTTAGAATCGTTGCCTGAAACTATCAATCAAATGTCATTGGAAAATTTAAATACGTGGGGCAACAATTTCCCGATTTGCCATGACGTCACAGGCCCGCAGAAGAGATCGTCAAAGACAATTCCTCTGCTTTGGGAACTGGCAGGACGTGTTGTTGTCTCAAAAGGGTAAGCAAAACTTCTAAATTAGTTTGGTGGAGGTTTTTTCACAAATTTTCTTTTCTAGCCTTCCAGTCAGCCCTTCGATTTTGCCATGGGATATAGTTGATGTTTTACTGGAAGCACCCACATGCCTCTGCGGACGGTTAGCTTATTCGGGAGAGTTACGTGAAAAAGCTATTGTAATGCGATTCACTTTTATTAAGAACCTAACATTTAGTCGGGAGCATATAATTTTTGGTGATGTAATGCTTTGCGAAAATGATAAATGCGCCCAGAATTTAATCTACGTTTGATTATTGGCCATGTCGATAATTTAATTTAGCAATAAGATGATATCAATGATGAAGTATATGTTTGTTAAATGTGGCGGACCATTGTATTCGCCCAAAATAAAAACAATTCTAGAAGTTTCAGGGAAATTTATTATTTAGGCCGTGTCGTTCTAGCAAAGAAGCAATGTTAATTTTCCAATGATTTTACTAGAGGTATTACAATACACAGCCTTGGCAGAAGGTAAAGGTTGGGAAGCGGGCAGAGAAGTGAGGGATGTAACACATAATCAATATGAAAGGCAGCAAATGGAAGATTGTTTCGAAAAAAGGGTTGGTGGAAGAACAGTAAAGAATCCTGGATTTAATGGGCCATCAAGGACGACTTTAACTTGCAGTCCATTTTATGAGATCGATAGAATAACTCTGAAGAACTGTACAATTCTTTTAAAGTTCTTCCTTTCCGTCTCACCTTGATTTGTAATGTACGCTTGGGGCCACTTTCTGCCACAGCAAGCTTATAATCTATGAGAGAAGAACCAGTCAGTAACGAAAGAAAAACATATTAAGAATACATAACAATATTTTATTACTTTTAAATTATTTAAAAAACATCCTCATATGCATGCATTTAAGCAAATTAAAGCATCTCCAATCACGAAATAAAAAGTATAACATACAATATTTTCACATTACACTTAAAATATTCTATTTGCACGATCAGGAAAGAAAGAATTTTTTCATTTCGGGCTTCATATTAGACTTTCAATTTTTCTAAATACTTTGGTACAAGATATTGTGCCGAGAATTTGTCAAATGAAAAACATTCGAAAAATTTATCACGATATTTCTTGAACAGTGCTGGACTTCGGCACCAGCCATGAAGCATTTTAATGAGTTGATTTGATGTATTATAGAGATTCTCAGGCGGATAGATTTCCGGATAGACAAGTTTGTTTGGTGCGATTGGCATGCAACCGCAATATGATGCTTCTAGCCTGCATGTGATAAAATAAAGAAAATTGTGAATTACAATCTAAATTAGCTGAAGAATTTGTTGAACAGCATGCAAAGTATAATACCTGATTATACTTACATTGAAACCCCATAAAATTCGTGGCCCGCTGTTGATATGACAATATCACCCGTCAATAATACGCGAAAATACTCTTCTCGTGGCAAATAGCCAAAGTTTACTAGTTTTGGTCCCAGTTTCTCACGTATTCCTTCAAAACATTCGGGAACTGTTTGGAAATTCTCACCGCAAATTGTCGCCTTGAAATCGAGTTGCCTCTTGTTGAGTTCTAACAGTACTTCAGTCAGCAGTTGAGGATTCTTATCGTGTTCCCATCGATGAGGCCAAATCAGATGTAAACATGTTGGCACTTCCATGTCGACCTCGTCGTCATGAATACGCTTGGGCATCCTATGGAATTTTATGGGAAAATAAAGAACTTCGCATTTTGGTTCGATTTTCTCGCGGATATGTTTCAGCTTAAAATCGGATTGTATATTGAGCACCGGTACGATATTGCTCAGGAATGATGTGCGATTGAAGTTCGAATTGAAGATAACTTCGTCAGCCGATAAGCTAGAAATAAGCTGAAGTAGTATTGTGATCCACAATGACGCGACTGCTTCTCGGAAAAGTGACTTACCATGTCATAATCTGATTCAAACCATACTGGCAGTCTCGCTCTTTTATTTCACGAACCGGATAGATGAGTTGGTTCTCGTGAAAGTAAACGATTTTTTTGCATTTGTTTAAATCGGGACGTACACCCAGAAGCTCGGCCAAGTTTAGTACGGAGCTGCTAAAGAGGATTTGGTACTGGTGCTCTGTAGGAATTGTTTGTGAAAAATAAAGTGCACTCGTTCGAGCTCGCCAATGCCACTTTTTAGCTGGAAGACTAAATACCTCATAGTCTATAGGATTTATTCCTAAAATTGGTAAGTACACATTTTTAGTCTACTACAAATATTTTTCGAATTGCATTGTCAAAGTGTTTAGGTGTATTTTTCGAGTTCAAAATAGCATTTGACATTGTAAATCATGAAGTGCTGCTGGATTGATTTGCTGACGATGCTGTAGCACATTTTCAAGTACTAAATTGGGAGGGTACATTCGCTTTTGCGAATAAGGGAATGAATCATTAGCCTTTTAGCTGAATACTAATAAACCAGATAAGTGTAGCATAATATTATTGATAGATTAGTGTAGTATAATAATAATAGATTAGTATAGTATATTACTAAAAAATTCTTATCTAACCTCAGCTTCTCATATCCTTATTGTAAAGAAGTATTGAATGACGAAATAGCCGGGAATTAGATTTACAAGAATCTCATATTACGATCGATCTCTTACAAAACTTCAGAGCTCTTTACTATCGCTCCGAGTTGACGAAATACCCGGGAATTAGATTTATAAGAATCTCATATTACGATCGATCTCTTACAAAACTTCAGAGCTCTTTACTATCACTCCGAGTAATTTCAATTTTAATTGTGCTTTTCATAACATCTTCCCGCTTTGAAATTGTGCCATTAATCGGGACAAATTTCGAAAAAACAGCAACACTGCTATTCGCAAATACCTATGCCT
Organism: Nemotelus pantherinus; assembly: GCA_963978885.1. Taxonomy (NCBI): domain Eukaryota; kingdom Metazoa; phylum Arthropoda; class Insecta; order Diptera; family Stratiomyidae; genus Nemotelus; species Nemotelus pantherinus. The sequence continues at coordinate 237,907,992 of OZ022263.1, forward strand.
GTCCTTCGTGAATCTAGCGAACCAATGTTCAGTTCAGCTTACACTACAATCAATGTTGAAAGTATCCTTCTTTTTGATTACCAAAATACATTTTTCATGAAAAATGTACCTTCAAGAATCGTATCCAAGAGGTGTTTGTGACTCCCACCATAGAAAGGCTCAATAATTAGGATCCTTGCCATCATTCATTCGCAATTGATGTTCGACTTTTGAACGAATCTCGCTCTCATACTTAAAAGCAACTGTACCTAAACCATACCCGTGTTTTATATATATTGCAACTTGAATATCAAATTTTAGTGAAATCACGGAATGGATACCCACACAGGATACGATTTCACAACTTGTCATAAAATGACAATTCGCTCGTATTTCGTGACATTTCGTCACGGAGCCCCCCCTAGACAAGATGGAATCGAATGCCATCTTCAAAGGGGAAATTAAAAGTTGAGTAAAAAAATGGCTGAGTAAACGACGCGAAATTACGAAAACGAAGGGACCGATCGGACGTAAACGGAGGTGAACGGAGGTATTTTCTCAGCCTTAAACCAAACCGATTAAACAGATTAGCCAAATGCGACTGTTGTCGAAAATGAATGAATGGAGGAAAATTTCCCTGGTTTTTTACTAGGAAAAATCCGAGGAAAACGACGTGTTTATTAGTTCTAAAATGTTCTAATCTCCGATTTCACTTCTAAAGCATCTAAAAAGGTGTCGTTTTTGTACAAAATGGTTGAGTTAACGACGTGGAAATCCGGAAATCCGAAAATGGCGGGAATCGAGGAAATTTTTTTTTTTAATTTTAAATTATTTAAAAAAAGACCACCAAAAACAAGCACAACCACAAAGCGTACCCAGATCCTTCGAAAATCGTAAAACTCTAAATCTTTAACAAAAAAAGGTCGTGAGTTGGCAGTAGAGTGCATTTAATATTAAAACTACATATTAAAACTTGAGTGCAGTTAAAAGTTGATTTCGGCTTTACGGAATATTATGTTCTTTGGAGGCTAAGGTATATGTCCAATAATGTCCGAAAATGGCGAGAATGGAGGAATCGAGGAAAATTTTGTTTTTTTTTTGCAAAATAAAGAAAATTATAAATTTTATTATATCTACATTCTTTTGGTTTTTTTAGCTAATCAAAGCTAAAATTAAATATATATTAAATATATATAGAATACTAAAATAGAAAGTAACTATTTAATTTACCTTCTAGGATAGTAAAAATTGCTGCAAATTCGTTGCTTAGCACTTCCGGAAGAATTGAAAAGAAGAAAAATGTTCTGAGACTGAAAAAGAATTTGGTCAAGAGGCCAAACGGTAGAAGCCAAAAAACTTCAAATAGTGCTCGGGAAAAATGTGATTGGCCTTTCAAAATTAATTTATCTGTCTTATAAGTAACACCTGCTCCTCAACCTAGGTTAGGGTCTGTTGCTAAACGACGTGGGAATCCGAAAAAGATTGGAAAAAAGATTTTTTTTTCAAATTTTATTAAATTAAGCTTTCAACTCTCATACGAAAAAAGTGACTGTACTCTAATACCCGTGTTTTATATAAGGTGCGTTTTTTGCACTCTTGGGAGGGTAAGTTAAAGTAAGTATATTGAATACAAGAAAAATCTCTGCGCGATTGTTGTATTCAATGTACTTACCTAAACTTACCCTGCCCAAGAGTGCAAAAAACGCACCTATATATTACAACTTGAATATCATTTTAGTAAAATCACAGGATAAATTTTCACATCACAAAACAATTCGCTCGCATTTAACCCGTGGAATGACCATATCTTCAAATACACCCCTCAACAGGCTGCACTTCGATGTGGATCCATAGTTGCCTTCCTTGCTCGCAGCACACTCGCCTGAGAAGATTTTTTTCATCTCCGATACTTCTTGTGCCGTAGAACAGCAAATTTACCGAGAGGCTGTCAGTGAACCATCCCCTAAATGCACAGTCAGAGTAAACTGTAAAAGAATCAATCTCCTACTTTTCAAATCATGGCCATCCTTTTAAATGGAAAATCTATATTAAATTAAATTCAAAGATTGTGATAGTATAAGTACTAAGTACGTATACCATTTTTCTTCTACCACAAAATATAACTCTATTATAGTTTCCATTCCCACGCGAGGACGGAAAATGGTAGTGAAACTGGAGTACTTGAAAAAGTTTTCGTCTGTAGCTGAATGAAGAAGTGATCATGCTTCCTGGATTGAAAATATTTTAAATCTGCTAATAGGTATCTGTTTCACTAAGGGCTGCTTGACCAGAAGGACCTTAACCAAATAATCGACAGTGATTAACTTTCTTTTCTAATTAAACACTAGATTAGCTTAAGAATTTAAAATTCAATTTCATTTCACTAAATTCAAGACCAAGTAATCGATATATAGCTTAGACTTTGCTCAACTAGCTTGTAATGTTGCATTTATCCAAGCCGCAGCAAGAAAGATGTCAAGAAGATAATATGCAACAAACAAATACACAACTAGGCCTTCAAACAACTTTAGATTGCCTCTGACCGGCAGTAACAAAATTTTCCGCCATTTAGCTTTTTTAATTATGAATTATGCAGCTAATCCGAAAGAGAGTACACTCAATCAATGCCCTTTAGATAATATAAGACTGAATTAAGATACTTTGAATCCGGCTCTGCTTTCCCTACAGTGTTTTTCACAAACAGTCACTTACTTTAATTGCATAATTTTTTTCAAAAAAATTATCAAATCATAGTTAGCCGGAAACAAACTTGAATCGATATTCGATAGCTGTTCTTAGTGTTTTTGTTGCTTGCGTTGTGTTCAGACGGTTTCTGGAGATTCTTCTCTAACATAGTGTAGGAAGCACATTTTGCATACTAGTCTTCAGTGATCGGTTAAATTTCGTTTTGAATAAGCTAAAAGTAAAGAGTTCCCTTGAAAAACTGTGTCGGATTTATATTTTATATCTTTTCGTTTTAGACTTGTCATGCCAGACGAAGCTAATGGGACGGTCGCGACAAATGGCACCGCTGTGAGCACACATCCAGCCCCAGTCACTCCGGTTGCTCCTGCGGGTCACGGTGGACGACAAGATGAGGCTACTCCCGAAGGGGGCGAAAGTACAGGTGGCGGTGTTGAAGGTGAAGCAGCCACCGAACCGACGACTGCTTTTGCGGTACCAGCGTTCGATCAATCGTATGCTTGGATGATGCAGCTGGTAATCCTGGTAACCGCAATGACCTTCTTTTTCCCATTCCTGAGGAACATGTTTGGCCTGGTACGGTTTCGTTTGAGATTAAATAAGAAGAAATTATTTTTTTCGAATCTTTTTCTCTTTTTGATTGAACATTTGAATCCGACCGTTCTCTTTACATAAAAAATAATATATTTTCAAATTTAGAAGTCGAAGAAACGACATGTTGCTAACTACACGTACGATTCAGATGAAGACGAATGTGAAGAAAACTATGACGAGAATTTGGAAGAATACTGTGAAGAGGAATAGTTGACGACCGGTATCTTTCAATATTTTGACCCTTGCTTTTATTTTATTTCTGTGCGGATTCAATTCATCTAGCGAATAAGCTGTAGTTTAAGGAAGTTCGAAATTTAATGTGTTGTGAAGAGCAAATTCAAATCCATAACAAAAGTTTTATTCATGTCGTTAATTTCATTGCATATTTCGTATCATGTTGCAGTCGATTTTTACTGATTGTAGAATTACTATATTAAAAATATACTGTACAACTTTCGTATTATGGCTGTAGTGATTTCTTTCTTTTTTTGCTTAAAACTCACTAAATTCTTTTCCTCCGGCTTTTCTGCTTGCAGAAAGTAGTCCTGGGGGCCTATTATGAATCAAAATCCGAAAGCGGAATTCATATGATATCGTATTTTCGTATCACAATTTGCTATTTGCACGGGAATCCGCCAACTTCGGATTGTAAATTTCTAAGGCGAGTTGTCTAATCCGACAGCTCATTTGTTGTCGGATTTTATGGCGGATTCTGGCGGATTTTTGTTAAATTTTAATCCCTATTTTTGTTGTTTCCGACTGACCATACTTAGGCAAAGCAAAATAATTAGCCATAGAGTCAATAGTAGCAAGAAACATTGAAACTCCGTTCATTTTTTCAAATTTAAATAGGTATTTTGACACTTGATTGGAAATATATTGGAAATCTGGGGGCCTATTATGAATCAAAATCCGAAAGCGGAATTCATATGATATCGTATTTTCGTATTACAATTTGGTATTTGCACGGGAATCCGCCAACTTCGGATTGTAAATTTCTAAGGCGAGTTGTCTAATCCGACAGCTCATTTGTTGTCGGATTTTTTGGCGGATTCTGGCGGATTTTTATTAAATTTTGATCCCTATTTTTGTTATTTCCGACTGACCATACTTAGGCAAAGCAAAATAAATAGCCATAGAGTCAATATTAACAAGAAACATTGAAACTCCGTCCATTTTTTTTTAAATTTAAATAGGTATTTTGACACTTGATTGGAAATATATTGGAAATCTGGAATCGATTTAATTCCGATTTCGGAATAGATCATATTACGAAATTCCGACCATTGGCGAGTCGGAAAATTTTACGAATTCCGATTTCGGATTTTGAATCATAATAGGTCTATTATGAATCAAAATCCGAAATCGTAATTCATACGATATCGTATTTTCGTATTATGGTTTGCTATTTGCACGGGAATCCGCCAACTTCGGATTGTAAATTTCTAAGGCGAGTTGTCTAATCCGACAGCTCATTTGTGGTCGGATTTTTTGGCGGATTCTGGCGGATTTTTAATTTTCGAATTTCTTTTTTTTTTCAAAGTTCGATTGATATACGTAAGTAAAACCTGGAATTCGGGTAACTGGTAGACACCGTGTGTTATAAATCGTAATTTTGCCACCAAATTTAGAATTCGTGATATTACATTCTTATAAGATTCTCCTTAGCTACTGGACTTATTTCGACTTATTAAATTTCAATCCTTATTTTTTGTTATTTTCGACTGACCATACTTAGGCAAAGCAAAATAAATTGCCATATAGTCAATGTTAGCAAGAAATATTGAAACTCCGTGCCACTTTTTTAAATTTAAAAAGCTATTTTGACACTTGATTGGAAATATATTGGAAATCTGGAAACGATTTAGCCCATTCGAGTGAAGCTGTCTGCAGTTTAAAACAGGTATAAAATTCCGATTTCGGTATAGATCATAATACGAAATTCCGATCATGGGCGAGTCGGAAAATTTTACGAATTCCGATTTCGGAATTTGAATCATAATAGGTATAGTCGAAATAAGTCCAGTAGCTAAGGAGAATCTTATAAGAATGTAATATCACGAATTTTAAAATTTGTGGCAAAATTACGATTTATAACACACGGTGTCTACCAGTTACCCGAATACCAGGGGGCCTATTATGAATCAAAATCCGAAAGCGGAATTCATACGATATCGTATTTTCGTATTATAATTTGCTATTTGCACGGAAATCCGCCAACTTCGCATTGTAGATTCCGAAGGCGAGTTGTCTAATCCGACAGCTCATTTGTTGTCGGATTTTTTGGCGGATTCTGGCGGATTTTTATTAAATTTTAATCCCTATTTTTGTTATTTCCTACCGACCATAGTTAGGCAAAGCAAAATAAATAGCCATAGAGTTAATGTTAGCAAGAAACATTGAAACTCTGTCCATTTTTTAGAATTTAAATAGGTGTTTTGACACTTGATTGGAAATATATTGGAAATCTGGAATCGATGAAATTCCGATTTCGGAATAGATCATAATACGAAATTCCGACCATTGGCGAGTCGGAAAATTTTACGAATTCCGATTTCGGAATTTGAATCATAATAGGGCCCCAGGTTTTACTTACGTATATCAATCGAATGTGAAAACAAAGAAATTCGAAAATTAAAAATCCGCCAGAATCCGCCAAAAAATCCGACCACAAATGAGCTGTCGGATTAGACAACTCGCCTTCGGAATTTACAATCCGAAGTTGGCGGATTCCCGTGCAAATAGCAAACCATAATACGAAAATACGATATCGTATGAATTCCGATTTCGGATTTTGATTCATAATAGGCCCCCAGATTTCCAATATATTTCCAATCAAGTGTCAAAATACCTATTTAAATTTAAAAAAATGAACGGAGTTTCAATGTTTCTTGCTACTATTGACTCTATGGCTAATTATTTTGCTTTGCTTAAGTATGGTCAGTCGGAAATAACAAAAATAGGGATCAAAATTTAATAAAAATCCGCCAGAATCCGCCAAAAAATCCGACAACAAATGAGCTATCGGATTAGACAAGTCGCCTTCGGAATTTACAATTCGAAGTTGGCGGATTCCCTTGCAAATAGCAAATTATAATACGAAAATACGATATCGTATGAATTTCGCTTTCGGATTTTGATTCATAATAGGCCCCGGAATCGATTAAATTCCGATTTCGGAATAGATCATAATACGAAATTCCGACCATTGGCGAGTCGGAAAATTTTACGAATTCCGATTTCGGAATTTGAATCATAATAGGGCCCCTGGCTTCTCGACTAGCAGGCATCAGCCAACGTTTACACGATTAACACTATCCAATTTCACTTCTAGCCCTTATGACCTTATTTGTAAGTAATTGCGTATTTGCAAAGCGTTTGATTCTCGAATGCTCAATTTCAGAGAAAGATCATCCTTCGGAGAAAAACAACCCCTTTGTAACTCTCCGGTTACAACCTTCCTCTGCCTAAGACAATTAGAGATGTGATCGCATCAGCCATGCAAAATCATAGTAGTTAATTTTTATTTTTTCAATAAACAGTAAATAAACATTTGCATTTTTACTAAACGCTAAGAAAACATTTTAATTTTTACTAAAGAATAAATTCACGTTTTCATGTATTTAGTAACAAATCTGTGGATAATTTAAAATGTTGTAGCTGCAGCTCATACATTTCTTTTTTTAATTTCAATTTTTGCGCACGATGTATTTTTTTATCTCCCGCATCTTACCCGCATCTTATCGCGCCAGTGGGATTAAGTGCAACATTTAAATTCAGTAAATTAACCACACACTCTTCAAAACGAGAGAAATAAACCTGTTTGTTCGGTCCACCACCAGTTTTGTCCAGTTTAAGTTTAAGAATTTTGATATCTTAATAACAGACCTTCTTCCAACCACTTATATCTCTTACTGGTAGACCCATGCTATTTAGCTCTTCTGTAAAACTATTCCATCTATCCTTCACTTCCCCATTTTACCCACCAGCTTTAACGAATCTTCTTGCGAGCTCTTCGTTATTCTTAAGTAGAGATACCAAGCGTTCAAATTGTTTGGCGTTTGTTATTTTCACCCTTTAATAATTATTTTATAAGCGACTGAATATTCCAAAAAAACAGCTTACATTTTGCATATATCCAACTACCTGTCGATGTAACGTCGCGAAGCAAATTGCAATCGACAAAACTGTCGATATAATCGACTCGACACTCACAATAGCATATCTGTCGATATGCAGTCGATGTCGATATAATCGACATCGACTCGACACTCATAATATGGGTGATTTTATGGAAAAAGTGTTCACGCAACATTTTTCGTACATCGCATTAAAAAACACATCGTCTGGCCGTCATATAGAAGGCCTATCGCAAAAGCAGTTAACGTTCAAGATGGCGGAAATGCATTATGGAAATGCAGTATAGGGAAAGATAAGTGGATGAATTTTCCCAAAAAAAACGCGGACGTTGAAATTGCACCTCAATTTACGCAATGCATCTGTCAAAGCAACCTGAGGGTGTGTCGGCATTTTTGCAAGCCGAGTGAGCCGAGCCAAAGTGCTCAAGGTAGAAACACACTGCTGTCACGTCACGTGAACTCACGCGCCATGACATCAGCTGACCACACGTGACATAGGTGCGGTATACAGCAGTTGGGCCAAATGTCACCTGACCTAAAGCGCGGACATAGGTAGAATATACAGCGAACGTTTAGTCCGCGGACTAAACACCAAATTCCACCTAAATTTTTTAGTCCACGTGGTGTTAACACTCACGGACCGACCTAAGTTTGTTCGACCTAAGCAAATTTTAGGTCAGGTTGGTATAAACACCTGAGGACTAGGGCATTAACCCCGAGATTGAAATGGAGATCCCGAAATTCGGGATTAGAATTTCCGGGATCCCGAGATAGTCCCGAGATTTCGGGATTTTATAAAAGAACTATATTTAGGAAATTTAAACAGATATATTGGCTTATTCGTACTCAATTAAAACTTTATACCAAATATATATACATAAAACCGGAAGTTAAGTTCATTATAATGTTAAATTTATGCACATACATATGTACATGAGTGCTAGCAAGTAAAACGTTAATCCATAACTGCATCTAATTTAATTTTATGATCCAATTTCTTCTTATTTTCTTGTCCAATAATTTCTCCTTATTTGGTCATGATGGTTAATTATAAAATTAATTAAAAACGAACTGAAATTTAATCAGCATATTTCCATATCATTTAAATATCAATTACAAAATAATATTTCTTTTGAATGAAACATGTGATAAATATTGTTGTGTTCTACCGTTAAAACACCTTCCGTAGGTTCGATATTCTTCACATTCGTGAAATAAAACAGTTTCTTTTAAAACACTTATTACACTTTTATTCACACAATTATTTATAACACTAAATTCCGTACACTTTACTGATCGCACTATTATAAACTCGCGTTACAATTCAACACTTTTTCGCTTTCAATTAATCGCGCCCGGATACACTAAATTCGCTTTTCACCGAACAGACTTGTAGGGACCGCAAGGTTGGCTACAATGCATACCGTAGTATCGAAATTTCCCGCATCGTGCCGACACCATCGCTTCGCAAAAACGTCACGACCTTTCCTTCTTCTTCTTGCGGACGCCGTCGAGAGTGGTTGTGTTCAAGTGTTGATATTTATATATTTCTTGTTATAATAAATAGTTTGTACATATCAGTTCATCTGTTTATTATTCTAGTGCCCATAGAATTGGTGACCCCGTACGTCGAAAATTAACGATATCAGCCTCGACATCGAGAGCATCAGAGACAATTTGTGTTGTGATAATCGACGCCATTTGTGATTTTATTCAGCCCACGCTGATTTTGAAATTGCAACGCCACGATGTCGAACCCAGACCACGCATCGCCTAGCAGGCCCGAAGGAGCAGGGAATCCGCCACCAAGCACGCCACGCAGCCTTCCCACGCCAGTATACGTGCAGTCCGCGCGCATCAGTAAATTTCCGGCATTTTACAAAGCCGATCCTGCGTTCTGGTTTGAACAAGTAGAAGCCGCGTTCCACACGCATGGAATAACGCAGGACGAAACGAAGTTTAAGTATGTGATTCAACATGCCGAGGCGGAAATCATGCCTCATGTTATATTGATCGCCAGAAATCCGCCACCAACAAATAAATACGAAGCCGTCAAGCAGCGAATTCTTTCAGCCTTCGCAGAATCTGAAGAAACAAGACTTCGAAGAATTCTTCAAGGTCATAATCGCGATGGCAAGAAGCCTTCACACTATCTCCAGGACTTGAAAAACCTGGGAGGAAATCAAGTTAGTGATGCCATTCTAAGAACACTGCTTTTAGAGCAACTGCCGGAGCAAATACGAGTGGTCCTGGGCATTTCCAGTGAACTGGACGTTGAAAAACTCGCTAAAATGGCCGACATGATGCTGGAACTACAGCAGCCGCCTAACGTGTACGAAGTGCGAGAAGCGACGCCTGAAGTGTCACGTGACGACGTTATGACACAACTAGTCAATCAACTCAGCCGATTAGAAACACGGTTCCGAAGCAGATCTAGAGGACGATACCACGGATCGCGATACCGATCTAAATCCAGGGAGACGAAAAATGGCAGATTGTGTTACTTCCACAAAAAGTTCGGCGGTAGGGCGAGAAATTGTCGTTCACCCTGCCAGTGGAAAAGTAACAAGCCAGCGGAAAACTAACTTCGTCGTCTCGTGTTAAGGCGATCGGAGACGACGGAACTGTAAAAAACCGCCTAATTATTGCAGATCGAAAAACTGGCATGCGCTTCCTCATTGACACCGGATCTGACTTATCGGTTCTTCCACGGCATTTCTCACCGAAATATATGGAACCGACGAATATTAAACTGTATGCTGCGAATAATACGACAATCGCCACGTATGGACAGAAAGTGTTATCGTTAGACTTTGGGTTTCGACGCCTTTTCAACTGGAGTTTCACCGTCGCAGACGTCTCTCAGCCGATAATCGGAACGGACCTGTTGAAACATCATGGAATTGTGGTAGACTTGCGAGCCCGGAAGGTTATAGATAGCAGAACTAACCTCTCCCGTACCGCCAACATCAGCGAAAAGCCTACTCAACAAGTCTCAACGATTGCAGATAACATGGTATATGAGGATATACTGCGGAAGTTTGTTGATGTTACGATTCGCCAACTGTTGACGTTACAATGTCAAAGACACTTGGGGGGGAGTATTGTAGGGACCGCAAGGTTGGCTACAATGCATAACGTAGTATCGAAATTTCCCGCATCGCGCCGACACCATCGCTCTGCAAAAACGTCACGACCTTTCCTTCTTCTTCTTGCGGACGCCGTCGAGAGTGGTCGTGTTTAAGCCGTTGATATATTTACATTTCTTGTTATAATAAATCGTTTGTACATATCAGTTCATCTGTTTATTATTCTAGTGCCCATAGACTTACGCTGTCTTCGCCATCTACTGAATGATCGCTAGTACTTCTCGCGGTGGTATTTATAGTCATGCCAAATGTGTCTCGGATTCTCGAATGTTCCGCTTTTGCTTTCTAGAGGGCTCTATTGACTAATGGGAAATTCCGTCATTATGTAAGATATGACTCAGGTTTGTGTTCTGGATTGTTCCCTTTTTACGTTCTAGACGATTATTCTACGTTTTATCCATAGATTGTTATTGTGTATTGGCTATTTATAGATTGTTTACGGTTTTTGGCTATTTATAGATTGTTTCTATTCTAAGAACACATGATGAGACAGACACTTTAACGGTTGTCGCTCTTCCGGCCGCCGACACGTCGAAACATGTTTGTTCGTGCATGCAACACTACCCCCTCCTTAGACCTGTTCGTCCCGAACAGATTCGTCGTCATCCATTGCGTTATTTCCATGGTACGGGGCAAGTCGGTCTAGATGCACAACCTTCATTTTCGACCGGTGTTTTCGATGTGTCCGCCAGACAACTGTAGCGATTATTAAGATGGGAGGTGGCCTTAGCACAACCTAGAACCAGACCGAAGTCCAGAACCAAGAGTGCTAAGGTCGGAAAGGAGAATGGCTGATGCCATTCAAGAGGCAAAACTAAAAAAAAAGAATTGCCCCGAGAGCAGGGTGCCCTAGAAATGGCCGTGAAGGCCCCTCGTCCGCATTAGCGGAGCACCCTTTAACCAACCCCGACGGATGCTGGGGTGCCGCTTTGCTAGCTCGCTGCGGCTGGGGTGGGTTCTTTAAACAAAATGGGGTTAGTTTGCTCTCAAAGAAAACGGGATGCTACGTATTATTTCATCCGTCATAATACTGTAGCCGCAAACTGGTATATAAAAAAATACCCAAGGACCAAAAGGGGGCATAGTTCCGTAAAGGAAACCACCCAGGCTCTGCAACATGGGCTGACTAAGCAGACCCAGTGCTCGTGACAACGCACGGAGCCAATAAATTGAAAAATCTAAAAACGGGAAAAATAGGGAAAAAGGCTACCTCTCTTTACAAGGAACCCGGGTGAGGCAGACAGCCCCGGGCCCCCGATGTTAGTGGAGCCCTGACCCCGATGGTCTGGGGTCCTCCACCCTCTGATACTGGCCCCATATCAAAAATTCAAAAATCTAATCAAAAACCAAAAAAATGCTGAAACTAACTGTTGGGCCAGTATCCCTCCCTTTTAAGAGGCTGAAAAGTACCGAAAAAACTAGTCAATCATAGGCCAGCCAGGCCCAAACGCGGACCCTGAAAAGGAGAAAGAACTTCGCAGGCTTTCGCCCAATAAGAAGGCCTGAAGGTTTCTGATTTAACAATTCATTTCTATTTATCAAAAAAAACTAAATCGAAGTTACAATTTATTTTTGACGATTACTGTCAAAGATTGGAATCTGGTAACAAATAATAAACACTGAGCCTTTACGATGCAGTTTCCATTAGAGTTTGAACAAGGATTTTGTAATCATTGCAGCATGAAATTTAAAAGTTGGAACGAACCGTCTAGTAAATACATTCATTACAGACAAAAAAATCAGATACCTTGAGCAGGTGGGTGAAAGAAAATTCAAAAGAAAATCTCTTCTATACGAAAATTAATCCTATAGTGTTCATATTAATTACTCATTTCCTTTTGTTTGGCATAACCTTATTTATAATTAGTTAGATCACCCGAATTACACACGAGACAACGCGATGCGACTGAATCCCCGTGAATTGGATTTAGGCGCATGCGAAATCACGATCGATTTGGGGTTATATTATCCGTTTTATCTATTTTTATTATTTATTCTTTAGTATTATTATTTTTCCGCAAACAAATATTCGTTGCGATGAGCTGCCGCTGTAACTGAGAAAAAACAAGGAAAAAAAAGAACTAAAGACTTTCTAGCCATGAAACAATATACGGCAATTCATCGGAACAAAGGCATTAGTTTGGGTTGGTTATTTTACCGGACCATTATTCTTGGCCTGCGGGCATTCAAAATGGGAATTGTTGTCAAAATTTACAACTAGTCACGAAATACCATGACATATCCGATTATCATATATTTTCATGCATACATAACTTATGAATATCACGAATGCTAACAAAAAAATTATACTTTTATGATTGTGCAATTTTGAACTCACTTCCCATAATATGTTTCCAAAGGTCGGTAGGCCGTAAGCGAACGAAACGAGCGAACTACGGTGACGACGACGACGACAACGAGATTACCCGAGTGGATCTTGGGCCGGAGATCCAAAGGTACGCGACGGAAGAAGACACAAAAAAAACCCGACGATCGCACGAATTTCATTCCCCCTTTTCTTTTATTTTTAAGGTTGTTAGCTTTCATTTCAACTACTTGTTATCAAATCATAATTTTCATTTTCTTTTTCTTTTTTCTTTTTCTCTTTCACTACATACTGTTAATTCTATATCTTTACATATTCTACCGTGTATCCATTTTTGTTAGTTTTCGCACTGCTTAAAGTTTCAGTGTGGATATGCCTTCTACTAAATACATGCTGCAAATAATTATTTGATATTCTTTTTCACATAGGTTGTCAAATCGAAATCGAAAAAAAATAGTGCAAACATGAATGTGATTTGTGTTGTATGTATATATATGTAAATATTTTAACTTATGGAAATATGTAATTTGTGGGTATCCAATACATTTGTGTTAGACCATTGATACTGATGAAAATCGGGTGCATCCAATCGGAATTGATGAGTGGCAATGAAAAATGTGTCATCCGATAAGCGAATTGCCGGAGTCGAATTTGTATAATGTATTTTCCTTTACACCAGGCATATTTAATTGAGTTGTTTTCGCCGAGCGATGTCGGAAGATAATAACCATACCTGCTAAAACGGGATATAACAGTAGGCACTAAAAAAAACATACCAGCATAGGGATAGCCCTGAAGGAGTGTGATTTGATGGCTGTTCTTCCTTAGGACGACAAAATTTAACGTATCCTCGCTTCGTACTGTACTCGTACCTTGGCGACGAGTGGCTGACGTTCCGAGCTATGACTATTTAGATGCAAACTGGCGTCGAACGACACTACCCCATGGACACCACTACGTAGCTTAGCTCCCAGAATTAAGTTGCACGTCCTTCCAACATCAGCTAATATAACCAATGCTGCACCATGCATCACTTCATCGACGTACAGTGCAACCATAGTAGGCTGGTGTATGGTTTAGATGATTCCCATTGATGTTTCAAATGTTGCCTCATGAAACGATAGTTATCAAATTGATAGTCTCCATCGTAAACCATACGAGACAGTGTATAATCGATTATGGTTACTTTAACACCAGGCGTTGGTATTTTGATATCTTCTCTGTTCAAAGGAAATGTGATTTCAGCATGATCGGTTGGTGCCAAAAGAATATTGCCCATAGACTCGTTAAATCATCATCAACGAAAAATAACCTATTAACGTAAATGCGATTTACTTCCTCCGGAAACGCGTTCCACAAATCGAATTAAGAACTGCAGCAAGTGGCGAGTGCAGGTTGAAACATGTGCGTTCGGTATTAAATTTATTTTCTTATTATTGTATACGTAGAAGATTATACAAATTTCTTTACTTCTTCAACGAGACTTGGACCAGGGCTTGATTAGCACCATTTTGAAATAATTTGCGCGGCCGCCAGGATGGCTAGTTCTCAATCAGTACTTTATTCGGGAAATCGCACTCTGCACTTCACGTTGCGGAATTGCTATTTTCACAAAATTGGCTTGTCGATGCACAAAGTAAAGTCTTTCGAAAGAATGCAATAGCTATCGAAAATGCATTGCTCAACGTCAAGGAACCAGCAACAACGCATCATACAACCGTGACTCACCTTTCATCGTTGTGGATAAGTTAATTGTTGCAATTTGGAAGAATGCATTTATATACTTTGAGCGCACACGTGAATATTCCAACCTATGCACCGCACATAATTAATTTCACTTCCCCTCCGCGCAGCAGATGGGAAAAACCATCGGAATGAAACTATCAACGATGTAAAAGCAATGTAAGGGAGACGGAATAACGCCAAGTCAGACCAGGAGTCTCGGATTTTACAAACCCGTCTTTCACTTATTGGAACGGTTCAGGAGCGTGAAAAATCAGAGGAAACACACTAATTGGTGTATCATAAAAACGATTTCCACTTATCGCGAGCACTTTTCAAAAATCGTTTGAACAAAAATCAAAATAAAAGAAAACTCGCGTTTTCAAACGTTTCATTGGCGATTACAACGACAGGCTTCACTGCACCATTCGTAACACTTAATTTAATCAAGAGAAAGGGCGACCGCAACGACAAAAATTAATGTTTCTCGGTGACTAATGTCCAAAAGCACTCCACGTTGTAGGACCGCAATCTCATGGGCGAGCGCACACACGCACAAAAACGACTCGCACATGCCCAAGATACCAAAGGCAACCAGCTTCCTTCGCGGACGGGTAATCAACGACTGTCCCGAGCTTATCGCGGCCAGCACACAGCCCAGTGCCGGTCTCGAAATTTTTGCACAAACAAATTACCGTTAATACGGTAATTTGTTTGTGAAAAATGAAATTTTAACACGACATTGCTTGTGTTTCGATTTTTCGAAAACAAGATGCCGTAAGGTCGTTTTGTAGAGGACTTCTGATACATTGCGTATCAGAAGTCATTTGCCGTGAATTTAGAAGAAAAAAAAAAATTCGAAGTGGCAAATGCTACAACACAGATCTTTCCACAAGGGCAAGTGCGTGGAAAGAGCTGAAGGATGGATGTAATATGTGAGATATAATGACGTGAACAGGTGATCCTGTCGTTTACTATCCAATCCTTTGAGAAAATCGTGAATAAGGTGAACAGAAAGAAAGGGGTAATTTTCAATGAAAGGAAATATCGTGAACACGTATACTGACTTAATAATGAAAGTATCTTTTGGTAGAGGAAATGGTGAGCGGGGTGAACATCTCTAGATACTTTTCAATTGAAGCAGGAGTGACACCTGAAATAGGCGCTAATGGACGATCTTCCAAATAAAATTTGGAAATAAGTCGTGAACTGGTGAACTCAGTGGGTATATCACTTAGTGATATCTTTCGCGTGAAAGACGCCCACTGATCGTCCATTTTGATCGGCCAGCTGGTAATAAGCACCGCCGATCTTCTTAATTACCTTACTAGGTAAGAACTTCCGGTCCAGCTTTGCATTGTAGTGCGCGGCTGCGTCACTTTGCCGGAAGTTGCGCCTGTAGACCACTTCGCCAGGCTGGTATGAAACCACCCTGGAACGAAGGTTATAGGCCTTTGCATTTCGAGACTGGGCCTGGGTGGTGAGGTCGCGGATGGTTTGGCGTAGAAGAGCCAGTTGGTCAGGAGGTGGCAGAGTGGTCTCGGGGTCATCCAACAGATGAAGTTGTCGCAGCAGGTGATAGATGCGGCCATGAGTTATCATTGGTTGCCCGAAGACTGCCTGATAGGGCGAAGTTCCTATGGTTGCGTGAGGTGCTGAGCGTAGCGCGCAGGTTATTTCTGAAAGTTTACCGTCCCATTCCTTTTGAGCGGGATCAATGTACGAACGGACGGCCGCTAGTATGGAGCGGTTAAGACGTTCCGAGGCATTGGCTTGAGGGGAATACACAGCGGTGAAGGTATGTCCGATACCGAATTCCTGTAGAAAGGTCTGAAAGATAGACGACCGAAATTGTACACCATTATCTGTTACAACACTCTCCGGGACTCCAACAAGGTGAAATACCCTTTTCCTCAAGATGTCAATGACTGCTTTCGCAGTGAACTTCCGAAGCGGCTCAACGAAGGGGAATCGCGAAAGATGGTCGAGGACGATGAGAGCTCCAATGTTGCCAGACTTGGACCTAGGGTAGGGGCCGATAATGTCGATGTACAAGCGCTGGAATATGCGCTCGGGAACGGACTGCAGCGTCATTGGTGGACGAAGGGTGTGTGAAGGGGCTTTGGTGGTTTTGCATGTAAGGCATGAACCCACATAATCACGCACTTGAGCGGCCATTCGTGGCCAATAAAACCATTGACGTAATCGCCCGAGGGTTTTGGCCACGCCACCATGCGCACTCAAGGGTGGGTCATGAGCTCCCTTCACTAATTCTGCCGTCATTTCTGACGGCACCCACAACTTCCAGGCCAACTGGTCTTGAAGTCCGTTTCCGGTCGCATACTCAGTCCGCTTGTACACGAACCCGTCTACAACTTTTAGGTCCGGCAGTTGGTCTTGTCCTGCCTGGACTTTCGCCGCTAGCTCCAAATAAGAAGCACTTGTGAAATGCGGCGAAGTCAAGTCTAGCTCCATTGGAGTCTCCTCGCCCTCTGCCGGCGTCAACGCCTCGACAGAGAACATGCGCGACAAGGAGTCCGGCACTACGTTCTGGCTTCCCTTTCGGTGGACTATTTTAAAGTTGAAACCTTGAAGTTTCAAGGCCCACCGGGCTAATCGTCCATTAAGGTCTGGTTGGTTCATTAGCCATTTTAGGGAAGCATGGTCGGTCACGATTTCAAATTCGTGACCTTCCACGTAGGCACGGAACTTCTTGATTGCCAACACCGCTGCCAGACATTCTTGCTCAGTGACGGTGTAATTTCGCTGAGCGGGATTCAGTTTGTGGGACATATAGGCGATGGGGGCTTCAGCTCCGTCTTCTGTGCGCTGCACCAGCACGGCACCGACTCCATGTTGACTTGCGTCACATTGGATGGAGAAGGGCTTGTTGAAATCTGGGCTGTGCAGCACTGGAGCTGAAGCAAGGCTGTGTTTCAATTGCTTGAAAGCATTTAGCCTCTCATCGGTCCACACAAACTGACTCCGCTTAGAAAGCATGTCTGTCAGTGGCGTCGACAATGACGCATATTCTCTGACGAAGCGCCGATACCAACCGCAGATTCCTAGAAATCTTCGGAGTTGCTTCGTGGTAGAGGGAAGGGGGAAATCCATGATAGATTTCACCTTGTCAGGATCAGTTTGGATGGTGCCCCCACCAACAATGTGGCCAAGGTACTTGACGTCTCGCAAGAGGAACTTACTCTTTTCCACATTGATGGTGAGGCCAGCTTGTCTCAAATGGAAGGCGACCTGATGAAGCACCTGAAGGTGCGCGTCGAACTCGTCTGTTATCACCAACAGGTCGTCGAGGTACACGAATACCTGGTGCTTGAGTTGGGGCGGAATTACCTTATCCATTAGCCGCGACATCGTTTGGGGTGCATTACACAACCCAAACGGCATCACGACAAAATGGTAAAGGGGTCGACCGGGCACAGTGAAGGCTGTCTTCTCCTTTGACTTTTCCTCTAGAGGGATTTGCCAAAAGGCATCCTTTAAGTCAAGGCTGGAGATGAAATTTGCCTTAGGAAGTCTGCTGAGAATTCCATCAATCAGCGGCAAAGGATAGGCATCCTTTACTGTGACCGAGTTGACCTTCCGGGCATCCAGGCATAGGCGTACTTTCGAGGGCTTTACCACCAACGTTACCGGCGAAGACCATGCACTCTTCGACTCTTCGATTACGCCCAACGCTAACATCCGGTCAATTTCCTGATATAGGAGCTTTTCGACAGCTGGTGACACAGAGAAATGTCTCTGTTTTATGGGTTTCTGGTCACCAGTGTCGATGTCATGACGGATGAGCGTAGTCTTTCCCAAGCCCTCAACAGCGAACGAAGGAAAGCAAGCAATCGCAGACCGTAGTCTGCGATGCTGCTCCTGTGTGAGAGGGTGGGCGCAATCGTCGAATGCGTCGAGGCTGTTGGTGGTGTCGACCTGTGGTGGTGGCGCGAACAGGTCTGTGGCCAGGGCGAAAAGACGGACGAAGTCCACTCCCAGATAGAGATTCTGACTGAGAGTGGGTATTATCCACAGCGTCAACGTCTTGGTGAGCCCCCGGAACGTGATGTCGGCTGATACTCGGCCTACGGCTTGATGTTGTGTGCCGTCAGCTGTTTTCAACCCGAGAGAAGCTCTTTTCCAGGGAAAAGCGTTCCTCTCGAGGAAGGAGCGGGCTAGATCAGCCGCCATCACGCTCACGTTGGCTCCCGTGTCGATCAAACCCGATGTTAGTTGGCCGAACAACAGAACCTGAGCGTACGGTCGAACGTCACCTGGAGGCACGTTCAACAGAGTCGCACAATCCAATTGATAACGCCAACGACGGAACTGAGCGTAAAAACGCCTCATTCTCAACGTTGAACGTTTAGGTGTTTTAAGAGGTTGTCTAATGGTGTCAATTTCAGAGTTAAAAATTCGGTTTCGGACCGCCGTGTATTTCCGCCATCTAAGGTGATAGGGCAGAAAAGCCAAAGGTGTAGGAGGCTCTGCCTGTAAGAGTGGGATTGATAAGGTGGTAGAGTCCCCACTCGGCTGAATACTAACATCATTGGTGGTTGGGCACACGGAATTTGGAGACAGATCATCAGTCCTGTCTACCTGCTGGAACGGGGTGGAGCTTGTTTGCCCTGCGGGAGGCGTGAGATCTTGTTCCGCGCTCCCTGCGGTCCGTTTTTTGTTTGGCAGTTCACACAATTAGGTTTATATGTGTCTGCCTTTCCGCAGCCATAACAGAAAATTGTTCTGGGCTCCAAACAATCGTCGAAACGGTTTCCCACTTGCTTACAGTTCCAGCAAGTAGGCAGGACCGTGACCGCCTCCACTCCAAGTTCTTCCGGGGAATCCTCATATTGGTCCAGCGGGTGTTCCTCACGTAGTTCTTCTGTAGCATGTCTCCATTGGGAGGATCGGCGTCGACCTCCAAGCTCCATTTCAAAGTTCTCCGCACGGATGACGGCCTGACGGAGCAGACGAACAGAGGGAAGGTGTATTTGGAGCAGACCACGACGGATTTCTGGCACTAAATTGCGTCTGAGAATGTCCGCTAAGTCCGCGTCGCCAATAGGGCGCTGTAGCCGGTCGACAATCTTGTAGACGTCCGCACTGTAATCGTCGAATGTTTCTTGAGGTCGCTGTTTCCTTCCTCGTATCTGTTCCATCAGGTCGGCATCCGTGAAGCGATCAGCGAAATGGTCGCTCAGGGCCGACTCCAAATCCCTCCAACTGAAGTCACGTCTGGAATTGTAAAACCGCCAATACCAATCAGCGGCAGGTCCAATCAAAAGTAAATGCACATGCTGGCATAGAACATTAAAATTTCCGCCCAAGGTGTTCCTGGTAAGAGCTGCTACCCTGTTAATAAAGACTTCCACGGGCATGGAGGATTCACGACCCGAGAATTTTAGTCCCCACCCACCAATGATGCTTGCCACCTTATCGTGGTGGAACTGGACATTATTACCACGAGGGGTGCGAGGTGAGTAGGATCGCGGCACTGGAACAAATGATTGTGCGCGAGGGTTCAGTCTTGGCGACTCTACATTCCGAGTCCGGGACGGAAGATTTAATTGGGCCATGCGCTCCAGCATCACACGCATGCCGTTCTGCAATTCGTTAATCTGTTGTTGAAGTCCGCTTAAATCCTGAGGCACTATAGAGCGCGCTCCTGCGGCTTCCGACGTCACATCTGAGATTGGGGACGCTTTTGATGACGGGCCAGGTGGCTGAACTAAACCTTCCGCCCCCGACTCGGCCTGTAAATCAAAGTCCCTGATTTCCACATCCTCATTGCTTCTCATGCCTCGGGTTCTTACTCCCGGCCGCTGGGTTTTGGGCCGAGCCCCTCGTGGCATAGATGCTGCAGCAGTGGGGGCCTGTCTGGCTCCTAAGGGGAGACTCAGTGGTCCACGGCACAGCGGGCAATCAGTGCGGTTTCTGAGCCATTGCTCCAGGCACGATTCATGAAAAGTGTGTCCACACTTTGTGGTATACGTGTCCTGGGCGGCAGCGAATGGCTGCTGGCATATGGAGCACTGAGCCTCCACTGTGGTGCCAGACAGATCCTCACTGCTGTGTCGCAATGGCATGTCTAAACTGTGAAATTTGATTATAGACGAAAATTCAAAGAAAGTGCACGATACTCGTGACTAACGAAATAATTACGCTTATAACTAAGGAGTTGCTGCAAATTCAAATGCAACTCTGTGCACAACGAGTGTGACTAACTCTTCCAAAGAACCTTAACAGATAACTAGGCAAAATATGCCAAATATTCAAAAATATATAAAAGAATATATATATATATATATAAGTAGGTGCACACCATTGGTGTGACTAACTCTATCAGAGAGAAAAAAACTTAACAGCTAAAGGGCACAAGAATGCCAAGAAGCTATAATTAATGAGAAAAAAATATATAACTTCCAAAAAGTTTGAAAGACAATTTTCTAAAGTTGTCAACTTCCAAAGTTGAATCAAGAAAAAAAAATATAAATATAATTTCCAAGAGAAGGCCTTCTTACTGGACAGAACCCGATCCGTTCTCCTCCAGTTCAGGTCCGCTGGCTGGCTGGCTTTTGATTTTAAAAACGCAAGAAATTGAAATTCTAATTATGCAATGTTAGACTGGAACAATGTGAAAAATATTAAAAATTGTCGAAGTGAAGTGGATGTGTGATTGTGAAAATATTGAAATTTTAATTACAAAATGTTTAAGTATGAAAACTGTTTAAGTGTGATGAGTATTGAAGTTCAGTAATTTAATTGGGTCGATTCCAAAAGGGAATCGCCCAGTATGGGGGACTGTACTCTCACCCGAAATTCCTCGAAAAGAGAGGTGCAGGGGACCAAAAACCACTATGTTGCTGCTTGACTCAACTTCAGCAAATGGTTCAAGTCTGGCCAAGCTGCAGGGACATGTAGGCGGCACCACGCCAACCCCACGTAATCCACCACAGCTTGAACCAAACTCAAGCCAAAAGCCGAAGCCGGATCAAGACAGCAAGGATATGAAAAATTTGGGACAGCTTCCCAACATAAAGTGGGGCAGGGGCCCTTCGGTTGACCGGGACAGGAGCGGCGGTAAACCACCACAACCTGTTATCCGCGGCCAACCTCCAGGTTGCACCCAGAGTCAAAAAACTCCAAAAGACAACACAACAGGAAGCTGCCCAAGAGGTAAGCTAACTAGGAAATGATTTTAAAAGGAAAGGATTGGGAAGGATGTTTGCGGCTAGTAAGGAAGAGCGAGCAATGCAGGTCTTAATAAAAGGGGTTTTGTTCTCTCGAACGAAGTAATATTGAATCGCAAAGGAGGCGATTCTAAGACCTGCGAGTGAGAATGGAATTTTTAAGGATTTAAAGACGTGAAGTCTTAAGGGGAGTATGAGTCGAAACTCATAAGTATTTTCTCACTTTGGTGTGGGTTGCCCAAAAACAAGTTTCGGGCCCCACGTTGGGCGCCATTTGTAGCGATTATTAAGATGGGAGGTGGCCTTAGCACAACCTAGAACCAGACCGAAGTCCAGAACCAAGAGTGCTAAGGTCGGAAAGGAGAATGGCTGATGCCATTCAAGAGGCAAAACTAAAAAAAAAGAATTGCCCCGAGAGCAGGGTGCCCTAGAAATGGCCGTGAAGGCCCCTCGTCCGCATTAGCGGAGCACCCTTTAACCAACCCCGACGGATGCTGGGGTGCCGCTTTGCTAGCTCGCTGCGGCTGGGGTGGGTTCTTTAAACAAAATGGGGTTAGTTTGCTCTCAAAGAAAACGGGATGCTACGTATTATTTCATCCGTCATAATACTGTAGCCGCAAACTGGTATATAAAAAAATACCCAAGGACCAAAAGGGGGCATAGTTCCGTAAAGGAAACCACCCAGGCTCTGCAACATGGGCTGACTAAGCAGACCCAGTGCTCGTGACAACGCACGGAGCCAATAAATTGAAAAATCTAAAAACGGGAAAAATAGGGAAAAAGGCTACCTCTCTTTACAAGGAACCCGGGTGAGGCAGACAGCCCCGGGCCCCCGATGTTAGTGGAGCCCTGACCCCGATGGTCTGGGGTCCTCCACCCTCTGATACTGGCCCCATATCAAAAATTCAAAAATCTAATCAAAAACCAAAAAAATGCTGAAACTAACTGTTGGGCCAGTATCCCTCCCTTTTAAGAGGCTGAAAAGTACCGAAAAAACTAGTCAATCATAGGCCAGCCAGGCCCAAACGCGGACCCTGAAAAGGAGAAAGAACTTCGCAGGCTTTCGCCCAATAAGAAGGCCTGAAGGTTTCTGATTTAACAATTCATTTCTATTTATCAAAAAAAACTAAATCGAAGTTACAATTTATTTTTGACGATTACTGTCAAAGATTGGAATCTGGTAACAAATAATAAACACTGAGCCTTTACGATGCAGTTTCCATTAGAGTTTGAACAAGGATTTTGTAATCATTGCAGCATGAAATTTAAAAGTTGGAACGAACCGTCTAGTAAATACATTCATTACAGACAAAAAAATCAGATACCTTGAGCAGGTGGGTGAAAGAAAATTCAAAAGAAAATCTCTTCTATACGAAAATTAATCCTATAGTGTTCATATTAATTACTCATTTCCTTTTGTTTGGCATAACCTTATTTATAATTAGTTAGATCACCCGAATTACACACGAGACAACGCGATGCGACTGAATCCCCGTGAATTGGATTTAGGCGCATGCGAAATCACGATCGATTTGGGGTTATATTATCCGTTTTATCTATTTTTATTATTTATTCTTTAGTATTATTATTTTTCCGCAAACAAATATTCGTTGCGATGAGCTGCCGCTGTAACTGAGAAAAAACAAGGAAAAAAAAGAACTAAAGACTTTCTAGCCATGAAACAATATACGGCAATTCATCGGAACAAAGGCATTAGTTTGGGTTGGTTATTTTACCGGACCATTATTCTTGGCCTGCGGGCATTCAAAATGGGAATTGTTGTCAAAATTTACAACTAGTCACGAAATACCATGACATATCCGATTATCATATATTTTCATGCATACATAACTTATGAATATCACGAATGCTAACAAAAAAATTATACTTTTATGATTGTGCAATTTTGAACTCACTTCCCATAATATGTTTCCAAAGGTCGGTAGGCCGTAAGCGAACGAAACGAGCGAACTACGGTGACGACGACGACGACAACGAGATTACCCGAGTGGATCTTGGGCCGGAGATCCAAAGGTACGCGACGGAAGAAGACACAAAAAAAACCCGACGATCGCACGAATTTCATTCCCCCTTTTCTTTTATTTTTAAGGTTGTTAGCTTTCATTTCAACTACTTGTTATCAAATCATAATTTTCATTTTCTTTTTCTTTTTTCTTTTTCTCTTTCACTACATACTGTTAATTCTATATCTTTACATATTCTACCGTGTATCCATTTTTGTTAGTTTTCGCACTGCTTAAAGTTTCAGTGTGGATATGCCTTCTACTAAATACATGCTGCAAATAATTATTTGATATTCTTTTTCACATAGGTTGTCAAATCGAAATCGAAAAAAAATAGTGCAAACATGAATGTGATTTGTGTTGTATGTATATATATGTAAATATTTTAACTTATGGAAATATGTAATTTGTGGGTATCCAATACATTTGTGTTAGACCATTGATACTGATGAAAATCGGGTGCATCCAATCGGAATTGATGAGTGGCAATGAAAAATGTGTCATCCGATAAGCGAATTGCCGGAGTCGAATTTGTATAATGTATTTTCCTTTACACCAGGCATATTTAATTGAGTTGTTTTCGCCGAGCGATGTCGGAAGATAATAACCATACCTGCTAAAACGGGATATAACAGTAGGCACTAAAAAAAACATACCAGCATAGGGATAGCCCTGAAGGAGTGTGATTTGATGGCTGTTCTTCCTTAGGACGACAAAATTTAACGTATCCTCGCTTCGTACTGTACTCGTACCTTGGCGACGAGTGGCTGACGTTCCGAGCTATGACTATTTAGATGCAAACTGGCGTCGAACGACACTACCCCATGGACACCACTACGTAGCTTAGCTCCCAGAATTAAGTTGCACGTCCTTCCAACATCAGCTAATATAACCAATGCTGCACCATGCATCACTTCATCGACGTACAGTGCAACCATAGTAGGCTGGTGTATGGTTTAGATGATTCCCATTGATGTTTCAAATGTTGCCTCATGAAACGATAGTTATCAAATTGATAGTCTCCATCGTAAACCATACGAGACAGTGTATAATCGATTATGGTTACTTTAACACCAGGCGTTGGTATTTTGATATCTTCTCTGTTCAAAGGAAATGTGATTTCAGCATGATCGGTTGGTGCCAAAAGAATATTGCCCATAGACTCGTTAAATCATCATCAACGAAAAATAACCTATTAACGTAAATGCGATTTACTTCCTCCGGAAACGCGTTCCACAAATCGAATTAAGAACTGCAGCAAGTGGCGAGTGCAGGTTGAAACATGTGCGTTCGGTATTAAATTTATTTTCTTATTATTGTATACGTAGAAGATTATACAAATTTCTTTACTTCTTCAACGAGACTTGGACCAGGGCTTGATTAGCACCATTTTGAAATAATTTGCGCGGCCGCCAGGATGGCTAGTTCTCAATCAGTACTTTATTCGGGAAATCGCACTCTGCACTTCACGTTGCGGAATTGCTATTTTCACAAAATTGGCTTGTCGATGCACAAAGTAAAGTCTTTCGAAAGAATGCAATAGCTATCGAAAATGCATTGCTCAACGTCAAGGAACCAGCAACAACGCATCATACAACCGTGACTCACCTTTCATCGTTGTGGATAAGTTAATTGTTGCAATTTGGAAGAATGCATTTATATACTTTGAGCGCACACGTGAATATTCCAACCTATGCACCGCACATAATTAATTTCACTTCCCCTCCGCGCAGCAGATGGGAAAAACCATCGGAATGAAACTATCAACGATGTAAAAGCAATGTAAGGGAGACGGAATAACGCCAAGTCAGACCAGGAGTCTCGGATTTTACAAACCCGTCTTTCACTTATTGGAACGGTTCAGGAGCGTGAAAAATCAGAGGAAACACACTAATTGGTGTATCATAAAAACGATTTCCACTTATCGCGAGCACTTTTCAAAAATCGTTTGAACAAAAATCAAAATAAAAGAAAACTCGCGTTTTCAAACGTTTCATTGGCGAGGACAACGACAGGCTTCACTGCACCATTCGTAACACTTAATTTAATCAAGAGAAAGGGCGACCGCAACGACAAAAATTAATGTTTCTCGGTGACTAATGTCCAAAAGCACTCCACGTTGTAGGACCGCAATCTCATGGGCGAGCGCACACACGCACAAAAACGACTCGCACATGCCCAAGATACCAAAGGCAACCAGCTTCCTTCGCGGACGGGTAATCAACGACTGTCCCGAGCTTATCGCGGCCAGCACACAGCCCAGTGCCGGTCTCGAAATTTTTGCACAAACAAATTACCGTTAATACGGTAATTTGTTTGTGAAAAATGAAATTTTAACACGACATTGCTTGTGTTTCGATTTTTCGAAAACAAGATGCCGTAAGGTCGTTTTGTAGAGGACTTCTGATACATTGCGTATCAGAAGTCATTTGCCGTGAATTTAGAAGAAAAAAAAAAATTCGAAGTGGCAAATGCTACACAACCTCATCACGCCGTTCGTTGTACGATCCTTCCCATTCCGGTTGTAGACTAGAACGTTCGTTCCACACCAAAACGTTTTTCGGAAATCTAAGTAAACTCGCTCTCAAATTGTACAGCTGCGTTTCCGCTTTCTTCACTGCCTCTGGATTCGTTGTTATTTTCTGGCCTTCCGGCGACATCCTAGATTTCGATCTAATATGCAGGCTTTGAGATACATTGCCCATTACACATTTCCGCTCAGATCCGGATGCAAATTTCTTCGTTGTTTCGCTGCATTTTATATCGCCCTGCGATGCCTCTAACGGTTTTTCTACTGTTTCCGCCAAAACGACTACTCGTCTCACAGCGACGCATATGTGGTCTTCTCGCTCTTCTGTTCGCTGTTTCCATCCTGGTTGACGCGCTAATGATACTTCGTTCCTCGTCCGCTTGATTTTTCGCTCTCCCAAATCCAGGCTAAAACCATGAGAGCCCAGGAAGTCCATTCCAAGTATGCACTCGTCTGTTATCTCCGCTACCAGGAACTGATGCTCGAATACCATATTTCCAAGCTGTATCGGCAGAACGATTTCACCAAGAACTCGCGTAGATTCACCCGTTACCGTCTGAAGCACGTACCTTTCAGCGTTACTGAGTTTCCAGGACTTAGCCATATCCGCTCTCAGGATCGATCTAACCGCTCCAGTGTCGATGATGATTTTACAATCTTCGTTATTGACTTTCCCCTGCAAGCTCAAGTTATTCTCACGAACATGCAACCTGGCAATGGTGATTGTTTCAGGTTTACCAGTGTTGCAGTCACACCGCTGAACTTCAAACTTGTTTCCTACTGGTCTCGCTGCCGTTCTCCAAGAGCAATTCGCTTTGTTTGACCGTCCAGATTCATTGCTTTGCTTGAGTCTTGTTGAGCATCCTTCACAATATCGGCTTTCGTTCTTCCTGTAGCAGTCACGACTCAGATGTCCCTTCTTTCCGCAGTTCCAGCATCGAGGAACTCTGCTATGTACACATTCCGGACAATACGTCGATTTCCAGTTCCTGCGACAGTCACGCCTTAAGTGACCCTTTTCTCCACAGTTCCAACACTGAGGGGCTCCACTTCTCCTTGATTCCCTGGAGATTTTGGCTTTTCTGCACCTGCATTCCTCTCGTACTTCACAGAATCTAACATTCCTCCGCGACGCCAGCTTCGCCGATTCGTAGATGAGAGCATAGGCCAAAGACTCCTTCAGCGACCATTTTCCAGCCAAACGAAGTGCTATTTGAAGCTCTTCATCACGCACTCCATGGATGAAAGCATTTTTCGCCGTTTCATCCCGGTGCTCTGGATCCGTCCTGGGGTAGGACAGAAGTGCTAATCGCTCAACGTCCTGAGCCAACTCCTGCAACGTCTCCCCTGGCTTCTGTGTCCGTGTTCTCAGCTGTGAACGATGTACTTCCTTTAGGTGATCTTCGCCGTACCTCATATGCAAGGCACTCGCCAGGCTGCAATAACTGGAGTAATTGTCGACCGACATGGTTTGCAGTACGTCCACCGCGGATCCTCTCAAAGACACCATCAGTGAGGTCGCACGTTCTTCATCGTTCCAGCGGTTAACTTTTGCAACAGCCTCAAATTGCTTCTTGTAGTTGGTCCAAGAAGTTCAAAAGTTGGTGGTTTAAGTGCCTTGATGCCACTTGATTCTGTTGGCACAATTCCTACGGCCTTCACGCGTTGAAGATCCAATTTCATCTGGTCCATTCCTTCTTCAATACCAACCAACTTTTTGTCGAACTGTTGTTCCACTTCCGTTACTCGACTCTCTAATTGCTGTTTAACTTCTGAAACTTGCTGTTGGAACTGTTGTCTGATTTCTACCAGCTGCTCTTCACTCTTCCTCGCATGTTCTTCTAACTGTTCCTTAATGTCAACGGCTTGCTGGTCGAGCTTCTGGGCTTGCTGGTCGAGCTTCTGATCAAGTTTTTGATCCAGGTTCGTGGCCTGTTGATCCAGTTTCTGATCTAGTTTCTGATCCAGATTCGTGGCTTGTTGTTTACTCTCTTCAGCCTGCTGTTCGAGTTTTTGACCGATGTCCAAGGATTGTTGCTTCATGTCGGATGCCATTTTTAGCAGCAAATCCATCATAGGATTTTTCTCTTCGCTGCTTTGTTCCTCTTGAACAAACTCCGGGCTGATTTCCTCGTCCGGGAATTCAAATATTTCCGGATCGTTACCTTCGGTACTCAAAGCCTCCCTGAGCCGTGACAGTAACGCCGTCTTGTTCCCAGTCGTTGAAAGTTCACGTTTCCGGCACTCCACTTTCAATTCTGCCAATGTCAGCTCGTTCACTAATTTCGGCATTGTTCTTTAATTGCAAAACTTCTAACACTTTCAGTTTAGTTCACTCAATTTTTCACAAAATTCAAATAGTCCGCACAATTAACAATGTTCACTGTCCGAAACTGGCAATTGTCATTTACATATGACAGTTCCGATTTCCCGAACGCTCATAGGAACAGGTGGAATTGGGTATTTTGTTGCCATGCCAAGTTTGAGGTATGAGCAAACTCTGCTGCGCAACAAAGTTGTGTTGCATCATTGTAACTGCTCTCATACGTTCTCATGGGTTCAAACTCATTTTGTTGTGCAACAAATGTTGGTTGCATTGATTGTAACTCTAGCTTAATAAACATAATTCGTCAAGAGTTTCCAAATTTAAACTAGACTGATTTTCCTGCACATATATACAGCTGCTGAAAATGATATTTCGGGTTCTACGCTTCTTGGTATGATATTAAGCATGTAATCATACGCCAGTTGTAATAATGAGCCCTTACCGCTTCCGTTTCCATAAAACGATATTTCTTTTGGTATTAAGTTCTGGGTTGTTCGCTCATTTCGTAATGATGAAACTTTTCTAATTCTCAAAATGGGTTGAATTTTATCAATCCCGAAATCTCGGGAGTCCCGATAAAAAATTCGGGATTCCGAAAATGTCCAAAATGGGTCGGGATCCCGAGATCCCGAAATCTCGGGATTGCATGCCCTACTGAGGACTAAGTTCATTTAGTCAATGCCTCCTAGAAGTACGGGCCGTAATGCAGCATGATGACGTCACAGCAATAGGACAAAATGTCGCGAAAAACACACGTAGTCCGTCCCCGGGAAAATGTTAATTGTACGGGTTGTGTTAAAGTGGGTGAAATGAAAACAAAGTGGCATATGCGGAACAGTGCTAGTGAACAGCTAAAACACAAATTAATGCGGTGCGTGCGGCATAATTGAAAAAATTCGCTACGAAATGTTTATCAGTTTTTGTTAGGTTATGTGAGGTTCCGTGTCGATTTACTATCGCAATACAATTGGTCGATACAAAATGAAAACTATGACTAAATATTTTTATTACAACACATCCACGCACAAAAAAACTAACGTTTTATTCATATTTCAGCTAAAAAACCGAAAGTGAAATCTCGGTGTGTGTCGGCACTGCCTTGTGGAAATGTCAAAATTCCGTATCGCCATGACGTCACAGCGAGAACGATTACGTAGCCTGACGGCCCGTACTTCTAGGAGGCATTGCTGTAACACTTTTCACCAATGCCAGCTAGAAGTACGGGCCGTCAGGCTACGTAATCGTTGTCGCTGTGACGTAATGGTGAATGTTGATTTCACTTGCGGTTTTTTTTAGCTAAAATATGGATAAACCGTTAGTTTTTTGTGAGTGGATACGTTGTAATAATAATATTTAGTCATAACTTTCATTTTGTATCAATCAATTATATCACATCACTCGCTTTAACCAATGCCTCCTAGAAGTACGGGCCGTCAGGCGCACGTAATCGTTTTAGCTATGACGTTAATTTGGGCAGTCATTTTGACATTTCCATCTGGCAGTGCCGATATACACAGAGATTTCACGTGCGGATTTTTAGCGAAAATATGAATAAAACGTTAGTTTTTTGTGCGTGGGCGCGTTGTAGTAATAATATTTAGTCATGACTTGCATTTTGTGTCACTAAATTCTATCGAAAGTGAATCGACACAAAACATCACATAACCTAACACCAGCTGATAAATATTTTGTAGCGAATTTTCCCAAGTATACCGCACGCATCGCATTGATTTTTATTTTAGCTGTTCACTAGCACTGTTCCGCATATCTCACTTTATTTTCATTTCACTCACTTTAACACAACCTGTACAATTAACATTTTCCCGCGGACGTCCCATAAGCCTGCGTGTGTTTTTCGCGACACTTTGACAGTCTAGTGGGACGTCATTATTCTGCATTACGGCCCGTACTTCTAGGAGGCATTGCTTTAATGTAGCAAATAGATATTGGCCGAGGCCAGGCGAGCCGAAGTCAGACAAGGCCGCCAACATGTGGACGGCATTTGACAGCTCGTCACGAATCGCCTTGGCTCGTGCCCAAAACCCATTCCGATCGGAAGTCGCACGAGCGCCTCTGACACCTGTCAAAGTCGCTTGTCTGGACCGTCCACACACTCGGCTCGCCTGGGCTTGGCCAATATCTATTTGGCACATAACACCTTTAACACAACCTGTACAATTAGCATTTTCCCGCGGACGTCCCATAATGTAGCAAATAGATATTGGCCGAGGCCGGGCGAGCCGAAGTCAGACGAGGCCGCCAACATGTGGACGGCATTTGACAGCTCGTCACGAATCGCCTTGGCTCGTGCTCAACATCCATTCCGATCGGATGTGGCACGAGCGCCTGTGACACCTGTCAAAGTCGCTCGTCTGGACCGCCCACACGCTCGTCCAATATGTATTTTCCACATAATAGTACTGTATACAGCGGATGTTTAGTCCGCGGACTAAACACCAAATTCCACCTAAATTTTTTAGTCCACGTGCTGTATACACTCGTGGACCGACCTAAATTTAGGTCGGTCCACGATTTCAAGCGACCTGACCTAAATATAGGTCGTGGACTATAATCGTTGTAAACACACGCGACCTAAACATTGATTTTTGCGCGACTATTAATAATGTATGTATGTTGAATATAAGCTCATAACATTCCCCTTTGACACAAAATCATTGAAATAAACATGTTTGAGAGACAAATGAAATGATAAAAACAGTGAATGAAGGAAAATTAAACTAAATGACAGCTGTCATATACGAACGAGGACTAAATTCCACCTAAGCAAATTTTAGGTCGGGTTCGTTGTAAACATCTGAGGACTAAGTTCATTTAGTCCGCGCTTTAGGTCAGGTCACTTTTGGTCCGACTGGTGTAAACCGGCACAATGTAGACGGCATTTGACAGCTCGTCACGAATCGCCTTGGCTCGTGTTCAACATCCATTCCGATCGGATGTGGCGCGAGCGCCTGTGACACCTGTCAAAGTCGCTCGTCTGGACCGCCCACACACTCGGCTCGCCTGGGCTCGGCCAATATGTATTTTCCACATAATGTGCCAAATAGATATTGGCCGAGCCCAGGCGAGCCGAGTGTGTGGGCGGTCCATACGAGCGACTTTGACAGGTGTCACAGGCGCTCGTGCCACATCCGATCGGAATGGATGTTGAGCACGAGCCAAGGCGATTCGAGACGATCTGTCAAATGCCGTCCACATGTTGGCGGCCTCGTCTGACTTCGGCTCGCCTGGCCTCGGCCAATATCTATTTGCTACATAAGACTGCGTGTTTTTCGCGACATTTTGTCCTATTACTGTGACGTCATCATGCTGCATGGCGGCCCGTACCTCTAGAAGGCAATAGGTCTGTTTCCGTACTTGAATCAATTATAATATATTAAAATAGATTCGCAGCAAGTCGTTTCCGTACTTTTGCTGCAAGCCAAATGCAAGCCAAATTTTGCAGCAAAAAGAAGCCAGCTGCCAAATTCTGTTACTGCTGCAGTTTGCTGAAAGTACGGAAACAGACCTAATAGCTCTGTTTCCGTACTTGAATCTATTATAATAGGTCTGTTTCCGTACTTTCACCAAACTACAGCAGTAACAGAATTTGGCAGCTGGCTTCTATTTGCTGCAAAATTTGGCTTGCATTTGGCTTGCAGCAAACGTACGTAAACGACTTGCTGCAAATCTATTTTCATATATTATAATAGATTCAAGTACGGAAACAGACCTAATATATTAAAATAGATTCGCAGCAAGTCGTTTCCGTACTTTTGCTGCTACCTCCATTTTTGCTGCAAGCCAAATGCAAGCCAAATTTTGCAGCAAAAAGAAGCCAGCTGCCAAATTCTGTTACTGCTGCAGTTTGCTGAAAGTACGGAAACAGACCTAAGGTCTGTTCCCGTACTACGATTAATTGCAATTAATTGCAATGAAACGTACTAAAACGGACTAAAAAACTGTGTTTTAGTACGCTTCATTGCAATTAATTGCAATTAATCGTAGTACGGGAACAGACCTCTAATGTTCACCAGCTCGTGTTGAATTGAGTCGTGTAAAATCGGCCATTCAATTCACCACTATTCTGGGTCTGTGAAGACTTGTCAAAGTGAAAAGCGTTTGTTTTTGTAGAGATTGTGAGCAGTGAAACGACAAGTGCTGTTGGGCCGTGTGTGGCGCGTTAGCGTCACTTTGTTTATAAATTACTTTAACTAGGTTACTGGAAACTAGATAAATCCGTGCATGCTAAAACTTATATTCGTGCAAAAGTTTCGCTTGAAAGAAGACCGTGTAACTCGTATTCGTGGAAAAACGCTCCGATTCTACCTCTGCTTCAGCGAACATAACCTCCAAAAGTTTTGTCAATTTAGATTTTTCGGTATTTGCCACACTCCCAATACTTACTTGGATTATTGATTCGACATTTTTGCAAAACATGGAGACATTAAAACCACTAGAGAAGGACAATAAACAGACAGCCGGTAAAAATGAATCAGAAGTGCGAATGAAGGGAGATTCCAATCAAGCCGATGGTGATTTGGAGCGAATGGCATTAGCAGTGACATCAGACGAAGATAGCAGAGAGTCGGCAAATGCAGTTGAAAAAACGAGGCGAGGAGCAAAAGAAACATCTTCGGTGGCCAGTGATGGTGAGAAAAACCGTGTTTCTAATGAAACTCAAAGTCCAGACGACATACCGGCAAATTTAAAACGAAGGAGATCAGATACGGACTGGTCAAGTGATGAGGAAGATTTTGCCGGTTTCGAGGAATGTAATGGGGACTCGATGGGTAAGTTGCGATTGTAAGTTGTTTGGTTTCATATACGATAAACTCAGAGTTGGAAACTGAATAATACGGACGTATTCGTTTTACCTGCTTCACACTACATTTTTGTCCCTTAAGCGCATTGTATCATGTTGCCGGTGTTTCGTGTTTTTTCGTGTTGTTTCTACTGCCATATTATAAAACTTCCCGAAAAACGAGGAAATCCAACCTCAATATCATGTCTATGTCTCTTATTTTGTATTTTTTTTTTTGCAAAACGAGTCGAAATATAATCTTGTCTCAATTTGTACTACATGTAACAAATTTGCATTCTCTTATTTAATGCGGGGAGACTATTTAAGCTGCCAGTTTGAAACATTCAGTGCCCGACAAAAAATTCGCAACAACTGTTAAGAAAAAAAAATTGCATTTAGGGACAGTTAGCGACTTGCACGAAAGATATGAAACTTCAGTTGGGTTGATAAAGAATTCTAGTCCGGAAGGGATAAATTGACAACCAAATTCCAGGCAAGAACAAGATCATGATAAAATGAATTGCCCAAAAAACGATAGTTTATCGAATACAAGTTATTTACTCTCAAGGCTCTCTAAACTGTAAACTGCAAATAATTGACGGCTGCTTGGACTCATAAGAGTATTGTTGATTTTACGATGATCTAGACGATTGCTAGCATCTCATACATATATGCTTATTTTGGTCTCAATTCCATTCTAGCAATTTTATTCCTTCTCCTTTGTGTCGACGAGTAGAATATTTCAATATCCGTCAAGAGATTGAAATATATTGAGCTTTTAAAAGAAAAGATCCATTGTCTTTTTGGTTTCGAAAGCTAGGAAACTAAATGTCAGATATTTTCTTAAACATGGAGCATAGAGTCTACTGATTGCGAAGCTCTGAGTGAGCTATATGTAATCTTATGATTATTTTTATTTAGAGCATCTTCACTAACATGTTGAAGGATTAAAGCGCTTCTTGATTGATATACGTTGCACATCTCTTTATGTTTTCAGACAACCCACACAAGCGAATCAAAGAAGAATTTACTTCAGAAAACGAACAAGACATTGAACTAGCTAAAGCTTTGTTCAACGATGAAAAATTAAAACCGAAAGTCAAAGACGAAGTAGATGACCAGGTAGACGAATACAAGACAGATGTTCTCTACGCCGACATAACTGACAGCGTAGAACATAGCAAATCGCCAGCAATGCAATCAAGCTCTTCGAAGCAACGTTCAATTAAAGATGATATTTACAAGAAACCCTTTGCGCTCGGATGGAAGCGAGAGGTTGTCTATCGTGCTATACCAGGCGTGAGTAAAGATAAAGGCGAAGTATACTACATAGCACCAACAGGGAAAAAGATTCGCACACGAACAGAGCTCCAGATGCACTTAACATCCGAGCTTCAAATAGAAAACTTCACGTTTGCCAGAGAACCGATTGGCATGAGTGCGGATGAGGAGATGATTCGTGTTGCCAAACCGACGGCACGTAGCGTCCCGGCAGAAGTAACGCTAGGTAAAAGGATTCCCAAACCGAAAGCACCAAAAGGTGCTAGTCCACCGCCTCAAGGTTGGACACCGACGCGGGTAATAGGATATTTTTGCTAATTATTGTTAAAAATTCTACTAGATGTTTGTTTTTAGGCCGTAAAACCGCCGAATACAAGCTCGCCACGCCCCATCCACAGCTCACGTGCATCTGATGATAATGAGAACAAAGTGCAAGCAACACCAAAATCATCCATTAAACCGAACAAGCCACCGAAAAAGTAAGTGTTCATGACCCATAAAAATATTTAAACTCCCAGTCCCTCACATATCCCATATCCTATCTGAACTAATCAGTTCCAACAAAAACAACAAAAAGAATAATAGACTGGAGACGATTAAGTCGTACGCGCGGTTTGCTATTCTTTGTTTTTCGATTGATATGCATATATGTAGTCTCTCTCTCTCTCTCAATCTATTTCTCAGTTGATTTTTTGCGCGTAGTGACAGAAAGCAATATTTTTGTGCATATTTCCTTTTTCTGCATTTTGTGGTTTCAGAAGTGAACCATGTTCGATAGAATGTGTCTTAGCAATGGGAACCATTCCACAACTTCAATGTGTAAAATGCCTTTGCTTGTATCATCATGAGTGCATTGGATCGGATACAGGCACTGAAAGTGGGGAAAATAGACGTAGTTCGGGTGCAACATCGGCTGGATCGATTCGAAGCGATGGCGGTTATATTTGTGAGGTAAGTATCATTTTCTTTTAGAGTTAAAGAAAAAACAATTGGAGGTAAATCATTAGGCTGCCAAAGAGACGTAAGAATAGAATTCAAATCGATATAAAGACATAATATAATAAATTATTCATTCAGCGGAAAGTCTCAATAAATTAACGAAATAATTGTTTTGAAAAATCCGACAACATAAACCCGTCTCTGCCTTCGCGTTGTCCAGCGGACAGACCGCATTACGTCAACTCGTTCGGACTGCAAGCACGTTTAATAAATTAAGCCAAGTACGGATATTCGGTAAAAAAAATCGGATCAAACTCTCCCAATGCTAGCAGTATAATCATCGGAACAGAGAAATTGAATAGAATCCTCCACAACGGTGAATTTATGTGCTAAAATTAATGTGACAGCATAAAAGCAAAATTTATGTATAATATTAGGCATGTTCCCGTACTTTGTCACTGAATTTTCCTGAATCATGTGGTGGGGGAAATTCATGAAAAGTACGGGAACGCTCTCATTGCATTCCCTGAAAATTTACAACCAAAAGTGTCAGTTTTCGGTTTTTGGGAGAACAATAGTAATTATAAAGACATCCTAAGGGGTGATGAATTATCGCCATAAAAATATTCTTCCTTCAGAACATTTACTGAAAGAGGGGAAATTTCCAGTTTTCAGTAAAATGGCTTAATTGCAATTAATCGTAATTAATTGTAGTACGGGAACAGACCTATTTTCGCAGTACAAGAAAGAATAGTGTTAAAAAACGGTAAAAGTCGACTTGATGCACCACACAGCCGTTACATGAATTTCGCCTATAGATGTCTCGCTATTATGTTTCTGTTTTTGTTGTTGTGTGTTTGCTTTTGGGGTTTGTTTGGTTTTCTTACTTGTGTTGTCTTCTCGAGTATTTTTTTTGCATAATATTGCGTGTTTTTCTTCAATTTTCAACCCCTGCTACCACCTATTCAGCAATATTGCTTATACCAGCAATATTGCTTGCTAATATTATACCAGCAATATTGCTTGCTATACGATAGGAAGCCGGTAAATTTAGATTCATCTGAGCAGATTACACGTTAACCGTGGCTTAATCTTCTTTTCAGACCATGCAGGTTTTATTTTTTGCTCACTGAGATGTAGCCAATTTTTTGGAGTGTTATTCCTGCCGACCATAGGCTAAAGTGCTTAGTTATTGTTACATAAGCAGCTTTTAACGTTAAAAATTTGTTCGCATTTTTTGTCTCTGTGATCATGATCCACATGTTAAAAGTTTTCAGAGATCAGTGACTTGTTCCTTAAGAGCAATATTTTGCTTTTTCCTGAATCTTATGCCGACTGGTTTTAATATATTTCAAACTTTTAAGCTATTATTCGCGACGAGAAACCACTTTCTGTCATGAACATAATATTATCCTCAACGTTTCTTCTTTACTCAGTTTCGTGTAAGTTTGAGTGCTTGCGGGTACTACTTGTTTTGTATGTTTTTACTCGAAATCTGATCTCTTACCTTTCTGGCTTTTTACCCAACCATTAAAGAAAATGTTTACCCGAGGTTCCATTACCTAATTTGAAATAAATATAAAATTATTTTTATGTTTGTGCAATTAACTTTGTTTAAAACTCCCGTAGTTAATAAAACGCGACCACAAAAAAAATGTTTTTAGAACTGGTCATAAACAAAACCAACCACATCTAAAATAAACGGTAAATTTTGAGAATTTTGCTGGGGGAGAATTATATGCATGTTGTCCTCACCATAAACACGTTTTTTTTAAGAATTGAACAATAAATAGGGGATCGTTTTTATTGATTTTCTTGTCATTGCTATTCTTATGTGCTTCGAAGTGTAATAAGTACAAATATGTACTCTTGTGTGTTCTCCATTGTATGTGGTACTTCGTACACCAGTATCCATTGATATCGGGTAGCCTGCGCTTACTTAATTTTCCAAAAACAGGTCATATAAGTAAAAACATCTTTCTGGTCCATAATATAAGGCAGACATTTTTCAAATTTAACCATCCGCATTCAAAAATTTACCCTCTAAACATGTTCCATGTAAGTATGTAGGAAACCTTTCGCAGAAACTGAACTGAAGAAGTTATTGCATGACACATTGCAGCAAATAGCAGAGAAATTGATTTTATCAAACTAAATTATGAAGTTATTTATATTCATTCATTGCCAATCTCTTGTCCATATCCTATGTGATGTAATGTTTTCATTAAATTTCATATCGTAGTATTGCAAAACATCACCTCCAATCGGACCAAATAAATCCATTCAACGACACAGTCCACCAAAATCGAATCAGGGCAAGAATGGCGAGAGTTCCGGTTCGAGTCATCGTCGCGACAGTGAAATTGCAATCAAAGAAACAAAATCGCAGCATTTAACGCCAGCTGCCGGCAACAAGACGACAAACAGCAATATGAAAAATAGCAGCGGTAACAAAAACGCTTCCGAAACAAGTACAGTATTACCCCAGTCAATAGCTGTTATCAAAGGTCGTAAATATGT
This sequence comes from Nemotelus pantherinus, assembly GCA_963978885.1. Taxonomy (NCBI): domain Eukaryota; kingdom Metazoa; phylum Arthropoda; class Insecta; order Diptera; family Stratiomyidae; genus Nemotelus; species Nemotelus pantherinus. The sequence goes on from OZ022263.1 coordinate 237,946,218, forward strand.
TGTTATCCGGAAACCGAGCACAACTCATCACGATTCCCAATCGAAAGATGCCAGCATCGAGTGAGTAGTAAAGTGTTGGAATCAATGATATTAAATTTGTGTTTTCTTTCTAATGGCAAATGTCATATGGAAGCAGGGTGTCTTAGTGGAAAAGAATGGTGGTGCTTTTCATTTTTGTTTCAGGATTGTTAAAACGTTTCTAAAACGAAAATGAAAAATCGTATGAGATTTTTCGATTTTTCTTCGAAATGCACAGTTTGGACTATTTTGCAAATTTTTATTCGAAACTGCGTAAAATTTTCTAACCACACTGTACCATCATATTCCAGTTGACATCTCCAGAAATTTGAAGAATGTTCTATTAGAATCATGTTAGTGAACAACCAAATTTATTCGTTTTATTCTACTCAAATTTATCGTTTTTCAGGACTTTAAAAGAATAATGTTGGAAAATTGATTAGTGTAAATCACTTCCCTTCATTCTCCTTTTCCCATCCCTTCCAAATATTCTAATTCAATCCAATAAGAAACGAAAACACTTGAAAAAGCTCAAAATCTTCTGTTCTTAAATACATATCATATTTCATCATACACTTAGGAGCCAGTCATCAATATCGCTCACAACGGGAGAAGATGTTCACATACGAAGAAGAGGTGCAAGTGCAAGATCATCAAAATCATCGGAAAATGTTCATTCGGCAGAAACGACAAACATTCAGCCGCCGCCGCGGCAGCAAGTAATCGCTACTCATTTGGAAACGTCTACCACAAATTTCCTCAGCAGCGTATCGATTGGATATCATGTACTGCTACATACTTTTCAGTATTTGAAAGTTCAGGTATATTAAACGAAACTGATTTTCCATTAAATGTTATGAAAAATGATTTTAATTGCACATACGATCATATCACGAATATTTTCGAACTATTCTGTTTGAATATTTTTTTAATAAAAAAGGTCCGAAAAATGATCTGGATCGTTTCAAAAATAATTATACCGAAATTTACATCTTGCTTAGACTGCTATAAAGAAATATGAATGATTAATTTTAATGTATGTCTTTTAAAATAAGTCAATAATGGTCTGGATCACTTCAACATATAATGTAGTTTTTTTTCTCTTTCCCCACTCTTTCTCCTTACTGATGGACTTTTCAAAGCTCCTCATTCAAAATTTAAATTTTTATTTGAATTAGAAACAACATATTTCAATAAATCTTCTTCAACCGTATTCATATTCATAATAAGACCTTTATTTCTTCATGCAGGAACTTCTTCGAGCTGCATGCGTTTGTAGTATGTGGAATGTTGCGGCAAATCACCGATCACTATGGCGAACGGTTCGCATGAAAAACTCACAAGTCAACGACTGGACCGGTTTGATTGCTGCCCTGAAACGTAACGGCACAAAACACTTGGATTTGAGGAAGATGATTTCGAGCACAAATAGCGAAGAAATGTGGTCAACTTTTTCGAAAAACATCAAAGAAGTCGACACATTGGAAGTGATCGACTTATGTCGCTGTTCGTCACAGGTTGTCGAAAGCCTTTTCACATCGAATCCCAATCTAAAAATAATCAACGCGTTGGCAATCAAAGATGACAATTTTAGCCTGGAAAACGTGGGTGGTGTGGCTAATATTGAAGAACTCCGTCTGAAGTCAATCGAAGGATTTACGCTTGAGAGCGACTTAGACGGTGTGAAAATGTTGAAGAATCTGAAGCATTTGTCATTGACATCAGTTCGTGGATTGGGCGCCAGGGATATTACAGTGTTAGCCGAACTAACGAAGCTAGAATCATTAGATCTAGGCGAGTGCACCGATTTGGGCATATCTTTTGCCGAAAAGGTGCTTGCCAAATTAAATAATTTGAGTCGCCTAAGACTGGAAAAAGGTCAAGACAGCTGCTGCACGCTAGAAATCCTGGAAGCTATTTCACAGCTTGAAAACCTGCATCAGCTCGAGCTGGTGAATTTCGACATAAAGACTGGATTCGATGAGAAGCTGTGCAAATGCAAATACATCAAGCGACTTCTACTAATTCCAACGTATATCTCACAGTCTGCCACAACAAATAATATAGTCCTGACTGCAGTTCTAAATCTGTCAGACACGCTGCAGACGCTGACATGGGTTGTGACCTTAGAGCTACTTCGCGTCACAGCGCTGTATGTGGACCAGTGCGATAATAAGAAAAAAGACAAAAAATTCTTCGATGAAAGTATTCCAGTGCTGAAGCCGGTGCCTGGTATTGTCGACGAAATGGATAAAGCGCAGAAAACACCATCAGATGTTCCGCAGGTTGAAATCCTGCCACTGGTACGTGTTGAGGAAATACTGATTGCAGGCATGCCCAACACAAAATTCAAAATCCTCAAGGTTCCCTACCATGCAACGTGGCGACAAAATCTAGTTGACATATGATAGTTAAGGGTACGAGGTCGGCACTGTAGCGAATATTGAATGAATTGTACGTATCGTCATATAAAAGTATTTTGTAGAAGAATCTACACATTCTTTTTTTTAAACATGTGGATGCAATGACTTTTTTGACAACTGAAAAACAAATCACTACATTGCACAAGTACAAAAGTTGAAATCATTTTGGGGGGCAGGACGGATAAGTCTACAGCAGATTGAATTCTGTACAGTATAATTAAATGCATAGTTAAGATTAAAAACAAAACACACACGACCGTAGCATTATTGTTGCGACTTTTTCATTTTACTTCGTAACCGGTCAGCGATTTCAACTGAACAACATCTGGAAATGAAGTTTCGGTCTGGTTTTAGTTCCAGAATCGTATCTAAGCCTACGTAGACTTAGTGTTCTTTAAATATAGTTCTTTTCTTTGTTTGAATATTGCCTAATTATACTTTAGTAAAATACTATGTCACAAAAATTTAATCAAAGTCTTTGTTTTCATGATAAGTATTGAAAATGAGAAAAAAATATTTTTGTTTGAATTTTCTCTGTGGAATGTCCATCTAAACTAAAGATGACAAGCCTCTTTCTTATCAGCCTTGTATGTGTTTCAGTAAGATCATTAGAAATTTTTTCTGTTTTTAATTTTCCAATGAATTGGTGGTCAGAATTAAATGGTGAAGAAAGTATAGATTTAAATTTCATGATGGCGATTGATGTAAACATAAAGATCAATTCGAATTTTCCGAAACGTCAAATTAGTGACTAGTTCTTGATTTCTCAGCTGGTGCGGATAAAGTAATTTGAGTAGCAGTAGAGTGATTTGTAATTTTTTCAACAAATTTAAACAAACGTTATATTTGTAAATGAAACGTTGAAAACGTAACTGCGTGGAAAGATCTGAGTGAAAGAAACATCAGAAAAAGGGGCTAAAACGTGAACATGTGAACTTGATCTCTGGATCTTATCCTTTAGACTTAGATAGGCATGAACTTATTGAGCAGTAATAAATGATTTGACAGAATTTGGGATGAGAAGTTAATTCATTCTTTGCTGCGTGGGTGCAGGCGAAACTTCCGTTGAACAGACGAATTAAATCCTACATCAGGCATTTTTGAATGATAAACAAGTAATAGAAACAGCCCGAGGCATCAACATTAATAAAATTGTTTATCAGACCTCAATACATTCTGTGAATGTCAATTAGATCTGATTATTGGGTTGTGAGTTCTCGCGAACATACATTTCGAGTGATAAAAGGGGTAATTTGGTGAACAGAAAATTCGACTGTCAAGTCAAAGTATAAAATTTTTCAATCCTTGCCCCATTTTCCGAAAAAAGCAAAATTTTTGTCAGGAAACTCGATGATTTGAAGTACTTCTGTTTACGTTCCTGCCGTAGCTATAGGCTTGCCTGTACATTCACCAGAAACTGCAAAAGCATATTTCTTGTGATATCAATTTGTTCTGTGAATCTTGTACTGATTTGATAGCTTTGTGCGAAATTACCACACTTCGAAATTATTATTTTTGCCTACTTTTAGGTACTTGGCACCCGAGGTTAAAAATTTCCAAAAATTGTCATAACCAAGCTATAAACATGACCAATTTTCATTAGTTTTACTCATTTCTTAGATATATATTGTTTCCACAGAAATATACAATCAATAAAATACCCGAATTATTAGATAAAAGTAGAAAAAGCGTTACAACACTAATATCTCCTGAAAATTTCAACTTGATTTGATAACGCAATTTGGAGAAAATACAATTGAAATTTCATGATGATATATATATATATATATATATATATATATATATATATATATATATATATATATATATATATATATATACGTACATACACGCAAATTATAGGAATTTTCGGGCAGAGAAAAGTTAAAAATTATGTTCTAGTATAGCGACCAAAAAACGTAAGGCATTGTATGTACGTACTATTAATCAGTTTCAAGCTTTTATAACACCCATTATAATTTAAAATTCCCACATACATAATTCATTCGCCCATCTAAAACTCAGTTAAGAGCCCCTGACCAAAAATATGTACATAGAAGCTCGTATGTTGTAACACCCAACGCGTATTGCTATGCATACGGCCGTTGCTACGCTCATCTGAGCTCAACGCAATCAGTTGACTTTAGCTGTGTGAAAGGCAGATCCGTCGACGGGCGTAATACTGCGCTCTGGCAGTGCTGCGTGCAGCCTGGCTGCCCCATCTCCAGTTAAAGCACAGTACCTACATGATAGTCATTTTACTGAGCAATTCGAGCCTGACCCAGCACAGTAGACTGTAGAAGACAGTTACGTCGGTGCCGTGGTCACGGAACGTTGCAACGATCATTTTCTCAGGAGGGTCTTGGTGAGTTTCTTTCGATCCCTAGCCTGGTTCTGTCTGCACTGTAGGCAACCACTTTATTGCGGCCTATGCTTTCGGCTAAAAAGCACGAAAATTTCGTACATTCAAATTCTGTACGAAGATCAGAAAAAGTGCGGGTCACGAAAAAGCTAGTTCGATGTGTCGCTAGTTGTATGAACGAGTTCTTTACTGTTTGTTGACTTTCTTAGCAGTTAGCGCGTGTGCCATTTTATTTTCGTCTGAGAAAAAAGTGAAAAGTTCGCAGCCTGTGGTGAACTGGAACGAGTGTTGTGTGGCAAAACGTTTACCTCTTATCTGGGAGTTCGAGAGCAGATTATCAACATTCCGGAAGTAACGGAAATGAGGCAGATCGGAGGAGAGGTTTGTTTAGCCATTGTTTGATTTTGTTCACATGAAGAGCATGCAATGATCTGTTTCGAGAAAATCATGGATAAATATAAATGATAATCCAACGCCTACTTTCCTTGGACTCGGGTGATATTGCTCTTCGGGCGACCAGCTCCTTTGACTTTCTCTTTGCATTCGAATTTAAGTTTGGTCCAATAACTTCTTTACATCGGTCTCTGGCTAGTTCAGTGGGGGCGGATCTGCAGCCGTGCATGTTATAGAATTTAGCCGGACGACAATGTCCAGAGCTTTTGTTCAGTCGTCACTGTACCGTGCCAATTTTTCGGTCAAGGTGAAAGAGCTACTGCCTGCTGCGTCTCGCATTACATCGTTCCCCCTTCGCCAGACCAACCTCGGTCGGAGAGGACCGGTTCTGTTCTGTATGGCGTTCAGTGAAATGTTTCCGGTGTCATAGGTTCTCTGCACGGATGTTTCTTATGTGTAATGGTGCCGCAGGTTTGGATCGTGCTGTGCGAAATTGCTTCAGTTATGCGAAACCAGGTTGTTTGGTACTTTCATATTGTGCGGCTCTACTTAGAAGCAGATGGTATTCACGTACTCCCAATACTACACTGCGTCACTGAAGAAAGTGTTCATTTGTATGTTTTCATGGTTTTTTTTGTTTTCTGGAATTTTTATTCACTATATTGGCTTTGTTGTCTTGAAAGCGATCGATATCACAATTTTCGGGCCGGCAAAATTACCCATTTGGTTTGGTGTCGTCGATTTAGGTGGAGTATTCGTAACCAGCCTTCATTCTCTGCAGAATGAATAACTCAACTGTTTTGAAAAAAATGGCATTTGATTGTGCATGTTGTAGATAAAAGCCATTAGATAGTATTGTTCCTATTTTAAAAATTGTAAATATTGTATGATCTGTGCAAATTATAGAAATGATTCATACAATGTTCCAATTGCTTTTGGTAGATCGATAGACAATCGATTAAAACTACACTCGAAATATTCATATCTGTATAATTACTTACGCAATATGCATTCAATGTTTAGGAGGAAATTATTCTTTGGTTTACTCTTACTTTTAAATGCGATTTATTTTGAATATTTGAAACAGAATCAGGGTTTCGTGCAGCTAAGCTCTCTTCACTTTGGCTATTATTTAGCTTCAGCATTTGAACTGGAGACGATACCTTTTCGTTAACTTCGAACAAATTCTTTATCAGGACCAAATTTAGCAGATATGAATAGTTTCAAACCACAAATTGAAACAAAAACTACCTACAACAGATACCCAATCTTAAGAAACAACAGCTGTTATTCTAAAAGTATTAATCTTAGACGAGTGGTCATTTGAAGAAACCGCAACAAGTTGAAATGAACAATAAACCTGAAATTAATTTTTTAAAAAGGTTATCCTAAACGCACAACAATGATACATGTACATTTGAAACGAATACAAGAACAAAAAGAGAATGCTACCAAAAATCTTCCAATTGCAGCGAATCGAATAATAATCGAGAAAGCGAATAGCAAAAATGTATTAGCGATGCATTAAGGTAAATTACAATAATATCGCGAGTGAAAAAATAAACGATTTAAGCCTATTAAATAATAATGAGGTTTAGATGAGTCTTTTAGACGAGGAGAAGTGCTAAGAAATTAGGTACAACTAGTAATTTTCGTTGTAAGGTGAGATGCTAGGTTAATGGATGCATACCTATAAAATACTATCAAACAAAAGACTTGAGCAACTATTGGAGCGCCTAAAAAAGTTAAAAATGATGTCGTAGCTTGTATCAATGCCTTCTAGAAGTACGGGCCGTCATGCTACGTAATCGTTGTAGCTTTGACGTCATTATTCGCGGGCATTTTGACATTTCCATCTGGCAGTGCCGATATACACGGAGATTTCACGTGCGAATTTTTAGCTATAATATAAATAAAACGTTAGTTTTTTGTGCGTGGATGCGTTATAATAATAATATTTAGTAATAACTTGCATTTTGTATCAATTATTTGTATCGACAGTAAATCGACACGAAACATCACATAACCTAACACCAACTGATAAGCATTTCGTAGCAAATTTTCCAATTATACCGCACGCACCGCATTAATTTTTATTTTAGCTGTTCACTAACACTGTTATGCAGATCTCACTTTATTTTCACTTCACTCACTTTAAGACAACCTGTACAATTAACATTTTCCCGCAGACGTGCCATAAGACTGCGTGTGTTTTTCGCGACACTTTGACAGCTTTGTGTAACGTCATTATTCTGCATTACGGCCCGTACTTCTAAAAGGCATTGCTCGTATCTATTGGATCAGCTTGTTTTATATGAAGGAAAGCAAAGATTGTATTGCAAAATGTTTAGTTAGTTGACATTATCCCTTTTATATTTGTTTGCAAACTCTTTAATTTCATTATTTGACTCTCAATGGCTGCATTTTTGCGAGTTGGTTTCTTATTTTTATTATCAATCGCCATTTTTAAGGTCTAAATTCCGAATTCTGGTTAAAAATTATTAAAATTATAAAATTATTACAATAAAATCTTTTTAAAATCAAATAATGAGTCAAACAAAAATAACTTTTTTCAACAACATTAACATTAAACTTGGAGTCCAATATATAATAGGAAGTACAAGAGAGCGTCTACTCACTTTTGCTCTGTTTGGATTGGAGAAGCAATACTCTAATGAGGAACTAATATTTCCAAATTGCTTCACTGAATCAGGGTTTAGCACTTGATCCAAAAATGCATGTTAAATATTTTAAAGTAAATAAAAAAATAGAGCTACATCGCGTTCATTGGGGTCCTGGATAATTGTTGATGTTAGATTAGTAAAAAAATACATTAATGTAGATTTTAATAGCCACTGCTGTAAAGAGGATTTCAACGTCATCAGGTGTTTCAGGTGTCAAAGAAACGTACATACTTCCAAATATTGTATGACGTGTGCGCCAAATGCTCTAGAGCTCATAAAACATTAGAATGCACGGCAGAAGCTGTCCCGAGTACTTGATGGCTGTGCAGTTTGTGATTAGGAAGACTAATAATTCCACCTTGAATTTTTTATGAACTTATTGTGACTAGAAATATTTTATGTCAACATTAGGAGCGGTAGAAATAAATTCGAAGAACTTGAAGTTACAGCGAAAATGTTATCAGACGCGGATTTGACTATTTTTGTCGAAACCTGGCTCAATGAAAATGAATCAACAACATATTCTGCCTAGTTGAATTGTCGGAATGTACAGGAATTACAAAAAAAAAATAATATCAATTAAAAAATGTTAATGAATGAAAAATAATTCAAGATAATTATCATTGAATTAGTTAGAAGCAGGGCTCCTATTAAATTTCGGGACTCATTACAGACCTTCTGAGGACAAAACAAAACTAATGAAACATGCATTAAACGGCTCAACTCAAATTATTGATAAAGGTTATTCATTTCTGAACACGGTTCCCTTCTTATCTATAAATCAACATAGACAACGTATATCAACTCTAAAGCTTTTCTGAGCAGAGAATATTTGATACGGGAAACTGGATCGTTTGTGGAATAAGCCTCCGAAAGGAAAATCAAATGGAATTGTTTTTTTTTGGATAATTAAAATTGAAGTGGTTTCGAAAGTATGCACTGGAATGAATCGAAAATGTTAAAATTTGTCAAAACTAACATACATAAAATCTAATAATCTGTCACTGCAAGTGGTCACATCAGTCAGGTATGCATTATGAGTTGATGTCTGATGAGAACCAGTGCATAATTTCGAAACCACTTAGTTAAAAAAAATTCAATTTTAATCATCCCACAAAAACAATTCCATGAAATTATGGATTCAGACCAACTAATTGGAATTATTTGCTACTCTAAAAGTCATATAAAGGTACCTACGTGAGAAGAAGTGAAAGGATTAATAGCAATATATGATAAATACTGAAACAAAACAAATTCAAATGTACCTCTAAAAGAAAATCCAAATTATCAAACACTCTCCCAATACAGGCAGATGAAACAGCTATGAATGAAATTAAGAGAAACTAAAGAAAATGATTTAAATAAAAAAATAGTAAAAAACTGTGGGGAAACTTAAGCATGAGATGGATCATAGCAAAATCCATGAACCTAACTTGACAGCGGATCAGCTAAATGGTTTTTTCTCTTCCACACGACAATAAATAAGGAGTTCAACTCATCAAATATAACTAGGAACACAAATAGGGTAAACGATAAAACCCTCTTTTTAACACTAGCTACGGTAAAAGAAATAACAGAAATTATTGCTAGTCTAAAAAAATGTAGCAGCAGGATTTGGTAAAGATCTGATGACTTACAGATTACTGAAAATACAGTGCACGAGCTGAAAAGTTGAACAGGGACAAAAGTACGGTGAATAATTTCTTGAAAAATCCCGAAAATTAAGCCAAAATCAAGAGGTCAGGTCGTCCGTCTCAGGTCAGTGAGAGGTTTAAAAGAGAGAAAAAATTTAGGTCCTTTGCAAATACGATTTCAATTGTATCTTCCCATCACTAAGCGAAGCGTTCAGTAGATTCTGATGAATCATGAAAATGTTAAATATGGAAAATGCTTGCGAATACCAATGCTTCTGCCACCTCATAAAACTGCACGTTTAGAATTTGCTGAACGGTATAAATGTTAGATAAATGAATGGGATCCTGTCATATTTAGTGACAAAAAAAATTAAATTTAGACCGGTCTGATGAATGTCATGGATATTGGAGAGATGTCCGTAAAGAACGTAAAACGTATCATAGAAGGAACTTTCAATGAGGTTCGCTCATGTTATGGGCTGCATTCGGCTGTCGGAGAAAGTCTGAAATTTGTTTTATTTCACATACAATGAACTCAGCTAAGTATGTTGAACTCTTGGACGACGTCCTTATCACTTTTGGAGAGGATTTATGGGGAGACTACTGGATATTTCAGCAAGACAACGCAGCTATACACTCTGCCACGTTCACCGCTATTGAAGTGATCTGCTATAAGCCCTGATTTGAACTCCATGGAAAATCTATGGGGTATCTTATCACAACAAGTTTATTCACAAGGTCGGCAGTTTGACACCATATTAGAGTTAAAAACGGCCATTATAAAGGAATGGAATCAAATTGAAGCATTTGTTCTTCAATCCCTTGTTAATTCCATGCCTCGTCGTTTATGTAAAGTGACACAAAATAAGGGAAGCCCTATAGATTATAAAGATTTCTTTTGGTGTTAATTATTGCTTTTAAATTTTGAAATAAAATACATGTGAACTTTTTTATGTGATTTGCCCGTTATAATTATTTCGTTCTCTGATTTGAAATATTGTATCTTCCTGGTAACAAAAATATTAAATAATTGAATATAAATCCGCCGTTGCTTTTGTTACCATTGTATCGAAAATAAAACTAAATTATTATTTTTCGAATCAGTATCTAGCAAATAATTTTCCCGATATTCTCTTGGTCCGATATAATTATTTCTCGCACTATACTATTGCTCCACATATTACCTCTATAATTAATGATAAATTGGAGAAAGGTACATTCCCTGATGTCTTAAAAAATACGCTTATCACTTCAATTTTCAAGAGTGGTGATGCAACTGACCCTAGTAGTAATTATAGACCAATCTCTTTAAATAGTATTTTCAGTAAAATCTTAGAAAGAGTTTTAAATGACAAGCTGATGAAATTCATTAGCAATACAATAGGGTTTGATCAAAACCAGTTCGGTTTGTTGGCTGAAAGTAAAACCAGTGCAGCTTTTACAGATATGCAACATTACATGATTTCTAATTTAGACAAAAGTGTCTGTGTGACGGCTATTTTTTTAGATCTTAAAAAAGCGTTTGACACTTTCAAGCGATATTTTGGCTGATCTAGGTGTTAGAGGCAAAGGCAATAGTTTAATTAAAATTACTTAGTAAAACAATATTCCAAGTATCACTCTTTATTGGACGTATTTATAATAAATACGTCCAAGGTCTTAACAGTCTTGAAATGGACTCTAAATATAATATCTATGCAGAAAACAGCCTACTTCTAAGCACTAGTCGTGACCCCAATGATTTGGAACAAACAGTAAATTAGGAATTAGCAAAATATTATAATTGGCTTGTTGGGCACAAATTAATAAGAAAAAGCCCTCGGAATGTGTAGAAAGTTAAAAGAGGTAATTTTCTTTAAGTTGCTTTTATATTTTCTATCGATTGTGGTAGTTTATACTTGTTATTTTCTCCGTTTATTTTGAACTGTTATACATTTGAAAACTGCATACAATTTGACAGGTTAGAATCTGCTCGTATGAACGAAGATGGCGTCCCATTTGCGATCTACTCCCAAGTACTTGGCAGTACTAATTTGTAAAAATGGAACACGGCAAATAGCAAAAATACACTATCTGATTTTCAAACAGAAAAACAGGGATAAATTGGAAATATATATTTCCTTTAAGAATGAATTTATCGAAAGGATAAATAAATAGGCTAATGTGGTCCGCCCATATTAGGAAAATTAGAGCTTATTTGCGTAATTATTGAGTTTCTAAGAAGGAGAAATTACCTTAAAATAAGGTCTGTCATGCGTTTGTATCTTCATCCAGAAGCTTAAACAATACGTCTTAACTAATTGTTAATAGTCTATTTATTATTTAAATGAATTTTTATTTTAATTAAGACAACTTAACTTCTCTTCCTTGGCTTGTTTTTTTGATTACAATCATTAAATAAACAAGCATAATTTTAATTTATTATTTTCGCCCACTCTCATAACAGTGTTATACACTGACTGAGATGTAAAAAGGGTCCAAGTATTAGTTTGTTCATTCGTTTGGTCATTTTTTTTCCCTAGCTTGATTTAATCGCATTTAATCCTTACCAAGGCTCTCATCCTTGCTAACGCGTCAATCAATTATATTTGTTTAAACATCTATACAAAAAGCCCACTGAAAGTGAGATTTCTTAACGAATTTAATAGTGAAACTTTAAAAAGTCCAGCTATATCATAAGTTCTATTCCCTAACTAACTTCTCGAGTAAAAACTTTTTGGGTAAAAACTTACTTTTGCGGTGGGAGAAAATTTGCCGGAAACCACAATAGTAAACAAACGGATTTCAGGTAAAAACTGACAAAACAAGAAGAAGACCCTAAAGCGAAGACTTAATGGACAAATTTGTCGGTGCAATCAACTCAATTCAAAAAAAAAAGTGAAGGTACGTAGCTCTTGCATCGAAAATCTGTAATTATTTCTCAACCGGATGTTAGATCTAACAATTTTGTGACGTCAAATGATAATTGATATACATATGTATGTAGGTATCAGAACATTCAACAAATTTGTCTTGGACGAGAACCGCTATCCGTTTTGAAACCGCAAAAGTTAAGTGCAGTCTGAAATTCGTATCTGAAACTTTTTGCACTTTTTTGGTTTTCTCAAGAAAATCGCATTTCTCAAAGTCATCATTCATTTCAATTCATAGTAAAAAAACGGTAATGGATCCACTAAAATAAATCAAGCCTTCTCTTTGTCTAAACGTTCAAATGAAAAGCGAACACGCAACACAATTATAAATGTTTGCACAAACATAATTAAATGGAAATGTATGAAAAAAACGAAAACAGCCTGTAGATACTTACACTCATAACATTGTTATAAAATTTCTCCCGAACAATGACTTGTTGTTTTGAGGCTACTTGGACCTGTCGTTTTTTCACGTACACTCTAATCGTCGTTGCCCCCATCGAATTTCGCTTGGTGTTCTGCGAACGCAGGAACTCCCTCATTTCGTTTTTAATTAAGCTTCGAAGGAAGGTGACGCGCGAGCATTGGCAACAACAAAAACAACAAACAGGCGGCCACTTGTCAGTTCATTTAAGTGAGGTGAGTGAGGAATGTGTGATGCGATCGGATGAGCTTCACGTCGCTGTTCAGCCAGTGCGGGAACTGTGAGAAAATTCCCACAAATCTACAATTAGATACAAGACACGCTCCGTAGTATCTTCGAATTCGATGTTAATTATCGCATTGTTTGTGGCGTCGCACAAGATGCAATGATCTCCAAGGAGAAAATGCAATCGAATGATGAGCGAGTATACAAAATTTGTATAATTCGTTTATGAAAATAGCGTTTGAACTTTCTTGGGGAAGATGGGTGATGTCGACGATTTATAATGGAAATAATTTAATTTAATGCAGAAAAGAATGAAAGACTAATAGCGAAAACCGAAACTATCAGCAATGTGACGGAGGCATTGTTTCATTGAACTCTATTAATCAACATTCGTTTTACAGTGTAATGAAATAATGATTGAAACTATTTTGATGAAGGTCTTACCGTTACGTTGCATGTACAAGCAAAAAGTTTGAGCAAAATTTGATAAAAGTAAAGACAAGCTAGTAGTAGGGAAAGTACGAAAAAATTATTTTAGGAGTTTTTATTTTAGATTCAAATTTTTTGAGTTTTTCACTCTTAGGAGACAAACTTTGAATCAAAAAGAAGCAAGCTCATTCACAAAAAGATAAGGAGATAATGAAATTCAGCAAAACAGTGATTCCAGTTAAGGTTTCCATAATTTAATCTAGGTTTATATGCCCAAAAAAAAAAGTTTACAGAAATTGTAATTATGTCAGTCAGTATTTGTCGAACCATAGTCTTTCCCAGGGGCGGATTTACCACTAGGCCCGGTAGGCCCGGGCCTAGGGCGGCAAATTTCGGGGGCGGCAAATTTTCGATTTTTTTTTGGGGCGGCCCCTTTTTGATTTTCTTTTTGGGCGGCAGTTTTTTCCCTGTCGTATATGTACATATATCTGAACCGAATGAGCCTAACACATCAGGCCAACCGAATTCTCTAAATGCGATCACGTTAAAGGATCAAAGAAACTCAAAAATACCTAATAAGTACTTCAAAAGTATCTGAAAATACCTAAAAAGAGCCTAAAAAAATCTGAAAAGATCCTAAAAAGAACCCAAGTAACACCTCTTCAATTTAGGAAAAGCTTATCAGAGGTAAATATTTGCGTGCATTGATTTTTCAGAGAATTTTTATTTTATTTTTATGGCACAGGATATATCAACTACATGCGAATCTTTTATTTTTTACGTGTTTTTTAAATTGTACTTCATTACTGAAATTAATTTCTATAAAAATTTTTCTATAAAATGAAGTCTAGAACATAGGTCAAAATATTTCGGGTTCGTCTTTAACTAATAACATATCGAACATTAATTTACAATAGTCGAGTTCATAGTTGATCTCCAGTCAAGTGCGGAAGCAAATTTTGTACGGAATAGTAAACTTACTTATAAAAATTTTAGCGAAGACGTTGGAATTATAGGCGATGTAAAGGTGTATACGGTTTTGGACTGTTAAAAATTGATATTTTTGGATTCTTTTTTTAGGTTCTTTACCGTGTTTGTATTTTAATAATTATTTGTGTGACAAGGGCGCCATAATAAGGAATTTTTACGAACGAACCGGTGCCGGTTTTGCTCTTATATTCCTTTTTTGTGAGCTCGGGCGCAATGAAAAACAGCGAAGTATTCTAGGGAATCAAAAAAAAATCGCGCATTGTTACATATAATATAATTCACGAAAAGGGCGGCAAATATTTCTGAGGCCTAGGGCGGCGAAATGGTCAAATCCGCCCCTGGTCTTTCCAAAATACATTAAACCGATACTTATTCCATATTTAGACAGAACAGTTCCAATTCACGCGTCCAATAATCGTACGCAAAGCCATGGATCACCTTTATACTTTTGCTAAAAAAAACATTATGAAGCCCACCGAAGATACGCTCAGTATAAGTTAAATTACACATTCCATATATTGATCCATGATGGTCCAGTGATCATTTGATGAGCGTCGCCGTCATCGTTACCCACCTGGCATCAAATTATGATGCATTGACCACAGCCAGGTCAACCAGATGTTATTCCGTTTTTTTGCTGTTGTAGCTCACTCCACTTTGCCTCTGTGGAAAAAAAAACTTTTTTAATTGAATGGGAATTCTTGCCGCAGTGTCGCTGTGATGATGATGAATTCAGCCAGGGGAGAAAGTTACTTGCTCACAGCTGAGTGCACATTTTTCGTTTTCGATTCATTAAAACTGTAGTCGACCGGTTATTTTAGTCGGAGACAGACATAGCGGTCCCACTTTTGATGATTCGAAGATGCTTTCCGGACTGCGGGTAATAGGAAGTTTGCACACTAGCCATTAAAATCACTCTTAAATCCCTTCGTAGTTGTTGTCAATCGCTTCATACAGTCATTTTCATATCTTAGGTATGCAGCATCGAGATATCAGCTGGATTCACAATAATCTACCGTTACAATCATTGAATCTTGAATCCCGACACGGGATCCATTACAACCGAAAGTAATTTAAATCGTATGAAGAATGGCTTCTCCAGATACAGCTACATCTCATATGTAGGAATGTTGATTTTACTGGCTCAGTCGACGCTGGTGGACTTTTTTCGTGCTTTGGCCGTCGTCGACTGCAATAGATACATACAATAATGCGAAACTCGGCTTAATTTGATCCGAAACGATCCCGTTTTTTGTCTACTACTATATCGATTAGAGATCGGTTTCGAATAGTTGCGAAACCGCGTAAAAGTAACGCATCGAGACTCCCGACATGAAAAAGTGGCTCAGATAACCGAAATGAATGGCAACGCCAATTGAATGGACGTCGAGTGCGTGCTTGTGTGTGTGCGCTGTTTGCGGTTCGCTTTCATTTGTAAAAATTTTTCATTGTTCTGTCAAGATTGTTAATCGTGCAGGTAGCGCAGCATATATGTAGGTAGATATAAATATAGCATACCGATATATGGATTTGTGCAAAATAAGCGGGTATTGCGAAAAAAAACTACAATCAATGTTACCATTTTTTGATGGCACAGTTTTTTTTATTGGCAAGGTCTATGGCTACTAATTTTTACTATATCGGTCCTTTAATGGGAACGCATTCTGCATTGGTCTTCAGAATATTACGTCCTCGATGAGCTGGTTGTTATGTGGAGTTTTAGTTTTGGAATATTAACCAGCTCGTAGTAGGTGGAAGTCATTTCCAACCAAATTTTGTTTAAGTTAATGTTTAAGAAAAAAGCTAGACAAACTATCATGCCCAGATGACGGAATAGTATTTAATTGAAATGCTGCTGCGAACGATTCGGCTTGTCACTCGGAGCTCCACACAGAAAGATTACTTGTTGTTACTGTTATCTCCTGGTTTATATTACCAGAAAGCCGATTGATTTCTTAATATTTGCTGGAGCCTTGTCGGAGGGCAGCCACTCGCTGTGCAAGACGCTCAATGCGGAATTCGCCAACCATTCAGCAATCAGTTTGCTGAGACATTTGATACTCAAAAGTACTTATCTGTACAGCAGGAGATCCCCCTTCTAAAGAAAATCTTCTTCAACCTGCTGGACAAGGACAAACCTGAGCTATATCAAAATCTTGGAGCGGGGCATGTTTGTTCCAGCGGACATTGATTTTACAGTTGCCCAACTATCTCTGTCTCAGGGGTTTCAGACCCAAATCCAAAAGGTGTGGCGAGAGGACTATACCTAGGAATACTGAGGAAATATATACCGACGGCCCCAAACTGAACGACAGAGTGGGGTGCCCGACTACTGCAGTGTCTTTCAAGTGGAGGTGTTGGTGATTCTTGGAGCGGCTCTCTCTTGGAGCGGCTCTCTCTTGGATTGGCTCTCATGTGATCAAATATTCGGAGTGAATGTTATAAGCGGCTGTACAATTCCTTTCTTGAGTTTACACTTTCTCAAAGCTAGGCCTTGAACGCCGTACGCCTTTTAATGAGATGTTGAGACATTCAATGAAGCAGCTTCCTGTGCTGTCACCAGACGATTGTGGGAAGTTTTTCGCTAGGGAACTTCTTAATTTTGGAAGGGGGTCTCTTCGCCCAGTAATAGCTGCCTTAAGTGGACACTGTCTCTTTGGCTGGCATGTAACCCGGCTGGATCTCTCCTGTAACGACTTCTGCCGGAACATTTGATGCGAGAAAGAGAAGGAAGTAGTTCTTCATCTCCTGTGTGAGAAAACCCGGCACTGACTGAAAGAAATATGAAGTGGCTTGGATCATACTTCTTTACTAACCTAAAGAAGTGGATTCTGTGGACCTGAATGGGATCACCCGGTTTATTAAGAACTCAGGGTGGCTCTCCACTTAGTAAGAGTTGTGCGCTACGCAATGCAGTATCACAATTGGCCCTTGTGTGGCTAATTTTGTCTTTTCCAGAGTCCACTTGGAGCGCGTAACCTAACCTAACCCAAGATTGACATTGATCAGCGCTGACTCTGAAGAATTAGAATCATTATGCATCTAATTCCTTCTTCATTAAGCGCCTAAAACAGGTAGTGTAACTCATTGCATTTTCCAAAAAATGCTTTGACATTGGAAAATGGTCTCATCTACTGAATCGAGAAAGTATTGGTCATCTAATGACAAGGCAAGCCGGTCTGCGGGGAGTTCCAACCCGCTTGTAGCACAGAGTCTGCTTATAGGAGTCTGCTATAGGATCTCCTTATACTGATACCAAACTTTTATAGGACATACAAACTCCCAAGACAGTTGGATTTATCGCTCCACTTATCGTATATGCGAATTTCAAGGACAGCAGTGGCTTAGCCACAAATAAAACTTAAAAGTGGATCACTTTAATGGCAGCTTTTGTCCTACTACAGCAGTTGTTTCAACAGTCATTAAAGAATCGTTCATTATCTCATTGGTAAAGTGCCCCACAACACTCACCTCACTCTACTGTCAATATAAAATAGCAAAGACGCACGTAAATACTTTTCCCGGTTTTTGTATGTTTTTTCAGTATGACATGGCACTTGCTCCAGTAGAAACTAATTGAACAGCCGCTAGTGGAGCAGCCTGCTGAACATACAACCTCGGTTCGCTCGGTATTACTCATCATCGTTTTTATCACACATTCACGTTATCTGTTTAATACTTAACAAGTATCTGATTGTTCCCAGATATCGAAAACCATCGAACATTTACTGTGACTTTGAAAACTTTCTGGCTAGTTGTTATCTCAGAATCTTTTCAGCCTAGTGAAATGGCTCGCTTATAGATTTATTAGTTGATTTATCGACAAAAATCTATCAATGACGCAAACAAACACTCCAGGTCAGATCACCACACTGGAGTATACCTGTTTTCTGTTTCAGTAATTCAAACAGCAATTTTTAGCTGTGTGAGCAATTGAATTTACGTAAGTGCCACTGTAAGCGAACAAATACATTAGCAAGGCGGATAGATACGGGCATTAGACGGGTCCCAATTCCATTTTACTGCGCTAAAGTCTTTTGTTATCAGGTGTTTATGGGTGTTGCATTCATTAAATAATGAAAAAGTTGCAAATCGATAGAAAATATGGCGAAAATATGAATCGCAAAGCAGAGGTGTGGTGCCGCAATTGGACGCTTGATAAATAATAATAATAAAAATAATCTGCTTCGAGTGATTTAGACGATTGTATAACGATAGGAGGAAATGATTAGTTTTTTCCGCAATATTTTAGCCAGGAAAGTAGTTGAATTGTGCGAACCATACTTCGATTAGAATGCATGTTATCTCTTTGGTACAATAATAAGTATTTACGTTATATTATATTCTGTGAATTTTCTGAAATCACATTGAAGTTATGTAAGTATTTCGTGCAAAAGTGATAAGCGATGGTCACAGTTTCCCGATAGATAGCGATATCTTAGGCTTTTTCTATCGGGCAATACTACATCTAACTCCATCGTGAAGCTCTATCAACCCTGGCTACTTGACGTAATCACTGCTGATAGACAAGTGCTATCCGGAAATGATGATGTGGCGACTAAGAAGGCCAGAAAGTTTGAATTGCATTTAACTCCTGTGCAGTGCATAAGATATTTTTATGAAATTACTGATTTAATTCGTCCGAAAAGCGTTTGAATAACCTACATTCAAAAAACCTGCATAATGCGCGTTAATTGGCATTGTTGAAACTATAGCTGGAAGCAAAATGAAAATTTTACTTAATTTTAAACCAAACTTACTTTCATGAATACCCCGAAATTGTTAGCACCAGACGTCAAATTATTGCCTAATTGAGTCCAATTAACGACAAAAGAAACTGAGACACGATGTTATCTTTCAAATTGTCTCATTTTATACATTTTCTGCTAAATAGAGTAACGTCAACATCGTCAAGTCGTCGTAATCTCTTTATGCCTCCAAACTTCGCTGGGCTGAAGCATTAAAAAATTTGATCTCCTGAAGATTCGTCACCTGAGTGATCCAACTGCACGTTTAATTCATTTCGCACCTCTGTATAGTACGCAATT
Source organism: Nemotelus pantherinus (assembly GCA_963978885.1). Taxonomy (NCBI): domain Eukaryota; kingdom Metazoa; phylum Arthropoda; class Insecta; order Diptera; family Stratiomyidae; genus Nemotelus; species Nemotelus pantherinus. Next base: position 237,965,760 of record OZ022263.1, read on the forward strand.
TATAGTTTCTCGTTCGTAGATTCAGTTGAAAGAACTCGTAAATGTTTTCCACTCATTCCATTTGTTTCCAACACGAGTATATCGTAATTATAAATCCTAGCAAAATACTTTACAGTTTAGATGACCCAAAGTGGATTATGTTTATGACATGAAATCATGAACATCTGGCTTAACCCATGTAAACTTAATCTACATAAAATGGTGATCATATTACTGTTTTAATTTTTTATTAAAAGATGAAAATTCATGGAATTTTTACTTTCTTTTTTCCCCTGAAATTGTGCCGCATCAATTAAGTTTGTTTGTTTTTCGAAAAGAAGATTCGGATGTGTTTGGTATATGCGAATCATTTTTAAAAATCTGTTGTAGTTATGTAAGTGATAGCTGGACTTGATAACTTTTGTTCTTGGCCATTTTTTTGTTGAGTTGATTCAATTTCTGGAGTTGGAGGTTGCAGTTCGCGTTTCAGCAATTGCCAGATTTGCTGTTGCTCCTCTTACGAAATCTTTCGCCTGGGAAATGGAGGATTGCAATAATGTAAAGCGACCTCACTACAGCCTCTTTTGGGGGTTCAAATCTATGTATCACTCGGTGTTTGAGATTGAGAACCAGTGATGCTCATCATTTTGGATTGAGAACCAGTGATACATAGCAGCTGTTTTTCGGACCACAATGTGAGCATCGGACAACACGTTTTGGTCAATTTTTGTGTGTTTTTCTAAGTAAGGTTTCGAACAGCCGTGCGAGAAGAAGGAAATTCAATGGCGACGGAAAAACGAGGCGACAAGTTGTCATTTTTGTCTTGTATTTTTTCAAGTAATGTTTAATGGATAAAATCGTGAAGTATTAAGAAAATAAAGGTTTTGTTTTGAGTAACCAGTGGCTTTGTTCATTCTTTTGGCTTGTGCAATCGTAAACAGTGGCTTTGTTCATTCTTTTGGCTTGTGCAATCGTAAACAGTGGCTTTGTTCATTCTTTTGGCTTGTGCAATCGTAAACATTTTGGTGCCTCCTGTGAGGAATGACTTTTGCGCAGGAACAATTGGCGTGATTTCGCGAATTATTGACATCGGACTTGTGGCGTGGACATTTTGGATTGGTGTTTTTTTGAACAATTGGCGTGATTTCGCGAATTATTGACATCGGACTTGTGGCGTGGACATTTTGGATTGGTGTTTTTTTGAACAATCGGCGTGATTAAGTAGTACGTTTGTAACATTTGTAATATTAGAGGTGGAATTCAGTTGGGTATGGCGGACCTGAACAAGCGAACCACGGCAGCGAATGCTATTAGGCGCATAGCGTCGGCCGTGTTGGCGTCAAGTTATGTTGGCGACAAACACAAACGGGCACAAGAGCTCCGTTCCTTGGAAAGGCATTTTGAGCGTTTCGCAACTGCTAATGACGGTCTGCTGGCAGAGGCAAAGGCGTCTGAACTCGAGGCTCACGAGCAACTATGGGAAGATATAGAGCAAGAATACAATGCGGCAGTGGCTGAGTTGCGACGCCGGGAGGCTGAAACAGACCAGGATAGTGGGCCGGAGGCCTCAAGGCTGGCTAGAATTGATTTGAGGTTGGATCCGCTAAGTGTGCCGGTTTTTGACGGCACGTTGCGAAATTGGCTAGCATTTAAAGACGCGTTCGAGACGTTAGTACATCATCCGGATTATCCGGAAGCATACAAGTTGGCAAAGCTGCGTGCGGCAGTGAAAGGCGATGCGGTGTCGCTGGTTGGCGGGATGTATTCTGGGGGCTATGCGGAAGTCTGGAAGGCTTTAAAGGCGAGATACGACAACCCGAAACAGTTGGCCGAGATCCATGTCTCACAGTTCATGACGATGAAACCTCAGGCGAACGAGTCTGCGAGTTCATTGTTGGCAGTAGTGGACACTGTTCGCGAGTCATTTCGAGCATTGACAGTTATGGGGCTCGCAGTAGAGCAGTGGGATGCATTGGCCGTTCCGATCGTGACGTCGAAGCTGCCTCAGGCTACCCAACAGGCGTGGAGCATGAGTTTAACCTCCAACCACATACCGACTTTGGAACAACTGCTTACTTTTGTGGAGAAACGCGCTTATAGCCTAACTTTGGAGGTTATGCGTTGGCCTACGCCGACAACGAGCAATGCACATGGTTTAGGCACGCCAAAGGCAACAACGCATTCTCCACGTTTAGTGAAATCAAATTTGGTTGCGACGACACCGGGGCACTGTGAATTTTGCAACGATGGAGCTCACCGTATTGGACGTTGCCCTCAACTATTGGCTTTACCTGTGGCTGAACGGTTCCAGCGGCTCAAAAGCTCCAATTTATGCTTTAATTGTTTGAGGCCAGGACACTCAACTAAAATGTGTCAATCGGGCAATTGTCGTAATTGTGGCGGCAAGCACCATACTCTGTTGTGTCGCAACGTGGCAGCAGCTACAAGTGCACCATCAGGCATACAAGCTTCTACAGCTACAGCACATGGAAAGCCTCCACAGAACTATACTTCGTGACTAGGCAAGCGGAGGAAAACATTTCTAGTAATTGGCGATCGAATAGTCTTACTGGCAACAGCATACACATATATATTGGATGGCTTTAATACTCAACATCGATGTCGAGTATTATGCGACCCAGGCTCGCAGGCCAGTTTTATAACTTCACGATTTTTCTACAATTTGGCTATCCGTAAGGAGCGGTACGAGCTGCAAGTGGAAGGTGTTGGCGCTTTGGCTTCTGCATGTACTCATGGTCGAGCTACATTGCAGTTATCGTCGATTCAAGATTCAACCTTTAGTATGGCGATTGAGTTTTATATTCTGGAATCCATCACATCGCCTACTCCGACTACGAATATTGATGAATCATGTTGGACGCATCTACGCTCTCTAAAGCTAGCTGATCCGACGTTCGGTATTCCTGGCCGAATCGACGCATTGATTGGCGCTGATGTTTGGGGAGCCATCATTCAAGATGGCATCGTACGCGGTTCACTGGACGAACCCTTCGCGCAGGCAACAAAACTTGGCTGGGTGGTGTTTGGACCAGCATCAGTTGGTTCAATCACATCGCAATCTTTAACATCTTTGCATGTTTGCTGTGACGATCAAGAACTAAGTCTGGATGATTTGTTGCGGAGATTTTGGGAGATCGAGGAGCCATTGACGCCATCATCACTACTGGATGACTCTAATTTTTGCGAAAGTTTATTTGTGGCGACACATCGTCGGGACCTGGATGGTAGATATGTCGTTCAAATACCGTTCAGACCGGATGCTTTGACACTGGGAGATTCATATGCCATGGCTTTGCAACAGTTCCTTCGATTGGAGCGGAAGTTGAATTTGGATGCTGAATTAAAACGGAGATATGTGGCATTCATGGATGAATATTTGGCACTTGGACACATGCGTGAAGCCACCTATGAGTCGTGCGATCCGTCGCAGGCTTATTACATACCACATCATGCCGTTATGGCCAAGTTCCGGGTGGTGTTCAATGCGTCGGCGAAGTCGTCGAACGGGGTTGCTCTGAACGACACTCAATTTAGTGGCCCAATGATCCAGGAGACTTTATTCAATATAATTTTGCGATTTCGGCGATATCTGGTGGCATTGTCGGCGGACATCGAGAAGATGTTCCGACAAATACGTATCGATGAGCGACACTTGCGATGGCAGAGAATACTGTGGCGAGAATCGGCAACTGAACCATTGCGCATCTACGAATTAACGACAGTGACGTATGGCATGGCATGTAGTCCATATAATTCAGTTCGTGCATTACAACAGTGTGGAACCGACAACTCGGGCATAATTTTGGACGTCAGCCGGGCAGCACTAGCCCAGCAGAGCATTTTCCGTGACTTTTACGTCGACGACTATTTGACGAGTGTCGAAACAACACATAAAGCAGTTCAGTTGGCTAACGACGTGGACTCCATCTTGCGCATGGGCCATTTTATTTTGCGTAAGTGGCAGTCGAATGATGGAGCAGCTGTGGCAGGAATCACGAAAGTACCAATCAGTACTGAAGATGTGGAACTGAGATCTTCTGGAACAACAGTGCTTGGCTTGCATTGGGACCCTCTTCGGGATGAATTATTTTTTAAAGTTGCCTTGGACGAGGTCCCATCGAACACAAAGAGGCAAGTGCTCAGTGACACTGCGAGGCTGTTTGATCCGATGGGCTTGCTGGCCCCCGTCATTATTGTGGCCAAGATCTTTATGCAGAAATTGTGGCTTGCAGGGCTGGAATGGGATACGCCATTGCCAGCTTCCTTATTAACAGAATGGCTCACCTTCCGTAATGGCCTCCCGCAGCTTGACGCCATTCGAATACCACGTTGGCTTGGCTTGAGATCTGAAATTCAACCTCGGTTACATGGCTTCTGTGATGCTAGCGAGAGAGCCTATGCAGCCGTGATTTATTTGTCTAGCATCAACCACAATGGCGAACGTACCTCCATACTTATCACCTCAAAAACAAAGGTGGCACCAGTTAAGGCAGCCACCATACCTCGGCTGGAACTGTGCGCGGCTCAGCTATTGGCTTCAACAATGGCCAGTATAATCCAAGCGTTGGAGTTACCGGCAGTACCATACTCCATGTGGTCAGACTCGACTATCGTGCTCTGTTGGCTCAGAAAATCTGCAACCCTACTTAAACCTTATGTGGCCAATCGTGTTGGCTATATCCAGCAGCACTCAGATTTGCAATGTTGGCATCATATCCGGACTCAGTACAATCCTGCCGATTGTGCCAGTCGAGGCATAAGCGCTGAGGCTCTTCGGGACCATAAATTGTGGTGGCATGGTCCAGATTCGTGGCTGATTGCTGGCGCTTCAGCAACTGAACTTCCAATACTGTCTGAGGCTGATAGCATTACTATGGCATCAGAGGAAAAACCCGTGACCGTTACTGTGGCAAGGGTGTCATGTTCTTGGAGTTTGCGAACAACCAGACCGGATGGCTCATCGCTAGACTTGCTAGACCGCTTCAGCAGCATTGGGCGGCTAATTCGAACAACAGCATACATTTTGCGATGGCATACAACACGCAGGCATCATTGGCATAAATCAGTCGTTGGCGCTGATGAAATGGACGAGGCTTTGCAATGGCATATTCGGACCGAGCAGTACAAATTCTTTGGCACTGAGATTCATCTGTTAGGCAACAGTTCGAGGCTTCCATCGTCAAGCTCAATCGTAGCTCTCGCACCGTTTTTGGATCATCAGCATATACTTCGAGTTGGTGGCCGACTCAAACATGCTCAGCTTGACGATGAACAGCGACATCCCATGATTCTGGCGAAATATAGCAGGCTAACTAGGCTTATTGTACGAGAAGCGCACACCTTGACACTACATGGCGGGATACAGCTTATGCTACAAACGTTACGACAAAAATATTGGATTATACATGGCAGAGCTGTGGTAAAGCGATGTATCCATGAATGTGTCACATGTAGGCGGTATCAGCAGGCGATGTCGCAACAACAAATGGCATCTCTACCTAGATCACGGGTGGTGGCAGCTCCTCCGTTCTCGTCTTCGGGGGTAGATTACGGTGGCCCTTTCAATATTCGAGTTGGGACCAAGAGGACACGGACTGTGGTCAAAACGTATGTGGCGATATTTGTATGTATGGCAACCAAGGCGGTCCATATCGAGCTGGCCGAGGACTTATCCTCACAGGCATTCCTTAATGTATTTGCTCGCTTCATTAGCCGGCGCGGTCCATGTCACCATTTATATAGTGATAATGGCACTGCGTTTGTTGGCGCAAATACCATTTTGAAGAAGGATCTCATGGAATGGCGTAGCACTTATACCCAACAACAAGTGGCTAATCTCGGAACGACATGGCACTTCATCACTCCGGAAGCTCCGCACCAAGGAGGTCTATGGGAGGCGGCGGTGAAATCTGCAAAAAGGCATTTGTTGCGCGTTACAGGCAAGCAGTCATTCTTTTACGATCAACTGCATACGTTGCTGTCACGCATTGAAGCATGCCTCAATTCGCGTCCATTGATTGCGCTGCACGATGGCATCGATGATCACCTGGCTTTATCACCTGCTGATTTCCTCATTGGGCGTTCACTGGTAGCTGTTCCAGAACCTCCCATCGCAGATGGCCCCATCGGTCGACTGAAACAATGGCAGAATTTGCGGCATATGCATCAGCAATTTTGGCAGAAATGGCATGACGACTATTTGGCTTCATTGCAGACCCGCAGCAAATGGCATCAGGCATCAGATAATTTGCAACTTAACGATATCGTGGCCGTCCGAAAGGAGAATCTACCACCAACCCATTGGCGCCTTGGCAAAATCATTGCTGTCCATCCCGGTGACGACGGGCTCGTCCGGTCTGTGACCATTCAACATACAAAGGGGACGTGCACTCGATCAGTCCAGCGGGTGTGCCGACTCCTAGAGGCCAATCCTGAAACCTACTGGTCCAGCCGGGCAGGATGTTTGAGATTGAGAACCAGTGATGCTCATCATTTTGGATTGAGAACCAGTGATACATAGCAGCTGTTTTTCGGACCACAATGTGAGCATCGGACAACACGTTTTGGTCAATTTTTGTGTGTTTTTCTAAGTAAGGTTTCGAACAGCCGTGCGAGAAGAAGGAAATTCAATGGCGACGGAAAAACGAGGCGACAAGTTGTCATTTTTGTCTTGTATTTTTTCAAGTAATGTTTAATGGATAAAATCGTGAAGTATTAAGAAAATAAAGGTTTTGTTTTGAGTAACCAGTGGCTTTGTTCATTCTTTTGGCTTGTGCAATCGTAAACAGTGGCTTTGTTCATTCTTTTGGCTTGTGCAATCGTAAACAGTGGCTTTGTTCATTCTTTTGGCTTGTGCAATCGTAAACACTCGGTGTATCACTAGCCGTCGAACTAATCACTGCGCACTTGAGTGATTAGTTCAATGGCTAGTGATGGGTGAATTTGCTCTTTTAAATAAACCAGCTCAGTTGCAATCACTCTTATCACTTAGCTGCTCTTTCAGATTCAATCAAAAGAACTATTAGTAGCTACCACTGCTGTCGCACAAAATTTTTGCAATTTTGTGTCAGAATAGCCTATTAGTGGGATCTTTCCAGCCCACGTAATCCGAGCTATCGACTTCACCTCACAACTATTTGACCCCAAGTTCATCCAGCTTTCCTCTGTTCTCTGTGCAAAAGGTTAGTCAAGCACGTTCACAAGCCCATCGGCGCATAAATAGGTTGCTCAATGTAGTGGAAAGCTTGTATAAAGCCAGCACTGAGCTGACAAAAGATATACCATTAAGTGCTCATGGCGTGCAATGATCACACGACCATGTACCTGTTCCCCGGTCATAGCTCTGTGCAGTGATCGCTTTATCATTTACCAGCTCACCGCTCAAACCTCTACCTAGGACTCTTCTGCTCAACTTGTATGTTTTAAGAAGATTTTGTTTTTTTACTCGACAGAGCCTTAAGATTCCACCATTTTTTATGCTTAGCTTAGTGTTTTTAAATGCTTACTTAAGACAATTTTCCTAAGATAATAAATAAAATAAAAATAATACAGAGCTGATTATATTGAAACCTGTACTGGTTAATATCGGCAAGATTTTTTTGATCAGCAGATTTTATTATTCTTAGTGTCTATTTTTTGTTTTAAAGGTAAAGACCACTTAAACTAATTTATGATTTTAATACCAACAACTTAAAGAGATCAGAAAAATTTCACCACTTAAAATTTAATAGAATCAAATTTAAATCAAAAGTTGAAACACTTTTAAATAAAACACGAATCTTCAATAAAAATTATTCCACTTTATTATACAAATGTTATTTTCATATCATAATTTTCATCATTGAATGTAGTGAAAAACATTTCGAGCTAAACAAGACCACTTTGATACAGCGTTATTGAAATGAATGCAGATTATTTGAATTAAAAAGAAACGTATATGACGCCAAATCATATTTGAAAATATTTGATTCATATCTATTTTTTTTATTTATGCAACGAGTTTTTTTTCTGAGTGTATGACTATGACATCATAATACTCTATATTTTTCCTGATAAGGATGCAAGCTGAACCTCCTTGCTTCACAATTTAGTAGTGTTGTAGCCCGTTGAATGTGTTTCTACTCGCACATCCCTATCTATGACTTATTCCTTAATACTTGTATCAGCCTATGTACCGTGTAATGCATCGGTATTTGTATATAAGTGCTTTTTATGAACTGTCCAATTTGATCCTTAAACATTTCATTGATTATCCTGGCATTATTTTTAGTTATTTCAAACTACCGTCAATCGTTTGGGATACATATTTTTTAGGTATTACCTCAACTGATGCATTCTCCATATCCTTGTCTTCTTTTCTTTCTCTATGTTCCTTTTCACAGTTCAAAATCATTCCCAATACTAATGGTCGATTGACTTTATAGTTTCTAATATTCCCTGTAATCATTTGCCTCTTTACTCTTCATTACGCGCTTATTATTTTGCTGACCCTCAACACCCTTCTTTTTCCATTAATGTATGCTATCTCGCAATAAAAAGGCTGTGCAACCGCGCTTTAACTTCTTCAGAACTGACTATGATAATATGACTGCAGAGATTAACAATATCCACTGGTTCTTTTTTCGTAATGAGGCATTCCTTTCCTTTTATTCTTTTCTGAAATCGCTTATAGCCAAACACACTCCCGTATTTCGTCCTCGCCGTAACATCTTCCCTTGGTTTGGTTTTAGGTTGCTGTTAGTCCAGCTCTTCGTGCTACAGATAAGGTACGTGATTATTTCTTTCGTTGTGCACCTCACGAGGCGCGTCAGCGTTATTACTGGTTGCGTACTGTGACTAAAAAGAAATATGATCACCCAACCAGTTACTTTACCAAAATAGAGTCGTCTTTCCTCTCCAATAATCTGAAGTCTTTCTGATCCGATAATCGCTCCCTTAAAATTAACAAACAATATTCCGATTCAGCGGTATTTGATGGCAAAAAGTCTTCCTGCACCCTTGAAATATGTACTATGTTTGCCAACTTTTTTCCTTCTTCGTGCGTAGTATCCTATGATTCCTCTAATCGATATAGCCTACTTGTAACTCCTTTTATTTCTTTATTTATAAACGGACAATTGTCCATAGAAACAAATACACAGTAGCTGAAGTTTATATTAAACTAATGTTAAATTAATACTAGCATAGATACTTAGTACATTAATCCTCAAGAGAAAAATCGTTTACTTGAACAAGTCCAATATACAGCTTTTTAATTTACCCTTGTCTACATTAAATACAACCAGATGAGAAGCAACAATGTTTCCGATAGCTCTAAATCGTTCAATTGGTGAATTTTGTATAGAGTTGGTTCTACAAATCTAAATGTGGAAGAGATCATTAGATCTTGTACTTCTTGCTGGTACTCTAAGTGATGTTGATGTTTACTCAGGGCAAGTTCAAAACCAGTTCTTTGAAATGAAGAAATTTCTTTCTTTAGATTGAGTAAATATTTCTTTGGCGCAGAATCATTACCAATTTTCTTTGATAATGTGTTCATTTTTCTTCAAAAAATAGAAGTATTTTTCTCAGTGTCAAAGAACACATCCAGATTCATAAGATATTCTATAGGACAAAACGTAGAGGAGGCACAATAGACTCAAGAGGTCGCAGTGCTAGGGGTCTTCTGGCCCGACTCCATGCAATCAATCAATCAGTAGACTCATGGTCTTAGGTTAGGTTAGGTTAGTGAAGAGGGCTGCCGGGAACTCGGCCAGCATTAGGCCACCAGTTTGGGCCCATTTGCCACCCTCATGGGCAATCACACGCATTCACACTTACAGCCATGGCACTGGCGGGATTCAAACTAGTATTGGGTCGTCAGTCATATTGATATGTATTTGTATGAGTAACTCATTTTCAAATTTGAGGTGGTACAATGTCATACTTCAAATGAAGTGTCATGTTGCATTCCTTCAATTATCTATAAGTTTCCAGCGCCGCTGGCAGCCATACAGCCCCATACCATTACGCCGCCGCTACGGTAGGGTAGAACATTTATGCTAAGTGCTGGTGACGTTTTTTTTATAGATGGGGGATTTTTCATTATTGATTTTAGCATACTTCCACAAAAAATAAGATTTTCATATTTTGGAGAATGATTTAATAGAGTATGTAGTTTTTGAATTCGGCGTTAACTTAAAAATGAAAAAAAAATGTAGGTAAAACGTTTATGCTAAGGAGAGCAGTACTATTACTAATCTACTAAACAATTTCCCAAAAATGGTAGCTAATTACCACCAAATTTTTTGTTTAAGTATCGTGCAAATCAAACTCAAAACTAAACACGCATGCATACATTTTCGCCTTGTACAGCAATCCCTGTGCCTCAAGTATCACAAGTCACGCGCTTCAAAATTAACCAAAGCACCTCAATGTGACAAAAAATTAGGTGGTACAAATCAAACTCAAACTAGTCTCGCGTACATACATTTTCCATTGAGTATTACAATCGCTGCGCCTCAAATGTCTCAAGTCAATCGCTTCAAAGTTAACCAAAGCACCTCAATATGACAAAAAATGAGGTGGTACAAATTTTGTCCCGTGTACTAGAATCGGTGCGCCTCAAGAGTCAAGAGTCAATCGCTTCAAAATCAACCGCAGCACCTCAATGTGACAAAAAATGAGGTGGTACAAATTTTGTCCCGTGTACTACAATCGGTGCGCCTCAAGAGTCAATCGCTTCAAAATCAACCGCAGCACCTTAATATGACAAAAAATGAGGTGGTACAAATTGAAGCTTGAGGTAATGTGACATTTTGTAGCTGTGTATGGGACATTTGTCATGCATCTTGTATGAGTAACACAACACTAATTCAAACCCCCGTAGCACGCCGCTTTTCGGCCAGACGCCTTAGCGAGCAGAGCTACCGAGCCCCCTTAGACTCATGGTCTTAGTGCAAGTAAACGGAAACTCCTTATGACGGCGATTCATTCAATGCTGAGATATGGGTCATCGCCTAAAATTCAGGGGAGCCTTGAAAAATCTTGGGAGTGCAAAATGATATCGGAAATAGACAAAAAATTATGGGAGCTAAAAAAAATCAGGGGGTTCTAAAACAAGTTCTGGAAGTCTAAGAAAAAATCATGGGAGCTTGCACAACATCAAAAGTTTCAAGTTCTAGTTACTTACATCGTAATCGCTTCTTAGAATAGTTGAGCCTCGCATTAGCATTATCAGCTGAAATATTTGAATTACAATTTTTAAATACAGGAAAGTTGTATTGTTAAATTCATGGGATTTTCTCGCAATTAATTCATCCTAGTTATTGAGGTTGTAACACAGGCATCCAAACTCCGCAGAGTAAGCTGTTGCATGGCATTCAAGATTTTCCATCATGCTATCTAAAAACATACGTCCTAACGCAAGTACCTCATCCAGTGTATGCTTATAGTATTTTAGAGCTAACACTATCTTTGAATTTAATCAGAAACTAACTCCTCCATCTACCACATATATGTATAATAATTTCTTGTGTCACTTTTAGTCATGCAGTAGGTACTGGATAAAGGTTATCATATGCTCGTGGAAGTGAAGAATCACTTCGTAATCTCCATACGACCAAAACTAACAAAATTTTTTAAATTACTCTCACGTTCATTCACACCCATCCTAACATTATTACGAAATTCGTTACATCAAAATGAAATCATCTAACCGTACGTCGCTTGTGGAATGCTAATTAACTGGTTACCGAATTAACCAATAACATTCTGGCACGCATACTTATGTGCACTTACAGACATTGTTTGCTCGTGCTTATGGAAGAAAGGTGGTGAAGGCTACGCACGATTTTCCCTGCATCGTTCAGCGATTTAATCTCACACCGTGTTTATAGTGAGCATCTAGTGAAGAATGAGTTGAGAGAACCGAAAAGTAAACAATCGTTAGCTACGGATTAACACAAAATGTAGAAGATAATCTATTTACATTGGCCAAGAGATTTAGAACGGCAGGAGTGCTCCACAATAAGCAGATATATGTACATAGTCCGGGCTGGGCAGACCGACGGACGATTCTTTTGTGGTAGTTAGGTCGTCGGTAGGTAAGTGAACCGTATGGACTGGCTGAGTGATAGGGAAATTCTTGAAATAACAGAAAAAAGTAAACTGACCAAAATTGGGGTCGATTAAGTTTGTTTGAGAATTGTCTCCATTTTGGAAAATAGAGTTTAGAAGCACATGGGTGTTCGTTGCAGAAACACTTTATAATAGCAATGTAACTCCGATTGATTACGTTATGTCGCAGAAGTTTTTGGAGGAACTTTACTTAGAAAAAGCCATCATCAATGCCTACCGTTTGGTTTCAACGACTTATAGCTGCATGTGTGCTATGTGTTGTTGGTACGCTATACATTTAAGGCTATGAGATCTGACTGCAATAAAAACCAGCCATTGACAGACGAGATTTCACGAAACCGCTAAGAACGTCCGGATAAAGAAGGTACTATGCAAATAGAAAAAAAGGTCATTTATAAAAAGAACAAATAAAATTGGTCCAGGAATGGAGCCTTGTAGGACAACAAAAGAGGGAGAAAAAAGGGAAGAACAACCATTTAGTACAACTTTGAGGATGTAGGATGAAAAACGGGAAAAGAGGAGATCGGATTTGCCAAACTATGTAAGCTTATCAGGCAGAATGGTCGTCCTCTTCGAAAGCTTACGAAAAATAAGTATATGTTACATCAAATTGATGCCCATTGCCAAAAACATAAGGCACAAAGTCTACTAATTCGACTAAATTAATGGAAGTGGTGCGACTCTTCATAAAACCGTGTTGAATTCTTACTATAAAATGTACAGTAGACTTCATAGTGTAACATTTTTTCTAATAGTTAGGGAAAAGAGGGATATATGGCGACGGTTGGACGTTTACAATGTCACCCGTATTTAGTATCGAGAAGGGAAAACAGCGAGGGAAACGCTCAGGTTAAAAAGGATGCACAAAGGGACACATAACGAAGATGAAAGAGATTTTACGAACATCGGCAGCACTGCTGAAACCAGAGTCTAGGTGAAACATTTAATTTTCCACTTCGATGGGGTCACCGAAAGAAAGGAGTTTAATAGATGTACTAGCGATAAATCTTTATTATAAAATTCATAATAATTTGGAATCCTTACCATAAAATTCATTCTTCCTCTAAAATTCCTCAGTTTCAAAGAAATATTTACTCAATCCAAAGAAAGGAATTTATTCATTTCAAACAATTGGTATTGAACTTGCCCTGAGTTAAGTTTGATACAGTATGAAGAAAATCTGGCATCCGGCATAAATCGGTTCACGTACGATCACCGAAGCTAAGCAGTGCTGGGCGCGGTTACCACTTAGATGGGGGACCGCTTTGAAAGCATCGCATGTTGTTGGCACGCAAAAACTCTCTTTCGCTTCATATCATAAGAGTGGCTTACTTTGAAGGGAGTGAAAAAATAAAAATTAAGTGAAAAAAAATCCTTTTTTTTTCTTATTTTAAGTGACACATTTTGTTCTTATTTTCTGAAGCGCTTAGTATTATTTATGCCTAGTCGCCACTTAGAGCTATAATGTGACAATTAATCTGAAACTGAAGATGAACAAAGTTAACCATGAACCCGGCGGAATTCGAAACCGCGAGCGGTAGATCGCTGCTTTGGACTGACACGTTAGCGAGCTAAGCTATCGGCCTCTTATTTGTGTAGAGGAAATGTTGATAGAAGTCATAAAAACTATCAATTTTTTCGTCGAATATTGAAGCGTGGTTGATGTTGAAACATGGAAAAACATGTTCGTATTGTAGATATAATTTACTAAATTCATAGACATAATTTACAAGATTTGATGAAAATTACTTACTTGAAATAAGGTAAAGTAAAAATTGTATTCCATTGAATGTAAGAAATTTTTCTTTGATATTTATACAAATTACTGATATCAAATAAAAGTTTATTTGATTTGTGGAAAATTTAACGTCTCGTAAACAAGTAAATATTTTCTTTGATTTTCGGAAACATATTTTTCTGAGTGGACGGGACATTTCTTATGTATCTGGTGGAGGGCAGAGCAGAGCCAAGGAGCTTTAATCCTCGTCTAGCTAGTTCTGGGCAGTGTGTGAGAAGATGTTCTATACACTCTGCCGTTTCTTCACAGTATCTGCAACAGTCGTTTCACTCCTTACCTATTATGTGGAGGTATTTTTTTTCTTATGCCACTTTTGCAGAGAGCCACTGCTCCTTTTAGTCTTTTGTTTTCGAAGCCAAGGTATTTTATGAGTGTTTCAAACCCTCAAAATTAGCCTCCGATCTTTTTCTTGCCCCATGTTTTGGTTTCCTTGTCCATGTCTGGATTTGTAAAGCCCCAGTACGGAGTAGGACCTGTGAAGGAGAATCTCGTTTCTTCTTTGGCGTTGATACTAGCTTCCTCGTTTCTTTGGTGCCCTTAATGGCTGGGAATTCAAATCAACTGGAGGGTGCTCTGTGCCCTATTTAATTTAGGGCCTCCCTCATCTCTAAGGGTATAGATAAATTTATGAGATCGCGATTGATAGCCTTGAGAACCGCTTAGCTATCTGATATGATCTTAATTATAATCCATTTAGTGTTGCTTATCTTTATTTTATGTTTGGCTCTAAGTATGGCGGATAGTTCTGCTTGAAAAGTGTATTTTACACTTGGATCCTACGATCCTTGCTCCTACTCCACAATCTATCTTTGTACCATCCGTATACTACATTTGCGCCCCTTTGTATGAGGGGGTGGGCCATCCTCTCAACCTCTTCCCGAAGGTTAGTTTGGTCTTTATTTGACCCACAATGGAACATTTCCATTATGGCTCCGGTGTCCTCCAGAATTCAAAGTTCGCCTTTTAGGTGTCCTGATTTGTATATGTATGTCTGTTGTAGGCTAATACCCTGTTTCGCTGCTTCCTACTGAATTTTTAGGTGTAGCGGTTCTATGTTTTGAAGGGCCCCCATCCCTGCGGTAGGAATGGAACTTATTACTCCTGTAATCAACAGGCAGGCTATCTTTTGAAGCTTGTTAAGCCTACTAACAGTAGTTTTATGGGTGGTTTTCTTCCATCACACCGCAACTCCTTATAGCAGCACAATTTCTTTGCATGCCCAGAGTGTCTGCCTTGGAGACAGTCCCCGATTGCGCCTAAGCATTTGTCTGCAGACATAAGACTATGCCCCTAATTTTTAGGTATTATGCTAGTTTTCTCTTATTATCACCGTAATACCGTCTCCGTAGTCGAGAGCAGTTGTGCCCTTACTATTGAGGGTCACGAGACCCCGAGATAATACCCCACTCTGTGAAAATCCTCTCCTTTTGTGCGTCCTTAGCCTCGCGTCTCTCAGCTTCGCAAACACAACTCAATACCTTGGTATTTTACTAGCCCATTTTGCTACTTTTTAGGGGTATTCTTCCTCTGGAGAACGTGGTAGAGTGTGTCGTGTCTTGCATTGTCAAAGGCTCCTTCTATGTCCATGAAGGTGCATAGTGCGATTTCCTTGCTTTTTCCAATGCGGTTTCCTTGATCCAATGCCTTTTCCATTATTTTGTACCAGCATATGTGTAACTGAAACAGTTGATTTGCCCTTATGGTATGCAAATTGAAATTTGAAAAGTGGCATGTGTTTGATAATTTTGGCAGGTCGGACGATTTTTTGTAACACAACCCGAGTCTACTGAGTCATGAGTCTAATTATTGAGTCGTTAAGAACAATCTGTACGAAATATAAACCCCATAGTACCTAATCTCCCTTTCGAAATCGCGCTAATTCAAACTCAATTTTCTAGTTACCGAATAAAGTACACAAACAAACAGCAAATACACCACAAATAGCCATTTTACTTGCTCACGTATTCGAGCCAACAGGCAGATCGTGTGGTAACCATACATGCCCTCGTTTTTTTTAACAGTAAAACTATTATCTAAATTATTTTTTATCGGTGTTGTGAACGGCTCGCAAGCTCAAGCACCACAACGAGCAGGGCATGATGATTGGAAGAAAATTTTTCATGACTTTCGCATTCTTCTTGCATCAGACTCGCAGACTGACCAAAGACTAAAAACCATCGAAACAATTCACCAATCCCAGCCGAAACTCTTACACTCAAGTGATTGTAAGCTTTTACGTAAAAATTTTATTTGGAAAATCATCTAACGGTAATTTCGTTCCCATTAATGTTAATGCATATCATAATCAATCCCAAGTAGATTCGTTGCTTTCGAGGCCGGAACCTTTTCATCTGGCTGTCGGACCAATTGGTCCGAAGAAGAAGTTTTCTATTTTCGCTCAAATTATCCTATTCATTTTTTTACTTCCGTTCGATTCCGTATTTGTCGTCAATATACTAGATTGTTGCATATGCACACTCCTACATATACGAGTAAAAATTAAGTGCTGCAAGCGTGTATTAATGACCGATCGTTAAGCTTAATCCTCAGCATGATTCCATCTATGGCTCGCAGATGAATGTTTCAAAAACGACAAGTGGTCTCTTCGACTCATCGAGCACTGAAAACTCACTCAATATCTTAAATTGTATGAAATAAAAAGTGAAATCAGCCAAAAATTGATTTCCAAGCAAGACTCAGGTTGTTATTTGTTTTTTTTTCGTCAATTGCTGTGCTTTTACCGTAACTGCGGCAAATAGGCTCGATTGTTTGATAACGGACTGCAAGTGTGTGTGTGTGGGCATTTCACAAGTCATAGCGGCCGCTGGAAACAATTAAAGCGACGAATGTGCAATTGGTGTAATCTGTCGGGCTCTCAAAGCTGTTTATCTATCGACAAGCACAATTATCGTCACTCCGTCAGATAAGATAAATCGATACACTTGTTCCCCGGTTGCCAGCTCGTGCTAACTTACCGGAGAGGAAGAAAAAAAAACAAAATATGGAGCTGTTTACGAACTGTTTTCAGCGTTTTAGGAATTTTTCCCGAAATCGTATCTCATTTATCGAAATTTGTGTATTTTTTTGTATCAAAGCAATGTTTCCCTCCGATATATGCCTTCTGCTAGAGAAGTGATAGCGAAAAAGTAGGAAATAGTATCTGAAATGATAGCAACAGTCAAGGAATTTGCTGAGTGTGCTAGGCAGGCTTGTGTTGAACAATTTCGTATGAATTTCGCCGACTGGGGAATTTACTCAAACTCGGCACAAATCCACACGAACACTGAGCAATCACAATTGCTGTGCGATGTTGCATAGCAAAATTGCAAAAACGCAAAGAAAGTAGCGAAATTTTCTCAAGGAGACAGACCAAGTGTCGATCTGGTGAATCGTAGAAAAGCGGAAGAGCAATTCTGCGCCGTGCTGAGCTGCCTTACTACTTGCTGACGCCGCGGCGAAAGACACTTGCTTGGAAAACGTTTGCGTACCAATCGCAGCTATGATAACCGACCTCTCATTGTAACTAATTAATAATTTTACTTCAACCATGCGGCGGCGAGGTGAAAGATTCATATTTCCTTTGTTTGTGTACAATTTGTACAATGGTAGGCACAAGAATGATATTTGCCGATTGCACACCATTTCAGCGATGAGCCACCACTTTTACATTGACTGAAATTCAGCAAATTTACGGTATATATTATTTCTTTTACCGAGAGGAAAGCGCACACATCTACTGATCGGATAGTATTTGCGGCTCAGCTTTCTTTCGAAATTGAGCAGGGTCATGTTCTTGAGACGAGCATACCAAACAACTGGCAGGCGTGCATTTAATTTCGCTTTTAGAAGTAATTAACGGTTCCGTTGTTCAATGATTTGGCATGAAATAGCTGCTTCAAGTGCTTTATCATAGTCTAATTAATTTTAAGTTGTTTTGGCTACCTATAACTTATAACATATATATTGGGTCTTTGAGTGCCGATCTGACCTCTTTTACTTCTTTTCTTCTGAAGAATAAATTCTGATCAGAAGAAGCAATGCCCGCGAATATTTTGGGATGAGCATTTCTACCAATTATACTCCTTCAACATTTGAATTATCATTCGCGCTGTATATGATCGAGTGTTATCCTGATGGAAGAGTACCTTTCGTCAAGAAATCAACAATGGGAGCTCCTTTTTAAGGGTTGGTCAAAGCCGCTCTCATCAGAGTAGGTCTCTTTGGCTATCGTTTGATTAGGGCTTAAAAGTTCGAAGTGAATCATTCCTTCTATGAATTGAAAGTGAATTATTCCTTCTATATCTTCCAAACGTGACTGCCAGAGCACCAAAAGGGTCTATTCTCAGGATAGACCCATGGAATGTTGCATACATCGATCTCCTGCGCCTTCAAATGAAATATGAGGGCTGATCCAAAAGTAGTGATAATCGGCTATTTCCAATTAGCACAAAAAACAAAAAAAAACTTTTTCTTCCTCATATACCCACTAAGTCAGCATAAAAAACATATGAATAGGCCACGATTCATTTGAATACGAAAAGTCGAAAAGAGAGCATCATAATGGAGAAAACCGAAATTAGAGGTGTCATTAAGTACCTGTGTTTGAAAAAAATGTCTACCAAAGACTTAGGCAGCGAGCCAAGGAGTTTAACCTGGGAAGAACATTCACTGAAGATGAACACTGCGAATGACGTCCATCCACGTCCCTCACTGAAGACAACGTGAAAAAATTCGAAGATACCATGTTGCCAGATTGGGCTGTGGTCACAGGGATCTCGTACGGCAGTGTGCAAAGAGTCATTGCCCACGAATTACATATGAAGAAGGTCTCTGCGCGTTGGGGCAGAGAATGTTAACTAGCACCCAAAAGAAGAAACGAGTCAACATTTCGAGGGTGAAAAAAGAAATTTTCACTTTACACATTTTCATTTTATTCACTGATGCCAAAAGAATTCAAAGTGTCGAGCTCGGCGGGGAAGGTTATGGCATCAGTTTTTGGGACGCTGAAGGAATTATTAGGGTGGAATATTTGGAAAAGGGACCCACTTTATCAGGCTCCTACTACGCATACCAGTTGAGAAGATTGCGGGAGGCTATTGAGGAATAAAGACGCGGCAAACTGCGAGCCTAAGTGCTGTTTCATCAAGACAACGCACCGGTTCACAAGACTGCAGTTGCGATGGATGCAATTCAAGAAACAGGATTCTAACTGCTTGAGCATCCACCCTATTCGTCAGATCTAGCTTCCAGTGACTCTTCCTCTTTCCTCGGCTCAAGCAACACCTTCGGGGCAAGATATTTGAAGATGATAACGAAGTGATGCCGCTGTTGAGGTGTTTTGGGAGAGTAGTGACAAATCAGTTTTTTCTAAGGGTATCTTGGGTTTAGAGAAAACATGGACTAAATGTAACTTGTGAAGCAACTATGTTGAAAAATAATTTTTTTTTAGGTTTAATCACCTTGGTTTATATTGATTGTCATTACTTTTAGATCACCCCTCGTAAGATGGTAGATTGCGCTGATGATGTTGCAGCTGTCATTGTCTCCAGAAATCCCCACCTCGATCAGCCTTAATTCAACCAAGTAATGAGAAGGGTTGAAGGCAGTTTACGAGCACGAAAACTGAGATTATCATGCTGACAACAAGAACGATATCAACTGTCAAACCAATGACGGTTGGCTCCTCCGAAGAGAGAGATATAAGGAAATGAAAATGGCAGTGAGAATTGAAGCATTTTGCCTAAATCGGAGCGTTAGTAGTAGTGAGAGAAAACTATGGGACTATGGGCAAATTTGACAATCGTCTACTCCGCAAACAGAAAGATAGAGATAGTAGGCCATGTGTACGCGAATTTGACAAATAACAACTTAGTAACAACCAAAAGCTCGTAGAACTAAGGAATCGGAGAAACCAAAGGGAATATCTGAGGTAGCAATTCTCTGGATTTGTTCTATTTAAAGATTTTATCTTTGTACTAAAATTGCTTCACTAAATTTCGTATATGTATACGCTTGTTTCATTTCCTTAAATCCCTCTGTTTTGAGGTTGGCTCCAAAGTAGTCGATACCAAAAAATCTACTAAGTATCTTAGAGTGACTCGAGCCGAAGCTGACTTACGGCAAGCTCATCCGAAAAACATGTGATAGGGCATTGGGGACTGTAATCTCTGCTGAATAGACTCATGGCGAACGTCCGCGGTTCCAGTACGAGTAAAAGCAAGCTACTCATGGTGGTGGCTCATTCAATGCTGATAATGGCGCGGATATATGGGCTACCGGCTTAAAAATTTAAAAGTATCGAAGTTTAGTTGCGAGCGTTCGACGCAGAACAGCGCTACGAATCACTAGTAGTTACTGTACGGTATTGGAAAACGCCAATGCTGGTCATAGCAGCGGTAATCACAGACGAATCACTGGTGAACGAGCATAGGGAACAGCTCATCAGAAGTTGGAAGAGAGGTAGCAACTGATCAAGCCTGAGCGCGACAACTTGTGTTTGGGAGGCACGCTGGACTAGGAGCACAACGGGGCAGGGACGGCTAGGCTGATCCGCACCATAAAACCTTGGCTTAGTCGTGTTCACGATGAAATAAATTTCTACCTGAGCTAATTTCTATCAATTTCTACAATTGAGATTAATTATGATGCACTGTACCCTTTATTCAAGTGCCTCTCCTTCAGAAGAGAACGAGAAGCGCTCTTCTCTGCAATGCAGGAGACGGTATTGCGGCTGAAATGAGAAGAAAGTAGCCACAAACACTCCTAGTGACAGAATGATAGTAATCGCCGGGGCGGTGTTGGTGGCATGGCCGAGTCAAAGCAATGCGAAATCGGTCCCGACTCTGACTGCTGTGGTCAGGGGATGATATTTTTTAGTGAGTAAGAAATTCACATAATCCTGCATCATTCGCAGGAAACCTTATGAAGGTTTTTTAACCTCCGTTTCAAAACAAAAAATTGGACATCATGGACTTAATTTTACTTCGAATTTTTAAAATTGAGATATTAATTTTCTTGCTTCTTGATAATTCGTAGCTTTATTCAACAAACCGGCTTAAATATTATAGAGCTTTTTTAAGAAGTGTTAAACTCGAATCGAAAAACAAGAATGGTTTTAAAAAAAAAAAAACTAAAAAAAAGTCGGCCAAATTGAGGGGAAAGTGCCGAGCGGTTGTTCTCGATAGATGTTAATTCATCAATGAATGATGCGAAGTCAAAGTAATTTGGTAATTTTGGTATCTGCTCGATATTTAACCAAAGTACATCAAACACCAAAAAATAAATCGAATATTTTTTTTATTTAGCACTTAGCATGATAATTTATCACAACGGGCCTCTTTTGTGCATACGTGTGTCAATCGACAGCCCTCTGTAGATCGGCAGCCACTTCAGCCTAGCATCATAATTGTATATTTAAATTTTGCAGTACTTAAATCAAGAAAAACGAAAATGTTATCACAAATATTAGCAAATTAATCCCACAACACTCTTTGTAAGGTCTAGGGGTTGAAGCTGGTAGCGGGCTTTATTCACAAATTTACAATGAATGTGTATAAAAGTGTGGACTAATTAGTTCCACAGCTCACTTTGCCTCTAATTTAACTCAGGTGCCTATTTAGAGCAGGGGAAGGCTACCAGATGACTTTCCGCTTTTGAAGATTGCGTAGCATCTCATGTCTGAAGCATCAGCGTCAAAGCGTTCCATTTCCTGGACATCGAGAATATTTCATTTGTATTTCTTCACCTGTTCCAAAAGGTCCTTGATGACCTCCGATCTGTACATGCCTCGCACATTCCAGGTCCAAATAGGGTAGTCCATGCGCTTGCTATCTGAGGCGAAGTATCTGGTTCCTGAATGAATAATTTTACGGTTTAAGGCGCGGAAAACTTGCCCCATCATCTTTCGCATATATAAAATTCCCGGCTTTGTAAAGTTACTTTTATGCAAGATTTTTTTCATTTTTGCCTTGTTCACTGCTAAGCCCTTCTATACATTACTGTTTAACTTTGGTTTGGTAGTAGCTCCTGTGCAACTGATACAACTTCTAGAGTATTATTTATGCTTCAGGTAATTCTCAGATTTTTAATAGTGTTTGAATGGAACAAATCAAGATTTCATGGAATACATTTAAATTAAAAAACTCTTAAAATGTCATTCGAGAGACTTCGCATCCTGTTTCCCATGCACCAGCCAACGACTTTATTTCAGTTTATGTTATTAGAATTGTTTCCTTCGATCAATAAGAGCCACGGCGTACACCTAGATTCAAATTTGCGACAAACTGTATTTCATCATACGCACTGCCCTACTCTACTCGCATTACTAGCTCTGTCTCCAAATCGGCGTCTTGTAATCTACTACTTTCAGCCGTCTAATCTTACTTTACTTTCTATTATTTTCAACAACACAGTCGTAAGTTAATACTTTGTTATTTTAGCGTACGCCACACAACGAATTGAATCGCTGGTTCGATTTCCCACAGCGCTAACCGCATCCAATTTTATCTCATTTTGAACTTAACTACGATATTTACGAAAGCTTAGATTCTATCTGCAATTAGTTTGCCAAAATATCTGGTCCACCGAAATATAATCAAATGTGACTATTTCATTTATTTGTGTCCAGGTTATGAAACCATTACTCGACAGGCTAGCTTATTGGCTAGCTTTCATACGATCAATCAGCGGCTCTTCGCAATAGTAACTAATAATGGTAGATGTGTGCGAAGTACTACTTTCTGCTACCATTATTCAATCATCATAAATTGATTGCGGTAATGACTATAGAGACGCGCTGCAACCGGTATGGATTGATAGGTTCCGAGAAGATTCATTTCGGAAACCGTTGTATGCGGTTTACCACGCTTGCATTTCCCGGGTTGAAGACGGCAACTGGCTGTACTATCGAGCTTCAGCTTCTGTATACTAATAGATACAGAATTTCCTAATCACCTCACCAACGATCAACCGTTGCATAGCAAAGATCGCTTTCGTGCGACGAAATCTACAGGCACGGCTAGAGTAGGTCTCCGTTCGATGAGGATTGCTCGAGCGATCACTCAGCACGGCTCACTGCCAGCCAGATCAGTAAGATTGGTCGTCCAAACGTTCTATTTTTTCATTGATCTCCTTGAACGTGACCCTGAGTCGCGAAGTCGAGCCTGAGCTGGCTGCAATCAGCGCTCTAAGTTTGCAATGCAACATTACTATTGCGGTAAATAATTATGCATGGTAGCGTTGATCACATAACCTGTAGATATACTAAATCGAAATTGGAATTTTACACGAGTTACACGAAATTCGGATTTTAGAATCATCCCATTTGCATGTGTTCAAACGGCAAAAATTGGGATCATCCAAAATCCGAATCATAATAGGATATGCTGTAAACACGACCATACACGTTGCCACCTAAGCGGATCGCTATGGCTTCGAATTAGCTATGAGAGCTTGTCGATGTGATGGCAACAGGACTCACACACATGTATTGCACCGCCGAGCTCAGTCGAATAAAAATCCACCAGTCAATGATTCCATCAATTATCGATACTTCACTGCTCTCGAAATTCAATTGCAGAATCGCGATCACTGCAAGTACTGTAGTCATTTGATAAACCAGTTCGAGTGGAATCAAACAGGTCCGACTAAACCGTAGCGATTTACTCCGGATGAATTGAAATGTGCAAGTTTGCCATGGGTAGATCAAGCCGATGCTACATCTACTGCATGTGCATACGTAGGTAAGTGCACTACGCTAGCACCAAGCAGAATAAGTTGACGCAATCTTAGCATTTCCAGTTCAGTTCAGTATCATCAGAGTGTTACTAACTAAGTACCGAGTGCAGACACTCGAAAACACGTTGAATCATGGCAAGTTTCACGGCCAGCAAAATATTTCTGTGAAATCTGAACGCTCTCAAGGCTGATTTTAGTGTAAGATCCATTACACGGTTATTAATGTGCGACCCCATAGCCATGATCGTTTTCAGGGCTTTTCTATTTGTTTATCCATACTTTAGATGAGGAATGGCTTATCTGATGCAGATAATAGTATGCCGATAACATTATTGTTGGCTCTATGAGTAGAGTGCATGAATTAGAAACAGTTAAGAACATATAATCGATTTGTCTCTAAGATTATTCCTAAATCAGTTACATCGAATCATCATACTAAATCCTTTTGGCCCTACATTAACTCTTGTTATTTATTTATCTGTTACTTATTTATTTATTTTATGCATATATACGCTGCTTTTCAACTTTGTCTGGTATTGTATTTGTAATTTGGACCTTGTTTGGTGAATGAATAAATTAAAAATCTCCGTTTGTATCCCCAACTTTATGAAGTCGAACGACATAATCGCTTCCCCCTCATAAGACGCTTATGAACCTTTTACTTGCTCTTACTTTATTCGGAGCAAGTCTTCCGTCTTCCGCTACTTCTCCCCCCATTACTTTCTTATGTTTGCCCTTTTCGTACAAATCATACTGAAGTAGAAACCTTAATGTGCTATTTTGATACCAGCTTTAGCTGTGTGCCTGATGTCATTCCGAATTACTTTGGGTAGGGTGTGTTCGCAATGGAAAACATTTTTCCAATGCAAAAAGCTGATGATGCTCGCATTTCATTCCCCATTTTCCTCTCTTCTTGCTTCAGTGAACTGCTTGTTAGAATGGTTTACAACAAAGTCGGGTGTCCTGTCCTATATTCAGCTCCATAGCAGCACAGACTTAGAGAAAGCAAATCTATATTGACCAAGTTGCTTCCTTTCACCAACGCTGTTGCATCTGCTTTGGATCGACAAAATCAGTAAGATTTTACCATTTTATCATACCTTCGAAGCTCCGCAAAGTTCGCTTTTTCTATTACCGATCTATTATTTATAAATGACCTGCCAAATTTTATACGTTCTCCCTATTTTTTGCATGCTGATGATTTCAGAGTATATTGGGGTATTTGCAGATTTGCAAAATGATCTCTCTGCGTTAAATAGCTGGTACACTGCTAACGCAATTACTCTGAATGTTGCAAAAAGTCCCCAAATGTGTTATACATATAAAATGACCTATATAATCCTCTCTTATTCTGTTTCAATTTCTTCTCTTAATTTTGCTGACAATTTTAAGGACATTAGTGTGATATTTGACTCCTGAAAACTTATTTCAATTTTCAGCATTAGTTTCTGAAGTAGGTAAGTCTTCAAATTTTAATATATAATGGATTTAGTTTTTGCACCTCTATCAAAAGCTGGTTAGTGTAGGTCCATAGAGACGCAAAAAAGAAACCAATATTTTTTTCTTGTAATTTGGCCTAAATACGCCTCTTAAACTCATATCTTATATTTCCCTTTTTCTTTGATTTTTTATACACTTCTCTGATTTGTTTGTTGGCCTTTTCTAATCTATTGCTAATTGAATGCCATTGTAACCATCCACACCCAGTCCAATATTTCTCTAAGTGTGTCACTCACTGTGAATCTATTCTATGATTGGATGGCTAGAAGTATCTTTGAAACTGTAAGTTGATTCGCTGCCTTGTGTCGACAACTTATCTACTCCTGGATAAACGAATGATATAGTATAATATTTCGAAGTGTTGTCTTTTCACCCTCTTTCACGAAATTTTCGGAAATATAGTGTTTAGCTTAGTTTTTATTATTCATTAGAGAGCTGTGTAGTTTTTGTATGCAGTGATTTTATTAAACTTTTGCCCATTTTCCTTTTAATCATACCAGTTTAATACAATACAATCTAAAATAGATTTTCTTATTTCCTGAATAACAACACTTCATCCGTTTCATTTCAGAAGGATGATCCACTCAAACGGATACAAGAAGAAATCAACGAGGTTGCTCGTCGCGAGCAGGAACTTCGCGAAAAAATGCAGCTCCAACAGAAAGAACAATCACCGCCGCCACACGAGCCGACATCTCTAACCCATTCGGACGAGGCATCGAGCTGTGTCGGGGCGGAAGAGACACATTCAGACGATTCGGGAATATCTGCTTCTTCGAGTCCAATTAATGGAACATCTGCCAACACCAAACCAGTATACATTCGGCCGAACAGCTATTCAATGGCAGCCAAAGCCCCCCAACCGAAATTTCTTCTTCGCGCCAGTTCAACTCCACAGATAGCCTTAACGGGACGAAGATTCAATATCAGTCCCGCTCAAAAAGGAATCATGCAACGATTCATTGCACAGCGTGGCAAATTGGCAACGAATCAGTCTCCAAACGGTCAATACCCTCAAACACCAGTTGCAGGACGTGACCCAGGCACTCCCATGCCTATCGAGCTGAATCGATCCAGTTTAGATTTGTTTAAAACTCCCACGGTAACTTCGACGTGGACTCCACCAATAATCGAGCGTGACCAAGAGGGAAGGCCCATACGCAGGGGTTACGTTCCAGTTGAGGAAAAAATCCAGAAAGAACTGAGAGACCTGAAGACTCGGGAGTCAGAGCTAAAGCGTCAAAGAAAATTGAAATCGAGGCAATCACAGCCTGATCTTTTGGACTCAATTGAAGATGAGTGAGTTGATTTTGTCTCTTGAAATTTGAATTAATAAATGTCGCTTTTGATTCTTCCAGAGAATATCAGTCTGATGAAGACTCGGATGTTGAGCATTGTTTTGCACCAGGAAAGCTACGGGCAACAAAATCGATCAGTGAACTCTGTGATAATACAAACACTATGTCGCCAAGGTATGCCTATTAACTTTGGATTTTTGGGTTCTTCATTTAAAATTATGTGGGCTGCACGCCAATCTTTCTATGTCTAGTTTTACAACCCACAGGCCCATGGGTTTGACCCATTCTGTTTAGAAGAGGCGGAATCTGTGGAGCATATTCTTTGCGAATGCGTGTATCAGATACCAATGCTTCAGTTGGAATGATGCACATACGCAGACTATAGCCTCTTACCCACTGCCATTGATCATAGACTTTATTTATAAAGCAGTGAAACTCTGGTAAGCTGGAAATCAATGAGTATAATGGGTATCTCTGGCCTGAGTGCTTAGAGGCGCTATGTACCAGATGCTTCTCCCCCAGCACACTCAAACACAATCCTTTAGTTTCCTGAGGGAAAATGAGCGTTGAAAAGTCTACCAAACTCTATAATTCCTCTGGGAGAAGAAATTTGCAGGAGTATATTAGATCCAAATAGTAAGATTGCAACATTGGATGGATTGTTACCCTTTTGCATCAAGAATTTGGGAGGAAGGATTGAATATAACCCTAAAGATGCTCGAAATATCGAGTCTTGCCATTTCGTTCAATTAATCTTTCCACCACAACTCAATTCTCGCTGGACTCAACTACTCCTGATGACAAACATACTTGCAGAAAGATCTCAAATTATTACATTAGCTGAGAAAAGCTGGAAAGTTTTGAAATAGACTCATACCTGGAAAGTAAGGTTTATTTTAATTAGACTGTTACCACATCCAAAAAAGTTTTGACTTAGAATTAAAATCTCCAGCACTTTGCGGCGTACCAAAATTTAACAAACTGCTAACGATGGAGTCGAAGTCCCGTTAAAGCCCATAAGGATATTCTGCGGGTCGTATAGTAATTGTTGTAGACTCGGAATTACAGGCAAAAGTTCAGATTATAATACGTGGTGTAGCAATTTAACGAATAGGAGAGATGGCAGGACATCTCAACTACACCAAAGTCCACCCCAAAGCCTGCCAAATCGTGATGGATAATACCCAAACGAGATAAAACAAAAAAGTTGAGAGATAAAACAAAATATCCTCTAATCCAACCCCGACGAATGCTGATGGGTTACTTTGCTAGCTCTGTGGGGCTGGAATTTTCTTCGAAAAGAAAGGTACTGTAGATATTATTCAGCCGTTATGAATATATACGGGAACCGCAATATTATAAACAAATAGAGGAGATGGAGTTACAGAGTTCATCGAAATTTTGTGTCCAGACAATTTTAGGTGTAACTAAAAATTGTGTGGGTAGGCCATTCATCGCAATTTACATTGCATTGAACTAGATATCTAAGTTTCTCAATTCTTCTCTTCTGCTGCATATGTTCTGACTATTTATATATTTTTTTCCAATAGAATTACACCCAGTCCAAGTTTCGATAGAAAGCCACAAATGCATCAAGGATTACGTCCTGCCATATCATTGGCACAACTTTGCGATTTAGACCCGGACGAGGCACCATCATCGCATGATCTGATCGCCAAATGGGAGAGTCTTATCCAGAAGAATGCCTAGGCTGAACCAATCAATTTTGGAACCTGAATGTGAAAATAAAAAAATGTATCTTCCGCTACTGTAAACGAAAACTGAATCGGCCGTCCGAAACATGTAGTACCTGCCTATGATACCACTGCAAAAATTAGATGGTTGAAAGAAGTGATTATTAATTGGCTTTGTCCATGTTAGCCACATACGTATTTATGAACGGGTTTTCTTCTACTCAAAACATAATAAATAATTTGTGTACGAAGAGATGAAAAAAATTTACGGTTTACCGGAAACATATACGAACGAAAGATTGTTTAACGATTCTGAATTATTATAGTATTTTATTCTGTACTTATCTGTATTAACACCTTAATGTATTGTAAACCTCATGCAAATTTACATTTCATTTGTCCGCCCCTGAATAAAAAAGTTTATAGATTATATAATTATAATATATTCGAAACTGTACCGAAAATGTACGATCAATTTGTCAATGTAATTTTTGCACGGACAAAAATATTGAATTTTAAATAAAGAATTTATTTCCATGTAAATATATGAGTGTGTTTTATATTATCATTTTGAATAAAGATGTCATGAATTTAACCTCAGCGATAGATTTCAAAATAGAGCATGGACAGGAAGTGACATGTGCATACTTAACTTCTGAATGTAAGTTGAACATTGATTTAGTTTTAGATATCTAGGAAAGATTGCATTGCTGTACGATTTCTATGCAAACACTTTGAGACCGAAATTCGTATTTACCGAACAATTTCGCCAGCATTCATTAGCGATTACGCGATCATCTTATCACTGGCCGCTATTTCACTTGCTTTTTTTTCTTGCAGGTGCATTCAATATGTTTATCGATTGTTGATAATGAACATTATTTATTTTGGGATTTTTTCGAATGAGATTGGTATGTCGTTAGGGTGAAAATGTAGTGTTAGTGTGAAGTGGACTACATTTCAAATACATGTAATATATGCCATGTGCGTATTAGCATTACTCAAGATTAACTAGCTTTACTTAAAACGTGGGTGCTAGCTAACCTATAACAGATCTAGAATCACATGAGAACCGAAATATGGTTTAATCCTGCTATATTCCAACAAATGTTATATGCGATTTACATTAGATCGATCATTATTCTATTTCTTATTGCGTTGTTATGTTTTTATGTTTATTACATTTTTATTATATAATTATTGAGAGTATATTCAGACTGTAGTTCTCAGGAGAAATAATGTTTTATATTGACCATTACGTGTAATAAACGCATACGTGGTTTCATAGCAATGTCATTCTCGTATGGTCTCTTGTATGGTTGTAGTCGAAGAACTGCAAAAAGATTTGTTTTTTTCCCGAAGGACGGTCTTTCTCTACAATTGACAAATCGTGATTTATAACTGCGCGTCGCACCAGCGCATTGTTTAAGACGCAGTTTGTGTTTCGTGTTTGTCAAATACTGTTTAAAAGTGTTTCAAAATATTTAATCGAGTAAACGTTGGCTGATGCTTGCTAGTCAGGAAGCCAGAACTTTTTTTTCTTCAAGAGTCAAAAAAACTGGAGGAAGAAAAATGTAGCAATGTTTGTCAACTGTCCCGTAATTATTTCAAGAGAATGGAACATTTTTGATTCTACTCCATTTTAATCGAATGCCGAGATAGAACTTTATTGTTGCAGTCCTTTTACAAATGTAAACAATAAATTAGCCTGGCGAGCGTCTACGATCGCCAAGAAAAGATTTCAGCCGGCCGTCTACGACTGCCAGGGCGTACAAGAAAAATTTTCAGGCGGTCATCTACGACCGACATGGCAGTCAACTTGCTAATCAATTTAGTCCCAAGCTATTTACACTAACCTGACCTATAAGTTGACATGATTCCGCTTAATCCTTGTTTGACCCCGACATCGGCCATTTTGCTTGACATGTAAACTTTGGTTTTAGTTTATGCATTGTAATTTTCTTCCCATATCTTTGCTAAACACTGTGATTTTTTCAAGGACTGTGTCTACAAATCCAATGTGTGTGTACAAGGAATTTGATAAGCACCACATCGGTTTCGGTAAACGCTGGATGCACAGAAAGTGCTACACGCGAAACGGACTATTACTTTTCACATACTGCAGAAAAACACATAACCAAGCAGAAAAACACCCGCCAAGCACAAAGGCATAACTTTACTTACCAGTCAGACACCTGTCGGTCACATTACGTATCCACAAAAGTCCAAGATCATCCCACACAAAGCGGCTCTCAGACTGGCTTTACATATGCGAAACATTTGCTGTTCTCAAAAGCTTGAGACTGGGTTTACATATGTCACAGTCGATGAGATTTCTGGTCTGCGGGCACAAGATCGGCTTTGAATGCTTTAATTGTTGCGATTTTTAGCGGGTTTATTGTTGTTCCGCTCCTTATTGGCTTTGTAATCTAATTTCACCGCTTAACTGGCTAAGGTAAACAGTGTTATTGTCGCAAGAGGCTGGTGCTCCCGTCATGTTTTTTAAAGATTTGCAGCTTGATTTCTATAATATTATCGCCAGAAAGCGCATCTTGATAATCGTCAATTCAGATATTGACGGAATATGTGCGAGCAAAATCTTACAGTCGTTGCTGAAATACGATAATATTTTGTATTCATTGGTGCCGGTTTTGGGAATGGCGAGCCTTAAACGAGCTTACCGAGATAACAGTAATGGTGTGAAACATGTGATTCTAATGAATTGCGGAGGATGTGTTGATATAATTGAACTTTTACAACCAGAAGAAGATGTGGTTTTCTTCATATTTGATGCGCATAGGCCTCTAGATGTTTGTAATATATACAGTGACCAGCAGGTTCGTAACGAAGCTGAATAAATGTGTAAATAGAAATAATGTCAATAGACCAATAAATAATGAATATTTGGTTGCATTTACAGGTCTTCATATACCGAGATGCTGAAAATATCGAGGATAATCTGCCTTCTTTTGACAGTTTGTTTGCCGAAATGGATGATCAAGAAACGATCGTTGCTGATGTAGCGAAACGTAAATGGGAAGCTGAACGAGATCGTATTATGTCAAACTATTTACAGTACAGTTATTACGGACGAAGCTCTGCGATCATTATGTTCGAATTGGCGTGGAAGTTGTCAAAAGATTGTATAGACAGCCTATGGTGGGCAATCGTGGGTGCAACTGAACAGGTCCTTGTCAACAAAGTAGAGCGGTCGGTATACATCTTAGAAGAAAGTGTTATGCAGGGTCATTTATCACGAATTATCAGTGATCGTTGCGGTCAGTCTAAGCAAAATGACGTAAAAATAACACTAAAGAAGGAGCTGAGCCTAATACTCTATAGGCACTGGAGCATTCACGACTCTCTCAGGTAGTGAGGAACTTCGAGAATAATGACATTGAAATCAATTATATTATTTCCAGATACTCTATCTACACGGCAAATGAACTAAAATTATGGACTCAACGGGGAGAGAAACGTCTTCACGAATTGTTAGTAGAGGCGGGACTGCCTCTTAAACAGTCCAAGCAAATATTTGGGTCTATGGATCTAGTTTTGAGACAAGATTTCCAAAAAATGGTGGAAAAATTGGCAGCAAAATATGAAATACCTGAAGCTATGCAAAGTGCTTTCACGTTGCAATACGGCTACGGCAATGTATTTTCTGCTTCGGATTATGTTTACGCCATAATGGCCTTACTATCTTCTAATGAAGATCGAACACCAGAAGACTTATTTTTAGAAGCACTTGACTGTCTGTCTCGTTGCAATAAAGCCGTCCTCACTAGTAATATTGAAAAAGCTAAGTTATTAGTCGTGTCTATATTTAAGCATGTGCAAAACATTCTAGAATTAAATCAGGTACATGTGGCAGGTTCCTATATGTACTATGTATGTAACGAAGAAAATGTAAACTTCACTCATCCATATGGGATTTCACTCTTGGCTAGGTACTTATTAAGTGGCTATTCGGCTGTATCGCGGCGTTCTTCTGCCTACGAATTGCCATTAATTGTAAGCTGTTTGATTGATGCGCAGAGTGGCACTTACCTTATGATGGGTATACCTCCTATGAGGGATGGAAGTGCAAAAAATTTATTTGGCAGAGCTTTCGAAGAAGCTGCCAAAAGAAGCAGTTCTGGTATTTTACAAGACAGTTTTGAACGGGAAATTATTCAAATACGACAATCGGAAATCACGAAATTCCTGGATGCATTACATATAATTTTAGGATGAATGGAAAATTATTCAAATATGACTAAATATTGCATAATTTTATAAGAGAATTGTTCTTTGAAATAATTAAATTCGTGGAAAATAATATAAGATATATTTGTCTTTTTTGTGTAATTCACGTTCGAATTGAGAGAGAACCGATATAAAGACCGATTTCCGAAAAATAGCGGAATTGCATAGTTAGTTTTCAATTCATGTACTACCTAACTTACTCCTTATTACAAATGGCATTGAAATGAGAAGCAAATCAGCAAACTTCTCGAGAACGGGATGATTAGGCTACCCACGACAAATCGAGTGAACGTTGGCTGATGCCTGCCAGTCAGGAAGCCATAATCGTTTCCTGGGAGTTCTCAGAAACCTATAGGAAAAAAAACGGCCCCCCACCCAACTCCTCGGGATAGGTCGTAGCGAAGAAGCGAAACGGTTGCGACGAAAAACTCAATACATAAAATAACCATAATTATGCCTATCATTTATTCAAGTAATAAAACAACCGTAAACAAAAACTTAGCCTACCACGTCAGTCGTGCCACATGATCTGTTTTTCGTGTCGAACTTTTTACATAGCCCAAAAATTGTAGCTCCGCGACAGCTCTTGCAAACCGGGCTCTAAAATAAAGTTTTTTACAGATTTGGTTATTTTATTAGGGTAAATTATATACTGGATCTCAGGATCAATCGCTTCACCACCATCTTCGCCATCCTCCCCAATAACACAACGAAATGCTAGCAAGCAGTCATATAAGTTAATCATACGACCCGACTCCAAATGAAGTTTATACACTATACATACATCAGGCATGCTTTTCAGTAAATCGGTTTGCAATTGCAATTCGCAACAATCGCACTCAAGGTAATAATGCGGATCGTTCAAGGCTGTGTGCATGGCAGATCTGGGAGTTCCAACTATGTTGGGTTTGACAGACCAAAGTCCTGAGAAGACAAACAATTCCACCAGAGGTGGACATTTCTCCTTAGCTAATGGTATTAAGTACTCACAAACAATCTCTGATTTAATATAAATCAATGCTTCGTTGATACATTCTTTGAGGTTACTTTCTTTTTCATTGTTACTTGGCATTTCTAACAATGTCTCCTCAATCCCACATCTATTCTGATTCAATAAATCAAATGGATCTTGAGTTGATTTTGACTGCGACTGAATTTCGGCTTTTCTGACATTATCAAGTAAAAGGTTGAGTTTTTGAACCTTAGGAACAATTACTTTTTCGCTCTCCGTGCGAAGGTTGTTATTATTATTATATCCAACGTTTTCATTAAAATATTCCATCATCTTATCTCTTGCCGCTTCAATGTTCAATACAAATTCACTTTTTGATAGCAAACTTAGCATTTGCCAACAGTCTGTGAATTCGTGCGATTCCCATATATTTGATGAAACACACCTTGAATATATTTCTCCGAGTGATCGCCCTAAGGGTGTTTTTGGAAGGCTTACCACGATATTCGAGAAAAATTCCAAGAAGCATCGAAAAAGAAAAAGAAAGGCCCAACAATCTATTATAATTACTGGTAGTTCGTCCTTCAAACATTCGTCGTCAGTCAGCAATAAAATTATTTCATAAGGCTTATCTGTGATGTTTTCGATGTAACGTCGAAACGATGGTAGTTGACGTATTGCTTCAAGAGTTTCGTGAGAATACTCTGAAAACTCTCCCAATGCCCCCGGTCTTATTTTGCAATCGGGTAATATATCTCTTCTTTGAAGTGAATACTCTATCAAACAAATCTAAAATAAAATATTAAAAATGAAGTATTGTATGAACGGTTCATTTCAAATAAGACGGTTACTTACTTTTATACCTTGCAACATTCCATTTATTGAAAAATCGTAAAATAAGAAAGTATCTGTTAAGAAAGAAAATACTTTTCCAAATAGATAAAATCTACGAGCCGGAGATAAAATAGTTTGCTCTATGATCTGCAACACAATACAACTTCGAAAATAACGAAAATAAAACAGAAATTCCATGTGCTTACGCTATTCAAGCCAGTTATAGCGGGCTCGAACTGAAAGATCCTTAACTGCATCTTACTTGATATGTGATATGGTAGCCTTTTGTGAAGTGATGAAACTGCAGTAGCGACACCCAAAACAAGAATAATTGGAAGACGCTTACAGTATGCTTGAAGAATTAGAATCATGTCGTGTAATATTTGAGCTTTATAACATTCGAAACTAGGTATTATGATGACTAGTTTTTTTCGCGAATCCGGAAATTCTTCCCTGTACCACAATTCTAAAACACGCATTGTGCATAGCTGTCTTTGAAAGTTTAAACTGCTTTGTTTGACTTCATCATGTTCGTTCGTTTTTGAACTGCGCATAAACCCATTGACAATTTGCCCGAATAACGCAAAAAGATCTTGCGACTTTTTTGCGTCTAAGATGATGCACAGTGCTGAGCATTGACGTTGAATGTGTTTTGCGAGCGTTTCGAATTGTTGGGAATGATCAGGTTGATTGATACCTGTAAATATACAAAAAGTGAATTTGAGTTCCGAGATATTATATATTACACATATAAGGAAAAGGTGGGTGGAGAAGAGAATACATAAATAAATTAAGCACTTTTATAGATCAGTATTTTATTGACATGACGCCGGCAGGAAAATATGTAAAAATAATTTCAAGTTAATTTTTCGGATACTTAAATTATTACTTATGAAACCGTTTTTGTAGTTAATTGGGGTAAGCCTTCTTTTTTGCCAAGTAACCACTCTTTTTCCTGCGCTCCTGTAATTCTAAATCAAACATTATTTACACCAGATTTACATCGACACTGATAAAACAATACGTGAATCAGGATGATGCCATGGACAAAGTAATCGAAAAGAAAAGTTCCATAAAATTAAACAAATTCGAACCCGAAGTTGATGCTTTGCACCGAACCAACCTCGAGCAAGAACCAATTAATAATAAATACTCTTCAGGTAATTAAGTGATATGCACCTGTTAACAATGCAGCTGCCACAAGAGTACCATCTACATTATGTTCGTCACAATCAGTTATGAAATTTTCAATTTCCAATACTGTTTTATCATAATTCCGTTCATAAATTTTCCTAGCACTTTTT
Organism: Nemotelus pantherinus; assembly: GCA_963978885.1. Classification (NCBI taxonomy): domain Eukaryota; kingdom Metazoa; phylum Arthropoda; class Insecta; order Diptera; family Stratiomyidae; genus Nemotelus; species Nemotelus pantherinus. The sequence continues at coordinate 238,001,240 of OZ022263.1, forward strand.
TCCAAACGCCGCCAATAAGTCTTGAGTGCTGATTGATTTGTTTCTCTCCTGGCATGCGTAAGCGAGTCGTCCTCGTTGAGCGTGTTTCGAGGCGTGACCCCGTTTTTGAAAACGAAAACACCCTACAATTCATAATGAAATACCACGATTCACAGAAACCACCAAAGTTAACTCGCCTTTGTTATCGACAATGCAGGATCCATTGGAACCAATAGCAAAGATTTAGCGCGGGAAAATAGTGATGAGGGTGAATCAATGACTTTCAACACTTAGAGTGGATGATTCTAGCCGTAGCGTGTTAGGTTCCGACCAATTGTCTCAAATCCGTAAACGTATACAATTTAGCCTAGCCTAAAGTCGCTTTAATCCAGCATAACACTGTCTCACACCCACCACCTCCTTTTTGTTTGATTGGGCCCCCCCGCAAGAATCACCTAGGAAATTCAGTAATCCCTCAAACACAGAAGCACTGGATGGGTAACGAGGATACTCGTGCGCAGTGAGGTAGTAGAAATGGAGTGGACATGCCCATAAGATTTACGTTGAAGGGGATGGTAGTAATTTTTCGGTGCTCATTGTCAAATCTGGTCAAATCCAAGTAGTTCCCCTCCAATTTGACAATCAGAGCGAAATGGCGAAAGGCAGCTTTAACATGCTTTGTACGCGAGAGGATCGAAGGGGCTAATGGTAGAAAGTTATACCGTCCGTGTCCACTCCGTTTCTACTATCTCACTGGCGATACTAAATTCTCGTGCGAAGAGGTCTGTTCCCGTACTTCAGCAAACTGAAGCAGTAACAGAATTTGGCAGCTGGCTTCTTTTTGCTGCAAAATTTGGCTTGCATTTGGCTTGCAGCAAAAGTACGAAAACGACTTGCTGCGAATCTATTTTAATATATTATAATAGATCCAAGTATGGGAACAGACCGCGCACATTTGAAAATATTTACTCCGTTTGACACTTTTCAGTATTTTTCAGTAGCTCAGACCCTACTGAAATTCACTGAAAGTGGGAAAATTTTCAGTTTTCAGTAAAACGGAGTACGGGAACAGCTTCAATGCAATTAATCGCGATTAATCGCAATTAATCGTAGTACGGGAACAGACCTAATGGAAAGTAAATGGGCATTTCAAAGGTTTCTATTGAACTGTTTCAATCTCAACTAGTTTAAATCCACTTTCAAGTCGCATTGTATACGTAGCTATTGACACCAACATTTATGTTGAAGGGCGTAAGCAATGCCTCCTAGATGTACGGGCCGTCAGGCTACGTAATCGTTCTCGCTGTGACGTCATTGCAGTAGGCCATGTTGACATTTCCACGAGGCAGTGCCGACACACACGGAGATTTCACTTGCGGTTTTTAAGCTAAAATATGATTCAAACGTTAGTTTTTTGTGCGTGGACGCGTTGTAGTAATAATATTTAGTCATGGGTTGAATTTTGTGTCAATCAATTGTATCGAAAGTGAATCGACACAAAACACCACATAACCTAAGTACATCTGATAAACATTTCGTGGCGAATTTTACTAATTATACCGCGCGTACCGCATTAATTTGTGTTTTAGCTGTTCACTAGCACTGTTCCTCGGATCTCACTTTGTTTTCACTTTACTCACTTTAACACAACCCGTACAATTAACATTTTCCCGCGGACGTCCCATAAGACTATGTGTGTTTTTCGCGACATTTTGGCCTACTGCTCTGACGTCATCATTCTGCATTACGGCCCGTACTTCTAGGAGGCAATGGCGTAAGTGAATTTAAATTTTTTTTTTTTTTTTTCCTCCGGTTTATTTCTGCGCTTTGCAGAAAAAAGTCCTGGCTTCCTGACCAGCAGGCATCAGCCAACGTTGACGAATTTAAATTTGTAGTAAAATTAGGGGCAGACGATTGACACATAGCTTAATGGTCCCATAGCGGGAAATTTCATCACCAGAAGACGAATCAGCGGTAGTACGAGTTAATAAATGGAAAAAAAAAACACACAAGAAGAAAATGTACTGAAGAAAAAAAGTCAGAAAACTCATAATAAATCCAAACCAGTGAGGTAGTAGAAATGGAGTGGACATGCCCATAAGATTTACATTGAAGAGGATGGTAGTAATTTTTTGTCTGCTCATTGTCAAATCCAGGTAGTTCCCCTCCAATTTGACAATGAGGTCGAAATGGCGGAAAGGCAGCTTTAACATGCTTTGTGCGCGAGAAGATTGAAGGGGCTAATGGTGGAAAGTTATACCATCCGTGTCCAGGGGCTGATCCAAACAGCCTAACTTTACTAGCCAGTCAGACACCTATAGATCAAATTACGTAGCAGCTGTGGAGCAAGATCTCACCTGATTTTCAATCCACTTTCTCTTATATCTTGGATTTCGCAATGGGCATCATGGGCATCCGCCCCTGGACACGGTCGGTATAACTTTCCACCATTAGCCCCTTCAATCCTCTCGCGCACAAAGCATGTTAAAGCTGCCTTTACGCCATTTCGACCTCATTGTCAAATTGGAGGGGAACTACTTGGATTTGACTCGATTTGACAATAGGTATGTTCCCGTACTACAATTAATTGCGATTAATTGCAATGAAGCCGTTTTTTACACTCCGTTTTAGTACGCTTCATTGCAATTAATTGCAATTAATCGTAGTACGGGAACAGACCGAATTAGTAGCTAAAAAATTACTACCATCCCCTTCAATGTAAATCTTATGGGCATGTCCACTCCATTTCTACTATCTCACTGATGGGCATATCCTCTGCTACTATATCAATTGACAATTCTGATTTGGCCGGCAGAGGTACTGTCATCTCATGTAGTGTTTTGTTTTTTCACCTATCAACCTACTGCTTTTTTAGGAAAATCGTAAAGACAATGAATAGAAGGGATGTAAGTGAAAATGTTCAACAGTATTATCGAAAAATATGATAATTGTACATTTACAGTGTTCACGCAGTCGAAGCAGAAGCAGCAGCAGTTGCAAAATCTCTCGCTCTCCAGGCAGGAGGTATTTGAAATATTTTGCAATTTTAGCTAATATAATTAGTGGAGATACCAAATTCTTGAAAGTTGTGTAATAGATTTCGCCAATTGACATGAAAATACAAACTCCATTAACTGTTATGAATAAGGAAAGTTCTGATCATAAAATTAAGAAAATTATACACTCTGGTAGGCTCGAGACGACTGTAAGGTCGGAAGAGTCGTTCATGATTCGAATTTGACTACTGGCTGCGGCTGAATTTCAAACTTTCAAACTATTTTGTAATTTTTTTTATACAAATTCTGCTAAAACAAAAGTTCGCGTAACCGTTATTTTCATTGATCAAACCGTGATTTTCATGGTCCATTTAAATTCTTCCGCCGCTCAGCCAACATACTAAAAACCTGCACAGGTAATCCAAAAATTACGTATAACGTCAGTATATCTGAAAAGATAACTAAACTACAACAATCCTGCCCCAGTCGTTGTTGTCTTCAATGCAACCTTTACAATTACATCCAAACACCTATTATACTCCTACTTTTATTCAATTTTTATTTCTTAGAAAAAGTGATTCGATGGAATATAAAAGGTCGCACAGGTCCTATTCTAAGAGAAAAAGTCGAGATGGATCAACAAGGCGGTCGACTTCAAGAAGATATTTCGACGATAGATCGAGGTAAGTTTGTTTTGTTCATATCATATCTTCACATACCGTACTTATTTTGGGTGCATACATAATATGATTAAAGTTTTGATTAGGTCGAGTTTGGCAAAAAGTCTGTACGCATTTTCAATTAAAATTACGTTTCTTTTTGTATCGAAGATCTATTTATTCAAATCGTATACACACTATTTTGTTCTTTGACCTCATCAGCAACGAGCTTCGTAGGCTCAAACGTGAAATAAGTGGTTTTGGCACAAAAACATAAACTTTTTCCTCACCCCAATATATCGTGGTTTTTCTTGCCGAAATTCCAAGTTTATACGAAATTTAATGATAATTTATGTTGAAATAATTGAAGTGGTTAATAAATTTCGATTTATAATACTATATTTTGATATCTTTCTAAGGTCACATTCTCCACAAGATAGGAAGCGATACCGAGACGGAAGATCGATTTCGCGAAGTCCACTTTCTGAAAGAAAACGTCATGTTGGTACAAGGGTAAGTGCTACAGCTACCCAGAGAATTTTCCAAAAATCTATTCAAGTATGTGAAAATAAACGTTTTGACTTAAATATGAGCAAAATTTGCGTTCTTAGTTATATTAAAATATTGTTCTGAATTGAAATCTCTCCTGCAAAGAGACATAATGGTTCTAAATTTAAGTCGTCAACTTTTATCAAATTCAATAAAAATTCTAAAAGCTTTTGTAGTAACTGTTTCAGTAATTTTTAGGAGAATCCACATCAAAGTCGTTGTCTCGGAGTGTTTGGGCTAAGTGTAGCAACAACAGAGCAAAAAATTTACCATATGTTTTCGAAATTTGGACCAATCGAACGTGTACAGTTGGTTATAGATGCAAAAGTGAGTAAACAAATTCTATTAATTATATTTTAATTGTGTTTATTTTTTACGGAACACCAACCGTTTTTCCATCGTTGCAGTTTTGCAATACTGTATGCAAGACTTTGGTTTGAATCTTTATAATCATTTTATGAAAGTAACTATGGACGTTTCTGTTAATTTCAAGAACCAACAATATGCTGATCGTTTAGAAAAAAGAATATTTTTAGGACTGCTTCGTCGAAGGCATTGGTCCTAAATAATCCACGAGATATGTTTGCAATGGCTTCTCTACTATGCCAATGTTCAGAAATTTTTCTTCTCGCCCTCACTTTCGTTTAATCACTGGACATGTCACGCAGTTTGCTATGAAATTTTGTGTTCTTGTTCAAAGGTTTAAATAACTATACTTATGACATCGCCTGAGTATGTCATATTGCATCGACTTCGATATCACAAGTAAAGATTTTCCGTCCATATCGCGGTGTAGCATATTAATTCTAACAGTGAAATTAGCCGCCTTGTTCTGCTGCACGTCACTGATAGTTCTTTGCCATCCGTTAAAACATAACGCCGCGCTCAGTAGCATGGACAGCCAGAATTGTCTACCAAGCGCTCTGGCAAGATCAATTGTTGAATTACTATTTTGCCTGGCAGCAGAATTTGGAGTAACAGTCCTTACGGGCGGATTGCTTAGCGTCAGCGTTCCGTTTATGACAGATCCCTCCCAATTGTGCTAACGAATAAATTGTGTGGTTGATATCTTGAAGACCCCAAAATCAAGAAAGAAAGAAACTAGGCGAGCAACATTTCACATTGCGAAGATCCGTGTTCATATTATTCCTAAGAGATATTATCTGTTATGCCCTCTGGAGTTAAGTATATTCGAAACGGAAAGTATGCTTTCAATTATTAACATGTTAGTTTAAATTATCAATTTAGTTTATAGTTGACTCATTGACACAAACATGTGTACTTCATGTAATAAAAATGAAATAAGAGCAACAAATATGATTATCTTACTTGCAGACTAATAGGTCTCGAGGCTTTTGTTTTGTCTATTTCGAAAGCAAGGATGATGCCAAAGTAGCTAAGGAAAATTGTTGCGGGTTAGAAGTCGATGATCGGCGAATCAGAGTAGACTACTCAATCACACAAAGAGCCCACACACCGACGCCTGGAGTGTATATGGGGAAACCAACAAGGTAACCACAAAATCTTATTTGAACATTACTCACTGATTTTTTGCAGATTGTATAAAGAAAGGGAGTATCATGATCGTTATCGCGATATGTAAGCATAAAATTAATAAAGGTATTTCGCATGCTTTTACTTTTAAATATTCTAGAGAATATCGAGAGGAGAAATATAGCAAGCATCGAGATGAATCACCGTCTCCATTTCGTCGATCAAATAAAAGGGAAGACCGTCGACGTAGTTATAGTCGATCTCGTGATCGTAAGTTCTATTAATTATATATTGCACACAAACCTTATAAAGAAAACAATATGATGCTAGGTCGGAATCGCTAGAGTGACGAACCAATTCTCCGAAGAGAAGTAGCGGAACGCACGTCAACCCACTTTGAAAAAGGCACACCGTTAAAATATTATATAATTCCATTGTCTTAAGTTTTTATTACAATAAACAGTTCAACGCACCAACCACTGTTCTTTTTGTTCTGTATTTCGGCTAAGCACTAGCTAGAGATCAAACGCAAAATTTATTATGAAGCGTTTTATTCATAAATTTTACACTATTCTGGAATAAATACAAATAAAATATTTTTAGTAGCTAGCTGACGACAATGATCACAAGTAAAGAGAGAGAAAAAAACATATTAATCTGAGAAAAATAGAACCATTCATAAAGTCAATGCTAATCTTGACATATTTTATACTTCACATATAGATTTCAAATTTGGGCTACTTCAATGGAGTAGCCCAAAGTTTTGGGCTCCCAAAGTTTGGAGTTTTGTATCAACCTGTTACAAAAATGTATGATTTTTTTTTAGGCCCTGACTTTCTTGAATCTAAGACTCGTGTACATTTCTGGAGTATCATTAAAAAAGTTCATATAAATAAAACAGTTAAAACAATATTAAAAAACTAGTGATACTTCATTTAAATCCGCAGACTTATAATTAAATATATTCTCTAACTTGTTTTTCGAGATATTTGTTAATTCGAAATTAATGACTCGTTTCCTTCAATTATTTGCAAGGTTTCATTTGGGATGCTTGTTGCTTGTACTGCTTCTGTGGCAAAAGCTTTAGAAGTGTTTATTAAAGCTTCATCGTTGGGAGCGATTGACGTTTCCTTAGAAGATTGCTCTGTAAAATGACTTTCACTTTCAGAAATGTAAACCATTTTCGAAAACGATTGATTTGATTCTCCAGATTGTTGCAATGCCATCATATCATCTGTTCGAATGTTTGGGCTCGATTTACGTGTTTCTAATTGGCTGCCCAGGGTTGTTAGATGCAAATCTTCGGGATAAGATGTTACGTTTTGTTTTACTTGTGTCTCGGCTATATTCGATATGTCATATTTAGATGTCCTTTTTTGGGAACAATTTATTTCACTATCGAAATTCGGTTCCATTAAAATATTTTGAAATTTAATTTTAATGGTGTCAACCACATCCAAAAGATTTTTCGCATCCATTGCCAAAATATGTCCAGCTCCAAGCATGCTCCTAAAAAGAAATAGTTTAAAATATACATATATATGTACTTAAATCTGAATAAAACTAGAGGAATGTTATGCAATACAAATTCATTGATGGATATTGAGAATAGTTTTCTTCATTTTTTTCTTCATTTGAGAATAGTTTAACCATATGTAGAGTAAATTTGAAAAATGAAATGCATTAAATTGAATTGTATTTGAATTGCAATTCTTTTTCTTATTTACAGTTATTGTTTTGTAATTTTATATCATTTCGTGCTAAGTACAGTTAAAATGTTTTATTATATTTAATACTCCATCTTTGAAAGATTCTGTATGCTAACATTGAGTGCTGGGCTGGATGTTTTTATTTTTATCTTCGAATTGAACTTTTTGTCGATCCCATGACACCACAGCCCCTAGCCAGTTGCACGCAAAGAGGGCGCGGAATATCCAAGAGATTCTGCTACTCGAACCGATCCCAAGGTCGCCTAGTTCTTATAGAGTATGTCATATAATTTGCCTCTGTCAATTGGAATGGTTTAGAATGCACAATAGATTGCACCACTTCCAAATCCACGACCACCGCAACACATCGATGTAACACCAATTATCTACTGAGACCTATGCGGGACTAACGTAACAATATAAGTAACGATCCCAATTCCAATATTCTGGAAACACATGAATCAAGGTAGGTCATAGATGCGTTTAGTGATGGGTCAAACTGCTGGTTTCAGCTAGCTAGCTTTAAAATAGCAGTTAAAAAATAGAATCCTGCTATTTGAAAGAATATTGTTGTGGCATTTCATTTGCATATGCCAGAGATAGGCTAGGTTTTTGCTCGCAATGATTCTAGTGCTATTCAAATGCTGGTCAGTCAAGTGGACAATGCATGTGCAAAAAGCCTGCGTACGGCAAACTGCCCAGACTCTAAAAAGTGGGTCTAAAATTAATTCTTTGATAAAAGTAAATATATTCATTTTTTTGTTCAAAATAACGAATAACAATTTTTTTTACACATTTGATGTGTACTTTTTTCTATTACGTCATATCAACTGAATAATAAATAGCGTTTTGTAAACCTTAGCAAAAGCAGTGTAAATTTACTACTTCGCTGCTCACATTTACACCAAAGCTGTAAAATTGTATCATTTGCTCGAATTTGACTTATTATTGATGTAACATTGTGACGAAAGACGGTGATTTTGATTTGGCTAGACTGAACGAGTCTGATATTTCGTAATCGTTGCTTTGAATAGCAGCAGTTAAGTCAGTCTTTTCATGTAATAAGTGTAGAAGTGTAGCTATAAGTTAATTAGAATTGTAACTATAAGTGATATAAGTTAATGTGTATAATGTATATATCAGACTAAAATAAATTATAAACTTATAGGAATTGTAAAAAGTTTTTTTATTTGACTAGAAAAATATTTATATTTTGCTTACATGATTTGATAGGACTCTCGTCTTTTTTAACATTTAAATTTACCTACTTACAGTCTATTGTTAATGATATTTAATTTTGGGGTAATATTTTATGTTATGGCAGCTACCTGTCTTGAATGGCTGACTTTTAGATCATTAAATTTTCTTACATAAATTTCATGCGCTTCCGTTCTAAATTTACGTCTTTTTAGGGTAAAATTACACGATTTGCCCGTAAAAAAATTACACATTTAAGACGTAAAATATTCTTTGTACGCACTTTTGTAAATTTACATCTTTAATAGTAGGAAAGAATTTTCCGCTGAGTTCGAGCAGTTTCCTGCTTATGCTTAAATCGGGTGATGGTCTAATATTCTGGCTGCCTTACAGTTCATCCTTTTTCTCCATTCGGACTCTAGTTTAGCCCATATGGCAACATCTAGTTTGCTTGTGATGCAGGGTCTATTCCCAGCTTCGGAACCTTTTCGCCAATTTGTCCGCAGTAAAAAGTGACGAAATCGTACGCGAAAGGTGAAACTACTATTTTCGGTTTATGTCGGTTGTTGAGCTATAGCCAAAATATTGCAATTAATGCGACTAATTGTATGTAATCAAAGCTGGGATTGCTCGAATGAAACATAAACCGGCTGTTACTAAGTATAGACTTTCCAAAAAATGATATTGAGTAGCCTGCATTACTCGCCGTGATAATCAGATCTGCTGGGTTGTCCGTTAACAACCACATTTACTCGTATAGCCCAATTTAGTTTGTACAATTTGTACGTTCATTATTATAAGCATATTGTTAGATTGGTTTGATGACAAGGGGTAAAAACTTAGCAATTATAAATGCGTAGAAAATATAACTGTTATGAGTCAAACAATCATTAGTGTGATTATATTCGCAAGTCAGTTAATAACGACGATTCATCGTAAAGCGATTGTAGTTAAATTTTAGCCATAATCTTAAGTACAAACTCTATCAAGTCAAAGAAATTAAATTTAAATCGAGGATCTATACTGCGTCGCCATCCACCAATAGATTTCTGATTTGTGTTAGATTTGGCTAAGGCTGAAGCAAATCTGGATTTTAATTGAAGATATGAAGATAGCTCCTTTGAAATTTCACTCCCACCAATGTTATTTAGGTGAGAGTGTAAATGTTCTCCTCGTCTATTATCGGCTGTTTTTTTCATGGCAAGCACGAGTGCGTAAATGGCTTCCTCGTCGGCTCTTGCCTGTTTTATGAAGGGATAATGAGCGTTTTATAGCGGTGTCTGAGTGTTTACGACCGGTAGGCCCGGGCCTAGGGCGGCAAATTTCGGGGGCGGCAAATTTTCGATTTTTTTTGGGGTGGCCACTTTTCGATTTTCTTTTTTGGGGCGGCATTTATTTTTGTCGTATATGTACATATATCTGAGTTGAATGAGCGTAACACCTGAAGCCAACCGAATTCTCTAAAAAAAAAAAACAATGCACGCAAAAATTCACCTCTGATGATTTTTTTCGGACTTTAAAAAGTTTGACTTATAATAAATATCGAAATGCGATCACGGTAAAGGACCAAAGAAACTAAAAAATACATAAAAAGTACCTAGAAAGTATATGAAAACACCTAAAAATAGCCTAAAAAGAAGCCAAATAATACCTCTTCAATTTAGGAACAGCTTATCAGAGGTAAATATTTGCGTGCATTGATTTTTCAGCGAATTTTTTGTTTTTTATTATGGTACAGGGTATATGAACTACATGCGAATCGCTTTATTTTTGACGTGTTTTTTAAATTGTACTTCATTACAGAATTTAATTTCTATAAAAAAATTTCTATAAAATGAAATCTTGAACATCATAGGTCAAAATATTTCGGGTTCATCCTTAACTAATAACATATCGAATATTAATTTACAGTAGTCGAGTTGTTAGTTGATCTCCAGTTAAATGCGGAAGCAAACTTTGAACGGAATAGTAAACTTACTTATAAAAATATGAGCGACGACGTTGGAATTATAAGCGATGTAAAGGAGTATACGGTTTTGGACTGTTAAAAATTGGTATTTTTGGATACTTTTTTTTTTAGGTACTTTTAGGTTCTTTACCGTGTGTGTAATAATTATTTGTGTGGCAAAGGCGCAATAATAGGGAATTTTTACGAACAAACCGGTGCCGGTTTTGCTCTGATATTCCTTTTTTGTGAGCTCGGGCACAACGAAAAACAGCGAAGTATTCTAGGGAATCGAAAAAAATCGCGCATTGTTACATGCAATATAATTCACGAAAAGGGCGACAAATATTTCTGAGGCCTAGGGCGGCGAAATGGTCAAATCTGCCTCTGTGTAGGTATCCTTTCATAAGATAAGCCATGTTCACCCTATGTCTTGCTGCACGTCTTGTCGACTGTTTTACCGGATGCCCTTACGTTCATCCTAAATATATCATAATTTCGGCATAATATCAACGCTAAAATGTGCATTGTTTGAAAGGGTGAATATTTCATTTACTTTGAAGCAATGATTCTTATTTCGAATGGCAGCCAGATATCTGCGAACATGAGGAATAATCCTAATATATAGAAAAGTAGTGCGCATACATAAGGAAACAGTCTGCATGTATAAAAAAACACTCCGTGTATACAAAAGCACAGCCCAAAGGCATGAAAACAAAATTGGACCAATAGTCCGCAGAAATGATAAAGAATAGCAACCAACAGTCTGCCCAAATCAAGGTATAGTCTTCAGGTTTGAAAGTGAGACTTGAACACTATCTGCGAAAATAATCGCAAAGCGAAAAAGTTGATTCTATAGCAAATTTAACAATAGCATTAATAAAAACGTTGAGAAATCTATAAATAATATTAGCGACGGTCAAACAGTTACAATTTCGCAACGATCCACAAAAATGAATTATTGATAAGATATGTAACTCTTTACAGATGTCAAAATGAATCTTCACTATCAATACTATCATTAACAATATATTAAAAATTTAAATATCTAAATGATGTATCAGAATATTTAATTATTATATAAGCATTTGTGGTACAAACTTACTTTCTGTATTCGATGTCTAGTGTCGTATCCTTATACTGATGCGCTAACCGCATTGATGTTACTAATTCGTTCATATCTTTGAAGAGCACCTTGTGCGCCATTTCTACTTGCCTACATAATAAATTATTACACATATCGCAATAAAAATAAAAATCACATACTTATGGGCCTGCGGAGGGAATGAGCCCGAAAGCTTGTCGACCGATAATAGCAAATTCCGCAATTCGAATCCAACACTTTTTACGAGATCCAAATATTCTGAAACATCTGCTTTCTCAACACTTTGACTGAGCGTTATAATCGCTCGAACTACATGTGTTGTTGCAGCATATACTTCGTCGTTTGTTCTATCCAATGATCTAGCCACTGATACTTCTGATTCAACATCGCTCGAATTTATCTTTGCGCTGCTAGCGATTTCCTTAGATGTTAAGCAATTTACACTTGCCGGTGCTGTTTCTTTGTTCGATGGTGGAAATGTAACTTCTGGTTTATGGTCGTTCAAACAATTCTGGGTTTTTATTAAACTTAAGCGCTTTTTCTGTTAAATATAAATATATTTAATACTAAAATATATTGAGGTATATTGTTTTTTTTTACCAAATTTAACTCCTCTATTTCTAACCATTTGCCATCTAATTGACTTTCCATCTGCTGCGTCTTAATTTTTTCACAGAAATTATCCGGATGTGGTAGCTGCCCCTACGAAATAATATAACGATCTTTTATTATTGAAAACCATTCTATTAAAAAAATCAGTCTGTAATTTCAAAAAAGAATAGTAGAACGCTGGCGTACAGGAATCATCGAATGATGAACATAAAATATTCATCGTAGTACAGTTTGCAGCAAGTTTCCTTTACACGTAATGAAAGTATAAATAGAAATGAGGGATAATTATTTAAACAGTGGTGTCATTTATATTGGACTACGAATATTTCCCTAGCAATAGAAAAAACTTCTCAGTGATAACAGCGGAACAATTATTTTTAATAAACATATTAAAATCAGCTTTGGGCACTAAAACATCTTTAAAAAAGAGTGCAATTAGTGTCATACTGGTAATCTTTATGCATAAATGATCGATTTATAACTAAAAACATATTAAAGCTGTGTAAATAAGGTCTTACACAAGAATATGCGTATATGTACACAACGAATATTTTTAAAAGAGGGACAGAGATGCCATCGAATAGCATACCGCATTTAACAGTCTAAAACTTGAGTAGTAAAGTTGAGTTGAGTAATTATCACAATCATTAACATGGCTTAGTGCATAATTTACATTTATTAGTACAGTTTTTTATTTCTATTATAACTTAACCTTGACACATTACTCTCGTAAATATGCTTTGCGAAAGTTATACATAATGATAAAGAATTATTTAAAGATTGACACATGATAGTTTCGCAAGGTATGAATACTTGAAAATTATAAATAGATGGAGTTTATTAAGAATTCGTTTCTCAAATCGATTTTCTGATTCACAAAGCATGAAATATGCAATGAAAAAAGAATTTGGATGATGAGAGCACTAATTTAAGTAAGGTAACACTGGGTTTGCGATAATTACATCATGGCCAAAGTTCACAAATATATAATACAGTATTCATGCGGCGTGCGAAGTATTTATCAAAAGATTGTGATTCAAATACTTTACGCAAACAGTGCTTATTGCTAACAACACAATATCAAATACGATTAGACACGATGTCAAAAACGAATGATTTACTTCTCAATAGAAGTAGTGGCATTGACCGTCGAAAAAGATCACCCTTTGACTTGGCAACAATTCGAAGCAGTGGAAAAGACTGAATTAATCTGCAGGTGGAAATTTCTCAATATCTTTCACAGCGCTGACATTTTCTCCTCCCTTTCGTATTGCAAGAACCTGTTGTTCCAACTTCGATTTGCTTTTTTCTCTGTTGCCTTCCTTACTCAAGACTGCGCTTAGTTTCCGCATTTATCTGGACATCGGTTAACTTCCCAACACATCGCTTGAGCTTCCCGCATGGTTCCTATGATTGTCCGTTGAGCATCTGGACTGAAACAACTTTGGCTTTGTCAGTTGGAATGGGGTTAACTTATATGGTATGTTCGAATTTCTCAACATTTTCAAGTAGAATGTGATCTTTGGTTTATCTTCTCCTCGTTGAACTACACCGTAACGTCATTGGCTGCACTGGCTTCTTCGTCAAACTTATTTGCCGATCCGCCACTTGTACCTCCTTGTGATGACTCGCCATCTTGACAACGAATTCTTTCGAAACTTTCCTTTTTTTCCCGAATGAAAAAAAGATTGCAGCTCGCTAAAAAAAATAGTCTGCACCCTTCTGACTACATTGAAGACCAGCTGCATTCACAGGAAAACACAGCGTCAAGTCTATAAATCGGTAATATGACCTATGTTATGCTGTAAATGTGAAACATGGGCCCCCACAGCCGTAGCTGAATAATTGAAGGAAAACGGGAGAGCGGCCAATGGCGAATAAGGTACAACCACGAGCTGCACGAAATAATTGACGAGCCAGAAGTTACCATAATCATCAGAAAGCACATTCAACTATTGACTGGTCATGTGGAGCGAATGGACGAGCATAGAGAACCTAAAAAAGTATTCGCAACAAAAGCCGAGAGGCGAAGACTACTGGGGAAGCGCAGGAAGGCTGCGCATCGATGCTCCGATTTCGTAATTGGAGGACGGACTCGTTGGACCGAGGCAATTGGAGCCAAGGCCCGAAGGGCAACAGTGCTACAACGACGAGTTTATGAGAAGATGGCCACGATGAATTCAAATGACAAGACGGTAAAGCTTTACACATACAACGACTGCAGTAACCATGATATTTTAATCAATAGTCGCATTTTTCGCGACCTCTATCGCGAGTTGACTAAAATAGTAGCATTGAAAACAATAACCGGGGTAGGATTGTTGTTGTTTTCATTGCTACTATCCTATCCAACTCTCGATAGAGGCGCAAGAAACGCGATTACTATATCGAATATCAGATAAACTGATACATTGCAAATTGTTTAGCATCAGCTATTGAGCTGGCAAAAGCTCTACAAAGTGGGCGATAGGCCACTACAAGGGTTGCCATTATGGCCACTATCACAAAGTTGACTACACACTGGGCCACTAGATGGGCCAGCTCAGATTTTTCGGTTGCACATGATGGCCCGCTTTGATATCTTGAGAAACACCGCTCCCAAACCCATCCTCGGCCATCACCATTTCCATGTTTCACCACTGTTGGTCTCTACAAGCTATCGCCCGTTTACACGATGGTGATGGCCTGCAGAGTCCCATGATGGTTCATTATGTAGAGGCGCCATGAGAATTGAAGTTGAGTTTGAATATGATGCAGATATTAGCTCGTTGACATTGTCGGTTGACACCTCGCTAATATTGACGATATTAGGCGTGTTTTTTTGCTCCCCCTATCTATAACAGAACAATGCAGACGCATTGGGAATAACCACAACCCCCGTTTCCATAACAGGAGTTGTTGTTGTTTCCAATACGTCTGCATTGTTCTGTTATGGATAAGGAGAGCAAAAAAACGCGCCTATTATGATGTATATAGGAGCTCTGCATTCAAGATATATTTAATGAAATTAACAAAATAAATCAAGAGGCGGATCAAATGCCGTCGTTGCTGCACAACAAACGTAAATACACTTTTTTTCAAAACTATTACTGCAGTGACTCAAAATGTGAAATGGCTTCTAGAAATGCTAATCATGCAGAACGGGAAACAAATATTTGATCATGCAAAAAATGACAACTACAATTTGAAAATAACATCTAATTCACACACACATCTAGAGAAAAATTAAGGCAAACAATTTAACACAAATATCAATGTTACTAAAGTTGCGATGGAAATTTTAAAATCTTACAAAAACTTTAACGAAGTATATATAATGTTCCCAATAAATTGCATTTAGCTCCTACATTCTAAATGCATTCTATTCAAAATCCATTAATTTGATTTCTTCTGAATCCAGGCAAAATAGTTGCTTGAAATATCAAAATTTAAATAAAAAGAACGCCAACATACAGTTATATAAGCGACAGTAAAGTGGAGGTAATCTATGTATTCTTGCTTGCAATCAGCCGAATAATAAATGCATGTGCCACAATCAAGTTCATAACAAACCTGTGAGTCGTATTTTTGGTTTAGGCTATCATGTGACGTGCTATCCTGTTTAAAGTTAATACTGGGTGGCTGTTGTTTGTACAATATTAAAAAGGAATTTATTATTTTAACCTTGTTTCAAAAATACAAGATGCAGACTTACTACATGCTCCGGATAAAACGATGGCTCACAAGTTTTCAAAATACTCATATGTTCATTTTGCATTGTTTGGTGAATGTTGTTGGGCAAATATTGCGAGGTATTGGGTGCCGTTCGATAATATTTTATGCCATAATCAGGATGCATCATATTTGATGGTCCATCTTGACGAGCAAAACTTTGCTTCATCGGAAAGCTAACGCAACTTTTCACGTTTTCACCTCCGAAATCATAAATTTCTTCTTCGAAATATTTTGCTTTAACGGGCCTACTTCCATAAGACTGAAGAAGATGGGTTTTTGAGCTTTTAGTTTTATTTACAGTTGCCTGATGTGGTCTTTCAAGGCTACCTCCTCGTCGATTACCTCTTTTATACGTTTCTTGGATACCGCCGCACACAGATTGATTACGTTCAAGGCTTCCACCCTTAATTTTTTGATTGATGGGCATAAAACGGGGGTTTAAAAATGTATTTTCAAGGTTGTCTTGTTTGTTTAAACTTATGTGATCTTCTTGAACATTGGTTTTATCAAAAGAGGCATTACTCTTGCTGTGCAGTATTTGACTCTGCTCTGCTGAGATACCAGCTATTTTTGTACCATAATCTAAAGAGGCAAACCTCTGCTGTAGAAATTGTATCGGTACATTTCTTTCATATTCATTAAATTTACAGTAAGGAAGCTTATGTAAATCTCTTGGAATCGAATTTGTTGAAGGATCAATTACGATTTTAGAAAATGCATGCTCTTCAGACTTTTCAATCGGATTTAAGCCTACTTTAAACTGAGAATGTTCATTTGAATAGTCTTCGATAGGGTTTAGTTTAAGAATCTCTGCAACAGGTAACTTTTTCAGGCATAGCTCAGGGGAAGTTTTATTCAATAGTTCTCTCTTATTTTTATCAACATCTACAGCAAATGAGTTAAATACCGAGACTGGTGTAGAGTACGTTGAAGGATTGACATTCCTGTTTTCTCCTTCCGCCATTAGGTGCGCTAATATTGTTGGATTTTGGGCAATGATGTAAGTTTGAGGAAGTAAATCAGTTTCATCATTTGTGTGCATCACAGACGTTTGATCTGCAAAAAGATATGACATTGAAATTATGTCAAGCCAACAATTAAAGTAAAAAATTGAACCTTTTGGAGTTCTAGTCGGTTTTGGTGGGGGTATCTCATCTTCGGTTCCCCAAGACAATGCAGCGACTCGCCTATTTTCTCTTCGCGTTATTTCACAGTCACTCATTCGCTCTTCCATCATTATTTCACTTTGAATTGAGGAACAAAATTAAAAATGAGTGAATATGCCAATTTTTATGTTTAACTTACTATAAT
Source organism: Nemotelus pantherinus (assembly GCA_963978885.1). Lineage (NCBI taxonomy): Eukaryota > Metazoa > Arthropoda > Insecta > Diptera > Stratiomyidae > Nemotelus > Nemotelus pantherinus. Next base: position 238,018,510 of record OZ022263.1, read on the forward strand.
GTCTCTTTGATAGTTTTGAAGTCGGGTCTCTTAAGTGGTTCATATGCCCAACATTGCGACATAAGTGAGTACAACCGCGGGGGACAATTTGTAGGAAGCTGTAAACGTTCGCCATTCTCTAATAAACCAATAACCTCGCTGTTTTTAACACCTTGGAATGGTTTTATTCCAAGCATTAAGATTTCCCAAACACAAACACCTATTCAAATATATTAAGAAAACACAATATATTCGCAATCAAAATTCGCGCTGTTTACCAAACATCCAAACATCACTTGCGGTTGTAAAACGCCGAAAATTTATTGATTCTGGAGCCATCCATTTAATAGGAAGCATGCATTTGCTAGAATGATAATAATGCTGATCCTGTACCCATCGAGATAAACCAAAGTCAGCTAGCTGTAAATAAGATATATATTGAAATTTTTATAGATTATTTATTGATTATCACTAAAAGTAATGAAAAAATCGATACTATAAAAGCATTGCCTGAAGGTATAAAAAAAATTTCTGATTGCTGTTGACTTTTGTGCGAAAGTAAAAATGACCAGGTTATCTTTCAAAAAAGATGGGATAGCGTATCAAGAACTATAATATAAAGTATAATAAGAGGATGAGCGTTTCCAAAATCATAATGAGCGACGAGTCCTATTTCCACTTAAGTGGCTATGTGAACAAACAAAACTTGCGTTTCTGGGGCACGGAGAATTCAGATAAAATGTATGAAGAGCACATGCATCCCCACAAACTGACTGTTTGTGTTTACCAAAAACAAACCAAAGACCTTGCAAACCTTGAAAGCCCACATTGAAGAAGAAATCGCCAATCTGACGCCAGATGTTTTCCGAGTAATAATTCAAAATGCTTTAAGGGGGATTGCCACTGAGACGTTTCAAAAAAAATTGTTGTTTGTTTGCTTTGAATCAAAGTTTATACATTCAAAAATATGTGTATGAAATTCGAGATCGAAGTTCCGAAAACTTTCGGAGTTATAGTTACTTTAGTGAGAGCAGGTATTTCATGAGATACATGATTTTAGAGTAACAAAAAATATATTCAAAACTTTAAACGCGTTTCTCTTTAAACTGGTCGCATCAATAAAACTCAGCAAATATTAGCCGACTTTCAAAAATTTTTGTTTGTTTTATTCGACTTTATAGTGGCTAAGGTTCACCTAGCCGATTTTGAAAATTTCAATTTTTAAGGTTTTTGAAGGCTGTTTGAATCCAAAAAAAAAAAGCAAAAAGACGAAAAAAAAATTCAATCGGTCCCCATTTTCTTTCAAATCAAAATGAAAAAAAATCAACTACGTGTAACGATAACTACATTTATACAGATCATAATGCAATTTGAATTTTTTTCTTCAGATGATCCGTTTATGAGAAATCGATGCGATCATGGAGGGGGAATTTTTTTTGGGGTTCGACAAGAAAGCTAATAACTTTGTAAAGATTTGATATTTTTTAACAATAGTATTCAATGTACACTTAATAAAATAATAAAAACCTGATCTCCAAATTCCTTTGTTTTCCCGGTCAAAAAAAATCCCCGGGAATTACATATTTTACGGCCATCACAGAGGCTATCCCCCTTAAAACAAGCACAAATTTGCATCAAATATTTCAGACCCTGTCGCTTTTTAAAAGTGGTTCGCATCGATCGCTACTTGGCAGAAAAAAACACCATTTATGAAGGCCTTAAAAATCGCCATTTATGAACTTACGCCTTGGGCAGAGAGTAGCGAAGACATATCGGTTGAATTTATCGATTAATAGCGATTTTTCTACGGTGATATTCTGACAAAGCGCATTTAAGGGCAAATGCTATAGAAGAAAGCAAAATAGTGAAATTTATGTGCGTTACAGTAATCTCACTACCAGCAGATCCGACAAGGGCTGTCGTCGGATAAATTTGCAGTAGCGTACGATGTATGAGTGTTACATTGAATAAGAAAAATGCATTGGCCCGGCCAGAAAGGTAAAAGCGAAATTTAGAACTAGGTATAAAATGTAAATAAATATATTAACCTTTCAACTAACCTTTATAATTGTTGGTGCACTGACAAGAACATTTCGCGCAGCGATATCCCTATGTACAAACTTTTTTGATTCCAAATAGCTGAGTGCCGTCGATAGTTGATAGCAATATTGCACGAGCGTGCCTAGCGTTAATCTATAAAAGAGTGACAAGAAAAAATATTGTTGCTGAGTACTTATATATTTGATGAAAAACAAAACTTAGAAGCTAAGCAATATATTATATAATTCATAGCTGAGCGCAAGATCGCTCACAGAGAAAAGTGAAGTAAGAGTGAATCACTTCGCAAACTCTAAACAACTCAGTTCCTCGTCAGCAAAATATTACATATCGATTTTTATGTTTTGTAGCATTAAAGCATTGTTGGATTCGACAACAGGTTTGATGAAGAGCTTTAATCTATTAAACTATGTATTTAAATAATTTCATTAATTTAATTTATTAAAGCTTGTTTTTTTCTTGAAATATCCAAACCACTTAGGGTTACGCAAAGAACAAAGTTAATTATCTGAGCTGATACAAACATATTTTATTTTTAAATTGCCGTTTTTATCAAAGCATGCACAGGTTTTGTTTCATAAACGACAGACTTTAATGAAAAATAATTGAGCAAACTGAGCTAAGCAGCATACATGTTCGGGCTAAAATGAAGCAATGCTAAACTGAGAGCATTGACACACCAGAGATAATTTGCTATTTAATTTATCCATTTTCGATCATTTATTTGCTTAAAATACCTTTTGGAATGAGCCTTTAAATAAGCTCGTAACTCTCCTAATTTTGCCAACTCCATAACAATCCAGATAGGCTGCGAGCTACAAATCCCAATCAATCGTATGATGTGCGGATGATCAAATTTTTGCATTATGTCTACGAAATTTACATTTAGTATAATTTTCAAAAATTTTGCACTGACACAAACATGCTTCTTCAAGAAATTTCTCAGCTTTGCTAGAGTCTTCATCTAATTTACACGTTTTTACAGCTACTTGGATGGTTTTTGTTTTATTATCAATTTCCTTATCGGTTGATATCAGGCCTTCATCAGCAAATATATCCTGTGCTTTCGTCTTTTGTCTTATTTTACATGACCCTTTGTGAACGTCTCCAAACTGTCCAATACCAATAATCTCATGGAGTGTTATTTGTGATCTATCAAGTTCATAGTTACGAGCTGCATATATGCACATACAATTAATTGGAATATTCCTTTAATGCAATATAACGAACCGGCGGGAGTAGAATAATCTCCTTCTTCATCGATAATACCTATTTCTGCGTAGTCTTCATTTACAATAGACGTTACTCCAACCGTACTTTTTAATTTCGAGCTAGTGTCGTATTCCGCAAGATTAATCCCCGTAACGCAAGCATTTTCCCTTTCAGATACAGTCGGCTTATTTTTAATTTCGAATAACCTATTCCATGAACAAGCATTCTTACACAAAATTCGACAGTATCCGTGTATAAGATCGGCGATATCATCTGCTACCTAGATCACCAAGAATGTGAAACATTGACATCGGCACAATAAGGTATACAGATACATTTATAAATGCTTATATACATGTATGCATTTATATAATGTACGTATATTATATAAGCATGCTAATCATTTAGAAACATACAGTTATTCCGTCACATGTGATTGTTAAATCCTCTTCATTATTGTTAACTGTGATTTTTAAGGAACTTTTGATTTCACGACATTTACAAGCAGCATTTTTCCACATTTCGCGAGCCGGTGTCTTATGATCGGTGATTATAGGTTCTTCCAGTGTACATGTATTGATGCGTTTAATGTTTTCGAATGCTGCAACCAGTGTCAAATTTGCTTGAGGATGTGACAAATAAGATATACCTGTAAATTATTTTATGCAATCAATAGATGTGTACTTTAAATTCCAACCATTATTATCACCAATATGTGGCCCTATTACTAGGTTCACATTAAAGTTCCACGTAGATGTTAGAGTAACTGTGAACTGTTCTCGATCGAAACCGAGAACTGGCTCGATTAATTCGAAAAATCTGAAAAATGAATTTTCTCAAATCAATGTATTCAAATGTTCTATGTCATACCTTAAAATATATTCTAATTCACTGTAACTATAAACCTTCTTGTATCCAACGTTGATAAGTTTTTTCAATTGCTTTGGCTTATTCGTGCTAATCACAGATTTCGGGAGAAAATTACAAAGACCAATGTTTTTGTCAATGTATTCAATGTGCTGCTTTCTATCTGAAAGCTAAAAATAGTGAATGTGAGACAAAAAAGGCAATAAATAATTTACTTTGCATTCCGTTCAGAGCTAAAAGGACCCGGAAGGAGGGGGTGGTCAAATATAAACCGAAAAAGAGTTTTACTATACATTAAATTTTCTATAATCCGAACAGTCATTTCAAATATTACAAGCCACACGAAAGAAATTTACCGTTATATTAATACAGGCCATTTATTGGAATTGCCAGAGTGTTTTCCCCGGCTGAGGAACCGTTGTTCGTATAATCCAATCAATAATGCTCACAAAAAGGGAATTAACTCATTATATACTTCCCTGTTTTTGGCTATTGAAAATTTATTGGCTTTTCATTACATCTAATATTTGTGTTAAAAGACAGAGATAGTCATGCTGACGAGCGGAGGCCAGCTGTCATGGCCATGATAAGCCATATGATAGGGCTCTAGGAGTCGTAACTTCGCTGAGTATGCTAATGACCAGCATCGGCGGACTGAATAACACGAGCCGGAGGGCGCTAAGGGCAGCGGTCAATACCGTCGATATAGGACCGAAATTTGGGGAGGTTGCGCTCCGAAATAAGAAGTTCCGGATGCGTACCGCCAGCTTCAAGCGCAAAGATGCCCTGTAGCCACCGCACGGTCTCAGAAGAGGCGGTGTTATCGCGAGTAATCCCGATAAATTTACTAGCTCTCTCGTTCAGAACTGGACAGAACCGAGACTGTGCCGCGCGCACGAACGCAAACCCTCCAACTTTGGCAATCCTGTTGGAGTAAAAGTACTAAAGGATAATCGACGGCTAAGCTATTAGACCTTACAGATCGTTTGGTTAGCCGTAGCCACGGAGTGGTGAAGTTCTAACTTTGTCAATTCTTGTCAGGGCACGGTTGCTTCAGGAAATACCTGAACGGTATGGGTAAGGTGGGTAAACCATACTGCCAATTCTGCGTGATTGAGTTTGACGATGCTCAGCGCACATTCTTTGTCTGCAGTCACTTCGCGAGTTGAAAGCGTACCATTGAACCTACGCCAGCTCTAATCACGCCAGAAACTATCGTGGATTCAATATTGCGAAACGATAAAAACTGGCGCGCAGTCTAAACAAACGTTGGACAATGCACACAATCGTGTTAGTTTAATTTAAATGTCAAATTCTCTAATGGCATTCCACATTTCTACCTTGGCTACGCTGACATAGGCGGCCTTAAAATCTATAAATAGATGGTATAATGAAATATTGAATTCCAGGCATTTTTCCACAGCCTGCCTAGGAGTGGAAACTGATCAACTGTTGATTCACCTGGGATAAAGCCATATAGATATTGTCCGACGATGGCATTGATAGGATCAGAGTATCTGATAGAAAGTACTCAATAGTGAACACCCTTACGACGGAAAATTGTGCACGCTTATGAAAGACGTGAAAGTCAAATAATAAAATCAAAACACTCAATAAAAAAAAAGTTATCAATATAAGTTGCCCCTCTACATACCAAGAAATGTTAAGATTGGAGCCGACCATACTATTTCAATATGCAAGGAAAAGCAAATATATTTTTCATGCGTAACCGACAAGAAAATTATTTTGCGACAGAAGTTGAAATGTTGACCGTTAGTACGATATCGGAATAAGTTTATCCGATGGACTGCAATGAATCCACACAGGCGTCAGTACAGGTTGATTTTTTACAGCACAGTGAAACCTGGATAAGTGGGCCCTGGACATGTAAGAAAGCTCTGTTATTGATAATTACAATGAGGTCCCGACACTTTTTCATTGAAATACCTCTGTTACTGGGCATTTTCAAACCTTGTTAACTGAGATTAGATTTCATAGATTTTTTCGATGTTTACCTCTATAATTGGGACTTCGAAGCTCAATAAACCGTATAAGTGAGACAATTTATCAGATTTTGGCCGCTTGTACTAGCAACGAAAATGGCCAGCACCCCACCTTTTCCACCACCTCTTTATGTGATAATTGGTACATATCGACATCTCATAGTGGGGGCCTCTACAAATAAGACAACTGTCGTGTTAAACTGCCTATTTGGGAAGCTGGATATATGAAAAGCCTCTATAAGTGATAAAAATATTTAGGTCCCTTGAGATCCCAGTTAACACGTTCCCTGTCCGCTGAACCACATGTGGCTCAGGAAACGAGCTTTTGGAATGCACAGCTACGTTTATAAGCCATATGTGGCTCAGCGGAAACCTACAACTTGTATTGAGAAAAACCAAAACATTAACCTGAATCACATATGGTTCATGAGCGTTCAGCGACTAAAAAGTCTGTGAACGCTCCTGAACCATATGTGTTTCAGGTAAGAATCACCTACTTCTATTTTGTCTATCAATATTTTTCTATGCTTGGGGTGTTTATAGAATCATATAAGAACAAATTTCAGCAAAAAATAATTTGAACTTGCGGAGCGATTTCGTTGTTTTGTTCAGGACAGGGAACGTGTTAACCAGGTTTCACTGTAAATTAACAACATGCTTTTCACATTTACTTTCGTAAGAAAAAATTTACCCGCCACAATTACGTATTTATTAACATATTTACTTACGACGGCTATATCCCTGCAAAAATGCCGAATCGATAAGCAGCATAGTTGAATTGCTTTATCTTGATCAATTGCTGTTATATTTGCTTGAATATAGTCTTGTTTCACCTAAAAAGATTAGATTTATTTAAAAAAATCTAAAAATTTATCAATAAAAATCCATACTTGATCGAACAAAAAATAACAGGAAAGCCTGTCTTTATCATAAAAATCTTTAATATTTTTGGGAATGTAACGAATACGTAGTTCTACCCGCCATACACTTGACGACAGTGTCTCGAATCTTCTATCTGCCTCCACTTTATTCCATTTAGGATTGTAAGCCGATTTGTTAATGGGACAATTTACGTTTGGGCATTCCGAGGTAAAGATGTGAGAAACTATATCCTTAGCAAATATATGTCTTGGTATCCACGTTACTTCTTTGGTGACTATATTACGCATGCGCAAGGCATAGTTTTCAGTTGCTTTTTTGTCAGAGCTTTGCTGGCCAACTATTGAATGAATTATCTGCGAAACAACAGTGTTTTCACTGAAGGGTATGGCACGAAAGCTATTATTTGGTAGATGTATATGAATGGTTGAATAGCTGTCAGATGCTGCAAGATAAAATATATGTATAAATTATGATTTAATAATTAATACATTATTACACTCGGTATTTTGTAGGGAAATGCGTCCTGGCTGGTCGAGAAACCCATCTACTTCACTCATAGTAGCTTTGTCTTGTTGTCTACTAAATAACGAGTAAATTTCTCTCTTGCATTATAAACTGAGCTCTGTAAAGTTGCAGATTATCTGCGAACAGAAACAATTAGCAAATTATTTCTTTTTAGCATATTGAATTGTAAAATAAAAGTTGCTTAGCCAATATCACTTGAAAACATTATTATCATACCAAAGATTTTAATTTAAAGATCAATTTTTGTCTTTTCTTGGATACCTGTCTTCTTCTACCCACTGAAGAGGGGTGATGATTCTCGAAATATCAAGAAATTGAAACATATATACAAATAAAATATATCTAGCCTTTTTCATTTTTCGTATTAATCGTTATTAAAAAGCACTTTGCAAAGCCAATAGCCAAAGCCTTTAGATTACTTAGAGTACCAGAGAGAGTATTTTTTTTCAGTCGAGAGCAAATTTTGTAAATTTGGTATGCAGGAAAGAAAAATAGTGTGAAAATCATGCTGATGGAGGATTTACGGTGCGGGGGCATTTGTCTTTCATCAAGATAGGGACCCAAAACACACATCTGGACTCGTCAAAGTTTGGTTGCTCTATAATCTACCAAATCAACTTCATACATCGCCGCTATTACAGGATCAAAATCCTATAGATCATCTTTGAGAACAAAAATTCAGCTGCATTCGAAAAGTAATAAGGAAGCGTTTGAATGAGTATTCTAAGAAGAGGAACGAAATAAGTCACGGAGAAACGCAAGGGCCCGTAAGCTTTATGCTAATACGATTACGGGAGTCGAGTTACTAAATCATATTTCCTAAGTTACTAAATCATATTTTTCCAAAACTTACTGTCTTGTTTTGAAGATGAACCAAGCATTCTTTCCTTCTTTCTTCGTATGCATTTGCTTGGCTTGCTATCATAACCTACAAACACCATCAAGACAGGCATGAAGTCAACTCACAACTAGACTTCGCGGTGAAGTAAACATGGTGATCAACTGCTTCACAGGAGAGCAAAGCCTAGACCAGATAACAGAGTCGGGATACTGTTTGACGTGCTCTGCCGTCACTATCTGATATAACAAGCTGAATACGTTATTTCGCACGGGCCACAATATTTAAAATGTTTTTTTCACTTTTCCTTTCTTTAACATAACAACGGTTGAACTGAACTCTTAAGGAACACTCAAGAATTCTTCCCAGGCCGTCATATTGTTCTCAAATGGGAATGGTCCGATTGAAAACTATGCGAGCATCGGTAGCACAGAATACTACCTATTGAACGAAAAATCGAGATCCGTTGCTATTCCTTTTCACTATTTGATTTGACCGCACTGTCTGAGCAATTAGCTGATGTTAAACCTGTAATTAATATGGTATTCAAACGAGCTCAATTCGGACATACCGAGTTTGAATTTGCCACATTAAAATTCGAACCACAAGGTTATTTACGAACGAAATCTCAGAACTTCAGATTTCTGTATTTTGCGGCTCAACAAATAACTTATTAATGGCCTTTAAACATTTTCAACAATAACCAATTAAATTTTCAACAAAAACACTCACCCTGACAGTCGGAGCATCACTTCTGCCAACTATAGCCTGACCTTTGAGGATATCGACATAAGGAGTGGCAATAACACGGCTAACGCCTCAAGATTTATCATTAGGGGTCTTTTCACATCGATAGTACTATCGAAAAAATCGATGTTTTTTATAATCGATATTTCTTGAGGAGGAAATTGGAATTGGATGAAATTAATTGAATAATAAAAGCAGCCCCTGGACACGGACGGTATAACTTTCCACCATTAGCCTCTTCAATCCTCTCGTGCACAAAGCCTGTTAAAGCTGCCTTTACGCCATTTCACTCTCATTGTCAAATTGGAGGGGAACTACTTGGATTTGACCCGATTTGACAATGAGCAGACAAAAAATTACTACCATCCCCTTCAATGTAAATCTTATGGGCATGTTCACTCCATTTCTACTACCTCACTGAATAAAAGATAGAAAAGCTAAAGTCTCCCGATCCTGTTGGAAGACCTAAACACTAGTCTGCAACTTGAAACGACAACATTATATCACAGGTACTTATTACAATGTCTCTGGAATATATTTGCAGATTTAATCATACTTTTTACAATTTCATAATTGTCTTAAAATAAATTATGTTAAGATTGTTCATGTAATAACCTTTATATTTATTTAAAGAGATATAATTTTCAATCGGTAGCTTAAATGATTAGTATAATTTAGTATATTTTTTTATTACAACGGAGGAAACAATTGAAACGCAGATCATACTTCAAAACAATAACTGTACAAAAACTCTGAAAGCATTGTTTGAACTTTTGTTTAATTTAAACTTAAAATCGAAAGACATCTCTCACGACTTTTATGGTGTTTCGTCTGATCTGACACTGTACAAAATTAAACAAATAAGTAGCAAATTTTAATGCAATAGTTTGCTTTTAAGCATTTATTTCACTTGCGGATCAAATCTTTTTTCATTTGAAGATCAATCGTCCGTTCTGGAGGTTCTTGGTGAAGAAAGTACTTGCGGAAATATTGTAGTCTCATCCGAATTATCTTTATAGTGAAAATTAGAGAATCGTATACTTGAGATGATAAATTTTGAAAATTTGCACATTTACCTTTGTTTTGATGATGAGTGACTGATACCACTTTTAGTCCTTGTACAGATTTGAGATTCATCGTACCTCCCTGAAAGTTTGCTGGTAATAGAATTTGTCCACCACCTTGAACTGCAAGCACAACACGCTGCTGATTTGCGTTAGAAGCTTTCAGGCTCGTTTCCTAAAAGTAATTTTATTGACTTTTAGAATATCTCAAGAGCAATTTTGAGAAAAATATAGTAGAAGAATCAATTGAAGCACAAATAAAACAAAACGTGCGTTGCCATACGCAAAATAAATAAAATGCCTCTAATCAATAGTTTTGCATAATAGGACCAAACGTGGTTTAATGTTTGACGCACATTTGATTTTTAATCTTAAGACGCAAATGTCACCGCACATATAGCGAATATTAAGACCCCTTTAGAAAGCTCCTTCATGGACTGTTAAACGCATTCATTCTCAATAGCTTGCAAATAAAAATAAAACAATTGTCTCCAGTTAGACGACCAAGTCATTGTTAGTCTGGATGAGTTTCCACCCTATTTAACTCGGACAACTACAAGATTTCACCAACTCTTCTTAGTTTAATTTTTTCTTGGGTAATTTCAAGATTATTAATCTAACACTTACCTTGATTGCATTTCCCAATACCAACGATTGTCCTTGTGCAGGCCTACTAGAAGATGGAACTTTAATCGAATTTGATGGCTGCATTCTAATCGTTTGTCCAGTTGAGCCAAGAAGAATCGTTTTCGAGCCTGTCGGTTTCAAATGAGCAGTGTTATTTACTACTGCATTGGATGTTGAACTAGCCGCCTGCGGCTTCAGAGATATAGCCTGTTGGACTTTGATTATTTGATTTCCCAAAACAACAGTTTGTGCTGGAGATGAGGTTCCTTGACTAAGCACCTGTACATTTGCCTAAAAGATATTTATGTGATCTTTTATCTAAATGTTGTTTCGATGGTAAAAATATATACTTTAGTTGAATAACATAAGCACTGCATAAGAGGAAATATGACTGAAAAGTTTTGTTTGTTTTGAAACAATAGCAATAGTGGAGACATTATTCCGCCACATACATTTGACTATTATTTGTCGTCGTAGAGCTACATTCACCTATCATTTTTTCTTATACTTCCAGTTTTTTTTCTTGAGTCTCCTGTTTTTTCTGAGCTACAATAATTTTTTTTCATACTCTTAGGATTTTTTCGAGTGTCTTTTAATATTTTAGAAGCTCCCATGATTTTTTCTAAGACCTCCAGAATTTTAATCTCCCATAATTTTCCCCCAAAACACCTGAAATTTTACAAGTATTTTGATTTCTTCTAAGCTCCTATGATTTTTATTTTAAGACTCCCAGAATTTTTTCTCGAGTCCCCTGTTTTTTCCGAGCTTCAGTAATTTCTTCCTAGACTCCTGAGATGTTTTTCTACTCCTCCCTATTTTTTTCTAAGCTCCATGATATTTTCATAGGCTCCTAGAATTCTTTCTAGAGTCCTTTGAATTTTTCTAAGATCCCATGATTTTTTCCAGAATCAGCAACGACAAATGATGTGAAATTTGTGATTATATATCCAAAAGGGAATTGGAAGGGGATCTATTTATTTGAATTATTGCATTCTGGATTTCTTTTTCAATGAAGGTTAACCAAAAAATGTTGATTTGTTGGTAAAATTCATTCATTTTAATTTAATTTTATATGAAACGATTTTCATCTTTCAGCGTAAGACACCTTTGGATCAAACTAGGTAAGCTAGGTAAATTTTAATTTGGAGGTTAGATAGTTGTCAATAAATTCCAATTCATAAATCAATTTTATATTTAAATCTGGAAAATTACTCACCGGCGTGATGACATTGCCTTGAAATTTCAAAGGCGCAGAGCTGATAACCATGTTGGGATTACTAATAGAGTGTTGTAATACAACGCCTTGAGCAGTTTGTCCCGGAACGGTGGTTGGTTTACTTGCGATGATTACTGGTTTACCTCGTATATGTGCAATATTCAAGTTGGAAGCGTTGATCATTCGAACTCCACTCGAGTTTGCCTTGCTTATAACTTTAGCATTCATCAATTGGTGGGTAGTGATAGAATTAATTTGACTTGTGATAACTTTCGAAATCATTTGTTGTTGTGGTTGGTTTTTTCCAGTAACTAGAGTACTAATGCCAGATTCAGATCCTTTGCCGGCTACAATCGATCTTAAGTTTGTAATTGGTCCGCTGTTGTTGCCATGTGTAGTATTCAATCGATTAGGTGTTGCCACAGATATAATATTACGACCGTGGGGAACCACAGTATACTGGGTTAGCTGTGCAGCATTACTCCCTAACTGGAGAACGTTGTTTTGGTTAGGTTTAAGATCTGCTATGCGTATTGTTCCGCCAGGATTTTGTTTTTGAAGTAAATTTTCAAGTGTTAATATTTGTCCCGGATTGTTTGCTACCACCTTTGCTAACACTGGTATTGTCGATTGAGCTCGTAATGGTCCAGCTTGTGTTCCTGAATGTGAATTCACAGCTGATGCCGTTGCTTTAATGACTCGTGTCACATTTTGAGGTGGCTTTCCTAAATTTTCAGTGGGTGAACCACTTTCATGTTTTAATTTACTAGCTGCTTGATGCGTAACAAACGTTTGAGTTACAGCAAAATTAGAAGTAGTTTTGATTGCGGATAAAGTTGCTGGTGTTGCTTTTGAAGTACTGGAGACAGTTACAGAATTCGGTTGAGAGTTTGAAGTTGACTCCTGGGTGTGCTTTGGTATTTGATGCAGCAAAGACGTTTGTTTAATAATAACTGGTGATGTTTGAACGGGTTGAATCTGTAAAAAAAAAATTATCATGCAAAAACCACTAACATCTAAACCATTTCAATGAGGAAGTATTGAACTAAATAACTGTAGCAAGACCTCCCTTATAATTTTTGAACAGATCAAGTAGTATATGTGTTTACTTAATGGATCATAACTTACCTTTTGATGTTTTTTGGACGATGATGAAAGGTTAGATTCCGGTTGCGAAATATTCTGAGCACTGATTGTATGAAATTTAGCGCCAGTAAGCTGACCAGCCTGTTGAAGGCGGAACACATGCGGCGTTGTCACAGTTGAGTTCACTGTAATCGGGTTCCTCGCAATCGATGTGTTTATTGCTATATTCGAGCAAGGTGTTGAATTAGCCACAGAAGTTAGAAAAACTTTATGAAATTGTTGAATTCCACCTTGAGACGATATAATGACTTGTTTACTCTGAACGCCATTTTGTGGAAATGTGTTAGTTCCTGCTAAAAAAGTACTCTGCAAATTGCGAGAATCTATCTGACAATTACTAGACGCATTAGAAGTTTCATTGTCTGGCTTTTTATGAAGACTATTCGATGGTAAGTTGGCCTTAGTAAAGTTTACGGATGATGACTTTTGTAGTGATCTATTAGATGTGAAATTCACGGTTGCACTGACTGGAATCTTTTGCTGGCACAAGTGGGTTGAAGATGAGCTTCCTAATAGTTTTTGCTGCTGTTGTATGGATATATTAGCAGCCGCGATATGTGGATTAATTAAACTTTTTCCAGATTGTGTTGTTGTAGATGAGACCCGTAAAAATTGTTTAATTGGATTTTGGGTAGTAGGCTGATTTACAACTATACGATTTTGAGCGTCAACAGATGTTATGGTCTTATTGGAACTGAGGCTTGAACAGTGAGCCAAGACTGAAGCAGTAGGCTGAAAATAAACAGTTGAATTATTATCTCAATAATGCATATCTTACCTTTAAAATATTTATTCCCGAATTCGTTTCACTGGCAGTAATTTGACTGCAATTTTTTTCAGATATTGGAATGTGAAGATTGTTGCCAGACCGGACAAGAGAGAAATCAAGAAAGTTAGCCTTAGTTGAAGCTGGTTTTGAGTAGACATTCGTTATTAACGGAGCTGTATTTGTTGCAATGTTCACTACAGATGTAACAACATCTAATATAGTTCCGGTTGCGAAATTTTGACGAGCTGGATCTTGAGAGTCAGGATCTATGATTAAATTTGGTAATGTCTGTCTGGTGGGCGGCTGGTGCAACAACATGGGTAAGGAATCTTTTTCAAAAGTATCTCGTTTGTCAACGTTTGCCGGAGTCGATTTAGTTGCAGCCACATGGTCACTATTAACTGCCCCACCTGTTGGCAAATTTAAAGAAATTTTTACGTGCTTGCGTAGATTAGAAGGTAGTTTTTGAATTGCGTTGAAAGGTTGATCAATGTTGGGTGTAGTTTCTGAATTATCAGCGATTTTATAAGTAAACGTATCATTCACATTTTTTACTGCTTTGTGTTTTATTTTCCTGCTTCCAACTTTTTTGTGCTTACTTAAACCCTGAAATTGTTGATGTAAGAGTTCAAATTCTTCCTCGGTGCGATTTCGGTGCAAGTATATCCATATTTTTCGTTTAGCGTCATATCGAACGCACGGATCATGCTCAGTGTGCATTCTATCTAGAGCACCACTTACTATTGTCTGCAGAATACTCTCTTGTGCTTGTGGATTCAGGTACTGAGATGACTTCAATAACTCACATATGTCAGCTCGCGTTCCTTCGCCATTCGGTAATCGAGCTGTTGCATCTCGAACTAGCGTTAAAATTGTAACGTAATTCGGACGCTCCGCTATTAACATATTGTGGCCCCTAGCTTTTGTCAAAGCAAATATTTGAGTATATATTCCTTTCACTGGTCCAACAACACTTTCATAGTCATGCATTCTATACGTGAAAGCTCTGTGCGGATTTTCAAAACGACTTTTTTCTTGAATACGAAATTTCACTATTTCCTGCGCAGAATACGGCTGAACTATCCAGGTGGTTGGACACTTTGGTGGAGGTGGTGAGCCTGGTTTTTCAAGGAAAGAAATGTCTGCATCTTCAGCATTCACAGCAACTTTCCCGCATTTTTCTGTGAGTTTACTGCCGATTTCAAATCTTCTGGTTAGCCAATAATTATAAAGCTGGAGCAAATGTTGATCACGGTCTCTTCCTGCTCCTATCCACTGATACATTTCAAGGTGCGGCTTAAATTCCAAATAAGGAACAAAGTCGTCTGGTTGATTTAAGAAATCCCCAGCCAGAAACCGAATAGCTGACGGAATCAAATTCGACCAATTTTCGGCATTGTTATACCAGTCATTTAATGCAGAAATAGGATTAGATAGCCAGGAAGCAACTCTATCCTTCAAATCGTCTAACTTTATTCGATGGTTTAATGTTGAACAAAATATATCGCGTAGCAATGACAGAAAACACACATGAGTCCCTTGCGTCAATTCCAAATTTTCATTGGAATAATTCAGTTCATTTTGTAGATTCCCATGACCGGTATCATATATCTTTACTGATAAAGGCACAAGAACTGCTGGAGAATCTGATATTGGATTTTTTGCCGTTTTTTCAAGTAATTCAGAGTGAGTCTGATTTGACAACTGATTTAAAACCTGTTCTTTCTGGTTAACATCGCTACCTAAAATAGTTTCTAGACTACTTTTGCTTTGGCTGTCACTTTTTTTGACATTCACATCCGTTTGCATCGGTTGCATGTGGGCAATTTGACTTTCATTTTCATAAGAAATATCTAAAAATTTAATATTTTCGATTAACCTTAAGCTCAATCCACACATTTTCTTACCTTTTAATTGCATTTCACACCCTATGGTCGATCCATCTGGTTCCATTAACGGTATATTTAAAGCTGGAATTGGATTGTTTCCGTGAAGAATTTCAATAACCTTTTTCTCGTTTTTGTTCATTTGCAAATTTCTCTTTGATTTCTTTTTATGATTCATTTTTCTATAATTTCCCAACATTTGTGTTCTAGCATGCACGTCCCGCAATCGTATATCATTTGTCTCGAATTCCGGACGGAAGGGCTCTTCCAATTTTCGCTTTTTATGTGTGAGCAAAATATCGCGTAAGTTAGAATTATTAAATACTGTCATTTCACTTAATAAAAGATGCTTTGCTTCATCTCTGCTGGTCATCGTACCCATAATTTTATTTTCACTATTGCAATTAAGCTGTGAATAAAATAGAAAAATGTTTTCAGTATGGGCTAATTTCAGTATATTTTTTATTTAAAAAAATCCTAGGTGATTGTTGACAACATAAGCAGTGTCGATGGCAGTTAATCAGCTGGATGGAGGCAGGCTGGCTATTGGGACCCCGATAGCGATTGAATTAGTAGAAGGCCATCAAAGGTAATCAGGGACGGCAAAGAAATGTTTATAATACAATGACACTTGGCGGTTTAAGGAAATACCTTAACTTGTGATTTGTTGGAATGAGTTGAGTTGAATTTTAAAGCGGAAGTGTAAAGTTGAATTATTTTTATTATAACTAAATGGAAAGAAAATTACGCGACTAAATTTGAGCATAGATGGAAATGTTTCGTTTTTCATTGCACAAGTTGATGGGAAGAAGCTGTATTTTTACGAGCTAAAGTGCGAGATCGTTGATATTGGGAAGTTAACACTCAATCATATGATTGGTCCTTCGAACTGGATTTTGAGGGGTGTGATTTTAGCATACTGTGATCGAAACAATTAAAAGACTAAGAACAAAACATAGTGGAAGAAACAGTAATATAGACTGGTATTGGACTGCTCGTTTGTAGAAAAAAATAGGAAGAGTTGGGAAATAACTCATAAAGCCAAAGTTCAGTGAACAACCTTGCACTTGCTATTGAAAAAAACGGGAACATATCGTTTGCAAATGGAACATACACAACATTCGTTAACTTATTATAATATCATACTTGAGGGTATAAGAGAATCGACAAATTTGGTCAAATTTAAGGACAAATTACGATCATTCCCTACAATAAGATAATAAACAGGTTTGTTTTGGAAACTTGTCTCCGGACACAAGTTATAACAATTAGTAACAATAGTATTTAATAAAGAAAATGATTTCCCCTTACTACTGTACTACTGTCTGGGAAGTACAGTGGAGGTAAAAGAAACACCTGTTCACTATCGATCCGCAAAGAAAACAACACAGCACCACCCATTAGGTTAAAAGAGAAAGAATCATTTAAGTCAGTGGTTCCACACACAGGCGACAAGTTTACGCAAATCATAAAGTATTTTTTTCTAATTGACTCCGCATTCAATTCGTATTCATTTCTTTAGAAAAAAATACCTGTTAATGTATTTCCAAGAAAAGAACTTACCTTTTCGATGTGATCAGGAATGTCCAAATCCAAACTTTCGAAGATTGCATCATCACAGTGCTGTCCGACACCAGCAAACAAAGCTACTTCTTCCATTTCATGTAAGAACCTTTTATTGGCCCGAGCGACAGAATAGTTAGGTACATCAGTATGGGAGAAAAACTCTTTTCCAACTATTTCACATTTCGGTGGATATTCGTAAATTGTACGTAGGAGTTTTTCCCTCGATATTAACAAACCCTTCGAAAGTTTACTTACACGTTCACTTTCCTGAAACCTTTTCTCGCGGCGCAGAAATCGCTTCATGGTTGCCCGTAATTTCATTAAATCTGGTCTGTAACCACCATCTTCCAGAGTTCTGCGGAACTTCCTCAAAGGCGATGAGTTAAAACATTCTATCTGATCGTTGAAGAGCATTCTCAAAGTTAATTCTTGTTCGTTGTCATTTAGCTCCGGGAAATCCGGAAGAAACTTATTCTTCAAATACGCTTGAAAATTATTTGGCAATTCCTTCCAAGTTTGAATAGAAAAAAATTCATTGAAAATGTTCGGATCTTCGCAAAGTTGCTTTGGGAGACGCAATGTCACATCAGATACTTTTACCAGTTCAATACCGACATCAAATGAATCGCACTCGCTGGATGATTTACTGGTAGACAAGCTATCTGATGAATTTAAATCGGATTCAGATTCCACATAACTCATTTTGTATAAAATTTATTCACAATTAAGGATTATTTTTAAGTTTTATATCACGTACAACTATCCTCACTCCTACCCCTTCAATTGCTACAAAGAGTACCAAGTCAGCAGCAAGGAGGCGATTTACATGGCTAAACTGTCAGAATGCACTAAACCGAGTATTAAGCTGCGTTTACATAGCGCAGTTCTGGTTCATGGATTTGACAGCCAGGTAGTGTTTGAATCATAGAGATAAAAGGGGTAAACTGGACTTGATGCCCCACACCCGGGAAATCCCGCCACCAGAGGGCGAAAAGGTGGTAGAAAGGTTGAAAAAATGAGGAAAAACAGACAAAATTATCCAAAAAAAGAAAAAAGAAGATAAAACAATTAAGAAAAAGAAAAAAAAGAAAGAAAAGAAGCCCCAAAAGCAAACGCACAACCACAAAAACACAAACATATTAGCCCGACATCTATCGGCGAGATTCATGCAACAGCTGTGTGGGGCATCAACTCCAGTTTTACCGATAAAAGGTATGTTCCCGTAACACGATTAATTGCGATTAATCGCGATTAATTGCAATGAAGCCGTTCCCGTACTCCGTTTTACTGAAAACTGAGAAAAAAAAAAATTTCAAATTTCAGTACGGTCTGAGCTACTGAAAAATACTGAAAGTGTCAAACGGAGGAAATATTTTCAAATGTGCGCGGCAAGCAACATATTTTTTGCGTAATGTTGCTATTGAGGTGGAATATTTTTGTGGCGATAATTTATCACCGCTTAGGATGACTTTATAATCACTATTGCTCTTCCAAAAACCGAAAACTAAACATTTTTGGGTGTCAATTTTCAGGAAATACAATTGCCGTGTTCCATTTTTACTAATTAGTACTTGCAAGTACTTGGGAGTAGAGCACAAAAGGAACGCCATCTTCGTTCATACGAGCAGAATCTAACCTGTCAAATTATATGCAGTTTTCAAATGTAAAACAGTTGAAAATAAAGGGAGAAAATAACGAGTATAAACAACCACAATCGATAAAGAATATAAACGCAACTAGCAGAAAATTACCTCTTTTAACTTTCAACACATTATGACGGCTATATCTAAGTTCCTAACTATCAAAACATTCAACATAACCATGAAAAAAACCTATTGACAACTAAATAGCCACCTCACGGCAAAAAAAGGCGAAACTACTCATGAACTACTCGGGATCGAGAGCGCGAGTAGTTGGAAGTAGACAGAAGTACTTGCAAGTACTAAATAGGTGTGTTCCCGTACTACGATTAATTGCAATTAATTGCAATGAAACGTACTAAAACAGAGTTTTTTACTCCGTTTTAGTACGCTTCATTGCAATTAATTGCAATTAATCGTAGTGCGGGAACAGACCTAATAGTAATAATAGATTACGGGCAATGAGAGCGTTCCCGTACTTTTCATGAAATTCCCCACCACATGATTCAGGAAAATTCAGTTACTGAAAGTACGGGAACAGTCCTAAAAGGTCTGTTCCCGTATTACGATTAATTGCAATGAAGCTATTCCCGTACTCCGTTTTACTGAAAACTGAAAATTTCCCCTCTTTCAGTAAAATTCAGTAGGGTCTGAGCTACTGAAAAATACTGAAATGTGTCAAATGGTGTGGTGCGAGTAAATAGTTTCAAATGTGCGCGGCAAGTAACATATTTATTGCGTAATGTTGCTATGGAGGTCGAATATTTTTAGGGCGATGATTTATCACCGCTTAGGATAACCTTACAATCACTATTATTCTTCCAAAAACCGAAAACTGACACTTTCGGTCGTCAATTTTCAGGAAAAACAATGAGAGCGTTCCCGTACTTTTCATGAAATTCCTCACATGATTCAGGAAAATTCAGTTACTGAAAGTACGGGAACAGACCTAAGGTATGTTCCCGTACTACAATTAATTGCGATTAATTGCAATGAAGCCGTTTTTTGTCCTCCGTTTTAGTACGCTTCATTGCAATTAATCGTAGTACGGGAACAGACCTCTAAAGTGAAGGGCCACTCCATTGTCTACTACCTCCACTGTTTGAATGCAATTTTAATATGGCGGGGACACAAAGTAGGCGTATATTTGAATTCATGGGGCTTCAAAGTGACGAACACCTGAAAATCCGTTTCACGTGAGATTTCCATACAAAATTTCTCGTGAAATTCCTTCAGGTTAATTTTTAGCTTGAAATTTCGCCATAAAGGCTAGTATTGAGTTGATCGTGAAGCAAAATTTCGACAAGTCTCCATTATATGGTTATTCTTTAGAGTGAAATTTTTGACAATGGATATAAGCGGAGGCTGTTCACTTCTAACATATAAAATGTCGATAATTTCAATTTTCGACCGATTTTGTTATTGAAAAAGCATTTGCACAATTCAATTTTCAAATCCAATTTTCAAATTCAAACACCAAATTTCGCAAACCATTCTTTACAATATTTATAATTGCCTTCAGATTTACGATTGCAAACTTAATCTTGGTAGGATTGTATTCTTACATCCATCCCAGCTTTTACAGTAAAGGACACAAGTTATACATTTTCATGTCTAATTAAAAAAACATGTAAAAATGATTACAACCATCTAGAAATTGTTTGTTAAATTCTATTGAACACGGCAGCTGTGCGTGATGGTATATATATCTGCAAAGAAATTGCAAAGATTATTTTTTACTGCTTTGAATATAATTAGGCTAATATCTTAAGTTTACGACGTATAACTGCAATATTGATAACTAGATGTTGACCGAGAAATCACTCACGAATTAAGTTTTTCCCGAATTAAAATTCGGTTTTACAATCACGAATTAATTAGGTTACGTTGTAATATAGTTCGTACAAGCGCACTCCGATTTACGACGCTTCAATCTAAGACGTTTCACTCTTACGTCACTTTTCGATTCACACTCAGTAAATCGATTAGCGGCGTTTTCGCCCCGCACTTACGACGTTTTCGTTTTGAATTTAATTTCTGTATTTGAAAATTGTACCCTTTTACCTTTTATGGATGTTTCCAGTCCACAGATTAGTATGATTCGGTTTACGTTGTTTCAAGTTACGTCGCTTTTTCCCGTAACGTAACCCTCTCGTAAATCGGGGCACGCCTGTACTTAATAAATATGAGTTCAATCAAAAGTAGAGTGTAGGAAGGACACCCAGAGTTAGTCATACCATCAGGGCAGAGAAGCATGAGATTATATTACCATCTTTCAGCTACCTTGAATCAATAATACCAGCCGATAACCATATGGGGGAAGAAATACGCGATATGCGAAGGATGAAAAGCATTTGGTTTAATTTCATTAAGTGGCATTCGGTGCCCAGATACTTGCGAGGTTTCAGAGCAAAAAGTCATACATATTATTTTATTCAGGGATATGCAACTCTCCCCCGTCGATTTTCATCGGTTCAAAATAAACTTTAACTTAAAATCAATATGTGAATGGAGCTTCCATCTGTTATTCACTGAATGACAATAATTAATCGAAAACATCACTTCTTTGCATTATTTACCTGGATAGAGTTTCTACGCCCAGCATAGTCGCCGATATTGGAAAGGTGTTCAATTTTTTTATTGATACGGTTGTAGCCTCCAAATAATTCATCGTCAGAGCTCAATACAACAACGTATTTGCCGGGATTTTCGACACCTGTGAAAATTTATTGTAATAAAAAGTAGAGTTGAAAATACTTTATTACCAATTTTGTAATCAGGGAAGCTTTTGGTTGAATGAAAGTTGAAAACAAATAACAAACCCGCTCTTTCAAAGGCAATTACTTTATCGTCTTCATGTTTCCAACTGACATATCCTGGATCACTATGAAGCCACCCATATCTATCTTCCGTAAATTGCATCGCCCTATCGAATTCATTCAAGAATTTATATTTCAATAGGGGGTCATCGACTAAATTCCATTGTCGACGTGCATAATGATATGAATCATTATTGCCGATGCGTGGAAAATCCAGCCATTCTGGATGACCAAATTCGTTGCCCATAAAGTTCAGATAAGCTTCACCGCCTAAAGTGTGCGTTATCAAACGGATCATCTTATGCAATGCTATGCCACGATCAATGATAAGTGATGGTTCGGATAGAGTAGACATGTGCGTATACATTTCCTTATCCATTAACCAAAACGCTAGTGTTTTATCTCCAACTAACGCTTGATCGTGAGATTCAGCGTACGCTACAGTCTTTTCCTTCCATCTACGATTTGATAGTGTATGAACAAGGTTACCCATATTCCAATCTTCGTCGCGTTTTTCTTTCAAAATCTCAATCCACTTGTCAGGAATCGCCATTCCGAGTCTGTAATCGAAACCAACTCCTCCCTCGGATACAGGTCGACAGAGGGCAGGCATTCCGGAAACTTCCTTAAATATGAATAGAGATATTAACAGTATTAGTGTAAGAGTAAATAATTTACTTCGGCAATAGTGACAGCTTCGGTGTTCAACTCATGTAACATAAAATTGGCCAATGCTAAGTAAATAATAGCGTCTGTATCAACATTTAAGCCAAAATATTCGTTGTAATCTCCACTGAAAGCTTCTCCGATACCCCTAGAATGGTAAAGCATTGAGGAAACACCATCAAACCTGAAATGGTGGATATTTTAAACTCACAATGTTTTAAAATCTTTTTTTTCTGCTTTCAAATGTTACCTGAATCCATCAAACCGATATTCTTCGCTCCACCATTTCAAATTCGACAGCAAAAACCGGAGCACTTCGTATTCCATGTAGTTGAAAAGTCTGCTGTCCCAAAGTTTATGTTCGCCACGTGCCCCAGAGTGAAAAAAACAACTATCCGTCCCGTCAAACATGTTCAAGCCGTCTTGAACATTTTTGCTAGCGTGCGAATGAATTACATCTAAAAGAACATAGAGTCCATTTTTATGTGCTACATCAATCATATGCTTCAATTCTTCAGGTGTTCCGTAACGACTTGATGCGGCAAAGAAACTAGTTACTTGGTAGCCAAAACTTGCGTAATAAGCATGTTCCATAATTGCCATAATTTGTATCGCATTGTAACCTTGCTTTACAATACGCGGAATAATTCTCTCTGCGAAATTATTGTAGCTTCCAACTTCATACTTTTCAGTGGCAATACCTATGTGACATTCGTATATCCTTAGAGAACTAGGCTTCTTTTGTTTAGGATACTTAAATTGGTATGTCTGAGAAACGGAAGGCTAAATTACAAGTGCATCGTTTTATAATCCCTAAAGTATACCTCTTTTTGTTCCGGAAACCAAACATATTGTTTGAAATTGCTACCTTGATTTTCTTCTTTCGCTGGTTGGCGAACGTGTGTTGCCCACGGTGATAAACGGTCAACGAGTTCTCCAGATTGTTTTCGCACAATAACTTTTACTTCTGAAAGATGTTTAATTGAAGGACTGCCATCCGCTTTGGGTGGTATAATGAGTTCCCACTTTCCATACTCTAGTTTCTTATAAGGATGTTGTTCCCAATTCCAATTATCTGAATGTTTCATAGTTAGAAAATATTGTAACAAAACTTTCATCAGTACTTACTAAAGTCGCCTGTTAAATAAAGTTGCTTCGCACCTGGAGCCCATTCTCGTGCAACTACAGAATTATCAGCTTGAAAATGAATGCCGAAATAAGAATATCCATCAGAGAATTTGATAAGACCGTCTTCTTGTTTGGTAATTTTCTCAACCCATGATTTAAAGCAGCTGTGTCTGAAAATATTATAAATTGTACGTAACATCATCCGTTAAAATGGATAAATAGTAAAGATTAATGGTTTCACTTAACATATTGGTCCGTGGATATATTTTATCAAAATATTTAGGAAATAGGGAGTTGACCATAAGTTCTTCACAAACCACTGGCCAAGTATACCATTTTTCATAAAGCGTAATAAAAAAAATGCATCATCCATTTGTATAAAAAATGGCACCTTGGGAAACATGACTACCACATACATACACATGAGCAACATGACTCTCAATGTTCCAAAAAATAATAATAAAATAATAAATCTCGTAAAGCGATCCTCCGAGTTATTAGTCCCCTAAAACATTACAGTAATTCCCATTTGAATTCTTACTGCATGGACGCCAACTTGCATGATTATTTCTACCCTTTTAATCTGATATATATTCATGTTCACAACTTCTTAAACAGTATGAACAAATTGGTCGGTAGAAAACTCATGAAGAGTGAACTGATTTACTTACTTTAACATACAAGTCTTAGAACCTAAATCGAGGTTATAATTAAGAATATGTTCCATCTGTTTGGTTTAAGATAATTGAGTTTTGTGGCCTTTTTTATTGTCGTTATTGAAACACAACTAGAAAGATTTCGATTGTATAAATGCAAAAAAGTTTGCACACCACTGTTCAAATACATCACATCGCAAGAATTGCGTTGCACAATGTGAAAGCTGCCTTAGAAGTAAATGATTTTTGAAATATTTGGAATTGTTCCTAGATTAACGGATGCAAAATCGCAGAAGTCCTCACAAATTTCTTGATCATACGTATGTGCTATAGTGGATCGCGCCAGAACAGAATAGCGAGCAATTACCATTTCACAAGTAACCTATACGTTGCTAAAAACGACGTGCAGACTACGGAACCTATCAATACAACTATTTAATCTGCAATGCAATCGCACCCAAAATTCATATAAGGAAATTTGTAAAATAAGTTTTTCGGGTGCCTTATAGCTAGCGAATACTCTTCCCGGTGTACTTAGCTGAGAAATCGTAGGAAATAAGGACTAAAACTGTTTTTAACACTGTTACCGGCTCTATGAATATGCTGCTTAGCACACTCGTTGAGATTACGTGCCCTTTATTTGACATTGATGATACGCCTTGGACATTCACAAATAGGTGTGCAAAATAAATCACTCATATTCACCGGTGTAATGGAGTTTGAGATATATAAAATCCGGATATATAAAAATTGTGCGTGTCGCGAACCAGATTTCCATCCTTTGATCGGCAATCGGCCTCACGAAGGCGAGTAATCGTGACCTTCACGGCTACAAATTTTACAAAGCCTACCTTCTCCGAATTTCCTTTTCAAATGGCTTCAAGTACGGGTCCAAAGCGAATAAATTGCTAATATCCGGCACCTCATCTTTCACGCCGTCCATATTCACTATTGGCTACTGTACCTGGATCACGCCGACTAAGTCTTACCTCAATTAAATGCACTAAGTATTTAAGCCAAGCGGCATTTTTCTCTTCAAATCTCAAATCTGCATCTACACGAGACGATTCAACATCAGTTTATAGGAGGCGGGGATGATGCGGAATAGGCAGTGTACTATGAGGCTGCGTTTACATTAGCGGAACATGTGCTAAATCTGGCTGCCATATAAAAGTCCCCCGCGGCTTGCAATCTGACAGGTATTATAGCTAACAAAAACAATGTGATGGAGCAATAGATGGTGAAGCAGAAGGGGTCCTGTACCATTAACTTTTTTACGTTTTCCTTTCGCTCAACCTCATTTGCCCTAGAGACAATTTTGTAATAATTTGTGCTGCTAGATGCTGTCAAAATTCAGAAATTTCATTCAAAATTATTTGTCCTATTTTCAAAGGACTTTTCAATTTTCAAAATTGATGACGAATACGGGTGGTAAAATAGGTCGGTGGGTAAAATGCATCAATCCGAATATTGAGTTGATTCATGTAAACGCTAAAATCAACTTTGAAGAGAATCGAGAAGGAATTCCCGTACTGAATTGGTTCGTCTAAAATGCCTCTACTATGACCGTGGACATTAACCTAACAAGAGACTATGGTTATGTGAGGGCTAATATTTGGGTTAAGCACAAACAATATAATGGAGGCATTCACCCCAGAATATAATTTTGTTCGTAAGTACAAGAATCGGAATATCGTCTATACATATGTATCACAAGCTCATGCATCAACCAAAGCAGTATTTGGAACAGGTTCGTGACTTAAAGCACATATATACATATATAGAAAAATATTCATGTTTCCAAACTTTGTAGCTCGGTTGCACCCGTGCTGAATAAATAGAATACATATAATCAAACGCGAAATTGAGCAGTAAAATATAAAATTAGATCAAGTTCATGTGGTGAAAGTTTTATCAATAGTTACTGGGCAACCAGTTTTTCGAAATAATGTATTGTGTTCATTACATTTTGAGAACTGCAATTGAAGTGAAATTCTTCGCTGAGAAGGTTGTTTTTATGAGTAGTAGACTTTTGCATTCGTCTTAAAGGAATTAATAGAATTTGGGTCTTTGAATGATATCAAAGGAATAAAACATAAAAAATACCGATCGCTTTCGAAATTACTTAAACTAATATATAAACACTTTTAGGCAAAATGTGCAGTTGTGGTGTCCTTTGCTGTGTATCATGTGATCATTGTTATTCCTTTCTGTGCTCGGATGTGCATATTTGCTACCATACGTGCTCTAGTACTCATTGTCATCATCATTGTCGGTTCTATCGACATCGTTGTTATTGCTGCCCGAGGCGAAAATGCTTGCTAATATAAATTTAATTTGAAAAACGAAATGGAAGTTCTGACAAACGACTGGTGGCATGCCCAGAAAAATATTCTCAAAGCTAAATTGTTCAGCTAACTGCAACTTAACAACTCTACCACCAGTAAAAAATCAACAGTTTATTGAAAAAAACAATGTTTATTTACTTGCAAGAATTTTAGAAATTTTCAAATGAAATTCAACATTAAGTGATAAAAACATGTAATAACAGAATCGGTAGTCTGGTTTGCGTTTACACATTTTGGAAGTGCAAACTTTAGATGCACAAAGCTAGTTTCTTGCACGCGTTCGTTCAGCCTGAG
Source organism: Nemotelus pantherinus (assembly GCA_963978885.1). Taxonomy (NCBI): domain Eukaryota; kingdom Metazoa; phylum Arthropoda; class Insecta; order Diptera; family Stratiomyidae; genus Nemotelus; species Nemotelus pantherinus. Next base: position 238,045,446 of record OZ022263.1, read on the forward strand.
ACCTATAGTGAAATTTATGAACCCACAAAGGTTCTATTTAATTTTGGATAATTGAGAATTCTTAGTTTACAATAAAGGCTTTGAGGTTTCAAAAAACTGTTTTTCAAAACCTTGTCGGTATTGTTTGAGCAAATAAATGTCCTATTTTCAAACGACTTTTTTTGGTTTCAGAACTAAAATATGAATGAAAACTAAAGGCAGAATGTTAGGCACGGAGTAGTATTATTAAACTAGTTTATCTAGCACGAATAACTTAAAACATTTTTAATTCAAGTGGCTTTGCCATGTAAAGTGTATTTTAAAAGTAATATAGCTTCTTGTTGATAAAGAACGGTAGAAATTGTATTTAGTTTATCAGATTATGTGTTGGTAACACGATCTCCAATATATGGCCTCTTCGGCAATATTTAGCAAAGCGCATCATCTGTCTAAAGCATAGTAATGAGTTCGATTTCACGTGAAATTTTCATACAAAATTTCACGTGAAATCTGTTTCGGCGAAAATTTAGCTTGAAAATAAGCAAGAGTGGTACTGTGTTCTTAAGCATAGTACTGAGTTCGATTTCACGTGAAATTTTCATACAAAATTTCACGTGAAATCTGCTTCGGCAAAAATTTAGCTTGAAAATAAGCAAGAGTTGTACTAAGTTCTTAGCATGAAAAGTTGCTTTGCACTTGCTTTCGCATTGAAAACGTAGATGGCACTGAAACATGTCTCCAATCATTTCACGCATGGCCTTTTTCACGCCAATTTAGTTTGTGCAGTTCATTCTTTCGAGCGGAAAAGTGACATTTGGTGTTTCAATTTGAAAATGGAGCAGTGAAAATGTCTTTCCAATAAGAAAATCAATCGAAAAGTTAAATTCATGACATTTTATCCGTCAGAAATGAGCATGGTCTCTGCTTTTCTCAATTGTCAAAATTTTGCAACTTCGAAGCAACTTTTCATGCTAAGAACACAGTACCCAACTTGCTTATTTTCAAGCTAAATTTTCGCCGAAACCAATTTCACGTGAAATTTTGTATGAAAATTTCACGTGAAATCGAACTCAGTACTATGCTTTAGCATGAAAAGTTGCTTTCGCGTTGAAAACGTAGATGGCACTGAAACATGTCTCCAATCATTTCACGCCAATTTAGTTTGTGCGGTTCATTATTTCGAGCTAAAAAGTGACATTTGGTGTTTCAATTTGAAAATTGAGCAGTGCAAATGTCTTTTCAATAAGAAAATCGATCGAAAATTGAATTCTTGACATTTTATCCATCCGGAATGAATAGTGTCTCTGCTTTTCTCCATTGCCAAAATTTTCGCTCCAAAGAATGACTTATCTGAAATATCTTTTACGCGACAAAAACTTAGAAACCAGTCTCCGGATAATAGGAAAATAGACTCTATTCCCTGATTCAACCGAGCAGCACCATTCACATTAGTAATTGTCAGAGAAATGTCAAACAATTGTCATTGTGCAATTCCCAATAAATCTTACTAACGATAGGACTACACCATTTTAAAAAGTAGCTTAATACCTGTCAGATTGCAAGTCGCGATAGGCCTTTTATATGAAGGCCAGCCCCTGGACATGGACGGTATAACTTTCCACCATTAGCCCCTTCAATCCTCTCGTGCACAAAGCATGTTAAAGTTGCCTTTACGCCATTTCGCTCTCATTGTCAAAATGGAGGGGAACTACTTGGATTTGACCCGATTTGACAATGAGCAGACAAAAAATTACTACCATCCCCTTCAATGTAAATCTTATGCTTGAGTTACAATCAATGCAACCAACATTCGCTGCCAAGTTTTGTTAGTGGAACGAGTTACAATCAATGCAACACAACATTTACCGTCATCTGTCACTGGCTACATTAACGAAATTGTTGTTTGATAATATGGATCCTTTACAGTCTCGGAAGGTGATATCAGTGAGTATTTGATCCTTTAAAAGCTGCAACGTATATTGCAGAGCAAAAATGAGCAAAAGAAAAACAAATTTTGATTGTCATTTGCATATGACATTTCCCATTTCCCGGACTCTCATAGGAACAGGTGGAATTGGATATTTTCAAAAATGTTGTTGCCATGCCAAGTTTGAGATATGAGCAAACTCTGCTGCGCAACAAAGCTGTGTTGCATCATTGTAACTGCTCTCATACGTTCTCATGGGTTCAAACTCATTTTGTTGTGCAACAAATGTTGGTTGCATTGATTGTAACTCTAGCTTTATGGGCATGTCCACTCCATTTCTACTCCCTCACCCTGAGTCTACATTGGCCATGGGCTCTGCCATAAGCCCTAACCATAGATGAGTCTGCGGCCGTAATCGTCTGTCAAAACCGACCGGTTTTAGAGCAAAAAAGGCACTTTTAGACGTACGCAAACGTGAGTGAATTTAAGTGCCCATACAACGCATAAGCGAACGTATGTCAAGTCGTATCTCATTACCACTTTACGTACGGACAGCTCATAGTAAAAATTGAGCAAAAGATTGCTTAAGGAGCATGCCACTTTTCTGGCTGTTCGGTAAGTTATGTTTGGGTGCAACATATGCTTTGCGTAGTTTACCTCGGCGCATACGTCAACGTACGGACGCAGACTCATCACTAGTTGGACCTATATGCGATGGCAACGAATGTCAGTTTATGGCATGTCATCTGATGCCTGGGCAACGGCATGTCATGCCATATCATTTTGAAAATATGATTCAGCAGTGAACATATGCCCGCTATCCGGTGTTATAGAGCACTGCGAAGGTTAGAGAAAGCAGAATGTGAGGAAAGGCGCAAATTGAGGAGGAGGCGAACATACATTTCCATAAGCAATCTTTTTTTTGTATTCGTTTAGGGTTTGTAACACTACTTCCCTCGACATCGCCATTTTGAAAATGAACAACTGTCAGAATATGAAAATGAACAACTGTCAGAACTCACCATCTCCCATGGCCAATGTGGACGCGGCGTCACTGATGAAGGCCATGCTGCGAACCAGTTTTTCGAAACAAGTTTGACGTTTCGGACCACGTTTCACAGCTTTCCGAAACAGTTGCGGGAAGCAGTTTCGCGCAGTGTGAACGCACGCTTAGATTAGTCGATCCGATCAGAATTTTATTTAGATCGGAACATTTGAAACACACTTAAGTTCTGTTCATGTATGTGACTTTCCAATGCGACATACTTCACCATTGTAGATTCACTTTTTTGTAGATTCACATTCTAGATTCACATTGTAGTTCACCATTCACCAACTAGCTGAATTTTATTCGCTCGATCGAATCACATCGAAAACCTACTTTGACTTCTCAGATATTTTCATTGCAATCCAAGAATCCAAGTCAGCCCAAGTCGCTCCGGTTTGTATATTATGCTAATGGTCGCGTAAATGCTATTTAGGTTAATCGCAATACAGCGTGTTCCGCTGCGGCAAACGCAGTGCTCCACAGGGGGAGGCGTGAATGCCGCAGTTGAATTTGGTGAATCACAATGCAGCGACAATGTCGCTGTCAATGCAACCAAGGCACCAACCAAATTCATTTTTTTTTTCTTTTGTATTGCTACATACTGCTACATACTGTTGTTGTATTAGGTTGGCTTATCCAGTGAGGTAGTAGAAATGGAGTGGACATGCCCATAAGATTTACATTGAAGAGGATGGTAGTAATTTTTTGTGTGTTCATTGTCAAATCGGGTCTAATCCAAGTAGTTCCCCCCTGGCTGTGATATCCCCCACGGACGGTATAACTTTCCACCATTAATCCCTGCAATCCTCTCGCGTACAAAGCATATTAAAGCTGCCTTTACGCCATTTCGCTCTCATTGTCAAATTGGAGGGGAACTACTTGGATTTGACTCGATTTGACAATAGTACTGTATACAGCGGACGTTTAGTCCGCGGACTAAACACCAAATTCCACCTAAATTTTTTAGTCCATGTGCTGTATACACTCGTGGACCGACCTAAATTTAGGTCGGTCCACGATTTCAAGCGACCTGACCTAAATATAGGTCGTGGACTATAATCGTTGTAAACACACGCGACCTAAACATTGATTTTTGCGCGACTATTAATAATGTATGTATGTTGAATATAAGCTCATAACATTCCCCTTTGACACAATATCATTGAAATAAACATGTTTGAGAGACAAATGAAACTATAAAAACAGTGCATGAAGGAAAATTAAACTAAATGACAGCTGTCATATACGAACGAGGACTAAATTCCACCTAAGCAAATTTTAGGTCGGGTTCGTTGTAAACATCTGAGGACTAAGTTCATTTAGTCCGCGCTTTAGGTCAGGTCACTTTTGGTCCGCCCGGTGTAAACCGGCACAATGAGTAGCTAAAAAATTACTACCATCCCCTTCCATGTAAATCTTATGGGCATGTCCACTCCATTTCTACTACCTCACTGGTTACCATACAAAACAGTGCATTCTAATTTTTTTACAGCACTTCGCCGCAGCCCACTGCTTTGCCGCAGTGGAAAACGCTGTATTGTCATTAATCTAATTCGCACATCCTCAACTACTGTATCAATGGTTTTGTGTGTATCGATGTATTGATCAGTCGTTCCCATCGCTCTAAATTTAATGGGATAGACAAACTATTTTGGTTCATATAATCTGGAGGTTAGGCGGAGTTGACCGCGGATCTAGAATAATCAAACAGAAGAAAATGTCTGCCTTACGAATTGGTAGAAAAGTGGTATTACGCGCTGCCATGACGAAGCAGCTTCTAATGACGGTTAGGAATATGAGTGAACAAGCTAGCCTTTCCAAAGAATACTTCGAAGGACTTGTGAACGGAAGCAAAGTGGTTGTGTTCATGAAAGGTGTTCCAGAAGAGCCACGCTGTGGGTTTAGTAACGCTGTTGTTCAAATTCTGAAAATGCATGGTGTCACTTACGACAGCTATGATGTTCTGTCGGATAACAAACTGCGGGAAGGTATCTTTAAGTAAACTAATACGGCGTATTGAAAACTTGAGCATTTAATAGGTGTGAAAGATTTCACGAAATGGCCAACGATCCCTCAAATATTTGTGGATGGCGTTTTTATCGGTGGCTGTGATATCCTTGTTCAAATGCATCAAAACGGCGAGCTTGTTCAAGAACTTAAGAAGTGTGGAATTACTAGTAGACTGGACAATTTGTCTTCCAAATGAGTTTTAAGAGGTCTGGTCAACACAAAAATCGTGATTGTTGCTATTGCGTAATTGCTACATAAGCATGTTTCAAGTATTTAGAGTTAAATAGCACAGTAAAGCGTGAAATATGTCGCCATGTCAGATTCAAGTCCACATGTAAATTATATTGGATATCTGTTTGTATGGGGAATAAAATTGAAATGCGAAAATAATTTTGGATTCTACTTCTATGGCCAACGGGAGTAATATTAATACTGTACTCAGTACTGGTAGAATTCATTAGGCGTGTTTTTTTGCTCCTCTATCCAGTAGAGAATAGGATATACGCATTGGAAACAACAACACTCCTGCACCAGTGAATTCACTAGTACAGAAATTGGGTAAAACTGGACGGTAAAACTGGACTTGATGCCCCACACAGCTGTTACATGAATTGGTAAAACAGGACTTGATGCCCCACACCCGGGAAATCCCGCCACCAGAGGGCGAAAAGGTGGTAGAAGGGTTGAAAAAATGAAGAAAAACAGACAAATTCATACAAAAATATAAAAAAGAAGGGGTAAACTGGACTTGATGCCCCACACCCGGGAAATCCTACCACCAGAGGGCGAAAAGGTGGTAGAAGGGCTGAAAAAATGAAGAAAAACAAACAAAATTATGCAAAAAAATAAAAAAGAAGATAAAACAATTAAGAAAAAGAAAAAAAAGAAAGAAAAGAAGCCCCAAAAGCAAACGCACAACCACAAAAACACAAACATATTAGCCCGACATCTATCGGCAAAATTCATGTAACAGCTGTGTGGGGCATCAAGTCCAGTTTTACCAAAAGAAGATGGTAAAACTGGACTTGATGCCCCACACAGCTGTTACATGAATTTTGCCGATAGATGTCGGGCTAATACGTTTGTGTTTTTGTGGTTGTGCGTTTGCTTTTGGGGCTTCTTTTCTTTCTTTTTTTCTTTTTCTTAATTTTTTTATCTTCTTTTTTATTTTTTTGTATAATTTTGTCTGTTTTTCTTCATTTTTTCAGCCCTTCTACCACCTTTTCGCCCTCTGGTGGTAGGATTTCCCGGGTGTGGGGCATCAAGTCCAGTTTACCCCGGGAACAGACCTACTGAAAAATACTGAAAAGTGTCAAACGGAGTAAATATTTTCAAATGTGCGCGACAAGCAACATATTTTTTGCGTAATGTTGCTATGAAGGTCGAATGTTTTTGTGGCGATAATTTATTACCGCTAAGGATGACATTAGGCGCGTTTTTTTGCTCCTCTATCCAGCGGAGAGTAGAGTAGACGCATTGAAAACAACAACACTCCTACACCAGTGAATTCACTAGTACAGAAATTCTATGCGTCATTTGTAGTTCACGTGTTGAAGTGTAGAATGTGCTGATAGAAAAAAGAAAAGCTCATGAGAAGTTGTATTTTTTTCTGTGAGGTGGCTTTCGGGTTTTCAGGGTTATGTTGAATGTTTTGGTAGTTAGGAAATTAGAAAAAGCCCTCAAAATGTGTAGAAAGTTAGAAGAAGTAATTTTCTGTTAGTTCTTTTTCTATTTTCTATCGATTGTAATAGTTTATACTCGTTATTTTCTCCCTTTATTTACAGCTGTTTAGTGGTACCACAGCGAATATAGCAACCTATGTCAGTCTTAGCGAAAGCACTGCTGTTTTATACTAGATCGTTGTTTTTGCGGCATAGTTGTACTCTGCTCTGCATCGGAGCAAAAAAACGCACCTGGTGATTATAATAGGTGCGTTTTTTTGCTCCGATGCAGAGCAGAGTACAACTATGCCGCAAAAACAACGATCTAGTATAAAACAGCAGTGCTTTCGCTAAGACTGACATAGGTTGCTATATTCGCTGTGGTACCACTAAACAGCTGTAAATAAAGGGAGAAAATAACGAGTATAAACTATTACAATCGATAGAAAATAGAAAAAGAACGGTAAAACTGGACTTGATGCCCCACACAGCTGTTACATGAATTTTGCCGATAGATGTCGGGCTAATATGTTGGTGTTTTTGTGGTTTTGCGTTTGCTTTTGGGGCTTCTTTTCTTTCTTTTTTTTCTTTTTCTTAATTGTTTTATCTTCTTTTTTATCTTTATGCATAATTTTGTCTATTTTTCTTCATTTTTTCGGCCTTTCTACTACCTTTTCGCCCTCTGGTGGTGGGATTTCCCGGGTGTGGGGCATCAAGTCCAGTTTACCCAAAAGAACTAACAGAAAATTACTTCTTCTAACTTTCTACACATTTTGAGGGCTTTTTCTAATTTCCTAACTACCAAAACATTCAACATAACCATGAAAACCGAAAGCCACCTCACAGAAAAAAATACAACGGGTGAACTTGGATACTTGTGCCCATGAATTAGTGTAGTCGCTCACCGCAAGGGGCACACCAATAAGTAAAGTGAATTTTGCAACACTTCTAAAGCACTCAAACTGTGCGTTGTGTGGATGAAAATGACGGAATGGGGGTAGGAGGAATGGAAAAAAATTTGAGGTTGTGTTGGTGGCGAACAATAAAGAAATGGTTATGTATGTGGCGAATAATGTAAATGCGATAAAAGGTATGCAGGTGAATAATAGGTGAATGGAAATGAGTAGAAGAGAAGAGTGGGAATATGCTGAAATGTTTAAAAAAACGATAAATGTTAAAAATATCTTGAGTAAAGTGCAAGTTATGCGATTTAAGCAAGAGTGTATGAAAATGCGTAGAAGTACAAAATGCTAATATTTAGAAGAGTAAAAAAATTTAAATATTTTAAAAAATCAAACTTCGATGACGGATTGGAAATTATCTCTACCCAATGTGCTTGCTAACTGATAAGTATTCCATATAAACAATTGCGGTTAGGGTCAAAGTTTTCAATTTGTGTTCTCACAAGTAAAAGTGTTTTGAAATTTTTCGGAAAAAAATTTGCAGGATAAATAACAAAAAATGTTGCTGTAAATGCATATAATCTACAACTAGATATTAATTCAGCGATATATGCAACATCTAAGTTTTTGTCTGTATCATGATGCATAGTGATGAAAACTTGATTTGAGAGGCGTAGCTATTGATTGAAAATATAGCAAAGTAATGGGTTGCAAGTACCAAGCAAATAACTTGCATCCACACCGCATGAGCCGATTAATAGATAAAATATTACAATTTATAGTTACAATTTCTTAATAAAAGTTACTTAGTTTTGGCACACAAATTGCAGAGTTTAATAATGTGAAACGTGCCATATCAATTGCTCTTAATCCGATCGAATATGTATTTTAAATTAACCTAACGAATATTTTTTAGACTTGAATAATAAAAGTAAGAATCGCAGTTCAAAGCATTGTTTGATTCATAAATTGTAATGTATTTATCCGGGTGTGGCTGAAATACTAAGGTTGTTAAGTAAAAGGTTCGCAAAAGTGGAATTGATTAACGATCTATCGATCGTTTGTTGCTATTGTAACGAATATGAAACACTTTTATAAGCAATAATTTTTATTTTCACTAAAAACTCTTTAATGAAAGTCATATAACAATCGACGAAACCTACTTTTCGAAGATAATTTAAAAGCGGTCTGATTTTTTTTACTGATTTTATAAAGCTTACAAAACGATGATTTGGATCGAGTTTTGTTTGACTAATTTCGTTTCCAGTAGCACTCAAACTGGAAACAGCCGTGCATTCAATTCGAAAACGAACAAAGCTTGTGGGCACACCTATCCAAGATCTTGCATCATATGAGATGCAAATAATATAATTTTTTTGTTAAATGCTCAATGAATAAAAGGTTGTTGAGTATAATAATAAATGGAATTAGGTGTATCATGTGCAGTACTTTAGATTCAAGTTGAATCCGTTTTTACTGTAATTAATTTAATTATAATGGAAATGTATGTAGATATCTTATAACATTGCACACTGGTTACAGTTTCCCGATGTGCCAGCTAGTAGGCAAATTATTGTTTTAAGACTAAAGAAAAAGATGTGATCTGCTATGAATGTGTATATATGCAACATGCAAGATTGATGGGATCTAACAGGGTAGTAGCAAAGACGTTGACTCTATGATGCATGCGCGTTAAAATTGAATGGAAGCGAAGTAAATTTGGGGTAAGAAATCAGTTATAAATATTCGATGTGATTTTTGAAGAATACTGGTGAATATATGAGAGCAAAGAATCACTAGGATGGAAGAATTCATAGAATGAACGGCTACTAGTTTTGAAAGTATGCACTGTTTGGTCACATCAGTTAGATATACACTATGAGCTTAGTTAAATTTGAATTTTTGATCGTCCCACAATTAGAAAACAATTCTATTTGAACATGGTTATTTCACATTAACGTTTAGAAAAATCTTCTTTTTGATAATCGACAGAGAAATTTTAAGATGAAATAGCTCGACATCGCCAAAAACCAATAAACATGTTATTCAATAAGGACATAACAATTCACCGAAAAATCACCGTTGTAAGTGAACACGTCATCCGATTGAGCTGAAATACTCAAGATACAGTGGTATATATGTGGAACAGGTCCTAGTTTCACCAAATGTTGGTTATCTTTAGTGCTTTGGCACCGACTGCCATTTAATTGATATTTTAAGTGATCTTAAAGTTCTAACAACAAATAAATTTTCAAAAAACCAAGTATGCGAAATAAATTTTTGAACGTATTTCAAACAGGCATATACGTTTTTGGCGTTACATTACGCTATCATTTAAACAAAATTGTAAGCCTATGTGTACACTAGGCTCTCGCTAGGAGTGGCGTGAAATTAACTACAATGAAACCATCACTGCAAACGTGCTCGCGGAAGTCACGTGAACAAAATTCAATTTCAGACTTAAAAATAACATGTGTACTACATTTGAAATAAATTTCAGCCCCATATCTTAATTATTCGGTGTTTTATTTAAATACAAAATTATTGTCTTTATTTTAAAACCCTTGTATAATAATTAACGTTCTGATGGCATTAATATATTTGAATCATATCTTGCGGTCTCGTAGTCATAGTTGGTGGACTTTCTTTTCCAGAGGACTTTGTTTTTAAAATCTATCAAGAGTATCCTTTCTGAGTCATCTACCATGACTTTTCCAGCAGATGGTGACACCTTGAATTTCTTCGGTGGTGGTGTGCGTATTTGTGTCACTGCATATAACCTTGTTTGGACTCAGGATTGTAATGATCAATCCAAGTTTTGTCTCCAGTAGCGATTCGACTCAATACTCCACCCTCGTCTTCACTACACCTTGCACTACATCTTATTCATGCCAGGATGATTTGTATAATATTTAAAATGGTTGTATCTGGCACTGCAAGCATTTCTGCGAGCCGTTTCTTTTCACTTAGATTGACCGTCCTGCTCGCGGGTCGTCTTCTTTTTTGGTTTAAAAAGACAAATTGGAAAGGATGCCTTCTTTTCCATTATGATTTGAGCCTACTTTCCTTGTTTGGCAAGGATCTTTAAAACAGTGTGGTACTCGATTATATTTTATACTTTCTTCCAGATTGAGTTGCTTGGTCGACGAAGGTTCAAAAACTAATGGCTCGATGAAAATAAAACTTACAATTGATACTTATGATACGTCTCTGAAGCCATAATTTTTCATTAAACTACATTAAACATTAACGATGTACCTGCTCAATTCGCGAACTTAATGACCCACCTTTCAAGCTATTAATACTGTAGATTAAGTTACATTGGGAAAATATTGTACCGTTCAATTACACAAATCATTTTAAATGATTAAATGATGATTGAATAAATATTCTGCTAACTTATGCAGCGTGTGTATAGGTTTAGGGCGCATGATCAGGATTCTCGCCATCAGTCTACAGCTCAATTCCGGCACATGACACTCAGCTTTTTTCTTCATTGCATATATTATATTTTACCTTTCATAGGGCTCAAAATGCATACATCAAATTTAGTTCAGTTTGATCTGAAATTTAAATTGTTGGACTGATGAAAATTTCAGTCATATTTTTGGTAGTATGGGTTGGATTAAGCGCCAAGCCTAACTGTTGCAAGAGTATCCAGAAGAATAAAATCGAATAATTCTAATATGCACGAAAACATAATTCATTATAACTGCATGCATTGAAACATAATTCGTAATAAATCCTTTTACTGCACAATAACAGACAAAAGTCTAATTTGTTCTGATTTCACATGCACATCTGTAGGACAGTTTGCTGTGCATTGCAAATTAAGTAAGAATCACGCAAAATATTAGCTAGACTCTAACGCAACTTTGAGGCAAGTGGCACTAGTTTCGTATAACTTTTTCTCATTTGCTTCCATCAAATGTACGTAAGTAAAGAGCTGGTGAGATTTTACAAAAGAAATTTTAATTTGGGGGCCAACATAATAACGATTTCGATCGAATTTGCTTGAATTAATTTCAACTCAGCGGCCCTCAAACTGTAGCAAGTCTTGACTTCCATACAAAATCGGGTGGGGCACATCTACCCAAGATCTCCGTTCATATGAACTGCAACTTATATATTTTTGGGCATTCAATGTGGAATGAATTAAAGATTTATGAGTACAATAATAAATGAAAATGTGTACATCATGTGCAGTACTTTGCGTGCGAGTATTTCGGTTTTTACGTTAATTAGCACGTACATATGCATGCTGTTCGGAGTGGAAATGCATTTAAATACCTTATTAGTTGGACTTTGAATACATATTGATTTTGTAATGTTGCACACTGCTTGCAATTTCCCATTATGTAGGCTTGCAGTCAAATGGCTGTTTTAAGGCCCATGAAAAAATTGCAACTGGGTATTAAATTTTACAAGATCGGGATAGGCTATTATAAATGACGTTGACTCGATGGTGCATGCACACTAAATATGCGCGTTCGCACGTATGAATGAATAGAAACTAAATGAATTTGGAGTAATAGTGTAGTATTGATATTCGATACGATGTTTATACAACCTTTTCACCTTCGAGCATTAAACTAGAACAACCAGTCTTCTTTTCACATGTTTTTTGAGTTGAGGTTCTTGGATGCTCTAGCGAAATTCCTTAACAAATGAAGAATGTGAACAATGTATCTGATTACTCACGTTTTTTGTTTGAACTGGTTAGCGGATAATAAAACAAAAATTATTTAGCGGACTGTTATGGCACAAACCGTTAATAGTTCAAATTCTCAGGTAAGAACATGACTAAATATTAAAAAAGGAAATACATTTTTGCTAATCATATACATGGTTAGAGAAATATAAATTTTTACTACTCAATCGCCAATTTAAAAACTATTTTACATTTTTTTCTATGATAATGCCAAAGCTCAGGGGATTACCATTTGAAGCAAATGCTTAGCTATGCGGCAAGGAGACACAAATAAGAGATATATATATCAATTATTCCATTATTCTCTTTTAATGTGCCACATTATTTCTTGTTTTCTAAAGCTCTGGTGCTATGCCCAATCGCCACTAAAACTATGATATGATAATTAATGCAGTGCTGGCATCATGTCCAGTTTGTGGCTATTAGAACAACACAAATACAGCCATGAGCATACAGCGGGATTCGAAACCACAGACAGTAGATCTAATTGGTTATAGATATAGATCTAATTGGTCGCAATGTGTTCCGATATTATGACTTCCGTCATTTTTTCTCGTAGATTTTCCCACAGAGAGATAACCTTTTTCAATTTCAAGATTGCTTATATGTGGCAATTTAAAACACACGGAGGATCAATTTTTTGAAAAGAATTTCACGTCCCTGCTCTAGCTATAGCGGTGTCCACTAATTCATCATAAATCAGAAATGTATATTTTTTATAGGCATAAACTCGTCCTGTTATTTCGTTATGATCCGATGTTTCTCTCAGAAGCTATGACCAATAAAATCTTTGAAAAATTTCCTTGTCTACTTTTAAGCAATCAGCGCCCACATAGAATTAAAAATTACCAAACCGTTATCATAGCCAATCATTCATATCCCATACTGACTTCACTATAATTGTCTTTACATAGACATATAGAAAAATAATCATTAAATGGTCGCTGCTGCCAAAGTGTAAAAATTTCATTTTAACTTGACATGGGCCTACCTAAAATTTCAGCTCGATTGCGTGCAAGTTATGCGATTTAAGCGAGAGTGTTTATGTGAGAGGCGTTGTTATTGATTGAAAATATAGTAAAATAATGGGTTGCAAGTAACAAGCAAATAACTTGCTTCCACACCGCATGAGCCGGTTGATAAATAAAATATTATAATTTATAGTTACAATATCTTAGTAACAATTCCTTAGTAATTTTGGCAAACCGAATATTATTGTTCGACTGAATAGATATGTACCTTAATTTGAATATATCATTTTTCAGATTGATCACCATCCAAGCTAGAAACAAAGAAGTTAACTTTTCGGTTCATGCAGAAACAGAGATGTTAAACGAGCTGTCGCTCGCAGAGGAACTCCTTGGGATGCAGGAAATAACTTGTAGCCACATCGGATAAGCCAGATAATAAAATATTATAATTTATAATTACAATTTATCAATAAAAGCGGACTTAATTTTGGAAAATTTTGATTATTTTCACCATACCGAATACTTATAAGTTACAGTGTATAAGATCGAGTTTTTGGTGAAAGTAGTGATTTGTGAAATATACGAAAGTTCTTTCAAAATGGTAGAGCATGCTCTTTACAATGCAAGTGGAAAATATAAATGTGACATGATTAATATGTTATATAACTTTGCTAAATAAATAAGGCTATGCCAAAAGCTACAGTAGATTGAACTGACAATCTTCCGGCCCAGTTTTCGTACTAAAAAGTTTGGCCTATCAATAAATTTGAAAATGTAAAGATCTAAGCGTGATATTTGAATATTTGATGTTTAAAAATATTTTGTATGGTGCTTATGATTTTTAGGCTCAAATGTCCAAAGAGGATTGCTGGTACTTTATATTAATTTCATCATTCGTCATTGCAGACTTAAGTCACGTGACATATGCGATAACAACCTGTACGCATTTTTCACAAACAGAACGAATATTTTTTGGACTTGAACTTCTGAAAAAATAATAAAACTAAGGATCGCAATGCGAAACATATTCATAAATTGCCGTGTAGATGGCCGGAATTTTGAGACAATCATCCTATTTATCTGTTTGTGGCTAAGTTGTTATTGTAACGCAAATGAACCAATTTTTAAAATAATAATTTGGATCTCAACTAAAAGGTCCTTAATGTGTGGCATCAGCAGGGGCGGATTTGCCACTAGGCCCGGTAGGCCCGGGCCTAGGGCGGCAAATTTTCGATTTTTGTTGGGGTGGTCACTTCGATTTTTTTTGAGGCAGCAATATTTTTTCTGTCATATATCTGAGTTGAATGAGCCTAACACCTCAAACCAACCGGATTCTCTAAAAAATCAATGCACACTGAAATTCTCATCTGATAATTTTTTTCGGACATTGAAAAGTTTGACTTATAATAAATATCGAAATGCGATCACGGTAGAGGACCAAAGAAACTCAAAAATGCCTAAAAAGTACCTAGAAAGTATCTGAAAATACATTCAAAGAGCCTAAAAATACCTAAAAAGATCCTAAAAGGAACCCAAATAATACCTCTTCAATTTACGAAAAGCTAATCAGAGGTAAATATTTGCATGCGTTGATTTTTCAGAGATTTTTTTTTATTATTATGGTACAGCGTATATCAACTACATGCGAATCTCTCTTTATTTTTTATGTATTTTTCAAATTCTACTTCATTACTGAAATTAAGTTCTATAAAAAAAACGGAATCTAGAATATCATAGGTCAAAATATCTCGGGTTCATCCTTAGTTAATAACAAATCGTACATTAATTTACAGTAGTCGAGTGCATAGTTGATCTCCAGTCAAGTGCGAAAGCAAACTTTGAACGAAATAGTAAACTTACTTATAATTTATGAACGAAGACGTTGGATTTATATGCGATGTTAGGTGCTTTTAGGCTCATTACCGTGTGTGTATTTTTATAATTATTTGTGTGGCAAGTGAATGAACCGGTGTCGGTATTATTTTGATATTCCTTTGTTGTGAGCTCGGGCGCAACGAAAAATAGCGAAATTTTCTAGGGAATCGAAAAAAATCACGCATTGTTTCATATAATATTATTCACAAAAAGGGCGGCAAATATTTCTGAGGCCTAGGGCAGCGAAATGGACAAATCTGCCCCTGGGCATCAGTGCTGTCGTTTAATTGCAATTGCAATATATATGTTCGATATTTATTGCAACATTGCATTTGAGTTTCATCAATTGCATTTTACAAAATTTGCTACTTGTTAGTCTTTGCTACTCTGCTCTCTGTTTACTTCTATATGAAACTGCTAGCAAGTTTGAATGAAGAATCTATAAGCATTTCGAAAAAAATTCGAATATGGGAGGTAAACGCCAACCTTTTTTGATCATTGCTCCAGGGTCTTCACAAAAGGGTCAAATTATGTAAAAAAAAAATTTAAAAAGTTTGAGCATTTAAACAAAATTATTGCTGTAGGAGCTATGATTTGTTTCAAATTTCAGAGCCCAGAATTGTTATGTTTGTAATATCAACTGATTTGCTTCTGAAATAGCGAACAAAATGAGACTGGGGAAAACCAAAGCAATATGAACAATTAACAGTGCCAAGTTACGTGAAGGCGTAAATTTTATTGCAAAAATGTTTAAAAATTAAAAAAAAATCGTTTTTAATGAATAAATCGACTGATATAAGAGAAGTAAAATGTTTCAAAACATGTTACTTCGGTTTTGTTCGTAGATGAGTTAAAGGTATATTTTGAACACTAAGTATTTTAGAAGAATTCAGTGCAAAATCGATTTTCAATTTGGTCATCCAAATTTTGGAAAAATTCAAAATTCAATACCAGTCGAAAATATAATTGGATGTGCTGTGTGGTATGGATAGGTGGTAGTGGAGTGCATGTACGTCCCATCATCTCCATTTCTGTTGATATGAAGCTTTGACAAAATTAGCAAATCTCACGAGTAACACTAACTTATTTATTTATTTCATGGAATTTACCCAGCTTTAAAGGTATTTCAACATTAAGGTGGACAACAATTTTTGAGCAGTGTATGCTTTAACATAACTTTAAAAAAAGACAAAATCTAAATAGAATGGTTTTTTTTTCGAAAGTATGCACCGTTTCTCATCAGATATCAGCTCATAGTTCATACCTGACTATGTGGCTACTTCCAGTGGAAGATTATTGAATTGTATTTATATTAGTTAAAATTTTTGTCATCTGCCAGTTTTAGCCAACGATAATAACTTCTCATAGAAGTGAAAAAAGAAATTCTATATAATAATGCTTTCAAGGGCTTTATCCACAAAATGATCCATATTTCCGGATCAAATATTCTCCGCTTGGAAAAGCGCTGGAGAGAAAAAGGGACCGCAATTTAATACTTCTATGAAAAATTAAATGTTATGCACACAATTCGTAGCATATTTTCGTCTATTATATAAAATATACAATGCTACTATAAAACTGAATTTAAAACTGTCTTGAGAAATTTAATACGTAGAGAATATTGAAGTTAAAAGTGGTTGATATCTTGATAAGGTTAGAATATTATGAAATTAAAATATTTTTTCATTTGCACCAAATCTCATATTTTAATGTGTAGCATTGAAGATGAAGATAAAATCCTTTTAAACGTTATCTCTTTGAGTCAATGTTAGAAACTTGCAAGATATATTTTTAAAAGATTTGACTTAAATCATATTACTTTAAATAATTTAACAATTATAGGCTCCCAAAAGTTAGGATTTCTGTTGATATATATATATATATATATATATATATATATATATATATATATATATATATATATATATATATATATATATATATATATATATATATATATATATATATATATATATATAGTTGAATGCTTTCCAGCACATGGACATGAAGAACTAGACAACGAATGGGAGATACACTAGTCAATTTGGATTTTGTGAATTGAACATAACGCCAAAAACGAATATTGCAGAATATCGGACTACAGTGTTTAAGTTGTAATTTTTCCCAACGTACCCATATGCCCAAATGTAAGAAACTTTATATCAGACTTATGAAACTTTCCGCTTGGTTGTGCGTTATACGAAAAAATAAATTGATTGCAACCATTAACTTTTGTATAGAATATATAAAATCGAAAATATCCTGAACCCAAATGCAAACACAAATCGGCACATTCTGCACTGAAAACCCGCTTTCTTTGTTATATTTCGAATAGATTGAGTAGAGAGTTCCTTTTCAACTCGTTCTTTTCCCTTAATTCGTAAAACTGAGGCACTTAATTTATTTGTTTTTTTCATGTTTTCTAACGTCGCAAAATACATTCACAGATTTCTGCACCTACCGAGTTCCTTTTCACAGTCAATTTTAACAACACACTCAATAAAATTACTTTTTCAAAACATTTTTCAAGCTAGACTGAATAGAAATACCATATTTTCATGATTTTAACTATATTTAACGATATTTTTTTGCAGAAATTACAAATAATTTAAGATAAAACTGCGCTGTGCCATAACTTTTATATATATATATATATATATATATATATATATATATATATATATATATATATATATATATATGTATATATATATATATGTATATATATATATATATATATATATATATATACATATATATATATATATATATATATATATATATATATATATATATATATATATATATACATACATACATCCATATATATATATACATATATATATATATATATATATATATATATATATATATATATATATATATATATATATATATATATATATATATATTATATATATATTATATATATATTATATATATATTATATAAGCATTTGGAATGAAGATGGAAGTCCAACAACCAATTGTAACAAGCATGAGTAATATAATGCGCGACTTTCGAGTGGCTGGAAGTAAAAGCATGTTAACGTTCTAAAAAGGTATCAATGCATTAATTCGACTGTGTGTTCTTGTGTGTTAGCTAACGCATTGCTTAGGTATTATACAAACCAATACAGCTCCTCCTTTGCTGTTTGAAGACCTAAAAAAACGGTATGGGACAAAATCTATACTGACTCATAGGCTGAATCAAGATGTCCTGGAAAACTTTTTCTCTGTTATACGGAGTAAAGGTGGCCTTCACGATCATCCAGACCAGCTTGAATTTCAGCATAGGCTGCGAAGCTATATAGTGGACCATAATAATGGTGCTTTTGTTGATGAAACCAATGTTACCGAAGACAATACACCGGACTTAGAACCTACTTTATCAGGTAAGACACTTCAAAATACACCGCAGCTATAACACTTTATTGATTTTTATATATTCAGCTAAAATTTTGGGCCGCTTGAACTGTGCAACGCAATTTGAGGAGATTGAAATATGTACAGATCGGGAAATGAATGACCTCCAATATGACGGACTAGAAAATTTAGCAGGTTTTATTTGCCATAAATTTAAAAATATTTCTCCCTATATTTCAGTTGTGCGAGCGGATGACAAATCGTGGTCTTGGGTGAGCCAACTATCAGAAGGAGGTCTTGCAAAGCCGACATCAGAGTTCATGGAAAAAAATGAAACTCCTTGAGGTATTATTCGAAAATTTTAACCCTGACAATTCTTTGACTACTTGCAGAAGCTTCTTAAAAACGTTACTGGAAATTGGAGAAACTGTTGAATGCAGCTATGAAGTAAAAAAACTATTTTTTAGGTCAATATTGTTTTTTAGAATAAGAAAATTAAATAAAAGTTTGAGGGAAAGTATTTTGAAAAGAGCTACATTGAATTATAATGATGGCAAGAAAAGGAAAAAGATGCAAAAACTTACAACATGATGTAAATTATTGTTATAACTTCACTTTTAAACTAACCATGCATGTTAAAGTTATGTCGAACAGAAAATTATGTAAATTATGTAAAATTGAATTGAAAATATATATAATTGAAATAAATTTAACCTTTTTTCATTTAGAAATTGTTCTTTTGCCAACAGTTAAAGTTATTTTTCTATTAGAGTTATTTTTGACTCAGTCAGTTTTACAAACAGATGTTTCATTCCCAACCTACATCGCAGATTTAGTTATATTGTTATATTACTACTATTTAAATATATTTTCTGCATATGTTACATTTAGTATGGGCGTTTAGAATAGTTCACAAGCTATACATGTTAAATTGAACATACTTTGATTCTCTAATTAGCTAATTAGTCTACATGCACGTATTCAAACAGAATTACTCAAACGAGTCGCGCAGCGCCCATATATTCTACCCAAATGCTTGTGCACAAGACATCCGACGAACTCTACCGTCTACGTCATGCGCAGAGAGAGAATAAAATCGTCACTCTACTGTCGCTATCTCTAGTATTTGTTGTATCATGGACTTTTCATATCCCGAATCGTAGCGTTCGGTAGCCGTCCAGACACTGAAATCGCATAAATACCCCGGCAAAATCGATCTAGAAGTAAAATTATCATTAGTATCATCGTTGGAAATGAGATGCGCCGTCGCTCACTTATCCGTTGCCATTTGGTGACCCAACTATCTTCTGGGCTCGTGACTGCAACTAACCCATCGAACTTATTGCTGGTGCAGTCGTACACTTGATCTTCATTATTTTTCACTCAAAGAAACTCCGCAATTATCGCAGCTGTCATATTCGAACTGTTGAAAAGTCTACCAAAGCAAACTAAAATTACAGACGTACATAACTTTGAATGCAGAGTAGAGCATTTTACCTTGACTATCGAACAGACCAAACATGCCCGCAACCCTCGTAGGTCTTTAGGAATTGTATCAAAAGACATTATTAACTATTGGATAAACACGTACTTTACTTCGCAATTAAGCCAAACGCATAGAACCGAGCCCACCGAACAGCACCCCCCATTGACAAGCGAAATTGACAGCATAAATAGCCGTTTGAGAGCCACTGAATTTACTCAATCTACGGTAAAACTTGGATACTTGTGCCCATGGTTGCGAAATCCCACCACCAGAGGGAGAATTGGCGGTAGATTGAGTAAATTCAGTGGCTCTCAAACGGCTATTTATGCTGTCAATTTCGGCTTTTTTTTATTTATTTATGCCTATAAAATATATATATTTTATTTATTTTATAAAATATATATATTTTACATAAGTTTTTAAGTAAAAATCAAAAAGTAAGTGGAAAGGGTTAAAACTTGGATACTTGTTGCGGTCTTCAACGCCAGAGGGGAGAATAGACGGTAGATTCAGTAAAACATTATGCTGGTTTCTCTTGGTTTTTGACTACGAAAAATCCGAAAAAATCTCATGTGTTTTAGTTCTAAAAGATTATAGTCTCCGATCAACGACAGCTTCTCAAAATGTGTCTAAAAAAGGTTGAATAAACGACGCGAAACCTACGAAAAGGAGGGACCGATTGGCCAATAATGTGCGAAAATGGCGAGAATGGAGGAATCGAAGAAAATTTTTTTTTTTTAATTTTAAATTAATTAGTTTAAAAAAAGACACCCCCAAAAACAAGCGCAGCTCAAAGCATTGAACAGTTGCTTCAAAAATCGTAAAAGAACTTTGCACTTTGTACCAAGTCGCGCACTCCCAAAACCACCAAAACTGAATGATTTGGCTAATCGCCAAATCTTCATCTCCGTTTTCGTAGTTCGCGTCGTTTACTCAACCATTTTTAGACATATTTTGAGAATCTAGCTAATCGGAGACTATAATCTTTTAGAACTAAAACACACGGGGTTTTTTCAGATTTTTCGTAGCCAAAACAAGGGAAACGGCATAACACACGACGGTAAGCTGCGCTGGCCAATTATGTGCGAAAATGGCGAGAATGGAGGAATCGAGGGAATGGACATTCCTAATAATAAAGTGAATGGTTGCGGGCTCGGTTCTATGCGTTTGGCTTAATTGCGAAGTAAAGTACGTGTTTATCCAATAGTTAATAATGTCTTTTGATACAATTCCTAAAGACCTACGAGGGTTGCGGGCATGTTTGGTCTGTTCGATAGTCAAGGAAAATGCTCTACTCTGCATTCAAAGTTATGTACGTCTGTAATTTTAGTTTGCTTTGGTAGACTTTTCAACAGTTCGAATATGACAGCTGCGATAATTGCGGAGTTTCTTTGAGTGAAAAATAATGAAGATCAAGTGTACGACTGCACCAGCAATAAGTTCGATGGGTTAGTTGCAGTCACGAGCCCAGAAGATAGTTGGGTCACCAAATGGCAACGGATAAGTGAGCGACGGCGCATCTCATTTCCAACGATGATACTAATGATAATTTTACTTCTAGATCGATTTTGCCGGGGTATTTATGCGATTTCAGTGTCTGGACGGCTACCGAACGCTACGATTCGGGATATGAAAAGTCCATGATACAACAAATACTAGAGATAGCGACAGTAGAGTGACGATTTTATTCTCTCTCTGCGCATGACGTAGACGGTAGAGTTCGTCGGATGTCTTGTGCACAAGCATTTGGGTAGAATATATGGGCGCTGCGCGACTCGTTTGAGTAATTCTGTTTGAATACGTGCATGTAGACTAATTAGCTAATTAGAGAATCAAAGTATGTTCAATTTAACATGTATAGCTTGTGAACTATTCTAAACGCCCATACTAAATGTAACATATGCAGAAAATATATTTAAATAGTAGTAATATAACAATATAACTAAATCTGCGATGTAGGTTGGGAATGAAACATCTGTTTGTAAAACTGACTGAGTCAAAAATAACTCTAATAGAAAAATAACTTTAACTGTTGGCAAAAGAACAATTTCTAAATGAAAAAAGGTTAAATTTATTTCAATTATATATATTTTCAATTCAATTTTACATAATTTACATAATTTTCTGTTCGACATAACTTTAACATGCATGGTTAGTTTAAAAGTGAAGTTATAACAATAATTTACATCATGTTGTAAGTTTTTGCATCTTTTTCCTTTTCTTGCCATCATTATAATTCAATGTAGCTCTTTTCAAAATACTTTCCCTCAAACTTTTATTTAATTTTCTTATTCTAAAAAACAATATTGACCTAAAAAATAGTTTTTTTACTTCATAGCTGCATTCAACAGTTTCTCCAATTTCCAGTAACGTTTTTAAGAAGCTTCTGCAAGTAGTCAAAGAATTGTCAGGGTTAAAATTTTCGAATAATACCTCAAGGAGTTTCATTTTTTTCCATGAACTCTGATGTCGGCTTTGCAAGACCTCCTTCTGATAGTTGGCTCACCCAAGACCACGATTTGTCATCCGCTCGCACAACTGAAATATAGGGAGAAATATTTTTAAATTTATGGCAAATAAAACCTGCTAAATTTTCTAGTCCGTCATATTGGAGGTCATTCATTTCCCGATCTGTACATATTTCAATCTCCTCAAATTGCGTTGCACAGTTCAAGCGGCCCAAAATTTTAGCTGAATATATAAAAATCAATAAAGTGTTATAGCTGCGGTGTATTTTGAAGTGTCTTACCTGATAAAGTAGGTTCTAAGTCCGGTGTATTGTCTTCGGTAACATTGGTTTCATCAACAAAAGCACCATTATTATGGTCCACTATATAGCTTCGCAGCCTATGCTGAAATTCAAGCTGGTCTGGATGATCGTGAAGGCCACCTTTACTCCGTATAACAGAGAAAAAGTTTTCCAGGACATCTTGATTCAGCCTATGAGTCAGTATAGATTTTGTCCCATACCGTTTTTTTAGGTCTTCAAACAGCAAAGGAGGAGCTGTATTGGTTTGTATAATACCTAAGCAATGCGTTAGCTAACACACAAGAACACACAGTCGAATTAATGCATTGATACCTTTTTAGAACGTTAACATGCTTTTACTTCCAGCCACTCGAAAGTCGCGCATTATATTACTCATGCTTGTTACAATTGGTTGTTGGACTTCCATCTTCATTCCAAATGCTTATATAATATATATATAATATATATATAATATATATATAATATATATATATATATATATATATATATATATATATATATATATATATATATATATATATATATATATATATATATATATATATGTATATATATATATGGATGTATGTATGTATATATATATATATATATATATATATATATATATATATATATATATATATATATATGTATATATATATATATATATATATATATATATACATATATATATATATACATATATATATATATATATATATATATATATATATATATATATATATATATATATATAATATAAAAGTTATGGCACAGCGCAGTTTTATCTTAAATTATTTGTAATTTCTGCAAAAAAATATCGTTAAATATAGTTAAAATCATGAAAATATGGTATTTCTATTCAGTCTAGCTTGAAAAATGTTTTGAAAAAGTAATTTTATTGAGTGTGTTGTTAAAATTGACTGTGAAAAGGAACTCGGTAGGTGCAGAAATCTGTGAATGTATTTTGCGACGTTAGAAAACATGAAAAAAACAAATAAATTAAGTGCCTCAGTTTTACGAATTAAGGGAAAAGAACGAGTTGAAAAGGAACTCTCTACTCAATCTATTCGAAATATAACAAAGAAAGCGGGTTTTCAGTGCAGAATGTGCCGATTTGTGTTTGCATTTGGGTTCAGGATATTTTCGATTTTATATATTCTATACAAAAGTTAATGGTTGCAATCAATTTATTTTTTCGTATAACGCACAACCAAGCGGAAAGTTTCATAAGTCTGATATAAAGTTTCTTACATTTGGGCATATGGGTACGTTGGGAAAAATTACAACTTAAACACTGTAGTCCGATATTCTGCAATATTCGTTTTTGGCGTTATGTTCAATTCACAAAATCCAAATTGACTAGTGTATCTCCCATTCGTTGTCTAGTTCTTCATGTCCATGTGCTGGAAAGCATTCAACTATATATATATATATATATATATATATATATATATATATATATATATATATATATATATATATATATATATATATATATATATATATATATATATATATATCAACAGAAATCCTAACTTTTGGGAGCCTATAATTGTTAAATTATTTAAAGTAATATGATTTAAGTCAAATCTTTTAAAAATATATCTTGCAAGTTTCTAACATTGACTCAAAGAGATAACGTTTAAAAGGATTTTATCTTCATCTTCAATGCTACACATTAAAATATGAGATTTGGTGCAAATGAAAAAATATTTTAATTTCATAATATTCTAACCTTATCAAGATATCAACCACTTTTAACTTCAATATTCTCTACGTATTAAATTTCTCAAGACAGTTTTAAATTCAGTTTTATAGTAGCATTGTATATTTTATATAATAGACGAAAATATGCTACGAATTGTGTGCATAACATTTAATTTTTCATAGAAGTATTAAATTGCGGTCCCTTTTTCTCTCCAGCGCTTTTCCAAGCGGAGAATATTTGATCCGGAAATATGGATCATTTTGTGGATAAAGCCCTTGAAAGCATTATTATATAGAATTTCTTTTTTCACTTCTATGAGAAGTTATTATCGTTGGCTAAAACTGGCAGATGACAAAAATTTTAACTAATATAAATACAATTCAATAATCTTCCACTGGAAGTAGCCACATAGTCAGGTATGAACTATGAGCTGATATCTGATGAGAAACGGTGCATACTTTCGAAAAAAAAACCATTCTATTTAGATTTTGTCTTTTTTTAAAGTTATGTTAAAGCATACACTGCTCAAAAATTGTTGTCCACCTTAATGTTGAAATACCTTTAAAGCTGGGTAAATTCCATGAAATAAATAAATAAGTTAGTGTTACTCGTGAGATTTGCTAATTTTGTCAAAGCTTCATATCAACAGAAATGGAGATGATGGGACGTACATGCACTCCACTACCACCTATCCATACCACACAGCACATCCAATTATATTTTCGACTGGTATTGAATTTTGAATTTTTCCAAAATTTGGATGACCAAATTGAAAATCGATTTTGCACTGAATTCTTCTAAAATACTTAGTGTTCAAAATATACCTTTAACTCATCTACGAACAAAACCGAAGTAACATGTTTTGAAACATTTTACTTCTCTTATATCAGTCGATTTATTCATTAAAAACGATTTTTTTTTAATTTTTAAACATTTTTGCAATAAAATTTACGCCTTCACGTAACTTGGCACTGTTAATTGTTCATATTGCTTTGGTTTTCCCCAGTCTCATTTTGTTCGCTATTTCAGAAGCAAATCAGTTGATATTACAAACATAACAATTCTGGGCTCTGAAATTTGAAACAAATCATAGCTCCTACAGCAATAATTTTGTTTAAATGCTCAAACTTTTTAAATTTTTTTTTTACATAATTTGACCCTTTTGTGAAGACCCTGGAGCAATGATCAAAAAAGGTTGGCGTTTACCTCCCATATTCGAATTTTTTTCGAAATGCTTATAGATTCTTCATTCAAACTTGCTAGCAGTTTCATATAGAAGTAAACAGAGAGCAGAGTAGCAAAGACTAACAAGTAGCAAATTTTGTAAAATGCAATTGATGAAACTCAAATGCAATGTTGCAATAAATATCGAACATATATATTGCAATTGCAATTAAACGACAGCACTGATGCCCAGGGGCAGATTTGTCCATTTCGCTGCCCTAGGCCTCAGAAATATTTGCCGCCCTTTTTGTGAATAATATTATATGAAACAATGCGTGATTTTTTTCGATTCCCTAGAAAATTTCGCTATTTTTCGTTGCGCCCGAGCTCACAACAAAGGAATATCAAAATAATACCGACACCGGTTCATTCACTTGCCACACAAATAATTATAAAAATACACACACGGTAATGAGCCTAAAAGCACCTAACATCGCATATAAATCCAACGTCTTCGTTCATAAATTATAAGTAAGTTTACTATTTCGTTCAAAGTTTGCTTTCGCACTTGACTGGAGATCAACTATGCACTCGACTACTGTAAATTAATGTACGATTTGTTATTAACTAAGGATGAACCCGAGATATTTTGACCTATGATATTCTAGATTCCGTTTTTTTTATAGAACTTAATTTCAGTAATGAAGTAGAATTTGAAAAATACATAAAAAATAAAGAGAGATTCGCATGTAGTTGATATACGCTGTACCATAATAATAAAAAAAAATCTCTGAAAAATCAACGCATGCAAATATTTACCTCTGATTAGCTTTTCGTAAATTGAAGAGGTATTATTTGGGTTCCTTTTAGGATCTTTTTAGGTATTTTTAGGCTCTTTGAATGTATTTTCAGATACTTTCTAGGTACTTTTTAGGCATTTTTGAGTTTCTTTGGTCCTCTACCGTGATCGCATTTCGATATTTATTATAAGTCAAACTTTTCAATGTCCGAAAAAAATTATCAGATGAGAATTTCAGTGTGCATTGATTTTTTAGAGAATCCGGTTGGTTTGAGGTGTTAGGCTCATTCAACTCAGATATATGACAGAAAAAATATTGCTGCCTCAAAAAAAATCGAAGTGACCACCCCAACAAAAATCGAAAATTTGCCGCCCTAGGCCCGGGCCTACCGGGCCTAGTGGCAAATCCGCCCCTGCTGATGCCACACATTAAGGACCTTTTAGTTGAGATCCAAATTATTATTTTAAAAATTGGTTCATTTGCGTTACAATAACAACTTAGCCACAAACAGATAAATAGGATGATTGTCTCAAAATTCCGGCCATCTACACGGCAATTTATGAATATGTTTCGCATTGCGATCCTTAGTTTTATTATTTTTTCAGAAGTTCAAGTCCAAAAAATATTCGTTCTGTTTGTGAAAAATGCGTACAGGTTGTTATCGCATATGTCACGTGACTTAAGTCTGCAATGACGAATGATGAAATTAATATAAAGTACCAGCAATCCTCTTTGGACATTTGAGCCTAAAAATCATAAGCACCATACAAAATATTTTTAAACATCAAATATTCAAATATCACGCTTAGATCTTTACATTTTCAAATTTATTGATAGGCCAAACTTTTTAGTACGAAAACTGGGCCGGAAGATTGTCAGTTCAATCTACTGTAGCTTTTGGCATAGCCTTATTTATTTAGCAAAGTTATATAACATATTAATCATGTCACATTTATATTTTCCACTTGCATTGTAAAGAGCATGCTCTACCATTTTGAAAGAACTTTCGTATATTTCACAAATCACTACTTTCACCAAAAACTCGATCTTATACACTGTAACTTATAAGTATTCGGTATGGTGAAAATAATCAAAATTTTCCAAAATTAAGTCCGCTTTTATTGATAAATTGTAATTATAAATTATAATATTTTATTATCTGGCTTATCCGATGTGGCTACAAGTTATTTCCTGCATCCCAAGGAGTTCCTCTGCGAGCGACAGCTCGTTTAACATCTCTGTTTCTGCATGAACCGAAAAGTTAACTTCTTTGTTTCTAGCTTGGATGGTGATCAATCTGAAAAATGATATATTCAAATTAAGGTACATATCTATTCAGTCGAACAATAATATTCGGTTTGCCAAAATTACTAAGGAATTGTTACTAAGATATTGTAACTATAAATTATAATATTTTATTTATCAACCGGCTCATGCGGTGTGGAAGCAAGTTATTTGCTTGTTACTTGCAACCCATTATTTTACTATATTTTCAATCAATAACAACGCCTCTCACATAAACACTCTCGCTTAAATCGCATAACTTGCACGCAATCGAGCTGAAATTTTAGGTAGGCCCATGTCAAGTTAAAATGAAATTTTTACACTTTGGCAGCAGCGACCATTTAATGATTATTTTTCTATATGTCTATGTAAAGACAATTATAGTGAAGTCAGTATGGGATATGAATGATTGGCTATGATAACGGTTTGGTAATTTTTAATTCTATGTGGGCGCTGATTGCTTAAAAGTAGACAAGGAAATTTTTCAAAGATTTTATTGGTCATAGCTTCTGAGAGAAACATCGGATCATAACGAAATAACAGGACGAGTTTATGCCTATAAAAAATATACATTTCTGATTTATGATGAATTAGTGGACACCGCTATAGCTAGAGCAGGGACGTGAAATTCTTTTCAAAAAATTGATCCTCCGTGTGTTTTAAATTGCCACATATAAGCAATCTTGAAATTGAAAAAGGTTATCTCTCTGTGGGAAAATCTACGAGAAAAAATGACGGAAGTCATAATATCGGAACACATTGCGACCAATTAGATCTATATCTATAACCAATTAGATCTACTGTCTGTGGTTTCGAATCCCGCTGTATGCTCATGGCTGTATTTGTGTTGTTCTAATAGCCACAAACTGGACATGATGCCAGCACTGCATTAATTATCATATCATAGTTTTAGTGGCGATTGGGCATAGCACCAGAGCTTTAGAAAACAAGAAATAATGTGGCACATTAAAAGAGAATAATGGAATAATTGATATATATATCTCTTATTTGTGTCTCCTTGCCGCATAGCTAAGCATTTGCTTCAAATGGTAATCCCCTGAGCTTTGGCATTATCATAGAAAAAAATGTAAAATAGTTTTTAAATTGGCGATTGAGTAGTAAAAATTTATATTTCTCTAACCATGTATATGATTAGCAAAAATGTATTTCCTTTTTTAATATTTAGTCATGTTCTTACCTGAGAATTTGAACTATTAACGGTTTGTGCCATAACAGTCCGCTAAATAATTTTTGTTTTATTATCCGCTAACCAGTTCAAACAAAAAACGTGAGTAATCAGATACATTGTTCACATTCTTCATTTGTTAAGGAATTTCGCTAGAGCATCCAAGAACCTCAACTCAAAAAACATGTGAAAAGAAGACTGGTTGTTCTAGTTTAATGCTCGAAGGTGAAAAGGTTGTATAAACATCGTATCGAATATCAATACTACACTATTACTCCAAATTCATTTAGTTTCTATTCATTCATACGTGCGAACGCGCATATTTAGTGTGCATGCACCATCGAGTCAACGTCATTTATAATAGCCTATCCCGATCTTGTAAAATTTAATACCCAGTTGCAATTTTTTCATGGGCCTTAAAACAGCCATTTGACTGCAAGCCTACATAATGGGAAATTGCAAGCAGTGTGCAACATTACAAAATCAATATGTATTCAAAGTCCAACTAATAAGGTATTTAAATGCATTTCCACTCCGAACAGCATGCATATGTACGTGCTAATTAACGTAAAAACCGAAATACTCGCACGCAAAGTACTGCACATGATGTACACATTTTCATTTATTATTGTACTCATAAATCTTTAATTCATTCCACATTGAATGCCCAAAAATATATAAGTTGCAGTTCATATGAACGGAGATCTTGGGTAGATGTGCCCCCACCCGATTTTGTATGGAAGTCAAGACTTGCTACAGTTTGAGGGCCGCTGAGTTGAAATTAATTCAAGCAAATTCGATCGAAATCGTTATTATGTTGGCCCCCAAATTAAAATTTCTTTTGTAAAATCTCACCAGCTCTTTACTTACGTACATTTGATGGAAGCAAATGAGAAAAAGTTATACGAAACTAGTGCCACTTGCCTCAAAGTTGCGTTAGAGTCTAGCTAATATTTTGCGTGATTCTTACTTAATTTGCAATGCACAGCAAACTGTCCTACAGATGTGCATGTGAAATCAGAACAAATTAGACTTTTGTCTGTTATTGTGCAGTAAAAGGATTTATTACGAATTATGTTTCAATGCATGCAGTTATAATGAATTATGTTTTCGTGCATATTAGAATTATTCGATTTTATTCTTCTGGATACTCTTGCAACAGTTAGGCTTGGCGCTTAATCCAACCCATACTACCAAAAATATGACTGAAATTTTCATCAGTCCAACAATTTAAATTTCAGATCAAACTGAACTAAATTTGATGTATGCATTTTGAGCCCTATGAAAGGTAAAATATAATATATGCAATGAAGAAAAAAGCTGAGTGTCATGTGCCGGAATTGAGCTGTAGACTGATGGCGAGAATCCTGATCATGCGCCCTAAACCTATACACACGCTGCATAAGTTAGCAGAATATTTATTCAATCATCATTTAATCATTTAAAATGATTTGTGTAATTGAACGGTACAATATTTTCCCAATGTAACTTAATCTACAGTATTAATAGCTTGAAAGGTGGGTCATTAAGTTCGCGAATTGAGCAGGTACATCGTTAATGTTTAATGTAGTTTAATGAAAAATTATGGCTTCAGAGACGTATCATAAGTATCAATTGCAAGTTTTATTTTCATCGAGCCATTAGTTTTTGAACCTTCGTCGACCAAGCAACTCAATCTGGAAGAAAGTATAAAATATAATCGAGTACCACACTGTTTTAAAGATCCTTGCCAAACAAGGAAAGTAGGCTCAAATCATAATGGAAAAGAAGGCATCCTTTCCAATTTGTCTTTTTAAACCAAAAAAGAAGACGACCCGCGAGCAGGACGGTCAATCTAAGTGAAAAGAAACGGCTCGCAGAAATGCTTGCAGTGCCAGATACAACCATTTTAAATATTATACAAATCATCCTGGCATGAATAAGATGTAGTGCAAGGTGTAGTGAAGACGAGGGTGGAGTATTGAGTCGAATCGCTACTGGAGACAAAACTTGGATTGATCATTACAATCCTGAGTCCAAACAAGGTTATATGCAGTGACACAAATACGCACACCACCACCGAAGAAATTCAAGGTGTCACCATCTGCTGGAAAAGTCATGGTAGATGACTCAGAAAGGATACTCTTGATAGATTTTAAAAACAAAGTCCTCTGGAAAAGAAAGTCCACCAACTATGACTACGAGACCGCAAGATATGATTCAAATATATTAATGCCATCAGAACGTTAATTATTATACAAGGGTTTTAAAATAAAGACAATAATTTTGTATTTAAATAAAACACCGAATAATTAAGATATGGGGCTGAAATTTATTTCAAATGTAGTACACATGTTATTTTTAAGTCTGAAATTGAATTTTGTTCACGTGACTTCCGCGAGCACGTTTGCAGTGATGGTTTCATTGTAGTTAATTTCACGCCACTCCTAGCGAGAGCCTAGTGTACACATAGGCTTACAATTTTGTTTAAATGATAGCGTAATGTAACGCCAAAAACGTATATGCCTGTTTGAAATACGTTCAAAAATTTATTTCGCATACTTGGTTTTTTGAAAATTTATTTGTTGTTAGAACTTTAAGATCACTTAAAATATCAATTAAATGGCAGTCGGTGCCAAAGCACTAAAGATAACCAACATTTGGTGAAACTAGGACCTGTTCCACATATATACCACTGTATCTTGAGTATTTCAGCTCAATCGGATGACGTGTTCACTTACAACGGTGATTTTTCGGTGAATTGTTATGTCCTTATTGAATAACATGTTTATTGGTTTTTGGCGATGTCGAGCTATTTCATCTTAAAATTTCTCTGTCGATTATCAAAAAGAAGATTTTTCTAAACGTTAATGTGAAATAACCATGTTCAAATAGAATTGTTTTCTAATTGTGGGACGATCAAAAATTCAAATTTAACTAAGCTCATAGTGTATATCTAACTGATGTGACCAAACAGTGCATACTTTCAAAACTAGTAGCCGTTCATTCTATGAATTCTTCCATCCTAGTGATTCTTTGCTCTCATATATTCACCAGTATTCTTCAAAAATCACATCGAATATTTATAACTGATTTCTTACCCCAAATTTACTTCGCTTCCATTCAATTTTAACGCGCATGCATCATAGAGTCAACGTCTTTGCTACTACCCTGTTAGATCCCATCAATCTTGCATGTTGCATATATACACATTCATAGCAGATCACATCTTTTTCTTTAGTCTTAAAACAATAATTTGCCTACTAGCTGGCACATCGGGAAACTGTAACCAGTGTGCAATGTTATAAGATATCTACATACATTTCCATTATAATTAAATTAATTACAGTAAAAACGGATTCAACTTGAATCTAAAGTACTGCACATGATACACCTAATTCCATTTATTATTATACTCAACAACCTTTTATTCATTGAGCATTTAACAAAAAAATTATATTATTTGCATCTCATATGATGCAAGATCTTGGATAGGTGTGCCCACAAGCTTTGTTCGTTTTCGAATTGAATGCACGGCTGTTTCCAGTTTGAGTGCTACTGGAAACGAAATTAGTCAAACAAAACTCGATCCAAATCATCGTTTTGTAAGCTTTATAAAATCAGTAAAAAAAATCAGACCGCTTTTAAATTATCTTCGAAAAGTAGGTTTCGTCGATTGTTATATGACTTTCATTAAAGAGTTTTTAGTGAAAATAAAAATTATTGCTTATAAAAGTGTTTCATATTCGTTACAATAGCAACAAACGATCGATAGATCGTTAATCAATTCCACTTTTGCGAACCTTTTACTTAACAACCTTAGTATTTCAGCCACACCCGGATAAATACATTACAATTTATGAATCAAACAATGCTTTGAACTGCGATTCTTACTTTTATTATTCAAGTCTAAAAAATATTCGTTAGGTTAATTTAAAATACATATTCGATCGGATTAAGAGCAATTGATATGGCACGTTTCACATTATTAAACTCTGCAATTTGTGTGCCAAAACTAAGTAACTTTTATTAAGAAATTGTAACTATAAATTGTAATATTTTATCTATTAATCGGCTCATGCGGTGTGGATGCAAGTTATTTGCTTGGTACTTGCAACCCATTACTTTGCTATATTTTCAATCAATAGCTACGCCTCTCAAATCAAGTTTTCATCACTATGCATCATGATACAGACAAAAACTTAGATGTTGCATATATCGCTGAATTAATATCTAGTTGTAGATTATATGCATTTACAGCAACATTTTTTGTTATTTATCCTGCAAATTTTTTTCCGAAAAATTTCAAAACACTTTTACTTGTGAGAACACAAATTGAAAACTTTGACCCTAACCGCAATTGTTTATATGGAATACTTATCAGTTAGCAAGCACATTGGGTAGAGATAATTTCCAATCCGTCATCGAAGTTTGATTTTTTAAAATATTTAAATTTTTTTACTCTTCTAAATATTAGCATTTTGTACTTCTACGCATTTTCATACACTCTTGCTTAAATCGCATAACTTGCACTTTACTCAAGATATTTTTAACATTTATCGTTTTTTTAAACATTTCAGCATATTCCCACTCTTCTCTTCTACTCATTTCCATTCACCTATTATTCACCTGCATACCTTTTATCGCATTTACATTATTCGCCACATACATAACCATTTCTTTATTGTTCGCCACCAACACAACCTCAAATTTTTTTCCATTCCTCCTACCCCCATTCCGTCATTTTCATCCACACAACGCACAGTTTGAGTGCTTTAGAAGTGTTGCAAAATTCACTTTACTTATTGGTGTGCCCCTTGCGGTGAGCGACTACACTAATTCATGGGCACAAGTATCCAAGTTCACCCTTTCTGTACTAGTGAATTCACTGGTGTAGGAGTGTTGTTGTTTTCAATGCGTCTACTCTACAGGCATTGACTCTACTCTCCGCTGGATAGAGGAGCAAAAAAACGCGCCTATTGTTCTCCCAAAAACCGAAAACTGACACTTTCGGTTGTCAATTTTCAGAAAATACAATGAGAGCGTTCCCGTGCTTTTCATGAAATTCCCCACCACATGATTCAGGAAAATTCAGTAAAATGCAGTTACTGAAAGTATGGGAACAGACCTATTGTCACTGTTCATATACTTCCCCATACGTTCAAACTCGTTTGAGAGCAACATTACTTTTTTGCGTGAGACTCCTGGTGGAACGAGTAACAATGGAAGGAACACAACATTACACGTAATCTGTAGCTGGACATACAATTGAATTTTTTGTTTGATAATATGGATACTTTCAAATCTAGGAAAGTAATTAGTGAATATTTTAGGTTTTAAAGGCTACAGGACTAAAAAGAGAAACAGAAGCAAGTTCGCAAATTGCGTCTGTCATTTGCATTTGACATTCCCCAAAATCCAGTGGGGCATAGGAACAAGTACAATCGGAAATTCGAAAGTTTTTATTGCTTTGTAAAGATTGCTGTTTGAGGAAATTCCGATGTTTAAACTTGTTTTGCTACGCAACTTTGTAGTGCTGTTTTCATTGTAGCTCGGGTCTTACGATACGCCAATGTACCATAGAGTGATTCTAGCTAAATTTTGCAGATCGAGCGAAGCCAAAGCACTTTGGCCGAAATTTCGGCCGTACTTTGTTATCAGTCCTTTTCAATCACTCTTTAATTTAGTAAGAAGAGAGTTTTCAGGATCCAAATGTATGCTGTTACACGATTGAGTGGAGTAAGTGTAGTTTCAAATATGTTGCATGGGATTTTGATCGTTAATGTGTGCACAATGCATTCTTTGTATGCTATAGTGCGGATAACGCAATTTTCGAAACACGTGAATACCTCGAAACGTTGGGATATACCAGTCTTCGGAAGGACTAAGCCAAATCTATTCCTATGAGCTATGTGTTTATTATGAACCTTAAATGTTACAAAGTGTTTTCAAGCATTTGCCAAATCTTGTGTGATGTAACCAATGCGCGTGAAATCAACGACCATGTGGTCTACTACACAACGTAGTGCATTCATGCAACGGGGAATTTGCGTGTATCGAGGCGAATTGTGGTCATTCGTGGTGACTATATAGATTGATGCCACTGCTATGACACTGATTGATTACACTGCTATGATTGTTGGTTATATAAATCTAAAGCCATTGTAGTATACACCGAACTCAGTTTTTATCTCCTTTACTCCATTCTCTCCCCATCTTTTATTTAGTATGCACGGCCAGTGAAAACTACTTCCTCAGACACATCGTCAGAGTACTTCCCAGACAATTGAACATTGCCACGGGAGAAAGTACAAATGTTATTAATTTTATTAATGCGTTAAATCATATTTTTATTCTCATTTACTAGGGATAGATCAACCCGAAACTCTGGTATCTTCTTCAATAAGGTTTTCTGACGTTGGTGATGTGTGATTTTAAGTTCTTTTTAAACTCTATTACGTTATTCGCAGATTTTACTGAACTTGGCAATCTATTATATAATACGACAGCTTGCTGTATCTGTTCCATTTTCCAATCTATCCATCCTTGGGGACACAGCAAATAGTCTTCTAACAGTCCTGGTTTCCTGGATAATTACCCCCATTACAGTTCGGGAGAGTTTAGACCATTTCAAATTATTGCTTAGTATTTTAAAAATCACTTCTCTCAAAATTAATTAACTGAATATTCATCAATCCTATTCGGGTGTATACGGGGACTGTTGAAATACAAGTCGGAATTTCAAACACAATCTTAATTGCTTTCGTGACAAGTATCACAATCAACTCGATATTTTGTTTTGATGTCGGTCTCCATAAAATAGCTCCATATGATAATTGATAGTACATAAGCATTGAAAATCATAAATTTTTTACAAGAACTCATGTTTTTAAGGCTGCTATTAATGGTGCGCCAGTATGCCTGATGTGGTGTATCCATAGCATCATCGAGAATCAGTACAAGGTATTTCATAGAATCAGTTCTTTGGAATTGGACTGGTCCAAGAATTGAAACTGCGGAATGCCTATATTGACTACACGTTCCCGACTGATGCACTATAATTGTTTTGTCGCAATCCGCCGATCCAATAAATAGTCTTTTTGGGCTGTAATGCTACGACGAAGAATAAATAGTCTTTTATTATCGATTCAAACTTCTTACAATCGGCATCTAATGTGGCCGATATTTACATCTTTTTTGTTTGTAACTAAGCAGGTGTAGTATATCAACTAATGAAAATATTGTACTCGCTGTCACGCAGGCAAGACTCCAACTTCAAAGAACATATTCGTCGATTGCTCCAACGACGAAAATGTTCATCAACAACAATTTTGTGGATTCGACAACCTCAGACTTTATTGAAGTCCATGATCCAGCTACGAATAATGCTATTTCAAGGGTGCCGAAATGTACACTAAATGAAATGGAAGAAGCAGTTGAGTCTTCAAAACTTGCATATAAATCGTGGAGTAAAACAACTCCGCTAACTCGACAGCAGGTCATGTTTAAACTGCAAGCGCTTATCAAAGATAATATGGACAACTTGGCGAAATGTATTACAAAAGAGCAAGGCAAAACGTTGGTGGACGCACGGGGCGATGTTCTGCGGGGACTGCGTAAGTAGAATACACATTTAACTATGGCAATTCAAGTAAGGCTCGATTTAGTTTGTTACGTTCGTTATTTGCGTTTTAAAAAATTCGATAGCAAATAATATCCAATAGATGGATAGATATATATATATAGAGATATATATATATATATATATATATATATATATATATATATATATATATATATATATATATAGATATATATATATATATATATATATATATATATATAGATATATATATATATATATATATATATATATATATATATATATATATATATATATATATACAGTGCCGTGCAAAACATTAGCAACGCATGGTGTGAGATAATGAAAATGCAAAAAATGGAAGAAACTATTTATTTTCAGATTTTCTTTTTCTTTATTGTAGTCAAGTACAGTGAGATTAAGTAAATAGAAGCGAAAGAATTTTTTTTCTACTACCAAAACTATAATTTTTTTCAAAATTGTATACTCCATTCATTTTGCGCGAGTGCAAAACATTAGCAACGCTTGTGACAACTTTGCTAAAATAACGGTAATTTTAAGTTGGATCAAATTTGTTAAGTCTCCATGGTAGTCTACAGTGATAACTAACGAAATTAGTTTAGTTTGGTACCGCTCGTAAGTAATTGGTCAGATTTTGCAAATCGTTTAAAATATGGCATCTACGAAATATAGTAGTGAGTTTAAATTAAGTTTAAATTAAAAAGTACAGGCTGGAAATGCGCAATTCAGCGTTGCAAAAAAATATGGCATTAACAGTTCAATTGTAAGTCGAATACTTGCGAAATTTCGGGAAACGGCACACAGACGATTCATACAGGTGGGCGACCGAGAGCAACAACAGAAAGGGAAGATCGGAAAATATTTTCCATAATCAGGAATGACCCATTCATATCCGCACTGGAAATTATCAGGACCTTCAATCTAACAGTTGATCCCAGCACTGTACGAAAGCGAGCTATACAGAGTAATTTACGTGGTTATCGTCCTGCAAAAAAGCCTTTTTTGACAAAGAGACATGCCAAAAACAGGTAAATTTACCAGCTTATTTAATGGCCTATGCTATTATGAGACATCGATTTTTTAGATTAAAATTTGCTTTGGATCACATTAATTGGTCGATTGCGAAGTGGATATCTGTTCTGTTTAGTGATGAGAGCAAATTTAACCTGTTCAATTGCGATGGAATTCATTTTGCTCGAAGACCAAAAGGAAAACGGCTTGACCGACGACATTGCATACCTACAGTTAAACACGGAGGGGCAGCGTTATGGTGTGGGGTTGCTTTTCGGCTAGTGGAGTTGGTCCTCTTTATGAAATCAACGGTATAATGGATCGTTTCAAACATAAAAATATTCTAGAGACGATTATGTTACCATACTCTGAGGAAGAAATGCCACTTCGATGGGTGTTTCAACAGGATAACGATCCGAAACACACTTCGAAGGTGGTAAAAGAATGGTTCCAGTTGAATGGGATTCAAGTCATGGTTTGCCCGGCCCAATCGCCTGATTTGAACCCTATTGAAAATCTCTGGGGTATTTTGAAGAGAAAAATTAGTGGAAGGAAATTTGTTAATAAGGCGTCATTAATGGAAGTCCTTAAAAGTGAATTGGAAAGTATTTCTTCTGACATAACTGACAGATTAATTAAATCTATGTCGGACCGTTGCGCTCAAGTCATTAAACGTAATGGATAATACAGAAAATATTAAAATATTTAAAAAACTTTTGAACGTTGCTATTGTTTTGCACGTGCGCAAACTGAATGAAAAAAATTTCTAGTTTTGGTAATAACAAAAAATTCTTTTGGATTTTATTTATTTAACCTTACTGTACTTGATAAAAATAAATAGAAAAAAATCTGCAAATAAAGAGTTTTTTCAATTTTTTTGCATATTATATTATCTCACACCATGCGTTGCTAATGTTTTGCACGGCATATATATATATATATATATATATATATATATATATATATATATATATATATATATATATATATATATATATATATATATACACATATATATATATATATATATATATATATATATATATATATACATATATATATATATATATATATATATATATATATATATATATATATATATATACACATATATATATATATATATATATATATATATATATATATATATTAGAGATGGGCAAAATAGCTCTTAGCTCACCACTCATGACTCTTTTTTACAGTGTTGCGCCGTACTCTCAGTATACTTTTCACTGCACATTTCACAAAGTTTAGTCAAACCAGAGCTTTCGTTCGCAGACTATGCTTTGCTTTTTTCAGGCGCTGCACTGTAAAAGTGAGTGGTGAGTGGTGAGCTATGAGCGCTTTTGCCCATCTCTAATATATATACATATATATATATATATATATATATATATATATATATATATATATATATATATATATATATATATATACATATATATATATATATATATATATATATATATATATATATATATATATACACATATATATATATATATATATTTATATATATATATATATATATATATATATATATATATATATACATATATATAATATACATATAATATACATTTATATATACATATATATAATGTATACATATATATAATATATACATATATATATATATATATATATATATATATATATATATATATATATATATATATATATATATATATATATATATTGGTATTTAGCAATATCCCTGTATTACATTTATATTTCTCCAAGTTAACGAGTTAAAATAATTAAACAAAAACAATCTTACCTATAGCTTTTTCATCAATATAAATTACTCCAATTTCAGAGGTTGTCGAACATTCTTGTAGTATTCCGTCATTATTGATGGGCGAAACCAGTCCGAATATCGCTACCGAAATGGACACGTATTCATTGAAGCTACCACTTGGTGTAACTGCTGGTATTGCTCCGTTTAATTTCCCAGCCATGATTCCTTTATGGATGTTTCCTGTGGCCATAACTTGTGGCAATACAATGATAATCAAGCCGTCAGAGAGAGTTCCTGGTACGACAATGATGCTTATGGAATTGTTGAAAGAGGCCGGCTGCCCTCCTGGAGTTGTAAATGTTATTCATGGTGCACAAGATGCCGTTAACTTCATTTGCGATAATACATCAATTAAAGCTGTATCTTTTGTGGGGTCTGATCAAGCTGGTAAGCACATCTATGATCGCGCGGGGAAAAATGGGAAAAGAGTGCAGTGTAACATGGGTGCAAAAAATCATGGAGTTGTAATGGTGGATGCAAATAAAGAACATACTCTGAATCAATTAGTGGGAGCGGCATTCGGAGCTGCTGGTCAAAGGTGTATGGCGTTATCAACAGCGGTGTTTGTCGGAGAAGCCAGCCAATGGCTTCCGGATCTAGCAAAGAGAACTCAGCAACTAAAAGTAAATGCTGGTCACGAGCCAGGGACAGATATTGGACCTGTGATAAGTCCACAATCAAAGAAACGAATTTTGGAATTAGTTGAATCTGGCATTAAGGAAGGTGCCAAATGTATTCTAGATGGAAGGAATATAATTGTTCCTGGGTATGAAAAAGGAAATTTTATTGGCCCGACCATATTGACAGATGTCACGCCACAAATGCGCTGCTATAAGGAAGAAATATTCGGTCCGGTTTTAATATGTATTTCTGTTAACACTTTAGATGAAGCTATTAAGCTGGTTAATAACAACCCTTATGGGAATGGAACTGCAATATTCACAACAAACGGTGCAACCGCCAGGAAGTTCGTCAACGAAATCGATGTTGGGCAAGTGGGTGTTAATGTGCCGATTCCTGTACCACTACCCATTTTTTCGTTTACTGGCACCAGAGGAAGTTTCTTAGGTGATAATCACTTTTACGGAAAACAGGGCGTAAATTTCTACACTCAAACAAGAACAGTAACTCAGTTATGGCGCGAATCCGATGACACTCACTCCAAAATAGCTGCTGCTATGCCAACAATGAAATGAATTTCATCTATCTGAATGTATATTATCAAGTATTCAAAGCATTTATTTTCTACATATGATTTAAACTTTTCAATAAAATATGCATTTACACATACACAATCAGGTAATTTTCCATCGCGCACTTCGCACACTTTGGTGTTGACCGTCTAATGTCAGAAGCCGAAAAGTCTGCAGAAGGCGGTAAAACTCGGCCTTGATGGCCCAGCGCCGACAAGCTTTAGCACCAGAGGGCGCATAAGCGGCAGCCGAGGTCAATGATTGAAGAAGAAAAAACAAAACGGTAAAACTGGTCCTGATGGTCCAATAACTAGAGGGCGAATTAGCGGCACCAGAATTTTGCCGATAGATGTCTAGCTAGTATGTTTGTGTATTTGTGGTTGCGTGTTTGTTTTGAGTAGGTGGGTTTTGTTTGTTTGTTTTACTTAATTGTGCTGTCTTCTCGTCAATTTTTTGTATATTTTTCTCTAATTGTCGGCCTCTGCTACCACCTGCTCTTCCTCTAGTGGTTAAATTTCTCGCCTGTGGTGAATCAAGTCAAGTTATCGTTTGTGTTTTAGACGCTGTGTTTGTTTTTGGGGGTGTTTTTGTTTGTTTGTTTGGGTAAACTCGACTTTATACACCACAGCCGGGAAATTCTACCACCAGAGGACGAATAGGTGGTAGCAGAGGTAGAAAATTGAAGAAAAACACAAAATTATACAAAAAAATACTCGAGAAGACAACACAATTAAGAAAAACGAACAGAAACACCCCCAAAAACAAACACACAACCACAAAAATACATACATCCTAGCCAGACATCTATCGGCCAAATTCATGTAACGGCTATGTGGTACATCAAGTCGAGTTTTACCATTTTGACACCAGAGAGCGAATAGGTGACAATGGTGACAATAAGGGAAAAATTGAAGAAAAACACAAAAATACACGAGAAGACAGCACACTAAACAAAAAACAACCACAAGAACAAAAAGAGTTTAGTCGGGCAATAACGTAGAAGGCCTCTTTGATGGGAGGACGGAACCAGTGGACGGAACCAAGTGTGAGGTGAGATTTCGTATTTTGTAAAGCATAGTACTGAGTTCGATTTCACGTGAAATTTTCATACAAAATTTCACGTGAAATTGGTTTCGGCGAAAATTTAGCTTGAAAATAAGCAAGTTTGGTACTGTGTTCTTGCATGGCCATGGTTCTTGGCATGAAAAGTTGCTTTGAAGTTGCTTTCGCGTTGAAAACGTAGATGGCACTGAAACATGTCTCGAATCATTTCACGCCAATTAAAGGTCCAACTAGTGATGATTCTGTGCGCGTACGTCCGCATATGCGCCGAGGTAAACCACGCAAAGCGTATGTCGCACCCAAACATAACTTTCCGAACAGCCAGAAAAGTGGCATGCTCCTTATGCTTGAGTTACAATCAATGCAACCAACATTTGCTGCCAAGTTTTGTTGGTGGAACGAGTTACAATCAATGCAACACAACATTTACTGTCATCTGTCACTGGCTATATTAAAGAAATTGCTGTTCGATAATTTAGATCCTTTAAAGTCTCGGAAAGAGATATCAGTGAATATTTTATCATTTAAAAGCTGCGGAGTATAATGCAAAGCAAAAATGAGACAAAAAAATACAAATTCTGATTGTCATTTGCATATGACATTTCCCATTTCCCGGACTCTCATAGGAACAGGTGGAATTGGATATTTTCAAAAATGTTGTTGCCATGCCAAGTTTGAGATATGAGCAAACTCTGCTGCCAAGCAAAGTTGTGTTGCATCATTGTAACTGCTCTCATACGTTCTCATGGGTTCAAACTCATTTTGACGTGCAACAAATGTTGGTTGCATTGATTGTAACTCTAGCTTTATGCTTGAGTTACAATCAATGCAACCAACATTTGCTGCCAAGTTTTGTTGGTGGAACGAGTTACAATCAATGCAACACAACATTTACTG
Source organism: Nemotelus pantherinus (assembly GCA_963978885.1). Lineage (NCBI taxonomy): Eukaryota > Metazoa > Arthropoda > Insecta > Diptera > Stratiomyidae > Nemotelus > Nemotelus pantherinus. The sequence continues at coordinate 238,087,842 of OZ022263.1, forward strand.
TCATCTGTCACTGGCTATATTAAAGAAATTGCTGTTCGATAATTTGGATCCTTTAAAGTCTCGGAAAGAGATATCAGTGAATATTTTATAAACTCAATTTCAACTTGAACTCACAATCTTTATTAAGTCGCACAGAGTACAGTTCTTATTGCGTGTACACAATACGCCGGTTGTCACAAGACTGCCTCTCGTACTCAATTAACGGCGTTGCCCAACTCACTTTCTTTACTCCTTGGCTGGCTGCGTTCGCTGCGGTGACATCTGATTCCTGCGGTAGTTCCCGACCAGCGTTTTCTGCTGGCTGCTTAAGTTGGTCCAGACCTGCGTTTTCTGCTGACTGCTTCGGTTGCACCTCACAACTCGGCCAACCTGACAATCGATCGTCCTCGATCGGGAAGTTATTTAATTCGGGCGTAGAGTCAGGAGCCGCGGTGTCAATATCATCGTCATCTAAGTATTCGGCATCCCATTCGCTTTCATCTAACCATTCTTCATTTATATATTCTGGTTCATGTTGTTCATCATTGTGCAGCGGAACTTTCGTCGAAGTGTCTTGAATTGTCTTGGGAGAGCTTTGACTGAGTGAAGGGTTTGCCGTCCATCTCCTCAACCTACCTGCCTCTACTATGCCATCATAAGGAAGTTGAGATTGTTGACAATCTTGTATGTCTCTGACGACATACCGATCGTTGCCTAGTTTCTTGTGAATAATGTATGGGCCGCGGAATTTAGCAATCAGTTTCTTATTGTGGCCTGGCGTGGTGTCTACGTTTCTCATAACCACATAGTCGCCAGCTTCATATTGTTTGGCAGGCTTACTGTGACGACCGAAATATTCTGCATTATACGCCTGTGATTTTTGAATATTTTTCGCTGCGGTTTCTCGTATCTGCTGTAGATTTATCTGTTTATCATCATATCTTTCTTCTAGGTATTCATCCAGTTCGCTTACTATACGGCCTCGCTGATTGATACCAAACAATAACTGGCTTGGAGTGTTTCCTGTAGTTGCATGAATTGAGTTATTCATAGCATACTCCACTTCATCTAATTTCACAGACCAATCCGCATGGTCAATTTCATCCGTCAATTTGCCTAACATATTTTTTAAAGTCCGATTGACTCTTTCGACTTGACCATTGGCTTGCGGAGATGCAGTGGCCACTAGGATATGTTGGACCTTGTTTTTCCCCAGAAAATTTGTGAATTCTAACGAAGTGAAACATGTGCCTCGGTCAGAAATAATTCGTCTTGGACGGCTATAATAATTGAAGTATTTATTTAAAGCGGCTATAACTTCCTTGGTACTAGTACTGTTGGTAGAGTATAATTTTACATATTTAGTAAAAGCATCAATTACTACTAAAATATGTTTCCTTTTAGATTTCAATGAAGGCAATGGGCCAAAATGATCCACATGAATAGTATCGAAAGGCTGCGGTTTCTTCGGAATATTGTGCAGATTCCTCTCGTTGATGCTAGCAGGAATTGAATACATAATACAAGGGATACAGTTGCTTATGAACTTGACTACCTTGCTCTGCATTCCCGGAAACCAATATCTTGACCTAATCTTCCCATAAGTTTTGTCCACTCCTTGGTGACATATAGATTCATGCGTCATTCGAATAACATTTTCCTCCATGGCTTCAGGTACATATAACAATGAATTATGTCCTTCTTTTTTCCGAAATACCAACCCATTGACCATTTCATATTTATCCATATTGATTTGCTGCAATTTTTCTTTTAACTGTTTAATATTATCGTCTTGCGATTGTGCAATCTGTAATCGGTAGTCAATATCTTCTTCAATGGCCGCGGCTATTATGGGATTTCTACTTAAAGCATCAACGTGAGCCATACTAGTACCCTTTCGGTGCTGAATAGTATAATTAAAGTTTTCCAACTCAAGTGCCCACCGGGCAATTCTCGGATTGACTTGCTTTCGATTAAGCGTTAAGGTCAGGGAGTTACAATCTGTTATTATATTAAACTTTATTCCCTCTAGATAGACCCTAAATCGCTTTAGAGCGTAAATAATAGCCAATGTCTCCAACTCGAAACTATGGTACTTTGATTCAGCTGGCGTGGCAGTACGAGAAAAATAAGCAACTGGGTGAAACCGTTTGTCCGGTTGTCGCTGCATCAGAGCGGCGCCAAATCCCAGCGCACTAGCATCGGTATGGAGTTCGGTTTCATACTGCGGGTTGTAAATAGCCAGAACAGGTGCCTTAGTCAATAAATTCTTTAACTGTGCAAAAGATTCTCTACAGCTATTGGTGAAATCGAATCTGGATTCTTTACGCAACAATTCCTGTAAAGGCTTGGCTATCCGGGAGAAATTTGGTACGAACCTTCTAAAATATGAGAACAACCCTAAGGTTGACTGAACCTCCCGAGCATTGGTGGGTACTTGTAACTTCTTGATGGCTTCTAAATGCGTCTGACTAGGAGCAATTCCATTTTCGCTCACTCGGTACCCCAAGAAAGTCACTTCTGGGAATCCTATCTTGCATTTTGCTACGTTTATTTTCAGACCGCGTAGTTTCACTCTTTTTAATACTTCGGTAAGCAAATTATAATGATCTTCCAATGACTTCGATGCTAACATGATATCATCCATGTATATCACCATCTGTCCATTCTCAATAAAGTCTCTAAAAATGGTGTTTATGAACCGTTGAAATACCGCTGGCGCATTTTTTAAACCAAAAGGCATTCGTAAGTATTCATAATGTCCACTTGGGGTTACAAACGCTGTATATTTAATGGATGATTCAGATACTTTCACCTGGTGGAATCCGTTTTTTAAATCCAGAACGGAAAATATTTTCTTGCCTTCTAGATATTCCAAGCAATCTTCGATTAAAGGTAGAGGATAATTGTCCCGCAGCGTTAGTTTGTTTAAACCGCGGTAATCTATGCACATCCTAGTAGCTCCATTTTTTTTCTTTACCAACACAGTGGCCGATGCGTATGGCGAGCTACTAGGTCGGATAATTCCCTCCTTTAACAACTCATCAGTAATAATTTTTACCTGTTGTTTTTCCATAACGGATAACCTCCTTGGAGGACAATGAAAAGGAACATCCGACGTCAAATGAATATCCATTTCAAAATTCAACGCTTCCACCTTTTCCTCTTTGTTCTGAGGATTTATCATGGAGATTATTTTATTTCTGAATTCCAGCGGCAATTCAGGATTTATATCCGGGCTAACATTCCATACATCTACTTCTATATTGAAAATATCGGGCAACTTCAAGGCAGAATCAAGCATAGCAGGTTGAGGTGGAGGCGTTTTTTCACTAACACCCTTATTCACTAAGTCAAATTTAATCAATTTTTGTAACACATCTCCCTGAGCACGGAAACGCACACATATTGTCTTTTCAAATTCTTTCTTTATTCTTAACAGATCTACTTTGTTGTATTTATGACATTTAAATCGTTTTAAGTGTATATTACTTTTCTTCATAAAATCACGGCCCAAAATTAGGGAAAATACCGGCTGTTTCTCATTAATTACTAGTAAGGCTATTCGTACTCCATTTATAGTTGCATTTACACTTCCACATATGTCGATATAATCCCCGCTTAGGCTTCGGTAGCGGGGGCTCTGCGTGCGAATCGGGACCTCGGGTGGTAGTTGCGTCTTACTTAAAAGACTGATCGGACTGCCGGTATCAAATAAAGAAAGACAATTTATAGATATGGGACTGTTTCCGTGCTCAATATTATCAAATAAGACACTTACCATATTAGTAATATTCAGGCGGGACATCTTATCGTCGGTCTCATCTATGCACGCAGCGGCCATAGATATATTTGGGGTTGACGTTCTGCCCCGATATGCAGCTGTAGTGTTCGCTGGGATTTTCCGCGGGTTTGGGCACTCATAATGGTCGTGTCCCAGTTTCCAGCAGTTGAAACAACTACCTGGAGGACGTCTTGGATGCGGGCAACGACTCTGGAAATGTCCATGCTGGCAGCAATTATAGCACCGAACTTCTTCTGAGGTGATACTAGTCTGCGGACTCCTCTGGAAACTAGATGGTCTGACACTTCCACGGCTCGATCTAATACTCCCAATTCTGGATGCTCCTCTTCTGACCATTCTCGGCTCAGCCACACGAAATCTATCTGCCACCGACTCCCGATACACCTGCCGATGATATCTGATGGCCCGAGATTTTAGTTCGTCTAATGTTGCTGCTCCTACCAGAATCGATGGATTAAATCCGCTGGTCCTTACCAGATCTATAACAATGTCAATTAAGTCGGCTTCGGATATTTGCCCCAGTTGGGCTACACCATGCAAATTTAAAATAAAGCGATGTAAGGATTCCACTTCCGGATCCCATCTCGATTGTCGCAACCTGCGGTATACCTCCTCCAAGCTCGTAACAGCGGCAAATTCCTTTAGTAGCTTCTCTTTGAGCTCTTCGTAACTCCTAGCTCGAGTCGTTCTTAAAAATGCCTTCGCTGTTCCACTTAAGGCTCTTCTGAGGTAAATCAACCTTTCTTCGCCCATTATACCAGCCAAATTTAAAATCTCCTCCAATTCCTCAAAGAAAGTGTTGATCTGCTGGTATGCATTATCACCATTATACTCTGGGAGTGCTGATTGTAATTCCATAAAATTGAAATTTCGACTTCTTAACGGCGGGACATCCAAATTATCCACTTCCGGCTGATAAATATCAGCATCCCGAATCAGTGCCGCTATTACATCCGCCGGCATTGGTGCATTGCTAGGATTCCTTACAGATGGCCTATTTGTAACCTCTTCATGATAGTCCCTCTCTGGACCTCGGGCTTCTGCTTTTGCTTTCTTGACAGCAGCCTCTAATTCAAGCACTTCTAGCTCTAACTGTAATTGCCGTTTATTATCCTCTAAACGTTGAATTTCACTTGAATTTCTTTCATTGATGTATGGTTTTGCTTCATTAGCCTTATTTCCCAAATTCGAGCTTTCATTATCTTCCTCGCAACGTCTTATGTTTGCTCTACTAGTGATGACGTCGTTTTGTCTACATACTTCGGCGGCATTTTGTATGGTCATCAATCTGGCGGCGGCGGCGGCGGCGTCATTTCTTTGTTTTCTTATTGCATCAGCTTCTTGCATAAATGTCATTCTAGCGGCAATGGCGTCATTTTCCTCGAATGTTCCTGCGGCCTTCGTCGTACTCGTCGTTCCAGCGGCTATGGCGTCGTTTTCTTGGAATGTTCCTGCGGTTTTCCTCGTACTCGTCGTTCCAGCGGCTGTGGCGTCGTTTTCTTCGGATGCTCCTGCGGTTTTCCTCGTACTCGTCGTTCCAGCGGCTATGGCGTCGTTTTCTTCGGATGCTCCTGCGGCTCTCCCCGCGATCGTCGTCTCAGCGGCTATGGCGTCATTTTGTATAAGCATTCCCGCGGCGTCCCTTGCAATCGTCATTTCAGCGGCTATGGCATCGTTTTGCTGCCTAAATACTTCCGCAGCAATAGCGTCGTCATTTTCTCGTTCTCTCCATGCTACCCTCAAGGCGGCGGCTTCGTCGTTGTGCTGCTCAGCAACATCAGTTACAGCCCTGTTCGGAGGCACACCTCCTTTCGGGATAGCTCCTTTCTTCAATGTTGGCTTTAAAGGCATAACTAGTTAGGCTTTACCCCACACCTGAAGTTATAAACTCAATTTCAACTTGAACTCACAATCTTTATTAAGTCGCACAGAGTACAGTTCTTATTGCGTGTACACAATACGCCGGTTGTCACAAGACTGCCTCTCGTACTCAATTAACGGCGTTGCCCAACTCACTTTCTTTACTCCTTGGCTGGCTGCGTTCGCTGCGGTGACATCTGATTCCTGCGGTAGTTCCCGACCAGCGTTTTCTGCTGGCTGCTTAAGTTGGTCCAGACCTGCGTTTTCTGCTGACTGCTTCGGTTGCACCTCACAATTTGATCCTCTAAAAGCTGCGGAGTATAATGTAAAGCAAAAATGAGACAAAAAAATGCAAATTCTGATTGTCATTTACATATGACATTTCCCATTTCCCGGACTCTCATAGGAACAGGTGGAATTGGATATTTTCAAAAATGTTGTTGCCATGCCAAGTTTGAGATATGAGCAAACTCTGCTGCCAAGCAAAGTTGTGTTGCATCTGTTGCATCATTGTAACTGCTCTCATACGTTCTCATGGGTTCAAACTCATTTTAACGTGCAACAAATGTTGGTTGCATTGATTGTAACTCTAGCTTTAAGCAACGTTTTGCTCAATTGTTGCTATGAGCTGTCCGTACGTAAAGTGGCGATGAGATACGACTTGACATACGTTCGCTTATGCGCTGTATGGGCACTTACGTTCACTCCTGTTTGCGTATGTCAAAAAGTGCCTTTTTTGCTCTAAAACCGGTCGGTTTTGACAGACGAATACGGTCGCAGACTCATCTTTAGTTAGGGCTTTAGTTTGTGCAGTTCATTCTTTCGAGCGGAAAAGGGACATTTGGTGTTTCAATTTGAAAATGGAGCAGTGAAAATGTCTTTCCAATAAGAAAATCAATCGAAAAGTGAAATTCATGACATTTTATCCGTCAGAAATGAGCATTGTCTCTGCTTTTCTCAATTCTCAAAATTTTCGCTCGAAAGAATGACCAGATAATGGAAACATGTCAAAATTTCACGTGAACTCGAACTCAGTACCAGCCTTAATATAAGCCGTTCACACTACACTCAGTGATGGGCATTTACTACATTTGTAGTAGATCCGCTACTTTTTTCTGCCTTTTTCTAAATATACTACTCTACTACGTAGCAAATGATATTTACTACTTTTCCCAAGGAACTACTTTTTAGTGAAGATGACACTGATGGAACTTCGGTGAACTATTAAGCATTAACTGAAGCACATCTGCGATAAAAAAATGCCGAACGTGTCGCAACTACTGTAAAAATGCTGAGCAGTGTTTTCGCTCTTCGTCTGGCTAAGTTCTTAGAATTCAGAAAAAGTAGTTGTTCTCGGTTTTTTTATACACTATATATGTATATGTCTAAAGGCTGGTACTGAGTTCGAGTTCACGTGAAATTTTGACATTTCCCCATTATCTGACCATTCTTTCGAGCGAAAATTTTGACAACAGAGAAAAGCAGAGACACTGCTCATTCTTGACGGATAAAATGTCAAGAATTTCACTTTTCGATCGATTTTCTTATTGGAAAGTCATTTGCACTGCTCAATTTTCAAATTCAAATATCTCATCTGCTACTTTTTTTAACAATAGGTCTGTTCCAGGACTTTCAGTCACTGAATTTTCCTGAATTTTCCTGAATCATGTGGTGGGGGAAATTCATGAAAAGTACGGGAACGCTCTCATTGCATTTCCTGAAAATTGACAAACAAAAGTGTCAGTTTTCGGTTTTTGGAAGAACAATAGTGATTGTACGGTTATCCTGAGCGGTGATAAATTATCGCCACAAAAATATTCGACCTTCATAGCAAAATTACGCAAAAAATATATTGCTTGCCGCGCACATTTGAAACTATTTACTCGCACCACACCATTTGACACTTTTCAGTATTTTTCAGTAGCTCAGACCCTACTGAATTTTACTGAGAGAGGGGAAATTTTCAGTTTTCAGTAAAACGGAGTACGGGAACAGCTTCATTGCAATTAATCGCGATTAATTGTAATTAATGGTGGTCCGGGAACAGACCTAATATCTGCTACACATTTATTCATCCCAATGCCCATCACTGACTACACTTCTAAATCAGGTAGATTTAGAATCTGTCAAGTTAATCAGGTAAGCGTTCACACATGGCCTTCATATAAAAGGCCTATCGCGACTTGCAATCTGACAGGTATTAAGCTACTTTTTAAAATGGTGTAGTCCTCTCGTTATTAAGATTTATTGGGAATTCCACAATGACAATTGTTTGACATTTCTCTGACAATTAATAATGTGGATGGTGGTGCTCGGTTCAATCATGGCCTTCATATAAAAGGCCTAATTAAGCTACAAGATGGCGGACCTAAGCTACTTTTCCCAACCAGTCCACACAGTGATGTTTTTTTATGGTTATAAAGAAATTCACGAGATCCACCTACAGGAGATATGAGGAAACTCATATGTCAAGTTAATCACTGTTGTTTTGGGATCTTTTACAAGCAATTTAGATATAAAAAGTCTTTAGCATCAGACCTCAATTCACCGGGACACTTATCCGAAGTATCGTTTGTGTAGAAGAATTTGCAGATTATCAATATTTGATGATTTTTAAAGTGGAATAAATCCTACCAACCACAAACGGCAATTGTTTACAATTCACATTGCCGAGAGTAGGTGGCAGATATTTCAAATTGCAAAGTTCTCGCGTATACAGCACAATAAACACATCACTTTCACGACACTTATCCGAAATATCTTTTACGCGACAAAAACTTCGAAACGAGTCTCCGGGTAATAGGAAAATAGACTCTATTCCCTGATTCAACCGAGTAGAACCATTCACATTACTAATTGTCAGAGAAATGTCAAACAATTGTCATTGTGCAATTCCCAATAAATCTTAATAACGTGAGGACTACACCATTTTAAAAAGTAGCTTAATACCTGTCAGATTGCAAGTCGCGATAGGCCTTTTATATGAAGGCCATGGTTCAATCAGGGAATAGAGTATATTTGCCTATTATCCGGAGATTGCTTTCGAAATTTTTGTCGCGTTAAAGATATTTCGGATAAGTGTCGTGAAAGTGATGTGTTTATTGTGATGTATACGCGAGAGCTTTGCAATTTGGAATACCTGCCACCTACTCTCGGCAATGTGAATTATAAACAATTGCCGATTGTGGTTGGTAGGATTTATTCCACTTTAAAAATCATCAAATATTGATAATCTGCAAATTCTTCTATACAAACGATATTTCGGTTAAGTGTCCCGATGAATTGAGGTCTGATGTTAAAGACTTTATATCTAAATTGCTTGTGAAAGATCCCAAAAAAACATTGATTGACATGACATATGAGTTTCCTCATATCTCCTGTAGGTGGATCTCGTGAATTTCTTTATAACCATAAAAAAACATCGGTAAAACTGGACGGTAAAACTGGACTTGATGCCCCACACAGCTGTTGCATGAATCTCGCCGATAGATGTCAGCCTAATAAGTTTGTGTTTTTGTGGTTGTGCGTTTGCTTTTGGGGCTTCTTTTCTTTCTTTTTTTTCTTTTTCTTAATTGTTTTATCTTCTTTTTTATTTTTTTGTATAATTTTGTCAGTTTTTCTTCATTTTTTCAACCTTTCTACCACCTTTTCGCCCTCTAGTGGCGGGATTTCCCGGGTGTGGGGCATCAAGTCCAGTTTACCCAACTGGACTTGATGCCCCACACAGCTGTTGCATGAATCTCGCCGATAGATGTCGGGCTAATATGTTTGCGTTTTTGTGGCTGTGCGTTTGCTTTTGGGGCTTCTTTTCTTTCTTTTTTCTTTTTCTTAATTGTTTTATCTTCTTTTCTATTTTTTTGTATAATTTTGTCTGTTTTTCTTCATTTTTTCAACCCTTCTACCACCTTTTCGCCCTCTGGTGGCGGGATTTCCCGGGTGTGGGGCATCAAGTCCAGTTTACCCAAAACATCACTGTGTGGACTGGTTGGGAAAAGTAGCTTAGGTCCGCCATCTTGTACGTTAATTGCTTTTGCGATAGGCCTTTTATATGGAGGCCATGACTGTAACCATTCATTTTTCACCGCAGTAAACCGCATAACTGACCACTTTCGACTATGGCAGTCCGGAGCTGATGTGATTAGTATCGTATACAGCGGACGTTTAGTCCGCGGACTAAACACCAAATTCCACCTAAATTTTTTAGTCCACGTGCTGTATACACTCGTGGACCGACCTAAATTTAGGCCGGTCAACGATTTCAAGCATGTTTCAAGCGACCTGACCTAAATATAGGTCGTGGACTATAATCGTTGTAAACACACGCGACCTAAACATTGATTTTTGCGCGACTATTAATAATGTATGTATGTTGAATATAAGCTCATAACATTCCCCTTTGACACAAAATCATTGAAATAAAAATGTTTGAGAGAAAAATGAAACGATAAATACAGTGCATGAACGAAAATTAAACTAAATGACAGCTGTCAAATGCGAACAAGGACTAAATTCGACCTAAGCAAATTTTGGGTCAGGTTGGTATAAACACCTGAGGACTAAGTTCATTTATGCTTGAGTTACAATCAATGCAACCAACATTTGCTGCCAAGTTTTGTTGGTGGAACGAGTTACAATCAATGCAACACAACATTAACTGTCATCTGTCACTGGCCATAACGACGTTTGAATATGGAGCGCGAAAACGTTAAACAAGTTATAAAAACGAGTATTTTTGCTTTTCTAGGCTACAGTGCGTACGTAAACGAAGAAATAAGGAAAAGAAAACGGAAATTTTGGGTGCGGGAATTATATTTGAGTAGAAATCGTTTCGGGTTTTATGAAAGTGGATTTGGTGTATTGGAAAGGGATCCGGAACTGTTTGCGAAGGCGGTTCGAATGACAAAAGACAATTTTGAAGTGCTGCACTGTCTTTTGGAGGATTCACTCCGAAAGAATTCACAGCGACAACCAATAGCCCCGAAGTGCCGTTTGCTGTTGACCTTGATGTAAGTATATAGTGAATTGTAGAAAGCAAATTGCAATGTAGAAATTATTCTTGCACAGGTATCTTGCGCATGGAGGACCGCGAAGTATATATGCGATTAATTTTCGTATGGCTCCTTGCACGGTGCGGAGTATAATTCTAGAAACATGTGCAGCAATTTGGTACGAATTGCATACAATGTATATGCGGGTGCCCACAATAACAGATTGGGTGTCGATTGCCAATAAGTTCGAAAGTAAATCTGGCCTCCCAAATTGTATAGGCGCAATAGACGGGAAGCATATCACAATTACATGTCCCGCAAAAGCTGGCTCGCAGTTTTTTAATTATAAAAAGCGACACAGTATAATTCTGTTAGCGATTTGTGACAGCAACTATTCGTTCCTCCTTGTCGATATAGGGGCATACGGATCGCAGAGCGACGGAGGGGTTTTTAAAAGTAGTTCTTTTGGAAAAGCATTGGAGAGGGAACAATTGGATTTACCTGCGCCTCGACAATTACCAAATTCAACAACAACATTTCCACATTTCCTGGTTGGAGATGCAGCCTTCCCACTCAAAAATTATCTTATGAGGCCATACCCAGGTAACGATCAATTTATTTACTAACTTTTAGTGATTATGTGTTATTTGTAATAATTCATGCTACACGTGATTTGTTTTCATGCTGATTGCTAAATGAACTTTTTTTTATTTATAGGGAGAAATTTGACACCAAGGAAAGAACATTTTAATAAAAGTCTGTCGCGTGCTAGAGTTATTGTAGAGAATTCATTTGGGATTCTCGCAGCTCGATGGAGAGTCCTCAGGAATGATCTGCATTGCACTCCAAGCAACGCTGAGCTAATAGTCAAAGCAACGCTGGTTTTACACAATTTTCTCCGTGCAAACGATTCAATGTATTGCCCAGAAAACTATGCAGATACAATATTGCACAACAACATAATACCTGGAGTTTGGAGGCAAGACATATTTAGACTGCAAGGAATACGCGCAGCACCAAATAATGCATCTCCTCGTGCCTTCATTTTACGCGACACACTGTGCGATTATTTGTTCGAATATGTGAATTAAGAAATAAAATGTAAATAAAATTCATTCAACTCTTATATTTTTCTAACAATGACAATATATAGGGTGATAGTTTTGTCTGTAGGTCTAAAAATTGTATGCTTGAAAGATTCTGTGCAGACACAACTTTAGCTAGACTTAAGAAATAGTGCTCCACTTCTGATTTCGTTTCCGTGCTGCACTTTTGAAGCAGCTTTTCAAAAAATGTTTTTAAGTGCGACGTGCTTTCCGCATCGTTATTAGTTACGCGAGTCCTCCTATTATTACTGGAACTTGCACTTGCGGATCGGAAGTTATTAGAGGACGACGATGTGTCGTTGTGCGATGTCGTTATTCCTCCCGAAACTGTACTCGCATCCTCCGTATCAGTCAACACGCTCATAAAAGTGGAAGACAATAAAGGAGCGCTGTTGTCAGTCGCGCTGTCCGATAAATACTCCTCTAGCATATTTTCGTCTGAAAATTCATCAAAGTGAAAGTTTGAAGAAGTCCTGAAAACAGTAGAAAATACAAATATCAGCACATATGTTTATCAAAAATATACACTATTCATGAACATAATCACTATTATTTGAAAGTGTGTATTTATATGTTTCATATGGGGAAAAATATCTACACTAACATTTACAGCATTTGTTTTATTATTTTGTTTATAGCATATCATAAAAACTTACGTTCGGCCAGCGACGTGATCTTTTAGGAATGTCAAACATTCAAAAAATTGCCATTCCCTCCTCAGGGCTGCAGCGCTGCCCGACGGCTGTTCCCTCATTTTCAATTCGCGCTTGAATTGGTCGCGTAATGTCCTCCAACGCCTTTGGCACATCAGCACTACAATTAAATCGGTTATCAATACAAATCATAATGAATTACTTCACAAAACATCAACAACATACCAGAAACTCCAAGTGCATTTGAAATACTCCTCCATGATTTCTCTTTAGCAAACACATTTTTATAACCCTTTTGGGTTTTGTCGAAGAGAATTGGATGTGAACGTACTTGTTCAATCAATTTCTCCTCGAACTTCATAATTCGCTATTTGAAATTCACTTAGCAAGCGGTGCAAATTTTCAATGGATTGTCATTTGCATGTGACATTTCCCATTTCCCACACGTTCATAGGAACGTAGTGGAATTGGATATTTTCAAAAATGTTGTTGCCATGCCAAGTTTGAGGTATGAGCAAACTCTGCTGCCAAGCAAAGTTGTGTTGCATCATTGTAACTGCTCTCATACGTTCTCATGGGTTCAAACTCATTTTGACATGCAACAAATGTTGGTTGCATTGATTGTAACTCAAGCATTATGCTTGAGTTACAATCAATGCAACCAACATTTGCTGCCAAGTTTTGTTGGTGGAACGAGTTACAATCAATGCAACACAACATTTACTGTCATCTGTCACTGGCTATATTAAAGAAATTGCTGTTCGATAATTTGGATCCTTTAAAGTCTCGGAAAGAGATATCAGTGAATATTTGATCCTCTAAAAGCTGCGGAGTATAATGTAAAGCAAAAATAAGACAAAAAAATACAAATTCTGATTGTCATTTACATATGACATTTCCCATTTCCCGGACTCTCATAGGAACAGGTGGAATTGGATATTTTCAAAAATGTTGTTGCCATGCCAAGTTTGAGATATGAGCAAACTCTGCTGCCAAGCAAAGTTGTGTTGCATCATTGTAACTGCTCTCATACGTTCTCATGGGTTCAAACTCATTTTGACGTGCAACAAATGTTGGTTGCATTGATTGTAACTCTAGCTTTAGTCCGCGCTTTAGGTCAGGTCTCTTTTGGTCTGACCGCTGTAAACCGCACTATTGTGCTTTCGTCTTGACGTTTACAGAAACTCTAAGGACGGACGCGACGGAGTGTTTGCTGTTCCAGGTAGAATGTCTATTCATTTTCCTTCATTGGATTATTTGTAAGTGCGGAAAAGTTTTGTGAGAATAGCAAGTTATCCGTTTTGAGTGACGAAGAAATGAACTTTTACAATAAAATATGATGGGGTCGCAGGCATTGGATATATTTCGCCAAGGCATTTGGGCATCGCTTACTGGAGGATGGTTTTACGACCCACAACAAAATGTGTTTTGTAACGCATTGCATTTGTACATATGGCTGTTTTTCCTCTGTACACCTTTCTTGACATATTTGGTAAATTATTAAAATGTTCAGTCCAAATTTTACAATTTGCGCATTTCAGTATTTTCCGAAGACATTTTTGATATGGGGGACTTACAGCATTGTCACATCATGTATTATGGTGATTTTGAAAGGCATAAACATGATATTACATGTGTTGTACGACCGAACAGAAATTATGCCGGATTCTTGTCTCAAATCTTCGGATAGGTAAGGTATCGTTGTGAAATAGATTTTATATTGATATTTCATAAATAGTGATTGCCCGGGTATTGAGCTACAAGTTCTTAGTAAGGAAGGAGTATCGCCCTCTGAAATGACGAAAACTATAAATGAACACTGTATCAGACAAAGTTGCCAATCATCTATTAATGGGCGCAAAGAAAGTATGATGGGTAAGTAGCATATCATATTTGTCCGTTTTACTAGACTTGGTGAGATTAGTTTCCAAGCCTAAAGTTACTTTCAGCATACTTCAATGACCAATATATCATCATAGAGGACGATAGGAAGATAATTTAGTAAATCTCCTTAGTTCCACACTGTTAATCACTCAAATCGACATGTCCTTTTTGCCCTCTGATTTCCTAGCATTTTATGATCTAAGATGTAATTGTCTTTATATGGCTCTATAATTTAAAAATATTACATAATGATTATTTTCTATGTTGCAGATTTGGAGGTGGATGTTCACAGAAGAAACAGTACAGCATCCAACGTTAACGTGTATGAAAACTTAGAACCTACTAACGAAAAATACAGCAAGCAACAATGCGAAAGCACATCAAATCATACTAAAGCCAATTGTGATTACGTTATGGATAACGATTTCGAAGTTAGGCCTGGTTGTTCGGGTCTCCAAGATGAAAATATGAGTTTGTCTCCAGTATGTGCTAACTCCTTTGAAGAAGTTGATGAGAACCAGACACCAAGCACAAGAACCTTGAACTTTTTCAATTATGCCCACATTGCACCAGAACAGAGTTTTCATAACGAAATCTCGGAAATCGAAAATGTTAGGCCTCAACTATTCAGGTCACCTAAACAACAAATGCAAAACTGTGAAGCGGAATTCCAACGAAGTTCACATAGAAGTGCATCTGAAAATAGCTTTCATGACCGGAGACGAGTTACACAAAATGCCTCATGTTTATATTCAGGAGATATCTACTTAAAATCTGAATCGGGAATCGAAAGTTTGGAACATCATGTGAATAAATTTGGCAGGGTATCACGCAAACAAATACGTAAAAAATTGAACAATACTATGTCAACCCTACAATTATCAGAAGAAACCGCCAATAGCAATCATACCGACAAGAGACAGGACTCGAATACTAACAAAAACATTCTAAATAAAACTTCGGGGGTTAGGCGCACTAAAAGCTCCGCGCTGGAAATGTCGCACAATCCACATTCTATGTCAAATATACAGCCACATCCGAGCAGCACTGACATAATAGTCGACAAAAAACGGCCGGAAAATAAAATTTTGTTACCATACAACCAGTCATTTACCCGAAATTATTTAGACTTTTGTCATGGTACAGATATTTGTCTGAATATTGAAAAAAATGGCACTGATATAGAACCTAACAAAACTGAGCAAATAGGCAACAAAAACGTTGAAGATTATAACAGCCTTGTTGTGATGCCCTCAAAAGAAAATGCGAGTCATGTGAATAAATTCTACCTTGAAATAGATACAGAATGTAAAGACTTTCGTCCTCGAACTGACTCTATGAACTATGATGCTGATGTAAACGGTTCGTGCTCACCGCTTTTAGACTCTAGAGCTAATGACAACGAGAAAAATTTTGAAGGATTGCAGTCAATTAAAAACATCGAATTTGGTAGTAAATATGTCAATCGGGTGCGGAAGCGAAGTGGGGATTCAAAGTGCCCCAGTGATTGTGGACAAGTTAGAGCAGGTTCTAAAGATTTACTCCTAAACGTTAATAGAAATTCAAATCTAAGATTGACTAACGTACAAGACAATGGTGAAAATTATTTTATAGAAAAGAATACTTTGAAAAACCAAAGCTCCGCGATTATTGAAAAAGATTTAAAAAGCTTAGGAGCTATCCCCAAGACCCCTAAACAGCAAGAAGATATCATTACTTTAAATAATATTTGCAAAGATTTCGAACAGCAGTCACCGGACAAAACTTCCCCAGCCACTTCTTCAAGAAGTTTAAGCTTTGAAAGTTTTTCCAATGAAATATATAAGCCGCATAAAGGTCAATGGTTCATTGTCGGAAGACCAAAGAATGGTAATTCGTCGCATAGCATGTTGCCTATAACCTACGTTTGTGGCGATACTGTCTTAAGCACTCACCCGAAGCAAATAATTATAGATAGTCACTATAAATTAACACCCATTTTGAAGCGATCGAATGCGACGAAACGGCGTAAGAGAATTGACGATCTGTTGAAAGATGAGGGGGAGCTATCGATTACTTTGGATTCAGAAAATGACGATCGAACACCAGTTAAAAATGATAGTGCATTTTCTATAACAGATTTTGTTCAAGTGCAATATGACGAACAATTTTCTTTGCAACATATACCGCGAAGAAATCTACTGAACATTGGCCGAAACGAATTTAACGGCTCATCGTATTGTGACTATTGGCGGTCCTGTGACCTGACTATTGATAAATCAAAACCTGTAAAAAGGTGTTATAAATATCGATTTAAGTGCTTTGGCGACAGAGAATTGAAAATAGAAATGGACAGACTTCAATTGTTGGCTCTCTTCGACAGAGATTTAAATTGGCTGCATGTTGTATTTGCTAGTTTGCTCTCTCTCTGTGTTTGCTCTTTGGGCTCATTAATTCTAAATGCCGGCATGTATCAAGATATTGGTGCCTTCATCTTTTGCCTTGTAATAGCTGGAAGTCAGTACTCATTACTTAAGAGCGTGCAGCCTGATGCTGCATCTCCAGTTCACGGTTTTAATAAGACCGTAGCATATTCACGGCCGATTTATTTCTGCCTATTCTGTAGTCTTTTACTTGCATTACAATGTCTTAGCAATAGAATCGTAAAGAATGAAAACTGGGGGCAAATGAAAAGTTTACATTTGTTCGGAATGTCAGTTGTAAGTGAAATATCCTTCAAACTTTTATTAAACACGGTATCTACAATATTACTTCTGTTCCCTATACTATTTAGCTTCGGCTTGTTTCCTCAATTTGATACATTTTGCATGTACTCTCTGGAGCAATTTGACATGCACATTTTTGGCGGTAATGCAGTTTGTAACTTGATGGCTTCCATGCTTGGTGTCGCAAAATCAATTATTGCTGTTTGTATTTTGTATGGCCCCATATATGGAGCATTGGCTGAAAAAAGAGGAACTCAACACGTTTTATTTTCGATATTTTGTGGAGGTTTAGTATCACTTTCATACCATCTTTCTCGATGTTCTAGTGACTTCTCTCATATTTGGTTCCTTATTAAATCCAGTTTGTTTAGCTATGCGGATGAAGAAAATATTTCTGATAATATTGTGTACAAATCAGATGGCGAATCTGAAAGAAAAAATGAGCCCGAAAACAGCGAAAACGATAAAACCAATGAAAAAGACTGCAAAAATATTGCCAAAAACAGTTCTCTGTCCATCGACGATTATCTATCTGATCCGCTACAGAAAAGGCTCCAAAAAACTATTAACAACCGACTAAAAAATGATCTACTTGTCGGCAGCTTCCTTGGATTACTTACTTTCGCTCTACACTGCACAACTGTATTCACAGCACTTCAACCCGATTTAAATGGTGTTCTATTCTCGATAGCATGTACATTGGGATTTATTTTGCATTATTTGTTACCGCAAATGCGAAAACATTTACCGTGGCTTTGCTTTGCACAGCCAATTTTGAAGCCAAATGAGTATGGAAGATTTGAAGTGAGCGAAGCACCACAAATAATGTGGTTTGAACAAATCTATGTTTATTTGTGCTTTCTCGAAAAAAATGTGCTTTATCCGTTGATTTTTATATCCGTTCTTACTGCAGATTCCCATAAAATTATAACCAAATTCGGATTAACGTTTGGATCTGTCGTGATAGCAATTTGTGCTCTCAAAGGTAGGTTTTTATTATATGCTCTGATCCTAAATATGAATATTTTCTCAAGATAAATAAAGTGAACTTTAACCAAACAAAAGTAACAAAACAGAACCAAATTTAAACTTAAACTTAAACTGTTTTCCTTAAGCTCTAGATAAATAACACAATATAAATAATAAAACCGTAATTGAAACAAGTGTAAAAATTTTACATTCTTTTATTATCATTTGATAATATTAATTAAGAAATAATAAAATATCATGCCGACACTGTCTATAGCAAAAACATGATTCTTGAGTAAAAACTGATTCAAAGGTGCTTTGATATTTAAAATTAAATCCCAAAACTGTTCTATTAATTTTAGCTGTGCGAGCTGCCTACTCAGACTGTGCGAATCAATACCTTATAGTTGCATTTTGTGTTCTTCTATTTAAATTTGATTTCAATTTTGCAAGTGAAACGTTTCTCTTGGATTATTTCGTTCTATCGATACTGCATCGTAAAATATGTGACTTTTTATTAAAGGTTAGTATGGGTATTTGATTTAACAAACTAACTTAAATAATGCCTATTTTCAGATGCAATTTATTTTAACGTATATTGCACCGTGGCAGATTACCTGGGGTTCGGCATTTCACGCCTTTGCTCAACCATTTAGTGTTCCACATTCTGCCATGCTTTTTCTTCAAGCAGTAATTAGTGCATTTCTTTCAACACCCTTGAATCCATTTCTAGGAAGTGCAATATTTCTTACGTCTTACGTTCGACCAATTAAGTTTTGGGAAAGGGATTATAACACAAAAAGGATAGATCATTCAAATATACGTTTGAGTACACAGTTGGAAAGGGACTTGGGAGCCGATGATAACAATTTGAACAGTATATTTTACGAACATTTAACGAGATCATTACAACATTCACTTTGTGGCGACTTACTTCTCGGCCGATGGGGAAATGTAAATCAAGGCGATTGTTTTGGTGAGTAACCTGATTGAATTATTAGCCGTATACATTCTAATGCTTAATATGTTTAAAGTAGTTTATTTACGATTTCTTTCGATAATGCATGTTTTTATTTCCTATACTTAAAACTTTGCATTCGATAGAGATTGGAAATATTCTTCAAGCACTGACCTTTTTTTAATTCGTCGTAAGAGAAATCGATTGCATTGCTTAAATTGCTTGAAAAAATTGAAAACTAACAACGCTAACAGAACCTCTTTTGGACGAAAGGTTTTAGAAAAAGCAGATCAACTTCTACCAACCTCGTGACTCTTGTCTCAGAAGTTCTTTGTGACGTGAAAGAGGCGCATCAAATTGATACCATTTACACAAAATTCAACAAAGTCTTTGATCGTGTTGATCATAATATTATCCAACTTAAATTACAGAAGTTTGGTATCTCGGATCTCCCGTTAAATTGGTTAAACTCAGCGTCGAAATAGAATTTAGTACGTTAATTTTCAGGTCCTTTTATAGAAAAAAAAATAATCCGTTTTACCACGAGGTAATTACTTGCGATCTTTTTTATTCAATATTTACATATCGGATCTTTCTGAAGTTTTATCAGACATTCCTCACTTGAAATCAGACTCAGTTTTCCTTCAATCAACACTCTTATATCTTGACCAGTGGCAACCAAAATAAACGATAATAACATTAGTAAATGTCAAATCATAAGGTTTTATTTATTAATTTAAATTTTGATTGCCGCCTCAATAATACTGATAGTGTCATACATAGACCGTTGTTTGGCTCCCTGCTTTTGAGGTTCGTAGCGATAGGCTCGAATCAGTCCAAAAGCAGTTCTTACTCTTTGGCTTGAGTATATCTATGATCTATATAACCCATACGAATTTAATAGTTTACCATGATACATATACAGGCTTGTTTATTCTTTTAATAATGATAGGTTTTGCCGGCTCTATCATCGTTTCGAAGCAAAGTCCATCCCATATTCGATGGACCCACCGCATCAGCGATGCCTAGTAAAGCGGCACACCAGCATCCGGCGGATGTGGACTTAAGGGTGCTTCGCTAAGGCGGACGAAGGTGCCTTCAGAGCCATTTGTAGGGCACGTGCTCCCGGGGCATTAAATTATTTTTGCCCCTTTGATGGTTCGACAACACCAGTAACAGTTGAAAAAAGTTGTCTGAACCACGACTTGATATGCATATGCCAAAATATACGAACAAACTTTATAGGCCGGTAAACAAATATTTACGTTGCTCCTGGTATTCTAGAAGAACATATTGAGGTCCTTAAGCAATTTTTTAGCAAAGTCCCACGAGGCTTATGACACGTACCCTAAGAAAACCCACGAAAATATAATCCGAGTGTTTTGATTATCATAGACTCCGATGCTCACAGAACAAAAACTGTTCTTTCTTCCGCCCAATATGCGCCAAGCAAAATTATATCAACTTTCAATAATTATACTCCCTTACATTGTACAAATACTATTTTACACATTATAAAAATATTTTGAATTGTCAGTTCTTGCGTCAGACTATCTCAACTGTTTGGTGCACATAATTGAACTGGGGAATGGACTTTGCACTTTTCAAATTAGAGGTCTTGAATTCCGTGGAACTTATTGCCAGCAGAGAGAAGTTGAAGCTATATCGGAAGGAATCGAAGATAACGATGGTTGCTGCTGTTGTTCTCTTGGGCACTTGCCAAACATTTTAAGTCCTAACGCAATATTTTCTACAAGATGGCTAGCATGGCAAGTGGTAGCTGCCCAGTATGTATTGGAAGGATATTCTATTTCAGAAAACTTGGCTACAGCGACGTTGCAACTATTCGAGTTTCGGAAAGTTCTCATTACTTACTACATAAAGGTAAGTGAAATATATACATATACTAACTTTTCTTCAGTTTAAATGTGTTGATTTTGCAGAGCATCATTTACTATGTTGTTCAAAATCCAAAACTTGAAGAATGGTTAGGACCAGGTCCTATTAAAGATGCTTTAGATTCTACGTTGAATAGGCAATTTGTCGACTTAGATCCTGTTTTTAATAACAACCTTGATGAAGATTTTGACTTCCGTGCGAATGGAATAACGAGAAGTAGCTTTTGCTGTGTATATTTAAATTGGATACAATTTTGCTACTCGAAATGCGTTCCCTCCAAGCCCACAAATGTCAAACATGGTGACGAGCAAAATAGCGAAAAACACAATTGCTCAGCCGGAATACAGAATAGTATTTCGTGCATTGACAACTCTTATAAAGATGGGAACGGTAACAAGTTTCCCACTGTCAAAGAAGGAAAGCGGCAGATTGAAAAGAGCGTAAATAAAGATTCTCTGTTAGTGTCTTTGTGCCTAGCTCTCGGTTTACTAGCTAGAAGGTCGTTGGCCACTGCTTGCCACGGATCGTTGTCCGGCGTTGAATTTTTTTTACATGGCTTGCACGCGTTATTTAAAGGTGATTTTAGGATAACGTCACCCCGTGACGAATGGGTGTTTGCTGACATGGATTTGTTGCACAGTGTCGTGGCACCGGCGGTTAAAATGGGTTTGAAGCTTCATCAAGATCACTTTTCTAGCCCGGACGAATATTTAGATCCAGCTATTTTATACGATGCCATCAGAACCCATACCAAAGAGCTCGTGATTTCGCATGAAGCAGATCCCCAGTGGAGGAATGCAGTGCTAAGAGGCGCTCCAAATTTACTAGCTTTAAGACATATCATGGAAGATGGATCTGACGAATACCGCATCATCCGCCTTACGAAGCGGTTTTTAAGTTTTAGAGTTATAAAACTGAATCGGGAATGTGTACGAGGTCTTTGGGCCGGTCAACAGCAAGAGCTAATTTACTTACGGAACAGAAATCCTGAACGAGGAAGCATTCAAAATGCCAAACAAGCGTTGAGAAATATTATCAACTCGTCATGTGATCAACCCATAGGCTATCCAATTTACGTATCATCCTTAACAACTTCGTACGCGGAAACTAATCAACAAATATGTTCACTCATCGGCGGATCTATTTCAATAAGCTATATTCAGTGTTTGCTATTGCGTTATTGGCAACGTGTGAAGCAACGTTGCCATGAGGGCTGCAGCAGTGGAAATAGTGTATTAGATTCTGATGTTACATATGAAGTACCAGGAACATATTTCTTGTCCAGCTCAGCAGGAAATGCGTCGAACTTTAGTGTTCAAAATTTTAACTCTTCCAATAGAAGTACTTTGATTAACACTGGCAAGCCGTCAAGCTCAAATATATTGACAGGTTTTTTGAATCGCGAAAAAGATGTAGATGGCGACAACACACGAGATCGTCAATGTAAAAAAAATATCACCCTTCTATTAAATGAAAAAGTGCAATTTGACAATATTAGCAAATTTCCGTCAGCTCTGAGTAACGAAGAAATATCAACAAGGAATTTATTCGACAATTCATGCAAGACAAGTTCGTGTAATGATAATTTGAGGGTTTCGTCTAACTTCAGTGATTACTCACCGCAAACACATACTGAAATTCCAAGAACGAGTAGTAATATGTCGATATTTCGACCTAATATACATCAAGGCTTGGTGGACATCAATAAAAAAGTGATAATTGTTGATGGGATGGAGGTATTGTATTTCTGAATGAATTTGGGAAAACTTTCAAACTATATTTTATTTTAGATTTATGATTGCTTAGACTTAGGACGACGAATAGACGTGATATGGCCCCATGAGAGTATGCGCTCGAATGGCGGGCGATCATCATGGAAGGATTGGTCACCGAAGGAGGGCATGGTTGGTTTTGTTGTACATTACTGGCAACCGAATCATCCGGACCAACGTTTTCGATCGAATGTCAATCGAACGCTTTATCTTATCGCAATCGGCGACCGATTTGTTCCTATTGGAGAGCATGGAATCGAAGAATGTAAGGAAAATAGCTTGGATTTTGGTAGCAACAAACAAAGTGTCATGGATCTTGGTTCGGCTACTCAAGTTCAACAGAATGACTGTGATGTTCATGAATTTATTTGTGAACACAATTTTTCGGCTTGTGATAGTTCAGGAAATGAAACAAGTAAAGTGGAAAGATTGTGAACTGATTAAGTTTGAATAGACAAAACTTTGTTATTTTTGTAAAAGTATAATTTAATAAAAAAAATCATTGGCGATGTATCAATATTTAATTTATTAACTATCTCATTGTAAATACAAATAAGTTTCAATAAATTTATAATAAACAAACTGAAATAGACTTCTTGGAAAATTTTTACTTGACACATGTTCGATTGAAACTGATATTCTTCAATGAATATGTTTAGTTGACGTTTCTTATTAACTGGTCCGGTGAAAACTGACAAATAAAAGATTCGAAGATAAAAAATCTTTAGCAAGTTGTATTCAAGCTAAAATTTCCTAAAAAATGCTCAGATGTGATAATTCCAGCGGGAAGCTTAGTGGCAAAGAAGATTTTGAGACTC
This sequence comes from Nemotelus pantherinus, assembly GCA_963978885.1. Lineage (NCBI taxonomy): Eukaryota > Metazoa > Arthropoda > Insecta > Diptera > Stratiomyidae > Nemotelus > Nemotelus pantherinus. The sequence goes on from OZ022263.1 coordinate 238,111,238, forward strand.
TGGGGTTTAGTTTGGAGCGTGTCCATAACCATAAGATAACAAAACCTCATGCAGGCAGAAACGCAAGAATTTCCTTTGAGTCATTCGATGCACACTAAGGATTTGTTTCACGCAAGAACAATAAAGGCTTTCAGTAAAATAAATATGAAACTCGTTCGATCGCCCCCGTACGAAGCCTAACACAGATCTGGCTTGTAACAGCCCAACGGGAAAAATAATGCTTACGGATATATTCGGTAAGCATTACGCGTAATGCGTGTAAGCATTACCGGACCATTACGCGTTGTTTCTTTTTAACATTGCATGTCCTAGGCTGGGAAGATTTATACAAGGGGAAACTCATGCTTTTAGCTCTATAGCTTTATGTATAAGAGCTTTTTGGAAAGTACGACATCGTATTCCCGCATTTATACGCCTCAATATGAATGAAAGCTTTGGCCGGCAGCCGATCGTATCTCTGCATGTGTGGTTTTTGCATGCTGACGCTTATTGGAAATTCCAATAGCGCATGCTCTTTGCTACTAGGAGGAATTGTCTTCATACATTTTACTTACCCGTGCGTGATGATTTGAAATGCTTCGAAATTTTCATCTTTCCGCTTTATATAGCAGACTACTCATAACCGATGCATGCTCGCAAGTTCTTTTCCCCTTGTTTCTGCGAGTGAATTTCATTGGCCAGTCTTGGACTTATAACATATGAGCTTTCTCCCTTGCAGCATTTTCCATGCTCCAAGTCATGTTTACGAGTATATCTTATAATTGCTGGAAAATAGCTTTGGAAGTCGGAAATGTGCATTACCAGCATTGTTTGATTCATGCATTACGCCAGCATACATTACCGCGATTCCCGTTGGGAGGATTGGAGTCATATGATCTCACTTACGCCTAAATATCGAATTCGTCGTCGACAATCAAACATATATAAATGTATAAACACACATATATATGTCCGATTTCATGACACACTTCTTCAGCTCAGCAAAACCAGCAATTACTGAACTGAAGAAAATTTCACCATTTCAACATTCTCATGCATGTATGCTGAAAGAGGGCTCTGTTGAGAAAAAGAATATATAAATATGCATGCATTTTTCATCCACCACCAACTGTTAAGTGTTTCATACAAGCTATAGACAAACTGGGGTTAATTTAAATTGCCGCTAAAGTTAGTAACTGATTGACCATTCCCGAGTAGAGAATGAAGGATCTGTGAATAGGTTTGAAACACACTCTCATCACAATTTTATTGATTCTTTAACAAAATGAGGGTACATTGGGAGTGACATAACTGGCTAATTAGTTGTGGTACGGTCGTTAGTCTCTCACATGAATTCACCAACACCCATAACAAAGATTATGATTTTGCATGCACTTGAATAATATCATTTGCCACATCTTTCCCCTCAGGCAGTGTCGAACACTGGTATGAGAGAGGAAAAGAATTCACAAATCAAACTATTCATTATAAAACTATTTGAATTGAATTCTCTGCTATTTCAATCATCACTCTGAATTAGATTTTTATGGAGAAAGAAAAGAAATATTAGCATTAATTGGTTAGAATTAAAATATAAATAAGATAAGAACTAAAGTTAGATAATAAATATAAAAAAAAAACTAAAAAAAATAAAAGATAAAAAACTAGAATTAAAGAAAAATATTTACATTAAAAATATAAAAAAATCATCTAAAAATTCATTTGCTTTTAAAATAGGTTAACAACATACTGCTTCAGCTTCCTTTTAGTAACGAAATACGATAGGTTGTTTTTTAAATCATCAGGCATATCATTATACAACAATAGCTGAAAGAATCGGGTTATTTAGGGCTCTATTGGTTCTGACTGGAGGCAATCTATAAGAATTCACAGATCTTGTTTCATAGTTATGCATTTCTCTGGTTGTTGTCAGAGAAATAGAAGATTTATTCTTTCCGTGGACGATTTTCCATATTGTTATTAGCTCTTGAAATGCTAATAGTTGAAAAAAAGTCATTTTCCCCGTTATGAAAGGTAGCTGATTGGTGGGTGTCCGTGGACTCAGATTGTGAACTGCCTTAATTGCCTTATTTAGAGTTCTGCTCAGGGTGGCCAGGTTTGTTGAAGAAGATTGGCTCCAGTTAAGCATAGCATAACTAATATAGGGAATTACAAAAGCATGATAAATCATGTTTTTTAAAAAAATGTTGAAGTAGCATCGTCTTCTTAAGAAACCTACAATGGGACAAATATTGGCTCTGATTTTTCTAATTAGATCCGACCATGACAATTTGTCATCAATTATTATTCCTAAATATTTAGTTTTTTCTAGTCTATCAATGAAAAAAATCGAGTACTTTTCCTGAATGTGCTTGTGCTAAGACTGTACATCCCAATTTATGAGTAATTTTGATAGGGGTAGCTCGTTTATAACAGCATTTTGAAATCATTAAAATACACATCATTACGCTTGGACACCTTCATACTTACTGGCCATATTGAGTATCATTCTTGCAGAAACAGTGAAATGCGCAACATTTATCTCCATAAAAACAATTTTCCATAATTCCGTTTTCGTAATTTTATTACATTCCTTACACAAATTACTTAGGATGTGTGTGAGCTTTACGCATTTGCGTCAAAATGTTAGAGAGCTCCTCACGCTTCCTTTTAGCCCTAATATGTGTTCCAAGACGACGTTTTAAGAATTTAAGAGCTCGCTTATCCTTCGAAACTTTGAGCAATTCCATGCATCGTCGTTCATACGGTGCGTGTCCAACAACTTCTCTAACTAGATCCCTCATAAACTTGGTGTGTTTGGTTTGGACCTGAAAACGAACAAACAAACTAAGATGAATCCTCGAAAAATGTACTTAGTGTAGGAACTGGGCAATTTCGCCGATCAGAGCCATTTTTAACCATTTTACACAGTCAAATACCCAGCTATATTCCGCAAGAAAAAATATCTAGAGGAATGATATTCTAAGTATTCTCCAATGTGTAAGTCTGCGAATGGTTTATAGTCTCATCATAATAGATATAAAGAAAAAAAGGCAGATATTGCTGCGGGCGAGAAAATAACTGGAACGATTTCCAACTTGGCTTCAGCAAGTATTGAAAGAACAATATTAATTTCTGACCAGTAGGCGTGCATTATTTATATCCTGTTATTATAATTACTTATAATCCAGTTTGTATTATGTTTAGCCTCTGCTAAAAGTTCTGGATTATATAATTGGCAGAGGTAAAGATAAATTGCGAGATAGATGCTGGCAATGTCTATGTACGAATACAAATTAATAAGCCATCATGAACGCAGGAAATTCAAGTGTTATGAAGTTGAATGAAAAACAAAACTAGAATTTCTCCAGTTAAGTACGTTAAATGTTACTAATTACCGACCCATCTCATATCCTCAGAGGAGAATAATAACTGTGCTTTCGCTAATCAAAAGTAATTAATGAATTAGAAAATTATTTGATAACCAGATTAGGTACAATATTTATATCGCTGGGTGATACATTCCGTTACAAGCTAATCTATTCCGTTAATATGGGCATAATGCATAAGGTCTGTTCGCGTACTACGATTAATTGCAATTAATTGCAATGAAGCCGTTATAGTACTCCGCAGCTATGACCACTTTTACTTGGATGGGGATGGAGCGGTACACCATACCAATTGCCGACATGTACCTGACGCAGTTGTTTATTTCCACATCGCAATATTTTAGGTTATCCGCACACATTAATTAATAGTCAGAAATCAATCTCAAGATCAAAAATTCAATAATCATACTCACACCTTTCATTCGACTGGAGCGTAATCCCTTAACTCTTTTGTCTCCGGTATATTTTACAGTTTTCACCTTAGATGTTTTGTGTCCCTTGTTAAGGCCCACACTAAGTTCGTAACGAACAGCCATTATGCTGAAATTACACCAATTATTAAATAAGAGTACAGCTTAAATACGAGAATATCATAAAATTAAAATCAGGATGTAGCTGGAACCCACCTGAAACCTTTTGCTGGTTAAACGAAAAGAACTTCAGTCGAAACGTGGTAAATCTTAAAAGAAAGAATGATGGAGCATCAGAGGGACTACTGTCACATCAGTATAAGGCAAAGATATAGAAGAAATGGATGGGCGGTATACACGTACATGAGCGTAAGTGTATGCAATGCCTTCTAGATGTACGGGCCGTAATGCAGAATGATGACGTCAGAGCATCGGGACAAATGTCGCGAAAAACACACGTAGTCTTATGGGACGTCCGCGGGAAAATGTTAATTGTACGGGTTGTGTTAAAGTGAGTTCAATGAAAACTAAAGTGGTTTATGCAGAACAGTGCTAGTGAACAGCTAAAACACAAATTAATGCGGTGCGTGCGGTATAATGTGGAAAATTCGCTACGAAATGTTTATCGGTTGGTGTTAGGTTATGTGATGGTTCGTGTCGATTTACTGTCGCGATACAATTAATTGGTACAAAGTGTACGTTATGACTAAATATTATTATTATAACGCGTCCACGCACAAAAAACTAACGTTTTATTCATATTTTAACCAAAAAATCGCAAGTGAAATCTCCGTGTACATCGGCACTGCCTCGTGGAAATGTCAAATTTCCTAAACTCATGACGTCACGGCGAGAACGATTACGTAGCCTGACGGCCCGTACTTCTAGAAGGCATTGGTGTATGGCACCAATGCCTTCTAGAAGTACAGATAAGAAGTACACATAATATTGTAAATCTGTGTATGCATTCGCTAGTATTAATTTCCTCAAATCATTCGAAGTAACGAATGCACTAAATGCGAAACAGTCCATACTTATTTATTTAAAAGCCCCTTTGTATTCTCTTGTTAACTTTTACATCGGTTTGTTTTGCTCTATTCTTTACGCATTTTGATGTGAACCTGCATGCTAATTGCTTTCTTATAAATATGGATTCTATTTGCTCTTTTCGAGTCTTGCCGTAATTTGATTGCCGATTATGCTTGACTCCCGTCCCCGGAATCCAGGCCAATTTCTGATCCCGAAAATCCCAGGATTAGTTGAAAATAAGCAAGTTTGGTACTGTGTTCTTAGCATGAAAAGTTGCTTTGAAGTTGCTTTCGCTTTGAAAACATAGATGGCACTGAAACATGTTGTCAATCATTTCACGCCAATTTAGTTTGTGCAGTTCATTCTTTCGAGCGAAAAAGTGACATTTAGTGTTTCAATTTGAAAATGGAGCAGTGAAAATGTCTTTCCAATAAGAAAATCAATCGAAAAGTGAAATTCATGACATTTTATCCGTCAGAAATGAGCATTGTCTCTGCTTTTCTCTGTTGTCAAAATTTTCGCTCGAAAGAATGGTCAGATAATGGGGACATGTCAAAATTTCACGTGAACGCGAACTCAGTACCAGCCTTTAGCCAAAAAACCGCAAATGAAATCTCCGTGTACATCGGAACTGCCTCGTGGAAATGTCAAAATTTCCTAAACTCATTACGTCACGGAGACAACGATTACGCAGCCTGACGGCCCGTACTTCTAAAAGGCATTGGTTCAATGCAATCCTGTGCTTTTAACTTTTTGACAGCTCCTGGCTTCGCTGCAGGCCACGGCTACGGCTACACATTGGTAGAATATACAGCGCACGTTTAGTTCGTGGACAAACACCAAATTCCACCTAAATTTTTTAGTCCACGTGGTGTAAATACTCGCGGACCGACCTAAATTTAGGTCGGTCCACGATTTCAAGCTTTCAAGCAATGCCTCCTAGAAGAACGGGCCGTCAGGATACGTAATCGTTGTCGCTGTGACGTCATGGCGATAGGCCATTTTGTCATTTCCACGAGGCAGTGCCGACACACACGGAGATTTCACTTGCGGTTTTGTAGCTAAAGCATAGTACTGAGTTCGATTTCACGTGAAATTTTCATACAAAATTTCACGTGAAATCTGTTTTGGCGAAATTTTAGCTTGAAAATAAGCAAGTTTGGTACTGTGTTCTTAGCATGAAAAGTTGCTTTGAAGTTGCTTTCGCTTCGAAAACATAGATGGCACTAAAACATGTTGTCAATCATTTCACGCAAATTTAGTTTGTGCAGTTCATTCTTTCGAGCGAAAAAGTGACATTTAGTGTTTGATTTTGAAAATTGAGCAGTGCAAATGACTTTCCAATAAGAAAATCGATCGAAAATTGAAATTCTTGACATTTTATCCGTCAAGAATGAGCAGTGTCTCTGCTTTTCTCTGTTGTCAAAATTTTCGCTCGAAAGAATGGCCAGATAAAGGCTGGTACTGAGTTCGAGTTCACGTGAAATTTTGACATGTTTCCATTATCTGGTCATTCTTTCGAGCGAAAATTTTGACAACGGAGAAAAGCAGAGACACTGCTCATTCTTGACGGATAAAATGTCAAGAATTTCACTTTTCGATCGATTTTCTTATTGGAAAGTCATTTGCACTGCTCAATTTTCAAATTGAAACACTAAATGTCACGTTTTCGCTCGAAAGAATGAACTGCACAAACGAAATTGGCGTGAAATGATTGACAACATGTTTCAGTGCCATCTATGTTTTCAAAGCGAAAGCAACTTCAAAGCAACTTTTCATGCGAAGAACACAGTACCAAACTTGCTTATTTTCAAGCGAAATTTTCGCCGAAACAGATTTCGCGCGAAATTTTGTATGAAAATTTCGCGTGAAATCGAACTCAGTACTATGCTTAATGGGGAAATGTCAAAATTTCACGTGAACTTGAACTCAGTACCAGCCTTAAAATATGAATAAAACGTTAGTTTTTTGTGCGTGAATGCATTGTAGTGTTAATATTTAGTCATAACTTGCATTTTGTGTCAATCAATTGTATCGAAAGGGAATCGACACAAAACACCACATAACCTAAGAACAACTGAAACATTTCGTGGCGAATTTTTCCAATTATACCGCGCGCACCGCATTAATTTGTGTTTTAGCTGTTCACTAGCACTGTTTTGAAGATCTCACTTTATTTTCACTCACTTTACCACAACCTTTACAATTAACAATTTCCCGTGGACGTCACATAAGACTACATGTTTTTTCGCGACATTTTGGCCTATTGCTGTGACGTCATCATTCTCCATTAAGGCCCGTACTTCTAGGAGGCATTGTTTCAAGCGACCTGACCTAAATATAGTGCGGGTTTACACCGGTCGCACCAAAAGTGACCTGACCTAAAGCGCGGACTAAATGAACTTAGTCCTCAGGTGTTTATACCAACCTGGTCTAAAATTTGCTTAGGTCGAATTTAGTTCTCGTTCGTATATGACAGCTGTCATTTAGTTTAATTTTTGTTCATGCACTGTATTTATCGTTTCATTAGTCTCTCAAACATGTTTATTTCAATGATTTTGTGTCACGCCGAAAAAAATGTATGGGTAATCAAGTAGATTTAAGTTGATTTAGCTCTAAAGCGATCAGCTGATCGAAATCTCCTGATTTAGAGTGTAGTGTGAACAGGCCATGTGTGAACGGCATATTACCGCTGAAGCACACTGCGACGCAGCCAGGCGCAACCAAGCTGTCAGTTGAGTTGACTATATGGGTTTTCCATAGCAGCGAGCACACCAAGTCGCAGCTATGCGCAGCCAGGCGCAGCCAGGCGCAGCTCAGGTCGAAATGGATTCAACTTTTGTTGCAGCGAAGAGTTGCAATCAGCTGTAATTACTTGAGAAACGCGCGGGATTTGAAATGTATGCGAAAATGTAAATAGAGTTGATTTTATATTACAAATTTTTTGAGGAATTCGAAAACAATTTTTATTGGTAATAGCTTAGATAGTTAAAAGTAAAATAAAAATATAGTTAAAGGCAAATTTGAAAGATAATTAATAGCAAATTGAACATAGTAATTTAAAATACTTTATAAGTCTAGTTGGTAGATTACTGACTTCTTGCTTGTGGGATCCCTGATTCGAATCCAAGTTCGGACGAAGGCCCGCGAACCAAGCTTTGAGTTCACCTAGCTCTAATTAGGTACGTGGTTAATATCAGGGGTAAAGTGAGTCGTCGAATTCCAAACTCGTATTCACATTGATTGAAAAAATTGTAAAGAATTATTTCAAAATGCAGTCAATTAAAGATGCAGTGTTGGATAACGAGGTGACAATAAAGTTGCTGATAGCCCAAGTGAAGGAGCGTCCGATTATTCATGAGAAGGCTACAGGCGGATACAGAGATGTCGCTGTGGAATTCAAACATCAACTGAAAATTCTTCTACATCACTGACACTTAGTCACGTTGCAGTGTAACCAGGCGATTTCGTTGGCTGCGCTTGGTCACTGATAGCTGCGCCTCGCTGCGTCGACTGTAATTCAGGCATTAGTCTGCGCTTTAGGTCAGGTCACTTTTGGTCCGACCGCTGTATATCCTACCATTGTGTTTCAGCAGTTAGTTTCGGCTCAGATTTTGTGGCTCACTGTGAATCAAAGAAACACGAGCTGTCAAACAACTGTCACTCAAGAAGCAAAGCGTCTGCGGTTGGCGTTTCGATTCAGTTAGTGTTATCTACCGTATTCTTGACTGAAATTCATAAATTTGTTATAAAATGCGTATTGCAATCGAAGGCTGTGCGCATGGCGAACTGGAAAAAATCTACGATACAGTTCAAACAATAGAGAAGCAGGGAAATTACAAGATAGACCTGTTGATATGTTGTGGTGACTTCCAATCGACGCGAAATTTAGAAGACTTGCAAACAATGGCAGTGCCGAAAAAATATCAAGATATCTGCACGTTTTACAAGTATGTTTTGTATTTTACCTAAGAACCATAGTGGATGCTTTGAAATTGTATTTATTTTAGATACTACAGTGGAGAAAAAGAAGCTCCGGTGCTGACCATATTCATCGGCGGTAATCATGAAGCATCGAATTACCTGCAGGAATTGCCTTACGGTGGATGGGTGGCCCCGAAAATTTATTATTTAGGATATGCAGGTGTCGTACGAGTGAATGGAATACGTATTGCTGGTATATCAGGTGAATTGAATGATAACTCTCCAACGCAGTATACTCCGCATTTGCATGAATATTCTGAACAATTTAATTTTGTAGATAGCAAAGAGCAGCTCCTTCTAATTACTTTCATTATCTAGGCATTTACAAAGCTTACGACTTCTTCCGTGGTCACCACGAATTCTCTCCTTACTCTGAGTCTACACGCAAAAGCGTGTATCACATAAGACAATTGGAAGTCTTCCGGCTCAAACAGCTTTCTGGCAACATCGACGTTTTTATTTCTCACGACTGGCCTCGCGGCATCTATAATTTTGGTAACTACGAACAACTAGTGCGCTTCAAGCCACATTTTCGGTATGTTCTACAAAGCCAGTAGCTTTATAATCGTCAATAAACGTTTGTTCCGTTTTAGTGACGAAATCGAACAAAATAAACTTGGTAGTCCGCCATGCGAGGATCTTTTAAACGCTCTACAACCATCATATTGGTTTGCGGCGCATCTGCATTGCAAATTTGCTGCCTTGGTTCCACACGAAGACAGTAATAAAACGACCAAGTTTTTGGCATTAGATAAATGTCTACCGAGACGTCGCTTCCTGCAAGTTCTGGAAATTGAAACTCAATGTCTGGTCAATGAAAATATTAAATTCGAATATGATCTGGAATGGTTGACAATTCTCTTCACGACAAATCATTTGATTCATGTGAAAAGTTCGACACATTACATGCCCGGTGCGAACGGTTCCGGTCGCTACAACTTCACACCAACAGCAGAGGAGCTGGATCACGTGAAAAATAAATTTGACTGCGATTTGCGAATTCCTGAAAACTTCGGTCGTACGGTCGAACCGTACAATACCCAAGGAAGTTTTAATGAATCGCTAGACATTCAGCAACCAAAGTCGCAGATTAACCCACAAACTTCGAGTTTTTGTGATCTCTTAGGCATAGACGACCCGTTGAGTCTCGCAATGATGATGAGCGGGCACGAATTGAGTCACTCGAGTACTCTCGATGGCAGTATCAACGACTCAAGTAATTTAATTGACAGCGCAGACCAATCGAGCTTCAGCACGAATAGCAGCCAATGCAGTCCAATGAAAAGAATCGGATTATCATCATTGTTACCCCGACCGCGAAGCGAAGATGTGAATAAAGATCAAATCGATATCAACTACGCGGGGGATGACCCAAAAGGAATTTCACCGCCAGAAAATGATCTGCCGATTGCTAAAAGTTCACTGCGTGAACAAGAAAAGGAAGAAACGAAGGAAATCACACCTCCAATTAAGAAATTTAAACGAAGAAATCAAAGTATATATAATGCGGAAGACGACGAGTAGCTTTGAATGGAAAAAAATTAGATTGATTACTTGATTGCATTAATGCTTTAAATAATACATTTGTAAATAATGTTGGCAATAAATTTCGTTTTTACTCACATTTTATCGTTCGAAGGTTCTTGAAAAATGTTCCATCAATTTTCCCTGCCGACTGGCAATACTCGCGAAGAAAATAACTCCACTCGCTGTTCATACTAATATTCACTTTACTCTCATCAAAAGCAACTTACACTACACACCTGACATTTCTAGTAAGGCCTTATTTTAGACTGCGTTGCATGAGTCAAAATCCACGTCTTGTAGTCGCGCTGTTTCATAGCCATTTGCTTGTGCCTCGGATGAGTTTTACAAATAACGTGAAGCCTTTCCTGCCTTATAACGAAGTAGCAATCCTTGCAGCGACGCCGTAAACGGCCTTTCACTTTGAAGCCAGCGACTTGCTCAACAAGAGAAGTTCCTGGTTTTAGTAAGCTATGTTTCAAAGGTACTGAGGTTGTTCGAATGAAAGAAGGATACGTTATGTTCAGTTTAGATGTAAATATTGAATGGAAATCTCGGACCGTCGTCACAATCGGCGTGAGTCTTTGGAGCCCAGGTGCCCGAGACGGCGATAATAATCTTGCTAACGTTTGAAGCATATCTGAATATATTTGAAAGTTTGAAAATAGAGACATGAAGAATTTAAGAAGGAGCCTGCTCACTTATTTTTACGATGATGTGTGAAGAAAGAGTAATTGAACAAATCACCTCGAAAGTTTGTACAATCTAACCTAACAATTTACGGGGAACTATTGACAGGTTGCTGATTGACTGTAGGTGGATTCTGTATATGTGAATTTGGTAATGCCTGACCGCTGAAGCACACTGCGACGCAGCCAGGCGCAACCAAGCTGTCAGTTGAGTTGACTATATGGGTTTTCCATAGCAGCGAGCACACCAAGTCGCAGCTATGCGCAGCCAGGCGCACCCAGGCGCAGCTCAGGTCGAAATGGATTCAACTTTTTTCGCAGCGAAGAGTTGCAATCAGCTGTAATTACTTGAGAAACGCGCGGGATTTGAAATGTATGTGAAAATGTAAATAGAGTTGATTTTATATTACAAATTTTTTGAGTAATTCGAAAACAATTTTTATTGGTAATAGCTTAGATAGTTAAAAGTAAAATAAAAATATAGTTAAAGGCAAATTTGAAAGATAATTAATAGCAAATTGAATATAGTAATTTAAAATACTTTATTAGTCTAGTTGGTAGATTACTGACTTCTTGCTTGTGGGATCCCTGATTCGAATCCAAGTTCGGACGAAGGCCCGTGAACCAAGCTTTGAGTTCACCTAGCTCTAATTAGGTACGTGGTTAATATCAGGGGTAAAGTGAGTCGTCGAATTCCACACTCGTATTCACATTGATTGAAAAAATTGTAAAGAATTATTTCAAAATGCAGTTAATTAAAGATGCAGTGTTGGATGACGAGGTGTCAATAGAGATGCTGATAACCCAAATGAAGGAGCGTCCGATTATTCATGAGAAGGCTACAGGCGGATACAGAGATGTCGCTGTGGAATTCAAACATCAACTGAAAATTCTTCTACATCACTGACACTTAGTCACGTTGCAGTGTAACCAGGCGATTTCGTTGGCTGCGCTTGGTCACTGATGGCTGCGCCTCGCTGCGTCAAGTGTAATTCAGGCATGAATTAAAGTCGACGCAGCGAGGCACAGCTATCAGTGACCAAGCGCAGCCAACGAAATCGCGGGTAAACTGGACTTGATGCCCCACACCCGGGAAATCCCACCACCAGAGGGCGAAAAGATGGTAGAAGGGCTGAAAAAATGAAGAAAAACAGACAAAATTATACAACAAAATAAAAAAGAAGATAAAACAATTAAGAAAAAGAAAAGAAAGAAAGAAAAGAAGCCCCAAAAGCAAACGCACAGCCACAAAAACACAAACATATTAGCCCGACATCTATCGGCGAGATTCATGCAACAGCTGTGTGGGGCATCAAGTCCAGTTTTACCCGAAATCGCCTGGTTACACTGCAACGTGACTAAGGGTCAGTGGGTAAAACTGGACTTGATGCCCCACACAGCTGTTGCATGAATCTCGCCGATAGATGTCGGGCTAATATGTTTGTGTTTTTGTGGTTGTGTGTTTGCTTTTGGGGCTTCTTTTCTTTCTTTTTTTTCTTTTTCTTAATTGTTTTATCTTCTTTTTTATTTTTTTGAATAATTTTGTCTGTCTTTCTTCATTTTTTCAACCCTTCTACCACCTTTTCGCCCTCTGGTGGCGGGATTTCCCGAGTGTGGGGCATCAAGTCCAGTTTACCCGGGTCAGTGATGTAGAAGAATTTTCGGGTAAACTGGACTTGATGCCCCACACCCGGGAAATCCCACCACCAGAGGGCGAAAAGGTGGTAGAAGGGCTGAAAAAATGAAGAAAAACAGACAAAATTATACAAAAAAATAAAAAAGAAGGTAAAACAATTAAGAAAAAGAAAAAAAAAGAAAGAAAAGAAGCCCCAAAAGCAAACGCACAACCACAAAAACATAAACATATTAGGCTGACATCTATCGGCGAGATTCATGCAACAGCTGTGTGGGGCATCAAGTCCAGTTTTACCATTTTGACGCAGCGAGGCGCAGCTATCAGTGACCAAGCGCAGCCAACGAAATCGCCTGGTTACACTGCAACGTGACTAAGGGTCAGTGATGTAGAAGAATTTTCGGGTAAACTGGACTTGATGCCCCACACCCGGGAAATCCCACCACCAGAGGGCGAAAAGGTGGTAGAAGGGCTGAAAAAATGAAGAAAAACAGACAAAATTATACAAAAAAAGAAAAAAGAAGATAAAACAATTAATAAAAAGAAAAAAAAGAAAGAAAAGAAGCCCCAAAAGCAAACGCACAACCACAAAAACACAAACATATTAGGCTGACATCTATCGGCGAGATTCATGCAACAGCTGTGTGGGGCATCAAGTCCAGTTTTACCCTAAGGGTCAGTGATGTAGAAGAATTTTCGGGTAAACTGGACTTGATGCCCCACACCCGGGAAATCCCGCCACCATAGGGCGAAAAGGTGGTAGAAAGGTTGAAAAAATGAAGAAAAACAAACAAAATTGTACAAAAAAATAAAAAAGAAGATAAAACAATTAAGAAAAAGAAAAAAAAGAAAGAAAAGAAGCCCCAAGAGCAAACGCACAACCACAAAAACACAAACATATTAGCCCGACATCTATCGGCGAGATTCATGCAACAGCTGTGTCCAGTTTTACCGAATTTTCAGTTGATGTTTGAATTCCACAGCGACATATCTGTATCCGCCTGTAGCCTTCTCATGAATAATCGGACGCTCCTTCATTTGGTCTATCAGCATCTCTATTGACACCTCGTCATCCAACACTGCATCTTTAATTGACTGCATTTTGAAATAATTCTTTACAATTTTTTCAATCAATGTGAATACGAGTGTGGAATTCGACGACTCACTTTACCCCTGATATTAACCACGTACCTAATTAGAGCTAGGTGAACTCAAAGCTTGGTTCGCGGGCCTTCGTCCGAACTTGGATTCGAATCAGGGATCCCACAAGCAAGAAGTTAGTAATCTACCAACTAGACTAATAAAGTATTTTAAATTACTATATTCAATTTGCTATTAATTATCTTTCAAATTTGTCTTTAACTATATTTTTATTTTACTCTTAACTATCTAAGCTGTTACCAATAAAAATTGTTTTCGAATTCCTCAAAAAATTTGTAATATAAAATCAACTACATTTTCGCATACATTTCAAATCCCGCGCGTTTCTCAAGTAATTACAGCTGATTGCAACTCTTCGCTGCGAAAAAAGTTGAATCCATTTCGACCTGAGCTGCGCCTGGCTGCGCATAGCTGCGACAAAGTGTATAGAATGATAAGTGGGTGAACTCCTTCCATCTTCCAGAAAAAAACACTTCGACCTTGAAATTGCGCCTCCATTTACGCAATGCATTAGCTGTCAAAGCAACCTGAGAGTGTGCTGGTATTTTTTGCGAGAGTGAGTCGTATGTGAGCAACGAAAAATCTAGCCTGATTATGTAGTTGTCGAATCTTATCTTGCACCTCTTTCTGTTCCATACGATTTCTTCCAACTTTCCAGACTGACTAACAATACAATCTCAGGTTAGATCACTGGAAATTTTGGGCCGTATACATATACGGAGTCCGCACGCTGGTTAGGAACTAACTCCTTACGCTGTGGCTGCGACTTGGTGTGCTCGCTGCTATGGAAAACCCATATAGTGAACTCAACTGACAGCTTGGCTGCGCCTGGCTGCGTCGCAGTGTGCTTCAGCGGTAAAACTCTTTGAGTATAAAGATATTAAGAGTCGCAATAAAGCCAGCAGACTGTCTTCATTTTCCCAAGATTTTACCCATACCAAAGTGTATAGAATGATAAGTGGGTGAACTCCTTCCCTTTTCCAGAAAAAACACTTTGACCTTCAAATTGAGCCTCCATTTACGCAATGCATTATCTGTCAAAGCAACCTGAGAGTGTGCTAGTATTTTTTGCGAGAGTGAGCCGTATGTGAGCACCGAAAAATCTAGCCTGAGTATGTAGTTGTCGAATCGTATATTGCATTTCTTTCTGTTCCATACGATTTCTTCCAACTTTCCAGACTGACTAACAATACAATCTCAGGTTAGATCACTGGAAATTTTGGGCCGTATACATATACGGAGTCCGCACGCTGGTTAGGAACTAACTCCTTACGCTGTGCCCATACTATGAAAATTTACGAACATTCGGACAAATTGTTCGGGGCGTAGATGAATGGCTCGTTTTGGATGAAGGGGCTTGGCGCGAAAATTTGAATATATATAAATGTTGTGCGTAAATCTGATATGAATATTCAAGCTTTAATATTCTTTTGCCGAAACTAAATAGTTGATATACGAAGTGAAACGTGAACTAAATAATTAACTAATATATATATATATATATATATATATATATATATATATATATATATATATATATATATATATATATATATACATACATATGTATACATATATCTATATCTTTATAAACATATATATATATATAAAATATATATATATACATATATATATATATATATATATATATATATATATATATATATATGATTATATGTATGTTTATAAATATATATACATATATATATATATATATATATATATATATATATATATGATTATATGTATGTTTATAAATATATATACATATATATATATATATATATATATATATATATATATTTATATATATATATATATATATATATATATATATATATATATATATATTTATATGTATATGTATATATATGCATACATATATATATATATATATATATATATATATATATATATAATATATGCATACATATATATATATATATATATATATATATATATATATATATATAATATATGCATACATATATATATATATATATATATATATATATATATAATATATGCATACATATATATATATATATATATATATATATATATATATATATATATATATATATATATTAGATTTTTCGCTGCTCACATACGGCCCACTCTCGCAAAATATACCAACATAATCTCAGGCTGCTTTGACAGACAATGCATTGCGTAAATGGAGGCGCAATTTCAAGGTCAAAGTGTTTTTTTGGGAAAGTGGAATAAGTTGGGGTAAAACTGGACTTGATGCCCCTCACAGCTGTTGCATGAATCTCGCCGATAGATGTCGGGCTAATATGTTTGTTTTTTTGTGGTTGTGCGTTTGCTTTTGGGGCTTCTTTTCTTTCTTTTTTTTTCTTTTTCTTAATTGTTTTACCTTCTTTTTTATTTTTTTGTATAATTTTGTCTGTTTTTCTTCATTTTTTCAGCCTTTCTACCACCTTTTCGCCCTCTGGTGGCGGGATTTCCCGGGTGTGGGGCATCAAGTCCAGTTTACCCGTTCGCATTTCCTAAATTTTGGCACTACATCAACACATCTTTTCAATCCCTACAGTATCCTTCAAAACGACGGCTTTCAATTCATATTATGCTTACCTTATGTAATAAACGAACTCGTTAGTAAATGCCTGTTAATCAGGTTCCTAGGACGTTATCTGAAAATCAAGTTAATCATGCAGCCAAAAAAAGAAACAAAGATTCGAGGGACAATTATACATTGTCAACTATTATTACAATGTTTAACTATTATACAATGTGTTTCTGCAACGGTTTCAAATCAACTAGGCAATTTAATCTTCCAAATTTCGGAATGCTTGCTGAAGATCCTCATACAGCTGATCAAAGTCGCCCTTTATTTTTGCTTCTCCGTCTTTAACTGGATCCTAGAACGACAGGGTTAAATACACATTATTAAATAGGTTTCAGGAGAGTACCTTAAATTTCATTGACGATAGCTGGTACATGATGTTGCCCATTGCATCACGAATAACGTTCCATGTAATCTTATTTTCTGATTGTGCAGTTGATTCTACAGCGTGCCGCGCTAAATCATAAAACGTAATGATGTTTTTTAGCATCCCCACCGTTTTGTAGAAGGGGCAGAATCTGTCGTAAGAAGAATACGAATTTTGCTGTAGGAAATCATCTTTAAGAAGTTTTGCCACTTCAAGGGTTATTTTATCTGTCTCGGCTAATGATGCCTTTCCGACGAGCTGAACAATTTCGGATAGATCTTCTTCTTCTTGCAATATTTCCTTCACTTTTGTTCGCAGCGGTACGAATTCGGGGAAGTTCTTTTCATAGAAGTCATCTAAAGCTCGCATGTATTTACTGTAAGATATGAGCCAGTTGATAGATGGAAAATGCTTTCTCTGTGCGAGTTTCTTATCCAAGCCCCAGAAGACTTGAACAATGCCCAAGGTAGCTGATGTTACAGGATCTGAAAAGTCTCCACCCGGTGGAGAAACGGCACCCACGATTGAAACAGACCCTTCCCTTTCAGGGTTTCCGAGACATTTGACTCTACCGGCTCTTTCGTAGAAGGATGCTAATCGAGCACCTAAATAAGCTGGGTAACCGGAGTCAGCGGGCATTTCAGCCAAACGCCCAGAGATTTCTCTCAATGCCTCAGCCCAACGCGAAGTAGAATCTGCCATCATCGACACATTATAGCCCATGTCTCTAAAATACTCGGACAGTGTAATTCCTGCAATTAATTAAGTTGCCAAATCGCATTGAAGTATAGTGCATTTGTACGTACCTGTATAGATTGATGCTTCACGAGCAGCGACAGGCATGTTTGACGTATTTGCAACTAAAGCTGTTCTTTTCATAATAGATTCTGTTACGCCGTCGATTTCAACGGACAGTTCGGGAAAATCTCTTAATACTTCGGACATCTCATTCCCTCGTTCACCGCACCCAACATATATAATTACGTCAGAGTTAGAATACTTTGAAAGTGCCTGTGAAATAACAGTCTTCCCACAACCGAAAGCACCGGGGATAGCAGTTGTGCCGCCTTGCACACAAGGAAACAACGAATCTAACACCCGTTGGCCAGTAAGTAGCGGGTGGTTAGCCGGCAATTTCTCCGCAACAGGTCGCGGTTGGCGAACAGGCCAAACTTGTAACATGGTGTGCTTAGTGATTTCGCCATCAAACTCAGTTTCAAGAACAATGTCTTCGACAGTGTAGTTACCGGCAGGAGCTATGTAGCGAACTGAACCTTTAGCTCGTGGGGGTACAATCATCTTATGTTTGACAAGTGTATTTTCGTGGACAATGCCATACATGTCCCCACCTGTTATATGGGAACCAACCTTTACATTTATAGGATTAAATTCCCATGATTGTGTTCTTGATAGACAGGGCACATTGACACCTTTGGGAATGTATATAGAGCTGGTCAGTTCGTTGATATCTTTTAAAGGACGTTGGATCCCGTCAAAGATGCTACCCATTATACCAGGCCCTAACTCAACCGATAGAGGTTTTCCAGTACGCAGAACGGGGTCACCGACTGTGACGCCCGAAGTTTCCTCATAAACTTGGATTGTTGCCATGTCACCTTCGAGTCTAATAATTTCCCCAACCAGCTCGTAATATCCTACACGAACCAATTCGTACATGGCTGAGCCAGACATACGTTCCGCAGTAACAACTAAAATTCACTAATGTATTAATATGCAAATAAATGCATTACCGTACCTGGTCCAGAAACTGCGAAGACGCGTCCATATTTTGATTCGCGGTCCTCATCGGACATGTTTTTGAGACTAGACATTTTTTCCACTTTCTGTAAAGAATAAATTTCGATGAAAATTCTACAACAAGTCATGTGACCACACTTATGATGTTTGACACATTTGCTCACCGAGTCGAAAACACGATTACAGAACTCTGTGGCAACGAAAGTCGGTTTAATTACATATACTATGCTACTAGGCGTATTGTTTTATCGGATCTTGTACTATTAAATATTGACTTCTTTGCGCAATGGATGTAGGGTGGTGTATCACTGTTCTTTAATAACTATTATCTTACCTGGAATGGTTTAGAGTTTCGGAAAAGCGAGTCACAAGACAAGGTCAGCTGACACTAATCAATTTTAGAACTCTTCAACGACAACTTACGACAGAACTACTCCCGAGCAAAGTTACGAACGCTCTGCGCTGTAGATTTCCTACACCCCAGAAAAATTGAAAGCGAATCAATAATTATGTAGGTCACAACCAAAGTAGATACAGTGATTGTACGAGTACATATGCTGGGATGACAGCACTGCGTCGTGCCTGTTCCAAATGCTTCCGCAAATGTCAAGACAACGAGGTAATCTCGTTGACCGCGGCAAAGTTTATGGGAAATTGCAATTAATATATTGAAACACAAAAAAAAACCTCAAGTATGCTTATCGATTTGATGACAAACGGAGAGAAACATTAGGTCTGTTCCCGGTAAAACTGGACTTGATGCCCCACAAAAGGCCTATCGCAAAAGCAATTAACGTACAAGATGGCGGACCTAAGCTACTTTTCCCAACCAGTCCGCACAGTGATGTTTTTTATGGTTATAAAGAAATTCACGAGATCCACCTACAGGAGATATGAGGAAACTCATATGTCATGTCAATCAATGTTTTTTTGGGATCTTTCACAAGCAATTTAGATATAAAAAGCCTTTAATATCAGACCTCAATTCATCGGGACACTTATCCGAAATATCGTTTGTATAGAAGAATTTGCAGATTGATGATTTTTAAAGTGGAATAAATCCTACCAACCACAATCGGCAAATTGATTATAATTCACATTGCCGAGAGTAGGTGGTAGGTATCCCAAATTGCAAAGTTCTCGCGTATACATCACAATAAACACATCACTTTCACGACACTTATCCGAAATATCTTTTACGCGACAAAAACTTCTAAACCAGTCTCCGGATAATAGGAAAATAGACTCTATTTCCTGATTCAACCGAGCAGCACCATTCACATTACGAATTGTCAAAGAAATGTCAAACAATTGTCATTGTGCAATTCCCAATAAATCGGTAAAACTGGACTTGATCATGGCCTTCATATAAAAGGCCTATCGCAAAAGCAATTAACGTACAAGATGGCGGCCCTAAGCTACTTTTCCCAACCAGTCCGCACAGTGACGTTTTTTAATGGTTATAAAGAAATTTACGATATCGACCTACAGGAGATATGAGGAAACTCATATGTCATGCTAATCAATAGGCGCGTTTTTTTGCTCCTCTATCCAGCGGAGAGTAGAATGAGAGTAGAGTAGACGCATTGAAAACAACAACACTCCTACACCAGTGAATTCACTGGTGTAGGAGTGTTGTTGTTGTTTTCAATGCGTCTACTCTACTCTCATTCTACTCTACGCTGGATAGAGGAGCAAAAAAACGCGCCTAATGTTGTTTTGGGATCTTTCACAAGCAATTTAGGTCTTAAAGTCTTCAACATCAGACCTCAATTCGGGTAAACTGGACTTGATGCCCCACACCCGGGAAATCCCGCCACCAGAGGGCGAAAAGGTGGTAGAAAGGTTGAAAAAATGAAGAAAAACAGACAAAATTATACAAAAAAATAAAAAAGAAGATAAAACAATTAAGAAAAAGAAAAAAAAGAAAGAAAAGAAGCCCCAAAAGCAAACGCACAACCACAAAAACACAAACATATTAGCCCGACATCTATCGGCGAGATTCATGCAACAGCTGTGTGGGGCATCAAGTCCAGTTTTACCCTCAATTCATCGGGACACTAATCCGATATCGTTTGTATGTAAGAATTTGCAGATAATCAAAATTTGATGATTTTCAAAGTGGAATAAATCCTACCAACCACAAACGGCAATTGTTGGCAGCTGGCTTATTTTTGCTGCAAAATTTGGCGGTAAAACTGGACTTGATGCCCCACACAGCTGTTACATGAATTTTGCCGATAGATGTCGGGCTAATATGTTTGTGTTTTTGTGGTTGTGCGTTTGCTTTTGGGGCTTCTTTTGGGTAAACTGGACTTGATGCCCCACACCCGGGAAATCCTACCATCAGAGGGCGAAAAGGTGGTAGAAGAGCTGAAAAAATGAAGAAAAACAGACAAAATTATGCAAAAAAATAAAACAGAAGATAAAACAATTAAGAAAAAGCAAAAAAAAAGAAAGAAAAGAAGCCCCAAAAGCAAACGCACAACCACAAACATATTAGCCCGACATCTATCGGGAAAATTTATGTAACAGCTGTGTGGGGCATCAAGTCCAGTTTTACCCTTCTTTTCTTTCTTTTTTTCTTTTCCTTAATTGTTTTATCGGGTAAACTGGACTTGATGCCCCACACTCGGAAAATCCTGCCACCAGAGGGCGAAAAGGTGGTAGAAAGGTTGAAAAAATGAAGAAAAACAGACAAAATTATACAAAAAAAGAAAAAAGAAGATAAAACAATTAAGAAAAAGAAAAAAAAGAAAGAAAAGAAGCCCCAAAAGCAAACGCACAACCACAAAAACACAAACATATTAGCCCGACATCTATCGACGAGACTCATGCAACAGCTCTGTGGGGCATCAAGTCCAGTTTTACCGTTTTATCTTCTTTTTTCTTTTTTTGTATAATTTTGTCTGTTTTTCTCCATTTTTTCAGCCCTTCTACCACCTTTTCGCCCTCTGGTGGTGGGATTTCCCGGGTGCGAGGCATCAAGTCCAGTTCCAATCTAGGTCGGTCCGTCAGTGTTTACACCACGTGGACTAAAAAATTTAGGTGGAATTTGGTGTTTAGTCCGCAGACTAAATGTGCGGTATAAACGCTACCAATGGTAGAATGTACACCGCACGTTTATTCCACCCAAAATTTTTTCGCTCGAAAGAATGACCAGATAATGGAGACATGTCAAAATTTAGCTTCACGATTAACTCAGTACCAGCCTTAAGCAAATTTTAGGTCAGGCTGGTGTAAACACCTTAAGGCTGGTACTGAGCTAATCGTGAAGCTAAATTTTGACATGTCTCCATTACCTGGTCATTCTTTCGAGCGAAAATTTTGGCAATGGAGAAAAGCAGAGACTGCTCATTTCTGACGGATAAAATGTCAAGAATTTCACTATTCGATCGATTTTCTTATTGGACAGACATTTGCACTGCTCCATTTTCAAATTGACACACCAAATGTCACTTTTTAGCTCGAAAGAATGAACTGCACAAACTTAATTGGCGTGAAATGATTGGAGACATGTGTCAGTGCCATCTGCATTTTCAAAGCGAAAGCAACTTTTCATGCTAAAGGCTGGTACTGAGTTCGAGTTCACGTGAAATTTTGACATGTTTCCATTATCTGGTCATTCTTTCGAGCGAAAATTTTGACAATTGAGAAAAGCAGAGACAATGCTCATTTCTGACGGATAAAATGTCATGAATTTCACTTTTCGATTGATTTTCTTATTGGAAAGATATTTTCACTGCTCCATTTTCAAATTGAAACACCAAATGTCACTTTTCCGCTCGAAAGAATGAACTGCACAAACTAAATTGGCGTGAAATGATTCGAGACATGTTTCAGTGCCATCTACGTTTTCAACGCGAAAGCAACTTCAAAGCAACTTTTCATGCTAAGAACACAGTACCAAACTTGCTTATTTTCAAGCTAAATTTTCGCCGAAACCAATTTCACGTGAAATTTTGTATGAAAATTTCACGTGAAATCGAACTCAGTACTATGCTTAAGAACAGAGTACAACTCTTGCTTATTTTCAAACTAAATTTTCGCCGAAACAGATTTCACGTGAAATTTTGTATGAAAATTTCACGTGAAATCGAACTCAGTACTATGCTTAACAGTGGAAAATTTGATGATCTAGGACATCTAACAAATCACATGCAGCACAGATAGGGCTGTCTATAACTTTCATTTTGTATAATAAATTAGTAAGTTATTGTAACATTTATTAGTTATTAATCTATTCAACTGCTTTATTATTTTACTTTTTAATATTTAAGCCAAAGCCTATTTTTCCCACTTAGAAACGCTTTATACCAAGTCCATTGCTTATATTTCCCTTCTATATTCTTCTCTATTTTCATAGTTAATTAATTCACTAATTTGCTCTATTGCTTCATCCGACTCATTTTTATTATTATAGGGTTCTCCCTCAAACATTCCTACTCTAGCCCCCTCATCGTCTCTACAATTAACATTTTCCCGCGGACGTCCCATAAGACTGCGTGTTTTTCGCGACATTTTGTCCTGTTACTGTGACGTCATCATTTTGCATGACGGCACGTACATCTAGAAGGCATTGTTCTGAGCAATGGCTTCTAGCATGGCCTTCCTTCTAGAAGTACGGGCCGTCATGCTACGAAATTGTTAGTCATTTTTGCTGGTAATTCTTCTATATCTTTGCTGTTACTTGTCAAATTCTTATACATATGGCCTATTACCTCAATCCATATGGCGGTCATCTTCTGTTCGCGGAGAAGAATTTCAAATTTACCCATAGTTTTCCTTCACACTCAGATTCAGGCAATTGCTTCAATTTTCACTGCTGTTTTCATTTCCTTGTCTCTCTTCTGAGCTTCAAAATTAAGTTGCTTTCTTAAATCGTCTGCCACATTGGAAAGTTTTCTCTTTCTCTGTCAATATTAGTAGAACGAACTCGTATAACTAATTAGAATAAAATTAGTAACTTAACTTTTGGATGAAGTGAAGTCATATTGCACTTCACTCGAAGCCTTACTGCACTCCAAACCAAGAAATTTTCGAGCTGTCAAAGAAATCCGGTGAGACTTTCCTGCTGGCCGAGGTGATGAGTTTGATCGGGAGATGTTCGACTCTCGGCTTTCAAAACTCGATCGACGCATTCTCTTCTTGCGAACTCTACATTCTCCTTTCTTGATAATTTTGTAGCAGTTTCCACTTTCTTGGACACTCCCAGATTACAGTTATTTAAACGATTTTTCTTTATTTATTTATTGGTTTTGCGAAACGGATAATTAATACAATAATGATTGCTTTTTAATGTCTTTTCTACTTTATCAATAGATTGCCAGTGTCAGACTCTAAAAGAAACATATTTAATCATGCTGATCGGTAAATGTAATTTTTTTCACTCACCCTCCACGTTTGTTTGCTCCATATTTTCTATCTTTTATCCATCTTCTATATTCCGGCTGCTAATTGTTATTCTTTTAAGTAAACAATCGCCTTCTCCAATTTTTACCCAAAACTTTTGAAACATTTTGACTGACCATATCCGTTGTGATTCGCCTTGATATTTTATGTTTTCCGAATGTTTCTCAATTCAATGTTTGTAGATTATGACTAAATCTGCAATCTTGATTCAAACGGAAAGGACTCACTGTTATGTTCTATAATTCCGATTAATCCCTCATTTAAAAAAATCTCTGCATATATGTTCTTCAAGTTCCCGCCTATAATTTGACGCCAGCTTAGGAAATATAAATCTTTTTTAAGATCTTATTTTTCAAAATTGTTGAAGCAATTGAAAAAATAACCATTGGTGTTACTTTTAAAACTGACATTGGTTTGCTGGTAGATATTTGAGCTTAGCAAAGATAATTTTAATTTTCGTTTGAGCTTTTGGACCCACTTTCAGTTTTACAGTCAGATTAAGTTGAGCTGCACGTGTTTTATCAATATTTTTACTATCTTGCTTTTCAGAATTTTGTATAGATAAATATTTTCAATCTTTACCTATTTGTCAAATTCACGACGTCTCTTTGAAGATTTTTTTCGCCTTTTCTTTTCGATACAATCGGTTTCCTCTTCTTCACGGTGTCTCTTTGAAGATTTTTTTCGCTTTTTCAATTCAATGTAATCGTTTCTCTCTTCTTCAAGACGCCTTGTTGGATTTTTCATTGCGATATAATCGGTTCTATCTTTTCCACGGATCCTCGTTGAATTATCTGTTGCGGTTTCCATTTCGATACAATCTTCTTCACGGCGCGTCGGCGTTGGTCTTTTCATTTCGATATAATTGGTTCTCTCTTCTTCAAGACGCCTTATTGGAGACTTTGTTGGCTTTATCAAATCGATAATCGTTCTCTCTTCTTCACGGAGCCTCGTTGGAGATTTTGCTGGCCTTTTCATTTCGATATAATCGGCTCTCCCCTTTTCATGGCGTCTCATTGAAGATTGTGTTGGCTTTTTCATTTCATAGTAATGAGTTCTTTCTCCTTCACGGGGCACCTTTGGTATTTTTGCTGATCTTTTCATTTCGATATAATCGGTTCTCTCTTCTTCACGACACCTGGTTGGATATTTTATTGACCCTTTCATTTCGACACAGTACGTTCTCTCTTCTCTCTCACGGAGCCTCGTTGGAGATTTTACTGTCCTTTTCATTTCGATATAATCGGTTCTCGCCTTTTCATGGCGCTTTGTTGAAACTTTTGTTGGTTTTTTCGTTTCGTTGTAAAGGGTACTCTCTTCTTCACGGTGCCTCGTTGGGGATTTTGTTGTCCTTTTCATTTCGATATAATCGGTTCTCTCTTCTTCGCGGCATCTCGTTGGAGAGTTTGTTTGTCTTTTCATTTCGATACAATAAATTCTCTCTTCTTCACGGAGCATCGTTGGAGATTGTGTTTGCCTTTGCATTTCAATGCAATCGATCCTCTCTTCTTCACGGGGCCTCGTTAGAGCATTTGTTGGCTTTTGATTTTCGATATAATCGGTTCTCTTTTCTTCACGGTGCCTTATTGGAGTTTTTTTTCGCTTATTCAATTCGATATAATCGGTTCTCTCTTCTTCAAGACGCCTTGTTGGAGACTTTGTTGGCTTTTTCATTTCGATATAATCGGTTCTATCTTTTCCACGAATCCTCGTTGAATTATCTGTTGGGGTTTCCATTTCGATACAATCGATTCTATCTTCTTCACGGCGCGTCGGTGTTGGTCCTTTCATTTCTATATAATTGGTTCTCTCTTCTTCAAGACGCCTTATTGGAGACTTTGTTGGCTTTTTCAAATCGATAATCGTTATCTCTTCTTCACGGAGCCTCGTTGGTGATTTTGCTGGCCTTTTCATTTCGATATAATCGGTTCTCCCTTGTTCATCGCGCCTCGTTGAAGCTGTTGTTGGTTTTTTCATTTCGTTGTAAAGGGTACTTTCTTCACGGTGCCTCGTTGGTGATTTTGTTGATCTTTTCATTTCGTTATAATCGGTTCTCCCCTGTTCATGGCGGCTTATTGGCTTTTTGAATTCTTTGCAAAGGGTTCCTTCTTTATCACGGGGTCTCGTTGGAGATTTTGTTGGTCTTTTCATTTTGTTATAATCGATTCTCTCTTCTTCATGGGGCCTCGTTAGATAATTTATTGCCTTTTTCTTTTCGATATAGTCGGTTTTCTCTTCTTCACGGGGCCTCGTTGGAGACTTTGTTGGCATTTTCATTTCGTTATAGTCGGTTCTCTCTTCTTCACTGGGCCTCTTTGGAGACTTTGGCCCTTTTATTTCGTTATAATTAGTTCTCTCTTCTTCACGGCGCCACTTCGCGAAATTTGTTGGTCTTTTCTTTTCGTTGTAATGGGTTCTCTCTCCTAAACGGCACCTCGTTGGAGATTTTGAATATATATTATTTTTGACTTCCGTCACTTGTGAAGCTTCGGCAACAAGGTGCGTTAAACTTTTTGTATTACTTAGCTTAGAGTCAGTTATACAACTATATTTTCCTATTTTATCTTTAGAAGTGCATGGAATTTTAATCGAATGGTTTTCCTTTTTTTGCTTATTTGCATATTTGTCACAGCTTAAATAGAGATTACCAATATTATATGCGCTATTCCGAGTACTTGAGGCATATATATGAGCATCATCCTGAGCTTTTGACTGCTGTTTGTTCAAGGAATGCTGGCCCTTTCGAAAA
Organism: Nemotelus pantherinus; assembly: GCA_963978885.1. NCBI lineage: Eukaryota > Metazoa > Arthropoda > Insecta > Diptera > Stratiomyidae > Nemotelus > Nemotelus pantherinus. Next base: position 238,137,909 of record OZ022263.1, read on the forward strand.
AGCATATCATCAAGCCTGAAAGAGATAATATCTCATTAATCAATTATTATAGCAATAGAGGAAAATTGTATAAAAAGTCCTATGGGATTTATACACGGTTTCTAACTTCACTGCAACTGTTTCCGCTCATCAGATGAAATATTCATACAACGTATGAACTTATTTCAGAAAACAGGTTTAATAATTTCGGTAACGATGGCTGATGTTGATTGTAATAGGCCATCCTATTCCCCGAGAAAAATGATTCACTCATTCAATACAAAAATATACGTACTCTTTACGGGTTGCTGCAAGCAGAGCATCTTTACGACGGATCTCAGATCTGGATGTGAACAATAATGCCTGAAAACTATTCTGCAATAGTTGCGACTGCGCTTTCAATGCGGCGTTGTCTTCTTCTAGCTTTTCTATTTTAATCGAAGCATCTGCTAATTCGACTGCAAATTGTTTGAGTTTACCTTCGGCCTGTGGTTAATGACATCGTTAAGAAATAAAATCACATAAGACACTTTATTTACCTCTTCGTACTTCACTTTGAAATCGAAGGTGTCCAAATCTCCGTACAAGTCGAATTCCTCCATTTAGTATAATCCGTATTGAACATTCAAAGCACAGCACGACACTCATTCGAGCCTTACCATGCTTACCATCAATTCGTATGTTTAGCGCGCTTTTCCTATGCATGTGGGATACGTGTCTTCGAGGATCAAGACCGTAGAGTACAAAAGCTTTGGAAGAGTATCGAATCAAGTTTAACCAATGCAATGCCTCTTAGAAGTACGGGCCGTCATGCAAAATGATGACGTCACAGTTTGCGGGAACAATGTCGCGAAAAACACACGTAGTCTTATGGGACGTCCGCGGGAAAATGCTAATTGTACAAGTTGTGTTAAACTGATTGAAGTGACAACAAAGTGAGATCCGCGGAACAGTGCTAGTGAACAGCTAAAACACAAGTTAATGCGGTATAATTGGAAATATTCGCTACGAAATGTGTATCGGTTGGTGTTAGGTTATGTGATGTTTCGTGTCGATTTACTGTCCATACAATTAATTGGTACAAAATTAAAGTTATGACTAAATATTATTATTACAACGCGTCCACGCACAAAAAACTAACGTTTTAATCATATTTTAGTTTAAAAACCGCAAGTAAAATCTCAGTGTACATCGGCACTGCCTCGTGGAAATGTCAAAACTCCCCGAATAACTGACATCATAACTAAAACGATTACGTAGCATGACGGCCCGTACTTTTAGGAGGCATTGACCAATACCTCCTAGAAGTACGGACCGTAATACAGAATGATGGCGTCAGAGCAATAGGCCAAAAACACACGCAGTCTTATGGGACGTCCGCGGGAAATCGTAAATTGTACAGGTTGTTTTGAAGCAATGGCTACGTAATCGTTCTCGCTGTGACGTCATCGCGATAGGGAATTTCGACATTTCCACGAGGCAGTGCCGACACACACCGAGATTTCACTTGCGGTTTTTTAGCTAAAATATGGATAAAACGTAAGTTTTTTGTGTTATAATAATAATATTTAGTCATAAGTTGCATTTTGTACCAATTTATTGTATCGCGACAACAAATCGACACGAAGCATCACATAACCTAACACCAACCCATAAACATTTCGTAGTGAATTTTCCACATTAAGGTAAGTACGCAGTCTTGCCTGAATTTCGGTTCCCCTTTAAAATGCATGGGAAAAGAGTGACGGAATTCCGTCACCTGAATTTTTTTCAGGTCACTTGAGAAAATCGGTACGCAGTCTGTCCTGAAACGTTGCCTGAAAAGTGTCAGAATGTTAGTGCTGCTCTTTGCTCGTAGGTGGCTCTGCAGCACAAGTGGAGAGTTTTTTCAGGCACGAGGTGACGGAATTAAATGGTCTGCTATTTATTTGGTCACGTAAAGCAATCATTTTGGCCATTTTGAACGCGCGTCAAATTTGAATTTGGTTTGAAAATTTAAAATTTGTTGTACTTCGGAACTTTCTGTCGACAAATTAACTAATTTTATGCGTAGGGTAGTTCGTGCAAAACTTGAAGCAAAGATTTTCCAGCACATTTGGTTTTTTTGCCAGATACGTTTACTACGAAGCACTTTAATTAGCTGGTTGGTTTATTGAATTAGCGCGACGTTATAAAAGGTATGTTACTTCACCAAACTGCAGCAGTAACATAACTTGGCAGCTGGCTTCTTTTTGCTGCGAAATTTGGCTTGAAGCAATTATGCGAATCTATTTGACTATATTATAATAGATTCAGGTACGCGAACAGACCTAAAGTTTTCAACACCGCATGTGTACGCGATATGAAATGCATGGATGGAAATTATGTATTCGTGTGAAGGAAATATATATCAAATAAACAATTATTAAATAGATTACATAATTGTTTTACTTCGAAAAACTACGCCTATTTTCATTCAGTCTAATTGAATTTAAAGTGAAAGTAGTTTTTAAAATTTGCTACTAGAACTTGGTTTCTTTCATAAACTTTGATTTGGTTCATAATATAGCAGTATGATGAGGCAGCAAACCTGAATGAATTTAAAATTGAAGAGCTGAAAGAAGCATTGATGGAATAGTAACATAGTATTTCACATACAGTTGGTAGATTGTAAAGGTTATTTTCAAAGAAAGCTAATTTCTAAATCCCATGCCGCCAAAGTTGAGAGCAATTAACTGTCACTTTGTAATATTCTACACTTCTCTACACGAAAATTTTTCCGTGTAGAAATAAATAGCAAAACCGAGTGACCGAAATTCAGGCAAGACTGCGTACTTACCTTTATACCGCACGCACCGCATTAATTTGTGTTTTAGCTGTTCACTAGCACTGTTCCGCGGATCTCACTTTGTTTTCACTTCAGTCACTTCAAAGCAACCTGTACAATTTACGATTTCCCGCGGACGTCCCTTAAGACTACGTTTGTTTTTCGCGACACTTTGACAGTCTAGTGTGTCGTCATTATCCTGCACTACGGCCCGTACTTCTAGGAGGCATTGGTTAAAGCAATGCCTTCTAGAAATACGGGCCGTCAGGCTACGTAATCGTTGTCGCTGAGACGTAATGAGTTTAGGAAATTTTGACATTTCCACGAGGCAGTGCCGATGGACACGGAGATTTCACTTGCGGTATTTTGGCTAAAATATGAATAAAACGTTAGTTTGTTGTGCGTGGACGCGTTATAATAATAATTTTTAGTCATAATTTGCATTTTGTACCAATTAATTGTATCGCGACAGCAAATCGACACGAAACATCACATAACCTAACAACAACTGATAAACATTTCGTAGCGAATTTTTCCAATTATACCGCACGCACCGCATTAATTTGTTTTTTAGCTGCTCACTAGACCTGTTCCGCAGATCTCACTTTATTTTCACTTCACCGACTTTAACACAACCCGCACAATTTACGATTTCCCGCGGACGTCCCATAAGACTGCGTGTGTTTTTCGCGACATTGTTCCCGCAAACTGTAACGTCATCATTCTGCATGACGGCCCGTACTTTTAGAAGGCATTGAGCAATGCCTCCTAGAAGTACGGGCCGTCAGGCAACGTAATCGTTCTCACTGTGACGTCATGGCGATAGGGAATTTTGACATTTCCACGAGGCAGTGCCGACACACACCGAGATTTCACTTGCGGTTTTTTAGCTAAAATATGAATAAAACGTTAGTTTTTTGTGCGTGGATGCGTTGTAACGGCCATGGTTGTAATAAAAATATTTAGTCAAAACTTTCATATTGTATCGACCAATTGTGTTGCGATAGTAAATCGACACGGAACCTCACATAGTGAAATGTTTTGAATAATTTGTGTTATTTTTATAATAATTTTACCCATTTATACATGCTGTCAAAAATCAGAAATTTCATTCAATTCTTAAAGGGGGTGTTTTTATTTTTACTTACCCCCAGTGTTTTCTCCCGTGTGGTTTTTTCATTTGAGTCATCAAGTCAAGCTCCACATTGTATGTATTCGTATGTTTCGATCCCAATTCTGTTTCAAACCAGTGTTGTATATGTAGCTAGGGTGGATCAAAAGCAGGTTGTGGGCAGTGGTTGTGGGATTTGTCAGAGATGGCAGGAAACGAAAAGTTCGGGTTTGGTGATATGTCTGTTCCTGGGCCGTCTTGTTTTGGTTCTAATTACAAAAACGAAGCGGATCGCTTATCTACATTTAAAAATTGGCCAGTAAGTGTACATTTGTAACGATGCTTATTATAATTATCGTGTCGATATGTTAACTGGTCATATTTTTGCGGAACAATTTTCGTCTGGAAGGCTGATCAAATTTTTCATTTCTTCAAAGATACCTCTGCAACTTATTACTATTGATCATATTTCTTTGCCAAAGACTAAGAAATCCTCTCCTGGGTGCTCTGAAATAAATGAACATCTTAGGTCTCGATTCGCCAAACTACGTGAATGCGAAATAATAGCCACTTTTTGCGCCATAACGAGAGCTGGTTAGGAAAGTAACAACAAATGGGGCAGGATTATTGTTTTCAATGTTACTATCCTAACTATCGGTCGACAGAGGAGTAAAAAATGCTTTTATCTCTCACTTATTAATGTGGCGAATCGAGACTAAGCTGTCTCATTCATTTCAGTATATCCAACAGAAGACTTCCTATCCTTTGGTAAATTAAGATGGCCAGGAGGTAATAAGCCTTTGATTATCGATATTCATTCTTTCTTTTAATGTTTGATTTATAAGGATGGCGTGCATTCCAACATTGAATCGAATAGTGCAATACGAGGTAAATACTAATATGAACAAAGAAAACATTTGAGGATTCTAGAAAAATGCATGTAATTAAAAAGGTTAGACCTATCGAAGGTAGAAAGTAAGCGGTTCATCCCAAAAGAATCAGCATTGTGGCAATTCCTTTTATTCCTCTGAGAGTTAAAAAGGTGGATTGAAGTAATTGCAATGTAAACCTAGATGTATCTGGAATATTATTCTTAAAATATTAACGAGTGAAGACTTTGTATTTATGTCGTTGTTTTGCCATAATATCAACTAAATAGATTTTAATTAAATATGAGCCGTGTGCAAAGTTTACGATAGCTAAAAAAACAATTTTTTTTCCAGAATTCTAATGTAACCCCCGAGTCCTTGGCTAAAGCAGGTTTCTATTACCTTAACGATTCGGATAAAGTTAAATGCGCTTGGTGTTCAGGTGTGGTTGCTGAATGGGAAGCAGGTGACAATGCTATCGAAGAACACAAGCGTTTATTTCCCACATGTCCTTTGATTGTGCATGGACCGAACTATTTGACTTCTGATTATATCGCCACCGGTATTCATGAATTCAAAACGCCCAAAAAACCAATATATGCCTGTCTAAATGTAAGGCTGCGTACTTTCGAAAATTGGCCTCGTTGTGATATTCAAAAACCAGAAGTTTTAGCGAAGGCTGGATTCTATTACCAAAGCACTGATGATCAGGTTCGTTGCTTTCATTGTAACGGTGGGCTGAGATCGTGGCGAAAAGAAGATGTTCCTTGGATTGAGCATGCCAAATGGTTTCCCCATTGCCAGTATATTCTACTGGCCAAAGGTCAAGCATTTATTGATAAAACATTGGCGCAAATGACGCCAGAATACTCACGAGAACATCCCAGCATGGTATCTATTTCCCTGGAAGAGGCGATGTCTACAAGACCTGTTATTGCCGCTTTGCAGATGGGATTGGATGTCGGTCGAATAAAAATCGTTACAAAACACCGCCTTGAGTCTGTTGGACAACCTTATGACTCGGCCGAGGAACTAATAGAGGCTGCTTTGGAAGATAAAGCCAATAACGAAGGTTATGATGATACAGTACCGAATTCCCCTATAAAAATGACAATAACTTCAGAAGTGTCTACATTTCTGAGTAATATAATCAAGAGAAATGTAACACAAGATAAAAATACTGAAAATATTACGTGTTCAAATATTGTACAATCAAAAGATAAATCGACATCGTCTATTTCTAATAATCGATCCGTCGTTTCGATCACTGCTACAGAATCTTCTGGCTCAGATTATTCCCATAAAGCAAATACTAATAATGAAGAGACTGTCGAGCTGTTAACGCAAAAGTCCTTAGAAGAAGAAAACCGCAGGTTGAAAGATGCTCGTACGTGCAAAATATGTATGGACGAAGAATGTGCAGTAGTTTTTCTTCCGTGCAGTCATTTAGGTAGGTTGATATTGGCATTATATGTTAACCCTGTATGAAATTCAACTTGTATATTATCAGCTTTGTCGCCGGAGTCACGAAAATGTGACTTCAGTTTTTTTATTTAGCCTGATGTTTTGCATTTCGATATCCCTTTTTATAATACTCTTTTTCTGCTTCCGTGCTGCTATAATGAGGTTATTGGAGGTCAGATCCTAAAATCTATGTCGAATGCTGAAATGGTTATAGAACGAAGCACAGGTCACGTGCAATTGTTCACTCTTCGCTAAGCTATTTTTGAATAACTGCCTGTGTTGATGTCAATGGAAATTGAAGATCCACAAACCTTTGGAGCGTATAGCAGGTTGAATATTAATTGAGTTAAAAAAAAACACAATTTCATTAAATTGCGGATTTCATTTAACAGACCTTCCTTTTTTCATGGCTTGTAATATTTTCTTTGAAGAATATTTCTTAATGTATCAACAATGAAATCTGTTTTGTCAAGAACCGTACCCAGCAATTTTTTAGTTAAGGTGAATTTCTCTGTTTTATGAAGCATATCTTGGGCATCAGCTAAGCACGTCTCATACAATGACAGAATCATATATTTCGCATTTTTTCGAGATGGAGATCATAATTCTCAAATTAAGCAAATCCTTTGACTTCAACAGTTTTAAATGGCTGGCAATCATGCTGACCATATACTGTTTATTTGTCATTTTACTAATTTTCGAAGAATATATATATATATATATATATATATATATATATATATATATATATATATATATATATATTTATATTTATATTTATATATATATATTTATATATATATATATATATATATTTATATTTATATATATATATATATTTATTTATATATATATATATATATATATATATATATATATATATATATATATATATATATATATATATATATATATATATATATATATATATATATATTTATATATATATATATATATATATATATATATATATATATATATATATATTTATTTATATATATATATATATATATATATATATATATATTTATATATATATATATATATATATATATATATATATATATATATATATTTATATATATATATATATATATATATATATATATATATATATATATATATATATATATATATATTTATGTATATATATATATATATATATATATATATATATATATATTTATATATATATATATATATATATATATATATATATATATATATATATATATTTATTTATGTATATATATATATATATATATATATATATATATTTATATATATATATATATATATATATATATATATATATATATATATATATATATATATATATATATATATATATATATATATCTATCTATATATATATATATATATATATATATATTTATATATATATATCTATATATATATATATATATATATATATATATATATATATATATATATATATATATATATTTATATATATATATATATATATATATATATATATATATATATATATTTATATATATATATATATATATATATATATATATATATATATATTTATATATATATATATATATATATATATATATATATATATATTATATATATATATATATATATATATATATATATATATATATATATATATATATTTTTATATATATATATATATATATATATATATATATATATATATATATATATTTATATATATATATATATATATATATATATATATTTATATATATATATATATATATATATATATATATATATATATATATATATATATATCTATATATATTTATATATATGTATATATCTATATATATTTATATATATGTATATATCTATATACACTACCGTGCAAAAGTTTAAGGACATCATAAAAAAAAATGATTTTTGGAGTTTGTGATTGTATTTTATTATGTTTAATAGCATTTTATGATTAAATCTTGCATATAAACTAGAAAATATACTATTTTGTTATGATTTATGTTCATTGAATGCAAATTTCACATACAAATTTTTAAATATACCGAAAATATCAAGACAAGTCAAATCAGGTTTTTTTCATCAATGTGTCCACCTCGTGCTTTGATGATTGCAGCGCAAATTCTTGGAAGCCTTTCGACCAATTTTTGAAGTGTTTCAGTTGCGAGATATTTCCAAGTCACTTTAAGACTGTCCAACAACTGTTTTTCACTGGTCACCTGCATGCTCTTCACCTGCCGGTCGAGCTCATCCCATAATAATTCGATCGGGTTGATGTCAGGGGATTGCGGCGGCCAATCCATGATTTTGAGCACACCTTTCTCTTCCTTGGACCGTAGATAGTTTATGCACAGATGGGAGATGTGCTTAGGATCATTATCTTGTTGAAAGATAAATCCGTTACCGATCAAACGAATGCCAGATGGAATGGCACTTCGTTGAAGAATATTGTGATAGTGTTCCTTCCGCATTATTTCGTCGATTTTGACCAGTTCTCCAACACCATCGTAGCTGAAACACCCCCAGACCATCACGGAGCCTCCGCCATGTTTAACTGTTGGCGCAATACATTGGGGATTAGACCGCTCATTTTTATTTCGACGAACATACTGGCGCCGCCTGGATCCAAAAATCTCGAACTTTGATTCATCGGTCCATAACACAGATTTCCACTGATCTACTGACCAATCTTTATATTTTCGAGCGAACAATAGTCTTTTCCGCTTGTTTTGTGGTCGTAGAAGTGGTTTCCTCACAGCAACGCGACCAAAATAGCCTTTTTCTCTCAAACGACGTTTGACAGTATCCACCGAAATTGGGTTCGTCAGGGTTTCGTTGATTTCAGCTCGAATATCTGGTGCGGTTTTGAACCGATTTTGCTTGCTTATCAATAACATGTGTCGATCACCAGCTTGAGTTGTTTTTTTTGGTCGACCAGTGCGTTTTCGACTCATATTTGAGTTGGTTTCAGCGAACCGCTTCAACGTGGTTTCAACTCCACACTTTGAAACACCAATAATATTTGCAATTTCGCGAATTGTTTTACCCACTTTTCTCAAAATAAGTATTTGTGAACGTTTTTCAAGTGAAATTTCCTTTTTACGAGACATTTCCAGCGATCACAGTCGGTTTTGCGCGTGTAAACAATAACGGGAATGAATTTGACAGTTCTAGTGCACACAGAACACAGCAGAGGGCGCAAAGAACCGTTATTTTTTTGATAGGCACTCAAATGATCCAGAATGACTGTGTAAGACATAAGCGCCCATATTTGAATAGTTTAAAATAAAATAATCGTTATTATATTTGAAATTACAGCGCAAAAATGATGCTACTTAAAACGAAGAATTTTTGGTTCCTTTATAATTCCATCATTTTGACTAATAATAACTAGCTGATTTGATGCTTATGTATGTAAATCATAATGAAAACGTATATTTTCTAGTTTATATACCAGATTTAATAATAAAATGTTGTTGAACACAATAAAAAACAATCACAAACTCAAAAAAATCGATTTTTTTGATGATGTCCTTAAACTTTTGCACGGTAGTGTATATATATTTATATATATGTATATATCTATATTTATATATATATATATATATATATATCTATCTATATATATATATATATATATCTATCTATATATATATATATATCTATATATATATATCTATATATATATATATATATCTATATATATATATATCTATATATATATATATATATATATATATATATATATATATATCTATATATATATATCTATATATATATATATATATATATATATATATATATCTATATATATATATATATATATATATATATATATATATATATATATATATATATTTATATATATATATATATATATATATATATATATATATATATATATATATATTTATATATATATATATATATATATATATATATATATATATATATATATATATATATATATATATGTATATATATATATATATATATATATATATATATATATATATATATATATATATATATATATATATATATATATATATATATATATATATGTATATATATATATATATATATATATATATATATATATATATATATATATATATATATATATATATATATCTATATATGTATATATATATATATATATATATATATATATATATATATATATATATATATATATATATATATATATATATATATATATATATATATATATATATATATATATATATATATATATATACAGTAGAACGCCGATTATCCGAACGCCGATTAACCGAATCGCCAATTATCCGAATCGGTCCTAAGCGTATAAAACCAAGTAATTTTTCTTTTGTTTTGTTGTAACAAGTTGGTACTTGCTGGAGTCCAGATATATTTCAACTGTTATAGTTGAAAGCTAGAGGCTAGACACTATGTACATACATGTCTTGCGTCGCGAGGCTTCCGTGAAACGGAACTTTGGAACGTTTGTTTTTTTTTTCAACTCAATAACACTGAATTACTGTCAGTGAGCTCCTCCCTCTCCTAACCAAAATGAGTGCAAAGCAGAATCGTGTCGTCCTCTCACTAAAGGACAGAGTGGAAATAATCAATCAGTTAAAAAAAGGTGTGGCGAGAAAGGTACTGGCAGATAGATTTACTGCTACAATAACTGATATTAAAAATAACAGTGAAAAATTTTTAAGTTTTATGACTGCGTTGGAAACTGATGATGGATGTTCGTCACGAAAAGTAATGAAAAAGGCAAAGGATGAACAGCTTGAGAATGCTGTCTTTACGTGGTTTCTGCAGCAACGATCTATTGGACAATCGATTTCAGGACCGATTTTATGTGAAAAGGCGCGAATGTTCAGTGAAAAAATTGGTGTAGCTGGTTTCAAGGCAAGCACTGGATGGATCCGCAATTTCAAAAATAGGCACGGCATTCGGGAACTGGATATTGCTGGTGAAAAACTTTCTACTGATAGTGAAGCTGCTAATAAATTTTTGAACACCTTTAAAAAAGAAACTGAAAACTACGACCCTGATCTTGTTTACAATGCTGATGAAAAACCCTAGCATCTAAAAGAGAACAGAGTGCTCCCGGCCACAAAGTCAGTAAAGATCGCTCACCATAATGGTCTGCGCTTACTACTGGTACCCATCGCCTTCCTCTATTATTGATTGGCAAAGCAAAGAAGCCGAGGGCTTTTAAGAACGTAGCCAAGTTACCAGTGATCTACACAAATCAGAAGAGTGCATGGATGGACAGCAGTATTTTTTGGAGTGGTATGATAAAACCTTTATTCCTGAAACAAAGAGACCTGGGTGGTCTCTTTTTACCACCCAACGTCACAAGTCTGCTGCAGCCCATGGACCAGGGTGTTATTGAGTGCACGAAACGTTTTTACAGACAACAGTTGCTTCGTAAATTGCTTCTGGCTGAAGAGAACGACGAAGAACGGGTTTTGGATTTGTACAAAAAAATCAACTTGAAACACTGTTGCTACATTATTGCAGATTCCTGGAACATGGTTAAAAGTATTTCACTGAAACGAGCTTGGAATAAAATAAACGGCACATTAACAAAAGAGCAACTTGAGTTAGAAAAGCAGGCGAAGGAACGAGAATCAACCGCTGAAGTTAATGAATACGAACAGGAATTACCGTCAGTGGCCATATTCTGAGGTTTTACAATGTGAATATGCTCCTTGACATTGTTCCACAAATTCTCAATGCGATTGAGATCAGGTGATTGGACTGGCCACTTTAGAACATCGATTCGGTTCCCTTCCAAGCATCCCTTCACTGTGCGCGAAGTGTGTTTTGGGTCATTGTCATGCATAAAACACCATCTAAGGGGCATATTATCATCAGCAAATGGCATAATTGTGTTAACAATTATGTTTTTGTAAACATGCTGATCCATTCTTGTCTCAATTTTATGTATGAGGCCAACGCCGTACCAAGAGAAGGCAGCCCACACCATCACACTTCCACCGCCGTGCTTAACGGTCTTCAAAGTGTACTTTCGATGGTGCTGCATGTTCGAAGGACGCCATACGTACCGATTACTGTCAGATCCAAACCGACAAAACTTTGACTCGTCACAAAAATCAACGGTTTTTGCAAGTGCTCACGGGCAAACGCAATTCAAGATTTTAGATTTTTTTTTACACAAGCGGCTTGTGCTGTGCTATGCATCCACGAAATTTTTTTCATTGAGCCGTCGTCTTATTGTCCTTGATGATAGGTCAATGCCAAATTCCGACGAAATATCCCTTTTTATAACGGTTGAACTGTTAAAAGGGTTCTTGGTTGCGAGTCCTCTTTAATTGTGGTTTTTCGAGCTTTCGGTCGCTGTTTTACATTTTTGGAGTTCCCATATTGTTGCATATGGTTTAATGCGTTGTAAACCATCTTTCGGCAACATCTTAAAGCACTTGCAATTTGCATAACGGTGCAACGACTGTTCTTCATTTGATGAGCTACCTGCCGCTGAGTCTCTGTGCACCATGTACCTTTTGCCATTTCTAAACACACATTTTATGTGAACAGGAATCATGAATGAACTAAAAAATTCAAATCTTACCAATCAATTCGATTTACCAGAAACTAAACACCGTAATTAGGGATATTTCAAGTTGTGCTAAACTCGTGTCCAGCTTAGATCACGTACCACTTGCAATTAAATGAGAATCGAGACGAAACGGAACAAAGGAAACAAACGAAATTTACGTGAAATAATCATCACATCGTGGGAAAAACAAAAGAAGAAGAAATTGAATGAAAAACGAAAAACAGTAGAAAATATTGGCGCTTGAAAGTCACAGATAACGAGTGTGCTAAACTCGTGGCCACCACTGTATATATATATATATATATATATATATATATATATATATATATATATATATATATATATATATATATATATATATATATATATATATATATATATATATATATATCTATATATATATATCTATATATATATCTATATATATATATATATATATATATAATATATATATATATATATATCTATATATATATATATATATATATATATATATATATATCTATATATATATATATATATATATATATATATATATATATATATATATATATCTATATATATATATATATATATATATATATATATATATATATATATATATATATATATATATATATATATATATATATATATATATATATATATATATATATATATATATATATCTATCTATATATCTATCTATCTATCTATCTATATATATATATATATATATATATATATATATATATATATATATATATATATATATATATATATATATATATATATATATATATATATATATATATATATATATATATATATATATATATATATATATATATATATATATATATATATATATATATATATATATATATATATATATATATATATATATATATATATATATATATATATATATATATATATATATATATATCTATATATATATATATATATATATATATATATATATATATATATATATATATCTATATATATATATATATATATATATATATATATATATATATATATATATATATATATATATATATATATATATATATATATGTATATATATATATATATCTATATATATATATATATATATATATATATATATATATATATATATATATATATATATATATATATATATATATATATATTATATATATATATATATATGTATATATATATATAATATATATATATATATCTATATATATATATATCTATATATATATATATATATATATATATATATATATATCTATATATATATATATATATATATATATATATATATATATATATATCTATATATATATATATATATATATATATATATATATATATATATATATATATATATATAGATGAGCGTTTTAGTGAATTTTGAGGTACTCTTATATTTCCAAGCAGTGTAAAGTTTTGTTAAAATACATGTTTGGGAATGAGAACTTATTATGTTTTAAGCTTGTCTATGTTAAGAAGTTGGAAATTCTGAGCCGTGTGTGGGTGCAGCGTGCATAAAAGTAGGCAAGGATTTATTTCAAAATTTTGATTTGTCATGACTTCTGTCAAAAACATTGGATCATCGTGAAATTTGCAGATCGTATTGATTTTGACTAAGATTTAACACACATGGATTTTCAAGATAGTGCGGGTAAGCCTGTAGCTACGGCAGGCTCCTGAAAAAAAATCCTTAAAATCATTGACCCTCCTCAAAATTTTTTTAATATTTGACAAAAAATTCAAATCATTGATAAATTTTAACCTTTGTCCATCATGTCAAAGTGAAATTTTTAAAATTCCGATTTGCACAAGAACTGCAACCCATCACCAAATTACCTCTATTTTCAGCACTCGAAAGTTCTGTTCACGAGAACTGACGACCGGATTATCCGATCATAGTGAAATTTACATGACATGTTGGTATTAGCTAGGACCAAGTCTGATAGAAGTGATTTTGAAATGCGGGTAACCCTGTGGCGGTGGTACCATCTTGAAAAATCACTGAGAAAAAACCCGGTTTTTGGCCTATAACTTTCGATTCAGCCATCTGATTTTAACGAAATTCACACAGTATTTGGATCTTATTTTAGGTACCAGTTGATAAAAATTTGGCTGAAAAATTAGAATAGAGTTGCCAGCTATGGTGATTTTTGTCTCCTAAATCTTGCAAATTTGCTCAGCAAAATAAAGCTTTTTCCCCTATAACTTCCGGTCCAGTGTAGAAATCAAAACGAAGTTAATGCGGTAAATGGACTTTAATGTGAACCAAATGTCGTAGGAATTTCGTACAAAAATCATGAAAGGGCTGCCATCTATGACCATTTTTGAAATTTTGTGGAATTTTTTTACTGAGCGATTATGTCATTAGATTTGCAAATGGAAATGATCCTGCAATGAAAATCAGCAACAAATATTAACACTTTAAAAATTTGAAAAGTTATGAGTTAAAATTCTTTTCACCCGTATAACTTCCAGCGCAGTGATTCAATCGAAACGAAATTTACTGGTTGGGTTTAACTTCACGTGAAGCAGATTTGGTATATATTTTGCTTTGCTGCTGACACAGGGTAACCAGCATTAGCCATTTTCGTAAATATTGCACCAACAGATGCTTCAAATCACGTACTCATATGCAAGCATTTGCAATAAAAATAAGAAACCAATTTTTAAATTTTCCGAGTTTTCAAATTTTTTCGGATGGCAGCCTCAAACAACGTTTAACTGCTGAAACTTTCGATGAAATCCTCAGATGAGAACGAAATTCAAGGGATAAGTTGATTTCAGTATGAGCTTGTTATGGTAAACTTATTGTTGCTTCGTTGGGGAAAGTGTTGCCAGCACTGAACATTTTCTTCATTTGTGTTATAGTTGAGTTTTGTTGCTTTGGATAAAGAATGGTTGATATGATTCTACAAAAAAGTGTATTACATGTTTCCACATTTTTTGTCACTTAAAGACAATTTCTTCGAAAATTAGTTTTCTAGCGGTTCTGATGCGCTAGACTTTTTTTTGAAATGTTTGAATGAGTTTTCTCTTTATCTAAGGAGTCACTTTTTAGTTTATAATAAGCGCAACATATATAATTTGCCTCATTAGAATTTTCCACTTCTATGTTAATACAACCAAGAAGTACTGGGTTGCGGATCTTCACATACGTGAGAAAAACTTTCTCCTTAATAACAATAGACATAAGAAAGACTTTCCCTTCCTGCATTGATGGTTGATTTCACGCTTCCGAAGATCTACAAATGTGGCATTTGGCTAGCGAGTCTCTTGTTGGAGTAAAGTGGTCCCACAAATTTTATTCGCTCGTTCATTGCCTTTATTTTGGATGTGAATTAGAACAGGCTAGAGGTCGACTTTAGGGCATAGTTCATAGATAGCTCGTAGTAGATGATTCCTTAACAGTTCCTCCGAACACATAGAAAAATCCTCCTAGCCGTTAGTCCTTGCTTGGCCGCCTTTTGAGGACGTTAGTTTTCGCATAATATTGCCAAATGCAACCCATTTCGTAACTGCAGTCACCAAGCAGAAATGATGGCAGATATAAACTCGGTTCATTATGTTTTTGCGTCAATTCGCACGGCACCCAAGGATGGAGCTTCTTTTATAATCCAGTTTTAGTCAAATGTTTGCTATAATAATTTTTTTATTATGCTCTCAATTCGAAAACCTCTTCTCCTCTTTGCTGTAACCTAACATTTTGTTTCATGCTAACGCAATGTATGCTATCCTGTTTTTCCAGTTTCCCTTGCTTTTTGCAAATAACCAAGCATGATTTTATTAACACCCTACGCTCTTATAATCTATTATAAGAGTGATATATCGTTAACCTGTTGAGAATAGCAAATTTATATTGCTCTTTTAACCATTATTTCTTTCCAATAAGGTTATTTTTCTTCATTTTAGTGACTTGTAGCTTATGTGCACCAACAGTCAAGGAGTGTCCTATTTGTCGAAGGCGCATTGAAGCGTTTGTCCGAACGTTTTTATCGTGAGTTCTGAGCCATCACATCAGACCATGATTTTTATAGTACTTATACGGAAATCAGTTTTTGTGAAAAATACTTGAAATACAGAGCTATGGTTTGTTATTATGTTGACATGTTAACTCAAATTTAGTGTACCAATATTATATTACAATCAAATACTACATTTTCTTTCATTTTACAATTGTAACATACAAATGAACCATCAAGTATGTATCTATAAGAAGCGAATTTATTAACTATCACAAAACTGTTCATTAGTATAATAAGTAAAGCTCTACGTATCATTAGTATAATAAGTAAAGCTCCACGACACTGATCGGGTTAGGTGGCTAATATTAGTGAAGAATTCATTGACAATCAATGTATATTGTATACGAATGAAATTCTGCGACTCCCCCCAGAAGTACGGGCCGTCATGCAGAATGATGACGTCACAGTTTGCGGGAAAACTGTCGCGGAAAACACACGTAGTCTTACGGGACGTCCGCGGGAAAATGTTAATTGTACAGGTTGTGTTAAAGTGAGTGAAATGAAAATAAAGAGAGATCTGCGGAACAGTGCTAGTAAACAGCAAAACCACAAATTAATGCGATACGTGGGATATAATTGGAAAAATACGCTACGAAATGTTTATCAGTTGTTAGGTTATGTGATGTTTTGTGTCGATTCACTGTCGATACAATTGATTGACACAAAATGCAAGTTATGACTAAAAATTATTACTACAACGCATCCACGCACAAAAAACTAACGTTTTATTTATATTTTAGCTAAATATCCGCACGTGAAATCTCTGTGAATATCGACACTGCCTGGTGGAAATGTCAAAATTCCCCGATTAATTGACTTCATAGCTAAAACGATTACGTAGCATGACGGCCTTGCTCCACCCTATTTTCGATTCAGTTACTGACTGTCAGCTAAATCACCTCAAAGCTTGGTATGTGATCAAGGTTGACCTAGAAACAAAAGCGCAACACACTAATAATCGTTGCTCTACCCGCTCGAATGCACAAGCTCCATATAGTATAAAATAGTGTTCAAATATACTCAACTTGGAAAACCTTACAGGGATAAAATTAGTTCAGGATACTTCTGCTGGGTTTATACTTTACTTTATCTGGTGAGAAGTTTATTGGCGAGTAGGTCATTTAGCCCCGTGTAGCACATATGAATCTTTAAGCAGATCTGAGGCGAGTTCATCAAATCTCAATATTGACTAAGGCTAGGAATGTAGCCATTTCATTTACGTGTTCCTTATGTTGAACCATGAGAAGTCTGCCAGTAGTAGAATATTGAAAATAAATTTAAGGCCGCCCTGTTGGTGGTCAGTAATTCGCAATTAAAAATTTGCTAGTAATTGTCATCCTCTACCACATTTACAAAATTACGGGGCTTCTTAGTTTTTTGCTTCATTAGCTTCTTTTTATCAAATCATTTATTCTCTCTTCTAAATGGCATGTAGGAAATACATATTGGCCCAAGCCAGACCAACAAAGCCTATGGCCAATATGTGTACACCATCTTGGTTTGAGATGGCTCTTATTGGGCGATATTGGTCCGCATTCCGATCTGAGTGGAATTTGGGCACCAACATGCACCAACCGTTTGAGTATAAAGATATTAAGAGTCGCAATAAAGCCAGCAGACTGTCTTCATTTTCCCAACATTTTACCCACACTATGAAAATTTACGAACATTCGGACAAATTGTTCGGGGCGTACCTGAATGGCTCGTTTTGGGTGAAGGGGCTTGGCGCGGAATTTTGAATATATATAAATGTTGTGCGTAAATCTGATATGAATATTCAAGCTTCAATATTCTTTTGCCGAAACTAAATAGTTGATATACGAAGTGAAACGTGAAATAAATAATTAACAAATATATATATATATATATATATATATATATATATATATATATATATATATATATATATATATATATATATATATATATACACACACACATATATATATATATATATATATATATATATATATATATATATATATATATATATATACATACATATATAGTCCAAATAATACCTGCACACCAAATAATTGTTTATATTATTATAATTTTTTATATTATTAACTTGTGCTCTACCCATATCTAAATTGCCTCCCGAAATTTTCAAACAAATTTAATGTACAAATGATATGCCCCTATGCATCATCTTCTCACTTACGCCATTGACCTCCAACAGTCCTCGCGCCATCTTGAAAAAGTAAAATCCGGTAGCTGTCAAAGTGTCGCGTTCAAAGACGCTAAATCGCGGACTCAATCGGTAAATCGGCAATAATTCTTTACTAAGCGTGTTGGTTATACTTGAAACTTCCCGGATTTCGTTAAGAACCTTACAGCAAGTGCTATGGTGGAAAGTTTCTTGTGAATTAACATTGTTTTTTTTTTTGAGTAATAATTCCTGTTTTACGAGGAAATGGTTGGCTTATTACGATTCGCATCAGCCATCGGTTTCGACAACACCCGTTTATGGTGGATTTGACCTTAATATATTACTTGACAACACAAACACATAAGTGACTCAAACAACGCAACGAGCACGAAACCGCAGTTTAAGTCACGTTGATACACGTATTGTCAATTCCAGAGAAAAATTGTCCTTCGGAGAATAGCAAATCTCTCAGCTATTCTCCGGCTACAACCTTCCACCACAAGAGCCAACACGCGAATGGAATTAACATTTCAAAAGCGGGAAAATGCTAGTTTTTTGAGCGATGTCCGGCTGCTCAGTTATCTTTGCCTTTTTTTAATAGTTTTAATCAATGTCGCGTCTATTTCTAATACTCTGATGCTTTTGCATTCTTTTCTCAGTCACGTATCATAGTTCGTTTTGTAAAAAGCCTCTTTTTAATAGTTGTTTCTTATCGATTTCTATTGCGTGTCGGTAGTTTGTTAACGTTTGCTTTACGTGGCCAGCAAAATTTGACATTTCGCTCCCATATAGTGATAGAGTGAAAGGCAAGAGGGAAGAAAAGATAAAAAGAAAAAGGCACAAACTCGCGACACACACCTACAGGCGTTTACAGTGTTTCTGCTACTCTTAATATCTTCATACTAAAAGCACCCACCAAACGGATTTGACAGGCTGAATAGACAACTGAAGCTCACCAGCTCTGGCCATGGTGTGGACAGCAGCATCTGTTCTCGAATTGGCCTGTGGTGGCCCAACTCGAGATGCTCTAGCTTGGGCCAATATATATTTGAAGCATCAAAGGTTAGGCGGCAATGTCAGAATTCAATGGTTAAAATCCAAGTTTAAAGAATCTCAATTCATTTTCATTGAATGATTGCTTATATATTTCTGAAAACATGTATTCTTGCCTGAAATTGGTGTGGGAGATTTTTTTGGGTAAACTGGACTTGATGCCCCACACCCTGGAAATCCCACTACCAGAGGGCGAAAAGGTGGTAGAAGGGCTGAAAAAATGAAGAAAAACACAAAATTATACAAAACAATAAAAAAGAAGATAAAACAATTGAGAATAAGAAAAAAAAGAAAGAAAAGAAGCCCCAAAAGCAAACGCACAACCACAAAAACACAAACTTATTAGCCTGACATCTATCGGCGGAATTCATGTAACAGCTGTGTGGGGCATCAAGTCCAGTTTTACCATTTTTTTTTTTGCTAAAGGTTTCTAAGAATTCCTAGAAACAGCAATGGCTTCCTGACTAGCAGGCATCAGCCAACGTTTAGTCGATTATTTATTTTGAAACAAAAATTGCGTTTTAACAACGCTCATTTTTTTTACAGTCACAAACACAAAAGCACCTCAAACAACGCGACGACCTCGAACGGGCGGTTTAAGACACGTTGATTCACGTTTTGCCAATTCCTGAGAAAAACCGTCCTTCGGAGAAAAGCAAATTACTCAGCAGTTCTCCGGCTACAACCTTCCACCACAAGAGCCATAACGAGAATGGTGTGGTGGATGTGTCACGTGCAGTGAGGTAGTAGAAATGGAGTGGACATGCCCATAAGATTTACATTGAAGGGGATGGTAGTAATTTTTTGTCTGCTCATTGTCAAATCGGGTCAAATCCAAGTAGTTCCCCTCCAATTTGACAATGAGAGCGAAATGGCGTAAAGGCAGCTTTAACATGCTTTATGCGCGAGAGGATTGAAGGGGCTAATGGTGGAAAGTTGTCACCGCAGTTGCCGTCGTCACGTGCGGATGACGTGAACTCACCTGATACTTCTTTCATAATTACTATCCAATTGTTTTTCAAAACGTTTCATAAATCCACGATGTAGAGACGGATATCTTGAACGCTACATTGACAGTCTCATTATCATACAATTGCGAAAATGTCAAAATAATTCATTCTCAGTCACAGTGAGGTAGCAGAAGTAGAGTTGATATCGACGGATAACTTTCCACCATTAGCCCCTTCGATCCTCTCTACTTGAATTTGACCTGATTTGACCAGATTTGACATTTAGCGGACAAAAAATAACTACCATTCCCTTCAATGTAAATCTTAAGGGCATGTCGACTCCATTTCTACTATCTCACTGCTCAGCCATAATCATAAACTTTTGGCAAACCACGTACTGTCATGTCACGTATTTGTTATTTGCGTCTCCTTTTCTATTATATCAGTGGAAGTTTCATATACTTTGGTTGAAGTTTGAGAGTAGAACGCAAACATTTTATGAGATTGATCTTGAAAAAATCTTATATTATCAGGCTTGTTTTGAGTCAATCGGTAATCTGGGGTTCTTTTGTGAGACATCGGATTGATGTGATTCGATTTGCAATTTTTACAGGGGGGAATTCGACTACAATTTGTGCTTGTAAATACCTTTGCTCTTTGTCACTTGTCTTAATTAAAGTGATCCGATTAAAAGAGGTGACGCTCTTTTGTGCAAAACTGCTTGAATTGCTTTGGAAACCTTTGTCTCGATATGGTAAATGCTTTTTCTTAACATATGGCAATTTCATTTAAGTGGAATGCTATTGTATCGCAACGAAAGTAGCCATTCAGGCATCAGATATTACTGGATGATCGACCGGAGGTGTCAGTGCAGATAGTGTTCATGTTCGGGATGTACTGTTCTATTTGGGTGCAATTTTGCGTAAATTTGTGTTCATTGAAGAAAAAATGAAATTTTACCATGCATCTAACTTGTTTTTCATGTTTTCAAATTTATTAGAACGTCAAGATAACCGCTAAAGCAACATTAGAAATGTGTCGCAATTTAAATTACGTGGCATCGCATTGTTGAAGGCATTACGAGATATGCCATTGTTCAAGGAATCATATACGTAGAATTTTAAGTCGCGGTAAATAATATCTTGATAAATTTCATAAACAAAAGCTGTAATAAATTCCATATTATCGATCAATTACGCACAATACCGAGCAAATAATCGGATGAGCGTCAAACTAATATGTCAATATGCGGTTCGACAATTGCTTTCAACTTTCAACTCTAGTTTTCAGATTCCATATTACTAACGATTTTTCAATTTTAGTCGAAGCTCTAAATTTTTTTAACTGAAAACTAACTGCGACATAATTGTTATCAATTGAAGGGCAGGATTGCCGTTACATTAATTATTTCAAGGTTTGGAAGCTCTTCAGCTTAGAATTCCTACAGATATTTTGGCTTCGGCAGTTTATTTCAAGCAGCTACTAAATTGATATTTTTTCTAAACTTTATTGCAATTTATTTTTCTAACTACCTGTTTTTAAAATTTTTCTTCTAAATTTGTTAATGTAATGTGGCGAAAATTAAATAATTAAATAATACCGAGTAAAAAACATTATTTCCAAAAGTTACACGTGATTAGTTAATCTCTAAATACTTTTACATAAATATCAAAATTTCAAAGGGATTTACTGGTGCACAATCAAATCTCTCCTTCTCAGTGCGCAGCCCTTTAGTTCATTCCTTTTCACTTAGTGATTTTTGAATTCTTGATTTCTTAAATCATATTCTTTGTGTTGGTGTATCACCCTAATGTACTAATTCTTGTATTAGAATTTGATAAGTAAATAAGCTATCTCATCAACGCAGCAGTAGTGATTGGGAAAATTGAATGCATATATTTGTATGTTTTTTTTTATTTGCAGAACAACCTAACACATATCTTGCTATGCACCATCTAAGAAACAAAGCAGACCGCTGTATGATTCGCTACAATCAATAAATAAAGCCTAACTTTTTCTACTTCAAGAGTTTTTCAAATTTCTGCAAAATAGGCTGCTGCTTTTCAAATAGAAGAGCACCAAAAGACGTAGGCCTGGATACAAATCGTGGAAATCAGGTAATATGCATGCAACTTAATGGAAGTTTTAGGCTAATAAAAAGCGAATGATGTTTGGATGGTAAATATCATCCAAACGCTGGATTTTTCTTTAATAATTAAAATGGATAGTTCATTGTTTGTTGGTTCTAAAAATCTATACACTTTATAAAGGACGCGGCCAACGGGCACGCAAACGAAGCTAAATCAAACAGCACGATGGTGAAGACATTTCAGGCATATTTACCACCGACTAATCGTACATACTCATGCGTACATTGCCGAGCACACTTAGCTAGTCACGACGAACTCATATCTAAGGTAAGACATTTGTTTACATTACTATCCTCTTCGATAATCATTTATCAAATTTAAACCGATATTGATAAATATACTTTTTAATTTTAAATGTGAACATGAACATGAAATGAAAATGATAGAGAGGTTTCAAGATCTTGAAATTTGCATTAAAAATTGCGAAAAGTTGTAATCTCAAAATTCTCTTCTGATTTTTATGCAATATTTAGTCCATTTTCCTTTGCTTTTGATTGTATTTGTTGTATAGAATTGTTTTTGGTTGCGATACTGTTCAAGTTGATTTTTTACTAAATGGTTTCGCAGATATATACCGTTTCTCATCAGACATCAGCTCATACCTGACTGATGTGAACACTTGCAAGGTGGGAGATTGTTGATTTTTATTCATTTAGTCGCGACAATCTGCAAATTTCATGCAACCATGATAATTTCTCATAGAAGCGTTTGCGAATTGCAATTAGCTTTTTCCCTTCCTGTCTGCAATATCTTAGACCGCATATGTCTACTAAAACGCTTGAAATCTAAGCGTAAAAAATTTGATACGGGAATTGAAATATTCTTCGCTTAGAATTCAAGCTTTGAAAAAGATATATGGTTTCAGTGATTATAAACAGGAAGGAGTAAAAACTCATCGCATTATTTATATATTTATTCGAAATTAAAGATAGTCAACCTAGTCTGATGGACAACGTCATTATTAAGGCTAGTTATCTATTGTATCTATTGTAGATACTGATTTGCATGTGTAGCTCTGCAAACAATCGTTTCTATTCCATATTATTTTATATATTATTTTCCTATAAATTTTCGATATTATACATTATTCGAGTGAAGCGGTTAAATTTTTATAATATGCGAAACGGTTAATATTTGAATGCACAAACTAGCATTTAATAAAGCGTTAATGCGTTGAATCATATTTTCAGTCGTTTCAAGGTAGCCAAGGAAGAGCGTATCTGTTTAATTCAGTGTAAGTAGAATTAAAAATGATGTAAACTATAGAAATTAAAAAGAATGCAAACCATCTCATCCTTTTACAGGGTTAACGTCGCGTGCGGCCAAGCAGAAGAGCGTATTCTTTTGACTGGTCTTCATGCTGTTGCTGATATATATTGCGAATGTTGCAAGACACCGTTGGGCTGGAAATATGTAAGTATTCTCAATGATTTCGCGATTTACACAGTTCAATTTGAAAAATTTATATTGTAGGAACATGCCTTCGAATCAAGTCAGAAATACAAAGAAGGAAAATACATAATTGAATTAGCTCATATGATTAAAGAAAACGGTTGGGATTGATATGGCTCTTTTCATTTTACGATCTTTCATGTGTAAATAAAATTGTTGGAAAGGTTTCGTTTGTGACAGGAAATGCATTTTCAAACACAACGATTTGAGTAGCCGACGCTGGCAAAAAGGTATTTTTCATTTACGGACCGACAAGACAACAAACAAAAGTGGCAGATCATATTTTTGTGTATGATCCGGATAGTGATTTTTTACCTAATAAGCATCAAAGAGTAAATGTTTGAATGAAAGATAAGCTCAAAGAAATAGAATATTATTTTTGCTTATTATTTTGTTATAGCTAACTAAAAATGATGTCCATTTTATACTCCCGAGTTCTGAACATATTTAACGAATAAATTAGTTATTACTGAAATCTTGCTTGAATATGTACGTTCTAATAAGACATTCAAATATATTTCAGGCGAAGTACTCTTACTTTTGAATTAAAATGACATTCTTATTAGCTACAAATCAACATGTGGTTTGTTGATACTCTTTTTTCTCAAAATAATTTTCATTTTGAGCTGAGTTTTAATTTTTCGAAAAGTTTTAATGATTATTCATGTATAAAAATTTGACAAAAATCAAATTCAACTTTTGATAAGTTTCACGAAATCAATTTTTTTATTATTTATTTGATGAAGATTGTTCAAATTCCTAGTCTGATATGAATTATTAACAACAAGAAAGCAACCAGAACTTGCATATTACATATATTGTGTAAGCCTTAGCAGTAATATAGAATTATCGACCAGCTTAATATATCTGTGAATGAACTTATTATCCTCCATCATATAGAAATAGAAGCTCATTGAGCAATAATACTGCCAATAAAATGTAATAAATATATAGAATTTTTTACAGCATTTTTCATGAATGCATACTAATTAAAGTTGAGCTCATATCATATGGTCAATAGTAACATAAAAAAACAGTAGTGGACAAAAGTTTAAACAAGTTGTAAAATAAAACCAAAACAAAAACAAATATTTTATTATTTTAGAAAGCAAATATTCACATCTAAGCAATGCACTTTTGCTTATATGTTAATATTTGTTTCTCTAAAATAATGAAATGAATATTTTCAATTGATTTTGTTTCACTTGACAACATTGCGTCAAACCACCGCTGAAAAATGTAAAAAAAAAACAAATATGATGTACCGGTGGTTCTTTCACTCTGGTAAACATTTTGATCTTTGTTATCTTATTTAAATGAACAGAAAAAGGGGTTTAAAATTTAAATCATTTTATTCGTTTTTTGGTGCAGTTGAATGTATAAAGAGGGGATGGCCAAACTGTGGTGCGTTAGAAATTAACAAGTAAGGCATTGTATCCTTGCGCCAACTTTTGGTATCGAAGTGGGCACCTTAGTCGAATCCATATTTTCAACAACTCAGCTCTCAATTCAACTTGTGCAATCTTTTTTTAAAAATACTGAATCCTTTTTAGAGAAGGATTGCGTCAGCTTATCACGAAATGTATCGGTCTCCGCCGTAAGATACCACGATAGTGTAGGATTAATACCAGTTTCACTATACTATATTTCACTTTTGATTACTTGTGATTATCATTTTCAGTAAATCTTAATTTCTTCCGATTTCCAAATGCTCAAAAAGTCGCCTTTCTGAATTAAACTTTTTATTTTATACAAGAACAAAACAAAAATAAAATTCATGCAAATTTAAGTATCATTCATGTGCAATCCATAGTGTCGCCATCCCGGCACACAGCTGCTTGGAGTTCCCGTCTTATTTCCGGTGTGAATTTGGGGTGTGTGTGCGTTCTGAAATATAAAAAATTAAATATTTCCGCTGAATGGTACATTTAAGAATATTTAGAAACATATTTTCATCATGTGATCACTAAAGGACGTTCAATCCTTAATGAATATTGATAATTAAAATTGTAAATTATAAATACATTCAAATCTGCAGAATGGTATTTTCAAAACTGGTAACAATTATGGCAAACCTATAAATATCCGTAAGTACTTGCTAAGTTCTAATAAATTCAATGAAAATCAGTTATTTTGTGGCAAAAGCTCAATTTATTTTTGAATTTTTTTTCAAGCCTCATTACATTTACAGTCTAGTATTTGCATTCAAATCAGTGAACGAAAAAAACCTTATTGTACCGTACCTTAATGTACTGTACCGTACATTTATGACGCCCGTATGCAAACATATTCACTACAAAAACTACACATACTCTACCTCAGTCTGTAATGTTTGCGTGCATGTACACAACCGATATACCGAACGAAACAAACACGATGTAAATGTACGCTATGATTGAATACTGTACGGTACAATGTCCACAAACATTATCCTCTACAATACGGTATGTGTACGCCCACACAACCCGTACACGTACACAAACGGTGTACACTAAACGTACTGTACGTTTAGTGTACTTTTGCGGTTCATTTATATGAACAGGAAAAAAATTATCGATAAAAATGATAATGCCGAAGCCAAAATGAATTGATTATGCTCTCCTGTGAAGTTTAATATTTTTGACTCAGTGCTTTCACTTCTAGTGTTTTTTTTCCTTTTCATATAAATGAACCGCAAAAGTACACTAAACGTACGGTACGTTTAGTGTGTACCGTTTGTGTACGCGCCCACATACCGTATTGTAGAGGATAAAGGTCCAACCAGTGATGAGTCTGCGTCCGTACGTGCGCATATGCAGCGAGGTAAACCACGCAAAGCATATGTTGCACCCAAACATAACTTTCCGAACAGCCAGAAAAGTGGCATGCTCATTAAGCAACCTTTTGCTATGAGCTGTCCATACGTTCGCTTATGCGCTGTATGGGCACTTATGTTCACTCCTGTTTGCTTATGTCAAAAAGTGCCTTTTTTGCTTCAAAACCGGTCGATTTTGACAGACGATTATGTTCGCAGACTCATCTTTGGTTAGGGCTTAAGGTTTGTGTGGATGTGTGGACATTGTACCGTACAGTATTCAATCGTACCGTACATTTGCATCGTGTCTGTTTCGTTCGGTATATCGGTTGTGTACATGTACGCAAAAATTACAGACAGAAGTAGGGTATGTGTATTTTTCGCGTACAGTACGCATAAGGTACGGTATTTTTTCGTTCACTGATTCAAACATAACAATCCTCATACTTGACATATTATACATGTTTTGCATCCTAGTATGCAGGGAAAAAATGATGCAAATAATAGAAACTACAGAAAGCTTGAAATTTGAAGAAGGCAGTTTGGCCAAACTCGACTACGTGTTCCCCGTAGCCGTTAGACAATTTTACCGATAGATGTCTTACTGGCAAGGTTAGTTTGTATTTTTTTTTTGCTTGGAGGGTATCTTCAGTATGTTATCTTCGCGTGTGTTTTGTTTGTATTTTTTTAAGTTTTCTCCAATTTTTTACCCTTGCTACCTCCGATTTGCCCTCTAGTGACGAAATTTCCCGGCTGGGGACCACCAAGTCGAGTACCGTAGACATCTCAAAAACAAATAGCCAATACTTGCACTAGCCGAATGTGTTTTCCGCTTGTGGTTCGGCATCTGACAATGTGAAGAAGGATCGAAGTCAGGAAATAAATCGATGTCTTCGATTTGCATGAATATTTCGATGTCTTCGATTTGCGAGTTGCTCTAACTGACAGTAGCTCGATCATTGGTGTTGTTCATATTCGTGATTCTCGAATTCGTTAGTCTGCTCATGCACCGCGTCCCTCCTGCCTTCCACTGCGTTCACAAAATTGTCTCGTAGATCGCCTATATCAACCCTGACTTCATTTGTTGCACAGTCAGTTGAGTGACAAGTACTCAAACAAGATCCGTCAAGTCCTTCAACTCGAAGACTACATTTTCGTGGCTGCTCTTGTCATCTACGTAAATGGTATCCCCGGTTTACGTAGACAACAAGAGCATAGTATAGACTGACCCTATAGACCCTGTAGCATAGACTGACCCTATAGACCCTGTAGCATAGACTGAAGTTCATTCCACTTCCGACTTATCAAGAAAGGAACAATTATTCTACAACAAATAGAAGCCTTTTATTAGTCGTTCCCGTCTTATCGACGTCTGAATCACGACTTCGAATTAGCTCAGCAGCTATGTATTTAATTATATTAGAATGCGCTGATGAACGTATGGTACACGTGGCATTCTTCGGTCAGTTGATGTTGCCGCACATCTTCGGTTTGTGTTTGGAACAATTTACTAAATTCAAACCTCCGAATGAATATTTTACTCTCTTGTATTCATGTTCAAAAACACAAAGTACTTATGCGATAACATTCTAAACTAACTTTCCACATCGATATCGAGATTACAAAATCTAAATTATTGATATGCACCCTATTCCCCTGTCCGTTTTTCAGTAGAAATTTTATTCTGAAACTATTAATAAATTACCTGAGCAACCCGAAAAGCAGTTCTTTTTGCTCTGAGGATATATCATCTTTATAACGCTGCACAAATGTGAGTAGACTCTGATGCCACAAAGTTGGCATCGGCTCGCTATGTTGGCTGAATCTGAAATATATAAATACTGTCCTCTTTCTGTATTAGCAAAGCGAAAATTACCTTAGAAAGTGAAAAACAGCTGCATCTATTACTCGATATGGTAGTGCATAACGCTTATTTAAAAAGATTTGGATGAAAATTGAATTTGCACCAGAATACTCAATTTCACATATCTTTAATAAACACGCTGATGAGTGCAGGACTGGAATTGTACATTTTGCTACGATACTGCCAAATATTATTGCTTCTCTCAAGGTGCAATTTCCATTCTAAAATGCGTCAAATAAAAAAAATAAAAAATATGAGGTATTTTTCCATTTTGTACACACGGGAGAAACTGAATTTTTTTCGGAATCAATCAAATATTCCAGGCAATTAATTTAATTTGTTTTGCAGTTTGATGATGAGATTTCAATTATTTCAGGACCAAATTAAACTTTAAACTTACGTAAACTATTTGATTTCATGGCTATGAGTAGAATGTTTACTCATGAATACTCTCTTACAATTACTTATGATTTGTTAAAAGAGTATTGTGGCCTCTTTCCAGGGGCAGTATGTTAGAAATAATTAAGAAAACTTTGAAACTGCATTGCTTAAATATGAGAAAATAAAGTCAGTTTACTTTGGAAACATTTCAACCACCCGTTTCTTTTGTTATTTTAAATATATTTCGATTTTCCACTCACCTCTAATAGCGGTAAAATAATTCCTTTCATGAAAGCTGCGGGCTTGCATAACGCTTTTCTGAGCGCATTATACAAATGGATATTCAACCGTTTGAATTCACACAAATCGTCTCTAATGCGAGGCAGAAGAACTAAATTGAAAAATTTCTGTGCCATACCTTGAGACAACACGGAAGCAAATATTCTGAAAAGGAAAATAATCGCATCTGATATTTATATATGACAAGAAGTTACCTAGTGCCTTGATACATGGCAGCAGCAGACCAATTGTGGGGTTCTGTTATGAACAATATTTGCTCCCAGTTCTTAAGTTTAGGTATGACTTTAAATGCTTTAGGGACTTTACCACTTCTATACTTTTTCATAATATCCCGCACATTTTCATACATTTCACGGATTTTCGGGTCTACGTCATCTATGCTCAACGCGTCATTATTGGTTAATTTGGTGTTCAAATCATTCTGTTTTTCAGCTATTTTGTTGTTAATAATATCGCTCAAGTTTTTCATTTTCTGTTGGGATCTAAAATATTGAAAATGTAAACAAGACATTTCTATGTAGTGAAATTAGTGCCTATTTCCGAAGGTTGTCAACGCCTTATCGTCTTCTACGTCCATCTGCAGCTCGTCCCGCAATTGCTGTTCATCTACAGTTTCATTCCATATTGTCGATTTAGAATCTATAAAAGTTATGATGGGATTATTATTTTAATAATTATTTTTATCATTAAAATGAAAATCGGGTTCCGCAGCATTTATTTTTGCAAAATATTTTTATTTGGATATCAAGAAGTTTCTTAGTAATGAGTAGCAAAAGGAACAATATTTTGACTTTACAATTTATCTTACCATGATTCCATTCGACTAAGTTTGCAGGAAACTCGGGATTTATTTTGTCTGTGACATCTACATTCTGTTGCCGTGCTTTCAATAAAATTTTCCGACTTATTTTGCTCTGGAGTACCTAGAAAAAATATCGGTTTTATGTATGTAAACAAACTGTAAGTATACGGTATCGATACATTGAGTAAATTTTGAGGTATGGTTTTTAACCGATTGAATCATCAAAAAACTAATTTAAGTACCGAGATATTTGCTGTCGTCGGACTTAATTAATTTTGAATTTTTAACAAATTAATATAAAGTACTGTTTGCTATCTTTATAGAACTTTAGCACTCTTGATTTAAAAACAAGTAATTTCGAGTAGCTAAGCACTATGCACACATATCTTAACTGCTGGACTAATAATTCTACGTTCAGAATAAGGAACGACATTACTACAGATCAAAATAAATCGAGGCAAAAATTAATCGACTATATTTTTGTAATCACAAAATTGAATCAAAGATTTGCAGAAATGAAGGCAGCACCTACAGATTTCATAGTGAAAATCGAAAAAAACAGTCCGCTGATATGACTGCGAAGTTGGATTAACTGATTGAATAATTTACATAATAAATTTCTTCAAAATATTGGTTATATGCCCGAGGATATACTTTTTTACGAAAAACATAAAGCAAATAAATTCAATTGTTCAATTTTTAATGAATTTTAAAAATTAATAAACAAAAATGGAGTAGGTTGGATATAAAGGGCCTATCCTAATTGATGTCTTCGTCTTACTGAAACAGAATGTGACGTCAGAAGAAGTTGAGCTTCGAATTCTGTTATCTTGTCTTGGCATTGTTCTCCCTTAAACAGTTGATCACCACGTTTGCTCGATCAGGGTCTCGTATTAAGTTCAACGTGTTGTCTCAAAGGTGATTGTAGGTTAAGTTACTAAGTCAATCAGATGAATACGGACAATCTCGGCGCTAATTTTTGTAACAGCTTAGCCACTTCAGTGACGGAATCAGTTATGAGAAGACACGAATTAGGAGAGGCCCATATTTTTCCTTATCATCCAATGATTTAAATTGTGAGAAAAATAACTTGATTCAGATATGCTGAAGCGATTTCATGGTTATGTTAGTCACAATTATCTTACACCACAAAATTCGTTTTTTTGCTTCATTTTTCGACAATGCTCAACTTTTTGAGGCCGATTTTTCGCAGTTTCAATTTCGGCAGCAGACATTTTCAACACACAACACTTTCCTAATCTCTAATCGCAATTGGTATTAATAAATATTCTTTAGAGTACACATGTATACATGTGGAGCAACTGGTAGCATAGAATAGGATATGCCCTAAAGACAGAAAAGAATGGATGCAACCACTGGATGCAACTGTTTGACAATTCCTTGATTCGACGAACGCTACTCCTTGTTTGCTTTATTCTAGTATTTCATTGTTAATCTTGCCTCACATAGTCCCCCCACCAGCATTGTATTTTACTGGGGTGTGTTCAATGTGCATGCTATAGCTGCTCCAAAAGCATAGCATAGCATCACGTTAGCAAGTGTCAAAATTCGCAGTAGCTAGGTGAAGCAGCTATGGATATTGGACAGCCAAGAGCTGCTATGAAGCCATATATGAAGGCAGCCTTTACGCAGGAAATTCAAAAATAATTTTGTTTCAATTTTTTTATTGTAATTTTTGCATTTTCGTGGATCAGTTCAATACTTTCATTGCACTTTTGAAACTGTATGAAATTTAGGAGTTTTCAACATACAGCTGCACAATCCATTAAAATTTTCCTAACATATTTAAAACGTATTATTTATTTCCGGCTTTTGACGCCATATATGAGAAAAAGAGCAAAAAATAATCGTTGAAAATTTGATAATACAGGAATCAGTGCACCCGGCCTTTTACGCTTCATGCTTGCCTTCTAAAAACTCAAGATGAGCTGCGCTGTGTACAAGCTAACTTAAAAATCGAGTTGAGTTTAAGTGTTTAAAAGCCCGTATTTAATTTATGCTGTCACTATTTTCAAATTTATTCCTCATCTCTTTTGTCACAAAAGCGCAAAAACTTCTTTTCATTTCAATTTCAAATTGAAAATGACGTTTAAACTGCATGTCAGCTGTGTACGCACGGCCATTTTGCCTTAGCTACTTTCTAGCTATCCTCCAGACTACGAGCAGCGAATAGCTGCTACCTTAGCAGCTATGCCGGAATCTTGGACAGCCCGACTGTCAAATAGCAAGCATCAGAAAGTAGCTATTTCGTGACATTGGACAGCCAGAGCTGCTAAAATAGCAGCTAATAGCTGCTATAGCATGCACATTGAACACACCCCTGATTGTATTGTCAGAGCTTGGTGATTCGTGTGTTGTCTCTTGCAGTGGAAGGTTGTAGCCGGAGAATTGCAGGGATGGATTTTCTCCGAAGGACGGTCTTTCTCTGGAATTGACAAGACATGAGTCAGCGTGTCTTGAACTGCGTGCTCGCGTCGTCGCGTTGTTTTTGATAGGCCTTTGTGTTTTGTGTTTTGTGTTTTTGTCCCATTTTCTAAAATGAAAATAAAAACTAACTCTAAATAATAAATCGAATTAAAAACCGAGTGTTTTAAAAAAAAAAAAAAAAGTTACAAAATAATAAATTTAATCAAAACCATATGTTTAAAAAATCATACTGCTCAAATTGAATCAAAACCACGTGTTTAAAATAAAAAGTCGAACCCGATGGCCAGTGCCGATAGGACAAGGCCAACCCCTGGTTCATAGAAGTGTGAACCACTTAATTAAAAAAAAAAAAAAAAAAGTCAGAGCTTGGTTAATTATTGAAACCAGAATAGCACAGCGGTGATGGGTTAACTGTAGTCCCTTGAAAAAGTGAAACTTTGTATAAAAAAAACAGCTTGAAATGATGGAAGAGCTCCTACCCAACGAATATGATGTGGTCGTTATCGGAACAGGTAAACTGGAAATATTTTATAATTCAATTATATTCTTTGAAATTTTCTTTAATTAAGTTTGGCTAACTGATATGATTCGAAGCATGGTATAGCTTAGATTTAGGCAGGCTTTTCGAATCGTATACCTGTTTTTCCTTTGAACATAAAAACACCGATAATCATGAAAACTAACTAAACTCAGTATGCAGATGTTCATCGCTGCATATCAGACATTTCGTCGACAGCGCGACCAGCTGCGATCACTTATTTTGCCATTGTGGCATTAATTGAACCTTCCTTCATATTTATCAAGAAGGATTTAGCTATTGCGACATTGATCCTTTGCTATTAAGATATTAATCCTTGTCAAAAGGGATTTAGTATTAAAAAAAATATTACGACATTGCGCGGGGCCATTATTGCGTCCCCATATCAACGAACCGACGTCAGAACAGACAATTAATTGTATAAATAATTGTTTGAATTTTTTGAATCCAAGAACAGGAGGTTATTGAAGTTTGCTGTTTATTTATTCATCAAAGTTAATTTTTTTAATTTCATTGCTATTTAATTCGGTCTTTTGCTTGGGGCGTGCTTTTATTTTTTGCAGGGCATATCATCCAGCCCTGATAAAACAATTTCCGTGGGCCGGAGACATGCTAAATTGACCTTTGTTTTCAGGACATGGGTGTGCCCTTTGTCGTATTCATTAAGTGAATGCAGGAAAAGTCTTCTACCAATTTATATATTTTTAATCTGGAGTTCGATCATTATAGCAAGATTGTGCCCCTCCGTATATGCAGAACAGTGATTCGTAGCACTTACACTTATCTCTCTTATAGTTGGTGTTCCTACTCGCCGACTTCATATTCATAACTGAAGCTCACTTCGCCTTAATAGTGTCATGAATGAAAGTTCCCATAAATAAGTTTGCTTCCATTTCGCTATTTCGAAAATAAAAAAATAAAATGTTAAAAGATAATGAAAATAACTAATAATTCAATGCCAAACTACCGGTTACTAACTCACAGTCAAATGTTCGTTTTTTTTTGTTTTGAGCCTTGAAATGCTGCAAGCCTGAATTTAAAAATCATTTTACTCTCCAATATCAATGAAAGTTTCCTTTTTAGCATAAAATTAGAGTTACAATGCATTGAAATCAACATTTTTCCGACAGCAACAAAAAAATTCAGTTCAAATACATTTCAATTGATACTGATATATTGTTTAAATAAATTACCAAGTAAATATTTAAAAAAACAAATTATGTTATTAAAGGTCTTGTGGAATCAGTGGTGGCAGCTGCAGCCAGTCGCATCGGTAAAACTGTGTTGCATGTAGATTCAAATGATTTTTATGGTGGAGTGTGGGCATCATTCAACCTTGATGCTTTTCAAGTCTTCATTTCTTCAATTGGCGAACAGTCAGTTTCTTATGGCACAGCTATTCAAAATGTTAGTCAAGAATGGCATGATATAGATGATGTTGGCCGAGAGGAAAATACTGCTAAGGCGAGAGATACTATCAATGAAAATTCTCGACAATTCAATATTGATCTCTCCCCGAAACTTTTATTTGCTCGAGGAAATCTAACAGAACTCTTAGTGTCTTCGAATGTTTGCAGATACGTTGAATTTCGAGCTGTTGATAACGTTTGTACAATTTTTGACAACCAAATAAAGCGCGTTCCGTGTTCAAGAAAGGACGTATTCAACACAAAAGAGCTTAGTCTTGTGGAAAAGCGTTTGCTTATGAAATCGTTGACGAATTGTATGGAATATGATGAAAACTCTGTCGAACTGAAAGAATTTAAATGCCAAACATTTTTGGAATATTTAAAAAGCACCGACCTCACTGATAATGCCATTCATTGCATCTTAGATTCGATTTGTATGGGCAATGACAATACTCCTATCTTGGAAGGTATAAATAACACAAAAAGATTCTTGAGCAGCCTCGGAAGATACGGCAACACTCCATTCCTATTTCCAATGTATGGATGTGGAGAAATTCCACAATGCTTTTGCAGATTATGTGCTGTTTTCGGGGGAACATACTGCTTGA
Source organism: Nemotelus pantherinus (assembly GCA_963978885.1). Classification (NCBI taxonomy): domain Eukaryota; kingdom Metazoa; phylum Arthropoda; class Insecta; order Diptera; family Stratiomyidae; genus Nemotelus; species Nemotelus pantherinus. The sequence goes on from OZ022263.1 coordinate 238,173,644, forward strand.
AACGACGTATTCATATTGATAAAGACAATTCAACAGTGAAACAAATCATTTGCGAAGGGCAAAATATTAAGCTGAAACATTTAGTTTTTGGTCATGGAAATCAAGTTGGAGTTGAGTGGTTGCACACCAAAGATGTTGAAAAAAATGAAAGTTTCAAATGTGGAAGCATATCACGGGCGATTTACATTGCTTCAAAACCTTTGGGTTCAGAAGACTTAAATTCCGGTGGCGGAGGCGTGAACTTCTTAAAGCTATCAAATGAGAGAGGAAATCCAGCATACGTAATACAGCTCTCACACTATTCAGGAGCTTGTCCTAAAGGATTCTGTTAGTAAACTGTCGCACATAATTTTTGATTGCATGCTAAAATATTAAATTTACTTTTATTTTTTAGATTTGATTCACATCAAGTGCGCCTCTGAAAGTAATAACCCAGAAGCTGATATCAAACCGTATCTGGAAACATTAATCAACACTAACTTTCCGCCAACAATATTATATTCCTGTTATTTTACTATTGAAGGTTGTATTCGTTGTTCATCCTCTGGAAGTGTGTCAATCAATCCTTCGTCAAATGTCTACATTTGCTGTGGTCCTTCGTTTGAACTAGACTACGGCAAATCGATCAAAAATGCAGAAGATATTTTCAAAAGTATTTTCCCAACTGAAATTTTTTTGCCTCGCGCGCCAGACCCTGAAGAAATCATAATCGGTAATGAAGATGGAGGTTCCTCAGAAGGTGACATAACATTGCAAAGTATTAAGGAGCAAATATTAGAATTGGAAGTAGGTCTTGCGGGCCGAGACTCTGACATAGAAACTCAACAGCAAGCAGATGATGGAAGCATGTGATATGTGAAATTATTATGAAATTCACACTGTTTTATAATTTGCGAAAGTAAACACGTCTTTTCACAATTGGATTTTTTTTTAAATTTAATTCTGTAAATTTTTGCAAAGAATATAAATCTCGACCAACGTTATTACAAAATCTACTACTTTTTTATGGTCGATATGCTACATTTATAAGGAAGCATGATGGCGCTCGCCTGGTCTCGCCTAGTCTCGCCTAGACTCGGCCAGCGTCTGTTTTACGTTGCTATAGATACGATCGGTACAAAACAGTTGCTAGTTTTAAGCAGGTGCCAAACAAGTGGATATTGAAAGATTGTTCACGCTTACCATTTCAATAATGTCGTATGATAAGGTAAGGATTATACAATAAAGAGCTATAATATTTGTTTTTATCCAATGCCCAGGTGCTGTTTAGTCTTGATGAACCTCACGGACCGGGTGATGTTTACTTTATCTGGCAAAAAGGACCGTCGGGGTCGCTTCTAGCAACAACTGGGGGCGACGGGACCGTGGCTATTTACAATAGGCAAGGACAGTTGATTGACCGAATAATCTTGCAAAGGTAATCGAGTTTGTGTGATATTCAAATTGACCTTTACAACTGTGTAATTATTCTTACAAACTTTGAAATAAACCTTTAATTTTGACTGCGTCAACATGATTAAAGGAATATTAATATATTAACTGTAAAACGTTGGCAGATACCTGAGTATAAGGTTACCAGGACATTTCTGTAGCATTCGTAAGAAATTCAGAAATAAAAAAGGACTTTCGTTTTGTGCTCTGGCGGAGACTGGTCACTTGACTAGCTCTGTTACTTTTAGGAGTACGGTGATTTTGAGATTTGTAACTACTGGGTTCTACTTTTTTGTATCCGATTTTAGAAATTCATAGTTCAAACGGGACGGCATAGCTTCCTTATCCAATGTACGTCTAGTCTAGGGAGCTGGAGCTGATGTCAAATAGATCCGATAATAATACAAAAACAGCTTCGGTCGTTTGACTGCACCATTAGGATAAGTAATAACTCAAGTGACAGAGCATAATTATATTTATGTTATTACATATTTCATATCGTATGTCTCAAAATCAGTAACTTTTGATCTTGTCATGCATTAGTTTTTGAAAAATTGCTTATTTTTCTACTTATAGCCTTTGCTCTGGGTTTTCATGGGATTGCGAAGGGGACTATCTCGGAATAATTACCTCGAATTCATCTCAAATAACTTTATGGAATGCTAATTCTTTCCGGAAACAATTACTAGATACAGGATTACGTGATACTTTAAGCTGTATCGTGTGGGCTAAAAACGCACCTATCTTGGCTGTAGGAACTTCTCGCGGCAATTTAGTTATTTATAATAATCAAACGCTGCAACGAACACCAATTTTAGGAAAGCATTCTAAACGTATTATTTGTGGTGCTTGGTCAACCGAAAATATCTTGACATTAGGAAGTGAGGATAAAAGTTTCTCCATAAGTAATGCAGAAGGTGACTCGAAAACCGTTGTCCCACTTCGTGATATTCCCAGCGATATTTATTTTGCAAGAATGAAAACTGATGAAAAAATACAAAGAGAAAATACAGTCAGTATGATTTTAGGGAAACGAACTTTATATTTGTATTTTATGCCAGAACCAGATTCTCCGATTGAATTAGGCTTTCAGAGTCGGTATGGGTCACTAATTCAGCACAAATGGTTTGGAGACGGATATATTTTGCTGGGTTTTTCTCACGGCCACCTAGTTGCAATTTCAACCCATCCCAAGGATATTGGACAAGAATTATGGCAGGTACAATTATTAATTATCAATCATTTAGTGGGGTTAAGTATGTTCACTTGTAGGTAAAAAATCACCGTGACATTCTAACGGGTATTGCATATTGCCAAGCACTTGACGTAGTCGCTTCTTGTGGTGATAATAAGTAAGAAAAAAATCTAATTTATTATTGATTCAGACCAATCACTCATAAAATTATTAATACAAAAAAATTAACGAGAGGAAGCAATATATATAATTGTATTGCGTCTTATGCAATTATTAAGCAATGTAACTTTAGATACAGATAAGTGTACAGGCTGTAAGGGAGAAACGATATCGTCACGCAAATTAAAGATGAAGTTATTGCCGCTTGCTAGATACGTGTATACAATCGCTAGGGCATCAAAAAAAGTTTTCAGGCTGTCGTGTATGATCCGCCAAGGCGATCAACCTGTTAATACAACTTGTTTATGGAAATCTGTCAATATTTTTCCGATAATTAAAGCAGATGATCCTGCTTGCATCTCCAACTACCACCCAATGCCACCTCTTCCTTGCTTCCGCAAGTTTCTTGAATAAGTTGTCTATCTTATATCCAAGCCTTTTTCGGCGACGAGCATCATGAATTTGTGAAAGGGAAATCTTCCGCTAAAAACTTGCTGTCATTCACAAACACTATTGCTACTGCCATTCAAACTCCGTTCAGATGATTCCGATTTTTCCAAAATTTCTTCTGTTAAAACTGGGCGGATATGGTTTCTACGGTCCGCTGCTCTTCGTCACTATCCTGCAAGACACGCTAGCGCCAAAGCAATCAATCAACGATCTTGCCTCAGACGACAGCAATGGGGCTCAGAAATTTATGTATAAGAAATTAATGTTTAAGGTTAATGAAATAAGCAGCCGTTTATCAAGTTTAAAACACTTTTTTATTAATCTGAAACGCTATTTGAATCTTACATAGAGCTTTTAGTAGTATACTTTTAAATCGTAGTACATAGTTGACTTTTTACTATTATAAATTAAATTTGAAAACACCAAGCATCTGATATTTTAGCATTAAAATTCATTCAATCACAAATCTTCACGAAACGGAAAAAATGTTGACACTTACTGGCCAGTCAACAGTGCAAATGATTGACTGGAGTAATGATGGCCAGCTTCTTGGCGTCACAACTGCTCAAGGAACTTTCTCTACTTATGTTACGAAATTGCAGATTATCTATGCAGTTTCAACGCCGCTTGCAGCAATTCTCAGCAGCATTCAAGAAATTTCTCTTTACATATATGCGAATAAAAAGGTACTTATAATTTTTTAGTTTCTTTATAAATAGGCTTATTTATTTTTGGCAGTGTAATATCTTACCAAATAAGCTGAACTTGGAAGTAGAGCCATCATTTATTGCCCTTGGACCGTGTCATGTGGCAGCAGGAATGAATAATCACGTATGGTTCTACGATTTGACCACGGTCGTAGGAAGCAATCCAATACTATTAGACGACAGAGAGTTTGTTTCGGAAATCCATAGTATGCAACTTAATCGTGAATTTTGTGCGGCATTTTGTGGGAAAGAGCTTATTTTACAACGTATCGGATTAAAGAATCCGGACTCGCAAGATAAGAAAACAGAAAGCTTTCCATCTGCAGTTGGTGGCTTTGATTCCAGTGTCATCACAAGTATGAAGTTAACGAATGGATTTCTCATCTTCGCAACCGATGTTAGTCTTCTAAATATGATAAAAATATGTTTTAATTGCTACAAATGTCAATCTTCTCATTCGTTCTCCGATTACAGTTTGGTGATGTAGTTTACTTCTCGTTAGAGCAGTGGTGTGTAAGCTTGAAATATCGTCACGTAATGGGAATTAAAAACATTTACGGCGACTTCGAAGGAACAAAACTTGTGATCGTTGATGATAATAGTCAAGGCTTTGTATTTTTACCTGTACGTACTCACAATTTTTAGATGCTTAATTTTTATTTTATATTTTAAATTTTAGACTTGTGAAGAATCGATAATGATATCTGATTTCCCCAAAAAGTGTGATGGCGTTTTATGGGATATTTTACAACCCGATGTTTTTATGGCTTTTGCCGAAAGAACCTGCTTCATATTTAAATTTGTTCGATATTCCATTAAAGGTAAGGTAAATGTTACTTTCCGAACTTAATTCAAAATTATTTAAAATTTTTATTTTAATTAATTATGTACCATATTATCATTTAATTTGATAATCATAAGTACTTCTTATAAATTTGCTCGAAATATATTTTAAATGAAATTTAGGATTCGTTTGCATCTACGGTGCAGTTTTTCCTTCATATGCAGCGGATGCCGAATTTCATTTTGAAACTTTGTTGTCCAGCTTTGTCGCTTGTTTTATTGTACCTCTTTGATCTGCCTATCACCATGGGTATTTTCCCTTCCAGTGGAAGTAGCCAATCGTTTCACCCTTACACAAGAAAGGTGATCGAGACGCGGTCAATAACTAATGTTCGAAACCAAGCTACCTAGCGTCGCCAATGTTTTTGAAGGAATAGTAAATGTAGCATTCCATTGTAAATCTTTCATATCTCCCGACCAGAGCACGGTTTCACAAACGGGAAATCAAATATGTATAGCGAAAATTTTGAAATTTTTCAACATTATTATTCCGCTCCATGGATGATGGCCGTCTGCAAGTGGACTGTGTTTATATTTATTTTATGAACACTTTTGATAAGCTGGACCATTCAGTTTTACTGGAGCAATTTGTTAGATGAGTTACTTTTTACGTGGATTCACGCTCACAACTTGTATCTTTTCGTGGTGAGCTATCGTCGAAAATCACCGTCCCCTCAAGAGTTTCCCAGGGGAGCCACCTAGGTCCACTTCTTTTTGTTCTGTTTTACATCCTGAGGAACTCATCTATGTTACTGTATGCAAATGATGCCAAAATCTTCAAAAAGTTATTCAATATGCACGACTATGTAGATCTACAAGCTGACTTAGATATTTTTTCCAACAGGTGTAACGGAAACCGATTGCTAATCAGTATTAACAAGTGTTGTGTTACATCGTTCACGCGTGAATTAGCTTGTCTAAAATTTGAGACCTCTTTAAAGAATATAGCCTTACCACTCTCAGAAAGAGTACTCGGTTTAGGAGTATTTCTGAATAGCTCATTCATTTTTCTGCCCTGCTTAGCATAAACATTCGATCTACATTTTTGTCATTTTTGAGTTAACATCGGACTCGAAAACTACATACTCTATTACATCATTCTGCAAAATTTGAAAAATCCTATCTTTCGTGGAAGTATGTTAAAATCAATATTGAAAAATGCACTCTCCATATATCTCCAGTACAAATCAAAACACAAATCATTGAATGTCTCGAAAGTGCTAAAATGTAGATAGAACGTTTATGCTAAGCAGCGCAGTTTTGATGATCGTATAAATACTGTCGTTGAATAAAGAAGCACCACGGTAGGCTTCGAACGGAGGCGTTTGAAGTAGTTTCAGGATAATAATAATTTCAGGACCAATCTTTGAATATGCATTCTTGATTTGGGCACCTTATCAGGAATTGCATATTGACCGCATCGAATCAGTTTCAAGAAAATTCTTGCGTTTCTGCCTGCGTGAGCTCTCGTGCTCTAATCCCCTTTGATTGCTTTCTTGTACTGATCGGCATAAACTTCTATCTATGGCCACACTAGAAACTTCTTCTTTGCTGCTAATCTTCTTCCCGGAAATATCTCATCAGGACATTTCTTAACCTAACCCGGCTTAAATACAACTTGCCAGAGATTTCGACATGCGAATCTTCTCGATTCGGACAGCACCAATTACGCTTTAATCAACCTATTTCTTCAATAAAAAGAACCGTTAAGTGAAATAGTAGCTATTTCGAATTCAATTTGGCGATAACTTCATTGAAGAATATCATATTCAATAATTTATGTCTAAGATCATGTAATCATTCATGTAAGCAGCCTATATTAGACGGATTTTCATAAATTGAAATAAATAAATAAGATCATTCATTGTTATCTACTTTGTTTTGTTGTTCGCCAGTGTAATCAAACGAATATATTTTTCTTCAGGAGCAAATGCATATTTAATTGATGAAACTAAGCTAAGTTCTGGACAAATTCCTTTAATGATGCATAATGGTGAAGTTGTAACATATAGTGATGGAAAATGCAGCATACTAGCACTTACGCACATGTTAACATCTGAAATGGATAAGCTTCGACGACCGCAAGATGCCTTTACATTATGTGAGCAGCTTGACAAGGAAGAATTGTGGAGGAATTTCGGTGAAATGGCTATAGAAAATCTTGATTCAAAATGCGGTAAGCTAAGAACTGCAGTAATATGTAATCCCACTAGTTCAATAAATTATGTTTATAGCTCTTAAGCTATTCCAAAGGATTTCAGACTCATCCATGGTGTTAGCTTTAGAAGAACTCCAGTTTGTTGAGGATAATGCTCTGTTATGTGCCTCTTGTTGCATTTTACTTGGCAAGATCGATGAGGCTAAGAACTTTTTCACGAAAAGTCGTTTTCAACACGAAGCTTTGGAACTTTGCAGAGGTGTGCATCAGTGGGAACCAGCTATATTATTGGCTGATACTTTAGCTCTTGATCAGTTACCATTTATTTTGCGCGAATACGCTCAGCAATTAGAATTCAGTGGAGATTATGCTGAAGCTCTGTATAATTATGAATTAGGATTGAAAAAAAGTATGATTGAAGCAGAAGTGATAAACGGATTGCATGATTCATCTGAGCACGTACGACTTTGCAAAGCCGGTTTGGCCAGAACCTCTATTAAAACTGGAGACTTTCGTCGTGGAATTCAATTGGCAATTGAATTGAATGACAAACAATTGTACTTTGACTGCGGTGAAGCTTTGATCAAATTGGGTTACATCACAGAAGGTGCCAATTTATTTGAGAAAGGAGAGTTTTGGAACGAAGCTTGTGTATATTACATGCAACTGAAAATCTGGACCAGAGTGAAGAAACTACTCCCTTATGCCAAGAATCATAAATTGCATGCAGCTTACGCGGAAGCCAAATTGTCAGAAGGAGATTTTTCGGAAGCCATATCAAATTTTAAAATATCTGGAGATGTCGATTTGGTTATTAAAATTTATCTCGAACTATTATCAGATCCCCATTCGGCAGCAGAACTCGTTGTAGAATCAGGATCAATCGAAGGGGCTGAAATGTTGGGAAAATTTTATAAAAAAATTGGAGATTACGAACAAGCATTGCAGTTTTTGATTATGTCTGGGTGCAAACAAAATGCTTTAAGCTTAGCCCAGAAGCATAACCGTTTACAATTATATGGAGAGCTTCTAGAGCGATACGGAAACGCCCAAATTGACGATTACATAGCCTTGGCGCACCATTTCGATATGGAAAAGTTCACACTTCTCGCTGGAAAGTACTATTTTTTAGGGCGAGATTTCACGAAAGCATTGAGACTTTTACTTAAAGCATCTACATTTAGTAATGAAGAGGACGCTGCAATATCTTTGGCTATCGATTGTGTAGCCACATCAAATTCCGCTCAGCTATCGAATCAATTGATCAAATTTCTCCTAGGAGAAGTAGACGGTGCACCAAAAAAACCAAAATATCTGTTTCGCTTTTATATGGCCCAGAATCAGTACAAAGACGCGGCCAAAACGGCAGTTATTATCGCGAATCACGAACAAGTCACCGGAAACTATCAAAATGCACATCATCTTCTATTTTCAATGTTCCAAGAACTAAGACGAAACAATTTAAGCATTCCATGTGACGTACGACATAACTTAATCTTATTGCATCGATATTCATTAATTCGTACCCACGTTAAGCTTGGAAATCATATATTCGCCGCCAAACTTTTAGTCAATGTAGCTGCAAATATATCTCAATTTCCTATACGTAAGTTACGATACGCAATGTGAAAAACCTGTTTTCAATATTTGATTTTTAGACACTGTTCCTATTTTAACGTCCACCGTAATTGAGTGCCAGCGAGCTGGACTTAAAAGATCTGCGTTTACTTATGCACTAATGCTGATGCGTCCAGAATATCGTAGTCAAATTGATTTGAAGTATTCGAAAAAGATCGAAAGTATTGTTCGCAAAGCACCAAAGGGAATTATGGACTACAAAGACGATTTGATGGAAGATATAATGGAGTGCCCAATATGTGACGCTCACTTACCCAGCATGGACGTAACTTGTTATCACTGCAAAACAGCATTACCCATTTGTATTGCTACGGTAATTTTCTCTGTAGCTGTTTTTTTGAACATAGTAAGCGATCTTTGGCATACTTGAACTACTTGAAAGAATTCAGTACAATCGAAAATTACTAAGAAACTAAGTTGATACTTAAGCAACATCTAGCATGATATAAATTTTTTTATTGAAAAACAATAACCTTTACATGTAAAATAATTTATTGAAATTACTTAACGAAACGTATTTGTTTAGGGTCAGCATATTCTCAAGAAAAATATGGCTGCTTGTCCGGAATGTGATTTTCCTTGCCTCCGACAAGAGATGCAGAAGTGAGGTGATTTACATGTAATCAATAGTAGTTATATATTTCGTCATTCTAGAATTTTATCAGAGCAAAATCAGTGCCCCATGTGTAATGAGAATGTTCATTATGACCGTTTGGTGAATGTGGAGGATATAAGGTCTTATATATTACCTGTAATATAGATGATATCGTACTTGAAGTGAATTTTGAAGAAAATGGCCTTCAGTCAAATGTATTTGCCGTAGAAAATAAATTACTTTTGGATATTGTCAGAATGTTTTTTTTGTTGTTGTTATAAACGAATATTTTTTTTATTATCTATTTTTATTCGGTAAAGGTTGTACGTTGCTTCTTTTTGAGCGTGTTCCCCATAACCGTTAGATTATGGAGAACACGTTCAAAAACTCTACTACGTGTTCCTGATAGTCGTTAGACTATTTTATCGTGTTCCTGATAGTCGTTAGACTATTTTATCGTGTTTTTCTTTGATTTTTGACTCTGCCTATCGCCGATTCGCCCTTTGTTGTTAAAATTTCCCACCTGGGGACCATCAAATCCACTTTAACCCCGTATCAAAGCTGACTAAATACCTCTTTGGTATGACTCACACACACACATCATTAAATACCGTTCAAAACATTTGACTCACAAGAAAGTAATCTTATACACCGCAGAATTCTCGAAACTGTTTTAATAAGTGCTACGATATAAAACTTTTAGTTCTTACAAATATACATGTTGATTTTTTTCAATTCTCTTATTTGGAGATCGTTTATAAATATTTCTAAATACAACGTTAACGGATTTCATCGAAACTAGAAAATTAGTTTTTAGGTGACTACAGAAAGTAGTCGGCTTGAGGTTTTTTGGATGGTATGCCTCGACTTTCCTGAGGCGCAGCTTCGAAAATTGTGAAATCTCTTTGCAAATGCTCGTTAAGCTCTAAAATTGCTGCAACGTTTCCGCATCTGTAAAACAATAAAATAATGGAGAGAAAAATTTTTGTTACCAAAAATATACCTGTAGCAATAGTTCGGTGCGGACCAAACCGTTAATACCGTTTCATTAAAATGCCACTTAAATCCTTCCATTACTAACTGATGAGCACGGCATATCATGTCAATGTCATTTGTATTATTGAATTGCGATACAACATCTGCCCCGAATAGATAACCCGCGCCACGAGGAGAAACTCCCCAGCCCATTTGATCTTCGGGATCACTCCATAGTAAATCACACATTGGACCATCGTGAGGAACTTCTTGTTTACGATCAATTGAACGTATTTGATCCAAATACTGTATCGAAGGGCTTAGTCCACCGTGGACACAAAATATCTTGCCGTCAATAATGGCTGATAAGCTCAAATAATCAAAAATTTCGGTACAATATCTCCATACTGCTGTCGATCCATATTTTCTAAGACATTCATCATAAAATCCATATACTTGTGTAATTTGGCGAGATTCATGGTTGCCACGAATAAGCGTTATTCTATCTGGATAGCGTACCTAAATGAAAAAAAAAACATTGTAGTTACTTAAGAATTTATTTTTGCACTACGAATTAAAATCGCCGCTACTGATTAAAAATAATGCAAAGCTTCTTTTATGGCATTCCATCGTTTTTTTGACTATATAAGCTGCTTTTTTCGAGCCTCTATCGAGAGCTGGATAAAGTAGATAGCATTCAAAACGACTGGGACAGGATTGTTGTTGCTTGCAATACTACTTATCCTCTCGATGGAGCAAAAAAAAACTCCCCTATAGTAAGAAATATGCGAAGTGAAAGTGAGATTATTAAAATAATTAGTGCAAATTATCTGTCAATGGATTTAACTACATAAATAATTTTCCACCACTCGTGAAATTAGCATTTAGATGTTTATTTTGAAGCTTACTTTTAACGCAAGTAGTAGCAAAAATGTTTCCACACTGTAGTATCCTCTGTCAACGAAATCGCCCATGAATAAATAGTTGGTTTCAGGAACATCTCCTCCAACTTTAAATAGCTCTTTCAAGTCATAGAATTGGCCGTGAATATCGCCACAAACTGTAACTGGCGAGTCGACTCTTTGAACGTTTCCCTCTTCTAACAGGATTTCTCGTGCTTTGGCACATAATGATTTAACTTCGTTCTCTTTGATAATTTCGCATCTTTTCAATTGTTCAATTTGGCGATCGAGATCGCTGTGATCCATCGTATTTAAAATGAATTTGTAATGGTAATGTCCTATAAATAAACAATTTAGATAATTATCTACAAGTTCATGCACTAAATTCAAAAGTCGTGAAATGAAAAGCGTATTCCAAGTAAGCGAAAATACGTTCTAGCCACAAAATTGACTTAGTTTACATTTTAGAGCTAAAAAAACGCTATTTTGCTCCTTGAAGTGATAGAGATTCAATAGGCCGCGGCGGACAAAGCCTTAGCCTGTAGGAGTGAAGATGTAGCTTTTTGATGGAGAATTTTTCATGTTTCTGATAGAGCGCTGGTGTATGCGAGAACCGATCATATAAGCTATCATATACAACCTTCCATTGTCCAGCAAAAAAGCCTTGATCTTGAAAATTGCCAACATTTACAAGAATGCCATCTGCCAATCCTTATAAAAATTAGTATTCCGCCGTGGAAGATTCTGATGCACAAAAGAATGAGGCATTATAATTGGCCTTTGTTTGTAAATGATAGCATCATGAATTAAATCAGAGTATTGGAGGAGAGACTCCTCTACTTTGCTGACAGATTAACGCCACTCAACTATCAACGGGCAAAGAGAAATAGTTCAACAACTCTTCATTTGTTGGAGTTCACCAATCTGTGTTAAGTTGTACTGTGCAAATCGGCAAATACGGAACCATCAGTCGTGTAGACAAGAAGCTCCCCTGCAGGTTAAGCAGTTACCCTATCTTCGCAAATATAACTAAGTCATTACCTTCAGTGAGATTTCCTTTAGCAGGATGCCCTAAATCGCCATTACTGATCTCATTTATATTAAAATGCAATACCTACTTGGCGACTGTCAAGGTGAGCCATATTTATCCAAATAATACAGTAAAGGCCGTGCAGACGTTTACTATCATAGCTTGGAAAATTTAGAGCTTGCAGGACTAGCAAAAGCTTATCTAATTCATTGTTTACCTATCTCTCGAACAGCGAACAACACAGTCCCGGCGATACGTTCCCGACTACACCTCTACAAATTAAAATTAACACGAAATTCTGAACATTTCGCTTCGCATCATTTGGGATTCTTCGAACGGACCGAAAAACCGTAGACTAAAGATGAAAACAGGAGGTGTAAAACCTGAATTAAGCCTGAAATACATTGAAATGCAGTGCAGTGCAGTGCACTGCAGTCCAGCGCGGTGCCGAAGCAGTGCACGCCTTGCAAAGCACATTGAAAGCAGTGCAGTGTTCCGACAATGAATGTCAAATTAATTTGTGGAGGTTTGATATTTAGATTTTCTGCATCTGTTTTTCGTCCATTTATAATTTAGTGCCTGGAACGGAATTTCCGCCTCCATTTAAATGGTTTTTGCCCGGTCAACTACTCTCAAACGAATGTCAGCTGATGCAGTCTGCAGCGTTTTTAGAAATTAAGCATAGTACTGAGTTCGATTTCACGTGAAACTTTCATACAAAATTTCACGTGAAATCTGTTTCGGCGAAAATTTAGCTTGAAAATAAGCAAGAGTGGTACTGTGTTCTTAGCATGAAAAGTTGCTTTGAAGTTGCTTTCGTGTTGAAAATATAGATGGCACTGAAACATTTCTCCAATCATTTCACGCCAATTTAGTTTGTGCAGTTCATTCTTTCGAGCGAAAAAGTGACATTTGGTGTTTCAATTTGAAATTGGAGGAGTGCAAATGTCTTTCCAATAAGAAAATCGATCGAAAATTGAAATTCTTGACATTTTATCCGTCAGAAATGAGCAGTCTCTGCTTTTCTCCATTGCCAAAATTTTCGCTCGAAAGAATGACCAGATAAAGGCTGGTACTGAGTTCGAGTTCACGTGAAATTTTGACATGTTTCCATTATCTGGTCATTCTTTCGAGCGAAAATTTTGACATTTGATTTCATTCATGATTTCACGTGAAATTTTGTATGAAAATTTCACGTGAAATCGAACTCAGTACTATGCTTCATGGAGACATGTCAAAATTTCACGTGAACTCGAACTCAGTACTATGCTTAAAGGCTGGTACTGAGTTCGAGTTCACGTGAAATTTTGACATGTCTCCATTATCTGGTCATTCTTTCGAGCGAAAATTTTGGCAATGGAGAAAAGCAGAGACAATGCTCATTTCTGACGGATAAAATGTCAAGAATTTTACTTTTCGACCGATTTTCTTATTGGAAAGACATTTGCACTGCTCCAGTTTCAAATTGAAACACAAAATGTCACTTTTTAGCTCGAAAGAATGAACTGCACAAACTTAAGGTCTGTTCCCGGACCACCATTAATTACAATTAATCGCGATTAATTGCAATGAAGCTGTTCCCGTACTCCGTTTTACTGAAAACTGAAAATTTCCCCTCTCTCAGTAAAATTCAGTAGGGTCTGAGCTACTGAAAAATACTGAAAAGTGTCAAATGGTGTGGTGCGAGTAAATAGTTTCAAATGTGCGCGGCAAGCAACATATTTTTTGCGTAATTTTGCTATGAAGGTCGAATATTTTTGTGGCGATAATTTATCACCGCTCAGGATAACCGTACAATCACTATTGTTCTTCCAAAAACCGAAAACTGACACTTTTGTTTGTCAATTTTCAGGAAATGCAATGAGAGCGTTCCCGTACTTTTCATGAATTTCCCCCACCACATGATTCAGGAAAATTCAGGAAAATTCAGTGACTGAAAGTCCTGGAACAGACCTTTAATTGGCGTGAAATGATTGGAGACATGTTTCAGTGCCATCTACGTTTTCAACGCGAAAGCAACTTCAAAGCAACTTTTCATGCTAAAGGTGTTATGACACCACATTATTTTGCGCATTAATCATCTCATTATTAATCCGAAAAGAAAAGAGATCGAAATATTTAGTGTGAAAGAGGCAAGTAGGTGAGTGCAGTCAAAACAACTGTTCGTTTTGACAGTGACGATTAACTGTTATCGAAATGTCGAAGGTTAAGGCTGGTACTGAGTTCGAGTTCACGTGAAATTTTGACATCTCCCCATTATCTGACCATTCTTTCGATCGAAAATTTTGACAACAGAGAAAAGCAGAGACACTGCTCATTCTTGACGGATAAAATGTCAAGAATTTCAATTTTCGATCGACTTTCTTATTGGAAAGTCATTTGCACTGCTCAATTTTCAAATTCAAACACTAAATGTCACTTTTTAGCTCGAAAGAATGAACTGCACAAACTAAATTTGCGTGAAATGATTGACAACATGTTTTAGTGCCATCTATGTTTTCGAAGCGAAAGCAACTTCAAAGCAACTTTTCATGCTAAGAACACAGTACCAAACTTGCTTATTTTCAAGCTAAATTTTCGCCGAAACAGATTTCACGTGAAATTTTGTATGAAAATTTCACGTGAAATCGAACTCAGTACTATGCTTTAAAGGCTAAAATGTGTCAAATATTCTAATATGACACATTCAATTTCCGACTTGTCAAAATTTCAGCTGCTAGCAGCTGAATAATGCGAAGCCGGCCGCATTATTATAACACACCACATTAATTATGGCATTAATATTTAACAGTTTAACATTATTGGCTAGTGAGGCCTATTCGCTCATACAAAATGCACATATCCATGTTTATTCATTGTCTCTCTCTACTCGGATTATTAATGGCATTATTAATGTAGTGTCATAACACCTTAAGAACTTAGTACAACTCTTGCTTATTTTCAAGCTAAATTTTCGCCGAAGCAGATTTCACGTGAAATTTTGTATGAAAATTTCACGTGAAATCGAACTCAGTACTATGCTTTACGCTGTGGCAACGTAGTCAAGTGCGATCTAGCCATAACATGTCTAAATACAGCCTTATCGGCGCAATATGCTTTCTGCATGTCCTCTTCTATTATATCAATGGCAGTACTTGGTGAAAAACTTCAGTTGACAGCGCAATGTGTTAGATGCTGTTTTGGCTTACTAATATGTTAATAACTAAATAAAACGCCGGCTTTTGAGGTTTCCGTTGTTAAGTTTAATTTAAAACTGTGATGGATCTACTTGAGAGCTCGTTAAAACTGTTCTGGTCGCCACGCGTGTGGTTACCGCCCAATACTACCTGGGAAGATATGACACCTGGAACGAAACTGGGCGTGATTCATGCTGACTACAGGGACTTAGTATGGCCATTGCCTATTGCTTTTTGCATCATTTTGTTGCGATATACTTTAGAAAGGTAAGTTTTATTCTAATTCAGTGGTATTTTGTTATTTCTTTTTGTTTCTGAGAAGTGGAGGAGCATTACTGAAAAAAGTAACTCACGTGTAGACTTATCACTCCAAGCCGGCAAAAATTTTCATTAGAGCAAAAATTAATGGTATGCTAGTTGATTGGAAGATTGGATTCTGCTCTGGAATAAAATGTTCATAAAATCAGCTATTGTTTGAGCAATAACTAGCAGATGAACCAAGTCTGTTGGCAACAACTCAGTTTTTTGCAGCAGAAACCGATAAAAGATCTTGGACCAAAGTTCAATTGTCTAGGAAATAATCTGACGTGTTTGAGGAAGAAATGGTGCTTATTGATCGTAAATACTGAAAGAACGACAGGGAGGGTGGGAGCCAAATTTAGATCCGCCAAAGCAGTGTCGGATTGTACGATACGTATTCATCGAACTCAGATTTTTCACCACTGTGTGTTGTATCTAATTTCCGTTTCTAAGTGCCGTTTGGCCTCGCTCTTTGCAGTGTCGGTGTCAAGTGACTTGCGAATCACTGCACATTTGCTCAAAATGATTGGCAATTAAGTATCTACCAACTTAAACTTTTAGACCCGCATCGAGTTGAAGTAGGAACGTTTCCAATACAATGCAGTTAATATGCTAGAAATATAAACTAGTTTCAAGAACATATTATTTTCTGAACGAATTTATTAGAAAACTGCGAAATACGCAAGAATATAATGCGTTGTCATGAAATTTGTTTTGTTTTTTAGATATTGGATAGCGCCGATCGGAAAAACATTAGGCATCAGAAGCTCCCGTCCAAAGAAAGCTGCCCCCAATACTGTTCTCGAGGCTAGTTATTGTAAAAATAGTAGATTGAATTACAAAGTGGTAAGTATGACGAGTCCTTGATAATTTTCTTCATAATATTAGCGTTCTTATAGCTTGTGGCTTTAGCGAAACAAGTTGATTTGAGCGAAAGGCAAGTTGAACGATGGTGGCGTTTAAGACGCGCCCAAGACAAACCGTCGACCTTAGTTAAATTCTGCGAAAATTCATGGAGGTGTATCTACTACACATATAGTTTTATTTATGGCATAATCGTTTTATGGGATAAGTCATGGTTTTGGGACATAAAGCAATGTTGGTATGGATATCCGCATCAGGTAAATAATTAATTTCATATTTTTTTTCTTTAACCTATATTGACATAAACAGCATGTTATCTTAAAATAACTAAGGTATAAGAGCAAGTGTGCACGAGTGACGTTTGTCACCGGTCGTATTTTTTTTTTTTTAACTATGATCGAGGCTATGTGTTACCATGAAAGTACGCGTACGTTAGGACGCGACAAATGGGAGACACTTTAATCGCAAGGGCTCACGGATTTAGTCTTGGCAAAACTTTTATTTCGTCGCTAGATATCAATGATTCTGCGCGTCTTTTCATTTTTTCGAGGTACTGGACTGTCGTGTCTCAGAGAAAAACAGTTTGGCAATTCTAAACTCTTTCGCAGCAAACTGTTCTTCAGCGGCAAACTGTTTGACTGCAGAGTCCAATACAATGCAGGGGGCAGCGGAAAACAGTTTGCGAGCGAAAAACTGTGTCAGCGAAAACTGTCAGATCGATTTTCACAAAGATGAGCCATAAATATGAGAACCACAGAAAAATATTAACCTATGATTTTAGAATTAAGAAAGTAATCAAATGATAATCATTTTTAACAAACTTTCTTTTTATACTTGCAAAACATCATCTTCTGTTTAAATCTTCAGTGTAACTCATGATAATCTATTGCTATTTTCAGTCTGTAGATAATGGAATCTGGTGGTATTATATGATATCAATGGCTTTTTATTGGTCTCTAACAGCTTCTCAGTTTCTCGATGTGAAAAGGAAAGATTTTTGGCAAATGTTTGTGCATCACATTGTTACTTTGCTTTTATTAGCATTAAGTTGGGTGTGTAACCTACACCGAGTAGGTTCTCTGGTATTAGTTGTACATGATTGTGCTGATATCTTTTTGGAGGTATTTGATTTAATTAAAATAGAAGAAAAATATAGTTTCTTTTTTAATAGGCAACAAAAATAATGAAATATGCTGGCTATCAGAAAGTGTGTGATATATTACTGGCAGTTTTCACTTTCATTTGGGTTGTTACAAGATTGGGATGCTACCCCAGAATAATATACAGGTA
This sequence comes from Nemotelus pantherinus, assembly GCA_963978885.1. Classification (NCBI taxonomy): domain Eukaryota; kingdom Metazoa; phylum Arthropoda; class Insecta; order Diptera; family Stratiomyidae; genus Nemotelus; species Nemotelus pantherinus. The sequence goes on from OZ022263.1 coordinate 238,191,357, forward strand.
AGATTTGATATAAACATTGAAAATATTCATAAAGCAATGTGCATATTTACAGTTCCTCCGTTGAGGCTCCTGGAATATTACCCATGTTTCCAGCATACTATATTTTCAACAGTTTGCTTACATTATTACTAATTTTACACATTATCTGGACATATTTCATTTTTCAAGTAGCGATTACTGCATTCAAGGCTGGACAGGTGAGCAAATTATATATTTGAACGCATTTCATTATAGCATGCTTATGTGTCGACATTTGTATCGAATAGCAGGCGACAGAGTTTTCATTTAATGAAATTTACTTTAAGTATTCAGTTACCCTGTTTCTATTTCTCTTTAGCACCGTGCATATTACTTAAAAAATGGCACTGAATGTGCCAAAAAAATTGCTATTTCAGATGGAAGGCGATGTACGTTCAAGTACCAGTGATATATCGGACAGCTCTGAGAATTCCCGAGAGGATGCAAAACTCGCAAGATCTTAACCTTTTTTTGATTAAAAAAGAAAAGTCTCAAACACAATTGTTTACAATACCAAAATCCTTAATAATAACTGTATAATCATTTTGAATGAGTATTCTAAAAATTAAAGTTTTAAATGCAATCATTATATATCTTTCCGAGAAATATCCAATATAACGGGCTCTTAAGATTATAGAACAAACACAGAAAATAGTATGAATAGAAAACAGTATAATATGGGCTCTATTTTTTAACATTTCCTATGCACATTGCAAGTATCGATTTTTATATAGAAAATAAAGTTTTGTTTATTAAAGATTTAAATCCGTTTGATCATATTATTGTATGATGAATAGCCTTGTATCAAGTAAAAAATTCATTCGCGAGAAAATTTGCCTCTTTAGTAATCTCATATGATTGTTTCATCGATTCCTTTCTGAATTCAGGATTAATTTGAAAAAATCGAATTTTCATTTTTTTTTGTTGGAAATTGGACCGAATTGGCAAAAACGTTACAATATCGTCTATTATTGGAACAGTAGTTTATCAAGCCTTGCTCCTCCGACACCTACTTTACATAAACCAGGCACTGGTTCACAGCGTAAAAAGTTAGTTCATAACCAGCATGTAAACTCCGTATATGTATACGGACAAAAAATTCAATGATCTGGCCTGAGACAAAATGTAGGGAGATAAGTGGGTAAAGTGCTTCCATTATGGAAAAAAAAACTACTTTGAACTTGAAATTGCGTTAAAGTGTGGGCAAAGTATATACAAAAATAAGTGAGCCATTTTCCAAAAAAAAAAAAACACTGACCACAGCGTAAGAAGTTGGTTCCTACCCAGCGGTACCAACTCCGTATATGTATACGGACCAAAAATCCAGTAATCTAACCTGAGATTGTATCATTGTTCAGCCTGGGAAGTTGGAAGAAATCGCATGGAACAGAAAGAAATGCAATATACGATTCGACAACTACATACCCAGGCTAGATTTTTCGCTGCTCACATACGGCTCACTCTCGCAAAAAATACCAAAACACTCTCAGGCTGCTTTGACAGATAATACATTGCGTAAATGGAGGCGCAATTTCAAGGTCAAAGCACAGCGTAATAACCAGCGTACCAACTTATTCCACTTTCCCAAAAAAACACTTTGACCTTGAAATTGCGCCTCCATTTACGCAATGCATTATCTGTCAAAGCAGCCTGAGATTATGTTGGTATATTTTGCGAGAGTGGGCCGTATGTGAGCAGCGAAAAATCTAACTTGAGTATGTAGTTGCCGAATTGTATATTGCATCTCTTTCTGCTCCATGCGATTTTTTCCAACTTTCCAGGCTGACCAACAATACAGTCTCAGGTTAGATCACTGGATTTTTGGGCCGTATACATATACGGAGTTGGTACGCTGGCACAGCGTAATGAGTAGTTCCTACCAGCGTACCAACTCCGTATATGTATACGGCCCAAAAATCCAGTGATCTAACCTGAGACTGTATTGTTGGTCAGCCTGGAAAGTTGGAAAAAATCGCATGGAGCAGAAAGAGATGCAATATACAATTCGACAACTACATACTCAAGTTAGATTTTTCGCTGCTCACATACGGCCCACTCTCGCAAAATATACCAACATAATCTCAGGCTGCTTTGACAGATAATGCATTGCGTAAATGAAGGCGCAATTTCAAGGTCAAAGTGTTATTTTGGGAAAGTGGAATAAGTTGGTACGCTGGTTGTTATTACGCTGTGACGCTGGTTAGGAACTACTCATTACGCTGTGGTCAAAGTGTTATTTTCGGGAGAATGGAATAAGTTGGTACGCTGGTTGTTATTATGCTGTGGCATACATCACAGCGTAAGAAGTTAGTTCCTAACCAGCGTGCGGACTCGGTATATGTATACGGACCAAAAATCCAGTGAATCGGCCTGAGATTGTACTGTTGATCAGCCTGGAAAGTTGGAAGAAATCGCATGGAACAGAAAGAAATACAATATACGATTCAACAACTACATACGACAACTACGTCCGTGCAAAGGGGCTGGTTGTTACGCTGGTTCGGAACTAACTTCTTACGCTGTACAATGCCCCCTAGAAGTACGGGCCGTCAGGCTACGTAATCGTTCTCGCTGTGACGTCATGGCGATAGGCCATTTTAACATTTCCAAGAGGCAGTGACCCACACCAATTGCTCACTTTGTTTTCACTCACTTCAACACAACCTGTACAATTTACGATTTCCCGCGGACGTCCCATAAGACTGCGTGTGTTTTTCACGACATTTTGGCCTACTGCTCTGACGTCATCATTCTGCATTACGGCCCGTACTTCTAGGAGGCATTGCCCACACGGAGATTTCAATTGCGGTTTTTAATCTAAAATATGATTAAAACGTTCGTTTTTTGTGCGTGGACGCGTTGTAGTAATAATATTTAGTAATAACTTGAATTTTTTTTTTTTTTTTTTTTTTTTTTTATTCATTCACCAAACAAGGTACAATTAAATTATATATTAAAAAAAAAAAAGAACATCAAATTAAAATAAAAAAATGGAAAAGTAAAGTAAAGTAAAGGAAAAAGTAAAAACAAACAAGTTAAATAAGTAAAAAACAAACAAATTAAAAAAAAAAAAAGAGTAACAAATAAATTAATGAATAGCAATCAATAAATAAACATTGACATAAAAGCTATAGCTTAAGGTTAAGGGTACGGATGGCATCGAAAAGAGAGGACTTGAAGGATGATTTGGAAATCGTAGGGGAATATAAATTGCTTATTCTGTTGAATACTCTGCAGCATCTATTTACTGGCTCATTAGCTCCATATGTGGTTGAATGAGAATATTCTTTTAGGAAACGATTGGACCTGGTGTTCCTCACAGGGATATTTATCAAAATTTTATTATTCAGGAATTCTACATTAATAGCGCCTCTAATGACGTCGAATGTGAAGCAGGCCGATATCACCATTCTTCTGGAGGCTAGTGTCGATAGGTTTAAATGACCCAGTCGAAACTCATAAGGGGGTAGGTTATTAAAGTCATAAGGGTTGTACAGCTCTCGCAAGGCGAAAAGTAAAAATTGCTTTTGTATTGACTCTAGTCTGTCACTGTGGGTTTCAAAAGCAGGATTCCAGCTAATGCAAGCGTATTCGAGAATAGGACGTACGAGTGAAGTGTATAAAGATCTTGTGACCCACAGACTACGAAATTCTTTGGCTCGTCTTTTGATGAAGCCAAGTTGTTTGTTTGCACGAGAAAGTATTTTATCGTAGTGTAAAGTGAAGCGGAGTTTTTCATCTAAGATAACACCGAGGTCAACAATGTTATCTACTCGAGTTAGCACATTATTACCGAGGAAGTACGTATTGTGTGTGACCGTGCATTTTCTGGAAAAACTAATAACCTGGCATTTATTAATGTTGAGAGAGAGATTGTTTACATTGCACCAATGATCAAGGGAATCAAGTTTGGATTGGAGAAAGAGGGCATCCGATTTGGATTCAATGGTCAGATAAAGTTTGAGGTCATCTGCATAGAGTAAATGAGGTATGCCTGCTAGGACGTCAGATAGGTCGGAAATAAATATATTGAAGAGAAGTGGACCAAGATGGCTACCTTGGGGTACACCAGAGGTAGCACTAAAGTTTTTCGATAAAAATCCTTGAAATTTTATACATTGTGTTCGATCGCAAAGGTAGGAAGTCAGCCAGCTGAGTAGAGACCCGGTAATACCGAATTTCTGTAGCTTAAGAATTAAGGTAGAATGGTCAACTCTGTCAAATGCCTTACTGAAGTCTGTGTAGACTGCGTCAATTTGGTAACCTTTTTCCATTTTGCATAGGACGTCTGAGATTAGGATTGTCAAATTCGTGGTAGTTGAGCGACCTTTTCTAAAGCCATGTTGTTGCTCGTTCAGACGGGAATCAACTAGCGGAGACAATTTGTCGTATACTATCTTTTCGAAAAGTTTTGGAATCGAAGACAAAATGGCAATGCCCCTATAATTTTCAATACAGCGTCGATCACCATTCTTGAATATGGGTGTGACATAAGAAAGCTTCCAACTGGATGGAAAAACTCCTGACGAAAGTGATCTATTAAAAAAAATATGCAAAGGAGTTATAAGCTGCTCTACACACTTGCATAAAAAGATTGGAGGAAGAAGATCGGGCCCAGGACCTTTGTTGCAGTTGAGTTCCAAAATATTTTTACGAATTTCATCGCGGGAGATTTCTAAATGGTTGACAAAAGCCGTTGGAGTTGAATCGGAGGAAGAAAGGTGTGAGTTTGTTAGGTCTGGTGCACTAAAAACTTTTTGGAAACTATCTGCGAATAGGTCACATATCTCTTTAGGGGATGAAGATGTTGTGTTATTCAGAAACATTGACGATGGATAGCCAGTAGTTTTCCGCTTCACATTAACAAAATCGAAGAATTTTTTCGGGTCACGGACTATATTTTCGCCGGTTGACCTAATGTAAGTATCATAAGCCTCACGAGACTGTGCTGAAAATTGCTTAGCGACTTGATTATACTCTTCCTGAATAGTAGAACTAACGTCAGTATTTTCTCTAATCCGCTTATATAGTTTGTTTCTACGATTTCGCAAATGCCTAAGGTCTCTATCAAGCCATGGCTCCGACAATTTATTTTTTTTTTTTATCTTTGGTACATATCTTTCAACGGCGTCAAAAATTTTATTGTAAAAAGAGGAAATGGCTATCCCAAGATCCTGAGTTGAAAGAATATTCGTCCAATCAATAGTATCAAGAACGTGTTTAATGCTTTCATAATCAGCATTACGGAAGTCAAATACAATTGAATTATTGTAAGTTTTTAAGTAGGTGGAATTAGAAGTGGAAAGTTCTACTGACAGTGCTGTATGGTGTACACTGTTGCAAAAAAGATGCTCAGCGTCATTAGTTGGACTAACCACTACTTCGTCATAAGCATTCGTGAAGACTAGATCTAACCAATTTCCATTTTGGTTGGGGATGTGGGAAACCTGCTGTAAATCATTACCATAAAAGGCACTCGCAAGATTGAAATCGTTGGTGTCTACCAGGTTTACGGGGAGAAGGTAAGAATCATTTTCATCCGGAACAAAGCAAAGATTCGGACGATTGAAATCACCCAAAACTATTATTTTATCTTTTTCGCTAAGTGATGTCGCTAATGAAGATATTGTGTCACAAAAATTACTGTAGATGGATTCTTCAGATCTAGGGGGGATGTAGACAACAGCGATGTAAATTGAGTTGTTATTAGAGGAGATCCGAACAATTATACATTGGAAAAAAGCATTTGGGGTGGTATCAACGAGCTCACTTGAAAATGTGTTGCTAACAGCAAGTAAGACACCACCGCCTCGCGACTGACCCGTAGAACAATAATCACGGTCGCTTCTGTAAATGGTCCAAGTACTATCAAGAATCTCCTCATTTATATGAGAGGCATTAAGCCAAGTTTCCGTGATGGCGAGTAAATTAAAATGGCATGATTTGGCGTCAAGGTATAATTTACTTAGCTTGCCTCTCATACCACCACAGTTGTGGTAAAAAAGTTTGAGGCTTGTCTGAGTTTGGTTAGGAAAAATGCCTAACAGGGTTGACTGATCTTCGATGAGATTCAGATGTCATATTGCTACCTATACCTATGTTTGCGGTAGCCTGATTGGAAACATTGGAGCAGATTTTATTAGCTACGCTAGCATACCTGCTTGAGTGAGAAGATGCCGCGTCAAATGCTGGGGGTATAGATGCATAATTATTATTACGAGTAGATGCATTACGAGTAAAAGCATCAGTTAACGAAGAATTATATGTTGTCACTAGAGACTGAGACTGAGAAGGTGATGAGAAAGTCTTATGGGCGGAAGGAAGTTGGGCAAAGGAGTGGCTAGGGATACAATTTTTTTTTACAATTTTTTGTTTCTTATTCCTAGTTTTGCCGGTAATGTTTCTCCAAGGGCTGAATGTCATTCCCTTCCAGTTGATGTCGCCGTTGTTTCCACTCCAGCACGTAAAAAGCCACGCATATTTTGATGGAACAAAAACTTTACACCGTCTGGAGGAATTATGTTTGGACTGAGGTAATAATTTCACTTCGTAATCTTTTATGTGAAAATCAGCTTCGAGAATCGTTCCCAACCATTTGTCGTCAGCAGAAAAAGGAATCCCTTTCACGAAGAATGCACTTTTGGTTGATGAAGTTGTTAATTTTGTGGACGTGTGTTTATTGGGAAGAATTTCGTTGGTTTTTTTTATTTTTTGTAAACGATTCTGCCAATCATTATGGGACCAAAAAGTACCGAATTTGTAAATTGGAGTTTCACAGTCTAGATTTGAAAGTTTTTCTAGAGTAGATGGAATTGTGCTCTCAGCTAGGATCCTAATAGGTGATGTTGCTTTGTCCTTCGTTCTCATATTGCTGACCGTTGTTTTGCTATTAATCTCTAACGTTGCGTTGAGGAGCTCTTGATGGAGTGTTATATCGTTCATTAATAAGTTTTCGTCTGCAGCATTTGTTGAAGCATCGCAATGACGGTCTAAATCTTCCAATTTTCTGCTGATATCAGCTAACTTTAGTTGTTGCTCGGACAAAGCGTCTGTGAGTCTGTCGGTTTGCATTTTGAACGTTCGTGATAAATTTTCAAACTTTTCTAGCGTATCTTTGGTGTTTGATTGGCAAGCATAATTACTAGTATTATTATAAGTGGACAAATTCGAAGAAAAGGAATCCACTTTATCAGTAAGAGTATCCATTCTCTTCCCAAGAGTGTCAAAATACTTTTCGTGGCTCATAATGTTCGATTTCGGAAAGGAGGACGCCAGACCATCGAAATGATTTGATATTTCCGCGAGGAATTCCTCATTTGCTCGCGCTTGTGCTAGCTGTTTAGATATTATATTATCTTTTTCGGAATTAAGAGTCCCGATGTAGCCAATCAAGCTGTCGTACATACTTTTTAAAAGAAGGTCAATATTTTGGCAATCCGTACAGATGAAATGGTTCTCGAGGTACGGATGAAACCAATCCCTGGGAGCACCCATGCAAGCCCCGTGTAACTTCCTGTTACAGAAAGCTTTGCATGTCACGAATTTCATCGTGTTGTCAAAGGCAAAGCAATTTTCAAGGCTGCACTTGAAGCTCATGATGATTTAAGCAGGTGGATTCGATGTCCAAAAGTATCCAATCTTAAAGTGCCCAGAGGTATGCAAATGATTAATTTAGCTTTCTATGTATATGGTGCCCAGAAGTATGCAATTGCTGAAGAATTGCTGGACGAAAACCAATCAGTTGGTAAATTGAATATTTATGCGAAGAGTCAAAAATGCGAGTTAAAAGCTCGGCGCTGTGCGAATTTGAACTCCGACCGTCGGAATGCGAGGTGGTTGACGATGTGACGCTGCTACCAAAACTGATAAATTGTGAGATGATAAACTCAGTTTAACCTTATAACAGCTCGGCCAGTGCAGTTGATTTAAAAATGTTAAGTGTGTTAATTTAATTGTAAATGTATTTTTAAAAAAAAAAAAATTTTTTTTTCAAAACGAAAGTGCAATTTTTCATTTAAATTGGCATCGAAGCGATTTATTTTACAAAACCCAACGAGACTTACAAAAAGCTGAGGTACTGACGTTGAATCGAACTCGCTCTCTAGTGCTTCAGAGTTTGCAACAATGCCATTGGGCTATAACCAGTTGGGTCCGAATGAAGGAAAAACAATATAAGAACAACACTTGAAAGAAAGTTTAGTTACTAAACAAATGTTCTGTTAACATATGTGGAATTGGATTCTTTGTTCGCACTTCCCGTTATACACTTTCACTAATGAGGAACGTGATATATGAATATGAAATATGTCAATAAGAATAAATTAGATGCCCTTTATTGGGTTGTACAAGGTATAGATTCAACAGAAAACCGGGTCGACCCCTCAGAGCTTTGCTGTTGACGCGATTTGGAGGACGACGCGACGTTACGCGACCTTGTTTTCTATTGGATCCTCACAGGAAGAAGAAGGTCTGTTCCCGTACTTTCAGTAACTGAATTTTCCTGAATCATGTGGTGGGGAATTTCATGAAAAGTACGGGAACGCTTTCATTGTATTTCCTGAAAATTGACAACCGAAAGTGTCAGTTTTCGGTTTTTGGGAGAACGATAGTGATTATAAAGCGATCCTAATAAATTATCGCCACAAAAATATTCGACCATCATAGCAACATTACGCAAAAAATATGTTGCTTGCCGCGCACATTTGAAAATATAATTTGAAAATGGAGCAGTGCAAATGTCTTTCCAATAAGAAAATCGATCGAAAAGTGAAATTCTTGACATTTTATCCGCCAGAAATGAGCATTGTCTCTGCTTTTCTCCATTTCCAAAATGTTCGCTCGAAAGAATGACCAGATAATGGAGACATGTCAAAATTTCACGTGAACTCGAACTCAGTACCAGCCTTAACTCAGTACCAGCCTAAAAGCTATGCCACAGCGTAAAGAGTTAGTTCCTAACCAGCGTGCGGACTCCGTATATGTATACGGTCCAAAACTTCCAGTGAACTGGCCTGAGATTGTATTGTTGATCAGCCTGGAAAATTGGAAGAAATCGCACGGAACAGAAAGAGTTGCAAGATAAGACTCGACAACTACATACTCAGGCTAGATTTTTCGTTGCTCACATACGACTCACTCTCGCAAAAAATACCAGCACACTCTCAGGTTGCTTTGACAGATAATGCATTGCGTAAATGGAGGCGCAATTTCAAGGTCGAAGTGTTTTTTCTGGAAGATGGAAGGAGTTCACCCACTTATCATTCTATACACTTTGGCTATGCTTTTGGAGCAGCTATAGCATGCACATTGCATGCATACTGAAAAATACTGAAACGTTATTGCGCGAGTAAATATTGTCGAATGTGCGCGGTAAGCAACATATTTTTTGCGTAATTTTGCTATGAAGGTCGAATATTGTTGTGGCGATAATATATCACCGCTTAGGATGACTTTATAATCACTATTGTTCTTCCAAAAACTGAAAACTGACACTTTTGGTTGTCAAATTTCAGGAAATGCAATGAGAGCGTTCCCGTACCAAAGTGTATAGAATGATAAGTGGGTGAACTCCTTCCATCTTCCAGAAAAAAACACTTCGACCTCGAAATTGCGCCTCCATTTACGCAATGCATTAGCTGTCAAAGCAACCTGAGAGTGTGCTGGTATTTTTTGCGAGAGTGAGTCGTATGTGAGCAACGAAAAATCTAGCCTGAGTATGTAGTTGTCGAATCTTATCTTGCACCTCTTTCTGTTCCATGTGATTTCTTCCAATTTTCCAGGCTGATCAACAATACAATCTCAGGCTAGTTCACTGGAAGTTTTGGACCGTATACATATACGGAGTCCGCACGCTGGTTAGGAACTAACTCTTTACGCTGTGCCCGTACTTTCATGAATTTCCACCACCACATGATTCAGGAAAATTCAGTGACAAAGTACGGGAACAGACCTAAAGAATCCAATTTTGGGGTCAGGAATATTTTTATTTGCATATCCTATACTATTTTGTCAAAGACTAGTGACGTTCCTTCTTGGGGTTGATAAACAGTATGCTATTGGAATTTTCGGAAAAGTTTCGGTTTGTGGCATAAACAAAAGATTGCAAGAAATATTATGGAAATAAAATAGTGCTTCCCAATGTTTTGGTCACAGTGTGATCCCAATGGTATTTTAGTTTACTTATTGATAACAAAATATATTCGGTTTTTGAGAGAATGGACACGGAATCTGTCACTTCAGAACTGAGTGAAAGACCAAAAGGGCACAAAAACGCTCATTTGAATGCGGCCTCCAAAAACTGGTGTATAGGCTCTTACAACTCGAAGGGTGCTGGATCTTTAAACACGGCGTCTATAGTAGGATTTGGTGAATACGGACTGCAGGAAAGAGAAGGTCGTCCGCCTATACCACCCAGTGATCACAGCAAAATACGTCGTGTCGGCATGGCTCCATATCAAACAACGGTGAACATATCAGGTACCTTATAGTGTTCTTTATCCTTTTTTTTATTTATAATGATATTCATCGACCCTATATTATACAAAAGTTGCAAAAGTAGGAATTTCATTAATATTTGTATATAAATATACATGCATGTATATGTATATATATATATATCTATATATATATATATATATATATATATATATATATATATATATATATATATATATATATATATATGTATATATATATATATATATATATATATATATATATATATATATATATATATATATTTGCATATATACTAGTGTACGTTAAACATCGATAGTTGGATGTTTCGATAATATCGATGTTTTTTTTTAAAATATCGATAGGCTATCGATAGACTATCGATGGTGTATAGTGTTTTTGCGAAATTAGCATATACACCCAGGATTCATAGATATTTTTTAAAAAATAGCTGAGAATTCAATCACTATTATAGAGAAACACAGAAATATAGAGTTTTATTCATTTCCGAAATGCTGAGCATTTTGATTTAGGAACAGCAATTCGTTGAAACGCTTTGAGACTTTAAGCGGTTTTTGCGATGACTGTGAATTACACCAGTTTTCGAGAGTAAAAACCGTCACTCGGAACAGAAGACGCAAGTATACATGGATGCTATAGAGAAAACATTTTCATTGTCTCAGTATTTGAATCAAACCAGTAGTCGATGAGACATATGTCGTTTCCAATAGGAGGTTTCTCCAGGTTCTGGTATATATCTATATATTTTTGCATCATTATTTGGGCAGCTATAAGCTTTGCCTTTGAATAGATCTACAGGTAGAAATAATAACTCCTTGGATTTTTTTCCTTTCAACTTTTCCTTCGTTAGTAAATTTCACCAGTTTCAACAGTTGAATTGCTTGTAGATGCAATTGCCGTAAATTCATAAGTACTTTGAGTTGACACCGGCTTTTGTGTCATCCGAAAAGAAGTATATTCTATTTGAAGAGATTGCTCAGCTATGTTTCCATCGTCTTCACTTATTTTTTAAACCTTGGATCCAGAATGGTTGCTAACATTATGAGAGCCCTTTCTCCCCAACGGTATTAATCGTTCCCGCACTGACTTGCGTAAAGTGTTATAAATATTCTTTCAAGCCGGTTTTTTTAATGTGAATTCCCACTTTCGATAATTGTAGAATTAGCCCTTGTAATAACAGAGTTATATAAGAAAGATTAATGTAATTTGCACAAGATATTATTGTCGTAGCCACATCAAATGGTTCTAATAGCAGAATAATATTCGGCACCACATATAAATCTTCGGCGAGTAACGTTTCAGGAGCCTTCTCACATTCGGCTAATGACAAAGTCAATTCTTGCCTGATTTCATAGAAAGATTTGATCTTGGCGTATGCGTTATTCCAACGTGCTGAATCAACTTCAATTCAGGTTTGTTGAGCAGTCTTTGTGCAATTGTCAGTATATCTGAAACAACTGAGCTCGGTTGAAAATAAGTATCAATATTTTTGCACTTTTTCATGATAAAATGAAAATCAGGAGCCGTCAATATCAGGCACAGTCAAATTTGAAGAATGCGCGAGGCATGGAATATAATTAAATTGAAGAAGTTTTGCTTGCATTAACCTGCAAGCAGCATTATCAGTGACGATCGCATTTATTTTTGATAAAATATTCCATTTGGTTAGTGTAGTATTTCTCGCCTAAACAAGAAATAACAAGATAAGTACTCCCTATCTTCCAAAAACAACCTACTCAAGAACTTTGTGGCCTAAATTCTGGTAATATTTTCGAATCTGAACTCCTTTTATGTTAAATTCCGTTGATAATGTAGAAATTAATTTACCTCTATGAAAAAATGAAATGTGATTGCCAGTATTCTTTTTTTTGGATTTAGAGAAATATTTTGAACTGCATTTATGGTATTTTGAACCCGCGTTTTAACTTTTTCGAAGTATTATAGTAAAGCAAGTATTTATTAAATCAGCCAAGAAATGACGAAAGCCTTCATGTTCTCCTTTCCGCAAAGGCACTATGTCCAAAACAACAATACGAACTTATAGTTCATCTAAATATTTTTTCGGGCAAAACCATCTGCGTAGAATTTCGCTCTTCCAAAATAATTTTTTACGATTTATATAGATTTCGTTGAACTGCTCTCAAAGATGTTACTAGGACCATGAGTTTTTGCTATAGATTTAACAAAAAATAATTTCCACTATGATTTATGTTTCCGTTTTAAATGATTCGATAAATTTTTCGTGTTTTTACTTGTTTTGTATTGATTGCGGCATATATTACACTTAGCAAAATCACTATTTGGAATTTTTTCTCTCAGTCTCAATTTTCTACGCTTATGATTGTCATGTGCAGTTAAATTTTATATTTTTTCCTTCTTCATGCTATTTCATTTTACAACAAATAAGAAGTGCCAAAACTAACAGAATATAAGAGTGGTCTGTTATCTTTGGTTTGTGCTGCTTTACAAAAACAAGAAAAGGAAATATTATTAAATGCGAAAAACGAAGCAAACGTAAAGTGCTCACAGTGGATGGGATTATATCGGAATGTTACCTTATGTATTTTTTCAGTTTTCAAAAACTGTCGATTACAAAAAAAATCATCGATGTTTTCGATAGTTCTGAACTATCGATAGTATTGATAGTACTATCGATGTTTAACGTACACTAATATATACATAGAAAGCTATTAAGACTCAACTATTAGATTTACTACGAAATATACTTTTTATTAACCAAGATTAATATTAACATGATGGTGCCTCTAGCCAAATAACCCAGACAAAGTTTTTGGAGTATTGTCCTTCTTAGTATCATAAAAACACGCCTATTATTTCCCTGATCCTATTTTCAGTTTTTTAAGGTTTACTGTGCAAGAACTACATTTCTATGCATGATAATTCTTATATCATCAAGTTTTATTTGCGATAAGTCTCTTATAGTATTATTAACTTCTCAGTTAAAAGCCTAACGACTGAACTGTTTCAGGTGACCAAGCACGAGATGGGCAAGAAATAATTGAAGTTCAAATCCTTCCCCAAGATGAAAATTGGGGCGAAAACACTACCGCTGTAACTGGTAATACATCAGAGCAGAGTATATCTATGGAGGACGTCAACAAAATGTGGCACCAAGAAAATAATTCAGGATTTCGACTTACTTGTAGACGATATGTAGACTCAACATTGACGTTAATATTCTTATCTGCTGCCTTCTTGTCACCTATAGTAATGGTTGTGCTGCCAAAGTTAGGATTTTTCCCAAAAGCCTTCGATTATCCTGGCATATCATCCTTAGAAAAAGTAAATTTACTGTCATGTAGCAATGAATGCAAAGGTTTGCTAGTGTCACTAACAACCAGATTAGTTTTACTAGTTCTGGGAGTTTGGGCCTTGTTTTTAAGAAAGCCAACGGCGACCATGCCTAGAGTATTTTTATTCAGAACAATTGTATTGCTACTGATAACCGTCTCAACTTTCTCTTATTGGTTATTTTATTTTGTGCAAGTATCAGATGTTTCTAAAATAATAGTAGATGGTGGCGATCCAATAACCTACAAAACGCTGGTCGCATATGCAACGAACTTCGTGGATACTATGCTTTTTATTCATTATGTAGCTGTAGTGCTGCTTGAACTGCGCCAAAAAGAGCCATTTTTTTATATTAAGGTTGTTCGTTCACCAGACGGTGCCAGTCAATCATATTGTATAGGTCATTTAAGTATACAACGTGCAGCTGTTTGGGTTTTGCAGAAATATTACGTTGATTTTCCTATATACAATCCATATTTAGAACGAATTCCTGTGTCAAAGACCCAGTGTAAACAATCCTCTAGTTTCAAGTATTATGAAGTCGATACAGCTAATCCTGTACAGCAGCCAAATCAGAGTCGAGCTGTGTTGGCGGCTAACGCACGACGACGGGATTCATCACATAATGAGCGGTTCTACGAAGAGCATGAGTTTGAGCGTCGTGTTAAGAAGCGCCGCGCTCGCTTGATAACAGCCGCTGAAGAAGCATTCACCCATATCAAACGAATTCACAATGAACCAGCTCCTGCGATTCCTCTGGATCCAAACGAGGCTGCGCAAGCCGTTTTTCCTTCGATGGCACGTGCACTTCAAAAGTTTTTGAGAGTGACTCGCCAGCAGCCACGACACACCTTCGAAAGCATCCTTAAACACCTGTCAAATTGTCTAAAGCATGATCTATCGCCTCGGGCATTTTTGGAACCATTTTTAAACGAAACCCCCGTTCTTCAAAACGAGAAAGAGCGTCGCTCGGTGCAGTCATGGTCTCTTGTTTGCGATGAACTGTTGACACGACTTATTTCTGATGAAACAACTTTTCAACTAATACAATGTGATGTCTCGTTGATTATTCAAGTGCATCGATTGCCACACTTTCATATTTCTGAGGAAGTAGTTGATCCAAAAAGCAATAAATTTGTTTTAAAACTTAACTCTGAAACATCTGTTTGACACCGAACAAAACAGTTATCGTAATGTAAACAAAATCAATGTGATGGCATTAAAATCTTAGTCTTTATTTGAATAGACACCATTTTTCGCCAGAAACCTTCGTAATCATCTTCAGATATGCCTTTGTATCTCAGTGTTTAGCTTACATTTAGAATAAACGCAATGCTGCTATGAAATAAAACTTCATATTTGTAAAATGATAAATATAAGTACTTACTACTACTCTGTGAATTCGACAGTATATCTAAAACTAAACGTTTTTTGTATTTTGCTTAATTCAATGTATAGATTAATTGTACAAATAAATAGAATACGAGACTAATAATGGAAAAGTTTTTTATTCAAAATAATAAGAATACATTTTTAGCAGATCGGAGAAAATGCAGATCAAACAAGAATTAGAAAGAAAGTGGAAGAATTCCGGTTAAATATTTATGGGACAACTTTGGAATACATAACATCCAGTTCACACGTGTCATATAATGAGTAGCGCAGCTCAAAAGAAATAGCAGCCACAACATGAAAGGGTTAATTTATCTCAAATGACACGCCAGTTTTGGGTATATAATTCGGTTTGTGGTGGTGATCTTACTGAACAAAGCTTGAACTTATCACCATCCTTACGAAGGAATAGAATGCCATAGCTTCGCAAGATAGTAGGAAGCTTGTGTCTATGCCATAATTACTTCAGGGCGAAATCCAACGACAAACTAAAATAGGTGAACTACCTATAACGTTTAAAGTAAAATTGATAGATATGAGATGCTTTCAGATGTATGGATACGGTTCGCGCTAGACATGGGTAACGCAGCGCTGCGCAATTGCGTTGAAGCACTAGCCATGATACCACTGCGCTGATACCGATTGTCAGTAGCGCACTTCGGTATCAATGGTGTTGGCGCTGCCGCTTTGCAATGCCAACAGCATTTAGCTTGGCGCTATGCTGCGGCGCGGCGCAAAGATATGAGTTGAGTATACTTACCTCAAGTCTGTTTGAGTTTGATGCAAAGCAATATAATTTCATTATGCTTCAATACTATAACTAAATAATACCTTTATGGTATATTAAAGCAATGATGTTAATACTTGCCTAATTTACACTTATCAAAAAGTCAGGCGCACGCACGTTTGGAAAGATACCTGAATGGGTACACGCTGCGCCGCGCAATTGCGTTGAAGCATTAAGACTGAATTACATTGGACAGCAGTGCAGTGCAGTGCAGTACACTGAAATTTAGAACTCATGTAATTGCATGTGGCAATTCACATTAACTGCAGTGCAGTGCATTGCAGCGGACTGCACTGCATCGTTTAGGCTAATTTCTAAAACGCTGCAGACTGCATCAGCTGACATTCGTTTGAGAGTAGTTGACCGGGCAAAAACTATTTAAATTGAGGCGGGAATTCCGTTCCAGGTATTAAATTGTAAATGGACGGAAAACAGATGCAGAAAACCTAAATATCAAACCTCCACAAATTGATTTGACATAATTTTTCAGAGCACTGCACTGCATTCAATGTGCTTTGCAATGCGTGCACTGCTGCGAAACCGCGCTGCGCTGTGCTGCACTGCACTGCACTGCATTCCAATGTAATTCAAGCTTTAGCCATGATGCCACTGCGCCGCGCAATTGCGTTGAAGCATTAGCCATGATGCCACTGCGCCGCGCAATTGCGTTGAAGCATTAGCCATGATACCACTGCGCTGGTATCGATTGTCGATATTAGTAGCGCAGTAACGCACTTTGGTATTAGTAGCTCAGTAACACACTTCGGTATCAATGGTGTTGGCGCTGCCGCTTTGCAATGCCAACACCATTTGGCTTGGCGCTATGCAATGGCGCGGCGCAAAGATATGAGTTCACCTCAGAGTCAAATTCTTGCCAAAGCATATTCATTCAAATTTTTGTATGAGAGTTTTCCTCGAACGGAAAATCAATAGCATTCCAGCTTATATTTTCTTTTCCGATCGGTTCGACTCCAGCCACTTGAGTTTTACAGGTTGGATGCGATCGTGGTATCATAGCGTCATGATATAAGCGCAATGCTGCCAGCGCCGTATGCGAGTTCGAGAAGCGCAGTGAGTATCATACATAGGCGAATAAGAACATGGTATCATAGCGCAATGGTATCAGCGCAGTGCGCTGATACCACTGCTGGCGCCGGTATCAGTGTATCAGCGCCTCAAAATTTGCTGCGTTACCCATGTCTACACATTGTTGATTTGACATTGGCAGGCAAAACAATCTTAAAATCGGCAGCCATATTTTAACGAATATAGATGATATATAATACCAAGATGTAGATTCCGACTAAATACGCACAATAATTATTTTGAGAGAACTAAATTTATTCACTATTTCTTCTCACTAGAGACTGAACTTTTAGATTCTCGCAAAGAAGTCGACCTACGTCGCTTGGCTTCTTCTTTTCGAACTTTTGATTCCTTCTTTCGCTGGGCTAATAATTTCGCATAATCAGCTGCAGCCTCCTTTGACCGAACCTGCCGTTTCTTTCGGAGCGCTAGGCGCCTCCTCTTCCTTTGCAATACAACTGGAGTCACTAGTCTTTGAATCTTCGGAGCCTTTGATGTCGCTTTCTTACCATTGCGTTCTGGCAATGGTCTGCGTACAACAAAACGACGTACATCATCTTCTTTGCTCAAATTATACAGCTTTCGGATTTTACTTGCTCGCTTGGGACCCAGACGTCTAGGAATATTCTTGTCGGTAAGTCCAGGTATTTCGGCTTCTCCTTTTTTGACAACGACAAGCGCCAAAACAGACATATTTGCATCTACGATGCATCCACGGACCGATTTCCGTTTACGCTCACCCGTTCGGCGAGGTCTATAGCATGAATGCCCCTTCTTCAGCAAAAGTCTAACCCGACCTAAAACAGATCATAAACAATTGTTCCTCAGAGCTTAAACAAATAATACCATTGGTTAGTACGCCCTGTTTCATAGGAAAGCCTTGTTTATCGTTGCCGCCGGATATACGTAATACGTAGCCCTTCCACTCATCTCCTAGTATATCAGCATCAACCTGGGCTCCCATTCGCTTGTCGTAAAAGATTCTGAGCTTATGCTCATCCACTACTTCGAATAGCTTCTGGCATCCCGTGGCGGGATACGAGACGTTCAACTAGAAATACAGAAAACATCACTTAACATCGGGTGATTTAACAACTATTTGTTTGATTTGACAGTGGCATCTGTAACAAACACTGCATTTGTTGCGATTTAAGGATAACGTTTAACAGGAAAATATGTATTTCATCGATGGCTCCACATTTACCTTCATCTCAAAGTTGTTAACACTCCGACGATGTTGTAGAAAAGAACTTGGGCAGATTAGAGTAACGAATACGTGGAGCAAGCCGAGTTCCGCCTCGATATAATAAAAGCGGATATGTGATAGCGTCGCTGACGTAAGTCTAGATTTACACGAATCAACTCGGCTAAACCAATGCCTTCTAGCAGTACGGCCCGTAATGCAGAATGATGACGTCAGAGCATCGGGGAAAAATGTCGCGAAAAACACACGTAGTCTTATGGGACGTCCGCGGGAAAATGTTAATTGTACGGGTTGTGTTAAAGTGAGTGAAATGAAAACAAAGTGGTATATGCGGAACAGTGCTAGTGAACAGTTAAAACACAAATTAATGCGGTGCGTGCGGAATAATTGGAAAAATTCGCTACGAAATGTTATCAGTTGTTGTTTGGTTATGTGATATTTCGTGTCAATTTGATGTCGGGATTCGCGATACAATTAATTGGTACAAACTGCAAGTTATGACTAAATATTATTATTATAATGCGTCCACGCACAAACAACTAACGTTTTATTCATATTTTAGCCAAAAAACCGCAAGTGAAATCCCCGTGTACATCGGCACTGCCTCGTGGAAATGTCAAAATTTCCTTAACTCATTACGTCACAGCAAAAACGGTTACGTAGCCTGGCGGTCCGTACTTCTAGAAGGTATTGGCTAAACTCAATGCCTTCTAGATGTACGGGCCGTAGTGAAGAATGATGACGTCAGAGCATCGGGACAAATGTCGCGAAAAACACACGTAGTCTTATGGGACGTCCGCGGGAAATCATAAATTGTACAGGTTGTGTTGAAGTGAGTGAAGTGAAAACAAAGTGAGATCCGCGGAACAGTGTTAGTGAACAGCTAAAACACAAATTAATGCGGTGCGTGCGGTATAATTG
Source organism: Nemotelus pantherinus (assembly GCA_963978885.1). Lineage (NCBI taxonomy): Eukaryota > Metazoa > Arthropoda > Insecta > Diptera > Stratiomyidae > Nemotelus > Nemotelus pantherinus. The sequence goes on from OZ022263.1 coordinate 238,210,553, forward strand.
GAGAAATTCGCTACGAAACGTTTATCTGTTGGTGTTAGGTTATGTGACAATTCACTGTCGATACAATTGATTGACACAAAATGCAAGTTATGAGTAAATATTACTATTATAACGCGTCCACGCACAAAAAACTAACGTTTTATTCATATTATAGCTAAAAATCCGCACGTGAGATCTCTGTGTATATCGGCACTGCCAGATGGAAATGTCAAAAGGCCTCCCCAAATTGATGTCATAGCTAAAACAATTACGTAGCCTGACGGCTCGTACTTCTAGGAGGCATTGATTGGATCAATGCCTTCTAGAAGTACGGGCCGTCATGCTACGTAATCGTTTTAGCTATGACGTCAATCAATCGGGGAATTTTGGCACTTCCACCAGGCAGTGTCGTTATACACATGGTCCGTATACATATGCGAAGTTAGTACGCTAGTTAGGAACCAACTTCTTACGCCGGAAGACGGTTTCACCGATAAATCAAAACCGGTAAGTTTGCGTTTATTTTTACTTCACGTTTCAGAAAAAGAGCGTTCAATAACGCACCCATTCTTTTTGACATTAATTTATCTGTGCCAATAGTAACTTATATTGTAAACTACGTTTAGTTGTTATATATATTTCAAATACAGTATACGTAGCGGAATCTTTAATAAAAAAAAGTTTTTATGCTGTAAAATAAATAAAAGTCAAAATAATCAAAACATAATTGAACATCATCATGATCAATAATCGACCCCATCTATTGTTCACTGGGATTACGGGATTTCAATTCATTGCTAAATAGAATGGGAAAATGTTAGAAGAAATGCCTTGTAAATATGGTTGTACATTCTCTAATATATTATTACTTTGAAAGTTATTCAAATAAGTTTCAGTGTATCCACGGCAGCAATAATATTATTGATTTCGTCCTCTGACTGCTTCAGTTTATCTTTATTACTTTTCTGTACATCTGCTGGTACTTTTGTTTCGTAATCTGGAACCATCATTGCTTGCTTGAGTTTACTTGCTGAATTTTCTAGGCCAGCTCGCTTTTTCTGAAGCTTCTCAATTTCTTTTTCAACATCGATTAAGCCTTTAAGAAGCAAATGTAACTCGCACTGCCCGGAAACACTAAGTATGACACACCCCGCCGGCGGTTTTTGGTCAAAAGCTATTACTGAATATGCTGTAACTTCCAGATTTGAAGAAAATCTTTTTAGAATATCATTTGTCACAGAGTCGGAACACTTAACGTAAACTTCAGTTTTCGTTTTATTCGGAAGATTGTAATCACTACGCGCAGATCGAATCACACGAGCAGTTTTTTGCACCACTTCAAATTCTTTCTCTAGTTGCTCATCTCTCCAAGGGCAGTTCTGGACGTCTGGATAAGTTGCTATACAAATGCTGGGTATATTATCCTGCCGAGGTAGCCTCTGATATAGCTCTTCGCTTATAAAGGGCATAAACGGAGAAATCAATTTCAAACCTGTCTCCAAGCAAGTGTAGAGTACTTTTCTGGCTGAGCTCTTCTGCTCCTCAGTGCCGCTTTGAAATATTGGTTTCAAGCATTCAAGGTAAACATCGCATAAATCATACAGCCAAAAACTGTAGCTTGCGCTCGTAGCAGCAGCTAAATCATATTGTTTAAATCCACTGTTGCATGTCTCAATAGTAACTGCAAGCCGTGAAAGAATCCATCGGTCCAGGAAGCTCTCATTTCCTGATGAGCATTCCGAAGAACTATATCGCTCATCACCAGAAAAGTACATTAATGCGAATCTCGTAGCGTTCCATATCTTATTGCAGAAAAATCTATAGCCTTGTACTCGAAGAATATCTAAATTAATATCGCGACCCGGGGTCATGTAGGCACATAGTGCGAACCTCAAAGCGTCCGTTCCGCATTCGGGAATGCCGTTCGGGAAATCCAACTTCTGCGCCGACTTTGCCTTTTCGATTTCTTTCGGATCCAAATTAGAGTTGTACAATTGCTTGTGCAAGTCCTCCAACGAAATTCCAGTGATCACGTCCATGGGATCAATTACATTACCCAATGATTTCGACATCTTTCGCCCATGAGCATCGCGTACCATTGAATGAAGAAACACCTCTTTAAACGGTAACTTTCCAAGCAGTTTCTGGCCAAAGAAAACCATTCGGGCGACCCAAAAGAATAAAATATCATGCCCCGTTTCCAACAAAGTTGTCGGATAGAAGGCGTGAAGGTCATCTGTTTGATCGGGCCACCCAAATACTGAAAATGGAAACAATCCAGAACTGAACCAAGTATCCAATACATCTTCATCTTGGTATAAAATAATTTTCAAAGGGTCCGTATTAAATTTTTTCGCTGCATTCTGCAAAGCTTCTTCTTCGCTTCGTCCGACAACCCAGTAGTTGTCATCATCACTCTGCAAAAGATATAATGTGATATTATTATTCATTTTCATATACTTTGAGTAAATTGTAGAGGAGACAAAATTCGAAACAAAATAATTAATGTTATCATCGTTTCACACATTTCAGAAATGTTCTAAGAAATTCAATTTGTAAATGCATTCGCTTCACCAATAATTCTGGTGTATTCAATTATTTGCTAAATCGGAATATGATAGGATTAATTATAAAAATTTACCGAGCCATTCTGCATGTTCGGATCATTGAATGATACAAAGTAAGCGGGTATTCGGTGGCCCCACCAAAGCTGACGTGACACACACCAATCTCTAATTCCATCCATCCAGTGGTTCCAAATTTTGACGTAAAATTCAGGAAAAATTTTCAATTCACTAGATTTTACAGCTTCAATCGCGTTTTTTGCCATATCATCACACTTCACATACCTACGAATCATATAGATAACTATGTATAAATAATAATGGTAAATCTATCTATAAAGTGGTGCATATTTTCAATTGTGATAATTATCTTGAAATAAGTTTAATAATTGTGAGTACTTGCCATTGGGGCTTTATCATAGGCTCCACAACATCTTTTGAACGACTACAAAACGGAACTGACATAGGATTATTTACGGTTTCTTTGTACAAGCCGAGTTCTGTCAGCTTTTCAAGAATTTTCACACGACAATGGAATCGTTTCATCCCAGTAAATTCGCTGTAATCGCCAATAATGTAACCGTCGTCATTAAAGATCGTTATGAATGGCAAGTTATGCCGTTTTCCAACCTCATAATCATTTGCATCATGTGCAGGAGTAATTTTTACTGCACCTGTTCCGAATTCCATATCAACAAACTCATCACACACTATCGGCAATCTCCGATCACAAAATGGGTGTTTGACGAATTTCCCATGCAAATGCGTGTAGCGTGTATCATTCGGATGAACTGCAATAGCAGTATCACCAAGCATTGTTTCTACACGCGTTGTAGCTACAATTATTTCTTCACCAGTTCCTTCTATGCAGTACGCAAATTTTATAAGCACTCCGAATTCAATTTTTTCTTTGTATCCCGGGATCGAGAATAGAGTTTTGCCTGGGATATCAATTTTATCGACTTCAATGTCCGATATTGCCGAACGTAGTGCACACGACCAGTTTACAAGCCGCGAGCTGCGGTACAAACTGCCGTCTTCATACAGTCGAACGAAAGCCTCCGTTACAGCTTTGCATTGCTGCGGATCCATGGTAAATACTACACGGGACCAATCGTAGGATGATCCAAGACGTCGGAGCTGGTTATAGATACAATCACCTTTTTGCTGTTTCCATTCCCATACCTTTTCAATAAATTTTTCCCGTCCTAAATCATGTCGGCTTAGTTTTTCTTCACGCCATAAACGTTTTTCGACAACTACTTGTGTGGCAATGCCAGCATGATCGCAGCCAGGCACCCAAAGTGTTGTTACTCCGTGCATACGATGCCATCGCGTTATCGCATCTTGTACAGCGTTGGTCAGAGCATGTCCTAAATGCAACGAGCCCGTTACATTCGGAGGTGGAATAACCATAACGAATTTTCCTTTAGGATTTTCCGAATCGACATTTTTAGACTAGGAATGAAAGCAGAAGTTAATGTCAAATTAATGGCAATATATACACATATATAATTCGTTGGTACTTCAAAAATTTATTTTTCTAAATATATTTGGTTCAACTATGGAATTTCGAACATGTTTTTTTTTATTTTACATATTTTGGGGTGGTTTTAGCTGGAGGGTCCTTGAAATCATTCTCTGATTGTGGACACTTACAAATTCAGCTCAACCTGCAAGCCTCGCCCGTTTCGAAATCCAAGAGACGCAAAATTGGAAAAAGTCAAACGTGTACTGGCGTCTTTAGCATAAACCTTTTATCTACAGTTTAACAGCAACAACAACCCGTTTTATTCATTATTTTTCAATTGTGTGACTTCGGAGATATTCAATGATTTGTGTTTTTCTATGGAAAGGCATTTTTCTTTATTTATATGGAAAGGGTATTTTTCACTATTAATTTTAACATACTTCCACAAAAGATAGGTTTTTCATATTTTGTAGAATGATGTAATAGAGTATGTAGTTTTCAAATCTGGTGTTAACTCAAAATTGAATAAAAATGTCAACAGGTGTATGCTAAGCACGGCAGTGTAGCTGTTCGTTGTTTAGGCCGTCCCTCCCCAGGATTGCCTCGTAGCAGACTTTGAAATCTCATGATAGCTTTTGAACGCTCCAGTCCCAGAGTCTCTAATAAGCGCAACCTCAAGCCACCTTGGTGGAACAGTGATCTAAAATATATCAATCGAGAACATATCTAGCTTCTAAAGGAAAAAATATTCTTTCATATAAGATATTTTGCTTTGAGTTGATGACAATCAGAATATTGCACTGTTTTTGCATGTAAAGCGCTTGACTCTAATTCCCACAAGATTCTCTTCTCCCTACTTTTAACCCAAACGCGTTGTATTGGAATAATTAAAACTTTCTTTGCAGTAGCTTATCAAATTCCATAAGAGGTAAAAAAATATTATTTATTTAGAAATAAAATACGCACAAGTTCGGAGAAATCAAACCGTAAACCTATAAAATATATTAAAACATATAAAACAGAACTATCTCACCCCATACTCAGGCTTGAAGAATCCTTGCTTGTCCCACCAAGCGTACCAAGCAGCCTCCACGTATTGCGGACTGTACGAATCAGGGAAGACCCCGGATACATCCTTCTTTTCACCTGCCCCTGGAGTGGCTGTGTAAACAGCAGAACCTTTTACTTCCTTCGATTTTTTCTGTAACAATATGCATCAAATTTCTAAGAAAATAGTAGAGTCAAGATCGAAATCGTAGCTAGAGAGGCATATTTCGTGGCTGATATAATTCCAAGAGGAATACCTATAAGCGAAAAATATACCGAACTACAAACATCTCATAAACCACGAAAAAACATGTTTTCTTAAATTCATGTTGTTAAAGTTCAAAGGTGAAACTAGTGATAGGAGAGTGATAAATATAGGCATTCCTCAAGGATCCATTTTGGGACCAACTCTTTATTTGCTTTATGTCCAGAGTCTGAATAATCTTAATTTAGTTTCTAAATATGTTATTTATGCAGATGACACCCTTATATTAAACTCGAATAGAGATCCTATCGAACTAGAGCGGATGATCAATGATGACTTAGGTAGATATTTTAATTGGCTTGTTACTAATAAATTAAAAATAAATGTTAATAAAACGCATTACTTGATTTTCAAACAGAAAAATAAGGAAGACATATCTTTAAGCATCTTGATTAACAACCAACCCATTGTGAGACTAGAAAAAACTAAATATTTAGGAGTAATAATTGATGACAAATTGTCATGGTCGGATCAAATTAGAAAAATCAGAGCCAAGATTTGTCCCATTGTAGGTTTCTTAAGAAGACGATGCTACTTGAACATTGTTTTAAAAAACATGATTTATCATGCTTTTGTAATTCCATCTATTAGTTATGCTATGCTTAACTGGAGCCAATCTTCTTCAACAAACCTGGCCATCCTGAGCAGAACTCTGAATAAGGCAATTAAGGCAGTTCACAATCTGAGTACACGGACTCCCACTAATCAGCTACCTTTCATAACTGGGAAAATGACCTTTTTTCAACTATTAGCATTTCAAAAACTAATAACAATATGGAAAATCGTCCACGGAAAGAATAAATCTTCTATTTCTTTGACAATGACCAGAGAAATGCATAGCTATGAAACAAGATCTGCGAATTCTTATAGATTGCCTCCAGTCAGAACCAATAGAGCCCTTAATGACCCGATTCTTTCAGCTATATCGTTGTATAATGATATGCCTGATGATTTAAAAAACAACCTTTCGTACTTCGTTACCAAAAGGAAGCTGAAGCAGTATGTTCTAAACCTATTTTAAAAGCTAATGTAAATATTTTTCTTTAAATTCTTTTTTTATCTTTTTATTTTTTTATTTTTATTATCTAACTTTAAATCTTATCATATTTGTATATTAATTCTTACTAATTTACATGCTAGTATTTCTTTTTTTGTTTTTGAAAAATTGAAATAGCAGAAAATTCAATTAAAACAGTTTTATAAAGAATAGTTTGATTTGTTAATTCTTGTCCTCTCTCATACCAGTGTTTGACACTGCCTGAGGGGAAAGTTTTGTGACAAATGAAGGTATTCAATTGCATGCAATATAAAATACTTTGCTATGGGTGTTGGTGAATTCAACTGAGAAACTAATGACCATACCACAACTAATTAGCCATTTATGTCACTCCCAATGTACCCTTATTTTGTTAAAGAAATAAAAAATTGTGATGAGAGTGTGGTTTCGGACCTTCCCGCAGATCCTTCATTCTCTACTCGGTCAATTTATTACTAAATTAGCGGCATTTCAAACTAACCCCACTTTGTCTATAGTTGATAGGAATGGCATTTTTACAGTTGGTGGTGGATAAAAACTGCATGCAAAGTTATATATTTCTTTCTCACCAGAGCCCTCTTTCAACATTCATGCATGAGTATGTTGAAATGGTGAAATTTTCTTCATCTCAGTAAATGCTAGTTTGCTGAGCTGAAGAAGTGTGTCACGTAATCGGATATATATGTGTATTTATACATTTACATATATATGTTTGATTGTCGACGACGAATTCGAAAAAAAAAAAAAAAAAAAAAAAAAAAAAAAAGTTTGTAAAATTTTTGAGGAATTTTTTTTATCAGACTACGTTTGAAATATAGCGTATTTATCATGTTAGTGTTTTCGGAACTGCTAAAGATACAAATTATTAGATCTTTTAAGACAACGCGAAGTTTTATTTACTTTATTTACTAACAGTTGTTTATAAATCGAAATTCCATCTGTAAAACTACACATATATATGTATGACTTGAAGCAGGCTTATTAAAAATGCAACAAATAATGCGTCTTGAATAAGGAGAATGTATAACAAAAAAAAAAAAATAACGGTGACTATCGATGATACCTTAACGAGATGGAAGTGTAAGTGCGATTTTAGAAGCACACGGATCGCGCAAATTAAAGATGATGGAAAGAGGGGTTAAGAACTTAAAAAATAATTTCTGGTGAAAGTATGATGAAATAAGGGTGAATTTTGGTTGAGTCATGGAGTGAATGTAAAATAAATACAAGACCAGATTTAAATGCCACATTGCTTCATTACCTCATTGTGTGGTTTTGCAGCAACCGCCACGAATGACTTTTTGTCTAATTTTTCGCTGAGCTTCTTCAGTTTGGCTGCTTTTTTAGCTTCTTTTTCCAGCTGCTTAGCAGATTTTCCGGCCTCACAGGGTTTGCTTTCGGAAGCACTTAGGTCTTCAATCGCTATTTCTGACATCGTCTAGTAAATGCACTTTAACAACAATAACCTTTATACTAGAGCTCCTTTCCCCACGTAGCACGGAAAAAGTACACAGCACTGACAGCACTAAGCTTTAGGTGACATGTCTAACCTAAAAAAACATTGTGGGGATTGATAAAACAGTATAGGATATGCCTATAGCGAGATTCCTCTTCCCAGTTTTCGACTCTTTGAGCCTTTCCGCTATGGTCATATCCTCAAATATTGTATCTTTGGGTTAGTGCAGGCAGCCATCTTTGCGATTTAATATGTTTAGTGACAGCAGTGCGAGTTCCGGTTCAAGTGTTGACGATTAAGTTTCACTAATCGTGTCAACGTTGGCTGATGCCTGCTGGTCAGGAAGCCAGGACTTTTTTCTGCAAAGCGTAGAAATAAACCGGAGGAAAAAAAAAAGACGATTAAGTTGAGTAGCTATGCAGTCTGATGGTGCGATGGATATTTTGAGTCTTAATTGGTAGGATTCAATTAACAATTAACAAATTAGCTTCAATATGGAAACACGGCATCTACATAGCGTTTGTGAGCAAGACGTCAAAGAGATGTATTTGGTGCGTACAATTTTTCCCGCTAAAATGTGTGAGGCATAAGGTCCGCAACACATGCTGTAACAAAAAAAAATTTCCCAGCAATTTTCTATTTTAAATTTTTTTCATGTGTTGCAGTTTCCTAGGGATCAGGTTTGGCCCGCCTTTAGGCATCTATAATCGGGTACGAATTATGTATTTATATAAAATTATATGATTCGCGAAGCAGTTTTATTGTTATTAAACTGCAATACTAATTTTACGGAAAAGGTCGTCACTCCAATCGTCTTTCCGAATTATCTCCTGCATCATGCAACTGAAAATAAATGCCAATGACATATTATCTACTTATTAGGGATTTACCCAAACGTAATTCTGATCCACACAATCTACCAAAGATCTTTGGTCTTCACGAACACACGCTTAATCTCACTCTTCAACAATTCCATGTTTTTGTCTAGCTGCACATTAATTATTTGTTAGGGATGAATATGACGCATACACGGTTGTCTTTTTGTTCCTTTTGTCTCTATTTGTTCCACAATACTGAGAAATTGATCTCTTGTAGGAAAATAAGCATATCTTATGAAGTGCTTATTGCTGCAGTGATTATTTTATTTATAGTTTCATTTTTTTGAACATGTTTTAATGAAAAAAATCTTTCTTCGCTAATATGCAAAGGAGCACAAAAATTGTGTTCATAACTGGCAATACATGCAATCAAAAACTCAAAGGTTCCAATTTTTTTCAAAGATCATTCAGGCTAATAAATTTTAAAAAATATAAAATATTTGAGTGCCTTATTTGAAAAAAAAAAATGACTATACTGCAAATGTTAATTTCAGGTCACGTAAAATAACTACAAAGAAGCTCAATATCATAAAAACCTTTGGGGCCGATAAAACAGATGTTTTTTATAATCATTTAAATGAAATTGAGTTGAATTTAGCTCTGCTCGATGAAGATGACGATGATGAATTGGGCCTTTGTGACCCGAGAAATGGTGAACTTGTAACAAAAATAGTACTAGACCATTCGGAAACCGGAAAACTTCAACAAAACCAATTGGAACCGAAAAAAAATCGGAGCTTTAACAAAAAAAATCGTAATCGGAAAACTTTCAAACAAATTGGAAAACTGCCAGGCTTGAATAAAAATTGCAAAAAGAGAAGTTTAAAAGACAACAGAAAGACGTTAGAACGTCATACTAATAGCGACTATTTATTAAAAGAAAACGACGGTAGTGAAAAAAGTGACTTCAATGAATCTCTGAAAAGTTTGATAGCGACACAACCAGTCAATAAACCAAAGTTACATATGACTCTAATGAAGTATTATAATCAAACAATACAAGCTGAAAAGAAAAGAATAAGCATTGGTGAGCAATATTACTCAATCCAAAGCGCTATTCCCATTAAGAGCAACGATGAAAGTATATCGCATATCCTTGGAGATATAATATATCAAAATGGGTTCATAACAGAATATGTTCCTGATTTTCGATTTTCTAAAACATTGAATTCAACATATAATTTTATTCCAATTGAACGCTTGGAGAATATTACTGTCAGTTGTCTCAATGATATCGAAATCGATGTCGTCATTCCTGAAGAAACCATACATATGCTTTTAAGCCCTTCAAGCGCTTATGAGAATTGGGACGTATTGTTTAAAGTGACACCTTCTTCCAATAAAACTGGAAAACTTGTTTCATTTGAAATTCCCTTTCCACTGCATTCTGATAGCAAGTTTGTTTGTGCCCAAATGTTCGATAAAGTTGTTCATTTTGAGATGAGATATGACAATGATTCCTATTTATCATTATTTGACGGGAAAATAAATAAACGATCTGTAAATAGTTCCAGACAAACTACTAATCGATGCTCAAGTTATCACCTAGAAAAACATGATAAATACATGAGCAAATATTTAACTATGGAGCGTTTAAACAAAAAGTTTAATAGTGGCTACATCTGCAGGAAATGGGCCATAAAGAAAACGGAACAATATGGAGAAAAGAACAACACAAATCTAATTGAACTTGCTACGAATATAACCGCTCCGTACTACTTTCAAGAAGATGGTGCATTGTCTTTGGTAAACTTATCTTTCAAGCTGGAATACAAATCAGAATATGGCGTGGAATCAATGATAAAAAGTGAGCTGATTAATGAATGGCTAAGGCAACTCTTTACCTCCATTGGCTACACAAAAAGATGTAAGTATTAAAAATAAGTTTTAAAATTTAAATAATCATTCGTATGACACTATTGATACTGATAGTGAATGTCGGGGAAACAATTTGAATTAAAGTAAAAAAAAATGTAGCAAAAGTTTATTGTATATTTGTTTAGTACATTATTTGCAACATTGACCATCTGTTTTCACTTTACTTCCGTTTTCAGTTCGAATTGATGTCAACAGTTTAAAAGTGGTTGCCATCCAGGATCTCTCATTAGAGGATATTGAAGCTGAGCTATTTCGCTTGTATAATATAAATCCAACGCAACTTATTGGCTCTTTGTACTCTATATTAATGAGAATCCACGACTTTCCACATGGCGAATACATGTTGCATTTTTCTCAAAAATTTTGTGACAAGTTTTTAGTTTCCTCGAAAACATCCACACTGTAAGAAAAGAATTGTGTTTTTACAATATCCAATTTAATTTTAAATAACCATTGCTTATTTTCAGACTTGAAGGTGGAATAAAACTATCGGAAATGTGCAAACATGTTGAAACAACAGCAAATTTATTAGAGGCTGCTGATTACAATCCAATTGATATTAAGACATCTCAAAGGATCTAAATTTTTCGTAATTTCTTCAGATGTTGTCCATTTTCTTTCTCAATTGAGGTGACTATTAAACATTTAATATTTAATAACTTAAATAGTTGCAAGATGAGCAAACTGAAAATATACTCAATTCGATTGACTGAATTTTGAATATGATTAAAAATATAATTTTGCTGAAGAGTATTTAGTCAGCAGATTCCAAATGAAATAGTATAAAGTAATAGGTCTATTGGTATTACTTTTACAACTCTAAAACCTTATAAATTAATATATTACTGAAATCAATATTAGCCTCGTACTTGCCCGCCTTTGATTACACATTCGCCACACATTCGCCTACCACCGCTCAACATAGACGACTGCTTGAATAATTCTTATTAATGCGTTTGGTGCCGCTCTTATTGCTAGGACAATTGCACGTTTGTATGACACGAGCTACCAACAGTCAGTTAAAGTACATTAGCCGATTGCTCAACAATAATAATACAATAATAATGAGTCAAAAATTTTAGTTTACAATTGATTTTTATTTTTGTGTACTTTTCATATGGGAAATTAATTGAACTTAGTGCGGAACTCCGTAAATACAAAAAGTTCGCGTCGATAACTTTATTGATCGAGCTCCCAAGATTTATTTTGAGTTCGTCACAATATTCGCAAGTTGAGTTCATATTCTTTGGTTCATAAAATCTTTCTCTGGATTAGAGGATGATAAAAGCCCATAGAAGATACCGCACTCTTCTACAGTGCCGCATCGTACTCCCAGTGCACTGTACGATGCTCATATCATTACGTCCAGCCCTCGGAACAGAGAGATATAAGGAATTTAAGTTGAAACAATTAGGCCCAGATTTAAACGACTCAACACAAGTTGAGGAGGTGAAGGGAAACTGTTCATCATCTTGTCTTTGTTGGTAGAACTTTTCACCTATTCCTGTTGAATTGATTCGTGTAAATCAGCAATATTTTAGTTTCGATAAAGTTTTTTATATAATAGGAACTCAAATACTTGAAGAGTGGTTAAGCGTTCGGTGACGTTTCAATATACAATGAATAAACACAAGATTTCGATAGTACACAAACATTCCAAAAACAATTTAAATGAAGTTTCAAGATTAGGTCTGGGACCGATAGATAATAAAAGGGAGGAAAATTAGTGCTTAAAAGATCTAGATAAATAATAGATTTGGTCAGCTGGCTGCAATTTTTTTGCCTTGTATACACACACGAATTCCGTTCGATATCTAATTTTACCGTGTTTTAATATTGACCATGGCTTAATTAAGTCAAAGAGGACAGTTTAAGCAGTTCGGAATATTCGATCAACCGGTTTGACTTACAATTCTACCGACCAACTTTAAATGAACATTTATTTTACATAATCACATATTTCAAACATGTTTAATAGCTCTAAACTACGCGTGACATCAGCTCTAAAATTGAAAACTACCCCCTGAAAAAACTACCTCCCTGAAATTGAAAACTACCTCTCAGACGATACTGTGACATATATCGATACTGTGACAATAATATTAACCGTGGGGGCTCTAAGGGCTAGTTAGAGCAACCGAATCGCTCACGAAAGACATTTCGCTGAGATATGTCAACCCAGCTCAACTCAGACCAGGCCATTAAACCATTATTTTAAACACAGCTATAATTTGATGCTTTTTTGCTCTGTCAGATTCTCATTTTCAAACGTCATTCATGAAGAGCGAAAGCTTTACTAAATTTAATTATTATTTAAAACATTAATCTTCAGTATACTCGTATAGTGCGTTTAAAAAAATTATGATGAGAACCACTGGGCTATCGATTGGTTTGTTCCGGGAGGTTTTTTTTTACGATTACTAGAGTCGAATCCAAAATATGCATGTTTTGTTTGATTTACCTTTTAATTTCAACAGCTGATTTGGCACTTTCAAATCCCGCTGGCTAGTTGGAGCTGGCAAGTGACCACTTCGCTCAATTTTATCAGCTGGCTCAGCGAAACGGTACTAGCTACTTCTGCTATTAGAATTTGTATGATCCTAGAATCTTGAGGTATTTATTATTAAGGGCCGGGTATTCGCAAAAAGTATGCTCTATGGTGTCCTCTTCCATCTCACATCTCCTACATAAGCTGTTGGATGTCAGTCCTATTTGATTCGAATGAGACGCGGTAAGGCAATGCCCTGTGAGCAGGCCAACCGTCGCTCACAAGCAGTTTCTGCTGAGCTGAGCAGGGTTCTGCTCTTCACAGTACGCTCTTCACTGCCCTTCTCATCATGGTGACTCAACCTGCCTGGTTTGAAAATAGAGACCGCTCTAGAATTTGTCCATTATTCGGGTACTACCCCGAGGCGGAGACATGCGGTAAAAAATTGTTGCAGTATGGGAATAATGGTCCTGTCTGCTCAATGGTGAATGATAGGCGATATCTCGTCCATCCCTGTGGCTTTGTAAGGTCGAAATGCTCCTATTGCCCACTCAATTTTGACCTCATCTGCCACTTCCTAGATCAGCTGCTCGGATGGCCTTTGGATTGTCGACAAATGGGTATTCCTTTATGTCCTATGAACCGATTCCACGAAGTGAGTTTCCAGTAGCATGCCCAGACACTTGTTTGGGTCCTCTGTCTTACGAAGAAACGTAAATACACCGGGAGTTACATTTAGTACCTTGAACTTGACTCGTGTTCGTTTTTGTTTGACAATAGTCGATATCGTATTTCGTGATTTATGCCTAGGTCACATACGTTTTGCAAACAGCTGGTGCTAATGAAAAGTCAACGCGTGTCCCAATCTCTTGCTTTTAATATTAACTGGTACTTCTGATGTTGCCAGTTCTCAGTGCCAGGCATTTTCTCAGCTGTCGAAAAAAGATATTGTGCAGATTGGCTAAACATTTTTCTTAAAATCGCCATTAATTACTTTTGTGGCCGGCCTGGTTTAGTGGACCTCGGTTCAGTCTAAGAAAATAAGCTGAAGGCTAAAACAGTAACTAGTAATACATCAATTCATATTAATTCAACTAACCATCATATATTACACAAAATTTTTAAAATGTGTGTTGTGGACAAAATGATTTTCTTGTTATCATTACAGCTAAATGAAAATTAGCGCATTTATCTTTGATTTGCATTTTGTTTTCGGCGAGCAATTTGGCGTTTTTCAAATTCATATTTGGCATCAACAAATTCACTTTTTTTCCATGGCCGAAGGACAAGTGTATCATACTCACTAGCTGGCATATATGCGTAAAATACATCTCGTGGAACACTGTTTATACAATAATAGGGTTTCAACATACGCCAGTATAAACTCGAATCACGAAGTAACGCAAGTCGGACTTCATGACTGAATCTTTGTATAGTCTCTCGACTCTGAAAGAAAAATGTGTTTCTTCTAAAATTTTCCCTTGAATAATGGTTTCTGTATGGACAATAGTTCAAATTATTTTTCTACGTGGTGGTTTAAATGAAAGAAAACACATATTCTAGGTGCTGGATTTAGTCTGCGGCTTGTGATGGCTTTTGTTATTTCTAGCTTTGCGTATATGCGCAAAAAAGATTCAGTAAGAGTAACTCATGACTCCGTCATCAGACTGAGATGAAAGTTTTAGTGCATATTGAAATATTCAATAATTAGAATTGAGATTTCTTTAAAATTTAAATTTATAATTAAATTGCATTTACATGCGTATCAGCCGATGACAAAAATATTGGAAAAGTAATCCCACAAATCCTTGATTTCATTAAAATGTTCGAAAATCTTTGAAAAGCAAGTTATGGCTATACTGCCCTACTAAGCGCAAAAGCGGTATCTCAAAAAAAATCTAAAAATTGATTTTTATAACATTAGAAAGCTTAAAACAATACGCATCTAATGAACTAATCCTTTTGATGGTATCTTATTTAAAACATATGGAAAACACATTAAGAAAGTTTTTTAAATCTAAGTACCCGATGCATCCAAGAGCGGAATACCGCTCACCGAGAAAAGTAGAGTATGGAGAAGCCTCCACCAGCTCCAAACGAACCCAGTTTCTCGTCGCCTATCTCAATATTTTCTTAAATCACTAAGAAAATTAGAGGTATATCAATATTACTACTTTTACAAAACTTCAATTATCTCGAAACTCGCTTTCATTGAGATACCGCTTTTGCGCTTAGTAGGGCAGTATAAGTCTTCTCAAATATTAAAAAAAAACATGTAGGTTTTAAAAATACATAGCATTGAATATGTAAATGGATTTCCATCATGATTATATTTGTACCAATGGAACGTGTCAAGGGCATTTCCACAAATTTGATCTTTGAACATTTTCCGTGGTTTATTTTATGTTCATTTTAATGATTTAGTCACGGAAGACTTAATTTTCATGTAAGCGTATGTTCCCAAAAGTCAAATAAGAAAATCTAATCGTTAGCAGGCTGTATTTCTGTGTACGAGAGCAGATATTGCATAAAAACGGAAAAAAAACCATACATAATTTTATAAAAAGCCATGTATTTTAAATTTTTCCAGGTGAATAGTTTGATAATTACCTTCTTATAAATTGAATCGTGCTGTCCATACGAAGCATATTTGGCTGGCTGTATGTCTAGGGCGGTTGGTGTTTTAACTTTCAAATTAGTGGTAAGGAGGCGTTCAAATTGTAAAATAGATTTCTTCAGTACTTTTTGACACTCGCTTTTTGTATATAAATGGCTACATCTTGCTCTCAACCACTCTCGTAAAATTGGCAGTTTATGAGCATCAGGAATAGATGCCAATACGCTATGATTGTTTTCTTTCGTTTTGAGAACAGCCTCTTTCAACAAATCATTCATCGCATTTTTCTGCTTGTTGTTTCTACAAAATGTAGGTATTCTATTTTCTGGTTGACCAAACACTTGGGTGGTTTCAATTTTATTTGATGGCACCTGCTGAACGTCTTTCCAGCATTTTACTATAAGGCTGTCAATTGGATCTTCCTTCATTTCAGCCTGGTTAAGACCAAATGTTCGTTTCAAAGCATTTTCGATCATATGAGATTTTAGCATTTGGTCAATTTCAAATATTTTGCCGTAGCTGAATCCATGAGGTAATTTTCTGCTACCACTTTTAAAATAAGCATTGTGGAAAGGTGGAAGGTGTTGGTTAGTATGCCCAAAAGCTTCTCGCTTGAATTCATTGCAACTTTCATTGCAACTTTTTTGATCAGTTTTCAACGCAGATGTTTCGTCTAAAAATACAGCATTTTTATCAGCAAACTGAAATTGCCTTACATCTGATACACTCCGGGCCAAGTCTTGAACGAAAAGATTCAGCCACGTTCGAAGTTGATTTTTTTGCGCTAGCCTAGTAAATTGTTCTTTAACTGCAGATTGATCAAGGTTCATTTGCGCAAATACTTTTCGCATAATACCCTGGAATAAGATTTAAGCTCCATTCGATTGAAACAGTTTTATGTAAAAGAGAGCACATTTAGTTTTGATGATCAAAAAGAGTCTTATCAAAAAAATGAAAAGCAGCATCTGAATATAATATTTGATGTTAATGCAAAAACATTTCATATAACTAGTTTTTTAGAAAAGTTTATATTTGTGTTGGTATTTCTGGTCTATAAACTTGCAATTTGCAATAATAAATAGATTGTATATGCTAAGAACAGTTTTTTAACAGTTTCTCTGCCGACTTTTATTTGCAATAAATACTTTTCGCTTTGCTCAACTAAGAAAAACCATTTGTTGTTCAACCAAAGTGAAGCCTAGAAGGTGAAAGATTTTTGAAAAAAAAACACCTATTTATTATAATGGATGGTCGAGATTACTGAAAATAATGTTGTAGATGGTGTGCTGGCGATTGCTTTCACCAACGCCAAAGTGTAGTCGAGTGAATAAAGCAACCAGAAGATTCTTTTTTATCATACGCAGGGACATTTTTAAAATTCGAATTGCAAATTTTTACCTAACGATAGATTTTTCCCCCCCTATTGTAGATGGCAAAGAAAAATCTGCTAACCAGATTCCCGGGTGACCTATCACCACGGGGTATGTGAGGTTTGACTCACTAAAAAAGGACCATCTACAAGCCCACGAAGTTCCGAGTCGGGACCCGCCTAAGCACTGCTTCGACCCGGTCGTGCTGACTCACCCATTGGTAACCACGGACTTCAGAAACTACCACAGTTCATGGGTCGGTAAGGCAACCCTTCTCCCGCTTTATGCGCAGCACTTTCTCAACATATGCTGAGACTGCGCGCCAGTTCTCTTCGTTTCGCAGCATTGCATCCACGATCGTCTCAGGCGTTGCCAGGCCAATCGTGTACTCAATGGTGCGCCTCAAACTTACGAAGCGACTGCACATAAAGAATGTGTGCTGAGCATCATCGAGCTCAGTCACACACACAGTACCGGCAGTACGGTGTGACCACCATACCCATTCTGTTCAGGTATTTCCTGAAGTAACCGTGCCCTGTCAAGAATTGACAGGTAAAAGTTTTTTGACAGGTAAAAGTTTACCTCTCCGTGGTTCCGGTTAAGCCAAGGCTCAAAGAAACCAATTAGCTTAGCCGCCCAGCGTCCTTTAGTACTTTCACTCCAACGTTGTTGCCAAAGTTAGAGGGTAGGCGTACGCGCGTGCGTCAGAGCCTCAGTTCGGCCCAACTCTGAGCGAAAGAGGTACCCTTCTTTGCGTTCTCGAGCTGGTAGGTCGATCGGGATTACTCCCGATACCACCATCACAGCCTCTTCTGAGACCGTGCGGTAGCTGTAGGCGATACACAGGGCACTCCTGCGCTGGACACCGGCAATGCGCTTCCGGAACTTCTCAGTTCGGAGCGCATCTCCCCAGATTTCGGCTCCATATAGCATTATGGAGTCGGTCGTTACCATCAGTAGCCTCCGTTGCGTCTCACTGGGTCCACTGACGTTGGCCATTAGCCTACTCAGCGAAGTGACGACTACAAGAGCACTGTCACATGCCCTGCGGATATTATCCCATCTAATGATAGGTTAACTACTATTCGCATGTAGTTATCAGTGCTTATCGGAAACATTTATTATTCGCCTTTTGTTCGATTTTGCGATAGTTTTACAAGTTATTACTATTTTGCGACACATTTACAAGTTAGTACCATATTTTTAATTTTGTGGTACAGGTTAATATTACTACCATTCTCACGTCTTTGAAAAAATATATTTTTAGGCAAGTTTGTACTGTCAGTATCTGCCAAGAAAACTAGTCGAACCCTAAGACGTAATTAGCACCATAAGCAACATCAAAATTTAATATCTTGGTTTATATTATGCTCATCTTCAATTTGCTAAAATTTTGCTCCTTACTACTTGTTTTCACTTCTATCCTTCATGCAATCAGTCTTTCACCCTCAACCCATCAAAAAATCTGGTGCTAGTCCCAATTTCACTCAAGATTATAGACCTGTGTTGGTGGAATTTAAACCACTTCAGCTTGAACAGTCGACCTTTTTTTTATTAAAATTTTGGAAAATTTACAATTTCTTATCGCTTCTTATCTTCCCTACTGGAAAGAAGATGCTGGCGCTAAAACCAACAACTGCATTGACGGGAATATCGCCAACGAAAACCGAAGCAACAAAATCCAGCATATCAGCAATTATGGAAATCGTTGGAGTCCACTGATTTTTATCGAGGGCTTAACCCCAACTGCCCTAGGAAAGATTATGGAAAACTATAAAATGTCAAACTATCGAACCATTAAGTAAAAGTCGAGACTTTGACACAGTTATCAACAGCCTGGAAGAAAGCTAATGAGGTTGAATTTATACAAAGGGGTATTACGAGGATCAGATGAATTGGCCAAACTATTGAAGCTAATGCACGTTCTTCAGCAGAAGATTATTGGAAGAAGTCCAAGAAAGGAGATATTATTCAATGCTACAGGTATTAGGAGCATCTGAAGAGCGTTTCTTCAAGCTGTACTTTTGAAGCCCGTTGTTCTGCCTGTACTCGCTTGCACTATCCAAGGTAGAATCTGGATAGGAGCAAATTTCAATGGAAATGTGTTGTTTGTGGGTCATTGGGCTATCCTGCCAAATACTCTGCGAGCCCGGGGTGCCGAAACAAATGGACTTCTGTTATTCTTCAAACCGTTCCAAGTGGGAATCAGAACCCTACAATGACTCGTCCCAAATCTCTAGTATTTCCTACGCTTCCGTGTTAACAAACAGTATCATTACAGCCTCACCTCAATTTCTTGGTTCAGGCAATGAAAATTTCCTCAATATATTGCATCTAGAGATCGTCGAGAGTTTTAGTATGTCGCCCGGTACGTTAATTTGGAATTTCTGGACATCCTATTCCAAAGATGAATCTCATGAGCGACCAGATATTCAACTTTTTTTATGACTAGCTAATGGCGAATAAGCTTCCAGTAGTTAACATCAATATGAATCCCATGGTTCCACACGGTAAGCGCCCCTCTTCACACCTGGCATTTTCAAGCGCCATCATTCCGAAATTATCCTGCTAAGCGAAGCCACACTCCATGACAATCACAAGCGAAGAATCGGTGGATATAATTGTATACAAATCACTCTGGCAGGGGCACAGTGTAGCATTTGCCATTTCGAATTTTTTCTAAATTCACGGCAAATGACTTCTGATACGTAATGTATCAGAAGTCCTCTACAAAACGACCTTACGGCATCTTGTTTTTCGAAAAATCGAAACACAAGCAATGTCGTGTTAAAATTTCATTTTTCACAAACAAATTACCGTATTAACGGTAACTTGTTTGTGCAAAAATTTCGAGACCGGCACTGGGCTGTGTGCTGGCCGCGATAAGCTCGTGGCAGTCGATTGTTAGGCGTGTGGGCGAGCGGCCGCTTTTGGCGTGGCGGCAAGAACGTGGCGGTGCCTGAGGCATTTACTTGTAATCCGGACAATTGAAACCGTAAATAAAGTCAGCTAGTTGAAAAGCTGTTTTGTGTAACCGAAGTGATTATACCCCATAATTTCAATTAAAAGACGGTCGGTGGTGAGTCGCTTTGTAAAACGCTCGCGATAAGTGGAAGTGGTGAAATAAATATTAATTGTGGTATCGAAATAAAAGTGACAACAAACCACAATACTTTAGTAGCATATTCAAATGTTCCAAATAGAAAGAACCACACTAGCAACAACAACTTAATACGCCGGAAAAAGTATTGTTCTACGAAATCTAGAATACAGAGTGAGTTTCGTTGTTCGAATAGGTGCAAAGTTATCATTTTTGATCATTCGATGTCATTCGCTTTTTGAAAGTCTATGCCTGAAATTGTGATCTTCGGACCAAATTTTTCTGTGAATCGCGAGCACCCAAATCACAGCAAGAAGCTCAAAAAGTAGTTCTGTTTGTGCAATGCCCATCCATCCACCTTTACTTGGTCGTTGGTGGAATACGACGTTTCTTTTGAGTGATTTGATTTTTCATTCTATTATTCTGCGTGTTACGCATATACGACGGAACAATACAGTTTGCCTGAAGTTCATTGAATTTTCCGAGCAGTTTAAAAACACTAGTGTTGAGTGCTACTCAGTCCGTCACCTTGCATTTAAAAAAAAAATTGGGGAAAAAGAGATTGATATTTGGCGATTCATAGCTTACGAGAGTGTTGTTTTTTTGTCACGATAACTACGACGCGGTTTTAATTGGAAGTCCCCTTCAAATTGAATTTAAAAGCGTGACCACGTGGTTTTTTTTTTCCAATACTTCCGTCAACACTTCACGGCAATTTTTCACCAGTTCAACGGGGCTTTGGATCAATGGTATGTAGCCTAATAAATAAGTGGCAAATCGAGGTGTTGTTCTGACGTGCCTGATAAGTCGTGGCCGAGTGCAGAAGCTACGTCGCAGTGGTCACGGTTCGAAGTGCATGTAAGTGATGACGCCGCCAAACTTATTAATATATACCGCAAGCGAGCTGATACAGTCAATCGTTTACACGAAGCTTACGGTGACTAGAGCAATTTCATTTCAGTTTGAGTTTAGGGAACGGATCTTTAATGATTGAGTCGCACAATGGTGGAGTTTTCTTTGTTTTATTGAACAAATTGCCTTTGATCGGCGACTGTTGGCTAACATCGGACGATCGACCATGACTGGGGGAGAAGATGCCATCTTTGTTGAAAGTGTATGTCACCCAACTCAATTCATCAGGATTTCTGACTCGGCATGTTAGCAGCGGTTGTGGCAGCAATTTGTACACGTAAGTGTGACCGACTGATTCTCGATTGGCGGTGAAGTTATCATTAACTATCAGATCGGTGTCGGAATGAATACAGCGTGGCAATTCTAACTGCAGACAGGCATAATAATTTTAATTTAACAATATTTATACAAGATGGTCAATTGGTTTTCGCATTGGAAGCAAAAGTTACATATGCCCAATGTTTCAATATCATATTAATGGATGACGATCGTGTGGTATTGGATAATATTGATAATCGTTTGGAAATCCATCGTTATGTACAAGTACCACCTTTTGGATTATAAACAATAGGAAAATAGGTCAAATATTCATATACTAACGAAGAAGTAAAGCGTGGGTAAGGTCTTCCACCCACCCCCCCAAAAACCAAGAGAACAAAACAGATTAGGTTGATATGATGTGGTATTGTTTTGTTTTGTTTTCTATCAATAATTAAAACTCAGCTTGTTTTAAGGCAAGAAGAAGAAAGAAAAAAAAAAAAAATTGTCATATGTATATTTTCAAAAATCTAAATAATACTATTTTGCCGCGTTTTTGTGAAATATGACTACAAACAGTAGTAGTATACTGTGTTTAGACCACAGAAATTTGTATTTTTTTTGTACGATATTGCCACGATAGTATAACCCAAAGAGGAAGATTAAGGAATTGAAAATTATGGTTCTTTGATAAAAATGTTGGTAGAAGAATATACATACCAAAATTAAAAATAAAGAAAGCATAAATGTAAAGCACATATTAAAAAGATAAAATAAGTAAACATAAAAACCACAAGAGGAACACTTTTGAAAATTCTAAAGAAATTTGTAAATTTGCGCTGTAAACGAATGGAATGTGAATGCATAATAGTCGATTTAAAGAGAGTCACAAAATGAGTGATGCAATTTCAAATCAAATTCGATCGAATTGGTAGAAATAATTTTTTTTTCGCAAAAGAACTAAAACATCTTTGTTGCGATAACCAAAAAAAAAAATCTAAACACCAGATTTCAATCAGCGCATATACGAAAACAGAAAACAAAAACAAAATATATAAAAAGTCAAAATTAGTTTTTCTGCTAAGACATTAAAATACATTAAAGAAAAAAAAAAAATTTTTATCAAACCTCGGAAAAATTTGTACCACCTGCAAGTAAATAACATTTGCAATTTCTGAGAATCATCTTCCACTTCAATTGTTTTGTAAAACTGAAATTTTGAGATACATCCATCGTTGATTATAAAGAGTAATGACAGATTATAATGTTCGCTAAAAATACTGTTGAATCTTTTTGTATAGTTGAATTTTTGATAACTTTAAATAAATTAACTATGAGTTGTTAACTTAAAACCCTTGGCCTTCTTATTGGGCGAAAGCCCTAGCAGTTCTTCTTCTTTTTCAGGGTCCGCGCTTGGCCTGGCTGGCCTATAATGTAATTAGTTTTTCGTGAATTTTCGTGATTTTCAGCTTTCTATACAAGGGAGGGATACTGGCCCAACAGTTAGTTTCAGCATTTTTTGGTTTTTGATTAGATTTTTGAATTTTTGATATGGGGCCAGTATCAGAGGGTGGAGGACCCCAGACCATCGGGGTCAGGGCTCCACTAACATCGGGGGCCCGGGGCTGTCTGCCTCACCCGGGTTCCTTGTAAAGAGAGGTAGCCTTTTTCCTATTTTCCCGTTTTAGATTTTCAATGTTCTGGCTCCGTGCGTTGTCACGAGCACTGGGTCTGCTTAGTCAGCCCATGTTGCAGAGCCATGGGTGGTTTCCTTTACGGAACTATGCCCCCTTTTTGGTCCCTGGGTATTTTATATACCAGTTTGCGGCTACAGTATTATGACGGATGAAATAATACGTAGCATCCCGTTTTCTTGAGAGCAAACCATCCCCATTTTGTCAAGAACCCACCCCAGCCGCAGCGAGCTAGCAAAGCGGCACCCCAGCATCCGTCGGGGTTGGTTAAAGGGTGCTCCGCTAATGCGGACGAGGGGCCTTCACGGCCATTTCTAGGGCACCCTGCTCTCGGGGCAATTCTTTTTTTTTGTTTTGCCTCTTGAATGGCACTAGCCATTTCCACTTTCTGACCTTAGCACTCTTGGTTCTGGACTTCGGTCTGGTTCTAAGTTGTGCTAAGGCCACTTCCATCCTTAAAAATCGCTACAACAGTTATACTTTTCCAAGATCAATCATATTGACTTCAGACATCCTAAAAATTCCTGTACACTTGAAAGATTTCAATATTTATGAGGCATTGGAACATTTAGAACAACCAAACTCATTAATCCTTATTTGCGTGAAAAGAAACCAGTTGATATGTTTCAGAACGAAGTCTTTAGTCTGGGATAAATTTTGGCTGGATTATCTAGGTTTCTATACTGATAAACTTGATATTTCAAAAGACTCGTCTATCCATATATCTATTGATGATGTACAATTATATCTGAGTCACTCTGGTCCTCGGCTATGCACATCACGCCTTGTTGAGAGTGTGGTAACATCTTGAGCTGCGATTTAGGTCTTATAAGAAATCGTGCTCTGAAATTGAACTGCGAACGAGCTGAGTCGGTGAAAATCGGTACGACAGACAATATTAAAGTTCGCCCTCCGTCAATTAATACAAAGCATCCTTACCAAATTTTCAGTAGTCAGTAGAAAATGATAGAGCCCCATCTGCCAAAATCTATAGCATCACTAATAAATTTGTAAGCTCAAGCCATTATATTAGAATAGAAAAAGGCTTTGTGAAAACGGGTGCAGACAAAAAATGGTGCTGTCCTTTATACCAACAACTAGTTGTCTGGGATGCACTATGAAAAATCTACTGGAGGGTAAAGATAGTGCATCACTAATAAATTTGTAAGCTCAAGCCATTATATTAGAATAGAAAAAGGCTTTGTGAAAACGGGTGCAGACAAAAAATGGTGCTGTCCTTTATACCAACAACTAGTTGTCTGGGATGCACTATGAAAAATCTACTGGAGGGTAAAGATAGTGCACATAGAATGTGCACGCTGATAGAGTGATGGAGGGACTGGAAGGAAATAGGAAAAAATCTGATGTCATTGGGCAATAAATAATGAGGCCAACACTACCCAGTCATTTCAACGATCTGAATTTTTCTTTCGATTTTTGTGAATTTCGCTTTTGTTATATCCTTTTTTCTAATTCTTTTAATTTTGTTCTTTAAGGGGGTTATATACAGTTAAAATCGATTTTTTTTTGCATTTTCAGAATGTATATTTAACTTATAATATTCTCTGAAAATTTCAAATCGATCCGACAAGTTTTTTCCGAGATATACGCATATTTGCAATCACATCTCGGACTGCTAGAATGTAGGCGGAGTACAGACCGAAGCACATGGGAGTAAGCGAGAGGGAAGAATGGCTCGTAGCCAGCATCAAATCGAAGTATTAGAAGCTGGTGAGGCTACAAAGGGTACTATGTTTCCAAGTCGGTGACCAAGATTTCTACAAAAACGGCTCAACCAAACGGTTTGAAATTTTAACACAACTTTTTCAGATATATTCCACAGGCATTAATCGAAGGAATAAGATTTCGGATAATTTTTTCTGTTTTTTTTTAAACAATTTTAAATGGAATTGTTTTTGCGGGATGATTAAAATTGAAAAAAAAATTTATTTATCTTGAAAATTTTATTTGACAAAGTGGTTTCGAAAGCATGCACTGATTCTCATCAGACACCAGCACACAGTGCATACTTGACTGGTGTGACCACTTGCAGTTGGAAATCATTAATTGTTATTTACGCTGGTTGTGACAAGTTTTAACATCTCCGACTTATATCCATGGAAATAATTTACTCATAAAGGTTATTGATTTGTGATCACGATTCCCTTCTTGTCTGTTTTAAATGGCAATTTTGGTCAAAAATTCGATTTTTTTTTTGCGAAGCTGCCATTTTGTCAAAAATCTAAATTTCGAATATTCCTTCGATCAATACCTAGTTTTATCTATCTACTAAAAGAATCTGTTTGGTTTTTTGACTTCAGATGAAGTATACCGGAGAAATCGTGGTCACTGCCGAACACCTTTTTTTGGAAGACCTTCAGGAGATCGTCTGCAGGAGCGCACCAGATCAATATTTTTACAAATTATTAGTGCCATTATGAACTTAGATGTTTGCACTAAATGCATATATACTTTTTGTTTTTGTAAAGTAAAATACCTTTTCACAAAAAATTAATAAAAAAACGTCTTTTTCCGGCCTTCTAACTGTATATAACTCCTTAACTTCTTATTTTTCAATTATCAGTTATTTAGCCAGGTTTATTGGCCTACCCTCACCCTCTTATGTGACAAAAAAGTGTGTGACAGACACTACATTTAGTACCTACCTTTTCTTTTCGATGCATTTTGAAATACGAAGATATTTCAGATTTTGTTGAATCATTATAAACACACTCCATGGCGTGACGAACTTCTTCCTCTATTTTATGTTTAAGACAGATGGAAATTGGAAGGTCAGAGCGATCGGAATCAAGCAGAGGATTTTCAAGCAGCTGATTGTTGATAACATCAGAAACTATATTTAAAGCGCTCCCTGACGATTTGTATTTGGTTTCATCTGATATTTCGTCATCTACGCTAAGGTTGAACCATCTTGTTGTCTCATTTTGTACCTTGTGCGTATCATCCAAATATTTGTCGTATGGAGATAAATTCATTTTTGGAGAAAGCGGCACTGAATACAGTCTTTTTTTGTGATGCATAGGCTTCGTCAAACGCGTTACATAGGGGGAATCACATTTCAAGTTTAATATTTTCGTGCGTTCTGGTGGACTCCTTTTAGGGTTTGGAGTCGGACTAGGAATCATTTTATTTAATTGTCTCAGCGTCGAAACAGTATCCAAGTGGCATATAGCAGACAGAATTATCTGTTCGTTCACTGTATACTTTTCAATTGGATGTAAACAGTTCGAGCACGTTTTTTCGTAAAATGTCTCCATTAGGACCCAAAGGAAAACTAAGTCGCTACTACGGCACATTTTAAGAGCCTGACTGACTCTGGCTCTGTCAACCAGTGGTTTAAGTCCAATGGCTAGTAAATTTTGGCAGCATCGATGTACAGTTCCCTGCTCTAGGTCATCACGTATGCTGGCATGCAGAGAATCGGCAGCAACCATTTGCGCCTCAGACAACTCGCGATACCAGCAAGGGACTTCATCATCTTTAAGAAATTCTCTGAGCACAGCTTTCTCTAAATTTTTCTTCCTTTTCTTTTCATTCTCGTATCTTATTAATTTATTCTGCGCTTTTTGAAATCTCGATTCGATTTCGAATCTTTCAGCATCATCTGTTGTAATAAAGGTCTCATCTTTCGTATTACAACAATGCGATACTCTGCCCACTGTTTTCATTGAGGAACTAATGCAACCGAAGTTATGTTGGGCCTAGCTTATATTTAGTATGATATAATGCAATAAATTTTCACAAATTTAGTAAAAAAATATGTCAAACGAAAATAGAACTTTGGTTTAAACAATAATTTATTCGAATGACGCAAGTAAAAAAAACCTTGCCTACTGTTAAAAAGGAAGAATCTAGTGTCTTAAAAAATTTGTTGATTGGGCGGATTGAGAAGTAAAGATCTCGTCACGGATAGCGGTCAAGATTGGTGCTATGAAAATTTTTGTTGTAAATGGCACAAAACAAAGTGCATCACCAAACGAACAATCCAAAATAAAACTTGGTGGTTTTGCAGGATATTTAAATTCCGTTTGAAAATATAGGGTAGACGCATTATCAGTTCAAATAGAAACTAGTAAATAAACCAATTAGCAATTAGCATCGAAGATCAATTAAAGACCTGGAGATGGTGTCTATCTGGATGCATCGAATGGTAGGTGGGCTCTTTCTCTTGAAAAGCATGCTTCTGTTTTAGGCAGAGATTTTTGCTATCTTGAGAGCTACTTGCTGAGCGATTGATGAAAGGTACAGTCGTAAACCTATCAATATTTGCAGCGACAGTCGGATGTGGCCAGGCACACAAAGGTTTTCCATTTCCTCCTAAAAAAAATTAGGAAAGTTTACAGAGCCATGCCAGGCATGTTGTGTGGACACAGCCTCCTTCGAGGACATATACATCGAAAAAGTGCTGCGCCGGATAACGTTTACAAATCCTGTTTAGAAGAAGCTGACTCTATGGAGCATTTTTTGCGAATGCCCTTTCTTTTCTCCTATCGTTGAACCTGGAGTTTGTTAAGAAATGGGGGAAACAATGTTAGACTGAGGGTATTTTGCAAGTACAATGGGCTCTTCTAGCTTGATTTCTTAGAGATGCCAGGCGCCTCTCGCCTAATCCCCACACACATCATAGTAAACTACACAAAATATCAAGATTAACAAGACGATGAAGAGCGTAAAAAATTAATATCATAACAATTCATCAATTTCTCGAAACTGACTAGAAATTTTATGGTCATAGTGAAACCTATCTCGCTTGAAGTTACCAACGAAATGATCAGAATGGGCGGACAAAATTTTAAAGGAGCCCGATATCGATACAATCAAGATTAGGATTCTCCGACTAATTTTTAAATAACTTGTTAAAAAATTCATACGGCTGAGCTAAACGAGGAAATAACCAACCTCCATCGTTTCATCCGTACTAACTAAAATTTCGAAACTCTATTTACAAAGCAAAGGAGGGAAACAAATAAATAGAACGCCTTTTATGAAGTAGTAGGAGGTAAATTTAGAATCGATATGTCACCATTGACGTAGGTTCACCCAACATGGCTGAAAGTTTTAACGTTACACGGTACTATTGGTTTCAGCTCCTGCATAAATATCTGACTCATAAGAGGTGATCAAAGTATTTTAAACTAAGGAGCATAAATAAAAGGTTTAGGCTGCATTACGATTACACCGATAAATACTGCAGAAAAGGGGCAGAACTTGAATTCTTTATAGAATTAGAAATGACTAAATCCTTTAGCCATTCCTAATTCCTACATTCGTAGCAATTTTTTCCAGGTTGTTCTTGAAATATTCTTGTGTGATTTCGCAATTGAATTTGGTTCATATTACTGTAAATGCCACTACTAAATTAAACATTAAATGATCGCATCATTCCTTCTACTTATATGATCGGAGTAGCCTGACACTCCAAGTAGTGGGTATGGAACATATTCTTAGGATGAGAGTCTTAATAAGCTGCCAACGGCTTCTATAACAAAACCTTATGTTGCGCTTCAACAGTAATGTTCATTTACGAACATATAATCTTTTTGAAATATTTCGCTTAAACGCAAAGTCTTTTCGTTTATATGCATAGTAGTCGTTGACCTTCGTTCATGCGAGTATAGTTTATTCAATTGTATGTAGCATCAATGAGAGATAATTCTAAGACATTCAGTACAGATTCACTGTTTGTGATCTACACTTCGGCTTATTTTATGACCGTACAGTTGCAAGCGGCCATAAATAAGTCTATTTACGTTTGGATTCGAAGAACTTTTCGGTAAGCTTAAATTGACCAATCTAATATACGTGCAAAAGTAAACAGTATTGCTAAGCTTTAATTTCAGTATTCGTTTCATATGACGACTAAACTATTGTCAACTTTGTTTTCCAAAACCTCCTTTTCTACTTTCTGCCTTGACTCGACTGATGATTACTTTGATTTGCAGGCTACTATGGCGTTCATTGAATATTCGTTTAGTTAAATTCGTTAACGTAGTGGTCATATATATGGGAAAAAAATGTGCTTATTGTTCGAATCCGCGACTTTTATTTTTCGGATGTTTGACGTAGTATTCAATCATGAGGCAACAGAATCAGGGCAGCTAGAGAGTTTCATAAGTAAATGACAGTTTAACATAGGGTGACCAGACAAGCTTAAGGATTTTACGGTACACTGTTTAGGAAAAACGTGATTTCAGAAAAAAATAACAAATCATTAATGTGCCCTTCGATTTTATATTCCTTAAAATGTCTTGTTTTTCAGTCAAGATACATTAAAATTACATTTGATGTGAAGTTACATTTCTGCTAAACATCTTTTTTGCATAAAGAAAATAATATCCCAACATTAATTCTTTCTCATAGCTTCCTGTGTTTAAACTTTTTGCAATAGACAAAAAGTTTTTCGTCCAACTTATTTAAGTCGATGTCAAGCTGAAACTTCGCAGCAATATTATTAAGGTCTTGAAAAGTTAAGTTTCCCGTAAAATGAAGACACTGTACTATGTTCAAGTAATTTTCAGTAAAATGAAATGTGCTTTTTGAATAACCCAGATCATTTTCTTGTCATCAAATAAAAATGTTTATAAACTGATTTGATTCGTGGCGATATTTCAACCCAAACAACTTTTCAGTGATTCTTTGCTTTAATTTCATCTTTAAGGCAGACATTACTTCAAACATTTCCCCTACACATATTAAGTATTATTTAAATAGAGAATTTTGACGTTGATGACTCGCAAAATAGTTAAGGGCCGACTATCCGTTTGCACGATTGATCGCACAATGTTAGAGATGTTATCTTAAAATTGTGATACCTTTAAAAGTACCCATGATTTAAAAATATTTTTTTTTCAATTTTACTCTACGTTTATTTTCAAAAAAAAATACGTTATTTTTGTTTGAATACACTGAGTATTGATGATGCAGTTAGTACTCGCTAAATTTTAGCACTTGAAGTTTATACATTTTGGCGTTCAGAAGATTTTTGTTTTTCAAAAAAAAGCAACCACATGCATACGTGCTTGTGTGCTTTTATGCAAAAAATTAATTTGAATAAGGTTTACAAATTAAAACGTAAAAAAAAACATTTATTTTGCATGAGATAAACTCATGGAAAAATTCTATCTGTTGATTGATTTTTTTTTTTTTGATTATCTTTTCAGGGAGTTGGAACAGAAAAGACATGGATCGAAAACATGCCAGTATTCCAGATTATGGTATGCAATCTAAATACGGCTTGAAAAATTCAGATATGCAGCAACCATCTTCAACGAAGGATGGAATGTTCAAGCAAGTAAGCTAGTATGCGAAGTTGCCACAGCAACGACATGAAATTGTTTATACATTGTTCGATACATTGAAATTAAGATACTTTATATCAGTGCAAAATGTAATAGTCATACTTCCAATTATTTAAAAGTACATGCTTAACGATAAGTTGCAATAGTTAATTTGGTTTTGCCAACCATTAAAATACGTTAGATTGCTCTAATTCCACTTTTGCAGAGAGCCGCTTTTTCTTCTACTCTTTTGATATCCAAGCCCTTTAATTAAACCAATAGCTTTCAATCCTTTTCCTGATATATATCTGAATGTAGATGTCCATATTTGACTTTTAAAAATTGAGATGGTCAAGGCTCTTCTTTAGAGAAAGATTTTACTGGGAAACAGTAATATGTGATGAAAAATTATGTTGAGTGCCTTTCAATTGAAAAGTCCTGCTGTTATAGAAAAAAGGTACAAGCCCTAAAGTATGTATATGAGTATTAACTACGTGTACAGCTGTTTCGTTTTATCATCAAGAGTTGTTCAAGTACTTGAAAGTACCATAGCTCTAATAGGTATACTCAAAAAATAATTTATTGAGTATGCAGCTAAGGAGCTTAAATACTTATTATTTAATTTATCACATATATTTACCAAATTTTGAATGAATTGTTTTTACTTTTTCTTTTATTCAAGATCATTATGACAGTAGCTGTTTTGGTTATGGCGGCAGCTTGTGGAATGCCTATTGGATATTCTGCTGTTCTACTACCTCAACTTTACAACACTTCAGAACATTTATCAATGGACACTGAAATCAGCTCATGGTTTGGTATGTACGATATTTTGATTGTTTCAATTTGATTTTGATATGGGTATTTTGCATGTAAACTGAGTTTTTTGTTTTTATCATTCAATTTACATTTTGCATGAATCGAATGCAAAGCAAGTCTTAGTGAAAAAATTTCGGAACCCCCCAAAAAATGGTTTTAAAATAAGGCTTTAACTGACGCGCTGCTTTCGATGATTATATTGGACTTCGTAGTATCTTAATTAATAATTAAATAATAGCTGTGTTTAATGACACCGAAAAAAAGCATATATATATATATATATATATATATATATATATATATATATATATATATATATATATATATATATTATATTATATTAGATTGGACTTCGTAGTATCTTAATTAATAATTAAATAATAGCTGCGTTTAATGACACCGAAAAAAAAAGCAGAGCATCTCAAGGCAAGTTAGAGTAGAGCAGTTCTCAAAAAACCTAGAGCAACTTAGAGCATCATGGAACCTTTTCAGGCAATAAGTCTCAAATTTATTGCTTGTCAGAAGTTCAACCTGTCAGTTCACTATTTAAAAAAAATCTGTTTCAGTCACATTTTTTTTGCTGACAGTTCTCAGACAATTGGCAAACAGCTGGTTGTCTGCTCGAAGTTGCTCTGCCAAAAAAGGTAGAGCAGAAAATCGTGCTCTGAATTGCTCTAGTTTTAACTTACAGCAGGCTCATGAAACGCAAACCAGAGCAACTTCGGGCAAGTTAGAGCAAACGAATTGCTCATGAAACACATTTTTCTGAAATATCTCAACCTAGAGCAGCTCATTAAACACAGCTAATATGCATCAGAGAAATAGATCTACAAATCGTTGTTCATCCCGTTTTTTATCAACTTGAAATGCGGTGGCGAATTTTTCGAACATGCAGTACCTAAATCAATCTCGTAACGAATTAGTGTAAGCTAGAAAATGCAATTAAATTTTTGCAAAAGTTAGAGCACTCAATTTCACACACGAAATGGTGTTATTTAGTTCAAACTATTCAAATATGAAATTCACTATAAAAAATTCACCTCACACTCAAAACAGTATTGCATTAAATACTTTATATTTCCACTGTATTTAAATCATCCGCTTGCAGCAGTGGTTGCTGAACGCGACTATCGTTGTTCGACTGATCTTATTGCTCGTGTATCACTGCATCTTTTAAAGGAGATGCTAGCGGCACGCGGATTCCTCCGTCATCTAGTGGATTCTTCTGATTTTGAGATCGAACCCTGTAGCTTACATTGCTTTAGCTTCTAGCATTCGATCCATTTCTGTAGTTTCTTGCAAGCTAACTTCAACAACTTACAGTCTAGGTTCATCTCAGGTCCTTTGATTGTCGTTCGAACGACGACTTGAGGTCTGTTAACTGTTCTGTCATATTTTTCTGTGTCTACATCAGTATGTGTATAAGGGCATTCCCGCAGTCTTCATTTCCATTGTCTTCACCTTCTGCATCACCTTTCATGTTTGGAAACTCGAACGTTTCAAGATCCAGTTATTACGACACTAGTATCCGTTAAATGTCTCAAATAGTCAAAAACCCTTGTTTCTGCCATTTTCTTGCTCCACTGCCAGGATGTTCTGGTCAATCTTTGCTCAGTCGTTTGAACAGACATGATCCTACTCCCTGTTCTTTTCGTTCCTATTTTTCCTTTATTCGATTACAAATGAGTAATGCGATTTTAGTGTGGCAGGAATAAAAATTCAGTGATATTTTAGTGACTGGTCGCATATTTATAAATACCCAATTTAATATTCGAATCAATTTGTTTAAACATTGTTCTGCTTTTATAATCCAGTATGCATTCATAAAATGAACACCGCGTCTTCCATATATTCAGGAAAATATACTTGTCTCTATCTTAAATATATCTTAACACCTACTCCTAAATTTTCAATGCATGGTTGGCTGGCTATATGTCTCGGAAACAGCAAAAAATGCTTAAACTTAATTTTGCTTTACATAATAGCATGGAAATTATATACATATATGTATGTGTGTATTACATTGACATACATGCTTTGATGAATCAAAACTGCATACTTTTTTTGCAGCAAGTCTTCATAGTCTGGCCACGCCTATTGGGTCTTTTACATCTGGCTCTACTGTAGATATTTTGGGCCGCCGAAGATCCTTGCTATTATCAACAGCACCTCTTCTAGTTGGATGGATTATATTAGCAACAGCACAATCACACTCAGCTCTGTTGGTAGGAAGATTCACTGCTGGAGTTGCTGTTGGTTTTATAGGGCCATCCGCGCAGGTAGAACCAGAACTTTATATTTTGCATATACTCAAATCTTCTTTTTTTTAAAATATATTCTATTATGTAAAATCTTGCATTCGCCAAAAAACCCCGCTACTTGCTGTTTGATCAATTCAATGTAAATATCAGTCTCAAATCCATAAAATACCCCAAAGTAACAATGATAAAAAGTGAGTAAGAAAAGTATAGTTTCATAATAATCTTACATATTTAATTGAGTATTTGGCTAGACTCAAATACTTTTTTTCCGGAATTATTTGGAGCTCTTAAAATTTTCGAAATTTAATAAGCTTTCGGATGGTGATGCGGTTGTGAAAAATCTGCTAAGATAAAAAAAAATGGACACTTTTGTTGAAGTTCGAAGAATGATTTATTTTTCTGTTCTGTGGTCATCTGTAAGTTCAACCCAAACTAACGTTTTTGAGCAGATTCCAAAATGATTTCTTGAATTTTGAGTCAGGTTATCACCGATGTTATCACCCTAGCTGTAATCCGCGTTTTGAAGGCGAAACGAGAAAGATCAAGAACCTGAATTCCTCAAGAGTAGGCTAACCAGGCGTAGTAAAAGACTGATCGATTCGTTTTTTTAGATTATCATTCTTTAATTGAAAGGTTACACTTATAACTTTGTTGCAGATGATCCCTTTGATCTCTTTTGCTTGATTTGTAAGTTTTAATTCTTTTGAGTGTGGTTTAGCGTGATTTACAGGTATGATATAGGTGATTCAAACTATTTCTTTCCAATTGCTTATTTATTGGAAAGAGACAAAAAGAATATAATCTTTCATAAAAACTTTGAAAAATGCACCTGATTACAAGTTTTGAAAAGTTTATTTAATGTACATATAAAATTGACAGCTCTGTTTAGAATGGATTGCTCTGTTTTAAAGAAACTGAGACTAAGCTACTAAAACATTTTAAATCATTGATAAGAAAATTAATTAACAATTTCTCAGATTGTGTTTTAATCTGACTATTTATCTACCAGCTTGAGAGCATTTCTTTCTGTTGGAATCTGTACTTGATAAAAACCAGCAATGCTTTGACTATTTCTAATAAAACTAAGCGAATCAGTCAATTTTTTTTACAGATTTCATAGCTAACATGTCATTTTTGCTGCATAAAACCTTATATTAATACTTAGCATAAAATGCCAATATTCCATAGAAATTTAGTTAGAGGTAGTATCGAAAGCAGCGTTGGCTTTTCATTTGTAGCTTAGCCCCATTATCATCTTTCGTTTCAAAATAAAAAGGAACCTATGTGTATTTTAATTATATGCAACATAAAAAACATTTCATAGAAGCGAATCAAACTATCAAAATATTTTGCTCACCTGTTTTTAAAATCATTTAGTATCTTTTTGTTTTGTTCGTCTTATTCAAACCTCCTTGTATTTCATTATTCAAATTCGTATGATTCCATTCAAGAGAACTTTTAAATATAATTTTTATATGCATCCATTGTTATTAATATCCTTCATATGATATAACAAATAATAAAGAGTTTTGGGGCACACAGTAATTGAGCATAAAATGCTAAAATTCTATCTTGTATAACCAGATAACTCACTTCTTCAGGGTGTTCCTAAATTCGTTTAGGTCTAGATCAAGCTGACATACGTGTCTCCACAGTTTTAAGTCAATTAGAGTTTTTAATTTTCGGCACAATTAAACAATAATTATCACAAAAAAGCTTTATTTCAAAATATGTGAATGTAGTATCACTCACCGTTTAGCAAGAAATAAGTGTTATTGGTTTTGCACCCTATCAAAGTAAACACTAATGCTCCTAAAAGTGAATAGCATAAAACAATTCACTTGAATATGTACAAATAGATCTTAAAAGTTTACTTTACGCTTTATAAAATTCAGTGGCTTTGCAAAATTTCATTATGGCTCAAAAACCATGCTCATTCAACCACAAGCCAGCAAATCCTACATGTTATGTTTCCCTTTCAGATATTAATCGCCGAAATAGCCGAGCCAAGACTGCGAGGAATGCTTGTTGGAGCGCCTTTTGTAGCATATTCAATCGGAATTCTATTAGTCTACACACTCGGTTTCAAATTTCACTGGCGAACAGTAGCATGGTTGGGTATTATTTTACCTATTGTTGGTGGATCCGCATTA
The DNA here is from genome assembly GCA_963978885.1 of Nemotelus pantherinus. Taxonomy (NCBI): domain Eukaryota; kingdom Metazoa; phylum Arthropoda; class Insecta; order Diptera; family Stratiomyidae; genus Nemotelus; species Nemotelus pantherinus. The sequence goes on from OZ022263.1 coordinate 238,246,097, forward strand.
TACTTTACACCTGAAAGTCCAACATGGCTTATTAAAAAGGGATTAACGAAACGTGCAACTTCTGCTTTATTGTGGCTTCGGGGAGACGAAAATATCGCGGAGTTGGAGTTGAATGAACTAGTGAAAAGGCAGATGCTCGAACATTCGAGCGATAAAGCTACAAAAAAACGCTCTAGCTCCATTATGAAGTCTCTTATTATCATAAATGGTTTCAATTTGTTCCAAATTTGCTCGGGGACATTTTTAATTGTTTTCTATGCGGTTGATATTTTAACAGAAACTGGTGCCTATTCAGATAATATGCTAGCTGCGGTAATAACAGCCGTTGTTCGTTTAGCATTCACTGTCTTGTTTTGTACGCTTCTATTGCTAATACAACGTCGAACCATGGTGCTTTTTTCAGGCGTAGGCTCAGGCATAAGTGCGGCAGCGATTTCAATCCATGCATTTCTCCGACGTGGACATCTAACCATAATTGATTCTTATATATCAGGAATATGCATGTTAGTGTACATAGCGTTCAACACGGGCTTCTTAATTTTACCGGGTATTATGATTGGGGAGCTGTTGCCAGTGAAAATTCGAGGATTTGTTGCCGGATACATATTCGCAGCGTTCAATGCTATGCTGTTTTGTTTGACAAAAATATTTCCATATTTGCAAACCACTTTCAAAACGTACGGGCTCTTTGCCATGTTCAGTGCTGCAAACTTTGCTGCATCCACACTCATGTATTTAATGCTTCCGGAAACAAAATATATGACTTTGTCTCAGATTGAAGAGTATTTTCAAGGTAAAAATTGGTTGTGACCCAGGCGACACCAGAACCTATTCAAAGCAGTTTAATAAAAGTTGAAATATAAATTTCAAATATTTTGTAAAATAATCTGTCAAATTAAAAATCATTCTTGCCAAAAATAGCATGTGTTCTTCCGATTTTTTGATTGAAGTGTTAAATAAGAACCTTCACGCTGAATAAAAGTATTGGTCAAGTCAAAATCGCAGATGTTTACAAATTTCAGTGAAAATATTAGACGAAATATATTTCTTCTCGATTGACATTGAAAGTCTGTCTGCAGTTCATCTCACAAATTTATTTCAAGCATAATGGAACTCATTACCTTTCGTTTTAAAATAAGACAATATTAATGATGAAAAGAATTGCGTCCAGTCTAATATCTTTTATAATGCTTTAATATCATACAAATAAATCGTTCTTTTCATATACCTAGCAATCTAAAAAATTTGCTGCCATTAGCAGTTCTAATGCAATTTCAGGTTGAATGGGAAACTCCGGAATTTCCGTTGAGCTGTTGGTGTATCGCACTTTATAAGTGAAGTACATGCACACTTTTTGTAAAACATGTGATCTGAAATGAAGAAAGGTGTTATTAGCGAATAGAATTTACGTTGAGGCTGCTGCTGAAAATATTGTAGCTGTTATAAACGGAAATGATCAGGTGAAAGAGATATTTCCAAAATGAGCATAAAAAATTAATGTAATGAAAGACTTACATATCGTCGCTGTAAAATCAAACCGGCATATCTGCAAAATGCATATTTTTCACCAGAGCGCTTTAAAGTTTTCGCGTGTGGGCTGTTTCCTCGTAAATGCATGCCGGCACAGCACCATTAGACGGATTTTTATTCAACTATACGATATGCCGGTGCGACATAAAAATAGAGGGGGAAAAAAAATTTTTTTGATCTCAAAAACTCAATTTTTGCAGATATGCCGGTTTGATTTTACAGCGACGATATGTTGCCTCAACTCGACTACGTGCTCCCCATAGCCGTTAAGAAACTTTTACCGATATATATCTGACTGCTTCGTAAAGTTAGTTTGTGTCCTGGCGAACATGACTTAACAATAAATTTGTCTACTAACCACTCATAATAAATAAAATACCATAGGTGGCTAGTACTCTCCCTTACACAAATTACACGAGAATTAATAGGACTAACCGATTTCAAATTATTAGATGCACACGGATTGTGCTTATTGAATTGAGTGACGGAAGTTGTGGAGCCAAGGTATTTGTAAGGTAAATTTAAGACTAATTATATTTCCCCAAAGTTAATTTTCACTACTGTATGACACTTATTGATAATTACATCATTTTAGTTACAGTATAGAATACTTACGGTATTTCTCGAAAATTCACCTCATTTGCTTCGTTTTCGGCAAATTGACCAGGTCCTGATAACATGGCTTTGATGGTTCCCGAAGTTAATGCGTGCTCGCGTTTCACAATAAATTCGTGTCCATCAGATGAAATAAGTTTAACATACATCGCATCTGGACCTTCACAGCCTCCAAAAACCCTATCGGGACGTTGTTGGTCTTCCATGCTTTAAACACTTAACTTTTCTTATCGTGCGTTCTCTCGATAAAATTCCCACAACGAACTATATTAACATCACTGTAGGAGCACAAATGGAGTAGGAACTGACAAGCCCAAATTGATAGAGAATAATCTCCCGTTGATATAGAAGAGAGTGGATGAGCGATATTGTAGATGTAAATCAAAAGGTCTGTTCTCGTACTTGAATCTATTATAATATATTATAGCTGTGTTTAATGAGCACGAAAAAAAAGCAGAGCATCTCAAGGCCAGTTATAGTAGCGCGGCTGTCAAAAAAAGTCGAGCAAACTAGAGCAATTGAGAGGCAAAAAAAAGTCGAGCAAGTGAGAGCAGCTGAGAGGCAATTCTCAAAATTCATTACTTGTCAGAAGGTCAACCTGTCACTTCACTAACAAAAAACTGCACTTCTGTGACAATTTTTTGTTGGAAGTCGGTTCTCTGACAGTTGGAAAACAGCTGGTAGCTTGCTCGAACTTGCTCTACCAAAAAAAGTAGAGTAAAAATCGTGCTCTAAAGTGCTCTAGTTCAACTTAGAGCAGACTCATGAAACACAAATCAGAGCAACTTCGGGCAAGTTAGAGCAGCCGAATTGCTCATTAAACACATTTTGTTGAGATATCTCAACCTAGCTCAACCTAGAGCAGCTCATTAAACACAGCTTATAATAGATTCGCAGCAAGTCGTTTTCGTACTTCTGCTGTGAGCCAAATTTTGCAGCAAAAAGAAGCCAGCTGCCAAATTCTGTTACTGCTGAAGTACGGGAACAGACCTATTGATTGTAATGTGCCAAATAGATATTGGCCGAGCCCAGGCGAGATTTGGCGAGCCCGAGTGTGTGGACGGTCCAGACGAGCGACTTTGATAGGGCTCGCCGGCGCTCGTGCCACATCCGATCGGAATGGATTTTGAGCACGAGTCAAAGCGATTTCGGACGAGCTGTCAAATGCAGTCCACATGTTGGCGGTCTCGTCTGACTTCGGCTCGCCTGGCCTCGGCCAATATGTATTTCCCACATAATGTGGAAAATACATATTGGCCGAGCCCAGGCGAGCCGAGTGTGTGGACGGTCCAGACAAGCGACTTTGACTGGTGTCACAGGCGCTCGTGCGACTTCCGATCGGAATGGGTTTTGGGCACGAGCCAAGGCGATTCGTGACGAGCTGTCAAATGCCGTCCACATGTTGGCGGCCTCGTCTGACTTCGGCTCGCCTGGCCTCGGCCAATATCTATTTGCTACATAACGATTGTAACTGCAGCTTTACTTTCGAGCGAATATCACCATATCCTCTAGTATTATATCTAAGCCTACAGTATACGTATATGTTATTTGCATATCCCCTTCTATTATATTAATGGCTACAATCACGGCTGACGATTGTATTTCTGCAGTTCGTATTTTTATATTTAAAATTCTTCCGATAGTGCCATAGTGATATCGATTTCGTCTCATGCCACAATATTTGATTCTCAACGCGGGCCGAATAAGCTCCCTTAAGTTCAAATAAAGCGGGTTCAAAATTTCGACATAACCTGGCAGTATTCAATCCGAGCCAGCGCCGAGAATATCTTTGATATTATATGCTGGCATTGCATATAGGATGTACCAGGACCCAATTGAAAAGGATAGTGTGATTGTGGGTGCGATAGGAGACAAAGTGTTGACAGGAAACATGGTAAATGTGGGCGAGGTACTAACTGTGAAGATTGGTCGAAAGACTGTTTCGGTGGCGATTCATAGAAGTGGTAGTTTAATGCTTGGTAAGACCCACAAACTAGAATCTAGTAAAATTGATCTCTATTATTTTTTGCGTGAGATTATGAACTGGAATAGATTAAGGTATTGCCTGTTTAAGTTCTTGCTTAAGCACGAATATCACTTGGTTCTGATGGTGGGTCCAAATCAGATTGAACCTTTGGACTACCGGGGGTTCGCAAACGGCACGCTTAGCCAGATGTATATAACAAATGCTATATTTTTTAGAAACCGGCTTGCATCTCTTGTGGTACGAGAAAAAGCAGAAGCTTTAGACCTGCTATCATGGCTGTCAACTTTGGGAGGTGGATATTCAGCTCTTGGCGACTCTAACAATAGATGTGTAGGCACGTGCGACTTTAGTTAACATCGGAAACTAACTGAAGTGAATTATAGGCAGAAATAGCGCGTAAAATATCATTGAATCAGCTTGCTCTGGGGATAAAAATTGGAGATCCCCTGCTACAGTCTAGATGCAAATTGTTTTACAGCATATCCCTGATTCAGGTTGGGAAGTTATCCATGGCGAAGCGTATAATACTTTCTGAATATCGGTTTGCAATCAGTCTTCGGCAGAAGGACTCTCAGCTAATCAAGATGTGCCAAGGGATATGGCTCAAATGGCGATATGCTTATGAAACGAAAAGCAGGAAAAAAAATTGCAGTGAGTCGGATTTAGAATAAAACAAATTTAATTAATGCGTGCCTTTAATTTTCTTTACATATTTCCAACACTCACTTGAAATTACATGGTCCATATGTGGCAGATTTCCTTCAATAATCGCTTTAATTTTGGCAGTAACAAGCAAAAGGCGCTAGTTAAATCTCTAATCGAAGAAAACTCGAGATTGAAATTAAATAGCAGGATTCTTTTAATTTGATTTTATCTACATAATTAAAGTCAGCATGAGGGTTCTCTGTACGTCTTGTAAGTGTACTCTAATGCTTGCGTTACTTGCATCACATCTCCTTCAATACTTGCCGCCCAATTTTCAACATCACCGATCTCCTAAAATGAAATTAAATTGAAAAAAAGATTTCCTTTTCAAATCTTTACCTTAAGGATGCCGCAAAACTTTTCAATCAGTTCAAGCCACTGCTGCGTCTGTTGTGAAAAATTGGTCGCTCCATTATGTAGTTGCTTCGCTTCAACATCAAGCCTCTTTTGATTTAAGTAAGACTGTGCGACTCTGTTTGAAAAATCAATATATAATGAATTGTAAACCACGCAGCCGCCTTGAACATTTGTTGATCGAAATAATACGCACAATAACGGGACCTTCATAGCCAAGTTATTTTTATAAAAATACATGACGAACATAATATTGGCTGAGAATCATTTAGCAATTTTATTTTTATTAAAAAATCATCAAAATCGAACGAGTGTAATTTAATAATATCTGTTAGTGACTGCAGTTAATGTGATTTGCCACATGCAATTACATGAGTTCTAAATTTCAGTGCACTGCAAGCCAATGTAATTCAGGCTTGAAGTATCGTGATTCAAAACATTCCAATGCAGTACGCCTATTAAGGCCTCCTATTAATTCGAATTCCATCACATAAGCGTCTTAGACTTAACGTACAGCAATTTGAAATAATTATTACTAACCCAACGTTCAAATGCTCCACTAGTGCCTGTGTTAACTCATTTGCTGCATTCACAACTTGGGCTTTTTTAACGTCTGCAATGAGAGCGTCTTACACACGAATAGCATTAATTGCATGTACCTTGGGTCTCCCTGAATTGCTCGTGCGCGGCAGCACGGTTTTTTAGCATCGCGGACAGCATTGCGAAATATTGCTAACTCTTACGGTCGAACTTTACAAACCAGTGCTAAAAATATTTTTCTTTACGCTGGCTGGTTTACTCTTGCAAGGAACCCGGGTTGGATTTGTCCAAAACCCAGCACTAGATAAATAATATCAACTGTCAAGAAGACACTTGTGTAGCCACAGATATAATACTAAAGGATATGGTCATAGCGGTCATAGCAAACTAGAGGTCTGTTCCCGGACTTTCAGTCACTGAATTTTCCTGAATTTTCCTGAATCATGTGGTGGGGGAAATTCATGAAAATTACGGGAACGCTCTCATTGCATTTCCTGAAAATTGACAAACAAAAGTGTCAGTTTTCGGTTTTTGGAAGAACAATAGTGATTGTACGGTTATCCTGAGCGGTGATAAATTATCGCCACAAAAATATTCGACCTTCATAGCAAAATTACGCAAAAAATATGTTGCTTGCCGCACACATTTGAAACTATTTACTCGCACCACACCATTTGACACTTTTCAGTATTTTTCAGTAGCTCAGACCCTACTGAATTTTACTGAGAGAGGGGAAATTTTCAGTTTTCAGTAAAACGGAGTACGGGAACAGCTTCATTGCAATTAATCGCGATTAATTGTAATTAATGGTGGTACGGGAACAGACCTTAGGTCTGTTCCCGGACTTTCAGTCACTGAATTTTCCTGAATTTTCCTGAATCATGTGGTGGGGGAAATTCATGAAAAGTACGGGAACGCTCACATTGCATTTCCTGAAAATTGACAAACAAAAGTGTCAGTTTTCGGTTTTTGGAAGAACAATAGTGATTGTACGGTTATCCTGAGCGGTGATAAATTATCGCCACAAAAATATTCGACCTTCGTAGCAAAATTACGCAAAAAATATGTTGCTTGCCGCGCACATTTGAAACTATTTACTCGCACCACACCATTTGACACTTTTCAGTATTTTTCAGTAGCTCAGACCCAACTGAATTTTACTGAGAGAGGGGAAATTTTCAGTTTTCAGTAAAACGGAGTACGGGAACAGCTTCATTGCAATTAATCGCGATTAATTGTAATTAATGGTGGTACGGGAACAGACCTCTTATTTCTTGCTGCTCTCTGGCATAGATATAAAAGAAGTGGCCTAATCGTGTGCCTTTATAGGTCTGTTCGCATACCTGGATCTATTATAATATATTAAAATTGGTTACTCTTGCTGCAAGCCAAATTTTGCCACAAAAAGAAGCCAGCTGCAAAAATCTGTTGCTGCTGCAGTACGCAAACAGACCTTATTTTACTTACTTAAGGTCTGTTCGTGTACTTTCAGACACTGAATTTTCCTAAATCATAGGTCTGTTCCCGTACTACGATTAATTACGATTAATCGCGATTAATTGCAATGAAGCTGTTCCCGTACTCCGTTTTACTGAAAACTGAAAATTTTCCCTCTCTCAGTAAATAGGTCTGTTCGCGTACTTTCAGTCACTGAATTTTACTGAATTTTCCTGAATCATGTGGTGGGGGAAATTCAGGAAAAGCACGAAAACGCTCTCATTGCATTTCCTGAAAATTGACAAACAAAGGGGTCAGTTGTCGGTTTTTCGGAGAACAAAAGTTATTATAAAGTCATCCTAAGCGGCGATAAACTATCGCCACAAAAATAATCGTCTTTCATAATAACATTACGCCAAAAACCGTTTGATAGTTTTCAGTATTTTTCAGTAGCTCAGATCCTACTGAATTTTACTGAGGGAAAATTTTCTGTATTCAGTAAAACGGAGTACAAAAACGGCTTCATTGCAATTAATTGCAATTAATCGTAGTACGCGAATAGACCTAATTTCACCGCTGAAGCACACTGCGACGTCGTCTACCGCAGTCAGGCCATAAGCCAGGCGCAGCCAAGCTGTCAGTTGAGTTGACCATATGGGTTTTCCATAGCAGCGAGCACACCAAGTCGCAGCTATGCGCAGCCAGGCGCAGCTCAGGTCGAAATGGTTGGGTAAACTGGACTTAATGCCCCACACCCGGGAAATTCCGCCACCAGAGGACGAAAAGGTGGTAGAAAGGTTGAAAAAATGAAGAAAAACAGACAAAATTATACAAAAAAATAAAAAAGAAGGTAAAACAATTAAGAAAAAGAAAAAAAAAGAAAAGAAGCCCCAAAAGCAAACGCACAACCACAAAAACACAAACATATTAGCCCGACATCTATCGGCGAGATTCATGCAACAGCTGTGTGGGGCATCAAGCCCAGTTTTACCAAATGGTTTCAACCAATGCCTTCTAGAAGTACGGGCCGTCAGGCTACGTAATCGTTGTCGATGTGACGTCATGGCGTCAAACCATTTTACATTTCCACGAGGCAGTGCCGACACACACCGAGATTTCACATGCGGTTTTTTAGCTAAAATACGAATAAAACGTTAGTTTTTTGTGCGTGGACGCGTTATAATAATAATATTTAGCCATAACTTTCATTTTGTATCGACCAATTGTATCGCGATAGTAAATCGACACGGAACATCACATAACCTAACAACACCTGATAAACATTTCGTCGCGAATTTTTCTAATTATGCCGCACGCACCGCATTAATATGTGTTTAAGCTGTTCACTAGCACTGTTTCGCATGTTACCACTTAGTTTTCATTAAACTCACTTTAGCATAACCCGTACAATTAACATTTTCCCGCGGACGTCCCATAAGACTACGTGTGTTTTTCGCGACATTTGGTCGGATGCTCTGACGTCATCATTCTGCATTACGGCCCGTACATATAGAAGGCATTGTTTCAACTTTTGGGTCTTGATGCCCCACACCCGAGAAATCCCACCACCAGAGGGCGAAAAGGTGGTAGAAGGGCTGAAAAAATGAAGAAAAACAGACAAAATTATACAAAAAAATAAAAAAGAAGGTAAAACGGTCAAACTGGACTTGATGCCCCACACAGCTGTTACATGAATTTCGCCGATAGATGTCGGGCTAATATGTTTGTGTTTTTGTGGTTGTGCGTTTGCTTTTGGGGCTTCTTTTCTTTCTGTTTTTCTTTTCCTTATTTTTTTTTTTTTTTCTTTTTTGTCTTCTTTTTTCTGTTTTTCTTCATTTTTTCAGCCTTTCTACCATCTTTTCGCCCTCTGGTGGTGGAATTTCCCGGGTATGGGGCATCATGTCCAGTTTACCCGGTAAAACAATTCAGAAAAAGAAAAAAAAAGAAAGAAAAGAAGCCCCAAAAGCAAACGCACAACCACAAAAACACAAACATATTAGCCCGACATCTATCGGCGAGATTCATGCAACAGCTGCGTGGGGCATCAAGTCCAGTTTTACCCACCAAATGTCACTTTTTCGCTCGAAAGAATCAATGCCTTCTATATGTACGGGCCGTAATGCAGAATGATGACGTCAGAGCATCCGACCAAATGTCGCGAAAAACACACGTAGTCTTATGGGACGTCCGCGGGAAAATGTTAATTGTACGGGTTATGCTAAAGTGAGTTTAATGAAAACTAAGTGGTAACATGCGAAACAGTGCTAGTGAACAGCTTAAACACATATTAATGCGGTGCGTGCGGCATAATTAGAAAAATTCGCGACGAAATGTTTATCAGGTGTTGTTAGGTTATGTGATGTTCCGTGTCGATTTACTATCGCGATACAATTGGTCGATACAAAATGAAAGTTATGGCTAAATATTATTATTATAACGCGTCCACGCACAAAAAACTAACGTTTTATTCGTATTTTAGCTAAAAAACCGCATGTGAAATCTCGGTGTGTGTCGGCACTGCCTCGTGGAAATGTAAAATGGTTTGACGCCATGACGTCACATCGACAACGATTACGTAGCCTGACGGCCCGTACTTCCTTTAACACAACCCGTACAATTAACATTTTCCCGCGGCCGTTCCATAAGACTGCGTGTGTTTTTCGCGACATTTGTCCCGATGCTCTGACGTCATCATTCTCCATTACGGCCCGTACTTCTAGGAGGCATTGGCTCAGGCGTGAGAAAGTATGCAGTGATAAATATTTCACGATGAAAATCAATTCAGCACTTTGTTTACATATTTTGCGAACAATGGAATGTAATCGATTTGGTAAACTTTTCCGCTCGACTCTTTCGATCTCAATCCGTTTGGATGAGGTATTGTACACGTAGTTATTGATCTATATGTATCGAAAGCCAGATTGGCTCGTGGAAACCGTGGAAACCCACATTGTTGTACTTGCGGTTCAATGCACCTGAGTTGAGTGAATTCCGTTATTTGACCGAGATGTTAGTTTGTAATCGGAAATGTGAATGGCGGTAAATTTACCATAGTATGTGGTGTATCGTTTGAAGTCAGTATTCCTGCTATTCAACTTCTGATGAAATTTAGTCACCTCATGAAATTGATTGAACGAATTGTTCACCTTTTAGTGTACTGGCGAAGTACCGGTTTTTGTGTTTCGAGTCTCCAGTTTACTTGAGTGTGAGAATGTGTTTGGATTATGCAGATAGTTAAGTTCTTGAAATACAAATGATCCTTGGAAGTGAGAACACTTACAGGTACGTCGCTTTAAAGCTTTATTTAGATTAATTTGATCGGTATTACATTTGTTTCCAAAAAAGATTTAGCTTGCACTTATTGAAAATCTTTCGTATTTGGAACACTTTCTGTATGTAGGCATTAAAATACTAATTACTTATTAGATTTTTTTTAAAATTATGTACTAGTTTTTCAAACATTTTTACATATATGTATTAAATATGTATAAAATTGTTACAAATGATGCAAGTAGAAAGTTTCCCATCTTTGCAGAAAATTGTATTAGCCGCTTCTTTTGCGTCTCTATGTAGGCTGGTTAGGATTGAAAACAATAACACTCCTATCCCTCAGTTGTTGCTCTCAATGCTACTATCCTAATTAGCTCTCGATAGAGGCGCGAAAAACGCCTAATATATTTTTCTGCTAGGATGAGAAAGTTTTCTACATTGCGAAAATTAACAAGGAACATCTCGCCCATCCTCAATTGAGGCCAATGTGTAATTACCGCGGGCAAATACTAACATGTGAAAAGACCTAATGAACCTATTCAAAAGGCCTGTTCGTGTACTTTCAGCAATTGAATTTTCCTGAATCATGTAATGGGGAAATTCATTAAAAGTACGAAAATGCTCTCATTGCATTTCCTGAAAATTGACAACCAAAAGTGTCAGTTTTCGGTTTTTGGGAGAACAATAGTGATTACAAGGCATCAATGAAAGAGAGGAAATTTGCAGTTTCAGTAAAACGGCTTACAAAAACCACTTCAATTCAAATAATTGCGATTACATAGTCTAGATGACCGACAGCGTTCCCAGTTACTTGGCTTGAAGAAGCTGGGTTGTTGTTCTTCAGTTGGGGAGGATCTTCTATAGATTCTTTGGCTGTAACCGGAACAGGCTATCTTAGCATGTTCTCCGGAAGCCAGATTAAATGAACTCGTGAAAACGGCTGACAAAATCGCAGAGAAAGTTCGCAGAGAGTTTCCGCATCGCAGTCAGAAGTGGCTGACCTCACAAATCAAGTAACCGTCCTCATCTAGCTAGTTAACCGAAACCTTCCCGTGCAGTCGCGCTCTAGGTTCCGCATAAAATTAAACTCGCAATCGTGAAACCGGAAACATGACTCGAAAGTCTTCTACTATCACTACAAATTTGTCTCTGAGGCACAAAAGTGTACTCCTTCATGCTCCTATAATGCTGGTTCCACGGAAGTTGTCGAAGAACTAAGTCTTCAGTCCTAGCCGTTGTCTAATAATTCACGACAATTTGTCTAAACGACACATGTTGCGGAATCAGTAAAAACCTACTTAGAAACGGTGAAATGGGAAGCTCTATCAGACCCACGGTATTCACTGGACATTGCTTCTTCCGGTTATCACTTGCTCCGATATATGACTCAGAGCCTGGCTGAGGAGCACTTCCATGCCTATGGAGATGCCAATAAGGGTCGCAAAACATGAGTCGTTCTTTGGGAGAAGGTTCAAGATGGGAGGAGGTAGTGGTTAGCCAGTGATGGACAACAGAACAATATTTTTTCCATGGCGTGCTCTGTACTATTTTTAAAAAATATTTCTAACAACGTGAACTTATTCAAGTCCCCAATACATATATATTATACATGTGTTTATATATAATTAAAATATTCGGTTTTTTTTAGATTTGCCCTTAAAACTGACAATGATATGTGTCCCCTTATTTTTAGGAATGCAGACTTACTTTAATTTACACTTTGTTTGGCTGAATTTATCTAAATGAGTTCGATAGCAGGAGCGGCAAGCATTATTGAAAGTGCTGCTACCTCAGCAGCTGGAAGTGTTTGGTTTATTCCTATGCTGGTTGCGGCAGTAGCGTACTTTCAATATGAAGATATTATGGACACCGAGTCTAGGCCTGTGGACATTCCATCTTCGAAAATATTAGATGAATATGATTTCATAATCATTGGGGCTGGGTCTGCAGGTGCGGTTGTAGCTAATCGACTTAGTGAAATTGAGAATTGGAATGTGCTTGTCTTGGAAGCGGGCGGAGATGAAACTGAAATATCTGATGTACCCCTGATGGCTGGCTACCTCCAGCTAAGTAAAATGGATTGGAGATACAAAACTGAACCAAGCGGTACATTTTGCCTAGGTATTAATTAATATTGTACATAAATGACATCGATTTTGATACATATTTTCATTTTAGCCATGAATAATGGTCGTTGCAATTGGCCTAGAGGGAAGGTCTTAGGAGGGTGCAGTGTATTAAACTATATGCTATATCTTCGCGGAAATAAAAAGGATTTTGATTTATGGGAAGCTCTAGGAAATCCCGGATGGGGATTTAGAGATGCTCTTTATTACTTCAAAAAGTCAGAAGACAATACAAATCCCTATTTATCGACATCACCTTATCACTCTACAGGAGGTTATCTTACAGTTGGAGAAGCTCCTTATCATACACCTTTAGCTGCTGCATTTGTTGAAGCAGGGGTTGAAATGGGATATGAGAATCGTGATTTAAATGGTGAAAAACAAACAGGTTTTATGATAGCCCAAGGAACGACGAGGCGAGGCAGCAGGTGCAGTACAGCTAAAGCGTTTTTGCGTCCAGCTAAATTACGTCCTAACTTGCACATCGCCATGCACTCCCATGTAACGAAAATAATGATCGACCCACTTACACATATTGCATTTGGTGTGGAGTTTGTAAAAGACAAAAGGCTATTTCGAGTGAGGGCACGGAAAGAAGTAATTTTGTCTGCCGGTACTATAAATTCAGCTCAACTACTAATGCTGTCTGGAGTCGGCCCGAGGCATGAATTATCCAAGCACAATATCCCTTTGATTAAGAATTTAGAAGTCGGAGAACGTTTGCAAGATCATATCGGATTAGGCGGTTTAACTTTTCTTGTAAACCAACCAGTTTCTATTGTTGAAAATCGATTTCACTCGATGTCAGCAGTTTTGCAGTATGCGGTATTCGGACAAGGCCCTTTGACTATTTTGGGTGGCGTTGAAGGCTTGGCGTACGTCAACACGAAGTACGCTAATAGTTCTGATGATTACCCGGACATCGAATTTCATTTTGTCTCAGGCTCAACCAATTCCGATGGTGGATCGCAACTGCGAAAGGCCCATGGACTAACTGATTCATTTTATAGCGTAATGTTTGAAAAAATTAATAACAAAGACGCATGGAGCATTATTCCAATGCTCTTACGTCCACAAAGCATGGGATATATTAAACTACGAAATGCCAATCCATTTGACTATCCCCTCATCTATCCAAATTATTTATCGAATGAGCTAGACACTAAAACTTTGATAGAAGGTGTGAAAATAGCAATCTCTGTTTCGAGGACAAAGGCAATGCAAAAGTTCGGCTCACAACTCACGGCATTTACATGGCCCGGATGTATGCATGTAAAATTGTTTACGGATCAGTATTGGGAATGTATGATTCGACATTACACAGTTACCATATACCACCCTGTAGGAACGTGTAAAATGGGGCCATATTGGGATCAACATGCCGTTGTGGACCCACAGTTGAAAGTATATGGCATTCGAGGTCTTCGTGTTATTGACGGAAGTATAATGCCGACATTGGTGAGCGCTAATACGAATGCAGCAATTATTATGATTGGAGAAAAGGGATCAGATATGATAAAGGAATTTTGGATCAAAAATTTAGCGTCATAAAGTATTTAAATCAGAAATATTATTTTTCGTATTTTTAAACTGTAATATGGTATATTATAGGTGCGTTTTTTGCACTCTTGGGCAGAGTAAGTTAAGGTAAGTACATTGAATAGTAGTATTCAATGTACTTACCTTAACTAACCCTGCCCAAGAGTGCAAAATAAGGCACCTTATGTATTCCTTTGGAATTTTTACGTTAATGTTTTTCGTTTTGCTTAATTATACTAGTCATTCACATAAGAAGAATTTGGGACAAGTTTATTTTTTCATGATTGACTTGAATTCACTTAGCTCTGTCGAGTCGTCAGTACAGCATATTTCAATTTAAGGGGTAACACCTATGTGGAACGCTGTTTTCGAGGGTGATTTTTTGCACTTTTTTCCAAGGAAACTTTATATTTGATTGAAAAAATAATTACATGGCTTTATTATACATGTTTTAAAGTATACAAATTAATTTTTACAACGTCCTAAAATACAAAATGGCGGCTGTACCAGGCTACGAGCATCAGACGATTTTTCAAAGATGTCTCAACGGCCCGCAACTTTTCGTCGTCGCAAATGGTCTGAAACACAAAAATCAAAATTTTTCTTAAAGTTTGAACTAAAAGGAAGGGAAGTACGTACGGGTTTTCAAAAATATTGAATTTTGAAAGATTGGCGTACGGTTTTCCAAAAAAAAAATTTTTTGGTAAAAAAAAATCGTATACAAAATCAGCCGTAAAAATGAACATTTTCAATTTATCAGCAAAATCTTACGTACTTCCCTAGAAAATGATGTTGTGAAGCTTGCACCAAAATTTCAAATTGATCGGATACAAATTGGCTGAATAATCGTGCGGGCCGTATCAAAAAATGTGGTTTCGAGAAAAACGCATTTAAAGTTTGAAAACAAAGGGCGGCTCTTTCACGTTTCTCGTTTTCGCTTTGTGGATTTATTGCCTTTTTTGTGGCAAATGTTGGTCAACTACCTGTCATACTGAATGGTAATTTACTAATGAGAAAAGTTGCTAACGGATACCTGTGCCGCATAGGCCCCGACCGCACGATGGGGCGTCCAACGTTTATGCTCATAACTCGGAAAAAAAAATTTTATTTTTGAAAATAACTTAAGACGTTATTCTAGACATGTTTCCCTGCCATTTTAGCAAAAACAAACAAATAGATTTTTTTGAAATTTCTACATAGGTGTTACCCCTTAAGGAATCATTCTAGATTTTCGCTTAGTGTGCCTTTCCCCCAGCCGATTTGTTCGATCATGCGTGGGTATTTGGGTGAATACTATTCTTCGTGATACAGCATGCAAGCGTTATAAAACATTTAATCGCGACACAAAGGGAAGGAAAGATTCCAGGTGTGAACCATTATTTAAATATCTAGTTCATCTCTAAATTAATGATTATTTATTTTTCAACATTGTTTATATGTAAAAAAAACAACGATACATTAAAAAAGAAAGAAAAGAAAATTCGAATTTGAAAAAAATTATTGATGAATGTGACAATAAACAAAGAATATATAAAAATATATAATAAAATATATAATAAATATAAAACATTTAAAAAATTCGAAGTTTGTTTCTTATAGATTATTGTACCAAAATAGTAAAAATGGTGTTGTCATTGCAACATTCATATTCAATAAATTATTTTCACACATAATATAATGAATTAATTATATTTCTTTATCAAATGGTAGCTGATACAAAATTCTGTAGACTCATGTACAACATCAGGAAATGTTGCGTATGACTCTGACAGGTTAACCTTCTAATCGATGGTCGTCTTCTATTTAGGTTCGACTAGCAAAAGGAGATGAATTTGTTGGTAGTTTGTTTGCAAGTTGTGCAACTATTAATATAACTAGTCATGCGACCAGCGATAATAACATTGCAAAACTTCCAAGGTGCTGCGAATGTCATAATACGTCCCCAGGAGATGTTATGAGTTGCGTGCCAAAAGTTGATGATGGAAAGGAGTATTGCCAGGGTCCCAACTACTAGATTGTCTCCGTATATTACTAATGTTAGATTCAAAACAATCAAAATGCAAATAATAAACTAAATTCCCTAAATTCAAACTATGCAGTAGCTTAATGATAGTTGAACTCATATAATTTGTATGCTATTTTTGTAATTCCTGATTATTTAATTTTAATGGATATTGTAATGAAATAATAATTATAATAATAATATGAATCAGTATAAGATTACAAGATAAATTAACTTATGTAAGAGATTATAATATGCGGTAAAAATATAACTTGAATATCAATGTTTATATCGTATTTCTTTTAGACGACAAATAGAAATCAATTACAATAAAAAAAATGATGCCTATCCCTCCTCGTCAAAACGGGAAGAAAGGAAATTGTGTAAAATCAGTTATGAAAAATGATGAAGTGCGGCTGGGATATACAGAGACTAAAGGTGTTCTCGTGATTGCCTTACCGACCGACCAGTCCTGATCAAATTAAAAATATAAATCAATAAAAGGTTCATATTAATTTAAAAAAGTAATTTATTTTAAAGATTTACAATTGAAAAACTTCTTCTGACGAAAAAATGCATTGTTAAATTTGTTGGTTTTCTTCTGGCGGTGCGATTTGTTTCTTAGATCATTTTCAATGAAACTTATGGCCCCACAAGAAAATCATTGTATATTTAGGGGAAAAGGTGTTTTACTTCTATTTACCTCTTCTTCAATTTCGTTAACTGCGCAAAGCAGATAAATATAGGCTTACAAAAACCTTACAAAACCATCATGTTGGATATGATGCAATTTTGAAGTGATCAAAAAACAATATACACTTGAAAAACCATTTATTTCCAATTCAGCACACACAAAAACATGAATAATATCGATTCTGACAATCAAACATTGATAATAAATTTAGAAATGTATTCATTACTCAATTGATCTGCTATCAATTTTGAACTGTTTACATCGCAATAGTTTTAACATTGAAAGATAAAAAAGTAAATGCACGGCTATTGTTTGCACTTCGGATTGCCCTTCATTGACACATTGAATGCGTTAATTTTCACTTAAGACACATAAGTATGGTTCTTTACATTCTACCGACGCGTACGAAATTGAGGGAAGGGTGGGGATTTACAAACTTTATATTAAACTGGTGTAAAAGATTATAAGCAAGTAGACATAACAAAAAATTATGCCTTAGCACCAGGAATTTTTGAAAACACTTTTGATAAATCTACACCTGTCAAGGCATTGATGGCTGGAGGCAGTTGTCCAACTAAACGATTAACGTCTGCTGTAGTGTTATCATTTCCACCAATCAGAACGATCTCGTCAGTTTTGGCCAAAGGCGCTGCAATCTCTGCTGCAATCTAAAAATTAACATAAACTTGTGACATTTGCAACCTCATTTTGTATTTAACCAATAGCGTCTACCTTGGGCAAAGACTCCAGAACAATATTCATTATAGCGGCATCACCGTATTGCTTGTATACAGCCGCTTTCATTTTCATACGTTCTGCTTCAGCTTTTCCGACCAGTTTAATGGCATCTGCCTCCGCGAGACCGATTTGTTTAATTTTTTCCGCTTCGGCACGTGCGGCTTCAATTGTTTGTGCCCTAAACAGAGAAGACAACAAATTTATATTCGACTAAACACAAGATGCACAAACTCCTTCCGAACTGTGATTGACAACAAGTTTAAGATATAAAATAAATATCAAATATACGACAACAACCCATTTATTAGAATATCGAGTAAGCTATAATCGTACATTTGCTATCATTTGAAAAAAAAATTCAAAATCTATCAGAGAAATCTCGAATGCAATAAAAATCCATGCATATAAGACGCTAGCGAAGTATGCTTTAGGTTATTTTAATATCATACAATTATTTATCAAGCATTAATACAACTTACTGTTTTCCTTGAGCGATTGTTTGTACTCGATAGCTTTCTGCTTCAGCCGGTAAACGAACCGTAGCATTCAGTTCTCTTTCCTTTCGCAATATTTCTTGGCTCTCGATTTCAATCTGCTTACGTCTTTCGACGATTTCAATTTGAATTTCTTCATTCCTGATTTTCTGTTTGACTTTGGCAGCTTCAAGATCATATGCAAGCTGTGATTCGGCTTTCTGCAAGTATTAATTATGAATGAAGTGTATGTGAATTCGTAAACCAGACACTTACGGCTGTATTTATTTCTTGATCGAAATTCGCTTTTTGAAGCTTGTACATTCTCGAATTATCTTCGATTTTTGTGTCCGTCATGTATTTGACATCCATTGCACTTTTTTCACATTCAGCTTCACGAATTCCGGCATCTCTGATCAAAGACATTGATAGCAACATAGGCAATTGCCTGTTTGCAAATGAAAAATTACCTATTTGCTTCTGCTACACCAGCATCGGCATCTCTTTTGACATTGGCCGTTTGCGCCTTTCCTAATGATGCGAGATACTGAACATCATCGTAGACATCTTTAATGGTGAAAGATAGAATCTCTATACCCATCCGACCCACATCAGGTGCAGCTACTTCTCGTACAAGAGCAGCAAACTGGTCTCTATCTTTATATACTTCTTCAACAGTAAGCGTTCCTTTAAATTATGCAAATGATATGTTATAAGGTTATTTCAACATGCAGAGAGCTTTCATAACAATGAAACTAATCGTTTCGAAACCCCACTTCTATATAGAAATAAGACAGCTTTCAAAAGGTTTCCACCAAAACAATTTAGACTTTGCCAAATTTATGTGATTTGAGTATTTTTGCCTTAAGTAAGGTTTACCGTGAAATAAATTATAAAGTAATAATCAAACTGCTCTGCTTCATTTTTACGCGAAAGGTTAATTTTATTTGTTTTAAGTGATTATGTTTGTATTCAATGAAAACTTCGTATTGTTTAATGCTCAGAAATACACTAAACTTTATTGTTCACATTAGTTCGTTAAAAAGGAACTTTTTACTGATTTTAAAATAATGAATGGTATCGTACGGTGTATACAGTATTTGTTCCATCAAGGAACGAAAGGGAGGATGGGCCATCCCCTCGTACAAAGGGGCGCAAATGTCGCATACGGATGGCTCAAAGATGGATTGTGGGCTGGGGGCAGGGATCATATGACCCAAGGGCAAAATGCATTTCCCTTTCCCAAAGGGGGCCAAAATCTATCAAGCAGAACTATCTGCCATACTTAGACCCACATATATAATGAAGATAAGGAACAATGAAAGGGTTAGAATTAAGATCTTATCGTATAGTCAAGCGATTCTATCAAGCGCAGTCACAAAGTTCAGCTATGCCTTTTGAGGTGAGCGGTCCTTAAATGAAATAGGGTCACAGAATAATCTCAAGTTGATATGGATCACTGGTCATGAGGAGCACCAAAGCCAAAGAAGGAGCAAGAATGCTCTACTGTAGTCCTATTCCGTGCTGGGATTTCATAAATGCTGATATGGACAAGCAAATCAAAACATGAAGCAAAAAACTGGCTTAATCTTGAGGACTTGAAACACTAAAAAAATGGCTTTGATAAAAAAGGGTGAAAGAAGCAGCGGCTCTCGGCAACAGTGGTGCATTGACAGGTCACCTTCCTTGCAAAAAGTACCTCCACAGAATGTAGAACACCTTCTAACATACTGTCCCCGGTACTGGCGATGTGAAGATTAGAGCACCTTGGCTCTGCTCTTTTCTGCTCGAGAGATATACCGAATGTCCCTTTAGGGAACATATCCAGGTTCATAAGAAGCCTGGACATCCTATAGGACATAGCAGAGAATGCACAATACACCCAGGAGATCGCAGCTCTAGGAGTCTTCTGAAACCACTTCCTGAAATTAACCAATCGTACGGTGTGTAAAAACTGCACATGATGCTTTCCTAGTTACATACCTAGGGTTGGCCAATAGCGACACAAGTATGTATGCTGCCTGTGCTTGCAACAATGTAATAGCATTCTTTAAACCAACTGATGGCCCCCACATCTCTAACTACAATCTATACCGTAACGATAGATTGACAGGTAGAGGTGGAGGTACTGCAATGTTGGTGAGAAGAGGTATCAATTATATCAACATATAAACTGCGTGCAATAGCAAATCGAAACGACCGTCATCAAAGTGCACACGAACTCCTTCGAGTTCGTGGCGATTTCTGTGTATATCCCTCTTTCAAAAACCAACTTTGACCAGGTTCTCAACAAATACGATGGTTCTGTATTTTTCGCAGGAGACCAGTGAACGAGAAAAAAACTTATCGTACCTTACCTAACAGTTATGTGCCGTATATTTATGACGTCTGTTAGATGCATCATCCTGGTGGTACAATTTGCCTTCAAGCAACTACGTTCCAGCTTGCTAGAGTGTTGTATCACATACGTACAGGTTTTAACAATAGAAAATCAACGAGCCTGGTCATGTTTGATGTGGCCAAAACGTTTGATAAAGTCTCGCATGTGGGACTAATTTTCAAATTGCATGCATTTCAAATTCCAATACAGTTCATATAACCCATTGCATTATTTCTCCAGGGCAGTACTTTCTGTGCTAGAATTAACAATTACCTCTCCATAATGCGGACAATAAAAGCTGAAGTCTTGCAAGGTCCACCATTTCCCCAATATTGTCTACACACAGAAAACATGTCATAAAAATTAAGTTAAATAGAATTTAAAAACAATGATGTTCTCCAGTCATCGCAGAAATTGAATATATTTAGATAATTTTTCAGAAGATTTTACGCTCTTTAAGAAAAATTTGGTACGACAAATCCTTTTTGGCCGAAAAAAGATGAATTTAAAGGAAGTGACAGCTAGTAAAATATCAAAATTATCTTTTTTAAATTTTTTTTTTAAGTTTACTTGTTTCGTTTCCCTCTTTAACACTATCTGAACATGAAACCTTTAACAACTGCCGGATATATGGCATGTAATGGTAAAACAAGTTTTGCTTCATAGTCACGATTTACATAAATTGAACAATGGAGTAAATTACATAAATTTGTTTTTGTGTGAATGTTTTTACCAAATAATATATCTAATTTCTTTCCTACATTTAAAGTTGCATAAGGATGAATAAGGTCAAATTTTAGTTTAGTTCAGCTAGCGAATATATTACATTATAATCACATATCATCACAATTATAACGGCTCGAATCCTCTGATTAATCATTTTATGACAAAAATAATAAAATGTAGATTAGAACGGGTTCCTGGTTTATTTTTTTTTTAGACAGAACAATAAATTGTTGATGCTGCCTGTTTCGTATCCACAACATTCAATATTTAAAGTATGTACGAGAGGGTAGACAGCCTTTGCATAATCTATTTAAAAAAAACTTTAATAAATTTTTATGAGATGTGTACGTACCGAGTATTGCTCGTAAATGACCTTCTAAAGTTTGTAGTATAGTTTGCTTAATCTCCTTTACACTTTTTCCTAAAAATTGCTCACTTGCTGTACCGAGAAGTTCATCAGCCTGGTGATGGAAATAATATACGTTCATCATCTAGAAATAAATGCGAATCGAAAATATTTAATCAATATAATAAGTACTATATCATAGAAGATTGTTTCGCTTAGATTATGATTTAAGTATTTCTTTGATTGGAATAGTAAAATTTGCTTTCGCCACATGTGTTGCCTTACTGTCACAGCTAAGCACTCGCCCCAGAGAGTAACTCCCTGAGCTTCGACATTATTACTAAAACTTAAAGTCATACTTTTCTAATGAACGGCCGGCGTCGTTTAGACAACTGGAAGACTTAAAATATTTATGGATAGTGGAAGAATTTAACAAGAACTCATTTTTCCTCACCATCGTAAAAAAAATAAAAATGCTACATCACTGGAAATTAGCTGGCACTATTAATCAAGGTGTAACATTGATTCTGACTAATGAATGAACATGTAATAGCAGAAACTTCCTGCGTTTCCCCAACAATGTCCTTCTCGGGTATTTATGGCACTTATATTACAATATATTACAAAATAATACAATATATTACAAAATCCGTGTATTAATTGTGTCGAAATGACCAGGCAGACTTGACGGGACGGTTTTTTTTAAATAAAAGGGTTTCAAATATATTTAAGGAACAAACAGAAAAACAAATTGTTATGTGATGCACATGTTTATTATACATATCAGCGATATTCTTTTCAGTTACAAAATTATTAAAAAAATAAAATAAAATGGATAAAAATTTTATTTGATTTGAAGTTCAGCTTTTACTCCATCAACGTCCTTTCTTTTTCCATTCGCATATCATTAGATGAGGGAAATATTTTTTTCTATTGCGCCTTTTGGTCCTAGTACAGTCAATGCAAATTTTACTAAATTGTTGTTTCTGTAGGTAACGTTAAAAACTTAATTCCATTTCCTATGAATGGATAGGTTTTTGCAACTACTCCTTTCAGATCGAATTTTTGCATTGCACAATTCAAGGAATTATGAACAACATAAGTCGAACATGGTGCATACGATATAATGGATGTTCACTTCTTAATCGAAACACTGAATTAACTTTCCAACGTTGAAGTTGGCACTGTCAATAAAACAACAAAATATACGCGAAACCTCCATATTCTCAAGATTTTCTTCTATGTTCTTGAAAATATCAGCAGATCCTCCTTTGGCATCTTTGTTATAATTGATCAAATAATTTTTTAAACCAAAATGTAAGAACCGACGCCTCTATGGTTTGAAATATCTTTCGCAAAAGGATAAGCTATTGTGCGATTTTTTGCGAGCCAAAGCGTTTAACCCTCCGAGAACACAAGGGGTCAAATTGACCCAGTGACCTTTTTTTGCCGATCGCAGTGCTTAGGCCTGCGGGCAAAGGGGGGTACTATAGGCTCCTAAGCGTATTTCTGTGTCTTGACTATAAGTTTACACCGTTCGCTTCCAGTCCCAAATCGTCAGTCGTCGTTGCGAAGCCTTTGAAGCAGATCAAGGGGTCAAATAGACACCATCTGTACTCGACGTCAATTTTGAGGTAAAAATTCAAATTTTTCTTTGCTTTATAAATCGACAGATTAATTTAAAAAAGCCAAAAATAAGTTTGCAAGTGGTTTTATTTTTTGTTTTTAGCAATATGACGTATCATCTGCGTTCTAGTGTACGCAATAATTTGTTAGCTGAAGACAATGATAACAATTTTGTCGACAGTGATTAACCCGAAGACGACCATGTTTCGGAGCAATCAGAATCTGATTATTCGGAAGATTACACTTTTTTCGCAACCCTTTATATAGGGCTAATTTATTATTCTACTATATCTTGAGATAAATGTATATCATATACATTTTTAGTTCAAAATATTGAAAACTGACAAAGTTATGATATTTTTTTAAATGTGTGAATTTTAAAATCCTCACAATCGCCACCGTAAATATGCAAAATAAATACTTTTTTTTAAGGGTCACTATAGGGCTATTTTTTATGATTTTGTCATACCTTGAGTGTATCATCCTAAATTTTTAGCCAAAAATATTGAAAACTGACAAAAAACTGACTAAAAAAGCTGATTTTCGATAAAACTGTTTTTTTTCGCGAATTTTTTTTTAGGTATGTTAAGGACATTTAAAGCACTTTTAATGGATGAGAACTACTAAAAAAGATATCAATCTATACCTACAAATTTTTTCAAATGAAAATCTTCTGTGGCGGCGATTCTATAGACGTTCAAAAGTGGTTGGGGTCAATTGTTCTCGATGATTGAAAAAATAGGTGTGTTCTCGGAGGGTTAAGAATCTCTGGGTTACTAAATCTTTATATATTTCACTCGTGCGTCCTCTTCTTGAATATGCGTGCACTATCTGGAACCCGGCTTTCGAAATTCACAGCCAAAGATTTGAGTCTGTTCAGAAGCAGTTTTTACTGTTCGCTCTGAGAGATTTTTTCAACACTTATGATTTCAATAATCTACCACCATATGAATATCGCCTTAAATGTATTAACTTGTTACCCCTCGCGTCGAGAAGATTATTGTTATCTGCCTGCTTCAGCTTCGATGTCATCAGAGACGTGGTTAATGTCGTCTACTTGGAAGAAAACTTGGTGCTCAATCAGCCCTTGAGAGTCACTAGATCCCGACAATTGCTAATTGAATACCAACAAACCACAACATATGCAGCAAACGAGCCAATAAATAGATGCTGCAGGCTATACAATAGCATGAGCGATAACTTTTCCCCTACGATATATAAAGCAACTTTTTATAAAAATCATTATGATGGCTCTCTCTTTATAGTCTCCCCCATTCCCCCACCATACTAATATATATATATATATATATATATATATATATATATATATATATATATATATATATATATATATATATATATATATATATATATATATGTATTGTATGTTTAATTTAAATTTAAATTCACTTAGTTATTTGTCATTTGTTATTCAGTTAGTTATTTGTCATTTATTACTTTATTTCTTATCTATTTGTAAACTAATTTATTTATGCGTTATTTATTAGTCTTGTATTCATATATATTTTTTTTTCTTAATTTTATCCATGCGCTATTTTATTCTTCTGTACATGCACACCTTGCTTGGTGAATATATAAATAAATAAATTTTTAGATCAAGGAGTTCTTAAATGAAGTTCTTAAATGATGAAAAGAACCTTGGTATTGGCGTGTTGAACAAAATGTCAAAAGTCCCCATCGATCCGAGTGCTGCGTCACTTTTTATACGGGACATAGAAAACCCAACTCATAAACATTCCAAGTCGTAATCAAAATCGGATAATATTGTTGTGATCTATCGTTAAACACCTTTTGTGGGTTCGATATTCTTCACATTCGTGAAATAAAACAGTTTCTTTTAAAACACTAATTACACTTTTATTATAAACACTATTAATTATTTACACTTTATATTCGCACTACTATAATCTCGCGTTACAATTTAACACTTTTTCAATTTAATTATCGTACTATAATTACTCGCACTTTATCGCTTTTAATTAATCGCGCCCGGATACACTAAACTGCTGTATCGCGCCTTTACGCTGTCTTCGCCATCTACTGAATGATCGCTAGTACTTCTCGTGCTGGTATTTATAGTGGTGCCAAATGTGTCTCGGGTTCTCGAATGTTCCGCTTTTGCTTTCTAGAGGACTCTATTACTCATGGGAATTTCCGTTGCCATGCAAGATCTGACTCATGGGTTTGAGGCTCTGGAATGTTCCCTTTTTACGTTCTAGACTATTATTCTACGTTTTATCCATAGATTGTTATTGTGTATTGGCTATTTATAGATTGTTTACGGTTTTTGGCTATTTATAGATTGTTTACGGTTTTTGGCTATTTATAGATTGTTTCTATTCCAAGAACACATGATGAGACAGACACTTTAACGGTTGTCGCTCTTCCGGCCGCCGACACGTCGAAAAGTGTTTGTTCATGCATGCAACACTACCCCCTCCTTAGACCTGTTCGTCCCGAACAGATTCG
Organism: Nemotelus pantherinus; assembly: GCA_963978885.1. Classification (NCBI taxonomy): domain Eukaryota; kingdom Metazoa; phylum Arthropoda; class Insecta; order Diptera; family Stratiomyidae; genus Nemotelus; species Nemotelus pantherinus. The sequence goes on from OZ022263.1 coordinate 238,271,675, forward strand.
TCGTCATCCATTGCGTTATTTCCATGGTACGGGGCAAGTCGGTCTAGGTTCACAACCTTCATTTTCGACCGGTGTTTTCGATGTGTCCGCCAGACACCCTCGTCACGCCGTTCGTTGTACGATCCTTCCCATTCCGGTGGTAGACTAGGACGTACGTTCCACACCAAATTGTTTTTCGGAAATCCATTTAAAGTCGCTTTCAATTCGTTCAGCTTCGTTTCCGCTTTCTTCACTGCTTGACGAATAGAGTCCGGCCGTTGGCGCTGCCATCGCTTCGAAACGCATCTCGCTGCCGTTATACGGTCCTCCAGCGATATCCCAGATTTCGGTCCAATATGCAGTCTTCGAGAAATATTACCCATCACACATTTCCGCTCCGATCCGGATGCAAATTTCTTCGTTGTTTCGCTGCATTTTATGTCACTCTGCGATGCTTCTAACGGTTTTTCCTCTTTTTCCGCCAAAACGCCTACTCGTCTCGCAGCTACGCATATGTGGTCTTCTTTTTCTGTTCGCTGTTTCCATCCTGGTCGACGCGCTAATGATACTTCGTTGTTCCTCCACTTGATTTTCCGCTCTCCCAAATCTAGACTGAAACCATGAGAGCCCAGGAAGTCCATTCCAAGTATACACTCGTCCGTTATCTCCGCTACCAGGAACTGATGCTCGAACACCATATTTCCAAGCTGTATCGGCAGAACGATTTCTCCAAGAACTCGGGTCGAATCACCCGTTACCGTCTGAAGCACGTACCTTTCAGCGTTACTGAGTTTCCAGCTCTTAGCCATATCCGCTCTCAGGATCGACCTAGCAGCTCCAGTGTCGATGATGATTTTACAAGCTTCGTTATTGACTTTCTCCTTCAAGCTCAAGTTATTCTCACGAACATGTAACCTGGCAACGGTGATTGTTTCAGGTTTACCAGTGTTGCAGTCACACCGCTGAACTTCATACTTGTTTCCTTCTGGTTTCGCTGCCATCCTCCAAGAATAAGTGGTTTTGTTTGACCGTCCTGACTCATCGCTATGCTTGATTCTTGCTGAGCATCCTTCACAGTACCTAGTTTGGTACTTCCTGTAGCAGTCACGACTTAGATGTCCGCTCTTTCCGCAGTTCCAGCATCGAGGAACTCTGCTATGCACACATTCTGGACAATACGTCGATTTCCAGTTCCTGCGACAATCACGCCTCAAGTGACCCTTTTCTCCGCAATTCCAACACTGAGGAATTCCACTTCTCCTTAATTCCCTGGAGATGTTGGCTTTCCTGCACATACATTCCTCCCGTACTTCACCGACTCTAACATTTCTCCGCGACGCCAGCTTCGCCGATTCGTAGATGAGAGCGTAGGCCAAAGACTCCTTCAGCGACCGTTTTCCAGCAAAACGAAGTGCTATTTGAAGCTCTTCATCACGCACTCCCTGGATGAAAGCATTTTTCGCCGTATCATCCCGGTGCTCTGGATCAAACCCAGGGTAGGACAGAAGTGTTAAACGCTCAACGTCCTGAGCCAACTGCTGCAACGTCTCCCCTGGCTTCTGTATCCGTGTTCTCAGTTGTGATCGATGAACTTCCTTCAGGTGATCTTCGCCGTACCGCATATGCAAAGCATCCGTCAGGCTTGAATAGCTGAAGCTATCGTCCTCTGGAATTGTCAAAAGAACTTCCGCTGCGGCTCCTCTCAATGACACCATCAGTTGTAGCGCTCGCTCTCGATCGCTCCAGTTGTTAAACTCTGCAACTGCCTCAAACTGCTTCTTGTAGATGGTCCAAGAAGTCTGCCCATCAAACGTTGGTGCTTTCAGCGCTTTGCCAGCTCTTGGCTCAGCTGGCACAATTCCGACCGCTCTCACGCGTTGCAGATCCGATTTCAGCAAATCCATTTCCCTTCTAAGCACTGCCAGCTTCCGCTCTTGCTTCTCGCACTCCACGTTCAACTCTGCCAATGTTAGTTCACTCACTTTTGGCATTTTTGTTCGACTAGTCCTCACAACTTTTCACAATTTCACTTTAGTCCACTAAGTTTTTCACAAATTTCAATTAGTCCGCACAATTTACAATGTTCACTGTCCGAAACTTTTAACTTTTTATTTAGTCCGCGCACTTATTAATTTTCACTGTTCATACAAATTCACTGTCCAGTATTTCACTAAAAGTCACTTTTTAAATCACGAACGCGACAGAATCCCTTATTTCTGACACCAGTTGTTGTGATCTATCGTTAAACACCTTTTGTGGGTTCGATATTCTTCACATTCGTGAAATAAAACAGTTTCTTTTAAAACACTAATTACACTTTTATTATAAACACTATTAATTATTTACACTTTATATTCGCACTACTATAATCTCGCGTTACAATTTAACACTTTTTCAATTTAATTATCGTACTATAATTACTCGCACTTTATCGCTTTTAATTAATCGCGCCCGGATACACTAAACTGCTGTATCGCGCCTTTACGCTGTCTTCGCCATCTACTGAATGATCGCTAGTACTTCTCGTGCTGGTATTTATAGTGGTGCCAAATGTGTCTCGGGTTCTCGAATGTTCCGCTTTTGCTTTCTAGAGGACTCTATTACTCATGGGAATTTCCGTTGCCATGCAAGATCTGACTCATGGGTTTGAGGCTCTGGAATGTTCCCTTTTTACGTTCTAGACTATTATTCTACGTTTTATCCATAGATTGTTATTGTGTATTGGCTATTTATAGATTGTTTACGGTTTTTGGCTATTTATAGATTGTTTACGGTTTTTGGCTATTTATAGATTGTTTCTATTCCAAGAACACATGATGAGACAGACACTTTAACGGTTGTCGCTCTTCCGGCCGCCGACACGTCGAAAAGTGTTTGTTCATGCATGCAACAATATCAACATGCCGCTGAGAAAGACCATGCTGTTAGTAACAAATGTTTAGATCAATATATCTCAAAAACGGTTATGGTTACAGGAAAAAGTTATCAAATCTTTTTTGTTGGAAATTTTCTAAGCTACAAATTCGTTACACATTGTTTTTCTGAAGACGTGACCGTTATTGAGATATTTAGGAAAGGTCACTTTTGGTGACCTTTGACCCCGTATAAAAAGTAAGGCAGCAGTAAGGATGGGGACTTTTGACATTTTGTTCAACACGCCAATACCAAGGTTCACACCAAAATTCAGCGTTCCCCGAACTTTTCCGAAGTTTCGCCTTTTTTGTGTCGGATTTCACTGGACCATTTATGGTTTAGTTCTTTGAGAAGTCAGACCCTTTACAATTTTTAAGTCCGAAAAAATCATCGCTTGTGCTTTTGAGCTGCAGTCATGTGATCTGTTCAATAATTCTTGCAGTACATTGTATTAGAGATATGTCAACTCCGTAGCTGCGACTTATCTTGACGAATGGAAGATGGTAATTTAGATCAATTAGGAAAATCCTTCAATTTACTTGAGTAAACCTTTTCTTAATCATGTTGTTTGTCACTAGCCGCGTTTTTGCGCCTCTTCGAGAGCTCGTTAGGAAAGTAGCATTGAAAACAGTAACAACTCGCTAGAAATAATCTGGAATCTTGCACTAGCTGTCGTTTTGAATTCTAAAATCCTAACCAACTCTCGATAGAGGCGACAAAAACGCGGTTGTTTTTGTGGTTTCACTTAACGAACTTCGTGGGTTTGTGAGTCTCTGAGTTTTCCAAATAGAACAGTTTGTTTATCATCACTTTTCACATGCTGAGAAATTACCGAAATTAATATATTGTTGTGTTCTACCGTTAAAACACCTTCCGTGAGTTCGATATTCTTCACATTCGTGAAATAAAACAGTTTCTTTTAAAACACTAATTACACTTTTATTCACACAAATATTTATGACACTAAATTCCGTACACTTTACTGATCGCACTATTAGAAATTCTTTATCAATTTAATTATCGCACTATAATTACTCGCACTTTATCGCTTTTAATTAATCGCGCCCGGATACACTAGAATCGCTGTATCGCTTTTCAAAGTAACAGCCTTACGCTGTCTTCGCCATCTACTGAGTGAGTGCTAGTACCTCTCGTGGTGGTATTTATAGTCATGCCAAATGTGTCTCGGATTCTCGAATGTTCCGCTTTTGTTTTCTAGAGGGCTCTATGGGCTATTTAAAGATCTTGACTGTGTGGAAGATGACTCATGGGAATTTCCATTGCCATGCGAGATCTGACTCATGGGTTTGAGGCTCTGGAATGTTCCCTTTTTATTTTCTAGACGGTTATTCTACGTTTTATTGATTGTGTATTGGCTATTTGAATATGTATGAAATACATGTATGGGATATATGTCGAGTATTTCCTCGCCGTTTCTAGCTGTTTCTGGCGCCAATACAACTCGTTTGGCGTGCATGCAAAAATATTAACATCTTAATATTGTTATACTAACAGCATTGTCACTAATACGTAATTTTAACAGCTCAATATTTTATGTTAGGAATTTACAATATTATATTTGCAGTTTATAGTATATATTAAGGCTGTTAACTTTTAATGTTAAGAACACTTGTGAGCATATTTCGAAAAAATGTTTTACCATCTTATCATAAATATGCTAATATGCCAACATAAATGTATTAACCAAGGTTGGTGGAATTGTTATTGACCAAAACAGATACAGAATCGAAGCGATCAAACCTCAGAACATAGAGATCTAAGGAAATGAAACAAGCGTATACATATACGAAATTTAGTGAAGCAATTTTATACTACAAAGGTAAAATCTATAAATAGAACAAAACGAGAGAATTACTACCTCAGATATTCCCTTTGGTTTCCCCGATACCTGAGCTTGTGTTGTTGCTGAGTTAGTAATTGTCAAATTCGCGTGCACATGGCCAACTATTTTTCTCTATCTATTTCACTCTATCTTTCTGTTTGCGGAGTAAGTGAATGTCAAATTCCCTTACCACTACTAATGCTCAGTCTAGGCAAATTGCTTCACTTCTCACTGCCACTTTCATTTCCTTATATCTCTCTCTTCTGAGGTTGAAACGCAGTGCTTTTTTTTTTCTCTCTCTCTCTCTCCACAGAAGTAGCTCGTTGAAAGTTCACGCTCAAAAGGCATGCAACGTAGTTGTGAAGTAATCTCGTTTGTTAGTCGTTGTTTTTCGCCTGTATCCAGTTTGCGAAAGTCGGAGTTTTGTTGAGAATTATTGTTTGAAGTTTATTCAAATAATAATAGCAATAATACTTCAAACACGTATTCTAATAATCAATTTTTTACATTTTTGACTACATAAAAATTGTAATCGTTTTCATTTAAATTAAATAAAAATGTATAACAACAACAAAGAATTCATAAATTCACAAATTGTTTTATTTCAAAGAAAACCCAGACCAAACAACTCCAACAACAAAGCACAATGTTAAAGTTAATATTAAATATTAAAACAGGTGAAGGAGGAAGCAAGAGACCACACACGAATGGTGTTTGATAACGCAAGGTAATCCAGTAATACTAAAGACTGGAAGCAATACAAGCAGGAAATCTCACACTTCAAAAAGAAAATGCGACGAATTAAACGGGACCCATAGAGAGAACTCTATGACAATGTCGGAGGAAGTAAAGAAATCACCAGAATCAGGATGTTCCCAAGTGTAATTCCCAGCGCAACTTGCTTTCTACGTGGGGAAAGCGGAGATTGAAGGACTCAAACGAGTATCTGGGGATACTAATGGGGACTTACTTCCTGGAACTATCTAACATGGCGTCATTGCATGACCAAACGCGGACAATTCACCAGTTGATAAAGAAAATAACAGATTAGGTTGGCATTGAGACGGTAGTAGGCACATTCAGAACGTACAAAGCCATAGGAGTGGATGAGGTGTCGTCTATCATGCTCCAAATTTTTACCACATGCATATTACCTTGAGGTGATTCAATTTTTCACTTTGAAAGTCCAGTATCGTCTTTTTTTGTGAATAATGCGAAAAGAAAAAGTAATATCGCTTCATCACTAGACAAACTTAATATGAATTTATTAAGTGAAGAAAACTTATTAAGGTTCGAGTAAGTAAAATTGGGCAATTTCGATCCCTGCACAAGAGACAAACAAACTTAGCCGGCATTATATCGATATTAGAATCGCTTATCGTCGTAACGATAAAATATCGCGTCTTCTGTAAGCGGTTTTTTAGCCTCGCACTAGATAGAGTCAAAACGCGCGTCAGGATATCGCGCTGAAATTCGAGAGATTTACTTATGCACTTCCAGTCTCGACAATCCCATGATGACTAACGGCAGCCTAAATTCTAGATGCCTCTGATTATTTTATCTGAAAGCACACAATTAATGTGCTTAATTAGTACACACTGATTAGCGATACCGCCAGAAAAAAAAGATATAAACTTTAGCACGACAGGCTCCATGTGCATGAAGCTAAAGCATCCTCTTCAGTTTCACAGAAGAGAGTTGAAATAGTTGTGGATTTTCATTTGCCTTGACAGCTCGTCCTCGTCTCAAAAAGAAGGGAACAGTATTGCTAACAGAACGAAGTGAACTCAGCAGCGCAGTCATATTTTTCAAGCACTTATGAAGTTAAGAAAAATGTATAAGACAAAAATAAGTCAATGACAGAATTATAACACCAAATGTATCAGTTAATTGGCCACCGAGATAGTGCAATTTGACGCGGAACTAATTAAATTCTTTGTCTAAAACAGCCGAGGGAGCGAAATTAATTAAAAAGCCGAGAAGAGCATGTGGTTGAAATATAAAATATAATTCCATGAATTATCCTCCATAATGTTTAAAACAATCATTCAAAATCAATTTCTGTCTCCATTATTTGGGAAAATTAAAACGGTCTTTCAAAAAATTCTACAAATGTTTTCGGAATATGTATAGAAAAATCAGTCTAAAATAATGCAAATTGGCCATTGACACATTAGTCGTTATGAATTTCTTAATATAGATACTACTATCTATTCAAAGCCCTATACACAAAAATGATGATTATTTTGTATGCAGATGAGAAGATGAGTAATAAAAATGGAATTGTTGTGCCTTTTTCTACTAAGGCTTTGTAACTCATGTTAAAATTGTATATCACGTATATCTAATTTAAAGATTATTTTAACGAATAAGTCATACCTGATTGATTTAAAATCATTGTTGATCATAAGCCTAATATCCAATTTGATTCTCGGTCAGAAAATAACATGAAAAATAAAAACAAACATAATTAATAAAGCATAAACAATTAAAAACTTAAAATTAAGAATACAATTGTTTTAGAATGTGTTTCCATATTTATTAAAATAGCTGCCTTTTTGATAAAAGCGAAATAATAAATGCGGTAAAAACTATATTCGTTTCAATATTACGGTCTAATAAAAATGTTTTTATGGCAAGATGATGGGCTATTTGAAATTGTAAGTAAGCAATATCCTAAAAATTACATAAATGACAAAAATGGATACGATCTTCAACTCGTACTTGCACAGTTTTTAAAGAAAACAATTACGAAAAAACACATATTGCAATTGAAAAACAGTAAGTGAAAGTTTGTAAGTCTCTTACTATAATACGTTATTATGTGGTAATACAGTTGAGTATGAAAACTATCCACTAGCAAAAATAAAGCAAATAAAAACGAGATTTTGGTGAATAAAACATTTACAAGAGGCAGCAAATAAGCCATCAAAACATCTACACAGGTGGGATAAGGAAATATATAGTACGTCCGTGACATGATCGACTTTTTATATGTTATATCAAAGTGCGATCCGCAAGAGATCAAAGATTAAGCAATCGCTTTGATCGAATCGCAAAACGAATCAAACTAGGACAACTACCTAGAAACGTCAATTGCTAGTTACCGACGAATCAATCTAAATTCCGAGAAAAATTTCGGTTTTTTTTTGTACAGAATATCCGCAAACCGTCATCTAGAGGAGCTCAACTATTGATATTAATGTAACGTCAAAATTTCCTACTTTCAGACTTCCCATCGTAGTCATGATAGAGTCTCTATGTAAGTCGACAAATGTAATTGGACGGGTTCTCACCTTTCTGGTCTCCTGAGTAATTGTCTGCAATGGACCGGCATCGTTACGTTACGTTCTCTGTACGGCACATTTTGAACTAGTGGCTTAAAAAGGGTCAAGCCGAGGAATCTTTCCGGCTGCGTTTTCCCCCTCCTGGGCTTCTGGCAACTTAAACCGCAACTTCACTGAACTTTGAAGGCAAAATATAGCTTCGACTTACTAATTATTTTTTTTTTAAATTAACAAATGTAATTTTTCGCGGACATTACACACTGAACAAAGATACATTTGTGTTCGCTTTGTAAGCTAACGCGAGGAACTTCTAATTTAATCGCTAATGCGTGCACCATGTGAAACACAACGTTCGAACAAGAAGCATCATTAATCATTAATATGAGATAATGAGCACAATACTTGCCTAAGATCTGACTGTATAATTTGTAGCTCAGGGTACTTTGATAATTTATTGTATATTTTGTTGCTAACACAATATCTCACAAAAGCTTTAATAAAATGATGCAAAACAGAGAGAATGCGGCTTCCATAAATTTTTAGAATATCGAAAAACATTTATATTTTACTTTTCGATCTGATTATTATTATTTTGCTCTTGGCTACAACATTGCCTTTTCGAATAATTTCATCTCCAACAAGGGCTTATATAGTGCAACGTTCGACTATTTAAATATAACCCCCGTGTTGAACCTATTGCTGAGCCCGAAAACGACGGTCACTGCGACTAAATATGGCAAAAAACAGTGTGCCGGGTTCAGAAGAGGTGAAGTCAAGGTATCTAAATTAAGTACTAAAATGGAATCGACGTGAGAGTGTGACAAACAGTTACAAAAAAAATGAAATGTTGCAGCTGAAGTTTTCATTCATTTTAAATTTCACCCAATTAAAAGTTTTTGCAAAGATCATATTTCAACATCGTTCATTCGGAATCATACAATACCTTCATAATCTTGCATTGCGCGACGCCCGTAACAGTAAGTGGAACACCTTGTGCTGTTTCAACTCCCTCGCACATTGGATTCAGCGTCATGACTTCCAGCGACAGGCGCTGTACATCTGTAACCAGCCACCATGCCCAGGCCCAGCCGCCAACAATTGTTCTCTTTTTCGTGGAGCCACAGCAGCCACCTGTAAATATATTAGTAAACCATACATTAACGATAAAGTCATTTTTGTATTGCTTGAGGAAAGCGAATATTGTTTAGGTCAGTTTATAAAGTAGATGGTGCACGGGACATTGCTTAAAGACTAATGGTCACATTAAAATTTTGTGGTCCAGGAAATTTTAATATGGTTTTCAAAAATAGCGTGACAAATTTCTAGCACAGTTGGAGCCTTGGATATCGAGAAGGCCTTCGATACCGCATGGCACGAAGGTTTTCTATACAAGCTGATCAAACTGGGATTTCGGAAAGTAGTAATACAACTCGCCGCAAGTTTCCTTAACAACAGACAATTTTATGTGAGCGTCAATGGAGCGAATTCACTTCGGAGACCTGTGACATCAGGAGTGCCACAAGGTTCTATCACTGGCCCTGTTTTATACACCATTTTCACTGCTAGCCTTCCTTTTCCAGTGGGCTATCCTCAAGTTAAAGTCCTACAATACGCAGATGACACGCTCTTATTCGCGTTGAGCGAAGACCCGCTCAAAGCTGCGAAGAGCCTTGAAGATTACTTGCTCATTCTTAGATTTTATTTTGATGAATGGGGCATCAAGCTAAATAGTAGCAAAAACACATCTGATTATGATCAGGAATCCTTCCAGGTATCGGGGATCACAAACTCTCCGTAACAAGTCCAAAAAAAACTTTGTCTTGTCCGGAACTTCTAGAATCACTCCTAGTGCTAAATTGTGTTACCTTGGAGTAGATATGCATGAATTCTTGAAATTTAATCACTATGTCCAACGTAGAATTAAAATGGTCAAGTCCGCATTTCACCGCATCAGATATATTTTCGCCAAAAAAATGGGCAAGACGACAAAGGCAAAATCCATTTGCTATAAGACACTCATTAGGCCCATCCTGACAGACGCATCCCCATCCTGCATTGCCTGTTCCAAATCTGCCATGCCAGGTGTGGGGATTTGCAAGCGGATTTGCAAGCACTGGCAGGTTCTATTAGCCGGTAACTAAAAAGTGGCCGAGGAACTCTCTCCTATACCAGGAGACGGGACTTGAGCCACTTTGGGACCGGGTTGTGGAACTGGCGACAAGATTTCACTTACAGGCAGACGAACATGAAAACAGACTGATCCGGGATATCGGGCGCACGACTGGCTCTAATGAGCTATTTTTATCTATTTATCAGCTATTTATCAGTTATGCTGGCCTCCCGACGAATCGGAGGGGATAGTTAAGACCGAGGCTATGTTTAGGTCTAATTAGGCTAAACTATTGTAGTTAGACATAAGCTAGATTTAGTTTAGTAAATTAAGTTAGCTTTTAAGTATAAAATAGCTAAGTCAACCCCAAGTCATGTACAGCCTGGGTAATATATTATAAGTGTAAACAAAAAAAAAAATTATGATAATAAGTGTAAGTAGTGTAATATAAGTGGAAACCAATAAAAAATATAATCAATATAAACAATTACCATCGAAAAAGAGCCAGCAGGCCAAAATATTGTAGTATAGCCGCTAGATATAAGAATTTTTAAGTTAAGGAGGTATTTATGTTAAGTTATGTATATGCAATTTAAAATTAATAAAATATTTATTATTATTTATCATTATTAGCACGGTTTTAAAGAAAGGTAAGTATTTGTTAATAATATATATTTTTATGATATTTATTATATCTATTATATAATTTAATTTGATTTAAATTTTGAATTGTCTTACTGTGAAGCAATTTTTTTCTAGCTTTTGCAAAAAAATATCTGAATTTAAAGACCACTTTTTCCTTTAGAAGCTAGATATATTTTAATTTCTTGACAGATATCGATATTTCGAGGGTAATCTGCCCTCCTCTTCTTCAGTGTCTAGACCGATAGACACTGAAGAAGAGAGCAGAATACCTTCGAAATATCGATTTCTGTGAAGAAATTAAAATATATCTAGCTTATAATGGAAAAACTGCTCTTTAAATTAAAATTTTAGATAATCGATACAGGTGAGAATTATAATATTATGTGCGTTTATCGTCCAATATGTTTAGTTTTTCGTTTTTTTTACTATTATCTCAACGACTGATCACCCCTAACTCAAGGTTTCTATACCTTAAAAGGGTATTGCAACGATATAAATTATTAAAAGACATGGCAGTCCTTGGGGACTGACCGATTGAAGTTATACTTCTTTGGCTTCATAAACACGACATAACGACATAAACGACATAAATCACGGCAAATTTCCATAACCTTATCGATATTCATATTTGATTCAAATTGTTTTCTATTGTGTAGTATTTGCAATTCATAACGAACATATATTTCATTAAATTTCAAATCCGTTAAAATGTCTCTTTCTTTATTGCGGAATGGCAGATGCAAAGTTACCATTTCTCTTCGGTATTCATTGTAATCTTCCGCCATGTCATAGTTTCTGTAGCGTATAATTCTTGGTTCGTCTCTTTCTACGTATTCACCTATATTGCTTTTGTAATATTTAGCCACAAATTGAGCCAAAGTAACTTGTTCTAAATAATCAGGCCTTTTCTCATATTTGTCAAACCAATTTTCCTTCTAGATGTCAGTGCAATCGTCATCATGGTTACTTAGTTCTTTCATAGTTTTCTTTCGCTCGATTGGCCAAACAATAGTTACAGGGTGCGGCGCCAAAATCCGGACAAAATTCAATTTAAATTTCCCCCCATTCTATAAGGTTTCGAGAGGTCGCGATTCGCGTACAAATAGTTTAACACATGTGTTGAACATTCATAACCTCGAAAAAGTCGCAATGTTGAAGCCAAGTGCAGAGTATAATCGAAGAGCCGCGTTAATCGAAAGTCTTCGCGCTGGGCGGTCAGCACGGGAGATTATTCAATTTTCCGATATCCGAAATCAACTGTATATAAGGTTGTTACAAAGTACAAAGCTCAAGAACAGTTAAGTGAAGGTTCAAGTACACCGGCAAGAAAGCAGCACTCAAAAGAACACACCGTGAGAACCCCTGAAGTCACCAAAAGGACTGAAAAGCTGATTCTGGAAGACCCGGGGCTATCGTTACGAAAACTGGCGTCTATTGTGAATGTGAGCGAGCCTACCATGTGGAGAATCGTTGAAGAGGACCTTCGATATTATTCTTACACGATCAAGGTTAGACAAATACTTTCTGAGGCTGTAAGAACGAACCGAGTGGCTCGCTGCAATTTCATCATATTTTCTAAGGTTCAATTTGATCATTTCTAAGGAGTTTTGGCCTCCGAATAGTCCAGATTTAAATCCCTTGGACTATTACGTATAGAGCGTGATTGAAAAGGCTACCAACAAGACTCGACATCCAAATTTGACATCATTAATGACCGCCATTGAGGCAACGTTCGCCAAACCTCACAGCGCAGAATTGCGAGCGCTTCAGACCGCAAATGGAGGCCGTGATTGAAGCTGATGGGTGCTACATTGAATAATTACAATGTCAATAGATGCACGAAACGCCATGTAAGACGTTTTTGTACTTAAACTTCATTTTTCAATAAATAGCACTATTTGAAGGATGTTCATTGATTTGTCCGGATTTTGATGACCCACCCTGTATAAACAATAACCACTGACGTTTTAGGCATCGGTTCTCTCAGTAAATACCATGCAGCTTCTTGACTGGTCATTTCAGTATTATTTAATAGATCAATACTAATATTTTTAGTTACTTGAACAATATCAAACTCTGGATGTTCAACCATAACTTAACAATTTTTCTTTGTAAATGACTGATACCTCTGTTTGTTTTATTAACATATTCAACAACATAAGCTGCACACGAGTATTCTTACGTGATGAACTGGAAATCTGTATTTGATTTTACTACACTAAAAAGAAATGGATTAAAAGGATTGTGCCATTTTTCGCACGGTTGACGTCTCGAGAAAACTCTTGGTCGTTTAATGCCGGCTCTAATTATATTAATATATTCTTCATCGGATGCAATATCGTTCTTCTCATAAAAATCATCAATGTTTACATAATCATTCATTTCTAAATTTTTTCTTATGGCAGTATATAGACTTTGAATCGAACCTCATCATCTTTCATCGGCGTCAAAATCATTGTTTCTTTTGAAGGCAAAAATGGAGCGTCCAATCTGCATTCTTGAGCTTTATTGGGCGCGATCTTCTTGAAACATGTGAAGGTATGACGATGAGTCTGTAATTTGATGTTACCCGATGCTTCAAAGTCCGAAACCGTTATCAAACAATCTATAAGTCTGATAGCCTTGTCATAGTCTTTGCCTAATGCTTTTGAAATATCATTTTGTAGCCATCCAATGATGTGAGCATTGCAATATATAATATAAAAGAGCGTTTCACAAACATCTGACGGAACCGAGCGATTCTATCCCAAGCCTAGTCGCCCCTCTTCTCTCTCCGTCTTCTTTCTCTTTCAAAAAAAAAAAAAAATCTGACGGATCAGAGCGATTTTCACCCATGTTTTTTAATACCTACCCTACGAGCCAAAAGAAGTATAACTTCAAAAATTATAAAATGTATCTTATATATTGAATAAAGCACACTTAAACAATAATAAAATATCTAATTATTGTGTGCTGCAACTGTGCCCAAGCAAAAAATTGTGGACTTTTGCCGTATTGTGGAATTTCTTAAATATGAGGATTTTATTGAAGTTTTTGTTGAATGTTTCTAATGTTTAAAATTAAAACAAGCAATTGATACAGATTGAATTTCAATGAATTATTAAAAATTAAAACAAAACAATTAATTGAAACATGATTTGAAAATGTTTTCCATGTGTGCCACAAGGATGGTCAGAAGTGTAGATACACTTAACTATTTGAAATTAGTCTGAAAATAGACTGCTTATCGAATTAACTGAAAATAGACTGCTATTTGTCACAACTAACTTAAATAAAAATCAATAATCTGCCACTGCAAGCGGTCACATCAGTCAGGTATGCACTATGAGCTGATGTCTGATGTGATGAGAAACAGTGCATACTTTGCCTTCGTTAAATTTCAATTTTTAATCATCTCACAAAAACAATTCCATTTAGCAACTAATAGTTAAAAGACTGCCTTTAGAGAAGCAGCAACATTTGATTGGCAAAGCATGAACTCGCGGTGGTAAATAGAGAAAAATTATGAAATGTCTTTGATTGGAATTGAATTGAATGACTAGGAAAAGACACGATGCAATTTATTCAATTGAGTTGAGTATGCTGCTACTATTTGATTTTCAATTTCTCATACAAATCTGACAATTGAATCAAGCAGAAAAACTATGCTGCTCGAAACATCGGACAATAAGATGCAAAATCTCACGGCTTGTTAAAAACAAATACAGGCTACAGCATGGGATGAAATATAACCTCATGAAATCGGTTTTAAACATTAACAAGGTTTTTATACATATTAATCATCATGTTTCTTTGATCTGTTGAAACACTGCCGCTGGAATTTCACATGAAATTCGTAACAGAATGCAATTACTCAGGAGTATAATGCGAAACTGCACACAAACGAAGCCCCCGCTTCAACGCACTGAGTGGAGTGTCTTATTTGCTCGAATCTGTAATTTGGAGCCCCACTGCAATTCCGACTTTTACTTTCATTGCGGAGAAAAGATTTCTGAAAAGCGTTTGTGTGTAGTTTTTGCAATACCGGCCGTACTCATCGGAAGAGAAGAACGTGCAGTGAAAGTGTTTTCGAAGCTCAAGTGCATACGTGATACAGTAAGTGTTCGCCATGGTGTATTCGGCGTTTGGTATGTTGACTAAAATACTAACTGGTGTCGGCGGATTTGTCGGAAAGTTAAGTGCGACGATGCCAGTGTCTGCCTCTGCGAAAATTGCCAGCTCGATCGGCATCGGAAAACTAATTACAGTTTCGACTGCTATCAAAACTGCGACAGCCTTGCTTGGAACGGGCAAGATTGCCATTGTGCCCGTCCTTATTGCAGCACTTGCCTTTTATAACTATGAGCTGTTTGATCCCGAAAGTCGGCCTTTCAATACGAAGAGCATTGACAAGGAATACGATTTTGTTATTGTGGGCGGTGGATCAGCTGGCTCTGTGTTAGCTTCCCGGTTGTCAGAAATCACACACTTTAAAGTATTACTTCTGGAGGCTGGTGGTTTTGAAAATGAGATTTCTGATGTTCCGCTGCTTTCGTTATATCTACACAAAAGCAAATTGGATTGGAAATACAGGTAAATAGTGTTGACGACTTATAATTTGTCATTTGGGTTGTTTACTTGGCCGTAAAAATCTAAAATTCTATTTTGGATCCTTTATAATGGTAGGTTGGACATTTCTTAATTCATTTGACAATATCAAGCTTACTTATTCCTGATCCTTCCTGTGTAAAGGATCTTATCATTTTCCTGCGATTATGAAACATTCAAATCTAAATAAGTATCACAGGGGGTTGAACACTAATACACCAAAAAACGCTGCTTCGAGCTACTAGGCGAGTATTTCATAGCGAAATTTGCATGAACTGAAATTTCTTGGACTAATGTCCGACAGAGTTCTGTGGATTTCTGAAGTGCGAATTAACCAAACTGTGTTCATAAAGAACGCTGGCGATATAAGCGCTTCCAAAATAATTATTTATTTATTTGACACACTATGATTCTCAGCAGAATTTCCCAGGATGTTAAAAAAAGTGAAAATCAAAAGATTCCCGAAAAAGCTCATAGAAAAAGTATTAAGCAACACGCACAGGTAGTGAAAAGGCATAGCTGTACACATTTTTTTTTAATGATTTTCGGATCAAATTAGGAGCTCTTTAGAATCATGACGACAGAAAAGACACGCTTAACTAACAAGAACTTTGCGGATTGTAAATTTTAGTGGAGATTTAAATGTAGCTCGAAGAGATCATAGGGAAAATATTACTGATTTTAATGGCACTTCAAAAACTATTCAGTTTAATCTATAACACTTGATTTGAGATTTTTAGATGTTAAAGCGATTTTATATAATTGACCTTATGAAACAATTTTCCCATCGGCATGCCGCTTTTTTCTGTTCCGTTCAAATATTTTTTTTTCTTCCGAAGACACATTTAGATACACATAATATTCCCGACTGCATGACGTAGTAATAGTCTTAGAATTAATTTTTTGCCGGTTGTTTTTACAGCTAGTTTTAGCAAAGGATTTTCAGAATGCAACGGGAATAAAATCTATGAATACAATAAAAAACTCGTTCCAATCTATCAGAAACTTACAAGCAAGGGAGATTTAAAAGCTCAAAGCTCATTGAAAATTCGTGAAACAAGATTCGATTGTAGTCTGTCTCCAGTGTCAATACTGCGTTAATACTCGCGAAACGATATTCAGATAAATTAATCGAATCTCGTTGAACAGGTTGAATCTGGTGAACAGGTTGATGTCGAGTCACGGGCTGCTGCGACTGCGCCGTAGATGATTGATGCTGCTTTTGACTGGGGGTGCAGATATCTACTGGCTGGGTGCTAGCAAGGCCAGCAGGAGAAGTAGGAGTTAAAATCAGTGTTATTGGGAACGGTTAAAGAATCCAGGTGATGTTGAAGACGGAGAGGACTACCCGGTTCACGCAACTTTCAGAGGCGCTTCAGTCTCCGAGTTTTTCTTCAATGCGTTCAAAGTGCGATAATTAGCTCCGATTCTCTCAATATCTGTAGATATAGAGTATTTCTGGTATTTTGCACAGTTAAAAATGGATCCCGGAATTAGAGCGATTAATGACATCGCCCATGGAGGTTGTAAAACGGGCACATTTGGCGTGGTACGATAAGGCCCAAAAACCAAAACAAGTAATAAGTAGCGTTTTATCAGCCTTGCCACAGTGGAAAGTGGCATGATAAGAGTATAACAGAACTAAATACAAATTCAAAGACCGAATTAGAAAAAAATGCCGATGGTAACGCTTTAATAGGCAAATATTATATATATACATAAGTCGGCAAAGTAAAAGTATTTACTGAATCATTCAGGAAAAGAGGTATGTGACTATGGTTTTGAGCGGTCTGTTAGCTTAATCATTCAAGATCGAATGAACGCTAATGTGGGAAATAAACACAATTCGCACGAAATCAAGGAGGTTGGTCTCAACGAAATAAATAGTTTTAACTCATATCATTTCTTAAAAGGGTTGAATGTTGATTATACTATTCACAATGTGTTCTTATTTAACCTAAAGTCCTGGCATACGACTTGTAATTTTTAAAAAAGAAACTTCGGCTTTCTTTGGCTACCTGTTAGTTCAGCGTGTGCTCTTGAAGAGCTAAAGATGCAGCACATAATAAATAATATTTTGTTGAGTTTCCTTTAGCTTTAATGACTGCTGCCAAACGCCTGGGCATTGAATGCACAAGTTTTGTTGTTGTTTCCGTTCCAACCAGGTTCCATTCTTCTTGCAGTTTGGTTTTAAGGTCCTGTTTACTTTTAATGGCGTGTTTTCGTATTCTACGCTCCAATTCATCCAACAGATGCTCTATGGGGTTTAAGTGTGGCGACTGTAGTGGGCTGTCCAGCTGCGTTGGCACGTTATATAGGACCCATTCCTTGACTATCATAGAGGCATGCTTTGCATCGTTGTCTTGTTGGAAAATGAAATTATTTTCCATGCCCACAGTTGTTTTCAAAATGTTCAAATAATCTCACAGATCCATTGTACTTTCGATAAAGTGCAACTTTCCAACTCCTGAAGCCGCCATACACCCTCACACCATAGCATTACCACTAACCTGTTTCACAGCTGTTACTATATTTTTTGGATTGAAACCAAAACACCAAAATTTTCCTCTTCCATCTGAGCCAAAAATATTGTATTTACTTCCGTCTGTAAATAGCACCCGATTCCAAAAGTGATCGTCCTTATCTTTGTGAGTTTTTGCAAAGAGCAATCTCTTCTTGCGATTGGCTCTTGATATCAGTGGTTTACGCCTGGATTTTCGACCATGAAAATTGTTGTCATGTTGTCGTAAAATTTTGATGGTTTCTTCACTTACCATTATGTCGAATTCTTTTCGTAGCTCGTCTGCTATTTTAGGCGCACTAGTTCTAGAATTTTCTTTGATTCACCGCCTCGCTGTAGCGTTTGAAATCTTTGGGCGGTCGGAACGGTTTCTCCATACTGTTTTATAACGTGCTGCACACTAGACTGGAGACTCCCAATTACTTTAGTTATTTTCTTCATGGAATTTCCTTCACAGTACAGTTTTACAATGATTGTCTGCGTATCTAAAGAGATTTCTTTACCCATAGCTGATATTTTATTTTTCTAAGTGTGAATCGAACTCGCACAAGGCTGTAATTAGACTGTAACTGTACTAATATACTAGAAATAAATGCTGATACTTTTTTTTCAAGTTTACGCGTCAAAATTATTGGATTACATCAAAGTTATTGTTGTTAATTAAGAGAAAACAGCTTCGTACAGAGACTTTTTTCTTTAACTGTATATCAAGACTGCATTTTTCAATATTTTATTTTTAACATACTTCCACAAAAGTTAGATTTTCCAAATTTTGTACAATTATGTAATAGAGTATATAGTTTTCGAGTCCGGTGTTAGCTTAAAAATGAGAATAATGAAGATAGAACGTTTATGCTTAGCAGGGCAGAACAGTTCCGCAAGAATTTCGTTTTTGGTCCTTTATTGCTCCTTTTGTTTTGAACAAAATTCCTTCTCCCTTTGTCTTATCATGCCTTTTGTATACTGATCACCTTAAAATATTTTGGGTGATTGAGTATGTTCGTGAATATTTCTATTTCTTGCAACTTTAACTAACTGCAAAGCAAAGTTATTCAGCTAGAATCTATTTAGAGTCTTGCGGAGTGGAGATGGTAGAGACTCCATTTTCATAACCGACACTTTAACGCGTGTGAACACTCTAAAAAGTGGGTCTATAGTTAATACTTTGATAATAGGAAATATATTCATTTTTTCGTTTAAAATGACGAATCACCATTTTTTTTACACATTCGATGTGCATTTTTTTGCTTTTACGTCATATCAGCTGAATAATACACAGATTTTTGTAAATTGAAGCAAAAAGAGTGTAAATTTACTAGTTTGCTATTCGCCTTTGCGCCAAAGCCATAAAATTGCATCATTTTTTAGGGTAAAATTACACGATTTGGTCGTAAAAAAATATTCTTTTTACGCACTTTTGTAAATTTATATCTTTAGTAGTAGGAAACCAGTTTCCTACTATTATAAGGGTAAAATTCAACCAAAATTTTTTTGAGTGAAATGATTAGCTTCATTTGGTTGCATTTAGCCCCTGATCTGACTCAGGTACCTACTCGGAGCTAGGTTAACTGAAAGCTTGGTGCGCAGTTCGGTGTCCGTACCGGGGTTCGAACCAGGGATCCTACACGCTAGGAGCTAGTGCAATACCCTCTAGGATACTGCTAACTAACTGGTGAACTGCTAATTCTCTTGCTCTGAAGGTTGGGCAGTCATAAAATGAATTTTAGCCGTAAATAATCTCCCTTGACGGTCACCTTTGTTTCCGGTTCCTCTTCCATTGCTGTACATAGCTTTAAAAACCTTGGCGCGATCTTTGATTCAAAGCGAATATTTGAATTGCAGGTACTACATATAAGAGCCGATCGATTTCACGACTTAATCATTAGATGCTCAAACCCAATTGTTCAACTTTTCGCTTCCTTCCATCTGTTCTTCTGCGTTGTTGGTTCGGGCTCGCAAGGAGACCTTCTTTCCGATAAAAACCTATGCCCTATTGGAAAAAGACAGCTAAGAACCTAGAACCTAGAATATTGTTACCGAATTCACCGTCCGGATTATAGATGTTTGGTTGATGCGATTGAGCCTGTGCAACGCAAATTCATCGGTTCCTTATTCTATAAACTCAGCAATCCCAATTGTCAATGCAGTATGTGTCTTCTGAGTTACATAGAGTACTCCCCGACGAATACTTCATATCTAAACTGATAAGCTTGACTCCTATAAATTTTTCACCATGGCGCTATATTTTCTCACAATTCCGAAATAAACTATTTGTATATATAAATTATTGCGTTTTTTCTGAGCCGAGGACAGGGTTTGCGTCTTTATCGAGGTGCGAAAAGCGCTACAGTTGAACGAAAAAAATGTTGTACCCAAACCTGCATCCTCAAATACGTTTTTTTTTTCAAGACAAAGTTACAAACAAATAAAACAACAGATAAGTTAGTGCATCGAATCACTACTTAGAATAGCTGATAGCATTTCGTGAAATAGTCGATAAGCAATTTTGTTTTGTAGGTCGCAACCGCAAGAAACAGCATGTCAGGCGATGAAAGATAAACGATGTTGCTGGACCAGAGGAAAGGTGCTCGGGGGGAGCTCTGTCTTGAATACCATGCTGTATATACGTGGCAACCGCCGAGATTTTGATCAGTGGGAAGCGCTGGGAAACCCAGGATGGAGTTATGCTGACATACTACCATATTTTAAAAAATCAGAAGACCAGCGAAATCCGTACTTGGCCAAAAACACTTTATATCACGGAACAGGTAAACATTTTGCTCCAACAAATTTGTTCGTTGAGTAATGCTTTTATTTAGGTGGGCTGTGGACGGTCCAAGATTCACCTTATAATACCCCTTTGGGGCCTGCATTTCTGCAGGCAGGCGAAGAAATGGGCTATGACATAGTTGATGTAAATGGCGCGCAGCAAACAGGCTTTGCTTTCTACCAATTCAATATGCGCCGAGGAGCTCGTTGCAGTGCCGCCAAGTCGTTTCTTAGTCCAGTAAGATTACGTCGAAACTTGCACATTGCGCTTCAGACTCACGTCACGAAGTTAATTGTTGATGATGAAACAAAGCGTGTGCTTGGCGTGGAGTTCGTACGCAATAAGCTGTTGCAGCGAGTGTATGCGAAACGAGAAGTAATATTGTCAGCTGGGGCGATCGGCAGCCCACACTTATTGATGCTTTCAGGAATTGGTCCCGAGCAAGAATTATTGCGTGTTAATCTTCCAGTCGTCCATAATCTGCCAGGGGTAGGAAGAAATTTACAGGATCATATTGCAGTAGGTGGTCTAGTTTTTCAAATTGATGCCCCCATAAGTATTGTAATGGATCGCATGGTTAATATTAACACAGCGATGCGATATGCGACCACTGAGAATGGCCCCCTAACCAGCAGTATTGGATTGGAAGCAGTAGCATTTATCAACACAAAGTACGCCAACTCTTCTGACGACTGGCCTGACATTAGTTTCATGCTCACCAGCGCATCGACCAATTCAGATGGAGGAAATCAAGTGAGACGCGCCCATGGATTGGCGGATGAGTTTTACAACAACGTGTTTTCAGAGATTAACAACAAAGATGTTTTCGGTGTTTTTCCGATGATGCTGAGGCCGAAGAGTCGGGGCGTAATGAAGCTCTACTCGAAAAACCCATTAAGATATCCTCTGCTCTATCATAACTATTTGACCCACCCGGACGATATAAACGTTCTTCGTGAAGGAGTGAAAATAGCCTTAGCTCTCGCTGAAACTCAAGCACTGAAGAGATTCGGAGCCAGGTTTTGGAACAAACCTCTGCCGAACTGTAAACACCTGCCCTTGTTCACAGATGAATATTGGGAATGCGTGATAAAACAGTATACAATGACAATATACCATATGTCGGGAACAGCGAAAATGGGACCATCATCCGATCCACTAGCTGTAGTTGATTCGCAACTTCGGGTGCACGGTCTTAAAAATATTCGTGTCATAGATGCAAGTATAATGCCGACTATAACAAATGGAAACATTCATGCACCCGTTATAATGATTGCTGAAAAAGGAGCGGATATGATCAAAGATTTGTGGTTGCAGAATTCTGTTGACGAGCCTTTGGATCAACGCAATTTTACTTACTAAAAATTGAAGGAATCTGAGTCAATCATTCAAAAATATTTAGTTCACTTCAAAGATCACTTTAAGTCTGACAGCTTTTATCAAAGATTTATGAATAAACCTTAAACGATAAATAAGATTTCAAATCGACTTTTCAACTCAATTTCAATGTATCACAGTAATTGCCTACGATGAAATGTATTCATTCCTGATCAATCTGACATCCTGCCAAATACACCCACCCTACTTCTTGCAGACAACGTCAAACTTTAGCACATCATTGAATCGAAGTCTGATCCAAACTAGCTTTCGAATCTTCCCTTGTCCAAGCCAATCGCACCTCGTAATTTTAAGGTCGTTGTACACGTTTTTTATGTTTGGCATATATCTGTATTTTATACCTTACTTGGCGAATTAAAAAAATATTAAAATAAAAATGACGTGAAATAATGTGGCCGTTCCACAGATCCACTTCCTGGGCTGATAATAGCAACAAAAAAGGTCTTGAGTACAATAGGTACTTTCAAATCGAAAATTACGACAGGAACAGGTACCTTTAATTTTAGCAAAACAAGAATTAACTTGAGAAGGTCATTATGAGTTCGAATGTTTACAAAACAAAGGAAACGACATGGGATTGTTAAATTTACTCGGAGAATATTCTAGCGTTTCAAAGGAGTATTTTAAGTCCGGAATCAGTTGTATAGGAACCTGTTCTGATGCACAAACTGATAGGAGGCCGATTGCGATCGTTATTTGGGATGATATTAAATCTGATCTCGGATCGGACTGAAAATTTGATCGTACTAGAATTTTGCAGTAATTCTCTAAATGAATTAAGAGCCCCGAGTGCGCTGCCAAACTTTTAACTGGTCAAGGTTTTTCAGCATTGCTGTTGGTTATGTTGGAGCTCTCTGCGATATTCTTTTGCCAGGTTATAGATGATTGTGCGTTTTCATCATCGATTTATTTGTTGGAACGGGATTTGGCGGATGCTGTATCCAGGGGAATCGAACGCCACCAGTGTCTTTCCAATTTAAGACGACAATCCCATTTGCAAGCTCATGAGAAATTATTTGCCATCGTTCTAGTTCAGTATAAAGGATTTTTTCGGTAATATTGTTTTTACTAGCTCTTCAAATGCCAACAACATGACCCCGTTGCTCCAATGGGTATAATAGAAGAGGAGATGCGATTAGCATATACGAGTATGTATACTGTCCGTGAATGTTGCCAAAAACATCGTTTAATGCTGGGCAATATGACTTTGAAGATATCGCGTGTTTCCACGCCGTGAACTTATAAAAACGTTTTCAAAATTCCGATCGGATCGTTCTTTTGAAAAAAAATGAAGGGTTTTTAGGTTAGTTTATGTGCATATACAGTCAGTTACAAAAGTAAAGACTCAGTTCGCATATGCTACTCAATTTCAAGTTTATCTAGATTTATCGCAGTCCCAAGTCTAAACAATTGTTACAAATGTGATCTACGTTACATTAATGTTATTTTGAAGAAAGTTTCCTGTGATTATGTTGGTCATAAAAATGATAGTTGAGGCAAGTACCATAAAAGGTGTGAAATGGGCCTCACAAAAGTATTGACTCACATATGTTTTCTTTGAAAAAAAAATGTAAATTTTGCAAATATGAAAATAAATTTTTTTTGGCAATTGAAAAATGCTGACGATTTTAGTAGTCTCCAGTATTTCAACTCGATCATTTAGTAGCTTTGTAAGTAGAAATATGGCATAAGCACGTGGAAGGACCCTTGAGGAAAAAAAATAGTGTTAGAGGGATGTTTGCAGCGCGAAATTGGTAATGACTAGAGATGCCAGAAAGCACTGTAAAAAATATTAAAAAAAAAAAAATCCAGAGAAACAAACAGTATAGCAAATAAACCAAGAAAAGGCCGGCGAACAATTTTGGACAATACATCAGAACGGCGCATTGTGAGACGCTGAAAGTATAATCCACAAATTTCACCAGTAAAAACTTTTGATGTGTAGACAGTTTGGCGTGGCATAAAAAATCCGGGTTACATAGTCGAATTGCAAGGAGGAAACCATGGGTGACCAAAGTGAAAAGGGCAAAAAGATTAGGGCAAATAAACCCAATGAGTTTTGGAAAAACGTTTTATTTTGTGATGACATCGAAATAGAGTTATTCGGGTCTACTTGCAGGAAGCACGTGCGGAGAAAGCCGGGTGAACGATATGAAAGAAGAAACTTACAATCAACCATGAAAGAAGGGTGTGGGTCGGTGATGGTCTGGGGCTGCATAACGGCAGCAAGGGTAGAAAAACTGGTTTTTATTGCGGGTGTCATGGATAAAACAGTTTATTTAAACATATTAAAAGAAAACTTAACGGACAGTGCCTCGAAACTGGGTTTGAATGATAGTTTTATATTTCAACAAGACAATGATACCAAACATTATGTGCGGGAGTGGATACTTTATAATGTGCCGGGGCAACTCAAAATGACACCACAATCACCGGATATGAATCCAATCGCAAATTTGGAGATGCATCTGAAGGATTCGGTCAGCTAACACAAAATATCAGGCAAACATTAATTGAAAGCCCGCATTCAAGAAGAATGAGGTCAAATTAGTCCTGAAATGACAAAAAGGCTAGTCCAATCCATGGCTAAAAGAATGCACCGCATCGTTAAGGTGAAGGAATATGCTGCAAAATATTAATTTAAATATTATTATTATCATTTTCATCATAAAATTTCGTATTTCAGTTATTGAGCTTTTTATCATGACTTTAATTCAACTTTTAATAATTTTCAACACATACTGTATACTATTCATTGAACTTTCAAACATATGAATTACACAATAAATTTATGTTTCTGTTTTATTCTTGGCACAAGTTAAAAGACCAAAAATTTAACGCTGTTAAAAATTTTACAAGATGAGTCAACATGAGTCAAAAACAGAAGTTGATTCAATAGTCTCTGGCGACTTTTATTATGCAGAAATATCAACGAATTTGTTTGAAATGTTGTGTTGCAAACGAAATTCCTTGCTCTGAAGCGTTGAACATGTTGCAGAAAGCTTTTGGCGAGTGTGTTTTATACAAAACATGAGCATTTGCGTGGTACAAAGGGCTCTTCCGAATTCACATCTTGGTTATGACAGATTGTGACGCCAGCAGAGTAGCTGAACTATGCTATGTTTGAAGCAGATCAAGACGAGCTGTCCGAAATTGTTGGCTTTGCTTTGTAGCATTGCCTCAAAACACCATCAACCCAACGAAAAGTCAAACCAGAATGTGACTTCGTCAACTATTATACAGGAGAACAATGCCAAGACGTAGATAACTGAATTCGGACAAGATCGACTTGTACTGACGTCACATTCTGTTATAACAAGCTGAAGATGAAGGCGAAGACGCCAATTTGGAAATGCCCAAAGTTCGTGGTTTCTCGTTTTGGACGACCTCAATCTCGAATAATGAGACAAACATCCATAATATTAAGAAATTAGTGCTCTATAATCGTCGTTCCAGCTTCAGACGTATAGGCCGTGAATTCAAAATCTTTCGTGAAACGGTTCGGACTATTGTGGTTGATATATTGAGCATGAGGACGCGTCGCAGCCCGACTCTTTGAGACTGACCTCACTTTTTTTCAAATGGAGCAACGTAATGGAGTGTAAAAAAACATGCTAGAACGAGTGAATTTGAACCCCGAA
Source organism: Nemotelus pantherinus (assembly GCA_963978885.1). Lineage (NCBI taxonomy): Eukaryota > Metazoa > Arthropoda > Insecta > Diptera > Stratiomyidae > Nemotelus > Nemotelus pantherinus. Next base: position 238,297,369 of record OZ022263.1, read on the forward strand.
CGAAAATCCGAGGCAATGGTGGTCCAACATTACGGTTCTTTCCACTGTTTTTTTATATTCGAGGTATTATTCGCTGGGAATTATTTCCGGAGAATGAAACAGTAAATAAATAATATTACTTAGGTGTTATGAGGAGCTTGAGAGAGAGAGAGCAAGTGTAAAAAAGACCAGATTTTTGGAAGAACAATTCATGGATTTTGCACCATGACTATGCACTGTCGCACATGGGCATCGTTCTGACCGAAGTTTTGAATGAAAACGCCTCGAATACCATCGAACAACCACCATATTCACGAAATTTGGCTGCGAATGATTTTTCATGTCTCCAAAGCTTAAATTGCCGCTTCTTGAAAATTGTGTTTTAACTCCATTAAAGACGAAATCGCTGACGATGAAACCGAAATCTGCACCCTCCCCATAAGATGCCTTTGCAAATCGAATGAAAGTCGGGGGATGCAGTTTCTTGCGGACATGAAGAGCATTGTTAAAAATAAATAGAATTGTTAAATGTTTTAAAATTAAAATTAAAAATTAAATTGTTAAAATAAATGGACTAATTCTTTGAAATCTTTATGCAACAAGATGCAATTTGGAATATTCATTATTAAAAATTGGTTACAAACAATAACAAGCGAGGAATCTTTTCAAAGGTAATTGTGATACCTTTCAAATGAGATAAAAATAATCAGAATTAGCAGGGTTTTTCAAATCATTTCCACCAGGATACATTCAACGTCGAAAAATCATTAAAGGTCTACAGCGCTTTAGGGCGACATCCCAGACGGGGGTACGTGCAACAATTTTTCATCAGACCACCTCAAGTAATAACATGGTATACCCCAAGGCACCTTCATCTGAATCATTCTGTATATGAATATCGTGGCACAGCAGGGAAAAATATTGATAGCGTTACTTATCGGGGCCACGTAGTTCATATATGACAAATAAAATTTTACCAATTAGTATCTAAATTTGTGTCGGTAATGTAATAAATATTGCTTTTATAGGATACAAAAGAAAACAAACATCAAAATAGTTTGTGTTGGTCTTTTATCAAAATTAGCTTGGCACTCAGTGTAAAAACTCTAAAATATTACGGAGATATTCTATGTTCTTCAAACCAAAATTCCAACGCCGACATGACAATAGATTTTCAAAAGTATTGAACTACAAGAATACTGAACGTATAAATAAACAATATTGATAAAGTACAAGCTGACAAAGAACAGTCAGCAATTCCACACCCATACAGTGTAGACGGAGAAACGTTGAAAAGGCAGAAACAAAAATGTTTAATGACGGAATACAAATACTTTTGGCAACTCTGATCCAACAATTAATTTGTCTTACATAATGATATGTGTTTTTTCAAACACGAATACATTTTTCCAGAGAAAGTATTAACACAAACCATCAGCATCATCGATTTCAAAGAAAGCAAGATATATGAAAGGCGGGCAATAATACTGAATCAGTTTGCTTCTTTGCTGGTGATGTTAATCAATACCACTAACTAACATTTACCCCCTACACAGCCAGAGAGAATCTCCCTACTATTAACGCTGTTTAAGTCACCCATAGCTGCAAATGCATGCACCGCACGAATTGGGAAGACACAACTGCCGGGTTGTTTGCAAGTAGTTTTCAAAGACCGAACTAACTATACCTTAATCAGTTCGATTTGCTCTATGCTAACGCTCTCGTATGAATGAAATTTCACTTTTTACTTGAGACGCCACGAAAGTACCTTTGAAGCGTGAGTGTGTTGAAATAAAATTTTGTAGCTACCGATATCATTTTAATGAATAAATATTTTGTGATGCTGCATGGAGTTAAATGGCGTCATCATAAATATCTAAGGTGAGTACATCGTTCTATCCATATCGAACACGAAAGATACATAAGTTTGGAAGCTATAAACATTATTCTTTGCTCCAGTGCCAGTATTTATGATATGCTAAAGGTAGAAGGTGTCGAGACCTTTTTGGAAAAGTGAAAGTGTTTCAGTGTCGTCAGTTTTCGAACTAAGGTGATAATTCAAGAAAAACGGTTATTTCGGGCTCACAACTTTTATTAAACCGGATATTATCCATCAGATGATTTCTATACGGTAGACAAGATATCCAAACAGCAAGAAACGAGATTGATTTCGTGCACCAAGAGTTTCTGATATTTGCCCCTTGATTGTCTTGTAAAAAATAGAGGGCATCTCATTCATAACAGTGAATACATTTAAGTTTTATGAATCTTTCAATAAAGAGCAAACATGCATAACGATCCTCGAATAATTTGGCGTATTGAAGATCTGAATTACAATGGCAATATTTCGTCTTAGATTGAATTTTCAATTCTAAAAGTTTAGATATAATTGCAGAATTTAACCAAATATTTGAAATTGAATTGTTTTTGCGGGATGATTAAAATTGAAAATTTTTTTAATTTATCTTGAAAATTTTATTTGACAAAGTGGTTTCGAAAGCATGCACTGATTCTCATCAGACACCAGCACACAGTGCATACTTGACTGGTGTGACCACTTGCAGTTCGAAATCATTAATTTCTATTTACGCTGGTTGTGACAAATTTTAACATCTCCGACTTTTTTTTATTATTCTCCGCTTTGATAAGCTTTAGAGACGATATACGTTGTCTATACTGATTTATAGACAAGAAGGGAACCATGATCACAAATCAATAACCTTTATGAGTTAATAATTTCGATGGATATAAGTCTAAATATAATAAATATATACGAAGAACGCAAGGCAAAGCCAGCAATCTTAGAGGCCCTGGACGTCATATTCATGCCATGAACAGCAAATTTTAATTTGGAATCAAACACGACGCCCAGGTCTCTAAAATGCTGGACAACTGACAGGGAAACACCAGACAAAAAATAAGAGAACACATGTTGGATATCTGGTGACACTTCAAAATGTTCAGTGGCAAGAAGTTGTTTTCACACCAGAGATTAAGAGCAAACAAGTCAGCTTGCAATTGGTGATAATCGTTCGCAGACTTGACTGCTCTGTATAATTTTAAGTCATCCTCATATAAAAGACAGGAAGAGTTGATAACAGAAGGTAGGTCATTGACAAACAGACCTAGGATAGAACCTTAAGAAACTCCGGATATGGGAAAAATAGGAAAAGAAATGGAACGATTTAAAGTAACTCTGCAGGGAGGATTATGCGAGGATGAGAGGGAACTAGCATCAGAATTTCAGGTATGCATAAAAATTTCAACTTCCAAAGGATTGGTACGAAACATGGATAATTCAGGAGAGGTACGGGAGACAGCGGGAGCTATCGAGGTATTCAGCGGTTTTTTTTTAAAGGATGAGGAACAAAGGCAGCAAATAAATCACAAATAGCCTGAGGAGTAGTAGCAGTAGCATCATCAAGAAACTTGGAATCAGGAACTGAGGAATTGGATTTGATGGAACGGATGTAGGACCAAAATGATTTAGATTGAAGATTAGAACATATTGAAGCCTCGATGTTCAAAAAGTAATCACACATTGCCTGCTTGAGCACTTTTTTTAGCATCAGAACGCAAACTACGGACTTCCTGAAGGTCAGTGGGTGAACCCGTCTTCTTCAGCTTTTCGCAAGCTTTTTCCTTAGCTTTAAGAGCATCAGAGACTTTCAATGTGAACCAAGGTACATCATTAGGTTCGAGAGGACGTTTAATGGGAGTAAAACGAAAGATATGGTTAGAAAAGAAAGAGCAGTAGAAAAGAAAGAGTAGAACTTGGACAATGCACAATTAACATCCAATCCTTTGAAAAATGAATACCAATCGATAAGACTGATTTTAGAGGGCATTTTCTGAAAGTCAGCTTTGTAGAAGTTGTAACGCTGAAAAGAAGGACATTTATTCCTTACCTGGAAGTTGAAGTCAATATCCACCAGGAGAGCAGGGTGACGAGGATCAGGTTACACATATGCAAAAGGAGCAGGAGAGGGAGAAAGGGAATCTAAGGGAACGTTAGAAAGAACTAAATCGAGGATTCTGTTGTTGGTGTTACGAAGGTAGTTAATTTGAGAACAAGAACAAAGTGAACAAAAGGAAGAAGTCGCAACAGAGAGGTGATTGTAGGATAGTAGGCATGTTGAAGTCGCCAAAAATGAGGAGGGGAGTTGAAGAAAATCGATAAAGGATGAAACTAGAAAGCTCAGCGAAAAAAAACGTTTGTATATAGTGGCAGACAAATTACGGGGGATATAAATACAACAGACTAGTAGGTCTGCAGTTGGGGGAAGGATAACACGTACAACAATACACTCAACAGGAAGAGAAGGAACAAACTCGGCACAGAGTGTTCCACGAAGAGTGTTATGAGTGGGGATTAAAACGCCTTCGCCATCGGCTTTGCAAGAAGCAACCCGATCATGATCTCTCCGGAAAACGGTGTGACATGGAAGGAATTCTCTGTTCAGAATATTGTCGGTAAGCCATGTTTCTGTGAAGCAGATAATATGATGAAGAGCTAAAGTACTCGCGAGCAGAACTTCAATAAGTGAACTTCATAACTATGCAGGCATATTCGAATAGAGGCCGCACCAGAGTGATATATAATGACATCGTAGCCAATATATTTTTGAGCTATTTAGCACTCTCTAAATAAATCTGTGCTGTTTATTAGCCCTAACTAGGATTTAAGCGCATCTTGTTGTCCATGACTACACCGAGGTCTATAATATGATCAAGCCTATTCAATTCGATTTTGTTTGACCAGTAAGGATATATTTCATTTATTTATTTATTGTGTTTACGCGGTGGTAGATTTTTAGGCTGTCTGCATACCTCTGAAATCAATATTGCTATTTGAATGTATAACAAGCTTAGATAAGAGTGGAGTATACAAGTTTAGATACGTGGCTGAAGCATTTTACAAGTTGAGTTCGATCGCAGAGATAGGACTGGAGCCGATTAAGAAGGGACCCGGATATACTAAAGTTTCGAAGTGTTTGTAAGTGAAGTGTTGAGTTTGATGGTCAACCCGGTCGAAAGGCATATTGAAGTCCGTACAGGCCACGCCAATTTGGCTTCCTTTTTCCATTTCACAGAGCATATTAGAAACTAGGATCATGAGATTGATGGAAGTCGAACCATCTGGACGAAATCCATGTTGTTGTTCATTAAGAAGAGGGTCGATAATGCGAGCAAGTTTGTCACAAACTCACTTCTCAAAGAGTTTGGAATAACAGATAACAGAGGATTTCCAGGATGATAGGAAAACACCTAGAGACAGGGATTTATTTAAAATCATATGCAAAGGGGTGATCAATTGGTCTGCAAACTGTACCCCGAAGAAAGGAGAACCCAAGTCAGAGCCTGGTTCTTTAACGATCTTTAGTTCATGAATAGCTTCAATAATAGCCTCTTGTGTAAGAACAAATCCGTCGATAAGAGGTTTTACGGAGATTCTAACAGACAAAGTGGAAGTAGGGATTTTCGGCGATAAAGTCTACCAGTAGGCAGGGCACCTATAGCTCGTATGGTTTACGGCAGGTGAGGGGGTGCCAGACTTTGCTTGCGCTTGAAGGATGTCGTTTAGGGATGCCTAATTGGATCACTTCTGCTTCCGATCGGGACCGATGTAAAAATTTGATAACGATGATGAAAGTTAAAAACCGAAATGTATCTAAGCCTTGAGTGTGAGTTCTTTTTCCTACTCCTCTTGTCAACTGGGACTCCTATAAGGCTGGAAAGGATGGGAGTGGAGTTCTTGAAGGTGCCCAAGCTATACAATCTTTATCCCGAGGCACCAGCGTTCGATACAATCTGAGAAATATCCTGCTCCGAAGAGATCAAGTATATTAGTAGGTTTTATTTATTTAGATTGAAACTATGTGAGCTGCTAATCAACTCTCAAATTCCAAATAAGTTTTTGAACTGGAAGAGATGCCATGTTTAACAGTACTTCGCACATCTTATTTTTGCAAAGAGCATATGTTGCTTTTATGTATTGGATACTGATAGGTCAAAACCAAACTGTAGCATTCTCACGAGTTAAAGAACTTCTGTCACTCTCGAAATGTCGATATTCATCAGCTTCTTACAACGAAAGTAAGTTTTTCTACTGAAACTTTCTGCATGCGTTTTATTTTTCACCTATGTTCTTGGTTGATTTGACAGATCCAGCAGAACATCCCCTATATATTTGTCTTTAATTTTAATAAAAACATGAAGACTGATATGTTGCATACTAAAGAACGTGTATTTAAATTAAATATAGATTATAAGCAAGATTTTAACGGTAAAAGATCTAAATCAAAATGGAAAAATTCACGTTTCCGTTCACATAGATACGAATATGCTTACTTTCGCGACAAGTGCACAATTTCAATAATAGTTTTAACCATAATCATTTCTCTATTTCAGTTAAATTGACCAACCATGGGCCAAGAGAAATCGTTACCGAATTTCAAGGGAATGATACATAGGAGTAAAACAGAAAATACGTTCGCCAGGAAAAACAAGAAAAATTGCTTCAGTTCGAATAAATTATCATCAGTTTCAGTACGACAGCCTGGTGAAAGATTTTTCGACAAATCAGGAAACGTAAATTCGTTCACGTCTCCAACTCCATCCTCACTGAATCATTTTCCGCCAGCCCCTTCAGCCCTATCGATATTTTCGAAGCAAAGCAAGGTGTCACAAAAAGATTATTTGGACCATCACCTGTACATAAAGTCTGACATAAACATTCGGAACGAGAGTTGTGCGTCAAGCAAGGTGTTTAAGCGCATTAGACCTGGCATAAGAAATTATACACCTAAGATCTTACTTAGTCAACAAAGCAGTAAACAACAAATGGAAACTTGGGTTTGAAGTTTCGTGTGGATTAATATGGCATTCACGGTTCTGACATCGATTTGGGGAATCATTCCTGTATTGGCGATTGCACTCAATTTCTATAGATATCAATCTATCGATCCTGAGACAAAAGTGAACGAAGCTCAACAGGTATTTTTTCCCATTGCATTGGCTAAAATTGACTAATTTCGTACAGCACTTTCCAGATACGCACCGAATATGACTTCATAGTGATAGGTGGTGGATCAGCAGGAGCTGTCGTTGCCTCTCGTCTCTCCGAGATAAAAAACTGGACCGTCCTGCTGCTGGAAGCCGGATATGATGAAACCGAAATATCTGACATTCCTGCGTTAGCAGGCTACCTTCAATTAACCAATTTGGATTGGCAATACCAAACTGCCTCGCCCAGCAACAAGGCATACTGCCAAGCTATGATTGGAAGCAAATGCAACTGGCCTAGAGGAAAAGTTCTGGGAGGATCCAGTGTATTAAACGCCATGGTCTATGTTCGAGGAAACAAAAGAGATTATGATGAGTGGGAAGCCCAAGGCAATGAAGGCTGGGGCTACAAGGACATTCTAAAATATTTCTTGAAATCGGAAGACGCTCGCAATCCTTACTTAGCTCGGACACCTTACCACAAAACTGGAGGCTATTTAACTGTGCAAGAATCTCCTTGGCGCTCCCCCCTTTCGCTGGCTTTTCTGAAAGCTGGTATGGAGATGGGTTACGAAAACCGAGATATTAACGGGGAAAAGCAGTCCGGATTTATGCTCACCCAATCAACAATTCGCCGTGGTTCGAGGTGTAGTACGGCTAAAGCTTTTTTGAGGCCGATACGCCGCCGTGAAAATATAGACATAGTTCTAGGCGCACACGCTTCGAAACTTCTAATAGATAAAGCGAAGAGAGTATACGGAGTTAAATTTTTCAAAAATAATGCAGAACATATTGTACATGCCAGGAAGGAAGTGATATCTTCTGCTGGTTCAATTAATTCTGCGCAGCTATTGATGTTATCAGGTATAGGTCCAAGTGATCATCTGTCGGAGATGAAAATACCAGTTGTGTCTGATTTGCCGGTCGGTAATAATCTGCAGGATCACGTAGGACTAGGGGGACTAACATTCGTAATAAATAAGCCGTTGTCGTTCTTGAAGAAACGCTTCCAGACATTATCCGTAGGAATGGAATATATATTAAACGAAAAAGGTCCGATGACTTTTACAGGTGTGGAGGGCGTTGCTTTTGTGAACACTAAGTACCAAGATCCCAGCATTGATTGGCCAGACATTCAATTTCATTTCGCTCCGGGGTCAATCAACTCGGATGGAAATCACATAAGAAAGATTTTGAACTTACAAGATGGAATATACAACACTGTTTACAAACCTATCACCAATGCCGAAACATGGACGATTCTACCTCTTCTACTGAGACCAAAAAGTTCCGGCTGGGTGCGTTTACGAAGCCGTAATCCACTTCACCCGCCTCAAATCATACCAAATTATTTCGCTCATGAAGATGATCTACGCATATTGGTGGAAGGAATAAAAATTGCCATAAACATATCATCAACGTCAGCGTTTCAAAAATATCAATCTGCGGTTCACAATATTTCGTTTCCAGCATGCAGTCACCATGATTTCATGTCTGATGAATATTGGAGTTGTTGCGTTCGGCAGTTTACTTTCACTATTTATCATCCTACAGGTACATGTAAAATGGGTCCGCACTGGGACCCAACAGCCGTCGTAGATTCGAGGTTACGAGTTTATGGGGTCTCAGGTCTCCGAGTGGTCGATGCGAGCATAATGCCAACTATAGTCAATGGCAACCCGAACGGACCAGTAATAATGATTGGTGAAAAGGCGTCTGAGATGATAAAATCAGACTGGAATCGCCACTAGACTAATTCAATCAAGTGCTAAATCATATAATTCTGTGCAATCGTAAGCAGGAAAAACACCAATAGCATTCATTAAATGTTGTTCCTAGGTGTTTGAGAAATCTAAATTAATGAATTAATGTTATATATAGTTCTTAAATTCATAAATATATGCATAAAATTATAGTTATGCTGATTGTTTCCGATTATTTTATGATTTGAAGAATTAATTTTGGTTTGGTATGAAAAAGATTATTTCATGTCCGGTGCCAATAATCGGCTGACGTAAGTACACATGTATGTGATCGAAATGCAGGTTTGCCGAAGTAACAGTAGCATATTTATTTATTTATTTATTAATATATATTAAACAGATGAAAATTTAATTACTGAATATTAAACAAAATCAAGGTAAATCTAAAGAGAAGAATTAAATCAAGTTAAGAAAGTACAAATTTAAAATCAAAAAGAGAGGAGAAAAAAAACTGCAAGTTACTAGTACTCAAAACATGTCGGCGGTGGAGGACCAAACTGTAAGTAATTGTGTTGCCTTAGTAACCGCAACAGTGGAGAATAAAAGTAAATGTCTGTGCGCGCAAATGGCACACTAAACACAACGGAAAAACGCGTGCCATGAACTGCTTCACGGTCAGAAACGGGGTTACTGATGTCAGAAACAACCATCCTATAAAATAATTAAAAGAGTAAGCATTCGAGGGAAGGAAGATTTAGGAACGAAAGACGATCACTGTAAGGACGATAGGGAAGCTAAAATTTAACAAATAAGGTACGAGTAAATCTGCGTTGATTTAAGTAGGCATAATGAGGACACGACACTTGACAGCAATATTCAAGGACACTACGCACAAAGGAGAGAAAAAGTTATACACATGTGGAAACATTAACGGAGGAATTAGAAGATCTAATAATAAAACCTGATAATTTAAAAGCCCTGGCAGTCATATATGAAATATGCTTATCAAATTTAAGCTTTGGATCAAATATTACACCAAGATCTTTGAAATCATCAACAATATTAAAAGGAAACCCACAAACAGAATAGGAGAACATCAAAAGTGACGTTTTACAGTTAAAAGACATTTTGTGATATTTTGCGATGTTCAAAGTGAGAACATTGGCACCGCACTAAGTCTGTAAGCTATTAAGATCATTTTGTAAAAGCGTAGTCATTTTGTGACTCGGTAACTCGAAACATCTTGAAATCGTCAGCATATAAAAGACAAGAAGATTGGATTAAAGGAGGGAGATCGTTTATGAACAAAAGAAAGAGACTAGGACCAAGAATAGATCCTTGTGGAACACCTGATACAGGATAAAAGGGAATTGAAGAACAGGAATTTACAGTTATAAAACAATTACGACCATAGATGTAAGAGTTAAGGCTGTCTTCTGATCTAGAATTTTAAAATAAATCTCAATTTATATTCAATGTTTTGTATATTTTCAATGTTTAATCTTTCAAGAATATACCCTCCAAAGGAAACTTCAAAACTCCAATTATTTATGGAGTTACAACAATGTTAGTGTGACAATAAACAGCGGATACACCGATTCGAACTTCAGATTTCTAATGCTTTCAAGGAAGCTCGAACTGCTCGTCTAGCAGAAAGAACAGCAAATAAACTTTGATTTTGCAGTAACCGAAGGCGAATTGTATGGACCAGATATCGCCGATTAATAAAATGTAAGTAGATGTACCATTGGATGACTTAGACTGCCTGAAACTTCACTCGAATCTTTAAACGCGTTTTTGTCGAAACTACTTTTTTGGATACAGTTGACATGATATCTCAAGTTGTAGTGAACCGATTTACTTGAAATGTTTTATGAACCTTCTCTATACACTTCTCTATAGCCCCTAACAGATTTATAGAGAAATTTTGTTTATGATTATTATTAAAAAATTGAAAATCGTTAGAAAAAACGGCAAAAAATGATTTTTTTAAGCAGCCGCCATTTTGCGAATTTTTTTTTCTTTGCCTTACTTAATAAGAATCTTTTTTTATCTTTTCCATATGACCAGAAGAGTCGCAATCGTGTCAACCAGGAGGCCGTATTTTTTTGCATCTCCACTTTGCAGCCTTGTAACTCGCAGAATTTTTTTCAATTTTTTTTTGCATGATATTAAAGGATTAATAAACATGTGGTGGAAAAATGGATACTAAAAATATTTTTTTGTTTTTTTGTTATCGCACCTGAAAAAACCCTCAAATTTTAGCTCTCTGGACCACAAGACAGACTTAAACCAGGAAAGAAAAGGACCAGCCATGCCATCGTTTCTTAGCTTTTGAAAAATGAGGTTATGGTTGACAGAGTCAAAGGCCTTGGAGAAGTCAGTATAAAGTACATGGACCTGTTTTTGATGGTCAACAGAGGATGCGACCATATGTGTGAAGGATAGAAGTAGAGATGGGACTGCTCTTGCGATCACTGCTACTAATCGCACTGCTCTTTGAAAAGAGCAGTGAGCAGTGCGATTGCTCTCTGCTCATGCTGTTCAATTGCTCACTGCTCTTTTGCAGAGCAGATAGTTTATGAAGAGCAGTGAGCAGTGCGATTGCTCTCTGCTCATGCTGTTCAATTGCTCACTGCTCTTTTGCAGAGCAGATAGTTTATGAAGAGCAGTGAGCAGTGCGATTGCTCTCTGCTCATGCTGTTCAATTGCTCACTGCTCTTTTGCAGAGCAGATAGTTTTATGAAGAGCAGTGAGCAATTTAGTTGTGTTTTGCTAATGTTGTTCAACTGCTCATTGCTCTTTTGCAATACAGAACATTTTAAATGCTCATCTATTCAGATTCTTTTCTTCCTACCCTTGCGAGTATTTTCGAACTTGCAAGTATTTTATTCAATTATTAAAAAAGTTTTTAGGGCAAAAATAGCTGAAATCGGACAAAATCGGCCAATTTTGGGTTAGAGTGGTTTGGGACATAACGGGCCAAGACCTATTGCTGTGATACAAAAATTTCGGTTTTGTAGGGGAGTAAGGGGTTTTTTGGCCATAGTTGGGCAAAAACTGCTTTTATGGCGCTTTCGATGATTGGAAGTGGTCGGGGAGTATATTAGTGATATTTTAAGGGCGAAAAAATGTTTGATAGGGGGAATTGAGCAAAAAAGTCCATATTTCCCAACAATTTGTTTTTGGTCTAGCATGAATTTGGGGACCTTTCTGAGTTGTTTCGGGCGAAATTTCCATACAAGTCTAGGAAAAAGTGGCCTAGTTTCGAAGATACGGCAAAAGTAGCTGAAATCGGACAAAATCGGCCAATTTTGGGTTAGAGTGGTTTGGGACATAACGGGCCAAGACCTATTGCTGTGATATAAAAATTTCGGTTTTGTAGGGGAGTAAGGGGTTTTTTGGCCATAGTTTGGCACAAACTGCCTTTATGGCGCTTTCGATGATTGAAAGTGATCGGGGAATATATTAGTGATATATTAAGGGCGAAAAAATTTTTGATAGGGGAAATTGGGCAAAAACGTCCATATTTTCAAAAAAATTTTTTTTGTCTGGCATGAATTTGGGGACGTTTCTGAGTTATTTCGAGCGAAATTTCCATACAAATCTGGAAGAAAGCGGCCTAGTCTCTAAGATACATCAAAATTAAATCTGCCCGAAAAACTGAAAGTAGCACTAAAAATGTTGAGATCCTTTTTGGTTCGCCAGTTGGCTTCTGCGGCGGTGCTCGTGACTGCACTCCAACCCATGTCCAGCCTTACCGAAGAGATTGGCCCCCTAGTGGGTGCATGTTTAAAACACGTAAACATTTTGTTATCATTTCTCAATAAAATTTTCGACAAACTTCATGCTTCGGTGAGGCGAAGTGGAAAACCGATTGTTTTAGATTAGCCAGGAAAAATAAATCTTCGAAATTAAATCACATACTGCATAATACTGTACATGCATAATAACATTTCACTGCGTTGCTTGCATCCAATGTATGACATTTTGAAAACCACAAAACTACTATACGATTTACCAAGCACTTGGCAATACATTCTTCTGCTAGCAAATGCCGAATTAATGCAGGCAACGTATTCTCAAACATACTACATCTGTTCTTAACATGAGCATCCATCGCTAAGGGAAAATACAGTCACATTGTAAGCATACAATGCGATTGCAATCTGAGGCTAGAAATTGCTGTGTCAAGCACAAATCGAAGGCGATGAGAAGGTAACGAGCAAACACTGGCAATGAGCAATCAAAAGTAGCGAGCGGTTTTTCGTACGCACGAAACTGCAATCACAATTGCGATTGAATAGCTGCTACTCTAAACTGCTCTTTGCCCAAACTGCTCTCTGCGATCACTGCTCAGTAAAAAGAGCAGTTAAGCACATCTCTAGATAGAAGGTTGGTTAATGTGGATTTACCTTTGACAAAGCCATGCTGCTCATGAGCCAGGGTAGGCTGGATAAAGGAGTAGGCTAGCTTGTAGAAAGTGGTCTCCAAGGAAGAAGGGAAATGGGACGGTAGTTTGAGGTGCTAGTTTGAGATGTATGTACGATCACCAGCTTTATGTGTAGGAAAGATATTGACAATTTTCCAGGGAGAAGGGAAAGAGCCAGAAGATATACTTACATTGAACAAGATAGAAAGAGGGACGCACAGTGATCAGAGGTTTAGCCAGGATATCGTTCAACAGAAGTTCAATTTCTAAAGGGTTTGTCCGAAACGAATGCAATTCAGGAGAAAATGGAGAGAGATAAGATTTTGGGAAGGAGGAGGGCATTGCTGTGAAAAGAAAGAGGAAAAGTACGATGAAAATAGTTTACACACTTCAAGCGGAGTGGAAGCTGCTGTATCACCCAAATGCATACCATTGGGGATGCTAGAAGAGTTTTTCAAGGAACGGACGAATGATCAAAAGGAATTCTATTGGTTGGCTCTTGATTGATGTTTCAATGCCAGCAATGTCTCATCATTACTGAACCAAGGAGCACCATCCCGTTTTTTAAGACGATGAATTGGTGTGAATTGCAGAATAAGGTTCGAAAGGAAAAAAATACAACCACGAAAGAAAGAGAACCAGTTAATTCTATTTAATTCAATCGCCATGCCCTAGAAATTACCTTTATCATAATGGAAATATACTAAAGAAGGGATTTTGTTCTTCATAGAATTAATATTAGATATTTCAAGGACAAGAGGAGGATGATGGGAGTCAGGAGGGACATAGGAAAAGAGAACAGCACTTAAGGAGAGTGACGATTTTGGGAGATTGGACCAAGCAAGGTCGAGAATTCTATTGCTGGCATTTGGTATGGTGTTAACCTGTGAGAGGGAACCTATCATAGTATATAAAATAAAAAAGGGTTTTTAGTCTGATAAATATCCTAATAGAGATGACTTTCAAACCCGGCTATCATTTCATAGTCATTTTTGAAGAACATCAGTATAGGATCACTTTCGCCTCAAATTCATATTTCTTTATAAATTTATATAATGCATATGAGCAAAAAAGATTCAGTCAGGTTATCTCCGAAGTGCGAAGCCGGATCGACCTGAAAGTTCCAGAGAATATGGATGTACGGTGGTAGAACTTTAAATAAAAACAACATGACGTGTCCTAAATAACTTGATAATGCAACACCATTATTGCCAACATCCTAGGTTTTTTTCTGCCTATTTAGGCTCTTACCAAGAATTTCGTTATGACTTTTTGGCTCTTTGATATCATTGCTCATATTCGCATTTACTATTTGAGTGCTCTATGGAATATTTGCATAATTTTGGTGACATTTATATAAAAACAGTGTAGTTTAAAGTGTTTTTTTGGTTGTGGGATGGTAAGAATTTAGGACTTCGAGATCGAGAAATTGCAAGGAAGATCGGAAGATCCAATACTGTAATACACAACTTTCTTAAGTTGTGCAGTAATTATGGAAAACCTTCGAAACATGAACGGAACAAAAAATTGACAGCTCGATAAGTTCGATTGATCGTTCCTGAAACAGCAGCAAATAAAGTATTTTTATTACAAATAGTAAATAAATTAACTTGCCAGTAACAGATCGACTGGGCACGGCAAAATTTAAATGAAAATCACAACATGGAGTTCAAGAAAAGAATCCTAAAACCCCCTCTAACTCACATAAAGAAGCCAGATTAAAATTTGCTGAAAGCCATATGGGCTGGACAACGGAATGGCGAAAAGTTATTTTTACTGACGGAAAGAAGTTCAACTTGGACGGCCCAGATGGCTTAACGTATTATTGGCATGATAAGACGCATTAGGAAGAGGTGAGCATAGGTTGCAATTTCAGCGGGGGTCTGAGTTATGATTTGGGCTGGATTTTCAGCAAACGATAAAACCCAAATTGCCTATGACCACCGAAAAATGAACGCAGAAACGTACATCGAGATGCTAGAGGAAGTGATGGTTGCGCGCGCTTTTTGAGCAGGACAATGCCACTATCGAGACTGCGAAGAAAATAAGCATGTCGCTAGCTGAAAAACAAATCGCGAAACTCGATTGGCCTTCAAGGAGTTCAGATCTTAGCTCCAATGAGAATCTCTGGGGGATTATTGCAAGACGTGTTTATGCTAATGGACGCCAATTTCGTATATTCCACAAAGTAATTTAGAGAACCTGATCCAGCCAATGTCGCGACGCATGTCCAGCTAATTAAAGAGAAGGGCGCATATACTGGTTATTGCAAAGTAAAAACTATTTTCATGGTATCTGTTTTATGTTTTTAAAGAAGATATTTATGTGGTTTTACATTTATTTCCACCTTATTTTTTAATTTTATTTGAATTATTCGCATTTTTTTTTTTTAAATATATTCAACAGAAGAGAAAATTTATTTTATATTATTTATGATTTAAGAAATATAGATACAAATATAAAAAAAAGTTAAGTTTAATAGAGGGTTAGTTGAAAGAATAAAAAAACACTAATGTTTTTAAGTAAATTTCCACCACTATAATTTACCTGGACAAAACTAAAGCACCCCTTTATATATAATCACTTTTTCGTACCGCTACTGACGGACCGTTTGCAGAAAACAGTTATTGCATGTGAAATGCGTTTGCCTTATATGAATCATTGAAATTTCATCATTAATGTAGAATTTGCGCAAAATTTTAGCCGTCAATAGAGGAGCGCATTCGGTTGTTTGTTTTAACACATTAAGAGATAAAAAATGGCAAGAAATACATATTGCAGTGAAATTAAAAATGAAATTATATTTGATTATAAAATTGGTTTATCGCGGCATAAAATTAGCAAGAAATATGCAATCAATCGGTCAGTTATATCTCAGCTAATCAAAAAGTTTGAGCTGACGGGTCTCTCCACATCACGAAGAGATGATTCTTTGATTAAAAAAAGGATGTTAGTTGAACCTACTGTCTCTTCTAATCAAATTAAAAATGATTTCAAACTATCAGTATGTGCAAGGGCCATTAGGAGAAGAGCTAAATAAGCTGGTTGCCAGTTTGCCGACCTGCAAAAAAGCCTTTCATCTCAGAGAGGACCAGGAGGGCCAGGATAAGGTCCTCGAGGAACATTTACACTGGAGTATTCAAAAGTGGATAACTGTATTATTTTCCGATGAATTGAAATTTAATTTAAAATATTCAGACAGAATAACACATGTATGACGACCAAAAGCACAAAGATTTCACCCTAAGTATTTCATCCCAGCTACCAAACATGGAGGAGGTAATGACATGGTCTAAGGTTGCTTTTCAGCACAAGGTATCGGGCCAACTCATCGAATTAATGGTATTATGGATCGTTTCGTAAACGTTGACATCTTACAAAACATAATGCTGCCGTACGCTGAAGAGAAGATGCCTCTAAAATGGAGGTTTCACCTCTAAGCTGTGTAAGACTTGGCTGCAAGCAAATAAGATAGAAGTTTTGGATTGGCCTGCACAATCTCCCGATCTCAACCCCATTGAAAACTTATGGGAAATTGCCAATAGGAGGATCAACAGAGAAAACTGCAGGACAAAAACGTTACTTTTCGACGCTATTAAGACAGCGTGGGAATATATTCCCGAATAGTTCATTAACAATTTAATTTCTTCTAAGCCAAAAAGATGTGCTAGTATTATTAAAAATAAAGGATTTGCGACGAAATACTAAAACTACCCTACATTTGGTATAAATGCTGATCATTAGCTAGCGGGTGCTATAGTTTTGTCCAGGCTAATTTTGAGTACCCTGATATATTTCACTTTTATTTTTGTTAATGAAAATATTGAATTCTCATTGCTATGTTTTTTTTTATAATACACATATAGATAAATAATAAAAACTAAGAACAAATCTATTGCATCTATTGTTCCCAATAATATCATCAGAGGATACATGATGTTTCGCAAAGGAGAGCTTCAGTTTTGTCCAATACTGTATGTATATATATATATATGGGGCATTTCACGTGAAGCGGACAACGAAAAAAAATCCAGGTTCTGGATTTCGTTCATATTGTGCATAATGGTACTTCTAGAAGATGTGAATGTGGATGCACAAGTTTTTGTTTCCATGAGGTTTAGTTGCCGAGTTATGCGCTTCTGAATAATTGACGAAATTGATAAAAGGTTTTTTTGAAAGCGGATTCTGAGATTCAAAACAAAATTTAAAAAACAGTAAACATATTGATTGGTATAGAAAATTAGCTGTTCTTTTTAATTTTGAAATTAGATTTAAAAAATATTTTTTTTTCCTATGTGAAACCGGAAGTAGACACTTCAACTCGTAATTTGGATAATTTGGACCAGGTTAATTTTGTTTATTTTGATAACAAAACAAAGCTTGAAGTATACTTATTTGATCATAAAAGTTTTAGAATGGGATGGCCAGTAGTTTAGGAGGTAGGTAAATTTCAATACATACAAGTCGAATGGGGCGTGGTACCGAGAGCTTCCTTAGGACAACTAGTTGGCTCGAAATCAAAAATTGATTCAAAATGTGATTAATAGCGCCATCTCTTATTTGAAAAAGGTTTTATTTCCCCATAAAAACTTAATTAAAATATACTACGCGTATATTATATATTTGACGCCAAGCCAATTCAAATTTTCCGTTATTTTTCGAGTTACTGTTCAACGCTTGCAATGACTATTACTTTCGTTGATAAGTTAAAGAGTCTTAATTATGTGTATTATGTCTCCGTTCGGTTATCGATGTTTCAATCCATTCGATTTAACGTTTCATCGGAAGGCTAAAGACCTAAGAAAAAATCCAAGAATATTAGCAGAAAAGAGATTATGTCGAATCTGCAGGAAAAAACTGATCGTAGAAACACCTCTAGTTATTAAAAAAAAGAACTAGCTTAAGAAACGAGAGTGAAATTGTAAAAATTATGAAATAAATTCATTTGTCCATACACAAGTAACTTTTTTTCACTAAGTAAATCAGCCTTAGCAATTTTTAATATTTTATCTTCTATATACAAGTGATACAAGTGATATATAACAGTTTTACTACAAATATTTTGCTTTCACATTCACTAGCTATCATAATCAAGCTCCCGGTAGCACGTTCCATGCGACTTGCATGTATTGAAATCAGGCCCGTGCGCAAGGGGGGGGGTTTTGGGGGTTCGAACCCCTCCCATTAGGACTCTCTTGTACTTTATGACTATCATCATTAAAGTTTTTTTCCACGAAAATTTCATGTATTTTCAAAAGTTATATTTTAGATTCTTAAATTAACTGTAAAGTTCTACAAAATAATTCTTTGTACTTTTTATTCAAAAACAATGCTAAAGATATTGGTATAAATAAATAATTTATATAAATTATTCACTTAACACTTGTACGAGGATAAATTTACTGGATTGGAAAAGTATAACACACTTTTCATTTCAATTTCCGCGCTATCGACCTCTATCGATTGTGGGTGATCGTCAATTGTCGCTGTATCATCGTCAATCTTCATATGACAATGACATGAGGAAAGTACATTTTTTTCCTTGTTGTTTGCTCGACTTTGTTCATTAATTAACGGTTGTTGACAGTTATTTCTAACGTTTATTTGTTTGAGCGTGAATTTTTACATGGATATCCGTCGCTTTTTGTGCACAAAACCACGGATAGAAGTCGAAAATGTAAGTACTGAATTTTTCACAAGTTGAAATGACAAACCTGGTAACTCGAGTTCTATGAAGTTTCTATAAAATCCCTTATAAAATTTCCAGATGATAACAAAATTTCGGTTTATTATAAATCAAGTTTTTGAAACTTATGGATCTCTATGAAACGTAGCTAATTTTAATAATGAATTTCATGAAATGTGAAAATTTTTCACAAAAACTTTATAAAGTAAAGAAAACCTTTATAAAGCATACCTGAATTTTCAAAACTCTCAAAGGGAACTGTGAAGTTCTTTTCACTCATATTGCTGACTATTGACTGCTATCGACTTCAATAGTGTCTTCTTTACCTTTGAACTGAAAAAATTCTTTCTAGTTTATCAGACAACGATTTGACTCAACGGTAGCGTTTTAGACTTTCACCTCGGGCGCCTAAGTTCGTGACCAGTTGCAGAGAGTTTTTTTCTCTATTTGCTATACAGAGTGTACCAAAATCCCCGTGCCGAAAAGAAATCCGATATTCCTTTTCGAATTTCGAGTCGAAAATTTTGAAAAAAGTGGTAAAAATGACTTTTCGACTCGAAATTCAAAAAGGAATATCAGATTTCGTTTTGGTACGGGGATTTTGGTACACCCTCTATATTACCTAGCTAAGGCCACAATAAAATCAATAACCATTGCGCTGCACAAAATTTTCCTGAATTTTCTTCATATTTTTTTGAGTCGAAAAATCCTTTGCCACTTTTCGCAAAACTCAAAATGAACGCAGCGAAAAATGAACGCTCCTTTTCAATATTGCGTCTTATGAAAACGTACATTAGATCGATAATGTCTGAAGATCGGCTCAACGGCTTAGCCTCCCTCAATATACACCGTGAAATTGAGATAAATGTGCAAAAAATTCTGGAAGAATTTTTTTCGTTACCTCGAAATATTAATCTGTTAAGTAATGAGAAATAAATATGAAGTTTGTACATGCAAACGTCTTTAAAAAATAAAATAACAGTTTGTGTGTTTTTACATATTATTGAAAAAAAACTTTTATTTCAAAACCCCCCCCTTAATTGATTTCTGCGCACGGGCCTGATTGAAATTCACCTACCTCCTAAACTACTGGCCATCCCATTCTAAAACTTTTATGATCAAATAAGTATACTTCAAGCTTTGTTTTGTTTCAAAAATAAATAAAATTAACCTGGTCCAAATTATTCAAAAAACGAGTTGAAATTGTTACTTCCGGTTTCACACAAATTTTTACTTCCGGCTTTCAAATCTAATTTCAAAATTAAAAAGAACAGCTAATTTTCTATACTAATCATTATGTTTAATGGTTTTTAGATTTTGTTTTGAATCTCAGAATCCGCTTTCAAAAAAACCTTTTATCAATTTCGTCAAATATTCAGCAGCCCATAACTCGGCAACTATACCTCATAGAAACAAAAACTTTTGCATCCACATTCATATCTTCTAGAAGTACCATTATGCACAATATGAACGAAATCCAGAACCTCAATTTTTTTTCGTTGTCCGCTTCACGTGAAATGCCCCATATATATATATATATATATATATATATATATATATATATATATATATATATATATATATATATATATATATGTATATATATATATATATATATATATATATATATATATATATATATATATATGTATATATATATATATATATATATATATATATATATATATATATATATATATATATATATATATATATATGTATATATATATATATATATATATATATATGTATATATATATATATATATATATATATATATATATATATATATATATATATATATGTATATATATATATATATATATATATATATGTGTGTATATATATATGTATATATATATATGTATATATATATATATATATATATATATATATATATATATATATATATATATATATATGTATATATAATTATATATATGTATATTTAAATACCTATATATATATAATATGTATATATACATATATATATATATATATATAATATAAATATATATATATATATATATATATATATATATATATATATATATATATATATATGTATATATATATATATATATATATATATATATATATATAATATAAATATATATATATATATATATATATATATATATATATATATATATATATATATATATATATATATATATATATATATGTACATATATATATATATATATATATATATATATATATATATATATATATGTACATATATATATATATATATATATATATATATATATATATATATATATATATATATATATATATATGTACATATATATATATATATATATATATATATATATATATATACCTATATATATACCTATATATATATATATAAACATATATATATATACATATACATATATGTATGTATTGCAGAGGAGAGGTTTTATTGATTTACAATAAGAGTACATATTTATTGATTTAAGGAGCAAGTGAAATTATTGAACTAATGCGTCATATTTACTTTCACGGGCGTTAACAATACGATGCTGGTGACGATTATTCGCATGCGCCCACGTACGATTTTTAGTGCCATCACATAATCGACCCGCTGCTGCCAAGATTTTGTGCATTGAAAATGTCGCAAATCCATGAACAGAGCATTCCGCTGAAAGTAAGGTCCCCCTCTTCATAAATTTCACTATTTCGAATTGATGGCGTTTCGAAACGTTGAGCACTGAAACATTTTCGATGTAATTTCATACACGTTAAGACTGTTGAGTAGCTCGACCTAGGTTTAAGTACGTTTAGCGGTGATAATCTAACCAACCATACACCAACATTTGAGCGAGAGCATTGTGTGCATTCTATTCATTGCTCCCCACTTAATTTGTTTACATTGAAACGCTTCTACATTCCATACATTTTTGATAGAAACAACAATATTGTGGATTAATCTATACTCCATCATGAAATCAGTATTTAATTAAGCGGTTTGTGGAACTTGAGAGTTAAAAAGTGAAAGTGAAAACGTAAACGATGTTTAAATGCAGTGCCTACCGATATAGCATAACGCTGTCATTACGTTATTACTTACGAACGTGAGTATGCATAATTCTATACAAACATGTACATATGTGTATTTCTGCATATTGTTTAAAATGTAATCTGGTCCAATTATGTACTGAGTTCTGATCAACAACAATTTACGGCGTTCGTGTTCCTAGTGCACATTTACTTATGTATATGAATACCTGGATGTAGGTTCATTTATATACCTTTTGTTGAAATTTTACTAATGTATGTATATCTATATATATATATTACATATTATATATATATATATATATATATATATATATATATATATATATCGAGGCATATATGTGATACATGGATATATATATATATATATATATATATATATATATATATATATAAATGTTTCCTGGAACACTGGATACTGTTAATATTTGTTTCCGGTTCCTACAAGTTTGGGATAGAACTTAAAAACATGAATAATTTATGAAAGTGAATCAATCATTAATAATGCAGCCAGGTAATGTGGATACATCAGCATTTAAATAAAAAATGTAAACCAACTAGTATTTTTTGGGCCTGCCTGCCTTTACTCGCTTATTGGGAGTGTGCTAAGTGTACTCAAATTGTTTAAATAAATAGATTGTCTTTAAAGAGTTATGTAGCCTGTTTAATTTTAAGCTCATTTGGGAGTGTACGAAAAGCTCAATTGCAAATTTTGATAGTTTTCTGACATACAGGTTATTAAGTATTTTTTGAAAGTAACTTATCAGTTTATCGAAAGGATGTATCGCATGCAGTAAAGTATCTGACTAAATTGTAGGCACTGAACAAACTGCTTGACAGCTGGAACGGCTTTGCCAGAAATCGCCAGCATAAAAGGATCAGTAAATACTTGCAAAAGAGGAAGTACTATCTTCACCAAAAATAACGTCATTTTTCGATAAGGGAATGCTTTTTGGATAATTTTTTTCACCAAACTTGATTAATTGGTTGATTGCACGGAGTAGGTTCAGAAGGTTCTTAGCACTGTAACCTCCTGTATCTATTGTGCCCCTCTGCGTTATATCCTATAGGATATCGAGGCTTCTTATAAACCTGAATGTGTTCCTTGACGGGACATTTGCTGTGCCCCTGGTTGAAGGAAAAACATAGCCAAGATGCTCTGATCTTCGTCGCGCTAGCACTAGACATTATGTCAGAAGAAGTGATACATATTCTGCCGTTGCCCCACAGTATTTGTAGCAGGCTTCCCGCTCCTTACCTATTCTGTGGAGGTACTTTTCACAAGGATAATGATCTGCCAGTGCTCTACATAGGGATTTTATGCAACTTTATCAGGGATCACTGATTCCTTTGCTATCGAAGACAAGATCTTTTTATAGTGTTTCGAACCTTCAAGATTAAGCCAATAACTTTCGATATTTTTCTTGCACTTGCATTCTTCTTGACTTTGTGAAGCCCCAGTACGGGCTAATGAAGGTCTGCTTTCTTGCTCCTTCCTTGACCTTGGTATCGGCTTCCTCATTTGCTTGGCGCTCCTCATGGCCAGGGATCTATATCAATTCGAGGCTGCTCTGTCTTCCTATTTCATTTAGGACCTCCCTCACCCCTAAGAGTACAGCTCAATTTATATGAGAGATTGATAGCATTGAGAACCGCCTGACTATCCAATAGGCGTTTAACTCTTTTGGTGTTTCTTATCTTTATTATATGTGTGCTCTAAATATGGAAGATAGCTCTGCTTGAAAGATTGTGGCCTCATTTGGAAGAATCAAATGAACTTCGCACTTCGCACACCTACGATCCCTGCTCCTACACTTGTATACGACATTTGTGCCCCTTTGTGCCCCTTTGTGCGAGGTGGAGGGCTATCCTCTCATTAGTTCGTTGATGAAATTCTGGTCTTCAACATTTTCTCTAAGGCTGATTTGATCTTTACTTGATCGCTGAACTTCCTACAGAAGATATTCTCCAGGATTCTAAGGTGGTAATTTAGGTTTCCTGATTTATACCTGAATGCCTGTTGTAGACTAATCCCTATTTCACTGCTTCCTCTTGAATTTCAAGGAGCAGCAGTTCAAAGTTTAGAAGAGTCTCCATTCCTGCCGTTGGGGTGGAGCGTATTGCTCCTGTAATCAGCAGGCAGGCCATCCTTTGAAACGTATTGAATCTATTAATAGAAGTTTTTGTGTGATTAGTGTGATTTTCTTGCACCACACTGCAGCTCCATATATGATGACAGGTCTCGCCATTTGTTTGTATGTCCATAATGTCTGCCTTGGAGATAGTCCCCAATTGCGTCCAAGCATTTGATTTGTCGTCCAGAGTGCCCTAGTAGACTTTAGTGTGGTTTTGTTAAGATGATTATCATAGCTGAGTTTCCTATCTAGATGTATTTCTAGAGATTTTACCTCTTTCTGCAGCCATACGACTGTGCCCCCAATTTTTAGGGCTCCTATTTCGATTTTTCTTTTTCTGATGAATGGTACTATGCTAGTTTTCTCAGGGTTTAGGGTTTAAACCATCTTTCTCGCACCATTGGATGTTTCATTTGTCTTTTTGCATTCTGGATCTCAAGGTATCTACTTGTAAGCCTCTTTTTACCGCGAGAACAGTTTGGCCCTTACTATTGAGGGTCATGAAAGAAAATACTCCTCGCTGTAGACATCCCCTCCTAGTGTCCGACGTTAGTCTCGCCACCCCCAACTTGGCAAACACACCTTGATATCTTGGTACTTTACCCGTCTATTTTAGTACTTCTTGAGAGGTATTCCACCCTCTGGAGAGCGTGATACAGCGAGTCGTGTCTTGCATTGCCAAAATCCCCTTTTATGCCGAAGATGGTGCGTACGATTTGCTTGGCGTCCAATGCCTTTTCTATTATTTGTACCAACTTATGTGTAGTGGATATAGTTGATTTGCCCTTTTGGTGTGCAAATTGAAATTTGTGAAGTTACATCTTTTTCAGATGATCACTCCTTATATATATATGTAATTCAATCAGGTTTTCCATGGTCTTCAATATGAAAGATGAGAGCCTAATTGGACTTTATGAATTTGGTAGGTCGGCCGGTTTATTGCCACTCTTGGGGATGAACACAACCCGCACCAGTCTCCACGATTTTGGTATGCAGCTGAGATCCAAACTCGCTCTAAATATATGTTCCAGAATAGTTTTTAATTTTCCTGTGGCTCTTTGCATCGGAGCTGGGTGAATTCCGTTTAGTCCTGGTGATCTAAAGGATTTGAATTAATTTATTGCCCATTCAACCTTTTCGTACGTGATGATTTTTTTAATCAGAGTTGATTGAGGTCAGGAATCAGGAATCAGGAACTTCCTCAGCGTTTTCAGCTTAGCCCAAACTTACCCGAAACTGGAATAAAGAACATACCTTACCATGATGCGCTTCGAAGCTGACTTCCCCCTCCACCAATCCCGCATGTAGCAAGCGGGCTGCGATGTATAGCCGCGGGAAAAAATGACCCATTAAGTTTTATGCACAACTCATACATAGACCACGTTAGCACCACTAACGATGAGTTAAAGCCCATCGTTCAAACCATCTAACCGATGTTCTAGTTGCGCTAGATTTTGCTAATTTAAATTAACTCAGGTACTAAATAAAAATTGCTGTTGCTCATTTAGCTCGACACCTGCACATCGATGCACTCAGGAATCAGATATTTAAAAAAATGTCTTATTATCTGTATTTGAAATAAAGTTATTTCTTTATTGTTTGTAGACTTCTTGATGTAGGTACGCAAAATTCATGCAAAATCGAAAATTCGAAGAAGTACGATCAACTACAATTCCGTACTGTTTCAAAAACTAGTACTTAATTTGAAAGTATTCTTCACACACAAAATTAGAGCTCAGAATGAGGCAGTAATTTTGAACATTAATACATTCTCAAATTTTAAATTTATCCATCTTATCTTTTTCTACTTATCTGACTTTAATTTCGATGTGGAAATTTCTCTCATGTCATACCTGCAAAAAAAAAACAAATACATTTAAATTAGAAACTGAAAGACACCATTAATGTAATTTTATTGTTTTTATTTCAGATAAATAATGCAATGCAGTGTATAAAACGGATCAGCAAACACAACAAGAATAATGGTTGTAAATTTATTTTTTGTGTCCTCAGTCATAAAATCAACATTCGGTGTAGTGACATCGGGACTCTGGATCATTCCCTTCATGCTGGCAGCAATCACATATTTTCGATATGATCAACTGGATCCTGAGTCACGTCCCATAGATCAGCAAAAATTCCTTAAAGAATATGACTTTATTCTGATTGGAGCTGGTTCCGCGGGAGCAGTAATAGCAAACAGATTGACCGAAATTTCAACATGGAATGTCCTGCTGATCGAAGCAGGACCGAATGAAAATGAAATTTCAGATGTTCCAGCACTAGCAGCATACCTTCAACTCAGCAAGCTCGATTGGCAATTCAAAACTCAGCCATCGAATAAAGCTTGCCTCGGAATGAAAGACAATCGGTGTTTCTGGCCTCGCGGAAAAGTATTGGGAGGCTCTAGTGTATTAAATTATATGCTCTATGTGAGGGGCAACCGTCTTGATTACGACCATTGGAAATCACTGGGCAATCCAGGTTGGGGATATGATGATGTATTGCCTTATTTCAAAAAATCAGAAGACAATCGGAATCCCTACTTAAGTAAAAGCAAATATCACCAAACGGGCGGATTGCTCACTGTACAGGAATCTCCGTGGCACACCCCACTAGTTGCCGCGTTTGTAGAGGCTGGGACAGAAATAGGATACGACAATCGTGACATAAATGGAGAACAACAAGCAGGATTCATGATAGCCCAAGGAACTATCCGTCGCGGAAGTCGATGCAGCACAGCAAAAGCTTTTCTGCGGCCGGCACGACTGCGTCCTAACCTGCACATCTCTATGAACTCGCATGCAACAAAAGTTATTATAAATCCGGTTACAAAACGTGCCACCTCCGTGGAGTTCGTGAAGAACGGAAAACTCTATCGCATTAGAGCCAAGAAGGAAGTAATTTTGTCTGCAGGCGCTGTGAACTCTCCACAGCTTCTAATGCTATCGGGCATTGGACCCAAGTCTCATTTGGCAGAACATGGGATTGATTTGATTAAGGACTTACCTGTGGGCGAAAATTTGCAAGATCATGTCGGAATGGGTGGATTAACGTTTCTTCTTGACAAGCCTGTAGCTATAGTCCAAAACCATTTCAATCCAACATCTTTGACGTATCAATATGTGCTCAACGAAAGAGGTCCCATGACAACGCTTGGTGGCGTTGAAGGATTGGCTTTCATACACACATCCTATGCCAACAGTTCAGTTGATTGGCCAGACATTCAGTTCCACATGGCACCAGCGTCAATAAATTCGGACAATGGAGCACAAGTTAAGAAAGTGCTGGGCCTGAAAGAGCATCTGTTTGAAGAAGTGTACAAACCAATCGCGGACAAGGATAGCTGGACTATTATGCCATTACTTTTGCGACCTAGATCGAGAGGGTGGATACGGCTTCAGTCGAAAAATCCGTTTGAGCACCCTCTAGTAAATGCTAATTACTTTGACGATCCTCTGGACATTAAAACAATCGTTGAAGGAGCTAAGGTCGCACTTCGCGTTGCCAGCTCAAAAGTTTTCAAGCAGTTCGGATCCAGACTGTACCAGAAGAAATTGCCGAATTGTAAGGCATATCCATTTTTTTCAGATGAGTACCTCGAGTGTCACGCCAGAACAATATCAATGACTATATATCATCCTTGCGGCACCTGCAAAATGGGACCGCCATGGGATGAGGACGCAGTAGTTGATTCACGATTACGCGTTTATGGCGTAAGTGGGTTGCGTGTGATTGATGCGAGCATCATGCCAACAATTTCAAGTGGGAACACGAACGCACCAGTTATTATGATTGGCGAGAAGGGATCCGACCTAATCAAGGAAGATTGGCTATCGAATCCTGAGTATAAAAATATTTAATTTGCTGAATGAATAAGATTCGATTGCGATTATCTAATCATTTGGTATTGAACTCCAAAAATCTATAAAGTATTCCAAAGTTAAAAAGTAATCAATCATTTTCCTAACGCATTAACATCCTTAGTTTAAGTTCGGTTGTAAGAAATTAGCGTAGTTTTTTCTGCAATAAAATATGTCTAATGGTCAGTTTATAATATTTTAATCTAGAAACGAAAAATGCTTTAACAATATTATTTTAAGTTTTATATTCGAAATTGAAGACTTGTACGTGAACGTGATTTTGACAGATAACTAACTGGTTTGGTGATTTTTCACAGCTGATTGAAATTGAATTTTCTGCGGGCATTTTCGAATTGTTAGGTTCAAATTGCGTTCAAATTGAATTTTGAGCGAAGTGCCTAAAATGGACTAGAAAACAGTGACTACTGCTCCCCTTTCACAACAATATAGATAGATTTTGCTGCGATACTGTTGTATCTGGGTCTTTGTTCTTTTATTTGATTACGGTTTGGGTGTTCGTTCATTTGGTTGTTTCGATTTGAAAAAAAAGCGCTGATTGTTTATTAACCATTCCTTCTAACCAAATCGACCACCCAGATACGTGCATGAAATGTAAAATAATGGTAGTGGATGGTTAAAGCAGTTATTGCCATGATGACCCCACCTACTGTACAGGCTAGATATGGCTGTTAGTGTCTAAGAAAATAAAATTATGTAAGAAAAGAAAAAATAGCAAAAACAATAAGTGCGAGCAGGCCTAAAAAATATAGCTGTTAGTTTTTAATTTTTTTATAGTTAATAGTGCTTAAGTTAGGTTAAGAATGTACACATCAATGTAAAATAAAATCTTTTTCGATTCAATTCAAATTGGTAGTGGACCCCAATGTGAGGATTTGTGTGAAAGGTGGCACGACATCAAATGTGCGAAAGTCCCGGAGCAGGACTATGAATGCATGCCTCTTTGCGATCACATTTCACTCCTGCGGATTCCACTTCTGCTGCATGAAAAAAGTGCAACTAGAAATCTTCTATTTTAAGGGCCATCTTTCACTGATTAGGCGATCATATTCTAGGGTTGCCCGATCTGACACCCGGGAGCAGGGTAAAAAAGATGCATGTGGGTATAGTTCTAAAGCCCAAAACTTATCAGCTTACTAACCATAAATGAAATAAAGCAAGCCATAAGTCCTGCATCAATAAAACTCTAGCGCAGCAGAACCGCTACAAACACTAATGTTCGATGAACAGTAGAGGAATCGTGCAGATTTTTAGTGCATATTTTTTCACACGTGCTTCAACGTGTTTCGAGGGCAATGTGTCGCTTTGATCTCACCAATGCATTTAAGCTAATAAAGCGGAAAGATTTCCAGGGTGGTCACTTGCAGGAATTTCAAAATTAAGGAAAATCAAACATTTGTTTCTTATATTTATTATAAAATAGCCTCTTCTGTAACACAAATGAAGAAAATACTCAGTGCTTGCAACACTTTACCAGCCCTGCAACTAAAAGTCTACCACAACTGCTTCTTGTCAAAATCCAGCTACCCTATGAATCTCGTTTCCATCCACTGATTTTATCGAAAGTTACAGGAATAGAAAAGTGTTTGGGGTTGCCAATGCCATCTTAAAAAATTCAAGAACTTAGAAAATTTAAACATTGGATACTTATTTTGATTGTAAATATTCGCGATATGAATACCTAATGTATGCACTTCTTAGTACAAAAATAACAAAAACGCCTTGTGCTGGCAACCCTTATAATAGGCGTGTTTTTTTGCTCCTCAGTACAGAAATTCTATTCCTCATTTGTAGTTCAAGTGCTGAACTATAGAATGTGCTGATAGAAAAAAGAAAAGCTCATGAGAAGTTGTCTTTTTTGCTGTGAGGTGGCTTTGGGTTTTTCATGGTTATGTTGAATGTTTTGGTAGTAGAAATAACGTGTAGAAAGTTAAAAGAGTTAATTTTCAGTTAGTTCTTTTTCTATTTTCTATCGATTGTGGTAGTGTATATTCGTTATTTTCTCCCTTTATTTTCAGCTGATTTGTGGTACCACAGCGAATATAACAACCTATGTCAGTCTTAGCGAATGCACTGCTGTTTTATACTAGATTGTTGTTTTTGCGGCATAGTTATATTCTGTTCTGTATCGGAACAAAAAAAAAACACGCCTAATATACCACATCTGCCTCACGTTGAAATCAACCTTCTCTGTAAATTTCGTTCCGATCCGATAACTGCGTTGTAAGTTATAGGGGTACAAAATTTAGGGCTACCAGTCGCAAACATTTTCAAATTTTCTAAATCCTAAAATTTGTTGTTTTTTGTTACTATAAGATCAATACCATTTGATAATCTTATGATAATATCGCTTACTAAAGATATGGTAAAAAATACAAAAACAAACATAGCTGGCAACCCTATGATAGTTTTTCAACCAGATTCCTACCGAATATCGCCTACAGTAAGGTCCTTTTACTAAAATAAATTTCATTTTGATTTCATGACTGCACTGGAAGTTATAGGGTAGAAAGCTTTATTTGCCTGAGCGAATTTTTAAAATTCAAGACACTAAAATTAACATAGCTGGCAGCTCCAACCTAATTTTTCAAACCAAACATGATTTTTTTTCCAAACGTGGCATAGAGTAAGGTTCAGCTACTGTGTGAATTTCATTAAAATCTGGTGACTGAATCGAAATTCATAGGGCAAAAAGCAAATTTTTTTTCATAGTAATTTTTCAATATGGCACCACTGTGACAGATTGGTACATATTTCAAAATCGCTTCAATCCGATCTGGTTCTACCCAAAACCAATACATTCTGTGAAATTCAGCTGTATCTGATTATCCGGTCGAGACGAGAACTCATCTCGTGAACAGAAGTTTCTGATGCTAAAAATATAGGTGAATTGGGGAAGCGTTACCGTTCTTGTCCGATGTAAAATTTCAAAAGTTTTACTTTGGCTTCGCAGACAAAGCATTACATTTATATATGAGTTGCTTTTTTTATAAAAAGCGACAATTTTTCGGGAGAGTCGATGATTTGAAGGTTTTGACTTTCAGTGCCTGTCGTAGCTAGAGGGTTGCCAACATGATCATAAAAATTTACAACTTAGTAATATCAATACGTCCTGTAAGTTTAATAATGATTTGATAGCTCTGCCAAAAGTTATCGCAATTCAAAAATTTTCAAATACATTATACATACATATATATTTATTTACATGTTTATTTTTTAGGCATCCTTTTAGGCAACTGCTACTTCAACTAAATTATAAAACTTACTCCAATTCAAAATTTAATGCCACATGAGTAACCGGATTGCGCATTTTATAAGCTGCTGTAGTCGTATAACGGTGATATTCATTTACGTAGAACTATCAGTTTGTTTGAACTTCTCGCAAAGCGAAATTGTACTATGGCTATTTCAAAGAAGCACAGATCATTGGAAATTATGAGCCTTATTTTGCAGAAAACTTTAAAAAGGATTTAAAATATTGTACACAGGAGCATTTCAGCTGTAAACGAAATCATTAAATAAAAGTAGAAAGGGCCAAGGAAAGGAACCATCTGCAAACGATGTGAAGTATATTAAACGGATCGTTGAGAAAGATCCGGTTATTTCAACAGATAAAATTAAAATTAAGGTTGAACAGAACAGGAAAAAGACAGTCTCCGTGGAAACAATTCGATGATGCTTAAGAAGTTTCGGATTAAACTGCCGAACAGTAACCAAAAAACCATACATTTCGAAAAAAATAGAAAGAGCAGATTACAATTTGCCAAAACCCACTTAATTCGACCCCCTGAGCTTTAGAACCAAGTGAATAGCTATACTTTACTAAAAACATGTTTCTAATTTTTATATTGCTGGTACTTTTTACCGAAGACAGTGATTTTAATTTATAAGGATTCAATGGCCACAGATTTGTATGGCTACGAGCAGTTGAAGCGTGCTTGCCAACAAAAATTATAAGGCTACTTTAAGCCATAGGGGAAGCTCTGTAATGGTCTGGGGCTGCATTTCTGCTGCAAGAATAGCGGATCTTTATTTTGTTCATAATATAATGGATCAATTTCAGTATGTAAATATTTACAAAGCGAATGTGAAAACTTCCTGCAATAACTTGGGTATTTCGGATGATTTTGTTTTTTATCAAAACAACGGTTCGAAACATAAATCATATATTGCCGGATTCTAGTTACTTTATAATTGTTCCCACGTATTAGACACAACACCTCAGCCCCTAGACCTGAACATTATTGAGCATATTTGGTAAGAGGTAGGACTCAAAATATGTAAATAAAAAAGCCTACTCAAATACTAACGACCTTAAAGCTGCAATTTTAAAGACCAGGAATACTATAATATACGAAGAGACTGGAAGAAGTAATTAAGAATAAAGGATATGCTACAAAATACTTGAATCAATGTAAACTTTATTTATTCGGGTTAGTCGTGTGGCGTTGAATTCGGAGGTGGAGTGATTTTTATTATTTTGTTGAATTAACAGTTTAAGTTGGTATTTTTTGCAATAAATAATAAAACTAGATAAAATTTGCTTCTAATTGATATGTATTATGATCCTTCTGTCGAATTTGAAATTTGCGCAATTGAAATTAATTTAATTCGTCATCCGGTTAGACATGTGAGTCACTGTAAGTTCTCCATCGTTTTGGATACAGTCTCAAATCCACTTTCTGAATCTTTCCCTTAAATTTCTTAGATACTCTACCGCAATTGCGTCACACTCAACTTTTATACGTCGAATCAACTCCTGCCTATTTTTTGGTCTGGGATCTCTGAAGACATTCTCCTTTAATCTGGACACACATTTTCAATGGGGTTTAAATCTGGGGAATGATCGGGTCAATCAATCCACACATTAGAAAAGTGCTCATAAATCGCCTCAATCAAAAAATTCAAAGCTGAATGCGAAATGGCTCCGTCTTGCATCAAAATCACTTGCTTTCTGTCTATAAATTGATGGTGATTGTCAACGCATTGTTCAAAAACATGGAGGATATTTTCCCTGTAATTTTCAGTAACAGGTACTCCTTGCGCAACAAAAAGACGTGGGCCTTTTCTTCAACTGCTCAATAATTTTTAAGTCCAATTTCGGGAAATATTTGTGGGACCGCGGGATCTCATTGTTCTATTTGGTCGATATTGGATGCAGTTGAATCGTCGGTAAAAAGGAAGTTTGCACGACGGGTTCGATTACGGGTATTATCATCGATCCAAAGTTTTTCAGGTTGTGTCAGCAGCTCAGCCGGTCTCGAATGCTCTTATCGGAAAGTACAGGTTTGATAGGCTTATCGCCTCCAGTTAGTGGATCGAATATTTCGCTGAACGGTTGCGCCGAGCTGTAGCGATTTGCAAGATAGGAGAGGTTGCCTGGAGGCGCCTCAGCTGAACCGAAGTCCAGAAGAGGGCCTGCCAGGCAGGTAAAAGTGATGGCGGACCATCAAACAGGGGCAAATCAAGAAAAAAAAGAGAAGTGCTCCGGGAGCAACCCTAGAAATGGCCGTAGAAATGGCCTAGAAATGGCCGTGAACCATTTAGTCCGACCCCGACGGATGCTGGTGTGCCGCTTTGATAGCTCTACGCGGCTGGCGTGGGTCATTGAAAATGGAGTGGATTTGCTTTTTAGAAAACAAAGGGGGACGCTACGTATTATTCATCCGTCAATGATATAACACTAGCCAAAAAAAGGAAAGGGGCTTTTGTCCGTAAAGGACCAGAAGCAGCTCTCAGGCATGGGCTATAAGACAGACCCAGCCGAGACGTGTCGAAACACGTTGCTAGCATACTGCTGAATAAAGGGAACCGAGAAAAACCGCGAAAAAATCTAGTTTGGGGGAAAAACTGCCTCTTTTTGGCAGGCTCTCTTCCGAACTTCGGTTCAGTTGAGGCGCCTCCAGGCAACCTCATATTTCTAATTCGCTACAGAGTTGGTAAACCGTTTCACCACTGTTTGCGTCCCTACTACTGGTTTATTTTCAGCCAATGCTCGAATCTTTATTTTTGCTTCTGTAGAATGGAATGTGCCGACACTCGACCACTTCTTTTCATATTGTCCCCGTTTCCTTCTTCGGCGTTGCACCATTTCTTCACGGTATCCCTATGAACCCTTGACATTTTTGAGATCTCACTGCGGCTGTAGCCCAGCTCAACACGCTTTTGCATTCGAATATTTACTATTATTTTATATATTTACTATCGCGAAAAATATTTCAGTTCGATTCGTTCAAGATTTTCAAAGTTTTTCAGGTTTTGACGAAAGGTCGTTAAATTTAAAGTCCTTGGGTAAATTTAGTGTTTTCACTTCAGCTAACGAAATCTGAATGAATAAATTTATGTTTTCAATCGTCCTTTTACTATACCACAGATAACACCTGGAGCTAGTCAAAAAATACCCGAGTAATAGCGGATCTGCTTATTTTACTAGTGAAGAAGACATATATTAACACTCTTCGATTTTGGTACCAGGATTTGCTGACTCATAAACAAAAATCATTATTTTGGTATCATCACTAAAATTTCAACTTTATCTCTATACAGAAATTTTACATTTTACTTTATCTCCATACAGAATTAATTAAAGCTATGTACGAGTAGCTGAAAGACAAGATATAGAGCGTCTCAAAATTTTTAAAGATAGGTTTTTCTCGATGAATTCTTGTTTGTTTTAATATGTAGAAGGCCAAACACTTTTGTGCCACCCTGCAGATTAGTTTCTTTGCGTCGGAGTTGCTTTGTTCGATTTTATTTAAATGCGACACACTCGAAATGTATGTGAAGGCAATTGAGAAATATTTTAGCGGTAAATTAAAAAAAGGAATTTCCTTTACTTCTAAGCCGCTGATATATAGTGATGCGACAATTTTCGGAAAATCGATTCCAGCTTCGAGTCTCCCGAGTACTCAGCTCCACCGGAGTTTTCATTAGCTTAGACTCGAGTCCGACTGGAAGTACGGCTCCAAATAAGATTTCGAGTCTGGCTCGAGTCTGGCTTTGAATACAAATCTCAAGTCTGATTTCAAGATAATCTAGCTTTGGACACTGGTTTCCGTCCGATTTCACATCAAGCCTTGTAGTTAGCACTGAGCCGAGACGAGTCTGCTCTACATCATAAACAGTACAATTGTATATGTGGCTTTAAGTATTGTGAATGTTAATGGCGGCAAGTCATCGATCTGTGCTTACTGAATGTGTCGAGGACGCGAGCTGCAGAATGGAACATGGGAAATGAAATCCATCAACGAATTCTGCACATGCATCGAAGTACAGACACATACATGTTGGCACATTTGACGAATGTCAAATGTGATTTCTTGGCTATGTAAGGCCACCAGTGCGGATTAAACTCTACTATTTCATTGATACTATGAGGTGGCAGACATGTACTTTTTCACAGGTCATATTTTTTCTATCAGACTTGTACTACCAATGGGTAGTAGTTTTTTAATTTCAGTACTTGGTGAAATCGTAAGAGAATGATGAAAATTATTTTTCTTTGCAAGTAAGTACAGTGTAAGTACACTGTTTTCTACCGCTTATTACTAGAAAAATTTGAAAGTCAAATGAGCTCTATGGCAATTAGTGATGAGTAAAGGTCTATTCATATTATTAAGCACGATAAATATTATTTAGCATGTAATGTGTACTCTTTGACATTTTGACTTTGATACATCATAATATCTGCAGATACGGGTTGTGCCCAGCACCGTTTCTTTAAAAGAATAATTGGGTATGCATGTTGGCAGTTTAGTTTATGAGAGTTTATGAGTGTTTACGAAACAACGAAAATGGATTAATCTAACAGATTTTGCGCTAGAATAGAATCTATAAAAAAATTATATACACGTTCTGTGTCTGGTACGTTACGTGCTGGACAATGTGATTCGGCACACAGCACGCAGCAGACATTCACAGTGCTGTGTATCTTCTAAATTTTTGCATAGTATTTACTAAGAACGTAAGTATGCTCGGCTTTGTAGTATAGTTTGTAGTTTCAGAGATGGGAAAATATTCAATAGAAAAGAAACCAACTAATTAGTTAGTTTTGGAAGTACAGTTGAATATTTGCAGTAGCTCTCATTGGATCGGTCATCTGATCGCGCCATTCACCTGATCGTCTACACGTCTGCATAGCTTCCCGTTCATCATGTTTCGCATGGTAAATAGAATGCGGCGACATAGTTTAAGAACGGTATTATAGTTGACAAACGGATGTTTAATAAAGACGCTTTTCAAAAAATTCAACAATTTTGACTTTTCAATAACTTATACTATGAAATATAAGCTGTGTAACTCTGCAAAACGAGCAGAGAGAGCATGTCAAGGCAAGTTAAAATAGAGCAGCTGTCAAAAAAAAAATCCAACAAGTTAGAGCAATAGAGAGGCAAAAAAGTCGAGCAAAATAAAGGAATTGAGAGGCAATTCTCAAAATTGATCGCTTATCGGAAGTTCAACCTGTCAATACACTAACAAAAACTCTACTTCAGTCACAATTTTGACAGTTGACATACAGCTGGTTTCTTGCTCGAACTTGCTCTACCAAAAATGTTAGAGCAGAAATCGTGCCCTAAATTGTTTAGTTCAATTTAGAGCAGGCTCATGAAACACAAAGTTAGAGCAGCCGAATTGCTCATGAAACATATTTTGCTGAAATATCTCAACCTAACTCAACATAGAGCAGCTCATTAAACACAGCAGTAAATTACATACACGTATTATCAAAACAAAAATAAATATAGCTTCATACTGTGATTCATTCGCTAAACAAACAATACATGTTTTAAAACAGTTCATAAAAATATTTTATGTTCCGGTTCTGAGCTAGTATGGTCGTTATTGCATGAAATTTGAAAATCCCTGTATCCCTGTATATTATATTTATTGCTCCTTTTCAAAGCATCTAAGTGAAAACTGGGAAACAGTTGGAAGAAACTCATTTTTCTGTTACGAGAATGTCGAAGTAATTACTTGTTACTTGTTATACTAAAACGCATCGGGTATACCGTACGTGATAGAGCTGGCCTATTTTAAGATATTTTACCACACTACATTGGAGATGTTTTATTTTTAAAAGGATTCATCATTTGAAAACAATTTTTTTATTATCTACTCTACTCTATAGTCTAATCTACTCTACGCTGATAGTCGAAAAAATTTACATCATTTTTGTTTGAATAAATTAAGTATTAAGGGCGGGGGCTTTAAGAATATAGTCCCGAAATTTGAGGTCAATCAGAGCAAAACTCTCCAAGTTATTGAATACTTAGACCCATCTCCTCTATCATTATAGCTCCGACAGCTCGGAGTATAGTAGTCATTTTCTCAAAAGCACTTTTTAAAAGTCCGTGTTTACTGCCATTGAAAATCATTTCAAACTTGGCACACACTTTCTGCATGTAAAGTACTTCCCCCCAAAGATAAGTTTTAGAATTTTTTTACATTAAGTGGGTTTTCCACCTACAATGGGCCATATTTTTGGTAAAAAATAGCAATTTTCACTTCAAATGACCACCAAAAATTTAAAAATGATAAAAATAGAAATCAGAGAACGTTGGGGGAAGGTTCGATGATACTTTGACTAAATTTTAATGTTCTTTGGCTTAAATAAACATGCTCTATCCATATTTCTAAAAAAAAAATTGTAAAAAATTGTTTTTCTCACGCTGAAACCCGTACCCCTCCCTTAAAGATGTAGTGTTAGCCAAATTTTAGTGCTTCGAATTGATACTATTTTCATTCACATTTCACCGACCATTCATTATGAGTGTTGGAGTCAGCTCTTAGAATAAGAGGCACACATATCCTTGTGACTGACACATTCTTAGAGGCATCACAGGGAAGATTTGTAACATGATCGTCTGCCATATAGGACAAAACAAATCATTCCTCTACAATAGTCATGTAATCCTTGTTACAGAAATTGTGAAGAACAAAAACATTAATGATATTTTTGGCAAGAATACAGACTCGTGATTCCTTCAAACCTTCACGTGCTATAAGCCTGTATCCATTGGTGCGTACCTCCCAGACCCGTTTGTTTCCAATCCATGGTTCTTGAATCGAAATTAGCTTCTCCTTTGCTTAGACAAGCGAAGAAGCAGGGCAACTGTTGCTGCTTTTTACAATTTAAAGTACCTCCATCATTACCAATTAGGATTGAGTCCAGATCTCCTTCGAACATTATAGCTGCCTCACTTCCTTTCTCTACTTCCAGAGTCAAAAGGTATAGACAGCCGTAAAACTAGAGGTAACTCGATCAACAAAAAGGGCATTTGCATCTAATTCGTCCTCAGAAGCCACCCTCGAGCAAACGACGGATCCATTCCTAGAAGACTTCTTCGCTGCTCGAGTTTCGGATTGTGCTTAATGGCCTCGGGATTCTTCGATCCAGAGTCCTAAGCCCGATCACTTCTGTACAAGTGTAATGCCAATTTCTCGACCTCGTACTTAATAATTTTTGTCGGGCCTCTAAAACTGGTACTGCTTCTTTATTTGGAATAAAAAAAGCTTCCACGCAATGCTTAACAGGGTCTCCAATTTCGACAGCCCTTCAAAGATTTTCCGTCGAAAGATCAGAGTTAAAGAGCCGAATGATTTCTAGATTTTCCTCTGGATTGGAATGACAGCAGGGAATCCAAGATCTGCATCTAGACTGACTGGGGATTTCATCCTTATAGATACCTCTTTTAATTTGGCAACTGGCCAAAGCTCCCCCAGTTCGGAAATTACCTGCTTGTAAAAGTCGGCCGAGCGTTGATCCTCACTGACTTCTTTGCACCAGCTCGTGTCATGCACCGTTGGTGGAGGACACGACCTGGCTTTCTGTAGCTTACAGCAGACCTTTAACGTGGCCGGTGTTATTTTTTGCCTAGATCATTCCAACTTTTTTACTGGCATTCATCACAGCCTAAATGAGGCAATTTTCAGCCACCTCGTTGAAAGGCCGATTTAGCCCTCGAGCGGCCGACATTAGTTTAGTGTTCTTAGAGATCTTCACATGCTCCTATACAAAATGTATTTGACGAAAAGGTTATTGGAAACGAATAAGCTGCGTTTAAGCCAGACTTTCTGGCGACGTCAACAGACAAAATGGTTGCTTTTGGGGCACCGATAACCCTTACATAATTCACGAAACACTATTAAATGATGAGAAAGCGACTGTTTGCGCTGCTCTTTACTCCAAAATAATCGTTGGGCCAAACGTTTGAAAATGTTTTGAACTTTGGACTTTTTTCATCGAAGTTCCCACGACGCGTGGTGTCAAAAAGGCAATATTGACTGGCCACCAAGATC
Source organism: Nemotelus pantherinus (assembly GCA_963978885.1). NCBI lineage: Eukaryota > Metazoa > Arthropoda > Insecta > Diptera > Stratiomyidae > Nemotelus > Nemotelus pantherinus. The sequence goes on from OZ022263.1 coordinate 238,336,515, forward strand.
TCCGGATTTGACTTCGTCGGAGTTCTTCTTGTGAGGATTTTTGAAGTTTACGCCAACCGGCCAAACCCCATAAAAGAATCCAAAGACAACATTCGAGCCAAAACGCCAGCGATACTCCCAAGATGTTCTGTTATGTGATGGCAAATACCAGAATATGTCTCATTAATAAAGACTACCATTTAATTGATGTTGTTTTCGAAACCTTTAAAAAAATTGCAAAAGAATAAGCTTAACAAACGAGATATTGTGTCCAATAAATTCTAATACAGCTATGAATCTCTTTTCTTTAATTACATTTGCTATGTTTTTTTTTTCTTTTTTCATCATTGAGGATACGAACACTTTTGCTCTTCACTGTATATTTTATTTATATGGATACACATACATTCATAAAATTGTGCATGTAACGTTTTGATGTAATATTAGTAGTCAATCAAATACAACACGTTCCAATCAAGAAATTTATAACCCTTTGAACTTTCATCCTTCCTGAAATGTTAGCAAATCTACCTTTCTGAGCTACGATCGAGAATTTTTCTTCGTCATTTACCTGGACTTTTCGTTGGAATAATAATTCCATCATTTTACATTTGACTGTGGTTTACCTCATACTTGTTTTCAGACACCCATGACTGACTCTTACTAGGCCATGGCTTTCAGTGATTTCATAATGCACAGCTGAATTTTGTTTAGATGTAGACAAGAACTAAAGCGGTAATGCAAGTTTTTGTGCGATTACCGCCGCGTAGCGTACTATGAATTAAACAAATGTATTTACGAATCTATGCAAGAAGCTTTTGACCTGCTTTGTGAATATATATTACCTTCCGGAAGAAAAATTTTCTTATCCAAGTATATATCTAATATGAACATTGCAAGCGAAAAAATGTAGTCTTTTGATCGACATATTTGAGCACGGGGTCAACCATTTGATAGGCAATGGTGATTTTTTAAGGCCTTCGTACATTTAAAAGTCAAAAGCTGGTTTATGGTTTGTCAGCGTGTGTTTCGAGATCAGTTTACGAATTGATTTCTCAGTCTGATGAAGTTCATTGTTTACATTCAAGTTTGCGTGGAAAAAACATTCCAAACACACGACAACCTCATTAAAACCAATTATTAAAGTCTTCCACAGGTGCAATGAATAGCAACTCAGCATGACGGCACTAGATTCCGATATTAGTCATAGCAAACCATTATCAAGTTTTTAAGATGAATTATCTCCATGCACAAATAATTTATGATTTGGGTTCCAAATTATTCACTTTAGCTCGTAACAGCTGCAGAAATGCAGATATCCCAAAGCGCTGCAATCAATGAAACAGAAAAAGATGGTAACATGATTTATGTAAATATTTTCCTATCTATACATAAAGAATATTGGTGCGATGACTGGCGAAACACATTGGATGCATTAATAAGCTTCATTTTGTAAATCCCCACAATGAAACAAAAAACCTGTTTCTTGGATTTCACGGCGTATCTTTGCAGTTGTAAAAATATTGCATGCGTTTTAGATTGAAATCTTCTCAGATCGATGGTACTGGTCTTTTGAGAATTTTGAATTATTCTCATTGGACAGGTTTTCAAACTTTTGCATGACATTTTCATTTATTCACAAATCCATTTGCAGGCAAAAAGCCCAATTACAAATGACATGCAGAATGGACCATTTAAAAATGGAGCGCAATATACACTATTGACGCATTATGCCATCTTTATGAGCCCAGCTCATATTATGAAAGTGATCGAAATGATGCGGTGACAAACTTGTTTCAGTGCATTATGTTATTTGTGACGTATGAAAGCTTGTGACACGAACATAATGGAGAATGACTATAATTTTGAAAGAATAATCATTTTCTACACTAACATACTACTGAAGCGGAAAGTTTTGATAAATAACTGGAGAAAAAACTGAGCGACGTGCTTTATATAAATATTTTAATACAAGAGCAGTGCGTTAGCCGGCATATTTGATGCATGATAAGTTTGGATAATGTTACTTTGAAGAATCATCGAAATATGCAATACGCCCATTACTGCACAAATCTAGTGGAAAACTAAATGAGATTCCGCTGCTATCATTTTTTGGGGAATTCAATGAAGCCTTTTCGCCGTTTTAAAGATAGATGTAGAAAGAAGATAAATTTATTTTGTATAACCTGCAAGAAATTATTTTTATATTTGTTTACCTCATGACTATCAATACTAAGATTACGAATCCAACTTTATCTCAAATATATACTTTATGGAGACTTCAATCTTCCGAACACTCATTGGTATTCTTTTCCAGGGCTGCCTGAGTCTAAGCTACATCAATTAGCATCCTCTTTCGCTGTATGCTCTATTCTTGATTATTCTCATCGATCAGCTGAAAATTTATAAAACTCATATCACCCTCCTTTTGAAGTTATGATCCATATTGCTTTTTTAATCTCAGATTCCTTACCTCAAAATCCTAAATACAAATTTTTCACCTTTATGACTATGAAGACTTGAACTCCCTTTTAAGATCTTTCGATTGGTCTAATATTCTGTCACCGTTATTCTGTGAAAATTCAGACGACTATTTTTACATCATTTTGGAAGGTAATTTTCCTCTATTATTTAAGCAATCTGGTTCACTACTCCACCTAGATGCTTATCATGAACTGAGGTCTGCTATAGAAAGTCAAATGAAAATGATTACAGTTCTCATTTGTCTTTGTAGACATGGAGTGTTAAGAAAATTTGTCGCATTGTAAGCAAATACTCACTACTGAGATCTCACATCAAATTTGCTGACCAAATTTCCTCAAACATATTGCAACATTCTTTATCTGCATTTTCCATCTGTTTATGCCTTATCTCCTACAAACTGTATCCGAGTTGAACTGCAAGGCAGTCGATAACTTCCGATTGCCATGTTGACTCCATCGGCTATTGAAACCATTGCTTAAACACTGAAACCATCATCCAGTACCGACTTGAATCGTCTTCCAACAGTTTTTTTTTTACGAAAAGGTCCAATGAGTTTCTGTTCTTTCGTCTATCGATCATGTTCAACTTAAGTCTTTCTGAACACATATTTCTTGCTTCCGTGAAAGCAGCTCTTATGCATCCACATCCTAAACCTGGCGATCTTTATTGTGCTGCCAATTGCCGATCTATATCACTCCTCGCAACTGTCTCCAAAGTCTTGGAGCGATATATTCGCGATATCTTTGCCAACGAATAAGCTCACTTAATTTGCCGTGAATAGCATAGATTCCGCAAAGGCCACTCTGCGTCCAGAAATCCCTTTATGAGCAGTTTGAAGTGCATGCCTTATATACAGGCTTTTCAAAGGCATTGGACAATGTGGATCATAACATTCTCCGGTCGAAATTACAAGAATTTGGATTTTTCTCTTCTCCACATATTATACTATGGCTAGCTTTATGATCGTTCTATATCAGCTCTATCTATCTTCTCGATACAACACCCAAAAACTGAAGTTCCACAAGGATCTCGTCGTTGTCCTCTTCTTTCGTCTTGTTTTTTTTTTACGTTGATGAACTTAAACTTTTCGCAACAATAAGATTCATAGAGAACTGCGACCTCCTTCAATCCAACCTGCACATACTTGAAAAATGATATCAAACAAGCTAGTGCTAAATATTCAAAAATCCCACGTTATGGGTTTTTTCCAAAAAGTGAATCCACTGATTTACAGCTTTTTAATAAATGGCTACACACTGCATTCCCCTACGCATGTCAGGGGTCTTGTGCAGAATATTGAATTGAAAGGCGGACAAAATCTTGTATATGATTTTTTAAATTTAGATTAAAACCTAAACCTAACTTACGGCACCTTACTCCCATAGGCGTGCACTGGACTTCGAATTAGAGAAGGCAAACACCAAAATTCGGCACACACTTTCTTTGATTTTTATTGAAGTACTGTGTGTGGAGGCACAATGTTGATTTTTTTTCCAAGAATGCACGAAAGGAAAGTATAGCTCGCAGGCAACACCAAATCAAACTATTTGAAGCTGCCAAAGGAACGGAGATGGCTTAAAATTTTGCTATGTGCAAAGTGCTTTTGATACTTTAAACGCGTTTTTCTCAAAACTTTTCTTTGAGCCGACAAGCAAGATTTCTCAGAAACCACTAAACCAATCAGTCTCAAATTTTCACACGAGACTTACAAATACATTATTTTTTTGCGAATCGATCGAAGATACTACTTTATGTAACCGAAATCTTTTTTGTCACTTTAGCTGAACCACTCACACGCCTTTTCATAGAGGAGCTCCTGGAGATCGGCTCAAGCAGCCTTAAAAACTATTGTTTTTAATAATAAAAATTATCAAACTAAAGTTCAAAATTACCACAATATGTGTAAATTTTGACAAAAATAAATTAAAATGTCTTTCCAGTAAAAATTATTGAAAAATCACCTTTTCCCGGTGTCGTGACTGCGTATAAACTCTTAAATATTGAATTTATCGAAAATTTCATCCTATTCGACGACTGAATAAGAATCAAATCGCTATTCATCTGCAGAATCAACATAAAACAAATTGGTACGATCATATTTTACGCTTTCATACAGATATATAGATCCAGTGAAATCCGACATAAAAAACGCGAAACTTCGGAAAAATTAGGGGAAAGCTGAATTTTGGTGTGAATCTTGGTACTGGCGTGTTGAACAAAATGTCAAAAGTCCCCATCGATCCGAGTGCTGCGTTACTCTTTATAAGAGGTAAAAGGTCACCAAAAGTTATCTTTCCATATCTCAGTAACGGTCACGCCTTCAGAAAAACAACGTATCACAAATTTGTAGCTTAGAAAATTTCCAATAAAAAAGATCTGATAGCTTTTTCTTGTAACCATAACCGTTTTTGAGATATATTGATCTACACATTTGTTACTAACAGTATCCTCTTTCTCAGCGGCATGTTGATATTATCCGATTTTGATTACGACTTTGAATATTTATGAGTTGGTTTTTCTATGTTCAAGAGGCGCATAAAAAACCATGTATACAAACTTATCTACCACACTCCAGGGTAGGTGGAAAAGTGTGCTCCGAAAAATTTCCACCACCCCCCGCCCCCATTTGCTATAAAACTTGTAGGGACATCTGCTCGCTACTCTCTTCTCGGAAATAAACTGTATTGCTGCATCATGTATGGTGTATTCCACGAAGGAGCAGGACAAAACAACAACATTGCAGGTGAAAATAGGTTTTGTAACATATCATGGCTCTAGGAGTATGAAAAAGCAAGATAATATCATGGCATAATTCTGTAAACGCTCATTCTTGGCATTATAGGGGCTTAACCCGCTGCAGACTATCCCCGAATAATCAGTTTTTTACCAATCCTGTGATGTCTGCATGCCCCAAAGGCACATAACACGTCTCGAAACCAATTTGCACCTGAAATTACGTGACCTTGGCCTGATCGTTCATGAAATAAGACGGCATGGAAAAAAAACTAAGAAACCGATTATTTCGGGATGGTTCGTTTGCGGGGGTGGGTAGGGTGTGCGAAGGGTGTGGGTGCAGGGCTGGTCCTGCGATGTCAAGAATAGGCAATTATCTTGATTAACAGTGGGCAAAGAGTAGACAACGAGCTCATTCCTGAAGATTTGGGAAGGAAACTCAGGGATATAATTTTATGGAAAAGAGGGGAGGGAGGATAACTGGTAGATAAGTTTGTTAAAATGTTTTTTTATGGGCCTCTTGAACATAGAAAAACAAACTCACAAACATTCCAAGTCGTAATCGAAATCGGATAATATCAACATACCGTTGAGAAAGAGGATGCTGTTAGTAACAAATGTTTAGATCAATATATCTCAAAAACGGTTATGGTTACAAGAAAAAGTTATAAAATCTTTTTTGTTGGAAATTTTTTAAGCTACAAATTCATCATACATTGTTTTCCTGACGACGTGGCCGTTATTGGGATATTTCGGAAAAGTCACTTTTGGTGACCTTTGACCTCTTATAAAAAATAACGCAGCACTCGGATCGATGGGGACTTTTGACATTTTGTTTAACATGCCTGTACCAAGGTTCACACCAAAATTCAGCTTTCCCCTAATTTTTCCGAAGCACCATGTTAAATTTCCCCGAACTACTTCCCCAAAATTATGTAAATCAAATTGTGCTAGACCGAAACTAATGGAACACTACTTTGAGTCTTGGATTGGAAAAACAACTTTGTATTATATAATACTTTCAAAAAATAGAACCAAAAGTAATTTTTACTAAAACCCTAACAGTAGATTAGTATAGAATTTGAAAGTTAACAAAAGTTATGAAAATCACATTTCTGTTTCGATAACTTTCGTTAGTTTCTGTAAAGAATTATGGGCAATGGGTTTTAACGAAAGATTTGAATATTGAAACGACGTAGAGCCCAGGAGTACAAAATGTGTAGATTGGGTTTGAGCAGTTTCGCTTTGAAAATGTTTTATCATGAAAATATTATTTTCGTGGCAATACAAAAGTTTGACTGAATCGTTGGCAGCACTCAAAAGCAGTAAAATGAGCACTAATAGTTGGATGAAATTTTTGTAAATTTTCCTTCTGACTTATATTGAATCGGGTATTTTGAAATATATTTTTGATTTGCGGAAAACTAGAAAAAAACACGTCATAATTCAATCCAGGAAATTAAAAATTAATGTAAATCCGAGTCTAGATGTATCGCACTGTTTCGCAAATGCAATTCTATATCGAACGAAACCTGTTCAATGATTGAGGTATTCTGTTATACAAGCAGAGTTAAGATTTTCACAATTTCATTGCTCAATCGCACTACATTGACGTCAGCCAGACTTTATTATAACTTATTAAATAGTAAATACTACTGTAAACATGGCAATTAATTTGGGTTTTAAAAACTTTGAACCTTTGGAGAAATTATAAAATATCGAATGAATGGTTATTTACTTTTCCCGAACAAAAAAAAAATACAATTAACGACGGACATTTTTCTACGGTCAAATAAAAATCTATTTTGAATTCGGTTATGGATTTTTAAGCAAACTGCAGAGGTTATATATCTGAAATTATGTATATTCCGTTGATTATTGTATTGGTAGCAAGTAGTTATAATTTAATAAATAATATCGCACATACAGCAATCAAATTAATTTTGAAAAACCCTCAGTTTTCAGAAGAAGAAAAACCAGATTATCAAAGACTAAAGATTTATCTTTAATCAAGTTTGCGGAATGAAAAACAACTATAACGAATATGTGAATGTCGTTTTATTAGTCAACGCAGCGCATTCGTATATAATAACGCTTTCCAAACCAAATACAATACTTTGGCACCTATACACTCATAAAACTCTCACATTAACTTTGAATCACTAACAAGATGCATATTGGGGTTAAGGTCAATTTCAAACGCTGTTTTCAAAACTACCGATGGATGGACTTCGATTCTGTGTTACTTGCATGGAAACATTGCCGTCGTAAGAGGAATATACCTTGTTATTAGCAAAGTTATTTTTGTGCTTGTGGGAAAAACCATAGAAAATTGTCCCAACCGAACAGTCTTCAAGCAATCATTCTTCGACCAGCAAGCTTGTTAAACAGGTTCACTTCATGCAAGATGCAGTCCATTTCTGTAAAGTTTCCGCTGCGTAGATAAAAACAAATTGCAGCTTGAACTCAACCGACGTGAAGATACATTAAACAGATATGCTTGTAGCTACAGTAACTGAAAATAGTTTGCGTACACCTTCTCCGTTAGTCGAATCTTATGTTAGATTTTCTTTGGTATTGTAATTACTGCAAAGTATTTATGCACAGCTTCACTATGTAATTTGAAAAATTCAAGTGTGTTTTAATTAATTTAGTCGAAGAAATTTAAAGAGTGAAATAAAAAAGGTAATTGAAAAGCTCATGGAATAAAAGAAGTCAAAAAAAAAATTAATAGAATGCCCGTGAAATTTTTTTTATTGGTCAGCCACATTAATTTGATGAAAGTGTGCTAGAAAACTTTGAGTCGGCCGTGAATCTAGCTTCTAAATATTGTTTTGAACGTCCGAAATTATTAACAGACCGAGAATTGCATATTATTTCAGGAGAATAAAATATAATCCGAGAATATGCGGCCTGTAAACAGCAGCAAACATTAAGGTAAAATACAACAAAGAAATAAGCGATGGACCTTTTATTAAGGAGCATATAGATTCGCCAGAAATTTTCTGGGAACAAGTAACGTTTATTGACGAGACTGGCCTACTGTCAATTGAAGCTTCGATTCATAGATTTGTGAGCGTATCGCAAAACGTGTCGATATGTCTTATGCCGAACAACTTATCGGATGTGTTAATGCTGTATTATTTTGCTCGTTGGCATTAAAATATACTTATAATAGGAATGTAATATATTCTGCTTTTAAATATAAATACCTCCTTATGTTAAAAAAACATTCAAAATAATACAAATTGCAGATTTCCCGTGCTTTGAAGTATGGAAAGGTGATCGAAAATTGAAATCATTTTATAGATTGAAGTTTTTGAATGTGCATAATGTACCGCATGCACAAAAATCGCAAACTTACGGTTACATGTCTCCTGGTAAGAGGCTGTTATCAACTTTGAAGGCAGCATGATAATTAAGAGAAGGTTTAAATAATCTATTCACTACACTACCCTAAATATTCTATCCACTACCTTACGACGAAAATAAAGTTGAATTTCCATAAATTAAAAAAAAAAAAAATCGAAATTTTCTATCCTTTGCTGCAAACGTTCTTGCCGTCAGGCTACATGCCGATAAAATGCTCTGACGCGGCAACGGACACACTCCAATGCATTGCATTGAAAGCTGCACGCACGCGTACTCAAAGCGTAAAATGTCTAGTTCGCGGCTACGAAGCATCGCCTCAGTGGACTGTCGGTCTAAATATTGCAGTTTCGGTGTAAATGGGTGCGGTATTGTCCGGGCGAAATCAGTTGGAGAATGGGATACAGAGAATTAACTTCCTACAGGAAAACAGGGTGGAGTAGTACCAAAGTTCCGGGGAGTTCGACAACCGCTGGAAGATGAACTTTTGAATTTACCTAGTAATTCTAAAAAGAAATATCTATGAAAGTATCAATAATTTGGGCTTGGGAAATCGTTATACCATCCAATAGGAAAATGATCCCAAGTATTGTGCACATATTTTGGATCTATGGTTTATGTATCGCGTATCCCGGTAATTACATACACCTCGTTCATCGGATCTAATCTATAGAATATCTAAGACGAAAACTTGCAACGTGAATTTAGGTAGAGCAACATAATTTCTAAATGCACGCTAAAAGGGAAGTTAGCGGAAAGACGAAACAAAATCAGTACAGTTTGGACGGCAATGTAAGTCTATCAACTAAAAGAAGTTGGGTGTAAGCAAGGATATCTACATATATATAGCCGTACGCAAGGCCAAAAGCCTGGAGAATCTCAGTGGGATAAAACACCTTCGCAAGGTTTTCAGAAATAGAATAGTTTCTTCTTCCTTTAGGCACACACAAGGTGGTGTCCTCTCTCTTGCGTTTTGGAATATTACTGTAAATACTCTTCTGATAAGGCTGGATCATGCCGGCTGCAAAGTGGTTGCTTATGCAGACAACGTAGCTGTAGCAGTGTCAGGAAGGTACCTATGTTTCACTCACTTCATATAATTTCAGGTTGGAGTCGGGAGTGTTGCTTGATTATGAGTCCAAACAAAACGGAAATAGTACTTTTTACAAGGGAGTATAAAGTTCTTCGATTTGATCTACCAATTTTGAACGAGGTCTCCATTGATCGTTAATAGGAAACTTACTCTTCAGGTGGCCTATCAACGCTAAGACGCGAAGGTCAGGTGAACTCCTAGTCACATGAGCACTCCGGACCGCCCCTACTAAGGCACTTTTCATATTGTTTCATTGGTTACCAACTAATCTACTAGTCTTACAGCAAGTTGATCTTGTTGCTGTAAGATTGAGGTAATCGAGGAAACTGTGAGGCCGGTGAACTAGTGAGGTTTGGTACCATGTTACCGAAGGTCTCATGCCCCTTCTCCATAGGCATCAAATCACCCATTCGGTAAAAATCTTCGAAGACACAAGGAAATCCTGGGCTGAAGAACCATCCGGTTTGATAATAAGACAGTTCTGGGCCTGCATAGGCACGCATAGCACCATGCTGCTGTTGAGTTTAACCCGTAGTGCCTTGCGTTTTGTTGTGCCGCACAGAAACTGGGAGCTGAGTTCAACGGAGCTGTGGTACGGAGAAAGAAGTTAAATCCCTCATCAATCTTACTCGCTAGTGTCTGATTCTGGCAAGCAGAAGATTGGCAGCATTATAGTGCAGTTTACCAAAGAAACCAGATGGTTTCCCGGTCATAGTGACGAAGGGAGTGATATTAACGGTGGCGGGCTCCTTTTGTGTCTAGGTGCGTCTTGTTTCCTGGCTATCAACAGCCACTTCAACTAACATACCATCTACTTATCTACCTATGTTTTCTTAAAGTGCACGCAGATTTTTTCGCATTTCCAATTTTCTAGCAAAAAGCATTCATTAATTTTGTCCTGTCAATATGCCAAAGAACTTAAATTTTTTTCAGTATTTCCAACAAAAAAAAACTTTCGTTTATTTGATAAATATGAAAAAAAAACTATTCTCTATTTTTATGGCCCCGCAAACATATTCATATGGTGTACGCAAACTTTATTCAGTAACTGTACATCTTTATCTGCCCATACAATTATGTTCTTGTATGTTTTTGCTTGCGAAAGGTCAAGCGCATCTAAGCTCGCATTCATATTCGCGCGCTACTCCCGACATCAGGTTTTCATTGGTGGCATTGACAATGAACCACAGTCGGTATTATTTAGATGCAGAAGCGATTTGGGTTTCGTATACCGTAGAAAGATTGAATCATTGGATGTAAGGACGCGTAACAATAAATAACTTCGCTTGGGGGGTGGGGGGTTTGTTAAGTCATAGTGCAGTCATTGATTTATAGAGCTGGACAGGCACGTATAGAAGCTCATTCACGTTTAAAATTTGATACGAACAGCACACCCAGCCTTCAAGATCGCGAGAAATACTTTGACACGCTGTCAGTTGCACATACTTAGTTAAGCTGCAAAAAGTTTTAAGAAACGGAAACACGGAGTGAATATGTGTTGCATGTGAAGAAAGTGAAGTCTAGAGGGCAACATGACTCAACGAAGAATTTTAATCGGTTTGGTTTATGTGGTGTGTGTACTTGGCGTAGTGAGTGCGCAGAGTTATATACGGACCGCATTAGACTTCCTACGGCGCGGAAATGACGACCTACGACTTGAGGGAATGGACAATAAACCAGTGGAAACTGAATATGATTTCATCGTTGTTGGTGCCGGCACCGCAGGATGCGCTTTAGCCGCTCGCTTATCCGAGAACCCGAAATGGAAGGTGTTGCTGATCGAAGCTGGGGAACATGAGAGCTTGATTATGGATGTCCCAATCGTGGTGCATTTTCTTCAGCTAGGATCAATGAACTGGAAGTACAGGACTCAGCCTAGTCAAAAGGCCTGCTTGGCTATGAATGACAACCGATGCAATTGGCCTCGCGGTAAAGTGATGGGAGGTTCAAGTGTGCTAAACTACATGATGTACACTAGAGGAAACAGACGAGACTATGACCGTTGGGCGGAGCTTGGCAATGACGGTTGGAGCTACGCCGATGTCCTGCCGTATTTCAAGAAACTTGAAGACAGTAGTGTCCCGAATGCTGATAAGGATTACGTTGGGCGTGGTGGTCCAGTAACAGTGTCATACGTTGATTGGAAGTCGGAAATCGCAAAGGCTTTTATCGAAGCAAGTCAAGAAGATGGATTAAACTATGTTGACTACAATGGGAAAGTTCAAGTTGGGGTTTCATATCTGCATACAACAACTAGAAACGCAACGAGAACCAGCTCCAATAGAGCCTATTTGTACCCACTCAAAGGAAAGCGAAGTAATTTACAGGTCCTTAAAAACAGTTTAGTAACGAAAGTTCTTATTGATCCGGATACGAAAACTGCCACTGGAGTAATCGTGTCAAGTAACAAAAAGGAGTTTAAAGTGTATGCTAGAAAGGAAGTTATATTATCAGCTGGGGCCATTAATACTCCACAACTACTGATGTTATCCGGCATCGGCCCGGCAGATCATTTGAAAGAGCAAGGGATCACCCCTATAGCAGACCTTCCCGTAGGTTACAATCTTATGGACCACACAGCTGCCGCAGTCACTTTTTCGACAAACGCAACTTCCTTGCACTTCGAAGACTTCGCCAACCTTGGCCTCCTGACCGAATTCATGAGGCAAGGCGGACCTTACGGATCTCCAGGCGGTTGTGAAGCTATATCTTTCTATGACCTAACTAATCCTAGTGATTTAGATGGTTGGCCGGATATTGAGCTGTTCCTGGTTGGCGGTTCAATGTCATCGAATCCAGCCATTAGTCGGGCGTTCGGTATAAAGTCTAGCATATACGATAAGGTTTTCGCTGAGATCGAAATGAAAAGATTGAATGCATTTATGATTTTTCCCATGATACTGAGACCCAAAAGTCGCGGCCGTGTCATGCTTAAAAGCACAGATCCACACAAGTTCCCGTTGATTTACTCAAACTACATGGACGACCCGTATGATGTTGATATATCTGTGCGCGGAGTGTTGAAAACAATAAGCTTGACGAAAACAAAGGCATTCCAACGGATCAACGCTAAAGTGTGGGACCGGCCGCTGCCCACATGCGCCAAGTATGGATATGCCACTAGAAAATATTGGGAATGTTATGTACGGCATTTGACGCTTACCATTTATCATTACTCCGGGACATGTCGAATGGGCCCGAAAAATGATACGGCTGCTGTAGTTGATCCTTCACTAAAAGTGTACGGTATTAAGAATTTAAGAGTAGCTGACGCTAGTATAATGCCAGAAATTATGTCCGGTCATCCCAATGGACCAGTATATATGATCGCTGAGAAGGCAGCAGATATTATAAAGCGAGACTACGGGTACGAACCAAAAACTATTAAATAAAAAATCTATGGAGTGCTTATGACTACTGAGACGAGTGGGCAGATTTTGCTATTTTCATAAATATGCAAAAAGATTTTACCCTTGTCAAGGTGATTTTCGGAAGTGATATTACAAGATAGTACAACATTAAATATTTTTAAGTAGTTGTAAGATACGGACAGATTAAATCATTTTGTTCCAAGCATAGCTTATGAAATATACAACAAAAAAACTAACGTATTTGCATCACGATCTTATTGTACGCTTGATTATGATAAGTAAAATAAGGCTCGTACACTGTACGGTTACAGGAGTTCACAAATGGTTGAAAATATACTCAAATGAAATTGCCTATGAGTTTTATCTTCAGTTTCGACTTCGGAGCTATCTTAGCAAAAAAAAAAAACATTTTAAACTGATATTTTGGATTATGCAATAAACTTTATAAAATATTACAGACACGGACGAAAGTTTAAGAACGCGATAGTTTCTGAAAAAAGCATCATCAAAAGCATAGTTCGCTTAGCCTTGTTTTTGCCATGTTTCAGACTGGAGTACTTATTTATTTATTGGTATTGTCTACATCAACAGATACAGATCCAATTAAAGACTAGACATAGTAAATTCAAAAAAAATAAGAGAAAGAAAAGTATGCTAGACTTCAAAAAATAAGAAAGAAAAAAGATTATAAATACAATTTAAAAAATAAAAAAGAATCATAATTTTGTACTATAAATTAAATTTGATGCTAATTGGACAAGTAACTCATTGATGACATGTGTTCTATGCTCCTAAATTTATTTTAAAAATACGTAACGAAGATGGAAGAGGATCAATATTTAAACATTTCTGTTGTCTAGTTAAAAGGGGAGAAGCGTAAAAGGGGAGATTAAAAATAATTTCGTGCAAAAAGTGAGCTGAAGGTAAGTGTAGGTCTGCTAAAACGTGCCGATTTACGAACGAAAAACTCCACACAAGAGATAGAAGGCACATGACCATAAATCTATAAAGTAAACATTCGCCTAAGTTCACTCTACTTGACAGGAGGGTAGCAATTTCTAGGATGGAGAGACGCATACTATAATCACAGTAGAGAATTCGGAATTTGATGAATAGCGAGCGAATAAATCTGCGTTGTACAGACTCAACAGCATTAATTAAGTAACGAAAATGAGGACACCAAATTTGACAACAATACTCGAGAATACTACGCACGAAAGAGATATACAGGCGTACACATGAGAAAATGTCAGCATAAGGTTTCGATGCTCTAAGAATAAAGCCGCACAATCGCGAAGTCTTGGATATGACGCGCAAGATGTGGACATCAAATTTAAGTTCAGTGTCAAATACAACACCAAGGACCTTGAAATTATATACAGGACTGAGGAATGAGCCAAGGATGGAATAGGAAAATGTAATGCGAGATAACTTACATAATTAGGACATCTGGAAGCAGTTAGCAACATTAGGATTTATGAAATTGAAAAAGCACCAGCTGCCCAGTGCAGAAAAGTCATCCTGTAGCTGGGAGCAGACATCTACTGAGTCCTCGGTGAACAAAAGACACGGGCAGTTAAAGACGAAACTAAGATCATTTATAAACAGGAAGAAAAGCAGAGAGCCCAGTATGCAGCCGAACCCAGAATGCAGCCAACACCAAAAGTACAATAGAAGGGACACGAAAAGCAAGAGGTGACCGTTACAAAACAAGTACGATCACAAAGGTATGAGAAAAACCAGCATCCGAGTTGACCCGCGATATTGAGCCCATCCATTTCATAGTTCAAAGAGTCAAAAGCTTTGGCAAAGTCAGTATAGAACACATATGCTTGTCTTTGCTCATCGATAGGAGAAGTAACAGTATCAGTATAAATCAATGTGAATATGAGTGTGGAGTGATTAGTTTCACGACTCACTTTACCCCTAATTAACTCAGGTGCCAATTCAGACCTAGCTAAACTCAAAGCTCGGCCCTTCGTCCGAACTTGGATTCGAACCAGGGACTCCACACACAAAAAACCAGTGCAATAACCACTAAGCTACTCAAGATTTCAATTATCAGGTATATTTAATTGCAGACAAGCCTTTCGAAAATCCTACTCAAGTAAGATAGAAGGGATATGGAACGATAATCGGAGACGCAGGGCGAATCTCCGGCTTTAAGGATGGGAAAAATATTAGCGATTTTCCAGGAAGAAGAGAATGTACTGGATGAGATAATAAGACTGAAGATAACACAGAGAGTATTACTTTTGTAATTTAGAAAATCTAAGTATATAACGCGTTGCGCCTTTAGATTTAGGAGCACGAATCACGTTAAATGTTATTCAAGGAAGATCAATACCTCTTCTAATGCAAAAAGTGAGAGTGAATAGGAAACATGATTAGGCAATAAAGCATAGACCAAAGACCTCTAAAAAAAGCAAATCAACTAATGGCATTAATTTCATTGATCATAAAAGTGAAGTCCGCTTTAGAGAAGCTATAACGCAACACAGATATATTTTTATTCTTGGAAAATAAACTAAAGGATATATATGTAGCAAGAGGTGGATGCTGAGGATCAGGATTAACATAAGGTAACAGAGCAGCACGCACATAAACAAACAGACGACAAACGAAGGGTAGCAAGAATAAAATCACGAGATATGTTAACATTTGGACGATGTTAAAACATTACTAAGCAATGACACAAACTGGAAGTTATGGGAACGTTTTTGAAGTTCAGAAACTTAAGTAGTTTAAGTTCGCATCTTCCAATAATTTCGCAATTTCTCTTGACTAGGTCCGCTACATCTTCGCATCGTTAACGCTTTGCAAGCTGGTTCCGAGATTTGGCTAACTTAAATTATTAATTTTATTCAGGAATTCATTTCTAGTGATTAATTTAAGGGGTTATATACAGTTAAAATCGATTTTTTATTTATTGCATTTTCAGAATGTATATTTAACTGATAATATTCCCTGAAAATTTCAAATCGATCCGAAAAGTTTTTCCCGAGATACACGCATATTTGCAATCACATTTCGGACTATTAGAAAGTAGGCGGAGTACAGACCGAAGCGCATGGGAGTAAGCGAGAGCGAAGAATGGCTCGTAGACAGCATCGAATCGAGGTATTAGAAGCTGGTGAGGCTACAAAAGGTACATCTTATCGCCCTAAAACAGATGACTTCATGTAACTAAAAAATATATGATATATGTGTTAATTTCTTCCGAAACTTTAAACGCGTTTTTCTCAAAACTATGTTTCCAAGTCGGTGACCACGATTTCTAAAAAACGGCTCGACCAAACGGTTTGAAATTTTAACACAACTTTCTCAGATATATTTCTCAGGTATCAAACGAAGGAATAAGATTTCGGATAATTATTTCTGTTTTTTTAAACAATTTTAAATGGCAATTTTGGTCAAAAATTCGATTTTTTTTTACGAAGCTACCATTTTGTCAAAAAACTAAATTTCGATTATTGCTTCGTTCAATACCTAGTTTTATCTATCTACTAAAAGAATCTGTTTGGTTTTTTGACTTGAGATGAATTATACCGGAGAAATCGTGGTCACCGCCGAACACCTTTTTTTGGAAGACCTTCAGGAGATCGTCTGGAGGAGCGCACCAGATCAATATTTTTACAAATCATTAGTGCCATTATAAACTTAGATGTTGCCACTAAATGTATATATACTTTTTGTTTTTGTAAAGTAAAATACCTTTTCACAAAAAATGAATAAAAAAACGTCTTTTTCCGGCCTTCTAACTGTATACAGGTATAACCCCTTAATGCTTTTACTCTTTTATTTGGCTTGAATGTAACCTATATTCGAATGATAGTGATGGATGATGAGGCGCATTTTATATATAGCTTTTCAACGTTAGCTGAACCACAGTATTACTCAACAGCAAATAAACAGAATGTCAGTGATTCGAAGAAAATAATTGTGCAGAAATGTGTTAATTTGGAAAGCCATACGTCAATGTGGAAATAAAACTCAGCCATTTCTTCACAGAAGAGAGAATCAGTGTCGAATTGATCGTGACAGAACATCTGCAAAAAAAAACTGCTGCCTAAATCCTCCTACGTGACACCAATATTCAAAAATGGCGATAGAAGATCAATTCATAATTATAGAGGTATTGCCATTTTATCAACTATTCCTAAACTCTTCGAAAAAATCATATGTGCTAAACTATCCCCTCTGGTCGATTCTCGACTTAACGAACAGCAGCATGGTTTTCGGAAAGGACGTTCTACCACTACCAACCTAATGGTGCTGGTTTCCCATGTTCTTTGTAAAATGGAGAAAGGTGATCAAATTGACGCAGTCTACACTGACTTTAGCAAAGCATTTGACCGTGTTGACCACTCCATTTTGATTTCCAAGCTACAGCAATTCAGAATTGCCGGTTCTCTACTAAAATGGCTTAGCTCTTACCTCCACAACCGCTCACAACATGTGAAATTCCAAGGGCTTATTTCTAAAAAAATTCATGTCAATTCAGGTGTACCTCAAGGTAGTCATCTTGGCCCTTTACTTTTTAATATTTTTATATCAGACTTGTCAGAGATTTTATCTGATGTGCCTCATCTACTCTATGCGGACGACCTGAAAATTTATAAAGTCGTCTTCAGATGCCAGCTTTTTTCAATCAAAACTAAATTCCCTCGAACATTGGTGCAGCGTGAATAACCTACCTCTCAACATCGCAAAGTGTCATGTAATTAGCTTTTCTAGAAAAAGTACGCGCGTACATTATACGTACCTTTTAAGCAATACGGCACTTAGTAGAGTGGACAATATTTTAGACCTCGGTGTGGTGCTCGATGAAAAGCTCCGCTTTAATTTTCATTACGACAAAATGATTTCTCAAGCAAGTAAACGACTTGGCTTCATTAAGCGACGAGCCAGGGAGTTTCAGAACCTTTGGGTTACAAAATCACTTTACACCGCGCTCGTTCGCCCTCTTCTTGAGTATGCTTGCATTATCTGGAACCCAGTTTTCGAAATTCACAGCCAGAGATTTGAATCTATTCAGAAGCAATTCTTGCTATTCGCTCTTAGAGGTCTTTACTATCCAAGTGATTTTAGCAATTTACCGTCGTATGAATTTCGCCTTAGACTTCTAAACTTATTACCTCTTGCATCCAGAAGATTAATGTTATCTGCCTGCTTCAGTTTCGATGTCATTAGAGACGCTGTTAATGTCGACTATATACAGAAAAGATTTGTGCTTAATCAGCCCTTGAGAGTCACTAGATCCCGACGAATGCTAGTTGAATATAAGCATAGCACCGCATATGCTGATAATGAGCCAATTAACAGATGCTGCAAAATATTCAACAGTATGAGCCAACACTTTTCCCCCACGATATCCAAAGTGTCCTTTAAAAATAGAGTTACCAAGGCTCTCTTATCCTACCCTCCCTAGTCTACCGGCCTAGTATCTTCTTATGACTTAGGACTATTTTCATAATTGTTTAATTAGATAATTAATTAAATTCGTTTTTGCGTTTTGCGTATTTAATATTGTGACCTACATGTAAATTAGCTTTGTGTATTTATTTATCGAATGTTTATTTATTTATATTATATTTGTTTGTATTTTATACCTATTTTAAACCTGTTTTTTTTTCTTTAAATTTGTCTGGTTTGTTTTTATGTTTTATATTTATTTCATTTATATGTATTATTATTATACCTTGTTTGGTAAATAAATAAATATTAAATATTAAAATATAAAATTTTAAATGGCCATGGCGGGTCAAATCATTTTGGCCTTATTTAGCTACTGCTCACTGCGCTAGATAATGTGGGTTTTGTAGAAAAACTTATGAGCCTACTTAGTGCTGCGGAACTCTGGCCAATAGACAGATATCGGGCTATCGTTAAAATAATATTAAGAAACCACTACTCGAATACGCTTGCATCGTTTGGAATCCTAATTTCAATATTCATAGCGATAGACTAGAATCTGTCGAAAATCTCTTAAACCCTGCGATACTTTCATCTTGGAGAGCAGTTGTATTATGTTCATAGTTGCTTTTAATACTATTAGGGGCAGGATAAAGGTTGAACATGTTGCCAATAAAGTAGTCTCTAACAATCCAGTAGGACGGACTTGGCACACAAGCCTCTTCAATCGGCATCACACTCTCTATGGAGACAGGGATCCAATAGGTGGATACTACGAAATATTTAACAATTTTCCCAGATACTATTCCCCGCTTATTTTGAAATCCAGTTTCTTTATTAAAAGCTTTAAATTTATAAAGAAAACCGTTTGTCCTTTCCTTAGAACATACATCGCGATAAAAGTCTGATAGTACTTAGCTCAAAGAAAACCCGTTTAGAAAAATTGTTATTGTTTATTATATCCCTTGCTTGGTTTGAAAACAAAATAACTAAATCCGCCATAAAAGGCACACAACTCCGATTTTATCTTCTTAAGTTTTTGATTGCTTGTTTTATTTGTTTAGTTTTTTGTACTTCCATGAAATCTACATGATTGATGGATTTGCTTCAGATCCCTAGTCTTCTTCGATTCGTTCTTTAACCCTTTTCTACTATTCTACTTCAGAAAACTCAGTATATCAAATCATGTGCATTCATCTTACCAAAGTGTTTTGATGTTCGTCGTAACTGTTTGCCGAGATCATTAGTAATATTTTCAACAAGTACAATAAGTAATAACACATTTCTTTATAAGTGGTTGGCATAAGTATTTGCAAAGAAAACTCCATATCCAGATATATTTATCATATGTACCACTTTGCATTCGAATGCTTAATTATTATTGCAGATAAAATCAGCCTAATTTAACTTAATTTCAAGTCAATAAAATGTTAATTGTATGCTTCGCGTTCTCAATTTGACTTTGCAAGGCTCGCCAAATCATCAAAAAAATATTTTCCTTTGTGTGGAGATGTACTCGAAGACGGTATACTTTTATTTCAAGCAACAATATAAGGCGCACACATGTAAACATGTTGAAGATTGTATTCTTCGGATGTCACTGTTCTCTCATCACCGTTTAATTAAACAGATTCAGGTGAACTTTCTAAAGCTGTATCATCTGATGAGCTCGCATTCCGATCTTGCTTCTACATCTGAGTAAACAGTCTGGTTCTTTCATTATTTGACCAACGACCTCTTGTCATACCACACCGCGTTTGGAGTTGAGAGGCAACAAGTGAAATGAAATTAATTATAGTTGTACAGTTCTTTTTATCTGCGTGTTATGTGTGCAAAGCTCTTATTCCGAATATTTTTATTCATATACATCTGGACAACATTTTAACGGATAATAGAACGTTTCTATCGAAGATCAATAGTATCGAAGGTAAGTTTCACTAAAAACTAATACTGTCTACTTACATTTAGCGTTAAATATGTTTTATGTGCATGAAATCCAAATTGTAACAAGTAAAAGAATTATTTCAATGCTTTTTTAACCAATATACGTATATGGGTTATATATTTGCAATATGGGTAATTTTTTTTGCAACAAACCACACAGAAAGAGTGAAGAGTTTACAGTTTTTTCTCGAAGACAACATTAGTTCATTATGGTTAACTTTAATGATAACCTTTCAATTAACAAAGATTTTAACAAAAAGATAATTAACAAAGATTTTATGATTAGTATAAACTAATGAAATTATTTTTATTTCTTCAGTAGTAAATTTGATTTTGGCATCCGTAAATTTGAGTGATAAATCTTAAGTAATAAATATGAGCTATATACATATGCATATTTATACCCGTTTATATATAAGCATGTTTACATACATAAATATTTATATATTTATATATATATATATATATATATATATATATATATATATATATATATATATATATATATAGATATATATATATATATATATATATATATATATATATATATATATATATATATATATATATAAATATATATAAATTTATAAATTTATAAATATATATATATATATATATATATATATATATATATCTATGTATATATATAAATATATATAGATATATATATATATATATATATATATATATATATATATATATATATATATATATATATATATCTATGTATATATATAAATATATATATATATATATATATATATATATATATATATATATATATATATATATATATATATAAATATATATATATATATATATATATATATAAATATATATATATATATATATATATATATATATATATATGTATATATATATATATATATATATAAATATATATATATATATATATATATATATATATATTTATATATATATATAAATATATATAAATTTATAAGTATATATATATATAAGTATATATATATATATATATATATATATATATATATATATATATATATATATATATATATGCATGCCAATTCAAACAACTCTCTTCAGAGTTCAATCTGTAATGATTTCTGTCCGCCTCTTCCTGTTGAGTGTATTGTGATTCATGTCACTCTCGCTCCATCCAAAACTTTGATTGTCTTCCCTGTATATATCGAATGAAATTCTTCTACCTCAGTCTACGATCAATTCTTTGTGGAACTTTGTAACTACCTCCTCAATCGGTTTCCCTTTACTTTAATATGTGGTAACTATAATTTACCTAGCCTTGTTTGAGATACCACATTCTATTCGATCCTTTCATTAAACACAGTATGTTTCCTTTCTCAGTTTAACCCAATTTTCAATACCAATAATAAATACTAGATTTTGTCCTTCCGAATATCCTCTCCGATAATATCACCCTATAAGCTGATGGTATCCCGAATTTGCTAGCGAAGTCACTATACTCGTCGCTAGGTCCATTATTATCATAATTTCTCCTCTGGCTTCTTCTCATCTCAGTGGAAGTCTGCCTATATCTTACCGATTTATAAATCTGATGACTCAGGCCACATTTTTAACTGCAAACCTTTCCTTTTTTCTTAATTTGGTAAAGTACTCGAAAGAGTTCGGTTCAATAAGCTTATTCCTGTCGTTCATCTCTTTTTTGCTTCTGAGCAGCAGGTATTCATCAAGTGCAGATCTTCCACATCTAACCCTATAGCCTGCTTCGAATCAACAGAAATAGGTCGGCATCCTGGTTTTCCTCTTATGTTTCTGGTCGCACTTATAAATCCCGTCTTTAGAATTCTGAAGAATGTTCCTTGATGAGTGTTTGTTGGTTAAATTTATCCATTGCTAGACACTTTCTGACCTCGACTTTAAGCTGCTGCTTCAGAATGTTAATCGTTCTGATCGATCCGTATAAGATTTCGCAGGAGATGACGCATATCTTCATTCGCCATTATTACGTATTCGCAGGAGACACGATAAGGCTTCAGATTGGTCCACAGCCGCTGACACTCCTACAATTTAAGCGTCAAATTAAAGATTCAAGTCTAATTCCCAGGTCTGATTTCTGTTTGATGCTTTTTCTCTGCCACCTACATACAGAATAGGTTTAGTTTTTTTTCATTATCATAGTTTTTATTGTTATTATCTTTATTACTGCTATTATTACCATTATTATTATGTTTATTTTTTCCCTTTTTGGATTGATCTTGTTTTTTATTTTTGGAATTGGAATTGGAATTTTGGAAAAAATAAATTTTCTATTTTTATAATTGGGCTCCGGTGTGTAAAAAATGGTTATTAAATAAACAAATATGTTGAAGAGTGCTAATGAAATTCTACTCGGCCAAATTAACGATCTCATAAGCAGGACAGTGACGTACACTTAAGAGGGGAATATAATACTGCTTGGGGAGGACGCAACACATTGTTTTGATCAGAAACCGGAGGTGCTATCAGTCAGTGCTCTACTCATCTGGCTGCACAAGCTTTTCTCAAGAATGATCTCCCGGTTTGAGCTGACCTGGCATCGTGGAACTAATCACTCCACAACCGTTTACATACATAGATTGTAAATGAATTCTCTAAAAACTGCAACCCGTAATTTCGGAATGTGTAGAGGCGGGACAACTTCATTTTACTTTTACTTGTCTTCACGTCTTCTCTTGTTTAGGATGTTGCTTCTTTGAGTATACTCCCACAGTGCAGTTCTTTTGAAGCAACTAACTCGTTTACTGATTTTGTTTAGTATCCATTTCTGCTATTCTTGTTACTAATGTCTGTCCCTTCATAAATGTATCTGCGATGAATGTTGAAGTGAGCCTCGAAGAGTACAATTAACATTGACGACTTGTACATGATTATCTTTTCGACAGCCAGTATATAGTTGGGACGGAGAGGTAAATTACGCATTACATTTTATTTCACCATTCAGTTTTTAGAAGACAAAATCATTCAATGATAACTTCCAAACAATATACTTAAACTAACACACTAACAGAAATTCTTCCTTCGCAATGTTGTATCATCGCAGATTTTAATTTTTTTTGAGAATGTACTATCCATACCAAAAATAAAATCCATCTTGAAGTTACTATGGAGTTCCGACTAAAACCTCGCTTGAATTTATTAAATAGCATGTGCGCACTGGTTAAAATTTTACAAATAGGTTTTCAAGATTGGATACAGAAGGAATAGTCATCAAGTGGTTTTTTTTTACATTTCATATTTTAAAATCTCTTTAAAATTCTTGTCTTTGCATACAGGCATAATAATTTTATGATAATTAGGAAATACTATACACACAATATTGCTTACGAAAATAATATTGTTGAACTATGTTTTCTATGATTTCTTCGTTGCAGATTCAAGCAGACTGCGTAAAACATACGATTTCGTGATAGTTGGCGCAGGACCTGCAGGGTCTGTCTTAGCAAATCGATTGACCGAAAATCCCAAGTGGAACGTCCTGTTGATAGAAGCTGGTGGCACTGAGAATTTTTTTCATGATATACCTATCATGGCCGCATTTTTGCAAGGAACAGCATCCAATTGGAATTATAAATCCACACCTCAGTCTTCAGCGTGTTTTGGTATGCATAATAGACAATGCTCACTTCCAAGAGGCAAGGTAGTTGGAGGAACAAGTTCAATCAATTATATGATTTACAACCGCGGTAACCGAAAAGATTTCGATAAATGGGCTGCAGCAGGCAATACTGGTTGGTCTTATGCAGAAATTTTGCCATATTTCTTGAAATCAGAAAGAGCAAATTTAAGAAAGTGGAGGAATTCTTCTTACCATTCGACCACTGGCCTATTGAGCGTAGAAGATGTACCTTACAGAACCAATGTTGTCAAATCTTTCATTCAGGCAGGAAAAGAGTACGGCCTGCCTGAAGTTGATTACAACGGTGAAACTCAGCTGGGAATATCTTACGTTCAGGCGAACACTTTGAACGGACGACGCCACAGTGCGGCACAGGCATTTCTAAGTCCTATCAAACATAGACCAAATCTTCATTTGATACTGCATAGCAGAGTTACAAGAATAATGACAAACCCGGCGACTAAAGAAGCATATGGTGTCGAGTTTGTGAAAAACAAAAAAGTGCACAAAGCTTATGTAACCAAGGAAGTCATTTTGTCTGCCGGTGCATTCAACTCGCCACAGTTACTGATGCTATCTGGCATCGGCCCGAAAAAGCACCTTAACCAAATGCAAATTCCACTCGTAAAGAACTTGCCGGTCGGAGAAACTATGTTTGATCACTTGAGTCATTTTGGGCCAACATTCATTTTGAATTCGACTGGTAATGGACTATCTGTAGGGGACCTGCAGATAAGAGACTTTAAGCAATTTCTTAGGGGGCAAGGACGACTAACCGTCATCGGTGGCGTTGAAGCTCTCGCATTTGTCAAAACACCTAACAGTGATCAGCCACCTGATGTGCCGGATGCTGAAATTATCTTGGTTGCAGGAAGCTTTGCATCGGACGAAGGTACAGCTTTAAAACAAGGAGCTAACATAAAAGATGAAGTTTACAATCAAGTTTTCAAACCTCTTGAAAAACTGCAAAACGATCATTTTTCGTTTTTAATCATGCCATTTCACCCCAAATCAATTGGCAATCTTTACTTACAAGATAAAAACCCATTCAAATGGCCGATAATAGACCCGCACTATTTAAAAGAACAAGACGATGTAGAAACAATTTTGCACGGCATTAAAGCGTCAATAAAAATATTGAAATCACCAGCAATGCAAAAATTAGGCGCACGTCTACACGATATTCCTTTACCGCAATGTAAACAACATCATTTTGCATCTGATAATTATTGGCGATGCTCAATAAGGACTTTGTCTTATACACTTCATCATCAAGTGGCAACATGTAAAATGGGGCGATCAAATGATTCGACTGCTGTGGTTAATGCCGATTTAAAAGTTCATGGAGTGCAGAAATTAAGAGTTGCGGATACAAGTATAATACCATTCCCACCAACATCACATACAAATGCAATGTCACTTATGATAGGCGAAAAAGCCTCCGATATGATAAAAGCTTCCTGGAGATCAAATTAAAAAAATCATAAAATATGTACATATATTAAAAACTTGTATTCGTATTTTGATTATATTTTAATTCAATGTAAACTGATATCAGTTGGTCCTTTTACACCAATTCAAAACTGAAACTAGTTCATGAATCGGTGAGGCGATAGCGCTAAATTCAACGCTTTTTGGGACTAACAGACTAAATCGAAAGTTTATTAGAAACGATCCGAAGGTAGCACGATCATAAGTACCAACAAACTTTTAGCTACATTGAAGAGTTCGAGAAACTGAAACATTTTAAAATGACTGTTCAATTGTTGAGGTTTCTTGATTTGCTATGAAATATGGCGTAGAGAAAGATACGTTCAAATACGCATACGTGTTGCCTCGGAGCATACCACTTCTTATAATTAACTGATGGAATAGAAAAAAAACTCTATTGCATATAAACCACTAGAAAACCCGATTTTTGGAGAAAAGCAGAATATGCTGGAAATGATTACTGAAACAATTTCTTGGATATACGACCGGATCATCATACAAGATGCACTGCATATAAAAATTTATTGATAGCATTTCTCTGCGTACAAGTGGCCAAATTTTTAGTGTCCATAACTGCATCGGAAGCTACATGGGCAGAACAATTTGGAGAGTTATTGTCCGCAAAATGTCAAATTTTTGCAGATTTAAACAGTTACAGCGTGTCTCCAACATAGGAGAATTGCATGTTTAACGAACCCACTCAGACGGGTGGAGCTAGGACTGTGATTAACCGGCATCCGTGGTGTATGAATTGAAGGATGGTCCACCAAAGCGGACATCGTGCCGTCACTAAACTTTTAATCTTAAATGCTTTTACTCTGTCTACTGTTAAATATGAAAGCAGACATCGTGCCGTCACTAAACTTTTAATCTTAAATGCTTTTACACTGTCTACTGTTAAATATGGAGCAGTCTTGTAGAGCTAAACAACTAAACATAACTATTGGGGAGAGTAATCTGAGGTCCGTTTCACTTGGTTACCTGTAAACATATATTCATAAGATTGACATGAATAAAATCATTCCATGTTTAACTGCTATACTAACTGCACGCGTTTTTCACTCTGACAATAATAGCATCCAGCTAATTGGGAGACGTCACTCAACGCAATAAAAGTTACATTTAGATTGCCGACCTTAACACCAACGGTCGCCGTGTTCACTCGATCAGGGTTGTTGAACATCCAACAGGTTATTAATCTCGAAAGAGGAAAAATAATATACCAAATTACTAACAACCGACTAAAATGGCCAGATATTCCTCGGGCTGTTACAGAGTTAACTAGCAGAGAAACCATATCTGCTGGCAACCTTTCGGTTTTCACACCAGGAACGGATAGATTGTAAATGGATCTAATACAACAGACTATACAGGGGCGGATTTGCCACTAGGCCCGGTAGGCCCGGGCCTAGGGCGGCAGATTTCGGGGGCGGCAAATTTTCGATTTTTTTGGGGCGGCTACTTTGATTTTTTTTGGGGGGCGGCAGTTTTTTTTCTGTCGTATGTGTACATATATCTGAGTTGAATGAGCCTAACGCCTCAAGCCAACCGAATTCTCTACAAAATCAATGCACGCAAAAATTCACCTCTGATGATTTTTTTCGGACGTTTAAAGTTTGGCGTATAATAAATATCGTAATGCGATCACGGCAAAGGAACAAAGAAACTCAAAAATACCTAAAAAGTACCTAGAAAGTATTTAGAAATACCTAAAAAGAGCCTAAAAAGAGCTAAAAAGACCCTAAACAGAACCCAAATAACACCTCTTCAATTTAGGAAAAGCTTATCAGAGGTAAATATTTGCGTGCATTGATTTTTCAAAGAATTTTTTTTTATTATTATGGTACAGGGTATATAAACTAGATGCGAATCTCTTTATTTTTGACGTGTTTTTTAAATTGTACTTCATTACTGAAATTAATTTCTATAGAAAAATTTCTATAAAATGAAATCGAGAGCATCATAGGTCAAAATATTTCGGGTTCAGCCTTAACTATATCGAACATTAATTTACAGTAGTCGAGTTCATAGTTGATCTCCAGTCAAGTGCGGAAGCAAACTTTGAACGGAATAGTAAACTTACTTATAAAAATATGAGCGAAGACGTTGGAATTTTAAGCGATGTAAAGGTGTATACAGTTTTGGACTGTTAAAAATTGGTATTTTCGGATTCTTTTTTTTAAGGTACTCTTAGGTTCTTTAACGTATGTGTGTTTTAATAATTATTTGTGTGGCAAGGTCGCAATAACAGGGAATTTTTACGAACGACCCGTGCCGGTTTTGCTCAGATATTCCTTTCTTGTGAGCTCGGATGCAACGAAAAACAGCGAAGTATTCTAGGGAATCGAAAAAAATTGCGCATTTTTACATATAATAGAATTCACGACAAGGGCGGCAAATATTTCTGAGGCCTAGGGCGGCTTAATGGTCAAATCCGCCCCTGAGACTATAGCTTTCGACAATACATTGGCAGATACGGTAAGGAACTCAAGCAAAATCGGTAAATTCAAAGAAATCTTAAAACTATACATAAAAAATTAACAACCACGCACAATGACAATAAACATCAGAGTTTTTTATATACTTTTCTCTGAATACATGTCAATGAAGACAATCATGAGACAATAAAAGAGAGTCTATCATATTGCTAAGAATTGTGCTTTCCCTTATACCAACAAACTAGTTGTCTGGGAAGCACTATGAAAAAATAACCGAGGGAAAAAATAATGCACACGGGCTATGCATGCTGACAGAGTGATGGGAAGAAAAAAGATTTTATCTGACTCACACGTATTATGAGTAATTATTTTATCAGGTTGTTATGATTTTGTTTCATGGCCATCAATTGGTCCACGATTTAAATACTGATCACTTCATATTAGTTTTGTTATCAATTAATAAGCAAAATGGTTTGCTGCACGAAGGAATTTGCACCTACCTGAAACAATCAATGCCTCATTCGGGCCTGTAGTATGAATGTTCCCCATTGTATTGTTTTAACGATCACGAGTAGACAAATACCTTTAAAGTCACGACCGTATTTACTTATTACGATAGTTAGAAATGTTATGTAGGTAAATTTATAAACAAATATAAAAAGCCGACCAGAATAACATCAACATCGCGCCATCATGCATCAATGATGTCAATTTTATTATGACAGATAATCAGATAATCGATTGATGCCACAATGGAGGTAGTAGATGCCACTTAGAAGACCGCACGCCCTTTTGTGCTTGAGTCGCTTTCAGTCGATAGCTACGTATACAACGTCGACTGATTTAGGGATTGAGATTGAAACAATGGAAAGTAAAAGATTGTTCAAACGATTCGGTTCCATTGTTTCAATCTCAAGCCGGTTTGAATATGGTTTGAATCATGGCCGTCGTATAGAAGGCCGGTCGCGACTTGCAATCTGACAGGTACTAATGTACTTTTATTGACCGAATTATATTATAATAGATATAATAGAAAAATATATTATAATAGATTTACGAAATGTTTATCACTTGTTAGGTTATGTGATGTTTTGTGTCGATACAATTGATTGACACAAAATACAAGTTATCACTAAATATTATTACTATAACGCATCCACGCACAAAAAACTAACGTTTTATTCATATTTTAGCTAAAAATCCGCACGTGAAATCTCTGTGTATATCGACACCGCCTGCTAGAAATGTCAAAATTTCCCGATTAATTGACGTCATAGCTAAAACGATTACGTAGTCTGACGGCCCGTACTTCTAGAAGGCATTGATATAATGCATGCCCACTCCATTTCTACTATCTCAGTGGTGAAATATAAAACGCGGGAACTCGAGAAATGTCAAGCAGGGAGTTCTTTGCTAAGATTTTTACGACTTTCTTTTTAGTTTTGTGCAGAAATAATGGAGTTCACGCGATGTGATTCGAAGTAACTTTTTACTATGAATTGATTGATTGACTGAGGAATTGAGCAACAAGCCGGTTCAAACAATAAACTATGCTCGTTGGCTTTTGCGCCAGACTTTAATCTATCAACGATTTGCCTTATTGGATCTTATTCGGCGCGACTCTACATTTATTCACTTGGAGCCAAATGACGAAGTGCATGAATCATACATGTCCAGCACGATCCAGATACGTTTTTATGGAAAGTACTTGTTGCATTTTTTGCATCTCTATCGAGAGCTGGTTGGGGTAGCTATAAGCAACTGGGAAAGTAGTGGAGCAAAATACATGACTGATTACATTACTTCGAGAAGGAGGATATTAAGGTATGAATTGTGTTTCTGCACAAGGAGCTCCAACTATATTCTGTTAATTTATCTCGCTTGGACTGGACAGAGATGCAGATCCTGATAGTCGATTCACTGTGATGCTTGTAAATGGCAGGATACTTGTTATATGTCATTTCGGAAGGACCGCAGATTTAATAAGGTTGTACAATGTACCAAGGTTATATGAGCATTTTTTAGAGCCTCGTTGGCGAATTCATGTTCATTTCAAATGGTTGCAAGCTTATTGCTTTGACCCCAATCCGAGCGTCGTATATATACTTACGTTGAAGGATCTCGAGAAAATTGATAAAATAATCAATATTCAATTATATTGATTCTATATGAACCAGTGCCACCATTTCCGGAGTAAGTAATATGTTATTTATATTATATTTGGGTTTTGTTCTCATTAATAGTCAAAATGAACACCAAAAAAATTTAATGCCTATTTTGAAACCCGCCATATTGATATGAAAAAATAGATGGAAATATTTCAAATATTTATTTTATTTAAAAAAGAACACATTCATTATATGTCTTGCAGACTTATTTAATATTTTGTCTGCATTTGCCATAAACATTTTTTGACAATGCTTTTCATTAGTATTATTTTACATGAGTACATTACATTAGCATTATTTTACATTCGAACGTTTTATTTATCTGCATTTTTAACAAATATTAATAGTTCTTTTGTTTAGCAGTATACAATTTGGCACTATTTTTTTTCCATGTTGACAAATTTTTCTGGTTTTTCTTGTTTCACTAGTACATGTAATCAATGGCAAGTTGTTCAGCCAATTAAGAATTTATTTGCTGATATTGACTTCTTTAGTTTGCTTGTAGTTTCCACGTGTAATTTCTGCCAAATCTAAGATTTTGTAGACACCACTGCTTCCAATTGCCACTATCCAAAATTTCATGCCAAATTTATCTGATTTTTTCGATATATATTGTGCAAGTTGTCTTTATTTGGGAGTAATAGTACATCAATGCTAGTAGCTTATAATCGGCTTGAGTACATATATTCAACAAATTTATTCCATTCATGAAAAGTTAACGCAAACTTATCAGTTTTTAGACTTTGTAAAATCATAACTTTTGTTCAATTGTATAGATCGGAATATTTCCATGACATTGTTTGTGAGAAAAAGTTGGGGCGACTGGCTGAGATTTCTCTGTAGAATAACATAAAATGGACTATTTTTATTCGCTCTCGATAATCGTTGTAAAACGTTATACGTTACGTTATGCATTATAATTCTCTGCGGTAATGACCTCCATCGTCAATATTTACGTGGCTATGAGATTTCCCATGTAGCAGTAGCAGCTTAATTTACTGGCCTTATATCTCCTCATAAGGCAATACGACATAAGTAGGCACTTGCATTAAAAGACAACCAAAATGAAATTAAATTGCACTCGTTCATTATTTTGAAAAAAAGTTTGAATAAATTGATTAACTTTCAAAATGGATAAAAAATATGTTTCACTTAAAAATGTCTCGAATCCAGCTCAATCTCCATATCAAATAAGAACATGGATGCCACCACATTACTATAAAGGCGATAAATTTGAAGAAATTAAAAAGTGTACTGGATCGAAATCAACTTTGAATAATGCTGGCGGGGGAAGCTTAAAAAGGAATTTGTTCGATAAAATGCATTTAAATGATGCAATTGAAAGAAAATGCCCCGCATCGTCCAAAGTCACTGACTGTGTTCGAGAGCGTCAGCTTCCAAAAACCCTAAAATATCATAATATTGCTCGTGAAAATATTATTAAATTACAAAATGACATGCATCAGCGTGGAGTGCGGTTCCAAGACAAGGAGAATAAATTTGAGTTGATTAAATATGACCTTATAAAATTTCAAAGCCCCTCTAATATTGGTCAAGTTAAACCCTCAAGCCCGTCACCTAGTCTGGATATCATCTACAGCCCATCAAAAAGATTGGTAAAATTGTAAGACAACCTATAGAAAGCTATTTAAAGCGTTTTTACTTAAGCTCGAGTTAAAAAGGCCAAAATCTGGAATATTTATTAATGCCACACCACTCGAAGATGCCGATCAAATTCGCAATGAATTTAATCCACGAACGTTACAATTAGCTTTAGAGAATGAACATAACATATATGATGTGATACAAGTCAATGGAAAACACTATGTGAAAGTTTTCGATGAGTTTTCAGCTTCGAAACCAGATAATAACTATGCCAAAGTTTTATCAAATAATTTTCCTTGTGTAATTAAAGGTAGATGGATGGATTTAATATGCAATCACTTTTACATTTTTTTTTCATATAGAAACAGTGGGAAACACAGAAGACAATTTTCTTGAGTTTGATTCAGACGTTGAAAGTGATAGTTTTGTGCAGTTTGAAAAACTTTTAATTTCGAACGTAGAAGAGGAGGTGGAAAGTGTTCAAAAAAAAACAAATGACGAAAACTTTTCGAACCAAGGAATTCAATTAGTTATATTTGCTGAATTCAAATGTTCAGGAAATTCGACCAAACAATCGTAAGTATAGAGTAGCATCGCTTACATTTTCGGGAAAGTCTGTCTGGTTTTTTAATTTTTTTCGTGTACGGTTTTTTATCGTCGTCGTTGCACTACAGCCCCTCTCGAACCTTGGCTTCTTGCAGAAAACTCCTCCAATTGCCTCGGTCCATTAACCACGTCCGAGCAGCGATGCGCAGTCTTCATCGAAAGTTCTGTACCTGCGTTTCTTGGGTTTCTCCTCCACTGGCCTTCGAACTAGTTTTGCCGGGATACCGAACTGCATTATTTTATGTAGTACGTTTCATGTATAGTATTTTATGTTTACATAAAGTCTACGTCCTGCCAGACGTTGATGTTAAATTCCCAGCATTTTTCGATAACTTGTTTGACCGTAAGCAGATGATCAGTCGGCGCTCGTCCAGACCTAAAGCCTCCTTGGTGACTCCAATCGCATTGACAACGTAAAGTTTATTTTTATTCCCTAATATGTTTGTCAAGATTTTATAGGACTCACAAAATAGTGATATGCCTCTATAATTTTCGCATCGTAGTTTGTCTCCTTATTTTTGGATATTTCTGTGGTTCTTGTTGGTTCTTGATCCCAGATATGCTGGATGACTTTATGGATGTCTTTCGTGGTGTAGCTTTCAACACATTTGATTAATTCAAAAGGAATTTCGTCAATGCCAAGCGCTCTATTATTTTTCTCGCTTATACTGCCGTAAACGCTCTATCTATATTTTAGTAACTTCTGGTATATTCAATGATTTGTTTGAAAATGCATTTTTCGCTATTGATTTTAACATACTTCCACAGCCTACTTCTCCTTAATCTAGCTATCTTCGTCGATAATATAGCCAATTTCGTTTTACAGAGAGTAATCTTGGGTTGAAGTCAGTGTCTTAAGCTTTTCACTAGTTTGTAAGCTTGCCAAGTTTTATTACTCGCTAAATTATCATAAATACTTTTCAATTATTCGTCGTAATATTTTCGTAACTGATATATATTGATCTTATTTACTAATCGTCGGAGGATGCAATTGTGTGTATGCCTGGTTTTTCTTTTCTATTGCATTCCGACATTCGTCGTCAAGCCGGTCATTTCTTATACTCAAACACTGGTTCTGCAACGGTTCTGATTGTTGTCCTCATCTCCATCCAGACTTCAACCGACCCCACGGTGTTATTTTGTAGCATGGAAGTTAGCTTCGTGTGAAAAGCTTTTCCGAAGTTTTCCGCTACTGATGCGGTTTATAGCTTTTCGATGTTGAACCTCCGAAGAGGACTGGTCTTCGTCACATACGCCTTTGGCATACGACACCGATATTTGAATTTTACCAAGTAGTGTTTGAAATCACATTTTGCTCCTCGAATTGTACGGACGTCAAGAAAGCTAGAGGCCTATCTTCGCTGAATAAGGTCGTGGTCAATTTGGTTGATGGTATTGCCATCTGCTGATGTCCATGTTCTATTGTGGATGCGTCGATGTTGGAAGCATGTCGAACTTATGATTCTATCTCTACTACAAGCAAAATCTATCAAGCGTTGTTATTAGTTTTATCCTGAAGACAGCCCTCCAGTCGTTCCCCGATGTATTTCTTCATTCTCAACTTTCGCATTAAGTACTTGCTGACTTTTTTTCTCTAGTGTAGGTGACCAAAAAAAATTACTTACCAGATCTTCGGGTGGCCTATCGGACCGCAAGGTATATATTTGAATAATCTTTCCTGGTTGCTATATAATGCGTCCTTCGTTTCCTTGTCTTTTTCTTCTGTCGGGGCCTGGGCCTACTAGCCATATTTTTAAAAAATTACTTTGATACAGATCGCACACAGCCGTTCGCTTACTGCTTTGAAGTCCATCACGTGTAATTTGAAGTCCCTATCCACGATGAATGCCTTCCAAATTTTCAGCTTCCTGCAGGCTTTTCGCTTTTGAATATTGTGAGAGATCTGATGTCTTGTACATCGCTGCCAATCCATTTCGTTTCCGGAATAGCTAGCACGTTCACTTTGTACTCGCTGACTTGTTGTAATAATGCCTTAACAATGCCAGGCTTCTTGAGCGATCTGACATTCCAAGATCCAAGTGCGTAGTCCATATATCATTGACAGGTTCGTTTCCGTTAGTTAAATCTAAGTCGAAGCCTTTCTTGAAGTTCTGGAACGAATTAAAGTTTTGAAGAGGTCAGATTGTCGGCCAATCGCACCAACCTCCAAGCCCGAAGGACCAAGCTACCACTCTTGCTCTTCCATCAGAGCCTTAATATCACGACGAGATCGTTACCTGATCTCTGATCAAGATTAACAACACCATCGTGGAAAGAATAGTAGCGAGGGTAAAAATGAGAAGTGAGAGTAGTCGTTTCTAAAGGACTGATCGACAATGTACTTGCACGTCACCTTTCGCACGTTCACGTTTTGAAATCGTAGGAAAGTGTTTTCAACTGATTTTATTAGCGAATTTATAGCAATTAATAAAAGCAAGCGGTTTTCTTTTTTCTGGAGTCTTTTTTTCTTTTCTGAAGTCTACTATTTTGCTGTGACGAAATTCCTGTGTCCAATTAAATGTATAGTAAAAAGAGTAACGGAAATCCGTCACCGCAATTCTGTTCATAATGCCAAACTATATTCAAAATGCCAATTCTGGTCTCTAAATTTACAGGTAAGTATATCGTGAAACAAGGCTAGTAAATTTAAATTTCCCAATTTTTTTTTATATTTTCAGAGAATTTTGTCCACTACAAGTTGCCATTTTGGTTGCAGCGTATGGCTACAATTTTCATCGTCCAGTTGAAACATGGAATATGTCAAGCCTGCAGCAAATCGAACAGATTGGCAAGAAAATACATGAAAATAGCTTGAAGAAAGGATTTCAAAATGAAAATCCTGACTTTGGTATTGAGACGCAATTTAACATGGGAAAAACCCCTATATCTGTGAACTTTGGCAAACTATTTTACGCTGGAAATTTGTGGGGAGAAAATTTCAACGTAGCACTTGCATTAAGAAAATTTTTTCGGGAGAAGTTTTCCTGTATTTTTGTTTGCCGTAATGTGTCCTTACTTATTTGGAAACAATGTAAAACGTATTACATATTTGATGCAAATGGCCGTAACAGGCTGAGTTTGAAGCCAGATGAGAAGCATGGCTCTGCAGTTTTGTTGAGCTGTGAAAACTTAAAGGGCGTGGCAAGTTTGATTTTAAACGGATCGCAGCTAAAGCCAAATTGGATGTTTACAATCTATGAAGTAAGCATTGGGTCTTACGGTACAACCAATCTAAGCACAGAAGTCGTCGAAGAATCTAAAACTGAACGTAATTATGCAATCATGAATAAATATTTTGCTACAATAGCAGGAAATACAGAATTCTACATTACGACGCAGAAATCAAACCCATCAATGCTCATATCGAGCTTTGCCAGGATATATTCTGACATACATCCAGCTAGATTTTGGACTGGAAATATGCTAGATCAGCTCTGGAAGTATGCGCGTGTTGCATTTTCCAAGCAATGTAAATCTCAAAAACTTAAGTCATTTACAATTGCCAACTTACCAAAAGTGCACAGGCTAGGATCTTACAGAGCTGAAGTACGAACTGAGCCTTTTCTATATACTGGACAGGTGGGTCCGTGTAAAAATTTTCGTCAATCACAATTGGCTGCATCTGTATGTGCTTTGTTCACCAAATACGAGTCGGCACTTGTTGAAATTGGCTGCATCACATTAAGTGTTTGGAAAGACTCTACCTATTTTTATATGTTTAGTCCCTTCGGTAATTACACCGCCGAAATAAACAGTGCTGAAAAAGAAAAGAAAAGTATTCCTGTTTTACAAATTCATTTGAACAAAAGAAGTTTGTGCCATGAATTGCATAACATTGCAACTTCAATAGAACCGGCAGCAAATTTTTTTATTCACGGGCTTGCAATATTCAAGCTAAGGGCCGCAAACCATAGCAGACTGAAGTCGGAAAAAACAGCCTATCCCTTGTTGTTTTTAGATTATCCAGTGCAATGCAATAACACGTCAACAGAATTAAATTCATTGAAACACGAATACATAAGAAACGGTGAGGTAGAAATGGCATATGAAAGATGTTTATCAGTACTGAGTGTAAGTCCTTGCAAAAGAACGTGTTCAGAATCTGATATTACAAAAAGAATACGTAAAGAAAAAATCAGGGAGACGAAAAATCCCATTAGTTCTTTTACTGCCAACAAACCTCATGCTGCTGAATCGAAACTAAATGACTGGTACGACGCACATGATGTTGTTGATTTCGTTTTAGAACAATTTCTTGAGCAATTCTGTGGCGGCAAAGGATCTTCAAAGAATCAATTTCTAAAGAAAGCGAGAAAAGTGCTGCTTAAATCGGATAAAAGTCAACTGGAAAATTTGATTGGAAAAGTGCAAAGAGGCGAAGACTTTAATAATTACTATGAAGAGGTTCAGAATACCTCATATGATGGCGATATTGAGATTTTATCAAATGGTGAAATGATGCAAGAGGATTCTTTCGAGCTGATGCCTGATGGTGATTCGATTATAAATAATTCAGAATTGCTTGAAACAGCAAAATTGGATGGAAGTTTTGAGTCGATTTCAGCCTTTGTTGCTACAGTCATTGCAAATAAATACAACATCAAGTCCTGGAATAACAAGCTTCTGGACTATATCGCCAACTCCACTCAAGCTCTTCAGAAATCAGAGGAAATATCGAAAAATTTTACGAGATTGCTCATTAGCTCTAAAGTTCCAGACATCGAAGTAGAAAATACAGTTTTCCGCGTTTCAGTTGAAAAAACTGCATTTGGTCCTGCCGAAGAATTTCAGCAAGTATTGGAAAGAGAGTTGAAAAAGAACCGAAATTTAATGTTATCGCTCAACTCCTTAAGCTGTGCCATTTTTAAAAGAAACAGTTCTTATTTTCTCTACTTTGGATTTCCTTGCAGTGTAATGGGCTTTAGATCCAACAATTGTGGCTTCCCTTGCTTGATAAGGTCATCGGATTTGGGCAGCATTGTACGAAGGATTCAAGCGAACCAGAAGATTTGCACTAGAAATGAACGGGGAATGATTTTCAGCCTCCACGTCACAGATATTTCAAAAGATCCTAGAAGCATATTTCCTCGCTCCCTTTCAGAAGAAGAATTCTTACTTGAAAAAGAAAAAGAAATATTACAAAAAGCAAATGAGCGCAAAGAAAAGAAGATTCTGTTTCTAACGACTGAACTAGACAAAGAAAATCAAAGAATTGACATATTCTACAAGCAAAAAGGCGTCGACGAAGAACAAGCAATGCAAAAATATAGCACGGAAGAAGAATATCCACTTTTTGGATATGATGAACATTTTGTGAAAAAGCAGATGAATCATGAGGGTATGAGTAAATTTGAACCCGCAGATACGTTGTGTCCTGATGCACGTGACCTGTTATACAGCAAAGCAGAAGTAGGATATCAATACACCTCACCCGATTTTCATTTTAAAATCCAAGGGACAGCAGCTCTCGAAAGTCGCCATGTAGCTGCTGGTATAAACTTAATCCGTTCGTGTCATTTTGCGTCCTTGTTCGCCATCATGTACGCTGTTCATCGACCGTTGGCGAAATGGGACTTCAGAAGGGTAGATATGGCTATAGAAAATGGTGCCAATTTGTTTCGAAAAACCAAAGAAACAATGACCTTAGTTTGCAGGAAGATTATGGATTTGATTGTTGACGATATCCAGTATACGTTAGAAGTGAAACAGTACGGTTCACTCCAGAAGAGAGATATCACAGCATTGAACCAGGCAATTCATAAAATAAGCCAAAATAGGAAATATTTTTTGCTACAACTAGAAAATCAAACATTTGCAGTTCACATCGACAAGTATTTTCACTTATTCGATCCATATCGCTCTTTGGAAACTATTACTGATCCTGGTAACGAAAGAAAATCTACACGGCTAAAATCTTTGAATTCAGTACAGGATCGTAACTCAGCATCTTGGATCATTTTTCCTAGTATAAATGACATGTTCTCGTACATAAAACATCGTACAACCCTATCTAATGGGAAATATGTTTTTAATTTGTATGTGGTTAACATTCTTGGCATGAAAAAAGTTCCTAAGAAAGATCGAATGGTAAACGAACTGCGTACCACCATTACTGCCTACGACATACCAAAGACAGGTGATGAACGCTTGATTGAACTACAGTCAGAAAAGGTTTCATGGATTGAAACATTTGGTGGTGCTATTCCTTGGAGTCCAATGTGTGCAGTCAATCTGAATGGTGAGAAACGGGGTCAACCTACTACAATGTGGAAACACTTTTCCGTCGAGATACACGCCAAGCTCTATACCCTCTGGGGACATATTCATCCTAACTCAATCGCGTTTGGAAGTAATCGCGGCAAGCAATACCAAGCAATTAACATTTTGTCATGTTGCATGGCTCATGTGTATCCAGTTGAAGAATGGACACCAAATATTATAAATAATATTGTGATGTATGGAGATGAATATTTTACAAAAAGCGCCAGCAGTATTGTGTCAAAGAACTACGAAATCGCTTTAGAAGACTTTGATACGGAGTTTATGATGGGTAAGCGGTGCAATTTCGCCATTCACCTTGAGAGCGTAGTATATGGACTGCTGTATGACACTAACTCGAAAAACTTCAATCTGAGTAGAGCCTTGTCATTCTTTTTCTTGGACAACAGATTTGGCATAATTCAATGCTTGCATAAATCGTTTTCATTCGGAAAAACTAAAACGGGATACTTCCTTTTTGACTGTCAGTCGGAAGGAGAGCCTTTATTTGCAGCAAATCAAGGATCTGCTTACGTATTATTTGCAAAAACATTAGATATCTTGCTTTTTTGTATGGTCATGACCTTGAGAGTGCCATACTACAACATCGAGTTTGTCCTTTATGCTGTTGCACCTGCTCTAAAAAATACTCCAGAATCTGATAAAGAGTTGATCAATCGGAAACCAAACTCTCAAACTAATGAGTTCCGAAAGTCGACATCGAAGCAAGCAGATGAAACAGCTCTAGAAGAAGAAATGTCTGCCCAAGAAGCAGACCCTGAATAAGCATAACAGACGGGGAAACTCAAGACAGCGAAGTGTATCATATTTCCATCAGCTTTGGTGTTAAATAAAAATTGTGTGTGGAATAT
The DNA here is from genome assembly GCA_963978885.1 of Nemotelus pantherinus. Taxonomy (NCBI): domain Eukaryota; kingdom Metazoa; phylum Arthropoda; class Insecta; order Diptera; family Stratiomyidae; genus Nemotelus; species Nemotelus pantherinus. The sequence goes on from OZ022263.1 coordinate 238,375,960, forward strand.
TTTGGTTTGTTTTTTAATCATCAGTGAGCCAGAAAAGCATCTGTAGCCTGAAATAAAACAAATCCTTTTCATGATGCTATTTAGAGTATAATTTGTGAACATTCTGATACTCTCCTGATGTGGGAGAAATTTATTGCGTCTTAATCCTAGTACAATATTTATAACATCATATTCACAAGTTTTATTTACAGAACACTATTTCAAACAACCAAATTGGCAATATGACTAATTCCATCAAGAGAATTCTCCATAATGGTATTGCTCTTCTTTTATCATATCCGCTGCTTTTTCTGCTATCATTATAGTCGGGATATTTGTGTTGCCGCTCACAATGGTCGGCATGATGCTAGTATCTACCACACGTAAGCCATGAACACCATACACTCGTAGTCTTGGGTCTACCACGGCATTCGCATCGCTTTTGATTCCCATTTTACAAGTTCCCGATGGATGGTAAATAGTTTGTGAAAATTGTCTAGCTAAACATGCCCAAAACTCGTCACTTAAATATGTTTCGTTAGGGCAAGCCGTTCTCGTATAGGGATTTAAAGTTGCGTTTAAGTGTCTGAAAATGGTTGTCTCCGCTACTATTTGTGAGAATTTCAACCCTTCGACCTTGAATGAATCTTTTTGAATGTTTACCATAAGACATAAAGACATAATATTCTTACCAATATAGCTAGATCAATGGGGTCTTGAAAGTAGTTAGGTACTATTTGAGGATGTACGCGAGGATCTTTGCTTCTTAATGTTAGGTATCCTCGACTTTTTGGCCGCATAACAAGCGGGACAATCATAAAAGAATCCCTATAGAGAATGGGTTCAAAAACATTCCCATACGCCTCGATGCTAATACCTGATCCCATTACTCCAAAAAGTCCACCATCCGAACCAAATCCAAAGCTTGCCATGAACAATTGAATATCGGGCCAGTCTAATCGAGGGTCTTGATAGTTACTGTTAATGTAACCCATAACTTCACACACTGGATTAGCGTACAAGGGTCCTGTTTTGTTGGAAACAAACGCTTGAACATTATCGACTGACATCATTTTCGGAACAATGTAAGATAAAGTTTGATCTGAAATATCATTATTAATAAGATAATTCGCTCCACCAGACGCAATGTGATCTTGAAGATTTTGACCTACACCAGGTGCGTCTTTGATTATAGGGATGCCAAAGCGTTTCAAAGTGTCCGCTGGGCCGATTCCTGATACCATTAATAGCTGCGGACTTTGGATAGCTCCAGCTGATAATATGATTTCTTTTCTAGCGAAAACTTTTCGCCTGATTCCAAAAATGTCAATTTCAACACCTGTAGCAGTTTTAGTACTTTCATCGATAAGGATTTTACGCACGAATGTATCTAATGACACATGTAAGTTTGGTCGGTCTCGTACTGGGCGAAGATAGCCTTTGGCTGCACTGCAGCGAAGACCATCGCGAATAGATCCTTGCGCTCTCGAAAATCCGGTTTGGGTGTAGCCATTCATATCATTAAAAGGATTCAATAAATTCAACTCTCGACCAGCTTCCAGGAAAAAATCCATGAGAGGTGTTATGAATTTGAAATATTCAGCAGTGATAGGTCCCCCGACACTATGATACTCACTATTCTGAAGATGCGGAATTTGCATATCTTCAAGCTTTTTAAAGTAATATAAAACATTTGCATAGTCCCATCCAGTGTTCCCCAATGCCGCCCATTGATCGTAATCTCTTCGGTTGCCTCGAACATACAGCATTGCATTCAAAACACTACATCCACCTAGACACCTTGCTCTAGGCCAGTGACATTGGGTATTTGCCATTGATAGACAGTAATCACCTGATGGCTCAGTCCTAAATTGCCAATCATATATTGTACCTTGGAAGAGTGGGTACACAAGTGGTACATCCGTCAGCGCTGGCTCGTCGGGACCAGCTTCGAGTAGAAGAACTTTCCATTGAGGTATTTCTGATAGTCTTGCTGCAAGTGCAGATCCAGCTGACCCGCCGCCGATGACAATGAAATCGTACACTTGTTCTATATTAGCTAGTTCAATTGAATGAATGCGACCAGATTGGTCAATGATGTCAGGGCGTTCCACTTCTAAGCCTCTGTAAAATAGAGATAGCATGTAAATACCCGGTCCGACCGACATAAACATGCGGAGTAATGTGTAAAAACTTTGTACGGTTGCCATGCTTTACTATTTGATAATGGCGAACTACTCACTACGACTTACTAAATTAAACTGCAAGCATAAAATTGCGGTTACAAAATATCAATTCGTTTTTGCTGATCCACTATGAAATTCAAGAATCATAAATTCAATAAAATTCAGAATATTCAAATTTTATATGTATGACCCACATAAACAAATTTATTGAAGTAAGCAAAATTATTTACCGACCACCTTTTGATTTGCGTGTTCAGCTTTGCGTTTTCGAAATGGAATACTTTCTATTCCTAAATAATTTCATATTTCATCCAAATATATCTACTTTCTCGTTCATGAATTGATGTGCGAATCGAATTTGTGAACAAATTACAGATACCAGGTCTGTTCCCGTACTACAATTAATTGCGATTAATTGCAATGAAGCCGTTATTTTTACTCCGTTTTAGTACGCTTCATTGCAATTAATTGCATATAATCGTAGTACGGGAACAGACCTACCATGTGATTGAAATTTGCCTGCCAATTTGTACAACGTTGCATTTTCTACATGCGTGATTAAAATAGTTATAAAAATGCATATTTCTACAAACTGTTACAATCAACTTTTTATACAGAAAGACATGTTAGGCATAACTGCTACGTACTCTTGGGTTGAATATATGATCTTTTTTGAAAAAAAAAAGTATAAAGCTGTGTTGAAAATTCACAAGCATATTTGTTTGTTTTGTTGTTTACAGTGCACAATAAGTGTGTGTATGATTTTCTCTATACACCATGCGATTAGTTTGGAACATTTTCGTTACTCTCTACGCATCTGCTGTCTTCGTTACGATAACTGAGCATGATACGATAAATAGATGTTCTAAGCTAAACTTTATTAAATCCCTAACTAGTTCATTTCTATTATTAGATATAACTCAAATTATTTAATTTAATTTTCTCGCTCACTAAATCAATCTGCCTTAAGCTCAAGTTGAAAGCCCTTTAAAAGTTTCTACCAAGCAATGGAGGATTATTCGTCTTCGTAACCTCCACTTTTACTTTTTTGGTAGCTCCACAATATTCCTCGTTCAATTTTTGTCGCCTAAAATTTCAGTAACTTTACCTTGAACCTTTAGCTAACACTTCCGAAGCAATTTTAACTACATCAGAAACCAAAACAAACAACGAAGAAACACATTAACAAGCTATCAAATACATAACAATAACCGAAATTGCAACAATAGCTTTAATGGGATCTGCAATAATCACAAGAACAAGGGAAACGCTATGATGGCCAGCCCGTTGAATCTAAGGTAAAAGTATATACGAATACAATGGCGGTTCGTGACATTAATAATTAGGGAGGCACGTTAATTAAAAAATTATTCTAAGAAAGGAAATATGATGAGCTATTACTACGAATGGCGCTATGGAAATATTTTATTGGAAAATAAAGTCAATGAATCTTAATTTCGCGGTGGCGAAATGTCGATTGATATTAACCGCAAATACAATGCTTGATTGATTTGATATTAAGATTGAAACAATGGGCTTCAACAGGTAGTTTTAATGTTTTCATTGCACTGTTTGAGTCCGGTATTATAAACGCAGCTATGGCCATTCTGGCTGTTTTCCTTCTCTAATTTATTGACAAATTGTTTTCAACATCTAGCAGCGATAAGTTCGATAACCATGTTGGACCAATAATAAATTTTGATTCTTTTCAATGTGAAAAATAACCTCTGAGTACTTACTAATTTAGCCGAAATTTCCCAGGCTAGCTCAATGGATTTTGTAGTTTCTGCCATAGCATCATGAATTTCATTGAAATGTAAAAATTTCAAAAGCCACCGCATAACTAACTACTTTCCAAATCTTTGTGTCAGTTATGCTTATCTCAGTTAAATAAATGACCATAATGACCTTTGCGGCTATAACAGATTCTGTATTCGATCTTAACATTTATATATTTTTGATTGTCACACATATTCGCTCGTCAATCATATTCGCTCTTATTAAAAGAAATATCGGATATTTTTCTTTACGAAACACTTGAGATGTAAGTCAAATGACGAAAAGTCATTCGTAATACTCTAGAAAATTTTATCGAATAAACTTAAGTTATCTTCAACATCATTCAATATTTGAATTTCATCGAATGTGATTAGATTCGACTCTTTTAAAAACGTTTGTCCACTATGTTGATTTTAGATAAAAGCATCGAAATATTGATGAATCGCAAAAAATGGGGCCAAGGCTACAAAATAGCATCGGTAGGCTCGTCCGCATGGGTCCCGACCCACCCACGGAGGCGGATGCCTGAGAAATATTTTAGATTTCCTCTTCCCAGCGCACGTCGTGACAGCAGAAAACGATCACAGTCCGCCAGGAAGATATCACTTTGTTCACTAAAGAAGAACTACGCAGCGCGAGCGTCAGAATGAAGAACCGAAAAGCCCCAGGCCCGAACAATATTTCAGTTAGAGCTCTAAAAGTAGTGGCTGAGAGACATATGTCAACATTACTACGTATATATAATGAATGCTTACTGGCGAGTGTCTTTCCGTCACCCTAGAAGAGAAAAGGAAGATCCTAACACACCATCAGCCTACAGACCTCTTTGCATGCTTGATACTGCAGGGAAACTTATAGAAGGGTTGCTGAAACCTCGGTTAAAGGCGGCTATACGAAGAGCTGATGACCTTTCGAAAAACCAACACAGATTCCGCAGCGGCCACTCAACAATAAATTCCATCCGCGAAGTTATTAGGAGTAGTAGACCGCGCAGAGACCGCTTGTCACCGGGCTAGACCCATAGTGTTTTTGGTAACGCTGGACGTCCGTAACGCTTTTAACTTTGCGTTTTCAGGTAGAGGAATACTTGCTGGCAATGATACGAGACTACTTGAAGGATCGCTATTTGATGTAGTAAGTAATGAGAATGGTTGAAAGCTGGATGGAAAGCCATGGTCTCCACCTGACGGTCGCAAAAACTGAGATTGTCCTGCTAACAAAGAGGAGGATACCAACCATTATACCCATGACGGTTGGCTTCGAAGTATTTGAGACCACAAAATCGGTTAAGTATCTTGGAGTGATGTTGGACTCCAAGTTGGCTTATGTCTCGCTTGAGAGACTCATGGCAAACGTTTGCGGCCCTAGTGCGAGTAAACGTAAACTCCTTATGACGGTGGCTCACTAAATGCTGCTGTATGGCGCGGAGATATCGGCCACTGCGTTAGGTGTAAAAAGTACCGAGCTAGGATGGTGAGCGTCCGAAGTAGGAGGGTAGGAGAACAGTTTCAGGAAACGCACTGTTAGTGATAGCGGGAGTAATCCCAATTGATCTTTTGGCGAGCGAACGCAGAAGGGTGCCCTTGAACAGATCAGAAGCGGGAAGAGAAATATTGGCTGCTCAAGGCGGGAAGAGAAATATTGGCTTTGGGAGGAGCGCTGGGCTACGAGCTCGAAGGCAGCATGGACGATTAGGCTAATTCGCGCCTTAAAACCCTGGTTTAATAGCTACCACGGTGAAATAAATTTCTACCTGTGCCAGTTCCTATCGTGCCACGGCTACTTCAGAAAATACCTGAGGAAAGTGATGACGCTTTGCATACCTTTTTAGTTAGTCATACAGCTGTATGACTACCTCAAAGCCAACAATTTATCTAACACCACTCTATGCGAAGCTGAAATGCTATCGCTAATAAACTACATTGCCAAATCCTTAATCAACAAACACATAAAAGTGAAAACAGACCAAGCTTCCCTTAAAAAACCAACTAAAAATTTATTGGTTTCGTTCGTTAAAATCTATGAAATGATAACTAATTTTCATCATCTTTTAATATTTATGCGCGCCTCTGGAAGCATATGTACTGGTTGGCGCAAAATTAATCATCCAATTTTGTTTTTGAATAACTTTTTTACTAAATAAAAAAAAATGATTTTGAGTGATGGAAATAATAACAAATTAAAAATTATAAAATTATAAAAAATTATAACATCTTCCGATAGAATGATTTATTTTGCGCCACCCTGTATAAACTTTTCATTAACCGCATATAAAACATTAAAGAACTTCAAATCCAATAACTCAGAAATTTCTATACACGCAGTTCTTAATTTGTTAATTATTGCCTTATCTGCTTTAAAATTACCATTCTTAATTATGGTAGAGCAACAAACAAAGAAAATAAGTGAATCCGACAAAGAAAAAGCATCTTGCCGGCTTATAAGAAGCTTAGTACATAAGCCTATGACTAAAAGGGAAGAATCGCGAACCACACAGACTATACTTGAAAAGTTAGGAGCAGGAAGCGCACTTTTGACATAATCAAACTCGGCGGCGAATCGTAATCGATTAGAGAATAGCAGAGAATAATTACATGCTATACCATAAACCACAGAATAATTACATGCTATAAACTGTATATTATGTTTATTGTGTCAATCGATGTTTCGGTTCTCTTTTTAGAAACACTTTCAAAATTATTTTAATACTTGAATAAACTATTCTATTAGAAATACTCTATCAAAACAGAATAATTACAGGCCGTAAAAATATAACGTTGCATATTCTATGAACTAGAAATTGATTCGTTGTTCGAGCAAGTGTTGAAAACAAGTACAATTTTTCTTTAATCTTCATTTTTAAAATTAAATATGTCTTATTCTAAAATATATACTATAGACTTATATCTCACGTTTGTCTTTCCTAGATGCATTTGTTTTTATATTTACAATAAAATATTCAATTGGTGGGTGTAAACTCACTTTTGACCCTAAGTGTATATACAGTTGTGACGTTGCGGTTTCTGAAGTTTTTTTTTATACTCTTCTCGGTATGGCTAACTATCTGTTTGCTATTTATTTGGTGATAAATCTCATCTGTAGCCACACATTTTAGCCCCTATCCTTAGGATAGTATCATCGAAAACCACTGGGACAGGATTTTTGTTGTTTTCAATGCTATTATCCTAACCAGCTTTCAATAAGAGGTAAAAAATTCGCGACATATGTATTGCAAATGAACCTTTCCTTAATCGGACTATAAGAAATATTTTTTTTTAAACGGTAAAACAATTAAATCTTTCGCCAAGCATTTTACTGCAGACTTAAATTTAAAAAAATTGTAAAAAAAAACTTTTGATCGTAAGTTATCATACAAAAATAAAAATGTTTGAGCACAATCAATGAATGAAAGAGGAAAGCAAATGAATAAAATTAGTATTGAATAATTTATTTTTAACATATAGAAAACTTACAAGTTATCGATTTTTTTACAACTTCGAGCCTGTTTTATGAAATAACGTATTGCACGTAGTAAGCACATTGCGTGTAGAGTTTGCAAAGTACTTTCACATGCAAATATGTTGAAATTAAAAAAAATATATTCACTAAAACAGTCCGTAAAACGTTTTGTTGAATCAACTTTTCTGCTACTGGTATGTTAGATGTTGTCGTAAAGCGTCCAAGTTTGAAAAAATTATCTAGTAAAGAATTTTTTTCTATAAAGCGATCGTAAAGCCATTGATTTAAAGCGTCTTCTTCTTTGGGTACCTAGAAAATATATTTATATATAATTAAAGTTGGCTGCGCGAATTACGATATCTTACGACTGAAGTGTTATAAACACGATAAAACATATGAGTTGTGCACGGGCTTCTGAGTCCATGGATAATGTTAAGAAGATCTAGAGGAACATTTTTCGGATAAGCAATAGTGATATCAAGGATATATTCCAGTTTTGCTTCGTTTTTCAATGGACCTATAGAGTAGTTGTTCCCTGTCTTGTCAACATCGGACTCGATTGAGCACAGAGATTGAATTATTGCCTGGAATGCACCAACTCTTGGTATTGTGACGTAATCTAATTGTGGCAGATTGTTTTTTGCTGCAAAAGTTTTGCTTATTTCCTTTCTTTTTCTCAAGAATCCACCTTCGGGAAAGAGAACAATCCACTTTCTGTCATTTTTCATATAAGACGATTTCAAGTGCTCTGTTAAAGCAATTATCGATTTTTCGCGATTTTTCTTACCCTGTAAATTGAAATGAAACGTTTTAAACACAATAGTTTCCTATTGTATAATATTATGTGGATATTTATAACGGAAAAAATACATAAATATTTATAAAAACAGGGATATGTACTGGATGCGTAAATAGTTTCCATATCGAGGGAAATAAGGAAAAAGGGGAAAATAATCGAAAAGGGAACTAACGGAAAATGAAGAAATAAAGTGAAAGTGGAAAATAAGAAAAATATGAGGAATCGAGGTTAAAGAGGTCATTAAGACGAAGTTGAGATGAAAGATAAAACTATGGGTAAAATGGAAGTCACGGGGAAAAAGGAAAAGCAAGAGGAAAGAGGAACTTTCAAGGGGCGAAAACATAAAAAAGGAGTAAAACGAAAGGGGGAATTAGAAAAAAGAATTTAAGGGAACATTATTATGCTAGAAATGAAGAAAGGAAAGTTAAGAAGAGAGGGAATCTCGCTATTTATTGAAGAAAAATTTACTTACCGAAGCAATAAAAAAATCTTCGTGTATCATACTAACTATGCCGAAATTAGTATATTTAAACAATTTATCCATTATCCATAAAATATTTGGTAAGACACCTGGTTTCGTGTTGAAATTCGCCATTAATAGGGGCACATCTGCCGTACTCTGATGATTGACCACTACAAGTGTTCTCTTATTTCGACACTTCGAAATATCATCGCCAGATTCTACAACTACAAAACGGTATCAGAAAATCGCATGTAATAACGTTCCAATAAAAAAAAATAACTTACTACGATAGCCCGCCGTATAAGACCATAAAGCGACAACTGCCAACAGCCAATGAAAAAACAAACCTTCGATCTGATAGTAAATTTTCGGTTTGAGGTACTTCACAGGAGTTAATACAACCATCCAAATTACGTAAGTTGGAATACAATAAATATTATTCATTATAATGATTAATATACGTAATAAAGCCAATGAATATTTTATCAACCTCCTGAAAGAAAATACAATATTGAATGTATTATGCGAAATGCAAATATTAATTTGGGCATGCTTACAGTGACATTATCATTATTAGTTTTCTTAGAATTGGTTTTCATCGATTGATTTGTGCCCTAATTTGTGGCGCCTACAATATTTTCAGTTTCTTTTTCGTGACTATCATCATAACGAGAAAAATTCTAGACGCTCCTGAAACGAATATAAAAATAGGAGAATCAATAAAAAATATTAACATAATTAAATACGATAGCACCGGTTTGCTGACATAGTGCCCAGAGAACCGCCATTAAGAATCCACCCGCGTCGAGCTACTCGAAAAGGCAATATGCCGGTAATACATGACCAATAGAAAGAAATTCTCGTCCACTGAAATATCCTACCTAATATTATAATTGACACCTGCTTTGCTTACAGATATTTCACCTCTGACAATCACTCTGATACAAATTTGATTGAAACAGATTAAAAAATATTAAAACATTGATTTCTACTATTAGTCGGTTCCAAAGAAAAATGGGTCGTATAGGATTTGTGGACTACTGTTTAATAACTGCAGGTGCAAAGAAGGAACTCTTTCCATTGCCTGACATCGAGCAAACTCTAAAAGCTATTCAGGAAACAACCTAGTTCAAGCTCGATTGAATCAAAGCAAGCTTGAACTAGATTGAAACAAGCTCAATTGGATCCAAGGAGTATAACGCTTAAGAAACGGACGTGTAAATAAAAAGACGATGTACGCAGAGCGGAAATGAGAATTCCTTGGAGAGTTCGTGGAATTAATCAGTCTATGTATGAATCGCAGGAAATTAAGGTTGGGAGTAGTGTAGTATATGTACCACGAAAAGATCAATTGTTAAGGGTAGGGACGATCAACGATCCCGGAAATGCGTGAAATAGTATGGCGGGGTTAGATCTGATGTAGATAGAGAATGCATCGGGGGGAAACTTGATCAGCTGTGTGGTCCAGACGGATGAGAAACTGTGCTGAACGCATTAATTGACTCGGTATTTAAGAGTTGATTGAGAGATCCGCGTTAGTTGATTATAGTAATATCAACAAGAAAAGAATAGTTGCGAAAGTTCCACTCTTATACCGAACAAAATAGAAGGATGTTAATTTAGTAAATTTGACGAATCTAGAGGTATATAACCGTAAAGAAACACCGCGTGATAATCAAATACAAAAAGCAACTAGTAGTGTTATACAGTCATATCCCATTTGAAGGGGAGGTTTCATGCTGAACATTGGACAAAAAGATGTTTTAAAATAACTGTGTATTGACTTTATGAATAAATAGAAACTAGTTATCCATAATTCTGCTTTATCACTTCGAGTCCAGCTAAACCAAGCTAATGTTAAGATGAATCTACGGATAGTTACGTGCTATTATGACTATGCAGATAAAGATGTTGGTTATGTTTCTTTTCTAAAATCATCATGCAGCGATTTCTATTATATTAGTATGCACATAAGCCGAAAATGAAGAATAATAATAACTAAATATTTGAAGTAAAAATATACCTGGTACCTGTTTCTAAATGGTATGGCAACTTTCATGTCGTCTTTTAATGGACAACCCACATACACTTGTAAGTCTCCGTCATAATACATCCACAAACAGAACTTGGTCACCCTGAACAGCGTGTTGGAGATATATATGCACCAATTAGCCAGATACGATATTAGAGTTGTATGCACCACTTAGTCAGGTAAACAAATTTTAGTCATAATCTTCGGCGGTGAAATAATGACCTAACGTGAAGGCTGGCTCCTTAGTATTTTAGATATGAAATGAATATGAACCACCAATGGATTATAAGGAGATGTCAAATAACCTGCAGCTGAAAGAGCGTCTAAAACATATCAAAGCAATTGCATTTCGTAGCGTTGCGTAGAAAAACCGGATTGTACAAGCAACTGAGGGAACTACCAAAATTTACCTAAGCCTTCTCTTATTTTCGTTTCGGCACGTGTTATCAAAATTGAAACATAAAGAGAATAGAGGTACAAGGGACAGGGATGACACTTTACTCCAATTGTAATCGATCTACTACATATTCGCCCTTAAAAATCTAGTATGCAGTAAATGACTTCTACTACGCTATCTCCATTTTCTTAATCATATATAAAAAATCTTTTTAATATTACTATGCTAGTTGATGTTATACATACTTCAAAGTCTACTTTTTGAAACTTTGAGCGTGTTCTGTCGTTCTTTTAAGGGGGCAAAAGCCTAATGGCTGAATTACAATCAATGATTACATACAACCAGTGAGATAGTAGAAATGGAGTGGACATGCCCATAAGATTTACATTAGGTCTGTTCCCGGACCACCATTAATTACAATTAATCGCGATTAATTGCAATGAAGCTGTTCCCGTACTCCGTTTTACTGAAAACTGAAAATTTCCCCTCTCTCAGTAAAATTCAGTAGGGTCTGAGCTACTGAAAAATACTGAAAAGTGTCAAATGGTGTGGTGCGAGTAAATAGTTTCAAATGTGCGCGGCAAGCAACATATTTTTTGCGTAATTTTGCTATGAAGGTCGAATATTTTTGTGGCGATAATTTATCACCGCTCAGGATAACCGTACAATCACTATTGTTCTTCCAAAAACCGAAAACTGACACTTTTGTTTGTCAATTTTCAGGAAATGCAATGAGAGCGTTCCCGTACTTTTCATGAATTTCCCCCACCACATGATTCAGGAAAATTCAGGAAAATTCAGTGACTGAAAGTCCTGGAACAGACCTATTAGGTCTGTTCCCGTACCACCATTAATTACAATTAATCGCGATTAATTGCAATGAAGCTGTTCCCGTACTCCGTTTTACTGAAAACTGAAAATTTCCCCTCTCAGTAAAATTCAGTAGGGTCTGAGCTACTGAAAAATACTGAAAAGTGTCAAATGGTGTGGTGCGAGTAAATAGTTTCAAATGTGCGCGGCAAGCAACATATTTTTTCCGTAATTTTGCTATGAAGGTCGAATATTTTTGTGGCGATAATTTATCACCGCTCAGGATAACCGTACAATCACTATTGTTATTCCAAAAACCGAAAACTGACACTTTTGTTTGTCAATTTTCAGGAAATGCAATGAGAGCGTTCCCGTACTTTTCATGAATTTCCCCCACCACATGATTCAGGAAAATTCAGGAAAATTCAGTGACTGAAAGTCCGGGAACAGACCTATTAGCTGCGTTTTATTTTCATCCAGAGTGTAGTAGGTATCCTGGATGCATAATAAAACGATCCAGAGTAGCACGCGAGTTTTTTTCTGTCAGACAGTTGTCATTTCAAAATTTGATCTGTCATATAACCAATGCCGTTTTCAAATGTATGACTATTTATCCTGGTTGCCAGGGTGACATGGAAATTTTTGAAAATTCCAACTATTCCAGTTGATATGACTTTTCGAAATACGTTCCACAGAGAGCACGAGTACGAAATCCACTAAATTCACAAGTGTTTGTACTCTGGATGTTGTTGTTGTTTCGTGTGCAAATCGATATCCTGCACTACTCTGGATGTATAATAAAACGCGCCTATTGAAGGGGATGGTAGTAATTTTTTGTCTACTCATTGTCAAATCGGGTCAAATCCAAGTAGTTCCCCTCCAATTTGACAATGAGAGCGAAATGGCGTAAAGGCAGCTTTAACATGCTTTGTGCGCGGAGGGTTGAAGGGGCTAATGGTGGAAAGTTATACCGTCCGTGTCCAGGGGCTGCATACAACAGAGAATAAAGTCTTCTGGTTACATCATAACGCGTCGAAATGTCAATCTAATTTCAGTCGTCGCACATGTCAAGTTGAGTGCGTGAGGCTGCATTTAGATATGCGAAACAAATGTTAGCATCAGTCATCCAGATTGCTGGTTTGTAGATTGATCGGCTGTGTTGAATATGATCATATAACTATTCACGCCACAAACCAAACTGCCAGCATGAAAATTGACAATTACTGAACTGATGAAACTCAAACTCAAATAACAGTAATTCCTTTCCCTCTTTTTTCTAAGGGTGCTGCATGGAAATTTACATTTCTCATCCATCTTCTCCTTTATCTTTGCGTTCACTGTTCGGCTTCAGGTAAAATGTCAAATAAACGGTCATCAGCAAGCTTGAGGGGACGTGTAAACACAGTCAATCAAGGAACATTGCAAAAATTATCTTGTGTGCAAGCAGCTTCGCCTACCGTAAATTGGATTAAATTTGAGGACTCCCAAATCATGTTACCGAAATTTACAACGGGTAAGCCAAATATTCTTTTACCTTAACCTAGATCGATTAGTCAAACAGAATCCAAACAATTGGTTTGGGAATATATTTTTGGTGCCAAGGGAGCATGGGATGAGTGAAAAACTGCGATTTTAAAGTAGGATAAAGCGAAATCGAGTATTATTGCAGAAACATGATATGTAGCTGTGGCTCTACCTATAGCTGATGGTCTATCAAAAAGTTGAAAGCGTTGCCTTGCATTGAACCAGATACAATGCGCAGTTAAAGTGGTAGTCGTAGTTGACCCACTCAACATTTTTGGCTGATTATAGATGCGTTTTTTTGCACTCTTGGGCAGGGTAAGTTTAGATAAGTACATTGAACCAATGCCTTCTGTTATATTCAATGTATTTACCTTAACTTACCCTGCCCAGGAGTGCAAAAAAACGTACCTTATAAGTTTGGGAAATATCTTACATGTGGCTTTCAATTACTAGAGGAAATGGAGGATAAGATCATTTAATGATTGTGCGGTACAAACTATTCAATAAGTCTTTTAAAGTTTGTGTTTAAGGCCTTTATGCGCTGTCTCGACAAGACATAAAAAATGTTAGGATATATGTTATAACAGAAATAACTGAAGTGGGCTAATTATGTTATGACATTTCACTCATTTCCCGCCCCACCAGCACCTTTTAAGAGGCTTGAAAATTTCCACAAACTCCTTTTCTCCCGGTATAAATTAATTAATTTTAATACTTCCCGTGTGTATTCAATATATTGAATATATTCAAATCATTCAATTTTTCGAGCTCACAAAATAATTTTATTTTCTGTTGATATTGAGTTTGAATTGGCTATATTCAATTGAAATGGCCTGCAATGCGTTACATAAAGAAAGAGTCATTAATCAAGACATTAATGACTAATTTATTATATTTCAGCTCTAAATCGCGGTAGAAATGAGCACCTTCCTGCCGAAGATCTGGATGCTATTCAATTAGAACTTGAACAATTGTTGTTTACTGCATCGCAACGCTCACGTTTATTAATGACAGAATATGATGTGGTCGAAAAAGAAGATAGACGGGAAAGAAAAAATAAATCCGCCGAAAAATCTCCTGCATCTCCTGGCAAGCGAAAACGGACTGAAGATAGAAAGAATAAAGATCGATTTACGATTTCTGTTAAAATCTCTAAACAAAGAAACAATTTAATAAGCTCGCCTTCGCAATACAGCCAGATTGGTGACAGGTATGTGTGATATTATGTATTAAATTTGTGCAATTACACTTGAAATTAGTTAAAGACTGTGAAAAATCGCCAATTTCACTTTGATAGAAATTACTTCTTCCCATTAAGCACAATAATCCTAATATTAAAAAGTACGTAAAATGGTAATATTTAAAAATTGGCGGCACACGAAATAAAACCAGCAACTAGTCGGGTTTTTTAGCGCCTCCATTGAGAGCAGGATAGGACAGTAACTTTGAAAACGACAGCATTGTTTTCATTGAGCTCATCGAGATAGGTCGTATATTTTGAATACCTAATCTTTTTATTCAATTCTCTAGATACTTGAAATGATATAATCTTATTTACTAACGATAATGTATCATTCGAAAAAGTCAAATAAATACTCAACTTAAACCGTCATTCAAGAAATTAGTCAAGTGAATAAATTTTCCAGCCACGATACAATACAAAGTACATCACATCGGGGTCAAAAAGACCAGCTAAAACCATTGACTACGAAGAACGATATACCAAATAAATTTTGGTTGTCAGTCGAGCCTTATAGCATGCCAATAACAAATGAGGACGTAAAGGTGAGTATCTGCCTGATGATCGAAATATGCAATTTTTTAATATTTTTATTTCAGTTGTTAGGTGATTTATTGGGACAATATTCTGGCCCTTTGGTGCCTCCTATTGCCGAATTAGGACCTCATTATTCTCATATGTGGTCTGCCGATGAATTCAAGGAGGAACGAGAATTTTCAAGCAATAATCTTCAATCTAGACTCCGGCATTTACCAATAAAAAATGATATCAACGAATTAATGCCAAAAGCAGACAATGTCATGTGAGTTTTTCTTACAAATTGTCCTTTAAAATCCTCCCTTGTCAATTTCATTCGTGCGTCGTAGTTTGAAGCAATTTGTAAATGTGATATTCATTTAGCTATCATTTCTCTATTTTTCGTCTTATATTTATACATATAATATTACTTATCCACATTTTCTCTCATACAGAACGCTGTCAGATACTGTCATATACTCATTTTTTTTTATTGTAGCGGAGAAGGAATAACAGGCCCCTTGTCCCAGAGGCTTGTTTCAATACTTTTGGAAGAAAATCTTGTACCAGAAGATGTTTCAACTGTGAACGCTAACAACAGTAAAATGGATAATACTTCCTTGCACTTAAAATCAATATCACTACTAGAAAATGGAATAAATTTAGAAAAGCAGCTGCGAAAAGAGTTAAGCGAACAAGAAATAATACCTAGCTGTGATGTTAGTATGCAGTTTAATGCATCAACATTTTTATGGATTTAATTCTTTTTGTACAGGAAGATGAAATACTATCTGAAATTAAGCGAGTTTTGGCCGAGCTATCAAACATTGCCGAGTACAATTGTTTGGAAATTAAAAAGTTAAATGTTACTTCAAAAAATGAAATGAAAAGACTCGAAATAAAGAGGGAACTTGATATCGTCGATCAAGAGGTATTTTTTTCGAAAAAGGATGTGTAGCTCAATCATTCTTTTCTTTTGTTCCAGATTGTTGAAATGTATAAGAAAGTATTAATCGCTAAACAGAAAAGAAGACAAATTACTAATCAGGAAAAGGATACAATCAATCAACTTGCACAGGAGCAGAAACGATTATCCGATCTGTTAGAAAGTATGGGCATGGCTGAAACAATTTTTACATAATTTGTCAATTAAAGGAATAACGAATAAAATTCAGATTATGTGATGATACCAAAATATTCATTATTTGTATTACGGATTTTTTATCATTTGAATGCTGTCCATATACCAGGTTCGTTTGTAGTCTGTCCCCAGTATTACCAATTTGAGTTCAACATCTGAAATCGGGGTAATTCAAAACAGGACGATTCACAATGATTTCCTTCAGCTAATCAGCTCCAAGATCTTAAGATTTTCAAAGAAACAGACGAAAGAAGGTCGGCGTATGAATATTCCGGAGACCGTAGAAGACTTGTACTATGGGCCTGGTATCGATGATTTCATGTAAGTTGACAAATTTAATGATTTATTCATTCCCAAATTTTCAAACGCGTTTTTCTTAAAAACACGTTTTTCAAATCGGTACCCAAAATTTCTCGAAAACCAATGAACCGATTGCCCTAGTTTTTTTTTGTGATTATTCTATTCAGCATTATCTAGTACTTGTCATAGGATATTTTTGTTCGTTATTTAGTTTTTGTTTTATAGGCAAAATAATAACTAATTTTTGGTCCAAAAACCAAAATGCATGTTCAAACGTCCGCCATTTTGTCATTAATCGATATTTTCAAAATCGGCTATGACAAGTACTAGATTATTGTGTCTAATTTAATAATCTTTTTTGATTTGTTTTTCAGATGATTTTTGAAGAAACACCAGTGGGTACCGTTAACGCTGCTTTTTTTACGGCGCTCCAAGGATCATACAATATCATTATATATTTTTTATTGTTTGAAGTAAAAAAAATTAAACATATTTTTGAATGTGTATACTTTCAAATAATTAAACTCCCAATCCGATATTTCAAATAGTTTTCCTTAAAAAAATGAACTTTTTTTCGGCTCCTAGGTGTATATCTCCCCTTAATACAAATCAACTCTAGAAAAACCAACACGGCAAAGTAAAGTTCAAATGAAACCACTTTTCTCCTACAAATTAAAAATCGTATTTTATTTAAATGCTCAACATATAATTTGTGCTACCGCAAAGTTTGTTATTTTTATTTAAAATATTCCAACTAGTTTTGTAATGATGTCCTTTTTCATAAAACAGCATGCAAATAATAACGTAAGATTTTAATTTCAAATTGAAAAATAATAAGTTATCTTTATTCGGTGAAAGTTTTTGGATTTATGGTTGTATACAGACCTATGTAGAGAACACTATAGATTTCAAACCTAATTTTTAAATTTTGACCCCGATACACAGATATGAGTTGAAAATTCAAATGTCTGAAGGAAAAACATTAAAGCAATTATACTTAAAAGAGCTGTACTATAAGCACACGTATATGATTCACTCTCGTATGCCTACAAATGATAATTATACTTAGTTTTAGTGTTTGACAACTTTTACTCGATTATGTTCACTAATATTTATTCCACTTGCATATGAAGAAATTGTAGCTTTGACGTTGTCAAAAGAAAGCTATACTTTTTTTTTAGTTCCAATAGATATTAGCGTAAATTAAAGTTTTTTTCAGTAACAATTTGATGATTGAAAGAGACGTGACCAACCGTATGTATAAAAGTTTTACATAACTTTTTCAAAGTTCTTATGGAACAGTCAGTCACTAGTGTGTGTCATTCATTGTGTAGACTGCATCAAGTACAAAAATGCCCCAGGAATCGAGCTTTCATAAAATGCATTACGGGATTTTCAAATTTTATTGCTATTTTTTTCTATTATTCATTATAGCAATATCACATTCCTTGCTTAATTATTTTTTTCTCAAAGATATCAAATTTTACCTTTCCCATAGTCGCGGATTGTTTAAATATTTTAAGAATCCTTTGCGTTTTAAACATTTCGAAAAATTGAGCATCTTTGAAAATCAACACACCGAGCATATTTAGTTATTGAGAATCTCTTTCCTTCTTCACCTTTATTTCGTCACCTAAAATGGTTTGTATCTCGCCTTGCATAAATGCCCACGGTATTGAAGAGTTCGCCAGGGGGCACCTCTCACCGCTGGGGCAGTACACTTCGTTTCCGGCACCCTGAAAAGTACAAAACATTCAGCTTTAGCTATTTGAGTTTAATATTTGCTTTTGCGATTTTTGGAATAAGCAGATTTTGTCAGACAAGTACGTTATTACTATCCGATTTTTTTTTTTAGAAACTGCTAATAACTGGATTTTCCTACAATATCGGTCAATAAATTCCTATTAAGTTTAATAAGAGCATTTTGGTATCGCACCATCTTAACCCTTTCAGCCCTAGTGGTTACACCTCGAAACCACTTAATCAAACTATCAGTACTTTAAGCCCGAGTGGTTTTTGTGTACAAACATTACACATATTCTTCATTCATTTCATCATCTTTCAAATGTCATCATTTGTATGTGACTTAGGATTGCTGTTTCTCATTTTGTAACGACTTAGCCTGTAGCAAATACGTGCTTTGGTGAAAGATTTTTTTGAAATTATTGAATTGTGTAAAACACTGGAGTAATGGCAGGTAAATGTATGGTTTTATTAGAATAAATACATAAGTTTTGTAGAGAAACATTAAAAATTTGCGTTAGATTTGATATGGTTGCTTAGCTAACGTCGAAAGTTGGTGGTTTCGAGACGTAACCACTAGGAATAAAGAGGCTTTTCTTGTGTTCTAGGCGCGAGTACGTCATGGAAAATTTCCGAATTGAAAATGCTTTCAGCTGAAGAATTTCAGAAATTTTTTGATGAATTACCTTCAGACATGGAATCAGTTACCTCAGACCTATCAGTAGATGGTATGAGTGATAATGAAAGACCTGTTGTTAGATAATATATATGCTTGTGGTACAGTAAGAAAAAACAGAAAAGATTTGCCAACGAACTTTGTTGTTGATAAATCTATGAAAAGAGGAGATTATGACTGGCGTATGAGAAATGATGGCCTTACAAGTTTAAAATGGATGGACAGGAAAGCAGTTTTACTACTAAGTAACCACCATAATCCTGAAGAAGTCACTTGTGTAAACAGAAAGAACCTCGAACCAATTCCATGCCCCGTCGTAATAAATTCCTATAATTCTCACATGGGGTATGTTGATAAATTCGATATGTACAAAAGTTGTTATGAAATAGACCGAAAAAGTCGTAAATGGTGGCACCGAATTTTCTGGTACTTCGTAGATTTAGCAGTAGTTAATTCATTTATTCTATTCAAGGAGATGGAATCGCAAGACACATACAATTTGAAGGACTTTAGACTTGCAATAGTTGCTGGATTGGTGGGAGCAGAATTGGAAAATCAAAATAGACGTAAAAGTGCCAAGAAGACCTTCAATTTTCGGGAAGATGTTGCTAAAGAAAAAATATATGACCATGTGACGCACATGCCGATACATGGAACATCGGGCAGATGTGTTCAATGTAGTACAAAAACTCATCCACATAGAAGCAGGTGGGCCTGTGAAACCTGTAACGTTGGCTTATGCTAGACAGCTAACAAAAACTGTTTCACTCAGTATCACTCAATAGGCCCTAGTGGTTCCAGCACGTAACCACCTCAAAACTCATATTTGGAACTTTTAAAATTTTTGTGAATTATATAAAATCTTTTCTTTATAATACTTTTTTCAATATTAAAATAAAAACTGTAAAAAAGCGTTCGTTGTTTCAGTTCAGGGCTCAAAGGGTTAAGATTTGTTCCCTCGCTTTTAACGATACCGCTAACGTTGCAATGCCGATTGTTTGAGTGAACTACTCGTTGCTGAAATGTTATTTGCCTACAAGCCTTCTTATAGATACATAGCAATCGTTTCTAATTGCAGACGGTTGACAATCATAAGGAAAACGGCACTGCAAGGCGAAAGAATGTAATACTAACTAGTTTTCTAAATTTGATAGTCATAGTCTGATCTCAAATGGATTTTCGAAAAACTACCTCAGTTTTTAATCTAAAACGAATGCGTGAGTAATTATTTCTACAAAAAGATTTAACTTATAACAAACTCATCAGAATTGCTAATTATTGTTACAGCATGGTATAAGCGTGGAAACTCTGGAAAATGTTCTTGTTTGCAGTATCCGTGCATTCTGTTGAACTTGCATCTTCATTCATTTCTATTCTAATTGTCTATTTTCATACACATCTCACTCAAAAACCTTCAAAATGAGTGTTCTTATTCAACACGTTTCCAATCAAATTGTTCAATCTGATTATTGTGGATCCAGAAATGGCAATCTTGAGCTCGCACCTCGACAGAGTTCTGACGCCATCCTTTCTTTGGAACAGTTTTCGGTCTGCCGTCACCACCAGTGCTTTCACTGGGTACGTTTGGGTCACAGGTGAAAACCGAATCACATTCATTTACGGGAGCATCGAGGCAGCGGAATGGAGACACCGCTCAGCCTGGCTGGCCCATTTTAAGTATTTAGGGTCGAAGTTCTGGCTCCTTTTGAGCCGGAGTCATATGATGAGATAAGCCCCCCATTGGAATGAATTATGACGAATGAAAATGCGTACCGTCCTTTCCCTAGAGCAAAGTCCACCTCATGGTTCATGAGCCCATCGCAGACGCGATGAGCTAGCGAAGCGGCACACTAGCTGAGACTGCAGGCATCTCATTTGGCACCATTCAAACGACTTTCGCCAACGAAAAGGATATGAAAAAGGTCGCCGCACTTTGGGTACCGAGAACATGAACAGCGGAGTAAAAGAAAAGACACCTTTGAATTTTAAGACCGAAGTTACGACTGCTAGATCACCCGCCCGATTCTGCCTAGTGACTTTTGGCTCTCTCCTCGTCTCAAGGAACAAATTAAGCGCAGGAAATTTCAAGAAGGTAGTGAGAGTAAACGTAGTGAAAAATATGCTGTACATATTTTTTTCTAAACGATGCCCCCTAATCTTTTCATTTAGGGTATACCACTAGTTCATCTCAAGGAATGGCGTGGTATACCCCAAGGCACATAGATCGGATCCACCATGTAATTTACTCATACATATGTGTAATTTATCATTTTATTTTTCCGAATATTTTATATTGCATTGATTTATAGAAAGTCTTCAACGGTGTATGTATGCTTCGAATCTCAAATATTCAAAAAAATCTTCACATAATTTTTCAGTATTTACCTTTTTCTCTATTTCTTAAACAATAAGGATAGTAAACAAACAGTTAACGGAAACTTTGAAATCTTCTAGGTGCACATTTTCAAAAATATAAAAATTTGTGTTATCAAATATCTTTGATTTTTACTTACAGTTTGCCTTTTGATGCTTTCACGACTACATGGAAAGCAAAATTTATGATGATTAACAGATGGACACTGTACAAAATGAGTGTCTTCTAATCGTTCCTGACAAAGAGTACACTTTAGTGTAGCAGTTTGTACTGTTGGCACGGTTGTAGCAGTATTTGGAACACCTGCCTCCGTACTTTGCGAAGTGTTTGAATTGTTATTAGCATTTGCTCCAGATGGCTGATTCGATTGCGCCTCTGTACTCGTAACAGTTGTACTCGAAACATGTCGAGATCCGGACGATCGTCGCCCGCTGGAGGATCCTGACAAAAATAATATTTGATTGATAACATATTATACATTTTTGTATATATAAAGTGAACGGAAATACAAGTAAATCTCCTATTGCTTGGAGCAATCTAGACGAGTACTGAAAAAGCATAGCCGAGAGAAGTTCATTGTGTACGTTAAAAAAATTCGGACGACTTTCAATAAAGGCGTGCACTAAAAAGACTTAATGGCACCTTCCATCATCGAGGCTTGGCTTTCTTTGTATACAAAAACAGATTAGTATATAGTCTTCGCGAACTGAATTCACCTTTCGATTTCTCCCAATTCAACCCATTAAACCAATTCGCGCCTCAAAAGAATCATTCGGATGTGCTATTCATTTGAAAAATCAACCTTAAACCGAAATATTAAAAGAAGTTCATCAAACAATTCGTTGTTCCAATAATAGGCGTGTTTTTTTGCTCCTCTATCCAGCAGAGAACAGAGTATACGCATTGGAAACAACAACACTCCTGTACCAGTGAATTCACTAGTACAGAAATTCTATTCCTCATATGTAGTTCACGTGCTGAACTATAGAATGTGCTGATAGAAAAAAGAAAAGCTCATGAGAAGTTGTCTTTATTGCTGTGAGGTGGCTTTGGTTCTTTCAAGGTTATATTGAATGTTTTGGTAGGGTTGGAAATTAGAAGATGCCCTCATAATGTGTAGAAAGTTAAAAGAGGTAATTTTCTGTTAGTTATTTTTCTATTTTCTATCGATTGTGGTAGTTTATACTCGTTTTCTAGCCATTTATTTTCAGCTGTTTTGTGCATTGGAAATAACTCCTGTTATGGAAAGGGGGAGTTGTCGTTGTTCCCAATGCGTCTGCAGTGGATAGCTTTGTTCTGTTATAGATAGGGGGAGCAAAAAAACACGCCTAATATCAAAAACATCAGTAACAACACGAGAGTTGGGACTACTTGAATTTTCTGCTACAGATCTAATTAAATTCCTTACCTGAGCTGTTTGGCGAATGTTGACTGCCGCGGGATGCTGTTCGAGGAGGTGGTGGTCCTGGTGGGCTTGGGCCACTTCGCGGACTTCCAGGGGGTATAGTATCCGCTATATTGATTAAATTTGCCATTGGGCTCTGCAGTGGAGCTTGAGGTGCAGAAGATGATTCGCCGATGGTTGTTGTGTGTGTCATAGTTGTATAGACTGGAATAATGTTGGAATTTTTACATTATTTTTTTTTACTTTCAAGGCATTAATCTATTAATTTGCTTAATTTTTAATACGCTTAATTTGCTCACTCATGTCACTTATGTTACTAAGCATTTACATCACTGCAACCGTACTATGATAAGTTTCCTGGTTTATTTTATAAGAAAACAGTAGAATATAGTTTTTGTTACTTTGAGTAATTTGAGTAATGAATCTTAGAACTATTAACAGATTAGGCATTGATTCCAACTTAAGTCGCGCATAAATAGAAGCCACAATTAACTCCAATATGGAAAAAATTAACCTATTTTCTTACAAAAATTAAATCTAAGTAAAATGTCACTATACCTCCAGTATTCGTCTTAAACGTAGCTGTTTCGAATGAAGGTGCTCGAACAGGCAGTTTGTCTTTAAAAGCCGATGGCCTTTCAGGAACAAACGGCACCGTGGGTAAGGAGTCACCACGAGTCAACGGTGGTCGGCCAGGTAAACTTTCTTCTGTCGATCGCTTCCCGGGAGCGGCGGCCGCATCACCATGGTCATCTTCGTCAGGAGGAGGGCGTTTCAAATTGACCGACAACCCCGGTAAAATGTTTTGTGTTGAGTTGCCCGATGCGGCGACAACAGTTCGATTTGTTAATGGAATGTGATGCTGGGGCAAATGAGCTATTCTAACCGCTCTCGCAGTTGCCTCGTGATGATCCATTTTACTAGATGAAAAGTCAATTAAAGTGGGCGCTATTCTTTGCGTAGGATAACTGTGATGATGTGTTGAAGGTCCGACCGAGCCAGTTACACCAACAATACCAACGCGATGACTTGCTTGCTGCGGCGACTCGCCATTCTCGTGCCCTCTTTTCGCTGCTTGATGCAAGCGTTTCATCTGACGTGCAGCATCAAGCACCAACTCAATTCGATCAGCTCCCTCATAATTAACACATCCTCGACAGACAGGTTCTGAAAAATCGTTTATCATGGCCCAGGGCATTCTTGGCAAATCACATAAATAGCAGTGTTGTCTTTTCGTTTGCAGTGACATTTTAATCTACGAAAGTTTGACAACTCCTTCAAAATAATATCCAACGAGACAATGAAAATATCAAACCGATATTTAAATAGCGCAAATACCACACAGTTCAAAGTTTTGTCTCATATCTAAGTCTGAAATACCGCGTTTCTCAACACCATTGACATTCGCATATCGTACACTTTGAAAGTTACTAGTGGGTGCGACTACCAGCGACAGGGAGCAGATGTGAGGACCCAAAGTCGCAGTCTTAGTTTCGATTTATCAGCATTGTCTCAAATTGAACTAATACTCTGCAACTTCTAAGTTCGATGACATTTTTACACAGAAGACGCCACAATAACTGATATACAAAATTCGATCACACTTTAAGGATTACACTGTTTGCTGCACTTGTATTCACGGACGGCACTTTATGCGCAAGTACATTTAACACACAACCAATCAATGCATTGACATAAGAAACTGGAGGTGTGTTCTTTGCTTTTGATATAACCATCCGAAGGTTTATTTCATTTTCCAAATTATGAACTCGACGCAAATGAGCACAAGGAACTTTTTCTTCTCTTTTCGGAAGATTTCGACCAATTCTACGTCAAATGAATGCTACTATGTAACCAAACTACATGTAACCAATTCTGGACAATCGCGATCACGGACCGAGATAATTCATTCTGGAGTAGCAACAGAAGCACCAACGACCACAGATCAAATACTACAGGATATGCCCATGAAGAAATTCTTGTTAGCATTGTCTACGAAATGTCGTGCGGAAACCCGAAATGTCATGATGTTTTTTATATCTTGTCACTACGTAGATATTGTAATTTCGGCAGACATAATTTAGACACATTGATTTTCAAAATGGCGCAAACTAAGCTTAATGCTATATTTTATATCTAGTGGAGTCACCGCCTAAGAGAAACTGGAAAGTATGTGCATAATGCTTATCCAGATATTTTGTACTCGGCAGTAACAAATTGTTCCACCTCTATTTCTTCCTTGTTCGAAACGGTGTCTTAATATTGCCTCTCCCTTCCGCATCCACGATTAATGTAATGTTGATCGAGTCCGTGTTGAGTGTTTGATACATTTTGATGAAGATTATATGACTATTCTCACGTCGCATCTCTAAAGAGAACCCCTCGATGTTTGCGCATTCTCGTAGTCTTAACTTTGCAGTTCTTCTAAATTGGATGAGTTGTTCGCGACGGAATGTACTTGCCACTAAGATAAACTGGAAAAGTTTTGTTGTTAAAGATCACTACGAGTTTGATAAAAAGGTATTGTTCCACTCCATGTAAGGACTATTCACCGAAATAAACACTTTCAGGTTATCAATAGCGATATCCCAGTTATAGTTAACTTTCATGCGGAATGGTGCGAGCCTTGCAAAATATTAACGCCTCTAATGGAGACAATCCTTGGTGGCAGCACGGATATTGGATTGGCGGTTATAAATGTTGACGACAACTACGATCTTGTCGAAACATTTGAAGTCAAGGCCGTTCCAGCAATTCTGGCATTTAGGAATGGTGTTGTCATCGACAAATTCGTCGGATTAATTGATAATAAGATGATTGAATCGTTAATTTGGAAACTAAAATCTAAGAATGTGTAAAGGTTTGACTTTTATTTGAAAATTTTGGAGACACCTGCCCCTCTTTACTATCTTCAAGTGCAAACATATCGGTCTTGGCCTATCATGATTAAAAGCTTTCCAGCAATATAGTTCACAGCCAAAAATCCAGATTATAATAGTGTTACGTAATTATGTGGAGGCATGGAAGTTAAAAGTTTGTGTGGAATGTTTACTAAACTCAGAAAGATTAAGTATTGCATAGATTATGTATTTGTAACGGAAAAACTACATTGGGTGGTGAGGGGATGAAATGTTAATAGTGAACACAAGGATGAAATGATTAAGATTCGCTCGTCCAAATGGCAACATTAACGTGTTTTTGCGCGATTGTTCTATTAAAGGGAATATGAGCTCAAAATTCGCAGCAATTGTTTGAAAGAATTATCGGGCAGAGAGTAAAAAGTGAGGAAAATGAACAGAATAACTATTGCTATCGGTAATGTCGTTGCCCCTTCGTCTTCAGATAGACAGGGAACGAATGCTCCGAAGTGACTGCAACCCTAGTTTAAACAGCGAGTAATTTTTGTGCACCCAATATTACAATTTTGAACATATACGACCTAATATTTGATAAAAAAAAATTTAATATTTAATATAAAATATAAGTAGCATCAGATTTTAACATATAGACCTGATGCAACACTTTTCTGCATGGTGCCTTTTCATAGTGGCCATTACACACGTGAAACAAAGGATCACGAAATTGATCCAATGAAAATATATATCTATACATATTCCATGATATTTTATAATTGTATTGTAACTCCATAGGCCTATAATAGTCAGTTTTGATCAAAGCTCTTCAAAAAATGCCACTCTCGCTTTTGTCGATCCAGAACGAAGCTTTTTCAATGTTGAATATTTATTTTCACCGCTGCGCAGCTGTTCTTCACTAATAATATCAAGTTGGCATTGATTTTCATCGATTTTCATGGATTCGATCTCTGAGCGTAATGTACGCAATTGACTCTGAACTTGCTTCGATTTCTCTAAATATTCTATTCGATTCCTTTCAATTTCATTTGTAATCAGCTCGATGTCGTTTTCTGATGTCACGAATCCCGATGATAAATACTCCGAATCAATGCTTGGCGATTCTTCGACCGCAATAGCCGACGAGCTGTACATCGATTCGGACGACATAGGTGCAATCGATTTACTGAGAAAGTCAAGGAGTTTTGACCGAGCTTCGCGTTCGGCTAGCCGTGCACAATATAGTTCCTTTTTCAGGGTGTCCGCTTCTGTCGTTTTTTTATCTTTTTCGTCCGTAAGGTGTTGCACATACAGTTCCGCTTCATGTATTTTTTTCTCCAGTTCAACTTTTTCTTGCTCCGCTTTCACATGATATTCTCGCAATCGGTCCATTTCAAGTTTAAATTTATTTGCTTTACACTCCGTTAGCTGGACTTGTTTTTCATTTAATCTATTTTTTTCCAAGTAAAGCTCTTTTGTTTCTTCAGAGCGACGCTGGAAAAAAACGAAATGAAATACTTTAGAGCAATTAGAAAGGAATATCATATCAATTATTTTAAATAAAAAATCGCGAGTAGCGTTTTAATTAGAGGATGCTACCAATAAATTTTCACGTTGTAATCACCCTACAATGAAAATAAAGCTATGTTTAAGGCTTGCGAATTTTTGCTGACAGCCAGCAAAAAGTAACTCAAAAACGCAAAACTCGGGAGTTCAGCTCGTATGAGTGCAAGCGGAAGCGAAGGGGGTTTACTAAGGCGAAAGTATTGGATACAGTCGCCAGGGCAGGTTCAAGCTTCAATCGAGTAATGGAATACATCTTAATGTCAAAGGTATGCCTAGGATATCAAACGGGACGATATTGGTGTAAAGGCGCAACGTTTAGAGCTTTAGCATTAAGTCTATAGAATGATGCCACCGTTGATAATAATTCAACATTCTCTATAATAGATAGTTATTAACTATTGACCGTAGTCTAAGATTACTACTTCAAAAAATATTATTTCGAAATTTTTTTCCATCAGAATTCTTATTTCAAATGCTACCCGATCATTTTTTAAACTTACCAGAGCTTCATTGGCGGAGCGCATTTCTTCCTCCAATTGTTGTAAACGCCGCTCTAATTCCAACTTCTCCTTTTCTGTTGTTTCGCGCATTTTCTTTTCACGAGCATATTTACTGCGTTCGATTTGTCGTCTTTGTTTTTCTTCTTTTGCTTGAGCTTTCATTTGTTGCATTTCCATAGTATCCGGTTTACGACGTTTTATATACAAATCATGATTACCTATACATAAATCTAAAATCTGCAAGAAAATTCTTACAAATATAAAATAAAGATAACGAAAAACTTCCTTACCAATTTGTTGATACGTAAATTTCGAGAATAAAATATGAAGTTAGGTGCGTTGGAATCAACGGGTCGTATTGTGAACTTTTTGCCATCGAACCGAACATTTCTAACTTCCGACCACTGAAACGTTGTCTTGGGAGTTAGTTTATTAGACTTTTCATATATATTTAGTCCTGTTGCAGTAACACCTAACCATAGTTCAGAATGTTTTTTATTCTGACCATGAAACAAGCGATAGATGCTTATCAAATATGTTATATAACATATTTATAATACCGTTATAAGAAAATAATTTACACCATACATATCCAAATCCTGTGCGATTTTCAGGTATTCCATTTCTACTTCATCACGAGTCATTGGTTCATGGTCTTCATACCTTAAATAAAAGAGTTTAATAAAAATTTAACTGATGTTGGTAATAAAAATACGCAGAGCGTAGGTAAGCACAACATATACACTGAAAGACAATATTATTTTGAATATTACATCAATATTATTGCTTATCTTTGAAAGGAACGGGAGTCACTAGAAATATAGTTGTCATTTTTGAATTTGTTTCAGAATAAATCACATAGGAGTTACTTGGCTGATAACAAAAATTGAAAAATTATGAAAAATAAAACAATATTTCAAAATATTTGTCATATAGGTGGAAAAAGCGAGTTACTTTCCAAAATATTCATTCCACATACCACTCATAATTAAGGATTGATTTACCATAGTTTGATTCGGTCCTCCCACATCGAAGGCGACATTTGATACTGATCTATAACTCTTTGAGGTAGTAAATCACGAGCGACTTCAGCGAGCATTCCTGTTTTGTAGTTCTCTGAGTCATAAGGACCAAACTGAACATGAACTGCATAAGAAGCAAGCAGTACGGATGCTTCTGGTGGGCAGTAAATGTCCATTGAGAGAATACTTTGCTTGACTTGAAGAAAAAACAGATGCTGTGTGATTTCTTGAGCTAATTCCTCGCTTACATTCTCCGGAAAGTATTTGGCGTAGAAATTGAACACGTACCCGCCATCCTTCTTGTTTATTTTTTGTGCTTTAACCTTTTTTTCTGGTTTTAACCAGGATATTTCATCACCGACATCCTCATACTGCAAGCCAAAGTACCAAGTTTCTCTTAAACCAATCGTCCGACATACTAAATCAAATAGATCCTGTCCCGTAGCACTGTACTGTAGATATAGGTTGATATTAAAAAAAATTCCAACCAAAGGCCTCATACACACCTCTAAATTGAATTCTAATTCTGAATCAAATGTAATTACT
This sequence comes from Nemotelus pantherinus, assembly GCA_963978885.1. NCBI lineage: Eukaryota > Metazoa > Arthropoda > Insecta > Diptera > Stratiomyidae > Nemotelus > Nemotelus pantherinus. The sequence continues at coordinate 238,405,269 of OZ022263.1, forward strand.
TTCACCGGAAGAAATTTTTTCTGCTTCTTTTTATAGAAAAGCGACATTTTGCAATCCTATTAATGGCGTATATCATTATCCTAACTAGTCCTTTTTATATTTTGAAAAAGGCGCGATAGACTCCTAGTAAACCCGACAGCCTGGTATGTAGCCTCCACAGCTTTGTATATTCCCACAGACGTTACGATTTATAACCTCTTCCGAAAACCCTTCATTCTTATCTACCTATCTTTGCTTTACTTGATTACAAGACCTCAACATACAATAGATGAAAATAGTTCCTTGCAGTCCAGCTAGTTTAAATTAAATATCTTCCGAGCAGAGTTGACGAGATCGCTACAATTCCTTGGAATTTCGTTTTTCACTAAATTAATTCCCCCTATCACGACATTTAGACAGCTGTTACTTTTGAGTCATAAGAATCGGGTAGACGAAGGTAGACGTATCCGTGAGTTACCATGCCCCTCCATGCCCATACACACAAGAGGATATGCCCAAACACATAACACTAGAGGATATACCTGTAGCGAAATTCCTGTTGTCATTTTGTGTAAGCTTGAGTGAAACCATGGCCGTCATAGTGAAACGGATTCGTAGCGAGCCGCTTCATTACAGGTTTTTATGCGCGCATTAAAAAGACTCGCTGTTATTGTTTCGTGTGGTGCGATCGGCTATATTTGTTTCGAAACAAATATTTTCTGGATGCTGTTTTAGGAAACGGCTTAGCGCGATCCAAGCGCGGCTTACTACAACCTCTGGACACGGACGGTATAACTTTCCACCATTAGCCCCTTCAATCCTCTCGCGCACAAAGCATGTTAAAGTTGCCTTTCCGCCATTTCGACCTAATTGTCAATTTGGAGGGGAACTACTTGGATTTGACCAGATTTGACAGTAGGTCTGTTCCAGGACTTTCAGTCACTGAATTTTCCTGAATTTTCCTGAATCATGTGGTGGGAGAAATTCATGAAAAGTACGGGAACGCTCTCATTGCATTTCCTGAAAATTGACAAACAAAAGTGTCAGTTTTCGGTTTTTGGAAGAACAATAGTGATTGTACGGTTATCCTGAGCGGTGATAAATTATCGCCACAAAAATATTCGACCTTCATAGCAAAATTACGCAAAAAATATGTTGCTTGCCGCGCACATTTGAAACTATTTACTCGCACCACACCATTTGACACTTTTCAGTATTTTTCAGTAGCTCAGACCCTACTGAATTTTACTGAGAGAGGGGAAATTTTCAGTTTTCAGTAAAACGGAGTACGGGAACAGCTTCATTGCAATTAATCGCGATTAATTGTAATTAATGGTGGTCCGGGAACAGACCTAATGAGTAGCTAAAAAATTACTACCATCCCCTTCAATGTAAATCTTATGGGCATGTCTACTCCATTTCTACTAACTCATTGTTCGTCATACAGATACTTCGCCTCTCCTGATCCTTCGCCTCTCCTGATCCCTCTGTCCTCACAGATTGTTCGTGTTTAAGACCCATTTCTCATCCAGTCTCTTCTTAATCTAAGCCACTTGTCAAATATGGAGTTTAAGTGTTGCATGTCGAAAACATATTGAAAGTCAGCGCTGATAATTGTTTTTAAGAAACTCGTAGTGCGTATAAGTGCTGTTAAATCTGCCGAATCAAGTCGCGAAGGTGAAGTATCGTAGATGCCTGCTAGTCAAGAAGCCTGGTCTTGTTTCCCAAGAGGTTCAGAAATTTTTTTGGGAAAAAAGTACCGTAATCGAGCAAGTTTTTAAATGTCATTCATTGTATACCATTTGTGGATTCATATTTCGTTATGGGCAGCTGCGTTTGTCCCTTATCTGCCACAGCACAGGCAGAATGTTATAAATACATAAAAGCAAGCATTCTTGCTATCTTAACATACATAATTGAAACTCTCCATAAGCAGAATTACAGTATGCCTCACGCATTCGTGCAAAGATCTGAAGAAAATTTCTCAAAAGTTGAAAAATCTAAAATTTTATAAGCTAATTTTTCCATCAATTGTTTACCGTCAATATTAATTAAATAGTTGACTTTTTTTTTACATTTCTGTTTCGTGCAAGAGATATTGTAGTTTTAATTGCTTTCGTGACAAGTCTCTTAATCAAATCGATGTTTTGCATTGATGGCTGATGGCTCTACATGTGATAATGGATAGTATATTAGCATTGAATGTCATTAATTTAGTACTGATTTCCAAAAACCATATTAATTTTTAAAGCTGCTATGATTTATGCAGTGCTGAGCGGAATTGTGCGCAAAAACGTTTTTGAATTATGTTTTCATTGCAAAAGCGTTAATTTAATAACGCCTTGAACCTAATATACCAATCCAATATTTTACTTACAGGAAAAATTTTGTGTTTGTTACAAAACATCTGAGTAATGTTGAAAGTGTGCGTTAAGTAGAACTTATGTTGGTGGATAGTACAGGAAACATTATTGCCATTGAGGTAAGCTTTATTTTTTACATTATATTCAATGTGGTGTTGAACAAAGGACGAATTTTCTAAGTGAAGTGAAAATAAGTCAAGGCTCTTTCATTTCTAATTTTCATGTCATATTTTCAATTGAATGCCAAATTTTTAATTTAGAGTTCAGTTCTTTCCTCTACAAGCGAGATATAATTTCAGCTTATAATTAATTGAGTCAAAATAATAAGCATGGAATCAAAAACGAACGAATATGGGGTGGCGATGGTTGTGGTTAGAAATGGGCCATACTAGGTATACTTTGTAAGAGTACAGAAGCATACCTCACTCAGGAAAATGATATCATCCAAACACCTTTGAACCAAAGATAACTAACCGGGAAACCAGAACTGCTAGAAATCTATCTCTTGCAATTCCAAAAACGGATAGATTAAAGATGGATCCAATACAGCAGGCTATCGCATATTACAATTCATTACCGAACTCGGTCAAATTAGTGAAAAACAGAGTTCAAGGTATACTTGAAATCTCACATCAAAAACATCAATCCTTAATGAAGAAGTTACCAGAGGTTTTTGTAGATTTTTCTCTGAACACATGTCAATGAGGACAAACATATAACCTGGAGTATGAAGTGTAATTAAATTAATAATAATTGTATCTTCTCATATACCAATTTTCAATTGTCTGGGAAGTACTAAGACGATATGTTTGACGATACGTTGATGCACACGGACCGTGCATACTGATTGAGTGATGGAGAGAGTGGAAGGAAAGAGGAAAAAAATAACCTAAACTTAGTGCAAGAATGTTCCTTTGCAACCAAAATTTTGCAGATGCTTGGAATCGAGCTGACAAAAAGCTGTATTATTTTTACTGCCACCCAAAACGAAGGTTGCTGTTCCGATTTGAGCTCAGTTTTCTCTTCTTGGCTTATTATTGACGGGAGAAAGCAAATTGCTTGTTTCTGCCGAATCTGCAATATTCGCGTTTTGACGGATAAAAAAAAAAAAAATTGTGGGCGTTATAAAGATTTAAAAAATAAGTTTATGCTAGTAGCAGTGCATTCTGTTGTCTAACGCAGAAACTTTTGCTATCTTATATTTACTTTTTATATTTACAACAGCGATTTTATATATAGAAATATTTTCAATATTGTTTTACATTACAGGCATCCATAAGATTATCGACTGCAGAGCTCAGAGCAATGGCACTAAAGCAGCAACAGCAAATTGACTCTCAACATCAATTACTTACGGCTAAAGAGCAAAGACTGAGATTTTTGAAATTTCACGACATGCGATCTTTATCATCGTTTGCGGGGGAAGAAAAACTAAGAAAACTACGTGAACGCGTCGAAACTCAGGAAAAGAAACTAAGACAATTGAGATCACTTCGCGGGCAAACTGATTTACAAAAATCATACAATGGTACATTAAGTAAGTTGAAGAATTCATGCTTGGCAGTTTTATCGTATGAATCCAAATAGCGGTTCTTATTATTATTCGACGTAATCACCTTTCTTTGCAGATAATGATTTGGATTCAATTCGGGCTTTATTCACAGAGAAAGAAAAGGAACTTACACTTGCTGTAGCCAAAGTCGAAGCGCTAACCAGGCAATTAGAGGATCTTAGACAGGATCGCAAAAGCTATTCACGCCTCATATCTCCTTCGCCCTCACCTATTAATGCACAAAAAGTCCCACCTTCTATTCGAGAACTAGAAAAGGCGCGAAGGGAATTATCGGTGAGTAGTATTTCTCGTTTGAAACATCCAATCGCTTGATAGCAATGACAAAAGGAAAAGATCGTAATATTAGCATGCGTTTTAATATAATTGCCTCTCTTATCGGGAAATGTCGCTGAGCGTGTAGTGTTTGGCAATTTATCGCATTTTTTTAATGATAAAATGTTTTGATATTTCCTGCCCTCGCATAAATAACAATTGAGAGTATTTGTTATTTTCGTTTATTATATAATTATTTTTACTATTATATCGGACATTCTTGTAATTAGGATAAGATGCTTTTTAGATTAAAATAAAGTAGCCATGGACTGACTGCAGCTAAGCAAACACGCTTAGGCAGTGACAGTTAATAAATATGATTAATTTTCAGCAAATTCACTTCTTCATAACAAACATATGGTTCATTTTTCATTATAGCTTCGCCACCAACTATCTCTTCAGCAAAATGCTTGTTTACATCTGCAAAGAGAAACGCTTCAACAGAGGCAAGCAGAGTTGAAATCGGTGGACCAACGTATATTTGAATTACAATTGCGACTACAACGGAGAAAAGCTTCAAATTTAATCTATGTCAGTAAACCGAAGAGTGAGATATTTTCTTTGCATAGTCAGCTGCAATCAGCTGCTACCCCCCAAAGCATGAACACTAAAGAGGCTCACACAAACAATTTCAATAATCGGCCATCACGGGATGCCTACTACACTCCTAAAGGTAATATAGCAGCAATAGAACCATTTGTTCACACCCCACAAGATTGTACTAGCAATAATAATTTCACGGAATATGACGATGAAAAGATCGAAAATAGAAACCTGTTTTCAGAAAGAGGCTGGGGATGTAAGAAAATCAAATTGAATTCAGTTACAGTAGATACTTTTGCGAAAAGTGAAGCGAAAAAAATCGTCAATGAAAATCTAGAAAAGAATGCTAACATTTTGAGTGGGGTGGAACATTTCAATAATGAAGAATTGCATAAAACCTCCGTGAATAATTCTGAACGCAATGAGTGTGATTCTGTAAAAGTAGAAAAAACACAAAATGAAAGAGGCATTGAGCTGCCCAATATAGCAGTGTGGCAAAATGCAAATGCAAAACACAACAATGAAGTTTATTCTGTAAAAGAAGAATCTCAGAGTTATGAAATACGCGATAATTTACCAGTTTCTAATCTCGTAAGTCTTGATGGTAATCATCGGAAGCCTATTAATAGTGTAGCTCCTACACCATCAAGTCAACCACTCGCTGAAGGGATCGTAGCCGAATTCATGACGTCGAATATTTTTCTTTCAAGCAGCACCGAAAAGCCCATACTTCCACCAAAACCAAATAGATCTATAAATTTTTCGGAAGGGGATTCATTAAATAACGCCATTAAAGCCAGTAGTGATAATCATCTGTCAAAACATGGAGCGGGTGATAAAGGTTTAACAACGGGGACGGACAACTCATGGAAATTTGGAGTATGCTCTGGAATAAATTCTGAAAGCCATCCCATAAAAGCACGTACATTGACAATAAAAAAGCAGCCTCTATCTGAACAGCCAAAACTGAAATCCTTGACAGTTGGAATTAAACCATTTCAACACATTTCCAAGCAAACGGATTCAGCAGAAACACAGTTGTGCACTGAGAAAGACTATAAAAATGCCAAAACTATAATTAATGAACAAATCAATAGTAAACAATTATATAAAGAAATACAACCAACAACTACATGTCCACCTCATGAAAATGCGTCAGAAGAATGTAAAAAGAATAGCGATTCGGAAATAAGTAGTATCGACAAGGGAAAATTATCTAGAAAAGTTAGTTTTGACCCTTTGGCACTACTGCTGGATGCTAGTTTGGAAGGCGAACTTGAGTTAGTAAAAAAAACTGCAAAACAAGTGTCGAATCCCAGTGCAGCAAATGACGAAGGCATAACTGCTCTACACAATGCTATCTGTGCCGGTCATTTCGAAATTGTGAAGTAAGAAACGATTTTATGCTCAAAAATTAATACATAGTTAACAAATTGTAACGTAGGTTCCTGGTAGAATTCGGCTGTGATGTAAATGCTCAAGATTCGGATGGTTGGACACCACTACATTGTGCAGCTAGTTGCAACAACTTGGCCATGGTTAAATTTCTTGTAGAATCTGGCGCGTGTTTGTTCGCAAGCACGCTTTCCGATCAAGAGACTCCTGCCGAAAAATGTGAAGAAGATGAAGAAGGCTTTGACGGTTGTTCTGAATACTTATACAGTATGTACCATAAATTATATAGAAATTATTGTATATTATATAATCACATACCATTTAGATGTACAAGAAAAATTGGGTATACTCAACTGTGGAAAAGTCTATACTGTATTTGGGTATGAAGCTCAGCAATCAGATGAACTGAGCTTTCGAATCAATGACTGTTTGAACATTCTTCGGAAGGGTGATGATGCTGAACGTGATTGGTGGTGGGCGAAAAACATAAATAACGTAGAAGGTTACGTTCCACGCAACTTACTTGGGGTGAGTACTCACAATAATATTACATTTGTAAATACCAATTTACATTTTTTCTCGATTCTAACACCATAAAAATGAGTTATTTTTTTATGGCCTTGTGGACGTAATAATATTTATAATTTTCCTTGTGTTAATTAACCGTCTCTTTCTTTTTGCGGTATATGCTAAGTAGCAATCGGTTTTATTCTGCTGTGTTGTCAATACATATTTTTTAAATGTGTTTAAAGTAAGTTTGCGTAGAAAATCAAGTGGGAAACTAGAAATCATAATCAGTGAGAAAAGAAGATTTATTTGATTCTTTTTGTGTCATGGAGCCATTGAATATAGCCTTAGATTATCTAAGGCTATATTCAAATAATCAACATGTGAGCGAACACCACTTTATAAGGGCTTCTATGTAAACTTCATTTGTAAAGACGAATGAAGGTATGCTTACGATCAACGCACATGATTCCGTTCGCGACCAATGATGGATTGAGTCGTGGTTGCCATTGGTAAGAAAATATATCGTGCATTGGCTCAACAAAAGGGGTAACGATTGATTATATGGCCAATATCTGCTCGAGCATATGACAAACAAAGCTCTTCCCCTCAACGCTTTCTGTAAAATCATGTGAACACTATTCGCTTCTACAAAGCATAGGCTTATCGAAGGCTAGGTGCCAATTCGTGTTTCCGTTAGTTTGTACTGCAGGAGTATTTTATTGCTCGACAAAATCTAAATGATACTAATTTTTCAATATTTGTTGCGTATCTACATTGTAATTAAAAAAATAATTCAAAATTGAACTTTCTAATTTACCGTATTTTCGAGAAAAACGCATAATTTTTTCATATTAACATATTAAATTTATTTCAGCTATATCCTCGAGTAAATCCAGGTCGTTTGCAGTCAATGTTTCAATGATTGAATATACGTACGCTACAACTCTATTTTATTTGAATATTTACAAGTAATATGACAAGTAATATGTAGACATCAGTGGTTGAATGTTTGTGCAATTACTGATAATTTTACTGAAATCATATGCTAAAGTGTATAGCGCAAATATTTTGAATATTTCATCTTTGTAGCAGATTTTTCTCAGTTCTCATCAGTTCGCAAATGAACGTAAAGTAAGAGTTTAAACATCCAAAAATTTATTTAACCGGAATATGAACTTTCAAATTATTGCTACAATAGATTATTTAGATGCATTTAAATTTCTTTGAACAGAACCATTTGCAATGTTTACTTGTAGGCAGGAATCACTTTTCGAAAAAAATCAAACTAAAGACCAATTCTTCCTTTAAGCCTAATACTGTGGTTGACGGAACGAAAAGCAGTGAAAACACTTGTGCGAAATCAAACGAAATAAAGTTTTGCATGTCGGCACCAGAGCTAGTAGAAACTACCACTTATGCCATTTAAAAAGTATGATACAGCTGAATTTGTGTGATTTCATTTCAATTTATCAGTATCACCACAAGTATCCTAGCACTTTCACTAAAGGTTTTCAAAGAGAATTCAAAGAGAATTCGGAGAATTCAGACAAACATATGGCGAAGGTACCAGGATCATCGTCGGTTTCGAAATCAATTTGTACATTGAAACGTTGATCGTTCAATTCAAATGCGAAGCCGATAATATCAGTAAAATTGATCGTTTTTCAGTAGTTTTAATTGATATTTGACATATCTACTTGTGTCATGTGTTATATATTCAGAAGCACTATTTGAGCATCAGAGTTTCCTAGTGTTTGTGGACGTAAAATATGCATTATTTGCTCATAATCCGGTCGGTTTTGACACTTGCTTAAGCTCCCAGACTCATATTTGGTTAGGGCTGTAATATTGAAAAGCAGATTTGATATTTCGTTTCGTTCAGCGCTAAACATAGTACAGGGCTTAAAAATAAATAAAAATCTACTGAATTTTTAGACATCAGAATTTTTTAAGCTCGGACTTTGCTAAAATCTAACAATTAAGAGCACAATTATTTAAGTTAATATAATATAATAAATGAAACTCTTCAATGGTCTAGGCTTAAAATATTGCAAGCTCACAAAAAATCAAAATGAATAAACGAGATTCAAAACGCGCCGTGTAGTTTAATGAAATTAGTTACGTATTTGTCTGTTATCTATAACAAAAATCTACCTTCTATTTGGAAATGAGCACTAATCCATCCTATACTGAAAACAAGATATACATCATCTGTAAACAAATTTTCAATGTATTTCTTTTCTTCTATCTTGTTTACCCGTTTGGGAGATACCTTAATGATACTATCATGGATAAATTTAGACATCTAATCGTTAAAAAGCAATTAAGTATTTAGGTGCTATTATACATTATTGTGACAGAATTTTTTAAACTGGTAGATATTGAAAATTGTGCATTTTTAACGCGGTTTTAGATACATCACGCGAATTCAATTTAGATGTACAGTAGTTGTGTAATAATGACTCAGATAACGGTAGTGAGATGGTTGTAAAAAAATACTTTTTCAGGTCAAACATTTCAGCATCATTCGTACCTATCATGCCATCCAATGGGGTTTCATTAAAGTATTTTCAGAATTCTACAGAATACCCGTTTTCTGGAATCTTTAATTTGTTGAACACAAATTGACAGTTTAACTGTCAAAGCGAGTAGACGTTGTGGCCAGCAGCTGTTGCTTTCCGATTGAAAAGCAGACTGAACAGTTTTTTCGTTCATTTTTGAATTTGTCGTGTGTGATTTGGAGGTGGTTCTCCTGTTCCTGTGGATATTGAACCTTGGTGATATCTTTCCATTTAGTGTTAATTTATTCTTGAAAAATTTCGCAAACATTAACTGTTTTTCTTTCCTGTTAAAATTTCTTGTATGACTGTTGGTGTATTTTTGAACGAGTGTTTTTTCGGTTTGATTGGTGTGTGTCTGCGATAAGTTATCGATAGTTTTTCAGCTGCAGCGAAAGTGAGTGCTGCCAATCATGAGCAGCGGCACTAATTGTGGCAAGTGCCGAAGAGTGGTGAAGGACGACCACCAAAGCATAGCTTGCGAGGGCTTTTGCGGCGATAGGTGGTTTCATATCACCTGCATTGGTATCTCCACCCAGGATTATAATAACATCGCACAATTGGGTGACTTGGTAAAGTGGTTCTGCAGTAAATGCAATGCTGCCTTAAAAACAAGCCGTGAAGATAAAATTATATCACAAATTGAATCAACTCACCGGCTAGTAAAGAAAATAGAAGAAAAGCTTGAAAATATTCAGGTTGATGCCTTTAAAGAACCAAAAAAGCCATCATATGCGGACATGCTAAGACAACCAAGTGAGCCAAAGCCCAAAAAATTCAATAGAGGCATCGTAATCAAACCAAGGAAAGAGCAGGATCCTGGGAAAACCATACAAGATTTAAAAGAAAGAATAAAACCATGCGCATTGAAAACTCCGGTTGAGTATACTAAGCCACTCCGAAGTGGGGGCATAATAATTAAAACAAATTCACTGGAGAACTCGGAAATTTTATTAAAAGAAATAAATGAGAAAATGTCAAACAAATACAGTGCAGAAATTACTAAGAGGAAGCTTCCACGACTAGTGATCAAGGGTCTTCAAAGAAAATACACAACGGACGAGCTAAAAGATGAGATAAAAAACTTAAATCATTCAATTAATTTGGATGATGTATTTGAGGTTGTGCACACGAGACAAATAAAAAAATCTGGTAAATGGATAGCATTTGTTGAAGTCGGGGGAAGGCTATTTGATCGAATAGTTAACCAGTACATCAACATTGATTTTGGGACACATTTTGTCATCGAGGACCATAACATCATGAGATGCTACAAATGCCAGGGATTTAATCACAAAGCATCAAATTGTAAAAAAAACGACATCTGCGCTAAGTGTGCTGGTAGCCACCAGACAAATGCTTGCACGGTTGCAGAATTAAAATGCATAAACTGCTCCCAAAAAAGGAATAACAACGTTAAACATCGAGCGGATAGTTATGAATGCCCTGAATACAAAAAGATGATTGCAATTAATGAACATAAAATAGATTATAGTTTTTAATCCACTTCAAAATTAATCAAAGTAAATTATTAAAAATATTGTACGCCAATATAAGGAGCATTCGAAACAAATCTGATGATCTAAACGTCTATCTAGCTACAAATGACATCAGTGTAGTTATTCTAAATGAAATATGGATATATCCAAATGAAGAGCATTTATATACACCAAACGGGTATACCAGCTATTTCTGCTGCAGAAACGTGGGCCGTGGAGGAGGTACAGCAATATTTGTAAAGTCAAGCATAGGATCAAGACTTATCACATCTTCTGAAATGTTCAACACAATCATAGTGGAACTTCAACTGGACCGGGAGAAGATTAAAATTGGCACTTTCTACAAAGCCCCATTCGAGGACAATAATTGCTTCCTAGATTACATCGATCAGCTTTACTCATCAAATGAAAAGATTATAACAATTGCCGACACCAACATCGATCTTCTGTCTTCGTCAAATGTTAAAAAAGCCTATGAAGATGTCATAACATCCAACAATGCAGTACAAATAAATTCGATCAGGCCGACGCGCGTTACTGAGACCTCAAAAACCTTACTTGACCATATTGTTGTAAGAAGTTCAGACCTGACGGAACGAGTTTCTTATAATGATGATGAATGGCCAGACTTAGACCATAAGGTACTGAATATCTTGATCAAGACCTGCCTTAAAGAAAAGTTGCCTCCGAAGAAAGTAACGATCAGCACTGTCAACAAAATCGAATTCGTGAAGTATGTGACGCAAGAGTTGAGCAGCAATCCGCATGTAGATATTGAAGAACTAATAAGAATCCTATCTGAAGCGAAAATCAAAGCAACATCTAGGAAGCAGGTAAGGGTTCGCAATGAATCGTGGATCTCTAAAAGCGTTATTGACGTATCCAGACTCAAACGAAAAGCCTATAAAAAGTGGAAAGCAGATCCCAACTGTGTGATGAAACGACAAAACTACCAGCATCTAAAAAACCAGTCAAATCGATTAGTAAAGGAAGAGAAAAAGAAATTTTACGCTAAAAGATTCGAAGCTTCATGCGGAAATAGCGCTAAATACTGGAAAATAGTAAATGAACTGGCTAAAACACAAAAAGGCACTTCTCGGACCGCAACATGCATCAAGGAATTACAGATGGATGGATCATTGATTTCCTCTAGTGAGGCAATTGCGGATCACTTAAATAAATATTTTGCAGCGATTGGGTCAGATATCACGCAACATTTTCCTCAAATATCTGAACAACACCATTTTTCAAACCCAAGTCAAACATCTAACATACATTTGAGACCAACAATACCTAGTGAAGTGGCAGAAATAATCGACAATTTAAAAAACGGCGTGTCACCAGGTATCGATAACATAACATCAGAAGACATCAAAATGCTTAAGCAGCAAATAACGAAGATTTTAGTGAAAATCATCAACAGCCACTTACAAGCCGGTACATTCCCGGCATGTCTTAAATTGTCGAGATTAACACCAATTTTTAAAGGAGGTGACCCTACCAATCCTTCAAATTATCGTCCAATAGCAGTCACCAGTGTGCTAAGCAAAGTGTTTGAAAGAGTCATAAATGCTCGAATGATTGATTACATCAAAGAAACATCAATTTTGGCTCCAATGCAGTATGGTTTTCAGGAACACAGCAGTACTATTGCGGCTACGCTTGACGCGGTTCAGTTCATAAATCAATCGCTGGATAAAGGTAACTACGTGGCAGCAATTTTCGTCGACCTAAAAAAGGCCTTTGATACCATTGACCACGAGATTTTGTTTCTGCGACTGGAAGAGTATGGGATTTGCATGAAATTTAAAGCTGTTATTAAAAACTACCTTTTGGATAGAAGAATAGTGACAAAACAAGGAAGCTTCACCAGTCAGGAATGTTCTGTAAACAAGGGTATTCCACAGGGATCTATCTTAGGACCTTTACTTTTCCTTATTTATGTGAACAACGTACAAGATCTCAGGCTTTCTGGTAAGATAGTTTTGTTTGCTGACGATACACTCCTGTTATATGCTGGAAAAGATGAGACAGCCATCCAAAGTACAGTAAATATGGATTTGGATAAATACTTGAGATGGCTGCGCCAGAGCAAACTCGTTATAAATGTCCACAAAACTAAATACATTATGTTCCAACAAAAAAATAAACGTCCTATTAATCCATGCATTCAAATTGATGGAGTTCAACTGGAGAAGGTCGAATCGATAAAATACCTGGGATTGATTTTGGATGAAAAGATGTCCTGGACCCATCACATCAACTACATCAGGAAAAAAATTGCACCATTTATCGCAACACTAAGAAGACATGATTTCCTGGAAAAAGGCACTCAACTTCTAATTTTAAATGCGTTTATCTTATCTACTGTGAAATATGGAGCAGTCCTGTGGAGTCAAACATCTAAGCATAACATCGAGCTAATTGGGAGACTTGTCACTAAGGCGATAAAGATTATATTTAGGTTGCCGACCTTAACACCAACGGTCGATGTGTACACTCGATCAGGGTTGTTGAGCATCCAACAGATTATTAATCTTGAAAGAGGCAAAATAATTTACCAAATTATCAATAACGGACTAAAATGGCCAGATATTCCTCGAACTGTTGGAGAGTTGACTAGCAGAGAAACAAGATCAGCCAGCAACCTTTTAGTTTGCAAACCAAGAACGGATAGATTAAAGCTAGATCCAATACAACAGGCTATAGGCTTCTACAATACATTGCCAGATCCGTTAAAGAACTCAACCAATATCATGAGATTCAAAGAAAACTTAAAATTACACATAAAAAGTAACAACGCACAATGACAAATAACACCAGAGTTTTTTCTATACTTTTCTCTGGACACAAGTCAATGAAGACAATAATAAGTTAATAAAAGTGAGTCTATATTATTGATAAGAATTATGCTATCCCTTATACCAACAAATTAGTTGCCTGGGAAGCACTATGAAAAATTTACTGGAGGGTAAAGATGGTGCACATGGACTGTGCACGCTGATAGAGTGATGGAGAGAGTGGAAGGAAGGAGGGGAAAAAAAAAAAAAAAAAAAAAAAAAAATTGCATTTAGGTAAATAAATTACAAAGAAGCTTACTATACTATAGGCTGAACTATAATGTAATTAAGGGAGCTTAAATAGACACAAGTAAATGTTACAATACATGGAAGCAATTGGTTTAGCCATAATGTACTTCCCAGTCGATTTCGTTAAGTTTTATTCAATTTAGGCCACTTGAGTGAACTACGAATGGAGTCGTACCTCACGCAACTCAAATTCGACATCGTCTATAGTAAAATTATTTGCAGTTCGAACTGCCGAATTCAAACGTATAGACCGCGATTGGCCTCGTATGACAAATTTTAAAAGTAACCTTTTGTTGAAATGTCCAAATTTATATGCTAGAAGTAAAAAATAGATGGGATCTAATTTGTTACCACTAGAACAGAGCTGACAGTGTTACTTAAATAGAGTATTTTCAATACCACTTACCAGCAACAATATTTCTCGAATTTTGCCATTAATTTTTTATAAGGAATACAAATACACTTAACATTTTGACAAGCTTTATTTTTTTTAGCTTGAATTTAGGATCTAGGGCTCTTCCAATATAAGTTATTTTGATTTTCACATGAAATGCATTTATTTTATTTATAAGCGCAGAGTTTGAGGTATCGAAACTATCCATCCGATGAATGAACTTCTCGAAATTGTTTTTTTTGCATTGTTTTCGCAAAATTACTATATTTTCAAGTAATTCTGAAATAATTTTAATAGTGTAGTGCTTATCATTTCTTAGACATTTTTCTTATTTCGTTTATTAGGCTATTATCAGACACTAAGTGTAAAATGTATTCGTCGGATAGTCCTGGGGATTCGGTATGCAATAGCTACATGATATTGTTGATATTATTATATACACATACTTGTGATAGAAAATGTAGGCAACTTCTAACACTTGTATGAACGTTTTTTGCGTTTGAATATTTAGGAACTGCATGCATACTACAGAATACCAAAGATTATTTTAAAAACATACGTATGGATTCATACGTTATATATATTCATATTTTTACTTAACTTACTACCACAAATAATTACACAGAACGCTCATAGTATACTTTATAGTATAAAGTTTTAGACCTCCACATACTAAATGAATTATCGAATTTTAGTAAATATACACCGGGAGCTGGATAAATATGCGATCCCACGTAAACCTCCTTATGGCATTCTCTACGGTACACCGGAATTATCACCGATATCGGATTGCGAGAAGTAGAACAGTACGCAGCTGCTTCAAAATTTTCGCTTTCCAATAAATCATTACCTAGGAACAAAAAAAAAATCAATCAGGAACATTCTATTTACAATCCTAGAAGATTATTTAGTTATATAATATTATACAGAAATATTATCGTGCAACTGCTTTATAACAAATACTTTTTGCCGAAGAGAAAAAGTCAATACCTTCCAACAAATCGTCATACATGTCCTCATTTTCTTCGCTGTCACTTATATGCACAGTGACTTCATTCGTTGAGGGTTCGCACCATTCAAACAAAAGCCCGAAACCAACGTCATAGTCGTCTGTTGAAAATTCCCACAGTAAACTATTACCATTTTCATGCGTTGGAACTCGAACCTGAAAAATGTAAGGATCTTATTTAAAATTCAATGCACACATAATTTGGCGCGTACAATCTAATGTAAAACTGACGAGATTCATATGAAAGATTATTAATGTGTAGGTAAATTTCGAAACCAACTTTACTGATATTGTTTTAGATTAAACTAAGTCTAAGAAATTACATTTCACTTACCGTAACAATTTCACCGTGCTCAATGCTAAGAATACCATGGCCGGTAGATTGTGCCACTTGCGATTTGAAGACGTTTACGTCCGGCCTTGTCCACATCTTAGCAGGAAGTATTAAATGATTCTTGTCTAATGAAGCATCGGGACAGCTGTCAATTGTATTGGATACTTCATTAACATATTCCTCGAGCTTATGCATATTTGTGTTTTTTGGAATATTGCACCCCACTTGTTCACATTCAAGATCGTTACTATCAGATAGTTTTGCGCATATTTGTCGCATATATTGATGAAAGTGTTCGTATTGCAGCTGTCGTATAAGAACGGATTGTTTTTCCGGATTACGAGGATATTGACTTTCCGCATATTCCTGAAAGCTAAAAGTGAGATAATTCGCAAGTGGCAACTTCTAGGCATACCTTAAATTGATAAAACGTCTCTTGGTTTAATATATCCTGGAATTTTCTTTTTTGAAGTTCTGCATTGTGTTGTGCATTTGCTTCGAAATTTTCCGATTCAGATATCGTCGCAACCGGTTCAGGAGGGGTTATTAACCGTTCCAACTTATTTCGTTTAACAGCTTCTAGAAACGGTTCGAATGCTGGACAAATACTGAGCAGGAGTTGGACGAATTCTCGCATCGCTTGTTTTTGACTCATATCGCCTAGTAGCTGCCAAGCTTTCATTCTATCCCTTCCAATCACGTCTAGAGCGCCTAGCTGGAAATCGTTTTCAGGCACAAAAGATCCGCAAGAGGCTTGTTTCGCAAAAGCCAACATCTTGATGTTATCATCATAGGTAATCGGAGTCACCTTCCCAGCTTGTTCTATTAAGGAAAACATTACAAATTAGCATGCACATGCGAATCCAGTGAATACCTCTATAGAATTTATATGCAATACGATATATTTCTTTTAACTGCAAGTCACTTGATTCCGATATGTTAGTTCTGAGGGGTGGCCCCTTTGCATTGCTTTCCATATCTTGGACTAGGAGAGAGGTGAAAGGATAGATAATGCCCCCGATGTACAGGTTTTTAAATACAATGATTATATTATAATATGACAATTGCAGAATATGATTAGTATTTGGCAGAATAAAGACATTTGGATAGGAAACGTCTATTTCAAATGCTTGGAGGGGGAACGTCACTTTTATGAGTCATGAACAGTGAGATAGTAGAAATGGAGTGGACATGCCCAAAAGATTTACATTGAAGGGGATGGTAGTAATTTTTTGTCTACTCATTGTCAAATCGGGTCAAATACAAGTAGTTCCCCTCCAATTTGACAATGAGAGCGAAATGGCGTAAAGGCAGCTTTAACATGCTTTGTGCGCGAGAGGATTGAAGGGGCTAATGGTGGAAAATTATACCGTCCGTGTCCAGGGGCTGCATGAATACAGTAGAAACCAGTGAGGTAGTAGAAATAAGGTCTGTTCCCGTACTACGATTAATTGCGATTAATCGCGATTAATTGCAATGAAGCTGTTCCCGTACTCCGTTTTACTGAAAACTGAAAATTTCCCCTCTTTCAGTAAATTCAGTAGATTCTGAGCTACTGAAATATACTGAAAAGTGTCAAATGGTGTGGTGCGAGTAAATAGTTTCAAATGTGCGCGGCAAGCAACATATTTTTTGCGTAATTGTGCTATGAAGGTCGAATATTTTTGTGGCGATAATTTATCACCGCTTCGGATAACCTTACAATCACTATTGTTCTTCCAAAAATCGAAAACTGACACTTTTGTTTGTCACTTTTCAGGAAATGCAATGAGAGCGTTCCCGTACTTTCATGAATTTCCCCCACCACATGATTCAGTAAAATTCAGGAAAATTCAGTTACTGAAAGTACGGGAACAGACCTATAGAGTGGACATGTCCATAAGATTTACTTTGAGGGGATGGAAGTAATTTTTTAGCAGGTCTGTTCCCGTACCACGATTAATTGCGATTAATCGCGATTAATTGCAATGAAGCTGTTCCCGTACTCCGTTTTACTGAAAACTGAAAATTTCTCCTCTTTCAGTAATTTCAGTAGGGTCTGAGCTACTGAAAAATACTGAAAAGTGTCAAACGGAGTAAATATTTTCGAATGTGCGCGGCAAGCAACATATTTTTTGCGTAATGTTGCTATGAAGGTCGAATATTTTTTTGGCGATAATTTATTACCGCTTAGGATGACTTTATAATCACTATTGTTCTCCCAAAAACCGAAAACGGACACTTTCGGTTGTAAATTTTCAGGAAATACAATGAGAGCGTTCCCGTACTTTTCATAAAATTCCCCACCACATGATTCAGGAAAATTCAGTAAAATTAAGTTACTGAAAGTACGGGAACAGACTTATTATTAATATGCTTTGTGCGCGAGAGGTTTCGATCCTCTCGCGAACAAAGCATGTTAAAGCTGCCTCTCCGCCATTTCTCGTTTGAAGGGGAACTATTTGGATTGTTCAATGTAATCACCTTCAATGTAAATCTTATGGGCATGTCCACTCCATTTCTACTACATATGTATTTCCCACAAATGTATTTCCCACATAAAGCATAGTACTGAGTTCGATTTCACGTGAAATTTTCATACAAAATTTCACGTGAAATAGGTTTCGGTGAAAATTTAGCTTGAAAATAAGCAAGTTTGGTACTGTGTTCTTAGCATGAAAAGTTGCTTTGAAGTTGCTTTCGCTTTGAAAACATAGATGGCACTGAAACATGTTGTCAATCATTTCACGCCAATTTAGTTTGTGCAGTTCATTCTTTCGAGCGAAAAAGTGACATTTAGTGTTTCAATTTGAAAATTGAGCAGTGCAAATGACTTTCCAATGAGAAAATCGATCGAAAAATGAAATTCTTGACATTTTATCCGTCAAGAATGAGCAGTGTCTCTGCTTTTCTCCGTTGTCAAAATTTTCGCTCGAAAGAATGACCAGATAATGGAGACATGTCAAAATTTCACGTGAAATCGAACTCAGTACCAGCCTTAAGATGTGCGGCGACTACATATCTAAACACCGCCATAAAATTTCTCTATGTGCATATCCTTGATTATTTTATCAATTGCGATATTATGCCCATATTCGCGTATCGTCCATCAGTTTTACTTCTACGCTGTATGTACACAGGAACTTTGGTAAACTTAGAGGAATAAAGACCAAGCTTGGGAATCTAGAAAAGGACAGTAGGTGTTGGCAGTATGTCAATTTACGAAACGGTTTTGCAGGAAAAGTCTCCTATTATTTTGGAGATTGGTCATGCGTATACCAAGTATGTAACTCTTAAAATTATTCCTCGATATCCTTTGCTGCATGCATAGTTTGTCATCTTGTGATAGCAAGTATTGGGCGTAATTTATTGGAATACAGTTGAATGTTCTCCCAAGGGTATGCCATTGTTGTGTGCTTATATTTAATCGGAAAGAATATAAACCAAAACAAGCTATTCATATTTCAACTCCTCTTGCTGCCGGAAAACTTTTCCTCTCTCAAGCCTAGCTCCAGGTTCTGGGTGGCCATGGACTTTAAGCAGTTACCACTATTTATTCATTCCTTGAACCTTCGAATACATGACGGCCTTATGTGGGCGATGTCAAATTCATCCTGGCTCGAGTATCTTCAAATGGTATTCCATGGCTGTAGCGGCGGCTGCAATGTCTTTGGAAAATTATACCGCTGAGTCCTAAAACACCCAAACCAAAATTAATAACATTGACAATATTTTCAAAAATCAAGGCAGCTTTTGATTTGGATGTGATTCTATCCCACTAGAAGTCATAAAATACCACCTATATACAAATATTAGACTTTTATAAATTAGCCTATATAAGTATGCCCACGAAGCTAACGATTTTCTTGATAAATAAAATCTTACCAAGTATAGTCTCTCAAGGTGCTTCACAAATAATTTCAGCGAATGATTCCACTTCAAGATTACATACAGTACACAACAATGAACATATTAAACGAATCAGGTGCTTTATTGAAAATAAAGGGAAGATCTCTAAGTAAATATGCTGCACAAGAGACAATCTAAAACTATAAAATGAACAAAATATTTCAAAAACTTAGTAATTTACTATGATTATAACACCTAACATAATCCAAAGAGCCGACATAGATGGCTGACACAACTAAACATGAACCAAACAAAAACTCGTGTTAAGAGATATGGATGAGAGGGCAAAATATAATTCTATTTGTTTGTCATAATTTATATTCATATTTAGGGCTGGGTTTTCGTTAGAACCACATCCTCGTGTTATTACCCATAGTCCTCGCTTTAGTCAACTGGTAAACAGTGATCTCCGTGATAATCGAGAAAATGATTGCAAAATACTCGCCGAATTCCTGCAAGAAATATTTTTTGAGTAAGTTTTTAAATGGATTTGATTTATTCGTAGTGTAATATTATTGTTTTTACCTTCGCCAGGCATCTGCTCATAAGTCCGAAGGAAAGAAAAATTGTTTTAGTTGAAAACATATTCTGTCCAACTGGAATGCGGGAACTGTGCGCACTGACACTTTTCCGTCATTTCGAAGTGTCATCAATATGCTTCCTTCCGAGCCATTTGGCTGTGACAGTAACGCTTGGTTTAGCGACTTCTTTAGTCATCGATCTGGGTTATGTAGAAACCATCGTTGTACCCATTTATTCAGGTGTGCAGGTTATCAATGCCATAAGAGCTCAATCGTATGGTGCCCGAGCTATTCAAAATGAAATCCGTAATAAGCTCGTTAAAAGTGGAGTAAATATCGGTGTACTTACGGAAAGTATCGTAGAGGATATTATGGGTAAGGATTTATTTTATTACATTCTTTTTTCCCTCAATTCATCATCGTTCTTTTGTTTTATATCACTTATCTTTAACCATGTATTTATAAAGCAATTTATATTTAGTTGAATTTATTGAAACCTCGGAAGATATTAAAATGTACCGAAAGAAATCACTGGGAGCTCAGGAGAATAAAATATTTTTGGAGGTTGAGTTATAAGATCATAAGAAAACTCACCGAGACCCATTAACTGACTCATAAACCAACTTTACCCGATGCTCGTATGCTTTCGCATGAACGTTGGCTGATGCCTGCAAGTCAGGAAGCTAGGAGTTTTTTCCTGCTAGAGGCTGAAAACCCCGCAGGAAAAAAACCAATTTTGACCATGATCGGCAACCTACTGTAAAATGCTGTAGCCTATTGTATCAGATATATTTTTGAACTATCTTTTCGGACAACAGAAAGACTACCAGCTGGCATGGTTTTCTAGCTAGTTATCTCCTCAACAGCGCAACGAACGCATTGGTTGTGTTCTATATCGTAGATAATTTCCTTAATGAGAATTAAATACAAATACATGAAATATTCAGCACATGATCTGAAGAGTCAAGTTTCACGTGAATACACAAATCGTAGATACTAGTGGTGGGCGTTTCTGTTGTTTTCAAAAAACGAAAACGAACTGTTTTTTTTTTAAAACAACTGTTTTTTTTAACTGTTTGAAAAAAACAGTTTGAATTAACGAAAAGGAACCAATTTTATGCTGTACGACAATATATATATATATTTGAAATTTAGTTCAAATAAGAAACATCGTTCATAGTTTGAATAATCTTCAATTAGTTCAGTGCAATGGATTTTTACGTATCAGGTTCCTAATACATATTTTATGTATTATGTCTTCCTGTCATCAACGTAAACATTCATTGCTGCTTCCAAACTGAATTGATACTTGTAAGCTACCTATTTTGCATTATATTATCTACTTGATCAACCGTAAAATCATACATACTGTACGTAGTCGTAAAGAACCAACACACATGGTCGTATGCCATATGAAAGAAATCAAACCAACTGTTACTACAATAAAGAAGAGTTCCAAATCATTTCATGATACATTTGTCGTAAAAATAATAAAAAAATATATACTATTATTAATTTTTCTGTTGGTCAGTCTTTTCAAGCATTGCCATTCAAAAACATGATCATTTTTTTAGATATCAGACGAGTTCTTCTATCACTTATCAGGTTCCCTGCCTTGGGAAAAATCCTTTCGCATGGAACGGATGTCGCAACGATGTTACACTTTGTTCTGAATATTTCAGACAAATTTGGATACAACTGCCGATGTTTTTTTCACCAGCGCAACGGACAGCTATGCATGCCTTTTTCATCAAGACGTGGTATATCGTGTTTGAAATAACGGTTCACTTCTTTCTCAGCCCTTGTTTTTGAATCCGTCTGCCGTCGGTTTTTTATCTGCCACTATCTTGTTTAACACACACCATGTAAAGGATCAGATTGAATTGCCGCGGAAGTAGACGGTCCTTCAACATTAAACATGCACCCACTAGGGGGCAACCTCTTCCGTAAGGCTGGACATTACCTCCCGCGGTTTCGTTAATTTTACAACCCCAGTAGGGTTGGAGACACCCTCCTGGCGACCTCCAGTCAAGAAGAGGGCCTCAGCACACCCAGAGACCCCAACTGGTGATCCAAATAGTATCTCAACCTTTTCCTCCTTGGCACTTTTAGTGCTACTTTTAGTTTTTCCGGTGGATTTCATTTTGGCGTATCTTCGAAACTAGGCCGCTTTTTCCCAGACTTGTATGGAAATTTCGCCCGAAACAGCTCAGAATGGTCCCCGAATTCATGCTAGACAAAAAAAAAATTTTAGAAAAAATTGACGGTTTTGCTCAAATTCTCCTATAAAATTTTTTTTTTGCCCTTCAAATATCACTATTGTACTCCCCGACCGCTTTCAAACATTGAAAGCGCCGTAAAAGTTTGCCAAACTATGGCCAAAAAACCCCTTACTCCCCTACAAAACCGAAATTTTTGTATCACAGCAATAGGTCTTGGCCCGTTATGTCCCAAACCACTCTAACCCAAAATTGGCCGATTTTATCAGATTTGCCCTAAAAACGTTTTGAATATTT
Source organism: Nemotelus pantherinus (assembly GCA_963978885.1). Taxonomy (NCBI): domain Eukaryota; kingdom Metazoa; phylum Arthropoda; class Insecta; order Diptera; family Stratiomyidae; genus Nemotelus; species Nemotelus pantherinus. The sequence continues at coordinate 238,427,752 of OZ022263.1, forward strand.
AAATAAAATACTTGCAAGTACGAAAATATGGTTTTCCCCAGCTAAACAGTTTTCCACTGCCAAACAGTTCGTTTTAACAAACGAAAAACGATTCGTTTAAAAAAACGAAAAACGATGAAAAACGGTTCGTTTTAAAAAAACGAAAAACGATTCGTTTTAAAAAAAACAGTTCGTTTTAAAAAAACGATTCGTTTTAGAAAAACAATTGGTTTTAGAAATACTATTCGTTGCAGAAAAATGGTTCATTTTAGAAATGCTGTTCGTTTTAGAAAAAAAATTCGTTTTAGAAAAACTGTTTGTCGCTATTTGGAAAAACTGTTCATTCGATTTTTGCAGCCAAACGTTTTTTCAAACTGTTTGGCGTTTTTGAGCCCATCACTAGTAGATACCACAATTACCTGCCAGGGGTGTGTTCAATGTGAATGCTAGCTGCTCTGAAATCATAGCCTCACTTTACCCATTGTCAAGATTCAACGAGCACAAACGAGTAAAATTTTCATAAAATGTTCAAAAAGTTTAACTTATTCGCGACTTTTGACGCCATGTCTGTGAAAAAGTGGATGAGTTAAAGAAAAACGTTAAACATTAGATGATACGCGGATCAGCATACTCGGTATCTTGCTCCTCGCACTCGCGTCCTAAAAACTCAAGGTGAGTTGCGCTGGGTAGGAGCCTACTTTAACTTGAGTTGAAGTGTTTAAAAGCCTGTATAGCTTATGATAGCACTATTTTCATATTTATTGTTCATCTCTTTTATCACCAAAGTGGGAAAACTGCTTTCCATTTCCTTTCTTATCAAAAATTACTTTTGAACAATATGCAAGCTCCATACATGTATTTTATCTTAGCTACTTTCGTACTATAATCCAGACTGCGAGCAGCAATTAGCCGCTACCATAGCAGCTATTCTGACATCTTGGACAGTCTTGGACAACTACTTTGTGCCATTGGACAGCCAGAGTAGCTAAAATAGTAGCTATAGCAAGAATCTTTAACGCACTCCACATGTCCCAACGAGTTGCTTCCGTTCTGGCAAGCTTTGAGAAGTTTGTGAGAAAAACTTCCTTAAGGTCGTAGCCTAGCTCTACTCTCAAAGCGCAATCGTTCGCGCTCGCAATTAAGACCCAAACACGAGCATATTACTTAAGACTACCGATTCACTGCTGGTATTGATATCATGGTATCGTCCATACTATGCTAATATCAGCTCGGCAAAGCGGTACATAAGGGGTACCTACGCCGCTGAACGGTATTGATACCATGAGAATTTTACCCGGTATATCGAAGATTTTATTGCCAGTGATGAGTGTAGCAATTAAACTTTCCAATACAGATCATTGACAAATGTCACTTAATGGTTTTATTTTCAAAGTGTCTCTTGTTTCGATATGAATTAGAAAAAGAGGACAACTTTATCAAGCAAATTTAACAAAAATACATGTTCGTCTGAATTCCGTTTCACTTTTGATTCTACACTCAATTTGACAGTTTTCACTTTTGACAGGTGATGTCACACAATACCATGTAGGCTCAATGTATCACCCTCCCTAGTTATCGATACCGTGATATCCATACCCTGGTACCAATACCAGCAGTGTATCATTAGTCTAAGGGAGTTCAATCTAACAAATATATTCAAACATACTATTCTCATTCTTTATTTCTCCGATTTCACTTGTTTTTTCTTTTCTTTGTCATCTTGAGTTTTATAAATATGTACTTAAAATTCATTTAAGCCAATTTTGAATTTTTAGTTTTAATCTAATTGTCTAAATCTATTAATCTATTGTCAGCTTCTTGACAGATGGAGACTTTATGTCTTTAAAGTATTATCTACGATTAAATGCTCTCTGTGCTATATTCTTAATAAACTAAAAATCTATATAATTATGCCTACGTGCAATGAAGCATTGTAAATGTTGCGATTTCTTGCAGTTCGCGCATGTTTTGTGACGAGCAGAGAACGAGTAAACTCGCGACACAATAAAACCTTATCTTTATTGTGCCCAGATATGACATATCCGATCGACGGAACACAATCCATTGTAATACCGGGAAAAGTTCGGGAAACGGCAATGGAATTACTTTTCTTAAATGATGTTGAAAAATCGGGTCTACAGTTTTTATTGATTGACGCAGTTCTAGCCTGTCCGATTGATATGAGAAAAACTCTTTTAGAAAATATTGTAGTGATCGGTGGAACATCCATGGTAAAAGGGTTAGTAACTCGATTGAATGCAGAAGTTTTGTCCTTATTGCATTTAAAAGAATACAATAGCAAAATATCCTCGTCAGATATTAAATTCCATAAATTGATAACAAGACCAAATTGTGCAGCTTGGCTAGGTGGATCAATATACGGCGCAACAGACTTCGTCAATCCAAGATCTTTATCTAAAGAGACATATTCACGACAGGGCAAGGTGTCGGATTGGTGTTGTCTTGATTCCAACAATGAGCGCATTTTACAAAGCAATACTAAATATCCCAACTGAAAATGTGCATGGATTAATAGCTGTTGGAAATAAAGATAATTTTGAAAACCGGTTGTCTCATTGAGATTTTGACAGGTTACGGATCAGGTCCAGGTATTTGTTGCTTAAACGACACAAGCAATATACTTATATCTTGGTAGAAAAAAAAACAGTTTTTTCTTTCTACGCCATGGTGTGTTATGCATTTTATATTTTCGGGTGCCGTTCGTAGGCAACTTCGCTATAATTCAAAATAAAAGCTTTCCATTGTACTTTCAACAATTTATTATAATGCATATTATTATAAATTATAACGCAACAAAAATTGAATGAAAAAAATCATTTAATGGGAAGCGATGCACTCTTTTTATTTTTAACCAAATTAATAGGTTTGATTCCTTAATGCATTAATTATAAATATTTGCAAAACTCCAATGTTTTGTATCAAAACAAAATTAAAAACATCAAATTCAGAGCTTAGACGAAAGTCTATTTCATTTTTTTAGCTTCAGGTTCATCTTCGGCGTTGAATATAGGTTTAGGCTGGGTTTTAGCATAAGCCGGCGCAATCCAGTAGGGGTTTTCTGCGGCTTCCTTGGCATACTTCAATATCGCCTCTCGAGGATTCTGAAAAAAAATAATTTATATTAAAAAGATAAAAGCCTAAGATTTGGGAAATAGAGGCACAAATGCAAAAGGTTCAAATAGAAGGATAGATTTCAATTGTGTACGTATTATTGTAAACGAGTTAACAGCCCATAAAAATATCCCATTTACATTTTGATAGAAGTTATTGAAAATCTCTTCCCAAAATTTGTGTCGCATTTCTACTGAATCCAGGTGATAAAGATTCTTACCTGATCATCATTGACTCGCTTACTTAGTCCTAAGTTTCGGATAACATAAGAGCTTAGTGTGCCTCCTGATGATGCGACTCGTCCTCCTTGTCCGCTGGTAATTGGCAAATCCGGACGTTTAGATTTAATTGGATCCATTCGATCCTTCTCGATTTTTTTCCGATTGGACTTTGTTTTTTCTTGTCTAAACATTGGTAGAGCATGCGGCGTGATAATTTGAGAAGCACTTACAATCTCAGATTGCCTCCTTTTTTTATACATTTTATTCGAACTTAAAATGACTCCACGTGTACTGATATTTTCATCATAAAAGCATTTAATAATGCCATTTGCAGATGCTATGAAGATTTGATTAAGTTTCGGATGCCAAACTATTTTAATGATATGTGAATCACTAGCGGCGATGGAGTTAACAAGTTGCAAAGTCTTAATGTCGTAAAAATGCAAATTATACATGTTATTTGTCGATAGTGGGCCACCAGTAATAATCATTGAATCATTTGGACTGTAGATTTATGTATCGTCAAACTGTGAAAATTATTATTTTTAAATATGTACCTGAAACAACAGTCTGCTGTATCATAGTGCCCACTTAAATCTTCCCATACACTTAACGGTTTTTTCGATTGCCTAAGATCCCATAATTTGAGGGTTCCATCCAAACAACGTGATCCCATATACGCACCTGTACACAAAGAAATAGATAAAAAGATAGTCATATTATATTATTAATTAATCGCCTTAAAAAACTATTTACAAAGACACAAAGAATGCCTGCCTTATATTCAAGAGCTCAATTTAACAAAATTGCAGGACCATTGGTTTGCATCGATAGATGTAAGAAACATGTCTAAATCAAACGAAACATGGCCGTTTGTAAGAATCAATGCGTTGCAACAAAGATAAAATAACCTTATTCTGACTTAGCTATTTGATCTAAAAAGAAGATTTGAAAATATCTTTATAGTATATGTTTATAAATTTGTATAGGTCAAAGATGACTACATATTGCTGAGGAAAATTGAGGTGAGAAACTATGCGTAGTAAAATGTAGAGTCGCATCCACTTCCCTTCTTAAATCTCTTGACCGCAAACACCCTATCACAACTGTTTTAAGACCAAAAGTAAACTGTTGATGCCACCAATCTGCGGCACACAAGGCCTAAAATAAAACTGCAGATAAAGCTAAAGCATTGCCGGAATCCCTGAACATCTCATCCGAGAACAACCTAGAGAATGAATAATACATCGAACGAGCGGCCTTATCAGTTTTGAATCCCGAGAGGTAGAACCGTTAAGGTCTGTTGATCTTGAGGAATTGAAGATCTTAGTGAGCGGACTGATTTGCTTGCCTCTCCTACCGACAACAACTATAAACGATAACGGACATAACGCTATACTCCGTCTGAGGAGGTATCCCTATGCATGGCAAGCAGCCATCATTATCGTTTTACTCGAAACCTCGTAAAAACTTAACATTTCCCCCAGAACTGGAAACCAATCAGCCTCCTGTCAACAATAGCTAAATTGGCCGAACGCAATCTCCTTTCTCGCTTGAGCAAAAAAGTCTTCCGAGAACAATATTTTCCCGGAAGAGAGGCCACTAGCAAGGGGGGTCCAACACATCCGAACAGGGCTTAACCATACAAAATCGACCGTGCTAGGCATGTTCGACAAAGCGAAGGGCTTCGACAAAGTCTGGCATGCAGGACTAATTTTTAAAATGCACGAGTTTCGAATACCCCTCCATCTTATACAAATAAGTGAACATTTTCTCAAGGACAGAAAATTCTGTGTCAGAATTGACAAACGCACATCACGCGGAAGAGGAGACAGACACCACGAAAACTGACAGTGAACGGTCGAGCAACGGATGGCCAAGTACGTAGGACTCAATTTTGGCGATCAACTATCTTGGAAGGCACAATAGACTCTTCCTAGTCCTTTTCACTCTCATAAAATCCCAAAGACTAATCAAAATCACTAGCTAATGCAAACAATTTACACACAAACCAAACTAGTACCTATGTAGCCAAAATGCATACCTAAGCGCAAACTAAAGCTGGTCAATAGACTATCGAGTATTTGAAGGTGATACAGGAGGTGGAGAAGTATGGGGAAAGCTTTCAGAATTACTCAATCATCATTTTATCGGTGAAAATGGGCTTGAATACATGATAAGTATGATGGCAGTAGATGCAGGGTATGCGACACAAGCAGCGCTACCTACCTTAACCAGCTCTCGATATAGACGCGAAAACGCACCTATTATTAAAGATGCTTCTACCGCACACCTAATCTCGATAATTAATGATCATATGGAAAGAGGAACATTTTCTGAAATTTAAAAAAACCCTCTTAGTGATCCTGTTTTTCTATTTACATAATGACCCTAGTAATAAAATACCAACCTCTTTAGTCACGTTTTCATACTTTGAGGAGTGGTAAATAACAGGCTGCTGAATGTATTTACCGAAACAGTAGGTCTTTATTTTGCCTGTTCATGAACTTTTCCCTGCAATTCATTTCGCACCATTAGGCTATGTCTTCGCCCGACTTAACTCTATTCAGCAATTCAAACATCAGATAGATTTGTATGCTAGAAATTCCCGAATCAAAGTACGTATTTACAATTCGGAATCATACCGTAAATCTTGCCAATTGCCGTACTCACTACGTCAATGAAGAGAATTCTAATTATTTTACGATTTTCAAACAGAGTTTAGCACATCTTTCATTTTCATCGTAAATGTTGGAGAATTTTGCGACGCTCTATTTACATAAAAAATTTATTATCATACTTGCCCGAAATTTTGATTTCACGCCAAAATTCCAGAATTTATCAGTACGAAAAATTGACTTACCACAATATGAAAACCGAAGACAACTTATGTCTTTTTTATTTTCGTGAGCATTTCGTATCAACACTGCTGCGTTCACAAATGATTTTCTTGTGTCCCACATTTGTAGAGATCCATCCAAGCAGCCGCTTGCAATTAAACTCGCATCGTTGTTATAAACACATGCTGTTGGTGCAACTTTCAAACCAGTTTGTGTTCGAGTCTTAATTATTGCTTTGTGTTGTTTCATTTTCCTAGTTTCCCACAGCCGTATAGTACAGTCCAACGAACAAGTCAGAAATTCTTCCCTTTCAAAAGGATGCCAAGCACCCTCAGTCAATTGAGCTACGTGACCTTTAGTTTTTGACATATCTGTTATGTACTGATCCCCTTTCACACATTCAGCCTTCTCTAGCCCATCTCTGTCCAACATTTTTGCCTGTGAATTTCCCGATATAACGAGAATTCTATCGCCACTTATTGAATAGTGGAGACCTGTGAAAATATCGATATTTTCATTCGATTCCAAATTATATGAAAATTATCAGTGTTACAATTAGAAATACAAACCTCTTACGGGATATGCATCACAAGGTTTAAGTGTACGGAAACTTTTGAATGTTGAGTCCATCCCCGCAAAATCCCAAAAACACATTTCATAATTAATTGAGCCAGACACCATTCGAGCTCCAGAAGGATCGATTGCTAATGCCAATATCGGTTTTTTTCCGTGTTGCAGTTCTACGCTATTTTTAGACGGGATGCCTGAGAAATTTCCCACCTCATCTTCATCTTCAGATGTCGAATCTTCGTTACTAACGGATTGTTGAGTTTGTGGCGAGTGCTGGCTACTGCTATTCACATTTTCATTTGCGGGAGAACTGGTTGGGTAATCGGCTTTTTTATCTAGTAAAACTTGGCTTAATTGTTCCTGGAAAAATTGAAAGTTATAAAGCTTTACAAAGGTGGTGTATGAGCAAAACAACATTTGAACACTAAGAAAGCTATGCAATATGCAATAGAAACGAGCAAAAGGTAAAGCGCTCAGTCAAGTTTCTACAGTGCAAAAAGAACGTTGCTTCTTGTTGTAGTTTATTTATTGCTCCCAGAAGAAGGAAAACATAACGCAGAGAGCAAGGAAGCTATTCCTAATCAGATTTCATTCAATTTTAATGGAATCGTCCATTGCAAAGTGTGGAGTCTGGAATTATCAATGGACCAACAAGTTCTCAGCAGGACTCAGTTTTCCAAGCGATCTGTGGTTGCGGATTGGCGAGTGCACAATTTTCTGTACAGTGAACAATAAATTCAGGAATTTACCCCTATGCGAAAGCATCAGTGGATTAGTTCAAGGCAAATTACATAAATGTTGTTGTGAATCTATCCAGATGCACTGAATTCTGATCATTTCAAAGAATTTAGAGGTATTTAACGTCTTTAATTTAGCAGTGGAAGCACAAGGTATCGTATACCTTCTATCTTAGAATGAGTGCGCAGTGTTCCTAAACAATAGAGATCGATGACTGCGCCTTAAATGAAAGGACTTACAACAAAATTTTCTTCATAGCGACCGTTCATGATTAAGTGTACAGTGTTAAGTGTAAGGGATCAGTTTAATGTAACAAATTAATTAGAAATGTAATAAACTAAATACCAAATTTTCAGACTCCAAATTGTTTTTAAAATACCGTATGCCATAGTATACCATACTTACATTTATATCGAAGATCCTGGCCTTCCTGTCATGTTTCGGCTCCGAATAATTTAAGTTACTAGCTTGTGCAACTTTATCAGAGGATTGCAAAATCTCACTACTGGTAACTTTTTTAAAACCTTCAAAAATATGAAGGCTAGTATATGTGTTTACAAATATAAAATATGTAGGCTAAACTATACGTTTACAAATAGTGAAATAAACTGTGCGTTAAATATACCTTCTGTTGGAATAATTAAATCTTTTGTAACTTCTAGGTTTATTTTTCCAAATTTAATCTTCCGAGCTTCCATTCTCAAGCCCTATTATTGCTCTCCCTTGTTACTCGCTACCTGCCATAAGAACGCTCACACTTTAACAGTTCTCTGACGACTTCGATGAAGGACCAGTGAGGTAGTAGAAATGGAGTGGACATGCCCATAAGATTTACATTGAAGGGGATGGTATGGTAGTAATTTTTTAGCTACTCATTGTCAAATCCAAGTAGTTCCCCTCCAATTTGACAATGAGTGCTAGGCATTTTTAACAAGCTTTGTGCGCGAGAGGATTGAAGGGGCTAATGGTGGAAAGTTATACCGTCCGTGCCCACTCCGTTTCTACTATCTCACTGGGTGCAAGTCAGGGATAGATGCAAAGCAGTGGTTTCACTCTGGGCCAGTCCATTATCTTACCTCCATTAGGACAACTCACGTCACCTTAGATTTAATAGAAATGGCTTGAGTAGCCTAGTGGGTAGAGCACTGGCTTCTTGCGTGTGGGGTCCCTGGTTCGAATCCAGGTTCGGACGAGGGTCCGCGCACCAAGCTTTGAGTTCACCTAGCTCTGATTAGGTACCTGATTTAAATCAGGGGTAAAGTGAGTCGTGGAACTAATCACTCTACACTCGTATCCACAATGATTAATAAAATTGTAATGAAGCTCTCTACCAGCTTCAACCCCTAGACCCGTACAAGGGTTGTCGTGGGATTGCTTTACTTTACTTTTTACGAAACAGCCTATCCTATAGAAGACCGGCTGTCATGCAGAATGTTGTCACAGTAGGTGGTCAAAGTGTTGCGAAAAATACATACAGTCTTTCTTATGGGACGTCTGTGGGAAAACGCAAATTGTACGGGTTTCGTCAAAGTGAGTGAATTGAAGATAAAGTGAGATCTGCGGAACAGTTGTAGTGAAAAGTGAAAACAAAAATTAAATGCGGTACATGCGATCAGTGAGGTAGTAGAAGTGGAGATGACATCGACGGTATAAATTTCCACCATTAGCCCAATGCCTCCTAGAAGTACGGGCCGTAATGCAGAATAATGACGTCAGAGTTTGCGGGAACAATGTCGAGAAAAACACACGTAGTCTTATGGGACGTCTGCGGGAAAATATTAATTGTACAGGTTGTGTTAAAGTGAGTGACATAAAAATCAAGTGAGATCTGCCGAACAGTACTAGTGAACAGTTAAAACACAAATTAATGCGGTGCGTGCGGTATAAGTTGAAAAATTTGCTACGAAATGTTTATCGGTTGTTGTTAGGTTATGTGATGTTATATGTTGATTCACTGTCGATACAATTGATTGACACAAAATGCAACTTATTACCAAATATGATTACTACTACGCATCCACGCACAAAAAACTAACGTTTTACTCATATTTTAGCTAAAAAACCGCAAGTGAAATCTCCGTGTACATTGGCACTGCCTCGTGGAAATGTCAAAACTCCCCAAATAACTGACGTCATAGCTAAATCGATTACGTAGCATGACGGCCCGTACTTCTAGGAGGCATTGATTAGCCCCTTCGATTCTCTCGTACAAAAAGCATGTCACAGCAGCCATTCCGTTCAATGTCAAATTGGAGGGGAACTGCTTGAATTTGACCAGATTTGAAATTTAGCGGAAAAAATTTCTAACATCCCCTTCAATGTAAATCTTATGGGCATGTCCATTCCATTTCTACTACCTCACTGCGTGCGATAGAGTGGAAAGATCGCTATGAAATGTGCATAAATTGCTATTAGGTTATGTGATGTTTCAGTGTCGATTTACTGCCGCATTAAATTGATTTAGAATTAGCTGCATATGTTTAATATACTGGTTCTTTTATATGAATAGTCCAGTTGACATTAATGCGGCTGTTTCCTGGTCATCGTCAGTTACAGTAAATCGAACAAATTTGTGAATGTTCTGTGTACGTATTAAGTATGTGAAGTTTGTTTACAAATTGTGCAACACAGTATGAGGGATAATCTTAGTCAAAATCATAGTTATGACTAATTATTATTTTTACAACGAATCCACGCCAAATCCACAAGGATGACAGCGAAAATACTGTGTTTACATATGCGAAACATGGGGCTGATTCACAAAAGCTTGACATCCCATCAGCCATTCAGATCGCTGGTCTGCGACAGAAGATATGTCGCAGGTGAAGAAAATCCGGTAAAACTCGACTTAATGGTCCGGTCGGGGATTTCATTACCAGAGGACGGATCGGCGATAGCAAGAGTCAAGAATTGAAGAGGTAAAAAACAAAATCACAAAAGAAAACAACGGGGAAAAACACTAACAACAAATTAGTCCCCGAACACAAATACACTAATCAGCTTATCGATAAAGTACTGTAATGGCAAGGAAGAACTCGTAGCCGTAACGCATAAATAAGTATTTGATGTATTAATATATATTTAATTTATAAATATATTTCTACACATTTATAAATCGTTATTATAAACCTATTCACTTAAGGTTAAGATTTTGTTGATGCATTCTGCTTTCAACTTTTTATTTATAGTTACCGGCTGATCTCAAAGCCATTATGGGAGGACATGTGCATTTAATGTTGGCTTTTTTTACATGCTCTATCAGTGATATTCCAATACTACTTTTAGCATGAACATTTACATCTTCCAGTCTTTGGAAGCAGTTTTCACTCTTTCGAATTTTTTCAATACCGTTCCATGCAATCATAATTCCATTATCTGGGCATAAATGTTTTAGAGCTCTAAAAGTTTTGAAACCATAATATGAGCCTAACTGTGAGCAAGATTTAAAAATGAAATCATTAGCAGCTACACCACCCGCGATAACAATAGATCGATCGTTAACATTCGATAACAGTCCCTCTTGAAGGCAATATAAAATTCCTCGATTCAGTCGATGACAAAGATGTCTAGTTACCGCCACTAAAAAGCTGTGACACAGTTCTTTGTGGGACTCGATTACTTCGTCAGGTTTTGTTCCTGCAAAAGATAAATCTTTACATTGATTTCTCTATAAAAAAAGATCCGCCGGACCATTTTCTACTTCGATGTTTTTTAATGTGTGCTGGAAATTATTTTTCAGGCCAGCAAAACTAAACTGGCAGTCTCTATATCGCGCCAAAGGCAGTGGATAGGATAATTTATAGCTATTTTTATAGTGTACGCTATTTCTCGCCGCTAATTCTATCGCCTGACCTCCACTTAAATTAGCATATTCTGGTAGATGGTGCAACTTTAGCCTTCTTGAAAATTTATCAAATGCCTCACCAGGAGCATCATCAATAGTTTCTCCAAGTAGAAGAAAATTGTCCACATCTTTTACGAAAACCAATTGACAATGGCCTCCACTTATTAGTAAGCATATGAATGGAAATTCAATATTATCGCTGTATCTGACCATGAGTGCGTGCGCTTGCATATGATGAACTGGAATTAATGGTTTCGAATATTTTTTGCAGAGGTGTTTAGCATACCGCACACCGATTGGCAAACTCATTGGTAAACCTAAATGGAAAAATTGGGTTGTTTTAATTGAGCTTGTTTTTATTTGGCTTTGTAGGAAGCAGGTTTAAATAGTTACTTGATATTTAAGTTAATTCTCTTTATGTCGCCTCCACACTGTGGGCCATCATGTGGCCCATTGTGTAGACGGGCGATGGCTTGCAGTGGCCGACAATGGCAAAGCATGGAAATGGCGATGGCTGAGGAGGGCTTTCGGAGCGGTTTTTCACACACATTAAAGCGGGCCACCATGTGCAACCGAAAAATCATGACTGGGCCATCTAGTGCTCCAGTGTGTGGAGGTAACCTTATGATGGTGGCTATCATTGCGACCATTGCAGTGGCCGATGATGGCCCACAGTGAGGAGGCAGCATTAGACATATGCCTACCAGGTCGGTTAGTGACGGCTATTGCATCGATGTCTGCGATTGAAATGCCCGAGTTGTGTATGCAATTCTGCATGGCAGTTTCGATGTTAGCTCGATGGAAACCTTGAGCAACTGGTGGAAGTATCCCCCCGAATCTATAAAATATGAAGCTGTTAGAGAAATATATTGCAAGAATGGCTTAAACACCTTACGTGAGCACTAAGCTGTGATATACACTTCTCGCCAACGACACGCGTTTCGCCGTTACTACGAACGATACCAAACGCTGTATCATCGCAGGATGTTTCAATCCCCAATACTGTTAATGTGCGAACAGACTTCCATAACGAATTTTTTGATAAAGTTCTCGTTCCTAAATGCAAGCACCCACGCATCATTTTCAACTAATTTGAAGTTTTACAACCCGGAGTTCAACCTTTTGACAAGTAGCCCAGAGTGCACACACATAGGAGTATACATTTGATGAAAGGTAATTAAAGCTAGAGTTACAATCAATGCAACCAACATTTGTTGCACAACAAAATGAGTTTGAACCCATGAGAACGTATGAGAGCAGTTACAATGATGCAACACAACTTTGTTGCGCAGCAGAGTTTGCTCATATCTCAAACTTGGCATGGCAACAACATTTTTGAAAATATCCAATTCCACCTGTTCCTATGGGAGTCCGGGAAATGGGAAATGTCATATGCAAATGACAATCAAAATTTGTTTTTCTTTTGCTCATTTTTGCTCTGCAATATACGCTGCCGCTTTTAAAGGATCAAATACTCACTGATATCACTTTCCGAGACTGTAAATGATCCATATTATTGAACAACAATTTCGTTAATATAGCCAGTGACAGATGACAGTAAATGTTGTGTTGCATTGATTGTAACTCGTTCCACCAACAAAACTTGGCAGCGAATGTTGGTTGCATTGATTGTAACTCAAGCTCCCGTACTTTCAGTAACTGAATTTTACTGAATTTTCCTGAATCATGTGGTCATGAAAAGTACGGGATCGCTCTCATTGTATTTCCTGAAAATTGACAACCGAAAGTGTCAGTTTTCGGTTTTTGGGAGAACAATAGTGATTATAAAGTCATCCTAAGCGGTAATAAATAATCGCCACAAAAATATTCGACCTTCATAGCAACATTACGCAAAAAATATGTGGCTTGCCCCGCACATTTGAAAATATTTACTCCGTTTGATACTTCAGTATTTTTCAGTAGCTCAGACCCTACTGAAATTTACTGAAAGAGGGGAAATTTTCAGTTTTCAGTAAAATGGAGTACGGGAACAGTTTCATTGCAATTAATCGCGATTAATCGCAATTAATCGTAATACGGGAGCAGGCCTTAAGTCTTCGCCGTTACTACGAACGATATATAATTATTTATAGCTGATTATACGGACCAAAATTCCAGTGAACTGGCCCGAGATTGTATTGCTGATCAGCCTGGAAAATTGGAAGAAATCGCATGGAACAGAAAGAGGTGCAAGATAAGACAAAGTGTATAGAATGATAAGTGGGCGAACCCTTTTCCAGAAATAACACTTTGACCTTGAAATTGCGCTTCCATTTAGGCAATGCATTATCGGTCAAAGCAACCTGAGAGTGTGCTCATATTTTTTGCGAGACTGAGCCGTATGTGAGCAACGAAAAATCTAGCCTGAGTATGTAGTTGTCGAATCTTATCTTGCACCTCTTTCTGTTCCATGCGAGTTCTTCCAATTTTCCAGGCTGATCAACAATACAATCTGTAAGTGAGTGTAAAGTGAAAAACATTGAAATAAAATTAAATGTTGGTAAAGCAAAAGATAATTGTCGATTGTTCTGAACTTAGCAAAGAAAGTCAACTACATGATACCAAATTAAAAATTGGGCGCCATGCATTTGCCCCCACTCAAACGACAAAAACTCTAATTACCTACGCCTTAGTCATTTTATGATAGTCTTTGCATTATTTGTTTGCATGCGATTTTTGCCCTGTTGGCTTTACTGATGTTCCTCTCCTCATTAGTTCTCTACTCTCATGTTAAAATCCAAGTCTAAAGCATAGTACTGAGTTCGAGTTCACATGAAATTTTGACATTCTTATTGGAAAGGCATTTGCACTGCTCCATTTTCAAATTGAAACACCAAATGTCACTTTTTCGCTCGAAAGAATGAACTGCACAAACTAAATTGGCGTGAAATGATTGGAGACATGTTTCAGTGCCATCTACGTTTTCAACGCGAAAGCAACTTCAAAGCAACTTTTTATGCTAAGAACTTAGTACAACTCTTGCTTATTTTCAAGCTAAATTTTCGCCGAAGCAGATTTCACGTGAAATTTTGTATGAAAATTTCACGTGAAATCGAACTCAGTACTATGCTTAAAGGATTGTACTTCGAAAATTCACTTTCAGTGAATGAATGAAAATTCACATTTGTATTAGAAATTTTAACTGTCGCAAATATTAGGCGCGTTTTTTTGCTCCTCTATCCAGCGGAGAGTAGAGTAGACGCATTGAAAACAACAACACTCCTACACCAGTGAATTCACTAGTACAGAAATTCTATGCGTCATTTGTAGTTCACGTGTTGAAGTGTAGAATGTGCTGATAGAAAAAAGAAAAGCTCATGAGAAGTTGTATTTTTTTCTGTGAGGTGACTTTCGGTTTTCATGGTTATGTTGAATGTTTTGGTAGTTAAGAAATTAGAAAAGGCCCTCATAATGTGTAGAAAGTTAAAAGAATTAATTTTCTGTTAGTTTTTTTTCTATTTTCTATCGATTGTGGTAGTGTATACTCGTTATTTTCTCCCTTTTTTTCAGCTGTTTTGTGGGACCACAGCGAATATAGCAACCTATGTCAGGTTTAGCGAATGCACTGCTGTTTTATACTAGATCGTTGTTTTTCCGGCATAGTTGTACTCTGCACTGCATCGGAGCAAAAAAACGCACCTATTAAATCCTTGGCCACGTATAAGCTGAGACCAGGACAACAATCTAAGATCAATCCAATTCAAGATCACCAAAATTTTCTCTATGAGCATATCCTGTAGTATTACATCGCAGATCTCACAACTGTTTAGCCTGGTGTGGGGTGGGATATTCCTCTTATTTTTCTGATTTTATGTTCTCCTATGTTTTAGTTTTTTACTCTAATAAAATCAATTGTTGCGGTATAATGGTATAACCTATAAACGCGATGGACGATGTAAGTCGGCGTAATACTATTATAGTTTTGAAATAGCTGGTAGTTATATATTTGGACACCTTTTATGTCAACCTTTGATGAATTTCTTCGGCGTGGAGATTCTGTAACGTGCGGACTTTCTGTTCATTGGCCCTTCATTCTCTCTTTTGGGACAGTGCACTCATGCTCAGGGATATCTTCTATTAATTGAATTGCTTCTATCTGTTACCTATGTTGTATCATTGTTTTGAATATGAATTTTTGAATACACAATTCTGCCTCAGTTATTATTTTCAATGCTGCCTATCCTAATCAGCTATTGATCGAGACGCAAAAAAACTCACCTTGCCGTGGTAACTTCCACATTCAGTGTCGTGTAGATTAAACCATGGCCATTAAACACTAAGAATAACACATGCAGTTAAAGGAGAAAGTCTCTATGGGAAGCATATGATCGCATTCTCAATAATAATGTTAATGTCTAAGATTTTTATTGTACAACATATTCCAATTGTTATTTAGTTTCTCGACCACACATTGGAATATACATGTACCCTATTTGGTTAGGCGATTCCCAGTAACATATTGTTGCAAATTTATTACCATAAACACTTTCTTAAATTCATTGACACTGCTTTTTACAAGCAAACACGCCTATATATAAGATAAAGTGCCCAGTAGTGCGCTCAGGTCCAATATTCAGTTTCCTTCATCTTTAATATGTAGCTTGAACTACAGTTTTATGTATAGTTTCATCATTTCTCGCATGGTTATACTTTATAAAATATGTTATGTATTTGTAGGCAATCAAATTGAAAATTGACCAATGCAGCCGAACAGCGGAAGATTTCACAAAAGTGTTCTACACTAGTGTGGATAAAAGACGTCATGTAAGTTATGGTTCGCGTTCACTCTATGTCTATGTTAACGATTTTTACAGCAATTAGGTAAACTGTATATGGACAACGGCATCTTAATTTGGAATGGATTTGGAGTTAGAGGCAAGGATGCGATACAAAAATACTTTTTGGAGTTACCGGCTTCAGAACATCATTTACACGTTCTTGACTGTCAACCAGTATTTGATAAAGCTGTATCTGATCAATTAACCTTTCTGGTGGTGACTGCAGGAATGGTGAAATATTGTGATAGTACGTTTAAAGCTTTCCAGCAAAATTTTATAATATCCGCTCAAGGAGATAAGTGGAAAATTGCTTCTGATTGCTATAGGCTACACGATTCTTTTGGCTCAGTAAAATTGGATTAATTTTCAAGTATTTTTTATGGGTATTTGAAAGATGGTTTCAATTATGAATAACGGATTTTATAAGTATGTCAACTATATAATGATCCACATGGATGTATGGATAAATCCACGTGGATATATGTGTACAAATATAAGTATGCGTAGATTTTGCAGGAAAAAAGTACATTAGACGAGCATTACCCATTTTTATTTACAAATATTTAGAAACAATCGTCTATACATATAAATACTATTCATTCATCCTTGTTTTATTAGAGATAATTGAGAAATGTGCCAACAAGAAATGCAGCTCAAGGCAGAAATTTCAGTGGAAATTTTTGAGCTGAATAAGTTTGAAGAACTTAACTGTATGAAATCTAAAGAAGTTTTCACGAGTTTGTACATAACCAGATTTTAATCTATGATTCATTTCCATGAAATAAGTCAGTCGTTTTCAGAGAATTGTCAATAGCTTGTCTTCGACACGAGTGGATCAACTTTAAGGATCTAAGACAAATCATTAGACATGATCAGCTCATGGTGAACTATCAATACGATTTAAAATAGCAAAAGCTTCAGCAAGATCCTTTAATTCGCCGGTTAGCTGAATGCCTAAGTATCGTGCCCAATCAAAGTCGTTAGCTCCACCGATGGATGTTGGAAAATGCCCATTCAGAATTTCATCAATGTCCAGTAATAGTGAAATCCACCTAGTTTGCTTTGTAACAGAAAGCCCAAGGTGACGAAGCTGTTGACTGAACGCCCCAAGTTTGGAATTGACAGCATCAACCTGCAAATTCGCTTAATTGTTAAATGAAACACTGAAGAACATCCGTACCCAAATTTCGGGATTAAATTCGTCTTCACCAACCATTGACGAGCCGAGCGATGTTAATTAAGTGCTGAACGGAATGTTCACTTTTGTCGCGTCTGTCATTTAGGAAATACATACTGGCCCAATAAAAGCCAACAGCAGTTGGGGCCAATGTGTGTACACCCTGTTGGTGCCAGCTGGTCGTGATTGGTTGAGGTTGGGCTTACTTTCGACCTGATGCCTAGTACTATACTCTTCGCGAAACGAATTCAACGGTATATCCCATACAAAAGAGCTTTACTGACGAATTGAAAAGCTCTTTATGTATGGGATTTGACCGTTGAATTCGTTTCGCGAAGAGTATAGTACTAGGCATGAGTTGGCTTTTGGGCAACAAGATGCACCATTCAAACGGATTTGACAGCCTGGCGAACTTTATGCACATGTTTGCTCTCCAAATTGAAAATCGAGTTGTGCAAATGTCTTTTCAATAACAAAATAGATCGAAAATTGAAATTCTTGACATTTTATCCGTCAAAAATGAGCCGTGTCTCCACTTTTCTCCATTGCTAACATTTTCGCTCGAACGAATGACCAGTAATAGAGACTCGTCAAAATCTAGCTTCACGATTAACGACCGGCACTGAGCTACTGCAATCGACTTTAGTTAAATTTCCTGATAGGATGAACAAATGCCAAGCCAATCGTCTATACTTAGGTTTACATACAACTTAAATCGATCTAAATCCACTTTCAAATTGCATTGTATACGCAGCTATAGTAAATGGATTTTCGACATGGGCATATCCTCTAGTCTTATATCAATTGTTTTCGTGATTCGAGTGACTTGCAATCGGCGGACAGAGTTAACCATTCTGTCGTGTAGTTGTTCAGTCGGTGCAGAAAGTACGGTTTTGTTTTCATAGTCATGGCCTGTACATTGTTGTTTGAAAGGGCTCAAGCGGCATCACTAATTAATCGTGAAGAAGGAATTACGTTACTAAATAAAATTGTACGTGACCAAGAAGTTGCTGAAAATGACGAAGAGCTTATTCGCGTCAAAGAGCTCGGAATTTTACAACTTGGCGAACTCTATAAAGAAGAAAGAAAAGCAAGAGAACTTGCCGATCTGATTGTGGTAACTCGTCCTTTTCTAAGTTTGATTAGCAAGGCAAAGGCAGCTAAATTGGTAAGAACGTTAGTGGATTTGTTTCTTGATCTGGAAGCTGAAACAGGTGTTGAGGTTCAGTTGTGTAAAGAGTGCATTCAATGGGCAAAACAGGAAAAACGAACCTTTTTAAGGCAATCGTTGGAAGCACGATTGATAGCTTTGTATTTTGATACTAAAATGCACTCGGAGGCACTGCAACTTGGCTCTCAATTACTTAAAGAGCTAAAAAAGCTGGATGATAAGAACCTGCTTGTCGAAGTTCAGCTGTTGGAAAGCAAAACGTATCATGCTTTGAGTAATTTGCCGAAGGCGCGTGCCGCACTTACTTCAGCGCGAACAACGGCAAATGCAATTTACTGCCCCCCGAAAGTTCAAGGCGCTCTTGATCTGCAGTCGGGGATACTTCATGCTGCAGACGAAAAGGATTTCAAAACCGCTTACTCGTACTTCTATGAAGCTTTTGAAAGTTTTGATAACATCGAAAGTAATAAGGCATTAACGGCTCTTAAATACATGTTGCTTTGTAAAATTATGCTAAATCAGGCAGATGATGTCAACCAATTAATAAGTGGGAAACTGGTTCGTATAAGTACTTCTATAAACTCATGGTTTCTAGGCTATAACAAAAATTCTAGGCTATAACATACTCTGGACGAGATATTGATGCTATCAAAGCGATTGCGCAGGCGTCTCATAAGCGATCTCTTCAAGATTTCCAGGAAGCGTTGAAGCAATATAAAAAAGAACTTGAAGATGACTGCATCGTAAAAGCACATTTAGGAACTTTATACGATACGATGCTGGAGCAAAATCTTTGTCGAATAATTGAACCTTATTCAAGAGTGCAGGTAAGGTTTGTGTAGAAGTAAAAAAAAAATAATTGGATATTTATTTCATGGGCTTTGTACGATTTACGTTCAACTTAACAATTGAGCATTCATTCATTTCAGGTATCACATGTAGCTCAATCGATTAAACTTCCAATGGCACAAGTAGAAAAAAAATTATCACAGATGATTCTGGATAAAAAGTGTACTGGAATTCTTGATCAAGGTGAAGGTATACTGATTGTTTTTGAAGAATTATCATTCGATCAAACCTATGAACGAGTACTGGAAACGATTCAAAATATGGGAAAAGTGGTGGATACGTTGTACCAAAAAGCGAAAAAACTCTCATAGATGTTACCATGGCTGCAATTGTTCGTCTCTTATCTCCCCTGTGTAGTTCAATAAATCAAAGAACAAATCGATTGTCAAAATGTATGCTGTTAAACCTAGAATATTTTGGAATAAAACAGATGTGAACTAATATGTTGATTAGAAAATTATCTTCAATGAATGATCGATTGGATTTTAAGCTGTAAAAGAATAACTGCTAAAATTAATAATAAAGGTAGATGCGGCTAAACTCGACTAAGATTTTGCCGGTAGATGTCTAGCTAGTATGGTTATGTTTGTTTTTTTCCTCCTCCTAGTAGTATCACTGGGCAAGTGTGCAGCAGTAAAAACTGGATAAAAAATTAGCCGAACCCGATGGCCAGTATCTATTTGGATAAAGCCAACACTGGTTCCTAGTTGGAGAAACCAGTTAAGTATGTTGTCTATTCGTGTATTTGTCGTATTTTGTTTTTTTCAATTTTTGCCTATTTGCCCTTTAGTGGCAAAATTTACCACAAAAGGGCGAATAGGTGGTAGCAGGGGTCAAAAATTGAAAAAAAAAAAACAAACGAGAAAATACTCTTAATCAAAACAAAGGAAAAAGAGCCACAAAACACAAACATACTAGCTACACATCCCAGCGTGCCAAATTCGGAATTGGTTACGACTATTCCGAAAGTGAGCGAAAGAGATAGAAATATAAAAAGCTCTTGAAATGAATACAACTTTTGACTGGGGTATTACTGTTCATTATTTTATGAGAAACATTTGAATATTTTTTAAGAATCTCTTCTGAAGTTTGGAAGAAACAAATTTAAAATCAATCGGAACTCGTTGCGAAAATTTCACTGAGTTCGAACAAATTCCTAACAAAGTGCGAACGAATCTGTGATGGGGAAATTGTTAAGAGTTTGTTAAGAAATACATTAGAATTTGCAACAAATTCCGAACCTAATGCCGTTAATGTTTCATCTAGTAAAATAAGTATTAAAACAGTACTTTAGTCGTACAACTGTTTTTCATGCATAAGTGCAAGTGCCTACAAAGTTTTTTGAAGTTGTGTTGTTTGAGGTGTTAACATTGTCTATTTCAAAGGTTCGTAATGCTATTCAAATTTGTTATTCTCTTGTAACTTCTCCTTTTTGTATGCAGAAACTGCTGTGCGAAAATTTCCTTCAAGAAGACGGGACAAGATCGAAGGTTTTTTTATAGCAGCAAAGACAAGCTTAGCAAACGGGCGAAAAAAATTGTTATTTAAAATTTATAATATGAAATAAAGCAACAAATAAAAAAAAATCTATTGGAATTAAAAATTATAAGTATTTTATTCAATAAATGTTATTAAAATGTATCCAAAAAGTATTGGAAGCATTCTCAAAGAACTATTTGAAACCTGCTCAAAAATCTTCAAAAAATTCGCAAAGAATTCGTAAAGAATTCGAAATGAATTCGTAGAATTCATAAAGAATTCGCAAAGAATTCGTAAAGAATTCACAAAAAATTCACAAGGAATTCCGAAAGAATTCGCAATGAATCTTGAAAAAAAATGAACCATTGTACGAAAGCTTTTCAGGAGCTAAAGATGGTAAAGTTTGAGCACTTTCGGCGTTTTCGTAACGTTTTCCATATACCGGTCTTAAAGAATTCGTAACGAATAAGTTTGAGAATCCGAAACTTTTTCTGAATTCGCTTCAATTTTCTGAAAGAATTCTCAACGAAATGCCGAATTTGGCACACTGGGATCGAACGGCAAAAACGTCTATGTATGGGGTGCACGCTGTCAATCTTAGTCGTAGTCGTTTCTGTCACTTGTATTTGTCATCAGTTTATTTGAGCATATTGGGAATTGTGTGAATTTTTTTAATTTTGCCAACATCCAGCAGCTCAAACGAGCATAATTTTGAAAAAAATTGTCGCAAAATAATCCAAGAATCAGCCCCTGGACACGGACGGTATAACTTTCCACCATTAGCCCCTTCAATCCTCTCGCGCATAAAGCATGTTAAAGCTGCCTTTACGCCATTTCGACCTCATTGTCAAATTGGAGGGGAACTACTTGGATTTGACTCGATTTGACAATGAGTAGCTAAAAAATTACTACCATCCCCTTCAATGTAAATCTTATGGGCATGTCGACTCCATTTCTACTATCTCACTGCCAAGAATTCACTCTTCCAAACGTCATCCTACTCAAACGTCAAAAAGTTGATGGCACACGCACAGTGAGGTAGTAGAAATGGAGTGGACATGCCCATAAGATTTACATTGAAGGGGATGGTAGTAATTTTTTAGCAACTCATTGTCAAATCGAGTCAAATCCAAGTAGTTCCCCTCCAATTTGACAATGAGGTCGAAATGGCGTAAAGGCAGCTTTAACATGCTTTGTGCGCGAGATGGTTGAAGGGGCTAATGGTGGAAAGTTATACCGTCCGTGTCCAGGGGCTGCACACGCAGGGCACACGAACCAACGTACCCGATCCCCCCTATCTAAAAACACGAATTGAGTTGCCCTCAGCCCCAGGACACGGACAGTATAACTTTCCACCATTAGCCCTTTCAATCCTCTCGCGCAGAAAGCATGTTAAAGTTGCCTTTACGCTATTTCGACCTCATTGTCAAATTGGAGGGGAACTACTTGGATTTGACTCGATTTGATTTCTACTATCTCACTGACCATCCCCTTCAATGTAAATCTTATGGGCATGTCCACTCCATTTCTACTACCTCACTGGTTGCCTTGTTGGATTTATTGATATACCACTCCTTATTAGTTTTCTAATCCACGCATATTTCCCATATTTCCTCGCTTCAATTATTAGGACTGTCATTTCATGTAGATTTGAAATCAAGGAGGCAAGGAAATTCCATCCCGGCAGTGTTTTAAATTAACTTTGACGCTCAAATACATTCGTTTAAGATGTTGGGAGAAACGAACTTTTTTGAAGAAACGAGAGGCTTGTTCTCCGATGAAAACTTGTCTATAGCTAGATCTAAGGTTTGTAATCTCATGTTGGATTTCGTGCAAGATCGATTTATTTCTTCTTTATAGGTAGTTCAATGGATAAATGCAATTTCTGCCGAGGAAAACACAGAAAAGTGTAATACGTTGTCCAAAATTCAAGAAATTTTAATCAACACTCATGTGGAGCTATTGGATGAGTTTATGGATAATGTATTATCACTTTCCAAAGACCCAGCACAGGAAGTAAGACGGTCGGTAGTGAATTTTATCGAAAATATTTGGTATGAAGATTGTTTTGCGTTTCTACCATCAAAATAACTTTTTTTTTTCTTGATAGTAAAGTAAATATTAATTTTTTGCCAAGAGTTGTCACAGTAATAGCGATGCTTCTAAGAGACTCTTCGCCGCAAGTTATTAAACGCGTTATTCAGGCTTGCGCTTTTATTTACAAAAACGCGTTAAAGTTTATTTGTTCAACGACACAGATATCGGATGAATATGAGAAGGCATGGAACTCTCTTTGTCTTATAAAGGTGTGTATTCGAAATTAACTGACACCCGTTTATTGCATTATTTTTAAGGGTGAAATATTAGATATGATCGACAGTGTAAATGATGGCATTAGGACAAATGCTGTCAAGTTCCTAGAAGGGATTGTTATCCTCCAAACATACGTCGATGAAGATAGCAGAGAGCGAAGTAAAGATTTCTCACTTGACGATGTTCCCATCACACTCAAGATTGCCAGAAGACGAAAATTAGAGATAGAAGCTTTGTAAGTAAATTATAATAGTATAAGTATATGTAATCATATAATAATTCATAATGCGACGTCCCAGTTCATTCGTCTATACGTTAATATCTGCATAATTTCATGCTTCTCGAGGTGTAGCTAAATATGCTCATTACAAATGAGTGAAAATTAGGGTCTTTGTTGCGAGAGCAAGTTAAGGTAGGTAGCATTGAAAATTAAAACCCTGCCCCCGCTGTCGTTTTCAGTGCTACCAACTCTAACAAGCTCTTGATAGAGGCGCAAAAATATGCAGCTGTTATGTTTACATTTTAGTCGAATAATTCTTCATAAACTCTAGAGCTGTTCATTAGGGATACTTTTCTCTAATTATGTTATGTGTGGTATACGTTATAGTTTACTATAGGTATACTACAACAGGATGAAGAATTTTCAGTGTCAAGGATGTCTGAGAATCGTATCTATCGAACAATATCAAGAAACGCCGTGCTAATAGGAGAAGTAATCTCAATTGACATATTGACGATCGAAAGTAGTAAGTTGAATAGCTCGGAAGAGGGACAGCTGCTCAATATGAGTGTGAACGTTTGAGCTGTAGCAGGAGTAGAATGCTACGAGCTTAACACGAGCATGTACTTGAGGAAATTCGTCTTCTTCATCTCAGAAAATGATGACACATTTCACATTTCGACCGGTTCAGAAGCAATCAAGAATTACTTTTGATTGTAGTCGGTCCCGTCACACGAGAGACTATTGTGGAGGTGATACTGCTGTCCGAGAACACCTGGGCAGCTGGAGATTGAAAACAGAGAAACAGAGGCACACAAATTTATGAAAGCCTGATAAAACGACAGTAGACAAACTGACGCAAAAGCTGTTCCGGTCCTGACTTCGGTGGTCAGCAGGTGACGTTTTTCACATAATACTGTATCGTTCGCTAGAAACGAAAGAAAGTTTTTCGACACCGCTCACATAAACATCTTAGAAGAAAATACCATCAGCTGCCAACATCTTTGATGTATTTTTGTTGCATTTTCCTCGTGCACTCGTGATTCTGAGTTATTTAAATTCGCTGAATTTCATAAACTTAGTTTACTGGATGAATGATATTCGCAAAGCCTTAAAAATAAGTATTACATACTTTAAAATACATACATATTTACTTAAAATTTGCTAATTCTTCAATAAATTGAACATTAAATCTATGTGAAAACACTAAGAACTTATCAAATTTTTCAGGAATATTTTCGACACTCTATTGAAATTTCATGCTGCGGTTCATATATCGTCAGTCAATTTAATAGCTTGTACTGGAACTCTTTGTACAATTGCTAAATCACGAACATCACTGATGAAACCTGTTGTCGAAGCGATGATAAATTTAACATCAAATTTACCACCGACTTTGACCAATTCACAAGTAAACTCTGTGAAAAAACATTTGAAAATGCAACTGTTGAGTTTACTGAAAAATCGCGGTTCGATTGATATCCAGCAAATGATATTGTCACTGCTGCAAGAATTGGGTGTATCGCCGCAAGATATAATAAGAGCAGTTCCGAAAATAGAAAAATCTAATCAGTTGCGACGGATTAAAAGATTAGGTGACGGCCAACGAGACCAATCTCATGGAAAGCGCTTAAAGTTAGATTCATCATCATCAATAGACGTTGAGCGAAAAGAAAACGAACAAGATAAAAAACAGTCCAGAGAAATTTTGGAAAATACTTTGAGCATTCATCTGAAAAGCTTAGATAAGGTTGTGGAGTTGGTTTTAGTTTCTATCAATAACTTGCCCAATGAAATGCCATCTGGCTTTGCAAATGCATACAAACCGATTTTAAACATGTCTATTGATCAACAAGTAGTAAGAATTACTAACCTTTTGAGTAACCAAATTGATTCCATCGACTCCATTGATGTCCCACGAAGCATCTCTCAGATGCAAAGCTCCGATGCAACGCTGCATTCAAAAAAGCATCAATATTCTGAGGAACCTGTAAACTTGTTCATTGACGAACAAGATGATGGTACAAAAGATATAGACGACCATCGAAAAGAACAAGCTACGAAGAAATTACGGGAAAATATTCAAAAGGCAAAAGGGTAATTAATTCTAGAAATTTTATTGAACATATTCCTTCACAATATCATTTTAGGGAACAAATTTTGCTTCAACGAATGAAGCAGCGCGCAAAAACTTTAAAACTGCAAGAAATTACCAAAGTTTTAAATAAACAAGAAAAAGAAAAACATATGTTAGGTGGCATATCACGTATCCTTCAAGCAGAATGGCAATGCACGAAAAGCGGAGTTTCAATAAAGCGCCGCAAAGTACTGACTGTACTGGCAGCTACACTAACTGACAATGTTCGTGATTTGATTTTGAAATTTATAGTTCAGGACTTGAAGAACAGATTGGAATTAGCTTTTTCGTGGCTATATGAAGAATATTGCTTACTTCAAGGATTTACGCGACATTCGTACATTAAAACCGAAAATAAACCGGATCACGCTTATAATAAATTGTTTAGCCAACTAGTATCGGATATAATTCTAAAATCAGATACAAAGGAAAAGATTATTTTGCTTAGGCGTGTTTATTTAGAAGCTCCTTTCTTTCCTGAAGAATCAGTTAGCCGCTTGGTCGAATTATGCGAGCTAGAGGATATGTCTTATCATTGTTTAGAACTGATTAGAGATTTAACTATTAGACGACCAACACGAAGACATCATCTACTTAACGCATTGCTTGTATTTACTATGCATGAGAATGCTGTACTACGAGAAAAATCACTGGATTGTGTAATTTCCTTATATGTAGTTTATAAAATACTACCGACTAAGATAATAGACTATGCAGTGGAATGGTTAGGCCATTTAGAGCATGAACAACCACCTCATCAAATATTTTCCGCTGCATACGGTCGCCCTGAAACTATACCAACTTGGAATGAACATCTCGGAAAAATTTGTATGTCTCTCGTTCTTGCTCTAATGCCTTATGAAGGAGGTAAGTTTCTATGATTTCTAAAATACGAAATATCTCTTGTTTGTACTAGTTCATATTTTGCTCCAAAAGCCTAAAGGTTTTTTGTGTTGGCATATTTTTGGCAGCTGGGTTTTTACCTTATGGGGGTTCCTGCGAACAACGTAGTATTATGTAAGATTCACACTTAGCTATTCGATCATTGGAGTCCGAACCAGAAACATTTTCTCATTATTTCAGTTCGACCCTGCCTCTAGCACATACCAGGTGTCCCAGCATTGTGTTCGTAGCACACCGCTACTTCCATAGCTTAAGCGATCGCGGTAGAGCTTAACACATTTTTGGCCACAAAATATGAGAGCAGTGTGCAAGGTGGCTCATCAAAGAATTGCAAGTTACCATGGCTTATAATGCTTATAATGCTTCGCGGCATCATTGAGCCCTCAACGAGCTTTCCCGCATTATCGAGCATATAGAAACGCTGATGATGTGTTCGGATCGCCAAAGGTCTCAAAGATCGGCTTGTAGTGCTATAATTGATCTGCCAAAGTCTCTTATTGGGCAATTTGGACTATTTGGCGAAACAATGTTGATACCTCGGTTTTTCATTCAAGCAAATCCATCTTCCGAATACCGATAGAGCTCGAAACAATATCCCGACGTCTCAGTATACCATTTTCTAATTGACTCTTCTATAAGTTCCCTTCTGATTTATTCTTCGATTAAGTTCCCTTAGCTTCAACTGAAGCTTTGGGTCGCGTACAAACACCTGCGCGTATCCCCTTGAAGAAACTCCATTTCCGGAGCTTCTCTGAATGCTTTACGAGCTTCTGATAGCAAGAATTGTTATTCCACTTTTTTTTAAATGCAAATCTCATACTCGTATCGAAACAAAAAAGCATTTGCAATTCCAGGTTCCAATATTAACTGAACTTTAGCCACATTCGAAATTTCACACTCACAAGGCATTTTTCATTAAATTTTCTTTTAGTTTTTGCTAAAATTTCAAGTGGCCTTTTTAATATAACGCAAAATATATTTATAGGTGATAGAAAATATAATTTTTTGCTAATTATGACTGATTATTAGTGGCTAGAAAGTATAACTTAATTTGACATATAAATTCTTTTTTTGTACAACCTTATGCGCCATAGTATCCTAGTAATATTTTTTTTTGATGAAATGTAAATATTATTCGTTTATTATTTATTAAATATTTGATTGAATATTTCAGATTTGATCCAGCACTTGAGTAAAGTATATGTAAAAGCTGCATCTGATATAAAAAGAGCAATTCTTCGAGCTATAGAGACCCCTGTGAAAAAAATGGGCTGCGAATCTACGCATATATTAAAGTTGATTGAAGAATGTCCTAAAGGAGTTGAAACTCTTGTTACTCGAATAGTTCACACCTTAACTGAAAAGTCTTTACCAACGCAAGAACTTGTAACACGTGTGCGATACTTATATCATAACAAAGTGAATGACGTCAGAATTCTAATTCCGATTTTGAATGGACTACCAAAAAGTGAAATTCTGGATTCGCTTCCTAAATTCCTAAAGCTGAATCCTGTTGTTGTTAAGGAAGTATTCAATCGCTTATTTAGATTTGGAATTGAAAACGCTAATCAAACAATGTCAATTGTTCCTGCTGATATACTCCTCGAATTACATACCATAGATACAACTAACTGCGAACTAAAATATATTGTAAAAGCAATATCAATTTGCTTAGCAGAAAAGGACATATTCACACAAGATGTTTTGGCTTCGTGTTTGCAGAAGTTAGTGGAATCCTCCCCTTTGCCAACATTGTTGATGAGGACAGTTATTCAAACCCTCTCATTGTATGGAAATTTAGCATCATTCGTAGTGAAACTTCTGCACAAACTTATTTTTAAGCAAGTGTGGAAATATAAGGTTATATGGGATGGGTTTTTGAAGTGTTGTCAACGTCTAAAGCCCCAATCGTACCCTGTTTTAATGCAGCTACCATTGACTCAGCTCCAAGAAGCTATAAATCAATGTCCAGATTTACGCGAATCACTACTCGAGTATGCAGAAAATATAAATGAAAGTCAAAGCGGATATGTTTGTTCCCAAGCAATCGACGTTCTAGCTGGTCGCACTCAGGATGTTTTTGTCGCAGTAAGTAGATGTGGACGGTTTGTTCTCAAAAAATCAACTTGAATTTACGTTTTTTAATTTTTTTAGGACGAGAGTCTTGGCTACATAAAAATTGAAAACATTAAAAAAGAAAAAGAAGATCCTATACTAATACCTGTTAGCAAGATTCATCAACCACTTCCACCAGGAGAAGAATAATTAAACACGGTGTATTAAAATGGCAACGATGTAAGAAATCACGGCTTTTTCGGGCACATAAAAACGAATGTGAAAAACGAATATTGTCAACGATTGCCAAAATCAGGATACTTAAATACAACTTTCTTTGTTCCAGAAGTTTGATATATGAAATTCTATAATTATTTTTGACTTCGAAATTGTATTTTTTTTTATATTTATAACATAAATTGTATGTTATAAATACAAAATGTATTTATAACATTAATAATAAGAAAAAGTTAACTCTTTACGAAGCAATTATTTTTTATGTTGTTAAATAAAAACCTCGCGGGGAATGCATTATTAACACAGCTATGGATTGACAGTAAGAAGCTCTTAGTTTGACCGAAGGGAATTAAGATCACTTTCAATAAGACTGTAATTCACAGAGAAATTTAAGCTCTTTGGAACCTTTGTTAAAAAAGATCTCATTGTTAAAAATAACACTAATTTCATTATTAAAAACATTAAATACTTAAAACGACACTAATAAACAATAATTGCAGCATCGACATTTTAAACGGGCATCTAATTGGAATTTCAGACTGTAATCCTTGCCAAATTAAATATCATGTCCAAATTAAGATTACATCGGGATAAATCATCAGAATTTGTCCTAAACACTAAAATTATTCATTTAACGCAGCATCCGAATATGTGCCATTGAAGCTAGAGGCCTGCTTCAACGGATCCATCGCAAAACTGGTCTTGCATCGCATTTAACCATTAAATTTAGCCAAATTATCTATGCTCGCATACTTTTTTCACTTGAACTTGTGAGTTCCAGTCAAATTAGCTGAAGTTATTTTTCCTGAGAACTATTGACAACTTTGAAATCAAGCGTGTCGCAAGTTAGGTATTCATGGCATCATTTGTGTGCATAAGTATTTTTAGTAATTGCAATACTAAAGAAAATCTGATAGGGTATTCTGCTAACGGAGGAAGTGTACGTAGACTTATTTCTGTGACTGTATGTAAATACTTAACACACAAAATGCTATCACAACGCGTTTCACGGGAGGAAGCAAGATCACGCGGAATTATTGATTGAGAATTCTGAGAAAAAAACAATTAAACGTTCTGCGGCTATTGCGGCAGCGACGGCACCTTGTGTGGCAAGGGTCAAGAGTTCTTCACGCCCGTAAACAAATATGCAGATTGAAAATAAACAAAGCTAAGTATACATATGCCAGACCTGCATATTACGATGTGAGTTACGTGTGGTAATTGTGTTAGTAAGCAAATATATAAATGTGTATTATGCATATACACATGCAAATAATATCGTTTTATTTATGTTTACTGTGCATAGTGCTGGCAAGTTGAAGCAAGAAGTAAAAGACTGCACAACCTGTGGGCGCACGTGGTATGGTTCGATGCAAGTTGCATCGTTTATAAGGTCTGTTCGCGTACGGCAGCAGCAACAGATTTTTACAGCTGGCTTCTTTTTGCTGGAAAATTTGGCTTGCAGCAAGAGTACAAAAACGGCTTTCTGCGAATCTATTTTAATATATTATAATAGATTGAGGTACGCGAACAGACCTATAGATAAATACGAAGGACATTGAAAATCAGTTCCAGCTGATCTGCGATGTTCTAGCTTAGTATACAATACCGGATTCAAACGGGATTCAAATTGAAAGAGTGGAATGGAAACCTTTAAACAACCCGTTTACCTTCCACCGTTTCATTCTCAATCCTAAATTAATCCGGCATTGTATCTGCGATTAATGAGCGCCATTTCGTGCGATAGTGTATAGCAACTTTTATTGGTTGTGTTCTATCCAGTGAACGAAAAAATACCGTACCTTAAGCGTAGTGTGCGCGAAAAGTACACATACCAGTGAACGAAAAAAAACCTTATGGTACCGTACCTTAGTGTACTGTACCGTACTTTTTTGACGCCCGTACGCAAACACATTCACTACAAAAAGTACACATACCCTACCTCAATCTATAATAGGCGCGTTTTTTTGCTCCTCTATCCAGCGGAGAGTAGAATGAGAGTAGAGTAGACGCATTGAAAACAACAACAACACTCCTACACCAGTGAATTCACTGGTGTAGGAGTGTTGTTGTTTTCAATGCGTCTACTCTACTCTCATTCTACTCTCCGCTGGATAGAGGAGCAAAAAAACGCGCCTAATGTTTGCGTACATGTACACAACCGATATACCGAACAAAACAGACACGATGCAAATGTACGCTACGATTGAATACTGTACTGTACAAAGTACACAAACCTTATCCTCTACAATACGGAATGTGTACACCTACACAACCCGTACACAAACGATATACACTAAACGTACCGTCGTACGTTCCGGGCGTCAAAAATGTACGGTACAGTACACTAAGGTACGGTACCATAACGTTTTTTTTCGTTCACTGGTTCTATCCAAGCGAGCATACATGTTTTATAGTCTATACTTCGACTTAAGTTAAGAATTGGTAATACAACATTATGTGCGGCTTTGGTGCGAACACCAGAAATGGGAATTGCTGTGCACTGTCGTACATATTTGTAATTACAGCAGCGGACATATAATTAGAAACACATATGTACGTTACGAAGAAAAACCCAATTTGTCAATGAATCCTTTGATATAACTTCTTTCCTTTAGATTAGTTTTTTACCTGTTTGAATAGGGGGCCCGGTAGCTCTGCTCGCTAAGGCGTCAGGCCGAAAATTGGCGTGCTACGGGGCCTGCGGGTTCGAATCCCGCCAGTGCCATGGCTGTAAGTGTGAATGCGTGAGGGTGGCAAATGGGCCCAAACTGGTGGCCTAATGCTGGCCGCGTTCCCGGCAGCCCTCTTTACTAACCTTACCTGTTTGAATGGTAGGCAAGATTTCGAGCGAACACATAATTAGAAATGAACAAGAATTATTTTGAAATTCATATTTTAAGCAAATATTTAACCAAATAGAAACAAATATTAAAAGAGACCAGTAGCATGTCCGGGAAACCCTTCTACTTCACCACCTCTTGTAGGCAATTCGGTATTTTCGTTATAAGTTTGCTCCGTATTTCCACAGGTATGGATGTCCATGCTTCTTTTACCACTTCGTACAATTGGTTCATGCTTGTGAAATTTCTTACTGCTATGGCTTGTTTTATGTCCCTCCACAAGCGTCCGATTGGATTTACGTTCCGACTCCTTGATGGCCAGTCTAAAATGCTGACGCCTTTGTCCTGTTCATCGTATCGTTATCGTGCTGGTGCTTCCACATTATGGGAAAATTCTCTTCTCAGTATGATATTTGCTTTTCAATATATTTTTCTTTTTTCATATATATATATATATATATATATATATATATATATATATATATATATATATATATATATATATATATATATATATATATATTATATATATATATATATATATATATATATATATATATATATATATATATATATTTCCCGCAGTATCGAGCATATAGAAACGCTGATGATGTGTTCGGATCGCCAAAGGTCTCAAAGATCGGATGTAGTGATATCATTTATCTGCCAAATTCTCTTATTGGGCAATTTGGACTATTTGGCGAAACAATGTTGATACCTCGGTTTTTCATTCAAGCAAATCCATCTTACGAATACCGATAGAGCTCGAAATAATATCCCGACGACTCAGTATACCATTTTTCTAATTTATTCTTCTATAAATTCCCTTCTGATTTATTCTTTGATGAAGTTCCCTTAGCTTCAACTGAAGGTTTGGGTTCATACAATAGCTGCTTGAGCAAATATATATATATATATATATATATATATATATATATATATATATATATATATATATATATATATATATATATATATATATATATATACCCGGTGTATTGGTCCAACTCCAAAAGACGAGAAATATCCCCAACTATATAGTAATGGAACCACAGTGCTTAACAACGGTTTAAGTAAAGCGAGGATCAAGTTCCTTACATCTCGGCGGCCATACAATTCTGATGCTATCAGAGCTAATGCGATTTATTTGTGTTTTGTCGCTCCAAAGAATGAATTTCCACTCATTTTATCACATTAAATGTCACCGTGCGAATTTCGCTCTTTTCTTCCGATTTGCTGTCGTTACCAGGGGCTTTTTCCCGGCTATCATCCTCCTATGCAGTCCGGCTTCCACAAAACGTATTTTGGGTTGTTTTAGCCTCGGGAATATCGTAGACAGTCCTGTGGCATTCCACGTGTTTCAAGTTGTCCTCTGGTATACCACGTGATTCCTTGGGCTGAGCTAAAGAGAAAATTGATCCTCATGCACTAATAGTTCCACACATACCAACCCCCTTCTTGGTAAAATTAATTAAAATATTCCAAAATTTCTGTCTGCATTAAAATTCCATTAATCTTTGAAATTTGTTTGCGCAGGATTCAATTTAATATTATGTTAGCAATGTTTGGAGTTTTTAGTTTTTTTACGGACAAAAGCATTGTTAAAATAAAATAAAATTACGTTCTGCCGAAATAAATTTCAAAGATAAATGTGTTGATTCTTTGGAATTTCAATGCAATAAGATAAATTTTGGAATATTTTAATTAATTTTACTAAGAATTATTTACGAAGAACAGCAAATTATTGCTCACGTGAAAGGCAACACTTTCAAATGAAATAAAAACAATTAAAATTCACAGGGTTGTTCAAAAGTTAAAAGCAATCATACATACATTTCAAGTCGAAAATCTTTGAAGGACTATAGCTTGGTATGGGGACATTCTGGGCGGTTGGGAGTATGTATGTGCAAAATTTTTTTTTGGATCTGAATAACCATGTGTATAGACAACGCAAAGGCTATACCGACAACAGTAATCTTTTACTGGGATAGGGCAAAATTACTCATACGAAATCAGTTTGCTCGAAGGTTTGAACCGTATATGTACGGGAAGTTACTTTGGTTAGGAAATAATACATTACGCTGTGGAAATTGTTGAAACGAATATAGAGTTATAGGTTTCAAAGACATTTTTTTTCGCTTGATAATTGCAAGGATTAAGGCAACTGAAAAAAGGTGCTTAACATTCATCCACATTTATTTCTGCAGAGAAACGAAATCTGTGATGTCGCAATTCATCTTCGACCGAATGAATATTAAAGTTGCTCACTGTAATTGTGTTCTGCGAAAAACACTTTAATGACTGACGTTTTATGCAATTTTAATTTTCCTAAAACCTACTCTGACTATTAAACTGGTAGGTAATTAGATAATAAACGCGGAATGCAATGTTTGATACCGTTCGGAGATTACGAAAGAACATATTCGATACTATTATTGTTATCATCACAGGCAATGTTTGTTGCGAGCAATAGGTCTGTTCCCGTGCCACCATTAATTACAATTAATCGCGATTAATTGCAATGAAGCTGTTCCCGTACTCCGTTTTACTGAAAACTGAAAATTTCCCCTCTCTCAGTAAAATTCAGTAGGGTCTGAGCTACTGAAAAATACTGAAAAGTGTCAAATGGTGTGGTGCGAGTAAATAGTTTCAAATGTGCGCGGCAAGCAACATATTTTTTGCGTAATTTTGCTATGAAGGTCGAATATTTTTGTGGCGATAATTTATCACCGCTCAGGATAACCGTACAATCACTATTGTTCTTCCAAAAACCGAAAACTGACACTTTTGTTTGTCAATTTTCAGGAAATGCAATGAGAGCGTTCCCGTACTTTTCATGAATTTCCCCCACCACATGATTCAGGAAAATTCAGGAAAATTCAGTGACTGAAAGTCCGGGAACAGACCTAATGTTGCACATATACATTCGCTCCTGACATTTGGTGACGGAAAAAGTGCATTCTCATCTCTCATTTAAGAGTAAGCTTCTATTGCATTTGATTAAGTGCAACTAATTAGGTTCGGGCTCTTTCAGGCACCGGCTGATGTAAACCGTTTCACACATTACTCTTTTCAAATATCGCAGTTTCCGTGCTATGTGCAATATTTTCGCTTCGGTTCAGCTTTAATCACAGCTTACATCATCACTATACACACGCCCTTATTGTGCCCACTTACGAGGACCCCTACTGAAATTCATGAGAATGGTAGCCCATATATGAGTCTCGCTGATGATGGGTTTGCGGAAAAGTTATTTTATGTTCTACATGAATAATCGTCTAGTTGTTTAAAAATTTCAGTATCGATATTATTGAGCTTGACTCTAAGCTGCTAGTGTGTATCTTTTAAATGCAAGCTGCAGATAAAAATCAGTAATATATTGATTGTACCCCTTGCTCGACAGAGTTATCAACATCGTAGAATCTTGTTTGGATCATATAGAAGACAATGTCATACCATCTGGCATTGCTGTGGCTTGAGAGCCTATTCACCGCTAATGAATTTCAAGTCCGGTATGCGGTCATAATGCGACGTCTACGAATTCCAATCCAATCTTGAATGTACATACCGCCAGACAACACTACTACTTATCATGACCAAAGTTACTACATCTATGGATGTATCTGCTATAATAGGTATATATGGTTGTAAAATAAGATGAGCAAATGTGGTTATGACTCGATTACTCAAAGCGCGGCATATGCATGATTTTAGATTAACATGTTATGAAAACATGAACGTTCAAACATGCGATTGGAGTTGAAAAAAAATAATTTGAAATGGTAGAAACTGGGAACTATCAAACACTTAGGTTCAAATATTCCATGTAACCAGTGCATGTAACTAATTCAGAAGACGGCAGCACTGATGGAATTCCTGCAATGACGCATGAGCGAACGAAGGACTATATGCAGTATATGCGAAGTGAATGTTGGCCTGCGTTCCCTGCAGTGCCATGTTACCTAAAGCAATCCTCACGGTGTATATGCCTTTTTTGCCCCATATACATATTGGCCCAGCCTAGCCGGGGGAGAGGTTGGACAAATGCAGACAAACGGAAAACGCTGAGGGATTGCGAACAAAGAGCCATGGCAAACGCTCACAAGCGGGTCGGGCGCATGCTGGTACTTACCTGGAAGTGCCTTGGTTCGGCCAATATGTATTTGCTGCATTACAACGTGCTCATCCCAGATTATCTGGTGGATTCGCTGATAAGAAATTTTGCTATACGTTTATTGGTTGGATCCCCAGATTATAATAACTCGCACAAAACATCTAGAGACGGTACATCACAAACGTACACATACTTATGTGTAGCGGAAAGTACTCGAATTTCTGTGGGTTGGTTCCTTCAAGTGCTATCTGATGATGGCGTCTAGTGAGTTGTTGCCCGCGATAAAGTCGACGTTTGAGCTCGACCGACTGCTTTGTAGAGGTTGATTAGAGAAGGTACATAGTCCGACAACAGATGCGGCTTCTCCAGATTTTCTCTCTCAGTAATCTGTTCGCACACGGTATTTCGATATATGCTTGCGCTTAGTTCAGTCGAAGTTAGATCAGTCTTTAGACGGTACCTGCGGTGTTCGGGCGATAAACTGGAGCTCGTATAGTACACGGGAAGCGCGCTGGCCGTACAGGGCATGGAATCCGGAAGCAGTCTTGAACGTAAATAATTGTTTCAGTCAAGTGTTTTCAAGTGTTCAAGCCACGAAATGAGTTACTTAGTGCCGTAAATAGTTAAATTTTTAAGTGTTAAAGATTCTTCGAAAAACGTTTAGTACGCCCGCAAATACATCTGAGTTTTTCTGCCCCAGAATATGCTCACCAGTCCACCTGGAGAAGCAACGGATATGATAATATTGCTCTGGCGGTTGATTTTGCCACAAAATAAAAAGAAAACGAGTTCGAAAATTAGTGCGAACTACAGTGGTGGTTATGTTATTATATATCGCGCTTTGAGTGTATTTAAAACGTGAATAACATCGACCTAATTTGTGTATTGCACCTAAATAGTCTGGGGAAAAACGTTAACAAGGAAATCTTTGACGTTAATGGAAAATATCCAAGGAAATTCTTGAAAAATTTAGCTAATTGCCCAGTGTGGTTTCCGTTAAGTTGTCAAGTTGTCAAGATTTCATTTACGAAATTCCTGATGCGGTGGGAAAAGCAATAGAGAAAATCTAAGAAGTGCATAGCGCTAAATATTTGTGTTTAAATAGGAATAAAATGAATTACGAGTTTTAATGAATGCATCAGCTAAGTCTGTTCTTTATAATTGTGAGTATCCGCTATTTTTTAATTCATGTCTGATTTGCATGCTGCATGCTACATTATAAATTAAAGCTAAGGCTGCATTGAATGAATATGCGGTGAATGAAAGTTGGTTTCAAAAATTCAAAGTTCATTGTTGCCATCAAATGTGTGTGATATGTTGAAATAAATATATTCTAAAAATTTGACTATACAATAGTTCTACCAAAACAATATGCGTTGGGATAAAATAACAATTATGAAGGAAAAAACATGCAATTTACACGCTCAGTAATTGTTAGCGAAAACAGTTCAATTTGCACTTGATACAGCACTCTCACATACTTTACTTGGTTACATACTGCGCAATCCGATTCATATGTTTTCTGAAACAGGTGTCTAGAGGGCTGCACTGCCCTGATTCGCATAAACGTTCTATCTACATTTTTGTCATTTTTAAGTAAACACCGGACTCGAAAACTACATACTCTATTACATAATTCTACAAAATCTCCATATATCTCCGGTACAAATCAAAACACAAATCATTGAATATCTCGAAAGCGCTAAAATGTAGATCGTTTATGCGAATCAGGGCAGTGCAGCCCTAGTCAAAGAGTCAGATTAGATTATTTACAGCTGAAGTTGTCTTTAATATTTTTCTTGAATTTACATGATATTTAATGAATGCATGCTATTAAGCTCGGCATGTTCCAAAAGTCAGCTATTTCTCTTCATAGATCAAAAACCAAACTCGTTCAAATGAAATCTAAAGTGAACACAGACAGTATATCAAAATGAAACTTGTACAATTGCTTGTTTAAAACTTTTCAAGAAATTACGGCACGCTTTTGGCAACCTCACTTTATCGATTGGCCATAGTTTAACAAAAAACGCTTGCTATTTTACTGCAAAATAACGGTACTTTTTCTTATTTTTCTTCAAATTACGCAATATATTTTACCCATCTAACGCATAACTTACTGATAATAAATTTTTTTTTACTATTAATAATTTTTAAAATAGCATTTAATCTTCTTGACTATATTTAAATGCGTTGGAATAGGTTTCATAAATTTTTGGCAGTACACTGGCTTATTTTGATCCAGTCTCAGAAGTTGTAAAGTGTTTCTTAACTCATTTTTATTGCGAATGTTATGTTTTCGTATAGGTACCATCTTCCAAAAAAATCCACAAATTTTCAATTAAGTTCAAAACAGAAGATTGTGGGAGTGTTTCTATAGCTTTGAGACCATTTTATATAAAAGCACATTCTTGTCTTAAGAGCCCTATGTTTAGCGTCGTTATCTTGTTAATATTTAAAATCAAGAAAAATTCCAAACTTCTCCGGACTAGCCTTCAAATTCTCTTTCAATATTAAACATCGTGGTTTAAACATCGTGGTCAACGAAAAAACCAGATTCTGAGACAACCTGCAGCCCCACACCGTAACATTTGCATCGCCAGGTTTAACGGTCGGTTGTAAATTAATGGGTTTGAGGAGGAAACCTCTAAAAAGAGGTTTTTCTATCCGATGCAAACCAATTAAATGTACTCGAATCAGCAAATAAATGCTACTCAAGTGATCGACATCGACAAAACTATACTATTGCATAATACCATTTAATCTCTATCAATTTTTCTTACAAAAAAAAATTTATTTCTCGCCAAACTTCCATACAAATTTTTTTCCTACGAATTCTCCGAATCGTTTCTGAATGAGTCTTTTTGTTTGAATATTGTTCTGCTCTAACTGCAACTTTAGGATCCTCCTTTGCTTCTCGGAAAATTGAGCGCTCATCACTTGAACTGAATATTTTTTTTCCACTTACTTTGCACTTGTTTTCGACATCCGGTCCACTTTTATGCCTGTTTACGACACCTTGTGCCGTTGAATGAGTTCTATTCACGACTTCTGCAATTTTTCGATGTGCCTTTCCATCCCTGTAGAGATGAATCATCAATTCTCTTTCTTCCAGTGAAGATTGCCCTCGTTGGTGGCCCGTTCTGGGAAAGTATGAAAACTCGTTTTTTAACGTTCCTGCGTCGAAAAGAGGAAAATTTTTCGCTATTGTCTCAAGATTGGTAGCATAGATGTGATATGGGATTGGGAATTCCAGTGAATTTCCACCTTTTCGTACAAATTTCCACCAATAAATCCTAACGATTTGGAAAGCACGAAAAAAGAAACGTTTTCTTCATTGATAGGCGAAGGAGCTTGCTTCAGGACGTAATTAAATCAGTAAGTGTAACAATCAAAGAATTGGGCGTGTTTTGCATTATTCCTACAGCGAAATCATTGCCACCAGAGCCACTCTTTAGTTTCTCAGATCCATATCCACATCACCATATCAAGACCATATCAAGCCTCTTTACAGCTTGTTTCTTTCTCATCTTGCCCACGTATGTAAACTTAAGCTATGGCTTCCGCAAAAATATAGAATATTCATTCAAGTATTTGCCCGAGCTGCCATCAGACGACGAGCAGGTATCAAAAATTGACGAATAACTGGCAAAAACGTACAAAATATTCACGAGAAGGCAACCCACTGAAGATAAAAAAACAAACAAAAAGCACCCCCAAAACCAAACACAACCACAAAAACGTAAAAATACCAGTCAGACATTAATCGGGTAAATTGTCTAACGGCTATGAGGGGCACGTAGTCGAGTTTTATCAAAATTTGTGCCCTTGGCTTTTTTTTATGAAGATTTTAGATCGAAATTTAATGGTTGATGCGGACCTTAGCGTTTTATTTCCAGTTTTCCTTCAAAAAAACTCCAAGCAAATTACCTTGAAATTCAGCTCTCTATACTTTTCATCTTTTTAAAATTCAATGGATTTATAAACCGAATTGAATATCCCCGAAAAATAAACAGCGATTTATTATATAATTATTTCTTAGAAATATTGCCTCGTTTCCTTAAAACACACATTTTCAGATTTAAAAAAACACTTGCAGACACAAAGTGTTAGTGATTTGGGATTTAGGACACAGGTTCTCCGATCATTGATTTTTTTCGTTGGGTTTCCCTCTTATTCGGGGGCTTATTCAGCTTATCTTCTGCGCACATTACGTGTGAAAGAGAAAATGAAAATGGCAAATATGGACAACCCTGTGCCAGAGTGGCCACTTTGAACATGTGCTCAAAAAAATGAATGCGTTATGCCCTATCAATCACTTCTGATGCACTTATCAGACTTGAACGAAATTAACATAGTAGAGGGATGATATTGTTAGCCAAGTTTAGTGGGATTTATGTTAAAAAATTAGGTAAAATCTGCCAGCTATAGTAATTTTTGTCATTTTCTTACTAAAAGGTGTTGCAGTTGAATTTTTAGATGATAATGATCTTGTAGTGGCAGCAAACAGTAAATGCATCGGTGTCAAAAATTTTCTAACTGTTGCGGGTGGTAACCCTTAAATTCTTTTTACCGCTACAACTTCCGACACAAATTTCGGATCAAAACGACATTTATAGGATGGGTTGTTAAGAGAGGATTGCCCGCACTGGGCAACTTTGTTATTTTCGTACCAACAGATGCAACCATTGTATATAGCATAAGTGCTTCAATGCTTTTTGAAACATCTGCATTCGCGACGCTTATCCGGGTTTTTTTAGTGTGTTATAGATTTCAAAGGCTTTAATAGTTGTGTTTTCAATAGGTTTTTTTTTATAGGATTTCCTGTACGCTTAGTTACTAATGCCGATTTGAAAACGTTAAAGAGATCCTTTCATAATTTTCTGATTTGCGGAGGCTTGAACGCTAGACATCGATTCTGGAACTGTGTCAGGGCTAATAGGGCAGGTAATATTTTACTTGAGTGGGTAATTAACAAAAAACTTTTAATCCATGCTCCAAACGAACCCACGTTCTATTCTGGCAGTGGCAGGCCATCATTTTTAGATTTAATAATAAGGGACAATACAATTGATATCTCAGAACCTATTGTTTTACATGCCCCCTCGTCTATCCATTTCCCCGTCTTCACCGAGACTATCTCTTTTTTTAAGGACACGAATTGGAGGCCTTTTCGTCGCAAATTAGATGATAAAATTAGCCTTAACTCATTAAAACTCTAAACTATTACCAGTACTAGACAGATTGATCATCTTGTCAATGATGTCACTAATTCAATCTGGAGCTCCACTTTGGAGTCCACCCCGTGCAGAAAAATTGAAAAGGGTGATTCAAATTTAATCAGTCCGGGTATAGTAGCCCTTATTCAGCGACAGAATTACGTAAGACGGCAATGGCAACAATACAAGAACTGTGCATTGAAAATGGAATTAAACCGCTTAAACAAAAGCATAAAAAACGCGATTGCTTGTGCTAAAAATATCGCCTGGAACAACTTCCTCTCTAGTATGAACCATGGTGATTCCAATATGTGGAAAATTCAAAAGGCTCTGAAGAATAAGCATTCTGCAGGCGCGTTCTTAATTGAAAACGGGGGTAAGATAATTTGCCGTGACGCAGATAAAACCGAAGCTCTTGCGAAATATTTTCACGATGTCCATAACACCACTAGACACATGGGAACCACGATAACCTCCATCTTAGTTGGGAATGCCTATAATAATCTCCTTGCAGGGGAGCAGGATCTAAAAAAAAAATTATGCAAACCCAAATATGTGTGTAATCTGTGGAATTTAACTGTCTTAAAAGTCGTAGAGCTCCTGGGGATGATTGAATTCCAAATATAGCACTTAAGAATTTATCCAGGAAAACGATTGTATTCATTACATTTATTTTTAATACCTGCCTGAAATTGTGCTACTGCCCGGAAGCATGGAAAAGAGCTATTGTGTTACCAATAAAGAAACCAGGTAAATCTACGGGGGCGATCAAAGATTTTCGGCCCATCAGCTTACTTCCTACGTTAAGTGAAGTTTTTGAGAGAATTAATTATTGCGAATCCATACATTTTGCGAAGCCACGAAAGTTATACCCGATTTTCAGTTCGGATTCAGGCAAAAGTATTCTACTGCTCACCAATTGCATAGAGTTTCACAAAATATCAAAAAATCACTTAATGAAACAAAGTCAGTGGTCTTGTGACTCTGGACTCTCTGGACATAGAAAAAGCGTTTGATACTGTTTGTTACCGCGGTCTTATCTATAAACTGCAATTATTTTCATTCCCCTACTATCTCATTAAACTTATTGACTCTTTTCTTACAAGGCGTATATTCAAGGTGAAAATTAAGAATAGTTTTTCCTCTGGTTTTCCCATCTTCGCGTGTATTCCACAAGGAGCAGTTTCAAGTCCCACGCTTTTCAATACATACACTGCTGACATTCCAATAAATTCTATGTGAGAAATAGCAACTTTTGCAGATGGTACTTGCTTATTTTCTAGTGACTATCACCCTGATAAAATTAAGTGTATACTCGAAAATAAACTTGACAAACTTTATCAGTACTGCTTTAGGTGGAAGACAAAAATTAACTCTTCGAAGATGAAAGCCATCTTCTTTACTAGAAAAAAGAAGAATAGTAATCTCCCCAGCAGCCCTCTTAATTTCTTGGAGCTATATATTCCCTGGGGCAAAGATATCAAGTATCTTGGCTTGACCCTCGACAGCAACCTCTCATACAAAAATCATGTTAACGAAGTCTGCAACAAAATTTCCATGTCCATTAAAAACCTTGTACCCGGTAATAAATTGAAACTCCTTTCTCTCAAAGAGCAATAAATTGTTCATTTATAGAACTGGGATTCAACCACTCATTTCATATGGGTGTCCTATCTGGAGCTGTTGCGCCGCGTCGCATATTAAGTAGCTTCAGATAATGCAGAACAAACGCCTGCAAATTATACTAAACAAGCCTTGGCACTTTTCAACATACTCACTCCACCATATGGCCAATGTGTTTACAGTTGTTGAACTGGCAAAAAGAAGATCCATTACTTTTCACAGCAAAATTGTATCCATAAATAACCCTCTTCTTGCATTTGTCTCATCAAACACTCTTGCTTGATGCAAATTTAGGTACTAGGATCAGTAGCGCTTAAGTAGATTTAAGTAGTAGATTTAAGTAGTAGATTACTCTACGAATTGTTACAAATTAAACACAGCACGAGCTAAATTTTAATAAATGTAGTTTGCAAAGCACTAGTGTGCATCACTTGAGTTTTCGACTTTTATTAACAAAAATAATTATAATAATAACATATTTATTTACTTACTTAATTACTAAAGACAACCTCTTTGGAACCGATGTGACAGATATTTTTACATGTTTAAGAATCTATTGAACAATTTGTTCTCCTAACTCGCCAATACTTCGTATATTTTGTGGCCAAATTTTCCGATCTAAATGATTCCATAGATTTTCTTTTTGGGGTCAAATGAGGAGATTGCCCAAGAACTTTAACTACTTCTGGGCAATTGTACAGTAACCAGGAGCGAACGTTATAAGTCCTGTGCTTAGGATATTTGTCCTGGTAGAATTACAATTTTCCAGTTTAACATCTTTCCCACACTTCATGGATATTATTAAATACTTATTCAAATACTTATTCTTGTCCATGTTACCTTCGATAAAAATTAAATTGCCGACACTACGATAAGACACACAAGCCCGTACCATCACGCTGTCTGTTCCATGCTTTAATTTTAGGCACAAACTCTTTTTTAAATGTTGTATTAGCTTTTTCCAGACCTTTGATCTGCCATCATTTTCATATAATTTAAGTTTATTTCCATTGGCCAATTTCCTTCCAGTAATTGATTGTTCGTTGAGAATTTGACCTAGGAAATTGTAAGCGGTATAATCCGTTTTTCTCACTAACAAAATATGTTTTTTTTTTCGTGCCATTCGACCATGGAGTCCTTGTGATCTTAAAAATACTCCTATTGTTTCTGTATTGACACACTTTCCTGAGAATTCTGCTGGAAGGGTTACTAGTTTGGGAGCACTTACTTTGGGGTCTTCACGAATCTGCGCGCATTGGATAATTTCAGTTAGAAAATTTCGATCGAAAGATAAGGCAAACGCAATACAGTGAAAAAGTAAACAAAACAATACTGACTTGACGCAAAATCAATTTCTTATCGCTGGCTGTTAGTAATCTCGGACGCCCTGTTTTTTACTTATTTCTATTCTGCCTTCGTACGGATATCTACTAACAATATTTCTTACGGACGAAAAGCTTTAATGCAATATATTTTCCATTTCGCAAAAACTCTTTCGCTTTGTGTGCTGAAGAAGCACTAATTTTCTCACTTCTGCACTTATTGATATAGTTTTTAGGCACCTTTAGTATTATAGGCAATTTTTTTAATCTTTTCTTATTGTTGTTTTTTGATGTTACTGAGTTAAATTGAATACCATTCAAGTAGTCATACTAGGCAACAAATAAAACAAACATACGGTTTTCTGAAAGTATAAAAAAAGGTGCGTGCTAATACTTTTTTGATAGAATGAACATAGCTGCTGCTGGCGCCATGATATCATCATCTGCATAGCACATTATTTTTAAGATTCGAAAAGTGGGTAGAGCATTGGTTCATGGAGTCTGGTGTCATGATGTTGGATCTTAATTGGAGAGCGCTACTTATTTATTATAAAGTAAAAATTTTGAATTAAATTATGTCATAAAAGTGAAAATCTCTAACAACTCTAATCGTTAAAATCGGAAATTGGCTGCAACGGCGACAGTATTGCTTTCATAATAATAATAATAATAATAATAATCGGCTTTACTTTTAATTAGGGCTATAATACATGGCGATGTAGGCTATACTGTAGCACATGCTCCTATTAACTTGTTACAATCCCGAAAGCAGCTATATATAGCGCCAAAAGATATTAGTTATGGTCTCCGGCGCGGTGCTTGTTCGCAGTATACACAGAGGCCGTTTGTAACTATTCGAAACAGATATGCAAAATTTTCTCACTGTCTTTCATATGGCAGTAAAACTTTGGTTTACTTATAGTTTGATATAACTTCATCGACTCTTCTCCATTAACAAGAAAATGTGAGCAATAACGCAGGTTGGATATAAAATAATGAATAAAATGCCATATAAAATAATGAAACACTCGTGCACGATAA
The DNA here is from genome assembly GCA_963978885.1 of Nemotelus pantherinus. Classification (NCBI taxonomy): domain Eukaryota; kingdom Metazoa; phylum Arthropoda; class Insecta; order Diptera; family Stratiomyidae; genus Nemotelus; species Nemotelus pantherinus. The sequence goes on from OZ022263.1 coordinate 238,472,557, forward strand.
GAAAAAGATAGCTTAACTGCTCATTCCTAGTTCTCTTTATCATTTCGGGTACGAATTTCCTCGCAGTGTTTAAGGACGTCGTCAGTGAACGATTCTCTATTTAGGGCCATCAAAATGTAATCGTTCAGGTATCGGGGTTTTATTCGATGTCTGAAACCTCGTGATGTTTCTGAGAGCTCTGATTCAACTTCTTCAGACTGTCTCGTTAATGAGTATATTTCCTCCTTTTCCGCAAGAGTGAGTTGCAATTTACTTTTTCCCAGAGTCGGATCCTCTGCGGTGATTTCCTCAATATCATGACTCGGCCATCTATCAGAATTGGTTTCTTCGAATTGGAATCTATTTTCATTGAAGATAATATCTCGTCCTGTGAGAACCTTGTGTGCTTCAGTGAACCGGAGCTTATATCCGTTTGGACAGTATTCCTTGACCTTGACTTGAATTCGCCTCCAACTATTTCCTGGCGTACTCGTCTCGTCTTCGATTTCTCCAAATCAAGTTTCCGTCCATACCAAAGCAATGCTCGTACTTCTCCTGCTAGAGCCGCGGTCGAACTGCAAGTGATCAAATATACTGCAGTGAGTGATACGAGATCCCAGAAAAAAAAACTATTCTGAATTATAATAATAATCTTCGCGATGCCTGGACCCATTTTGTTTTTAATGGTAGCGCAGACAGAATATAAAATAATAGGTGCGTTTTTTTTGCTCCGGTGCAGAACAGAATAGAGCAATGGAGCATAAAAACGATCCAGTACAGAACTGCTGGTACATTCGCTAAGATTGCTGTAGGTTGCTGTATTCGATAAACAGTTGAAAAAAAAGCGAGAAAATAACGAGCATAAACTACCACAATCGATCGAAAATATAAAACGAACTAACAGAAAATTACCTCTTCTAACTTTCTACATATTATGAGGGCCTTTTCGAATTTCCTAACTACGAAAACATTCCACATAATGCCTAGTACTATACTCTTCGCGAAACGAATTCAACGGTCAAATCCCATACAAAAAGAGCTTTTCAATTCGTCAGTAAAGCTCTTTTGTATGGGATTTGACCGTTGAATTCGTTTCGCGAAGAGTATAGTACTAGGCATAACCTTGAAAAATCCAAAGCCAGCTCACGGCAAAAAAAAACAATTACTCATGAGCTTTTCTTTTTTCTATCAGCACATTCTATAGTTCAGCGCATGAACTACCTATGCAGAACAGAATTCTGTGCCAGTGAATTCACTGGGACAGGAGTGTTGTTGTTTCCAATGCGTCTGTTCTGTTCTGCGCTGGAAAAAAACGCAGCTAACGAGACCCTCGGCCATAATGAGAAAAATATAATTTTTGTTTTCATTTTTCAAACAAATGCCAGTGCCTGTAACTGTCAAGTAGTGCATACAACTTATTGCCTTTGAATTGCCGACATTCACATAATTTACGAGAAAGTGAAGTCGATGCAGCAGGGGCGAACTCAAGGGCCCACCTGATAGTAATTGACTTATCATGGAATTCAGAAGTTATTAAAATAAATTGTCTTTAATCAAAATATAAGCGAAATCGTGCGTTTGATGCGATTCTTTCAATTAAACAAAACAAATGCTTCGAATTCGATCTTTTTCATAATGAGTAAGTTAATTATGTAGTCATGTGTTGTTTTAAATCTATTTGAATGGACGTTGAGAATAAAAATGCCATTAGCAAAAATCCATTATCTTACCAATACATTGTATTACGGTTTATTTATTACAGGTGGTGATTTCGGGCGCGATATGCGAAGATGCTGTTATATTAATGGCGGAATGTCCAAGAACGAAGCTATTGAATATGGATCACAGAGGAAAAGTATATTTATCTCCAGAAGGTCCTCCGAGTCGTAAGTCTTTTTCTCCATACTTTTTTTTATATTATTTTTTATATTACTGTTGTTATGTATGCATTCTTCAAATATTATACGGTATACCTAAAAATATGGTATGTCTAAAAGCTTTGACATTTTCACGCAACAGTTTAGTTAGATTTATATTTGATTGTAACAATACGTGTAGTTAAAGTTTTGTAATGCGTCTGTTCTTTCTTAAAGATTCTTCTCCCAAAAAATTTCGTTAGGCTATTTTATAGAAAGATCGATTCGCATTGTACAGATTTTCTTTTAATTGGTTACAGAATCGTCTTTGAAATACAAGTTTCTTAGTTTTATAACTGATAGTTGGCCAGGAAAGCCATGAAACGTAAGACCCCATCCTGAGATCTATCTGACTCATCACTCTGGCTAATTATCTGTTTCTGCGTTTGCTTTGAATGCAAGATACTTTGTTGTGAGCCGATTGCTTGATATTTTAAGTTGCATAATGTATGCAACTTAGTATGCCATATTCGAAACTAGTGTTCGATACCAGGAACACATACTTTCAATTAGCTTGATACGAAAATCGGAATCCCGTTAGAAGCGCAGCTCTAGTAAAATAACTAAAGTATCTTTCATTTGGGGAAAAAATCCAATTGCCAAATTCATTCTGAAAAAGGATTCTTCCAAATGGAAAGAGATTTTTTCTTTCATTAAGGAAATGCATTATATTGATTTTCAGTTTCCATGCTCGTCCTGACTAGAAAATGGCATAGTGAATGGAAACTCTTCGATATCCTCAATTGCCGCAATACGTCATCCAGCTCCTGATAGCAATGTTAATCAAAATCTTGTGTTTCGTTCGTTGGACACATTTGTAGGTTGCTAGGCGGAAATACAAGCGGAAATTGAAAATCTGACCATACACGGCAACTACCAGCAATGTACAAATGTTTGTAACTCAACGTTTTGTTTCACAAAGCAACAATATAACAACAAGATAAAGTTGATTTTGAAAGATACTACTACATTATAGGACTAGAAAAAATAGAGTTAAATGCAATTTGACGGCCATCCGAGTGAAATATGACTCAACTTCCTGCAAATTTTCCGAAAAGGAAATTGAAGTTCCCACGTCCCTAGTGTTTCACACATAAAGTGACTCAAAAAAGTATTCGTTTGTTTGCATTGAAATAAAAACAACAAAACACGATTCACGTCCTTAATTTGACGTTATTCCTTCTTCTTCAGAAGTAAAATAAAAAATTAACACTTGATCTCATATTTGTGCAAAAAAAAAACAAAGCAAAAAAAGTATCATGATTACACACCGCAAAAGCATTTGCCTCCACATACTTTCCCGTTCAATTTAGCTAGATATGTGTTTAAAATAGAATTACTAGGAATACAATCGTAATCAGTTTAATTTAGCTAGATAACGGTACTTTTTTAAATGCGTCTCAAATTGAATTATTAGGAAATGGAATCGTAATCAGTATACTGCAAAATTTTATAGCAGTATAGTTAAGACGTTGTAAATTAAAATTAAAAGGATCGTGAGACAACTAATAAGGACCGAAAAATTGTGACAAATTTGTTTAAATAATGGTAATAAATACAAAGTGTGAATAGATAAATTACAGCTGCTAAAAGCATTATATATAAGATGTTTAAAAACAAACAAGTATACAAATGCTCCAAGATCAGGACGACGACAAAAATTCAAAAAAATCATAAACTAAGTGAACCGGAGATAGCTGTCAAAGTGAAAGAGAAGATGGGCAAAAGGGTATCGGATGAAACAGTTCGGAATGCTCTGCGTGGACCTGGATGTAATGGACGATCGGCTCTAAGGAAACCATATAAAAGCAAAATTAACAAGAAAAAGCGACGTGACTTGAAAACTTGTTGTTGCACTCTATCTCGTTCTACACATCGCTGTCATTTCACAGAAAATCAAGCAAAATGTGTGCCGAATTTGGGTGTTTGCCCCCTCTATTTCAAAGTCCTGTGCGCGCTTATGTGTTCTTCACACACACACACACACACAATTAATTTTTATACATTTAAATGGAATGGCAGAGTAACAGTGCGAAGAAAGCTGAACTGTGACATGGATGAGAAAATCTTACTCGTGCAGTAAAACACCGAGAAGGGTCACTGATGGTATGGGGGCCTAAAAGTGCTAGGACGTATTGTTCGTTATTGATTGAAATATTGACCAGAAAGCCTTATTAACTTTAAAATCTATATTTTTTTTCTAAAGCGTAGAGAGTACAGGTTTATCTGGAGATTCTGTTTTTCGACAAAATATTGAACTAACTTTTTTCTTGCATTTGAGTTTGGATGTTTGTTTTGAGAAATGAGATTTTGTAGAACTTTTGACTATACTTTTAATACTTAATACTTTTTTGGTGTCTGATCATGGCACTCATTACGTAATTATTCACAAATATGAACTGAAGTGCTAACTTTATATTCTAAAGAGTAGGGAATACCAAAAAGTTGAGGATGCCAATCGTGTTGCTGCTGAATGAGTTTTGAAAAGCCATCATCAGTGTCACCATATAAAAAATCATCCTGAATCTCCGAAACAACTCTTCTTTTTGTTTCCCTTCTTTTTCTTCTTTTCTCTTCTTTTTTCTTCTTTTCTCTTCTTTTTTCTTCTTTTCTCTTCTTTTTTCTTCTTTTCTCTCTACTAAAAAGTGTGAAAATCAAGCAAAAAAGTAAATTTTTTGCTTGATTTTCACACTTTTTAGTAATTAGTATCAACTGGCAAACTGTGTATTTTATCCGAAAGATCGATCGAACACTTATTTTCTTTTTTTCACATTGTGAAATTCGGAAGACTTTGTAGCTGAAAAAACAGGTCAAAGATTACATTTTCTCCTGTACCGTTTGCTTCTGATTTGCACATTGGGCCACCGATGCGGAATCAGCGTGAAATAAATAGGCCGTTACATATTTGAAATTAGAGAATACTCAGCTGCTCGCGGTGCACTAAGCTTGCATGGGTTAAGGCAATGCCCAAGCCTACAATCAGTGGCGGTCGTCAAGTTCTTCAAGGTCGACATTTTTTTAAGCCATGGAGTACCGAAGTTTCTGCACTCGAATAATTCACTTCCAAGTCTTTTGAGGCTAGTCCACCTGAGTATGACATTCAATACATCACTACGTCCTTATATTCACCGCAATCCAACGCGCCAGTTCTATTCGCACCTACATTAGTGATGGTCACAAGACATGGGATGCGCTATTAGCCGAAACGGCATTCCATGATGTTGTGCATGAGGCAACTGGTTGCTCACCTCATTTTCTTTAATTTGGTTTTCACCGTTTTACCAAAGATACACTGTCTGAGGTCCAGGCCAAGAGGATTCAGGTGTAAATCTTTCCCTCTTGGTCAAGAAGTTTTCGAGCTTTTGTATGTGGAAAACTGAGTGGCGTGATCCACGAGTTTGGCGATGGAAACAGTAAAACCATAGGAGTCTACAATACCAAAGGCATATGCACTTGATTAACCGTTGTTCCCCCCAATTTTACTCCTTTATCGTCTGGATTACCCGGCTTTTGAGGCCCGTCTCAAGGTGGGTCGTACCCACGATCGTCGCGGCTCTCGCCTTTTGCCAACCGAATCGCCAAAGCCGTTTCAACGATAGACTCTTTAAACGCATTATGCAATAAAACGGTATCACGCCATTTGGTCGATAATCACTGTCGTTGCTTGCTTCCGAGTAATAATCGTATATTTGAAGCTTAATATTAACTTTGGTTTCATGTGACATTTTTATTTGAAATTTCACGTGTATTTTCCGTTTGTTTCGGCTAAGACTTGGCTTGAAATTTAGTAAGAGTAATGCTCACATTTTCACGTGAACATTTTTATTTCGCTCTGAAAATGCAGGTGGCATTTGCAGTATGTATCCACTCATTTCATATCAGTTTAGAATGTGTAGACCATTCTTTCGAGATAAAAAGTCACAATTAATCTCAATAAGCGCTTGAATTTGAATATTGAATTGTGCCAGTGTCTTTAACACAACAGTTAATAAAAAAATTCGATCAAAAATTGAAACACTGGACATTTTGTCTGTCAAGAATGGGCAGGCTCCGCTTTTTTAAAAATTTCCGCATTGACACAATTTTTCCTCCGAAGAATGACCAGATAATGGAGAATTGTCAAAATTTATCTGCACACTGGATCAATACCAGCCTTTAGAATCTAAAAATTTTACTTTAACTATTGAAGCTGTCAATAGGCGAATAGTTTTTTGAGTCACTGTGTAGACTATTTTCTTTTTAAATATTTCTGATCGGTGCACGTAAGATGCATTTTTTTGACTAGGGTTATTTCAGTGGCGGCTTAGATTGCGATTTCGAGATTTTGACAGCTATCTTAGTACTTAAACAGAATTCCATAATACTGTCGTAATTTGTCGTGGGATTCATCGTCAACTTTTTACCGAAGCTTTAAAAAAATGCAATTCTGTGCATCCAAGATCAATTCGCCTCAGACAATTACAATCAGAATGTTTTCCGAACATCATTTCAAAAGACCTTCTGACCAAGCAAGCATCGAGGACAAACATTTAGACTGTCAGATACAATTCGAAATTGATTACATTTTCATTTGAAAAATTCTCCTCTTACTCTGTGTTTACATCCAATCGCAATTTATTTGAAAATCAATTTTCCTAACAGTTTCAGATGCGGTTTTATACATACATTGCATATACATATGCAATATCACTGCAAGCTACTTTGAAAGGTAGTTCGATCATTTACTGGCAACTTATCGCTCAAGCTTGGCTCAGCTACGAATAGTTTACGTAGGCACATTCGTTATTAATGTATATAGCCCATGCCGTCATGGGTCCACACTTTCTTGAGCCTGCTGTGACAATATTCTTTATTTTGATTTCTCATTCATTTTGTTTAGCGAGCTGATATAGAAATTTGCCGCACATTTTCTCATTATACAACTTTTATTCAGTCTGCTGACGGCGGCAGACCCACTGAAATCGTTATAACCGCATCTATTTAAAAGATGCTAATGGTTTGGAATTTTTTTTACTAAGGTAGCAAGCACTATGATCGATGAAATAGAAAAAAGGAAATCGCCAATAAAATTTTATAATTATCAATAGTTATCGCAAAGTGTATACAATAAAGCACATTTTTTCAAAATAGATAATTAAGTGATTTCGCAATAAAGTTCCAACAAACGAGAAACAAGTCTACATTCCATAGATACTATATCATTTATCAATGGAATGTAGAAATCAATCAAAGATAACCCAAAAGATTAACAATAGCATGATACACGCTCAATTGTCGGTTGACTATTTTCGTGTTTCAGAAATTCTCAAAGGATGAATGACATGATAACAGACATAAACAAGATATAAGATAAATAAATCGTGGCTTTGAATATCGTATTAAATGAGCAAACAAATGAAACGAATTATGCCGACATATCCAGCCATTAACTACGCTGTGACAAAATCTTGCTTAGCGCTAATGCTTCAAATGCAAATGGTTTTCTACTTGAAACGATACTTAAACACACTTGGCATAAATTTCTGCGCGATATCTCAATTATTCTGTGTATTATTTAAATACGAAATTGTTGTGTCCTTATTGAAAAAGCCTGGTATGTTCGATGTATTTTTGTGAGTCTGACAAATGATAAAAAAATTCTGACTACAGTGGTGAAGATAGATACCTATTACATTTCGCTAGTCATTAGTAAGTAGCGAAACGCAAGCATTGTTTTTGCGATGAATTGGATAGTGAAAACAGGTGTTATTAGTAGTCGAATTCATTTACAATTTCTTGGAAGTTCGAATTGAACGTATCGGAAAATACCGCAGACACCCTACACAGCAATATTGAACCGAACGAGTAACCAGAATACATAGACAGAGCTGGCTGTCTTTTTCCGTCACATGAATTCCGAAGCTGAGAAAGACATCAACATCGTTAGATTTGATATCAGACTAGGCCGTTATCATTCCAATGAAAAATTGTATTGCGGTATCATGATCTTTTTGTTAATGAGCTTTGGCATAACGTTACCTAAATTTTTCCAGGAAAAAATTCTTTTGATTTAGCGAATGTCGATGGAATTTCGTGGCGCTTTAGATTTTGTTAAAACGTTGACTGTGACATGAGAAATGTCAGTAATGAAAATTGATTAATTAATTACATGTCGTCGAGCCTACAAGCTCGGAATGCTTATGAGGAATTGAAACAACTTTACAAAGCTGCACGCAATGCATGCAAATCCTCTATCCGAAGAGTTCAATATCAGTTTGACTGAAATATTAAATAGAAAGTCCTTGCAAGCCAGAAAGGGAGTAAAGGTTTCTTGCTTACTTGTGAAAAGGATCAAAAACAACTATTCCCGTTCTTCCGTGCCATCCCTTTATCGTGGTAGTAACGTATCTACTAAGTTACTGTCGTACTCGACTAGAATATGCACACGTTCGGCCCATGCATAAAAACAGTGAGGCCTCTGATGTCTCTAACTACCAAGCAATTGCACTCGTTTCGCTTCATTCTTAGGCATTCGAATCACTTGTGAATTCAAAATTAATGAAATATCTAGAGTCGAACCATCTTATCAACGACCATTAGGATGGTTTCATTGCGTGGTCATTGAGAGATGGAACTGTTCGTTTCATAACTTTGGGAAAGCAATGATCGTTTCTCTTGATATTTCGAAGGCCTTTTACAGAGTCTGGCATCCAGCTCTGTTAGCCAAGCTTCGTACACTTAGTCCTCACTTCGTCCTTGTCAAGTGGGTTGAAAGTTTTCTAGTAGATCGTTCCTTCCAAGTTGTTCTGGATGGACTTAAATACTGTGTCCACAATATCAATGTTGGGATACCGCAAGGTACTGTTCTCTCACCAACTCTCTTCCTATTATTTATAATTTTGCAGACCACGGCACCCTTCACTTCGTATAATCTTTTGGTAGTGCTGTTTTTATTCACTAAAGCCTTACCCTCCTCCTACCAGCAACACTATTTTCGTTGATGGTGTAGGTATTTCTGAATTAAATCTCGCTAAACCGAGTAGCTTTTAAAATCTTCAGTAAATTTAGCTGGATCCTTTTTCCCAAATTGCGAAAAATGGCATGAAATGACCGGGTTTCCTTCAGAGAGGCATAAAATACTTTACTCCATTAGACCTAGCGCACATCTACAAGGATTTCATAGGACCAAGGCTGAAGTATAACTACCATATATAGACTGAGGCAAGCCACACAGATTTAGCGGAATTATTTATTTATTTACTTGTTTATTGAACAAATCCAATTATAGATTAGACAAGAAGAAAAAATAAATATATATATATATATATATATATATATATATCTATATATATATATATATATATATATATATATATATATATATATATATATATATATATATATGTAAAAAAAACAATACCATGAAAATTAAAAAAAAAGAAAAGGAAAATTAGTCAATTCAGAATGGAAAAGTAATACAAAAAGGAATCAAAAGCTAAATCGACCGAAAAAAGAATGAAACAATTGACTAAATTAGGACATATTTCGACAATATGACAGAACGTTATTTTTTAAAGTATTTTTAAACACAGCTAACGTTCGAGCAGAGGACCAAGGTTAAGGCTATTGTGTTGATGAGGCAAACGGAACAGAGTAGAAAAGAAATAGGTGTTGGTACGGGCAAATGTAACATTAAAGTTGAATAATGTTCTATTAGAACGCCTCGATTCTTTATCAGAAAGGTGAATGCTGGGGTCAACCAATATACAGTTTAAAAAGGAGGCACTCGTCGAGGAACACTCTACGTAACCCAAGGGAAGGAATTTGAAGGATGGAGAGGCGCATACTGTAATCACAATACGGAATACTGTACTTATAGAACAACGAACGGGTGAATCGGCGTTGCACGGATTCAACCGCATCGATCAAGTATCCGTAATGTGGACACCAAATTTGGCAACAGTATTCAAAAACACTACAAACGAAGGAAAAAGAACAGATATAGAGAAGTGGAAAGATTAACAAAACGTTTAGAGGATCTGATGATGAAGTCGGAAAAACGAGAAGCCTTGGCAGTGATGTGTAAAATATGCAAGTCAAACTTCAACTTGGAATCAAAAATCACGCCAAGGTCCTTGAAACAAGCAACAGCATTGAGAGCGGAGCCAAGGACAGAGTAGGAGAAGTGCAAAGGAGATGTTTTGTGGGTGAAAGACATTTGATGACACTTCACAACATTCAAGGTGAAGGAATTCGCTGCGCACCAGGTAGCCAAAGTATCCAAATCGTTGTGCAACATGGAACAGTCACTAACGAATTCAATCACTCTGAAAGTTTTAAGATCATCAGCGTACAAAAGACAGGTTGAGTTAAAGAGGGAAGGAAGATCATTAATAAACAAAAGGAACAATAAAGGACCAAGAATGGATCCTTGCGGAACTCCTGAGGAAGGAAAAAAGGTGAAGAAGAACAAGAGTTGACAGTAATAACACAAGAGCGATCACATACTTAGGAAGAGAAACAAGAAAAAAGGACACTAGAGAGACCAAACCCCCAAACCCTATACACAAGAATATCATGGTTCACAGAATCGGAAGCCATGGCAAAGTCTGTATATAAAGACATCTAGTTGCTTTTGCTTGTCGATTGCGGAAGCAACGGTGTTTGTGACTTACCTTTGATGAATCCATGCTGTTCACTGGCCAGCAAAGGCTTGATAAAAGGGTACACTCTATTGTAAACGACTCTTTCGAGGAGTTTACTAAAACATGGCAAAAGCGATATGGGACGGTAATTAGGGATGGAAGAAATATCACCAGCTTTGTGGATGAGAAATATGTTAGCGGATTTCCACAGGGATGGAAAGGTACCGGTTAAGATGCTAAGGTTAAATATTATTGACAAAGAAGATGAAAGTGATTTGGTAAAAAAATTCGCAACGCCGTCAGCACCAATGCTAGCACTTCCGTCGAAAGACAATATTAACGATTCGACTTCTAAAGGATTAGTAAAAAAAATAGAAAGGGTACAATCAGGCGTGGGAAAAATGGTTGATGGTGAAGAGTTACTGTGGTGGGAGGTAGAAGAAGAGAAAAAATGAGCAAAGAGCTCACAAGAATCTTGAGGTGAGGACGTAGACTTATCATGAAGATACACATAACAGAAAGAATGCCAGAGGAAGTTTTACGGGGTTTGATGTATGACCAAAAATGCTTAGGGTTGTCGGAAGTAGAATAGAAGTTTCGACATGCTCAAGGTAAGCACGCATTGTGTCACTGGCTGCCTTTTTGGCACCAGCCCGTAACCTTTGAAACTTTACAAGGTCATCAAGTGAGCCAGATCTTTTGTATTTGCTACGCGTAGCAGCTTTGGCCTTAAGAGCAATCGCGACATCGACGGTGAACCACGGAGGGTTGGAACTTCTTTTACAGCGAAAGGAAGGAGTGTAGCAGGAAGTTAAGTTGGACAAGAAGGAATAACATTTGTAGAGAGCATCATCCACACTTACTCCTCTGAAGAAATTATACCAGTTGGTACCATTTATTTAATTGGACAAAGCGGAATAGTTTGCTTTCTTCAAATTGAAACGAAGGGTAGAAGCAGATTTTGCTTTAGACGAACGATTAGAGTTAATTCCATAAAAAAAGGATGATGACGAGGATCAAGGTGCACATACGGAGACAGAGAAGGTCTCGAGCAAAAGGAAAAAGGGTGAATATTAGTCAGAACGAAATCGAGAATCCTGTTGTTAGTATTGGATACGTTGTTGAATTGGGAAACATAAAGGAAGAAGTAGCGAGAGAAATATTGCTTGAAGACTATATACTTGAAAAAGTATCATCTCAATCCAACGACGGCATATAAAAGTCACCACATAAAAGTAAGGAAGCAGAAGGGAAGCGCCCATTGAGGTAGGACTAGAGTTCGCAAAGAAACGTTCATATACTAGTACGGTGCTACTACAAGGGGTGTAGATTGAGGAAACAAGCAGCATTGAGGATGGTGAAGGAGAAATACGGACAATCACACATTCAATCGGGGCAGAGGGAATGAAGTCACTGCAGAGCGTTCCGTTCAGAGGTTTGTGTATACCAATTAAACACCAACTCCTAACGAAAGATTACACACAGATCGATTCCGATCTCTATGAAAAACAGTGTGAAGGTGCAAAATTTCACTGCTATATATATCCCCAGACAACGTTTCTGTTAGACAGACAATGTCATCAGACGCGATTACTGAGGAGATCTTTACATAATTAACCTTGGTCCTCAGACCACGAATGTTTTGGTAATAAATTTTTAGAGGTCGAGATATTCTTAATCGTAAGCTCTGGAGCTCCTTAATTAGGCAAAGTTCAACGCAAAGCTTTCAAGGTTGTTAGCGGTGAAACCATCACCTACTACGAGCAACATCCGAGCAACGAGCAACTCAACGCTCCCACTCTCACACTCTTTCGGTCAGTGACAGTCGTACCGTTAAATTCCACTCTTCTTCTTCCTTATCTAGGTCAATACGATTGTAGCGGAGCTAAGCATCTGCTGTTTTTGCCGCCGACTATAAGCTAGAATTGTTTAAGCGTAACGTGCACCGCTATCTCTTTCTAACTCAACCCTTCCTCTATCCACAATCTATATAGCGCAAACTGCTATGGAACATAGCGCAGCATTTATAGTCGCACAAGCTATGTACATAGTATACTGTAGAGATGGGCAAAAGAGCTCATGGCTCACCACTCATCGTTCTTTTTTACAGTGCAGCGCCTGAAAAAAGCACAGCATATTCTGCGAGCAAAAGCTTTCGTTCAATTAAACTTAATGAAATGTGCAGCGAACAGCGTACTGAGAGTACGGCGCAATACTGTAAAAAAGAGCGATCAGTTTTGAGCCATGATCTCTTTTGCGCATCTCTAGTATACTGAGTTAAAAATTATAGCTAGAAAGCCAAATTCCGATACATTATGGGTTTTTCTGCTATGTAAACAGTCTCAACTCCCATGTAACACAGTGCCAATTACTGTGAACATAAGCTCGACACATTCATTAAAGTACGCGAAATAGCTATAGTTTTCTAATAAGCTTGCGTAGCTTAGTGCGCAAAGTATCGGCTCTTGAAGAATAGGGTCGCAGATTTGAGCAGGATTTATTTGTAACAATTTAAAAACTGTGAAATAAAATTCCATCGATGAAAGTAGGGGTGGTTCCATTACATATCGTTATCAAATAAACGAAATTGTCTAAAACGGGAATAATTTCGCTTTTACTTTGCTTTTTATCAGGGCTATGATACGAGCATATGGCGTTACGGACTGTAATACATGGCGTTGCAAGGCCTGATTCAGAGCGCCCACTGCTTTGAATTTTCCGCTATGCATTATGGAGTCAAACGCTATGCTTTATTACAATCTCGAAACCATCTATTTATATGGCGCCAGATTTATACTTTTTATTTGGTCTCTGGCGTTATGCTTTTTCTTAGTGTAGCCAAACCTCTCACCCTTTCCCAATGAGCTAGCTCACTTGGCTAGTAGTCAAATTGCGGAAATTCTAAACGCTGTTTTCGGCTGGGGTCCATCTATCCAAGTTCTACCTCGAATTTACGTATTCTTCATCCACCCAACTACATAGTCTGATTCTAGAGATTAATGACACTCTAGTTACAAACTTGTCACTTTTCAAAAATCGTCAAAAATAATTAACTACCATATTACTACTAAAGCAGAATTATTATCATTCTCGGAAATAATTCTCACATAATCTATCTGTTTTAATACTTGCATAGTTGTTGCGTCGAGACGTGAGTTTTCTATGTCTGTAACAGTATCTACTGATTTTCTAAATTCTTCTGAACGTTTGTTCAACGTTAACTTAGTAGATTTTCTCATCCATAAGCATTTTGGTTGGTTGGTTGGATATTGTGATGATGGCCGGGAACACATGCGAAGGAAAGTAACCGAGGGCCTCCGTGTTTCACGTACGTAGGGGGGTATACATAGAGGCATGAACATAGAGTCTGCCGAACGGAATTTGTAGAAGGTGTAGAAATGAGAGGTGGTTGCGACTATGGAATGGTGCTAACAACTTGAACGAATGCGTTTCATTTCTTAGTATTGGTTATATTTTCTTCTCTCTGTGTGTTACTAACTCGGCTTTAATCTTAATCAGAAACATAAACGAAGAAAGGCATATTCAACAAACGTGACGCTTAGTGAGTGCATACCATCTTCCTTATTCATTATGCAAATACAGGCTATGCTCAGTCAGTCTAAAGAAAGTATGATATCGTGTTTGCTTGTTGGTTTTTGGGCCAAGGGACCATTGTTTATGTTTACCATAACATAAGTTCCATTCCGACACTTCATATTGTGTCGAAATTTGTTTTATTTTATCATCTAGCATCTACGGTATCGGTGTCTATTTTAAATTCTAAAAATTCATGTTTTTCTGTGCATTTATGTATAATTATTTATAATTTTATAAGTAATTTTATACTTATAATTATATCTATAATAATATATACATAATTTTATATATGTATTATTATATATATAATTGCATAAATGATTGTACATATCAAATTATGTATATAATTATTTATATAACCTCCGCCATTTTAATCTCATGAACTGTTAGCTGATAGCAGTTCTTCAGTAGGTTTCTGGTGTTTACTACTTTCCTACATCTTCTAATCTTGGTTTTCCTCAATTCATAGTATTTTTTGAACGGGAAGGGTGTGTAGCCATGCGCAGTCAAATGTCGCCGAACATATAATAGCATATCATCACCAAGAAAATATATGATTCAAAGGGTTAACAGCAATCATCACCATTCTTGTGCATGGAAATTGTCACTACCACTAGTGAGAATGAAATATGACCACATAATATTTCATTCTACTGCTCAAAACAGGTCTAGTGAACTATAGTACATATACATCTACCTCGAACAAGTTATTCATACGGTGTTACATTTCTTTCACAGAAACAGTTGTGTTTTGACGACAACGTGCACTTCCTTGGAATAGAAAGTTTCAATAGCGCCCGTCATTTCAGTACATTCACAGCTCTTTGCATAGTGAATGCAGGCGTAGCTGCTGTGTAAACGGACTCGAAAAAGGGCATGAAAGATAATGCTCGCGTCCCTATCGGTGAAAGAAGCTTGCACCCAGCACTCGTAGAAGGGTTATATGATTGAATTCTAACTGCAGATATCAAGAATTTTTGTGAAAAATACTTCGAATTTTTGGTTCCACCGAATAGAGTTATTTTCTGTAGTGTTCAGTGCTAAATAAATGAATACTGCATTCCATGAGTTGTTTTGCTATTTGAAATAGTAACGGTAAAGAGGACTTCACTGCCAATTCCGATCAAAAGACATTCAAATTGAATAGCTTACAGATTTTATGTAGGTATGCTAACTAGTCATAGAACGCAATATCTCAGCTGGTTGCAAGTTGACCACCGAACGTATGGTATTCTTTCAAAACGCAACAATGCTGGAATGATGCGTTTATGAGCTCACTAGTCAGAGACTGCCCAATACCTCTAGAGAAGTAATATGGGTTTCATTGCTCTCCATTATTTACCAAGTTCATGTTATGCTCAGGGCTTACAGCTTACTAAATAAAGGGTGTTCTTAGAGGGTTTCGATTTCAAACTTGAATAAAACAAAAAAGTATTAGTCTAGCCGCCTTATTTTTTTATTGCGAAAATCAGTTCTTTACATTTAGTTTTTGAAGATAATAGATAATATCGTGCAAATGACCGCCGCGATTACCTCTCAGGAAGTCAATTCTAGAGGTCCAATTTTTGACCACTTGTTGAAGCAACTGGGGCCGAATATGGTCAATGAAGCGAGTTCTGTTGGGACCGCTTCTATTTGTTTTATATGTTAACGATTTACTGTTCGTCTTCGTTATGCCAAAATCTTCAAAAAAGGCTTCCAATTTACAGATGTAAGGTTAGGTTAAGTACTAAAGAGTTTTACTTCGCCAAACTGAATCAGCTGACTCAGCGTGACAGTACTAGCCACCTTTGCTAGCTCTTGTAGTAAGTAAGAACTAAAAATCTTGAGGCGTTTATTATTTAGGGCCAAACAATCGCAGCGAGTGTGCTCGATGGTGTACTCTTCCATCTAGCATCTCATGCTGGATGTCAGTCCATTTTGTTCGTATGAGATGCGGTAAGGGAGCGCCCTGTGAGCAAGCCGACTGTCGCTCTCAAGCAATTTCTGCTGAGCTTGAGCACTTTCCTGCTTTTACTTAGATCAGGTGATGGCCATAATGTCCTGGCTACCCTGCACGCCATCCTGTTTTGCCATTCAAACTTTAGTTTGGGTCATATGGCAGCATCTAGTTTGCTTGCGATGTCAATTGACCGTGGTATAGTGATGCAGGGGCTATTACTATGCCCTGGCACCCACATAATCCGAATAGGAATATGCCTTGCCTTTTCATTAAGAGCCACTCTGCAAGCGTTAACAATTTTTGAAGAACATCTGTAAAACGCAAGAGTGAGAATGACTGCTTTGTTGTCAATGCAAATCGTCGTTGGTTTTGTTGATGTTCCGCTTATGGACTCAACTGCCATGCGTATGGTATAAACTTCAAACTGAAAGATAGTAGCGTGGTCCGACAGTTTACACCACAGGTTAAGGCTCGAATCCGTAGAAAAAACGCTCGAGCCAACTTCTATGTCCGTCTTTCTGCTTTGGCCTCCAAAAAGGTGGCCTCAATCTGCCTATTTTTAAGTAAGTCCGATGCCCAGGTCGCCAGAGATTTATGCACTCCATATCAAACCAAGTCATCGATGACACTCGCAACAGTGATGTTATTGAAGGCCCCTGTCTAAGAAGGCTGCCAACGTGAATTCCTTTTGCTGCAAGGATTTTCTATCGTACCGAAAACTTTGTGTAATACCGTTTCTACTGATCTGCCCGCTAAATACGCTTTCTGATCAACACAGAGCCTCACGACATTAATCGACCTCTTGATGTGCAGATCAACAAGCCTGTCTAGTGTTTTAAGTAGAAACGATGTTAAGCTAATTGGTCAAAAGTCCAGGTTTCGGAATGAAGCCCACCCTAGCTTTTTTCCATTGCTCCGGTACTACCACGAGGCGGAGACATGCCGTAAAAATACGCTGCAGGATGAGGATGATGGTCCTGTTTGCTTTTTAAAGCACGATGGGCGATATCTCATCAAAATACAATAAAAATCTGATTCAATTGTTGGAACGAATCGTGTAGCAGTTCACCAAATGTCTTCCAATCATACCCTCCAGTGACAAGACCGACAACAGACGGACAAAAAGACCGACAACAGACCGAACATGTTCCAGCGCCAACGTTGGACGCTGGACATTGGGCACTGGTAGCTGGCGCATCGGCCACACGATGCGTCCAACCATCAAGTGCCCAACGTTGGAAGGTGCTGGTAGCACCGTTTGGCGCCGGCTTAATCCGCTTACGATCCGCTTACTAATCAGCATTGTCAAATGTTCGGTTGCATCGTTCACGCGTATAGACACATCGCTAAAATTGGAGTACACCTTGGAAAGTACAGCCTCAGCATACTCAGAAAAAGTAATCGATTTACGAGTACTTCTGAATGCCTCATTACTTTTGACGAACATTTAAATACTAAAAGGTTGGCTTTTAGGCGTTACGCTTCATACCACGGCTATCACTTTGATATGGTACGATTTTTATTTTGCCAAATATTTGGATACGAATTTGCCTCACATCCATACTTCGCATATCCCATATAATTTTTATCAAGCTCAGTAGACCTCTTTGATCATAAAGTTAGACTATTTTCACATTATGGAAACCTTGATTAGGCTATTTCGTTTATTTACCTATTTTTTTCAATAACGTCCAGTCGTTCAAGATAGTAAATTTACCGTGTGGGCACATACTTTTGGGCGGAAGTGTACATCAATCAACTATTTTAGCTGACTAAGTTTCATGAAGGAATGTTTGTATTAGAGCATATTGTATATTTAGTACGCTTGATGCGCAATTCACAAACTTTTGATACGCTAATTTTTCGCAGAGTGGTAGCACTTCTTCGTGCGGAGGCGATCGAAAGATTTCAATGATTTCTATTTAACAAAAAGTAGTCAGACCGATTCATTAATATATGGATGCTTGATTTGTGCACCTTATCAGCAGTTGCATATTGACCGCAATCTCAAAATCTTCTTTGCTGTTAACCTTTTCGTCGGAATTATCTCTTCTGAATTGATCTTAAGTCAATTTGGCTTGAGTACAAATTGCTACAGATTGCGGCACATAAGCCTTTTATCTGTTCCTTTTGATCGAACCAATTACGGCTGCAATGAACCTGTCTCATCCATTAAAAGAGCTGTTAATAAGACCTGAAAGAATATCGACTTCAATTTGTCGATACTTTCTTTCACAACTATTGTTGCGAATGGTTAATGAAATCTTGTTCATGTTTTTTATGTAAGTAGTCTGTAATAGACGAATTTTTAAATAGATAAATCAAAAAATCTGAGAACACATAATTCGAAAGTTTATATCTTTTGTAGAAAAATAAAAAATAAGAAAGCTTGTTCCACAGATAATGTACCTATATCTTGTTTAAAACAATTCAGTTTTGAAAAATCGACCAGACTAATGTTCGCATATATTTAGATACTTAGTTCAGATTCTGCTTCGAACAAATCTTTTTCCGGTATTCGAATGATATTTGCATTTACATCGCCTTTGCATGTAAATTGAATGCACCGCTAAGGCTTATACCGGACCAGAGATACTTGAAAATATTAATCTGATGCATTTCAAGCATTTGAAATATGATTGCATATGTTCGTTTTAAAAGACCGACCGACAGACAGACAGTACGAATTCGATGATAATATTTCTCGGCATGAAACTTACAATAATCAACAACTTTGCGGCTTATTTATGTGGTCTGAAATTGTCTGAATTCAATCATGATATTAGGATTGGGTTCCACGAGAATTTTCGATATTTCGCTTGAAGCTATTGACCGAAAGGATTAAAAGTAGATACTACTAAGCTTATGCTTCGGTGTCTGTTTGCGCTCGTAAGACCATTCAGCGGGAATATGAATATGAAATTGAGACTTATTCCATCCCTCTGAAATGTTCTCCTCGAGAGGGTAAATCAGCGGTATTTTTTTAAAAATACTATTCAAAATTGTTTGTAGAATACAAAATCATTCGTAGCTTCATAAGATAATCAGCAGATCTTTCTCGCTGGACTCTTATACGCAGGCATTGACTCGAACCAGGTTCTTATTCGAATGAGTAATATTTTGAATATTCGTCGTGCCAGATTGCATGTACATACATATGCGTGTTGCTCTGTTTTAGTGCAGATTTGTAATGGTCCTAGATACGATTGTCGCAGTGTTTTTTGTCATTCCTTCTTGCCGTCGAAATACGAGTACGTGTGTACACGTATTGTCTGTCTGCAGTTGCAGTAGCACGATGAGGAATATTTCTGATTTATGGAATGAAAAATCACGTGCCTCTTATCAGAGTATAGTCGGGTAGCATCGTTGAAAACAAACACAATACCTGCCCAATTACTTTAACTGGCTGATTTTTTTTTTTGCGAATCGGTTTACCCTGCCCTACTCTACTATGGAAATAGTGGCGAAAACACGGCTAATGTTTGCATTAAGGCCTCCGTAGACATAACATGTGTGCACACTTGGTGTGTGCACCAAGTTCGAAAAGGGTTCGTACACTTTCGCACCAATGCCGCACATCCCCAGTACGTCAAATTTGGAATTCAGAATAGTTTACGACTGATCTGAAAGTGAGCAAAAGAGATAGGAATATAAAAAGCTCTTGAAACAAATAAAACGTTTTAGCTGTGCTATAATTATTCATTATTTTTCCTTAATTCTGAATGATTAATTCTTTTTATGGATCGAAATTCAATAGAAATACAATGGTAGCTAAAGTTGCTCAAGTTTCAGAAGCATTCTGAAAGGATTCATTCAAATCTACGAAAGATTCTCTAAGGAAACTATAATATTTTCGAGCGGATTCCCGAAAAATTCGCAATAAGTTCTCAAAAAAGTTGAATGAAAGGTTTTTGGAGAATTAAGGAGGCCTTGAACCTCAGAAGAGAGAGATATAAGGAATTGAAAACAGCTGTGAGAAGTGAAAAAATTCGGAATTCAGAATTGGTTACGACTTTACGACTAATCCGAAAGCAAGCAAAAGAGATAGAAATATAAAAAGCTCTTGAAATTAGTAAAACAATTGACTGGGGTGAAATTGTTCATTATTTTATGAATATTTTTTAAGAATCTCTTCTGAAGTTTGCAGGAAACAAATTTGAAATCATTCGGAATTCGTTGCGAATATTTTACTGAGTTCGAGCAAATTCCGAACAAAGTGCAAACGAATCTACGATAGGGAAATCGTTAGGAGTTTGTTGAGAAATACGTTGGAATTCATAACAATTTCCAAACTTAACGCGATTAGCGTTTAGTTTAGTAAATTATGTATTAAGACGATACTTTAGTCACTGGCACATGTAATCATGACGGATGAGGTTGCTGTTGGTTTTACATGAATGGGCTTTGGGACTATTGCGGATAAATTTAAAACAAAGGTTTGCTGGTGTACGGCTCGTCAACGACTAACTTTATTGAATCCAAATACAAGTGCATATTTGATCTCCATTTCTAACAGGGACCAAAATCAAAATTAAAATTTTTACAATCATGTCTATTTTTAAAAGTTCAAAATGTTACTCAAGTTTTTCGTTCTCTAATTACTTCCACCGTTTTGTATTCAGAAGCTGCCGGGCGAAGATTTTCATCAATTAGTCCAGACGAGCTGGAAGGTTTTTCAAAAAGGTTTTTTACAACAGCAAAGGCAGGCATACCAAGAGTCTGAAAAAACCTGCTATTTAAGAACTATGATATTAACACTAGATAATAACAATGGAATAAAATATCCAATAGAAATGAAAATAATAAGTATTTTAATGAATGTATGTTATATGAATATATTCAAAAAGTTTTGGAAGTATTCGCAAAGAACAAGAAATACAAGAAAAAGGAATACAATACAAGAACAAGAAATACAAGAAAACCTAGAAAAGATTCTACGAAAATTCGTAAACAATTCGTAAACGATTCGCAATGAATTCTGAAAAAAATGCTTTTCAAGAGCTAAAGAGGGAACAGTTTGAGCACTTTCGGCATTTTTGTAACGTTTTCCATATACCGGTCTTAAAGAAATCGTAACGGATAAGTTTGAGAATCCGAAAGTTTATTCTGAATTTGTTTCAATTTTCTGAAAATTTTATCAACCAAATGCCGAGTTTGGCACACTGGGAATTTGCCTGAATCTGACCGTTAGTAGGATTGAAGGAAAACTATGTTACTATGGGCAAATTTGACAGACGTCTCCTCCGCGAACATAGTTTTGGCCATGCATACGTTAGAGATAGTAGGCAATTTGACACGTTATAACCCAAAGCTCCTAGATCTTAGATATTGGAGACACCAAAGGGAAAATCTGAAGTAGTACTTCTTTCGATTTGTTCTAGTTATAGATTTTACCTTTGTAGTAAAATTGCTTCGCTAAATTCCGTATACATACGTATACGCTTATTTGATTTCCATAAATCTCTCTGTTCTGAGCCTTGAGCACATTCGGACTTTAGTAGCGTTTTACACTCATCAGTTTGAACTGAATTCCAATGTTCGTTACAGATGTTTGCGCACCACAGATCTGATGTGCAAACTTACCTACTTACAGTAGAACTTGCATCGAAACGCACCAAGTGCGCACTAGAGATGAGGCGTATATACTGGAACAGGTATATGGAACAGGTATTTTTTTGGAACAGCCAGTACCTAGTACGAAATTCAAAAATACTAGGTACGAGTATTTTTGTGGACTATGCATGTAATCAAGAATTTACACAATGAATTTCGTCCATTTAATTCATTTCAATCAAACAGACGTAATAGTATCCTAATATTAATATAAACTTGCAAGTGCTTTCATACTCACGAGTATCTCGTACGCGAGACGAAAATACTTGCAAGTATGAAAATACTCTATACGAGTATATACTCATATCGTTCCAAAATATTCGAATACGAAAATAACGTATCGTTCCAAAATACTTGCAAGTATTTTTGGAACAGGTATTTTTGGAACAGGTATTTTTAAATACTTGCAAGTATTTTGGAACTATACGAGTATATACTCGTATCGAGTATTTTGGAACTTGCAAGTATTTTCGTATCGCATATTTTTGTATAGAGTATTTTCGTGCTTGCGAGTATTTTGGGACTTTAGGTTTAGGTTTTTAGGGCTAAAGTAGCTGAAATCGGACAAAATCGGCCAAGTTTGAGTTAGAGTTGTTTGGGACATAACGGGCCAAGACCTATTGCTGTGTAACAAAAATTTACGTTTTGTAGGGGAAGGGTTTTTTTTTTTGAAAGTGGTCGGGAAGTATGTTAGTGATATTTTAAGGACGAAAAATTTTTTGATAGGAGAAATTGGGAAAGTATTTTATTCAATTATTCAAAAAGGTTTTAGGGCAAAAGGAGCTGAAATCGGGCAAAATCGGCCAATTTTGGGTTAGAGTGGTTTGGGGCATAACGAGCCAAGACCTATTGCTGTGATACAAAAATTTCGGTTTTGTAGGGGAGTAAGGGGTTTTTTGCCCATAGTTTGGCAAAAACTGCCTTTACAGCGCTTTCGATGATTGAAAGTGATCGGGGAGTTCAAAAGTGATATTTTAAGGAAGAACACATTTTTTTATAGGGGAAATTAGGCAAAAACGTCTAGCATGAATTTGAGGATCTTTCTGAGTTGTTCCCATACAAATATGGGAAAAAGCGGCCTGGTTTCTAAGATATGGTAAAATGAAATCAGCCGGGAAAACTGAAAATAACACTAAAAATGTTTAGATCCTTTTTGGTTAGCCAGTTAGCTTCTCCGGCTGTGCTGAAGCTCTCCTCGTGACTGCACTCCAACCCTACCGGGGTTGTGACTCATGTCCAGCTTTACAGAAAAGGTTGACCCCCTAGTGGGTTCATGTTTAATGGACATTTTATCATTTCTTAACCAAATTTTCGACAAATTCATGCTTCAGTGAGGCGAAGTGGAAAACCGACTGTTTTAGATTAGCCAGGAAAAGTTTGGTATCAGGCATCGATCGATGAAAAGTCATATAGATGGCAACAGGATTAGTTGGTCCTATCATAGTAAATTTTTCGACACTGGTAGTTTGAACGAATACAGGAGGTGTTTTGTGCATATATTAAAATGAAAATCAAATTAAATTGATTGAATTTGCTTGTTTTCCCTTAGATGGCTCCTAGATTGGAGAAACACTTGCCAAATAAGTGACCGACCATTGGATAGTTACGGACAAGCTGCACGGACTAATGGCTCGTATCCTTTCACGGTCAACTGCACCATCACCATTCTAGCCTGGGAACTTTGTCTCTGGTGGATGGGGGAGGGCATATCATACCGTTTCATTACATCACTGCAAATCGCATGTACTTGTGTGTATATATGTACATACTTCAAAAAATACTAGCTAGTATTTTTGGAACAGGTATTTGGAACAGGTATTTTTTTGTACTCGTATTCGGAATACCTAGTATGCAAAAATCCGAGTACGACCCAACTCTAGTGCGCACACGTGTTCGTCCGTTTATGGGAACCTTTCAATGATTTTGAAGAGTGCTAAAGGCCTCCGTAGACGGACGAACATGTGCGTGAACTTGAGGTACGAACCAGTGGATTTGTTGTTTTTAATGAGTAGATGTTTATCTATTAGTAACAGCAAATGCACCGGTTCGCACAATGGGTAGATAGGTAAGTTCAAGTGGCTGTTGATCGTCAAAGGCCCGTCGATAGACACACATAGCCACAACCGAACCCCATTTTGATGCCACCGTAATCATCTCTCCCCTATTCACCAGAGTCAAGAACCCATCTACTTCCTTTGATAAAGCGCACTAACCCCTTTAGGTCAAGCCGAGGTAGGTCGATCAGGATGCACGAACTGCCGTCACTTTTTTCCTCCCTAAAGCCGGACACTGGCACGTGAGATGGAGTTTGCGCACATGTTCGTCCCTGTCTGTAGATGCCTTAAGACATCGTTCGCACTCTTGTGATAGTTGTGAGTTTTGTATGGATTCAAATTGTGTCCCATGGTTATTTGCTTGGGACTTGAAATCATCCTATCCAATTTGCATAAAATGCATTAGCCCATTTCGGCTGTGATGTCTGCGAACGAAACGGAACTGCTTCTGGGCAAGTCAGTCGATAGTGTTCAGTATGTATTTCTCATCACTGGTTGTTTGTTCCCACGTTGTGAATGTAGATTTCGTCGAAACGTCGATTGGGGGGCAAGTCGGCTTGTTCTGAATTTGTTTATTTACTTTCGAGCACTGGCATTGAATACTGTTTTCACTTAACCGACAATGTTTGTTCATTGCGTACGGGCAAGACGTACTTCTTCCAAATATTGTCGCTTGCAGTCTTCCTTCTTCGATGCGATGAAAAACGGTGAACAGTTCCGTCGGAAGGAATGTCGGTGCCAGTGCCGGTGTTGTAAGCGAATATAATTCTTTGAGATATCGCAGGTACTTGTCACGGCATTTTCGTTAGAGAACCCATTTTAAATTTGGTGTCGTCGAGTTCGATTGAAAAATGTATGAACTGGGCTTAAATTAAAGGCGGTTTAGCAGGTTTTCCAGTCACATGCATTGTAGTTATATTACTATACATGTGACTGGAAAACCTACTACCTTTACATTACTAAAAAAAGAATCCGCGTACTTTGCTTGATACGACTTTCATAACTCTCGTGTTCAGATATTATCTTCGCTGTAATTCTACAATATTGTCGTGTCCTCGTCAAAGCGACTTTTGCGTTTTATTTTCCGGCTATAATCTGATTGTATTGTAACTTTTTACTTTTGCGCTTCTGCAGGAAAAATTGCATTTTTGCCGACTATGGAATATGAACGACGTGTACCATACAATAAAAAAAAAATTTTTTTAGTACTAATTCCTGTTTTACGAGGAAAAGGTTGGCTTATAACGATTCGCATCAGTCATTAGATTCGACATCACCCATATAGTTGGGATATACTTCTATTCTTATATATTCCCTCATCTAAACTATACCTACTACTTTAGATTTACTTATTTTATGGCTTTATATATTTATAAATTTTACTTTTTTTTCCTTATAAATTCAAATATTTAAATTGACCAAATCAAGAAAATTACCAAATTAAATCGTATCAAAAGATTAGAATTTGCTAATATATACGTAAGTAAGAGTCCAGAATGGTGGAGTTCAACATCTTTGACAATTATGCAAGAGAAACTGCTTGTAAGAAATCCAATTCCGAGCTTGAAAAAAAAAACATTTACAAGCGACTGTAAAACATGGTGGTGAAAACGCAATAGCATGGGGTTGTATGAGTGCTAGTGGCGGGGGGAATTTGCAATTTATTGATGCTACAATGGACAAATATCTGTCCTTAGACATTTTATTGCCTAATGTACATATGCAAATTGCGATTACCAAGGGATTATATTTTGCATCGGGATAATGATAATCATTCTGCCCATATATGTAGTTAAGTTTTGGTTGCTCCATTATGTGCCGAATTTTGTTCCATTTATTGGGTTCTGACCGAACTGCTTTTTGGCGAGTCATCAAAGATTTGTGTAATGCATTGTCGTGTTGGAACTCGCCCTTTCCGGCATTATCTTATTTAGTTCGGTTCATTGCTGGCATCAGCGTCGATATTTTAGCAGGTTGCTGGAGTTCATAATATCCGATACCTTCAACCGATACTTCGAAAAATATTTCTAGTATGCAGTTTATTTTTCGTCTCTCGAAAACCGTTGTTTGAGAAATGGGGTGGTTTCATTTAGTCAAATTAATTAATCATACACTGATTTGAAATCAGCTCATCAGATACGCTACTATCTAGATTCTTTTTGCGACCAGTACTCTCCAAATGGTTTTAAACCATTTTTTTTCAAAAATCAATTCCCAACTCCTTAGCTACTTGTGTGTGTAGGTAGGTCTTCCACAACCTTTTCAAGGCTTATATCGCCCTTTTCTATCATGGCCCGACCTAACGTACTTTATCTTTCACATCCATTTTCTCTCAGGTGAAACGTTTGAACCGAAACCGTGCTGTACGTATTGCTACTGCGTTCTCATCGTAAACTGCACAACATTTTTCGGGCAGCCTGAGATGCATTCTTATCTTCTTTTTTTATGTGTAGTAGCAAGCATTGAAACTGAACCACTTTAAATTTTATTGTTTCCAAGAAAAAAGGTACAAATTATACAAGCAGGTCAATATTTTAATCGAATTTTAATACGAATATTAAATTGAAATTTAGAGAGACTTCATTTCATCATTATTTTTTACTGTAGCGGGAAATTGAGAAATTACGGCTTTTGCCTCGAACGCGACATAAACATTCTGTGTGCATTACTCTGTTTAGGAGAAATTAATCTCCGGTGAAATTCCAGGTGAAACTGATGTCCGGTGTGCGGTCGGAATTCAATTTCATATTAGGATTCGATGCAGCCACTGCATGCACATGATTGCGCAGGTATTAATTATCGAGACATTTATTCAAGGCGGAAATTCGATTTAGTTAGGAGCAAATATTCTTTCAAAACATGATTAGCAAATTAATATGGAATATATGAAATGAAAACTATGCGTTTGGTATCTATACTTAGTCGTAGATCATATAACTTCATAAAACTTCAGTTTTCGTTGTAGTCGGATCTCTTTCTTTAACACGCGGCGGCGTACAAAAATTGCAAAACTCAAAGGTATTGTGCACTTTCATGCATTTTAGCTGCTGCACCAAGAACGACAAGAATCTTTACCGCATTCCTGCGGTAAGATGATACGCTACATAAGAATCACTGGCACCTTTGATTTATATACCTATGTGTATTCATTTACTACATTTTGAAGTTTATGGCCGGCCACGTTTCATAATATTTTTGTTTGGTTTCATAGACTTTGCTGTATGTCTCCGGTTCGCTTGTATATAAAACTTTATTTAAATTTTTTTACTATAAATGTGGTTAAAAGTAAAATGTGAATTGAAATTTTCAACCGCACTGATATTAAAATTACGAACAAAATACATAAGGAACACATATTGATACAATATTATTTTCAATAGGAAAGACAACTTAATGCGATCATATTAAGAATGGGCTATATGGTTTTATTAGAGTATTTTAAACATTTGCATAGCATTGTAACATTATCTATCATTTTCCTGATTCTGTACGGTTAGTTTTAGGATATATATATATATATATATATATATATATATATATATATATATATATATATATATATATATATAAATATATAAATATATATATATATATAAATAAATAAATATATATATATATATATATAAATATATATATATATATATATATATATATATATATATATATAAATAAATATATATATATATATATATATATATATATATATATATATATATATACTACCGCTCAAAAGTGTTTAGGCACTCTATTTAGCAGCAAAAAATGTATGAAAACCCAGTAATAATGTGATAACATTTATTTTTTATGTACATCTACACATACGTTCATAAAAATACACTAAATAAATGCGAAAATTAAAACGTTAAATTTAAATATTGCCTTCACCTATGTGACCTCCTTTTGACTTAATAATTGCAGCACACAATCGTGGCATTCTCGCAATAAGTTTTGCCTGAGTTTCTTGTGCTATTGAAGTCCAACATGACTGCAATTTGTTCCACATGTCAGTAGCTGATGTTGTAGCCGATTTCCGTACTTCCCGATCCAGTTCTTCCCATAGTAACTCGATCGGATTGAAGTCGGGGCTCTGGGGAGGCCATTCCATAATTTTGAGAGTTCCTTCCTCTTCTATATGGCGTAAATAGCCTTTGCATATTTTGGAGGAATGTTTTGGGTCATTATCTTGCTGGAATATAAAATTTGACCCAAAACACGAATTCCGGAAGGAATTGCGTGGTTCTCCAAAATTTCACGCTAGAACTTTTTTTAATACACCGTCAATTTTCACTATGGCTTCTACACTACAACCAGTAAAACAGCCCCACACCATCACTGAACCGCCTCCAAAAAGGGGTGCCTAAACACTTTTGAGCGGTAGTGCATATATATGTATATATATATATATATATATATATATATATATATACATACATATATATATATATATATACATATATGTATTATATATATTATATATATATATATATATATATATATATATATATATATATGTATTATAT
Source organism: Nemotelus pantherinus (assembly GCA_963978885.1). Classification (NCBI taxonomy): domain Eukaryota; kingdom Metazoa; phylum Arthropoda; class Insecta; order Diptera; family Stratiomyidae; genus Nemotelus; species Nemotelus pantherinus. The sequence goes on from OZ022263.1 coordinate 238,500,802, forward strand.
ATTATATATATATATATATGTATTATATATTATATATATATATATATATATATATATATATACAGTGCCGAACAAAAGTCTACGTATACCATATAACCCTTTGTACAAAAATAATTTATTGAAAGTTTACAAAATTTCAGTTTCTACGAAAAAAATTTAACAAAAACCTGAAATATCCACAGATAACAAAGAACAAAAGTCTGCGTACACTTCTAAAAAAAAAGAAAATAAATAGCATTCCTTCTAAAAAAAAAAATAGCGGTAAATTTGTTTTGGACTACATCCAGTAATGAAAGAATTCAAGCAGTTGGTTTTTACTGTCGGTAAATACAAATTGAAGCTTTAATTCTTTCTTTTTTTAAATAATAGAATCGAGACGAAAATACATATCACATGACATGCGGGAACTTATTGTGAAATTGAAAAATTCTTTCCGCCAAATCGGGAAAATAGCAAATAAATCTCATTCCATTATTCAGACCACCAGAAAAAACTACCAGGTGAGAAATTCTGTTGAAAACAAGTCGAGAAGCGGCAGACCTCTTAAACTAAAGCAACGTGAAGAAAGGAGAAAATTAGAAATTAGAAGTAAGCCGGGAACATCTTCACCAACCCTAGCGAAGATATTCAGCATACTACTGGGAAGGTTGTTCATCCAATAACGATACGTAGATTTCTCTACAGTTCTGGATCAGCACGAAAAAAGCCATACATCAGCAAAGTAAATAAGAAGAAACGTTCGGAATATGCCAAACTCCATGAAAATGATGATTCGACTTTCTGGGACACTGTTCCCTTTAATGACGAGAGCAGGTTTAACTTGTTCAGACATGATGGAAGACACAGAATTCGGCGAAAAAATAATGAAAGTCTGGAGTGGAGAATTTGGTTAGAATTGAAGAAATTATGGATTGCATAATATATCTAAATATATTAAAAAATAATTTAAAACAATCCGCGCAAAAATTGGTCCTACGAAGCAGCTGGACATTGTAGCAAGATGACGATCCGAAGCATAATGCTGGCATCAATATCCCAAAACAGCTACATTCTCCACCTTAGTCACCCGACCTCAACCTCATAAAACACATATGGGATTATCTTGAACGTAGAGTCCGAAAACACAACATTAAAAATAAAGAAGATCTCAAAACCGCCTTGCTTCAGGAGTGGGCCAAAATATCAGTACAAGTGACGCGAAATCTTGTCAATTCCATGCCAAACAGGATGAAAACCGTAATTACAGCAAATAACAAAATATTAAAATTAATAAAAATATACTTTCTAATATAATGAGTTGAACGTGTACGCAGACTTTTGCTCTTTATTATTTGTGGATATATTAGTTTTTTGTTAAATTTTTTCGTAGAAATTGAAATTTTGTAAACTGTTTTAAACCACAATTTTTTATTTATGCTATACTCAAGAGTTTTCCGCTATTTTATATGGTGTACGTAGCCTTTTGGTATATATAATCAAACAAAATCAGTGACTGTTTTTCGTGATCTATCCTGTGTACAATTTGTACATGAAGTCCAGGTCTCAACTCCACAGCAAACGTTAGTTATCTTTAACCCTTTGGAGCCGGCGAAAATGTTACTGCTGTTTGAAGTTCCCTTATAATTTTATCAACCAATGACTTTAAAAAAACCAGTTTGCGAAATGAGTTCTGAAAATGTATCAAACATAAACATGATAACGTTTTGGACATTTTTAACCCTATGTATGCGGCGCCATGTGCCTGAAGGAGATCAAGGAAATTTGTAAAATTTCGAATTGCGATAACTTCTGACAGATAAGTCAGATCATTAGGATATTTATCGGACGCATTGATGTGGTTAAGGTGTAGACTCGAATGATTTTCTTTAATGTACTGGCAGCAAAGTAACCACAGAAATTGGAAGAATGCCCGTTTGAAATAAGCTTTAAGTAGATTAGAGCAATAACGTTGGATATTTTGCTGCATATTCTTCAAATAAGTGGGATATCGCCACACTCAGAAAAAGATGTTTCCAAGAATCAAAGAAAATATTTACTTGTTTACGAGATGTGAAATCTTCCACACTTCACTCACTAATGCGCCAGTCCGAAGCAGCGGTCTACTGCTCGCGGGTTCGAATTCCGCCGGGTTCATGGTTGTATTTGTTCGTCTTGAGTTGTCTTAACCGCCGGCGACTGGGCATATAATACCCAGCGTTCCATTGGTTAAGTTGTCACTGTTATAGCTTTAAGTGATGACTAAGGCATAAATAACACTAGCCCTCCAGAAAATAAGAAAAAAATGTGGCACTTAAAATAAAGAATAATGGAATAATTGATATCGGCTTCTACCATATGGGTCTCCTTACCGCCATAGCTAAGCATTCGCTTCAAAAGCGGTCAAACCATATTGCTTTGGCACGTGAAAATAATTTTTTTTTACTTGTTTTTATTTTTCACTCCCTTCAAAGTAAGTAGTTTTTGCGTGCCAACGACATGCAATGTTCTCCAGCGGTCCCCCATCTAAGTAGTAATCGCACCCAACAGTGCTTAACTTCGGTGATCGTAGGAGAACCGATTGATGCCAGATTTATGGCAACATTCGCTTGAAACTATACCAAATTTTACTCAGGACAAGTTCAATATCAGTTCTTTGAAATGAATAAATTCCTTTCTTTCGATTGAGTGAATATGTATTTCTTTGGCGCAGAATCATTACCAATTTTCTTTGATAATGTGTCTTTGCTTTCTCAAAAAATTGAAGTATTTTTCTGAGTGCATGCTACACTCGGACCATTTATTGAATTTTCGTCATTTCATATGAACCATGAATTTTGATGGTTCTTCATTACATTGCTGCATAGGGACGATTTGGCTTATTTTAGCTGTAGATCAACTTCAGATTGGGCATGCAGCGCAAAGAATCTCAAAGTCCATTTTAAACAGGTCAGTGTTTGACTATTCATTCTCAACCACAGCAAACCGCAAAACTGACCAGTTTCGACTATGGCGGTCGGAACGGATTGACAGAGTTGATAACTACTCTTGACATTTACTGAAGTGGTTGAAACGGACGCGACAGAGTGATTGCAATTCTAGCTTTATTGCCACCTGTATGCGGACAGATGCTTACTGCATGGAAGAAAAAAGCTTGCGATAGATTTTATATGCATCTTATATATCGCTTAGATCATTTCTACAAACCAAATCGTATCAATACAATTGAAGTCATGCAACCGAACGTTGTTCATCTTAGGAGCAAAATACAAAAGCGTTTACCGTAGTTATTTCACGCAATAAATACTAAACGACAAACTGATGAACTCGAAGCGAGCTCGTTTTAAATAACGAACGCAGTCAATAAATACAATACCACATGCTATGAACAGAAACTTTCATTTCGTCTGGCTTTGTAAGTCATATAATGTACACTCGCAGAATATAGCTATGCCTATAAACTGAACTTTGCGGAGGTCACTGCTCAAGCACTTTTCGTCATGGCAATTTTGCGTTTTGCATGATTTCTACTGCATATCGATGGTATTAGCATTGAAGTCAATCGTGAAGGAATCGGCGTGCCTTCAGATTGCCATCATTCTCTATTTATTATAAGATGGAATTGTCCATTTTTTCGATACCGGCTTAAAATCTATCATATGCTACGTTTCAATGTGCTAATTTTCTGTCAGGCAATAAGTGATTTCCAACAAAGATTTCTTCATAATATTGATATTCTCGTTAAGTGAATATATTCAGAAGAATGCTTAACCATAAATTCGCATAAACATAATATATATACATATATATATATATATATATATATATATATATATATATATATATATATATATATATATATATATATTATCTTTTTATAAGCGCTTTTCAAAATAATTTAAACCACCCTCGTAGTTTTTCACACCTTTTTTTGTCTATTCTAACCATTTCGCTCTCATTAGTATCGGTTTAACCATTTGGCAACGTTTTTTATGCGACCTACTTTCAAAAGAATTCATTCGTAGTTAGCAGCCAATGCCATATTTTATTTTCAACAATGATCCACCTGAAGTCAAACAAATATGTTCATTTTTATTTTTATTTTTACAGCGAACATAACATTAGGAGGACGTATTGTTGCTACTGTAGATGGAAGTTTCAAGGCTTTGACAACTTTATACTTTAAATCGCGACAGAAGTATCTTTGCTTCGATTCAAACAGCCAGCTACGTGGAGAGGTAAATATTTTTTTAAATTATATTATATACGTTCTGAGCGCGTCAAGTCTATCAGTCTCTCAGCTGCATTGTTAGTTTATGCAACATAATACTACAAGTATTGCGAAACATTGGTTTCGTTTCGAAAAGTATTATTTTGTTTAAAGGAAGTATGGAAATATATTTTTTTTAGATGTTGCTCCTTTTGAATGGTGCGTTTTAAAATCGTTGATGAGTCGATAGTGAACAGTACAAAAGAGTCGTTTATTTATTTACCAAACAAGGCATCATACACAACAGCAAAACATTAACAATTCAATATAACAACAAAATACATATTTTTCAAACACATTAGAAAACAAAATACATCACAACTTTATTTTAGTTACTTTACTTCAATATGTTTGTTTTAATTTAAGCTAGTTTGATGGGAAATTGAGTGAGATTCGGATGTTGATAGGGCCTTTAATAAGTTTGTTTTAAAAGTGTATTAAGAGATCCCGAAGCGTAGTTGCTGCTTATAGAGTTGAATATTCTACAACACCTACTTACGGGCTCGTTATAGGCATAGGTAGTGTGACTCCGCAAGGAATATGTAATCTATTTGCCGACTTTTTTTCCTCTGTATACTCTAATTTGCCTTGTCATATCTCCAGCATTCCTCCTTTTCACTTTCCCACTTGCCTATCTGTACTTGAGACCAATCCTCTTGAAGTCCAATCTATTATATCTACGTTTGACTCCAGCTCTTCTCTTGGCCCTGATGGAATTCCCAACTTTTTCGTTAAAAAATTTGCTACTTCTCTTTGTGTCCATCATTTTTAACATTAGTCTGGGTAATGGTATTTTCCCAGTTTCTTGGAAAGTGTCAAGCATTTTTCCTATCCACAAGTCTGGTGATCTAAACCTAGTCACTAACTATCGCCCGATCTCTATCCTTCCTTGTTTTTCTAAAATCTGTGAGCGTTTAGTTTTTAATCGTGTCTATGATTCTCTTCGTCATGTTTTTCCTGCTCAACAGCATGGTTTCGTGAAAGGCCGAAGTACTACCACTAATTCATTTTGTTGCTTCTGCTTTAGATAATCACCACCAAGTAGATGTCATATACACTGACTTCTCTAAGGCCTTTGACTCGGTCAACCATGAGCTCCTTTTTCTTAAATTAGAGCATTATGGTATATCGGAGCCCCTTCTCTCGTGGCTCTCATCATTTGCATTTGATCGTATTTGTTACGTCTCTCTCCGTGGCTCCTCGTCCTCTCCTTTTTTTCCTACCTCCGGTGTACCTCAGGGATCTATTCTTGGGCCTTTGCTATTTAACATCTTCGTCAATGATCTTCCTAAAGTGTTTGAACCTCCTTGTCTAACGTACGCTGATGACCTGAAAGTTTTTCGTGTTATCAATGCTCCTTCCGATCATATTGCTCTTCAAAACGATTTGAATCGTCTTGCTTCCTGGTGTGACCGTAATTACTTGTCCTTGAATGTCTCCAAATGTTACTCAATGTCTTTTACATTGATGCCTTGTCCTTTTGAGTTTATTTACTCTATGTGTGACATCACCCTTTTAGTTGTGGATCATTTTACTGATCTCGGTGTTACCTACGGAAGCTAAAGTTCGATATTCATATTCGTACCATCACTCGTAAGGAGTCCCGGATCGCTGGTTTTGTTATACGTGTATGCCACAATTCCTTCAACATTTCCACTTGTGTGCGTCTTTTTCTTTCCCTTGTTCGTTCTATCCTTGAGTATTGTTCAGTATTGTGGGGTCCTCTTTCTGTTACTTGTCTGAGGCGGTTGAATCTGTCCAGCGAAGTCCTCGCTGCCTTATTTTCAAGTACAACCTACCATATTGTCCTTACAGTGAACGTTTATCAGCCCTTAATATTCCTCGACTTGACCAGCGCAGAATTTACCTCGATGAATGTTTTCTTTTTAATTTTTTTTTGCGGCTATTTATCTTCATCTTTGACGTGTTTTTTTTACGCCACGCCATCATGACAGACCTAGCAGGGCAACCTCAATGTTCAATGTACCTTTTGCACCTACTGACGTTTTTTTTCATTCGCCTGTTTTGCGTTTATTGAGGACGCATAATAATCTTCAGCTTGGTTCTCTCCCTCAGTCAATGACAATTTTCAAAAGTTTTGTTACTAGTGCACTTTTTTCGCCTATTTAATCATTTTATTTACACATCCTTTTTTTTCCTTATTTTTACTTACTTTATTTTTACTATTCAAATTTTTTACTTCCATTCTTATCCTGTATTTTTTGTATTTTGCTGTTTTATTATTATATCTATAGTCCTTTTATTCTCTATTTTTACTTTACAGTTTTCTAATTTTTGTTCTTCTATTGTTATTGTGTTTTTTATTTTAAATTTTAATTTCCATATTAATTCTTTATAATATTTTTATTTTTATTAATTTTGTAACCAGGCACCTTGCCTGTAAAATGAATTATTTTGAATAAATTACAAAATTACAAATTACAAACACGCGTCGGAAGGATTTTTACCACTTGGTTACTAATGGTTTGCCTATCAACGAATTTTGCTATGAAGGAAATACGTCGAAACAATTCCGATTTAATGTAGTATTCACGACGTAATCATGTCAAAAAAGTGCACTTAGTAACATTTGGGCGCAAATTGTTAGTTGGGTATTCACTCATGTCAGTTCTGCAGCCTGCTTCTCAGAAATGTCGACCTCATGAACAACTCTCTTCAATATTACTAGCAACGCTAGCCACTTATCACGAACCATTGCCAAATCTTCGTTCATTTTACCTTTAACTTTTAGATGTTACCGTAAATATTTCTTTTCAAAACTGAAGAAACAATTTTTTCTATAGGTACCAAGTTTTAAGTCGGGCTGTGACTAATTAAACCATTGCACAAAATAGTAACATTTTTTGTAATAGTATATCCTCTTTGATCATCATCTCTAATTTTGATCTTTATATACATAGGCATTGTATAGACCTTGTCAAGCCGAGACAGATTCAACGAAATTCCCGTCTAGCCGGATAAGAAAATTTAAATAATTTTAGATAAACTTCTATGAGTATATTATTAGGTATATCTATGTAGGCCAATTTCTGAAATTTGGCTATTTCGGCAGGAAATGGGGAAAAAATACCGGGGCTACAGAGTTTGGGCCTAAACAAATTGTTTTCAAAAACGATTCCCAAACCTTAACATACCCTGACTATTAGCACTTAGCTGGCAATCATGGTACATACATACGTTCTCCAGCATGAAGAAGCAGTTGCATACTATAATGAAGGAAATGATAGATTGACGGTTGACACCGCGATCTCGGTGAGAAGAAGAAGAAGAAGGAACACCCTGCATTTAAAAACACATTGATTCAAAAACTCTTGTCTATCTAACATAATTAGTCTACAAATCAGATGACGTGTTCGCACATTTCAAACAAAAATATGAATTCAGCAATAATCGATGCCCATTTGATTCGTGAATGCATGCATAGGTCAATGACGCATGTCAGCATTTTCTCGATATTAAATTCTATTATTCGCTGAGAATTTGCTGTTGATTGAGTCATTGGCCCAGGCATGCATATTTACAATATTACAAACTCGTGCAGAACTTGACACCTTGCACTAGACAGCTAATCGAGCGTCTCGAATTAATTCGACTTTTACGTGTAAAACATGTGTTTTATACTCGTAAGTACAAACGTATAAAAAATATGTTTATGGCGAAATTGTTTGGCGCATTATTTCGGTACTAAGCATATTTCAAGTATGCATACATACGTACATACGTTTAAGTATCGTATAGCTATGAAAAATAAATTGTGTATTGAGGTAGAAAATTGAGACATGTGAAGAGCTGATATTTCTGATATTCGATAATTAGGGCTAGGTGTTTGTATGAGCAAATATTGTATGATGATACTTCCTAGTTAAAATATGAAAGTATCTCTTCAGAATCCGACCAGCAGCTGATGAAGCACAGCGCTCTGCATGCTCTACAGTATCTCTGCATCTGATTTATCTTACTCAGTCAGCATAAAAGTATTCTTGTTTAGTGACGATACTTATATTTTTGTTCGGATCGATACCTTCCGAGATCAAAACTTCACTTAGTCGTAGTAGTAAAATCGTTTTCTTTCGAGGAATTTCGATCAAGGATATCAGATTTTAGTTGAAGTTCAGTGCGAAAGGATAATTTAACGCGATTTTGAATATTGTGGGCCATAAAATAACTTATGGGATCGGGATAGTTTATGGGATCAGCTTAATACGACGGAAATGCAGAATATTCAAAGGATGCATCAGGATGGTTTTTCCATCAGGAAAATTGCCCAGCTATTGGGACTCAAATTATTTGAAAGATCTTGAAAATTACGGCAAAAGATACATACCGGGACAAAAGTACGCTGTAACAGCAGCTGATCGGCGTGCGTTACTAAGCGAAGCATCGAATTCGATGGCAACAACAAGAGAAATCTCAACAGCAGCGGGAATTTCTAATGCCGCAATTACACATAGGACGAACGTTTCGTGAGGGCATCCGGCAAAACAGCCGACGAGACATTCAGCAAGATATAGGGTGAACATGACTCATCTTATGAAAGGATACCTAACTACCTACACGATATGCATATCTGAACATTTAAACTTCGCACCCTTCTGCATGGTGTAAAATTTAAGTGGTAAAATCGTGCAGGTAGGTATCATTTTCACTCTTCAAAAATTTGTTTACAAATATTCGAACAGTGTGCCTTGTACCCATACGTACGCATAAATCTTGTCCGATATGGTGCATCTTGCCCATGATTTCATGGGCAAACCAAATAGTTTTGTAAATATCATCGGAGTCAGCACCAGACTTTTTCAAATCCTTTTGACTCGGTACGTAAAACCGACATAAAATAAAACCGACAAGTAGCACGAGACGGTCATAAACTCTCATTATCCCTTCATAAAACAGGCAAAAGCCGACGTGCTTGCCATAAAAAAAATAGCCGTGAATAGACCAGGAGACCATTTAGACTCTCACCTCGTCAAGGTTTGCCATGTTTCGGGGAGAGTGTAATTGCGCCATAAGGTTGACAAAGCTAAGGACTTGCCAGCGTGTACTTGCCTCAGCAGAGCACTTACAACGGAAGAGATTGAGGAGAAAATCAGCAGTGCAACAAAGACACTGGGATGCCTGCTTGGCGTTTGCAACAAATCATCTAACGTGGAGAAACGTTGTCTTTACTGGTGGAAAGAGTTTCTGTCTGGATGTCAGCAAGAAGGAGGTGGAGTCATGGTTTGGGGAGGAATATCCTTCGGAAAAAGATGAATATATGATTTGTCAGTCGAAGAATAAACAGCAACGATTACATAAAGATCCTGGACGAAGAAATTGTCAACTCTTCGGATCAAAATTCTTTTGACAAAAAGGCAACGCTCCAGTTCACACGCCAAAGAAGATGAAAGATTATCTAGAGTGGAATAATGTCTGTGTTCTTCAGTAGCTGGCAGTTTCTCCGGATTGAAACATTATTGAAAATTTTTGGGAACATATTTCTAGGACAGTTTACCAAAGAGTACGACTATTTGATAACATGGAAGACCTTAAGAATCCGATTGGGATAAAGTTCCAAGGAAACTTTTAATAATTTTGTAAATTTTTGTTTCAAGAATGTTAGAAGTTGTGAACAAAAATGGTGGAAGTACGCATTATTAGCAAATAAAAAAATTAAATAAGACAAAATAATTTTTCTTCACAAAAAATCCTAGCCCTGTCTCAGCCAGTTGTCGTAGCCACATAAAGGTCAAGCGGGAATTCTTAAGAACTTAAGGGAAGCGGCTGATAGGCGACACTTTGCATCGTTACGAAAAGTGAATAGGATTATTTAAGAGTAGTTAAACGAGTACCTGCAGAACAAAATCACCACGAAACTTAATTTTCCAGGGGGTGTCTTTACCAGTTTTCGCGGAGTGTAGCTTCGGCATTAACTGCATTGTTTTTTTCATCCAGAGTAGGGTAGGACAGCGGTAATGCACGCGAAACAACAACAACAATATCCAGAGTACGAACAATTGTCAAATCAGTGGATTTTGTACTCTTGCACTTTGTGGAACGTATTTCGATAAGTCATATTAACTGAAATAGTTGGCTGCAGTGATAAATTCCCCAAAAATTTCCCTGTCACCCTGGTAACCAGAAAAAATTAAATCGGACAAGTATGATTAAAAAATCAATGCTGTCGACATATTTCCCATCCTATGAGTTGAAATATTCTTCAATCATATTTTAAAAAGATATTAACCTAATTCTAATTTTCTCCCTAGACATTTTCTATTTTGAGATTCGATTTTTGACCTAACAAATGTCTAATAAACACACTGCTACCAACCGAGTAAGCATGAAATAAAACTGCATCCTACTCCGGATCGTTTTTTATCCATGCCGGATACCTACTCAACTCTGGATGAAAAAATGCAGCTATTGTTCTTCACTTAGTCCGTGCGATTTCCCACAATAATCACTTGTTCTCATACTAGTTACCGTTCGAAATTTCTCTCCTCTTATTTAGTATGCACACTACTGTTTTTTTTCATGTTTTACACAAGTTCACTGTGCGCAACTTCAATAAAGTGACTTCTGATATTGCGAACGCAATGGAATACCACTTCCGACACCAATTAATGTGTTTTCTAAATGATTGCATGATACTCCGTGGGGCGGCTTAAATTTGCTTCACTTGTTGGCATGAAACTGCCAAGTAGATAAAATCCGGGAAATATCCCTATTAAGTGCTAAAAGAAAAAGAGTTTTGCCGTCTGTCCGACGGCAAAACTTTTTTGACGCTGATTTTAGCTATATTTAAACTTTTTTGTATTTTTTATAGTCATGAAATTGAGTTTTTATTTTCTCTTCGAATGAGAACGTAGGTATATGTCCGACTTCTTTATTGGGCTACTGTAGTTCATTTTCTTTCGGTTTGATTCCCTGTAGACAAAGTAATTGCAGGCATAAGTAAATTAAAACTTACGATTTAATGTTTCATTTTTTTTTGCAGACACAACTATCAGATCGATGTTTCTTCCTCGAAAATGACGTGCGCGGTAAATACGAATATCGTTTGTGGCAAAAGGAAGAACTTGCCGTGCAGTTTCGTCGGAAAGGAGGAAATCCACCGTGCTCGGAATTCCATAAGATTAATTCTAATAAATATCATTCAGTACCTTCAACAATACGTGCCTCATCTCGTATAAATCATTCAGCTGATAAAAATAGTAGCAAAAGTCATTTTAAAAACAATACGTTAAGTACGATGGAAAGCGATAGAAGGGTCAGTAACAATAGACGTCCACACCGACATAAACATGGAAATAAGAAAACAAACGTGGAACGCCGTAGGTGGCAGCAACGCATTAAAGATCAAAACTTTAACGTCAGAAACAGCTCTGCTGTGGCGGCCGCTTTTCTGCATATTGGCGATAAACATATGCCTCGCGACCGTAGAAAAATGACAACAGTATTCCAGCAAAAGAATCATCGTGGCAATCACCACGGGCTTCATCGGAGCCAGTGGACGGATTCAGATGTTTTCAGTATGCTAAGTAGCCACGAATCAAAGAAAAACTCACAGAAGAGTCCCGAAAGTAGAACTGTAGCCGATTGCGCCAGGAGCAAAAACTCGAGTCAGACGAACAGCCTGTCGCCCAAAAGTGGAAGGTGCCAAAGCAACTTGGACGAGAATCACGAATATTCAAACGATGAACCGGTTGCATACAACGCTAAGGAAACTCCGAACAGTTTCCCGGATACCCTAAACCCCATCTCGAAACTGTTTTTTCGCAACAGGATAGCACACAGTCGCAGTAGTTTGACTAGTCGAGGTGAAAACTACATCAGTAACGTACAGGAACATCCTGAGGCAAACGCAAATGATAATGACAATATCTTTGACACTAACGTCAGTAACAGTACTAAATATATTAGTCCGAAAAGCAGCATTAAAGGTTCGCAAGCCACGCAGAGACGCACGAAAAAGTATTACCGAAACAAAACACACCATAAGTCAGCAGGTCCTCACAAGCCGGGGAAAATGCGCAGTTTTCGGGATTCGGATGTGTGGAAATACAAAAACAGTGATTGATTAAAACAAATTATAGCAATGTAACGAAAACCCGTTGAGCAACCATTTTGCATCAAAATGTTGACTACGCTGGATATTTAATTATGTATGTTATAATGTATGTAGTTTTCGACTGTATCTAATCCCCAGTTTCTTAACTGAACTACTTTTTATTATTGCTCTTTTTTTAAACGCTGGTCATGACTTATTACAAGTTCGCATTTCCGTTCTTCGAAATGTAAAATGATTTGTTTATGTGCACCTATGCTTATTTATTAGGTACTTTTGTAAGAAGTTGAATGTATTTTGTATATATGTACCAATTTAACATACATCTTATTGTTTCCAAAGTGATTGACTCAAATCTACAGATAAAATTCATAAAAATACCGTTTCTGATTGAACGAACAATCAGTGGAAGTGGAACTGAACGCATTCCAGAGATTAGATAAACAACTTGTATTCCTATCAAAAATTTCAATCAGGTGATTTAATACGATTTAGTTCCAATTGCAATAACAGTAACATATGCGCAGACCAATATTTTATTGAATTCATAACTTTTAATTTTACTAAGCAATGTACAAGTTATGCAAGATAATATCGCTGTACAAAACTATGTATTAAAACAAATTTATGTAAAAGATGGTATTTTGCCGTCGACTAACATTTAATTATGAAAAATAATTGCGTGAAGTCTGTACGCTATTTATGTGTTGAATTTTTTGTTAATTATGAACAGAAAATAATTTTATTTTCAATTTTTCTTCCCTCGAATACAAATTCATGCTTCTGAAACAATAAATAAAAAAAAATAACTAAACAAGATTTGACGAGTTTCTCAGTGAAAGTTTAATTTAACATATCCGTATAAATGGACCTAATATGGATGAAATTCGAGCAATGCATTAATTTAGTGATGGACAGTTTGTAGCTCAGTTAATTTTTGCTAAAAAGTGCTGTTCTGACAAAAAATTCAAGTGATCGTTTTTCAACGGAATCATTTTCGTTGTGAAATGAGCAATGTGAAAAGTCCATTACGAAATCGTTTGTTTTTTTGTTTTTCAGTAACTTTATGAAGCATACAAGGAGTATCAGTTGGAGAATTTCAGATGTTAGAACAAATGATGATGAACACCGCTGCTAACAAATGAACAAATGAACAAATGAACACCGCTGCTAACAGTTGACGTTTCCATAAAATGAGAGAGAGAGAGAGAGAGAGAGAGAGAGAGAGAGAGAGCAAAGTTGAGATCAATGTTCTAGAGTTATTAGGTGCGTTTTTTTGCTCCGGTGCTGATCAGAATAGAACAATGGCGCAAAAAAAACGATCCAGTGCAGAACAGCTGGTGCTTTAGCTAAGATTGCTATAGGTTGCTGTTGAAAATAAAGGGAGAAAATAACGAGTGTAAACTACCACAATCGATAGGAAATATAAAAAAACTAACAGAACATTACCTCTTTTAACTTTCTACACATTCTCCACCTCACTTCTCATGAGCTTTTCTTTTTTCTATCAGCACATTCTATAGTTCAGCACGTGAACTACCAATGAGGAATAGAATTTCTGTACTAGTGAATTCACTGGTATAGGAGTGTTGTTGTTTTCAATGCGTATACTCTGTTCTCTGCTGGATAGAGGAGCAAAAAACAGCTATGTAAGCAACAGGTGTGCAAAATTTCAAAGTGGAGCTCGTAAAACTACAGTCGTGAGAAATTTTTAAAAATGTGGAATACTATAACCGCTAAAGAAAATTTATAGAAAATGGTACCGACACAGAGTGAAACTTACAAAATATGATACATGTACAAGGAAGTAAACTAATACATACAGTACCCTAATATTAGCTGAACTGTAAAGCTAGTACATAGGAAAATATTCATAAAGTAGCGTGATTTATTGACGACGACGAGGAACTGGGTTCGTTTGGAGCTGGTGAAGTGATTCACCCTTACTCCACTTTTCTCGGTGAGCGGTCTTGCGCTCAGCTATGAATCTTGGCCACATCGGGTACTTAGATTTAGTTAGTGTGCAGATGGTTTGCACTAGCTAGTGATTTTTCTGAGGTGAGGGTATATTTCGTGTGCCCTGGTCGGGAATCTAAGAATGTCCATGGTGCTATTAGTATGTCGGTCTATCTTGTCGAAGAGCTTTAAAGCTTTGTCGCGTATGTATTTTTCTACTGTTTCGATTCTAAAGTCCTTATGTATGTCCACGTTTCTAATATACCATGGAATTCGGAAAATTCTCCGCAGTGCGAGATTTTGGCAGGCTTGTAGGTTTTGTTTGTTTGTCTTTGAGGTTTGTCCGAATGCAAGACTTCCATATAATAATGCCGGTCTTAGTATTTGTTTGTATATAAGTAATCTGTTGGTTTTGTTCAGTCTTTGAGATTTAATGAGGGGAAAGAAGGCATGGAGGAGTCTGTTGGAAGCGCTGCGTTTATTTTGTATGTGTGTCGTCCAAGTTAGTCGGTCGTCGAACGTGAGTCCTAAGTACTTGGCTGTCCGTTGCCATTCAATCTGTTGTTCGTTCACAGCCAGTTTTCGTGGTGTCTGTCTCCTCTTCCTCGTAATGAAAATTGCCTGAGTTTTGTCCGAGTTGATCTTAATCTTCCATTTGTGGAAGTACCCTAGAAGCGTATTTATGGAGAATTGCAGTTGTGTAACAACGGCTTCTGCTTGCCGGGACGAGTGGAAGATGCACGTGTCATCGGCGAATAATGATAGTTTAGCTACGGGCAGTTTAGGGATGTCTGCAGTATATATATTATACAATAGGGGAGATAAAGGAGATCCTTGGGGAACTCCAGCTGCAATTTGCCTTTCGGATGATAAGTGTTTGTCAATTCTGACACAGAATTTTCTGCCCTTGAGAAAAGATCCAATGATCTGGATAAGTGGAAGGGGTATTAGGAACTCATGCATTTTGAAAACCAGTCCTGCATGCCAGACTTTGTCAAAGGCCTTCTCTATGTCGAACATAACTAGCCCGGTCGATTCTCTATGGTTAAGCCCTGTTCGGATGTGTTGGACCACCCTTGCTAGCTGGAGTTCTGTGGAGTGAAGTGGCTTAAAGCCAAACTGTTCTTCCGGAAGAATGTGGTTCTCGGAGACTTTTTCGCTCAAGCGAGAAAGGAGAACGCGTTCGGCCAATTTTGCTATTGATGACAGGAGGCTGATTGGTCTCCAGTTCTGGGGGAATGTTAAGTCTTTACCAGGTTTCGGTATAACGATAATGATGGCTGCTTTCCACGCATCTGGATACCTCCTCAAACGGAAGATCGCGTTGATTATGTTTGTTATGTTTTGTAGTATATTGTCTGGTAGGTGAGTCAAGCACATGTTGGTAACGCTGTCTATCCCAGGTGATTTTCGTCGTTTCAGTCCGTTCACCAATATCTTCACTTCCCCAAGGTCAGCACATCTTAACGATTCTACCTCCCGAGGTTCAAGGCTGAGAAGATTTGCGGCCGCTCGTTCAATGCATGCTTGATACTCTAGGTCGTCCTCGGATGAGATGTTCTCCTTGAATTGTGTTTCCAAGGATTCTGCAAAAACATTAGCTTTATCTGCACTGGTGTATTTTAGGCCTTGAGTGCCGCAGATTGGTGGCATTAGAAGTTTGCTTTTGGTCTTGAAGTATCGAGACAGCCGCCATAGGGTGTTACCCCCAGGCTCGATGCTTTGCATCAGACTCTCCCACTGTTCATTCTGGTGTCGGGATATCTGACCACGTATATAGTTGGTAAGCCGGTTTGCTTCCCGCTTTATTCTAGGGTCACCTGTGCCTCTAGCTCTTCTCCGGAGTTGATTCCTTCTCCGTATAAGTAACTTAATCGACTTAGGGAGTTCATAAGGATTGAGTTCATCCTTTACCGGAATCGTGATCGTATTGTCCTCTTTTACCTGCGTTATGATGTTAGTGAGGTAATCTATTGATTCCTCTAAGTCGCTGGCCGTTTCGGGTGTTTCTAGGGTGGCTACTTCGGCCAGTGCAACTCGGAAAGCTTCCCAGTTGGTAATTTTCTTCTCTTTTATGGGGTCGTCAATGTATATGTTCTCTACTCGAAAGAGGACCGGCCTGTGGTCAGACGACAGCTCGTCGAGGACGTTGATATGCACATGTTGGTTAAGTGCGTGTGAGATCCCTATATCTAGGGCGTAGCTGTTTATTGGGCCAAAGTGCGTAGGCTCATTGGGGATATGCAGGTTTGATTGTCTATCTGTGATGTAATTGTTTAGCTCGATCCCAGCTTTGTTACTTCTCACAGCTCCCCAATGGCGGTTGTAGGCATTGAGGTCTCCTGCAAGGAAGACTGTGCCTTCATGATCGAGGAGTGCACGGATGTCTTCAATAAACTCCTGTGATCTTGGTGGCCGGTACGCTGAAACCAATACAAACTCGAGAAAGCTCGTTTGCACTTTTATAGCAGTGGCTTCCATTCCCCTGAGGCTGGGAATAGGAACAAGATGGTGGGTGATGTTTCTTCTCACGAGGATTGCAGTGCCTCCTCCCCTACCAGTCATTCTATCGTTTCGGTATAGGATGTAGTTGGGGATCCGGAAGTGGTCGCCGGGTTTGAGGAATGTTTCCTGTAGTAGCATGATATCAATTTTGAAATCGATCAAAAATTGCCTCAGCTCGCCCTTTTTGGGCAGTAAGGAATTTGCATTCCACGTGAGAATTGAAACCTGGTTAGTGGGGTTCATTTGCGTGCATTTGATGGGATGTTTGGCGAATTTTGGCCAGTGAACATACTCTGAACCATTTTCGCCATCATATCTTTCATTATTGTGTGTAGTTGTTCTTGCATGATGGTGAAAAACTGGCCCATGTGCTCGGGAGTGGTTGGGATTGGTAGGTTAGGTTGTTTAGTTTTGGCTGGGAAGTCTGATGGACGTTTGGTTGTGGTTGAGATAGGGGTTGGGGGAGATGGAGTAGGATTTCCACTTGCCACTTGTGCAAACGATTTCCTCAGGTTCTTCGGGTTGCGCGGGCAGCCCCCATAGCTCGCAGGATGTTCACCTCCGCAGTTAACACACTTTGGCTTTTCTTCCTTCGACTTTTTGCAAACTGAGAAGTGGTGGAGTCCGTCGCATTTGACGCATCGAGCCTGAGCATGACAATTGCTGGCAGAGTGACCAAACTCCTGGCAGTTGTGACACTGGGATTGTCCACCTCGCGGATTTTGTGCTTCAACTTTGCACATTAGGTGGCAGATGGCTTGTACGTTGTATATTTCCTTTTCACTTCTAGGAAGGAGAACTTTCAGTAGCTTTGAGGGACCTGATCTGGTTTTAAGGAAGAACGCTTCGATGGGATGGAAGCCCTGACGTTCTAAGTCTTCTTTGACTTCTTCTGGCGTTAAACCGTAAAGCCCTCGGATAATAACATTCAGATTTTTTTCCTCGGGGAGGTAGTACGTGTGGTACTGTACCTTCAGTTCGGTGAATATCTTGGTGATCTTCCTGTGGTCGGAAATGGTTGAGGGAATAATCTGAATTCCCAGATATACTCTTCTCGCCGCTTCAAACTTAACTTGCCGTTCCTTGAGAAGTCGGGCCATGGCAGTCCATTGGTCCGGCTGGCGTAGTATTATCGGTACTGGCTTGATTGCTGGCGGCTCAGCATCGATTGTTGTCGGAGGTCTGTTTGGTGCTGTTGTAGTCGTTTCGTGTTTTTGTGATGAATGACTTTTGGTGTGTGGTTTTTGTGTCGTTTTTGTGTCGTTTGACTTTTTCGGTTTAGTTTTATGGGTGTGTGCGGGAGAGAGAAGTGGAGGGTATTCTAGATCGTCAATTTGGTCTATGTATACGTTTTCTCTTTCTTCGGAGTCAGTAAATTCCTGTTGCATGTTGTTGTTGTTTTCTGTATGTTCTATGTCGGAAGCCATTTCTGTGTCATCGAAATGTCTGTCATTTTCTGCTGTTGTTTTGTCGCTTTCGGAAGCGGAGGTTGGAGAGATAGAGGTGGTTTGGGCAGAAGAGGATGCAGTTTGTTTCCTTTTCCTTTTGTTTGGTATTTTCTGATTCTGTTTCCGTTTGTTTCGTTGTTTCATTAGCTGACTAATTAATTCTTCGTTACGTTTCAATAGTATTTTATTGTCACGTCGTTGTTCAGTAAGTTCTTTTTGTGTGTCTTCCAGTTGCTGTACAATTTTATTTAGTTGTTCGCTTAGTTGACGTTGGTTTTCTCTGTCCTTTTTGTTTTGCTCGAGCTGATCCGTCAGAGCTGCGATCAGTCGATCTTTGTCCGATTCGTCCATTGTCTCCGTGTTTTGTGACATGGGTAGGCTTTGGTCTCGCCCTACGTTGAACAAGACACACTGCCAGCCCCACACTCAGAGTTCGGTATTTATCACTATAATTGCTTACTTCTCTGTACCCTGACGTAACCTCAAAACGTTGCTGTTTGCTCGACCACTCACCTGCTTTCTTTCTAGTTTTCTTCTCGTCGTTATTGTTTTGGCACTTTGGCACTAATCTGGCACTTGGTCTGTGTTTTAGCACTTTTTAAGTATTGTTTGCTTTGTACACGTGCACCGTTGTCGCTTGTTTATTTTTATTTTAACACTATTTGTCACTTGCTGTCAACTACTCGCGGAGGCATCCGTTCCGTTTGAGTGTCCGAACAAGACTGCGTGATTTATTGAATATACTGCGGAAGAAAAGTATTTCGTCTTAATGGTATTTTCATTCAGGGTGAAACAAAGTGAATCCTCCGTGTTGAAGGAATTTTAAGACTTTAACTTTTCCTCATTTTCATAATCACTAAGTGGTTACACAAAGTTCATTTTAACGATTTTATCTTTGGCCCAGTCATATAGCTGAAGTGGTGTAGTCATTTGGTTATCATATGGTCTCTGCAAGCTCGCTTTAGCCGCCAATCTTTTTAGAGTTCCACCTAATCCATCACATATACTTTTGCCGTGATAAGAAGCATAGAAGTTCCATTCGGCTTTTATTCCGAAATCATTCAAATGTTTATTTAAATTAATAAAATTAAATTGATTTTTATATTGGGAAGCTGCTCCATTAGAAAAATAATTGATAATATTAATGGTGGAAAGTTTATTTTTTTTTTAAATTTACTAGATGTTTCTGAAATAGATGAACTAATGTTGTATTATGCTTCATACATTCCGATATAATCATGAGATTTGTGGAACTTACGGCCTGCAATTCAGAATCGAAGTAATATACACCGAACGGAAAATAGTTGCTTGTGCATTTGTCGAGTGGAAGCCCTGTACTACGTCCTGTATAATAAATGAGTAGTTTTCCGAAAAATCGAGTAAAACTATTAATTCATTAGGGTGTAGGAGACTTTTTAATTCTTTTAGGTACCCGCTTTGCTGTTCTGCTAGGAAGGAATGTTCAAGCAATATATTTAACCTATTGGAAAAAGTTTCAAGAAAGTCTGCAAAGACCGTTGGTCGATTTTCCGTGGAATTGCCCTACAGTGAATAGTGGGTATTTTTAGTGGGAGCGAAGTTTTCCAAGAATGAGTGAAATTTTAGCTCGTTGTATTTTGCAAGTGCCAACTTGAGCCCTCGAAAAGCTTTGTAGTGCTGTGCGGTTAGTTGTGACCTGTGCAGCTGCCAACGTCTTCGTGCCAGATTTTTTTTTTGTATTGAGGAAGATCAGGTTGATTTCCGATGTGAGAAGTCCAATTTAATTTTAGGTTCTGCGGTAGCGAATGCCTCCAAGCCATGCTCACTGAAAATAATAACTGTAGAATTGACATCTTTTGACGGTTCGGAGGGTGCTGTTGCGAAATGTTGAAGTGGTGAAATGTTGAAGTGATGAAATATTGAGTTGATGAAACATCGTCTGAAGGCATTCCAGTAGTGTCATGTATAGAGTAATGACAACAGGAGTGAGATCTGAGAAGAGATCAAAAACTCTCTCTGATCTTGCGGAATGCGGAGGCATTTCAATTTCTATGAGGTCCGGAATTTTTTTGAAGTCTGATGGCCAATACCTTGGCTGGCCGGCTCAAATATGTCTGAAGCTGTAGGTTTATAGTGCTTCGAAAAGTGCTTTGGCCTTAGATTTTTTGAGTCGAGACACCCCAAAACGTGTATTTCGTGTTGAAATCGTTAGCCATGGTGAATTTGGTTTTTTTTCGAAAATTGCTTTTCAAATTGTGGGCAGTAGATTTATTTATTTATTTAATTTCTAAAACAACAACAATTACGAAATAGACAATGATAAATATAAACAAAAATATGTACAGTACCTCACAGAAAAAGTCGGTAATATGTGTTGAGCATATTTGAGGGCTGATATCTCAGAAAATAAAAGAGTTAACCAAATACTTTTTCTTACAATATTGTTCTTTATTATCTATACTATTATAATCAATCATAAAAACAAAAAATCTTCTGCCATAAAAAAAGTTATTGAAATTTTACATGAAATTGCCAATTTTCGGCCTCACACTTAAAGTCGGAATAGTTAAGCGGCTCTCACAAAGTACCGTTTTTTTCGCTCTGAACCTGTGAAATGAATTTCTTAGTTGAACTTCTTGTCTGAAAACACATAAAATGCGAAAAGTAGAACAAACCACAGTTTGTGAAAGAAAAATTATATTTGATCTTTTTTGTGAAGGAAAAACAGCGAGTGACATCGTGAAAAATGTGAAAAAAAAGTTATTCCACTGTGTGGGATGCTATTGACCGTTATAAAATAAGAGGCCAAATTGAAAATAAGACAGAAAACAATGATCCGACAATAAATTAAACGATTTTGACGAAAAATTTCTATTGAGAGAAATTAAGAAAGATCCGCATTTGTCGGCTACAAAGCTTGTGCCCTTACTAAAGGACCGAAACGGTGTTTTCGTTCACCCTGAAACCGCAAGGATTGTTTTGCGGAAAAATGGATTAAATGGTAGAGTTGCTATTAAAAAGACTTTAGTATCAAAAAAGAACCAAAGGGATAGACATAAATTTGCAAAAGGATATATAAAGAAGTATGCATCATTCTGTTATAACGTAGCATTGAT
The DNA here is from genome assembly GCA_963978885.1 of Nemotelus pantherinus. Lineage (NCBI taxonomy): Eukaryota > Metazoa > Arthropoda > Insecta > Diptera > Stratiomyidae > Nemotelus > Nemotelus pantherinus. The sequence continues at coordinate 238,522,120 of OZ022263.1, forward strand.
AATTTGTTTAAAAAAGCTGTAATCAAAATAATTTATTGTATTCTCAGGTCATTTTCACTGATGAGAGTAAATTCAATTTATTTGGGTCCGATGGACAGCGATATGTGTAGCGGGAACGCAACACCCAACTTAAATAAAATAATTTAAAGCCAACTGTGAAACATGGCGGCGGATCAGTAATGGTCTGGGGTTGTATGTTGGCTTACGGTGCTGGAAACTCTCACTTTATAGATGGAATAATTGGCGAAAATATTTATGTCGACATACTCAAGACAAATATGAGGCAAAGCGCTGAGAAAATGGATATTTTGGACCGATTCTTCTTTTATCAGGACAATTACCCGAAACATTCCGCGCTCATAGTCAAAGAATGGCTCCTCTATAACTGTCCAAAGGTGATAAAAACCCCAGCTCAATCTCCAGACATCAATTTTACTGAGCATTTGTGGCAGAGATTAAAAGTTAAAGTAGCGGCAAGGACTTATTCCAACATCAAAGAAATGAAACAAATGCTGCAAGAAGAATGTGATAAAATCGAGCCGGAATTTAGTCGAAAGCTGATAAACTCAATCCCAAATCATTCAAAACATATAATTGAACAATGTGGATTACCAACAAAATATTGACTTCTTTTGTAAAATTAAAATTTATAACTTTTTCACTGTTTTCCAACTTTAAGTGTGACATCAAAAATTGGCAGTTTCATGCAAAATTTCAATAACTGTTTTTTATGGCTAAAGATTTTTTGTTTTTATTATTGATTATAATAGTATAGATAATAAAGAACAATATTGTAACAAAAGGAATTTGGTAACTCTTTTATTTTCTGAGATATCGGCCCTCAAATATGGTCAACACGTATTACCGACTTTATCTGTGAGGTACTGTATATAAAACAAACAAGAATATCATAATTCAATCGAAAATAAAAATCCATAATTTAACCAAGCAATTAGCCAAGATGCAAATGCAATAAACAGAATAAGTAATTACTTTATCTTTTAAGATGATTTTGAATAGCAACAAGGTCGGTGGCGGGGAACCAGGTCTGAGTTCAGTATGCTGCCTAGGTAATCGCAACAGCGGTGAATAGTGATACGTATCAGCCCGTGCAAAAGGAACATTAAACGTTAAGGTGGAACTACATGACCGATCCGATACACGAACGGAAACCTGGTTGCAGAGGTCAGATGGGACAAGTCGATGATGTAGTTTAAATAGGAAGCATTCATCGAAGCACAGTCTACGAGATTTTAGAAGAATTCAATAATTTACAGCATGGTAAGTCTCGCACTATACCCACAGTAAGTCAAACTGAATTTGAGTTGTACAGATTCAACCGCATCAATTAAGTATTGAAAATGTGGGCACCATATTTGACAACAGCATTCAAGGATACTGCGGACAAAAGAGAAAAACAGGTGTACATAGGTGGAGATATCAGTCAAATGCTTAGACGATCTAAGTATACAACCCAAAAGCCAGGACGCTTTGGCAGTTATATGCAATAATATGTGTTGGTCAAATAAGAGTTTAGTGTCGAAAATTACTCCCAGGTCTTTAAAACGGAATACAACATCGAGAGAGGTACCAGAAACACAACAAGATAATACTAAATGGTAAGTTTTACGAGTGAATGACGTTTGGCGACATTTTAGGACATTCAAAGTAAGATAATTTGCATTACATCAGTTACCCAGAGTGTGCAGATCATTCTGTAGCAGAATTCAGTCTTCAATTGTATCGATTACTCTGAATAGATCGTCTGCACAAAGAAGGAAGAACTAGTTTAGAAGACACGGAAGATCACCTGAGGTGGCAGAGGAGCAGGAAACAAGCACGTTCATAAATGCAAGAAGAAAACCAGGAGAGCAGCGGACCATAGAAACGATATTTGTCTAATTTCAAAAGAAGAAGCTCATGGTTGACAAAGTCGAATACCTAAAGAACATCCACCTGTCTTTGCTGATCGATGGCAAAAGCAGCAGTGTTGCTGAAAGATAGCAAGTTTGTAACAGTAAATTTACCTGTGACAAATCCATGTTGCTCGTTGGCAAGGAAAGACTCGAATAGAGGATTAATTCTGTTGTAGACAACTCTCACAAGTAGCTTGCTAAAGCAATGTAGAAGCGAGATTGGGCGGTAATTGGAGAAATGTTGGCTGATTTGCATATGGAAGAACAAACGTCAGTTGCGATCCTGAGGTTGAAGATAATGGACAGGGGTACACAAAATGAAGAAGATAGTGACTTAGTATATTAGGAATACCATCAGAGCCAGAACTAGAGTTAGAATCGAGACAACTGATTAAATATTCAACTTCTAAAAGGCTTATATGAAACGAAGAGAGCGCTCTAAAGTAAGCGCAAAACGACGAAGGAGTTATGAAAGAAACATGTGGACAAGATAGAGGGTTTTGTGGGAAAGAAAATGACGAGAAAAAAACGAGCAAAGAGCTCACAGGTCTTTTCAGTTGTTGCGGCAGAAATTTCATCAAGAAACTTATTTTGAGGAATGACGGGGGATTTTTTCAGGGAGTGAGTAAATGACCAGAAGGGGTTTGAAAATTAGAATTGATAGAAGCCTCAATTCTGGCAACGTAGGCACGCATGGCTTCTTTAGTGCCCCATTTGCATGAGAATGTAGTTTTTTAAACTCAAGCAGGTCATCATGCAAAGCAAAACGTTTGATTTGCCACGGGCAACCTCCTTTGTCCTAAGGGCAGCAGCAACCTCAAAGGTAGACCAGGTAGCATCATTGGGTTCTCTGGGACGACATGTGGGAGTGAAGCGTGGAATGCGATTTAAGAGGAAGACATAAAGCATATGGAGAGTCTCGTCAACGTCAAAACAGCGAAGAAATGAATACAAGTTAACAAGACTGATTTCGTTCGCCCTTCCAGCGAAGTTGGCGTTATAGAAATTGAAGCGGCTATAGCAAGAGGCTTTGGATCTAAGAGGAAAATTGAGAGAAAGTTCTAAAAGAACAGGAGGGTGGTGAGGGTCGGGAGGGACATAAGGTAAAGCGTCGGAATCTAAATAAACAGAAGACACCGGAATATTGGAAAAAATTAGATTCAGTATCTTGGCATTGGTATGAGGTTCCGAGTTCAATTGAGAAGGAGAGCATAAAGAAATGAAGGCAGACGGAGCAAGGGAAAGACTGTTGCTAGAAGTGATGGTTGAAAAAGAGTTATTCCACTCGATTGAAGGCATATTAAAAACACCATATAGCACTAAGTGAGCGGTAGGAAAACGGCACAGGAGATAGGATGAGAGCTCTGCAAAGAAAAGTTCATAAAGTGAACAAGGACTATTACAGGGGATGTAGATTGAGGCAATAAGTAATAGTGAAGTAGGAGTTAGAGAAACACCAACTAAAATACATTCCACTAAGGATGTAGTTGTAAAGTCACTGCAACTAGAGAGAGATTTGTGGATGCCAATAAGAACACCTCCACCATCAGACTGAAGAAATTGAGCAGTCATGATCCTTGCGGAAAAAAGTGTGCTGTGGTCAAATCTCACTATCAAAAATATCATTTGGCAGGCAGGTTTTCGTAAGACAGATAATGTTATCAGATGATAGGGCAGAAGAAAGACTTATTTTATAAGATTTGGTCCTCAAGCCACGAACGTTTTGATAGTACAGTTTTAAGGAACTGTTTAAGTTTGAGTCTTCTCTGCTGGTCTGGATCGAAATTTTTTTCGCGGTACTTTGGTGAACTCCTTTACGAAAGCTCCAGGTGGCCAGATGTCGCACTTTAGTAGGTCGTTGATGCCAGAAGAAACGGTGATGCAATAGTTTGATCCTGAAGATTATCTGGAGTCTGTTTTTTGCACAGCAAAAGAGTTGGTGCGTATTCAAACTTAGCAGCTATGTTTTTTTTTGTTTTTTGCGGCCGAAGTACGATACGCCAACCGAGATACAAAAACTTTAATTGGAGAAGTTACAGCCTCCATGTCTGGAAGTTTAAACAAAGCAGCAGCAGAAGCGGAAATGTAATGATTCGTTGAGCTACTATCCCGCAGTAAAGAGGGTGCAGTTTGCACAGTCTGGGTACCAGATCAAGATGAAATTGTAGGTATCAACGAGCTCAGCAACTGCTGATGGTTACAGGGCGTGTGTTGAGGGACATGCCTTGATGTTTCAGCTATATTCTGAGCCAGCGAACGAGTGCGTGCAACTGTAAGGGATCCAGGTGGGCTTAACGTAACGCAGTCTCTAATCAGTGTTCCGTGTAAAGACCCAGAGGGCTGCTCAATGTCGGCAATATGGACCAGCTCATCGACCTCCCTGCTAGTACAGCGAAAATCATCCGATAGTTTAACAAGTGCTCTGCAAAGAGTATCAATAACTGTCTTGGCAGAACGAAGACGCGAAGCGTAGGACACCAAAGAATGTTTCCTGCATTTGTCACAGAATCAATATACGTCCGATGGACGAAGCCGTAGTTTTACTCGACTGTTCTCGTAGACTAATTGGTGGTGCTTGGATGTAGTCGCCGCTGAATTCTTCCAAAGGATGATTGAGCACATATTTTTTTAATGAAAAAAAAAAATTAAAATCACGCTCACAAAAAAATTGGTAAGGCCCGAAGTTAATGAAAACCAGTTTTTCATAAATATTTCATTAACTATCGGTTTAACGTGAATTCGTTGCACCGAATTCGCTCAACACAAAAGTTTCCAAAAAGAAATTCACGTCCGACTAATACTAATAGTTCTTGAGATATGAGTCCGACAAAACAACTTCGATTTATGCATTTATTGTCTGCTTTCATCACAATGCATAAACGATATTGGCTTATGTGCAACTTTGAGTCCTATATGAATTTACTATTAGCAACTATTAGTTCCATTTAACTTTCGTGTAACTTTCTGTGCTGAATATAAATAGATGTATAAATATAAATATATGTACATATAAATCTGGTGTATAAATAGACATACTTTATTTGTGGTTTATGGTGAGTACAAATAACAATCTTTTTCCTTAATTTAGAATTCAGAAAATGTATTTTCAGCTATGTTCGTGGTTTTGATTGTTCAAGTTAGAGTTTATTTTATTCAAAATTATGCATTTTAAACTTGGTGCTAAATTACAAGATAAAATTCTCAAAATCCTTCGGTAACTTATTGACTGCAACTAAATTAACTATACAAACTTAAAACAAGGAAATGGCACACTCAGGAAATTAAGGATGCTACTAGTGGGTGATTTGTTTTTTTTTTTGCAATTTCGCAAGCAATTCTGTAGGTACTCTTTATGGAAATGATTTATAAATTTGATTTTGTGGAGGTGCCTTGTCGAAAAGAAACACGATTTGTTTACAATTATTTTCAGGCACTTATTCGGTTGCGTTTGTAGTTTTTTTTCGTGTTTGTTTTGGCACTGGTACTCTAGATAAAGAAGCCATAAAGTAGTATAGGCTGCATACTGAGATCATAAATAACCAATTTGTTTTGAGTTGACATGATGGAATTTGACATATCGGAATGGAGGGGATAGCGCACATATATTGCCTAGGTAATTCTTGAGCACACATCATCGATATGATCTCTGAATGTCAGTTCCTTATCTAATCGAACGTCAAGGTATTTAATAGTATCAGTCCATGTTATTGTATTTTTTAGGATATTGATAGTGGCATTCGGGAGAAAGCGCCGAGCGCACCTTTTTGAAAGAAAATAGCTTGGGCTATTTTTTGTTTATTGATTTTAACTTTCCTTTGACTGTAAAACTTTTTTTTTCAAATAAAGTCAAGTGGGCTTGGAGTCGATTGATGATAACATCAGAGTTGGTCGCAGTTGTGTATACAACAGTGTCATCAGTATAAGTTGCTGTATCGCATTCTGGCGCCATTGCGTGCACGCGCTGTATATGTGATCTATGTAGAATAGGGCTAAGATCGGCGCCCTGAGATACGCAGGACGGAATGAAGCAAGATGAGGAAAATATTTGTTCAGTTTTCACCGCAAATATTCTATTTGTCAAGAAAGATTCAATAATATTTATAAGGTAAGTAGGAAACGCTGGCTCAGAGAGCCTGAAAGCTAGTCATTGTGCCGTACAAAGTCAAAGGCTTTCTCTATATCGAGTCCAATTAGGCTGGTAGACTGTAGACTTTCAAACGGGAGACGCTGGACTTTCAAATCCCAAAGCAACATACCCTATATGGCTGATGGCTTGTTAAGATATGCGATTGGAATCCAAACTGGTAAGCTGGGAGCACGGCATACAGTTTAGATAGAATTACTTTCTCAAACATTTTACTTAGAGATGGAAGTAAACTGATCGGCCTATAGCTGCTAGAGAAACGACTGATGACTACTTTCTTCCACGCGGACGGGAAAAAACCGATTTCAAGGCAGTTATTGAAAATGGACCATAAGTAAATATTTGCTTCTTTAGGTAAGTTTTTGAGAATTTGGGAATTTGATCAAGCATAACATAATTAAAATTTTCATATTCTTAAGCATAACATAATTAAAATTTTCAGCCTCCGATGTCAAAGTAGGCTCGTTTCGAGAATCGCCAGAATGGTGGGCTCGTAGGATGGAACCCGCTAACATGTTTGCTTTTTCTTTGCCAGTATGCGCTGTACTGCCAGTAGAACCGTTAAGAGGAGGAATAACAACGATTTTTCTCCTGAGGGCTCTATGTAGTTTCCAAAGTATCGAAATTTTTTTTGCTTGGATCGATACTATTTCATTCCATCTATAGTTTTTTAGTTTTGTTAACTTTCTACTGATTAACTCAGTGAAGGGATTCAATTAAATTTTGATATCTTGGTTACGAGCTCTTTGACACTGGTTACGTAATTTGTTAAACAATTATATTAAATTATTCGTATTATCGTCTAAGCTAGGAGAAAGTATAGGTAAATAATTCATGTAAAATTAATATTTAACAAAATATTTAAGGAAAACAATAATAGAGATTCCGTTGCATAATTCCAGTCCATGATTACATTGAGAAAACCTCACTCGGATTTTTTTTATGCTGAGAAAATCTTAAAATGTCTTGCTCTCTTCCTGAAATTTTCGATCATTCTATACTGGTGATAGACCATAATCGAATCTCGCTCATGAATCCTAAATAAATTTTGAGCTTTCCGAATCTTCATCGGTAGGTTTGGCATCGAATCTTCGCATATTTCCGAATTTCCTGGATCGAAAAATGAATCTCGTAAAAGTTTGAATCTGGTTCCGAATATCCTGGTCAATCACCCGTACTAGCGGATGATTAATTAACCGATGCATTTGAATAATCTAAGTTTAATAATAAGTCATTTCAAGAACGGGCAGTCCCAGCGGAAAATTGCTCAATTCGCTACAGTGCAGACTACCATAGAACGCATCGTTCATAAAAATCGTATTTAAGGCAACATAGCACCTCCAAATTTAAAAAAAATCGATTTTTTTTTATTGAATATGTTAGAATGAAGCTTTAAAAACCTGATTTTAATAATATAAAATGGAAATTCTACAAAAAAAAATTTATAAGTATATATAGCGAAGCGCCCCAAGGTCATTTTTTCTATGATTTTCGTTCACTTCGCTACATCGCTACATCGACTTAAGCCAAAGTGTAGACAAAGATAAGTAAGTCATCTCCTTTAAAAGAAGCAAAAAATAAGTTAGCCTTGGCAAAAAAACAAAAAAAAAATAACTAAACGATGCAAAGTGTAGAATCGCCAAAAAAAGGTCCGAAAAAAGTTCAACTGACACTAAAATTAATGAAAAATTTAGCCACATATTATGGCCTAATACGACGAAATCCTGATTCAGTTGAAAATATGCGCAAGGAATTTTGGGCAGCATATTACCACAAAATTTCAACTGATGGGAGCCCTCAACACTGTTATTGTCCTGTTGGAGAAACGACTTGGTGTAACTGGCGCAAGGCGGAGGCAGCTGGTGATACATTAAACAATTTCAAGCATCCTCCACCTTTAGATGATGAGGTACAAGAAATTTTAAAGCCTATTTATGATGAGTTATCATCAGAAGATTTATTAAAGCGCTGCTTGGGCAATTTTACGCAGAATAATAACGAAAGCTAATTCTTGTGTTAGGAATTTGGCCTCCAAACATACTTTTTGTGGGGAAAACGTACTAAATATGGCTGCAAATATTTCTGTATGTACATTTAATGAAGGATTTATGGCTATCTTGAAAATCATGCAAGTAATGGGCGATACGATTGCCGAACGTGCGCTGGAACATGCAGAGCATAGAGATGCTGCAAGAATTAACCAGGCGGAAAAACACTCGACTGAGGCATCTAAAGAGGCCAGAACTGCTCGAAGGGAGCAAAAATCTTTAGAAGAGGAGGAGTATGAGCAAGAAGAAGGTATATTGTATGGTCCAGGCATCGCAGATTAATTTTCGGTAAGATTTATTGCAAAAAATATTGAATTTTAAATTTAAACGCGATTTTCTCGAAACAACGTTTTTAAAGTTGGCGTGCATTTTTAAGAAAAACAATATTATCCAATCGTTCTGAAATTTCAACACGTTAATCTGCACATGTTAATGCTCAGAATGAACTACGGATGAAAAAATCGGCATTACATTTTTTTAGTTATAGCCGATTTTTGAGGAAAAAAACCTCGATTTTCGAAAAAAACGCCGCCATTTTGTTATTTTTTAACTAAATTTTTTTTTAGTTCATTCCAAGGCCGCTTTGATGCTGGTCAAACCCCCGTTTTTGTTTTTTTTTCAGACTTTCCTGAGGGCAGCTATCACGCATGTCAGGTTTTTTTGGTGTATTTTCCAAAAAATTGTAGCACAAAACATTTTTAACAATTTTGTTTATGTAGTCTAAGACAAATAAAGTATGTGTAAAAAGTTTCATTAAGATATGTCTTTTTATTCAATTAAAAATAACCCTTTGAAAAAAACATTTTTTTTCAATTTGATAAGATAATGCGCCAAACAAAATTTTCAGCTCGTCTGACGAACGATTTATTGTACGTAAAATCAAGGTGAATCCAAAGCTAACGGCTCCGAAACTAGTCGCGGAGATACAACAAGGACTAGGTAAGCCATGCACCACAACTTCAACGGCCGAATAGCTCGAAAAAAACCATTCATAAGCAGAAAAAACCAGCTGTGTCGCCTTGCCTTTGCTAGAGAGAACGCCAAGAAGTCTAAATTTAATATCTTTGGCTCTGATGGCATGACATAGGTATGGCGGAAACTTAATACTGAGCTGTAAAAAGAAAATATAAACGCTACAGTAAAGCATGGAAGCGGAAGCGTAATAGTTTGGGCCTGTATGTCGACAACCGGGATTGGAAATTTGGAGTTCATTGAAGACAACATGGACAAAACCATATACCTCAACATTTGGGAAAAAAATCCAGAGTGCAGCGAATCTTGGAATTTCAAACGTAATCCGTTTTAACCAAGACAACGACCCTAAGAAGTCTGATATTTTGCAATCTGGGCTGATTTGGAACTACCAGCATGTTATGTCCCCGCCAGCACAGAGCCCAGATATTAATGTTATAGAAAATGTATGGGCAATTTTAGAAACTAATATTCGGAAACATAGTATTTCCAACAAGGAACATTTGAAAAAAGCCATTTTGGAGGAGTGGACGAAAATTAGCCCAGAATCTACTCAAAAACTTGTGGGATTTTATGCCAAAGAGGCTGAAAGATGTATTAAATGCAAAGGGCTACTATACGAAGTATTAAATATTTATAAAATTTAAAATTTTTTTTTTTTGCAAATTAAGGCCCAAGTTTAAGGGCATGAAATAAGCTGTGATATAAAATTAAGCGGTTTTTCAAAATTTTTTAATTTATTATTACAAACAACAATTGTGTTATTTTTGAATTTCTTAACTAAACCAACAAATATAATCCATAAATAAAACTGGCATTTAAATCTTGTCAATATTTTAGATAGTTTTCTAATTACAGAGTACCAAATTTTGAATTTGTAGCTGCATGAAATAAGCTGTGAGCCACTGTACATCGCTAAAAAATATCGCTTCTTTTCTTTAACAAATTTATTTTTGTTTAATAAAATTAAATGGGGTTTTATTGCTAAAAAAACATAACCCAATTCGATTAGCTTTTACCAATATTTTTAAATTGATTCAAATTTCAAATGCAAACCGTGGAATATCTCAATATATACAAAAATCAACTTCTGTCACTTTCAACAAAAACGGCTCATTTATAATTCACATTTAATTTTCATAATTTGCGCAAAATTGATGCGAATGCTTGATTCAGCTAATAGACTAGTGACGCGACCAAAGCAGCTCTAAACCAACTCTTAAGCTTCAGAGATTTACTAACAAGATAGCTTTATCGCAAGTCATTTGACTGGAAAATATGAAAACAATTCCGCATTGTTTTCATATTTGTGTACTATTGCACAAAAAAAATAATCAGGAATAGGCATCGATTTTGAATGACACAATGGTTTCAGCGATCTCTCGACGCAATGATTTGCTAAAAGACATAATAAGTAAACCTGAAGAAGTAAAATTTTATGAGTTGATTCTAACCTCTTCTGAATTTTGCTTTTGAATTGAATTTTACAGATTCAACTAATTGGATGTGATGATTTTCGCACATATTTATAATATTTAGAATTTTCGATTTGCGTCCTGTTGAACCAGTGCCGGAGCGTAAACAGCAAAAAAACTACTAGGTGTAAGTATGCGTTCTGATTCGCAACATTTTCAAATTGAAATTTTGTCATTTCAAAGTAACGTTCATATTTCAGTCTGACAGAAGTATGTTCATAGAACAATTCACGAAAAACATCCTTCCGTTATTATAGGTCCACAATGTGGGAACAAAAGGCACGCCAATTAAACTCTTATCTCCACGAAACATTGAAATCAGAGCAGATTGATGTTTCCGTTTTGAATAAATCTGTGGCAGCTGGTATGTTTACTTAAATAATCAACTTCAATTAGAATAAAATATCAAATAGCACAGTTAATGGATGAAATTTCTCAGCAACGGGACTAAACCTACCTTTGCACCAACTTCCGGCAATTCAATATCATTATCCTACCGAACCACAATGCTTTGGACCCAAAGTTTCCAACACAAACGCGAGAATAGCTTATGGATTGGATGGCATTCCGAAACTAATTAAGGATCTTTGCTCCAAAGATCTGAACGTACAGTATGAAGCATTGAATTCTCTCTCGCAAGAACTTATGGACCACACTAAGTGCTATTACGCTATAGTGGATTTTGATGTAGCGAAAAGGTTTGAATTAAACATCATTTGACTGCTTATTTGCAACTTTAAATTTACCAACGTGGATATTTAGATTTAGTGACGTGATGGACTTGTTTTTCCCAGTCGTACCAGAAGATGTTAATGTACTCGAAAAACTTGTTATTCTCATTGGTAAGACTATATCACGTTTTAAAGTTAGCAGCACCGTCAGCCAAGCTTTGTATGTCATTTCGAATAATTTCACTTCTGGAAATCTGTTTATGCATGTGACACTTTTACTGAACATCAAATAGCAGATTATTAAAGTGATAATAAATATAGTTAGACGAAATCCACAGACCGTATGAATCAAAACTCCAAGAACTGGGGCTCACTTCTGTAAGTGGAATGGGAAAAAATCTTTATCTAATGACGTCACGCAAAGTCAGTTTAACAGTTTCTGTACAGCACAGTTTAGAACTATACACTCCGCTGCAAAATTACTAGACACTCCTCAATCTGTCAAGAACGGAAAAACCCCAAAGTTTCTGCATTATTGAACTAATGAAAAGTAATTGAAATTTAATGGGAATTCTCCAATAGGAATTCTTCAATCACTCCTTAAGGTTTTTTTTTTAATTTCCTTAATAATCGGCTGTCTTCTGTACGCGTCGGAAGTCTATTTTCACTTGCCATTGTTGCGTTTTCCCAGAATGCTCTTAAGCTTGGTCCTCTTCCGCATTCGTTTTTAGAATTCAAGAATGTATTAAAAATGTTTTCTTGAATTCCAGTTAATCTTAGTTCGAATTTTTGTCGTCAGCTTTAAAATTGGTCAATTCTTTTTCACTTCTCTTCTGGAATTTCTTATTGGATTTCATTTCCATTGTTGATGCTGCAATTGGATTATATCTGATGACCGCATTGGATAATAAATCAATATTAAACATATTTTTAAAATTCTACCAAAAAAGATTGCTAGAAATGATAGAAAGTAAGGAGAAATCAATCCATCATTAATTGTTTAAATAAAAAATTACCATGCGCCGAAACATCCATTCTTTCTATTTCTAACATTCCTATGCCTTATCTTTTTGAAGCAGCCAATTATCAAACAGCTAAAAAAAATCCCATTAAGTAGTAATTAAGGATTACTTTTTTCCATTGAAATTTCAATAATCTTTCATTAGTTCAATAATGCGTATACTTGGGTTTTCCCGTTCTTTACAGTTTCTGATAACTGAGAAAAATCGAGGTGTGTCTTATCATTTTGCAGGGGAGTTTAGCATAACATAGAAAATGTTTGTTGTTATGAATTCCATACTCGATATTCAATTGCAGAGTCGAACTTTGGCTTACAAAGAAGAATTAATGTCTTGAATTAATCCGAGCATTAAATATCGGTCACTTCAATGACTTTCTCATGCTCAAATCTAGAACCGTTTTGAAATACAATGTCTAACAATTACGTTCTACACATAAATCACAAGACATAAACATGTCATAATATTTGGTGTCGCCACAGGAGATCACCAACATATAAAATATGTGTTAAAATAAATTATATTTTATGGGAACACCCGAAAAGGATTAAGTGCTAAACTGTGATATTTTAAGATGCACACGAATCGTGCCTGTTGAAGATGGAGAGTGTAGAAAGAAGGCGGTACCTAAAATAAAGAAGGGCTAATCTGATGTTATCAGATTACTTTCTTAATTCGTAGCCTTTTTTTCTTATTTTGTTAAATGATTTTCATTCCTGACGGCGATTTCTTTGTTGAAGGCATTGTAGCAACACATTTCGACGGTGCAAAACGCCTTTACGATGAATATCAGTTGGTCAGCAACTTGTACGATATGATCATTGATGATAAGAATACGAGTAGGCATGCAGCAAAAGCTCTTTACTTGATGTCGTCGCAACCGGAAAGTGAGTGATTTTAAACAAATAGTATATTATTGGCTTATTACCTCTTATTTATCTTTATTTCTCTTAAATGCGGTATTTTTTTGTGTTGTTACAGCTATTATTTTACGCGGTGGCAGTGTAGTTTGCCTTAAGAGAATGGGGGCGGTGAGAATTTTCCAAAAAAAAATAGTATGACATCTTGAAAATATTATCTGAAAATTTCAAGTGAACCGATTTATAGTTTTCGAGATGTCCTACAAATACTGAAGAGCCCTCTGACCCTCGATGGCAGGTAACTGACCGCAGCTGCAAATAACCGGCGTATTGGTTCCTTTGAAATCTATTGTTATGTAGTTTTTGTGTTTTCAATGAAGAAGGTACACTTGAATTATGAATTGTTATGAATGTACTCGGAATAAATTGTGAGTCCAGTGCTCATTGGGACGCTGAAAATGAATGCTAATACGAACAGTCCGAAAGGCAAATACCAATTCGACATACTAAAAGCTTTCGCACCGGCAAGAGAACTATTATATGGCCCAGGACTAGATGACTCAGTGATAATTACTACAGGGTGTTTCACGGCAAAGTTAGCAGTTTAAACCTGAATATTTAAAAATCGTTTCAATTGAGCACGAGAGAGGGGTGGAGTAGATTTATGTTTCGTGCGAATTCATCAGTCGCGATGTCACAGTATTCGAGCGCCACCTGGGCGCACGCTATTAAGGGGGAAAATACATGTAACTGCTAATAAAAAATCGATTATTTTTTATTACATCAAAATGTTTGAAATGCTCTTAAAATATACCAAAAAATTTTTGAAGCGATATTCGTATTAGTTCTCGAGTTATAGTCAGTCATAGGCAGCGCGGCGTTCCCCAGGTCGGTAGAGCTTTAGAACTTTAAACGCGTTTTTCTCAAAGTAGTACTTTTTCAACTTCCGTACAAAATATCTCAAAAAATATTGAACCGATCCGGCTCAAATTTATACCACATCTAAAAAACAGTATTACCTCCTCGTTGAACCTAAATGTTATTGTAATTTCCGAAAAAGAATTTGTTTATTAATGTTAAAAGAGTGATTTTTTTGAAAAATAATCGATTTTTTTGTTTAATCTGAAATTAATGTAAAAATTTAATTTTTTTTATAAATTTTATTGGTTCACCTATGAATTATACATCTCATTAGCATATTTTTTTCTCTCTGAACGTTGCAAGTTCCTCGGAAAAGGCGTTAAATTGTACGAGGCAGATTTTGATGTGTTTTTTTTTCATTCGCTCGCATCGCCGCCATTTTGTGTTGAAAAATTATTAAAAAAATATTTTCATTTTGGTATTTTTCTGAATAAACAATATATATTTTAAGTCAATCTGAAATTAGCAATTTTTTTTTCGATTTTACATGTATTTCCCCCCTTAAGGCATTTTTGAAGGGAGAAGAATCGTGCGTTACTGCTCAGAGGCAGTTTTGTTTCCACTACAATATCGACGTTTACGAGATAGACCAAGCGAAAACTTAATTCGTAAATGGGTAAAGAAGTTTGGCGCTACAGGTTCCGTTATAAATCAACCACATTCGGGCTTGAGCAGAACTTCAAGAACGGAAAAAACAATTAAAGAAATTGCAGCTAGCGTTCGTCACAGTCCTCGCTTATCAATACGCAAAAGAGCAGCGACGTTAAACATCGCCAAATCCACCGTAAAGCAGATTTTGAAGCGTAAGCTGAAATTCCATCCCTATGAGATCCAGATAAGAGAGATGAGATCCAGGCAATAAAGGAAAATGAACACAGTTTACGCAAAACTTTTTGCCAGACAGCCATTGAGCGATTTAACATTTATAATACTGTCTTTTGGAGTGATGAAGCTCATTACCATTAAAATGGATATTTGAATAAACCTGTCGATCTCAAACAGTAACATCAAACACGGCTACATAGCCCGAAAGTGGCAGTGTGTTGTGCTCTGTCAGTAAATGGAATAATCGGGCCTGATTTTTTAGTGAACTGTTTCCTCAAAAATGGTTATCCCACTTTGGTGATATCGCATGACCTCCGCGATCACTCGATTTTCATAGCAGGGGCAAACACCCGAATTCGATACAAATTTTTCTCGATTTTCAGTGATTTACTGTAAAGGTGTAGAACGGGGTAAAATGCAACAACATATTTTCAAGAATGGCTTGGCAATAGACGGGAAAATTGCACCCTTTTTCTCCGTCTATGCACGCCACTGGTGAGCACTGTAATCCAAAAACCACTTAAGATACTTAAATGAAATTGCCCGATCGAAGGATTTTCTTTTTTATTAAAACTTATATTTTATACGCAATAAACTAGTCCTTTTTTCCTTGAAATTCTGCGAGTAAACTATCAGAGGCGCCATTTTGTTTATTTTCAAAAAAGGGGAAAAAAATCTTTAAGTAAAATGTTATGGTGGTAACCGCAAAGCACGACTTCTGGAATGTCCAACAAATATGACAATAGCTTGTTCTACAGTAAATATTTTTATTTTTAATTATTTTTGTCAAATAATAATCTAATAAGTTTGTATTCATAAAGGTTATTGATTTGTGATCATGGTTCCCTTCTTGTCTATAAATCAGCATAGACAACGTATATAGTCTCTAAAGCTTATCAAAGCAGAGAATGATTGATACAGGAAACTCGATTGTTTTGCGGAATAAGCCTCCGAAAGCAGAATCAAAGTGGAATTGTTTTTGAAAAATTTTATTGAACATTTTTTTTTTGACAAAGTGGTTTCGAAAATATGCACTGATTCTCATCAGACACCAGCTAATGAGAATCAGTGCATACTTTCGAAACCACTTTGTCAAAAAAAAAAATGTTCATTAAAATTTTTCAATTTTAATCATCCCGCAAAAACAATTCCACTTTAAGTTTGTATTATTTGTTTTATAAAATAAAGTAAGCTATTGTCAAATAAAAAAATACTAAAAATACTCAATATTCCATGACTCTGGCTACCCTTAACTCCTTAATAAAAATGTTACAGTCCCAAAATTGAACGGTTTGATTTTATAAGCCGCAGAGAATCACGAACCCACGGTCTGTGTGTCATGCCCGAGATCTCGGGATCCCGACCCATTTTGGATATTTTCGGGATCCCGAATTTTTTATCGGGACTCCCGAGATTTCGGGATTGATTCAACCCATTTTGGGAATCAGAAAGCAGAACTTAATACTAAAAGAAATATTGTTTTATAAAAACGTAGGCGGAAGCCAGTTGTAATAATGAATTACAACTGGCGTATGATTACATGCTTAATATCCCACCAAAAAGTGTACCCGAAATATCTTTTTCAGCAGCTGGATATATATGCAGCAAAATCAGGTCTAGTTTAAATTTTGAAACTCGACGAATTATGTTTATTAAGAGCATACTTTCAAAACGAATCAGCAGTTTGAGCCAATCGATATTATTACTTATCACTTGTTTCATTGAAAAGCAATATTACTTTGTAATTAATATGTAAACAACTAAAAAGAATAATGTATTTTAATTATATTATCGTAAAATCCGTTATGCTGATTAAATTTCAATTCGTTTTTATTGGACACGAAGATAAGATGAAATTAGATCATAAGATTAATTTAGATGCAATTATATATTAACGTCTTACTTGGACACATATATAAAGTACCCATGTACATATGTGCATAAATTTAACATTAAAATGAACTTAGCTTCCGGTTTTATGTATATATAATTGAAATAAAGTTTCAATTGAGTACGAATAAGCCAATATATCTGTTTAAATTCCTTTAATATAGTTTTTTTTTATAAACCCCGAAATCTCGGGACTATCTCGGGATCCCGAAAATTCTAATCCCGAATTTCGAGATCTTCATTTCAATGTCGGGATTAATGCCATAGTGTGTCAGGAACAACACAACAATATGCATGATAGCTTGCAGGAAATTAAGCTATTATTCTTCCTATTATTCTTATTCTATTATTCTTATTCTAAAGGCCTCTCCGAATTGACGTCTTCGCCTTCGTCTTCAGCTTGTTATAGGAGAATGCGACGTCAGACCAAGTCGAGCTTGTCCGAATTCAGTTATCTACGTCTTGGCATTGCTCTCCTGTATAACAGTTGACCGTTATGTTCTGTTCTGTTCTTTTCGTTGTCTTGATGGTGTTTTGAGGCAATGTTACGAAGCAAAGCCAACAATTTCGGACACCTCGTCTTGGTTTGTTTCGTCACAATCTGTCATAACAAGCTAAAGATGAGGACGAAGACGTGAATTCGGAAAGGCCCTAAGATGATTATATTACAGTTTTATTTCACACTGGAGTATACTATCTTTTTCGCTTAAACTGTTAAGCAAATCCAATGCAATATTCTGTTGTAATAAGTTTTATTTTGTATGATTTTAATTTATTTTTTTCAAGTTGGTGATTTAATGGCCGCCGGGGATCATCTCCGACGTGTACTTCATGTCGTCCATCGCGTCGATAAAATCGAAGAAGTCTACATGGAAATGGCGATCTTGATTGAACGGTCGCCGGCTAAAGCAATGGATGAAGGCTGTTTCAATTATTTATATAAAAAAATTAGATGCCGAAATAATCTGCAAAGTTACGTTATGAAATGTTTTGCCCTCCTGATTAATTGCCATGATGCTCAAGACAAGTGCGATAAAGTTGATCTTATTTCGACATTATTTGAAATGTTGTCAGACGATACATATCCGAAAGAGACTATGAAATATATTGTTATGGCTGTCAAGAACGCTTTGTATAGTACACAAGCTATGTGGAGATGCCGCGAATTCTGGGATTTGCCTATGTGTCTGATCAGGACGGCTCATAGCAAAGAGTGTGACGATATGCAGCTATGGAGTATACAAGTGAGTGGTATGATTTGATGTAGATACATTGAAAGATAAAGTCTATTATTTAAATGATTAAATCTTTGCAGTGAATATTATAAAATAACCTTTCACTAGTTTGTAATTTTTTCCTATAAACGTAATACGTCATTGCAGATTTAAATTTAGTAGTTTTTGAAAAATTTTTAAAAATTGGGTTTGTGTTCCTATCAATTTTTACGGTTAGAAGAAGCAAGGGCATAATAATACACTGGTGA
The DNA here is from genome assembly GCA_963978885.1 of Nemotelus pantherinus. Classification (NCBI taxonomy): domain Eukaryota; kingdom Metazoa; phylum Arthropoda; class Insecta; order Diptera; family Stratiomyidae; genus Nemotelus; species Nemotelus pantherinus. The sequence continues at coordinate 238,540,344 of OZ022263.1, forward strand.
GAAAAAGTTTCCGAACAGGGTATAATTCCTGAAGAAATCTATTCAACACTCTTACTGAATAAATGGAGGAAATTTTCTCTTCTCTTTCAAAATATTATCTATTAATCCATGATAAAGCATGTTTAACCTGCGAGTTTGTTAATATTTTTGCGCTCCCAAAGAAAAGAGTTTCAATCTTTTCCAGCATTTTTCCCAGTAAGCTCACTTAGATTGTCAACAAAAGCCGTAGAAAAATTAATTTTAAGGAAAATGCAGTTCCACTCTAAAGACAAACAAATTATCTCATTAACCTGGATCAGTTAAACACATCCCCCCTTTTGCGCAAACTCTCTTTAAATTTTAATGCGTTCACTTAAGATTAATATCACTTAAAATCAAGAAATTGGCGGAGGAATCTTTTAAAAATATTGAGAAAGCATTTGAGTTTTTATGAGTAGTTGGAATCATCAAAATAATTATTATGGATTTCACTATGCTGCATGGCACACTTGACCTGTTCATATTTATCTTGTATCTATATTCATCATTTGATATTTTTTATACGTTTTATCTTTTACGTTTCTGCCGGCGGATTCTTTCAGTTTGAAGTTGTACACAGCAGGTCGTCTTTCAACTTTAAAAACTAGTTTTTCCACGTAAAACATATCTTCTCGCACACAGTAACATCAATGCTTTGAATAACAATCTGCATGTAGTAATAAAGTGCATGCACACATTATATAATTGTTTTTCGACTTGTTTGCGTTTTAAATTCTTCGTCATGCTGTGGCGACCAGACCAGTGAGGCGGCGTTTACATTCACGGATCATAGGTGGTTTCACACAAGTTTGACAGCCGATCCACTACCAATCTTGATTGCTGGTCTTCGGCGCAAGGTGGTTCACAAAATTAAATGCAAGCTCATTCACTAGAAAGCTTACAAACTGTAGTCTTAAGTGATTTACAATTGAGGGTTTAGAATCGTTCAAAATGGAAAGGTGATTCATAATCATAGTTTCGGCGCATCATTCTATTATTAGCTTTAAGCATAGGCTATTTAAAATTCCAATATCTTATAGCGTTTAACAATGTAAATTGTTCGTCATCTGACAATTAATATGATCAGTATTCCAACAGGCACTGCAGCAGCTGACAATGATGCCATCAATTAAAAACTTTGTCCGAAAAACTTGCAAAAAACGGATAAAAACCATTCCCTGCCGAAAAGAATATATAAAAAAATCGAAGAAGAAACTTCTTGAATGGTTGCGTAAAAAACATTGGTCTAATATTTCGAGTGAAAGCGAAGATGATGATGATGTACCCAACGTCAAACGCGAAACCAACCAAACAATTGCTGACATTGGCGAAACAATACACCCTGTAAACGATTTAAGTGTATCTCGGCAGCCCCTCTATATTTTCCGGAATAGAGTTGCGAAAAAGCAAGATCATCAATTCGATTGAAGAAAGTGAGGTCCTTGAAGCTATCCGATTACTTTGATCACCCGAAAATAAAATTATTGTCACAGCACATTACTTGAAAAAGAATCAATTTGTTTTTTGATAATCGAATATATTTTTGCATTTCATCGAACATCTTTGTAAATTTAATGTGTGACGAAACTTACTCGATTGAACGTTTCCGGTTTCTTTTTTTATGTTTATTACATGAAAACAATGTATTCATAATAATTTTCAAGACATCGAATGGGAACAAAAAATAAACAATGTTTGAAAAAAATTTTTATGGAAATATATTTTTTTATTTAAATCCTAACTGATTTCTTATTTCTATGGAAAACTTTACATGGTGTGAACAACTTACGAATGCATCAATGCTAATGATATTCAATTGCTAAAATTTTCGAGCTCCTAGAGGCCATGAATTGAAACTTAGCATCTTGTCACTATCTGAGTAACATACTTTCCTCGAGAAAAAAAATCCACATCGAGCGCAGTCATACCTAACATAGCGCAGCTTTTATGGTTGCATGCGCTATTCAGATAGCACCCAGATTTATAATTATAGCTCCAAACGCCATAATATCACAATCTAAACAGGGCATACTCATATGCAATATAGCGCAGCATTTGTTGCCACATGTGCTATATAGATAGTTCCCTGAGCTATAAAATATAGCTCAAAGTGTCAATTTCACATATACTATGGCCTTATTTGCTATGTACATAGTCTTGGCTTCCATGAAACATAGTCCCATGTAACATAGCTCCAAATTCTATGGGCATAATTTCTGCACATAACAGCAAAGTAGACTAAATAGCAATAGCTTCACAATGAACTCGTTTGGTCTAGTAGAGTCTACTTGGAGCAGTAATAGAAATTGAATTTTCATCAAATACAATTGTAAAAATCCTAAAATTGCCTGAAATGGAGACAGTTTCACTTTTACTTTACTTTTTATCAGGACTATAATGCATGGATTTGAAGGACGAAAACATTCCCTCAGAAAAATTTGCTGGTGACAGACAGCTTCCATGTGGGTCAACTAAGCCCAGATCTCTTTCAATCACGCCAGATTCCAGAATGTTTGGGTTGCCATTCTTTTGATGGTACTTCTTTAAAAATGGTACTTTTCCCAAAACGTGGATATAGCAGGTCATCAGGCTCTTTGTTGATTTGGAGTATGTACATCTACCCACCATTTTGTGCTGCTGGCTTCTTTACAACCAGAATATTCCAATTAGTACTGCCTCTGCAGAAGTTTGAGGGCCACTTCCGGTTTCACTATCCGCGGTATTACTACCTTCGCTCTGGGCAGTGTCCGAATACTCTCTTTGTTTGCAATCTCTAACCGAGCCCCTTTCGAGAGTCCAGGTAAATCTTGGACTACTGCACTACACCATAACAACGAAAGCTCGTCGATTCACTTGATGATCTTAACACTCTTGAGCCAGCCCGCCTCGTCAAACGCGGGCATTATTAGTTCGGGATGCTTTTCCATCCAGTCAATTATCGCACTAAGCAGAACTGACTCTACAATCTTCTATCAAGTTAGTTGACCCAAGAGGCTGCTGCAATCAGTTAGAGCCACGATTAGGTGTTGCTTACCCACATCGCTAGTCTTCATGATCCTTCTTGGTTTTGAAGCGGAGGCCTGTTGTGCCTCCACTCAACTATTTTCATTCTTAGACCCCCTTGGTCGCTGATATTCCACCCTCAGTCTACTTCTGCCTTGTCGAAACTAGCTTCTTAGCCAAGCTTTGCTCCACCTTATTATTGAAGCTAGAGTCCTTCGCTAGTAATTTCTCCTTGCTCAGCTTAGCCGATCTCTCTTCTCCGCGGAGTGGGAGAAGAGGGATTCTTTGCTTGGCTTGGGCCTGTTCTTTTTCTGGTGTCCAGCACTTTTGCCTCGCTCAGGAGATTTTTGAAGCTCCTCCTCCGAACGCTCTCCGAAAACCTTGTTCTCCTATTCCGAGTCTACATGTACTCTAGTAGCCTTGAGCATTTGTTTTGTGAGGCTTGAACGGCTGCCTGTGCCATTATCTGCTTGCTACTAGTTCCTGGTGAGGGTGGGGATCATTTTAGCTTGGAGCTCTTCCTAAAAAGCTCTGACCACGGTTCTACATACTCTTTGATTTGAGAAGTAATTGTTGCATTATTTGCTATTGCGGCCAAGTGGTCCACCTCCATAGCATTGCAGTCGCTGGATGTTGACTACCTGGGGCCTGCGCGCTCACTCCTAACAACCGCCAGTACTTGGCAACCCAACACCATAGCTTTATTTCCGTACGTGTCTTCCATGGTTGGTTTTTGATCGGGGCTCTCCTTCCGCTAGGTCTACTCCCAGCAAGGCACCAACACATCTTGAGCCGCACTTGTCTCGAGCCCCCCACAGCAAAAGGGTGGCAGATTGTCGAAGGGACTCAGAGGATTAATGGAACTTAAATCTATAATATTCCGCCGTTTATCCACCAGTAAAATCTTGAGTAAGTCATAAGTTATGAAGGGGTCTAAATAGCTTATAATTTTTTGCTTTTCTTCAGAATTAGCAGAAAAAAGGGGGAATTCATAAGGGAAAAATTACAGCGCACCAAAATTGTCCAATTTTATTGTTGAAAACCACAATTCAAATGTCATGACGCAACGAGCCTATAGAAGAGATGTTAATGTTTTAAAGAGAAGATAATGGTTTCATTCACAAATTGATAGTGAATTAATGCAGCATTAACAGCACCAAAAATTCAAAGTTTGTACACCAGATAGAATCGCAGTCCTTCAAGGCCACAGTTTGGTGCGGCATAGCGTTGCGAGAAATTATTCTTCGTCCAAAATGGTATTGATAACACTGCGGCTATCACTGGAGAACGCCAGCGAGTTGGACTTCAAAAATTTTTGCAACCTGCAGTGGGAAATTGTCTTGTGATGTGGTTTCAACAAGTCGGTGCCACTTCTGATACTACTGAAGCCACAATGGAATTTTGAAGAGAGATTTTCGGAAAACGTATAATTTCGAGACGATCAGAAATTAATTGGCCACCAGGCTCTCCAGATCTAACAGCCACTGACCTCTTTGTGTGGAACTATTCAACGGAAAAAGTGTACGCATATAAACTTCAAACAATTCCACAATTAATGGACAACATACGTGCCGAAATAAGGACGTTACAGCCAGAAAAACTTACAAGCGTCATGGAACATTTCTTAAAAAAGTCGAAAATCGAAGCGATTTAAAAGATATAATTTTTCGTTATGAGATTAATAAAATAAATAAAAAAAATTTTAATAAAATTAATAAAAATTTTTTTAATATAAATAAAAAAATGTACTGTTTAAACCCCTTGTTGCCTTCAGGTCCACCCTGTATACACATATACATATGTAAATTTATTTTTTACAGACAACAAAGCTAATTAATGCAATTACCATCCAACTAATTAGCATCAAGAGCAGCTATCAACCAGAGATTGATAATTTATGAATGTTTTTCCTTTTCTTCTGGACTCAGTGGAGCTTTTAAAATTCAGCCACTTCAATTTAGTGGACAGACCTTGCCAAGTAGAAGCAAATGTGACAAGTTTTCATTTAAGTTGCAATGCGATAAAATAATGGAAAATGGATTGATAAGATAAGAAATCCGTTGACCCGAACGTTTTGTTCTTTGTTTTTTTTTCTTAGCTATTTAGAGTCTATAATACATACAAATATTGTGCCAGTAATATCTGTCACGAAAAATCAGTGAGTATTGATAGTTGTGATGAGTGTAATTGCGCTTAATGAAGTTTGCTCGGTGAAATTATAGTTTTGACGATTTTGCAGCGGATAAATAACAATCAAATGATGAAGTTAGATAAGAAGCTGCTGCCGATTAAGGCACATTATTTCTTCTTTATGGCTTGTGAGTAATGTTATTTGCAATAGTATTTGTTGAATGCTAATTCGAAACTGTTTCGATTTAACACCTGTAATATCGTGTATCTTATCAGGTTTGTTTTTCCAGCGATGGGGCCCATTTTGCCTCAAATGCCCGTTTTCGCCAAAAACATGGGAGTTTCGCCAGATATCATGGGTTTGATAACTTCGGTTCTTCCGATACTCTACGTTCTAGCCAAACCAGCCGTTGGCTTCCTGGCAGACTACTTCGCCGTAAGTAAGCATATGTACTTTATGTGAGTTACATATTAAAAAAAAATAATGTGTTTTCAACTACTAGTTCGTTTCTTTTAGAATTATCGAAAAATGATATTTGCACTTATAACGATTATGATGGCAGTATGTTTTGCTGGCTTGAAAATTATTCCACATCCAATTAAACATTTTATTGGACCGTCTGTGAACTTTAATGTCACATTATTGGATGATGCAAGCAGGGACTCGAACCAATGCCACTTTGAAGTAAGTTGATTGTTGTGTTGCACAGCGTATTCAAAATTGTGTATAAAATTAGGATGCTTGTTGTGATTGATTTTTATTTTGATAGTTTGGTGTGATACTGAGTGTGATTATCTTTATAACAGCACCAGAATTTAGTTAAATATTGAAAAAGATTGTTTTTTACTAATGTTCGAAGAACAATAATATTAAACTCGTTTCGCCGAAAATTCATATTTCTTTATATATATATATATATATATATATATATATATATATATATATATATATATATACACTCGTGCTCATACAATTAAGCCACTTACGATGTCTGTGTTTGTTTTCGTTGTAGCTTGTAAATCAAGCATTGTATTTGATCCTCGTTTGTTTCTGATTTTGATGTACTGTTATGTTGGCAGATCAGCAAAACAACACGAGTTTCTATGCCTCCACATTTCTAGTAAATGCAATTTGTGTCTCAAAATTGTATTTACAGCTGCTCATATAATTAAGCCAGTCAGTGCAAATATTTGAATTTAGAGGAAGTGAGTGATAATTGGTGTTCCGAATTAGTAAAAAATATGTACTTATTAAAATTTGTTATTATTTATTAAACGATACAGATATTTGACACCAAAAAATAAAACAAATGGGTAAAAACAAAAGCTGTACTCCATCGGAGCGAAGGGTCATATGGAACTTATACGAAAAAAACAAGTCAATCGCCGAGGTAACAAGAATTTTGAATGTTTCCCGTGGAAAAGTAAAAAATGCTATAATATATTATAAAAAAAACAAGCATTTTGAAAATATGCCGAGACACAAGCCACGAAAAACAACTGTGGCTGAAGACAGAAAACTTGTGCGTTTGAGTAAGGCTGATCCGTTCTTAACATCTTCAGAAATACGAGCTCAAATGGAAGCGTTTCATGATGTCAAAGTGTCGTCGCAAACCGTCCGAAGACGTCTGGCGGAAAATAATCTAAATGGACGCATCGCCAGAAGGAAACCAAATGTATCAAAAAAAAATTTAAAAAAACGTTTGAAGTTTAGCCGAGAACATTTAAAAAAACACCAAAAATTCTGGGATTTAGTACTCTGGAGTGATGAGGTGAAGTTCAACCTCTTCGGCAATGATGGTAAGCCATACGTTAGACGTCCCCAGTGTACAGAGTTAAATCCTAGATACACAAAAAAAACTGTGAAACACGGTGGTGGATCAGTCATGGTGTGGGGTTGTTTTTCTGCGTCCGGCGTCGGCCCGCTCGAAGAGATAAATGGCAAAATGACAGGAGAAATGTACAAAACTATATTAAATCGAAATTTAATAGGAGATTTTGTGGATAATTTGCCTTTGAAATGGATCTTCCAACATGATAACGATCCGAAGCACACTTCGCGAGTCGTAAAATCGTGGTTGGGAGATGAAAAAATAAATGTTTTGGATTGGCCACCTCAGAGCCCGGACTTAAACCCCATAGAAAATTTATGGGGAATAATTAAAAAGTCTGTTGCTGCCAAAAAACCAAAGAACAAGCAAAAATTGCTCGAAATTATTAAAGAGGAATGGAGTAGAATTCCACCCTCCGTTTGTAAGACATTAGTGTCCTCAATGCAGAGACGATGTGCTGCAGTTATCAAAAATAAAGGATATCCAACCCGTTATTAACAGGTAAATACATTTAATCCACAATTAAAACAATTTAATTGATTTTTAAATGTATTTTTCGTAGATGGCTTAATTATATGAGCAGCATTGAAGGAGCATTAAAATTTGAAATTTATTTTTTTTATAATAATTATCTGAATAAAAGGCTTATTTTTGTTGTCCACTTTATAAATGCATCAATAAAAAGAATTACGGTGTTTGGTTTATGTTGTATCATGCTAACAGTCATTTTTTCTCCAATTTAATTTTAAGAAACTCAGTGGCTTAATTGTATGAGCACGAGTGTATATATATATATATATATATATATATATATATATATATATATATATATATGTATATATATATATATATATATATATATATATATATCTATATATATATATATATATATATATATATATATATATATCAGCAAAATGATTAAGGGAGATAATCTCTGGAGTGGCCGATCCGATTGAGCTGAAATTTTCGGAGAACGTAGATGTATATAGGTAGGTAGGTCCATGACTTTCTCAAATTCAGATATCCTAAACCTTTTGGCGGCGGCGAGCGTTTTAGTGAATTTTGAGGAACTCCTATATTTCCAAGCAGTCTAAATTTTTGTTAAAGAAAAGTATTGGGAATGAAAACTTATTATGTTCTAAGCTTGTCTATGATAAAGAATTGGAAATTTTAGGCCGTGTGTGGGTGCAGGGTGCCTAAAAGTAGGCAAGGAATTTTTTTCAAATTTTGATTTGTCATTACTTGTAAGAAAAACAATGGATCGTCGTGAAAATTACAGAGCGTATTGATGTTGACTAAAATTTGGCACATATAGATTTTCAGCATAAAGCGGGTAACCTTGTAGCTGTGGCAGGCTGCTGAAAAAAAATCCTTCAAATCATTGACCTTCCTGAACATTTTTTGATAATTGACAAAAATTTCAAATCTTTGATAAATTTTATCTTTTGTCCTTCATCTCAAGATAAAATTTTCAAAATTCCGATTTGCATAAGAACGGCAACCCATCACCAAATTACCTCTATTTTCAGCATTCGAAAGTTCTGTTCACGAGAAGTGACGACTGGATAGTCCGATCATAATGAAATTTACAGGACATGTTGGTATTAACTAGGACCAGGTCTGATAGAAGTGATTTTGAAATGCGGGCAACCCTGTGGCAGTGGTACCATCTTGAAAAATCACTGAGAAAAAAAAAACAGCTTTTTGGCCTATAACTTCCGATTCAGCCATTAGATTTTAACAAAATTTACACAGTACTTGGATGTTACTCTATGTAACATTTGGGGGTAGAAATTTGGGGGTAGAATAGAGTTGCCAGCTATGGTGATTTTTGTCTCCTAAATCTTGCAAATTTGCTCAGCAAAATAAAGGTTTATTCCCTATTACTTCCGGTCCAGTCAGGAAATCAAAACAAAGTTCATGCAGTAAATAGACTCTGATGTGAACCAAATGTCGTAGGAATTTCGTACAAAAATCATGAAAGGGCTGCCAGCTATGACCATTTTTGTAATTTTGTGGAATTTCTTTACTGAGCGATTATGTCATTAGATTTCCAATTGAGAATGATCCTGCAATGAAAATTAACAGCAAATATTAACGCTTGAAAAATTTGAAAAGTTTTGAGGGTGGTAACACTAAAATTCTTTTCACCCGTATAACTTCCAGCGCAGTGATTCAATCGAAACGAAATTTATTGGTTGGGGTTAACTTAACGTGAAGCAGATTTGGTATATATTTTGCTCTGCTGCTGCCACAGGGTAACCAGCATTGGCCATTTTCGTAAATATTGCACCAACAGATGCTTCAAATTACGTATTCATGTGCAAAGCATTTGCGATAAAAATAAGAAACCAATTTTTAAATTTTCCGAGTTTTGAACATTTTTCGGATGGCAGCCTCAAACAACGTTTAACCGCTGAAACTTTAGATGAAATCCTCCGATGAGAACGAAATTCAAAGGATAAGTTGATTTAAGTATGAGCTTCTTATGGTAAACTTATTGCTGCTTCGCTGGGAAAGTGTTGCCAGCACTGAACATTTTCACCATTTGTGTTATAGTTGAGTTTTGTTGCTTTGGATAAGGAATGGTTGATATGATTCTACAAAAAAGTGTATAACGTCTTTCCACATTTTTTAGTCACTTAAAGACAATTTCTTCGAAAATTAGTTTTCTAGCGGTTGTGGTGCGCTAGACTTTTTAATGGTTACAAATATATTAGTTGCTTTATTGCTTCAAAGTTCATTTCAAGCTAAAATTGCTCTTGTGTTTGTTTTTTTTTGTTTCTTTTTCGTTTCTGAAGTTTTTAAAGCTCTAAAGTTTCAAAACAGACGTTTTTGTTTCTAAAGTTTTGTAACATCGTCATATTATTTATATGCACTTAAATTTTTATATTTTTGCCTGATACTTCCAGATTGATTCGCATAAGATCTTGTCCCACTCAAATACACATCTTCGGTGCCATACTTCCGATGGACATATCTATGACCTTAGTGTACACATACTTGCAGATGCCGTACAACAAAATGAAACCTTAGCGTACAACTTATGCGTTGAAAAACCATTCGCCACTTTCGAAAACGGTTCGAAACTCGAGTGCATGATTGACGACAAACAAACATCAGAACACTTTTATTCTTCTGCACCGTTTTGGCTCTTCGTGTTATTTATTTGCATTGGAACTGTTGCATTTAACGTAATCAACAGTTTAAGTGACGCCATTTGCTTTGATGTGCTGGGTGAATCGCAAGAGATGAAATACGGAGTCCAACGCGTCTGGGGTACCATAGGGTTTGGCGCTACGGCATTATTGGCAGGATTGTTGACGCAAGAGATAAAAGACGGTGAGACCAATAGTATGACCCCCGCTATCATAATTATGCTCATAGCTAGCAGCTTGGATTTGTTAATCGTGGTCAAGTTGAAAGTAAGTTGAAAATAACTTTTGAATGTAAGTTTTTTAAGACAGTCTAGCTACTAGTTTTATTGACAATCTTTTGACTTATAAGTAAAGACGTTGTGATTTTTTTAATGATTTTTCAAACGTTCTCAGTGCCAATACCAATTCACACAGCTGTAATTTATATCATATAAATAAATTTTGTAGAAGTTCGCCTTAGGCTCAGTGTCCGTTGAAGCGTCGCTTCATAGATTCGTCAGCGTAGTGTACAACGAGACGATACACTGCGGCTACTGTCATAGATTTCCCAGCGCCGATTCCATGATTATAACTGATTGCAAGTCTAGTTCCTGCCTTTTTGAGAAAATGTCGAGTTTAGGTGATGAAAGGGAGGTGTTTTTGTTGTTTTACTATGCACGATGTAATCAAAATTTGCTTGCTAACAATACCTGTGTTTAACGAGCTGCTCTAAGTTAAACTAGGGCAATTTAATTTTTTTGGTAGAGCAAGTTCGGGCAAGCAACCAGCTGTTTTCCAACTGTCTCGGAACCGACTTTCAACAAAAAATTGTTACTGAAGTACAATTTTTTTGCTAGTGAATTGACAGGTTTATCTTCTGACAAGTAATGAATTTTGAGAATTGCCCTCAATTGTTCTAGCTTGCTCGACTTTTTTACTATAACTTTTCGCTACTATAACTTGCCTTGAAATGGAGACATTCGAAAAAGACACATTCTATTGCACTGAAAAAGTGCAACCAACAGATTATCCTTGCCTGATCATTATTAGATGATGATTGAAAACTCTTAATCATTTTATAGAATCAAGAAAGATATATTTCTTCAGTTTTTGAGCTTGATCGCACCAGAAACACAAAAGAAAAACCACAAACTTTAGATTATATGTCTCCTGATAAGAGACTGTTATAAGCTAAAGGTAAACCAATATCAATCAGTCCCCCAATAAGATCACCACTACCTTAATACAAAAATAACATTAAATTTCCATATTATCTTTTTAAAGAACGTTTGCATTGTACGCCTACTTGCAAGCATTCTTGCCGACAGGCTCCATGCCGCAATCATACTGCAACGAAAGCAAGTATGCTGCGACACTCTGCAATGTAATTGCATTGGAAGCTGCATTCAAGCGTACTTAAAGCGTAACATGTCTAGTACTCGTCTATGAAGCGACGACTCACAGTCGGGTTTATCATGACGTATTCTATATGCAATTTCCTTGGCCTCAAAATGAAAACTACTTATTCTTAAAAAACATTTTAAATTAACAGATTCTTTTCGAAAATTCATAACAAAACTACAACCATAATTTTTCAGCTTCCGAAACTATCATCAGACTCTATAGTGACTGAAGTTTGGCATGTTTTGCGTCAACCGCGCATAGCATTTTTTTTGGTTTTCGCAACAATTGCCGGAATCATCGACTCTTTCATAATCTACTTTATGTTTTGGCATTTGGAAGAAATCGCCGCTGACACAGGATACACGAAATCCATAAAACTAATTGAAGGCTGTGTTGTGGCGGCAGAATGTTTGGGCGGTGAGATTTTATTCTTTTTGACAAGTGGTAAAATACTGAAGCGACTGGGATATGTGCATTGCCTATCGTTATGCTTTTTCACTTATTCGATTCGATTGGGCCTAATATCTTTAATAACTAATCCGTGGTGGCTGGTGGTTGTGGAGCTTTTCATGCAAGGATGCACGTACGCACTTTGCTATACTTGCATTGTAGCCTATGCTTCAGCTATAGCACCACCTGGAACATCGGCTACAGTTCAAGGAATAGTTGCGGGAATGGACGATGGACTTGGATTTTCTATTGGATCTTTGGTTGGTGGACAACTATACAAATATTACGGTGGAACACGGAGTTTTCAGATGTTCGCAACATTGGCTCTCGTGACATTTTTTGCGCACGTTTGTTTTAGATCAACCGATAAGCATCAAGTCCCAGGAGCTGCATACCATTTGCCAACTGAACAAATCAAAATATCGCAAAATACTTTAGATGTATCACATTGACGTTACCTATCTTTCTTGCTACTAATTTACATTTGATAATTGGATGTCGAACAAATTGTATATACTTATTTCTAGGTACCACGACAAAAATTAGCCGATCTTTCCAAATTAGTTTTGTTCCAAAGAAAATTAAGGCCTAAACAAAACCTCGAATTTGTCGCAAACAAATTGGTTCTGTAGTTCTGTGAAAAATGCCATGTTAATTTAAATTACTTTAAGAATGCGCAGTTATAATAAACAAAACTATTGTTTAATTCAATAAAATTGCTGTGCATACATAGACGCCAACATGTTTTCGAATTCATTAGCTTTAAAATATGCGGGCTGTATACTGAGGTTAGTATTATTCAATATTCAATTAGACCCTGCATTGCCAGCACATCACTCAGTTTTGGATAATTTTTGATGAGAAAACATTTATTTCAAAAAATATATCTGCATGTGATGCAAAAATTTGATCCAAGTTTTATTGCTTGTTAATCGATGCACTATTGCAATATTTTTCAGAGCTAAAATACTTTGCAGCGTTTTACTGCTTCCTTTGATTTACTGAGCACACATAACATACAAATAATTGCACCTCTCTTAACTATTAAATTCAAACAAAAAGCAAAAGTAATCGAATTTTCTTAATTCGACTACTATAACTCATTGAGAATGCTATTATTACAATGACAAGCCCTTAACAAGACCATCTTATTGATTCATCTCTCCCGAAATCAGTAATTCGTTGTAATCGAGATAAAGGAAGATCCCAGGTGGTAAACGTGAGTAGATGGTCGTGGGCCACCTTGAATGAATCGGTACCATAAATTATTGGGCGAACGAAGCCAGTTATTTATTGATTGTATTGCTTTCTAACATAGTCCTGTTGCCTACTACAGATCGCGCCACCCGCAGCATTAAGTTCCTAATGGCAAAACATGAAAACAGCAGAAGAAAATCCTGTCCAATGTATCTCCACCTGCCTAAGAAAACTCTGCCTCACCAACTATAGTCTTCGGTTTTGACCATTCTCGGTCACTGCTTGCACCTGCCTGGCTTGACAGAGTGTATGCCGCCAATCAGCAAGCGTACTGGTCAAGCGATTGTCCTCTAGATCTTTTGTTGGTTTCTGCTATGTCATTACCTAATGGGATAATAACTATGAGTGATCTTTGTGGATTGCAGAATTGTCATATCATGGTTATTTGTTAAGAAAAGAGGAGGATTTAGTTTATGAAGGACAGCGTGAGCCACCAGTATTGATCGAAATCAATTAATGAGGGACTGGAAGAGAATATCTGATAATTAATTGCTATGATCTGAGCGGAGAGAGTACAACGAGATGCAAAAACCGCGTATGTATACGAAATGAAAGTGAAGCATTTACAATACATACTCATTCCAATGCAATCTCATTCAACTCGGAGAGATTCTTCTACTTTCAAAATTTTGGAAAAATTGTTACTTGTTTTTATTTCATGATTTTTATCATATGAAAATTTTACGGCAATATTTATTAGTAAATAAACGATGAAAATACTCAGAGCTGGCAGCACTTTGCTGGCATTACAACCAGCAGTCTACCACAACTAGTTCACGTCAAGACCAACTAGCTTTGTGAATTTCAGCACTGAAAGTAGCAGGAATAGAAAGCTTTTTGGGATAGTCATCCGCAAATGTTTTCAAAATTGAAGAAATTTAAACATTTGTCGAATGTTTTCAGTGTAGATGTTTATTATATGAGAATTTACTGGCAGCACCTGTTGGTGCAAAAACAACAAACATGCCTGGACCTGGCAACTCTTTGTTAAGTACATTTCGGTCATTTTTGACACTTTTAAGTTAAAATAAATGACAAAATGTATCTTAGCTGGTAACCTTTTCGTTATCTTTCAACCAACTTTCGAATTCACTATGATTAGAACTAATAATCCAGGGAAATTTTGATATGGTCCTCCGGAAAAATTAAGGGAAAGCTGGATTTTGGCGGCCAATATCTAATTCCAGATTTACACGACTCAACTCAACACGAGTTTTTACGAGTTGTAAAATAGTAAAAAGCTTTACCAACAAAATACGAGTTGATGAAACCAATGCCTTCGAAAAACTCGTGTTGAGTTGAGGCGCGTTAATCTGAACTTAGATAAATCTGGATACCCAGTTCATTCCAACAGTAAGGAATTAACTAAGGAATTACTGGAAAAGTCCAAACATGAACTGCTGTCTGGAAGTGCTGTGATTTGAACTGCCAAGGTGCCACGCAAGATCGAGGAACCTTTTCAAGTAAGTAAAGGTTTAGTAAGAAAAGACAACCAAGTTAGGAATATGATTTATCTTAAGGCTAGTAATGACATACACGCAAAGATAAATTCTGATAAGTCTCCAATATTTGGTCATTCTCTGAAGTGGAAATTTCGGCAATGGGAGAAAGCGGAAACTTTGCAGATTACTGACAGATAGCTTGTCCAGTATTTCAATTTTCGTTTGATTTTTTTCCTATCTACTGTAGCGAATACATTGGACCTATTTAATTTTCAAATTTAAACGCTAATTGACGTTAAATTCAACTTTTTCGTTCAAAAATATATCGAGACTATACTAAATTAGCGCAAAATGAGTGGAAACATGTTGTTAATTCCCCCTGCATTTTCATTGTGACAACGACTTTCGGACGCGAAAATTAATACTGCTCTGGAGAAATTTCAAGCTCAATTTTAAGCGAAAGAAATTCCACGTGAAATGGTTGCAAGTACTAGGCTTCAAGCACACTGAATCAAAACATTTTTAGATCATCCACAACTCCAAGCAAAAAACAACTGGTTATCCCTCTTCTATGTGTAATAACACCTCAATTTCTTCTTGAAGTCTTGCAAAAAGTTTGCAACTTTTTCGCAGATAACTTTCAAGACATTTTTAATCCAGCAAGTACTTCATCATCTGGTCTTTCCCCTAGAATAACTAGACCAATTTTCGCTGAGGCTATAACCATTTCAAGAAATGATATTTTGAAAGCTATCTTGGAGCTTGATAGTAACAAAGGCCCTGGACCTGATCTTCTTCCTCCAACGTTTCTTATTAAATGTGTCGCACAATTAATCTCTCCTCTTCATATAATATTTAATACATCTTTTTCTTCTGGGTACTTCCTATCCTATTGGAAATCCTCCTACGTGACACCAATATTCAAAAATGGCGATAGGAAGATCAATTGAAAATTATAGAGGTATTGCCATTTTATCCACTATTCCTAAACTCTTTGAAAAAATCATATGTGGTAAACTATCCCCTCTGGTTGATGCTCGACTTAACGAACAGCAGCATGGTTTTAGGAAAGGTCGTTCTACAACTACAAACCTAATGGTGCTGGTTTCCCATATTTTTTGTAAAATGGAGAAAGGTGATCAAATTGACGCAGTCTACACTGACTTTAGCAAAGCGTTTGATCGTGTTAACCACTCTACTTTGATTTCCAAGCTGCAGCAATTCGGAATTGCCGTATGTCTACTAAGATAGCTTAGCTCTTACCTCCACAACCGCTCACAAAATGTGAAATTCCAAGGGCTTACCTCTAAAAAAAATGCATGCCAATTCAGGTGCACCTCAAGGTAGCCATCTTGGCCCTTTGCTTTTTAACATTTTTATATCAGACTTGTCAGAGGTTTTATCTGATGTACTTCATCTACTCTATGCGGACGACCTGAAAATGTATTATACTATAAAGTCGCCTTCAGATGCCAGGTTCCCTCGAACATTGGTGCAGCGTGAACAACCTACCTCTCAACATCGCAAAATGTCAAGTGATTAGCTTTTCTCCAAAAGGGCGCGCGTACGTTATACGTACCTTTTAACAATACGGCACTTAGTAGGGTCGACAATATTTAAGACCTCGGTGTGGTGCTGGATGAAAAGCTCCGCTTTTATTTTCATTACGGCAAAATGATTTCTCAAGCAAGTAAACGACTTGGCTTCATTAAGCGACGTGCCAGGGAGTTTCAGAACCTTTGGGTTACAAAATCTCTAGACACCGCGCTCGTTCGCCCTCTTCTTGAGTATGCTGGAGTTTTCGGAATTCACTGCCAGAGATTTGAATCTATTCAAAAACAATTCTTGCTATTCGCTCTTTACCATCCTTTTGATTTTAGCAATTTACCGTCATATGAATTTCGCCTTAGACTTCTAAACTTATCACCTCTTGCATCCAGAAGATTAATGTTATCCGCCTGCTTCAGTTTCGATGTCATTAGAGACGCTGTTAATGTCAGGAAAGATTTGTGCTTAATCAACCCGTGAGAGTCACTAGATCCCGACGAATGCTAGTTGAATATAAGCATAGCACCGCATATGCTGATAATGATCCAATAAACAAATGCTGCAAAATATTCAACAGTATGAGCAAACACTTTTCTCCCACGACATCAAAAGCATCCTTTAAAAACAGAGTTACCAAGGCTCTCTTATCCTACCCTCTCTAGTCTACCGGCCTAGTATATCTCTTATGACTTAGGACTAATTATTTTTATAATTGATTAATTAATTATTTAATTTCATTTTGCGTGTTTAATATTTTGACCTGCATGTGATTTAGCTTTTTATAGAATGTTTATTTATTTGTATTGTATTTATTTGTATTTTACACCTTTTTTAAATCTGTTTATTTTTATTTTTTATTTTTATATTAATTTCATTTATATGTGATAGTATTATACCTTGTTTGGTGAAACAAATAAATAAATGTAACCACTTCAGGGTACATCAGGATTAGACTGACAGACACTGAAGAAGAGGGCACATTACCCCCCAAATATTCGTCAAAAATTGAAATATATAGCTTCTAAAGGAAAAACTTAGTTATTAAATAAATAGATTAAATAAATTAAATTAGCAACCGAGCAACACCAGCGATTATAAAAATGATAATTTTCGTCATAAGGCAAACGAAAAAAATGGTGTATTATTGTGACGATATTGTCAAGTTAAAAATCAAAAAACAAATCCGCTTTTAAAAATTAAAAAAAAAACGATCAGCGAGTTCTTTAATTGCTTTTAAATTTTAAAGATTACTTGACATGTGTGATTTCCCTAATTTAAATCATATTTTTGTGAATAGCCTTTTGTGTGTTATAAAGTAATTCAACTTGAAAGATAAAATACTTCATTATTAAGAATGTTAAATTTTTAATATTATTATTTTTTTAAATATGTGAAAATAACGCATCTATATTTGACTTACCTACAAAATTAAAACGAAACATTGTAATGAATAAAAATTTTAGAAAATCAAATTAGTTTTCACATACATTTTTTATTAACGGTATTCTAGTGAAAATATTAAAACTGCTTTAGAATTTTAGTTTTTTTTTCGCGTATATTTGGATAAAAAAAATCCGGGAAAATCTAATTGAGTTTTGCTAGCATGGAGTAGAAGCTCTTTTATAATTCTCTGCTAGAAAAGTAAACGGACCAAAACTGCTATGTTCATAGAAATGGATTCAATTGCATTGTCAGTATGTGAACAGACCTATTATAATGCATTTATAGGCATTTGCTATAACTTACAATTTTAGGTTTATTTACTTTCACTGCACGAAAAATGCATTTCCCCTCCGCATAAACAAGAAATCACTGGATTTTCACCAGGTAATTTTCACCTAAAATTTCGCAGAACAGACCTGTTGTGTCTTCGATTGCAAAAAAATACTCTATACGCAAAATTTTTCCCAATGTAAAAAGCCCAATAGAAAGCACCAGCTATTTCAAAAATTCAGCTGGCAGCACTAGTTGAACATTGATCAGAGCATATTACCTTCATCTTTATTTACTGCAGCATCATATTGCATATTAATATAATTAGTGCGTTGTGCGTCTCTCAAAGAAAAATTAATTAATAAACGGAATTATGAGTAGGGGAGTGCGTTTTTGCATTTAAGCCAACTAGTCATATGAAAAGAAAAGTATCTACCTTACTAACGTTGAAAATTTAATTTTATTTCTTTTATTATGTGTATCTAAATTGCCTTGAAATTTGTTATTGAAATGTTTTGTTTTTTGAAATTTTTTATTGAAAAATTATCTACAGTAATAACTTGGAATATAGAATTTTATTTGTTGCACTATATGCACAAAAATTAACTTAAAACATTTAATCCCAATTAAAATAATATCTTTCTTAATAAATAGGGCAGTCAAACTCTTATAATAAACAAAGAATAATGCTTGTTGAAACATATTGCATATTATCATACAAATTGACAATCAAAAAACATCGATGAATGATCGACGGTTTGTTTAAAACAATCGGATGCTATCGAAGGTTTTCCTTCGCTACCGCCCACTGCGAGGAAGGGAGTCAAACAGTGCTGCCAGATTTAGATTTTAATTTCAAGAAATATTTTAAAAGCCGAGCGAAAAACTGAAATAGACAGTTATATTGTTCTATCTACAAGTGTATATGATAATGTAATAGACAATAGAGCCGGAGCCATTTTCCAATCGGAAATATTGGATGAATTTTCTGTTCTAACTCGGACCCAAAATCCATCAATTGTAAGCCATTAAGTGTCATCCAACTTAGAGAAAACTAGACTAGATGTACTATTTGGGGCTGAATCGTATTTATTTCTTGATTCGAATGTCGTCTTCGAATCTGGTAATTAATTAACTGACGCGTTTTCCTCCAAGAAAATTTTCTCAATATTAGTCACAACACAAAAAATCCCCAAGAGAACTTCAAATCCCCCACATTGGGGGAAAACCCCCAATCCGGCAAGGCTAGAGTCAAAGTGCAACTGGCACCAGCTCCAAGACACAAAACAGTTTCATAACATATTTTATTTGCTAAATAGTTTTCCAAACAAAATCACCTTCTTTTCAATGAATCATGTTTCTCTAAACGAATCCACCATTCTCGTATGCAACCTAGACTTTTTATTGAAATTTATTTCAAGCGAAGGTTATTCACTAAACATTCTGTCGATTTATCGTATTGTGCGCATTGAGTCGAGTCATATTGGCAGTTAAGTTTTATACATCTACTACCGGTTTTCCGAAACTCTCATTTGACTTCTACAAAAAAATGCATGCGTTCATAATGTCTCTGCGACCTTTGATGTAATCGCACACCTGCCGACGTACACTTATGTGTGTGCTATTTGTGATATGAGTGAGCACACCTTCATAAACGTCTTTAAGTCATAGTAAACATTTCTAGGAATGGACGAGTGTGATTATGTGAAGATCGTATTGAGCTTGTCGTTTTCAGTATCGAGCCCAATATAACACTTTACAGCGGTCCAAGCAATGTAAATGAATATCTGCATACATATGTTAAATATGGTTGGTACCACTCAATGAATTTCACTCGGAGGGCGAGCGAAATTTTGGTAACGTGAATTCAATGTCGAGTTCAATCAAGTTCCCGCCACTGTAATTTTAATTATCATCAAGGCGTAGCTGAGTTGATATTTTCATCCGTCTTTTCATCCATCGATAGCCCAGGCAAAAAATGATCAGATTTGTTAAGACAGGTGTTTTTAGTCTTCTCATTTCATCCGACACTTAATCGTAGTTGCTGGACGGACTGTACATTCGTGATCGAGCTCCACCAGCGACCAGTCGAGACGACTGTCGGTTTCAATTTTCTTTCGAGCTTATAATTAATAAAATCTACTAAACATGTCATTGGTTTAGCAAAATTCGTTCTTTACCACCTGCGTGAGTTAATTTAGTGGTTTTTCTCCCAACCTTACCATTAAACGCATCGTGTGTGCTATGACAAGTTTTATTGGCAGTTAACACTCATATCTTCGTCTTCAGTGTCGCACAAAAAAAAATTGTCGGGCGTGTTTAATCCAAATCTGAATCCTCTGGTAATCTTTAAGATATTTCGGGATAATCAGTGGTAAATACGTTATTAGTTTGTATAGTATTCGTGCGACTCAGTTATGCAAGGCTGGTGCAGTTTATTTTTACTGTCGATATTAGCTACAAGCATAAACAATGGCTGGAGTAAAACAACAAACGAAAAGCGTAAGTGTATAGCTACTGAATGGTTATGTCACAGAACTACTCTATAAATTATTCCGAATTGCGAAATGAATGTTATCGCTGCGTTAAAAAAAAAACTATGGAAATTTGTTGACAGTCGCATTTATGAAAAGAGCATAACAACAGAAA
Source organism: Nemotelus pantherinus (assembly GCA_963978885.1). Lineage (NCBI taxonomy): Eukaryota > Metazoa > Arthropoda > Insecta > Diptera > Stratiomyidae > Nemotelus > Nemotelus pantherinus. The sequence goes on from OZ022263.1 coordinate 238,560,930, forward strand.
ATAAATGATTTTGAAAATAAAATGAGTGAAAATATAATATATGGGAAAAGCAATTTGACAGTAATAATTTTTTTCAATACAAATTCAATAAGCAAATGCCGTTGGAGCTTAAGGAATCTTTCGAAAAATGTACCGGGCTTGTTTTCCGACTTTGGATACCATTATACGTTTGTGTATGTCCAGTGGTGGCCAATGTTGTGGAAACTCTTTGGAAAAGTTTATTTGTGAGGTTTGAGGGCTCCAATCAATAATATTGTTGCGCGTGTTTCCATAAAATTATACATAATCGGAGAGATAATTTAATCAAAAATAAATTGCAAGTATGTGTAAGAAAAATTGATGGAAACTTCACCAAAGGTGGCAATTCAACATTTTTGAAGATTTATAAGAAAACTCAATCACTAAAAAACAAAACTGGCGAAGTCAGCAAACGATTAAAACATTAACTAATATTAGGGAAAATTGAAAGACTAAGCTAACGTGATAGAAGAAAATCATCTAGGTCAAATGGCGCAAAGTAATGTAAAGGTTGATGCAAGGACTATTCGACGCAGGCTAAAGTAATTTGGCGTGAATGCTAGAATTCCACGAAAAAGCCATGGTAATCTCTCAAACAGAGATTGAAAACATGAAACTGGGCTAACTAATTGGACAACGGAACACCAGGCCAGTGTTATTTGTTAGGATGGTGTTTTAAATCAAATCATCTGAAGAATTGACGAAGATATGCATCTAGGTTGGATTATGTCTACAGTGAAATAAACAGTTAGTGTCATGATTTAGGGTTGCATTAATCTAGAGCTAGATTTGTGTGATAATGATGTAGCTAGATTTGTGTGATAAATGGAAATATCCAAAAAAAATGCATAAAAGAAATACTTGGGCCCACACTGACGCTTTCCATACATGATCGTTGCTTACGCAATCAAGCGTTTATGTTTCAACAAGATTCAGATCTATGTCATGTACAAATAGGGATACAATAGGGATTCAAGATAATTATTTTCTTGTACTGGAATGACCTGGAAACAGAACAGAAACTAACCCAATCGAAAATTCATGGTGAAGACTAAAATATCTCAGCGATAAAACTCAATTAATAAAAAGAATAACAATATTGAGCTTAAAAAGATAATTAGCTCCATGGAAAAACATTGTGAGAGCGTAATTACCGAAATCATGTTCGGCAGCGGTCTCTAATTAACAAACCAGCCGACCAGCAGGATACATCTCACCACGTCCACTTGACCTAAACCATCCTCTACTTTCTATAGAAATTACTGCTGCCTTTGTGTCTAATAAAACTCCCTTTCGGCCCTCGCGTTTTGATTACCTTAAAGCGGACTTTGTTAAATCAACTCAACTAACTGGTACTCCTTTTGCCGCGGACTAATTGTTGATGAGCTTACGCTCCGATTTCATAATTTCCTCTTCAGGCTTATTCCCGTCCAGTCGTCCTCGCAAATCAAATGATGCTCCTTGGTTTCGGCACGATGTGGTGCCTGCCTTCAGGGCAAAAAATGCAGCTTCTACTAAGTTTCGTGCTTCAGATTGTCTACCTGTAATTCTCAAAGCTTTGATCAGCTGCCAAAACTGCCGTCAATCAGACTATTATTTCAATAACATCGATCCTCTATTCGTCCTAACCAATACAAGCCCATTTAGCCTTATATGCACTTCTTGAAAAATTCCCACCGTTTCCCCGGTTCTATGTTTTTTAACAGTGTCTTCTGCTAATCCTCAGGAGATTTGTGATCTCTTTGCTTTCTTTTCCGAAAATAATAAAATCACGTCTTATGAATTCCCACATTTTCAACCGTCATCCATCTCCTATATCCAAACCAACCCTCTAGAAATTGAGTCCTTACTTCAATGTCTTTATGTTAATGTCGGTTGTGGTCCTGACTATATTCCGAACCTGTTCGCCAAATCTCTTTCCTATCTGTTGTTTTGTCTATTATCTTCAATCTTAGCTTCTTTTCGGGCTCCTTTCCATCCTACTGGAAGTCTGTCTGCTCGTGTTTCCCCAACACAAGTTGTATATCCAATTACCATCCTATTTCACTTCTTGCTTATTTTAGCAAAGTACTCGAAATAGTTGTTTGCAATAGGCTACTTCTTATATTTCATCCTTTCCTTACTCCTGAGCAGCATGGGTTTGTAAAAGGTAGATCTTCCACCTCTTAACCTTCACTAACTTGGTCGCTTTCGCCTTTTCGATCAGCAGAAGCAAATCGATGTGGTATACACTGATTTTGTTAAGACTTTCGACTCTGTTGACCACAAAAGCTCCTTCTTTTAAAACTCCAAGGTTATAGGGTATCTGATCTTCTCTTGTCTTGGTTTTTATCTTATGGTTCTGGTCACAGCTGCGTTGTATCTGTGAATTCACGTTCTTCTTCCTCATACTGCCCTCTTTCCGGGGTTCCACAAGGCTCAATACTAGGTCCTCTGTTATTCCTGGTATTTATCAACGATCTTCCTTCCGCTATCCACTCTTCCTATCTTCTATTTGCTGATGACTTTAAGATGTTCATGATCTTTGTGCTTTGAGAACTTTCTTACTCTGATTATATCTAAATGTCACCTAATATCTTATATTTGTAAAATGTCTCGTCTAATGTTTTCCTACTCCTTATTCGGATGTCTCTTGCGGTTGGAATTTTAAGGAGCTTGGTGTGCTCTTCGACCCAAAGCTTAAATTTGATAAACACTACCACGGCCTCTAGTTTGTCCGGTTTCGTTCACAGGTCTTCTTCTCGTTTTACTGGCATCACTGCTTCCATTCATCTCTCTTTGTCACTTGCAGTGTCTGCTCTTCAGGCTCCTCCACTGTCTTATGCTATCTGATCTTGGCTCAAAGCTTTTGCTCCGCGTGACTAATCGCTCAGATTGATCTTTAGCGTGATCAGATCAGATCAGTTTGCGCGAACCAACGTTCCTTTTCATCCGCCATTATTGCATATCCCCAGGAGACACAATTAACTACAGCTTTTTCCTTTACCACTAACCTTCTCTCGTTTTAGACGACATATCAAAGCCTTAATTCTTGAAACTTCTCATAATTTTTGATTTTTTCTAATAACTTTTCATTAAGCTTCTTTACATTATTATCTTTCACTACTTTTCTACTTTTTCTGTCATTAATTCATTTTTTTTTTGTTTTTATCTTAATTATATTATTCTTCGTTTTCTATTGTATTAATATCGTAATCCACCTTTTTTTTTTGATTCTGAAATATCTTAATGTAATTTTATGAATTATTGAATGAATTATCTATGTTTTTCTTATTCTGTTTTTGTAATTGGACTTGCTCCTGTTGAAACGGAAATAGATAAATGGTCTTATACCACTTTCAAAAAGAACACCTCAATTATCTTCGTAATAGTTCAAAGATGATTATTTTAGTAAGAATATATACTTTAAATCTTGGAACATTGCTTCTGAAACTTTTTTTTTCGTAAAGTATGTATAAATTTACATTCAGTTAAGTTTTAATGAGTATTTTGTAATGCACTACTATTAATTTCAATATATAAAAGAGATTGTTCAGGGGACAGAGCTGATAGCCACATAAATTTCAATGCATCTTCAATCCATACAGTCTGTATGTGTTAACACAAAAAAATCAACTGAAACCATTCTTCTCTATTATATTCATTCTTCACAAGTGCGTCGAGCACAATTCAATTCATTGATTTGCTGTACTGTGCTTTCATTCGAACATGCAATCTGTTCTGCGCCACAGTATGTGTACTGTGCTGGCACAGTGTGCTGGCAGTACTGTGCAGCACACTGAAGAGCGGTGTGCGGACACAGTAAAGTGTACGGATTTTGCCCATCAAGAATGTCCACTCACATTCTCAGCTAAAGAATCGAAAAGTAATAATGCAACAGCGCCGCTGGGAAGAGTGATGTGAGACACCTGGTTATAGTCTGGTCAATAAAAAATAAAACAACTCTGCATTTATTTTCAATAAAAAACAGTAAATGGAAAATAGTCCACAGGAACTGCAGCAGCAAATCAAAGATCTGAGATTTTCAAACGACCAAAGTTTAACACAAATATGCTATAATTGCTATGTTTTGAAATCTAAATATCCTTTTTAAATTCATGTTAAAAAAAACCCGTTAGTCGCGTTGTATTAAACTTATTTATCGTATGTTAAGATGGTACAATTATTGGATTTTACACCAATTTTTGATTAAATTCAATTTCAGTTGCTTCGAAAAGAAGCCGCGTACTCTATAGTTGCCTATCTTATTTTGAAAATTTCGACTTTTACTACATCGTCGAATGCAGCATGTTTTAAATCTTTATGAAACTGAGTTTAAGTTCCAAGTCAGTTTATCAACTGAATTGCAAAATATTGTTGTGAAAAGAACAAACAAGCTTTTTTAATCTGATTCAATCACCAATTACATGTATACTTAAGGTGTTTACAAAAGCACAAAGTGAGTGCGTAATATTTTAACTTGCTCCACATTTATTGTTAATGTATAATGTTGACACATAAACGCGTGCATTAAATGATGATTCGAGACAGAATTACTGTACAACTAGGCTTTACAAAAGAATGAAAACTGCTATATAGTCCAGCAATTGTATTAAGTAAAATATCAACAAGCATTTATCTTATAACTGTTAATGTTTCTTTCAGTAGGCGTATGCATTGTTGAATCTCACGGCTCATACAAAAAAATCAAGAAATTCTGTCCAATATTGGAAGAGCATACAAATATATCATGCGTCATAGGAACAGATCGCTTGGACTGCATCCGGCGAATACAAAAAGGCTCAGCACATTTTGCAGTGTTTGCAGCCGAAGACCTCGTCGCTTCGCAATGGGCAACGGTTGACATCTTGGTGACGAATGAGATGCGCTTTCACAATACTCCATTCGAATACGAAATTGTGGCCGTCGTCGATAATGAGGCTGGCATTCATTCGCCGCATGATTTGCGTGGCGCGAAGTTTTGTCATCCAGGCCATGGACTCGAACCGCATTGGACAGGTATTCTAGCTAATGTAAGTATTCAAAAAACCAGTAGCTTTGGATATTAAACAAAATTAAATTTTTTTCGCCCAGTATTTTGAATCAATGTTGCTCCCGAAGCTGTGTGAGCCTTTGCTATCACTAACCGAGTCCCGCATAAAAGCCAGTGCCAGTTTTTTTGGGCCATCTTGCAAAGCTGGGCCTTGGGTTCAAGACCGTATTCAAGATCGAATTCTCAAGAATCGTTACCCGTCACTTTGCGAACTCTGCTACGATTCATATCGATGTGGTATAGGAGATAAGCATTGGGGCAGGAGAGGTGCACTGTATTGCTTGACTAGTGGAAGTGGTGACGTTGCTTGGGCCAGATTAGATGACGTACGAAGTCATTTTGGAGTAAGTGCGGATAACGTTTGTGACTACACAAACGGAGCAGCTCATTTTCCTTTTTTTCATCACTTCTAGTTCAGCGGACTGCCACCGGAAGCGAATCCGAATGAATATAGTTTTCTTTGCGCTGATGGCCTGCTGCAACCTTTAAATTCAACAAATCCTTGCGTATGGGTCGCGAAACCTTGGCAAGCTATAGCAGCTAAAAAGTAATTAGCTTCAAATTCGGGGAAATATATTTCCTAAAATATATATCATTTCAGTACACACGCCGCATATATCCAAGAACTGGCACATAATCTGTCGCACTACGATTACGAGTGGAAAAACGCATTGCTTAGCCTCCTGGAAACTTATCACGTGAACGTAAGTTCTCTTGATACGACCATTCCCGTTACCGATTATCTAGAACAGGCAGTAGGATTTCAAAGCGCTTACAGCTTCCCTTCATGCAACCCGCCTCGATCGATAGTGTTCTGCACGACATCCCTGATCCAGCATTCAAAGTGCTCCTGGTTGCAAGAAGCTGCATCTGTTTTCGGGATCGAGCCTAATTTGCAATGCATCCGAGCAGAAAGCCTGGAGAGTTGCTTAGATGGCACTCAGAACAAAGCAGCAGACGTCGTCCTCGTAGATCAGGACTCTAGAGTTCGGGCTCAAAAGGTCTATAAACTTAAACCGATTGTCTATGAAATGCCGAAAATGTGGTATGAGCGATATATCACAGTGGCTGTTGTGAAAGATCCCAATTTGCGCACAATGGCTGATTTGGCAGGACGAAGAGCATGTTTGCCTTCTTACGAAGGAGCTTCATACTTGTCTGTAGTAGACACTCTGCATAATATACCAGATATGACGAATCCGATTCCTGAGAAATATTTCTCATCTGATTCGTGTATTTGGAAAACCAACAATTGCCCTGAAAAATTTAAAGGGGAAACAGGTGCCTTACAATGCTTGATCGAGTTCGGCGATGTAGCCTTTCTGAGCTACGATGTTTACAAAGATTTTACAGAAAGAAATCGGAACTCTTCCAGCAGCAAAAAGCACCTTTACACTATTTGTCCATACGGCAAGAGTCAGGACCCAGATAATTGCTATTTACACTGGACTCCAAGAGGACAAGTGATGATCCGTGCGAATGTATCTTTAGTACGTAAAGCCGAAATCTACAATTCGCTGCGAGAAATGGATAGGCTTTTTGGAAAGGATATGAAAGCCCACACGCCATCGTTTACCATGTTTGGGCCCTTTGACAGACAAAATGATATTCTATTCAGAGATAACACAGAGGGCTTTAAAGGCATTCTGGATTTGAAAAAGGATAAAATGGACAGATCATTGGAAACCGTGTACGAAAAATATAGCGTGGATGAATATACAATATCGAATGGTAGAGTAAAAGATTTCAGCATAAAATGTTTGAGCATAAGTTTGATTTTAATAGCTTTAAGATGAAAAGCTCGATTGGTTGTATATAAGTTAAGTACTTATTGTCTTTTCCTTATTGTGATATTATTTTTAAACTCTGAGAGCGATCGAAATACATTTACAAAACAATATGTTTGGCGTTTTTCATTGATTTGCGTGACAAATTACAGATTATACTTATCATTTTTAAATATATTCATAAATACATAAAGCCATTCATTCCATGCATCACATCATGAAATCATTTTGCATCAGTAAAGTTTTTTTTTAAATTTCTTTAACCATCACAGCTTTTTGATGTTTAGCTTCTCAAAAAGCCAGCTGAGTTTTGGCCGTGGCTTAGTGAATGTTTGAAATCTAAATGAACTTTTATCAACTAATTACCTTCAAGATATTCTGAAGACCAAGTTTTCAAACCTGGAAATGAAAAAAATTAAGTATCAGAATTGTGATAAAAAATATTCAGTCAATAATAGAAACTAATAAGTGAAAATTTAAATGTTAAATCAATAAATTAAGTGCAGTGTGTTTATTCAACTCGTTAAATATTAAGAATGGCGTAATGAGAAGCGTTCTTAAGATACTAGCTGAAAGCAGTTTTTAAATTGAACGAGGGAGAATATTTACGTATAGATTGGGAGTTAGATACTTTCGATTTTTTTTTTTGGATTCAGTTTTTTTTTTAGATTTTCTTGCAACTAATTAGCAAAGCATCGACTGAGCTCAGATGATTAGAATAGATATAATTAGAAAATATTGAGTCAGTTTTGTAGTTAGAAGAATTAAAGTTTTTGGATTTCATGCCATCAGTATACAGTATCTATATCTAGCACGTATTCAGTTCATTACATTTTGTAAATATAGAACACATAAGTGTTTGGTCATATAGCATGTTGCTGCATATCTTACATGTTAGTCTATTTTGAAGGATTTATAGGTTCAAGAAGATGCTCAAGCTGCATAGAATTCTAAATCTTTGGTAAGCTTAGTAGAAAGAGATCTAGAAAATGTAACTTCGAATGTCTCTGTGCTCCGAATGCTTCGAGTGGGATTGCGAAACTTGATATCTTCCAGATAGGATTATTTGAAAGATTGCGGTACACCTGAATAAGTAAGTATTTATAGCCGCAATTTACGGTCCCCTCGAGGACACGATATGGTTCAAAGAAGCCCAGCGAAGAGGCCACGCAATATCAGAGATCTTTTGATTGAAAGCAAGCTGGCTCTCCAACCAGGATGACGGATACTTGACCATTGTACCTATCGAGGGTGCTCTCCCTTTGTCAAACCATATTCTACTAAATGGAATACATATGATACATCTGAGAAGAGAAATACGAGAACACGAAAAAGAGTAATGGAAAAAGGATAGACTTTTGTGGAACACCAGAAGAAGGATGAAAGAGAGAAGTAGAAAGGTTTTAATAGTAACTTTACATACACTATTATTGAGATAGGACGAAAGCCATACGAAATCAACCAAACTGTCTGACTTTATTTAGTAACAGTCTATAACTGACAATGTCAAATGCTTTTGAAAAATCGATGTACCCTAGGTCCACTTGTTCCTGACGATCTAAGGCAAGGGCATGAGTATGCGGTTAGTCAAAGAAGACTTAAGCCTTCCGACCATTTTTCATGAATCTTACTGAAGTAAGAAAGAAGGGAAACAGGACGCTAATTGGAGATGGTTGAAACCTCGCCAGCTTTGAAAATTTGATACATATTACAAATTTCGTAGACAGTGGTAGGCTCAAATTAAAGAGGATAGGGAGGAGAGGTAAAGGTTGGGTCACATGCTCGGCAGTTATTGCTGTATATGGTGTTTGTTGCAACACTGGCATACTATTCAGTGACGAATTTACACTTTTACTTATACAGAAATTACGCGGAATGATTTAAATTGTTCACAACATATCAATGTATAATAAACCGTTAACATCTGAAAATCTTGTTTTTTTTTTAAATTATTGCGACCAACTGTCTCCTTAATTCGGCGAAACCCCGCCGAATTTTATCAGCGATGTTTTAATTTTTGACAAAGTAAGCTGACTTTTCAACCAGGATTATGGAGATCTTACGGTACTTGCATCTATCGAGGGTACACCCTCTTGATTTCATTCGTGGTTAGTCCAGCTACTGCAAACGGAGGGGTAATGTTCATGACAAGCCAGTACTGGATTTTCATTTAAGGGAAATCGTAGATCTGTTAATGGAAAATCCTGCAGTAACCTGAACGAAAAGTTATCCAGGAAAAGGATTCAGATATCCCTCATAACAACCAGCGTTTTGGAGAAAATAATATTCTGCACAAAAGATCGATACAGGAAAGCAAATATAAAAAAACCGTCTGAATGAGTCTGCTAGAATGTTGACCGTGATCAGTGTAAAATTACCAAGGGTATTCAGCACAGTGAGATGTGCTTGGACGAAGGTGCATGTTACTTCACGACTGACGGGTTTGAAAATCAAGTTGCATGAAAAATGATCGTTTCCGCGAGAAAGCTCTACGGAACTAACGACCGTGACAATTACCCAAAGCGTTGAAGTCGATTTTGTTCGCAATGGAGAGAAATAAAACCGCATTAAAACTTTGGATTAGATTAGTACAGTTTTGCAGGCAAAAAATAAAAAAAAACTATTCATCTTCATCACTTAGGCTTATTTAACCTGCATGAATTATATTAATAGCGGTTAGCATCGCATTTTAGTGGCAGTAAATAATCTAAATTAAACTTTATTTAGCTACAAACGTTTTTGTTTCGACATAGGATATAAACAGACGGTTAGTGTGCTTTAGGATTTAGACTAGGCAGAAAATGAAGAAGATGGCTGATTACCCTCGAAATATCCATTTCTACAAAAAAAAAAGAGGAAATATAGACTTAAAGGCAAAAGTCTACTTATACCTTGGCTATGAAGAGTTTTTGAATGATTGCATCATACCGTTTTCATACTTTTCGTTCGATTTCATCCCACCGGTGCTCTATGGGGTTCATGTCTGGAGATTGGGGTGATGTATGCAGTTGTTTTGGAGTATTATAAAGGAGCGATAATATTACTGAGTGCTGTATGCTATGGATCGTTAGTTTGTTCATTCATTCAAAAATTATTCAGAGTCGAGGTGTATTTGGACTTTTGTCCTTAAGTGTATATAGCGTTTACTTTAACCTTTGAAAGATAATAGGTAGAATAAATCTAATATATATAGCTCTTGTTCTGTAAACTTATACATTATTACAAATCACCTAATAGTAACGATGAAATTAGTTCTTTTCCTTAGCCTTGATGCTAAAACAGTAATTTTATATGAAAACTAACTAAAACTTTCCTTTTCTGTATTTAACAGTGCCAGGAAATTGAAGAATAACATCTTTTACATTGAATCTTAGTTCGATTTGCTTACTCGAGGGCGATACTAGAATCATTCTGATTAAAATTTGTGATTTGAATAACTCTCATTACGCTCTTAACCATCATTTCGATATAAACGACATAAATTAATTTATCTAGCCAGTCTGCCCTATCATAAAAATGTTCCTGCCTCAAAATTTTTGTTCACTGCTAGACATACTGTCAGTTTGCTTTGCGAGCGCCACAGTAGAAAAATTTACTATTATTTCCGACTTGAAAAAAGGGTGCAAATACTCCTTGGAATTATGAATGTGTACTTTGAAATATGTACATAGTTGCCAGCTGATTTCTGACAACTACTCAGCCGTTGTTACCGTTGCCCAGCAACTATGATCCAAACCATGTAATTTGTAGCTGTCTTTGATCAAACTTCTTCTTTCGAGCAATGCACAAAGTTTGACCCGTAAAGTAATGAAGAAATCAGTTAAATCGTCAAGTCACACAATTAGCAGTGTAAATGTAAGTACTAGAAACATTTTTAATGCTAACGGGCATTCAAATGCTAATGTCACAATTTTATTCACTCTGCACATCTTGATATATACGTAAGTATATGCTCTGAATACGAAGTGATGTTATTTATTTCACAATTATTGACACTATAAAAATACACTATATCAAATAATCATAGTAATTCATATTATATGGAACGATAACTATCTGCGCCCATACATTCAAATAGAATATTAAGCATTCTGAAGAGTGTTCATGTAAAATTCAAGTTAATGGAAATTCCAATTTACGTCAATTGACACGATTTTCATATACAAATTAGATTGAAGTATTGAAAGTAAAATCTTAGATATAGCAACCTAATTTACTCGTTTGTCATGCAAAAAACAAGATGGTGATTATTTATTTTGCATGCCAAATGATTATTTCAAGTTTCTGTGTCCGGAATTCACACATTGTAGCCGTAGTGTATGTGCATTTTTACTGAATTACGAAGAAAATTATTATTAGAATCACTTTGCCCAAAAATGCGTTTTTCTTTTTATAGGAACAAAAAGTACAGAAACTGACGGCAACTGAATAATTGACACAGCCAATCTATTCAGAAAAAAACGCTCTTAATTGAAAATATTTTAATAAAAATAATACTAATTTTCTATCTAAAACCAATGTTCTACCTAAATAAAACAAAAAAAAATTATCTTAAATCGCATAATTCTCAGGACGTATCGGGGACGAGCAATAGTGATGGGCTGTATTGGTTCTGCAGCTGCTGCCGCTCGTCTCCAATGGCGCATTATGTCACCGCTAAATAGTGTCTTGAGGATGAGACTAAAACACTTATTGCTTCATAAGAGAAGGTCAACGTAACTCTGAAAAGTCTCCAACCATTGCTCGATACGGTTATGCCTGTCGATTCTGGTGTAATCACTGACAGAGCTGAAGCTGCAAAATTTCCTGCTGGAGCCGCCACTTGGAACAAATGGAAATCTCGCGCCCAAGCTCCGCAATCACTTTCACTGCAATCAACTCAGCCTATTCTTAACGAGCATCAGCCGCTGCATAACGAGCATCAGCCGTTATTACTGTTGGATATTTCCACCACTTCCGCAACTCGCATCAACGTTACAGCAACGCCTGACTCCTTACAGAACCAGGAACTGAATATTTTCACATCACTGTATCTGGTGGTGTCAACGAGCTTCTACGAAAGGACTTCCGGCCTCCTGGTGTTCTAGTTAAGGAATTCACCAGAATTCCTCGAATGAATTTTCATCGGAGGGGAGCAAGGAACTCTAGAACTTGAATACCAAAATGGCCGCGATTTGAGGACCAAAGCTGAGTTCAGGCTCTCTGCCGCTTTAGCGATATAATATGTCTTACAGAAACCTGGAGCTAGACCTAGACAGTTTTCCGTAAGGACTGGGATCGTTTAGTTAGAGGAGGGCGGAGGTGTTCTCATCGGCATTAATAAGGCACCCAACGGAACACTCTGTCGTGATTTCCCTTTCTGTCCTCCTGTTTGTGCGTATCTCCTTACTTTCTGCTAAAAACTTAGTCATTGCTTCAATATATAACTCTTGCAACCTTCCTCTGTCTTACCTCAGCAGTCGTTTTTCCACCGCTTACCTATGTTCTGCTATGTGATGATTTTAACCTCCCAACTCTAGATTGAGATGCTACATACCTATTCGGTTACCATCTCAACTAGTACTGTCTCTTTAATAGCGTCATAGTTTCTCTCACTTTGTTCCCTCTGACAGCTTAACAACATACCAAATGTCAGCCATCGAATTCTGGACCTTGCTTTGCCCAATCTCCGAAAATCATCATTTTCCTTAAGGGGTCTACCCTCTTTAGAACGTCAAAAAACAGGCTTATTTCAATAATTTTTTTTTGTTGTTTATATTATAAATATTGATATAGGAGGTATTAAACTCAATAAATATAGTCTCGAAATATATAAAAACAAAATTTTTTATTCACTTTTTTAAGTTTTTATGAATGAAAATTCTACATGAAGAAAGGTCCAAAAAAAAAGAGGGTTGTGCGCCGTTGATGAGATCTCCGTGATGAATGGTCTGAAACGAAAAAATCAAATAGTTTTAGATTCAGTATTTTAAAAGCTATCGCGTGAATTGGGCGATTTTTGATTTTTGAAAATTTGACAAAATGGCGGACATTTTTCCAAAAAAACAAAAAAAACACGTTTTTTTTCATCATTTTGTAGTAAAAAAAATTACTTAAAATAAAAATTTCGAAAAACCCCCAATTCACGCGATAGCTATAATCGTAAAAAATGTCAGGTAAAAATTTGGTAAGGATCGGTTCAATAGTTCCCGAGATTCGATCAACGCGCCGTTGACAAACCTTGTTTTGAGAAAAACGCGATTAAAGTTTTTTTTTATGAAAAATCGTAAAAAATCCTTACCTATGCTTAATAAGCGATCCCTGCGCCATACAATATGCCTTCTGATTCCTCAAAATGAACGTTTTCATCCAAGATTGCTTTCCTACGATTTGTTCTGGCTTCCTTAGACGCATCGGTGCTGCGACGGTTTGCAACTCTTATGCGATCTCTGTCGCGTTCAGCGGTGAAGTGTACAGCAGTCGGTCCGATTGTGACACCTATTACCTCCAAAATCTTCAAAACTGGTGAAAAACCTTCATTGTATATGCAGGCAGCTGTTCGGCAAGAGATCTCAACAATTTTTTTGCCGCTGAAGATGTGTTTAGGAGTCATTGACCAAACACAGTTATTGAATGACTCGTTGTTGTTCTGTGTGTTTCCACCTAGGCATCTTTCAAGTAATTCTGGCTTCGTCAGATCTTCATATATTGGCTTTAGGATCTCTTGAACATCTTCAGCAAGAGCAGGAGGATGTTCGAATTGATCAACAGTACCATACTTTATAGCTTTCAAGTATTTGCACCACGAATCGGAGCAGTATGAATGCTGTGGATTATTATCAGTTGATATCTTATGATAATATCCGGCCCAGATCTCTTTCCGCATCTCTTCAACAGAATCGGTGTGTCTTCTAATTGCCAAACCATAATTAGTCGAGAGCTCTTTCATTAGCTTGATCGTTAAATCTTGAGTTTTTTTAACAGGAGCTTTTTTTACGACGGCTTTTTTTTTCTTCACTACAACTTTTTTAGGTCCATTTTTTTCTTCATTTTTCTCTTTTTTTTTGGCAGCTTTTCTTGCCTGTGTTAGAGCTTTTTTAGCTTCACTAGCCCGCTTAAAAATTCTCTTCGCAACATGTAAAACGCACTCCAATTTTTTCACAACAAAGTCACTACCATACGGGGCTGTATCGAGCAGAATTTTGAATGTCTTAGTATCACCGTCACCTATGTAATAGCCATAACGCACTTTGAATTTTTCGAGAGATTCCCAAAACATTTCACATATGCCGTCAACCTCCATTTTTCCAGCACTTCCTGAATGATTAGCACTACACTGGTCTTTATGCTCCTCATACCACGCATCTAACTCGACCGTGCTCAATTTTGCATTCATTTGTTCACACGCTTTGCAGTGGCTAGATTTAATAACTGCATTTGCAACTTTTTTACAGTGCTTATATACGAGAACGACTATGCCAATTAGAGAAGCATGCCCTCGTCTTTGCCAGGAACCATCACCTGAAACGGTCAAAATATCGTCCGGTTCTCCATGCTCAGCGTTCAAGAGTTTTTCTTCTTTTACAGCCTTGAGCATTGCTATATCGAACACACTTTTCACAGCGATGCTAATCGAATCGATAATTTTATAATAAACAGAGGACGATAATCCAACTCCGAGTTCCATAAGACCACTAAAAACGTTAATACCACTGAAACCAACAGCAATCAAACGCATAACATATACTAAACGGCGATTGATCTCAAATCCAGTTGCAATTAACGGACACGAATTAATATACTTTTCTCCACACTCACACGAAACACAAATCTTAAAACCGAAACCACGTTGCCCATACTTTGAGAAAGATACATCTTTATCACAGACTTTACACTTTACAAACTGTTGTAACGTTGAAAAAACTAAGAAAAAATTAATAAAACTATATTCAGACGTTTGATCGACTTTTACATCAAAACTCGTATCTTCAGATTTTTGCAGCTTCTCCGCCGATGTACTGGCATAACTTGTATTCGACTCAAGATTTTGTACTTGTACTCCGCGAAAATCCTTTTTCCTCGGTTTTGAGATCGTACTTGGTCGTCTCCATTGCTCTGTTTGTCGTTTGATTTTCCTTTCCATTGTAGAAGTCACGAGCACAGATGTTGTTACATCAAAATTTTCAACTCGACTGATGAGAAAGAGCGTTGAAAAACCGGTTTTAGTAGCCAACTGGCATTCACTATTGACTCGTAAATATTCAATTCCGAGAAAAAAGGCCGAAATCAACAGATTTAAGTAGGGATAATATTATATAATAGAATACAACAGCTACTCTACGCAAGCAGAGCCAGATGGGCGTTACCGCTGAGTGCGGAGCAGATGAGCGCGCTAGAGTGACAAAGTGAAAGTCGACTAAAAATACAGTTAGAGTGATCCGATCTTTATGAAATTTTAATATGATACTTCTGTATATATATACTTTCCAAAAATGCAATAAAAAATAAATCGATTTTTTGAAAATTCTAAAGAGGGTAGACCCCTTAAGTGCTGATCTCTTTTCCTATGTTCCTCCTGACCCCCATCACCCCCTCTTGTCCTTGAAATTTATAATTTTAATTCTATGAGGAACAAAATCTCTTCCTTAGTACGTTTTAACTATCACAAAGCTAATTTCACTGGCTTGGCGATTGAATTAAATAGAATTAACTGGTTCTCTTTCTTTCGTGGCACTGACATTTATGATGGTTTGCGCAAATTGTATATTTTCGTTTCAAATCTTATTCCGCAATTCACAACAACTCATCGTCTTAGAGAACTGAATGATGCTCAATGGTTCAGTAATGATGTTGCAGTCGCACTTGAAGCCAAAAATGCAGATCGTCATTTAGAATGTGCTGATAGAAAAAAGAAAAGCTCATGAGTAGTTGCCTTTTTTTGCCGTGAGGTGGCTTTGAATTTTTCAAGGTCATGTTGAATGTTTTGGTGGTTAGGAAATTATAAAAAGCCCTCATAATGTGTAGAAAGTTAAAAAAGGTAATTTTCTATCGTTTGGGGTAGTTTATACTCGTTATTTTCTCCCTTTATTTTCAACTGTTTATATTCAACGCTACCACAGCGAATACCGCAACCTATAGCAACATTTTAGCGAAAGCACGAGCTTTTCTGTACTGGATCTTTTTTGGGCGATTGTTCTATTCTGTTCTGCACCGGAGCAAAAAAACGCACCTAATGTTGTTGATAATTTTAGAAATCTTGGTGTAATATTTGATCCAAAGCTTAAATTTAATAAGCATTTCATATATTATTACCACGGCCTCCACTGTCTCCCCTGAGCTTTTAGTCATCCAAGGCTTCAATATTTTAAGCTTATGACAAACTTTTTTTTGAAGGCTCTAAAAAGCTATCATACATTCCCAAAAGTGTGTTGTGAAAATTATCGAAAGATACTTCCGCTTTACATTCAGCGTACACTTAGAGTCTTATCACTGGGACTATAATATCATTTTACATCATGTCAACAGTGTGATTGACACAGCCATGTTGAGTTTCAGTTTCAGGATAAGTTTGTTTCAACCATACAATTTTTATATGAACTAAACGACCATCATTATTATGATCGCTGGAAACATAAACACTTTTTACAGTCTCAGGAACGATCATATAGTTCGAACAACTACAAAATAAACCAATTTTTTCTTCTAGTGTACCGTTAAATTTCCTCTATACATGTTTCCGTTCAATTTGTGATAGTAAATAAGCGTTTATCAGAAATATTTTGTTTGTTTTCTCAAATTATAGCGCACGCAGCTTAAAAGTGACACCGATTCCTCGAAGGAAAATGTAATGCTCAAGAAATCAATCAAAAAAAGACCAGCCGTCGAAATGACTATACTTCAGAAAACAGAGATGGAGCGCTTGGTTACAAAGAATTTAGGAGTCGCGCAAGTAAAGACAAATTTAAGACGTGCCGCACTAAAAACAGACACCAAAAAATCTTTGAACGCAGCACCTGGTTTCGTCAAAAGACCAAAACAAAAGCCTCCTCAGAGTGAAAACCGTTCGACAAATCCAAATCAAATAGAAAAGCTGCAGCCTACATTTCGCCCAAACCAAGTAATGGGTGCAATCCAAAATGTCACCAGTCCAAAAGACTCATCAATCATACCTAGTCCGGAAAAAAGTATAAGACCCTCTTCAAATGAGCGCAAACGAACTACGACAAGAACATTACGACCGGAAGAAATCATTATTTTGAAAACGCAATACAACAACTCTTTCGGGCCAAAGCTTTCTGGGGATGGCTTGTTGAAGGATACAATTGCGTTGGAAAATTCTTCGGACTCATTGAAGGTGTTCGGGGAGAGGTCGGGTGTATTTGAAATTTTAGACAATGAAAATGAAAAGGAAGCAAAATACCATTCTGATGTATCAGAAAAAGGAGCTGAAAATGGTAAATATGATAAGGAACGGAAGTATTTGACAAATAATACTAAAATTGAAACCAACGGGGAAAATTCTGGACAGCAAATAGGTGATGACACCAATTCTAGTAGTCTTCATGAAAGAGAAGCTGGTGAGAAATTGAGTCCTAGAGAACAAACGACAAAATCTGCTAGCACAAATGCAGAAGTCAACTATGAAGACGATTTTGAATCCTATGAATCAGATTTCGAAAATTTCTCGTCTCTATCTACAAAAACAGAGAACTCGAATTGTTCATCAATTGATGGTATCAATTTATTAGAATCGGAAAAATCGAATGAAATGCTATGTGATATCCAACAACCAACCTCAGCTATTGACGAATGTTCACACAAAAAACTAGAACATTTGTCTTGCTTTGAAACAGAATCTTGCAGTCCTTCCGCTCAACAGGATCAGTATGGAAAGGATATTACTACTGTCAGTACCAAATGCCTGAGCATAAACTACGACCAACAAGACACATCACAAAAATGTTCCAACATCAAACCAAAAACAACGAGAACTCCATACAAATTTTCAAAAAGAGGCAGAGAGCTCCTGTCAAAAATTAAGCTAGACGAAATCACCTTCAATTTATTCGCACTTACACCAGTAAAATATGAAAACTTTATGAAACTGTATGGCTTACAGAATTGCTCCCAAGCTGCAATGCAAACGAAAAACGATTACACCGAATGCAGTTTGCAAACGGAGGAAACGGGGGTAAGGTCGACCTGGACTCAAGAACCTCCGCAGGTTAGCCTACAGCTATTGCCTGAAGGCGACTTGGGCGACGTTGAACGTGCGAGCGAACAATTTAGTTTTAATGGAAAAAGCATAGTGAAAAGCAGTAATCATTTCGCCAAGTACTTGAGCCCTCAGCCAAAATTCAACACAGTTGACTTCTCTGACCTGAATGAATTCCTCTACCGAACTGAACTGATAGCCACCTCACTTCTTAGTAGATCTACCATACGCCATATCCTGCGAAATTCATGCGACTCTATTGCAGCTGCCTATTGCATTTTGAACTCACGTATCCTAAATGCAACTAAAGTAATGAAGGTAATTTGCAATTCAAAATCAAATCTAGTGGTTTTAGTACACGAAGACCTAGATAGTGTTTACAGAGAAGAGTTTCGCAGTTTATTGTCTGTTTGGACTGTGGATGACCCGCGACGTCCCATCAAAATACTTTCGACGTGGAGTAAAGTTTGCAAGGCGGAAATCTGCTCAGATTTACAAGACGTTATTATAGCTGGCCTTGAAGACGGATCAATAGCGCTATGGGATTTAAAAGAATCTTACAACTTTGGTGTCAAATTCGGCGATGGATCGTACTTTTTTCCACCGACTCAAACAATTGCACCGTGCTATGAGAAGAATGACTTTGTTAGTACTGACTTAGGATTTATTGTTGACGTAAAGGCTTTTAAAAGTCATCCGCATCTATGGAGATTAAATTCATATCGGCCGGTTCAGGTAAGTTTAGTAATCGTAAATAAAGAAACTTAGCTAGCATGTAAAGAGATTGTTTGGTTGGTGGTAAACTTTTGTTTTTATATTATTTACAATTTTTCAGAAACTAATACAAGAATTACATTTGGTTCTTTTCTTTAACAGTTAATCATTTAAGGGGGTATTCCGGTCTTTCGGTTTGAAAAAATCGAAAATTTTTTTTTTGCATTTTCTTATTCCACTATGATCATATAATCTTGCTTTAAAATTTTATTGCAGTATCTGTTTTCGTTTTGAAGTTATTCGCATTTCCACCACTATCATCTCTGGAAAATCCCCGGCACGCTTGAGGCGAGAGTGTTTGAGATAAAACTTTAAGCGCGATTTTCTCAAAACCATCTTTTCTCAACTTCTTGGCAAGATTTCTCGAAAACGGTCTTACAGAATTTAATGAGTGATACATCAAATTATTCGCTATAATTTAAGGAAAAAGATGAACTACGATTGTGATGATACAAAACAATTAACTATAATTTTTAATAAAAAAACTAAAAAAAAAAAAGGAAAAATTAGAAAATTTTTTTTTATAAGCTGCCATTTTTTAACGAATAATTGGATATTGATAAGCGTAGTTCATCTTGTAACGGGTATTCTCCTGAGTAAAATGACACCTCATTTGCTAATTTCAGATAATTCAAACGGACGCAATCCTGCCAAGATTGATTTTCAAAGGTCAACTTCAAGCCCTCATAGCAACAACAATTTTCAACTTTTTTTTTTAAATCCAAGTTTTTTCTAAAGTTTAAATCCTGCAATAAACGCAAAATAAAACCATATCCATTGAGCATTTATTTTTATGTATTAAAATTCATATTGAAATAATGAACGATTATCGCGTGAAAAACCGGAATACCCCCTTAAATAATACTATTAGTAGTTTCACCTCTTCCTCTCCTCAATAGACACCACGAGTAAATCATAGATGTTACTCGAGCAGTTTTTAAATCAACTAATTCATCAAATTGTGGGAATTTCATTCACTTCCCCGTGATTCAGTTCACTCTCTGTAAACCGACTGTAAGCTATTGTGGAGCTTGATAACGACAAACGCCCTAAACCTAATCCTCATCCCACGACATTCTTTAACTACCCCCAGATATTTACTTTCAGATAGATTTTCGCTCGGGGTTTCGCTCTTGGAAATTTTCATATGCCGCATACTTATAAAAAAAAAAAAAAATTTTGCGCATACGAACCACTAGAAAGGTGGTTTTCAACGAAAACTAGATGAATTGTGTAGATTTTGAAAATGTACTCCTTATTACAACCGAACTGTATCGTAGACCATGTACGACTTTGACCCAATGACTGCATCGGAAAGCTGAAAGGCTTTTAGGGTTATCACAATATGTAAGAGCTTCAAAATTTAAAAGAGTATAGAATTTGTTTTTCTTTTTTATTTTCTCTATCCGGTACTTATCAAATAAAAATTTAATGGAAGTATTTGCTAGTAAAAAAAAACGTCTATCCCATTCGCTCCAGGTCAGGATTAACAAACCCTGTGAATGTTGTTTTCAACCGATGACTGCATCACAAGTTACACGAATCGAAAGATTTTTGGGGTTGCCCTCTCAATAATTTACAAAATTTGAAAAATTTAAGTACTGATTTCATATTTGCATTACATGTCTGGCAACCCTTTGTTAGCACCACGTCGAGCTCAACCCACCCTGCAAATTTGGTTTTGATCCGATGACCGTATTAGAAGTTATAGGGCTAGAAAAACTTTTAGGATTACCACACGCGAAAATTTGAAAATTTTCGAAATTGAAACGTTTGGTGTTATGTATCACTACAAGATCATTCTAGTTATCTACACGATCATTATATTTTGAAAGTTTAATGGTAGTAATTCTTCATAAAAGAAAATGAGAAAATATGCCAATTTGACTTACACTAGGCTAGGCTAGATTAGGTGACTGTCAATTGGGGAGTCTTACCGAAAGCCGTTGTACCCGTTGTGATACCACGGATATACTCTCCCTTAACCACAGTAGTCTGGGAATCATTTAATGAGCTGTACAGTACTGCTTAATTTGATAAGGGATAAATTAGACCTGAGAGGATGGACGCCCTAAGAGACGTCATTCTCTTCCGCACGAGAGAGGGAACGGACTGCACTTTATCCTCTGAGCCAAAACTCTGACAGAAATCGTTAAACTCTACGCCTAACCGCGGCGTGTGCTACCCTATGAAGGAGTGGTCCATGAGAACGGGTACAGCACAGTGGGAAGTACTACGTGCATTCATGGAGGTCCAGATATGTCCTGAAGGATACTTCAGCCCAGGAATCCCTAATGTCCTCGAAGTATTGCCTAATGGCTAGGTAACCTCCGATAACAAGGTGCTAAGGCATCAATCGACTAGAAAGCTGCTCTGAATACCCCTATGTCCAGGTACCCAAATCAATTGCACTGCAGAATATCCCGACGTCTCCCTAAAAAATGCACGGGATTCTGCAATAATTCTGGACACTTTAAAAGGACCAGCAAGGAAATTAATAGTCTTTTACACTAAGGTCCATTTTATGTGTGAATTTTATAGAGCTTGTTTCTTAACAGTTAACTCTTGTTATTCTTTTTCCTTCGATCTTGCTCCACAAGGCTCAATTCTTAGCCCTTTGCTTTTCTTCCTGTTTTTAAACGATCTTCCTTCTCTCATTAGCACTCCGCTTTTTTACTTAGGCTGATTGAGTCAGTGGATGACTGCTCCCAACTGCAGGATGTCCTGTCTGCACCATGCAACTGGTGCTCTGCCAATGGTATTAATCTTAAGGTTGCTCTTTGCTTCCAGATAACGTGTACATGTAAATTAGCTAGCAACGCGTTTTTCTATTCCATCCTTGGCTCATTCCGCAGTCTCGTTGATAATTTCAAGGACTTTGGAGTTGTTTTTTTTTGTGCTAAACTTAAATGGTATGTTCATATCTTTCGTATCACGTAAAAGGCCTCGCGATTGAAGGGGCTTCATTCTTAGAGCGTCTAGACCTTTTGCTGATATTTCTTCGCCTTGCTTCGTGAGTGGTGATCTCAATTATTGTTGTCAAATTCTGTGTAGTTACTCAATTGATGCGTTTGAGTCTGTACAACACAGATGAATTCGCTCGCTATTCCTTAAATTTCCAATTCTTTCCTGTGAGTATAGTATGTGTCTCCTCATCCCAGAAATTCCTAGCCTCCTGTCATGTAGAGTATTCTAGGTGAATGTTTCCTTCTAAAGATATTTATTAATGGTTACGTGACTTCTATCTCCAGAGCCCAGTTTTCCGTTCGTAGCTCGGAACGTTTCAGCAGATCTTCATTTACCTTCATCATACTGCTTGCGTGAACTGATACCTATTTTTATTCTCCTCTTTTACGCTTGCTTTGACAACTTAACTGTCTAAATATTGATCTTCTCCCGCCTTAGTTACATATTTTTAACATCAAAGGAGCAAATATTCTATTTTACAATTTTATCCAATTTTATCTCAGTGCAAAAAATTGATCATTATTTTTTATACATTGCTTTTTGAATGATTTTTAACACGAATTTATAATCTTTTTTCTTTCTTTCTTTCTTTTTTCACAAGATTTGTACATTATTTTTTATTGAATGTTTGAATTTATTCCTTGTCCAGTCTTTAATTGAATATTTATTGTTGATGTAGCCGATAATAAATAAATAAATTTCTGATTCGTGATTATATAATGACGACATGTCCTTTTGAAGCACGTTTACTAAAACAAATTTATTTCCTTTCAATTATAGTTTGTTTCCTTGAACGATTCGGGTATATTGGCAATATGGACATTAGTGAGACTTGGCGACACGGACTGGAAACCTATTCATTACACGAAAAACGATAGTTCAAAACTGGAATACAATTCACCATCAGCTCGTTTCAAGTTAATTCAAAACTCTATTTGTAATTTGCACGAATTTTTGCAACAGAAACTAACACGGATTGGTTTCGAAAAAACTCGGACGTATTTCGAAGGCGAAACATTTGGCGACAGTACTCTAAAAGAGCTTAAATACACTCGCTGTAAAGACGGCTCCAACCATACCGGCATTCGATTTACATGCCTCGATGTAGGCGTTGATACTATTTACATATCAACGAATCGAAATTTTGTTCTATCATGCACAAAATCCCTGAAGCGAGAAAAAGTCCAAAAAGTATTTTTCAAAAACCGAAAAGGCTATTTTGCAACCGCTCTGAAACTAGTCTGCAACGATAGTTACTTGATTGTGGGATTTTCAAATGGATCAGTCACAATGTTCAGTTGCTCGCCGAACAAGTATCAATGCATCAACGAACAAAGTCAAATAGACGTTACAACATGCACAAACTTTTCTGCAGTCCAGCAACTGACCACTGAAAGTGACGTAGGCAAGTCATGCACGATTCAAAATTTAGTAAAAAATGAAAATTCGCATTATATGAGGAAATCGATTAATTGTGCAACAGATTCGCGGCAGACAATAGCTTCAACTAATCTTAAAACAAATAAATCTAAGGGAAAATATTTTGGTAATCAAGTTTTACTGGCAGGCAGTGTTCTTCGTAAAGACATCATCAGTTCAATCGAAATCACAAACAACGAAGAAAAGTTGCTTGTATTAGTAAATAGAAATTTAAGAATTTTCGACTTCACCAAAAAAGTAGAACAAGCTGGCTTTGTCAGTGATTCGATTATAAGTATCGGTCTAACGAAGGAAACTCTCGGTCGACAGAATCTAGTTTTGCTCACTAAAGATGATAATGTGGAGGTTCATGTTATTAAATAGTTTATGTTTAACGTACTTCAAAGTAATCTTTTTTGAGCTTTAATGTTCAAGTTGCTCAGCTATAGATATTTTTCAACAATTTTTTCATTTTCGAAATCTGTTTAATTTTATTGAAGAATTTGAATTATATTTGTGGGAAAGCAGCTCAATTAAGTGATAAGGGTACTCGTATTATCAGCGCTGCAATGAATGTCAGCTTATTCACACCGTTATTACTTTAGCTAAAATTTGAGCATAGGCAAACACTAGTAAATACATTTTTGAAAAATGTGATTTTAGTAGATATCTTGGTAAAATGGATTGCTGTACCTTAGCCGAGAAATTTTTCACCAGAGGTCGAATCCGCGGTAGAAGGAGTGAAAAATTACAAAAATCATAGTGAAGAAAACTACGTAAACAAACAATAAAACATCTCCGAAACACAAAAACAAACAACCACAAAAACTCAACCTAACTTCATTTATCAGTCAGATATTTTTCAATCATATTACGTAACGGCTCTGGGGCACAACAATTCATGATCACCCGTCAAGTTCACCACAAAGTAGTTGTGATCTATTTATACCAAATGTATTGTAATGAGTAATGATTTATTCTCAGAGAATGTGAAGTGAAAGGTGAAATGTCCAGTAAGGGAGCAATAAATTATTGTACATAGAGACTTAAAAATTTATTAAATATAAATTTTTGAAAACAATCTCGTTTTTAATTAGCAAAAATAAAACCAAAGATGCATTGTACTTCCATCAAGGCTTGCATTGCTGGCAAATACGAGGGTTGATCCAAAAGTAAGGATACTCAATATAAACCAAGTAAAATTTTTGTCGTAGTGTAAGGTGAAACGGTGTTTCCCATCCAAGACAACGCCGAGATCAACAACGCTGTCAACGCGAGTTAATAAGTTGTTGTCGAGAAAGTAAGTGTTCTGCGTAACCGTGCATTTACGGCTTAAACTTATAATTTGGCACTTATCAATATTAAACGAGAGCTTGTTAATATTGCACCATTGAACAAGTGAGTCAAGCTTAAATTGAAGAAAAAGTGCATCATATTTAGATTCAACGGTGTGGTAAAACTTGAGATCGTCTGCATATAGTAGATGAGGTATGTTTGACAGGACGTCAGAAGGATCGGAGATGTGGTACGCCAGAGGTAGCAAACATTTTTTTTTTATAAAACTCCCTGAAATAATACAAATTGGATTCGATTGTGAAGGTAGGAACTTAGCCAGTCCGAATTCATACAGCTTTAGGATCAAGATAGAATGGTCAATTTGATAGTCTTTCTCCATTTTACACAGAACATCCCAAACTAGAATTGTCAAGTTTGTGATAGTTGAGCGACCTTTTCTAAAGCCTTGCGGGTGCTCGTTCAGACGGGAATCAACTAGTGGAGAAAGTTTATTGTAGACAACCTTTTCAAAAAGTTTTGGTATCGAAGATAAAATGGCAATGCCCCTAAAGTTTTCGATACAGCGTCTGTCGTAGTTTTTAAAAATTGGTGTCACAAATGATAGTTTCCAACAGGATGGAAAAACACCAGTTATAAGTGACCTGTTATTAGCTGCTCAACACACTTACGCAGCAAGCTCGGTCGAAGAAGATCAGGACCAGAGCCTCTGTTACAATCGAGTTCCAAGATAGCTTTACGTATTTCTTCACGTGATATTTTTATTTGGCTGACAAAAGCGGTTGGAGCTGATTTAGAAGGGAAAAGGTTTGAGTTAGATGGGTCTGGTGCATTGAAAATTTTCTGCAAATTGTCTGCTAAAAAATCGCAAATAACTTTATTAGAAGAAGACGTGATATTATTATGGGACATTGACGAAGGATAACCGGTTATTTTCCGCTTCATATTAACAAAATCAAAGAATTTTTTCGGGTCGTGGATTATGCTTCACCGATTTTCTTAATGTAATTGGCAAAAGCATCGCGAGGCTTCGTCAAGAATTGCTTAGCTATTTCATTATATGTTTCCTGAATAGTAGGATTAATATCAATATTTTCCTTTGTTCGCTTGTAAAGTTTATTCCTACGATTTCGCAAATTCCTAAGTTCCCTATCAAGCCATGGTTCAGACAACTTTTTCTTTTTTTTTAATCTTGGGTTCATATCTTTCAACGCCGTCAAATATTTTATCGTAAAAAGTGCAAATGGCTTCCTCAAGATCTAACGCAGAAAGAGTATTCGTCCAATCTATAGAGTCAAGATGATGGTGAATGCTTTCGTAGTCAGTATTAAGAAAGGCATAAACAATTGAATTATTGTACATTTTTAAGTAAGTAGAATCAGGAGTGGGAGGTTCAACTGATAGTGCATTGGAAAAAAGATGCTCTGCATCAACAGTTGGACTTACCACTACTTCGTCATAGGCGTTTATAAAGACAAGATCCAACCAATGACCATTTTTGTTGGGAGTTGGAGAGACTTGCTGCTAATCGTTGCCATAGAAAGTACTCGTAAGGTTGATGTCGCTGGATTCTGAAAGGTTTACAGGAAGAAGGAATGCGTCATTTTCATCGGGGATGAAACATAAGTTGGGACGATTGAAATCCCCTTGGAATATTATTTTGACTTTTTCATTTAGATGCGTTGTAATGGAAGATACTAATTCACAAAAATCGTTGTAAACCGATTCGTCGGATCTGGTTGGGATATAGACCAAACTAATGTCGACGAAATTGTTATTCAAAGAAACACGAATAACTATGTGTTGGCACAATGCATTGTGGGAGATGTCAATAATCCCACTTGAAAGTGAAAACCCCACCTCCTCGCATTCGACCTGTGGAGCAGTAGTCACGATCGCTTCTGTAAATTGTCCAAGAATCTCTTCATTCTTATGGGAATCATTTAGCCAAGTTTCCGTGAAGGCGAGTAAATTAAAGTGGCAGGATTTTGCGTCAAGATATAATTTATTTAATTTGCCTCTCATGCCACCATATTTTAGGAACAATGCACCACAGTTCGAGAAATTGAAGCTTGAATTGGAAAAAAGTTTCTGGTAGATTTTTAAGTTGTCATGCATAGAAGAGGCTGCAGACACATCAAAAATGAAAATGTTAAAAAACAGAGGGTCTAGTCATAGTTAGGCCTTTTCCCGGTCTTTAGCTCATGAATTGCTTCAATAATAACCTCTTGTGTCAGGAAAAATCTGTCCGCAAAAGGACTTGCGGCGATTTCAGCAGGCGTGGTTTTAGTAGGGATTTGAAGCGAGCAAAACGTGTTTTGAAAATGGTCAGCAAAAAAGTTACATATGACTTATAGACAGGAAGAAAGCGTGTTGCCTTGGAACATAGAACAAGAATTGACAGTGGTTTTAAATTAACGAGGTGACAGAGCTTTCTTATCTCAGCAATAAATTCTTCCCCTTTTGAATAAACAGAGAGATCGTAAATTTCGCGAGATTTGATAGAATTTCTTTGAATAACCCATCGAATAATCTTATTAGACACTCATAGAGAATGCATTCATTTTTAATTGCTTTGTATAACTTATTTTTATGGTTTCTGAGCCGCCTTAAATTACTGTCGGGTTCAGGTTTTGAGAGTTTGTTTTTATTCTTCAGCTTTGGTTTTAAATTTGTGGGTAGCATAAGGTTGAAGTCAATGGAGTCAAGAAGGTTGATGGGAAGGAGGCAGTTATCATTTTTATCGGAAATGACACTTACTCGTATTTGCCATGGATAATTATTTTGTCTTCTACGTACAAGGGAGCTGTTACCAGAAACATCAAGCTGCATACGTCATTGTAAGTACCTAGAGTTTCATCAGAGTGAGATATAAACAATACCCATGTAGAGGTAATGCTTGTCCAATAAAACTCTATCGGAAAAAAAGTTTATAAGAACTGGTCACGACGAGTTCTCTTGAAAGGATATTTTGATACAAGAACACCACCTCCTCTTGAAACGCAGAGCAAAGGTAGTCCCGATCAGTTCTGTAGATGGTCCAATTACCATCAAGGTTTTCTTCGTTTACATGCAAGTATGTATGTCCACGTCGTCTGCATAAACCTCCAGTTACACAGATTTTATGATTAGCGTTCATCCAAATTTTTGGTGAGGTAACCTTCCTTACGAAAAATTTCTATTTCGTTCATTTTGAATTAAAAACTTCAGTCTATTTTTTTATCCTATAGAGCACAGTTTCCTCTGCACTTTACAAGACACATGTGAATCTAGTCGGTTCCCCTTAACCCCATCAGTGACATAT
Organism: Nemotelus pantherinus; assembly: GCA_963978885.1. NCBI lineage: Eukaryota > Metazoa > Arthropoda > Insecta > Diptera > Stratiomyidae > Nemotelus > Nemotelus pantherinus. The sequence continues at coordinate 238,588,718 of OZ022263.1, forward strand.
GATCGAGTTCTCACAGTGTCGAGTCGGTTGAGAAATAGCTTGGCATTTTGAAAATTTCGTACCTATCCTGACTGTTTCGTATAGCCCGACATAAATGTACATCATGTCTATGTAATTATGGGGCTGGAGACGAATCGTTTGTTATGATCGTTGAATTGGTAATTTCTTTTCGGTCATACATTATTCAGAGACATGCCTAACCCTATTTGGAATGGTTTTCACTCTATCTTCATAATTCATGGCGCAGCTTTGACCCGGGAGTTCAAATCAGTGGTCGGAATCAAAGATTAAATACGTATTCAGGCATATTAAGTGCAATTTAGCCAATAGGGAAGCCATGTGCGGTGATAATAATTTTATTGTATTGTATGGCATGAATATTACTTGTCATGTTTTCTATTTTTTATTGCCGATTTAAAAACTACGTATGTTTGATAATTGTTGGTGAAAGTTCGTGAATCGAAATGCATGAAATGTTAAATGTAGCTTTGTAAAGACAAAGCGTTTACTTACCAAATTGATTTTGCTAATGTGACTCCAAACATATTGCAAGTGACCCAAGCTTGGAGCTCTTTCTCAATTATGCGACTATTTCAGAATACTCGAAATACGTGCGAGAAGCAACATGCCGAATGCAAAATGCATAAAATCATGTTAAATATTTGAAAATCTAGGCAATATTTTTGTTAGGTTTTCAGTCACATCCATACTTTGTGAACGAACTTCTATAATATTCAGCCGTTATGAACAAAATTATAATACAGGCAATCAAGAATTTGGAATAAGGACATGAAAACTCATTCTACGAACCCCAAACTCCAATTAGAAATCATTTTTATGCGATGCTTACATGTGATTCAACCAACATGTTGAGCACATATATGTATAAAAACAGAGTAGAAAAGGACTCTACCACCAACTTAGTTTAGTGACAAGCTGTAAAGTCATACTATTCACACCAGGTGTTTGATTCCCAGATGTACAGGTCGTTACAATAGACATATCGATGTACTCTGAATGAACCCTACCATTGAATATTTATTGTTGTCGTCATATACATTTCAGGACTTTGGGGTGAGAATGCTAATTTTTATTTTCTTGAACTTAATTTTTATTTTGGTTTTCATATCAATTTATCATTTCTTTTACATTAGACAGTAATTTACACTACAAGGGTAATCGAAGCGGCAAATACAGAAAGCAATCATAAAAAAAACAGAAGTAGGCCTAATTGTATACGAGCACTAAGCAATCATTATTGACCTTTCACAATTTTTAGTGTTGGATAAGTGGTTATGATACTTTGTTTAGTTGTCATGCATTTAACAGTAAGTAATGTTGGATGTATTGGAGGAACAATGACTCATTTACAACTGATATTGCATAAAAGTGTTGGATTTTTGTTCTTATTCTGTCCTTCGTAAGTTTAAATGTTTAATATTTCAGTGACTATTTGAAATTTTAGCAACTACGATATTCTTTAGTTTTTGCCTTGTTATTTCATGAAACATTAAAATGTAATGCAAAATCATATTCAGAAAGAATTCATCTTAATTTAATGCTTGTGTCGAAACATTATGATAAACGTCCTTGACCTTGGAAATACAGAAATTTTACAAATTGAATTGCAGTTTTTGGCCAAAAAAACTTACTTCTAAAATAAATTGAGAATACCATTCTCTAATTGTCGACTTCAGTACGAATACATCTTGACTGAACAAAACAGCTTTAAAAAATAAGAGCATTGTGAAAAAGAATGCCATGGAGACAATCCCCAAACTTATAATGAACAAGTTCACTCAAGAACAAATGAACCTGTTTAACAAAGGCCTGAATTATGCTGCCCGGGCAAAAAACATTTCCAAAAATAGATTCAAAAACATTCAAACAGGCTAACAAGGCTAAGTTCATCAGGAAGGAAAGTACTTGTAGTAAGCGGAGGAATGCTGATAAGGCCCAAAAGATACTAAAAAATTTGGCAACCAAACCGGTGTTTTTTTATTAAAATAGATCAAGGAAATGCTGTGGTCAGAATGAATAAAGCTAGTTATAGGAAAACTAAATTACAAAGATTACCATGACTTCAGGAAAGACCTGTTATCTGACTCTCTCAAACGACTTTTTTTTTTGAACGGGTGTCGAAAAACCTTCACACGTATCCTGCAAAAAAATGCAGGGTTATGTGAGATTCTACTCACTAAAAAAAACACCACCAGCTGACCACAGAAATCCGAGTCGGAACCGTTTTTTCGTTACTTCGACTCTGCCGTGCCACTAGCACCTATCAAGTACCCCCACGACTACTCTCGTTCTGTCAGGAGAAGTCCGTTAGGCAACCCTCTTCTCTTTTCACCCACAATACGGTTTCTAGATATACAGAGACACATACCCAAGCGTCTTCTGAATGCAGCATCCAGTGAGATAGTAGAAATGGAGTGAACATCGACGGTATAACTTTCCACCATTAGCACCTTGATTGTTAAATTGGAGGGAAGTGCTTGGATTTCGCAGTGAATAGATGAAAATGTACTACCATCCCCTTCAATTTACATCTTATGGGCATGCCCACTGCATTCCTACTATCTCAGTGGCAGCATCGCCTCGACAATCGTTTCCGGTGTCGCAGGGCCCATTACAAACTAGAGCGCTTCCCACTCTCTTCGGAAGCGCAGACACTTGAAGAAAGTATGCAATGCATGATCAATTGCATCACCCAGCGTTGCCAGCCACAGATAAATGCAGGCCGAAAATAAACTAAGAAGGAAGAGAGCTGAAGGAGAATGTAACCACAACAAAACTCTGTATGTCACGAAGGTATTCTGCTGATCAAGTTTGGGTTTCTCAAGGAGGTTATACGACTCGCTGCAAGCTTCCTTGCCAACAGACAATTTTAAGTCAACGTAAATGGAGCTAATTCAATTAATTCAGTACATCAGGAATTCCGGAAGATTCCATCACTGGACCTGTTTTTTATACGATTTTGACTGCTGCCCTCTCGATTCCAGTGGAATAGCCTCCAGTTAAAGTCCTCCTATATATAGATAACATGCTTTTATTCCCTTCAACCCAAGACCCGCTCAAAGCAGCAAAGAGTGCTCTTTGGTCGAGTTGAAACTTTATGTGGACAAATGGAACATCAAGTCAAACAGCAGCAAGACACAACTTTGTATATTTCGAACTTCAGGAGCTTGAGGAACTCACGAAATAAGGCAGTATGAAGAAGAGGTACAAGAAGTCGCAGATACAACACAGCTACGATCAGAAATATGGGATCAGAATCAGGACAAGAGAAGGTCAGGTATCCCATAGCCTTCGCGCTTTACAACAAGAAGCTGGTGGTAGATAAATAGAGTCGAAAGCTTTTGCAAAATCTTCGCATATCACATCAACTTGCTTCTGTTGATCTAAGGCAGAAGCGATCAAGTTAGTGAAGGAGGAAAGTTTTTCTAGGATGGTCCAGGAAAGTTGTTTGCTCGGAGACCAAATATTTACATTATAGATATGGAAAGGAAAAATGGATTTGATGAGAAAGTAATTGGAAATTGTATTGAAAAGAAGCGGGACAAAATGCCGCCCGATCAGTTAACGACGTTGTTCACTCAAGAAAAACAAGATGCAGGCATAGAACTCCAATTGGTTTTTCGTAAATTTTCAAAAAGATTAGGAAAATTCATGGTCGCTTTGATATGAAGCTAGTTCCAACAAGTAGACCTAACAAATTAGGCTCAAAGTTAGGTCAAGTGTCTCAAAAAAGAGAATTGTGGCATTTACAAGACAGCTTGCCCGGAATGCAGCAACAAAAAAATACATATTTCAAACAAAGCGGTTATTTATTGCTAGATTGACCGCATACACAAGCGGGAGGCGACCTCAGCAAGGGAAAGATACACTACTTTAACGCGATCATAAGAAGCAAGACCCATCATCGACGAGGACCACCGTTAATTTCAAAAGGATGACACATTACATTTCACTGTAAAGTGAATGCGTTCGTTTTAGTATGCTGTGCGAAGTCAATGGACATTTTATGTCAAATGTCGTCTATTCTTTTGTTTCGCACATAAATTTTCACAGTAGCTCATGTCATTTTTTCAAACAGTGTAATGTACAGCAAGAACCAAATTCTAAAGAAGTTAGCGCCAGCACTACACTGACTATTTAATGCCTCGAATCGTTAATTTATGGTTTTGTTTTGTTTGTCTTTAGTAGGAGCTATCTAGTGAATGGTATTTTCAATTGCCACGAGTAGGACCTTTAATCGCTCAAATAATCATTTTTCGGATACGTCCGAAACAAGATGACGGAAAAAGGTGGTATGGCGGCTGCAACAGAAGATATCAATGCGTGCGGTGATTTAGTCAGTGGACAGTTTTCTACTGATAGAGTGCCTGCTGAATATTTCACACGATTCTCTTTGTGCGTTTTAGATGTTGTGAGAAAGCTACAGCAGCATTCTGTTTTTGAGAAAGGTGTCGAGAAATGTCACATAGTCGAATATTTAAGGCATCAGTAAGTATAAAACTTAAAAATTGTTAGTTCTAAACCTTTATAGCACATGGATGTGTAAAGTGCACATGTTGTGTCGAGTCTGCGGATGTATTTGACTAACGTTTGCTTTTTTAATTTAGTCTTCAATTTAATTTTAAGCAATTTCAAGCGACAAATTGTTTACTATCACATTGCAGGGCAAAGTCAACGATGTGTACGGTAATCTTACTAGTTTTATGCAATTTGTTTGCGCATCTTGTTTTCTATCTCAAGAAGCGTTTTTGTTGCAAGGAGGGAAAGAGGAAAGGTTGTAACAAACAAAATGCTCATGCATATTGAAAAAATAATAAAGGCAGGCTACAACAGCGGTTACTAGAAACATATATTTAATAACTCATTAATAAATGAATAAACGATGTTAAAAAAATTAATTTTCATCCGTTTGTACGCCAGGAAGTGAATAGCACTGGTTTGAGTGGAGACAAATATAAAATGTCTATAAATATAAAACCTTAAATAATTTACAAATAGGCGCACAGTATGTAAAAATTAACATAAATTACATTTAATTAAAAATTACTTGAAACACCACTTAAGCCTGTCTTTTTTCTAAAGACTCTATATGCATTATGATCGAATATAATCTAGTTTTATGAACAGATATCGCCGCGTAATTATATGTCTCTCATATAATTGTCAATACATCAAGGTTTTCTTTTTCCTTCTAATATGATTATCGTTTCCAGTACAATAACATGACTTGACTTCGTTGATATTATTTTTAATAATTTTGTTTTCATTCTAGACCCTATATTGACGGCGATCTATCGTCACAGGTTTCCATTGCGCTACGAGAACTAGAAAACTATGGGTATCTCATGTACATGAAGAATGGCTACAAAACGCTGGGACCATTTGCTAAACTGTGTGCAACGAAGACGCAGAAGCAGCGACGGCTTGTTTGGCGTAAACTTGAAATGAAATTTAGCCATAGCAATACAGACATTATGATGCCGCTGATACCACGCAAAAACCGGCGAGTTAAAAGTGAATCGGATTTCCGCAATAATGGAAGCTGTTCCACACTGAACTCACAAGAAATAGAAGAATATTAAAACGGAAATCTTAATGTTTGTCTTAAAAAGCAGAATTACAATGAGTAGTTGAAGTTATTTAAATCAAATTTAAGCGCGAAGTCACGCAGAAACTATTCAATATATTTTCGATGTACGGTCGGGATCTGCTACTGTTACAATTTTTTTTAACAAAAATTTTGTCACTATAATATATGCATATTGTGGGCAATGATGAGTTTTACGGATTCATGTTGGAGAAAGTAAGACAAATTGTGCTCTTCTGAGAGGTTTACTGATGACTAATCAAACTGAGCTAGTAGGGATTCGTGCGCTCTATTTAATGAGAAAATTTGGTGTTCAATGCATGTAATGTATGATACGCTATGACAACATTCGACAATGTTGTTGATTTTTGCTACAGGGATGAAAAAAACTTCAATGTACTGCGGATATGGATCGTACAAACAAATTAATATGCTTAAACAGGACCTCCCACGTCAAAATGCTCAGTCTGCAGGATCAAATGAGTCACCCGGATGGGTCAAAGACCGGCTCGGGCGTTTATTCAACGTTTATCTAACAATTGATTGTGAGTTCTGCCAAATTAACAACGTTGTAACAGTCTCGAAAAGCTATTGGATCAAGTTTTTACCTTCAACGCTTACTCGACTGATTTCAAAGACAGTAGGTACATTACCCTTTTGCTGCGATTGCATTTCAATTATCATTTTTGACATGAACATGTTAAAGTATCCCTTTACATAGCCCGACAAGTAAATTTAATTTAAGAAAGTCGTGAATACAGCAAAATCCACAACTATCAATCTGCTGCAATTCTCCAACACCGTTATTTCAAGAAGGCTTTTGACAAGCTGGATCATTCATTATTGTAGTGTAAACGTCTTCTTATCTTATTTGAAATCTCGAAATGTGTATCTTTCCGTGGCGCCCTGTCATCAGATATTGATGTCATATTTGGTGGTGGTGATGTCATATCGAAGAAGCCACTTAGAACCTTTACTATTTCCATGGTTTAAAAATGATTTCCCATGTCTCCTGAAACATTCTTCGATGTTACTTCCATTTAATTGCTTGGGACTTCATGCTGACCTTGATGATTTCACGACTTGATGTGGTACTAACAAATTAGTACCATTATTTCGTACAAACGTAAAATTACTCCATTAAGCTTTGAATACTCTTTGAAAATCATTCCCTTAAGATAATCTGAAAAAGTATTCAATTTAGGAATACTTTCAAATAATGCTTTCGCTGAGCCGATCCTCGAGTATGCCTGTATAGTTTGGGAGTCTTACCAGCAGCTGTATGTCTACTGTATTGAATTTATTTAGGAAGGGTTTGTACGGTTTTGTTCACGAGAGTACACTTGCCTCCTTACATTAATCGTCCTAGTTTACTGGCCACGGACACGCTTGAAAACAGACGAGAAAATTTCAAAAACTTCTTTGCTGCTAAGCTCCTCTCAAAAAACATTTCCTCCAAATACCTTTTAAGTATATTTGATCTCAAGGTGAAGTGCACCAGAATGAGGAATGTCAATATTTTACATGTCCCTTATTATCGGACCTACTACGCCTTAAATGTACCCGTTTTGTCCATAAAAATAAATTTCAAACGTGCTTTGTTTATGATTAATTGGATTTTAATATATCTGTTTCATCTTTTAATAGATTGGCCCTTTGATGGCTTTATTTACATGTTTGCATCCTTTTAATGTAAGTCTTACTAGTCTGTATGAGACGAACTTTCACAAATAAATAAATAAAAAATTAATAAAATAAATCTGAACCCTATATAGTGGTGTAAACTGCAACCTGGATACGGTCACGAGAGCTAATATAAAGTCTGAAGGAAGACATGACGCACTGTAAGACAAAGCTGCTTAAGCTGAACATAAACAGCTTGAGAGATTAGATTGCAACTGAAATCTAGCAATTTATGCAGGAGATGCAATTGGACTCCATCGAGCAAACGCTTCGCGATTAAATAATAAGTGCCCTAATATTTCAGATACTTAAAACTTTCAGGAGTTACTAGAAGCAGCTAGCACAAAAATTCTAATTATTTAAAGCAACAAATCCTTTTGGATGCCATTATACTCATCTATAAGGAAATGGAAAGCGAAAGGGGCATAATAAAAAATATTAGTCGCGAGGATGTGATCGCATCCATCCGCATACTAATAATACTGAATTATCCTCAAACTTGGAGAAAAAACACATTCTGAGATGAGTGTCCTAAGCATAATTATCATATCGAATTGCATTTTCGATTAAAACTTGATCGTCCTTTTTTAAAGTAGATGGTAGCATGTTTACTTAAAACTAGAATAAAGGTAATCCAGAAAGTCCGAAATTAATTCTCGAAAATCGAAAGTAAGATTTTTTGCTCTTAAAAGAATTGGTATATATGTAATTCCAAAACTAATTATTACACCTAAGTAACCCACATGCATTCCTTGTTTGTTGAAGTATTTACATACCTGTGAGCATACATGCGCCAGTAAATAGACAATGCACTTGCAAATGTAACATATTAAAAACAATACATTTATTTGCACCCCCTCCAGCCGATGTTACGCTAACCAACTGTCACTTAAACACAACGCGTGTGCTCCACAAAATTATATTTCAACCAACCGAATAGCGCTATTTACTGCGTTATTATTACGAGCTCGAAAGTAATTACTGTCAACATTGCGTGATTGGTTGAATAAAATACAGACCACGTCCCATTACCAATTTCTTATGATTTCTCCGTGGTGATTACACCATCGAACAACAAAAGTTTTCCGGGCTGTAGGTGACATTATCAATACGTAAATGTAATACTTCTTCTTTGTGACAGATATTTTTAGTTAAAGTTGAGAAGAGCTAACGGAAAGGAAGTGACTTGGGTGTATTACGTAGTCGACGCAGGTTCAATAATTATTTGCATTCTCAAAAATAAATCCGATATAATTTGTTCTATGAGTGATACGGAAATGTGCAATAGTGTAGTGTATCGACAATTTAACGAGTTTATTGAGCCTTTTCCGTTCTCCAGGTTTCAGCTCTTCAAAACATGTAGTCGATTTATTTTGCCAACAGGTGGATATTGATTAATTAACTTATCTTATTTCGAGCAAACTAAGAGGTCTCTAGTTTAATGACACTCAAATAACGGATATCATTTTGCTATTGCACTGAATCATTTGTAGTATAGATTTTATAAAGCATCTATATTTACCTACTGTGTTAAAAATCAATTTACTAATAATACAAGGTTCATTCAAATTTCTTATCCCTCTTTCTTTGACCATGAAAAAAAATCATGAAATCTTACTATCCTTCTTTCGACATAATTTAACAGGTGCTTTTAATTACAGCCAAATTATTTTGAAGTTGAAGCCATTGGATTTATTTCATAAACTAACTGAAATGATGACACTCCTTACTTTTTCAAAGTTTTTAGAAATAGTAAAGAACGGATAGCAAACACCCACATTTTTGAACTAGTAAAAGATTATTGAAATTTCTATGGACAAAGCGATTCTCCAATGGCTTTTGGTTAATAAGTTTTTTTAAAGACCCTTGATAATTAGCTGCTACAGAAATATAAAACAATTTTAAAATCTCGCAGATATAGAATTTCGTTTGGTGAGTATGTATCGTGAAATATAATAGCATGACTCCTTGGAATAAAACGCGTGAAGACCTCTGTGAAAAATGGGTCCAGGAAAACAATTTACGGAGGAAATAGTGAAAATGATATTAAATTTGAAAAAAAGGCAATAATAAAGTGATGGATATCACTTAAGTTATAAAAAGGAGCAGTGGCGGCTCGTCAGGGTGGGCCCGGCCCGCTAGGCCCACCCTGACGAGCCGCCACTGGGCCCGCTCGACACAAAAACACTGTTATAAGGTATACGCGGATACCAACAAGAAATATCTACTTTACTTTAACTCAGTAGCGGCTCGTCAGGGTGGGCATGGCGGGCCGGGCCCACCCTGACGAGCCGCCACTGAAAAGGAGTCGATCCTGAAAATTATGGGAAAATGAAGAGCCCAGGTCGACCAAGTGCTCTAAACCAAACGGGGACAAACGCCAAATGGTTGGAGATGAAATTATGGTTTTGGCCAGAATCTGGTGTAAAGAAATAACAGAAATTGTATTTTTTTTTTAATTAATGAATCCTAAAAACTAGCAGAGCAGCTCAGGGCAAGCTGGAATAGAGCAGCTGTCAAAAACGTCAAGCAAGATAGAGCGATTGAGAGGCAAAAAGAGCCGAGCAAGTTAGAGCTATTGAGAGGCAATTCTCAAAATTGACTACTTATCAGATTTTCAACTTGTCAATTCACTAATTCACAATTTTCTTGTTGAAAGTCGGTTCCGTAACAGTTGACAAACAGCTGGTTGCTTGCCCTCTAGTTCCACTTAGAGCAGGCTCATAAGCACGAATCAGAGCAATTTCGGGTAAGTTAGAGCAACCGCATTGCTCATTGAACACATTTTGCTGAAATATCTCAGCCTAGCTCAATATAGAGTAGCCCATTAAACACAGCTATTAAAATTATAAATGGTAAGATCGATCAAAATGGAGTCAGAATTTCTGGTGGAGATTTTCTCTTTCATCCTGATAATGCGGCAATACAAATATTTTGAAATAAAAAATAACTATGCATCGAAATATTCTTTATTATTATTTCTAGCAGTCCGATGTCTTATCTTTTTGCAGCAGCCAATTATCAAGCATCTTAAAAAAAACTTATCAAGTAGCCATTGGGGAATCCTTTTCTACATTGAAATTTCAATAACTTCTCATTAGTTCAATGATTCAGGTACTTGGGTTCTTCCGCTCTTTACAGTTTCTGGAAACTTAGAAACATTGAGGGGTGCCTTATTATTTTGCAGTAGAGCGTACATAAAAGTAAAGTAATCGCACGATAACCCTTGGCGGGGCTAAGGGTTGAAGCTGGTAGAGAGCTTTATTCACAAATGCACGATCAATGTGAATACGAGTGTGGGGTGATTATTATTCAGAGCTAGGTCTCTCGTCTGCACTTGGATTCGAACCAGGCACTCCACACACTAGGAGCCTGATTAATGAAAGCAGCGGCAGCAATGATCAAATAAATGTATGAAACACACGTTGGTAATACACGCAAAAAACACAAAAATAAACGCAAAGAATCTCTATACTACACACAGACCATGAAAATGTGATGCAATAAGATAAAATTACCAAGAAATCCAAATTTAGCAGTTGACTCACGAACTTTTTAAAAATGTAACTTAAAAATTGATGGCTCATAGCGTTGTTTGATATGTTCGACACTAGTTTTCAATAAAGTTGAATCGACTGCCCGTTGAATTACATTTTTACCCAAATATGAGTCGAGAAAAAGTGATGCAACAGTTACTATTTAGTGCATTTATATCATTAAAGGTGCATTTTCAGATCTGAAATAATGAATTCATTTCCAATTGGTGATTGTTTGTTAATCAGATGATTTTAGACCGACTGAATTAAACTAAATTTACTATTTATTTTTTATTTTATTTTTTTTATTTTCAGCCGTTAAAGATGCAAAAAGAAATGATTTTAAGGGAAAAAAGATTAGATCGCGGCTGCATAGTCAGCTCTTACTTTGTAAAGAGTTCATGTCTGTCTCCAATAGGACCATTTCAATCGATTTTTTGGTCATAGATAGGTGATGCACAAAACACCAGTTAAGAAAATAGAAGACAGATCCCATTGTAAAAAGAAATTTGGATCCTATTTTATCTCTATTAAAACTTGCCGCGACATTAATTAAGAAAAGATTGATAAAAGATACTATTCCTGAAGAGAAGACAATGGACATAAAGTGTACGTCACTATTTTGAATGAAAAGCTTCAGTGTAGTTAACAGAAATTTAAATTAGGACCACATTACATTTTTATGCACAGCAGCGATCCGAAGCATGTGGCTACTTAGCAATGTGGCTACTTTATGATGTGAAACATTGTTAAAAATGATCCCCATAATCACTAATTTTCATTTCACATGAGCATGTTTGTGAAGATCTTGCGCCTCGATTACCTAGCAGCCCATAAAAAAAAGTGTCGCAATGGCACCCAAAAAATTGTGAAAACCTCTTATTTCTCCTATGAAAGAGAGACTACAAGCAGTCATGCATAGTAAAGCGAATACTTACAGCTTTTAATTGTATTTAGATATAAGATCCACTTGGGCTTACCCTCTTGTACTAACACTTTTTCTCGACAGGTAGGTAAGTAAGTAGTAGGTAGGTAAATTTACCGATTTTGCCTCTTTTTTTTACTATTTTCTTAGAATGGCAAACTTAACAAAAAGATAAATATTTGTTAAAAGGCGACAATTCCCTTCTTCGTCAGCTTTACTGATATGAATAATTAAGCAAAAATTTCTCACAAATGTTGATTTTTGCATCACTTTTTCTCGGCAATATAATATCACAATAGCACAACATACTGTTCTTTTGTGCATCTAGCAATTTTGAATGCAATGCAAGCACTTCGATTTCTTGGCGCTTTTTGATGCAGGGATTATTACCCTAGATCTCGATCAGTGTTGCCACGAAAAAAAATATTTGGGGACCAACATTTTGGAAAAAAAGGTCCAAAGGGGACCAATCAATTTCGTTTCAAAATGCTGAAAATATAACATTTTTCGATTATATTATACATAAGGTAGATACCCATGTATGTGCATCTTTGTAGATAAATGGCTTCTTTTTGTTTCAAAGCTCTCTTACGAGAAAGGAGCAGTCTTATATGTACAATCAGCCATCCGTCAGAAATATTTCTATGCGGCATAAGCAAATCAAAATGCACACTGAAAAAAATCCACATAGCGCCCAGAGCCATGTAACATAGCGCATTATTTATGGCCCCATACGCCATGTACATAGTACTCTGAGCCATGCAATATGGCTCCCAGCGCCATAATCTCAGAATCTACATAGCGCGTGGTCCCATGTTACATGGCGCAGCATTTATGGTGCCACACGCTATGCACATAGTGCCCTGAGCCATGCAGTATAGCTCCCAGCGCCATAATTACATGGCGCAGAAATTATGGCCCCACACGCCATATTACATAGTGCCATGAGCCATGTAATATGGCTCATGACACTCCAATTATAACTCGCAGCCATACTGTGTGAGGGGATCTATAAATGTCAGCAAGTGATACTTGAGTATCGTCGATAGATCGACAACATTCTCAATCGGCTTAGGGCGCATATTATTGAATGGCTCCTTCGGCGACTCTAAATGCAGCCAGCACCTGTTTGTTGCAAGCAAGTGACTTCTCCGTGTGCTCATTTATGGTAAGTAGCACTGTTTTGACTGATTTACTTTTTCAATGTACTATAGTCTTCCACGCCATGTAGATACTATAGTCTTCCTCGCCATGTAGAACTATAGTCTTCCACGCCATGTACTATAGTCATCCACGCCATGTACTATAGTCCTTCACGCCATGTACTATAGTCCTTCACGCCATGTACTATAGTCCTCCACGCCATGTGGTATAGTCCTCCACGCCATGTACTATAGTCCTCCACGCCATACAGTATAGTCCTCCACGCCATACAGTATGGTCCTCCACGCCATACAGTATAGTCCTCCACGCCATACAGTATAGTCCTCCACGCCATACAGTATAGTCCTCCACGCCATACAGTATAGTCCTCCACGCCATGTGTTATAGCTCTCCACGCCATGCACTGTAGTTCTCCACGCCATGTACATGGCGTGGAAGACTATAGTACATGGCGTGTAGGCCTATGTACTTTTCGCCATGTATTATGGCGTGTGGCGCTATATTTTATCACTATCCCTAAATCGACTATGTACATGGCGCCAGAAGTCTATAAATTATGGCGTCTGGCGCCATGTGTTTTCTCAGTGCACTTTTTGAAACTAAAACAATTCTTCAAGAAAATATAAATCTTTTGACACGCAATTCAATTAAATCCCAAAGAAAGTAACGGAATTTCAGATATGTGCTCTGAGAACTAAAATTTTCTTTTTTTACATAAATACTAAAACCCAAATTTAAATAAAATTTCAAAATTGTCTTCGAGTGCCATATTTTTAGTTCATACAATGGTTCATACGCTCATTTGATTAGAAAATTTACTAACTTTTCAAGCACATTATACCCTAAATAGTGAGTTAGTTACTCATTATATGCAAAAAAAATTTGTCATATCATATCAAAATACCGAAAATATAAAACTTTTTACTATGTTAATTCAGGAACTAGATACATATATGCATAAATATTATTTGCATTTCTCAATCAAATGATGTAAATCTTTCTAGGCAAACATTTCTTCAAGAAAATATCACTTTTCTGTAATTAATTCAATAAACTGCATAGAACGGAACAGAAAGTTAGATATGTGCACTGAAAATTAATCATGTTTTATATTGTTTTATACTTTAGTAGTAGATTGACATGCAAGTTACTGTGATCTTCTCTACTTTAATTAAAGAAACACCGTTTTATATTAACAAAGTTTTATTTGCCGTTTTGTAATAACAAGTTTTCTTTAACTAACGTGCGTTTGGTAGCACGCGTGATGAAAAACTCCCTAAATTCGCTGATTTACCTGACATATTCAATTTCAACGCCAATTAATCGAATTGAAAACTTTAATACAATCGCGAAATGCAAAGTAGTTGTGGTGAAAGGTGGAATTTAGTGGTGGAATTTAGTGTGGAGTAGAATGTGCTAACTTGCATACTAACTAATTAAAGTGAAACATACAATCGAGTTTTTGCTTTGAAGAAGCGCACGCTGCGCAGGTAGCTCTTCTTTTTGATTTCAAATGAAACAAAATTTAAAACTAATGTTCGAAGAACAGTAGAAGAATCGTGTAGGTTTTGAGTGCATATTCCACCACATGTGCTGCTTATTACGACCAAACTGTTTCAAATGCCACGTTTTACTTTGGTCTCAAGAATGCATTATAACTCATATGGTGGAAGGTTTCAGATATTACCACTGGCATGAATTTCAACGTTTATGAGAGCAAAACACGAGTTAATTATATTCGTTATCAGTTGCTTATTTCACATAATTTTGAAAGCAGCATCTCATATAACATCAATGAAGAAAATGCTCAGTGCCTGCAGCACTGTAACTGAAGTTGGTGTTTGGGGCTGCGATCCGAAAAATTTGCAGAACTTTGCGAATTGCAACATTGATTATTTATTTTAATTGTAAATGTTTCCTGTATGAATACTAACTGTAAGCGTTTATTGATACAAAAGTAGCACAACCGACTCGTGCTGGCAACCTTCTACCAGTATCAAAGCCAAGAATATATCACATCTGCTTCACGTTGTTATATAACATTCGAAGTTAAAGGAGTATAAAGAAATTTAGAGTTACCTGCAGCGGGTTTTTTCAAATAATCGAAAGCTTAATATTTGCATTTTATTGTCACTACAATATCATTACCATTTGAAAATTCTACGATAAAACCGCTTAATAAAGATATTGCAATTAAACACAAAACCAACAATAGCTGGCAACCCTATCGCGGCTTTTCAACCAAATTTGGCCTGAATGATGTTTACAATAGGTTCCATTAATTGTATGAAATTCGTATTGATTTCATGACTGCACTGGAAGATATAGTGCAAAAAGTTTTATTTTCCTGAGCGAATTTTCAAAACCAAAGACACAAAAATTACCATACCTGGTAGCACCAATCAAATTTTTCAACCAAATTTCCACCAAACAGAGATTAGAGTTAGGTTTAGCTACTGTGCCAATTTCATGAAAATCTGGTAATTTATTCACATTTCATAGGGCAAAAAGCAGTTTATTTTCTTTGTAATTTTTCAAGATGGCACCACTGGCACAGACTTGCCCACAATTCAAAATCGCTTCTATCAAATCTGGTCTTACTTAAGTCCAATGCATTCTGTAAATTTTAGCTGTATCTGATTATTGGTTCGTGAGTTTCCGTGAACAGAAGTTTTTGATGCTAAAAATATAAGTTAACTGGGAGAGGGTTACCGTTCTTGTCCGACATGAAATTTCCAAAGTTTTATTTTGAACGTGTAGATAAAACATAAGATTTATATACAGATTGGTTTTATTGTAAGAAACGGACATTTTTTTGAATATTCGATGGTTTGAATGTTTTCACTTCCAAATTTTTTTTTTCAAAATGAAGACACCAAAATTATCATAGCTGGCAACTCCAACCGAATTTTTCAACCAAATTTCTACCAAACGTGGTCTAAGATAAGGTCCAGCAGTTGTGTGAGTTTCGTCAAAATCGAACGATTCAATCAGAATTTATAGGGCTAAAAACAGTTATCTTTTTTAGTGGTTTTTCAAGATGGCACCACTGGCACAGAATCGCCCGCATTTCAAAATCACTTCTATCAGACCTGGTCCTATTTAAGACCAATACATTCTGCAAATTTCAATTAATTCTGCTCATCGGATCGTGAGTTTCCGTGAACAGAAGTTTTTGATGCTTAAAATATAGGTAAATTGGGCAAGGGTTACCAGGCGTGCCCGTTATACCATATCTTTTTTTTTTTTTGGTTATGCAAACAAAGCACAAGATTTACATATGAGTGGCTTTTTTTTGAAGAAACGGCATTTTTTCAAGAGAGACGATGATTTGGATGTTTTCACTTTCAGTGCCTGCCCTAGCTACAGGGTTGCCAGCACGCTCATCAAAAGCTACACAAATCTACAACTAACTAATATCAATATGTTTTTAAAATTTCTTAATGATTGAATAGCTCTGTCAAAAGTTATCGCAATTTAAAAATTTTCAAATTTTCCCGTCCTCTTTTTAGGCACCCAGCGCACACATAGGGTTAAAAAATTCCAAAGCATTATCCGATTCATATGTAAAACACGTTCGAAATTTATTTCGTTAACTTTATTTTTGCGAAAATTATTTGTGCACGAAATAATAAGTATATTAAAAATATCACTTAAATGGCCGCCGGCGCCAAAAGGTTAACAATAACTGACATTTAAAGAGACCTGGACCTATTCTGCATATACACCAATGTATCCTGAAAGTTTCAGCTCAATCGGATGACGCGTTCCCGAGATTATCTCACTGAAATTTTTTGATGATATATATATATATATATATGGAAATATGAATTTTTGGCCGAATCGATTTTAATACTAATGTTCTTCGAACATTAGTAAAAATTATCGATGATAGCAGAGATTTGGGATTTTATTTGTAGATTTGGTAAGGAAAGCAAGGTAAATTGCTGATAGATGCGAACGGGACCAAAACCTGATGGTTTTCCCAAGAAAGGGACCAAAGGACCAAAATCAAAAACTTTGTGTAAAAGGGACCAAAAATGGTCCCAATGGACCAAAGTGGCAACGCTGATCTCGATAACCCATGAGCGCGGCCACATCTCATGGAAATGTTACTTTATGGCATGACATAATATGCGTGGGCAAAGCGTGAATAAATCCATTTTTGGATAGTTTATGTTGATGGAAATAGCTTTATGGAAATTTCAATATGATACATACCCGACCACTTCTAAAAACATGAGTTGAGTTAACGCGTCTAAACACGTCTAAAACACGTTTAGAGATAAAGTAGGTACTTGAAGAGATTTCGAAACCAAAAGATTTTTTCTTATTGACACTTCCGACTACTCAATATTTCTGGAGTATCTGGAATTCTTTATGCAAAGCGATTCACTAAAGATAAGTTTAAACAGATGAAGCATCAAATTTTCGTTAAATTTATAATTATTTTTTCCTTGGTATCAGAGCGCTTTACGTGTTTTACTATTCTCTAGATAGCCGACAGCACTTCATCGTAACTAAAGACAACCAATCGTGCGAAACGCTGCCAACAATCAACGGAAGCGACAAACATCAACGTCATTTATCACATGAAATGGAAAACCCGTTACATTCGAAACCTATGGTCGTATTTTCACCTTCAATTGCATACCAAAATAACTTAGATAGCCAAATTATCCCGACTAAACTGAATGCTAAAACTTCGCCTTTTACGCCTGAAAATTCCAAAATCAACTCCAAGTTTGCTACAGGTCCCGTACATATGCCGGCTAGTCTTAACTATTCAAATATTTTTATCAAAAGACAAAGAGGCGAAAAACGACCCATACCCGACGAACAGAAAGATGACAAATATTACGAGAGAAGAAAAAGAAACAACGAAGCAGCCAAAAAGTCAAGAGACGCCAGGAAATTACGTGAAGATCGGGTATGAATGAACATTCAATATGTAAGCTATCAAAAATATGCATTCATGTTTTTTATCATCAGCACGTATCTTTTAAGCTGTTGGTTCACTTTTAAAAATTTTTCGCTTATTTGTTCATGCTGTGAAATTTTTGTTTCTTTAACATCCAACCATTATCTGCTGTCCAGATCAACCCGCCCCGCTCAAGTTTTAATAATGCGTGGGTGAAGAAAACCCAACTTCACCAACTCATGCTTTGTTGATAGAACTTTTCACCAACTCGTAAAAACTGGAGCTAAGGCGTGTAAATCTGGACATATCAAATTGGGCATTTCAGGAAACTCGAATGCCTCCAATACATATTGGGCTAGCGTATGCCAGTGGAAGACGGACAAGTCCAGGCGAACGCAAAAACGCCGAGAAATGCAGACGTGGCAGACACACACACAAGTAGACTGTGCCTACGTACATGTTTGTGCTTGCTGAAATCGCATTGCGTTTTCCTCGTTTTCCTGGAATCGGCTTGATCCGGCCATTTTGTTTTTGCTATCAAAACTACTATTTTTAAGCCATTATTTTCGTATTAACATTAAATTCATACCTTTGTAGATAGCATTACGAGCTGCTATTCTGGAGCATGAAAATGCCTTGCTTCGGGCTCAACTCATTTCTTTGAGGGACGAAATTACAACACTTAAACAGATGATGGTATCGGTGGCTGCACCTGTCTCGTTGAACTTTTAACATTTTCGTATGGTTACGTTTTTATTCTTTATATTCAATATTATGTAGTCTCATTTGCTGTATCTATGTGCAATAAATTAAATATTCAAGATTCACTTTCTTTCCCTTGCACCGCTATTTAATTTCTTGAGAAGCACTTCAACGACGCGTTCGACCGGACCATACATAGCATACTGAATGAGAGATGGAGAGAGTTGGCGGGAGGATAAAGACTAGAGGAGAGGATAGCCCCAGACAGAATTGCCATTTCTAAAGCTTGATTTGATGATCCTCAGCCGGGATATTTTTCCACCAGAGGGCGCATAGCCAGTAGTAGGGGTCAAATGTGGAAGAAATAAGTACAAAAAACATAAAACAAACAAACGAGATGAAAATGTAATGAAGAAAAACTTACAAACATATAAAAAATGACGCCCAAACACAAACTGAACTTACCAACCAGACATCTATCGACAAAATCGTCTAGCGGGCTCTGGGGAACAAGTAGTCGAGTTTAGACAATTTTTTTGTTTTCTTGTATTTTATGTGCTAAAAAAACAATACAGAGATTTTCTGTTGATCGCACAATAAGATTTTTTGCTGTCTCCAATACTCTTTACACGTAATTTGGGGTTTTTAGCGTAGGGAAAAATTTCATCTAGTGTAGGGAATTTTAGTGCAGCAGCACTGGGCCAAGTTTATGTGATAATCCAATTTGATTCAAATTAGAATGCCGTAAAACGGAAAAATTCAAATTTCAGCTTAAGCCCAATTTCTATGGGAGTGTACAGGAGAAAAGTTTGATATTGAACATAATTAATTTTTTTTATGCATGGGAAGAGTGTACGGATATACATGGATATTTGTATGGAGGTACGAAATTTGGATGTAGACAATCAATGTCCCAATTTTGCCTCTATATGTGAGCGAACAAAGTGGAATCATTACAAATTCGAGTTAAATTGGGATTACCTATAAACCAGGTCATTGACTTACTAACGACTAAGACTTTTTTTTGCATACACCTTGACAATAGTTTGAAAGTGGTTTGCATATTTTCCATGCACTTAGATGCTTTTGTACGTGAATTTACGTCAATAATATGTTTTATAATTCAGCGGAAGGTACTAGGATTCTGGATAAAGGAGGGATTATATTATTAAAACGACATATTACACACAAATTTTTAATTCTTAAATTAAGTTAACATTACTTTTCTTTTTCTTATGAAGAATTTTTCATTTTATTATGCTGCGAAAATTTCAGGGAATAAATATCTGCATAAAATTACCCATCTATTTTACAAATGAATATTTTTTTGAAGTCCTTATAAGGATTAATTCACTAAAGAGAATCAACATGTTTCTGAATATGTCTACATGGCTAAGACATAGCCTGCAGATTTCCAATGATATTCTGGTCTTTAAAAGAATTAATTTTGTCTTACAAAAATTCTGTTGAAATTATTTATAAAAATGATACAAGTAGCGTTGCTTCACTGACGCTTTATGCAAAAAAGCAGCTTACAAGTTGGAAGTCTGACGACATTTTATATCATACAAACAATGAGAATATACAACATTAGTAGAACTTATATGAAAGCAACATGTGAGTAGCCTAATGTCAGAGCCAACAATCTCAATTCTCTTGAAAAATTAAATTTATATATATTTTTTTTTACACTTAGCCTAGTCCTTTTAGGGGTCGAATGGTTTCATTTCAAACTTGGCAATACAAAACATTTCTTTTCCGACCTTTGACTTAGAATCGAAGGTGGTAATTTTTACATTTAAATTAGGATCTAAAGCGGTAATCTTCATATTGTTCAGAATAATCAATAACATCGACCTTCCGATCTTACTGGTTTCAACGTATGCGCTCACTGATTTTTTTTGTATTTCACTTTATCGGTATTCGTTAAACAGAAAAATCAAAATGTATTTTTTACTTATATAATTTAAAGCATAGCTTATTATTAAGAATTTATTATCAGTAATTAAAGGTGAAATCAAGTTTAAACAGTTGTTTTTCGGTCTTTGACACTAGGCTAGGCTAATCAAGCATATCATCGATTTTCCAACTAACACTATTTTATTTTGTTATGAATTGAGGCACAGTTTATGCTTGAAATAATGTCTTATATTATCTATTATTCCTTAATTAATTTGCTTGAGGTATGATTCGAACGATACTTGATTCTTGAGCTGTATAAATTGAGGTAATATTATAACAAATATACTTTGTAACGAAAAAAATCCGGGTTATTGCATAATTGGTCTATTGTAGTTATGTAGGTATTTTCGTGTAACTGTGCGTATATAAAACATATATAACCATTCTATTGCATTTCTGTGTTGGGTTGAGGTATTTGTGTAAATATTTTGTTATAATATGTATAAGATAAATGAAACCGGTCTATTGCATTTAAAAATTTATGGATAATAACTTTGATGAGGTATTTCGGTAAATACTTATTATTATGTCATGTGTGTATATATAAATACCTGTTGTAGAAAAAGCCAGTCATGTTGAAAGGCTAAAATGATTTTGCTTCCTTCAGCAGAGAGCGAAATTCTCTTCTTTTAAGGTACATCATTTATCAATTGTAAATTTTTGAATGTATCAATCGGAAATTGTGAAATCTGGATTCTCACATTTTAGAAACTTCACACTTTCATTCATACCAAATTATTTAAATAAATTTTCGGAAACAAAATAAACAAATGGAAAGTACTTGTCGCTAAATATTCCAAATACACTCTTGTTTGGATTACATTTACGCGACAAAATCTAAGGGCCTATTAAAACCACCTTTACGGTTCATATACTGACGATATTTTCGTTTTAAAATCACATGGACTTCCCCAGCATCGTTACCTTCTACTTTTTTATTCTTTGTCGTATCAAAAGTACAAAAGCCCATTGTCTTCATCATCTCAACTTCTTCGGGACTTTTACCTTCCAAATCTGCTTCGGTTATTTCTGGTCTAGTAGATTTGCCGCGAGGCGTTGAAGGCCGCTCATAATCTTTGGAACGTGATCTACAAGAGAAGGACTCAGATTGTGAGAGAAAAAATCATCAATTTAACGCTTAACTATAAATACATAATAAAGATGTAAATAATGTGGGACCCTGTTACACGATACGAAAGATTGCTGAGACTCTGAACAAATAAACTTAAACCACATCAAGGCATTTGCAAAAGCTGCGATTTGTTAGTAAGCGGAATATTTGAGTTCTGCCTGAACTTAAAGAAATTAATATCACTCAGCGCTTATGTTCATAAAACGACAGGAAGACTGCCCATTCAAGAAACAAATTGTCACTGGCGACAAAAAATTGATCGTCTACGATAAACCGCAAACTGCAAACTCCACTTCAGAGACAGAATTGCGTCAAAAGAAGATTATGCTATCAAGCTGGTGGGATTGGAAGGGAGTGATTTTTGAGAGTTGATATAAATTGAGTGTTGCGATCAAAGTGAAGCGACCAGAAATGGCCAAGCGCAAAGAAGTGAGCATGACAACGCTAGACCATAAACTTCTTTTGTCACTTGCCAAAAATTTTCACAGCTTCGATGGGTTGTGCACCCACTTCCACCGTGCTCACCAGACATTGCGCCTTCAGACTACTATTTGCTTTGATGTTGTAAAACTCTTTGAATGGTTAACAGATGATGCCAGTAAAAAACACAAACAAGCACTTGGAGCAATACTTCACTAATAAAGGTCAGACGTTTTTCGAACGCGAAATTATGTTGCTACCCAAACAATTACAAAAGATGGTGCAACAAAACGGTCAACGCATAAATGAATAAATGTTCTATTTAATATAAGAAAAACGAGTCATTTTTGATGAAATATCGACAAGGAATTAGCGAGCACTCCAATATAGAGTATTTCTTCGAAAGCATTTGCCGCAGAAAAAATTGAAAATCAACCAGACGACTGATAACCATAAAATGGCGGATGCCATGTTAGATATGAGAACACATAACTTAATTGTTCGAGACACTGCAGTTATCACACACTGCAGCCGAAATCGTTAATTACATAAATTGAAAACGAAATTCTCATAAAAATTGAATTTAACCCACTTTTTGATATACAGTTAGAGCTTTGCTCGTATACTAGCTCAAGTTACCAGAACTCTGAATCCTGGCGCTCAAATCCGGCACAATGTAACTCTAGCTCGTTTGTTTGATAGATTAGCATATGTACTTATTGATTAAAATAATCAGAAATAAATAACTTAATCCATTCATTCAATGCCAGGCAAAATTAGAGCGTCTTGCATTTGGGTGTATGGTCAGAAAATCGATATTTTTTTTTTGTTTAGTGACTAGTGTCAGGAGTGTCCATACAAAATTTCAGGTCGATCCGAGCAAAATTAACGAAGTTATCGGCTTAACAATACAAATAACTCAAATTCATATTTTCGCGCAAATCGCGTTCCTTTCCTGCTTTATTAGCCGCGCGCAGCTCTCAAATACGCAATAGTAAAGTCTTCCCACTCTATCCACACCTGTATGTGCTATATTTGTGTAAAAACACTTATATATGTGACTTGTAGTAGTATACATTCATTTCATCGAGCAGTTACGGTACACGTGTTTCGTAATTTTTCACGCACTTTTGTTGCACAGTTAAAATATTAAAACGCGTTTTTTGAGGAATTTTATATTTCAAGTCGGTGAGACATGTAACTCGAAAACTACTCGACCGATTTTTCTGAAATTTCGCACACTATTTCTGTAGGCAATTTACTAGGTAACGCTGTCGAGATATTTTTTATGTCTTGCTTTTTTTTTATTTATGGAATTTTTTACAACTGAAAACAGAAATTTCGAAAAAAAAATTTCCGTTTTTTTCGTTTTTTCGACTTCAAACTTATACCAAAAATTAAATAATCTAGATATTTGGAAAAACTTGACAGCGTTACCTCGAGAAACTCATAAACTAACGAACTATTTTTGGTTTTTTTGTTTACGATGATCCAGTCATTAGTTATGTCTCACCGCAAATCAACTCTTTGTCCTGAACGAAAATGTCAAATTCATGTCACGAGCTTAATTTTCGATATTTTTCAATAATTTTTTTTTTGGATACTCTTCAAAGGTTGTTCTTTACTGTAGATATTATCCCAATCAAGTAACTATTAACAGTTTTCTAAAAAAAAATCTTGAAAATGGGTATAAAATGTGCTGCTCTGACCATACCCCTCCCTTAAGGAATGAGAGAAAAAAAATTCCGCGTAGTTTGGAAATGTAGCACAACGAAATATCTCTTAGCTTATGAGATATCTCATAGTTGGCGATGAATGGATTAAATATCAATATTTGATTGAAAAAATTAATTATTAAAATTTTTTAGTAATTTGTTTTGCAATACACTACACTGAAAGATGCAACTCCTTAATTCACCTCGAACGTCGTCGCCCTGAGCGTTCACGCCTTTCTCGGCTTCTTTCACGCTCCTTTTCACGTGAACGATGCCTTCGTGGAGCTTTTTGTTTTTCCCTATCACGCGACCGATCCATAACCCGTTCATGACGCTTCTTACGGTCCCGATCCTTGTCACGTCTGCGAGACGACGAGGATGGGGACGGTGTGCGCCCCATTTCGCTCCTGATTTACTGATAGACTATTCTAGTCCCAGCAGATGGAAGAAATGTTACGTGCTTGGACAAGGTAGTGGTGCGTTAATACACATCAGTCGGCGAAAAGCTTCCACTGAGCCTTTAGGCCATCTGTAATCAATTAAAATAAATTATTAATTAAGGTAAATATTTTTGGAGTTTAGGAAAATGCAGTTATTAGTATGTTCGCACTGAGCACAAATCACAACATTTCGATGAAGTAGTGTATAATAATGGCAAATAATTTACTCAATTTAGTAATGGCAAATAATTTACTCAATTTAGTATTAATTGAAATAACAGCGGATTTTTGAAGCAACAAGCGACAGGTACCGGATTTTGCCATTTTATACGGAATTCCACCGGACTTTAAATGGCTTTTTGATTCCTAATGTGCTGTGTATGATGGGGGACAATATGTACATTTACTTAAATGAAATTCAAGTAAAAGCCATTAGTTCGCTGGCATTGAATACGAAATTATCAGCTAAATTAATTGTCACCAGTTACAATAACACATACCGCTCGAACTCTAAAGCAATTCGTACACAGCGAGTTTACCTAATTTTGGGGACAGCTCGTTCAAAACCAGATTTGAAGAGATTACCGAATGATTCCGTTTTGCACTGAAAATTCTATTGAATTGATTTCCTTACCTGTCGCATCCTATTTTTCCCGAGCACCCGACGCCGGCGGTAACAGATCTTGATCTGTCCTTAGAGCACATAACTAGAGACACACAATTTGCAGCTGTGGCTGTAGCAAAGATATAGAACAGGTGGATCGACTATGGCCCTGGTTATGCCGTAGCTAAAATAGCGCTGCCAAACTGGCGCTGCTATAGTAGTAGCGTTTACACCGCACAGCTTATAAACCAAAGCAAAAATGGCGTAATATCTGAAAGGAGCTCAATATAAGAACAAAAACACCCTTGCACCAAGGCTTCCAGATTGCGAATGTCACTCGAAACTAGAAATCCTATTTATGACTGTTCTAGTGTTTATACCACTGCTACCTTCACATTGATAACCGCGCTAAATTTTAGCAGCGCTAAAGTAGCGTAGCCAAAATAGCAAGCTCTGCTAATTTAAAAGTGGTTTATACCGCTGCTAAATAAGCAGAGCTCACTAATTTAGCTACGGCATAAACGCACTCTATTAAACTTATGTCAAATTCAACCAACCCATGGTCAGCAAATGTAAACGCGGTCTATACAATGTTTGCCTTGTTTGCCGCCAAAAGAAGTCAATTGCCGAGTAGCCCCTGTTGGCGATTAAATGTGTAGAATTATTATAATTTGTTTTATTCGAAAAGAATAGTTTTGAATATGTCGTCCAGTTTAGAGAAACGAATAATGCAGCTTTCAAATCACCAACTCATTCCTGAGTTGCGGGATTTGATCAAGAAAGTGCCGGCTGCGCAGGTAAGATGAATTGTATCCATCAAGCAAACAATAGAATTACTTTCGTTTTAGCTCTGTAAATTGATGGAGGAGCAGCTCAGCCGGTCAAACGCTTGCTCATTGTGGAGCAGTCTTCTACGGGGCTTCGATGAATCTGAGGATTCGATTGAAAAGAGATATGCATGCGTGATGTCGTTCTTGAAGCAAATAAACAAGGTTGAACTGTCGTACAAACAAATTTATGATTTGCTTTCTATATTGTTTTTGGATTTGCCCAGCTTTCCAATCGCGCAACTAATCGATTTGGCAGAGCACTCAATTGTATCTCTGAAATTGGGTGACCCTAAATGCGTTGCGTAAGTAATCCATGTATATGCGTAGTTCTTGAATTTCACTTCAAAAACTATATCGAAGGTGGAAAGATCTTCTCCCGGAGGTGATGAATATTCTGATAACTAAATCGGTTTTGCCGGTGAATGGTGTCCTCTTGTCTGGAAACGACTATCGTAGTAACATGGTAAAGAACCTCTGCAATATTCAGTGGCCGGCTCCTGTATTGACGCCCATTGGCAATATGTTTAGGTAAGTGTATTTTTGATAACAGACGAACAAAATTTAGCTTTCCATTGAACCTTCAACACTTCTCACTTGATTCAGTTTAAATCTTTAAAACGAGTTTTTGGATGCGATTGTTTATGCATCACATAGCCGTTAGATAAATTTTGCCGATAGATGTCTGGCTAGTATGTTTTTCTTCGTTTGTTTTTCTTAATTGTGTTGCCTTCTCGAGTATTTTTTTGTATAGTTTGGTGTGTTTTTCTTCCCCTGTGTTAGTGCATCAAGTCGAGTTTTACTGTGTTTCTTTATTTGGTTCTGTTACTATAATTTTTAACAAAAACAATGTTTCTTCTAGAAATATGAATTTAACAAACGACGAAATCACAACGGTCTTGACAAAATTCAGCTACAGCTTCAAACATCTAGACCCTCTAGAGCTTCCGGCCCTTGCTTTCCAATTATTTTCGATGTGTAATACGGCTGCGCATATTATGATTCCCATTATATCACTCCAAAGATATTTTTATGATCATTATTACAAAAAAATGTACGCTGACATGGAAAGTGAAAACACCGACTTAAACAGTATTGGTAAATAATTACTAATACCGTTATTGAAGTAATGTTTAACATATTTATTTGACAGATAAATTTTCTGATAAGGAACTTCGGGAAGCTGAGGAGACAATCTTTAACCATTTAAGTTATTGCACACAATTCAAAATTAAAGAATTTCAAATTTTAGTCGTTTTTCGGGTCGGTGGCACAGATGATAATTTCAATTCTTTCTCTTATCAATTATAATATCATTTGCAGAATTTAGTTTCAAGTCCTGATGTAATTCTTACTCCGTTTGTTTTGAACTCGATACTGTCAATGGCACAAATCAATCGCGAACCTGATATTCGTTTGTCGTCTTCATTGATTCTCCCGTATTTACGGAATGTTATCGTGAAAAATGAAGAAGAAAAACAAATGGTTAAAGTTTCTGCGTGGTGTCGAGATACGCTTCAAACAAAGCAAGTCAATTTAGAAAACATCTTTACCATTCTTATAGATCAAAACAAAGATGGTAAAGACTTCGTGACTCCAGGCCTCGTAAACTTGGCATTTACTTTAATCAGAGCGAAAAACTCGCCGGAATTGAATGCAATTGCTATATCATTTTTTCGAAATTTTTTGAAAAAAAGATTTGTATTTGGCCAGGGTATTATTAAAAATATCGCTGAATGGATGATACTGGAGCAAGATGCGAATCAATATTCAGGTGAGCTATCAAATATTTTATCGGTCATATTTTTTATGTATATTTTAGAATGCCTGACTATTTTAAGCAACACAGAAACATTTACTGTATCTGAATGTGTGAGAACTATAAAATACGTATTAGACTTCTTCTTATATGTAAGTATTAATCCCAAACAGAGGTTCTTGGACTTCGATATATTTTTGATTATGTATCATGGTAGATTCCCGGTTTAACGGCTATGCGGATGATGTCTTTTATATTGCCTATCATTCGAATATCTCATGTTGTTCGAGATTCATTCATTGACATTATGAAAAAAGCGATGTATTCACGGTAAGAATGGAAATGAACGATGAACGAAGCTGCCATGTTAGAAGGATTTGTGTAGATTTTAGCCATTTTTCTAATTTAATCCAAAAAGTAAAGTGCCTTTACGTTATAATAGTAACATGTTCTTCTAGAATGAGGCTTCGTGCTTTGAAATAAATGAATTTTAATTCGGAAGTGCTCTCTAGAGAAATTGGAACATGCAAGATGGGTGTTTACGGTTTTTGCATGTTGCTAAAATTGATCAATAACAGCAATTCCCAGCGTACAGCTGTTCGCCCCGGAAGCTTTTTCACTCAGCAAAGTATTTCTGGGTTTTCTCTCATGTCACAAACGGTATTAGGCAGTAATAACAATCCGCAACGGCATTTCGATATGCTGACTCTTGAAGTAATTGGAATTCTTCGGAGCTGTTTCAATCAATCTCTTGAAATTAAGACTACTTTATATGAAAGTGAGTAATAATTATATGTTTAAGAAAGCGCATAGATTTTCGCAGTAGAAAATAGTTCAAATAAGCAATTAATTTGAATTATTTTGTAAATCTTTGGGAGTATTTCTCATTCATTATTTAAATATTAATTATTTTTCACTGCCGAGGAATCTACTGGCAATAATTTTCTATTTCTATAACATTGTGACTAATATTATTTTATTAACACTTCAGGTCTTTTACAATCGGTAGAAATTAATCCAAAGTTGATACCACATGTCCTTCAGTTTATCGATTGGCATTTTCGGTCTTATTTTGAAGTTGACGAATTAAAATGTGAAATAAAATTTGATAAAATAGTCCGCCATCAAACGACAGGCGAAAACGACATTGAAGTGTGCGATAGCTTAGGCAAATTGACCAATTTTGTTGTATTCTGTGTTTTAAGCTGCAACAAGCTTGAGTTGAACTATGACACGAGCATACTGATGGATTTGTTCGACAAATTGATCAAAATGACTTGCATAATAACACCAGAAGATTTAGGAATTGTAAGAAGTAGATAAAGTTATGGCGCTCAAAATTATTTATTTATTTTTTTCGAGACTGGTACCATAACACAAACGACTAATCAAATTGTGCTGCAATATGTTGGCTTAATTGAGGCTTTAATGAACTATGCCCTGTGGACATCGAACCGAGAAAACAATAACGTACAAACACTGCATCGTTTATTCAAATGTCATCAAAAAATATGCAAGGAACATAAGGTGGTTGACTTTTTTTTATATTATTGATATAGTGAAAAAAATTCTTTTCTTAGGCTTTGTTAGAAAATCAATACAAAAAAGCGGGGAAAAAAGGTAAAGATGTTGGCGCAGAAAGTCAATCTCAAAACTGTACGATTAATGGGACGGTATCAAAACGAATAGTTTTTAAACCAGAAAGTGTGTATGATTTGCCGACAATAGAACGGTTTCTGCGACTTCTTTATGAGTAAGTAGAATCATTTTGAGCGCAACAGTTTGTATCATATATATACTATATCTACACTATATATGCTATATTTACATATATATACTATATTTATACATATACTATACTTATTTAAGTATCCATTTAACAATTATATACCCAATCACAAAATGGAAGTGCAAATTAAAAACAGGATTTTTAGCAAATTTAGGGCGCTTATTGTGAAAGACTAGTTAAATATATTTTATTGAAAGTAGTTCCCATCAGAGGCCACTATTTCTTCCCATCTATCAGGCAGCTGACGGATTCCTCGCTGATCGATTCTTGATCTTTTTCGTCTAACCACGAATCAAGCCAATTTTTGGTTTCCTCATAGGAAGTGAAGTGTTAGTCAACCAGATCATGCGCCAGCGATCGGAATGAATGCTGATGCGAAGGAACAATGTTTGGGCAATACGATGGGTGCTTTTGACTTTTGCAACATTTGGTCGAGCATTTTCGTGTTGAAAAATCACTTAATCGTGTCTTTTCTCACAATCTGGTCGTTTTTCCTTCAGCGCTTGGTGCAATCCGTCAATTGTGTTGTAGATCAGTAATGGCTTTATTTGGCTGAAGCAGCTAATAGTACACATCATTCTTCTGATTCCACAATATGCAAAGCATGAATTTGGGACCATGGATATTTGAGTTGGCCGCCGATGCTGAAGCACGACGATTTTTTACGTTTAGAATTATCGTAATGGATCCATTGTTCATCACCAGTTATGATAGGAAGGAAATGCTTTCTTTTATGCCGTTGTAGTATTTATTCGCACTTGGAAAAGCGCTTTTCGACGACCTTGACGTCAACTCACAAGGCGTCCAATTGCCTTGTTTTTGGACCATTCCCAAGGTATAACTGCTAATGATTTTGCAATTTTATCTTGCGTTCGACATGAGTCTTCATCGAGTATTGCACCTAATTCTTCGTCTTTGAAGTTATTCGGTATCCTGGACGTTCTTTGTCTTCCATGTCAAAATCATGACTTCCAAACCGCTCGTTGAAATCGATGACATATTCAGAATAAGCTTCAATGATTAATCGATGAGTTTCAGCTGCATTTTTTTTCAACTTGAACAAGTAAAGCAATATTTCCCGCTAGTTACGCTTACTTACTTAGAACATAAAAAAACGATGTTGTTTTCATTTGAAGCATTTGAAGCAATGCAGCTTTGTTGTGAATATAGCTGCAGTCTCGCCTGATGCGTATAGCTTTGTTACGCCATCTGTTGTAAACCCCGTATTTTTAGTTTGCGCTCCTAATATGTAAAAAAATATATGAAAATTAAGTAATTCAAACATATCAAGCTCACAATAGCAATGCAGTATAGTAGATTAGGAACAAAAAACATGTTAATAATAGCATTAATTAATAATAGCACTAGTAAATTGGTGAAAAAGAGAAAATAGTAGTAAAATATTAAGAATGAAAATATAAATATTATAGGCGATCAGATTCCGGTAACGCCCGATGTATAAAATTAGACTGTAAAAAAAGAATTAGATCTATACCAACTGCAACCGTGAAGTTGTAGTTATTTGCAGTTTGCGTGTATTCTAATTTGACTGCAGTTGCCGCTTCCATTGGGACACGAGTAAATACGTTGGATGGACTCGTCAGACAAGTACACAACACGGTCAAACCATACTTGGGAACAGTACTCTAATATGCCACGTACTAATGATGCGAATAAACGAAGAACGAATTCGGCTACTCTAGACGCTTTCGGTGAGTTGTAAATGCAGATGCAGTTTTAGAAAAGGACCAAATTTAATACCAAGGCTCTATATTGGTCTACATGGAACAACAAACTGCCAGAAAGCGTTTAGCCCAAGCGGATAGGATTTGGTTTGTTACTAAAGGACATAACAAATCTTTTAGGAATATTGAGGGAAAGAGAGTTCTCAGTACAATCCGAAATCATTTGTCGCAGAGAGAACACTGACATGTTGCTGATTTACCTAAAATACTCCTTGATACGAGCCTATTAATTTCTGGGAGGATTCTTCTGGTACCAATTTCTTAATCATTCGAAGTAACAGCTTTGAAGTTAAAACAGTAGTTAAAAATCTAACCCACTAAAAAGCTCAATTTTTATATTTTTATTTCGTAGTGCCATTCAGTTGGGTCAATTTTACCAGCCGATAGCAATATGGATGAAGAAATACTCGGGCGAATTCATGAAAACCTACTGCAGTCCGTCAAGTCTCTTCTTCCGTCAAATCTCACCTGAACTTCAAAGATTTGTTGTATAAGACCATGGTCTTGCCAGTACTCTTGTATGGATTCGAGACTTAGGTGCTCAGCAAAAGGCGCTCTGACTTCGCGTTCAAGAGATAAGTTTTAATCTACTTAGAAGCAGATATAATCATGAAGATAAAGCTCGGTAGACTCCAATGGACTGGACACCTAGCCCGTATGAGCGAAGAGGAGCTTGCTCGGAAAATCCGTTTTACGGCATGGCGTTGCTCTGGACGCTCGGAGCTTAGTGGTGCCTAATTGGAAGACATGGGCTCGAAATCAAGACCGGTTGAAAAACTTATTGAAGGAGGCCGATGAGACTCAGTTTACCAAAAACATCCAATTATGAAGACGCTGTTTAACTATTATTTTTTGTCTCAGACCCAAGTCATATTAAATAATTTGATATTCCAAACTATAGAAAATATGATCAAATCAAAAGTCTACTGAACAATTTTATATTTTTAATTTCAGCGATTGTATATCTTTCGCGCTTGATACTTATGTTGAGCCATTGCAAGCCGATCGTCATTTAGTGCAATTCGTTACCCGAACTGCAGTAGACCTCATTGGACATTTGCGGAATGAACCGGAATATAAGCAATTATCTCACAGCCGTCGATGTTTCAAAAATTTGGTAAATGTATCCAAATTTGTCTACGAAAGATGTATCAAGCGTTTAGCGCACCTATGGAATACGTTTGATGTTGTATCTGCATATTACAGTGTTGAATGTTTAAGGCAGTGCTTATTGACAGCAAATTCGGTTTTCAAGAGGAAATTTGATACATTCCTAAAAGAAATCGATTATGCATATGCAAGCGATGATAATGCAAAAAAAATAACAGCTGTAATCCAAGAGGCCACAGAAACGGCAATCAAAGACAGCGATCTGTCGGAACAATTAGATGGAAACAAAATTCCAGTAGCGCTGTTCCAATGTTTAGAAATTTTGTATGATTACATTCCATATGACGATGATATTTGCATGGAATCCTATCATTGGATCTTCAATTTTTGTCAAGTCCACGAACTCAAAACGAAGGAACTAGCCATTGCTAATAAAATATTGTTTTCACAAAGAATAAAAACCCATACAGGGGTATTTTTCACCAATATTGCAATGGGCCTCCAGAAATATTTTCAAAAAATCAATATTGATTGTGAGAATGACCCGCAGTTTGAACTTAAATCTATTTCTGAAGCAAATGCTGGATCGACGCTAGTATTTTTAATGAGCGTTGTTTGTAAGCAAATTGTAGACGTTGAGTACTTTATACTGAAGGCAAAAAGTCTCCAAACAAAGGTGAAAATTACCTCAGAGGCTGATCGCGAACAAAGCATTGAACAGCTGAAGATAACGGAAAAGTCAATTTGTTCCCAACTAATACATATCGCGGCAACTCTTCTTCAACTAACTAACTCGTCAATTCCACTGGGGACGATGATGGATAGCTTAATTAAGAGCTTAATGGAGTTTTATATATGTTTGACGAACTTAACGAAACACCTTATATCGAGGCATAGTTGTGTGCCGATATCGTTTCAGGGAACAAAGTGAGTCTAATTAAAATGAAAAAAGTTTCTATATCGATTAAAAATTATATCCCACTTTAGGTTTGACCAATTATTACGTGCTGTTGGAAAGCCTCTAGCAACAAATGTTTACGACCTTATTACGTATTTAGAAGAAAATATTTTGCAAGACAATAGCAAAAGAAAAGATGCCAAAGCAAATAAAGCAAAAATTTTGAAAGAAACGAAATTACTTCCGAAGCTTATACTGCGCATGGAAAACTTCAATAAATTCGTAATTTTGCTTAGCAAGAAAACCCAAGCCCATATTTCTCATTACCTTCATATCGGAACTGTCCGCGACTTTCGTATTAAAACATCTGAGCTAAAAGATGCCATCAATCGAAGTCTAATTGATAATCGAAGCATTGACGATGATGCTGACGATTACAATCAAACCGAGGAGGAAATCGAAGATCCGTCAGATATTGAAAATGAATCCTTGGAAGAAAGTAGAACTATGAATATAACTGTTGATAGTCACTCTCCAAAAAGAACGACCACAGCAAATAAAACAAGAGCATCAATTCGAGCTTCGTCTAAAGAAGTTGTTGATAAAGAAAATAACAGCGAAACAAGCACACAAGTATTGAAAAATTTGGAGAAATTGAATGCTAAAGTAAGAAAAAAGAAATCATCGGATGGTGTAGAGACGGAAGAACCGAAAGTAAAGAAGCGAAAAACAAGGAAATGTAAAAATTCGAAATGAATAAACATCCAAGAAAAATACACATAAAATTTGTTGCTGCTTACTTTATTATTTTTATATAATGCGATTAAATTGACCGATTAATGTTTGCACTATATTACTGATCGTTATTGCTTTTGTTCATTTGTTCAGTGTATTTTAACTATGATTTCATCATCTGACTGGCTTGAAGTTTGAAGAGAAGTGTTTCATTCGTTTTCAAGATAACATGTACACGGATGTAAGTGCTATATAAATATAGATTAAGTAAATATCATTTGTTGAATCCATACGCGGGTATGGAGATGGATCAGCAGATTATGTAGATGTCATTTGTTGAATACATATGGGGATATGCAGATTGATCAAATCGATGTAAACAATTTGAGATTTCAAACGATTGTCAAATGAATCAATTGAAATTGCGGTTGATTAGTAACATTCTCAAACTGGGAACGCTTTAAATTCGTCGGATACGTTCCGAAGATATCCACATCAACTCTGTCATCCGTTCCGACTGTCACAGTCGAAAGTGGTTAGCTCAGTGGTGTTCTGTGGTGAAGAATGAACAGTTAAATACAGTTGTGTTTGAGGTAATAGTTAAATACAGTCGTGTTTGAGATAATAATTAAATACAGTCGTGTTTGAGATAACAGTGAAATACAGTCGAGTTTGTTAGTGCTGTGAACTACGTGATATATTGAGTGTGTTCAAGATGTATGCATAACATAGCATAACTTTAGTAAGTGTCAAATTTCGCAGTAGCAAGGCGAAGGAACTATGGGTTTTGTACAGCCAAGAGCGGGTCTCCATAACCATTAGACGATTCTTCCGATAGACGAACTGACTGGTAAGTAAAGTTCAGTTCAGTTTGGGGAGGGGGGGTATTTTTTATTTGTTTGTGTTTTTTTTCTATTCTCCAATTTTCGGTTTCGGCCTTCGATTATGAAGTTTCTGGGCTGGTTACCAACAAGTCGAATTTTATCTTCTTCTATATCGCTGTACTAAATCCTATTTGACAAGGATTGGGTTGGCTTATAACGGTTCGTATCAGCTATCGAGTTGCGACACCACCATGGTGTAGGTTTGACCTGATTAGGTAAAGATTAAAACTGCTAACAATGGTTTTGATCTTATTAGTTAGAGATTGAATTTTATCTTATGATACAGACGTATGAATTTTTATTAACATCTTATATCTCTATAGTGTACATATACGGTTTCTGCATCTCCTCATATTCTCTCTCTATGTTCTAAGGTGCTGTGAATATTTTCTTTTCTGCTGCGCCACATTCTATTTTTGTTGTGACCAATTTGGAGGTAAGTTTAGGTCATTGACCTAGTTTGCTTGCACCAAGTGCTTAGTCCGCGGCTTGTATATTTAGTCCATCAGGTGTAAGCATTCAGTATTCGACCACGTTTTCAACCGACCTGACCTTAAAGGTCACAATGTATCGATGTAGACGCACGTGACCTATGAATTGGAAACCGAATCCTCGTCAAACAGGATTCAGTAGACTAAGAAACAAATCCAATCCATCAATACTACATGTATATTCAATATACGCTCGCATCCCTCTCCTTTGATGTGAAATCTTCGAAATAATGATGTTTGAGAGACAAATGGAAGGAAAATTACAATGCATGAACGAAAATTAAACTAAATGACATTTCATGGACATACAAGGACTAAATTCGACAACGTCTAATTTTCAGTCAGATCGGTGCAAAATCCGAGAGACCAAATTCATTCAGTCCCCACTAAAGATCAAGGTCACTGTCATTGGTCAAGGTCACTGACAAGGTCATTAAATATGATAGGCGCGGTATATTAAGTGCTTCGAACTACAAGTCAAAAAAATAGAAAATATGTTTTGTCACCAAATATTAGTACGAAGTATAAATATTGCA
The DNA here is from genome assembly GCA_963978885.1 of Nemotelus pantherinus. Classification (NCBI taxonomy): domain Eukaryota; kingdom Metazoa; phylum Arthropoda; class Insecta; order Diptera; family Stratiomyidae; genus Nemotelus; species Nemotelus pantherinus. The sequence goes on from OZ022263.1 coordinate 238,624,304, forward strand.
TCGCATTCTTTCAATCACAGTCGGAATACGTTCAAGATCCTCGAGCCTTCATTGCAACGTGTTCTAGAAAAAAATGCACGTATTCGTCGGTAATTACAGTGGTGGACAAAAGCTTTCACACAAAAATATCTGCTAAGTAAAAATTTGTCAAACAAAATATTTATTTCATTATGTTAGAAAAACGAATAATCATGTTTTAAGAAAATAAGTAAAATATTAAAGTATTCCTATAAAAGAACAAAATATGCCAAAAGGAACATTTTCGTTTTGATACAATTTTTCACACAGTTAAGGATATTAAGTAAAGCACTTAATTTTTTAAATTAATATTTATTTGAAAGTTTAATTTCTGTTTAATTGCTGCTTTTAATCTTTTAGCCATTGACTGGACTAGTGTTTTTTTTTTTTGTTGTTGTATAATCTGCCGAATATTGTGCCATTCTGATTGGAGGGTTTGTTTCAACTGTTTTCTATTGGAAACGTATGGTTTCGTAACCGCATATGTTCTTCGCACACATTTTCAGTTTGATTCAGGTCGGGCGACTGTGGGGGAGTTGGTTGAAAGCAAGCACAAAGCAGCACATCACCAGTCTAATTCTCTCACCCAAAATAAAATTGTACACTATTGCCTACTTGATTATCATCGAGGAGAGTAAGAAAAATACAAGAAATATTTTTTTTCGATATTTCTTTATTTTAATGAATCAGCATTTTTTTTGAATCGTCCAAACTTCTAACTAACAAAATTATATTGTTAAATATTTCACACTATATTGTGGCTAATCACTTTCCGTACTTCGAATAGTATCTTCACAATGCCAGGAAAATATTGCTTTGCCATTGACCGTGGCGGTACTTTTACGGATGTTGTTTGCGTTTGCCCAAACGGAAAAATTAAAACGCTCAAACTTTTATCTGAAGATCCAACTCGATATCCTGACGCACCACGCGAGGGAATAAAACGAATTCTTCAAGAAGTAAATGATAAATATTTTTTAAAAGAATATATTCACGCATTGATTTCTAGGAAACGGGCAATGCCCTTACATCCGACGGGCTGGTAGATACATCTCAGATCGACTGGATTCGAATGGGAACAACAGTTGCCACTAATGCACTTTTGGAACGAAAAGGAGATCCTGTGGCACTCATCGTAAACCGAGGGTTGGAGCATCTGCTTTACATTGGCAATCAAGCTAGGCCTCAAATATTCGCCTTAAATATTCAAAAACCCGCGAATTTGTATCAAGCTGTACTCCAAGTAGATTGCCGAATTGTTCCATGGCAAGAGACTTGCGAATTGAGTACGATATGACATTAAATAGGAAATTAAATATAATAAGTATGGTACGTTTTAGAGCACGATTGGAAGGTTTTGAATGGAGTCAATGGAGCACCATACTTGGAGAAAGTGCCAGTTGATAAGAAAGCGGTCGAAAAAGACCTTCAGGCGATTTTGGATCGAGGCATTAAGTCAATAGCAATAGTTCTTGTCCATAGCTACGCATGTCCCACTCACGAACTTGAAATAGGAGAAATCGCTGGAAAGTTAGGATTTACTCATGTGACTCTTTCCCATCAGGCAATGCCCATGTGTCGAATAATTCCCAGAGGCTATACAGCTTGTGCTGAAGCTTATTTGTCCCCGCACGTGGAGCGTTATATTTCCAGGTACGAGTAACAAATTGCATAATATTCGATTATGAACGTTTATATTCAAGCTTTAAGGCTGGCTTCAAAGATGAATTGAAAGGAGTTGAAGTACTATTTATGCAAAGCGATGGTGGTCTCACGGAAATGTCGAATTTTCGCGGAGCTCGAGCTATTTTAAGCGGTCCCGCGGGCGGTGTTGTTGGTTATGCTGTAACAGGATCTCGGGAGACTGAGCTGCCGCTAATCGGATTCGATATGGGTGGAACTTCTACAGACGTTTCTAGGTACGCTGGCAAATATGAACATGTAATTGAATCAACTACTGCTGGGGTAACGATACAAGCGCCTCAGCTGGACATAAACACTGTCGCTGCCGGAGGTGGTTCTCGTCTTTTTTTCCGCTCCGGCTTATTCGTTGTCGGCCCAGAGTCCGCAGGGGCAAATCCTGGGCCTACTTGTTATAAAAAGGACGGTCCGCTGACTGTTACCGATGCAAACTTGATGTTGGGTCGTCTCTTACCCCAATACTTCCCGAAAATCTTTGGGCCAAACGAGAACGAAGAACTCGACGTTTCAGCCAGCAAGTCGAAATTCATTTCGTTACAAAATCAAATCAACGAACATCTTAAAGCGAAGGGAAGTAAAGAGTTGTCTGTGGAGGATATCGCAATGGGTTTCATACGGGTTGCCAATGAAGCAATGTGTCGTCCGATTCGAGCATTAACTCAAGGTCGGGGCCTGGATACTTCCAGGCACGTATTGGCTTGTTTTGGTGGTGCAGGAGGTCAACATGCTTGCAGTATTGCGAAAGAGCTTGGGATGTCCAAAGTTCTAATCCATAAGTACGCGGGCGTATTATCTGCTTATGGTATTGCTTTTGCAGATGTTGTTCATGAAGCACAATCGCCTTGTGGTTTAGAATTTTCTGTATTGAATTCATCGCTAATTAAAGAGATAATAGAAAATTTAAACGAACAGTGCAATCAAAAGCTTTCCCTGCAAGGTTTCAAAAACGTTATACTAGAACCTTACCTCCACTTGCGATATGATGGTACGGATTGCGCTCTCATGTGTTCTCCAACGAAAATAACAGCGCAAGCAACCGACACGAACGATGCCCTTTGCATCTCGTATGGAGACTTTAAAGCGACATTTATCGATCGATACAAAACTGAATTTGGATTTTTACTGAAAGATCGAAAAATAATCGTAGACGACGTTCGAGTTCGCGCGTCCGGTAAAGTAGCCACACTGTCTGAAAAAATGATTGAATATAAAACAGACGACTGCGATTGTTTTGAGGGTGTAACAAAAGTTTACTTCCAAGGTGGCCCTCTTGATACTAAAGTATTCCTTTCGAATAAATTTCGCGCTGGCATGAAAGTACATGGGCCTGCTATTATAGTTGATAAACTGTCTACGATTCTCGTTGAACCGGGCTGTATAGCAAATGTAACTGATTCAGGTGATCTGGTTATTGATATAAAAGCCGAAAAAGTGTACTTGGTAGATGAAAAATTAGATTCGATTCAACTAAGTATTTTTAGCCATCGTTTTATGAGTATAGCAGAGCAAATGGGAAGGTAATGTACATCTGTTGTAACACAAATTTTATTAAAACATTCACAAAAATATTACAGAGTCCTTCAACGCACATCAATTTCTACCAATATCAAAGAACGTTTGGATTTTTCTTGTGCGTTATTCGGACCTGATGGAGGGCTTGTTAGCAACGCCCCACATATACCTGTTCACTTAGGTGCAATGCAAGAAACTGTCCAATACCAGTTGAAAGCACGCGGTAAAACTTTAAAGAAGGGTGATGTGCTACTATCAAACCATCCAAAAGCTGGAGGGAGCCATTTACCAGACTTAACAGTTATCACACCAGTTTTTTACGAGTAAGTTCATTATTATATTTAATTCGCATAGAACTGTAAGCCCAAAACATATAATTTCCAGAAACCTTGAGGAGCCAGTTTTCTTTGTGGCAACGCGTGGTCATCATGCTGATATAGGTGGAATAACTCCAGGCTCCATGCCACCACATTCCACTTCGCTTGCCCAGGAAGGTGCAGCATTTAAATCATTTTTGATTGTTGAAGGTGGTGTGTTTCGTGAAAAAGATCTTATCGAACGACTGACTACGCCAACAAATGCAAAAGGTGCTGTTGGTACACGGAACTTATCCGATAATCTTTCAGATCTTAAAGCTCAAATTGCCGCAAACCAAAAAGGAATTCAGTTAGTAGCTGAATTAATTGATATTTATGGATTGAAAGTGGTTCAAGCTTATATGAAGCATATTCAAAATAATGCCGAAATCGCTGTTCGTGACATGTTGAGGAACATCGCCAGAAGTACCAAATCAAGGTAATCTAATAATAATCTAATCTGTCGAGTGTGCATGTGCTATTTGCCCACAAAGTGTTTCCGCTTTATAATTAGTTACTGGTTACTTATTTCTCACTTATCACTGATCCATCTCGTCAAGAGTGAATATTTTCAAATCATTAGAAAACCCAACATGATTTTATGAAACGTTTCGGATAGAAAATCGCACAAGAAACTTTTGCCATATAGTGTCATAATCATTTGAATCATTAACATTGGAAAACCTTATCGGGTGCATTAATTTTTTATTTTCAGTAGAACCATATTTTGTAGTTAGTCAGCATCAATACGAGCTGTGAATGTTGAAAATTGCCTTGTATGTATAGCATCAATAACCGTTGCCTTAAATATTACCAGAAACCATATTGAAGACGCTTACGGACATTGTCACCGTGATGCTTCCTCTAAGGAAGTATCCTAAAGCGTGGAAATCAGCCATTATTATAGTTTTACCAAAACCTGTTAAAGACCTCACATTTCCGCAAAATTGAAGACCCATAAGCTCCCTAACATCTCAGTCCAAACAGGCTAAATGAATTCTCATTTCTAGGCTGAACGAAAAAATCTACGAGAAGAACATTTTCCCAGAAAAGAGATTCGGCTTTAAGCCACTCCACTTATCCAGATCATAGGATCATTTCTAAAGGGCAGGACATTTCGGCAAATTGCAGCTATAATACCACAATCACCTCTTTTGTATAACATATACACAGCAGATACCCCTAAACTGCCCGTAGCAAAAATATATCTCCTCCCTGACGATACGTAAATCTTCTACACGTCCAGGCAAGCAGAAGCGATAACTTCAACTCTGCAATCTTCCATAAACTCGCTCTTAGAAGTCGACATTCGACAATAAGCGAACACGGTCGAAACACATGCAAAACAAACGTAATGGTTGCAATAACCTCCTTTATGCCATGTTCCTTCTCATAAAATCCAAAAGACTAAAACTCACAGAGACTAAACAAATACTGAGACCGACACTATTATACGGAAGCGTATCGTTTGGACAGACCTCAAAGAGGAGCTTACGAAAGCTTCAGACGTGTCAAAATCTCGCACTGCGGAGAATTTTCAGGAACCCATGGTACGTTAAAAATATAGATATACACAAGGATCCACGGATAGAGACAATTGACCTATACTAATGCGAGAAAGTTGTGAAACTAACTCTCCGACAAAATCGTCAGACACTCTAACAGTACCATGGAGATCCTAAGATTCCCGAGCAGGGTGCAAAATACTTGAGGAATCTCGCAAGTTAATGATCGCCATAAGCATATTAATGCACCTATTGTGGCTATGAAACATAGTTAAGCGCAAGACCGCTCACTAATAGGAATGGAATAAGAGTGAATTCTCCGCTAGTTCCAAGCAACATAGCTCTGTCAGAAGTTATCACAAATCGACATTTAAAAACAAAAAGCTGATTCCCATGCTAATTTTAGAACACAACCAACATTTATATATCAGTATGATTTATAAATGAAAATTTTATAATTTCATTAAAATATACTTCAAAGAACTGGCACGACGACACTATCTGCGGTCGAATATATGGATGATGGCTCACCAATCGCACTAAAAATAACTATCGACGAAGGAGCAGGATCTGCAGTTTGCGATTTCACTGGTTCTAGCTATGAAGTTTTTGGTAACTGGAATGCTCCTCGTGCCATAACAGTATCAGCCCTTATATACTGTCTTCGTTGTATGGTTGGTCATGATGTACCTTTAAACCAGGGATGTTTAGCTCCCATTCAATTAATTATTCCGAAAAGTTCTATTTTGGATCCTTCTGAAGGCGCCGCCGTAGTTGGTGGCAATGTCTTAACATCACAACGAGTAGTCGATACTGTTTTGAAAGCATTTAGAGTTTGCGCTGCTTCGCAAGGGTGTATGAATAACGTTACAATCGGCGGCGAAGATTGGGGCTATTATGAAACGGTTGCTGGTGGCAGTGGAGCTGGTCCCGGCTGGCATGGTGTCGGCGGTGTCCATACACATATGACAAACACACGAATCACCGATCCGGAAATTCTAGAACTTCGCTACCCTATAATTCTGAATAAATTTTGCTTGAGAGATGATAATTCGGGTGGAGGTGGAATGTTTATTGGAGGTGAAGGTGTCCATCGCGAAATGTTATTCAGAAAGCCCGTAACGCTGTCTGTGCTAACTGAAAGACGATGTCTTAAACCGTATGGTATGGCCGGAGGTCACGAAGCTAAATCTGGTCTAAATCTACTCCTTCATAATGATGGTCGTATCATTAATCTAGGTGGGAAGACGGCTGTAGATTTGCAGACGGGAGTAAGTTGTATTACGATTAAAATAAGTAAGAAAAATTGTTTACGAATCGACCTATATGTTTACAGGATATATTTTCAATGAAAACTCCAGGAGGAGGCGGCTATGGATTGAAATCTGCAACCAATCAATTTACTTATGAGCAGACAGAACCAAATATAGCTTTTGTAGAGCGTGGAAGTGTCTACGAATATCGAATGGCACAAGAATCTGTATGAATCGACTTATTTGTAAAATGAAGTAATATCTAGATTTATTGGAAAATTGCACAAGTTATTTTATGTTTGTTAAACTATGTATTAAAGAATTAGATAAATGAATTGTTACGTTATCAGATAAATAATAATCGTATCTTTTTCATGTCGTATAATAGTGGCTAAGGCCTATTACGCTAACGTGACCCATATATGTATGTACATCGTATGGAGGAAAAATAACAGAAATCCGTCACATTATTCTTTACAGTCACTTAAAGACAACGGTATCCAGTTCATAGGCCTGTTCGCATACTTTCAGTTGCATTGTTTCTGAGACTTCCTGAATCATGGTGGGGAAAATTTTTGAAAAGTTTGCAAACGAGAAGAGAAGAAAAATTAGAAGTGACAGTTTTGTTTTTGAATTAACGAAAGTAATTTTTGATTAAAATAGGCACGCAAATCAGATTCCAAAGTAGAAAAAGGGCATAGTTGTTTTTTAACAGAGAATGATAACTCATCAAGTGATGAAGACAATAGAAACTACAACAGTATATCAAATAATGATTAATTCAAACAGAGTACAAAAACGACTTCATGGCAATGCATTACAATGGTCCTACTGTGCGGAAAAGAAATTATCAAATCGAAATGATAGGATTGTGCTATTTCTCACTTCAAATATGTTTTTCTCTTGCAGGAAACTGCAATAGAGCGCTGTTTTTTTTCAAAATGTTCCGCCACCACTTAATGAACCAAGTGCACGAACAGATCTATCACGTTCCTACAGCCAAATGCACACGGTAAGTGTGCATTGTGGAAATATCTACCTAAAAATAAACTATAGAGCTTTAGTCAACAAGTGTATTTTTCACAAACCCTAATTAAACATCCAACAACTTAATTTACGCCAATTTACGATATTTGTATCTCACATTTAGGTAAGGCACTTCTTAGCTCTTTTGTGACGTGGTCAATATCCTTAATGTATGGCATTTTAGACACCTTAAGGCTTTCCAAGTTTTTTAACTCCTTTATTGCCATCAAACACTCATCCGTCAAGTTCCAGCAAGCTGATATTTCTAAATGCCGCAGAGAATGTTCCGCGTGTACTAGGCCCTCTAATCCAGAATCCTCCAAATGCCGGCATCGATTCAGGATGATTGTGTCGACAAAATTGCAGCCTTTTAAGTGATCAAAGCCAATTTTCATGATGGTTGCATCTGTTCCATCGATTTCTTTTATTTCGAATTGAACATTTTCGGGCGGAAGTGCATTGTAGTCACGAAGGTATACTTTGGGATTATATGTAAAACACACTCCACCCGAGTTTTTCAGGACCCATTCGGCACATAGACGATCCGGGCCGACCTTTTTAAGGCGGTCTCCGTCCACCAGGTTGAATGCTTTTGCGACGTAGGTCCACAGGCAAGCATCATGACGTAGATGATTTAATGATTGCCGCTGAGGTCGAACTTGAAACATATTGCAAAATTATCTTTGAACGCGAGACAAGCACTTTACAACATACCTAATAACTGTACCAAGCCCATTAGAAAAATTATTCAACGACGCATTTTAATGGCAAGTGTCACTGCTGCTAGGCGCCTGGTTTATATAGCTGCAGGTGCAATGCTGCACTGATTTGGGATTGAAATTGAATCATTATGTTTACACGGACCAATTTGACTATCTCAACCCTCCTTAAATGCGATGTTGTATGCGCTGTTTATACATACCACCACCAATACCACGTACGTGAGCAGACACTGTTATCGCTTGTCCATATTGTTCTTGGTCGTTGGTTGGGAACGGCTTCAAATACTTCCAGCTGTCATATATAAATCGTATTATGTTATAATTGAAAGAGTGAACTTAGTCAAAAACTTTTACAGAATGTCCGAATCCTACGGTATAGAACTCACCTAACGCTCCTAAGTGATGATTTAATTCGAGTTTATATCGTGATTTCAGATTATTTGTTCAAATTTCTAATAATCGGCAGCGCTGGATGTGGAAAAAGCTGCTTGTTGCACCATTTCATCGAGAATAAATGTACGTAAAACAACAAAGTAAATAGTAACTTCCCTCTATTTAATGGACCATTGTTGAATCTCTTTAAGTGTTATGCTATGGGGTTAATATCTGAATGGTTGTCTCCAAGTCCGAGTTAATTTTAAATCCATATATTACGCATCTATGGATGCGTATATCAGCCTGATGGTGTTTGGATGTCAATAATGTTTGTAGGTAATATTGCCAAATGAATTTGGATACATTGGCCTTGTCTACACTCAGTGACCTTGCCCATAGCGGGATCTGAACGAATTTGGTCCCAAGGTATTTACATCTACCTGACTTAAAATTTAACATGGTCGAATAAATTTAACAATCAACTAGGCTGGAGTTAACTTTTGCTCATTTAGCACTACATGTGAACCTATTAAATATTTGTCCAGAGCAAAGTAGCTGGCCCAGTTAAAATATAGGATCAGAAGTTGTTGATTTTACCCATGCTACTGCTCTGCTCAGCCTTCGATAGAGGCAAAAAAACACGGCTATTATTGTTCAAAGCACAGCGCATTTGAAAATATTTTCAATTGGTTTGATTTAGATCCCAAAGATAAAATTTGCTTTTAATTTTCTTTTAGTTAAAGAAGAGAGTTCGCATACTATTGGTGTTGAATTTGGATCGCGTATCGTTAATGTTGGTGGTCAGTCGGTGAAGTTGCAAATATGGGACACTGCAGGACAGGAACGTTTTCGATCAGTAACACGTTCTTACTACCGCGGAGCGGCTGGTGCATTATTAGTTTATGATGCGACATCGCGAGAATCATTTAACGCTCTTACAAATTGGCTAAATGATGCTCGAACTCTGGCTAGTCCAAATATAGTTATACTTTTAGTGGGAAATAAAAAAGACCTGGAAGAATCACGTGAAGTTACATTTTTGGAAGCTAGCACTTTCGCACAAGAAAATGGTATTCTTATTAATCTCGTATTGCTATTTAGTTCATGGTTGTTTTTAGAGTTGATATTCCTCGAGACAAGCGCGAAAACCGGCGAAAATGTTGAAGAAGCTTTCCTCAAATGTTCTAAAACAATTTTAGCGAAAATAGAAGCTGGCGAGTTGGACCCGGAACGTGTTGGAAGTGGCATACAGTATGGCGATGCTGTGTTACGCGGTTTACAAAACAAACAGAGAAAATCTCATCAACCAGATTGCGGATGTCGTGTTTAAATTAAGTGTGTAGAATGGGAGTAGAGAGAGGTTATGCAGTTGCTAATAATGTTTACGTGCAATAATTCCAATCGCAGCGTTCGGGCAGGTTGAATTAAAATCCAAAATATAATTGAAGGTTAATCATTCCCTTTGTCGCATTTTGTTTGCCTATTAGTTGGTCGTGAAGTTAAAGCTTGGGGCACATTTATTTTAAAACATTTTCTTTAAAAAAAATTGCGATGAATCTGGCATTTTGTTAAAACGTAACAAGAAAAATGTAGGTCGTTCCTTGGGTATTTTAATACAAATAATTAACATTCATTAATTGTGGGCCATTGACAAAAGACAGTGGATATTAAGCCTTTTATATTTATTTGTAATTTTTTCGGCTGTCTCGACTTTTAACGAATTTTTTAAGGAAGATTGTGTTATCGGAAGATTATGTTATCAGAACATTGTGTTAATAACTCAGTTTTGAGATGACGAAGCATTACGAACGCTTAAAAGGAGCGTTATTCGTTAACCCTTGCTTTAGAATTTAATTTCCAAAAGCGCTTGCCATAAACAATGTCGGTCACACATGGTGACCTTTCGAAGCTATACAAATCGCACATGTCTCTTGATATGTGTACAACTATGGCTACTGTGCAAGAATTTCAGTCCAATACTTCGTCGAACGCTGGCGCCATTCGTCGCAATTTCGTTTGTAACATCCCCGAAAGAAGTTTCAATTTTTTCCTGAACGGACCAAAAACGCGATAGAAGAGTTAGAAAACCGATTTACTTCCGTGCCTAACATTGTCAAATAATAAGCGCTGACAATTCGTACATTTATTGGCTACACGAACTGTATATGGATGTCGAAAATATTTTTCTGATTACTTTTTCTCTTCCAAAGATTTGAGAGAAAATAATTTCTCTTCCACGAACTTTCAGCGTTTGATATAACCAAAATTAAATTTTAGATTAGCTTTCAAATATTGAATAAGTATTTAGTTTGTATGTAAAAATGTTCTTAATTATCGATTTTATCGAAAACAACTTTTTTCCTTGTTACGTGTCCAATGTAATTTAGATTCATAATTCATAGTTTTAAGGCTTGTAATGCCAGAAATGAATAAAAAAACTAATTACAACAACTACTACGAGAAATTCAAGTTGCACTTATTACATTATTTAAAAAATAATATTAATACTGTCGAGATATTATCCGTTGCTGATCAGCGGGTTCAAGTTTATAGAGTCTTCACTCACAACTAATGTGTACAGGTTTGGAGTGACTATTTTGCAAATCAAATGCCTCAAAAATTAGAAATGTACAAGAGTATGTAGGCGCAAGCGCAATTTAATTAGAGCAGCAACTCTGATAACGACAGTAAATAAAAGTACGAGCATGCGTGATGCAAACATGACCAAAAAGGGGCGAACTAAAAGACCCGTAGGAGCTCAATCTATTTCCAATTTTTATTTCCCCCTTTTAGAAAAAAAAACTCACAAAACAAGTGATTTTTATTCCATTTTATTAAAATATTATAAAATACAATCGACATTGGTATGAATACAAATTACCTATGATCTTAATGCGCTATTTGGTGGAAAACAAGCAGCATGCTAAGTTTTTTTACTACAATTTTTATTACATACTAAACTTAACATTCAAATGTGTTGAAAATAATTGCAAAATTCGCATTGAAATTATTAAATGTGCTAACTCAATATATTTTCCTTGAAAGTCGAGCGAATTTAAATGTGCTAACTCAATATATTTTCCTTGCAGTCGAGCGAATTCACAAAGTAAATACTTTGTGAATTCGCTCGACTGCATTTCAGAAAATGTTTTAGACAAAACCAGACTTGCTTCCAGTTTTAATACATCCAAATCGTGCTTTTTTTAGAAATATATTGAACAGATCAACACACCCAATTAAAATATAACGTTGATAAAAATTCGAGAAAATTTTGTAGTTTTTAATTACAATAAATTTATATTGTAAGGAAACATTGAATTTAGCCATTATTTAAGTTTGTCTCTTGAAAAGCTTACAACTACATTTTGTCATATTATCTAGTTTTTTTTTATGTGGCTTAATCCTAGTATTTTCCCTCTTGGCTCAAAATCTCTACTTTTGTGTAGAGTTCAACGGATAAAATTTAAAATTTGAGATCCAGAAAAGTTTACAAAGAAAAGGTCGAAATGTAAAAGGTGATAGAATTTGTTTTTAGAAGACTTTTGGCACCAGTATATGTCGCACTCTCGAACAATACCGAGCCCATGCGGAATCATATCTTTTCGAGTTACGAGCATTAACCCGTACGGCGCGGTGGATCAAAAATGCTACAATCAAAAGGATGCAAAGAGTCGGTGGCCAAGCGAAGTTCCATGTTACTGGTGCTGCGAATCCTACTAAAGACAAAATATCCCCAGTGTAATTAGGTTGGCGCAAATTGCCCCACCATCTGCCCAATAAAAGACGTCGTCCTTGGAACGTTGGCACGGTATCGACAAACAGCAAGTTGGGTTGTTGTGGATTCATTCTGTATTGGTATTTAATAGAATTGCTTGCCCTTTTAATTATAAGTCCAGTGAGAAAGAAAGTCAAAATTAATAAATATTCCCACTTTGGAACTGATACCACTTTACTTAGCAAGACATAACGAGGTACAATAGCCAGCAAAAATGGTGTCAGAGCATATCGAAGAAGTAAAAGAGCACCAACGCCTTCTTGCTGTAAGTCGAAAGAGGATGCTAAATGATGCTCGCTGAAAATAAGATCAGCAACATAAATCGCGAGTAAGCTTGCTGAGAAAAGCGCCGGAGCATCACATTGTATATTGACAAGGAAATCCTTTGCGAAGTCGATATAGCCAAGAAGCGGTTCTTGCTCCTCTCGAACAGCCGGAAATTGAAGACTTTTGAATATGAAAACAACACTGAGGATAAAAGTTCCTATCAGACAAATTCGGTAAGAGGCCAGCTTGATATCAACTACCCCGAACCACTTTGGTGTTATTTCTCTGCCAAGAAAGAAATCAGTGATCGCGTTTCCACTTTTTGCATACGGATTCAAAGCACTCGACGCAGTCTTGCGAGCTTTTATGTAACAACATAATGCAGTTCCTAAAGCAAATAAAATACTCAGGACCAAAAACTTGAAGTAATTTTTCCAAATAAAAGTCCCAACTGGGAGTCCCCAGTATTGAGCAATTGCAAGTCCCAATGATATAACTAGAGTCGTTAAAATCGAGTTGAAATAATACTTCACGGTTCCACGATCATTGGGAATGATCACTACTCGCCCGAAAGGGAACGATGATAGTAGATACACCAAACTGATGAATGAAACGTATGCCCCAGTCACATACTTATCGAAATGGCTTATGGTAGCCTTCAGCGGTGTATTTAGTAAATTCACGGGTTTAAACTGGCATGATTTTGCATTGCAACAGTGTTGTAGGTACGTCACAACTAGTGGGACCAACAACAAAAACAGGATTGCACCGATGGCTCCCCCAAATTCTTTTGGGACTTCAATTTGTCGCGCCACCGACTTTTTCGCGTATTGGCTCACATCTCCGCGAACCGTCTCAAAGTTGTCTTGTTCGTTGTCGGAATACTCTGTCTTCGAATAATTGTCCTCTTCCTCGTAAACGCTACGGCTCACGGAGCGACTGTGACGGTTCAGATCAGTTGTCGGTGTGGCATTTTTCGAAACTGAGCGGCGAATGAAAGACGCAATTGATGTTAGCTTTGAAACTTCTAAATCTCCGCTGGATTGGTCACGCGATTGGTTCTGTCCGAAATCAACAGTTTCGACCGTTGCTTTGATTTTGGTCGTAGTACGAGTAGATGAATGGTAAGAAGACGATGTGACACTTTCAATAGACGATGATTCTTTAAAGTCGGTTTTTATAGGTGAAATACTTATCGGCGTACGGGTGATTGATGTTAGTGTGGTAGTTGGTTTATTCTGTAACAAAAAGACGGGAAGTTCGATTGATATTTTCAAAATTACTTCTAAATTGATACTTCTATAATATATACATTTTTGGAAGCCTGCAAACGTAAAATACGTTACTTTATATGTAAATACTAATTAAATACGTTGTATCTGCAAGCTTTCGAAGGCCATATTTTGTTTACTCTTTTTTTGAAAATGGTAAAGGAACTTTTTAATTTGCGAAGATTTTTTCGTTCGGGAAATGTTTATATGTATAATCGCGTTTTTCGATCCTCAATCAAAAGCTGGTTAGGATAGTACGATTGAAAGCAACTGGGACACCAACTGTTGTTTTCATTGTTAATATCTCAATCAGCTCTCGGCCAAAAACCGCAACTTATGCTTGCTTAAAATCTAAAACAAGGGAATTTGCACGAAGGGATCTAACGGTAAGACAGCACCAAATATGTCTTCGAGAAATAGTGCTCAAGATACATTTCCAATTACTTATACAAAAAACAGCATACAAAGCACTTTTTTCAAATTTGTATTTGCAAAAAGGGCTCAACCTTTGCTAAATCTCAAAACCGAGCGCAAAATGAGGGATTTCTCGCGTCAAATGGCAAACGTTACATAAATCATGATACATTATACAAAACTCACTAAAATGCGGGGTTATAATTCTTCAAATTTTTTTTTGAAGATTCACACAGACCATGCATAGAGTAATGGTGAATATCGAAGCACCTAAAATAAAATTTACGCTTTACAGGCGCCTACCTCCGGGGTCTCCTTAGTTTCCTTCGTAATCGGCACGGGTAACTTTGAAGGAGACGTTGGCGTCACGGTGGCCGTAGGCTTTTTGCGGGTTGCACGACCTACAGTTTCTTTTTGAGTGCCCGTCGGAGATTTCGTACGCGCTGGTGATTTCCTTGCCGGGGACTTTCGAGCCGGCGACTTTCTAGATGGCGAGCGACGCGCAGGCGACTTTCTGGCGGGAGACTTGCGTGCAGGAGACCGGGCTCTAGGCGGCGGCTCCGATGCACTAAGCGTTTGCCGACCACGAGTACGACGTGCATCCATTTTAATTCGATCGGATAGCATGGATTCGAATTCCTCAATGCTTTCAATCTCCAGTTAGACAATGTTAAACAGAAACACGATTTTTTACAGACGCGAAGCGACCACAATGTCCAACTGAACGCAATGTCAGAATGTACAAAATCTCGAGCACACGACTTGAATTCCACTTCAGGAACAGTTCACTAGTTTCACAATCTTTAATGCAAGAATAATGTTAAAAAATGATATAATTTAAATGAAACAAATTGAGAGCTAATGCCGACCAACGACTTATTTTCTCTTATTCAACTTTGCGCGTCGAAAAATTTACACAAGCTGTCCCCTAATCTCGCTTGGCCTCTCGTGATAATTGAACGTACTCAATTTAGCATCGTCCGAGGGGCCATTTACACGGTTCAACTCAATTCGAGTTTTATGTTGGCGGGAGTGAAGCGGACTTTTTTACCAATAGATGTTTAGCTGGTAAGTTTGTGTTTTTGTGGTTAGGTGTTTATGTTGCGTTGTTGCAGGCGTTGTTTTTTGATTATTTATTTGTTTTTAGTAAGATTGTTGCGTTCTTGTGTAATTTTTGTATAATTTTTCGTCAATTTGTGACAGCTGCTACGAATTATTTAGAATTTTGTGGTAAAATTTCCCGACTGAGAACCATCAAGTCGAGTGTTATAGCTTTTGTTTCGCGTTTTTCTTCAATTTTTAATTCCTGCTACCGCCGATTCACCCTCTGTTGACCGGAGCATTAAGCCGAGTTTTAGAAATGGAAAAAGTTTACACACTTATTTTTTATATACTTTGGATGACAGATAAGTTAATGGCTGCTCCTTCTGTGCTTGTACTTTAAGTTGCGTCATGATTAATTCACGAAAAGGAGAATGGACAATTGTTCCCCGGTAAAAAATCTTCCGCACGTAAACATTAGAGATAAAAGTGATCATAAATATGGTGCAATATCTGGCAATGGTTTTGAGGGATGTCGAGCCGTTCAACACATCAACGAAGCGAACAAGGCTTTTGGCGCCTTTCAGAGTTTGCATCAAAACGTGTTTCGCGGTCAGGTCCAGTCTACTGAACCTTTTAGAGAACATGTATCCAATGCAAAAAATGATTCTGATAAGCTAAATCACCAAATTCGAGATTTTGTTAAAGTTTCTTATCCCACAAGCGCGCAATACAGCTTTGTTCAACCACCGCCGCCGTACCTCAAATACAATTATCCACCGATTAATCGAGCTATTCTTGACAGTATATCAATAGCTTTGCTGACCAACTCCGCCTTCTATCAACAGGTTCTACATTTAATGAATCGAATGAACTTAGATCCGCCTTTTATTTCAGTTTTCAAACCATTTATTCCGCCAGGAGAAACTTGTCACGTTCTAACTCAAACTGATTTTCACTTAGTTGAAGGTAAAAGCGAAACATGTACTTTGATTGGAAGTGACGAATCTGAAATGGAATCGGACGAGGAATGCTTCAAAATTAAACCAAAAGTAAAAAGAAAAAGCGATAAACCTCTATTACGGAATAAAATGAGAAAATTAATCACAACTGCCTGTGTAAAAGCAAACACAAGCCGAAAGGAGCAAAATCTGGAAGATGTATTCGAAACTAGTACAAAATACACTAATAAGACAATTGCATTAAAATTAAATACTAAACAGCTATCTGACGACGGTGATTCTCTTCGAAAACTAAGTAAGCCCATTGAACTCGTAAATCAATCTTCGCCACTACAACTCTTAGCCAGCAACAACGATATTTGTTCCAAGCGTATCTCAGAAGATCAAAGAGCAAATTTGTCTGTTTTCAAAAATTATCAACGTGGAGTGAAATCTAATAAGTTGTACATAAAAAACTTGGCCAAAACTGTTGATGTTGAAGATTTGCAAAATCTTTATGTTAAATATGTTACAAGGAAAGATGATATTAGTATTCAGTTAATGCTTTTCGGTAAAATGAAAGGGCAAGCTTTCGTTACTTTCACTGCGCTTCAGGAGAACTACGACATAGTTGAGAAAGCCTTAAACGAAACAAATGGCTTTATATTAAAAAATAAACCCATGGTTGTGTGCTTTGCTAAAAATTCAAGCTAATGATACCAGTACGTAATTTTGGGGTGTGAAGAAGCATCTGAGGACATGCCCGAACCCGATAATAGCAAAATGATTCGTATAAAAATAGTGTTAGGACACACGATCAATTTCCGGGCTTCAGCCAAGTTCTTTTCCATTGTATTAAACATAATGCACTGTCTGAACAGTTTACAAAAATTGCTGGGATTGAGATGCGGTATGATGATGTCCGTTGGCTCGGTATAGTATGCGGTGGTTTATGGACTTCCATAATACGTCGTGTCATGTCTTGTGTTCGAAAAGCGTAAAGCGATGTAGGCATTGTGATTAATAGGACTCCAAGCAGATAAGGAAAAGTGTTAACACATTTTGATATATTTCTTTCGTTTCGGTTGGTATTAATTATTAAAATTGTACATTTCTGTTAGTACTAATTGTTAAAATTGTACATTTCTGTTGATATTAATTGTTCATGTAAACTAATGATTGTATTCTATCAAAATATTGGTCAAGCCAAATTATCGACGGTCTAGTCGTAGTCAGACAAATACTGAGGACACGAGTGGATGCACGTCTTCCAAATATGTATTTACCAGAACATTCGCATGAATGAATGTAAGCCATGTTTTAGACTATTATACAGAGCTGATCACAAACAAAAATACTGAACATAATTAGCTCCTGCTCCAGTAATGTACTAAAAGCAGCATGCTGATCTGGATGAAAAAAAATCACGAGTTCAAATACAGAGTGCCAAATTGTTTTTAATGGCTGACTGATAATCAACAAAAAATACTATCAAGCAGCGAATGACGTCACTCAAAAACAACACCATTGAGAATTATTAAGAAGCTTACATACTTAATATTTTTGTTTTTTTTTTTTAAAATACGCATATGTAAACCACTCATCAAATTAAAACGAATAATTACAATAAATAAAAAGTTAAGTAAAAGAAATCATTTCCACTTTGAGCTTTCTTCAAATCATGGAATTTTGGTGAAACACACTCAAGCCGCTTTTGAATATTAGGTCTGTTCGCGTGCTTTTAGACAACTTTCTGGGGAAATATATTCATCCTTGTAGGGGTAAGAGCTGTTTTATTTTAGCTGCAATTTGCGATTTGTTTATTGTAATTACATAAAAAATACAAGAGCCTCCTCTCTACATATAGATTGTTTCTTTCTGTTTCGTCACTAATATTCTGCCTTCGCCTACTAATGCACTATCGATAGTTACTCAATAATGCAAAACCATCGATAGTTTTCCTTCGCTTTGACATGCAAGAAGTTGAAGTATCTCTACTTGAGAGTACTGAATTTTTTTTTTGTATTCTATCAATTCCCTTCAATCTATATAAAAGTATCAACGTGAATTAATATAATAATTTTTTTATATTTCACTCCTGCATGTATTATGCAGGGCGTTTTAAAGCATTTTCAGTGTTTCAGCTGAATTTGAAAAATATCTTCATTTACATTTCTACATCTATATTTCAATTGCAACACATCAATTCAAATTCAAACAACTATTCAGTTCGTAGAACCGATCGTAGTAGATCCATTATAAACAAAACGAATTAATGCCGTTCATTTTATAAATGTCTATATTTTATGTTTACTGGTTGTCAGTAGATGTTGGTGTGTCAACAACATTGCTAATTCGACTTACAATACTGGGTGAACTGGCATTGACATTGGATTGTACAGTCACTATTTGGCTGCATGCTGAAGAAACTGCAATGGTTTTCGCTGCCTCGCCTGGCGAATTTACTGGTGAAATGTTTGTGATATTTGGTTTACTTTGGACTATGTTAAGCACTTTTCGAACAGTAACATTCCTATTCAGGATACCGGGCTTTAAGACTGGTATCGACTTGATGCCGCCAGGTTTCAGGAGAATTGTTGGTTTCATCTGGGAGGTTGAATCACCCACTTTGATCATATTTTTAATAGTGGTTTTATCCGAATCCACATTGATAATGATGGGTTGAAATTGTTTGTTGAGTGCTTGTACTGTTCCAATCATCGCTTGTTGCGATTGGTTTGTGCTTCCAATCGGTTGGTTACTGCCGGCTTTTATAATGCCGGATACGTTCTGCTTTTGAATTGTTGCTGTTGTCATTGACTTGTCGATGAATGAATCGGTAGCTCCTTGCAGACCAGTAGGCCGGGCCACCAGGCTCGTCGTTGAAGTTTTCGGGTTCGTAACAACTACTTTAGCGTACTTCAAAGGAGGCACACTTTTTGAGATGATGTTTGGGCACGGTTTCATTGTGTTGCGATTGATGAATACAACTTTGCTCGCCTTCGGGTTTGCAGAGACAGAAGTATTCAGTATGAAACTTTTAGATCCTGGTTTACTGATTATTTGGCTGGATGAACCAATCTGGTGAGATGGTGGCGCGATGATGATTTGCGAAGCTGATGAATTCGCGGGGGTTGACGATATAGAGGTTGTCGTATTGGTACCCGATACTATTATCGGTGATGTATCATGAAAATTTCCATCATTATCGGCGAAAATTATGGGGATGTCGAATATGTTTGTGCTCGAGAGATCGTTGGACGGTTTATGAGAATCATCATTTGCAATGATAGTTGATGTACCGGAAGTTGATTTTAAAACAGTGTACTTTGGAGGACTTATGACTAACGGGCTAGCCGCTGATCCTTGTAAATATTGTTGTCCCGAAGCAGTTGATTTAACAGTAAATATCTGGCCTTGGTTGCGAAGGCTGTCGGCAATCGATCCGCTTACACTCATATTCGAAGTTTTGATCGTATAGATTTTTTGTGTAGTCGCCTGAGGTGGTTTCAGTTGTACAAATTGATTTGACGGTATCACTTTGAGCTTTTGAATAGATCCCGCGCTAGTGCTAGCAGTTCGTTGAATCAGTGGAATGACCATTGGTGAAGTGCGAATAGTTGAAATACCAGCACTAGATGCAGTCTGTCGAATCTCTAGTTTTGGCTGCGAAACAATTTCATATTGCATCATTTGCCTTTCATCATTCACCTTGTCTATATGTGACGGCTTTTTCCCTTCATCGGGAAGGATGCTTTGAATTGCCATATTAAGTATTTCCGGAGATGGTTGAGATAGAAGTTTTTGTTTCGTTGGTTGAGCAGTAGTTGCAGAGATCAAAGGACGTGTACGTGGACGGCCAACTGACAATAAAAATGGATTCATTATATTTAGAAATAGAAATTCGAAAATGAAACAGAACTCAACAACAACAAAACTAAATATAATGGACAATAAAAATTGAATTTTGCAGGCATTTAGCTTTCTATAACTGATATTTATTTATTTATTTTGCTTATTTAATTACGAATCCATTTCACTTCTAAGCAACCTGAGCAAAAACGAGTGAAATAAATACCTCTGTACGGACAAAAGGTACAGAGAAATTACACTGAGTTCTGGTAGACCGATCACAAACTCGTACGAGGAGGGAAACAGGAATATTGGAGGAAAATAAACCAACAAAGAGTTTATAAAGCAAACATTCATCTAAGAACAACCTGCGAGTACGCAACAAAGAAAGGTTTAAGTTGCGAATCTTGATTCTTAAAGACAATAGGGAATATTTAACTTATATAGGAGATATAGGGTAAAACTAAGTTGGACAGATTCGACTGGATCTGACAAATAAACAAAACGAGGAGAAAAGACGGAAACAAGTGGAAATACTGAATGTACAACGAGTACACCGTAGAACAAATCCTGCCTTTCTTCAAGCTTTACAGGTTATATATTGTACACAAAGATCAAATTTTAGACGAGGGTAGAAGAAGATGCCAAGATCTTTATGATGATCAACGTGTAACAACAGACTTCTAGAAAGTGTTACAGTTACAGTGCAAGAAATACGTAAAGCATTTAAGTCGAATTGAAATCCTAGACAGCCAGCAATGGATGCAATGCAGCTTAAGAGCTTACGGTCATTTACGTAAAGGAAGGACAAGGAGATGAGGCAATTGGGAGGGTCATTAATAAACAGAACGAACAAGAGAGGACCAAGAATTGAACCTGGGGGAACACCAGATGAAGGAGAATAAGGTGAGCAAACACAACCATTGAAGATGACTCGACAAGCACGTTTAACAATATGAGAAGAGATCCGGGAGTGCAGGACATAAGAAATGCCAAATTGACTAAGTTTATCTAACAACATACCATGATTGACCCTGTGAAATGCCTTAGCAAAACTCGTGTATGACGTCAACGAACAAATTCACAAGCTCGATTAAGTTTGTAAATATAGAGCGACCTTTGATGAATCCGTGCTGTTCTTTAGAAAAGAGCTGGGTTATGGCACCATAGAGCTTGTTATGGATAATTCGTTCAAGAAATGTTGGAAAAAGGAAAGAAAGGTACATAAGACGGTATTTTTGGATCGGAAAATTATTGGCATTATTCTAAACATTGGGGCAAACACTAGTAGAACTGCTTGAATTGAGCACGATAGAAAGTGGAACACATAAAGTTGAGGAAATCGGGATTTGCAGAAGTCTTGAAGCGATTGTTCAGATGAGTTGTTTTTTATGGAGAGCATCAGGCACAGCAATAGACAGCCAAGGCGGACTAGAGGATTTGCGGAAGCGAGTCCTGGGAGTCTAAAAGGATACTAGATTAGAAAACAAAGCATAAAAAGATACAAGAGCTGTGTCAATGTCTAGGTAATAAAAGTTCACACAATCAGCTTTGACAAAGTTGAAGCGCAGAGGCACAGAATTCCTTTTGCCATTTAAATTCACGAGCTTAATATTTAAATACTAATGAGGGTGCTGAGGATCAAGATTGACATAGAGAAAAATACATGAAGAAAGTGATGTATTATTGAAGAGAATATTTGAGAAAACTAGGTTCAAAAGACGATTGTTAACTACTGGGCATGTCGATTTCGGATTTACCCAAAAAGCACGAATAGCACGCTCTGTCGCTCAATTTAGATCTGTTAAATCGGGTTTAATATATAAATTCTATGATAACCGACCTTGATTGTTTGTTTTTACTTAAATTTGACTCAAAGTTTTTCGATAAAAAAAGCTCGAATACTGAAACCCGGTTTCTAAGTAATAATATGAAAATCAGACCCGAGTTTCTGCCATAAGTGCAGCGTTCAAATGATCGTGCTATTTTGGAATATATGCGCCTATGCCTGCAAAACTATATTATGCATTTAAGCTTAACCATGCAATTAAAATTTACAGGAGCTTTAAATTTTTAAGATGGTTTCCGGTGGTTTCTAATAATTAATATTGATTAAGCTAGGATAAGTTTGTTCGTTTGTTATACATAAATAAACAATACATATGTATGTATATAGTTATCTTCGTTATATGTTCCCCATACATTTATCATACACATATATTTCCTACACTGATACTAAGGTTGCTTTGATTTTTTTTTTGCATCAGCTAAAGAGTACAACAAAATACTTTGTTAATGCAAACAAACAGAAAGCATTAACTGAAATAAAAACAACAGATACCTTTCCTTTTAGCTTGAAATTGATCGTCAGTTTTAAATTTGTTTGCAAGTTCTTGATGCAACATTGATAAGATTTAAATGAAATGAAGGAAATCACATGCATAAGATACAATAAAGAATTCAATAGAAATAAGCATCCATAACTTACTGAGAGCCTGGCGATTCGCTATAAATTTTCCACTTTTAGCAACTACTAGTCCCTCCGAATCAGATCCTTGACTATGTTTCCGTTTTCGTATAATCGAGTTCCTGACACCAGCAGTTCCGACACCAACTCGTGACTGATTGTTATCATGCAAGTTCACGTAGCTTATGTTGTTTGTCGGTTGTCGAGGTCCTGGCGGGTTTGATATGCAATTGCGAATAAATTCATAGATTTCATCCTGCGAAGAGAAACAGACCTGATATTATGTCGCTATTTTTGAGTAAATTCTTCTTACCATAACCATATTGTCGACCATCGATTGTGTTACATTGTCAATTCGCCTTTTATTTTTCGGAACCCGAAGTGCATCATCGGCCGAACCAACCACAACTAACGAAGTGTGAGCCTGCATTTTTTCCCGTAGACATTCTATTTCCTCTTGACTATAGCAGTTGTAGATATATTAGAGTAATAGTGAATCAGAATGGCTCCTTTATTTACAGAAACTACCTTGATCTTGCTGAGTTTTGTCCAATAACAAACATTACAGGAGTCGTAATATCTAATATATGGTCATCTGGCGCACCGCGTATTCCGTTAACAGTATTATAAGCTAGACCCATACATATGACGCAATCAACACTCTCAAGCAGAGCAAGTTGCGCGGCCAACGCTGCACCAGCATTAAATCCAATTAAAATTATATGACGATTTAGTTGTTCATTTCGAAGCTCTTGAATTTTGGTTCGAGATATAGAAACAAGATGTTCAGCGACTTGGTCAATAGGTTGTTTATGCAAACCATTTGCTGAAAAATAAATTAAGATTTATAAAATGTGAAAGTAGTATTAAATATCCAATACCGATAGTTTGTGGATTGATTTGTGCTATAGGTGCAATAGTTGAAAATAATTGTAACCACTTCTGAAGTCTTGACGGCATCGACCCGGTAGTTGGTGCCGAAGGAACAACAACAATGACGCAATTCGCATGGATTTTTCGATTCTAAATAGAATGCAAGGTAACTTATTGTAAATATCAACACAAATATAGGGTACTTTCTGAGATACTATGGGATCCCATTGTTTTTTCATCACTGGCGTCAATAACTCCTGATTTATGTTCATGGGTCGACCAAAAAGCATTTTGTCCATGAGAGTAGGTAATTTAGTTTTCAATGTTTGCAAAATGTCTAAATATGAAGCCATGTATGCTGGTGGCAAATTATCCATTAGAAGTCCATGAATCCACTGTATAAGTTTCGGCTCCCATGAAACTGATGCTAGTGCTTGTCGAAATCTGTCAACTGACTTGTCGATTATAACTCGGCGTTGAACAGGCTCATGCTGGCGACCATTCGTAGCGAGGCGTGCAAGATAGTCTACATCAAGTACTCGTGCAATTCGGACAAAAAGTCGTTCTTGAACTGCAGTCCATCCGTTTCTAAAAATATAAATAACATAATAAATAATATCAGACGTTCCTTATTGTTTATAGATAAAAAAAACTGCAGTGGAACAATGGTAATTCAATGGCTAATCACGGTCCGTTGTGGCAATGCCTTCTATATGTACGGGCCGTCATGTAGAATAATGATGTCACAGTAAGTGGTCTAAGTGTCGCGAAAAATACATGCAGTCTTATGGGACGTCCGCGGCAAAACGTAAATTGTACGGGTTGTGTTATAGTGAGTGAAAATAACGTGAAGTCTGCGGAATATTTCTAGTAAACAGGGGGAAAAAAATTAATCCAGTACGTCCGGTAAAGAGTGCTACGAAATGTGCATCAATTGCTATTAGGTTGTGGTGTTTTGAGTCGGTTTACTGTTTTATAAAATTGATTGAGAATTAGCGCATATGTTTAGCTGATTCTTTAATATGAATAGGCTAGTTGACATTCATGCGGCTGTTAAGATCATCGCCAACTATAATAAAACGAGCAAATTTGTGGAAGTTTTGTTTACTTATTGTGCATGTGAAGTTTTGTTCACACGCTGTGAACACTCGTGTGGGGGAAAACATTAGTCAAAAAATTAATTATGACTAATTATTATTTTTACATCGCATGCACGCACAAAAAAGTAACGTTTTAGGCTTATTTTATTTCAAAATCCGTACATGAAATCTCCGTGTATATCGGCATTTACTGGTGGAAATTAGAGATGGGAAAAACGACTCAGTTTAGTGTGTCGACACACTTCGACTCACTCATTTGGATGAGTCAATCAGTGTGAGTCAATCAATTGTGTCAATTCGTTTTTGATTGATGTAAAATGTAGTTATGAAAAAGGATTATGCATATGATTAGTATTTTTTCTATTTAGCGCTTATAAATGGCCATGAAAATGCGACAAAGAAAATTAAACGCACAGAAAATTTCCCAGTATTTATTTTAATAAGTGTCCTTTTTTTGTTTTGAACATTTTAAAAAGATTTTAAAGTGTAAAGAAAGTGTCTGATAGCTTAGTTAACTATAGTTGATTTGAATTACAAATTAAAAAACTCTAGTCCGCCAGAAAATCCTATTTTCGTAGAAAAGTAGAGGAAATATGTATGTAGGTCTTCAATGCATGTTTTGGTCCATATTATAACTAGAGTCGGGTCGCACTAGGATTTTCACATACTAGGTATAACTAGCACAAGTACAACAAAATAAATGTTCCAAAAATACTAGCAAGTATTTGTTGAAGTATGCTATATATACTATACATACGATTTGCAGTGATGTAATGAAAAGGTATGATATGCCCTCCCCCACCCTCCAAACACAAGATTCCCAAGCCAGAATGGTGATGGTGCAAGATAATCTTCAAAGGATACTGAGTCATTAGTCCGCGTAGCTTGTCCGTAACTTTCCAATGGTCGGCCATTTATTTGGCAAATCCTTTCGCCTAAAGAAAAACGATGAAATTCAATCAATTTAATTTGATTTTCATTTGATTATATGCACAAAACATCTCCTGTATTCGTTCAAATTACCAAAGTCAAAAAATTTACTAAGATAGAACAAACTAATCCTATTGCCATCTATATGGCTTTTCATCGATCGATCTCTGATACCAAACTTTTCTTGGCTAATCTAAAACAGTCGGTTTTCCACTTTGCCTCACTGAAGCATGAAGTTAAACGAAAATTTTACTAAGAAATGATAAAAACAAAATGTTTCGCCTGTTAAACATGCACCCACTAGGGGGCCAACCTCTTCGGTAAGACTGGATATGAATCCAGGGGCATCTTAGCTTCCGCGGTCTTGTAAATTTTACAACCCCGGTAGGGTTGGAGACACCCTCGTGGCGACCTGCAGTCACAAGGAGAGCGTCAGCACAGCCGGAGAAGCCAACTGGCGAACCAAAAAGGATCTCAACCTTTTCTTCCTTAGCACTTTAAGTGCTACTTTCAGTTTTACCAGACGGTTTTCCGGCGGATTTCATTTTGCCGTATCTTCGAAACTAGGCCGCTTTTTCACAGACTTGTATGAAAATTTGACCCGAAACAACTCAGAAAGGTCCCCGAATTCATGCTAGACCAAAAAAATTATTTTGGTAAAAAAGGACGTTTTCACCCAATTTCCCCTATCAAAATTTTTTCTCGCCCTTAAAATATCACTATTGTACTCTCCGACCATTTTCAATCATCAAAAGTGCCGTATAGGCAGTTTTTGCCAAACTATGGCCAAAAAACGCCTTATTCCCCTACAAAACTGAAATTTTTGTATCGCAGAAATAGATCTTGGCCCGTTATATCCCAAACCACTCTCACCCAAAATTGGCGGATTTTGTCCGATTTCAGCTACCTTTGCCCTAGAAACTTTTTAAATATTTGAATAAAATACTTGCAAGTACGAAAATACTCGCAAATACGAAAACACTCGATCCTAGTATTTTTGAATTTCATGCTAAGTACTGATTGTCCCAAAAGAATACCTGTTCCAGTATATACCCTTAATCTCTAATTATAACCTAACTATGTCTAAATTCCAAAATTTGTGAATAATAAACATTGCTACTTGTTATACATATATCATGCTAATCACATGAACATTTTATGGCGGCATTTCCTACAACGTAAATGAGGAAAATATTTGCTTTCTTTGAAGTACTCCCCACTCACATTATTCTAAAACGTTACCTCAGCGAAGAAAAAATCACTCATAGAAACTTTTGTCGAAACGGTATATAATTGAAAACTTTACCATTTTAAATTTATCAATGTTAAATGAATTTATAGAATAATGATCAATTAGAAACAAATTTTCACAAGTATCTTATCTAAATACACTGAACTTCACTGCATCGAATTGTGTGAAATGTACACTGATTTCAATATACACTTCAAGAGATAATGAAAATCAAAAACTTTTTTATTTGAATTATGAACCCACTTCAACTCCCAGATATAACAAATAATTACAGCGATAATCATCCAAAAAAGCGGGCAAACCCAACCATTTTCATTTCGCCCATTCTCGTATTTTGAGGTTTTTTCTTCATCAAAATATAATTGTTTCGAAAAATTTGCTATATATATATATAAAATATCTAGACCTCTTATACTTCATCAATATCCTTAAAAAATTTCATTTCGATCGGACATCGCATTCCTGAGATAGTCTCACTGCATCCAATCACAAAAAAATTGCGAAAGTCTACAGGAAGAAAGTTTCAATCAAAACCTTCATCATATGCACATATAAAGTGCACATATGTTCTTCCGCGACGGTCAGTTTCGATCATCACAACCAGCCACGGCATGCTTGCGCTGTACGCATTATCTACAGCCTTTACGAAATTCATATCGCGGCACCGATTGACTTGCTCCTGTGCAAAAGTGTCGAGCTCATAATCAAGTTCGAGCTCATAAACAAACTCATAAGCACATCAACTGATTGCCTCGTTCTTGTGCTGCTCATCTCTAGCTCTACTGTGTGCACACAAACGTGTCGGCCGACAGTCGACACACTTGTTGAGTGCAAGTGATTGCTTCACCTAACGCTCAGCTCGCTCATACTGTAGTGATTGCTTCACCTGTGAAGCAGCTCGCTCAGTATAGAGTGTGTCGACACACGTGTTGGGGGCTAGTGATTGCTTCATCGCGATTGCTTCACTCACGTGTTACCCATCTCTAGTGGAAATGTCTAATTGACCATACATTCTGACGACGGGCTAGGATGATTACGGAGCATGACGGCCCGTACATCTAGACGTAATTGATTCTGGCTCGTTTTGTACAATAAAAATTAGTATTTGTGGTTCTATACGTTGTTTAAAAGAGCTGCGAGAGAAGGCACCTCTTGGCACTGCTTTTATATGTATATGTCGTTGTATATATTTGCTGTGATGTTTTCCAGGATAAATTGGCATCCCATTATTGGGTTAGTAAAATATGAAAGGCAATACTTTTTCACTTTTATAGATCTTTACCTGACAACTTTTTCTTCCCAATTTTCATCATCTGAATGTGGATTTCGTACACCATTAGCTACGCGAACACTTTCATCCATAGACTCCTTGGCCGCAACCTCATTGTAAGATGGAATCGGAGGATGATTTGCATCATCCAAATCAATCCCTTCGTCGACTGGATGGCTGTGGCAAGACGGGCATTGTGGTGGTCTATGCACCATTAAAGTCCTGGTTGTCAATCCATTGATCCCTTCGACAGGCCGTGAATCTCGCGAGTAACTATGTTCCATTTCTATCGCGAGTTCAGAGCACACCTAGAAAACACGACAGATAAAATTACAAACATTAATAATTGTTGAATTTGCAGAGATCAAGTTGATAGGTAAGAAGCAATCCGAAAAAAAATTTGTTTTCGTCAACTATGCATAATTCAGGCCAACACCAACAATTGGAAATATCTCAAAACAAAGCTACTCCGTTTCCACAACTATGGCCACTAATGCGACAAATACTGACCCCACAACACTGCGTGTCTATCACCACTTTAGAAAACAGCTCAGCTAATATTTATTGCAGAAACTTTTGATTATAAATATATTCGTAGGAAGACGGGTCATCGGTATCTATTTCACTTGTCCTTGTAATGTCGTAATCTACTGGTTGTACCATAGAGATAAAATAGTAGAGTGGCACATGTGATACGACTGCTTTGCATCTACCCCTGCGACTTTCGCCAAACGTCTCATCCATCAACTTGACAAGAGATTTTCCAAGCGGTGATCATATGACTTATAATTGCAAATGAGATAAACGTGCAGGAGGGAAACAAAACATCAGCAATAGGCAGACAAAACATTGCATTCCCCTTACCTCATAGTTACGTCCACTGCAATACATTCCAAATGTGAAGGACCACTCCATTGTCTACTACCTCCATTTGTCATACCAATTAATGACGAGCAGTGAGGTAGTAGAAATGGAGTGGACTTGCCCATAAGATTTACATTGAAGGGGATGGTAGTAATTTTTTAGCTACTCTTTTCAAATCGGGTCAGATCCAAGTAGTTCCCCTCCAATTTGACAATGAGTGCTAGGCATTTTTAACATGCTTTGTACGCGAGAGGATTGAAGGGGCTAATGGTGGAAAGTTATACCGTCCGTGTCCAGGGGCTGGCACAAAGAAACACTAAAACGACAGCACTGGGCCTATGGCATTTGACTAGGAAAAATCCGAAAAAACGACGTGTTTTTTAGTTCTAAAATGATTCTATTCTCTGAATTCACTTCTAAAGCTTTGAAAATGTGTCGTTTTTGTACAAAAATGGCAGTGTAAACTACGCGGAAAGCAGAAAACGGAAGGGGACGGACGGAATCGGAACGACGGATCTATGTATCCGTCTTTTATGACGATTTCCGAAAAAAACGACGATTGTAATCTCCAATATCTGCAATAGCTTCTAAAGCTTCTAAGCTTGTCGTTTTTGTACAAAAATGGCTGTACAAAGCAGAAGAGGAACGTCAAAAAAACAACAATAATGTGCGAAAATGACGAGAATGGAGGAATGGAAGACATTTTTTTTTAAATTAATAAATTAATTAATTTTTACGGCTCTAAATTGCAATATATTGGTTTTTCCATAGGTATATACATATGTGTACACACATCTAAGTCTACTTACATGCAAATCCCAACCAACTATTGCTATTTGAAAAATATAAGCATATTCAACAAAAAATATATAATTTTTTTTAAAGATATCAGATTCGAGTTTAGTCATTTGGTCATTTAGTCGGTGGAATTGTATTTCAGCTTTCGAGGAACGGTTGTATAATATATCAGTCACGTGGGGTTAGAGAACAAATTGTTCGATCCTTCTCCAGCCACCAAAAGATAGAAGCCGAAGATTATGGGGTTAATCCGCCAAGAAGCGTTTCGAAACGATGAGTCTATGAAGACATTGAGGACGACTTCATTAAGAAATTCTTGACGCTGGCATTGCAAATTCCAGAGCAAATTCATGGAAATATTTCGCTTTTTTCAGAATACACCCGAAACGCACGCTTGTGGTCTATTACTGTGGGTTGAATAGGGAGTGATGAACAAAATTTGTGGGCAACGGAACGAGCGTACCGTTTCAGAGCATTTATAAATTTTTAACTATGGTAATTATTCTGCATCGATAAAACCATGAAAAGTGTTAACAATTGATCATTTTAATGTTAGAAAGTGAATTCTAGAAATACTGATGAGTGTTTTATTTTGGTGGTGAAAGAGGAATGTACGTCATTGCCTGGAGATTATTTTATCACATTTTACTTTTTTCAAAAAAATGAATAGTAAATATCGCTGGTCGGGAGTCGATTTTATTCAACATTGAAAAAAAGGAACATCTTCATTTCTACCTTTGCAAAATTATGACTCGTAAGAATTTGACTGCTCTATCTTCCAATAAGAGTGTGCTGTGATTTTCAGGACAGGTAAAGAGCCATATTAACTTAATCGAATTTTCGATCGAAATGTATTGCCCCTTTCTGAAATTCAATATTTATGCATGACGCGTGCTACTCTTCGACTCATTTCTTACAAAATTTATATATTAGGGATTGCTTTGTTTTTTGCATCTTCCCGAAAACTTGAGCCAGAGACGAAAAAAATATGATAAAACCTTGCAGCTCACCCCGTTGTTATTATTCGTAAGATTTATTGATTTAGACAAAGTTATCAGATATTAAAGCCCTGAAAGATCTTCGACTTGATATACATAGATTTATTCCATTCGAATTGCAGATATTTGCAGATTCAGATATTTGAAATTAAGTTATTCATTCAAATCCAAAAAAATTCAAAGAAGACAATGAAAATAAAGTCTCCGTAAAAATTAGCTGATATACTCTGAAGCTATTGCGAGAGAAAATGTTCCAAAATGAAGGCCAAGTGCACCGGTTTCTAGATTGTGTGGCCCGTGGTTCAAACCCAGTTATGATCACACATCGGTCTTCGAATGAACCTTGTTCTGAATAGGTACCTGAATGAAATCAGGGATAAAGTGAGTCGTGGAATCTACCACTCTACACTCGCATGAATTGATTGTAATATTTATATATTTATTTATTTCAGGCCAAACAAGGTGTTAGATTTAAAAACTAAAATATATTTTTGAATGAAACGATATAAGCGAAATATACTTAATGAAAAGTATAGATGTTTGTGTACAGTGAATGCAAATAATTAGTTTAAAAAAATTTAAAAATACATAATTTATAAAAATATGTGTTCGATTCTTTTGGCAGAAAATTCACCAAGTAAAACTACAGTCTTATGCATAAGTATAGAGTCATTTAAGAGTTATGAGAATCGATGAGCTGGAGGACTCTCTATCTCATATGTTATTTTATTACAAAACTGGATATTTATTATCTTTATTTTCCAAACATTAGTAAAAAAATAAAGGCTTTTAAAAATGTTCAATATCGAAAAGTATAGAAACGTTAATAATAGAACAACTAGTTTCTTGTTTTCACCTCTTATGTGTTGCATTCGTACCGTTATTTTGATAAAAGTGTACTTGAACATGATTCGACATGATGAATTGAAAACTCGTGATATCAGCTCATAGTGAACTTTAGTTCATAGTATTTGAATTTAAAAATGTTTAATTGTTTAAAAAAAAAAACGAAAAAAATCTATTAACACCGATATTTCCTGGCAAGTAGAGGCTCATAATTCTGATTTATGGTTGAAACTTTCAAAAGAATACTTGCCTCAAACAGAAATTGCTTCAACACTTGGTATTTATTCACTGTGTGTGTGGCGTACAATGCAAAAATATTAGGACACAGGATCTATGAAACCAAAACCATTATCGGGACGTCCACCTATAGCCGAAAAAAGAATTAGTCAGTCGACATCAGCATTATTTAAAAAAAAAACAGATTTTCTTCAAGCCAAGAAAAAAGGAATTTTAAAGGCAAATTTCAAATACTCATATGCGGAAGTTGTTGTGCGAGGTGGGTCTTTCAGCAGTCAAAAAAACCACTCATATCCCGAAGATGTACATAGTTTATTCACATCGCTACAAAATCACTTGCTTTTGAGACGAATAATGCTTTTGGCTATAACCAAGTTCATAATCAAATGATTTCTAATACGAATTAAAAGCAGGTGTGAAAGGTGCTTTTTGGCAAAAGTATGTACAAAAAGTATGTAAATGTTCGTGGCCGTGCAATCATAGCGCTGATTGAAATTTTGAAAATTCAGCTCTACATTTACGCTGGGTGACATAGCATGTTCCTCCCGAAAATTATTTTTAACGTTCTGAATAAAGTTAAAAATTTTTATGCATTTTCGCTTTCACCTTTGCTGAAAGTAATGCATGTTCTTTGTCCCATTCAATTTTATTTCCATATTTCAACTGACAAGCTATCAAAATCAGATCAGAACAGCAACTGTCAAACAAAAGAACCTCAGTGCGATTGTAAACATATTTTCATGCTTTCGAAAGTACATAGATACCATAATCACATAATTATGAGCGCGATCTTAACAAAGTCCTAAACACCTAATCGACAGAATAAGAAAGTGAGAACCAGAAATACAGACCCGGACAGAGGGCTTAAAAGTCATGGTAGCTGGCGAAATGTGCAGTCGCGGAAAAAGCTAACTTCATTTTGTTGAGCAAGGAGAGCATTCTAATGGAGAAATTTACCGTGAAAGTATCCTCATTGTTTTCGCACAATAGGTCTGTTCCCGTACTTGAATCTATTATAATATATTAAAATAGATTCGCAGCAAGTCGTTTTCGTACTTTTGCTGCAAGCCAAATGCAAGCCAAATTTTGCAGCAAAAAGAAGCCAGCTGCCAAATTCTGTTACTGCTGCAGTTTGCTGAAGTACGGGAACAGACCTAATGCCTTAATAATCACCATCAATTTATGGACAGAAAGCAAGTAACTTTTGATGCAAGATGGAGCTTTTCTAATGCATGAACTGATTGGCCTGGTAATTCTTCTGATTAAAACCCAGTTGAAAATGTGTGGTCCAGATTGAAGGAGAGTGTCTTTAGAGATCCAAAACCAAAAAATAGGCAGCAGCTGATTCGACGTATACCAGTTGAGTCGGACTCAATTTCGGTAAAGCATATCTAAGAGATTTATGTGAAATGTTTCTGACAGCGGATTTTAGACTGTATATAAAATGAAGTAGGACATACATTATACCAGTCATATATTATGTTACCTAAAAAATGATCTTAAAAAATATTGTAAAAAGTCAGTTAGATTTTGTCCGTTATAAGGAAAGTAGCTTTAAGTTTAAAAATATTAAAAATTAGATGTGTTAATTAGAATTTGTGCAATAAAAAAGATTACTGATTATAGCACATTAACGTATTATGACTTTTAGGATCAAACCTTAAACTTCTACTCGACTCCGTCTGCCCTAGATAAAGGTGCGAAAAAATGCATTTTTAAGCACTATGCGTATTTTACCCAAAAGCTGCCGATTATGTGCATGACTTAACCCATCTAATCTGGTCCACAAAACGCACAAAAGGTCTCCCCCTATGCATCGTTGAATCCAGAATATTTTCATGAAGCCAGCATATAACCGAACAAAAAATGTGTCTCATGTTGTACACTCACATACATGCGCATGTGAAATTTCACATCCCGATTTTCAGCTGCATAATAGTAGAGTAATTTTTGCAAGAGTACCACCTCAGCGTGTAATATAAAAGACTCGATGAAAATAATGCATACTACTTGTTGCATGAGCTTTAAACCGAGTTTTTAGTTACTCTGAATGACACACCTGTAGGATTAGGTAGCACATATACCCATATATATGTATACATATATTTCATCTATATTCTGCATAGTAATGTGAGTGTATCCTGATAGTTATCATCAAGCAAAGAGCTCTGCTGTGATAGCTTCGGATATATTCTTTGAGCATATTAGACAATCAGCTTTCAACGCTGCTAAGAACTTAGTAGTTCCAGACTTTTTCAGTTGAATTCCAGCACAGTTATCGCTCTATTACTGTTTAAGCATTCGACTATACTTTTTATATCACTAACCCTCACATCCGTACATTCTTAAAGCTCATGCTTTGAAAAATAATACTTTGCTTAGCCAACCTCTTGATAAACTCAACAGGTCCTTTTTCATAGTTCCTCCCATTCCATTCGATTATAGTGAGTCTTGCTCCAGAAACCCATCGTTCCCCTTATCGCAAGGAGCCACTAATTGGTTTACGGAAATCAACGCTCTCCTCTTGTCGTGGCTGATGCGCAAAACATATCTTTGACTCATTCAATGAGATGGATATCAAGTCCTGGAAACGGAGATGCAGAAACCGCGCAGAATGTGCCAGACAACCCCATACACCAAATTGCTAGGGAAGTGATAGAAACAGGAATCGGAAACCATCTTAGTACGTGAAAGGATCTCGTAGTTGGTGGGTGTGCTGTTTTGTGGCAGTTCCAGTACTAGGGTGAGCAAAGGTAAGTTGGTGTACTTACTTACCGAACTAGAAGTAACTAAGTCCTGCTTCAAAGTAATAGAAAATTGAATTAACTAAAATTAAAGCCGTTTCCAATAAATTAATATGACGTGAACGGCTACCGTTTTCGGAATATATGTGCTTGTTAGTTGAATTGTGTTTAACGAAAAATTTGAAATGAATATATAGCGCAGAATCTTTTGATATAGATAATTTAATTGGTGGTAGAGATGAGTTTCTGCTGCAAATTCAAATGGGATATTACTAACGCTATCATGCATCTGACGCAAACGAGCTTCTCAGCTTTGTCCATTGGAATCGTTTAGCGAAAATTGACCACATAGGTAGTTAGTTGAATTCCTTTTGGCTATTCGCTTCACTCTGGGGTGTTGTAAATTTTCCTGTACAGATTACTCTGAGCTGTTTAGCAATGTATCTTAAAATGAAAATGAAGCCGTTAAAGTGGTTTTCTTATAATTTTATAACCATGCAA
Source organism: Nemotelus pantherinus (assembly GCA_963978885.1). Classification (NCBI taxonomy): domain Eukaryota; kingdom Metazoa; phylum Arthropoda; class Insecta; order Diptera; family Stratiomyidae; genus Nemotelus; species Nemotelus pantherinus. The sequence continues at coordinate 238,659,213 of OZ022263.1, forward strand.
TTAAACTTTCCTTGTTAAACTCGAGTGGTTAATTTTTTTTAAAGTCAAATTGACTCAAGTAAGTATTAGTGTGTTTCTTATTTTGTTAGGTTTTTTTTATTTTGAGTTTAGAAGAAACTTAAAAGGCACGACATCATACTAAGCCTGCATTTTGCGAACACATATACTATTTCGTCTAAAAGTAAAGGAACTCCTTTTTTGTTTTCTCTTTGTTTCTTAATCCAAAATGGACCTACGAACTTAGCAGTGAAGAAAAGAGTTACTTTTGTGATTGGGTACAGTTTTATTTCCGTGAAGTCTTGCTTACATATTAGTTTAACGTTTGATTTACGTAATCGTTGGTTTTGGTTGAACTTGCCTTAGAAAAGCAAAATGTAGTGACGGATCGAATTTATTGAAAAAAACTTCCAACGAAAAATATATGAACAGAATTCTCACGGTAGTTTTTCGTATACACCAGAATATTACTATGCAAACACAAAACTAGATAAATACAAAGGAGTTAAGCAAAGCCTTTATGTGCATCAGTCTATGTGATTCCACAGCTCATTACTCCATTTTTTCTTAGAAAAATCTCGATATACCAATATAAGTAAATCTAACCACATCTCCTGAGTGCAGGTATACTTAAATCTGTGCGCGTTTGCCCACCTCTACTACATGTGTAGCAGATTTGGCTTAAACCAAAATGATTGGTGACTTGTTTGCTCATCACAATGTTAAATTTTTCGCCCGGTAATTATAGACAAAAAATGCCGTTCTGCCAAATAAATCCAAGTGAAGGCTTGTCAACGGAATTATTTTTATCATGGATTACAACACAAGGTGAAAAGTCCGTTACGAAACTGAATGCGCAAAAAAGTTACTAAAGATTAAAGATCTCGAAAACCAATTTTTCGAAAATATCTCGTTAACTATTGCTTTTACGTAAATTGTTTTACGCATCCGAATTGTTCAGTCCTCAAATCTACACAAAAATTTAATCTACAAAATTAATTGTGTGTGGGACTTATAGTTTTCGAGGGCTGAATTGGCGACTTGCTCGCCATAACCGTTAGACATTTTTGCCAATAGATGTCTGACTGGCAAATAAAGTTAATTTGTGTTTTTGTGTCTTTGGGATGTTTTTTTTTGTTCGTCTATGTGTTTTTACTCAGTATCTTTTTACTTATGTTTTCCTCCAATTTTTTCATCCTACTACCGCCGATTCGCAGTCTGGGGATGAAATTCCCCAGCTGGGAACCATCAAGTCGAGTTTTACCCATTGTGTTTCTCACCTCACAATAAACTTAATTCCTTTAAAAAAGATTCACTTGGATTTATTCGGCAGAGAAAATCTTAAATGACTGGACGATTTGATTTGTCAACCATCTCCTAACAGTTTTAAAAATGAGCTTTCTCCATTCGCCTACTTTAAGTTATATTCAGTTAGGTCAAACAAAAGTTGCTACATTATCAAAAATAACATAGCCGAAAGAAACGTTAACAAAAAGAAGAAATACCGTGCAATCACTTAACGAAACTGTTTACACAAGGAGAAGAAGAAACAGCCATAAGAGTTCCAAATGTTTTTCCGCTCATTTTCAAGAAGGTTCGGGAAGTTGTTGGATCCTTTGATGTAAAGGCAGTTCCGACAAGTAGGACTAACCAAATAGGATCTGGCTAAGTTACGCGAGAGACGGAAAAGATAAAATAGAGAAGTGTGGAATTTAAAGGATTACTTGCCCAGAATCCAGTAAAATATACAACGGTCAAACAAGGCGGTTAGTTGGTATTAGATTAACTGAATACAAGCGAGAAGCAGCCTCAGTGAGGAAAAAAAAACAAAACTTTAGTCCGATCAGCAGTAGTGAAACACATCCTGGAGGAGGAGCACAACATAACATGGGACAACGTTGAGGTGATCAAGGAGGTCCAACAGTCACGAAAACTCGATGCATACGAGAAGCTAAATATTTGGGAAACCCCGACAAATGGACTACTAAAAAGCGAAGAGAGCAACAATGCATCAAAATTGCTCAGAATGAATTGAGCAGTCTTTTTGTGGATGGTACTATAAAATAAAAGTTAATTTGAAAAACTGCAATTAAGTACGTAATTAAATAAGATCAACTAGGATAAACTAAGTAGTATAAATAATATGCTTCAGTTACATAATATAAGGGATAGACCGATAGACACTGAAAAAGAGGGCAGACCACCCTCGAAATTTATGGGAACCGTTCAATTCTTCTAACCTTTCAGAAACTTTAAATAACGGAAAAACCTAAGTACCTGTATTACTGAACTAATAAAAGGTTATTAAAATTCCAATGGGAAAAAAGATTCCTTCATGAGGTTTTTAAGCTGTGCGATAACTGGCTGCTGCAAAAGAAAAGGGAAGGATAAACATCACAACAGAGTGTTCCATGAAGTGGTTTGCGTAAAGAAACCAATACACCTCCACCATACGATTTGTCCTAAGTAGAGCAATTACGATCTACTCGAAATATCTAGTGCATAACAAGAACTTCACTGGTGTTATATAATTAGAAAGCCAAGTTTCAGTGAGGAAGATCATGTCGCCTGGGGAAAGGGAAGAGATCCACCTAAAGCCACGCACTTTTTGGTCACATAGGAAAATTTTAGAATTTAGGTTGGAACAGGCGTTTTCTTTATTCGTTAGAAATTCGGACAAGGACTTCTGGTAAATGATTTGCTAAGTATACCAGCAGGCCAAAAACTGGTTTTCATTAATTCCTGGTTACCAGCAGTGGTGGCAATTTGAAAGAACTAATCATTCTTCCAGTCGGAAGTGAGTTTTGGGCAGTCGTGAAGGGCAGTTGCGAGTCCAAATTTTGAATGATGGAGTTCTTGACTGCTACAGTACTCGTCTCATATGCGAGACTAGGCACAAATACTTATAGTGGAGGAGTACCAGCAATTATTGTTGGGCAGAAAGTATTGTCTAGGGACAACATGCGCACCTTTCCCCGCAGATGACGAAAATAATAATCATACCAAGGCATTCAATGCTATGGGGATAATGAAATATAATCGGAATAGCCAGAAGGTCAACAATTCAAAAATTACGAATTTGCTGTCACTTAAAAAGCTTATGGGAACTTCCTGAGGAAATGGACTCCTGCGAGGAATTCTTAAAGGAGATATTTAATTGGCAAACTGTTTTAAAATAAGTTCGCATCAATGATTCAAATCCTGAGGAACCACGTGGCATCCTGAAAAAGAATATTTTAATTTTCATGTACTACTGAAAAGTTTAGACTTTCGTAATTCAAAGGGTTAATTACTCTCAGAGATATCTCAATTGGGATGATTTGCCCAAATGAAAATCAAAGCAAAAGTTTTATTTTCAAATCATTGGCTACCTGGACGCACTTAGGGAATATGAAGTATATGAGCAAATAAAGCTTCGTAATGACTTCGGTTTCACGTGAAATTTTCATGCAACATTTTATTTATAGATCCCTCTTTTTAGCGAAAAAAGTGACTTTTGATGTAATAAGTGATCGAATTTGAAAATTGAATTTACCAATGTCAAAAAAAAAATCGATCGATAATGGAAATACTAGATTTTTTGTCGGTTAGTAATCACCAGTCTCCGCTTTAATTCATTGTTTAAATTTTTGTTCCAAATAATATTCACGCTGAAGCATGATCGAAAATTCTCTACGGAATTTTGAAATTCTCTAGCTGATAGTGCGGCTCAACTGAATGGTGAACAAAAAATTAACTTGGTTGTTTGTCAGCATGGAATTTTAGCTGAAACAGCAATTTTCGCATGGACAAATTTATAGGTTTCTTCCCCAATATGAAAATCCATACGTTATTTTAACGTTTTCCAAAAGACTTGTAATATCTTCAAATGAGTAAACATGAAAACTTAAACAACAACATTGATTATTATCGAATCAATGGTATTTTCCGCACAAAGATCGTTATAACAGAATGTGACGTCAGACCAAGTCGAGCTTGCCCGAATCCGGTTATCTTCGACTTGGCATTGCTCTATTGTATAACAGTTGACGATTCACGGCCTGAGTTGACTTTTCGTTGCTCTGATGGTATTTTTAGGTTGTGTCTAGGCAAAGCTGACGAATTGAGACACATCATCTTGTCTTATCTTTGTCTACTAATTAGTTATTTACTTATTTATTTATTTGCCAAAACAAGGCATCATACAATATACATAACACAAGGAATAAAATAAAATATAAAAGTATTTTATATTAAAATATTTATTAAAATATTTTATATTAAAATATTAAAATATATAAAAATATAAATTAAAATATTTTATATTAAAATATAAAAGTTGATATTTATTTGTATTCAGGCGAATTAAGGTGGGAAATAAATAGGTTAAGAAGTTAATAGGGCCTTTGTCAAGTTATTTTTGAAGATAGATTTGGTGATGCCTGAAGAATAGTGGTGACTTACACTGTTGAATGTTCTACAGCACCTATTGATGGATTCATTATAACCAGAGACTGTAAGGTGCTGGTGTTCCTTAAGGAGGGTTGTATGCCTAGCGCGTCTTATTTGATTGTTAAATGTAATTTTGTTAGAAAAATGTGCTGTACTAATTGTTCCATTAATAATGTCAAAGGCTAGGCGTCCGCTAATTAAGGTTCTTCTTGATGAAAGAGTCATTAGGTTTAAAGGACCAAGTCTGTATTAGCTGAAGCCGCATGGATTATAGAGGTACCTCAACGCGACAAGTGAAAATTATTTCTAAACCGATTCGAGCCTGTCGCTGTGTAGTTAAAAATCTGGGCTCCAGACTATGCAGGCGTATTCCAGTAGAGGCCGCACTAGTGATGTATATAGAGACTTAGTCACCCAAATGTTTTTAAACTCTTTTGGTTTCTAGGGCTACACCTGTCTATGATATGTTCTACCCCATAGATATAGAGAGGAATGGATACGAAATGGGCCGAGAGAAATGAAGCAATTTTCGACCTCTGGTGTAGTTGTGTGAGCGAGAGGTCGCAATGTGTTTGTATGACGAGGGCGGCGTGAAATATTGTAAAATTAAAGGGCAACTTTTTTGGTGCAAATAAAAATTTGTTAATATTGATGTAATATAATTCACGTCAATAGCGAATCAATGAGTTTCGATTTGCATTAAAACTGTGCGTAGTATTTTAATTAGTTGTGCGGCAGCTGAACAGGTTTTTTTTATGAAAATGATTAGCTCTGAGCAGAGCTGAAGTCTGTTCGCGTACTTTCAGTCACAAAATTTTTGTGAATCATGTGGTGGGGGATATTCAGGAAAAGTACGAAAACGCACTGATTGCATTTCCGGAAAAGATTCAGTTGTCGGTTTTTGTGAGAACAATAGTAATTATAAAGTCATTCTAAGTGGTGATAAATTATCGCCACAAAAATATTCGATCTTCAAAACAACATTACGCAAAAATATGTTTCTTGCTGCGCACATTTGGAAATTTTTACTCGCGACACGCGTTTCACATTTTTCACTGTTTTTCAATAGCTCAGACTCTACTGAAATTTACTGAAAGAGGCGAAATTTTCAGCATTGAGTAAAACGAAGTACATCATTGCAATTAATTGTAGCACGCGAACACACCTTATTGTTGCCGTGTTGCCACATAACGCAGATCACTAAGCATAATTCCGTGAAAAAAAAACTTCACTTGGATTTATTTGGTAGAGAAATTCTAAATTCAATTTCAGCGGCACTGAGTCACTTTATTAGGCTCAAAAACTATTCAAATAAAACAATCTGAAATAAATGTTTTAATCTAACGAGTATTAAAAAAGTTTCAAATTATATATACACTCAAGACATTTACGCGCAAATAATGTTAGAAAATTCTCGGCATCCACAAAAAACAAACAATTTATAGAGGTTATTGATTTGTGATCTGGTTCCCTTCTAGTCTATAAATCAGCATAGACAACGCATATCGTCTCTAAAGCTAAAGCCGATAATATTTTATTGTATTATTTAAAATGGTACTATTTTGTAATTTTGAAGGTACATTTTTATCCCTTCAAATGCGCTCAAGCTGTATAGCCTTTGTCTGAAAAAATCACTTCACATATCGCGGCGTCTATTTCGACACAAGTTTTACTTGCAATATTTGCTGTGGTAAATTCAAATATTGTTTACTTACCGGAAAAAAGAAATCGCCCTCGCACTGCGTTTATAATCACTATCACAATTCACAACACTACACTTCATTTTGCTCAATACGAATATTAACGCTTCGACTCGCCGTAAATTTTGCTTTCAAAATGTGCGAATACAAATTCTTCGCACATTTCTTGTACGAAATGATCCTTAAGCACATGTTTTTAATTACCTTTTTGCCCGACAAATCGTCCCAACGTCATATACAAAATTCTTCGCACTTTTCTTGTAACAAAAGGATATATTTCTTTCAGGTAAAACATATTTTTTCAAAATTCATGATCCCTTTGTTTTACATTATGTTCCCACCCTACAAATTTGTAACTACATCGCATGTAAAATCTTGGCTTTTTTCAACCAAGGGGACGTATTTATTTCAGGTTAAATAGGTTATTTCCCGAAATTAGCGATCCTTTTGTTTTAAATTATCTTCCCACTCTACAAATCGTCCCTCCATTGTATGTAAAATAACCGTACTTTTTTGTAGCAAACGGACATATTTATCACAGGTAAAATAGGTTTTTCAAAATTAATAAATTACGTTTCCACCCTAGAGATCGTCTTTACAAAGCCCAGGAAAAAGAAAGTAAATTGGTATGCTTCATACGAGAGAGTGGCAAGAGTGGTATACATGTTTTTTTATATGAACGAGCTCATAGATTTTATTGCCATAAATACAAATTTGATTGCCATAAATTTGATGCCATAAATGTTCGATCGGGTTTAAGTTCGGTAATAGCATTTGGACAGTAACAGATAGCCCAAAGACTACATTGCTCCGGGTACATGCGAAAATTGTATAAAATGCCTTATTTTTCAGCACTTTGTTTAATATTTCTTTTAAGAATACCCAGGCAACACGTTTGATCCATCCTACCATTCGCAAAATCTATACATAGCATAATGTTTCCTCCGCTGTATTTTACAGTGGAAGTAGTATGTTCCCTCCTAAACTCTGTATTAAACATTCGCCGAACATATTGCCGCTTATTAGATTCAAAAACATTAATTTTTACTTCAGCAACAAAAATTATGGACTTCCAGAATTATTTTGGCTTTTTTGCGCACTCTTAAGCGAAACGTTATTTAACAAATCAATTTTTTTTAACTATTATAAGGTTAGCTTCCGCCATTCTGCCCTTTAAATTCGCTTTCTTTTTTGAATTTCGAATAATTTGAGTAGAGACTTTCTTTTCAACTCGTTTGTCCACCTTAATTTGTAAAACTGGGGCACTTAATTTAGGGATTTTCATAATTTTTCTGATAATCCACTTTTTTCACACTCAGATAAGATTTTAGGCCTTTCTGAACGATGCTTTGTTTCAAAAAATTTGGTTGATTTATTTATTGTTATTACATTTCTCACTGTATGTCTTTTATAATTAATTTTATACCTATGACGCAAATAATGCAACAACAATAATATTATTTCTTGATTAGCCACCTTATTCAACGTATTTTCTATTAACATAAAAAAGTAAACTATAGTGTAAGAAATACCATTTAGAAAATTTAATTTGCAGAGAAACAGCCATCAAATCTAAAATTCCCTTAAATTCCCTAAAATAGATATATTTGAAATCAAACTGAAATAAAATTTTCGCGACCAAAACACTTGCTAATTTAATTTCAATCAACCGGTTTGCCTACCAACGTAACATAAAACATCTACATGCGTATAGATCATTTAGCATCATAATCTGCACGCAGCATTCGTAAATAGTAGCCCAAGTCAATTACGAAGTTTACTTGTGCTACTTTAAATCGTTCATTCACACCGGTTTTCATCGTTCGAACAATTTTCTTCACCTAAATGACGTCAATTCATATAATTGATCAAACTTAATGCCCCTACACGCTATCAAGCTTTCCCCGCCTATGAACAAAAGCAATCAATAAAAATGGCGATCGGGCGGTTTGACACATGTTTTATTTTCGTGTTTTCATCAATTAAAAGTATAAATGTTTAGATTGATCAATAAACAGTGTGAAAGTAAAAAGTGTTTTGCACCAATTACTCATAGGATTTCGCCCTAGAATGTGTGATGTAAGTACAAATTCAATTTGAATCAATGTACCTCTTTTTACCGGATTTAGGATAGAAAGCTTTCGAATTGTGGAAAGAAATGGTTGTTATATGTATGCAAGCAACATTTTCGACCTCCCCTTACAAAATAACATCAAATTTCATTCAGAAAATTTGATTAATTTTGAATTTTGTGCCCCATGTGACACATATTTTATTTTCCCTGCTATTCCAACTAACCCGAAAATCGACCATGTTCACAACAATAGAAATGTATGGAAATGTTTGTTTACATAGAGAGTCAACAGCGCAGAAGGGTATAGTGTGCGGCATTGAGGGGAAAGCTTTTTTGGAGAGAGTAAGTTGCATATGTAGTAAAAATGCTTCATTCACGTACGGGTTCATGGATTATCATTTCGTGTCCATTCTTTATATGTCTATGTTCTACCCTAAAAAGTTCATTATTATTGAGATAGTATGAGTTGGCTATGACTTTATTTTTTCGGGAGAAACTTATCACTCGACAAATGTAACGTTGAGATTTAGTTTATTCAAGTGGCACCACTGTTTGAGAGATAAAAATTTTGATTCAAGCAAATCAATGTCGCACTGCGTTTTGATAGTGTGGTACAATTTCAAGTCATCTGCGTAGAAGAGGTGTGGGGTATCAAATGAAATTCTAGACAGGTCCGAAATGAAAATATTAAACAGAAGAGGGCCCAAATGACTGCCTTGCGACACCCATTGACAGCGCAAAAACTGTTTTTGAAAATTTTCCTTCGAATTTGACAATCTGAATTCTGTCACAAAAATCAGATTTAAGCCAGCTGAGTAGGCAACCAGATATATCGAAATCAAGTAATTTGTGTGTCAAAATTTGATGATCCACTCTGTCGAAGGCCTTGCTGAAATCAGTATAGATCGCGTCAACCTGGTTTTCCTTTTCCATCTCACAGAGGACGCCTGAAACCAGGATCATGAGATTCGTGGTATTTGACCTGCCTTTTCGAAACCCATGCTGTTGTTTGTTGAGAAGAGGGTTAATTATGGAAGTCAGTTGATCGCAGACGAGCTTCTCGAAGAGTTTGGGGATTACTAAGAGAATAGCGATGCCTCGATAGTTGTCAATAGATCGTTTATCGCCACTTTTGAAAATAGGCGCAAGATGGGAAAATTGCTAAAAGGATGGAAAGACGCCTAGTGACAGCGACTTGTTAAAAATGATATACAGAGGGGGTATCAATTGATTAATACACTGTATCATAAAGCAAGGAAGTATTTGGTCAGGTCCAGGTCCTTTGTTGATGTTTAGCTCTTGAATAGCATTGGCAATTGCCTCTTTTGTTAGATTGAGTGGTGTTGATACAGTTTAGTCAGACCAGATTGTTGAATTTATTGTAGGGATCGAAGGAGGACAGAACGAATCTTAAAAGTGATCTGCAAATAAAGTATAGATATCCTGTGGAAGAGAAGATATAGAGTTCCCTCTGAGCATAGAAGCGGTGTACCACTCATTTTTCATTTCATATTAACGAATTCAAAAAACTTTCTCGGGTCATTGACAATTTTATTCCCCATTAAAGTCACGTAAAGCTCATATGCTTCCCGAGACTTAATTGAGAATCCTTTGGATAAAAGATCCCTACGCTGATATTGCGATCATTTTTAATTGCTTTGTAGAGTTTGTTTCGTCGGTTCCTTAATTGTCTCAAATTATTGTCGAACCATGGCTCAGAACGTTTATTGCGTTTTTTTTATCTTTGGTGCATACGTGTTAATGGCTTGAAAGGTTTTTTCGTATGAAAAAGAAACAAGTCCATCCAAATCTAACGCTGAAATGGACCTTGACCACTCTATGGTATCCAGATAATTTTTAATGCTAACGAAGTCAGCATTATGAAAACCAAATACAATTTCATTATTGTATGATTGGTTAAAATCAATGTTGATAGTGAAAAGTTCAACGGTAATAGCGGAGTGATGAAGAATGTTAGGGAAAAGATTCTCTGTATCAATAGATTCACTAACCACCACCTTGTCATAAAAATTGGTAAATATTAAACCTAACCACTTACCATTCTGGTTAGAAGTCGATATGATCTGCTGTAAATCATGGCCATACAACGAACTGATTAGGTTGAAATCAATGGCGTCAGGAAGGTTGATCGGGAGGAGTTGGTTATCATTTTCATCGATAGTCAATCTCTTGTTTGGACGGTTAAAGTCCCGGAATATGATTATTTTGTTTTCCTCATTCATAGAAGCAATAATGGAGGTTATGGTGTCATTTATATTATTGTAAGGAAGTTCGTTAGAGTGGGGTGGCACATAAAAAATTTATGTTCAAATAACTTGCACTGATTGGTTAAAATAGGTTCGCTAGAAAAGAAGTTATGTGTAGCGATAAGAAAACGAGAAGCCAAACACAATTCAAACAGGCCACCATTTCTTAACGCATACTTCCTGCATGCTCAATGTCTGAGCTAATTTGAGAAATTTCGTTCCTTGGAAATAAAATTAATAACGATTTTAGACAGGCTATTTTGCCTTCCTATAATTGTTATAATGGCTCAACTACTCTGCTGACATCACACTTATTTATACGAAGATAGAGACAAAATCGAAGACATAGCATAAGAACTAATAAATAGCACTGAAAGTACGTGATTGATTGATGAGAAGAGATTGGCAGGGAGTGAAGAATTTACCATCAGCTGGCACCTAAGAAGAACCAAAACCAAAATAAGTTCACTTTATCATATGCAAAAGTGAGAAGAGCATGCTCTCAAACGACAGGTGAGAATTTATATATCCGACTTAGTTGAAAGGTGAGAGTGCGTTGGCGTGCGTCTAATCCCATCAAGAAACAGTAAGCGCAGCGAACATTCGTTAGCGACAAACGAAATTCTCTGTAGTGGATTGCATAAAAGTGTCGGAGATATTCCTTTTACTCGCCAAATGATATCGAAAGTAGTATTCCGCGTTATCACTTACCATTTTTATACTCAGAATAGGTTTTCAGAAAATCAATATTGCATAATTTGCAATTCGTTAAAATATTTTCTTTGGCAAAGCACATGTATATTGCCTAGTGGGAATGAGAAACGTATCTAATCGTACAAAGGGGGCATGTCTCATCTTGGCAGGGTACTTTCTGTCTTTTTTCAACTTGGACTTGGATATTGCTATCTACTTCTCGCAATCAGTGGGGAAATATCGCAAATTGTATCGCAAATAACGTACTTTCCGAGCTATATATAGTATTTAAGCTATGTCGAAGACATGAATTCGGAAAGGCACTCAGTAAATACAATTAAAGAATGGAATGGAAAATTGATCATATGTTGTTAGTACTAAGTGCATGTTTCATCCTAAAGCTCTTATTTATTTTCAGTGATTCCTCTCCTGTGAAAAAAAATCTGGGAGGGACTTGATCAGAGACATTGCGTTGTGTTCCAAGGCAGGTATTTTCAACGAGGACCAATTGACTATGTGTGATGGAAAGGATAAGAATTATTATGAATACAAAAGAAGAAATTAAACAACAATCTACTTAATACTACCCACGATGAAGTGACAATTCAAATGATTCTGCAGCCAACAGTCAGAGGTAAGTGATTCGAAATTCGGTGTTATATCAACATTTGCAACAAACAAACAAACATGTTTTTATTGAGTTGTTTACCGGCAGGTGCATGTGCCAGTTCTTTAAAAATTAATACCAAACAAACATCTGAACATTTTAATTTAAAGAACGATTTTTTCCCTTTAGAGCCTATATATACTTCAATCGCTTGGCAGACATAAATATTTCGAGGATAATCTGCCCTCTTTCTCATTGTCTACCAACCTTATTTCAAAAGTTTGAAAATATAATGATATTTGTTTCAGATTTGTATTTAGTTATCACATCTTAGCTTTAATTAGTTCTCTTATCCGAGCTCGGTGTGCTCGAGCTGTAACTTCGCGTTGGTTTCTAATGAGATTTTAATTACACCCATTAGAAAATATTCATGAGATTTGTATGTTCTTCTATTGTTGACTACACAGCAGCTTTACAGCTTTAAATTGAAGGCGAATATGAATACTCATTCCTTCCATCATTCAAATGAAGAAAGAATTATTTAAGGAAAGTAAAAACAGTGTCAACGACAACATAAGGAGAGAAATAGATTTTAGAATCCTTTTGAAAGATATATGCTTTTGTGAGAGTAAGTACTCTCCTAAGTGACAATGAACAACAACGAAACGAATCAACTCTATTGTTTCTTGTGCATTTGAAAATGTAATGCAAGCAAGGCAAGGAATTCGAGGGTAATTTAAAAACATTAACAAGGAAAAATGAATACATCACTTAAAGATCTCATAAACTCAAAATACTGGCACTTTATGTACAATTTGTTTACCCAAATCATAATTATTCGATAGTTTTTCTCTAAATTTAGTATTTGCTCATCAAATTCAAATTTTTTGTGCATCATTCCGTCAATAAACAATTCAACTTTTATAAGCCGTTAACCTGATTTTGATAACTGAATTACGTGCAAACATCGTACGACTATTTTTCAACGGCAGTTTATACTTTATTTTTGAATAGGTGCAGTGAGTTAAGTACCTCATTTTAATTAACCAAAAATAGCCAGTGTGAATGTGTAAATACAGTACATTGAAATGAAATTTGTTTAGACTGAAGGACACATAATAAAGTAGACTATAATTTTTGAGGTTGTTGGTAAGTATTTTCAGTTACTGTTAAAAGAAACGAGTGGTTAATGAGAAAATTAAGTTGTTTTCGCAAGACTGAATGGTAAAGCTCAAGTGGAGAGAGCATTAACTAAGTTACAGTGCTATAATCCACATATCGCAACATAATAATATAAGATTCAGATGCTATTAAGGGCTACATTTCACCGTCTCAGCATTCAAGGACTTTTTTTCACAGCGAGCTGTTAAGCTGTTAATAAGCATATTGTGGTTTGCGACTGGTTATGACACCTACGAAACGAAATGGTACAGCAACTGTACCGACTGTACGATGATGTACGGTGTATGAGGTCACATTCAACTGCTGTATCGCAGGGTCGTATGCTCTCGACCAAAAACTTGCGATCGCACGCGATAAATTGTATGCTCGTCGTACTCTTTTTTCCTCCTTAGATCCGTCGCACAGATTCCATTATTTTTCTAAATCTGATGAGGCAAGACCATCGATCTCGGCGAGGCGCTTCCAATTGAAACCTGTGTTGAATACTGGGCATATGTAGCTCACCAATGGGTCATCCGATCCAGCTGAAATTTCCAGGATGGATTGATGTCTCCAGGTTCCTTAAAAACGAAAATATATTCATCTTTAACCTTTTAGTAGTTATTGGCATTTTAGAGATTTTTTAAGTTCGCTTATATATCTTTTCGGAAATGGCATTCGAAAGAAACAAGTATACGAAATGAGACTTGAATATGCTCAAGCCTTCTGAAAATTATTCATTTTTCAGGAGAGTATTCATACATACATTTAATGCTATCACCACCCTGTAATTTCAACCCTTCACGAAATTGACTATTTTTTGAGTACCCAAAGCCTGTGTTCGCGAGAACTACGACCGGACTCAGATCAAATAAATTCAAAAGGAAGATTGGTTTCAAAATAGTGCAGTTCTAACGGACTTTTGCTTCCAGTGACTGGACAACTTGTTCATTTGTTTGCCGATAACCCTCTTGGAGATTTTCTATCTATTCACCCTTCGAAACAAGTTGGTTGTGATAATAACCACGTGGCGTAGTATAACATGTTTGTAAAACTTACATATTTCACTAGATATTCTTCGAAAGTGAATTTTACTAGCAGTACATCTTCTTACTTCTTTTTTGATTTTAATCAGCTTAAGTTTACATAGTTGAGTAGAACATTTTAAACAAAATCTCTCTCGTATACTTATTTTTTATAGAATATCGTGGATAGCGAAATGCAAGCAGAAAAGTTTGATGGTGACCTTGAACATTCCATTCCATCTTCGAAAAACCCGTTTCAGCAGCAAGTAACTCCAAATACCAACGCAAATATACAATCCATAGCACAGCAAACATTCTCAGTACAACAATCGCGGGACCAAAATCATGCCACGTCCTTTAAACGGGAAATGCCCACATCACCACGCCAAGCTTCTCAATGCCCTCCAAATACAGCCGGCATGACTGGTGACAACGACCCCAAGCTTGGTGGCTCTTGGGCCGAAAAGAAAGCATGGATGATCAAATGGAGAGGGTCGCGGCGTCTTGTTCTAGTAATTGTTGCAATTGCTCTATTGCTCGATAATATGCTGCTAACCACTGTTGGTAAGTATATTTTTAGGAATTAATGAGATGAAGATATTTTATAAGTTCTACAGTAATATGAGACTTATCTCACCAAAGTTATATAAAATAGTAACCAATGATGTATAGCCTAGATTCAAAGATACTATAGTACCCATATCAAAAAACAATCACTTAAGACAACTGAAGCATATATTTTACAGAACGAATTTCAGAACGAATCGTGGAATATCGTGAAATATTGTTACTAAAATACCAAAGCAATATTTTGTGTGGTTCGCATCAGTAATTTATAAGAAAACTAATTCTAATGATAGCAATAATTTCTCTAGACTAAGAGCTGAATGCAAACGAATAATCAAATTAGACTTCAAAATTTGTTTTTACCAATTAGAATCCCACCAATTCTCCCCAGACTATTGGAATTTATTTAAGTGTCCCCCGATATTTTCTAATGTCCTCCATCACTTTTTCCCAGGCTCCTAGAATTTTTTCTACACCGCCTGAATTTTTCCTAAACCCCCCAATGCATTTCATCAAATGTTTGGGTTGTTAGGGCTGCAGTGTAGTTACATTGTCGTGCAAGAGCGGGACGTCTCGGATGGGTTGACGACGCTTTTTTGGCCGATATGCAACTCGAACTTGGTCAAGAAGTTCACAGTAGTGAGCAGAGTTTATTGTGCGACGATCGTGAAGGAAATCAACGAGTCAACGAAACTCCTTGAGAGTCCCAAAAAACCGTTGACATTACCTTACCGGCTGAAAAGCAAGTTTTGGTTTTTGATGGTCCTGGCTCTCCCTCTTTTCTTCATTCTATAGAGGCCCTTTTTGAACTTGGCACACAAGGCTTTTGCTCGTGGTCATGAAAGTGTATTCTCCCCGAACTGTGCACGCACTCGGTTTCGAATTTCGGCTGTTTTAACGCCTTCGTTCATTAAAAACTTTATTATAATACGTTGCGTAACTGAAGGATGAACCTCTGTTTCGCTCATTGAGAGGACGTCTAAACAAACCAGTCGGGCAGCTGGGTTGGCCTTGAGTCATCTAGACGGGTTCTCCCTCTACCTTTCCTGATGTCCCGCTTACCTTCGACACGCTTTCTAAGTCCTCAGAAGTAAAAGGCTCGGTTATATTTAAATGCCCATCGTATTAGAATTTAAGAAGGTCTACCGACTGAAAATATCGTATTGAAGCTATCGCTTGATTTGAATTTAAATCAAAAACATAGCATACGATCATTTCAGCTACTGCATCGAATTGAGTGAATAAATTGTCATTTATTGAAAACGGAGATTGGTATCCGATATTACAAGGATATCTGACCCATAAGCCACACTGTTAGCTCAGACTTTGTAAGGATGTCGACAAAAAATGCTTGAAGGATCTTTGCTTTCGGTAATAATTTTATTTAATTCTGAATCGCTTACAAGTGACTGAATATCGTTTCTGCGGAATTTTATATATTTATATATATATATATATATATATATATATATATATATATATATATATATATATATATATATATATATATATATTTATATATATATATATATATATATATATATATATATATATATATATATATATATATATATATATATATATATATATATATATATATATATATATATATATATATATATATATATATATATATATATATATATTTGCTGAGTTTCTTTAAGGCATTGTGAGTAATTTACTCCACAGGTTAATTAAAACTTAGCTCATATATGTTAGAATTTTACTCGGCTTTTCATAATCTTGAAATTTCGCGGACGATCGCTGAAACAAGTGATAAATGGAATGCGAAACGACAAAACGTATGGGATCATTGAAACACACATGAATTAAGCAACGGGATGTAACGAAATAACCACATATCTCCTCCGCCATATTAAATACTGTAAGTAGAAATATGCTCATGTTTTTCGCTCAATGAGCCGGGACTGCACATTAATCTATTTTATGCCAGCTTTGTTATTATGTTTTTTTTTTATAATTCGAATATTTAATCAAATCTTATTTCGCTATTTTACAATAATCACTCAAAGCTGCACTCAGGCAGCTACTATCACAATCAGTCGCTGTCGCATTGTTTTTCGGTAAACTGGGCATGAAAATGTGCAATTGTCTTTTCATCTCGTGCATGTTGCAAGTGTTCTCCAAAATTTGCTTGTTAATCAAAGATCTGTAATCGTTCTCGTAGCTGGTATGCTTGTTTTTCGAGGTATCGTGGCTTTTCGATTTTTGTAGGTCCATTGATGCGCGGTCAAAAGCACCAGATCCTGGAAGCTCCGATTTTTTACGTGCTGAATTCGAAGCCATTGACCAAATATTCCGAGACACAGTGTAATCACTCTTAAACAAATCACTAAAACGCGTTGGCCGATTATAACGTACTGGTATACCTTCCTTGTTAAATATAATCGTTACGTGCTTGACCGAATCAGGGCGTTTGTTGGCTGCTGTGGCAGGACGTGGTTGTGGTTTGTTGCGTTTATTGGCAGAGTCTCTTCGTTTCACTGTTGAATTAACAAGTGGAACGTTGATTTTGTTTGTCGTGGACTTCCCGGCTAGATCCAACCAGTTCAAAACTCGATCAGCTAATTTTTCATCACAGCTTAGCGCTTCATTATGGCTGACATCTTGCAATGAGCTACGTTTCGAGGATGTTTGCTCGTCTTTTTGTGCCACACTTTTTCGCCTTTGTAGCTCTGTATGAAGTTTGCCAGTTAACGAAACGGAGTGAACTTTTTTCTGCCTTGTCTGTTTGAGATTTTCTTGAAGGTTGCAGTTTTTAGCAAATGCGATTAGCTGTAGGTTCACAGGATATGATTCCGCCAAATTGTACCAGTCTTTGACTTCTGAACCTGTCATATAAGCACAAACAATCAATGCACTGTGATATTTTTACGCATTTCAGGGAAAATCATTCATTTGAAAGAAGTTTTCCAAACATATGTTTACCTTTTCTTATTTTACTGTCACCGCCGCCATTCCATTTATTCGCATTATCGTGGTCCAGAATAAAGTGGCGATGGCCGCCATCCAAAGATTCTACCCAAACAGATTTAACAAATAGCGGGCGACTCGAAGATTCCCAAAACTTTTGCTGTTGTCTCATTAATAATTGTACATGTTCACCAAAAACAACATTTCACTTCAAGCAAGCATTCGTATATACAGTTCTAAACACAACCTCACAATCCAAAGCACAAACTAGCTCTGTCTGAATAGATACAAACTATTCATGCAATCTTACCAAAAATTTGCATATCCTGCACGCGAAGGACTACTGCTGTTATTTGAACAATTTACTGTTGCTAATGCACGAAACTTCCTCACACCCCACCGCTTAGAACAGTCATGCAATAAGTATCAGGTACGCTGTGCAGCTTATGCTCAATATGTTGAAAAGTAAATTAATTAATCTGGTTTTCGAGCACTAAATTTATTTTCCTAGAAAATTTATTTTTCTTAGCAACATTATAGCCCCTATTCTTAACCAAAAAAACCATGGTTGATAATATTAGCTTTTTGAAGGTATTTTCCATGATGTTCCCGAAAAATGTGGTGATAATTTTTTATACGCTTAAAAACTTATGAACTTATGTACAACTCAAAAAAAGACTAATTTTGATATCCTGGATCGGTTAAAAGTAAAGTAAAGTAAATACAACCACTTTTTATTACAATAATTTTTAACAACTTTAAAGAATAGTGTGACTTGAATAAGCTACCACTATCTAGAAAGTTGTACGCATGCGCTGCTTACAAAAACAAGCAACATGTATAGGCTATGATTCACTTGACATGAAAGTTACCCTCGAGTATAAATAAAGTATGTCTCAACTACGAAAACTTCCATCGTAAAAAAAAATCAACCCTTGACGACCGTAGTAAATTGATTCAGTGTGAGCTGCAGTAGGTATGTAGGTAAACAAACAACCCTTGAACCATTAGGCCTAGTAGTAAGTTCTGTGTGAGGATAAATTTTTACAAGTTTCCTTTATCTGGGGAGTGTCCAATAGCTGTTTCAAAGCATATCTTTAGGATTGTCAAAATTCGCAGAAGCAAGGCGATGCAGCTATGGGTATTGGACAGTCAAGAACTGCTTCGTAGATTGGCGTTTAGACGGTACAACTCAAAATCAAATTTTTATTCAGTATTCTTTTAAAGTTGATATAATGATATACGAATACGTGGATTAGTTCAACACTTGCATTGCACTTTGGAAACTGTATAAAATTTCTGTGTTTTCAGCATACAGGAGCACAAACGAGTAAAAATTTGAAAAAAATATTTAAAAAGTTTTACTAATTCACGACTTTTCATGCTATAAATCAGTACCAGCTTAAGCTTAGTACTGTCTTTGATTTCACGTGAAATTTGTTTCGGCGAAAATTTACCTTGGAAATAAGCAAGAGTTGTACTCATTTCTTAGCGTGAAAAACTGCTTGGAGGAAGTTGCTTTCGCTTTGAAAATGTAGATGGTATTAACACATGCCTCTAATTATTTCACGCCAATTTAGTATAGTGCAGTTCATTCTTTCGAGCTAAAAAGTGACATTTAGTGTTTGAATTTGAAAATTGAGTGGTGCAAATAAATATAATATAATAATATATAAAGTCGATCGAAAATTGAAATTCTTGACAATTTTATCCGTCAGAATTTAGCAGTGTCTACGTTTTTCTCCATTATCAAAATTTTCGCTCGAAAGAATGACCAGATAATGGAGACTTGTTAAAATTTAGTTTCACGATTAACTTAGTACCAGCCTCTAATCGTGATGCTAAATTTCAACAAGTCTCTATTATCGGGTCATTCTTTGGAGGGGACTTTTTGACAATGAAAGAAGCAGATACTTTACTAAGCTATATCTACTATACTAAGCTATATCTGTGAAAACTGGGATGCACGAAAGAAAAACTTTGAAAATTTGATGGTACACGAATCAGCGTACTCGCTTTCTTGCGCTCCACACCCGCCTTTTAAAAACTCAAGATGAGCTGCACTGTGTAAAAGTCTACTTAAAACTTGAGTTGAGTTGAAGTGTTTAAAAGCGTGGATAACTCATAATAGCACTATTTTGAAATTTATTGACCATCTCTTTCGACCCCAAAGCGAAAAAACTGCTTTTCACTTCAATTCACTGAGCTTCCATTTCAAATAAAAAATGACGTTTTAACAATATTTCAGCTATGTACGCACATCCCTTTTACCTTAGCTACTTTCTTGCTATAATCCAGATTGCGAGTAGCGAATAGCTGCTACCATAGCAATCTTGGATAGTCCCACTGTCAAATAGCAAGCTTCAGATGGTAGCTATTTCGTGACATTGAACAGCTAGAGCAGCTAAAATAGCAGCTAATAGCTGCTATAGCATGCACATTGAACACACCCCTGATCATTGTTTCACGTTTCACGAAGATATTGGAACAACTAAATTTTCAAATTCAAACGCTTATTGACATAAAATGTCATTTTTTCGCTTGAAATATCTGAACAATTCTAAATTGGCATGAAATGAGTGGCGACATGCTGCTAATTTCAGATGCGTTTTTTTAGTAAAATAAACTTTTCGCGCGAAAATCTTAGAATTACTCTTGTGAAATTTCAAGTTTAATTTTAACGGAAAGAAATTTCACGCGAAATAACATATGGAAATTTCACATAAAATGTCTGTTAGTACTAGGCTTTAGCAGCAATTGGTGCAACGCTGTTAATGATAGACGTGGTAGAATGTACGTTCATGTATTCAATTAGCGTAACCACTAAACTACCAAAACGTCATATCTTCGTTCCTTCCACGGCAACTTTCAACATAACTGTAGACACGCAGAACGTGTGCCTGTCGGGCAAATCCACTAAATGCATGTTGAATCATGCGGAAGTACTTAGGGAAAATTCAATTCATGCTCCGAAAATAACTAAATCGATGCATGCAGACAGTAGGTCTTCTCGCGTACTTGAATTAATTCAAATTGATTTGGACTGATTCGTAATCAATCAAGCTATTTTTATACCATCACTTTGTCTAAAATTTCATACTTATATTTATATATATATATATATATATATATATATATATATATATATATATATATATATATATATATATATATATATATATATATATATATATATATATATATATATATATATATATATATATATATATACTATATATACTACTGCTCATAATTAACGAATGATTAATATTTTTTCAATTAAGGATGGATACTTTTGTCAATAAAACAGTGCAATCGAGCTGTGCCACAGATTTGTATTCCTTAAGATATATTTAATTGAAATTTGAATAATATTTCTAAATAATAAATATATTAAGATCATTACATCCTTCTGTATATCCACCTTTAGTTTTTACGACTACCTCACAAATTTTTGGCATATCTCTCTTGCAATTCCTTCATTGTTTCTGGTATGATCTCGCTCCAAATTGAAGAAGTTGTTCCCCGAGGTCTTTTTTATTTGTAGGACATAGAGCTTTGGTCATGCTATGAAGCTCGCCCCATAAAAGTTCGATAAGAGATAAATCCGGTAATTGTGGGGGCCATACAATCCGTTTTAGTACATTGTTCCTTTCCAATTCGTCCAAGAACACAAATGTGATGAGTGCTTCGGATCATTGTCTTCTTGAAAAATGAACCCTTCACCTAAAACTCTAATTGCTGATGGTACAGTATGCTCCTCCATTATCTTCTTGTATCCTTCCATTGTTAAGCTTTCGTTAATTCTCACGGGTCACCAGTGGATCCTTGACCGAAACATCCACAAACTATAACGTTTTCTCCTCCATGTTCAACTGTAGCTACGATACAGCTATGCAATATCCGCTCTCCGGTACGTCGACCACCAAACATGCGTCAGTTGGATCTTAAGATTTCAAATTTGGACTTGTCAGCCCAAAAGGACCCTTTTTGCTTTTTGCTCAAAGTCCAATCTTTGTGCACCTTTGCTCAATTCAAACGTTTTTTCTTATTTGCAGGCCGAAGGAACGGCGTTCTTGCTGCTACTCTTCCTGACACACCATTTTCTTTCAGACGTCTTTTTACATTTGAAACAGATATTAGATTTGGACGGTTCCTGTTGATCTCATTTGTTGTTTCGGGTGTTGTTCCGTTCAATCCGGAACAATTTATGTTGACAACACTGTTCATTTCTTCCTTCTTGTTAAAATCGCCTAAGCATCGCTCTTTGATATTTCAAACGGGCCGCAATCTGCTCGTAAGAATATCCTTCTTCACGAAGAGTGCAAACCGCAAAATGCGTCTCCACGGATAATTCACGACATATTGGCATATTAAGGCGGTTTTTCGAACTTGTGAGGACGATATCGAAATTGTAATTAGTGTCTGAGGAAATTTAGTCCAGGTATTTATGCAGATTGGTTAAGGTTGCAGCTGAAATCAGATTTGAAATCGGAGCTCCCGGAAGGTAAAAAGCAAGGCCATAAGCACCTTTTGCATGTCGCCACTACCGAGAGGTAGTCGTTAAAATATTATTGACAAAATTTTGCATAAAGTCCGCATTAGCACAATATACACCCCTGCCATCATAAAAAGGTTTCGGTAAATTACTCGTAAATTTTTCCAAAAAACAACACAGGAGTCCTGAAATCATCAAAACTTAAAATAAAATGTACCATTCCCACTAATTGCTAAAAAAATTACGTTTCGTTCGAATAAATATGAGCGGTAGTGTATATAGGATGCGATCACGTCTTCTTATTGTTATAGCAGATGCAATACGTCAGCAGTAGGTTTATTCATGCATAAAAATCGAAAATATTACATAATAAATTGGTCTCTCAAAGAAGTACATAAATCTATTCGAATATTTTGTAGCAATCTTAGCTCTACTAGTACATGGCGAAATATCTTTATTGCAACAAATATGAATCTAAAACGAGTTCATTTATTGTTGCCAACACAGTCAATTAATTTATTTTAACCTTGCAGTGCCCATCATTCCACAGTTTCTTTACGACATCCGACACCCCGAAGCTCCTCTTGACAGTTTTCCAACAGCACCACAAACAACACCTTCACCATCGTGCGTTAACCAGCTAGCCCAACCTCTATCAAATCTGACTAGCCCAAACGTAACTTCTTACGGTAAGTCCTGAATAACTGACATAACATTTCTTTCATTAAATCTAACTGATTTGCCTTCAGAAGACAATAAAACTAATGCAACACTCATCTACGAAGAAGTCCAAGAACGTCACAAAGAGCTTGTTGGGGAGACCGTTGAGGTCGGCTTGATGTTTGCTTCCAAAGCCTTTGTACAGCTTCTTGCGAATCCGATTGTTGGCCCACTCACTCACAAGTAATAACAGTTTGCTTTTAATACGCACCTAACT
Organism: Nemotelus pantherinus; assembly: GCA_963978885.1. Lineage (NCBI taxonomy): Eukaryota > Metazoa > Arthropoda > Insecta > Diptera > Stratiomyidae > Nemotelus > Nemotelus pantherinus. The sequence goes on from OZ022263.1 coordinate 238,682,104, forward strand.
AACTTTTCGTTCTGTCAACAGAATCGGGTACAGTGTTCCTATGTTCGCCGGATTTGTTATAATGTTTGTTTCAACATTAAGTAAGTTTCGAAGATAATCTCTTTGTAGAGAATAAAATATATTATTATTATTGTTTACATTTCATAGTATTTGCGTTCGGACGATCGTACAGTGTATTATTTTTGGCGAGAGCTCTACAAGGAATTGGATCATCGTGTTCTTCCGTGTCAGGAATGGGCATGTTGGCTGACCGATATACGGATGACAAAGAACGTGGCAATGCGATGGGAATAGCACTTGGTGGATTGGCATTAGGCGTATTGATTGGCCCTCCGTTTGGGGGAATAATGTATGAGTTTGTCGGTAAATCAGCGCCTTTCCTGATTCTGTCAGCTCTCGCCTTGGGTGATGGCCTGCTACAGCTCTTCATGCTCCAGCCATCAATAGAGCATACCATTACCGACCCACCATCATTAAAATCACTAATTACAGATCCTTACATTTTAATTGCTGCCGGTTCGTAATCGATACAGTTTCACATACTTCTTTCATAGTTTATTCTAGAGACAATTTAAAACCGTTTAAAATTAATGTATATCCAATATTTTTCTCAGGGGCTATAACATTTGCAAATATGGGAATCGCCATGCTCGAACCTTCGCTACCAATTTGGATGATGGATAATATGGGTGCGAAACGATGGGAACAAGGTGTTACCTTCCTCCCAGCCTCAATAAGCTACTTGATAGGAACTAATCTCTTTGGACCTTTAGGGCATCGAATTGGCAGGTGGCTTGCAGCTCTTATCGGCCTTGTCATTATTGGATGTTGCTTATTATTGGTACACTTAAATTTTTCTTGTTAATCAGTCTCACTCCAAAAATGTGCAAATATTTGATAGTTTAGATAACCGCCTGCCTTATTGCAGATTCCAGTTGCAACTAACATCTATCACCTTATCTTGCCAAATGCTGGCCTCGGTTTCGCTATTGGTATGGTGGATTCATGCATGATGCCAGAACTAGGATATTTAGTGGATATTCGACATACTTGCGTTTACGGAAGTGTGTACGCATTAGGGGACGTTGCGTTTTGCCTTGGATTTGCAGTTGGCCCGGCGCTGAGTGGAACTTTGGTAAATAGTATCGGATTTGAATGGATGCTAGTGGGCATCGCAATCTTATCATTTTTGTATGCGCCCCTCTTAACGCTACTGAAGTCACCGCCCACCAAAGAAGAAAAGAAGGTTTGTAATGATGATAAAAATGTAGAGCCTAGTGCGATTTATTGTCCACCTAGCTGATTAACTTGTATATATTATATTTATCTTTTTTTATTCATATTTTTACTTGCATCGAAATGTGTTGTTTGTTTGCATTTCAAGTGTTGAGTTGAAGCAATTTGGAAACAATACGAATCATAATATAAATATACTGATTCCAATTGGTTTCTATTTTATTTTTTTTTATTTTTGGTTAGCTGAGTTTGTCAATTCGGTAAGGAGTGTTTTGAAATAAAAGTGAATTAAGTTTGTCCTTGCAGTAGAGTTCATTCATATCTGAATACATGTGACGATAAAGACTGTATCGATTATGTTTAACTATACTCGTACATACAAGTTTCACTTTCCCAACTTAAAATTAATGTAAACAAGAAATCTTTTGAATGCTAGAAAACTAAGTTAGGAAGATTAAAATCATTCGTACGATTGATAGCATTCTCGTTAATCATTCTCGTAAAAAAAAAAGAAACCAAACAATTATACTTTGCTAGGGATGTTTTAATCACTGGCAGCGCAAACTGGAAGCAAGCAAACCTGACAAGCTGAAAGAACCACAATCAGGGTTCGCTCTGCTATTGCCGCGAGGGTTTAACTGCTGTCACCAAGAAAATCAGCAAAGCAATGCCATAAATAACACTTTTTCTTGATTGTGCTTTTAATAGAATCACAATTTGAATTTTCAATTTCTCTCTTCTCTTTTTCTTTCTTTTGGAATTACATGTACTGTTATATTTTGGAGACTTGAATACTTTTTGCTGTTTTTTTTTTCTGAAAATGAATGCTTGAAAAATAAGTAAAGAACATGCCATTGAAAGTATTATCTACGGCTAGCCTTTACTTTCTTTCACTTGTCTGGTAATATGCGAATACAATGTTGAGAGGACGACTCATCTTTTGAGGTTTGGCCACGAAAAGATAAATTTTTGGCATCGTCATAAGAACGGAAGCGCTGTTCTGTCAAGGCAATGGTAATTGATAGGAACAAGTAGTAATCGTAAGAAGTAATGCCCAGTGAATGCGTGGGTGGGGTATGACATCACATTTAAGCGTTTCCAAGTAGATTTTTTCCGATTACGCAACATGCGGCCAAGCGTTGTCATCGGGAAAGTTACATTGCCATGGCTCTTCTCGTATTTCTTTCAATGCTCAGCCCCAACGCATCAATTGTAGTTAGCATGGTCACTATAAACTGGTAGAAGAATTCTTTGTACATCAGCTGCTGTAATATTTTTTTAAATACATTTAGTCCAGTGAAATTTGACATGGTGCTTCGGAAAAATTAGAGGAAAGCTGGATTTTGGTGTGAACCTTGATATTGGAACAAAATGCCAAAAGTCCCCATCGATCCGAGCGCTGCGTTACATTTTACATGGGGTCAAAGGTCACGAAAAATGATTTTTCGTAAATATCTCAGTAATGATCACCTCTACAGAAAAACAATGTACGACAAATTTGCAGCTTAGGCAAAGATTCTATAACTTTTTCTTGTAACGATAACTGCTTTTGAGACATCTTGATCTAAACAGTTGTAACAAACAGTATGCACTCTCTCAACGCCATGTTTGTACTATGCGACTTTCATTACGACTTGGAACATTTGTGAATTTGTTTTTCTATGTTTCAGAGGCCCATAAAAGCAAAAATATAAACGAACATATCTACCACACTCCAGGATAGATTGAGAAAAAGTGTGCTCCAAAAAGTTCCCTTCCCTTGCCATAAAACCTTGAGCCACATATGTTCTCTTCTGTCTAGTCGAATCTAACCTACATTGCTGAACCATGTATGTCATGTTTCACGAAGGAGCAGGACAAGACAACAACATTGAAAGTAGGCTTTGTGACGTTTCATGGCCCTGTGACATCATGCAGAGGATAGTAGTATGAACAAATAAGATAATATCACGACATAATTCTGTCAACGCTCATTCTTGACATTATAGGAGCTCAACCCCCTGCAGACCATCCTCGAATAACCTGTTTTTACACTAATCCTGTGAATGGCTGCATAGCGTCACAGGGACATGACACATCTCGTAACCAATTTTTACCTGAAATTACGTGACCTTGTCCTGATCGTTCATGGGATAGTAGCGGATGGGGAAAAAACGACAAAACTGGATATTTCAGGGTGGTGTGTGTGTGTGTGGGTACGGGGGAGAGTGTGGTCTTGTGATGTCAAGAATAGGCGTTGACAGGATAATCTAGTTATGCTATCTAGTAGAACCGTGGATATATCTGATTGGAGTAACGGTCTGACGTTAATATATAGCTGGCAAGGGTAGCACGCAGGGCATTAACGGAGTAAAACTTAATTTATGTTGCATTGGCGAAAGCTTGCCAATTCGTAACAGATGGCGCCCAACGTGGGAAACAAAAATGTATTCTTCACAAAGCTAAACCCATATCCAAAGTGCCAAGCTGATGTTTTATTTTTGCATGCAATGACAGGGTGCGACACTACTTCAGCAATTTTTAAGAAAGGGAAAAATAATGTGTTCATATTATTTGAAAGAAAGGAGGAATTAATAAACTACGCAGAAATTTTTAGTAGGACAGAGTGTTCCTCAGAGGTGGTCTTCAACAATGGAAGTCTCCTGGCTATGTATCAAGCTCCAGCACAAAAAGTATCTATTGATACTCACAGATATTCCACTTTTATTAGATCTACACAGCTCAGAAAAAACCTGTTCAACTATCTATTCTACCGCCAACATCTAGTGCAGCTCGGTAGAATTTGTACAAGTTCAAATATGGCTAGGCAACGAGCTCATTCCTGGAGATTGGGGATGGAAGTTCAGCGATACCATTTTGGAGCCAATTCAAACTCTGCTTCCCCCTGCTCCAGAAATTTCGCTAAATACTAGCTGCACCAAGGACTGCAGCTTAAACTGCGGGTTATTTTGTTCACCAGTTTGTGATAATTGTTTAAATGGTCAGGCGTGCTTAAATGTATCACCCGAGTTGAACAACACCAATGATTACGATCCTACTAATGATTTGGAACCACATTGTTTCCTGACTGAATCCATGGAAATACAGGAGACATTGAAATTTCACGCAAACATTCTCTTTAGCACGAAATTCGAAATATTTTAACGATATGAAAATATATGTTGTTAGCACTTGGGTGGAATAACATACTTTTATGTACAGGGTAATTTAGATCAAGGTACTTTGGGATATACCACGTGATTCCTTGAAGTGAGCTGATGAAAAAATTGACAACAATTTCAAATTTTTTACATCAGCTCACCTCAAGAAATAAAGTGGTATACCCCAAACTACCTTGATCTGAATCATCCTGTATATGTAGGAGCCAAAAATGTATATTCATAACTTGAAGTTTATGTATTAAACTTTCCAGCACACATTAGCCCTTCTTCTGCTTAAGTTTTGCAATCGATTTTCATTCAAATCTTACTTAATTTTTGATTTTTTTATAGTCTCTTATAATGGGGGAACAGTCATCCGTACGGTATGTCACTTACCAAAATGAAGACGATGAAGAAAATTAGCCAACAGTGTCAACAATGAGCTACAACTTGGAGCGTAAGTACTACAACAAAAAGCACCCGAACCAAACAAATATCAGGAATATCATATATTAGGTTATGTTTCCTGTTTTATTCAATTTAGAATTCAAAGGAAGCGACTTGATTTTTTTTTTTAAATTCTAGTTGCGAAACACTGAGATACAATATATTTCATAAACATTTTTGTTATTAAATTGATGAATTCTTAAGTGATAAAGCTTGTGCAATCACACAAAAAAAGCAACAACTTATCAAATCAATAATCAGATTAGAAACTAGAGAGTACGAAACATGTATACAATGTACAAGAAAAAAGCTCTTTACCAATCTCCATACACACTAATGTTACGCAAAGAAAGATTTAAAACTTTTTGAAGTAATTGCTATTCGTCTAAGTAAATTTTCGAGTACTGTTCACATTACTAGCTCTGTAGCGAGCTTATATAAGCTTCTTTGGTTTTATAACATAATAATGAGTATAATTTTTTATTTTTATACCCGAAAAGGCGTATAAAATGCGAGAAATCTTTTGTTCTTTTAGAATGTTTGAGAAGCGTAAAAATTGATTTTTTTAAAAAAAGATTTTAACAATTTTTAGAAATTACTCCCAGCAAACGCAAAGTCAGAATCGCTGAAATGATTGGTTTTGGTATTGGACATTTAAAAAAAAAAACAAAAACAAATAGAGAAACCTAATCAGCTGGTGGTCTAACAAGATAAATCAATTTGCTCATCACGTGTCATATTTGCTCTTACGATCTAAATATATTCACAATTTGAAACACAAACGATAAGCGATAGTTCTAAAGGAAAGACATCATGCGGTTGTTAAAAATAAATTTTTGCATTCTGGATGAAAATAATGAATTTAGTAGCCTACCAGCAAAATACCGTCATTAAGTGTCTTATAAACAGAATTTTATCTTTTCGTTGTCGGAAAATTTATGAGAAAATAAAATGTTGTTTTAAATCAAAATATGCCCGAATGATTACCTCGCGGGATGCTTCTTGATTCGTTTGTTTGATGCGGAGAACTGAAATTTATTAATAGATATAGGCTTTGTCAAACTGGAATCTCTGCAGTAACTAGTAATTAGAGAGGGGAAAAATTTTAGATGACTCATAAAAACAAGTTTTTTGACCATACATTTTCAGTCAAAATATTCAAGAATATGTCCCCAAAGTATCGAATAATTGTTTCCAGTTGTTTTGATGCTATGAGCGATTAAGTTTGCGCGTCACGTTTAAGTGCCCGGAGTGAGGAACAAGTGTCGAACACGTTTCTTTCGAAATTGTTTTTCCAATTTGTGTACACTCTAGCTCAGAAGTTTTTAACCTGTTATATTATGAAGTTGTAGTCGTTTTTTAAAAAACCTAATTATGTTTTATATTTGCCGTAATTTTGGATATTTGGGCCACATAAAAACTCGGTCAATAAGTCCCGAGGCTACGTGGTACAAACACAATATTTTAGCAAAAAAAAATTTCGTTCATCAACATAGTTACTTCCAAAAGTGATAGTCATTTGGGACCAAAATAAGGTCTATCATTTGCCACAAAATAGACCTTAGTTTCGGCAATCACTCCTTCATTTGAGTCGAATCTCATTCCCAGGAGCATAGTTGTGCGGTCTGCAAAGTGCCAATAATCGCAAGAAATCCTTTTTATCGCGATTAAACGGTTGGTCAAAACAATTTTGTGATTGCGATTAAACCGTTGGTCAAACCAACGCTCAACAGTTAATTTTGATCGAGCAGAGTCCAGATAACACTTATCGAGCTAAGCCTTTGCGCTGGCAGCACTCTTACCCATCGAAAAACAATGATAAATCAAGAAAAGAAACCGTGTTGCATTCATTGTTTTGAAAATAAAAGAGTTTATCCATTGAAATTTTGGCACGTACCGTTAGAAGGTTGGTACTTTCTATCGGTAATGGCGCTATCTATATGTCAGGCTATATGCCAGCCTCGGGACTTATTGACTGATGTGTTAAAATCATTTGCTTGGGTAATTATTCAAAATAATAAGGTAATTATTCAAAAAAGAATTGAATACTAAGGTTGGATTTCTGTATTGAATGTGTTTTGCCATATGCAAACACACGAACAACGAACATTTTCGAAACTCAATTCCGATTTCAGCAAAATGAAATGACACCAAGCAATATTCCTCTTTTACTTTTAAAACGAGTTTTAGCATTGAAAAATCACCTCACTTATGTAACACAAACTAGAATATTTGTTCCAATCTGAAAAGAACCTAAACAGACTAAGAGGATACTTCACAGGCTGGGATTTTAAAATGTATTTCGTGTAGGAGCTATTTGTGCTGAGGCCATATGTCCGTTGTAAATATAAAGCAAATATTACAGCAAATTTCACATACGACGGGCGGCTGAATAGTTCTGATCGTAGGGCATTAAAAATTCTGATAGAAATGTATAAAAAAAAAACATTTTTCTATCCAATGCCTTCGAAGTGCTCGTCTACTGCCGACTTTATTTCTTCTTCACTCGAAAATTTTCGTCCTCGGAGGTTTTTCTCTATTTGGAAAAAAGGAAATAATCGCTGGTGGCAAGGCTTTTTCAAATCCTGTCTCACGCAGGGCACGACTTGCGATTCGCGCGGTATGCAAATGTGCATTGTCCTGCAAAAACAGGACTCCTTTGGCCATTTTGCCTCCCTTTTTCTCGACAACCACTTGACGCACTTTCCTCACCAATTCAGGATAATAGTCCCCGTTCATGCCGGTGAGAAGGCAGCCAGTGAACATAATATCTTCACAGTTCCAAAAAAAACAGTCGCCATGAGCTTGAATGCCGATCTATCCACTTTAAATTTCAGCGGCGTTTTTCCTCCCTTTTCTATCGACTGCATTGCCTCTGATTCGTTCTTCTAGGTCCATGTTTTATCAATAGTAACAACAGGAAAATTATAGTCACAGTCAGAATTATAGTCACAGTCCAGAAATGTCCCAATATCATATGAAGTTGTGACTCGACGCTGCTTGTCCAGCTGAGTAAGCATTTTCGGCACCCATTGAAGTGCACCTTTTTCTTCTGCAATTGCTTATGCAAAATATTCCGAATTCGTTCCTAGCTAAGGCCACAACTTATTCACCGATCCTCTTGAAAAAAGTTTTTTTTTTACTTTTCCAATATTTTCTTCCGTAACGGCAATGTTTGGACGCCTTAATCTGAGATAATATTTTAGCAACTCCCTACTATGCATGAATTTTCGGCACCAAATTTTTATGGTGGCGAATGAAGGTCCAGACTTCCCACAAACTGTAGACATCTATTCAATGACATCTATTTCCATGAGCGTTTTGTTCTTCTTTCTGAGGAATTTTATTTCAACTCTGTACTCCAATTTCGTATAACGCGTGGATGACAGTCATGTTGACGATTCAATTTCTAAAAGCATAATGATGCTAATGATATGAAACTCGATATGCTTTTATGTTACTGAGGGTATTCGCAATTAGTGGCAAGCAGCGCGAGACTTAAGCGAAACAAATTAGGATCAAAACGGCTCAGCCGTCCCTCGCAACAGTTCGGCTGCAAGCAGTCAGCTAGATTGGAATTTTTTAACAGAGACTATCTTACATTTTCTGGATTTCTGGAAAAATTCACGCTACAGATGGTTAAACAATTATAATTATATGACATTCATAGTTCCATTTTAGATCGTGGCAAACAATAGACACAATTTCTTTCAACTAAATGTAAACTAGACATGAATCGAATACCAGAGCCAAACATCTGAGCGTTTAGAAATGGTTGCCAAAGAGCTAATGCCACAGGGCTATTTCGTTTTGCAAAGCACTCAATTCAACGAAATCCAAGGAAAATTACATGATAAATATATACAAGCAAGAAATCCAATAAAAATATAATGGTAGCATAAAACCAGAAAATAATTTCTTAATTCCTTGCAGTGTATCATGTACTCGTACATAAAATAAGAGCTAATATAGATATAAGTTTAACAAGGTCTAGGTATTCAATGTTAGTGACATAAGTGAATATGTAGTTTTTAGTATACGGAAGGGAAATTATTTTTTTAATCCTCAAGTATCGAAAATGAAACAGAACAAAACCGTAACCACCAATTTATTATTATTTTAAAAAAATATCTTATTCAAGCATAAAAAACCGGACGTGGGATGTTATACTATCATGCAAGTGAATACTCGTTTTCACAAATTATCAAAAAATAAATTAGATCAGATGTGCAAGGAAAAGTTTCAATTTATGCATATGTTTCGTGAAGTATCATTGGAACACACGACCTAAAGTGAAAGTCTGAGAATTTGAATGGCTGCAGATTTTCAATTCGATTTTAGTCCTTATGGGCTTTTAATGACGGACAACTGTTCTTTTACTTGATCGATGTTCCAAGGATATAATAGCATTTTATTTCATAATAATACTTTTTGGTTATTATTCTTGTACATATGTAAATTGCATGAAAAAAAATACATATTGGACCTGTCATGACACTGCATTTGCAATCTATCATATAACGTGAAATAATTAGGTTATGTTTCAAAGCAAATATACAGTTTTAGGTGGATATACTTATGTACAGCTTTGAAAATTATGCATTAAACAATACAATCACTGTTTAGAGTGAAAGAGTAATTGCTTCATAAATGACTATACTGCCAGATTTAAACAAAAAAACAAAAAACAAAAACGCATATATTTTGAGAATTACTATCGTATGTAACAAATGTATTGCTATAAAAAACATACTTGATAAATTCGTAGGAAAAACTATCTTGGTCAAAAATACAGTATTGCAATAATAAATGATTATATAGTTGTAAATTGCTGATAAAATAACCGATAGTATAATCTTTGAAAATAATAACTAAAAGTATAGGGCAGAATTTAAATGCAACATGCATAGTAATAATGCAATGACTGCGTTGTTGTACGAATTTTTGAGATGTCTTTGCAGGGCATATTATAGTAGCTTCGAATTCATATTTTTGAAACACCAATCAACCGGATTGACTGAAGAGTAGTAATAATAATATACAGATTGGAGATTTTCATAGCCAATTATGTAAATGTTCTTCTTAAAGTTCACTATTAATCTTAAATGTTTTTCGTTGAAGGAAAAAATGTTGCTTGACCGCCATTTGTAGACGTGACAGGATTGCCATTAAAAATTCTTCGCAGTAAAAACTTGGGGCTGTCACCAACTTGATCGCACTTGTTGAAATTAAGCACTGATAAGTAGTAGTCCTTGTTTGAAGACCCTGACGTTTATTTCTTCGCTTCACCAATCGTAAACGATGGCCCATGTCTAATGGAGAAAGGCCAATCCTGTTACCTTGAAAAAGGATAACATAATATGTGACATAAGCAAATATTTTCTCTCTTGGCGAACCTGCCGCCACATAGTGAGAGAGAAACAAACAGTAGTTCAGAGTTTAATTGAAAAATGCTCCGGTGTAAACAGTCCATATGGTCGTCGAGGTATTTGGTTTGCCGATATCGACTGTCCTCTATTGCTTCTTTTCTGATGTTACAGGGTTATTCAATTTAATTCATTTGTATATAATGAAGTATAAATTGGACATGACCAATCTACACACTAATGAAAAGAGGAAGTTTCAAAGTTGTTTAACACAGTTGACAAATGTTCAATGTACCCGATTCACTTTTCCACTAAGATGGGTTGTAGAAGCGCGGCAGAAACGCATCATCCTCCATCATTGTAAGCATATCACCGTAAAATTCAATATGCATTTCTTTGTCATTCTCAAGGAGACTGCAAAAGTTGTAAGCGATAGGACTTGTAAAGAAAACGCCATCTCAAAACTCGCAATGCAGCTGGTTGAGATATTTCTAGTTCCCCAATAGCTCTATAGGTTGACTTTCTTGGCCCATGAACAAAACTATCTTCTATTTGTTTGATGTTATCCCATGACAAACGCTGTCGGCCCAGGGGGATTCCTTTGCAGAGACATTCAGTTTGTTGAAATCGCTTAAACCAACGGCTTATGCTTTTCCTAGTTCCATGCGGAATCGGAAAGGATATACTCACTGCACTGTAACTGCCGACACACTTCTTGCGAACTCGCAGAAAACCTCATGCTACATAGAAGCCATCTTTGTCGGTCGTCAGGCCTCTGTAGATCGGCAGCCACTTCAACCTACCTACCTATAGAAGCCATCTTACCCACAACTGATGGCGACAAAAAACGGCAATTGGCACGAGTCCCCTTGTTGTCCACGGATGGCAGCAGTGAATAAAAAAATCCATTCACTTAATCAAAAACATTATAATTTTATTTCTCGTTATTTGTACGCACAACACTCCGTGTGTTACACCGAGCTGCTAATAGTTGGCAGTTCGGTACACCCCTAGCGACTGTTTATACAGCTGTCACCGCCCAATTCCTCTTTCCTTCGTTATATCGACTGTTCATAAACAATTTATGTTTCGTGAAATATAAATTAATTAAATTGGGTCCATCTTTTTTCATTTCATTTCTGATTATCTTAACAATTGTACAGATTCAGGCTTTCCAATAATTTTTAAAATTATTTGTATTACATCTACTCTCCGCCACAACCCGTCTGCTGTTAATTTCAATTCGTTCCAGATTTCACGAAATCTTAATAAGTGTTTATTTTGGTGTTTTGACATACACACTTGATAGCATACAGTTTTGGGTTCATAACACTGTTGGCCTCTGCTTTTAAGATAACTAAGGCGTGCGTAGAATAATATTTATGGAAAACATATAACCCTGACTATCTAAAACTATCTAATATGCGATTGATAAACGAGGACCAAATCGTAAACGATGGCCTAAGCCTAATGGAGAAGGATAATTTTTGTAACACGAAAAAAAAAATGATAGACAAAGAAGTGTTTGCAAAGAAGAAACAAATCTGTGTCTGAGAGCATTGTACAGGATTTGAGTTAAATTATTAATATATTTTTTGGCAAATTAATGTGATATTTTAATGTCGCTTCTAATGTTTTAAATCCAACTGCGTCTAATTTGAAACTACTTCCTATTCAAAACTGATCACCTTCTTATTCTGGAATAGCTATTCCATGGGCTGAGAAGCTGCCCTATAAATTTTTTTCTTTTGAAAGAACGGATGCACATATATAAAACGGATGTGATCGACTGATATTGATTCAGATCATGCAAGGGAATTGAATAGCTAACTGGACTATCCATCACACTTTAGCGGCCAAATTTGCAAAGAGGAAGGATATAAGTTCTTCCGAATACTCAATTTGTTATTTTTAACTTATCCTTTTTCATCTTTGGCAACACAGAATTCATTCCCGAATCTTTTTGAAACCATCCCACAACAAAGCAACATCATTCATTGTTTTTAATAATGTAATCCTGGAAGATTGATTCAGATACTGAAATCTGATAGCTGTCATATGTGAGTTTGACAATAAATAAAAAAGACATAGCTTCACGTATATCTATACGAGTACTCGAAGTAGTACCTTGAATCTTAACTTAAATAACTTTAAAAGAGAGAACACACGTTGGCTGGCCCTAGAGGAGAGCACCAAAGTTACGGCGGCCCAGATGCGTGACTTTGCCACGACTCGCCGGTCGTTTCCGCTCTGAGTCGGTTTTTTTGGACACGAGTCAAAGATATTTTGACATCTGTAATTGAGTTCGTTAGGACGTTGGCATTTGCGCGCATTCATCTTGTCATACACTCGTCTGACTTCGAACTGAATTAGGCTGGACTAGCGTGTATTCACCCTTTAAAAATTTTAGAACAGGCGGAAGACAGTTAATGCGAACAGCAAATCATAACTGTCGAGTCTCATGATGCGCCAAGAAGTTTCTTTTGTAAATTGTAATTGTTTTTTATATAATTTTGCGAAGAAAATGCTAATTGTGACTAAAAGCTTTCGGATAGTCTCCAAAAGCATCTTTATGATTTAAAATAAGCTGGTAAGGGGTCAAATGCAGTGTGAGCATAATCAATGTTTCAATAATAATATTTTAAGAATAAATAACAAAGTGAAACAATCTTAGTAGATATATTTTGCAAACTTCTTTATACGAGACTTTAATGAAGATAAATAACAACAAACTAAACACGAAAAGTATCCCAAGTAGATGAAAATATTTTATGAAAATGTGCTGTGCAAATATATATGATAAATAACTTGTTGGTATATATAATAAATTAAGAGCTTTCGGACCATAAACCATATTGTTTGATATTTGTTTCAAACCACATAAATTAACGTTTCCCGATCAACGATCAATACACACACTAACTAATCAGTATTTGAAATCTTGTTAGAGTATGACTTGATCATAGTATAAACAAATTTCGCCTAAACTTATTGCAGTTTTCTATGCATATGATTATCAATACAACTTCGACCAAAATAAACATTATTATTGATATAAATATTGTAATATTGATGCATTATCTTATGAAAGACGAATCGTTTTTAATAGTATTTATTGTATACATTCCTGCATATACATACATATTTACAGACTTAGAGATATACATACTTCCAAAGTAAATTGTTTTGTAATGTTATTTATCCAATACCTCAACGGATTTGAATGAATGTAAGATGAAGTCAGTAAAGTGTTAGAAAAAGAAAAACGAAAGGTGTTAACAAACTAATGTATACTAAATATGTTTACGTAAAAGTGTAAAAGTTAAACATATGACCAATAAATACTGGCATAAATACAATCAAAGATCAAAACTATAGCAACCGTTGAATCAGATGTAGATACAAATGATATACAATAAAGATTTTGTTGGTGAAAAGGCTGTCAATAATGTCTTTCATTTGCACAAATAACCGTAATCTTTTGCTTAATTTTTTTAAATAACATTTCCCGCACCAGACAATTGTCGCCACGGTTATATTAGCCCTAAGAACCAGAACATGAGTCTAGCAGCATAACCACAGCGTAAAGAGTTAGTTCCTAACCAGCGTGCGGACTCCGTATATGTATACGGTCCAAAACTTCCAGTGAACTAGCCTGAGATTGTATTGTTGATCAGCCTGGAAAATTGGAAGAAATCACAAGGAACAGAAAGAGGTGCAAGATAAGATTCGACAACTACATGCTCAGGCTAGATTTTTCGTTGCTCACATACGACTCACTCTCGCAAAAAATACCAGCGCACTCTCAGGTTGCTTTGACAGCTAATGCATTGCGTAAATGGAGGCGCAATTTCAAGGTCGAAGTGTTTTTTTCTGGAAGATGGAAGGAGTTCACCCACTTATCATTCTATACACTTTGGCATAACCACGTGTCGAAACCAAGCACTTTGTGAGCAAAATAGCAACTTTTGTTTAAGCTCGCGAATATTAGAAATTTCATAGGCCCGCAGTTTTTGTTTGAACATGTCCTATAGATGCTCAATTGGATTGATATCCGGGGACTGAGAAGGTGTATCCAGTACTTTTGGGCAGTTGCATAACAGCTTACATTTCGGGTATTTATCCTGATAAAATATAATATCAAGTTTAAGTGCCAATCTTACGGCACTGATTTTTAAGATCTCACACATACAACAAATAAGACCCTGCTGCCCCACATGGCTGGCACACTTATTATTAATTGTCATTTTCATTTTCGGAGACCGGATATTTGGACTGGGTCACCCATGTAAGCTGGCATTGCTCATACACATTACTTGAGTAATGTGGATTAAGCTTGCTGGACTCTACTTCCGGTAGACATCCTAACTTACACACTACTTTCCTAACACCTCCCACATCAGTGAGAGGAGAGATCTTATTACATTGGTGGCTTGGGCTAATACATAAAACCTGCACACTACATGTACAAATATCCTGTGCAACCCTTTTCATCATTTTCCTATTGGCGGCCCCATCATCTAGACTCACTTTTGGTGGCTTACATCGGTAATGGATACACGAAGTCCATATTTAATTTAGTTTTTGGTTCAGACCAGTCAGAAGTCTAAAATCTGAATTTCGTGTAACCATAGAAAATTTTTCGCCGGTCTGGCCTATACACACACACGCAGACACACATAGGAGCTAACAGTAGTTACATGAAGGGCTGTGTGAATGCAAGAAATTATTTGCTAATACCACTCATGTAACAGTTTCTATGTGTGTGTAAGCCAGATCGGCGAAAAAATTTCTATGGCTACACGAAATTCGGATTTTAGACGCTTCATAAAATGAACTCTATTTTAGAAATACATCGCAAAAGATTCGAAGGATGCAATATACATACACATATCAACATTTTATAGCACCCATGATAAAGTAATATACTCAAAAAATGTACATTTAGCGTCCGATTTACCTTGTATGTACATACCTGTCAAATGTTGGACATCTTTTATCGCACTCGCTTTCACGAAACAATATCCAATAAACTATTTGCACTACATCCTCAAGAAACTCTTTGCACTACATCCTCAAGAAACTCTTTGCACTACAATCCTGCAATACATTATTCACTTTTCTTTTTCACATTTCCATCACATTTTTCGCGTCGATTCGACACACTTTCCCCGGCCGCGTATCCTATCGATGACTGCAGGATTTTGGCGCGATCAAAATAACTCCGTCGCGTCTGTTCCGACAGCACGCAGGCGCAATCACATACAATCCGTCATTCGGTCCGTCCGTGCATTTACATATGCGGACCATAGCCGGCGGCACATTCGCCTGCTGGAATGGATTTTCGCATATATAAACCTAGTCTTACATTTGAAAGTGGTCAATTTATGCGGTTTGCTGTGGTGAAAAATTAATAGGTAAATACAGACGTATCAGAGACGGTTTTTTTTAGCGCTGTATGAAAACAAACGAATGGTAAGTAAACCAAATCAAAAACAAATTCACTACTAAAGGCAGAGATGACTAGAGTGAAGGGGACTGTTTGCTTCCATGAAGATTAGTGTCCTTTACTGTGATGACAGATAATAAGAACTGTTAAATATCGATCAATATTTAGCCTAGCAAGGTCAAAGGACAAGAATCCCTCGGCACTCTTGAGTGTTTTGGCGTAATTAGATGCGCAATTAAATTTCTATGCATCTAAAATTCTAAGTCATTCACCCTACATTTACAATATTTATATGATGGATGCCGACTAATTCATTTTAAGATACACAGGTATAATTAGCGCAAACGTTACTACTGCTTAATTCTGAAGTTTTATCAGGTAATTAAGGTTGTGTTTGTGTTAGTCACATAAAAAAAGAAGGAAAATGTTGTCAAATACTTCTAAAATATATATTTTTAGCAACTTTTTTTTAAACCTTAAACAAAATTACTTCCATAGTAAACTTACTACTAATAAATATATATTAAAAGAAATTTTAATATCCATTTGAAATTCAAGTTTAAAACTAAGCATAAGCTTCATTATTAGCTGTTCTTTCGGTTCGGTTTAAATGATTTTTTTCTAGTGCAATCAGTATCATCACGTGCGGGCTTGCAGGGCATTTTAAAAACATAGCATGGATCTCAGCAGTCAATAATTGCATATAATATTTATGGGCAAATATAATCCTATCAAATATAATTTAAAAATAGATCTGCGAATTTAATTCTATCCTTAAAATTTTTTTGTAAAATATATTGCGATGTTCTGTATCGGCAATGTTGCAGTTGGGTTTAACTGAAATGTTAAAATCTATAAATGTATCAAATCAAAGTGAAACAAGAAAAACACGATTCAAACGATAAAAAGGTTGATTTGACAATTGTAAAAAACGGGAAATATCACGAGCAATTTCATAAGTTTCTAATATCAAGCACAATGTAATAGAAATAACTGGAAAACAATGTTCATAAAAAATCTATTATGGTACTATTTGCGATGCTTTTTATTTTAGAAAAAATTGAGAACTGGCAGCATAAGAGCAGATATGAAAATGTACATTAATTAATCTGTTTTCATTCTAGAGTATCGACGACAGTAGCTCATTTACCCTTTCTTTTCCTTCGTGTTTTAATTATCGTTTCGTTTAAGACATTATTGAATATTTCGTTTTTATATCGGCGGCGTTCTACTGAGTACTGGGATTTGTGTTTTAAAAGTAAATTAAAAACAGTGATGAAAATGTATAATTTCATTTTTCTCAAATCATATTTAATAGTTTGTAGCAGCATTTTTTTTTCTTTGTCCCTTAAATGTCACAAATTTTTGAACTTAAGCTTCCACCTTTTTCTTCTCCTTCTTCTTCTTCAAGAAGGATGGCGTTCGGAGTCCTTTTTTCTTCTTTTTGTCTTTTTTCGGAGAGCCTTCAGTTGAAATATCCTGTAAAAATAGAAAATAATATGAATTAAAAATACGGAAATTAAGTTTTTAGATTGCTATACAAAACAAGAAAGGAAATAAATTAATACGATGTCTTTGTAGTGAATCAGATACATCGTTAATGACTGATCGTATTATATCTGATCTAATAAAAATCGTCCATTCATTCTCAAGCGTTGATGGAAAGTTACGAGTAATGACTTTATTGATTAACTGTCTTCATGAACATATCTAAATTCAATTGCCGTCAGGACAAAGTCTAAATTTTCAAAATTGGAATAAAAATCTGACGTAGTAGGAAATGGTTTAGAGGCCACATAGATACAAAGATTGTCAAAAGGCAAGAGCCCTGTCCACCAAAAGTCTTTAGTTAAATGCTGATACCCTCTACCTCGCAAGACTTTTTACCCATTTACGTTGCAAACAATTTTTTGATCACGGGCAGCGGCTTACGGACATGGATATGATTTGCTCAGTAGAATGTTAGAACACTCTATCCGGTCAGGAAAACTAATACAATTAACATCTTAGTGTAAACAGCTACTTATTGATGTACTGACGATGAGTGAAATGCGATGGAAAGCCTGGGATTAAAAATGAACAGGAAAGTGTGATTTAATTATATATTCAGGCATGCCGAAACATAATGATCCAGATATTAATGGAGTGGGCATATACTTCTGCTCAAAAACATAGGTGTTCTATTCAAGAGTCAAGCAATCTCGAATCGAATTATAACTGCACTTCTGAATGCTAAATCTCGCAAAATAGATGTTATCCAATGCTATGTCCTGACAAAAGAAAGTAAACTAAAAGCCAAATAATAGTTTTATAGCCTCCTGAGGACACTAACTAACGGAAAAGGTTGAATGGGCAGTAAACTCCTTCAAACCCTTTAAACCGCCAGGTGAGATCATCCCGACTCTGCTATAAAGAGACACAGGGGCACTGAAAACAATACTGCTGCACATTTTTAGAGCGAGCTTCAAACTCAGTTTGAAACTCTGCTACATGCCCGAACCGTGGAGGCTGGCGCAGGTGGAGTTCATCCCAAAGGGTGCCAAGGATACAAATCGGCTGACCTTCCAAAATCTTATAGGTCAATCAGGCCCATATTCTTCATATTGAAGCCCATGCAGAAGCAGATCGATCTATATATATGAAGTGACCTCTTAGTGAAGATACCACTACGAAAATTTGAATTTGCCTACCAAATGACAAGCTAATTTTATTAGCCACATATAAACTAGTAGAAATAATAAAAAAAGTATTGGATATAAAGGAAATCGCACTATGCTCTTTTATGGACGTAGAAGGAGCCTTCGACAATCCAAGACGCGACTCGCTGCACCATCCACTCCAGAGGAGAGAAGCCCTTCAAATGCCGATGAAATAGACAAGTACTAAAGTACCGATTAGTATTTACGAGGCGGGGTAGCAAAGATAAGGACGAACACAAGGAGGGGATCTCCGCAGCGATGGTAACTATATCGCTGCTCTGTTTCCTACTGGTAGACAAACTTCTTGGGTACCTGAACAGTAAGAGTAATGATAAGTAATAATAAGAAGATCACTTTCGGATATTTGGATATCCAGATTGCAAAAGGCCTTAAATGAAACAGCACAATGGTGCGACGAGGAGGGTTCATTCAAAAATCCATTAACCAGTATAAGAACAATCGAGATAGGAGGCTTAAAAACTAGGGACACATTAAGGGGACTGTGGGAATACCTATCATCCTAAATGGATCAGCAGTCTGGTAGATGAAACCCCATAAAAAATTTATATTAACAGGCTCAATAAGCTTCAAAGGGTGGCCGAAATAGTGATTATAGAAGCAATGAGCTCCTCTTGGAGACCCTTCTAAGCCTTAAACCACTACGCCTCAAAATTCAAGAGGAAGTGGCAAAACAGACAAGCCTCCAACATGCCTGCAGGTTCAAATCAGGAAACCTAAAAGATAATCTTAGTATCCTGGGGGCCATCGGGCTTAATTCTGAGCACAGCGATCAAATAAAGACTAGGGTAACCTTCGAGAAAAAGATCAAGGTCACAATTCCATCGAGAAATATATGGGAGAACGGTCCATCTATCACGCAGGAAGGGGCACAAATACGGACGGCTCAAAAATGAATTGTGGAGTGGAAGCAGGAGGACACTTAATATAGTCCTACGCAGGACACTATTTATGAACGGGAATAATCTGCTATACTTCAGAATACGCATATAATAAAGATGAGGAGCACTAAATGTGTCAGCATTAGGATCCAATAGGATAGCCAAGCGTTTCTCAACGTTATCAATGGTGATCAAGTCAATTCAGAGGTATACAGAGGTGAGAGAGGCCCTAAACTAAGTAGTGACACAGAACAGCCTCGAGCTTATATGGGTCTCTGGCCATGATGGGCCCAAGGAAACGATGAAGCAGATACGAAGGCTTGACATTGGTACCACTCCGTGACGGGGCTTATCGAACTGGGAAATCAAAACATGGTCTAAGGAAAATATACCAAGATTAATGTAGATTGTTTGAAACACTCAGAAGACTACATTAGAAAAAACAAAAGAACAAAAGTAGCAGTGGCTCTACGTTAAAGTGGCACAAAGGGCCTATGTGGAGCTTTAATAGGGCAACTTCCTTGCAAAAAATAGCCCCACAGGCAAGGAGCGAGACGACCGTTTCAGATAGCGAGACGAAGATTAGAACTGCTTGAATCTGCTCTTCTCTCGATCTGGGACACAAGAAAACCTGCTCAAACACAGAAGATAATGTAAATTCAAATTTTATGCAAACAATTCCTACCAAATAAAGAAAGAACAATACGGTCGAAATTCCAAATTTGACGAATAACACGAAACGTTTATCCTAGAAGCTGCTACTGAAGTACTTGGAAAAGCAACAATAACCAAAACAGCACACCAATGACTGATAACGTCGTCCTGAAAAATTGCCATGTAAAAAGGTAGACAAGAGTCGTCAAGGAACGTTTTACGAGAAAAAAAAATAGAGTACGAGGCAGACATGGAAGCAGAAAGAAATCAAATATTTTAATTTGAATACCAATTGTTCCTTTACAAGGTAAATATATATATATCAATTTCTTGACAGATACTGGTATTTCGATGTGAAGGTAGCTGTGTTTAATGAATTGTTCTAGCTTTAACTTGCCCGAAGTTTCTATGATTTGTGTTTCATACGCCTGCTCTAAGTTGTCCTAGAGCAATTTAGAGCACGATTGTTTGCTCTCCATTTTCGGTAGAGCAACTTCGGGCAAGCAACCAGCTGCTTGTAAATTTTCACAGAACCGACAGTCAACAAAAAATTGTGACTGAAGTATCTTAATAGTAAACTGACAGGTTGAACTACTGACAGATTGAACTTCTGACAAGCAATCAACTTTGAGAATAGTTACCCAAAAATGGTTCCACAAAATTTCGTGTTCTCAAATGCTCTAACTTGTTCTACTTTTTTTGACATCTGTTCTACTCTAGCTTGCCTCGAGATGTCCGCTCTTTTGTTGGGGTCATTAAACATAGCAGTTTTCAATCTTGTGATGCACCGATTTCGTTCTATATTGTACTTAGTATTAAATTAATTTGGAGAAAATTATTCATTCTTTTTCAAAAATTGATTGTGAAGTTTTGTGCATTTATTAATAAATGTATAACCTTTAATAGAGACGTATTTTGACAGCGAAAAGGTTATCATAAACTGAAAAGTTAAAATTAAAAATCGGAGTTTGACATTTGACATGACATTTTCTATTAACATTTGTCAAAAGATTGCTCTAATACTAGAGACATATTAGTATCGAATCTCGGTGAGCTTTTACTCTAATGTGTGAAGCAATGGAAATTTGAAAGCTCAAAACTCTTTGGAACCAGATTCAACTCTAGGCTGTCTCAGTATTTTAAAAAAATGTTGGCAAAAAAATCCCAAATGCGGAAAAACTACTAAATATGAATTATTGTGCATCTTACCTCTTTACTGCTTTGCGAAAATGTGCTCAAATGAGTTTCCGAATGATCCCCGTTTTGTACATTTTCACCTGAAATTGAGAGACAGTTATAAATCACGAATGAATAGATAAATTAAGCGAAATGCTTCCAATTTATTGTTACTAAAGCAAAATCATATCATTTTAGCCATATACAATTGATTTTTCGTTCCTAATTGGATATGATTCAATTTCTTAGAAACTAATGTTTTACGAAAAAAAATACTGAAAATTTAAGTTATTTTTATATAATATGAACATACTTGGTATTATATTGTAAAATAGGATAAACAATTTGAAATCACTCAAAATTCACACATGCGATAATATTAATATTTACATCTATTTTCCAATATTCCAATTGATTGACCAATGGTTAACAACCACATGTGAGTGTTGTTTTTTTTGTAACATGCAAAAGACGTTATGTATAAATTAAGACATGCGAATGTAACATGCATAAGTAAATAAAACAAAGCCAGATTTAATAAGCGTGAAGATCCTTAAACATTACCTCGTATAACGGATAAGTTCTTGAAGATCCCTAATAAATTTCTGATTTGGTTATACATCAAATAAAACATTATTTTAGGTTTTCATTTACAGTTTGTTTAGTATTTGTTTATTGTTTAGTATAAGTATTACTCGAAAAATTATACAAGATGACAAGTTTAATAATAAAGTAATAGAAAAAAATTATGCAAGTGAATGGGCTATGAGGTTATTTATTTATATGATTTGACTGTAAATAACAAACTCTTACAATATACATATTTTTAACAGATATAAACTAGCAACAGAAAACATTTTCACACCTGCTCAAACACTTTTGCGAAATTCTTGAACGAAACAAAATAAATTTCTTAGCTTCACTTGCAATAGGCATGACAAAACCTGCAGAAAAAAATTAAACGCACGCAACAGTTAGTTGCTTGAAACTATAAAACGAACACTGGACAAAACCGCTATTGTACTTTAAATGTTGTAAAAATAGTGCTCATATGAAATGGTTCATATTAAAAATCAATTGGATTTCATTAAATTAGGACTACTATTTCTTAAATATGTGAAAGAGACCAGAATATAAAAGGCAGATATAGAAAATATATTTTTCCCTGTATTTTTGTTTGCTCGGAATGTTCAAACTAATCATCTTCATTTTCTAATGAATTTAATATGATAGCTTGATTTCGATATTCTCGAATGGCATGCCTTATTTCCTCGCGTATTTGTTCTACGTTATCTTGAATTGCCATCGCTTCCAGAAACTTATCAGCCATTTGATCGATTCGGTTGCTTAAGCTTAAACAATTTTTACAATGAGCATTAATAGCGTCATTCAATTTCTCAGTCATCGTGTTGAGCTGATTGATTTCCCAAAATACCTTCCCGGAAGTTGAAGATTGATCAATCGATTGTGCAGTTTTTATTATTTCTTTCCAAGATGATTTCGATGCTTTTTTCGCAGATTCCGGAGTCATTGTAGCTGTACCCTTTGCCTGAGGTTTTCGATCAATGGATACCCAAAAGCATGGAGATCCCTTTTTCTCACGGTTCGTTTGAAACGAATAAACCAGTTCCTGTTTGTTTGCAGTCTTGGGAAGAGTTTTAGTTGAAATCTGCTGCTTTTGTTTGTCAGGATTATTTAGGGCAATTGTTTTGCCATCGTTTAATCTTGCAGGCGATTCAAATGGACTTTTGCCAAAAATCGAAGATATATTTTGCCTTCGTAGTCTATTATTATGCAATGAAACATTCACGATATTCTCAGTTATAAAATTGCGCTCGGCTTTTGTTGGCTTTTTGGGACGAGACATTAAAAGCGGGCTTTTTTTGTACTGTGGTGAACTTTGTGTTCGGAAATAAGTTTTAGGAGAGGCAGACGTATGAACATTATTTGGATTATTTGTGAGGATTTTCGTCGAAATAGAAAACGAGGATGACAAAGAAGAATTCAATTTCTCAAAATGGTTGTTCGGTTCGTTTCTCTCTTTGCATAGCTCAATCTCCGATAAATTTGAAGAACAAAAGCTGATCGCGTCACTTTCGACGCTTGTAGGAGTTGATGAAGAAATACATGCTGCAGCCGTTTGGGACCTCTTGACGTTCTCTTTTGAAGTCGCCAGTTTCTTACGAATATAATCTTCGATTTTGTTGAATATTGACCCTTCACTACGATCTAGATCGCTATTTTCGAGTTTGAAGAGAATTAATTGTTCAACTGGATTTAGATTTGTTCCTGCGTTCGTGCAGGGAACTGCTTTATGTGGAAAAAAAGGGATCGGTAAATCTATTTGAGAATCCTCTTCTTCTTCATCACTCACAACTGGCTTATGTTTTCTCTCGCTTTTTTTTCGATGATTTTGATGATTTAACACGTTAAAATCCCTAGTCATCAAGGTAGCGTTGGGACCAATACCGGGTTCTAAATGCAATTTATCACCTTCACTGACATTACGAATGCATTCTATTTCTATAGATGTACCCTCACTTTCATCGCTATCGCACATTTCCAAACTTAAATGATCTTCCCAGATTTCATGAAACTCTTTTTTTCTTAAACCTCTTTCTTCCCTACTCATAATTCCACGAAAGTCATGCAATTCATATGTTTCGCTTTCGTGAAGTCGCAATCCGGAAACGGTTATAGTTGAACCCACTGGGTTGTCTTCTTTCAATGAGATCGCGCAAGAAGATTCGTCACTGTAGTTGAATTCATTAATCTTCTCGCAAAATTTACTATTTGCAAACATATTTTTATGGGTGTCCAAGTTGGCTGACACCGAAATAGAAAATTCACCATTTTCCAAGATAGGATACAACTGATTTGGAAATATTTCCTTTAACTTGGTCCCAGAAGCTTTTGGCATATGTGGTGTTAGCCTACGCTGAAACCAAGAGGAAGAATTTTCCCTGTGTTCAGATTTAATCGGAAGTGCCTTTTGTTTTGAAGAACTATTCAAGTTGAACAACGCTTTTTTACATGCTGCAAGGTCCAAAATGCAATCAAAGCTCTTTTCTGGCATTTCAGCATAAGTTGGGCTAGAGAAAATGTCAAAGTAGGAGAGATATTTCCTGCGGGGTACATAATTCCTTGGGTACATGGAAATATGCTTATGGAGCGGTTCTGAATAAGGAGGCACATTAAATCCGAAGTGGGATGTTGTCCTATAAGGTATAATATCGTTTTTCTTGTCACTATCAAGAGATATACATATTCCATATTCAGATACCTTCATTGACTTATAGCTAGAATAATTATTACTGTATTCTGGAATGGAATGGAAACTTTTGCTTTGACTAAAAGTCGGTATCACGGAATCAACCGATTTTTTGGAAAGTACATTATCAGCAAACTGGTCTCTTTCATTTAGTATACAGTTTTCAGAGTCTACCCTCTCACCAAATGTTAAGCTTATACAGTTAATACTTTTATCATGCCTATTTTCGAAATCACATGGAACCCGTTTCGTAATACAATATTGAGACTTTGATTCAGATTTGTTTTTGATACAATTTTGGGATATGTTTTGAGGATCGTTGTTAACACTCTTGATATCTGAAAAATTATAAGAAACATATATTGATTCCGCTTAAATTAAGAATTATGTTCGAAAACCAAAAAAAGTACTGAATTTAATAATAGGTGAAAATTAAATTTATTCAACTCTGCAAATCATAGTCAAATTAATTTCATAATATTTGATTTTTTTTAACGCGAAAATGACATTCAGTTTTTAATTGATGTCACGTTTGCTCTTAATATAAGCACATCGCGATCCTAGCCCCACATTTGAACAAATTAACTATAAAATAAATCTTATATCGATTTCAGTTGCTACGACCACATAAGCATGTCAAACTTTTGTCTCTCAAATAGTAAAGTTAAAAAAACAGGTTACATAGCATTTACAGAAATGCAATAATGATCACCAGGGACACAACGATACGTGGAAAGCAAAAATTTGTTTCATTTATTAATAAATTATACCTACAGTGATATGTAGTATATATACAATGATTTTATGCACATATACTACTGTGATCAAATTTGAAGATGACTTGCCAATTTGAACTAAACAGGTGTATCGACACTGAGAAATAATTTATATTTTAAGTTGCTAGTACTGTCTTGGGCATCCACGTCAAATTTCATGCCATTATCGTCATTTGTAAAATTGATTCGCTTGTGTGTTGTGAACAACTAAAAGTCAAATTGGCAATTTGAATAATGTCTGATTTTATTGAGCATAGAAGTTGCAATAAAATTTGTTTGCTGAATGAATTCTCTGCGCTCAGTTTATTGCAGAAATCTTTCGGTGACCAGACTATGCCCAACAAATTTTTGCATGTGATATACCATAAACAGTTCCAAGAAGGTAAACGTACCACATCTGAGCCAACAACAAAAATCATCTGAACAACACCTCAACGAAACCAAATATTCAAAAATCGTCGACTGACAATTAGAAATCTGTGAACATTTCATTTGGTTCAGCACGACTGTTTCAAAACATGTTTTATGCCTGAGAAAAGTCAAATCTCGTTTGGTGCAAAAACACTATTTTTGGAAGTAGAGCGTCGCGTTAATATCTGTGGAACAATGATTTCTGAGTACCAGCACGTCATGAAACGCATCATTGTTGTAGAGAAAACTTGGATTTATGTCTACGACTCGGAAACAATTGATCGATCTTGCCAAGGATGCGACTAAACCGAAAAGATCCCGCCAAAGTCGCTCAAAAATCAAGGTCATGCTAACAGTTTACTTCGATTATCGTGGTATTGTGCAAACTGCTAACAATCACATTGCATTAATTTGACCAAAGGGATTTTGTCAAAAATTCAAGTCATATAGTTCCACAATCGCTGTATTCGCCTGATTTAACTCCTTGTGGTTTCTGGCTATTCCCGAAACTCAAATGACCGCTCCGGGGGACACCGTTTTGACTTGGTTGAGCAGATAAAGCCCTAGTCGCTTCGTGCTTTGAAGGCCATTCCGCAAATCGACTTCAAAGGCGATGAAATAGGTTTCGAAGAATGAGGATTGTTGAAAAACATCTTCAATTTTGATCACAGTAGTAACTCCCGAAAAGTTAATAGCACCTGAACCAGTTTTTATTAATCGTATTTATTTTTTGTTTTGCCAATCCGAATTTAAATGACGTCAACAAAAAATGTTGAAACGAGCTTGTTAGTAAGAATTCATTGATTGAATGTTTTGCTTTTAATTTACCTTTGCTCGTCGGGGGCTTTTTACTTGTCGAATGCGCTCTCTCCGAATCAAGAAAGTCAACAGTAGCTTGAAGAAATCATTTAATGAAATTAAAAATTAAAGAAGGGAATAAATTTCGTTAAAGTGAAGTTGTGTTGACAATGCACTGTGCAAACTCTCCAAATGCTAATACAATCTTGAAACGTTTACCAAACCACTCTTAAAATATATTGGACAATTCTTATAAATTTTGTCAACAACAAACAATATTCACTTGATACAGAGAAACTGCGCTATTTGTTTTTCAATTAATAAATTAAAAAAATACTAAGAACTTAGTTGTGAAAATCCAAACAACTTAATCGTAACATCTGAACAATTATTCCGACTGTGCTACTTCAATGCTATTCAACGGGAGTTTTCGAATTATTACTTAGGAATCGAAAATAAACATTTAACTTACCGTCACTCAGTACAACTTCTGGCTGACTTGGCTTGGGAGCCTGCTTCGTTTCTATTCTCAAAACTTGTGGCTCTGTAACGATAGAAATGAAAAATTATTCACAGAGAATTTCAAAGGTGAGCTGCAAAAATTCGCATTATATTTGGTGGCAATAAGTGATAATAAACAGTTATAGTATTAGCTTACCAGACAAGTCATCAGTTTCTGATTGGCTTTGGGCATTTTGTGCTACGCTCTGAAACTGTGCAGCCGTCATTGGTTGCAAATGAAACACTTCCGATTCAGAAAAGTCAGTATCAGTATCTAAAGAAAAGTATCTATTTCATTCAGTTTCCTTTTTAAAATCTTGAAAAAAATGTTGTACTCACATTCGCCATGTGAACGATTCTTCTCAATTGTTTTTTTATACTCATTCAATTCGTCGTCTGTAACCGAGTCAAACGGATTCTTTGCATATGGCGCTTTGTAAACTGTAGCGTTATGCTGATATCCCCTTTGAATAATGCCCTTCGAAGCTGCACCCATTAGAACAACGGTATCACCAGTCGCTGAAACAGTGGCATCTTTGATACGGTTGTTAGCTTCATCCCATGTCACACCTTCTAGTATATGTGATTGTGGACCAGCTGAGATCTTATCAGCACGACGATTGTCTTTTATCTAAAATGTGTGGAAAAAAATCATAACGAAACAATCATGTTGGTTACATTGCAATTAATCAGTGCGGTTGACAAGCAGAAATAAACCAGCCCTGTTATTACAACTAGGGGAGATTTTGAGAGAGGAAGGCATCGATCCGGAAACCTTTGAATTTCCAGATGACGAAACGGGCCTAGATCACGTTCAGAGATAGCAAAGTAGCGTGAAAAAGAATCATATTATGGATTTTCTGCTGAAAATAGCTTACGATAAGAAGCAACCAACTAATGACATGCAGCAGTAACCACTATCAGAAGCTGCAGTGGAAGTTCTTCAGACCAAACCAGTTAAAAATATCTCCACTTATTCCAGCCTCACAAATGATCTTAACATAATATAACGATTAGGAACATTTGAAAGAGATACACCGCTCACAGCTAAGAGCGCGAAACCAGCAGTTGGCTTAGGATATTGAGCGTCTGAATCTTTTGTCAGATCCGGACTATCGAAATGAAGCGGCAAATGATGGTACAACCGACTCTTCGTCTAGCTGATTAGGGGACGCCAAAGGACACTTTGGTCTATGCTTTGATTTATGAATCAATAAAATGGGCATCTCAAAGATACGTTAAAGCCCGTGAGGTGCACGACGAATGCCGGTACCAAAGAACAGAAATAATTGTGGAAATAGGGGAATTGAGATGTTATTGTTGGGAGAAATGGAAGCCGAGGCATGAAATCTGTACACCAAAAGACAACTACTCTTGAAACGTCACCAGCTAGCGGAGGTCCTGCATATTGGGACTGAGGAAAGAAAGAACATCTGAGTCATAATTTTCGTAAGACATTTGAGCCCAGAAGAACGGTGCGTTAAAATGGCTGAAAGCTATCACCCCTGTTTGGAGAGCAACATCGAAGAAGCAAAAATAACGAGAACACGAACGGTGTCTCAAGAGAAATAGGACAGTATATATAAATGTATATATGTATATATATAAACAAACGAAATAGAAAAGAATGAAGTTAACTTACCAGTTGTTGTAGTTTTTTGAATTCTTTCGGATTCGTTCCAGGGGGAACAAATTGAAGTGCATTTTCGATTCGAACAGCAGTAGAATGCGTTGGAGAACCATCAGCAACCCACTTAATTTACACCAAATATTTGTACAAATGAGTTTCCATTATTGATTTAGTTTATAAACATTTCGATCGGTAATTTCGATTCACACGTTACCCAGAAAAGAAATAGCAAAAATGGCGTGAAAGTTTTATCGATATTCTGTTAGTTGTCAAACGGTTAGATTAGCGATATATATAAACATATAATATATATAATGTATACATACATATATATAATATATGATATATAATATATATGACATATAATATATATACATAATATATGATATATATATACATATAATATATAACATATATAAATATATATCCTCGAAATTATAAACGATTCAGTTGATGCAACACTATAATATTTTTAACACCACGACTGTTGCGCGGAGCACTTCTAACCAAGCATTTGAAGGAAAATTAATTTCGGGCTTATGAAAATATGGAACATTAACAAACTTTTAAATGATAGTTAAAAACATTTGAAAGTATTATGAAAGCAGTTACTTTCGACGTGTATCTTGATTTAGAGTCCGTACCGAATCGAACATTTAAATGCAAGCACAAAATTCAATTTTCTTTAAATGCTTCAAAATTCAATATGCAAAACGATCCAAGTAAAATAAATTAAAATTATTGAAAGAAAAGCATTGAGCTATAAAAAATTTATTTTGTTAGAGTAATACAATGGATCATATAGGACTGGACAGATGGATAGATAGATGTGTTTCCAGTTTTAACATTATTTAAATTTTTTAGCAGAATTTTCTCTATAGCAACTTGATATAGAAATGTTCATCAAATGTTCGGTTATAATTTTTAGGAAAAGAAAAGTATTTTTTAGAATTTAATCAAAATTTCTTTTATAAAACAATGCCCAACATGAAGTATATTTGAGCATTTGAATTAATAAAGTTTTTAAAAAAGAGTTTAATTGACCTTAATTTTTCTTTTTCATTAAAATTTTGTCATCCGATTTCAAGATGTAAGCCTCATATAACGATTTCGGAAAATGAACTCAGTACATACATCTAAAGCGATACTATTTTGAATGTAAAATAATCATGCAATCAAGTTTGCATAGAGGTAGCTCAAGCATTTTGTTTAAAGATATTTAATATTTATATATTCATTATAAGCATCACACAATTTCAACCCATAATGCTTCCAATAATGTATGCCTAGGTTCTACGCATCCCAAACATTTGTTTTTTTTTTTAGACCAAACGATAGAAAAGGGTTTCGCTTTAAAAGTTACATTCGCTATAATTTGTTAGTTAATGTACTTATTAATTCTACAAAGTGACTTTGGAATGTTTTATTTCTAGTAATTCTTGTTTCAGAAAATACGATGAATTCAAAATAGTATAAATATGTGAATCAGTAGTGATCCAATGCTTTAGCACTTGTTAACGCGTATATTATCGTTTCATTGCAAATTAGTTTCAGAAATGTCTAATTTTTTGGTATAGTTAGAAGCGTGTAGATTTTCTTATGTAAATCTTATATTTTTTATATACCCCGTTCCACCATTGAGTTTGTATTTAACTTTCAAAAGAAATTATCTCTACCTTGGTTATTTTCTTAGGATCTGGTGTACCAGTTTCCAGCACCTCGACTTTTTGATATACGTTTGGGGAGTTAAGCCATCTAGTGCGATCTCCACCTTTACGAAGGTCGCATTTCTTCCAAACTCTGAAAAGAAATTATTAAGGATTCATTGAATGCACGTCAGTTTCAATATTGCTTATCAAATGTTCCATCACTTTTTTCGGGGTTTAAAACTTCCATTAAAAGGCTGGTGCAATATTGTCAAGTACGTTTTGTTTTTCAAGTAAATGGGTTTAACAATTTTACTGACTTGATTTATCGGCTACAATAACTACCAAAAAAATTCGATTTGAATGGTGAACTCTTTCGACGTCTTTAGTAACATTTTTGCCCGAAAAAATCATTTGTAAAGGATTAGAATCAATTGGCTCAGGAATTCATATACAAATAAATAATCATGTACATATCAGCAGAAGGATTCAATGAGATTATCTTTGAAATGCCAAATTCGAAATTCAAGTTTTATGTGTTTATGTTTATGTTGGCTTTCAAGCTAAAATTTTGAAAACTAATTGAAAACTACCGCTAGTGTCAAACTTTCATCATGCTGTGGAGCATGGGATTAGCTCGGCTGGCCTCTACGACCTCCCGGGAGTACAATAAATGTTTTCAGGTGGTCGTCTACGAAATTCACCGAACGACTTGACCTTCATAAGCACCTTACGATAGAAATAAGTAAGATCTTTTCAGGCCTCTAACTTCCGATCAAATCATCGGATCTACACGAAATTCACTGAATAAGTTGGGCTCAACGAGAACCAGATTTTTAGAAAGCTAAGTCAACTATTATAATTGAAATAAAAACTATCGTAATTAATTTTGCAAGCTCCTGATTTACCATCGACAAATTTGGTCGTGTATCATTTTTGGCGTGTTCTGAGAATAGAAGTTTTATATTATTATACGTCAACAATCACGAGTATAAGACAGGAAAACCAATGTCACCTTGGGTTTATCGCCAAGATATGATCGAAATTTAAAAAAATTGAAAGTCATATATACTGTCATTCCACAACCGATTAAAGTTTTTGATTAGAGACCATTAAAATAATATTTTTTCAGTGCAAAAAAAATGCATGCTGCAAATAACTTATATTTGAGATCTCGATCACGAAAGTGTTAAAATATACAAACCCTTGTCTGTAGAGTTCTTCCTCTTCTAGTAAGTATCCTAATGACGACACTGCCGGCGGAACTTCAACATCGTTCTTGGGTTTCGGTAATTCCGATTTAATCAAAGGGTTTCTATAAATGTATCCAGTTCGAAAGCCAGAATTATCCAACATACGCATCAAGGCTTCAAATTCAGCACCACCTACACGCCACTTAGCCTTCTGCTGGCGTGGTTTTTCTTTATTATCTTGTTGTTGCTGATCATCCCCTGGTTTGGGCTCAAAGCCTACTGGCGGTTTTCGGGACGCATCGTAGATCGCTTTACGCGCTTCCTCTGGCAAAAGGACCAAGTTTTCAAGTCCAACTGGCAGCAATTTTAGCTGAGTCTCACACGCTTGTACAATATTGTAAGCAGCATAAAATGTTTCTTCTACCGTTTCACCACAGCACAATGCACCATGGTTACTAAGTAACAGCACCTTCGAAATAGGTCCAAGAGATCGGACCAGCTTCTGGCGTTCTTCGGGCTCATGTAATGATCCAGTATAAGCATGCGTGGCGATCTCTCCCAATACAGCTGAATCTTTTGTTAGCGGCAAGATTCCGACTTTAAGCGAAGATACGGCAACGACTGGATTACAGCCAATGTATATAATACAACGAATATCTGGACGAGCTGCGTGGACGACGGAGTGTAAAATATAGTCTGGAAAAAATTAATGAAATTAATTTTGCAGATGTGTTGAAGCCGAAGAGTAATTTTTATTTAGAAATGCAGTAGCGCTAATTGAAAGAGTTAATCAAAAATAGAAACATGATAGGTAAACGAAAAAGCTGCTTAAAATAGATTGATGAAAGTCGAGAGCAAATAAATTCTTCTTGCACATTGTATTATTTCTAGGGAAAATTTGGTAGTTAAAAATATTTCGCCTACTCTAAACCAAGTACTAAGTTTAGTTACAAATTGTATCAAGCAGATTGAAAATGCAGATTTTGTGAGACTTTTACTCCACAATGAATTAAAATAGCTCTCAAAAAAGAATTAATTGTAAAAATTTATTAAATTATTTAATGCTCTTAGTGATTTTCCTAGCGAGAAATATGAAATCAAACATCTTTCAAAGATCGAGAGAAAGAAATATTCTGGTTTACAAGTTTTTTTTTTTATAAATTATTATAAAATAATCAGTTCATGCAAAGGGATTTCCCACAGGATAAAAAAAAATTCTCTCTTCCATACTTACGAGTATTATTAATACCAAAGTTCGTGGTTCCTTGTTCAACAATGAGCCCTTGCATGTTCACTTTATTCAGCGAAGATGCTGTTACTTCGTGATACATCAGCCCAAACGGATTAACCAAAAATAATTCTTGATCAGCATTTAGACGAGCAGTAATTTGAGTGCCCAGCCCTTGGGTCCAACCATACAAATCTAATAAACGGAATGTAGCTGCTAATTTACAACGTAATATTTTTTCTCCTTTTTCATAACCCATCGATTCAACGCCCCGAATATCATTGATGGGCAATACACAATTGTTACTCTTGAATATACTGCCAATACGCGAAGCAGGTACACCGACCATATCCGCGAGCTGTTGTAATATGCCTGACGGTCCTCCGTCACGATGTGCATCAACTATACGTTCGAGTTCCTCGCGAAAAAGTTTTGAGCTCATTATGGCTTCGACACGTTTGCGACGTTCCATTTCGCGCATATCCTTCGGATAAAAACATTAATTATAAGCACACAGATAAATTAGCGTGTAATTTTATTAGTTACCGCTTCAATATCTGCTGGCCTTGATTTATTGCTCTCATCTTCATCTAAACTTTCATCTAGGCCGTTTTGTGCTGGCTGCTCGATCTCCGTCATCTTGTCAATATATTGAATATTTACCTCGAATACTTTCCTTGAAGCAAGGTTGTCTTATCTATAAAGAATAAATATTGATTAGAAAACATATATATTATTAAAATGAGAGAAAATTAGGAAAATTAATATAGATCTTACTATACACATAGAAATAAATGCCTCTAGAGGAAATTTGACATTTGATTTATATATGAATATTAATTGGGATTTTTGAACGCAACGTAATATCTTAAATAAAGATTTGGCACTTATTATAGCCTATTTTCTGCGACAAATTAACGCAAATAGGGTTAGGTTAGGTGAGAGGCGATTGGCATTTCTTAGCACTCGGGTCGGAAAAACCCATTATACTCATACTCCAGCCTACCATAGTTTCCCAGATCTGTTAACGACAACCTGCATTAATGCTAGGAGGAAAAAGGCTATCATCCGCATGCGAAACACAACCTAGCTAAAGCATTGACGCAAATGGAGAGAACGGATGGACAACGATCATCCTCTGCAACACATATTCGGCACGTGTCCCCCTAGCCAGTTGTGCTGTCAGTATGCCTGCCATGACTCTACGAACTTACCTACATCTTGTTGAGGAGGAATGCTGTAGTCCCATGATTGGGCTCTGAAAGGAAGACATTAGTGTACCTGGCCATCTCTCTTTGTCGGCATTCAGTACCAGGGCTATGTAGTAGAATGGCCGTGGCAACGGGGTTAGCATCATTTGTTTCAACACCACAGAGCCCGGTACCCATAGCATATACATTTTATTGAATCTGGCGACAAAATTCAATCGTGCCTTGCACTCTTGGGTAATTTTCGAAGTAGTCATGGACCTACTTAGCGGCATCAGCGCAGCTTGACTGTCATTGCAAATAGCGATGCCTGAAAACAGAAACGTGCTCTCCGAGAGCAGAGGCTCACTTGTCATTCGATGAATGTAGATAACACCAGCTCCAGATCCAACATCTGTCTTCGCGCTATCCGTGAAGAAGAAATAATCAATCACTCCAGCTCAAGAGAATTTCTTCCTATCTTTTCCCGAAATCGAGTAGGAATAGGCATCGCAATCGCACGGAACCTCTAATGGAAACATACCCCACCTCGTCCCTTCTCATCCAAAGGTAAAGTTGATTCAGTCTATGGGCAGAGCTCATCGCCAAACTCAGAATTTGAATTTCGAGTGGAGACAGATTGAGAAACCCATTAAGGGCCACACTTAGGGTAGAACTCAGGCAACTTGCTAACTTCTTACAAGCATACAATAGCTTCACAAAGTAATCACGTGATATAGCTCTGTTGCCATCTCAGACAGCATTTAATGCTCGATTAAACTTCAATTCCACAAGTTTCTTGTAGAGAATTTGTTTGTCCAAGGAAGACCTATCAGGAATTATCACACAAAGGTTTTATGATAAAAAGCCCCGAAATTAAAATGAGCTTTGGGCGGTAATTCAAGACGAATTGAGGAAAATATCAACAAGGAATGCAAGAAGCTAGTTGATTTAGTGGAACGAATATGCCAAAAGGTATTCAACTCAAAACGCAACCTGATCGACAATTAGGTAGCAATCTATTAATTAATAGAAAAATGATATAAAGCTTAAGAATTAATTAATAAAATAATTATTGCAGCTGTGTTTCAACTTTGGTCAATCAAAAAAATATGGAAGAATGGCCAGAAGAGCATATGTACATAAAATTGATTCGTTTACTTTTCTGGAATCTCCTATCAAAACAGTATTTTTGACCAAGAATTTTACTCGAGAAGCTCGGCAGCAGACACAATATTATTTAACAAGTCGGAATGAGTAGTGAAATATCTTGGCAGTTTTTTTTACCTAGTTGATATTTACATGATCTCTTTATATTTAATACAAAAGCTACCAAAACCTTTAAGCGCTAGGTTAGTGCAAATACTTTTCGCGCCGAATTTCGCTCCAGTTTAAATCGATGGGAGCAACAATGCCGCTAATGAACACCTACTCCCGACAATCAGGCAGCGGTGAGTGCGCAAGGCACTAATTTTAAAATCATACTGCTAAATTCATACCACTTGAATGCCGATTACTGCATCCGGCAAGTTGTGCAGATTAACAAAAGTGACGTCATTTTGGGGATGGA
Organism: Nemotelus pantherinus; assembly: GCA_963978885.1. Lineage (NCBI taxonomy): Eukaryota > Metazoa > Arthropoda > Insecta > Diptera > Stratiomyidae > Nemotelus > Nemotelus pantherinus. Next base: position 238,717,381 of record OZ022263.1, read on the forward strand.
ACTTTTAGTGTCGCGAGCAGACATTTCATAGCTTCAGGCGAAGGAATAACGCACGTGAATTCATTAAATTAGCAAGGAAATCTGCGTATCTGTCAATAATTCTGAATTTAGCACAATAACTGAAAAATCATGCATAAATTTGGCGATGACACATTGAGGATATTTACACGACATGACAGTCTAAGCATTTTTGCGAAAGATTAACGCAATTGTTGATCCCACTCCCAAACTGCCGCATTTCATGCTCATTAACTTTCACATTATTATCTCACTTCTCCGAAAAATAGACAAATTGTCTTTTGAAAGGTCAGATTTATACGCTTTGATCTTTAGAAAGCCAACTCCCATAGTTTAATGAAAGTAGAATCTGAGACAACTCACCTCACGATAATGATCCCGATCCAGAGGAAACCGCTACAAAAGGCTTAGCTAAAACTGATTAGAAAATGATGGTTGCACAATGAAATCGACGTAAAAATATACAAATTCCACTATTTCCTTGCCCTATCCACGCTAGAAAATTTAGCCGAAAAATTAGTACCAAGTTCGGGATTCTAACTTTTACAGTGTAATATGTCTACCCGACCGTCACTTTTTCAACTCGACCGTCGCCGATAGAGTCTTCGTTGTTGATCGTGAATGCATCGGGGAACTACGCCCATCAACAAGAAAATATCCCTCTTCCAATTGGACGACCGTGACGTGAATTAAAATTCCAAAATTCCGGCAATCGCCATGTCCTTCTTAGCTACTTTATCTTTTGATGTATTGCGGTCTGTCCCAGATTGAATCCACAAGAATCACGAGTAGATCACAAGCTACCACACAGAACAAACCGATATCGATTTTCAACACAAGGACGTCGCGCACAAATTATCCACACCGCATAGAAAATTCGGCCCGTAAATTCTTCCAATCTCGTTTTTTTTTCGGCCTGGAAATATTAACGCGATTTCTCTAGCCTCCACCGCTAATGACGCTCGCCACAAAGAAATGCAAAAACCAACACTCGAAGATTCAGACTGCTACGGTGCTACGGTAATGTAACGCATGCTCTCGTCCGCAACGAAATGAGATAAGCTTGGTGTACAAGACCGGATTCAAACAGGATTCAGATTGAAATAGTCGAGTAGAGACCTTTGAACAACAAGTGCACATACGTCTGTTTCAATCTCAATCCTAAATCAAATTAGCATAGTATCTGCGATTAAACTCGCATTGATATAAGAGAAGAGGATATGCGAATAGTATATACGTATGCTGTAAACTACTACTGCCGAAATTTTTTTAATTAGAATGGGTGAGAGTGACGTATTTTGTCATTCTCATTCCCAGTGCCGTTCGATACTGGTATTGTCAATGTTATTTTGAAGAAATTGAGCGTCTTCACGTCGTGAATTTATAAAATGTTTGATTTTATAATTTATAAAAAAAATTATAAAATGGTGGGAGGAGAGGAAAGAAATGTAAAACTATCGCAATATTTTATTTTGGAGGATTAAAACAGGGATCGCGATAACATTGAAGAATCCTTTTTGACACATCTGTCAGAGTTGAGATTTAACAGCGCCCATATAATTCACACATCCGCGTGTTAGCTCTTGTGGTGGAAGGTTGTAGCCGGAAAATTGCTGAGAAATTTGCTTTTCTCCGAAGGACGGGTTTTCTCTGGAATTGATAATACGTGAATCAACGTGTCTTAAACTGCGGTTTCGTGTTCGTTGCGTTGTTTTGAGTCACTTATGTGTTTGTGTTGTCTAAGAGTAAAAATTTGAGGTCAAACCCACCATAAACGGGTGTTATCGTAAACCGATGGCTGATACGAATCGTCATAAGCCAACATAATCCTTGTCAAAAGGGATCTAGTATTAAAAAAAAAAAAAAATTATAATTCACACACGGAGATTTCACTTGCGGTTTTTAAGCTAAAATATGAATAAAACGTTCGTTTTTATGCGTGGACACGTTGTAGTAATAATATTTAGTCATAACTTGAATTTTGTGTCAATCAATTGCATCGAAACGTGCGGCATAATTGGAAAAATTCGCTACGAAATGTTTATCAGTTGTTATTAGGTTATGTGATGTTTTGTGTCGCTTCACTTTCGATAGAATTGATTGACACAAAATGCAAGCTATGACTAAATATTATTACTACAACGCGTCCACGCACAAAAAACTAACGTTTTAATCATATTTTAGCTTAAAAACCGCAAGTGAAATCTCCGTGTGTGTCGGCACTGCCTCGTGGAAATGTCAAAATTGCCTATCGCCATGACGTCACAGCGACAACGATTACGTAGCCTGATTGTCAAAAGTGTCAAACCAATGCCTCCTAGAAGTACGGGCCGTAATGCAGAATGATGACGTCAGAGCAGTAGGCCAAAATGTCGCGAAAAACACACATAGTCTTATGGGACGTCCGCGGGTAAATGTTAATTGTACGGGTTGTGTTAAAGTGAGTAAAGTGAAAACAAAGTGAGATCCGGGAAACAGTGCTAGTGAACAGCTAAAACACAAATTAATGCGATGCGCGCGGTATAATTAGAAAAATTCGCCACGAAATGTTTATCAGATGTTCTTAGGTTATGTGGTGTTTTGTGTCGATTCACTTTCGATACAATAGGTCTGTTCCCTTACTACGATTAATTGCGATTAATCGCGATTAATTGCAATGAAGCCGTTCCCGTACTCCGTTTTACTGAAAACTGAAAATTTCCCCTCTTTCAGTAAGTACGATGAAATTTCAGTAGGAACTGAGCTACTGAAAAGTGTCAAACGGTGTGGCGCGAGTAAATATTTTCAAATGTGCGCGGCAAGCAACATATTTTTTGCGTAATGTTGCTATGAAGGTCGAATATTTTTGTTGCGATAATTTATCACCGCTTAGGATGACTTTATAATCACCATTGTTCTCTCAAAAACCGAAAACTGACACTTTCGGTTGTCAATTTTCAGGAAATACAATGAGAGCGTTCCCGTACTTTTCATGAAATTCCCCACCACATGATTCAGGAAAATTCAGTAAAATTCAGTTACTGAAAGTACGGGAACAGACCTAATTGATTGACACAAAATGCAAGTTATAACTAAATATTAACACTACAACGCATCCACGCACAAAAAACTAACGTTTTATTCATATTTTAGCTAAAAAACCGCAAGTGAAATCTCGGTGTGTGTCGGCACTACTAGGGACACGATGAAAGTACTGATATTAGTACGGTATCGATACTTTCGTTTGATACCAAGTAAAATTTTACTTGAATCGAAACTGTTCGATATTTTACTCATATCAATACTTTGATGGTAGTATCGTATCGACATATGACTGAAACATTTTTATATAGAAATCGACCCATCTTTCTAAACTGAGCTACGAATTATGTCTTCGTACAGTAGCTATTTGAAACTCAAGTGATAAAAACAATAAATTGTTGCAAGAAATTTAAAAAAGTTTTAACACAGATTTATTCATTAAAGATTTTATTTAATTTAGAAACAAAAACTAATCCATTTAAATTATTCATTACAAAGTTATTAACTAAAAATAAAGCAAAGTCGACAATTTGCCTGCATAAAAGTCTTCGTACACTTACGAAACAGTTTATGAAAATCTTAAAAACTATAGATACTTTTTTTGGTATTATTTAGTTGGGAAGCCTTTATTTTTAATCACAGTTTTAAGGCAGAGTGGCATCAATTCTACAAGTATTTTTGCATAGCTTGGCTCTTTTTTCGCCCATTTCTGCTAAAAAGCCTGTTTCAACTTAGATTTCGAGCTAATAGGATGAGTCCTGATCCTTTTTTCTAGCATGTTCCGCATGTGCTCAATGGGATTGAGGTCAGGACTTTACGGCGATGTTTTAAGCAAATGTAGAATTTTGTACGCCAAAAACATCCTTTTAAAGTGTGGAAATAGCCAGGGGTGTCTTACAACCCAAAAAAAACACCATGAAAACTGTAAAGCACTGTGGCGGCGGCGTTATGGTATGGGGCTGTATCGCTGCCAGCGGCGTTGGAAACTTAGAAATAATTGAAGGAAACATGGATCATCGGGCATATATTGCAATTCTCAAGGGAAATTTGCAGCCAAGTGCTGACAAATTGGGTGAATCGAAGGATTTTTACTTTCAACAAGATAATGATCCTAAGTGCATGCTCATAAGACTAGAATGTTCTTGGCGTACAAAATTCTACATTTGCTTAAAACACCGCCACAAAGTCCTGACCTCAATCCCGTTGAGCACATGCGGAACATGCTGGAAAAAAGGATTAGACCTCATCATATTAGCTCAAAACCTAAGTTGAAACAGGTTCTTTAGCAGAAATAGACGAAAATAGAGCCAAGCTATGCAAAAATACTTGTAGAATTGATGCCACACTGTCTTAAAACCGTGATTAAAAATAAAGGCTACCCAATTAAATATTAACAAAAGATGTATCTATAGTTTTTAAGATTTTTCATAAACTGTTTCGTTAGTGTACGAAGACTTTATTGGAGACATATTGTTGACTTTGTTTTATTTTTAGTTAATAACTTTGTAATGAATAAATGAAATGGATCTGTTTTTGTTTCTAAATTAAATAAAAAATGTTAATGAATAAATCTGCATTAAAACTTTTTCAAATTTCTTGCAACAATTTATTGTTTTTTATCACTTGAGTTTCAAATAGCTGCTGTACGGGGACATTATTGGTACACTGTAATTAGTATCAACTTTCATATCCTAATGTCCTCTCAATGGACGAATAACTATGAAACTAAATTAGTTTCAAAAGTGGTATATGTATGTGTAAAAAGGCACATTTTTGACTTGAGAGTGCAAGAATCCTCGTGAACAATATCTGGTCTTCTGTACGCATCCTCATCATATCACTGTTTTTTATCATCGCTTATCTCCTCTTCGAAATTAAATTTTATCTAGTTTAATTTAATTTAATAAATTTATTATTTTAATGTTTCTAATCCGACTCAAAGAATGCTGTTTGCTTGCTCCCGTCTTGACCGAGCAAACAAAACGAAATCTGATAGAATAGTTGCGATTAGCTCCACACGTCGGCTGAGTTGCGCTTTTGAGCCTCCATTTTCTTGATAAACCGTTGTGCTTCGGCCTCTGACTTATATCCTTTGCTGGATGCTGACTTGGAGCAGAATAATTCTTACATCGATTGCCATATTTTTGGCGTCGCTGTGAGAACGGGATTAATGAGTAATGGAAAGGGATAATCAAGTGAAGCAAACGTACCCGCCCATGTGTTCTCACCAATAAATAACCTTCCGAATTAGATCTGAATGTGTGACGTAAATTTTGTGTGCTTGATCCCGAGAACAAAGTCGCGGAACGGCACCAGACCAGTTCCCGGCCCTATCATTATAATTTAAATCTCTGGCTTCGTTGGAAGTCTAAACTGACTGACTATAGTAAGTATCATTTGATATTTACTCATATCAGTACTGTCGCAATGAGTACGGGACTTATATCAATACTTGGTTCTGATACTACTTTAAAGTAAAAGTATCGATACTTTCTTTCGATATCGTGTCCCTAGGCACTACCTCGTGGAAATATCAAATTCCCTACCGTCATGACGTCACAGCGAGAACGATTACGTAGCCTGACGGCCCGTACTTCTAGGAGCATGGCCTTCTAGGAGGCATTGGTCAAACGGTGTGGCACGAGTAAATATTTTCAAATGTGCGCGGCAAGCAACATATTTTTTGCGTAATTTTGCTATGAAGGTCGAATATTTTTGTGGCGGTAATTTATCACCGCTTAGGATGACTGTTTAATCACTATTAGGTCTGTTCGCGTACTTGAATCTATTATAATATATTAAAATAGATTCGCAGAAAGTCGTTTTTGTACTTTTGCTGCAAGCCAAATTTTGCAGCAAAAAGAAGCCAGCTGCCAAATTCTGTTACTGCTGCAGTTTGCTGAAGTACGCGAACAGACCTATTGTTCTTGCAAAAACCGAAAACTGACACTTTTGGTTGTCAATTTTCCGAAATTGCAATGAGATCGTTCCAGTACTTTCATGAATTTCCCCCACCACATGATTCAGGAAAATTCAGTGACTGAAAGTACGGGAACAGACCTTAGATTTACCGCTTATGGTTACTATAGTACTATAAAAGCTACAATAGTAAAAAGCACCATAAAAATCTATCGAGTGGAAATGGCTATTCTAAACTAACTTTTAAGCGATTAGTTGGGCAATAGCGGACGATATTTTGCTGCGTAGTCTTAAAAATTAACATAGAGCTTATGACGATGTCTCTGCTACACGCAAAGTCTATGAGGTGTTGGTGGTTGTCACATGTATCAGCGTGGAGACTTTGCACTCCAGTCGTTTACCGATGATGTAAAATAAAACATAGGTAAACCAATAGGAGCCTATGACTTTAAGACAACTTGTCAAATAAAAGCGACACTTAAATGACTGTTCGGGAAAATTTTAGATGTGGAGTTTATTTTAATATCAAAAATTTTAATTTGGAAAATTTAATAAAAATTAATGTCCCACCTTCAAATGCTTTTATTAGTAAATGAAACTGAAGCATGCCACTGCTTATTTTTGGATAAGTATTCTCCTCGGGCTGATCAAGATACTTGGTACGGAAAACTCAGAACCAGGTGCTCACCCTTATATGGTACTGGCATTTAGTTAAAATAGTATAGATTTCTAATTGAACACTTCTAGGTGGCTTTTATTGAATTACGATATGAAAAATATTTTTGTGCTGGATCACTCATAACGACCGAGCTTGTAATTTCAGCCGCTGATTGTTTCTTTTACAGCGAAAAGAATGGCTTGTACAACGAAACATCGTGGGATCAAGTGGTGAGCAGTTGTTGATTGTATTTGAGATTTCCCAAAAACGGTAACATTATCATAAGCTCAAATTATCATTAACATTACACTTCATGTTCCTTTAGTTGGTTATTGCCGACGCCGATTGCAGTGTTACATCGACGAACGATAACAGGCAAATAAGAAAAATTTCCAAAGCAATCATGCATCCTGATTACTCTCCTGAATTCGACCGGCAAAACATTTGCGCAGTTTACGTAAGTACATTCGCAATGATAAAGTTTAACGATTCAATGTTGAACCGGGCTTTAAACTCAAAACTCCAATCTGCTATCAATCTAAACTCTTGTAGCTAGCAGCACATTATGATATTTCAATTTTAGTTGAATGAACCTTTTTTCATAACGCCATTTCTACAAATGATAAAACCATCTCCAATTAGACCGGAATACGGAGATACCTGCTGGATGGTTGGCTGGGGCACAGGAAATGATAATGTGAGGGACTTAATCTCAAAAGCAGAATCTAACAAAAAATATTTTCAGAAATTAGAAGGACAGCAGATAATGCAAGAGATGAATCTCATGCCGAAAAACCGGACGCATTTTTGCTATGAACTTTTTCCGGAAAATGAAATATGTACAATGCCGTTGAGTGTGAACTTCGCTTGCGGGGTCAGGCAACAAGATTTTAGAATTTCTTTCAATTTGTTTATTTTGCACTGTTCTAGCATTTCTCAGGAGGTGCGTTGGTTTGTAGTGGCGTTCTGGCAGGGGTGGCAGTGAAAGGATTTTCCAATTGCTCAGGAACTGTATTTTCTGATGTGGCTTTTCACATGAATTTTATATTCGGAAATATTGTAGACATCGAGAAAAGTGGTGGTGGTGAAGTATGTAATTATGTATTTAGTATACAATTGTCACTGTCTTCCTTACTAACTATTATGCCAAACTTAAATTGAATGTAATGTATCAAATTGAAAATGTCGAATGGAAAAAATGATTGCTTTGATGAGCTCCAAGCAAATATGATTTGTTCTTAAAGTTCCCTTGATTTTATAAAATAAAATATTGTGTCACGTAGAGCTGGGTACAAAGACTTTTGAAAGTTTAGTTTGTACATCTTTATCGTGTGCCGATGAACACTACTTATTTAATTGTATTTTTGATTTCCAAGAGGCATATTAATGTTGCGAAAACAGGCACCGACATGATGCTCTCAGAAGTAAAAAGCCGCTTCTTTCCCATTTTCATTGTAAGGAGACCTGATAGCCCATAATGGAATTGCTGAGCTTCAGCGATCTAGTAAAGACTAGGCAACCAGCGAGAAAGGGTTTAGGGTCGCAATACTATCAAAAAATAAATGGTAGAATGGTCAACTCCTCGCAGAAAGGGACACAAATGAGGTATACGGACGGCCTGAAGATGGATTGTGGAGTGGAAGATGGTGCAAAATGATGTTTTTTGCTCTGTTATACTTAAGGCCCCGCATGTAATATAGATAAGGAACACTAAAAAGGTCAAGATCCTATCGGATAGCAAAACGGTTCTCAAGGCTATCAAGCGCAATCAAATATCAGCTACACCTTTAGAGGCGAGATTGGCCCTAAATGAAATGCGGATGCAGAACAGCCTCCAGGTTATACGGATCTCTGGCCATGTGGGGCACCAAAGAAACGAGGAAACTGATACCAAGGCCAAAAGAAGGGGCTAAGTTGCTCTAGACTGGTTCCACTCTGTGCTTGCGCTTTTCGAGGGCTGAGATGGACAGGGAAATCAAAACATTGACTTAAAAAATGCTGAAAGCTACTGGCTGAATCTAGAGGGTTGGGAACACTCAAAAGACTACCTCAACACAAGCCCTCTATATGGAGTTTTCGTAGGCCATCTTCCTTGCATAAAGTACCTCCACAGGATAGGCAAGGACCGAAACGATTGCTGTAGATACTGCGGAGAAGTAGAGTGTAGACAATCTCCCACACTGTCTAGCACTAGGGAGACAAATACTAGATCTGCTTGGCCCTGCTCTTTCCTCCATCTGAAACATTAGAAACGTCTGGGGATATATCCATGTTTATAAGGAGTCTGGATATCTTTTAGGTCATAACACTGAGGAGGCACAATAGACCCAGGAGATCGTACAGCTAGGGGCCATCGAGATACGCTCCATGCATGCATGCATAGCGAAATAATTTCAAAACTTGAAACAGTGGTATTATAAATGACAATTGAAATGTTTAGGAATGGAGATAATAAACTAAAAAATTTTCCAAGACGTTTGCAACTTTCCAATATTACGAATTGAACAGAAAATTATAAAATGTTTTTTTTTAAATTTAACTGTATTTGCCTTAAATCGGGTGATTATTTGAAAGAGCTTTGGTGCAAAAAATTAATTTAATGTTAAACTTGCTTCAACTAAATACTATCTACCATGACATAAGGTGATCAAATATTTTGAATGGTTCAATGCTATGGCAGATTTGTCAGCGGCTCAGCTAACCACATCTTGAAAGTCGAATCTTCATAAATAATATGATTTCAACGGCTTTTCAATAAGTTAGTAGGAACTTATTAGCTGTGACCGATGTCCAATGTTATTTATTTAGCATTTATTTAGGTCGTTTTAAATACAAGCAATGTGTAATGCTAAGTACAAAGGTCAATTTTTTCGATCGTGGTTTCGAACAAAATGTCAAGGAAATTTTTGCTTCTCAGCTTCAATCACAACAGTCAAAATAACACGCAAAACTAGCATTAAACTCTTCTGGCCAGCAGCTGCTGTTTGTGTGCTTAGTTTTGCTGCTCGTTTCACATTCAAAAGAAAGTATTTGGCTTCAATCACGTTGATAAAAAGTGCGCCTTTTCGATCTAATTCTACGCAAGGAACGTGTCTTTTAATTAAAATTCCAACCAGAGCATTATCACATATAAGTCCTCCTCCATAGTCGTTCTGATTCAAAATAATCAACATAATTAGTAAAAAGAGGCGCATTTTTTCGCTTCTATCAAAAGCTGGTTAGGATAGTAGTATTGAAAACTGGGACATGAGTGTTGTTTTCTAAGCTACTAACCTAACCAGCTCTCCATAGAGGCTCTAAAAACGCAACTGTAATTGATAAGTTAAAATTTCAAAGTTGTTAGCATTTCACAATCCTAAAAGCAACAGACGCCGATATTTCTTACAACCCAGACACAGTATTTCATTATCATTTCCGACTATCTCCAGATTATCAGAACAGTCAACGTCATTTGTTGCCATGAAAAAGAGTATTGAATCCTTACGCGAAATATTTTATAAGAATTGCTACTTGTTTTCGTGATTCGGGCGTTATACTTTGCAGCAAACACGCGAAGCGTGGTAAAGTAAATTCATATGTTGGCGAACCACAACATTCGAGCGAACATTTTCAGATTTCCCATCCCGAAGACCATTCGTACACTTTCTAATGTGTAATTGAAAATAATATTGTTTAAATATCCGTTTTTGTAGGGCCATGCATAGCTAAACTCTTAATTTATTGTTAGGGTTTTATGAATATTGCAGCTACGTAAGCGGTAGAGTTAAGCCTAAATAATTATACAATGGGACGTAAGAACATCCTACACTGCTTTTTGCAACCCCTATTTTGAAGAAGTAAAAATAAATCAAATCTCATGTTTGTAACCTCTTGGAAAGTTTTTATGAATTTCGATTAGAAAATAAGATTACTAAAAGAAACACTTAGCGTAGGATTTGTTTTTAAAGAAATGCACGTTTTACTCACAGTACATCCCAAAACATTTAGATCGGAAGCACAAATGTGAATATCAGGTGCTTGATCCTCACAATTATTAAAACTGTTGTTGACAAAAACCCAACTGCTTTTTAAACTATGAGATTCATAAGGTCTGGGCCAAACTTCCTGAAAAGGAATCATTTTGAGACTTCTCAAACAAACAATAAACGCAACAAATATTACCTGTTTCGTATATTTTGGTGCCCAAGAAGCAAAAAAACATTTTTGCCCAGGAAACGGCTCTTTCACGCTAACATCTATTGCGTGAATCTTTTCCGAAAAGACAAAAGGTTCAGCAACCTAAAGGGATTTGGTGAAAATTGTATTTGGTAAACCAGTAGTTTTAGCAAGCTATATTCTATTTAACTTTAAATGCGTTGCGAAAACCGCCCTCTTAAATCAAGGGAATGGTGTACGGAAATTGTGGATTTGGAATGAAAAATTGAGATTCAAATAATTGTCTACGCTTTATGATGTGGAGAAATCTATTGAACATCATCCAAACTTGAAAATCCCGGCAAGAGCTGCATGCTAATTACTTCAATTGACCGAAAAAATCAGCTTGCCGGAATTCCGGCACTCTTTTCCCCACACTTTTTATATGGGTGCGCGGAACAGCCTGAAATTCAAGCAAAAATCTTACCCATACAATGGATATGTCATATGCTTGATTTATTTCGAACTCTGGGTGAATGATCACTTTCTTGACTCGTCGCGTTTGTTTTTTCACTATCGACCTCGGAAGTTTATCATTTCCAGATAACTCAATTGCTGTAACTTGCTAATTATGTTAGGTTTGCTTCAATGTTGAAACTTTATGAAAAACTAGTTGTTTACCAAGTGTTTCGCTTTGCTTAGTATACCTTCAGATTTTATGAAATCAAACACGATCGATAGAACTAGAACAGGCGTGAACAAAACACCGTTCGCTTGGAATTGTCTCGTCACACCATGATTTATCTTAACCTACAAATGGTGATGATGAGGAATAAGAAAACTGGCACATTTTAATTTACTTACTGCATATGGCGCTTCCTGAGGCGATATGGACTGATGAAATCTATCTGTAAAACGACCACCAGTAACTTTGAATAAAATTAAAGAACATAAAAAACATAATAATTCATTTTTTCCAAACATTAAAATTTTGATTGTTAAAATTTTTGGCGAATAAACTAAAGACAAACTCAAAATTTAAAAACGAAATTGCTGGAATCGCAACCAACCTGTCACGTCCGTTTCGACAAACGTCAAGATGCGAAGGCGCAATCACAAACTCTGTCATCCGTTCCAAAACGGCCGCCTGTTCCAACTGTCACAGTGGAAAGTGGTTAGTTCAGGCATTCGGCGGTTTGCTGTGGTGAAAAATGACTAGTTAAATGCTGGCGTGCTCCAGAAGATTTTTTATAGTTGGCTTCTTTGTGCTACATAAAACGTCATATAATTCAAGTTAACCCACTGCAAAATGAAATCGGATCGTCTTTGTGCAGAAAGATGTCGAAAAGCCACCAAAATTTAAGTACATACGTGCACGTATATACCCATATGAAATAACGGATATTCAACTGATGGTGCTAGAATACCAGGGCACTAACCTTTTAGAACTCATTAAAAGGCTACCCAGCAAAATATCGCATGGTAGTATCTTGTCGCTACTACCAACTACTCGCGCTCTCGTTCCCGAGTAGCTCATTAGTAGTTATTAGTAGCTGTCATAATGTGGAGAAAGTTAAAAGATTTAATTTTCTGTTGCTACAATCGACAGAAAATATAAATGTAACTAAAAATGAAAATCGATATGTCAATCCGCATTGCATACGTAGCTTTTTACTTGTGAAAACTTTTGATGTCATCTCAAATTGATTCCTCAATCCGGTATTGTATACACACTTAGTGACAGCTCTTTTCGGCAAAGCACGACTCTCGGAATCGGTTCAGCGTAGATGCACACGATGCACACAGTTTGGTCCGTCGCGAGAATTTTCACCACAGTCAAGTGTAGTGAGTGGTACAGGTCGCCCGAAATTTCGTAAAGCTGGAACGTGCGTCATATAAAAGGAGGAAAATGGCTGAGTCGTACGAAGGAAACGGCGATTACACCAATTATAATGACGAAGAAACTGACTTCAAGAGGAAAATGGGATCCGGCGGAGCCTCACAAAATGATAATCAGGACGACCATCCGAACGATCAGCCATCTCTTAATGAAAAAGCAAATGATTACATGAGAGAGTGCATGGTGGAGAAAAATAAATTAGATAAGGACTTCCCAATCGCTGAACGCCTCTTAGATGCAGGTTAGTACGGCAAGATAATATCGAGTGTTAGATTAGCAGCGAAGTTTGAAAAGTAGGCAAATAAATATGGCCTCGCCACTGTCGGTCAGACCGAATCAGCATGGAGTTGTATTGTGCTATCGGCAGCCATTTTGTACTTTTTACCGGCGACCGCGACTTGCAGGCTGAATGACATCAAATGTGATATCGACCATCCAAGAGGATTCTTGGGGATACAGAACAGCAAAGTATAGTACTCAATGATTACAGAGAGAAATTGCCCGGGTTGTTTGCAATATCTTTACCATGCATTCTATGTTTTCGTGTGACAGCGAATTTCAAGAAACGAGTTTTTGTTGTCAAAAAATCCATTTTTCGCAGTCCGGCTCCAATATCGAGCGAAATAAAGGTCTGGTTTAATATTGTCAAGCTATAAAAACGTAGCAAGTCATTTATTTCTTCCAAACAAAATTCTATGATGAATAAGCCATTTTTCCTACGCCTATAGTTTGGCAGTACCTTAATCAGATGCTAAACAACGACCAGGGTAGTGCAATTACGGTCAAATATGCTTTGCTCAGTATGATCATTTAGGGCCTTTCCGAATTCACGTCTTCACCCTGGTCTTCAGCTTGTTATGACAGATTGTGACTCCAGCAAAGTAGTTGAGCTTTTCTAACAACTTGAAGCAGACCAAGCATTAACGTATTGTCTCTGCTGATGGAAGGCTGTAGCCGAAGAATTGCAAATCGGATGTTTTTCTCCGAAGGACGGCCTTTCTCTGGAATTGAGCATACTTGAATCAACTCGTCGTAAAGACGCAAAAATGCCAACCAAATCCTGTTAGAACAGGATTTAGTTTACTAAAAAAAATCGGGCCAAGAATAGGTGTCCTAAATCGTTGGCTTTGCCTCGTAACATTGCCTCAAAACACCATCAAGCCAATGAAAAGTCATATCAGAACGTGACTTCGTCAAATGTTATACAGAAGAGTAAAACCAAGGCGTAGACAACTGAATTCGGACAAGCTCAACTTGGTCTGACGTAACATTATGTTATAATAAGTTGAAGACGGAGGCGAAGACGTCAATTCAGAAAGTGTACTCTTACTGTACTTATTTATTGTCGTCAGAATAGCTCAAAGAAAAGTATATAAAACACTCTGGTTTGCTACATTCACTCTAGTTTGCTCACTATCATTTCAATCTCTTCATGAGTTTTGTTGAATTTTTAATCATTTCGATAAGATTTAATGTATTTTTGGCGCATGATTTTAAGCTATCTTTAAATATTATTGAATTTTGCTAATTTTCGATTCATTCCGGCTAGGATTTATACATTTCAAGGAGAAACATTTAAGTTTTTTCAGTGTTCCTATAATGGTCATCACTTTGCTCCTGGTATTGTTTATGTATTTCTGAAACGACATTCTGTCACCCAAAACGAATACAATTTATTTCATTGAAAGCACTATCCAAATCTATTACTTGTATGTGAGTGCATGGGTTATCTTGCGTTTGGTTTTTTGTTGGAATATATTCAGTTTTCTGCATATTAATAATTTAGTTTCTTGGAGCCAGTTTGAATACTTTTCTATTTTTGCCTGATGGCTGCTGTGACCGATGACATTAATGTTTCTATAGACAAAAGGGACATGAGACATCAATTGATGAAGTGTCAAGCCTTATAAGTTAGTCGGCCATACCGTTGCTTGCAATAGAGGCATTGTCCTGCTACTCAAATCAATTGTTTGACGAATTCGCTTGATATTAAAAATTTTTATTCTTATTGATATTTATTTAAAGTAAAGGATTCTGAGCGTTTGAACATTTAACTTTGAAAATCATATTCATATCATATTAAAAATATATGAAATTTAAGCTTTTTATTCAGTGTGCTGCACATATTATGACCTGACATGAAATTTGATCCAATTTCGCAGAAATTGAAATAGTACAACGGACGGGCAGGATACCCACGCGTGATCCAAAATACGTTGACATATATCGTGAGAAGCCCATCAAAGTGTCACAGAAAGTGCTAGTACCAGTTCGGGAACATCCAAAAGTAAATTATAAAATTGTCTTAAAATAGTTAATTCGTTATTCTTTGCTTTATGAACAGTTTAATTTTGTCGGAAAATTACTCGGCCCGAAAGGAAATTCCTTAAGACGGCTTCAGGAAGAAACTCTTTGTAAAATGACGGTACTTGGTCGGAACTCGATGAAAGATCGTGTAAAGGAAGAAGAACTGCGAAATTCATTGGATCCCAAATACGCTCATCTAAACTGTGATCTTCATGTTGAAATTTCCACAATCGCTCCACCGGCCGAAGCCCATGCTCGCATGGCGTATGCTATGGCGGAACTAAGAAAATATCTTATTCCGGATAGCAACGACATTATACGGCAGGAGCAATTAAGGGAGCTAATGGATTCTGGAGATGCCGGACCTGAATTGATGGAAAAGGTTGCAGCACAATACAATAAGCCACGACCACCACCAACTGGTGGTAATTTGGGTGGACCGCCGCCAAGATCTCAATATGCCGCAGGAGGATACAGGTATTTAATATCAAAGCTAATTTGATGCGAATTTCAAATATTCCGCCTGTTGATTTTAAAATACAATTTTTAAACAAATCAAATTTCATCTTTATATGCTATCAGACAGCCAATACCTTCTTCTACTCATCCCTCGAATCCACCCACACGAGGAATGCCACCGAAACAAAAAGTTATGTCGATATTAGACAGAGCACGTTCTGCAATGGATGAAAGCTATAGGTAAGTTTAAAATTCGTTTTTTGAATGCTTAATTATCTTAATATAACCCAGTTTCCATAAAATATCTACAGCCCGTTTCAAAACATCTGAATAGGAAAAGAATCGAATAATATCAAAAGAACACAAATATATAAGTATTATAATCTAACCTTAGTATAAAAAAAATTCGTTAAGGGAGTGATTCTGTCGAAATGTATTCATAATCCGCGTCTTTTTTTGCGCCTTTAGAGCTGGCTAGAATATTTTAGGACGATTTGGAAACAATTGAAGAGTATAATTTGCGCATGTCCTTGAATAATTTGCAGTATCTGTTCAAAGGCTCCTTTGCTGCAAATGCGGTTGGATGAAGATACTCTTGGAGCAAACGACTGAACCACCGGGTTTTTTGATCGGGTTAGTCATAACTATCTTATTGCTCAAGTACTTATCTCTTCTGGATGAAAGCGGAAGTATGTGCAGAAGATCCAGCCATGATTCATATGATGGTAGACTACGGAAATCCAGTCTATGACTATGGATTTGAAGTAGCCCATAAGCTATGAAATTCTTTGGCACGCTTCGTTTTATGAACTCTGTTTGCACGGGAAATGATTTTGTCATATTGTAAGGAAAAGCGGAGTTTTTCAACCAAGATAACGCCGAAGTCAATAACTTTATCAACTCAAGCTAAAAGTATGCGTTATTGTTTTTTGCGGAGCAAATTTATAACTCGGCACTTTCAATATTAAGGAAGAGCTTGTTAACAATGCACCACTAGATAAGCGACTGGAGAAATTGTACATCAGATTTTGATTGGATGACGTGATAAGTTTTCAGATCATCAGCGTAGAGTAAATTCGGTTTGTTTGATATGACGTCTGACAGGTCGGAGATGAATATATTGAAAAGAAAAGGGCCAAATTATCTACCCTGAGGTACAACAGAGGATGCAAAAAGAATTCTTGACAAATATCCTTGAAATTTCACCGATTAGGCTCGATTGGAGAGGTGGGAACTAAGTCAGCTGAGCAAGTGCTCAGTCGTTTCGAAATTCCGTACATTTAGAATAAGTGAAATAACTTCCGAGACTAGTGCTGCCAAGTTTATGTTAGTTGAACTTTCTTTTCTAAAGCTATGCTGTCGTTAATTTAAACAAAGAGGGGAAGTTAAACGTACACAATCTTTTGAAATAGTTGTTTCGGAAGGGTTGATAAAATGACAATGCCACTGTAATTTCTGACCGAGCACCTATCGCCATTTTTGAATATGGGGGTTTACCTACGAAGACTTTCAATAGAATGGGAAAACCCCAAATGTGAGTGAACTATCAAGTTTAATATGCAGGGGGCTATTTACTGCTTGACACACGCAAGAAAAGTAGAGGAAGATCAGGACCAGTTCAGGAATCACAACTGACGATAGACGATATTGACTGCCGAAATTTTCAGTGTTTGGAACTATGAAAACCGACAAACGATGATAATGATCGAAATCATTTCACGAATATCAATGTGTCATCCACTTGTGGTATGAAAGCTGTCGATATAGTTATTTATAAAATTATTAAAAATTAAAATATTATTTATAAACTATCAAACGCAGTTGCATCAACCGCTAGAAACATTTTTGCCCATATGAATGCTATGTCTGAATCTAATAACTATCTAGAGTTTCAGTCCTTTTTTTGTTTTGAATGACGATGACTGCTCTGAATAAAAGCGTAAAAAACACGGCTATTAGTATCCGTTAATTAAGTTGCCATCAACATGCCTGAAGTCAAAGATATACATATTTAGGGCCTTCTCGAATTGACATCTTTCCCTACTTCTTGAGCTTGTTATAACAGAATGGTACGTCAGACAAAGACGAGCTTATCCGAATTTGGTTGTCTTCGTCTTGGCATTGCATTGCTCTCCTGCATAACAGTTGACCATCACGACCACCTGATCACGAAGTCTAGTTGTCTTGTTGGTGTTTGTAGGCTATGCTACCAAAACAGGCAGGCGATTTCGAACACATTGTATTGGCTTGCTGCGACGAACTGTAATAATAGCTTAGCTATTCCGCTGACGTCACAGTGGGTTTATGATAAGCAGAAATGCTGTATTTAAATTTCTTTAGACGAAAGAAAAACTAACTTAACCCTGTTCACAACCCTAAAATTATCTCAACACTGTACAGGAAATTAATTCTAAAACTCTATAGTCAAATATTTCTGTAGCAACCGTCAATTTATTTTAAAATTCTGTAGTAAATTAATTTTAAAACATTTTTCTTTTCCAATATTGCAGCAGACAACCACCATCTTTCAATCGCCATTACGAAGAACCAATGGGATATGAGCCGCCCGCATATGAGAACTTTGGATATGGTCATGCTCCTCAAGCGTCCAGTCGTGCTCCGTACGAAGTTTCAGAATACGAGCCAGTGGAATATAGACGTGACTACTATCCACATTCACCAATATATTCAGGTAAAACATTTTGTTTGATTCCTTATAGTCCATGGCGTGCACAGACGAGGGCAAAAGGGGGCGGGGGCAACTGCTCCCTCTACTGCATTACTGCCTTGGAAAATAAGTTTATACTGATGTGCCAACAAACTAAATTAAGAAAAGTGTGTGTCTAATTCTATTGATTGCCCCCTCGATTTAAAAGTCCTGTGCGCGCCTATGCTTATAATTATTTGTATAGATAATATATACATGGGTAAATACTCTGCGTTCAATCCAAAAATCTCAATTGGTCTTGAGAGCTAAAGTATGGAAATTATAAAACGGAACTATATATAATATAAAAATATGAAATGGGAATGCAATATTCGTGCCGATTTTATAATATTTAAATAATAGTGGTTTTCTTTTTGTTTCGTAAAATAAACACAAAAATATCTTTAAATATGTAATATAATAACATGGTCAACCATTATAATCTTTCACATAAAAGAAAAACCGAAAATGATTGCTAAAGCACCGCCAGCTCCAGCCATTCGTCCGGCATGGAAAGCGTCAAGCAGTGGAGCTTCCATGGGTGGCTATCATTCGTCGTCGTCATCATCACGACGTCATGACGACATGCATTCGTCATCGATTCCATCATCAGCATCGAAGCATAGCAGCCGCGAGGCACGCTATAAAAGTGCACCCTATCCAAGAACAAAGTAAAACGTCGTGAATCGAGTCGAATATAAGCAAAAGTTCGATACATAATAGTTAGATGCAAAAGAACGCAAGAATATTCGATTCCGAGTAACATACGGTACACCGTGTACACACAATGTACACCGAAAACAGTTAAATATAGAGTTTAATCGATTTTTAGGAATACACAGTAACATTGTATTAAAATGGGGGGAAACATATAAAACTCAAATTAAAAACGATTTAACGTGTGAAAAATAAATTAAATGGAATGCCATTTTATTAATTCCAATAACTTAATGATTCAGTGTGGAGCGAAAATTGTGACTTAAAGCATAAGAAATTTAGTTGTACATCAAATCATGAAATGTAAACTGAGACAACATCTAAAAAACAAATCGCGATGTTGACATTAAAGACAAGTTACATAAATGTAATGACGATGCGTTTCAGTATAAATTTGTAAGAGATTTTATAAAACTAATTAATTAATAAAGAGACAAAAAGAAATTATGAATTTAATGTGGACACTCATATCCTGGCTAAAGAGCACTCAACCAACAAAGTGAAATGATAATGCTTAACGCAATAACAGTAAATAATACTTTCTCATTTAGTCTAAATTCAAGCGAAAGAAGCTGTTATTTGTAGCCAAAAAGGCATTTTCGACGTTGCCGTTTGTTACGTCTGCACAGTCGATTTGAAATTGATTTTGAATTTCATTAACAAAGGCGAAATGGATCTGATTTTAGAATAAATCAGAAAGAATCATCTATCGTTGTGACGTTTAGCATTTAATTTACCAGTTTACGTGTAATCTACTCATAAATTTTATTGTGGATTCAACCAAAAAACTGTCGTACTATAAATCTTGGATTTTAACTTACTACAAAAATCGTTATCAATTATAACCATAATTTTTCCATTGTTTTTTTTAATCAATTTTAAGTTTTTAATCCTTGATTGTTATACGTTTCGGCCCAGATATATTGATCTGTATGATTTCCCACGGTAGCTATTACCATCAGTTGAAATTTACATACACACTTTCGATTATTTGAATGTTTGTAGATGCATGATTATTGCGAAAGAGGTGAAACAAGAAAGTATCAACCCTAAACATAAGCAAGAAGCCATGTCATTGCCTACACAATTCATCCCAATCTAAGTGAAACTATTTCTTGTGATATCAGCATGCTGATTTTACAGACGGCTTTGAAGGTCTATCAGTTTCCGTAAACATAAAAAGAAAAAATAAATATCTACTAAATGTTAATTTTCCAATTATCGTGACTTTATAATACATGCAGTGGAGAAATTTTTTGAGATATTTCAGCAAAATGTGTTTCATGAGCAATTCGGCTGCTCTAACTGGCCCGAAGTTGTTCTGATTTGGGTTTTATGACCCTATTTTAATTTGAGCTAGAGCAATTTAGAGCACAATTTCTACTCTACCTTATTTGGTAGAGCAAGTTCGGGCAAGCAACCAGCTGTTTGTCTCTGCTCCTTTTCCAGAGTCATTATACATAGCTACGTTTTACAACTTCCTGTTTTATTATTTATTAAAGAAATTTGAAGAAGTCAATTTTGCACACCTCTTACCATACACCTCAATTTAATATTTATTTCAAAAGACTCTGATATAATGAATAGAGTTAATGAATTTTTGATCCATTAAGTTTACTGATTTTTGGCCATTATAAAAGCTTTATTAAATGTATCTCCTAAACGCCGTTATAAAGAAGTAACAAAATACAAAGCCGATTAGTCATTGTACAAGGTGTGAAAACTAGAAACTTTGATGCCGCTGGCATTTCATTGCTATAGCTACCTACTAGCTACTGCATTAGATGCTTTGCAATTTGTTTTCTTTGAACTTGGTTCAATGTAATACCTTATTTACAAGGTGGAAAATAATTGTTAAACTTTCAGTATGAAAACTTTATCTCCTTAAAAACAAGAATTATATATACAATGAAATCTCCGATAATGTCTAACCAACATACATATAATAAATTCAAATTGTATAAGTGAGCAGTTTTTTTATCGATTTCGGTAAAAATGTACTAATATCTCTGAACCTTTATTGATATCATAATTATTGATCACTAAAAACATGCGACTAGGGTTTAATATATCAATAAAAATATATAAAATATTTTTGGCCACACATCGTAATATTTTCTGACTAACGATAGTTTTAGTAAAATAGGAAATATATAATCTGTTTAATAAATTTTTAAAAAACACTTGAACTTATCTTGTCAAATATAATTTACATGAACTAAGGAATAATATTTCATGTAGTTGCAAGATTAATTCAAATCAAATTTTCGTTCATTCGTTCATAGACACATAAAATTAAATATACTTGTTTGTAAAAAAAAACAATCGACGGGTAATGCCTCCAACATATATCATGATAATCGAAAAAAAATGTAATTTAAACTATTTTAGAAAAAGAAAATAACGCTGACACTTATTTTAATCAAATATTCTGCATACACTGAATCAAAGTTAACGTTATCAATCTAAAACGCTGATACTATAAATTTTGAAATGAAAGTTTTAAAAAAAATCACTTGAAATTATAAATTAATAAAATATGATAGCTGCCGAAAGGAAAAATAGACTTGTCATCGTACATAGTCAGATAATCTAATGCTTTGTAATCGAAGTAAATATGAAAATTTGAAAATTTAAACGAAATATATGAAGCTATTATAATCATTATAATCTTACATGGAAAATTAATAAATAAATGTGAAATTAAATAAATAAACGGCATACGTTGTTTTTCTGTCATAAAATGCCACAAAATGATCGGTGGCAGATTACTAACAAGGATTAATTCTGCAAGGAAAAAATATTAAGGCCATAAAAAAAGGTACGATTTAAATTTCGATAAACCCCGTACTTTGGATTTTACTATGCAAACATAAAATATTTATTTTTACAGCAAATCCCTGCGTTAATGTCAGTAACAATTTTCTAATTATATTTGCATCAATATCAACCCAATTAAAATATATTGTCTACCAATGCATAATTTCGCTTAAATAATACTATAAATTAGCCGAAGCCAAAAGTATAGAAAAATCATAAAAACTTCAATTAAAAATCATACGGTTCGTAACATAAAAACTTGGGTCGTTCAAAAATGAAGCTATATTGGTAATTGGTGTGGAAGAAATTAATGTTCCCGTCTATCTCTTCAAATAACAAATAATAGTTGACCTTAGTGCAAAATCCAAAAGAGTAAGAACCACGAAAAGTTTTAGACCATTCTCGTCAAGACAGATCAGAGAGTATTGATGTGAAGGAAGGGCATTACAAATTATTGAGCATAACATAAAATATTCCTTAAAAATTAACAAACAAGCGCAGGAATTGATTACCAAAGGTATATACAACACAATAATATCTTTTCTTTCATTCATTTGTCATAAACCAATTATACTGCTTTTAGTTACTGCGAAATCATCAAATATTTCATCATAAAAACTATAGTTTTTCGTTTATTCTTTAATTATTTCTCGTTACATTGTTAGTAATGACAAAATATTCAAATGTCATAGTATGTCAAGCTTTCGTTCGGATTAAGTTTGCTATATTTGAAATGAAATAGGTTTCACCAATATTTGTTCACTTTGCGATTGAATTTATCCATCAAAATATGATTTTCTAAATTATCTTTTCTACTAATATTCTCTGAGTCTCTCTATTACCATCTCCATAATTAATTCCTCTATAATAAAAAAAATGCAATATGTAGTTTTTTTACACTAACAGTTTGCTAGCTCTATCTAAGTATTTCTATAAAATACCCAAACTGATCTAAATAAATGTAAGAAATTAATTGAAAACGTTGTTATATTCATTGTGCCAATAGATACTAGCGTTCTGCTACTACC
Organism: Nemotelus pantherinus; assembly: GCA_963978885.1. Taxonomy (NCBI): domain Eukaryota; kingdom Metazoa; phylum Arthropoda; class Insecta; order Diptera; family Stratiomyidae; genus Nemotelus; species Nemotelus pantherinus. The sequence continues at coordinate 238,740,069 of OZ022263.1, forward strand.
CAAATAAATATTAAGCTTTGCCCCAAGGTCTTTTCTCGTTTTCTGCTGAAGTACTGTTAGTGTAGCTTCCATTTAAAGAGGAACAGATGCTCTTCGAATGACTCGTACTGGAAAATGGTGGTAAACTATCAAACTCAGTAGTTCAGAGCCAATTTCTAGGTTGCTTTCAGAGCCAAATGGCTGAAAAACAACACAAGGGGGCTACTTCCAATTGTATTCTAACAGGAGTAGCTTCTTGAATGTGATATCAGCCAACATACGGCCTACGGCTTGGTGTTTGGAGTTGTTTACGATCTTCAACCCGGGAGAAGTTCTCTCCCAGAGAAGCGCCTCTCGAGGAAGCGCTGTGCCAAGTCTGCTGCCATCACACTTTCGGGACTCCCGTGTCTATCAGACCCGTTGTTGGCTGGGCAGATAGGTGCATAAAATCTGATGTTACGTAAAGGCACGTCTGCTAACGAGACCAGCGATAGTTGGCAACGCGAACTATTACGAGTTTATAAAAAAAAAAATGTTATCTCAATGTCGATCGTTTAGCCTTAACCCGACGTTTAGTAATATTCAATGTTTTAGATGTGAATATCTGAGCTCGTGCTTCAGTATACCTCCGCCATCGTTCATAACGTGGGAGAAAAGCTAAAGGTGCTGTAAGACCGCTTTGAGGTAGTAACGTATTTGATGTACGATCTGGTGGTACGAATGGGTTGTCATTGCAGGAGGGCGGAACCTGCTCTTTTACTTGCGGGTTGCGGTGGAGAGAATCTTCCCTTCGGGAGACTAGTGGTGTGATTTTGCGCTCCCGAATGTCGATTTTTTGACTGGCATGTGGTAAAATTAGGTGTAGGTGTCATCTGTACTGCAAACATAGCAAAATATCCTCTTTTCCTCTAGACAGTTAACGAAACGGTGCCCTACCTTCCTGCAGTTCCAGGAAGTAGGTAAAGCTGACACGGCTGATATTCCCCTCTCAGCATCGGGTAGGTTTACTCAATATGGCATATATTCGTGGAATTCCGCCAGGTGAGGCTTCCATTTAGCAGAGAGGCGGGGGCTTTGCAACTCTACTCTTGAGCAACAAAAAAGAGAATCGCAAGGGAGGCGATTCGAGGATAAGGATTGGATTCGTTGAGTATTGGAGTATAACGCCAATAACATTTATTTTCCCTACTTCGACTGGATTACCCAAAACCCCCCCTTTAATCAACATCTGCTGTCTTTGCCGTTTTGCTAGCTCGATGCCATTGTTTTCTTTGAAAATGGAGTGGATTCGCTCCAATAAAGAGGGATGCTACTTGTTTCCATTCTTCATGAACAAACACTCTGTAGCCGCAATCTTACACGCGAATACGAGGACCATTAGATTCTCAGGCATAAGCTAGTTACGCCAAACTCAGCTGATACTCGACGAAGCGCAATCGCTAACCTGGGGCTGAAAAAGGGCAAACACAAACATGCAGGAAATATGTGTCCATTCAAGAGGCGGATCCTACACGAAGGCATATAGCCTCGGGGGGTCGTACCCAAACCTAGACTCTAGCTGAAAAGGAAACATTTATTTAATACGGAAGTGGATAAATTAATGAGTGCAGTGTTTAAACAAGAAGCGTTGCAGGATACAAGAAAACAAATTCGTTTAATTTTAAACAAAACATGGTGATATACAGCGGATCAGGTAAGATTTTGTATGTTTTTTTTTCAAAATATATAATGGTTTATTTTAAATTAACTTTATATCCATTTTGATTTAGTGAAAACTCCTTTAATTTAAAATTTAGTGCTCTATAAATATGTTGATAAATATCTTGTACATTATTGCGCGATGGGATGATCTACTATCTCTTGCTATGTTATTTCAGTTGTGTGTAACACTTGTTTTGTATCGGACACGTAGCAGTGCACCTGATCCGCAAAATTAGTAGATCACATCATGACTAATAGAGACTTGGGAATTAACTTGTAGCTTTTCCTCGGAGAATAACGCCGAGTATGGATACATTTCGTCATTTTTTTCGTGGGGCTTTTATTAATATAATATATTATCATAAACAACAACAATACGATAAAAAAACCACTAACGATAATCATGTATGAAATAAAGTCAAAATAAATAATGATAACCTTATCTTATTCGCTAACTGGGAAAGTTATTTAAATATCTCTAATTTTATACAAAAAAAAAAACTTTTCTTTGAACCCTCGTATCTCCCAACTTAATGACAACATATAATTAGGCCATCGCGCAACTTTATTATTATAATCGCGAGATTTGGGAAAATACAACCAAAAATGCATCAAATATGAGTTTGCATGGAGTTCAGGAGTAGTTGATCTACCTCACCACAGGATTATAATAGCAATTCAGGACAATCCTGCAAAATATGAGGTGATTAGCTATATGAGATTTATGTTCCACATACAAATGGGATATTAATTCTGTTTCGGACGCCCTGAACGCTGTATCAAAAAAGCAGGACATAAAACAAATTTATAATTATATATATTTTAACTCATTGGAACTGCGTAGCCAATTCATTTTTTTTTTGCCAATATTTTTTGAAATCTATTATTTGCTTTCAGTTATATAGCCTAGCGTTTTAACCATTTTATTCATTTTTTTCACAGCTACTGGAAATACATCCACCAATACCAATTATCGTACTCATGTCAACAGGTGAAATTTGCTGACCGCTGGTGCATCGACCAGCAGCACGATTGCAGGCAAAAGCACAACCACCACATCTTCTGCCGTAAATTCTAATTCGGCTTTAGAAAATTCAAACTCAAAAATTCAGCCTACCAGCAATAATAACAATCGAATTCAAGGCCCGGCAACCGCAACTGCAGCAGCGAATCTCTTATTTGTACGGTAAAGATACCTTTAATGAAACAAATTTTACCACTTTTATATTGTACGCTATTTATTCCAGACCTGCGAATCCTTCGCTGCACGTTAATAAGCTACCATTCATGCCCGTACAATTTCTTTAAGGAATAATTATCAAAACGTTGATGAAAGTTTTGCCTAAAGACTGCGAGCGGACTTCTTTGAAGACATCGATGAACTTTCATCTGAAAGGGGAAGAGGCTTTGATGAATGCAAGACAAAATGTTGCGGCTAATGTACATTTGTTCGATTTTAAGCCAAAATCACTTATAAACATTTAATATTAAAAGTGAAAATTGAAAGGATCATAATAATATATATGCATAATTAATATTCCAAAATAATCCAAAAACACGAGATATAATAATCATTTATTATAAAGACAACCTATCCAATAATCTTTACATTATAATCACTATATAATATGTTTAATACTAAATATTAAAACAAATATGTTCGACATTCAATATAATAATACTTAATGCGTATAATATGCAAAATAAAATTTTATGTTTTAAAAGGCAATCATCTAACTCATTAAATAATATGAATCTGTATAACATGAAAAACTAATATTTCGAAGAACACAGACAAAACCAACGCCCACACTAGTCAAATGTGTTATTCAAAGAATAGGGAAAGATTATTTTTTATTGTATGTAAATAAATATTGCCGAAATACATAAACAAGTAGCATTTTTGTATTGTAGCTGGAGTCAAGGATGACTAGTAACTCAAAAATTTGTCCTCTAGCAGTGAAAGAAGTGAGCGGCTCTTTTGTCTAGGGCAATCCAGAATGTATCGAAATGTCTCGGCTGAGGACCATTTAGTCGAGTTATACCTTTTCTTCTCCTTTGTTTTGTTGTTCTTCAATGTTTGAATCCTGCTACCACCGATGTGCTCTTTGATGGTGAAATTTACAGACTGGGAACCATCAAGTTCAAGTTTTACAGGATACCATCTATTTTCCTACGATATTCTTTTAACATGTCACCAATACTATAACTCATTTCGTTGATTTGGGCTGAAAACTCAACTGATCAATATTTAGTGTTTATCAAAAGCGATACCGTGGAAGTTAGTTCGTTTCAGTGTTTTCGCGAACGAGTTGATACCAGTGAAAGAGCATTTTACCCATTTCTATCGCATCGGACCCACTTCTACTTCGCATACTTGTACTCAATATTCAGTTACCTTGCCTTAATTATCAATGATTCAGTAACCTGATATCAATTAGTGATTTTCTGTCACATATTTCTCCAATGAATGTTACTATTGGTACTCGCTCATGGGCTTTGAGATGAATTATAATTTTTTACATAAGAATACGAAATCTTTTGATTTTAAAATTTTTATTCTTCCACATTACAAAAACCCATATAATACGTGCTTCAGTGTCTAAATTAAATTTGGAAACAGAAGTAAAAACACTCAAACTGAAATGCTCTGCGACAAATGGCTCTAAAACGCTTCAATTTAGTATTAAAGATAATTTAGTATTTTGTTGTTTAGGTAAATGAATACGCAGGAAAAACGATTTTAATGGCTTTAAGCTAAATAATCAAAACATAACTTATCAAGGAGCGCAAATATCGTATTTACAAGCATAAATAAAATATATGTACTATGAAGAATGTTTACATGATATTCAATGGCCACTACGAACGATTTGTCACTTCCGATGCTGGCCATCGCGTTCATATTCATCTAATCAGTTGGTTGTTGAATTACAATAAGAATGAAATCCTTGTCGGGTGCTACCATGATCTCATGCTTTTTGGAGCGAACACGCAAAAATGTAAGATCATTTGATGGATCCAAATCACGCACAACACTTCGAGCCTTGTCGCATAATTGGCTCATGAGTCCAGCATACTGCACTGTCGTAGCATTGTCCATAGTGCTCTTCACAGGTATGCCTGCAAGTTATGTTTGATCGATATTATCTGGACTTTAATCAAATACAATATCTAAGGCACTATAAAGATCCTTTAACATAGAATCATTAGAATTCATATGACATCACCTTCATTATTCACAACTATCGTTCCTGCAACGCCTTTGTGGGATTGAATTCGTTTTAGGGTCTCCTCCACTTCCTGCGACTAAAAATGCGTTTGAACCATTAACATCAAAATATTGCTATACATTTTAGGACTCACCATTTTATAAAGGCTTTAATATACACTCTATCTTAATAAAAGCTTCGAATTAAGAACCTGCAGCCCAGCATACACAAATACCGGAGGCCTCTCACATAAAAATGTCGTGGGCAACGTCACCGACTGGTGATGCGAGAGGAAACTGTCAAATATAAGTACTAATGGGCCTTTTACATGGCGCAACTTACTTCGAGCTTGTCAAAAGTTCTGGATGAGTGAAATTTTTGGAAACAATTTTTTTGTAAATTTGTGACAATCTGAAGCGCAAACACCTAATCCAGATTCCCAAATTTTAAAAACGTTTTATATAAATTCACACAAGCGATTTCTTCAGTCCTACTCTCAAATTATACTGTCAAAATACAATAAATGTCAAAATATATCAGTCACGTTCGTACTCACGTAAACATTTTCGGTAGCGTATATGCTATTGGCATATCCTCTTCTGTTATAGCTCTATGGTTTTATCCGGGCCATGACAATATACTCAAAGGATTTTCTATTCTAAATGGTGGGCAAGTTTGTCCTGACTCGTTTCTCGACGCGCGATTTTCCAACGACCCTGTAGAAAGCGAACGATTTGATGTGGTGTTCACTTGCGCAAGACGCTGTAACTCGTTTACGAGTGAAAGGACAGCAAGGAGTTTTCAAACTTCGCCACTATTCAAGGAACATCACTGTGCTGTAATATCCCCAATCATTGAAAAAAGAATGCAGTTGAGTTTGTGTGTTGAGAAACTCGTAGACTCGGCATTAAAAATAAAATCTTCGAGAAGTATTGCTGCTGGTGTTCACCTATATGATTTAGTTTACTCATTTTCTGATGAATTTCTGGATAGCATAGAAACAGTTTGCGAATAATCTGTTGACAAGTTTTGAAACAGTATATCACAGCATATTTGTGGAAATTGAGTGTAGCTGCGTCAGCAAATCCGGTTGCCAAGTGTACGAAAATCGTTTTCCTGTCAGAGTGTTTACCATTATTATTGTTATTTATTCATTATTTTCTTGTTGACGGTGCTACGTATTTCGAAGTGCAGTTTTAAGAACTCAATTTCCCTCTGAAATATTTATTCGGAAAGTGTGTGTCCCTCGGGCTCACACAGAAGACAAAATAGTATCGTTCGCTTGGTTGGAGTAGTTTTCATCTCTTCGATAACAGCAGCTATTTTGGTGCTAACAGAGATTGATAAAAAGGTTAGTAGAGCTTCAATTTAGGAAGCTAGCTGTAAGGCCGATGTAGTAGTCGGCTACATACAGATATATGTATATATACGTTGTAAGGAAAAGGGAGGAAGTAATCTGCTTCTGCGACGTCGCCACTTTGACGTTCAAAGATACATACATATATAATATTTGTTTATTAATATATTTGTTTTAGGTACATACATATATTTTTTTGTTATACTTTGAATTGCTAGTGGTATTTTTTGATTCAGTGAAGAGAAAATCGCATGAATGCTCCTGAGGCATAAAAATGTAATAATGTGGCAAACATGACTCAGAATAAAGTAGTAGGAGCCTATCCGAATTGAAGTCTTCCACTACAGCTTATTAAATCATATTTTCATGTCAGCGAAACTTAACCAACTCGTGCTTCCTTTAATTTCATTTGCTTTCGCCAACCAAAAGATCACTTTATTAAAGTCTTAGCTGCTCTCCAAATTCTTCTTTTACCTTTGAAACTAGATTCAAATCAGCAAATCGGATTCCTAATTATCATTAAATTGATTTTCTTCAGCCACTCACCCATAGAAATCTTCTATTCAGCCTCTTTACTAGTAATTTTGAAATTTCATGTTTACTACTCTTGTTTTCCCAAATGGTTTGTTCTTTTCTTGCAATATTTTAATTCGCCACTAAGCTTCGAACTCGAATGTTAATTTATCGAATACAAATTAGAAACTACTTTTCTTGTGGAAATCGCTCTTATCCATATCGTTTCGGGTAGCTGGGCCCATAATTTTGAATAGTTGAATTGAAGCCTCCTTCAACTGTACTCCATTTCTTAATAATATTGAAAATATTGCCTATTCAGCATTTTGCCTATTTGTAAATGTATTTTTTACCGCTGTCACTTTAATAAGAATGTGCCCTTGAATGCATCTTTAAGATTATTTTTCGGTGGTAGCCTAACTGGATATTGCAAAGTTTTATCGCCAAAGGCAAGATTTTCCAAAGAAATATTCACGAAACTCTTCCACATTCTTAAGTACGCAGTATAATTGGATTATTTCCACTATAAACTTTGAGAATTGCCTACAACAAGAGCGTCTATTTAATCATACATTACCCATCTCATTATCGATTGTCTACGAAATCTTTAACCTAAAACATTTAAGAAAAAATAAACTGGATTATAAATAGCTTTTAGAAAATCGATAGGTGGAACAATCAACTAATAGAGTCAACGAAAGATAGCATGCATAAATTAAAATCGATTTAACTGTATCAAAATGTGTTCAATCCTATTATTCTCAGTCAAACCAGATGATAATTAAACCAAATAAGTAGCATTATTGATGTATTAACAATTACTTTTTTGTTAAATGCAGACAAAATCGAACATCAGCTGTAATATGGATGTGGAACCACGCGTCGCCCTTCTACAGGATCTACGCCTGCAAAGATTTGATTCAATTCGTTTTGCATCATATCGCACGGCTTCAAAACTTCGTTATATACAGAAATCTACAAATTTACACTTAGTCGATATATGGAATGTAATCGAAGCGTTTCGAGAAAATGGCCTGAATACACTTGAACCACAAAGTGAAGTCAGTGTTGCTCGACTAGAAACACTGGTTTCGTCACTCTATCATAATTTGAACAAGCGTCTTCCAACAGCTCAACAAGTTCCTGTCGATTGTAAAGCTGGCCTATTACTTAACTGGCTGTTGGCAGCCTATTCTAGGTAAGTTGAATTCTTTTCTTTGTGCCATTTTAATACGACGTTGCTTTCTGTAACAATAGTGTTTTTAATAGGTGGGAGGCTAAACGCTCTTTTCTCAATGGCATATTGGCATATTTTGTGTGCATAAATTAGAGTATAATCTGAAATAATAATGTTGATGCTAGCTCCCTTTGCTCATACTTCTACTTGCCTAACCAATGTGGGTTCGGTGGACCTGAAGGAGATCGACCAGTTCAATAAAGGCTCAGCGTGGCTCTCCAATTAATAAGGGCTGTGCACTACGTAATGCGGTATCACAATGGGCGCTTGTGAGCCTTCTCCGGATCTGAATGACGGAGGCAGCCATGAAACCTAACCTAAGCGGGGTGGTAACAGTTTAGGGGCACTTTTTTTTTTGTAAAAACAAATAAATATGCCATCATATCTAGAAGATTCATTCACTTGAATATGAACAGTCGAAGTGATAACACAAAAAAATGAAGAAATGAGGTGAATGGAAGAAACCTGGATCTACACCTTGTCTTGAAGTCCTCTTCTTGACATTTGGGGCTGGGATTGGATCTGGAACGTGGGACTTCTTTCCAACTAGTTTCATTTTAGATTTTCAAGGAACAACGATGCTGTAGCGCCCAAACTTAAGTCCATTATCTTAGTTCGGATGTGCAGTCACTAGACTGATTTCATGGTTATTTGCGTAGAGCCGGGGGGCCTACTAGGGTTGACACTAGTCCTTATACGAGCAAGTGCTCAAAGCCTAATTAAGCTTTCATCTCAACTGAACGTACTCGACCAGCTTAATGGCTACGAAACTAAGAGCGACGTATGCCACGGTTTTATTAGGTCAGATATAATAAGGTTAACCTGGAGCTGGAACCCGTCAGATGATGACTAAGTCCGTAATGCCAAGATCGTCAGCTCTTTGCGTAAATCAAATCAGGATCAGAGAGTAGTCCGTGGACAATATGTAGGTTGTGCCTGATGGTATTTCTCAATAGAATACACCTAATTTACCAATTAACAGTCCATGTGGTCCACAGTCCCATTTCTGAATTGTTATATAAGACACTCTTTCAGTGGAATGAGCACAATTAATTTATATATTTAGATTCAATAAATCATCTATAAAAATAAATATATTTTTATTTCAGTGAAAATACTGGAAAAATTCGTGTCTTCTCGATCAAAGTAGCACTTGCTACAATGTGTGCTGGAAAATTAGTAGACAAATTACGATGTCCGTAAAATCATGAGACCAAATTATTTTTTTTTAATAATTCGTTTACTTCCAGACATATTTTCTCAAATATCCGATAGTGCCGGACAATTAATTCCTTGGAAGCTCGGAGAATTTTTGCGTGAAGTACTAGCACTTCCGGCCGCTGTCTATGAATCTCCCACATTCCACTATGAAGAAAATCTCGAGGATCAAATTTTCCCCGTCGAAAATAAGGTCACAGTCAACGATTTTATGGCTACATTGATGTCAGAACCAGGTCCATCTTGTCTCGTATGGCTATCACTCCTTAATCGATTAGCTACCGTCGAAACAATAGTCCACCCTACAATATGCTCAGTTTGTCATAAGGAAAATTTCACTGGCTTCCGTTATAGATGTCAACGATGTCATGCCTATCAACTGTGTCAGGAATGTTTTTGGCAAGGAAGAACCTCATTAAATCACCAGAATGATCACGAAGTAAAAGAATATTCAAGTTATAAATCGCCAAGCAAACAAATCGGTCATTCGTTGAGGAAAAGTTTTCGCTGCGTTCCGGAAAAGAATAGTCAAATGCTACCAAGATTTCCGGACCATCCAGAAAAAACACTCAATCTTTCTCATATTGTACCACCATCACCACTTCCATCACATAATGGGTTTTCGGATCCAAGCACGCTAGGAGGGCAAGGTGCGTTCGATAGAAGTAGTACACTTGATTCCAGGGCAACTGGACGCAGTTTGGACAGTGCTGGAGCCTCGTTGTCACGGGCTGTGTCGTCAAATGATGAAGAACACCGACTGATAGCCAGATATGCTGCACGTCTTGCGCAAGAAAATCGTGCTGTAAGTTTACGAATTATACAAATATTTTATGCATTGCAATGATTGTATGATCCCAAATTAATGCTATCATATTCATATTAAGCATACATATCTCCTAGCCGGTTATCGGACTTTATATACATATAAATTCGAGATCGCAATTATCCTCGAAAGATTTGATAGCGATTATATGTTTGCTACTTATCCTAAACTGCTATAATGTTATTTGTGATTTGCAGCCTTCTGGTCTATCAAACGATACGACTACTCTTAACACAGACAATTCACGTGCTCAACGAGAACTGATTTCTCAACTCGAATCCAAAAATAAGGAAATTATGCGCGAAATAGCACGGCTTCGAAGGCAGCAAGAAGCAGAGCAGATGAACCAAGAAAGTCCAGCGCTAATGAATGAATTGCTTGCATTGCGGCAACGTAAAGGCGAACTTGAAGGTCATTTGGGCGCATTGCAAGATTCACGGCGCCAGCTAATGGTACAACTCGAAGGTCTAATGCGAATGTTAAAAAATCAACAAGCTGCCAGTCCTCGCTCAACGCCAAACTCTAGTCCACGTTCGGGGAAAAGTCCACCATTGCCCCAACAACAACAACAACTTGCCAATCATCAGCAACAAGCACCGCAACAACAAGTAGGTAATCAATTTCTATGCGGCAATCAACAAAGACCTGCGCCACCACCAATTCCGGGACAGATGCATCACCACCAACAACAAAACATGACTCCAAGTAATTCAAGTCAATCTGCGATTACAAATGTCAGCCAAATCGATGCAACTTTGAATTCATTTGGAGTAGATGGGCGAGCAGCTTTTGGACCGAATGGAGCTACAAGTATGTTCTCATTTGATGTAATCATTGCTTGCTGAGACATTGTTGCATTTCAATCGAAATTACAGTGTTAAAATTAATATTCATGCATATATTGCCTTATGTTTTGTTTTGTTTCGTCAACCAAGCCGAGTGTTAGAATCAAATTTGGATGCAGTTTCATATCAAGTTTAAATGTTTTAAGTGGGCAGTATGCGCAAGAATCCTTTCGTTAGATTACACTGATTTGGCTACGCATGAACACATTTAGCACATCCGTTGTTATTTATATATTTAGAGGCACACATTTTTGGAATTCATAGTTAGAAAGTTTTGCAGACTGAACATTTATAGATTTCACTAAATAGTGAAATAAAAAAATGTTCAATTGTTAGGTGCATAAAGACTGATATGTCGATTACAATAATTATCGAAATATAAATAGTAAACGACCAGTTAGATTTAATATTCGGAATTATATCTTCATTCTGTCGATTGGAGAAGCAGAAGGAGAAGGAATTGGTAGCCATTTTTACTGACACAACCACATTTCGTACCGCACGTAAACCTCGATTTTGCGAATTGTTAGTTTAAGTAAATTAATCCACATCAACTTTGCAACTATATCCATATGACGGTTAGGAACATACTGCCGTTCCTTTCCGATTCCCTTTTAGAAGCCTCGTTCCAGAATAGTAGTGGAGAATCCCGGGTAGCTTTTTAGAACTAAGTTCGTTCTATTCTGCTATAACAAATGTATTGCATGTATTCTAGTTAATTCACCGTATTCAATGTTATAGACTAAATTGATTATTCATTAAAAATAGGTGTCATATTATTTTTACAATACTTCAAAGTGATATAAATAGAATAACATACAACCAATATTTATTTATATTAATTTATTCAAATATTTTTAGATAGGAAGATCGTAAATATGTCTGGCATTATTTCTGAGGATTTTGGAACGACCCCATTTTTATGTTTCGTGGTAGAGTTGCTGCGTAAAGTCTAAATGTGTTTTTGTTATTTTTGTTTTGTGGTTGTGTTTACGTGGGAAGCAAATTCATTGAGACTCCAATCGTAATCATCTATTTCGTTCCGTAATTTTCGAGGCCGCCAATTAGTTTGTTAATGAGGTTGAACGTGATAGTAGTTTATGTAATTGGCATATACATTTTCAGGATCCGAAAGCTTTTTCAATTGTTTGGAGTTTTCCTTAAGATGAATTCTTTTATAATAAGCTTTGCTTATGTCTTTTAAAGGTTTCGTAAAATGATGTGATGAGCAATCTTCCGATTATTTGTTTCAGTAGCTTTCAGTAACAGACAGTCGAGGAAAAGTCTACTCTAAAACAATTTTTAATAAACAACAGTGCTCTTAGTAATGCAACACATATATTTTTAAAACATTTATTTCAAGTTGCCCTAAGGTGTGTAAAAGAAATCAGGAAGAAGAAGATACTTATAAACTAAAAAAAAAATAATCAAAAAAGAACACTAATAATTTTGAATTTGGTAGCATAAATTTCATATAGCCTTCAGGACGATTGTCCTACTAATATTTGTGTCCCCCGCCGCCAATTTAGGCCCATTTGCTACTTTCCGCTGGCTAGTTAGAACTTCCAAGTGACCACTTTGCTAAGTTGAATCAGCTGACTCAAGGTAACGGCACTAGTCACCTCTCTGCTAGCTCGTGAAAGTTGAATAAATCTAAAACCTTGAGGCGTTTATTGTTAAAGGCAATCGCAGTGAATATGCTTGATGGTGTCGTCTTCTATCTAACACTTCTTGCATAAATTACTGAATGTTAGTCCTATTCGCATGAAATGTAGTAAGGCAGTGACCTGTGAGAAAACCAACCCTCGCTATGATCCCCCTTGCAGTGCTCCCGTTCCGAATAAACTTTTCGCTTTTGCCTGTTTTTGAGCAAACAGTGGGGGTTTTATCCACTCCATTTTGAGTTTGTTATCGGATCAAAACGAATGAGAAAGGTCTAATAGAATTTTCCTGGAAGTGACTGGATAATTTGGCCACTTTTCTACTGAGAAATTTTTAAAGATCACATTTGGTAGAACATGCTTTCAAAATCTATACAATTCCTGCTTTTTTACCTAGCCTAACTGTGAAAACGGTCAAATTTGATCCAGCGACCGTATACTTTAGCAGTCGATGCTCCACCCACTCGACTCGATGCTCCAACCACAACGTTTAATTTTTTACTTATGGCAAAATCACTAAGCTCAAAACAGCTAGTTTCATTTTGTTTTACAGTTTCCCATCTTATAGTGAAGCCAGTGCGAACCTTCATTTGTTGAAAAAAATCATTCTTTAGTTGGTCAGAATTCCGCAAATGAATCTAAAAAAAATCACTTACAATTTGTTCAGCTACAAGTAAGCTGTAAATTGTTAAATTGTATATGATAAAGATAAATAGTGATGAAAAGAAAGCAAAATATGATTTCTCACGCACAGTCGGTCAGTTGACATGATCGTCATAAATAATCATTAAATCGGTATCAATTTTATGTTATTAATCATTTTAATAATCGTAGCTACTTTGACAAATACACAATATATTTCTGAATTTTTGCAGATTTTGACGAAAATATTACATATAATACAGAGTGGCACGAAAAGGTAATATTTTTTTGCTCGATAAAATAACTAAATAATTACCAAGGAATGAAAAAAAAACAATATGCATGTCATTTAGTATGAAATTTAATTTATTATTGGATTCAGTAAAATTTTTGTGTGGTGCATAAACAAAACAATAGTTAATATTCAAGGTTCTAAAACTTTGATTGAAAGCCCTTCGAATGCGAAATAATATATTAAGTTATATTATTTTGTTAAAACTTTAAAGCCAAGATTCGTATCCATATTCAATATTGGCTGATAGAACCTAGAAGAATTTGCTTAGGTATCTTGGACTGGTTTGCCTTATAGCAATTGACTGTGATTTGTTTTGTAAGCTTGGACGGTCTTCTTCTGTCTACTTCTGGGTAATATTTCGCCTCGAAAATACGTATTCTCCGGTAATGTGAGCATAAGGATGCCCAACTTCTTTTGTAGATACGTTTCTGGAGCACGTCTAATTGACAATTATATAAATAAAACACTACTGCCTGAAGAACCATCAACATCCCTGTCCATTATCTCTCGTTTCGTTGTGGAGGCTAAGTATTTCATTTGACCATCTCAATATCTCTTTGTTCTTCGATTATTTCTTAAGTTTTAAGTTCGAAGGCTGGTGTTTAAATCTTGAAAGAGAAATTTATTTCTACTAGCGATCAAATATATATTTGATATTCGGATTGCTGCTCATCATTAATATTTGAACAGGTCGGGAAGCCTTTTTCGTTTTGTTAACCGTATTAAATTAGTGGCAAAATAATGCAAAGAGGTAGCGTTGTTTAGGCAGAATCAGTTTTGATGTATTTTTCTTGGACTTTGTACTAATATTTCAAGTAAATTTTTACCTGGTTAGTAATAACTTCTATCCTTTTACAAATTTAAAATTTATAATATTTGAAATTAAGCTTACTTCGCGAGATTAAAAAAATATTAAGCAAATATTCGCAAAATTAAAAAAATAATTCGCTTTGTTTTCTTTCCTTTCTTATCAATCTGATTTTTACAATAGTACTGCTAATTTTTCAAACTATCTCGTCGATGATACTTGCAACACTCATCTGTAAGTTCATTAAATTTTCAAATGTTCCGAACAGATATTCTTAATGTATGTTTGCTTTGTCTTGAACCAAATCGCATATGTTCAGTTAGACCGATTCAAATCGTGCTGACGTATATGCTTTAAGAGACTATATACTGTTATTCTTGCAATATTAATGCTGCTTTTGGCTACCGCTTTTAGGTGATTATGTGTACCATGTACTTGATGTACTTTCACCATCACCTTTGTGCCTCATTTATGTTGTTTCCATATTTACATTCGATCTATCTATTTATTGCTATTTGTTGTTTTTACGTGAAAGTAATCACGCATGTGAACGTGTAATTTTCACCATTTGTTTAATGTATTTGAAATGCATTTCAGCAGACGAGTAATCAGTGGGAGGAACAATTCGCCCAATGGAATTTAAACCAATAAAGGCGTTGAGCATAAAAAGAGAAATGCAATTTATATACATATGTAGTTGTTATTTATATTATATTATTTGCTATATACATACATTATTGGCAATATCTCAAGATATTACTTATTTATATTGTTCTAAAGTTACTTAGGAAAATAATGTTAAACATTTAACTGAAAATAACCTTATTTGTCATAAGGGGGATTATTATACAGAATAAAACTGCTTTTAAAAAATTATGATCAATGTAAATGTTCAGGGAATAATAGAAATTATAGTTAATCGCTTTTAGTAGTATTTATTGGAATCTATTGCGTACACCGAAATCTTCTTCGATGTATTTAAACAATATAAGTTCAATTCAATAAAATAAAGCATAATAAATATTTAATAGACAAGTTGGCAAATGCTTCAAAAGTGTAACACATTTCCAATCTCGAATCATGTTAATATGTAGAAAAAAATAAAGTCTGATTTTATCGAAAAAATTGTAATATTACATTATAATGGGATATATATATATATATATATATAAATATATATATATATATATATATATATATATATATATATATATATATATATATATATGTATATATACATATATACATATACAGTCAGTTTCATATGAATACATAATCATTGCATGGAATAGTTTCGTGATTTGAAAACTATGTATAAACTTTGATAATTACAAAGAACATAATTTCTTAAAAATGGCAAAACGAAACCCAAAACCAAATACCGATACAAAAATTTTGAAAAATAAAATGGAATGCATACGTATTTTGCTGGAGTTTTTTTTAACCAATAAATATTTGGTTTATCGACATTAGTCGCGTTTTCTTAGCGCCTCTATGGAGAGCTAGTTAGGATAGTAGCATTGAAAACAGCTTCCGATAATATTGCTTCATTTTAATTGGATATATTGTATTAGCGACAAATGATGTGGAAGAAAATAGCCCTAAACTTCGGGATTTAATTATTTTAAAGCCCAAAGCATTTGAAATATCACAGGATGCAAAAAAGTTTTTACCCTTTTCCTCGTAGAAAGGGTAGTTACAAATTAACACGAGCAAGAGATCAAATTGGACAGGCATACAGATTATAATACTTAAAAATTGAAGAAATATCTGGATACATACGAAAATAAGAAAAAAACGAATTATACCGAAAATATATATAGCAATTTCTTGCACTGGCCTGTATTTTGTGACTCCTCGCGAACCCTGGAAGAAATTAAATGTTAAAATGATGGGCGATAATATAGGTAAGCGGAGTATACCATAAATTTCCTTTTGCGAGTTAAGAAAAGGTAGCGACATTTTCTTCTCCGGAAGGCGAGCATTTCGAACAACGAGCAGTGACGACAACCAATATTAGCTTCGGTTATGATGTCTGAAGGTAAATTAACATATTTGCACAAATATATGTTTAAAAAAATTTAAACATTTACAGAAATAATTAGCTGATCTTTCGAATTTGTTGTTTGATGTTTCGACGGAATATGATGTGCCAATATAAGAAATGGTAAGTTTGGTATTTTTTATTATTATACTTGTCCCAGTTGTTATCTTCAATGCTACTATCGTAATTTGTTCTCGATAGAGCAGCAAAAGAAATAAATGTGGCTAATATGATGCACCAATCAACTGCTCTACGAACTGTATTTGAGAGTCGAATTTCATAAACGTGAATTTTATCGCACACATGTGTATTTCCGCCATGCACATTTGTTTTACAGTAAATTATTGGTTGTCAAGACGCACGTGCAGGTCTTAATTTTGACGTTGCAATAATTAGAATGCACTTGTTATTGCAACATTTCAGATTCTATTTTTCATATAAATATCAGTGGATTGATGTGGGTCAGATTCTAGTTTAATCAGGGCTGTGGAGTTGGAGTCGTGGTGTTGAATACCTAAAGCGGAGTTAGAGTCGATTCAGATGCTCCCAATGACAATAGGAGGATATTAAGAAGACAAACCATGCCCAGTGATAACTTATTATGCAACTACCAGCTGAACAATGTTCGCCTTACACAATTCCCCGTAATCAGCAGCTCAGACATGAAAAAATGTATTATTTTCTAAGCAACGTTTATATTTCTTTTAAATTAACTATTTTGCTAATTATGATACGGTGAATTTGTGAGGCTATTCGTGCCGAAATAAAAATCATACCGAATCGAAGGAAATGTTTGGATGAAATTTAATTCAAAAATACTAAAGTACAACCACTGTGATATACAAAAACATAATTACATATATCACAGCGATTGTTCCTTATATTTTGGAATACGCGAAAGCATTTAGAAGCACTGTCACGTTGAGCATGAAAACGGGATCGGAAAAAAGAATACAGTTGATATTATCATAACGAAATGCATTGGTGATCTAGCTTTATGACTACTGAAAAACGTCACGAAAAGTCAGAGCACCAAAGCATCTAATTATAATCCGATTCACATCATATTCTTACCAACATAACTGCTGCAGCCTTTTAATAGCAAATAAGTTTTCAATCTAGTCACTTACAAATTAAAAAAAACTCAGCATACCGACAGTCGCAATACAATTAGAAGAAAAATTATCACACTTCACATATGTTTATTTTTTACAATGATCGGATGTATGTTTGTGCTATCATACGACAAACTTATCCAGTGATGACTTACTATATATACATCTTCTGGACCAAGTTTGCCGTATTAAACACAAAAGCAATTTCGCGGTGTAAAGAATAAAAACACTAAATCGATGGATCGCGAATTCGTAAAATATCACCTGCCGACTTGAAGAAGGACTTCGATACTACTGCTAGAAATCAGCTGATGTGATATGCCATGCAACTAGTAGCAAATCACATCCACTATTCCCTTATGTAGTCTCAATAGTATACACAACGAACTTGACCTCTACGAAAATGCGACCTGAACGGTACGCAAATGCAGCTTTTGTCACATCTCGAAATTTTCAACACGGTTTGACGAATTCCTATCAAATGATCCGTTATATAGAGTGTGTGTCATCTATATAATTTCAAAAAGTGGGGATACTACAGTTGAGGGAAAACCATTTCGGCATTTGGTGCCTATATGGAATACACACAAGTAAGTCATGAACATCGATATATTATTGCCTGCGATTTTTATTAATCTAACCAGTGGTTTGCCGTTGTATTGTGTCTGGCCTTGGCTACAACTCTAATTACCGCCAAAGACAACGTCTACTATGCTTACTTGCTCATATACATACTATGCTTGCGAATACCAACCAAAATACCTTTCTTTTCCGAGCACATGACCGACCACAAGGCAAATTTCATTTCGTCTAATGACTTTTCAGTAAAAATAAATTTTAAAGAGCATATTAATACCTGCGGGAACCCACTGGCACTCATTGCAAATTACCTGACCTTTGTGCATACCTTATTGACTTTAAAATTCTTGAAAACAAGATAGGCAAGAGGTAAATTTTGTAAGAGCTGGGCGATCTATTTTACTGTCATATAAATAGGATACATAGAAAAGGTGATTTTTATAACTGCAGGTAAATTTGTTTTCAGAACTTTTGACGACATTGCAAATTACCGACTGGCTTGCTTAGAATGTCTACTATGCATTTATCAACTGCAAAAGTTGGCTGTTGACTTAAATTGATTGGAATAAATTGATCTAAGCCACATCAGATTAAATGTTACATTTTCAGTCTGAATTTATTGAATCGATAATCTTTAAATATGATTTTGCATGAATACACCAAATATAACGCGACTAGTGTATGCATCAAATTATCGAATAGACTATTGGAATATTTTTTCTAAATGCTTACCTATTATTAAACCTTATTAACTGTTTTTATCAAAAGAAATAAGCATTTACATTATATAGACGTTCGAATTATTTAAATCACTTTTTAAAGCTTGATTCAAAAAAATTTGCATCAAGTATTTTCCCGTTCATGTTTTCATCAAATTTTCTGGGTTGCAAAATCGAAACATTTTCTTGAGTAGCAGTAGAATTTATGACAAAAATTTAAATATTCATAAAATGTTCAGAACATCGCAATTCTAAAGAAACTACATCATGAATTTCAAAATATTTTTTAATGAATTTTAATTAAAATTACTACTAGACTATTGAATTATATTTTGACATCCCATTAGTCGTGGTCGTGGTATTTTGAAGTATTAAGGATACCGATATACAAATATAGAAAAATGGCCATGGAATATTATACCGAAGATGCCATGGTTTTGCAAACTACGTTGAAAATGGAAAATATAATATTCGAAAAGAGCTTCTCGTTTCAAAACCATACCACGTTCAAAAACAACCACTCTATCATTTTCTCTTTGTATATTTTTTCTTTTGAATGAGCTCAGCTGCCATTTATTTTCATTATAAAAAACGATATCACTTTATCTTTGATTTCGTCATGATTGAAAACTCTTAATCCGGTCTTTCAAATATTTTATCAACCGATTAAACTGTATTTCATATTTCATTAACAATAATTGCAACCATTAATGAAGCAGACACTTTCACATGGGAGAAACTTTGCAGCAATCCTATGCCATGCTTTGAGTTTATTAAGCCATCTATTTCATGCTTTGAAATTTGGATAGATTTCAATTCTGCATATTTTTGCCTAAATAAACTTGAATTAGAGCTGTACCACCAAAAAATATGCTACTATTTACCTCAAACCATTCCAACGCAGCTTTATCGTAAATGCAAGGCGGAATTCGCTTCAAATCGCCTTGCAAAGAGCTTGAAGAGAGCTGCTCTTTAACTTTTCTTGGTTCTTCCATGTGGTAGATATAGTACTCGTAGCTTTCTGTAGTTTGTTGCAATGATACATTTTTCATCCTGTTCCTAATTCAGTCAATGATTTGCGGTTTAGTTTGCGCATCTGATGAAACCAGTTTACGTCCTAACATATTTTAAAATATTGACACCAAATAATATAATGCTCTTTTGTTTTTTTTTTTTAAGCAATTTTACCTACTAAATGGAATAAATATTACTTACCCGGGATATGTACATTCGTCAATGCTCGTTCAATATTGAACCATAATACTGCACTTAGTTCTGCACTTTACAAACTCTATCTATAAACGGTATCCCGAATTCCATAAATCATCACTGGGAAAAAGCTCTAGAAGCATATAAGTACATCCATTCTTTCAGTGCAAATTTCCCGGAAAACTTCAAAAAAATAGAAGTACAAACGCAAGAGAATATAATTTATTGAAGGTCAAACTATGACTTTTTCAAGTTAGGGAAATTAAACTAACCAGAAAAGGTACCAAGTGGCCTTAAATTTTATTTCAAACTAAGGGACTTTTCAACTTACGGAATTTCAAGTTACAGATTATTTTTTTCTAAGGAAGATGCGAGAGACTGCCTTGCAGAGCATAACAATTTCAAGTTAGGGGGCTTTGACTGTAATTTCAAAAAATAACTTCCGAAAAACATATTTGCTCTGAACTAGGCTTCTCATTGTGGAGTAATGACAATTAAATTTTTCTGAAATATAACATTTTCATGGAATATTTTTTCAATTAGTTTGATTACTTCCAATTATTGAAAAATGATGCCAGTTTTCCAAATCATCAAGAAGCTTTTGTAATAAATGTTAAATGAAGAATTACTTTGCGCTTACCGTTGTTGAACTTTTTTTTAGAACAGCCGATTTCAATTAAATGTTATTCACAAGTGCTATATACCCGAAAACCAATGTTATCTGTGTAGGTTGCCAGTCCATCAACTTAAACATACTTGACTAGAATTCACCGATAATTTTTAGCAGCTGAGAAAATAAGCGATAATATACTTATATTTCTAATAACTTGTCTGTACAATAATTTGTCTAACATGAAGTAACATTTTTCGTATCTTCATATACATTCATAGTATCAGAATTTTTCGTATAAGCGGTTTGGCATTATAACTCTGAACACATTCCTGCAATCAAAAGTTACAAACTACGAAAAAAGAATAATAGGTGCGTTTTTTGCACTCTTGGGCAGGGTAAGTTAAGCTCTTTATGACAGGCAGCGATTGTTGTTGTATTCAATGTACTTACCTAAAGCTCTGTCATAAAGAGCTTAACTTACTCTGTCCAAGAGTGCAAAAAAACGCACCTAATGTAACAGTAATGCAAATGAAACAATTTCTTAGGTTGCAACGGTTACGGTACCTTTATTGAAAATATATCAAAGATGGAAATACATTAATCTTACAAAATAATGTTAATGAATTTGTTTTTTTCGCCAGCGACCTATTAGCTGAAAAGTGGAAACTCGTAGTCATTAGATATTAAACTTGTTTGTAAATAGATCCAACAGTACTTATAATAACCAAGGCTTAGTCTTAAATGAGTTTTGCAAACGCCTCAATATTTGCTGCTCCAACTAAATCCAAAGGTTTAAACGAATTTAGTAGTTGGCATGATTTATTGAAATTTCTAAAGATATTACTCAAAAATAGAAATTCGCAGCGAACTGTTTTACTGATGAGCATTTTCGATTCATGAAAATTGAATTTTCTATCCTTTTATTTTGTATTTCAAATACTTCAAAAATAAAATGATTTCGAAATTTTGTTAGTCTTTCCTCATAAACACTTTTTAAATCGGTTGAATTATTTAAAAAAATGAAACTTAATTCGAATTGGCAAATCAGTTCAGGATTATATATTTCATTGCATTAATTTATCGACAAAAACCCCTTAAGTGATTTTCGCAAGGCTCTTAGAAAGATTGTAATACAACTTTTCTAAAACAAACATATGGTCATGACTAAAACAGATATTACTAAATGAAAAAATAATGCTGCTAGCAGCCTGTTAAGCCAAACTCTTGGCAATGAAAAATTAAAGTTTATAAACTCGTACTCTATCTTCCAAAACATTGATATGTACAGAACTAAAATGTTAATTTAAGAATCGAATAAAGTATCTAATTTCATAATGATAATGTAAATAAAGTATGTGTATATATGTATCTATATAGCTAGCCATTTTGTTCTGCACGCAATAAAGTAATTGCAAGAGCCCTCGTTTCTTCTAAATCAGATAGCCCTAGTCGTAAATACTTTTTTTTTTATAAAGTTTCCTTATAAAATTATGAATCACTTACTTCCCGGAAAATAGGATTATTAAAAAAACTAGCTCAGGTGTCGGTCATATCAAGTTCCTTCAATACCAAAACTCTGAATATGCAAATTGGAGAGCGTGGAATAAAACTTAGTCATTTATGATGAAACCAAAATTCAAAACGAAGAACGTGGATTACTTTCGATAAGTGCACACTTTGTAAAACAAAATGCCTCGGCGTATGCTAACTGCCTTGAAACATAAAAGAAAGCTCTAACTGAGCGTACAATATTGCAAAGAAAGCGCACGTTTCTTACTTACTTTACTTGTATGAATCAAACTTGCACAAGTTAAGCTTTCGGTTTGATGTTGCCCAATGTAATCTCTTAAAACAATCTATTTTAGATAGATTAATTAACCTATTAATTACGTCTGTTTTTTAACTAAACAAATAATAATCGTAGAGAACTTAAGTGGGGAATATGTATGTACATTGCGAATGTGAACACTTGAGTTAATTTGAAATTTCTTACCTCCTTAACACTTTCCAGGTCTGTTCTTAGGCTAGACTATTAATTCTAAGCTACATTTCTTACGGCAACGAAATCAAAGATTTAAATAATGTCAATGATGTGCACATAATTGATTTGAGCAATATAAAATTCACTTTTTCAAGTTCAATAAAATAATTTTCAACTCATTTACTTATCAGTGATGCTTAATATTCTAGCTATCCGAAAAATCATTAAACTTCCAATTCGATAAAATCAAATTATATGCACACTTTGTAAACCATTAGGTCCACATATTTCTAACAGGAATTTACGACTGGATGTTTTTATCTTTTCAAATTGTTCACATTAAACTGTGCACTTACGAGTACGTCAAAACCTCTTCTACATAATATGCATTTTTTTAAAAGTTTTTTTTTTCTCTGTTGGCGCGAGTTTTCTTAGTTTAGCAAACTCGTGAAAATGTTTAGTGGTCACGCGCGAAATACCTCGAAGCTTGAAGAATCAATGCTATTATGTTGATCGTTTGCGTGTCGATTTTGTTTGGGTTGGGTAGAATTACACTGAAAAAGTAGAGAATGACCTGGTAAGTTATGTGCAACAAACAATAGTGGTATTTATTAGGTATATGCGTTTTCATAGTCACTGCCTATGAAATATAGAGATATATCAAACGGTAAAGTTGGACTTGATGGAGCCTAGCCGGAAAATTTCATCACTAGAGGGAGAATCAGCAGTAGTAGGAATCAAACATTGAAGAACACACAAAAACACACATGTAAACACACGAGAAGGTAATAAATGGTGGTAACATTTTCCGGCTGGAGACTATTAAGTCCAGTTTTACCCAGGACGAAGTCATTTTCACACAAGAATATAAGTTCAAACAAGTTTAACAATGGTATACCTACAGAAAACGAACAAAGGTATCTACTAGACAAACGTCCAGAGTTTGCTATATGAACTCTGCCGGAAAACTCTTCGTAGCTCATTTTTTTCTCTCTTCGCGGGTTTGAGACAAGACTGCAATGAAAATTATAATACTGAAGACAGACTACCATCCAATCTGGTTTCGCGAATCTCCAGTAAAGTTTGAAAATTTTATAAATTGTCACCGATTGATACAATAGGGTAACTGCTTAACGAGATTCGATTGTAGTATACCTCCAGTATTAGTAAAATCGCATTTAGAAGATTTGGACTTTATTTCGACACCCTGCTAATAGATCAGGCCCGATTAATTTGATCCGAAAAATTGAATGTTAATTTCCCAGCAACAAAATCATTTCTGCTGAAGTCGTCAATGGCGTTTTAACTATGCATATATCACTTTTCACATATGCATAGATATATCACTTTTCTGGATTGATATAACGACTGTTTCGCCAAATGGAGAACAGGATCGACTGTTTCGCCAAAAAATGATCCAGAGTAGGATCTTTTAAGTCGCTTAGAGTCGCAGTCGCGCCAGTTGAAAGGATTTCAACCGTCAATGACAGTTTCGAAAAATTTATTGAAAAGGTTATTTTCTTAAGGCATGATAATGTCGTGTTACGCTAATGTAACAAGTATTTTTTTAGCGGTAATGCAAAAGATTTCAAATGAAGTTGAGATTTCGAACTATCAAGCTAAAAACGATCGAACGCAGTATCACCAATCACTAGGAACAATTTTGCTCATATAAACACGGCGTGTTTTTTTGCTCCCCCTATCCATAAAAGAACAATGCTATCCAGAACAGTCGCATTGTCTATTCTGAATAGCATTGTTCTGTTATTGATACGGTGAGCAAAAAAAACACGCTTACTATCTACATGCGAACTCATTAACTATTTATTCAGAGCAGCGTAGCTTCTCCAGTTAAGTCACTGGGGCAGGTGTTATTGTTTTCAATGTCATTACCCTACACCGCTCTAGATAGAGATGAGTTCTAGAAGTTTAGAAAACGGTACAGAACACACATGTCTATTAATAATTCTAAAGAAGAGAGATCTACAATATGGCCGTTAACAATTCTATTGGACTTTCAATTCACCATATAAGAAGTAACCATATAGAAAATGCAAATATGACTTTATCGAATGAAAAATACCACATCCCTTCAAAATAGCAGCCACAACACCAATTATTATTGCAATAATAATTCAAACAAAGAAAAACCATAGTATATTGAGAAGAAAATGTCGACTTTTATTCAAGAAAAATAAAACTTCCTTTGCTTCGATTCGACTACTATCTTAAAAAGAAGAGGTCAGTTGAAGAAATAATATAAACTATTTCGGAAAACTGAATCGAATATCCTTAAAATGTAAAAAAAACTTACAAGTAACCGTAGGCAAAATTGCTCCGTTTTCACTTTCGGATTTTTTCCCATGGAGATTGCGCTGTCACGAGCAGGCCACTTCAGGTGCACTACTTGCCGGTGTCGCTGGTGAAGCATTCGATTTCGAAGGTTCTGAAGCAGACTGATCATCATCGTCGCAGTTACTTATGGACGATATTGAAGCTAAAGTCATCGATGACGAGGACACTTCCGTCGAGGACAGTGACGACGAAGGCTTCGCAGAGGTCAAAAGCGGTGGTTGGCGAACTAATGCCGTTGGTACATCTGGTGCTGTCGGTGTTCGGACTATTTTCGCAGGACACGGCGTAGATGAGGACGTTGATACTTCACTGCCAACAGATGATGCATTCGAATTGTCTTCATGCTGCTGCTTTAAAAATCGAGGAATTTTGAACGATGACGTACCGGAAAGTGTTTAGATTGTTACTAATACGAAAAAAATAATTCATTTTCTACAATAATAAATGTTTTCAATAAAATTAGTAGTGAAAACCCTCTTCTAATGTTGTTTCTTATCATCATTTAAAAATGCAAAGGAGAATAATTACGTAAAACGTATATGGTTTATAAGCGAAACGCAAATGGCAATTTAAAACTCACGGATTCACTTATGCGAGTCTTCTTCATGTGTTGGGATGCCATTTCGGACGAAAGCCTTTTTCTTGTGGCCATCATCGAGTTTGAAAAACTGTTATGATGCTCTGTGCTTCTTCTCTCACGTTTGAGTAGATCTGGATCCAAATATTGATTGAGTTGCTTTCGTTTGACGTGTCGAGCTTCAATTTGCATTCCGACTTTAAGCATTTTTATATTAACCTAACAGGAAAGAGTTTATTAGCAAAATTAAAAATGAATTTGAAATCTACGATATCCATGAAATCTAATGACAATCAACTTACTGCATGCGAATGAACTTGTGCCGTGAAATTTTGTATACTTTCTGTTAAATCTACATTTAAATTCTCCATGCGCTCGAACTCGAGTCCGATAAACCACATCGAACAAAATGGCGCTGCTGATTTGCCAGTATCTTCGCTATTGATACTTGTATTTTCATCGCAACTGTTTGTACTATTTGTACTAGTATTTTGGCTACTATTAAGACTCTTTTGTCGGTAAAGGTCATAACATTTTGGATTTACGTGAGCTAGAGAAATATGTTGATTGCGCTCCAAATTTCCCACTAGCAGTCGTATTTTCGATTCAACTAGTCCACACCACTCCAAATGGTCTTCGGCAGTTTGTGAACTGACCAATAACACGATGAAATGTCGATACCTGAAAATTTATCGCAATGGGAGTGGTTGAAGCAAGTCGGTAAATAATAATTTTACAGCATACCTGTAAAAGAAACTGGGTGCTTCAAACAAACGGTCCCAAACTGCTTTTCCCAACATTATTTCCTCTGTTATTGCCATTCCCTTATTGAATTCGGCCAGTATAACTTTCTTCGTGGATTCAGTAACATTGAAGGTCGAATTTTGTTGTGGGTAAGCAGGAGTTATAATCGGCATTAAGTGGAACCGATCAGATATATTTACACGCGGGTCCCATACCTACAAAATAACGATATTGGTGAGATTATCTCAAAGCTTAGTAAAATCGAATAACGTACTGGAAACCCAAGATTTATGTTCTCTGGATGCTTCAACAAAACAGGATGTGGCCATTTCCATCTCGAGCAAACTAGGAAGAATTTATGTACTAAAGTAGCAGGTGCTGCGTTTGGGTACAACTGGCAAGTACGGGCTACTAGCATCGCCCACGTTACACCTCCAAAATAGCCCAGCGAATTTGAGTATATACCGTGCTCTGCATAAAGTACTTACGTTAGGGAATTTCAAATAATAAGCAAAAATTACTCACTCTTCGCCCAAAGTTTAATCCCTCTCAAAGCCAATCGAAAATTTTCAATGTTTGGAACTAAACTTAAAATTTCATCAGTTACGCGACATCCATTCAAACTTCGAACCGATTTGGGGTCTAGATTCTTAAGCAACATGTCATCCCGTAAATCAAAATTATCGGGAATTTCTTTAAGAGCCAAACGCGCAAATAACAAATCGATTTCGACACCATCGAAATTCATCTTGATCACCGGAACGAAGGCTTCTTCTACGGATCGGCATTCTGTTACCTCTGGCTGTTTTTTCAGCAGTTCAAAGAAAGATGTAAAGTAGTCGGAACGCTCAATGTTGCACGGCGCTACGCATAGTGCATCTATATCAGCCCCTTTGTGATGTACGCCCAAACGGTATGAGCCAAATGTGTAGATTTTGCCGCCCAATTTTTCCGCCATTTGCGGGGGCATGTTGCGGGAAATGGCAACATCGCGAACCCATTGCTTTACTAAGGTATTTAACTTAGCCAAGATCTCCATCCGATGATTCAGTTCTGCTTCTGTTTCAAATACATTGTACGGTTCTAAGGCCTTTTCCAGTTCTTTGGTTTTTTGAATGTCTTCTGGTTTCGGTTCGGCCATACTTATTGCTGATGTCATACCCAAAGTTTTCGTCGCGGTGCCTGATTTGCCAGCACCTGACGATGCCGATTGCGAAGATGTAACCGACGACCCAGTCGATTGTAACTTTGTTCCATTTTGTTGCCTTGTATCAGCATTCCACATACTTTTTCGAAATTCGCAAACCACAGAATTCTAAAATGAAAAAAAAAATGTTGGATGCGGCGGCGCTAGTCATAGTTACAAAAATCAAATTCAACAATAATTCATCGAAAATGTATTGGAATATTATCGTGTGTGCTGAATCAGCAAATCCTGTCCCTGAATCGACTAATTTTACAGGGTGAAGAAAAAACATAAACTCTGACAAATAATTTTCGGGAATGAATCTTTCATCGCCCGCGTTAACTGATTTTTAATATTTTTACTTTTCGCAACATGGTAGCTTTGTAATACACTACGACGCTGAGTTTGAACGCAATTTGTCATTTAGTTTTAGAAGAGTCAAAAACAGAATTTGGTTTAATAGTGTGTGCCGATTTTTACTATGGAAAAATATATCGATCAAAGAGTTTGTCTGAAATTTTGTGTTGCGAACCAAATTCCTTGTTCTGAAGAATTGAAAATGTTAGAGAAAGCTTTTGGTGATTGTGTCATATCCAAGATAAGCGCATTTGCATGGTACAAAGCGTTCAAAGAGGGCCGTGAAGCCGTAGACGATTTGTTGCGTTCTGGGTGATGAGACTTGGGCCTATGACTATAATATGCAAGCCAGCATGAACCGAAACCCAAAAATCCGGGGGAAAAGTCGGTCCGAAATTAAGTTCCTTCTCATTGTTTTTTGACATTCGATGAATTGCTCACTCGGAATGCCTTCCGGAGGGTCAAACAGTTAATAAACATTATTACTCGAGTGTTATGAGGGGTTTGAGACAGAGCATTCGTAAATAAAGCATTAATAAATAGAAACAACGAATATCCCCGAAAAAAAACATATTCACCAGAGACTCCGAATGATTTTTTCATGCTCTCAAAGCTTTAATTGCGGGTTCGGGGAAGACGAAATCGCTGAAGGGGCTCAAAGCAATCCAAGAATATGACTTCGAAAAATGTATGCATGTTTAGATTGTTCGTTGGAAGAAGTGCATTGCTTCAATTGGAACTTATTTTGAATAATTTAAAAACGGATCTCATACATATGGGATAAAGTCTAACAAAGTTCCTTGCAAAAGAAAACTATGAAAAGTAAAAACTAAATACTCAAGTAGACAGCATATTTTGGAATGACAGGACGAGTGTGAAACTACCACGAAGCGTGATTTGTACAAACCTAATTTATTAAATATTTCCTAAAGTATGCTGCAATTGTATGTAAAGACAATATCGTACAAATCACAAATTTTTAAAGTTTGTAAATACATGAAAGCATAATACAGAATCTTCCGATAAAGCAACGAATGGCTGCCCATGGTGGGGGGAAACAGTCAATATTTACGCACTTTCACGGCTAATCATTGGGGATTTCACAATCCTAGTTTCAAGTGGGTACAAGACAGCTCGCATGTTTTCTTATATACAACCGACATAATATCTTATAACAGATATTTTTGTTTTGATAATAGAGGAGAAAATATAAGAAAACGACTAAGAAATGCACAACATTGACTTCATTTTGTATTGCGACATCTTTTAAGCAAGAAAAACAGAGGGGCATCTCGCCATTTCTCCAGCCACTTGAGTTATTTCTCGTTACCGAATTCAATCACGGCCAGACACACACCTTGCACTCAATACAGAAATATAATCCAAGTCTGCAATTGCCTTATTTTTGTTTTTCATTCACTCACACACCTTTTAGTAAATCTCGTTGTCAGCGAGACAAATATTTCTCGTCGTCGAATTGCAGCCCAGTGTAATTTCCTTGTAATTTTGTTAGCGGCGAGGGTAACAAAGATGCAGTGCGCAAAACTGTGATACTATTACTGAAAACAAACTCAATTCTACTTTAAAAAGAAGAATCGCGAAAATTGGACGCGGAAAATGTGAGAAAAGAAGACCAGGAACATAAACGCGTTTGACGTACCGCTAGGAAAGATGGCCGCAATAAGTCTTTTTCGTGCTACCTATCATGGGGTATTTTTCTGTTTGGCAGTTGACAGCACAAATCAGTAGTGCCATATAGGAGGTCGTCGACAAATTATTCTAATAGACCAGATACAATAAACCGAATATTCGCTGGGCTCAAATTGAAGATAAATTTTGACAACTCATAATTTAGTGAAAATTTTGACAGTGGAGAAAAGCGAAGACTGCTGACTATTGACAGACAAAATGTCTAGTATTTCAATATATTTCCTTATCATCTGTTGAGTCGATCACTGTCAACCTCAAACGTCAAATTTATAGTTGGTTGTAAGATATTTCAAGTAAAATTCGTGTGGGAATTTCACGTGAAACGGATTATAGTACCAAGCTGTAGAATTTTTATGATTTTTTTAGGTCTGCTCCCGTACTACGATTAATTGCAATTAATTGCAATGAAGCGTACTAAAACGGAGTACAAAAAACGGCTTCATTGCAATTAATCGCAATTAATTGTAGTACGGGAACAGATCTTTTATCTGTAAGATAGATCATACAACCACTGCGGATACAGGCACCACCAATCAGCTGTTTCGTGCCGAAACCGCTGTAAACTTACATAGGACAAGTAAGAAGTCTGGCAACCGGGTAAAGTGGAGGACGCCGTTGTGTGAATTCGAGAAAGACAATAGCAGAGAAGACGCCATTGCAATCGCGAGTGACATGTCATTAGATTGTGTCGTAGTATAATTAATAAATCATTTATCATTGTATTTGGTGTTGTGATTGCTTGAAGCTTCGTGTGAAGGACTCTTAAAGCTCAGGTGTGGGGTTATTACCCAAAGAAGTAATTGGAAAATGTCTACACGGAAAAAGAGCAGTGCGCCCATAACCCCGAGAAAACACGAGGAGGCCGCATCAGTTGTGAGAAGTCGCGGAAACGCGACAACGCCGGGGAAAAGTACGGGCGCGATTAAGAAAAGCAGTACGACACAAAAAATAAAAATTGATAAAGTTCATGAACTAGAAAAACAGTTAGAAGAAAAAGTGCCGCCGGTCTCAGTGCCGAAACAGGGTAAAAATGCCGAAATTTTTTTCGAGGAAAAAAGTGCCGATTCCGATTCAGAAAAATTAATAAAAACTTCAGCAATAACGGAAGATATAGAAAATATTACTCCCTCAATACGGTCAAAATCGCCAGATGAAGCAATTCAGTCATTATCAAGTGTAGCCAAACAACTACGAGAAGAAGAAGACATACTTATTCAGCAATTAAGAATAGCAGCACGAAGAAAAGAACTGTTAGAAATACAACAAGATATCCAAAATCTTGAAATAAATTTGGAAAAAAACAAAACGAAGATACAAATTGCTGCAGAAGACACTGAAGAAAAAGAAGAAACTGAAGAAAATGAAGAAACTGAAGAAAATGAAGAAATTGAAGATAATATTCTGCCGCCTACAATTGCTGCCGCTCTAACACCCACATATGAATTAAATAAATACTTCAGCCAGATGGAACATCCTGTCAACTTTGCTGATCTCCAAACGGCATTGCCTGAATATTCTGGAGATAATAGCCAAAGTATTCGAAAATTCATTAGAAACCTCGAAGAAATACTAAACCTTGCGGGAGTTCAACAAGACAAAAAGTTAATATACCTAAAAAGATCACTAAAAGGCACGGCTAAAGCATTTTTAGAGGTATCGGAAACTTCAAATTATGAAGACCTTAAATTTGAACTCTTAGAAGAATTTGATGATATGCCGCAAACAGAAGAAAACTTAAGAAATCTTAGAGCTAAAAGGTGGAAACCTGAAAATGAACCACTGCACCGATTCATTATTAATATCCAGGCCAATGCAAAGCAAGCTGGATTAGAGGAATTAGAAGCCATCGACATCGCAGTAAGCAATGTAAAAAAAAGTGGCTATGATACAGCCACATTAGTAGCCTGCAGCACAATGGGTGAACTAAAAAAAAGAGCGCGCCGATTTGCATATGAAGTTGAAACCAGCAGAATAGATGAACATCAAAAGCCACAATTTACTACGGCACCTACAACCAATTATAACCTTCAGACAAATCGCCCATTATATATAAATGAAAAATACAAAAGAAATATGTCCCCACCACCAAACCGGCCGATGCCACGTACGTCATTCCGCTTGCCGCTACCTCCGTCAAACCGTATACTGCCACCTCCGTCAAACCGTATGCTGCCACCTCCGTCAAACCGTATGCCGCTACAGCCGTCTAACCGCCTACTTTCAACACAAGAAGCAACTGAAGAAATAAGATGTTTCAATTGTTCAAGGACCGGGCATTACAGCAGCCAATGCCCTTATGAAAAACGACTACAAGGAAGTTGTTTCAAATGCTGGAAACCTGGACACATCCATAGCGAATGCGTTTTTCCGAGGAAACAACTACTGCCCATAGCTGGAAGTATTAGCTACACAAGGCCATCATCACCAACAACATCAATGGCAAGAACGTCGGATGAAGAGCAGGAAAATTGCCAAAACCGAGTGGCAATATCAAATTGGGTAAGTGTCATATTTTCAACAAGTCTTGAGCACGGACGAACAGAGGAATTAACAAATATTTTTTCTCTATTTGACACTGGCAGCCCAATCAGCTTAATAAGTTTTGTTAAAATGCCACTATCAGCAAACATCATCGAGAATAACCCAAAATATAAAGGGTTAGGCGGAAGTACGATAAACATAATAGGATACACTGAAGTTATGATTACATATAAAGAAAAAAAATTTCCAATAAAATTACATGTTATTAAAGAAAAAAAACCATTGTTTCCTCTAATCTTGGGAAGAGATTTCTTGGAGATAGCAAACATACATCTAACTAACTGTCAAAAAATTAAGTACGAAAAAGAAGAACTACTAAAATTAAGAGAAAATATTGGTTGCGAAAAATCTTCCTTCCGTGCTCAAAATATTATAAAAAATAGGTTAAAAAAATTTGACTTATTAAACAAAATGAAAAGTATAGAAGATACATTGCCACTTCAGCCTGTTAAGCCTTTCCCAACTAAAATACCTAAGCCAAATTCTCATACACTACTGCCAAAATCTAAATTACATAAATTAGATTCAATTTCATTAGAACCAAAAACGGCACAATTAGATTCGGAATCAGTATTACCAGACATATTTAACATCGAAATAGAAAAGGAAGCTATATTACCGCAAATAAACCAACATCTATCAACCCTTAAACAAAAGGACTTGATGAATATTGTCAATACAACGTATATCCAAACATTTGACTCACTAATAGAACCGTTAAAATATGAGATGAATATTCATCTAACAACAGATGTCCCATTCCATTGTGCACCGAGAAGACTATCCGTTTTTGAAAAACAAGAAGTCAAAAACATTACGGACTCCTTAATAAAAGATGGCATTATTAGACCTAGTAACTCTCCGTACGCTTCAGCCATTGTTTTAGTCCGCAAAAAGAATAAGAAAACCCGATTATGTATAGATTACAGAGGATTAAATAAACTCACGGTCAGGGACAACTACCCATTACCCCTAATAGAAGACTGCCTTGAGTACCTGGAAGGAAAAAATTATTTTTCAGTTTTGGATCTTAAAAGCGGATTCCATCAAGTCCAAATGGCGAAAGGTTCAATTAAATATACTGCCTTCGTAACACCCAATGGACAATACGAATATTTAAAAATGCCTTTTGGCTTAAAAAATGCTCCTGCAGTATTTCAGAGGTTTATAAATGCAATCTTTCAGGATCTGATTGAGAGTAACAATATCGTAATTTATATGGATGATATCATGCTAGCAACAAAAACTTACGAAGAACACTGCAGCCTATTATCCGAAGTCCTGAAGAGAATCAAACACCGCGGTCTTGAGCTAAACCTAGAAAAATGTAAAATAGGATACGCTGAAGTAGATTTCCTAGGCTACCAAGTAACACCAAAAGGAATAGCTCCAAGTAAATCTCATTTGGAAGCAATTAATAAACTCCGTATGCCTTCAAATACCAAAGAATTGCAATCTACATTAGGACTATTCTCATATTTCCGAAAATTTGTACCAAACTTTTCAAGAATCGCTAAACCTCTACAAAACTTATTAAGAAAAGACGCTAAGTTCAATTTCACGGAAATCTGCTGCGATGCATTTAAGACACTAAAATCACTACTGATGCAATCACCAGTTTTAGCCATCTATAATCCGTCAGCCGAAACAGAAATACACACAGACGCTAGTGCGATCGGTTTTGGTGCAGTACTCCTACAGAAACAAAATGACAAAAAATGGCATCCGATCGCTTACTATTCAAGAACTGCTTCTGAAGCTGAATCAAGATATCACAGTTTTGAATTAGAAACTTTAGCCATCATTTACGCCCTACGCCGATTTAAACCATACCTCGAAGGTATACCTTTCCGAATAATCACAGATTGCAATTCCCTTATGCAAACCCTAAGCCGAAAACAAATAAACCCCCGAATAGCCAGATGGGCATTAGAGTTAGAAAACTTTAATTACATAATCCACCATAGAAAAGGTACAAGCATGCCTCATGCTGACGCTTTAAGTAGAGCACCAATAATTGCAGCCACAACAGAAGAAGATGCTGATCATCGCTTACAAATAGCCCAATCAGAAGATACTACTATAAAACTTTTAAAAAGAAAACTTCAAAACGAAAATATGGATCATTATGAATTAATTAATGGATTAGTCTTCAGAAAAGAAAATTCAAACCTCTTACTATACATACCTGCAGATATGGAAAATAATATAATTAGAAATGCTCATGAACTCGTTGGCCACCAAAGTATTGAAAAAACAATTCAAAAAATTAAAACAAGGTATTGGTTCCCAGAAAGACGATCTAAAATTGAAAAATTCATCCGAAATTGCATTCCTTGCATTATGTATGCTCAGCCAGCTAGTACAACCGAACGAAACCTTTACAATATTCCAAAAAAACCTATACCATTTGATACAATACATATTGACCATTTCGGACCATTACCTTCACTGCAATCAAAACGAAAACACATACTTGTTATAGTAGACTCATTTACAAAATATGTAAAACTATATCCGACCAACAGCACAAGCACAAAAGAAGTAATTGCAGCCCTTAAGAAATATTTTGAATACTACAGCCGTCCTCGACGAATTATCTCAGACAGAGGAACTTGTTTCACCTCACTTGAATTTGCCAACTTTTTAGAAAACAATAATGTCAAACATATTCAAGTAGCTACTGCATCACCTCAGGCAAATGGTCAAGTAGAACGAATTAACCGTGTTTTAAAAAACATGTTAGGAAAGTTAACGGACGAAATAGACCATGCAGATTGGGTATCAAAATTAACTGACGTTGAATATGCAATTAATAATTCTGTCAGTAAATCAACAAGTCAAACTCCAAGTAAGCTATTATTTGGCATCACTCAAAGAGGTAATATTGTAAACGAACTAGATGAATACCTGGACGATAACTATATAAATGAAGAAAGAAGTTTACCACTCATTCGTAAAACTGCAACTGAAACAATTCTTAAATCACAGGCCTATAATGAGGAATATTACAACAGACACAGTAAACCAGCGAAAGAGTATCGCGAAGGCGACTATGTTGTATTGCGAAATGTAGACACCACAGCAGGCATAAACAAAAAACTAATTCCTAAATTCCGAGGCCCTTATGTAATATATAAGAAATTAGACCATGACAGATATGTAATAAGAGACATTGAAGACTGCCAAAATTCACAACTACCTTATGATGGTATAGTGGAAGCTGGCAGGCTGAGGAGATGGCAATTAAAACCTAATATAAGTCAAAAACCTATAATTACAAAACTTGTTGAAAATTCAGACACAATTTTAATACCCCATAGAAATTTAGACACTGCTGAAACTTTAAATAGAGAATCTACTAACAACTTAAGAAATGTTCCGACTTCCGCTAAACATACAAATCCAAACCAAGAATCCAATTACGACAAAGATTACTTAACCCAAGACAACCAAAAGGAAGAATATTTAAATGAAGATATAAGGAACACAGAATACCTGGATGAAGACAACTGGGATGCAGAATACCTGGATGAAGACAACTGGGATGCAGAATACCTGGATGAAGACAACTGGGATGCAGAATATCTAACTGAAGATGATGAAACCATACAAAACCCTTATACCACTGATGACACCAATGACAATCAACCTCCTGTTTCCACAACCCCTTCGATCGAGGTCGATCGACAGTCAGGTTGGCCGAGTTGTAAGATAGATCATACAACCACTGCGGATACAGGCACCACCAATCAGCTGTTTCGTGCCGAAACCGCTGTAAACTTACATAGGACAAGTAAGAAGTCTGGCAACCGGGTAAAGTGGAGGACGCCGTTGTGTGAATTCGAGAAAGACAATAGCAGAGAAGACGCCATTGCAATCGCGAGTGACATGTCATTAGATTGTGTCGTAGTATAATTAATAAATCATTTATCATTGTATTTGGTGTTGTGATTGCTTGAAGCTTCGTGTGAAGGACTCTTAAATATCACTGGTGTTAATGAGCATCTGAAATGGGTTTACATACTTCTTTTCCGTGTATTATGGCGAAGTGTTTGAAATTTCCTCGAAAGGAAATTTGGGTTCAGTGGCTCAACGGTGGTATCTGTCTTTCTGTCATCGCAGCGCGTGAAGGTGAGTCTACTTAGTTTGTATGTCGGCAAATTTAGATGTGTGGCTCAGTAATTCGGACACCATTTGATTAAATATGTATCGAAACATCGTTTTCCACTGCCGTGAAAACAAAAAGTTTTCAGGAAAACGTCGGATGACGCGTAGGTGCTGCGATTCTAATCGATTGAAGTTTTTCAGCCGTGGTATTGTATGAACGTAAGTGATACCGCAGTGCAATTGTTCAGTAGTCACATCTAAATGAGCCTGATCGTTTCTGAATTATCCTCACCGTTTAAGTTAATATTAACATTTTCTCTTGCATATAGATGAACAAAATAATCAAGCCTGGTGGCGGCTCGCCTGACGACTTTGAAAAGTCGATCGGACAGGCTCTTTTGGAGCTAGAGATG
The DNA here is from genome assembly GCA_963978885.1 of Nemotelus pantherinus. Lineage (NCBI taxonomy): Eukaryota > Metazoa > Arthropoda > Insecta > Diptera > Stratiomyidae > Nemotelus > Nemotelus pantherinus. The sequence goes on from OZ022263.1 coordinate 238,776,616, forward strand.
AACTCGGAATTGAAACCGCAGCTCCGGGATCTGCACATTACGCGTGCCAGGGAAATTGAGTTTAATAGCAAGAAAGTATGTGCGTTAGTAGGTCCGTGGATTATCTTGCTTGATACTAATGTTTTTCTTTGTTACAGGCTGTTATCATCTATGTACCCATCCCGAAACAAAAAGCATTTCAGAAAATTCAAACACGCTTAGTGAGGGAACTCGAGAAGAAGTTCTCTGGCAAGCATGTAGTATTTATCGGCGAGCGAAAAATTCTTCCCAAGCCTACCCGTAAAACAAGGAATCCATTGAAGCAGAAGCGGCCAAGATCACGGACTTTGACAGCTGTATACGATGCGATATTGGAAGACATGGTCTTCCCAGCTGAAATCGTTGGCAAACGCATCCGAATAAAACTCGACGGGTCACAGTTGGTGAAAGTTCATTTGGATAAAAACCAACAAACAACGATAGAACATAAAGTAAGTATAAGTATTTTGTATTATTTTTTGTTTAAGCAATGTTACGAAGTGATCCACGTCCTTGTGTTATTCACGAATTGGTTTTTATTGATTTGTGATTGTCAAAAAGGACGAAAATTAATTGTTAATGAAGTGATCGTTTTCGGTGCTAGCATCACTCTAAACGTATTTCATTTGACAACAAATGGAAATAAGACCACATTGATTGTCTAGAAATATGAGCCTGGGAAAGTGAGAGGTAAATGACGCGGGGTGTACTCATTTGTGAATCGGCCTATTGACACATCTTTCTGTATAGCTTCAACTGAAAAAAGCAAGAATGCTGAGTCGTTTTGATTAGCCTGCATTAAAATGTCCCTGTGTTTTTTGCAAGTCTTTACAATTTGATTTGCGATTGTCAAAAGGGACAGACAGCAAATGTCACCAAACTCATCGTTTTCCGCCAACTTCTAGCTTTAAACGTGTTAAGATTTGACAACAACGTGTGCTGTTATATATAAAATCAGAAAAGTTGTTGAACCTCGTATTGTTTTCCACCTGGTACATGGTTATAATATTTGTAATTGATACTTATTTATTTTTAATTTACCAATAACTTGTTACAAGAAGAAGAACCGTTCTTGGCGTTATTCGTAATATATTTTACTATATATGAATGGTAAACGGAACGGAATAGTAATACCACTGATTCATCAATTCAATCATTCCTGAAGCTTCATTACTGGAATGTCTTTCATACAGTGGAAATATTCACGCGATACAAATTCTTGACATGTTCATTACTTGAAAAGACTTATTTCTGATCTATTCACCTCAGTTTCAACTTAATGTTAGAAAATCAAAACTACTCTATTTGGGTCAAATTAGCAAATAACTGTTGTGGATGAATCCAGTAAAATATAATAGATTACTAAATAATGTGTAAGAATAATAGTTTATTTACATTATACATAGTAATCCGCGTTTTTTGCCACTGACTGTCTATAAATTGCCAGTTTAGTTTTCCCTTCAAGACGCAAAATTAAACGCATTTCAAATCCTTGGGTACTACCTGTATCGATGATAGTATCCATCTCACGAAATGCTACAATCTGCCGATATTCCAATAATTCACGGTTTAACATTTTAGTCCGAGTTGTTAATTTTTACTAAATCATGTTAGGTTTTACCAGTCAGCTCAAATGTATAAAGTCCACTAAGAAGGCGAATATGTGATCCATTCAGATTTGATAAAATGAAGGATCATAGACTTATCGTCTATGATTTAGATAAGAGAAAATGTTTTTTTTATTTGAACTTGAGAAAGGACGAGTTATTGTATTTAATATGATACGTTAGGCGTCCTTTGCACGTTTCTTTGTTTTTGCCATAAACATAGAAGCGCTATTAAGGACGCATAGTAAATTTAATTTTCAATGCGTTGAGGAATTACGATAATACTTTCGTGAGTCCCATATCATAGAAAAGCACAATCTTAAAAGGAGAAATAAATATTAAACAGATTGAAGTACGATGCTTACAGTCGCAATCGCGTACAATTTTGAAATTCGTAGAGCAGACTGCATTGTCCATTTTGTCCCTTCATTACGCATTTTTTCGGTAATGGAGTTTTAAGAAGGACATAGAACAAACATATTTGTTTTTGTCTTGCGATGAGAAAATTGTACTCGCCATATCCATAAGTGGTACCGATTTAATTGGAATAAACAAACAAATTAAAGCACGATATTTATCTCAATAAATGATATTAATACATTTCTGAGATTAATATTTAATATTTATTCTTCGTTGCAGGTTGATACTTTTACATCGGTGTACAAGAAGCTTACCGGACGGGATGTAACATTCGAATTTCCTGATCCATATTTGTAAACTGAACATTCGCCACTCTTAAGATTTCCCTTAAATTTAAGGAGGTAATAAAAAATTCAAAGATATTCTTGTTGTTTTTATGAAAAAAAATACCAAGCGCCCTTTGCCACTTGATGGTATATTCGATTACCATTCAAGTCTTCCTATGGGCCAAAATCAAAGCATATTCCACTTCCCGGGCGTGTATCCTATTAATAGGGTTCAAAGCCTTCGTTGGAATGATACAAAACCAAAAGTAGTTTATTCGTGGGCATGGTTAGTTTAAATATTTTTCCAAATCCAAAGTCATTGCTTCGGAGTGTTCAACCAAATAATTAGCGAAACAATTTCAAAACCCCGTCTCAATCGATGTTGCTAAATCGCAAATATTTTGCAACCTATTTCGAGGCGGAATATCAAAGTTCTACTTGTCCGCTTATGCAGAGCATCTTTGTCTGCATAAGTTAAACAGGAAGATACATTGAAATGGTCCGGTTGATTACATTTTGAGGTCGTGACTTCAGCAAATGCTGAAACCGAGTCAAAAATTCACTCAAAGTTTATCGTTCTGTATTATGTGATTTATTTGTGACAATTGTTGGTTTTAATAAAAGTATTAATGGCGACCAACGAACTTTTATTTCGGGGGAAAAAGCAAGACGTGTGCATGCTTCTAAATTTAAGAACCACAATGATCGGTAAATTAAATTAATTAGCGGCAAACATTATTTATTTTGAAAGGAATAATATTTTAAAAGCAAGGCAGAAAGGTAGGATCTTCAAAAGGAAAAATTGAGAGAAAAATCTGATTTTCTTTAAGAAAGGTACATGAGATTTTGAATTGGAAGAGGGAATATTGTGCTAAGAATTATTTTCGATGAAAATTAAATAGGACAGTACAACAATAAAACTTTTGATGGTTTGAAAGAAATTTCTTTAAATATTCACATTAAAGATGAGATTGTAATGTTCGTTATTAATATTCACCTATTTTGACCAAATCTATTTTCCAATCTATACAAACTATGAATCATGTCACTAATCAAGAAATTACAATAACTCGCAATATCTATTATGAGAATGTGTTCGAAAATGAAACATTCTTATTATTTTAACTAAAAAGTCAACTTTTCCTTCAGAAGCTAGGTATATTTCAATTTTTTCGGCAGATATCGATATTAGTTCCCATTGCAATCGTTAAGCATTCAATTCTCGATCCAAACGAAAATTAAAAAAAAAACTTTAAATATAAATAAAGGCATGGCATATTATACATTATGGCAACAAATGCGATCTGATTATTACAAACTATTATAATATCTTAAGACAGTAAATAAGACATGCTAATTTGATAGCATACATTGTAATATTTGGATTAAAATGCTTTGGTTTCTTTTCACGATAGAATGTAGTAAAAATGGCTAAAGTTTCAATTTCTTTGGTCTTCGACATTATTTTCTACATTAAATACTTCTATGGAATATTTGTTTAAAGCTTTGCAAATCCATTAGGATTGTTATTTTGCCAGCGCCACGTATCGCGGCACATTTCTTCAATTCCACGTTTGGCCTTCCAGCCGAGCACTTTAGTCGCGAGCGACGGATCAGCATAGCTGGATGCAATATCACCAGGTCGGCGCACTGTTACTGCATAAGCAACTTTTCGTCCTGATGCTTTTTCAAAAGCATTTATCATTGCAAGTACGGAATATCCTTGTCCTGTACCTAAGTTGAATGTGGCGAACCCCTTAATACTGCCCGTTTTAAATTTATCTAATGCTTTCACATGTCCTTCTGCTAGATCTACTATATGGATATAATCTCGAACTCCTGTTCCGTCCTCTGTCTCGTAGTCATTCCCGTACACCGAAAGCTTTTCCCTACGTCCCACAGCAACTTGAGATATATAGGGCATCAAGTTGTTCGGAATACCATTCGGATCCTCGCCAATCTTACCACTAGGATGAGCTCCAACTGGATTGAAGTAACGTAAAGAAATAACTGACCACCGCTGCAATATAAACGTACATTTATTAGTTTGAAAAACAGTGTATCGGTTAGTGGTAACTGTTTAGGATCATGAATTATATTTTCGCTCATGATATTAACATTGCGTTCATATGCTTCATACTGTCAATGGGTTAATCGAGTTTGTAATATGTATTCCTTTTAGGACAAGCAATTAGTTAAATTCATGGATTGTATTAATTTTGGAGTCCCACTTTGACTCTTTAGTTGGAAGCATTTCAGAAACATTGAACCATTTTTTTCATATTGCGTATACTTACATCATCAGATGTGCATAGATCCTTTAAAATTTCTTCAGTAAAGTATTTACTTTTACCGTATGGACTGGTACAATTTCCCGTAGGATGGGATTCGGTGAGCGGCAGAAACTGCGGTTCTCCATATACAGTTGCACTTGAACTATAAACTAGATTGAATACTTCCGCCTGTTTGAGCGAATCATAAAATATTTGTTTGATGATAATTGCTTGTTTTATTACCTCCGTCATAACTTCCAGCAGAAGGCTCGTCCCCGTGATATTATTTTGATAGTATTGAAGAGGATATTTGCATGACTCTCCGACGGCTTTCAGAGCTGCGAAATGTGCTACACAATCAATTTTGTGCTAGAAATATGGGAAATTATAATATCAAATCAGTGAAATGATCATTCTTTCTTCTAATTACAACAAAAAATACGGATGAACATATAAAGTAAGTCTGATGGAAGTAAATTTGGTTTTTTAATTTTTGTTCCAAATGAAGTTATACAAAAAAAAAATTCGAATAATTTCAATAATAGTGCCTGGATCGTTTTCTGTTGACAACAAAGCAATTGTGCTAACATTTAATCAAGCGTTAATAATTCATATTCAAATGAACCATATACACGTACGTAAATAGAGTGAACAATATTCAACTCAATAGGCGACATTTATGCATACATATATCTACACAATTGCGATTGTGCTCTACAGGTTGACCATAATTATTTTTATAGTTTTATTGCACTATATGCGCTCTATCATAAGCGCATCGATATGCTTTTACTGGTGGAGCCTTTATACTTTTATGTAAAAAGTCAACTCGTTTCATAAATAATAGTGCCGCACGTATTGCAAAAAATTATGTTTCGTTTTTTATTCTGGACTGACAATCAGATAATCACTATTTCACGAGAGCGAACCAATTTCATTTTTATCTGCGCCTAGTATTAGCGCACAGATTGTCAGATATTATTATGACCACGAACATTGCAGTGGAACTCGACTATAGATTACTATATTTGCTGATAAACGTACTAATTCATCACGGTTGATTGAATTTTCTATAAGCGTTGACTAAAATAGAAAATAATAATGTCAAAATCGCACAACCTACCTTTTTAAAAATTGTCGACATGTCCTGCTTGTTTTTCAGGTCGGCTGCATAAAAAATTACATTTTTCCCGGTTATTTCTTGAACCCTTTTAATCGATTCCGGTTTCTCTCCTTTTTCACCGTAAGCATTGCACAAATTATCCACGCAGATAACACTGTAGTCGGCATTTAATAATTCCACAATCGTATGTGATCCGACATAGCCAGCTCCACCAGTGACAAGGACGGTTTGGGGCATCTAAAAACAATTGAAATCAGATTATTTCAAATCTTTTAAACGAGAGTTAATAATTACCGTGTTTAATAGCGCCTCTTTGATTTTGATAGCGAAATAAACCAGTCAACTGCTTCGCAGTTCTATCGCTATTGACTTCGTATTCACATATTAAATTGACAACAGGCGGTTATCAGCATTTCTGATATAACCGCAGTCTAAAAAACTAAGACGGAGAGAGGAGGTGTTGCTTACTTGTTATCTTACGATGATATTTTCAGTTTTATTGAATTTTACGCTGCCAGTCGAGCACTGTTCGTCAGTCTCAAAAGCATCTTCGAACTCCAGATGTCATTCCACGTTAGCAATACATGTGGAATTATTTTGACTGATCAGCACTTAATTACGTAGACGGAAGTTTAAAAACTTAAGCGCTTTTCAAAAAACTGTTCGCACATCATACCGCTTAGATGTAGAATATATATTTATTAGAATGTGCAAAACAGTTTAGTTTTTAACATGACTAGGCGGAAGCAAAATGTAAACAATTCCACCGAGCTGTCAAATCCAAGCTTCGGCTAGAAACCGGTAGGTTTTACTGAGTGGTGCTTGTATTGGATAAAGTTAGGAAAAGAGCGGGCAATCGATTTTTCGGCTTTTACATGGCTCAACTAAATATTGACTAAAGACGTCTTGAATGTCTCCAGCCGGGAATTTCCGCACAAGAGGTCGAATCGGTGGTAGCAAGAGTCAACGGTTGAAGAAAAAAATATGAACAAAACACACAAACGGAAACGTCCCTGCAAACGAAATATGGACTACGCGCTTGGATCTTGGAAAGTCAGATCTAAGATTATTCGATTCATTGCCCTTAAATGCCATCAAAATGCTTAAGTCAGGAATAAAGAAATTCATCGGAGAACAGCAGGAGTGCACAGGCTTCCCGATGAAACTTATGCCAACGACCAACGCTTGATGTGTAAAATCCAGGCGTATGTGACAATGACGGTAAAGCTCGACTTGATGCACCCATAGATATAGATGCACCACACAGCCGTTACATGAATTTTGCCGGCAGAAGTCTCGCTAGTATGTTTGTGTTTTTGTGGTTGTGTGTTTGCTTTTGGGTTTTGTTTTGTTTGTTTGTTTTTCTTAATTGTGTTGTCTTCTCGAGTGTTTTTTTTTTTGCATAATTTTGAGTGTTTTTCTTGAATTTCCGACCACTGCTACCACCTATTCGCCCTATGGTGGTAAAATTTCTTGGTTGTGGATTATCAAGTCGAGTTTACCCTAGTGAAAAATATAAGATGCATATATCAGCCCAATATAACATTCAGTAAAGACAAAATCGACAATATCATCGCCTAAGGTAGCCAAATCAAGGAGAGGTGGGCTCAGTATTTTAAAAAACTCCTTAAACCTGTGTATGGTTCAATATTATCAGAGCCAACAGAAATCTCCGGTAGAGCGCCTATAGTCCCTCCAAAGCTGGAAGAAGTCGAGTAGTAGCCAGAAAACTAATCGAGCGCGGAGCATCGACAAAATTCCAGCTGAAATAATCAAAAAACGGTGAAAGCTGTACCAAAGTGTAGAGAAAGATAAGTGGGTGAACTCCTTCCATTTTGGAAAAAAACACCTTGACCTTGAAATTTGTTACGCTTTGGCTGTACTACGAAAGCCATCCACAAATTGATCCAGTACATCTGTGATCGCAAGAACAAATACCACAGGAGCCGCGAAAATCTATCATATGCTCTATCCAAACAAAGGAGATAAACTGCGATGCAAAAATTACAGAGGCATATCATTACTTTGTACGTCCTATAAAATCTTGACGAAAATATTAGAAAATAAAATCAAAGTATACGCGGGAGTACGAAGGGGGACTAAAACGAGGGAGCGACCAATTTCAAATATGGTGCAACCAAAATTTGTACGAGAGAGATATTTGGCGATCCAGAGGTAGCCACAGCCATCAGCCTACGAAAGCTGGATTGGGCTGATCACGTGCAGCGAATCGACGAACATCGAATACCGCAAAAGGTATTCGATAGAAAAGCTGAGGGTCGAAGGCCAGTGAGAAAATCCAGGAAACGCTGGTTCGGCTCTGTTGGCGAAGACTGCGCATCGCTGCTCAGATTTCGAAATTGGAGGATCCGGTCATTGGACCAAGACAATTGGAGGCGTTTGCTGCAAACAGCTGCTACGTCAACGACCCACACTACTTGGTAATTTCTTTTAAAGGTGTTAACAGTTCTTCCCGGTTATCACTTCAACATGGATAATTTATAATTTTTTATGACGATCATCGTTCCTTGGACCACTTTTGCCAAAGTTGATATTTCACTTTAGATACAAATTTCCAGCTCTGTGACAAGGTCGGCTTGAAAGTTTGACCTGAGACCTCCATCATGCTATGTAAGGGATCATGTATTAAGAAATGCCCAGGTGTCAGAGCCCTCAAGTCGTTGGGATCTACTGACAGTAGAGTTAATTGCTGGGGGTTTAGCATGGCTTTGACTTCGATGGTAATCGTCTCCAATTTTCCATAGGCTACCGCTGCGTTAGCAAGGTTTCGTAACATTATTGCTTGGTGGACTTCACGGTGGCCAGCCCCGGATCTAGGGGGGACAAGCCGGAGCCCGTGCCCCGGGCGGCAGATTCAGAGGGCGGCAAATTCAAGCTTGGCAAACGACACTCCTCAGCATTATCGCAGCTTTGCGGTGACAGACGCGCAGTATAGTAAAATAATAAATAAATAAAAATAAAAATTGTTTATTTTGGGCCAACTAAAAGATCCATAGTGTGTTGGTAAGGCTTATAGTAGGCTAGTATGAATAAAAATACAAAGCACTTTAAATAGAAACATAAAAGAGACAGATAAGTCCACTTCCCTGCGCCGAGGGCGATTCAGGAAACGAGCTGGTACAAGGTATCTCCATGGTGGTGAAGTGAACCTATCAGCTTTAGTATTTAGGATGCTATTGAGACTGTCCCGTGTTATATGGGTTTGCGAAATAGTTTTTTCACACAAAGTCCTCAGCCTGGTCAAGGTAACTTCTTGAATATAATTTTTTTGCTCTCTAAACATAATTCAACTCTTAAGTTTCGATTAAAACACTTAAAAAAGGGACAAGTATCATATTTATCAAAGACAATACAGAATGAAATTATTGACACAATGACAAAAACAGTTAGAAATAGCATTCTAAACGACATCAAAGAAGCCAAATAATACACAATAATGTTCGACTGCACCCCAGATTTTCCGCATATAGAACAAATCAGCCAGATCATTCGCTGTGTAAAAATAAACTGGTGATGTGTGTGTAATAAAAAAAGTTTCTTTGATTTCATAGAAGTTACTGGAAAGGCAGGAGAGTATATTTGTCAACAGATTATGGAAAAATTGACAATTGATGGCCTAGATATTAGGCAATGTCGTGGCCACCTAATGATAATGGGTCCAATATGACTGGCACCTATAGCAAAGTGCAAGCCAGTATTGCCGAAAAGATGAGCTGGTCGAGTTCGAACCATGTTTGGCTCACTCCTTAAATTTTATCGGTGTCCATTCTGCCTCATCATGTCCGGAAGCAATAAACCTATTTGGAGTAATTCAAAAAGTATATTGCTTTATTGTAGGCTCCAATACTTGGTAGGATATTATGAAAAAATATGTTAGCACCAATTTAAAAGGAAGCAGTCAGACGAGATGGTCAGCGAAATATGTCGCTGTGAAAGCCCTCTTAAATAATTTGGCAGAATCCTTGGAGGTAGTTGAACAACTTGACGATTCGGGCAATTATTCTCCGCGAAATCAATTGAATAAATATTGAAATTCAAAAGGAAAATATGATTCTTGCGTGTTCCGTCTCTTTAATGGATGGCCTGATGAAAACTTTGCAAGAAATGAGAGACAATTCAATTGAATATTGGATAGAAGAAGAAGAAGTTGCTGGAAAAATTGATGTTGAATCTATTCTACCAAATAAACGAATTCCGAGGTGCAAAAAACAATTTGATGAGATGCGTCATAACAATGCACGAAAACTTCAACCTGCTCAACTCTTTGCTAAGGCATCAATGATGGTATTTGATCGAATCTTATCAGAAGTTAAAAAGAGGATTGATAGTGCTACCACTTTGAATTTGAATTTTGCGTTTCCCAATGGTACTGAATTTTTGGATATTTCAACTGAAGAACTTCAGAAGCATGGAGCAGATTTTGGATGAAAATACGAGCAAGATTTAAGTAAAGTTGAATTCTGCGAGGAACTCTACGTTTTTAAAGAGATATAAAGGTATAAAAAATGCTAGCGCTTTCAATCTCTTGCAACAGGTCTATACGCATGATTTGCAGGATACCTTTCCTAATATATGTATTGCTCTGCGAGTTTATTCTACGCTTCGTATTACATCCGCAAGCTGCCAGCGAAGTTTTAGCAAAATTAAACTTATTACAAATTATCTACGATCGTCCATAAACCAGGAACGTTTATCGAGGCTCGCAATATTAGCAATATAAAATCGAACTGCTCATGAGATTAATTATCACAAGGCAAAACAAAAAGCTTGAAGAGTAAAATTGTAATTTCAATATGCAACATAATAATTACTTTTATCCTCACGTTTTATTTCATACCCTATCCTTTCCTATTCTAATTAAAATATAAGTAGGTCCGACAGGTTTATGTATTTTGAAATAAATATTTGACTAACAGAGAAAGAGCAGTGCTAGACCGGTCGTTGTGGCGTTCTTTGAGGGAGGCCCATGTCTATCACTGAGCTGAAATGATGATGATGATGATGATGATAAACGAAAAAATTTGGTTGACGGGGGAAGGATTTTTCAATTTTTGCCCCGCCTCGAAAAAATTCAAGATCCGGGGCTGACGGTGGCTACTCATAGTACTCTGAAACGTTGTGATCTGGATGGGATATTACTTTCCATTCCTTTAGAAGAACATAACTGAAAATATTATCCTGAGATATATGACATGTTTTACATAAGGGTTTGTCCAAGGGCTTTGCCGAATTGGCATTTGCGCGCTCGTCCTCAGCTTTTTATAGCAGAATGTGACGAAAGTGACTTTTTTTATATAACAGAATGCGACGTCAGACCAAGTCGAGTTCGTTCGAATTCGGTTATCTTTGTCTTGGCCTTGCTCTTCTGTAAAACAGTTGATCACCACGATCGCTTGATTACGAAATCAGTAAATAAATGCAGTAAACATCTTGAAATATTCCATTCCCATCCGCCTATAAATATTATTTGAAATTTCGATTTTTTTCCACCAATTTCATTGCACCTCTGTGTTCGCGTCTGCAACATCTTAAGATGGATGCAGCATCTGCTATCAGCATTCTTAAATATTTGTTTCAGTATGATCACTGAGGCTACGACTCTCTTTTCCACAAGAAATTAGGAAATTCCTGATATTGTTTATTGAATTCTGTTGGAATTTTTCACAGCAATTTATACAACATCTTCGCGATAAGGAAATGGGCCGAGTCGGAAAATGAACTTTTGGATCATAGATACGTTATCAACGCTCGAGCAGAAAGTTCAATATTTCGACGGCTGAATCGTCCGTCGCTCTCGAAACAGCTCTGCACGATGAAATTGCTACCGAATCAAATTATCTCAATCTGCTGCCTACACATTAGATACCGACCATGAAATCTCACTAAATGGCGGCGTGTGTGATACACAAGCCTGCATGCATACGTATGCAGATTCGAAGGCATCTCATCTTCTCCGAATTTACGTAGTGATAGCATAATCGAACACACTTAAATTAATTAGGCTGAGAAAGGGGAAAGAAACAAAACTTTATATTTATCAATGAATGCCACTTACCCGCCAGAACAGTTCAGTGCGATACCGTGAAGAAAAACCTAACTCGTCAGCTTCGGTGGTGATAATCATTTGTAGGTCCTTAGTTCCAGCTTTTTTTTTTGTTGATAGATTTGTGGATACGTTCGATTTGGTTTTAATTCAATACTTATGTATGTTTTACGTAGCACAACGTAAGAAAGTGTTTCGTAGTCTAAAGAGGTTGTGTCGACTTCGGATCGCTTTTGGCGCTTCCTACGACCAAATTTTTGGCGGCCTTCTTAGTGATAGTACGATTCGGTGTGCAACGGTTCGAAATCGCAGCGATAAAACGAAGTGGTGAAAACGTAATTGAACAGATAAAATATCATAGTCATTTACGCAAGTGCACGGTTCGCTAGTGAAGAAAATTGTGAGAAAGGGCGACGATCAATATGGTGACGAACTACGTGGTTGTGCTGGCTAAACGGTAGGTAAAATAAAGATATTATCCTAAAATGTGCATTAGAATAGACTCCGGCTACAGGCGCAATCGATAAAAATTCGTGTGTACGCGAAAATGGTGATAACCTTGATCTTCGACAGTAGTAGACTACTTTTCCATGAAGTATGTATATTTCACTGAATATACTCGAAGTGTGAAACAATGCGCACGATCAATAATAAAATATTTTGTAGTTTGCAATTTGTTTCTCACAGAGCAGGTGATTTGAGCGAACGACTCGACGACGGTGGCGGTCGTCAAAGATTACATTATCTATAGCATAACAGACAGTGATTAAATTGTTATATGGTCTGCTTCTACTAAGTGGTGGCAATGTTTTGGCTGATGAATACGCTTGTTTTCACAGTTGACTTTGGTGTTACGAATAAACATATTTCGATTCTGCAAATATTTCGGAGGATCGAAAACAATCATCTAATTTGATAAGATACAATATTTCCTGAAGTTTTTTTTTAGTGGTTTTGGCTATATTTATACCGTCCGAAAATTCAATATTTCATGTAGGCATGTGCTACACATCCGCTTGGAGTGTTGCGAACCTATTTGTTCTTTTTTTTTTTTTTTTCATTTATTGAAGTTATATACACAACACATATGAAATTATAGTAATAATAGTAATAATAATGATAACATAAAATACTTGTAAAAACTGATATTGTTCTTCGCACGTTTAATGATTTTTAGTATGCTTTTAGCGCTAACGGATGGCTAGTACATAAAAGAGGTTTGGGTTATATTGTGCTGCGATTTAAAATAATTTGCGAAAGCTTTGGCTTCCTTTTCATTTGAGCTGAGCAGTGAGTTATTGATTTTTATTGGTGGGCTAGAGTTTTTTCTTTTCTTATGGACTTTTTTAGTCTCTAGATGCCATCGAGCTCTAACCATAGGTTTGGTATGCAGAATTGAAGTTTATCAACAAACAGTCTGGTAAAGCGGGTGTGAATGCTATTCTGTTTGTACGGTAAGATGCTATTTCTTTGACGTTTATTGAAAACAACATCAGTGCCATTTAAAAATACTAAAATAAGGAGAGGTCCCAAGTGATAGCCTTGAGGTACACTGTACTTACGTTTAATAAATCAGAAGAAGCTGCCACCAAAGCTAACAATAAGCGAACAGTTATGAATATAATCCAACAAAGAATCATCATGAACATTAACGGGTACAGCTACAGTCCCAAGAAATTCATCTTGCGTCTCTTCAGCATCTGGAAACAGCATCACAGCCTGCCTGATATTCCTATAAGTCATCTTCCTCAGGTTTAGGTCTTGCCTGTGCCAAGTACTTCAACTAATTCGACTTTGCAAACATCTAATCCAGCTCAGGAATATAACTTTAATGTGGATGGCCTTATTAGAGTTACTACGCCTCCTCTGCAGCTGTTCTTATCTAGAGTCTCCCCGGATACATCTGAAGGTGACATTGTTAAATATATATGTACATCAAAGACTGGGAAGTTCCACGAGCGTGTTTCGCAAAAAACCTAACTTTTAACGATCGTTTTGTGGGATCATTTAAACTGACTCTTCTAGTCGCTTATAGTTGACCTCTGGCCCACTGGTACTCTAATCAAGGCCTTTGAACATCGTCGGCGTCCTGTTAGTTTTCGGGAAGGTCGGACTCGAGCTTCAGTTCACCAAGCAACTTAAATCGCACTGGCATGATTTTACATACAAACTATAATTTATATTATCAAAATGTTCGCGGTCTTATTATCAAGCTGCATCACAACGGGCCTCTCATGTGCCTATGTGTGTCAGTCGTCAGGCCTCTGTAGATCGGCAGCCACTTCAACCTAGCTAGAACCAGACTGAGTTCTTTTAAGCTTTCTGCCTTGCCTGCTTCCGATGATATTATTTGTTTAACGGAAACTTGGCGTTCTGCTGAAATTTCAGGCGAAAAATTTCTTCCATTGCACTACGTCTTCAGAAATGACAGTGACAGGGCTTTAACCCAAACAGCGGATGGTGGCGGGGGGCTGATAGCTATTCATAAATCCCTTCAATGTGAACTCTGTAAATTTGTTACACCCTTTCCTGTTGAATGTGTAACAGTCCGAGTTCTTCCATCACATGCCACCTGTCTATTACTTATTACTGTGTATACTTTTTGTAATGCTTCCGTATCGTCATATGAGTGTTTTAATAGTGAACTGTCCAATTACATTTTAACCAGCTTCCCCTATTCTTCAATGGTCCGTCTATCCAATGAGATATGACATCCTTGACTATTGTGTCCAGAAATGCATATTCCATTTCTCTTACATAGATACATCCTTCCTTTCTAATAATTCAAAACCATTTTAATCGTACATCAATTCTCTCAAAACTTCAAAACACTTACCGGAAAGCTTTTCGTTTAACCGTGATGTCGTCTCTTTTCCCGAGACATTTGTAAGTTGTTTGCTGCTTTCTTTTCCTCAACCTTTGGATCATTAAACCCATCCAACCTTCCCAACAGCAACACCCAATCATCTTCAGTTTTTCGTTTTAATTTTATTACGACTGCCCCTTCTGAAATAGAAGCTTTAATATCCCTGTTAAGCCCTACAGCTAGCAAAGGTCCTGGTGGTAATCTGTGTGTATTTTTTAAGTCTCTGACTTCATCTTTAAGTGTTCCTGTTTTTGTTTTATTTAATCTAAGCTAGTCCACTGGTGTTTTTCCTTCTGTATGAATAGTTGCAAAACGTCTTTCCGTTCTTCAAATCGGGGAGTGTTGAAAATGCTTCCAATTACCGACCGATTTCCCTTCTTTGCTGTTTTCCAAAATCGCTCGAGCAAATCATCCACAATAAGGTATATGGCGCCATTAACCATTTGCTCTCCAAAGAGCAAAATGGATTTATCAAAGGCCGTTCCATGTCAAAAAACTTGGATGAATTTATCAGCTCCGCTGCTGGTTCGTTGGATGCTGGACAACAAGTTGACGTCGTCGACACGGATTTTGCTAAGTCAGTTGACAAAGTAGACCATACTGTGTTGTTGGATAAGCTGCGCAATTTCGGCATATCCGGAATCCTTCATTCTTGGTTCTTTTCCTATATTATATAATTAGCCGTACTTGTCGTATTGTCTTCAATGGTTGCGTTTCTTCTCCTTTTCAACCAACATCTGGCGTTCCCAAGGTTCCATCCTTGGGCATGTTAATGCCGACTATCCTGTTCACATCAGTATTATTTGAATTTCCAATTTTAATATCACTTATTTTTGTCAATCTTCTTTTTTTTAGCCCATTTTGTTGAACTGCCGACTTCGTAATCAGAAAAACTTGAGACCCTTGATCCAGAAGGGCTCGAAACGTGACCTGTTAGGATGCTTTATTCAACGTAATGCGAGCGGAAGCTAAAAAGCACCTCCCACCTTGTGGTTGTTTTAACCGAGTGGATTCAATTTACGAGGTGGAAGGATGTGGATTCGATATATTATTTTATTGAGCGTCATTTCGATGTAATCATGTGTGGTGAGCCTTTTGACTTTAAAATTTTTTGGGCAATTAGCTAACAAATGTCCCTTTTCCAGAAAATTCTAACATAAACCAACATAAACCGTTCTTTTCTTTATCTCGAATTTGTTACAATGCATTAACTATTTGAATTGAGGACAATGCATCAAGCGATGAGAACTGGGACAATTAGCACACATGGAACCAACTGGTTGAAGTGACTATGCTGGTGTTGGCGGGCATGGCCAGAACAATCGATTTCTGTAGCCTAATATGCACGAAATCTTTGATGAAGAAAGATTTTGAGCTCTTCAAATGTAGAAAAAATTGTACTCTGTTTCTGATTCTGTTCCCACAATTACCTGATTTCTTGATGAGGTCGTTGCATGGTCATGCATAATACAATACGTTTCCACAAATCACCCGCCTTAATATTTTCGAAAAATTGAATCCATTAAACAGTTTTGGCCGCACAATGAGGAAGCTGATTCGGATACGCGACTAATTACGATTAAAAAAGAACTGAGCATTTAGCACAAACTCTTTGATTTTTATATCATTCGTTTAAGAGTTTCCAAGCTGATGCAGACCTAGATTCTCAGCTTCATCGACTAAACTGTATTTGAAATGATGTCGCTTCCCTATAATCGATAGGATTGGTCGCTCATGAATGAATTATCTGAACAGCTCCCTATAAGACATTCAATCTTCGTGATTCCTCGAAAATTTAGCTAAGTTTATACGTTAGAGCTTGAACTCTAACTCATACGATTTGCTTTTACATTAGAAGCTTAAGGTTAGAAAAGAAACAAAAAGTATACTATTCTGATTGTTGCACCCTTTGTAACTGAACTTCTAACTCTGCCTTGATATTCAGATTCAAATTTTCGAATTTTTCTTGGTCATCTAAAATGTAGGATAAATCTACGAATATTATTTTCTTATCAATCCATTCGAGAATTTTCTCGTGAATTGCATTAAACCAATCATAAAAAAAAACACCTTTATAACGTTCGACGATAAGCTACTGTTTTTCTGGACATTGAATGATTTTCAAATTTGGTTTGCTTTCTCATTAATTGATCAACATTACGATTTTTGGCCGCAAAATTACTTTTCGGACTTCAGCCGTTCTAACTATAATCACTATTGTACTGAAAAAATGCCAAAAAAAAACACCGGAATATCTAAGATTCAGTTATAAAGATGATTCGCTACGCATTTACATGATTTTACCCACCCTGATATGGTAAGTGACTGCACTTATCCCTACAAGTAATAATTAGCGAATTCTCGTACTTTTCACCTTTACTCGAATATGGTCGATTCAATTTTCTGATTTCAATAGAACTATTTCCAATTATTAAATCCAGCCTAACGATGTTCCAATTAAATTGTTCCACAGAGCCCTCAGATCTTTAGACTAGCGTAATTTTTAATGATGACAACCTTATAGCAATGGCAGGCACGTAAATAGAAATCTTTCAGTCCATTGACCCTCCTAGTTTTTTTATTTTTAGGAAAAAATGCAAACGATTGATAATTTTTATTCTTTACCCAGCTCAATGTTTTAAGGGGTACTTACAATTTTTGGACGACTATGATGAATATCATTCTGTGTGTTTCTAATATCATTGAATGCCTGGAGCCAAGTGGAAAAATAGCATTAATTAAGGTTTCTCCAATATTACGCAGCACGTAAAAATGAAATATTGGAGTGAGAGGGGTTTCACTCTTCCAACTCATTTTATTTGTTCACCATTCGCTGTTAAAATAGTTGGACCATTTCGAATTTTTGGTTTTGGGTGCCAAAATGTCCATTTTCGATTTTTCAATATGGACCATCAAAATTGTTGGCAGTTTCTTCAGTGACAAGAGAGCATTCGCCACCTTTAATAGGACTTCTTCTGAGGATTTTGCGTTGAATCGTATGTACCTCTAGGATCTATTCTTGGATCGATTCTCTTCAACATTTTCATTGCTGATATCCCTGAAATCTTAAATAACTCAACTACAGGTGTTAGTGTCAATCTGTATGTGGACTACATCTTCTTCTGGAGCTCCCAGCATAATCAACATTTCGGAACAACGATCTTTTAAAAATATGCGAGCAGTTTTATTGCATATTACTTGAAATCGCGCAACAAAAGTAAGCAAATCTTTTTCAAAGATGGTTGCAAGGACTACACAAAGAGAATAACGGCCATCAAAAAGCAAAATCGTTATCAGTAACCAAACGAACACTCCTCGAAAGACCATTATTACCTTGGTATTAAACTTGACCCTCGCTGGAATCCCACCCACCATATTTAGTTAAACTTAAACAAAGCAGCCCTTGCATACCATATCATAGCTTGCATCTTAAAGGCGAACTCTTTCCTCTCTACGAAAGGTAAGGTTATCGCCTGCAAACCATCGATCCTCGCATACGGTGCCCCTATTTGTTCTTCAATATCTCCAGGTAGTCATTAAAAATTAGCGAAATTCGAATGCCGTATCTTTCGGAATGCTCCCTTCATTCGTTTTTTTTAATTTTAAAATTAGATTCGGAAAAATAAAAAGTTTCGCTGTGTAAAACCGGAAATAACCATTTCAAATCGTTATTTTAATAACTTGGACCAGGTTGGACCAAATCTGACAACAATATTCGAGGACACTTCGCGCGAAGGAGGTGTACAGGCGTACACACGAGGAATTATCAGTGAAAGGTCTGGACGCTCTACGAATGAGGCCGCACAAACGCAAATGTGGACATCAAATTTTAATTTAGTGCCAAACACAACACCAAGGTCCATGAAATTGTCAATATGACTGAGGAAAGAACCAAGGATGGAATAGGAAAACGTAATGTGGGATAATTTACATGACATCTGGACAAAAGACATCTGGAAGCACTTAGCAGCATTGAGGTTAATACAGTTGACAGAGCACCAGTTGCCCAGAGCAGGCAAGTCATCCTGCAGCTGGAAGCAGCCATCTACTGATTCAATCAACTTGAATATTTTCAGATCGTCAGCGTACCAAAGACACGGGGAGTTGAAATGGGAAGGAAGATCATTTATAAACAGGAGGAAAAGCAAATATTGAAACTATAGAGCTTTGAGAGGAGGATTTCATGGTTCACAGAGTCAAAAGCCTTGGCAAAGTCTGTATATAATACTGATCGATGGCGGAGGCAACAGTATTGGTGAACGAAAATAAGTTGGAAACTGTTGAATTCCCTTCGACGAAACCGTGTTGCTCAGAAGCAAGAACTGGTTCAATTATGGCATACAGTCTCTTGTAAACAACTCTTTCGAGAAGCTTACTGAAGCAAGATAGAAGAGATATGGGGCGATAATAGGAGACGCAGGGAAAATCTCCGGCTTTGAAGATGGGAAAAATATTTGCGGATTTCCAGGACAAAGGAAAAGTACAGGAAGAAATACTAAGGTTAAAGAGGACAGATAAAGGAGCACACAAGGATGCTGATAAGGATTTTGCAAAGATATTAGGTATGCCGTCGGGTCCACAGCAGGCACTACTGCCTAGGTTAGTAAGTAAACCTTCGACCTCCAATGGGTTCGTCAAAAACAAACAAAGACTATTAAAATCTGAAGAGGACATATTGGCAAAGAAAGATGAACTAAGTTGGGAGGTAGCAAAAAGAAATTACATATTTCTTGAGGCGCGGAAGTAGACAAATCATTTAGGTGCATCACAGAAGGCATAGAGGGAGATTTTTTAAGGCAACGGATATAGGACCAGAAAGGTTTCTCTTGACACGATGATATGGAAGCTTCAATGTGACCATTATAAGCTTTGATCGCATCTTTAACCATCTTTTTAGCACACGATCGTAGATTTTTGTATCTTAGAAGATCAACCTCTAAGTCGGAGCTTCGAAATCTACGACGCGCCATGTCTTTGGCTTTAACAGCACGTTAGCCAAGGAGGATCAACACCTCTTCGAACACGAAAAGTGGGAGTGTGACAGGAAACAAGATTAGACAAAAAAGCATAGAACGCATAAAGGCCATCATCAACATTTAGACCTCTGAAAAAAGCAAACCAGTTAACTGCATTAATTTCATTGGACATGGAAGCGAAGTCCACTTCAGCAAAGTTAAAACGCAACACAGATGTATTTTTATTCTTGGGAAATGAGGTAAAGGAAAGTTCTATAACAGGAGGCGGATGGTGAGGATCAGAACTGACATAAGGTGACAGAGCAGCACTTAAACGAGCAGACGACAAAGGGCAATTAGCAAGAATAAAATCAAGTATTCTGTTATTAACATTTGGCACATTGTTCAACTGAGAAAAATGAATCAAACTGGATAAATGCAATGTACGAAGATTTTCGAAATTTTCTGAAGTTTTTTATATGAAATGCTAGTGTTTTTTTCCTGTAAATTTTATAAGAGTGTTATACGAAAAAATCACTTTTTTATTCTATAAGAATCAAAACAAAAAATCGCTTAATTGTGTGCTATACAAATCAAGTTACATGGAATTTAATAAGAATGTTCAATTATTTATCCGCTTTTATGTATCACTGTAGGTCCTAATTATCACAATTGATTTCATTCATACAAACTGAAATTCCTAATGAACTTGATTTTTTTTCAAACTTAAATTTCCCATGACTATCAGTTTAACTTACTATTTCTTTTTTATTAGAATTAAAATTCACTTGATCAACAACCGACATTCGCTCGCCCCCTTTTCCCTTAACACATTCTAATTTTAACTCAGCATTGAAACTGAGTTTTAAAATATTAAAATCATAAAAAAAAGTGTAAGTCTGGCATAGCTCATATGGCCGTCATCATTATAAGAAATATTTTGTAGGTAATCGATTTCAATCCTATTTCCATATCCACTCTCAAAAAACCTAACAACCCCCTCCCCCCATTCAGTGATAAAAAAGCTTCCGAAACTGCTCATGTATCAGACATGATTAGGGACACGATATCGAAAGAAAGTATCGATACTTTTACTTTCAAGTAGTATCACAACCAAGTATTGATATAAGTACCGTACTCATTGCGACAGTATTGATATGAGTAAGTATCATTTGATACTTAATATGCCTATTTTCATTTGCAAGAGTCAGTTTAGACTTCCAACGAAGCCAGAGACTCCAATTATAATGATTTTGGCTGCCGGAAGAAGAGCGAAGATTTCATTTGTCAGGAGGTAGGCTGTATTCATTATCTTGTATTTTTTACTCACAGCCACGATGCTGCGTTCCCTATGAACTGGAAGAATTCGTTGGTAAGGGTATTTTGACATTGAAAACGGCATTCTCTCGGGATTAAGCACACAAAATTTACGTTACACATTCAGATCTAATTTGGAAGACTATTTATTGGTGAGAACAAACGTCACTTGTACATGAGTGGGTACGTTTGCTTCACTTGATTATCCATCTCCATCACTCAACACCGTTCTCACAGCGACGCCAAAAAATATGGCAACCGATGTAAGAATTATTCTGCTCAAAGTGATATCATCCAGCAAAGGAAATAAGTCAGAGGCCAAAGAACAACAGTTTATCAAGAAAATGGAGGCTCAAAAGCGAAACTCAGCCAATCCATCATATTTCGTTTTGTTTGCTCGCTAAAGACGGGAGCAGGCAAACAGCATTCCTTGAGTGGGATTATAAAAGTTAAAGTAATAAATTTATTAAACTAAATTCAAGTAGATAAAAATTAATTTTGAAGAGGAGATAAGCGATGATAAAAAACAGGATGTTTGCAGAAGGCCAGATATTGTTCACGAGGATTGTTGCACTCTCACGTCAAAAATGTGCCTTTTTACATACATGTATATATATATATATATATATATATATATATATATATATATATATATATATATATATATATATATACATATAACTTTTGAAACTAATTTAATCACATTGTTATTAGAACATTAGGATGTGAAAGTCGATACTAATAATTAAGCAAGAATGTTTATGATTTACTCGGTTCAGAGTGTTTTGCTTAAAAGATCAAATATGTGTTTTAAAAGCAACTAAGCTGAGATGACTTAGCTGAGAAGAGACGCCCCAGTACTATTTTATAGTGTATTGTGGGCCATATTTGTGAATTAGTGAACCTGCTATTTAATATCTTTTGCTGATCAATTTATTTTTTTATAAATAACTGGTGTGAAGAGTCTTTTAGTTTCGTTTTAATTTTCTAGTTTCGTTATTTTCATAGAAAATTTATTTTGGCTCGTGCGCTCTCGTTTATGTGAGGGATCTAGTGTAGTAATTTTGTTTATTGGAAACAATGTGCAAATGTTTATAAATACATTATTTTTTAAGAAATTATTTTATTGTTTTTGATTATGTATAGTAAAAGAAGAATGCAAGGTAAGTAATCCATAAAGTATGTAGAAATGACAAATTTTATAAATATTTTACTATCATTGATAGAGCCAAGCCTAATTTGCATAAGATTTTGGTAATAGAGACGTTAACGGTGATCTTTAATCTGGCAGGATCTATTTGATTGGGCGGGACCCGGTTTGAAATTCGGCAATAATTTCCTCGACGGCGAGGTTCAAAGTCTTTAAGAACACCAGCCGGGCAGAAAACTAGACGGGCACCACGCAAGAAAAGGGAGTATTATAGTATGGGGTGCAAATCTTGTTAAGGGATCATTGACTTGGTGGCAATGAAAGGCTTTTTTTTAGAACCACACTATTAGAAAATTAGAACCACACTATTTCTATAACTTTCCAAAAAGGTAATGCACCTATTTATAATGCAACAGTAGTGAAAGTGTTACGAGGGAAATCCATCAAAATTATGGAATGGCCGCTGAACTCATCTGGCTAAAACATTTAGAGTGAACGTTCGGGGATGAATGCGAACAAAACTTAATGGCTTACATCTTCCAGATAGAATTAAAGTCATTTGAAAGAGACAATATGCAATCGAATCGTATGCTTCATCTGCTCCACTGAATATCACTACTTCATTTAAAATGAGTGATGGAGGGTCTCACGATTAGCAATTTAAAGGTGAAATTTTTCGAAGAACATTTTCTGAATTTGATCTATTTTGCTGTAAAAGGTTTATATTAAAAACAAATTCATATTTTTTTAGCCTTTACATGTATATTCAAAGTATACAAATTTAATAATACAGAGAATAGAACTGTTCCTAGTCTTTGACTTTTCATACCTAATGATTTAGGTATATAAATTTAAAATTGATATATATGCTAAATATTGCGTGATTAAATATTTAATTTGTTGAACATTACTAAAAGGTTTCTGTTGAAAACAAATTCATATTTTGTAGCCTTTACATGTATATTCAAAGTATGCAAATTTAATAGTACAGAGAATAGAACTGCTCTCAGTCTTTGACTTTTCATACCTAATCATTTAGATATATAAATTTAACAATTAATATATATGGACTTAATATTGCGAAGTATAATGAGTAGTTGTATCTGAATGAAGCGTTGGCAATCCTGGCCTTTCGAAATAGTTTTTCGACACCCCGTTTTTTGAGAGAAAACATACATGAAAATGGTTTCTTTAATTTGTGATACATATTTTCTGAATAACAACTTGTAATAATTAAAAACAATAAAACAATATACTCACCTCTCGCTGCAGTTTTGTCCATCTAAATTTGAATTCACCTTCAGCATCCTCTGCTGCTTGCGCCTTATTCTTATACCATGGTATATGTTGAGTTTCGGATCGCGCTACGCTTGCTTGAACAGTAACGGTTTCGTGTTCAGATTTTTGCAGCTTGTTCGAAATGAGTTTACTTGCTTCTCCTCTAATAAGTTGAACAAACAAATGCACGGAAATTAGCAATTAAATTAAAACGAGTATACGTACCGGTATATGAAACAAGTATAATGAGTAGTTGTATCTGAATGAAGCGTTGGCAATCCTGGCCTTTCGAAATAGTTTTTCGACAACCTGTTCTTGAAAGAAAACATTCATGAAACAGATTTCATTAATTCCTATTTTCGAATTTCAACTGACAAACCTTAAGCTCATCCCCAATGTCTCGTAAAGTTAGACCTTCCTCCTCGAATGAATCCTCGCTGGTTTGTCGCGAAGACAAATGTTATATACCAAATTCGGCCTCTGAGCATTCTCCTAAGAATATTATTTTTTGAATCTTTTGAATCGCCACGAAATGTTTATCAGTTGTTTTTAGGTTATGTGGTGTTTTGTATCGATTTACTTTCGATACAATTGATTGACACAAAATGCAAGTTATGACTAAATATTAACACTACAACGCATCCACGCACAAAAAACTAACGTTTTATTCATATTTTAGCTACAAAGCCGCAAGTGAAATCTCCGTGTGTGTCGGCACTGCCTCGTGGAAAAATGAATAAAACGTTAGTTTTTTGTGCGTGGACGCGTTATAATAATGATATTTAGTCATAACATACATTTTGTACCAATTAATTGTATCGCGATAGTAAATCGACACGAAACATCACATAACCTAGCACCAACCGACAAACATTTCGTAGCGAATTTTCCACATTATACCGCACGTACCACATTAATTTGTGTTTTAGCTGTTCACTAGCACTGTTTTAAAAATCTCACTTTATTTTCACTTCACTCACTTTACCATGCTCTGACGTTATCATTCTGCATTAAGGCCCGTACTTCTAGGAGGCATTGCATTGGATTTATCCATTAAAAGACCTATTTACGGCAACAATCCGAACTCGACTTACTTACACGTACAAATTTCAAATTCAAACTATCTCGAAAGGATTTACCACACATTAACCGACAGCATCGTTCGTATTCTCACCTAAAATCTCGACTTACTTCGATACAATACGTACAAATTTCATATTCAAACTACATATCTCGAAAGGATTTGCCACATTAAGCGCCAGCATCGTTCGTATTCTCACCGAAAATTTTTTCAATTTCATATAAAAATTGCGTCGGCCACACTACGCACGTAATTTCCACCAAATGTTCGGCTTGTTGTCGCATTTTCACATGGGAAAAACACCACCATCCAGGAAAAAACACCATTCACTTACCTGAGTCCTGGCACTTTCAAAATATCACAATTCTGTTGTCTGAACTTTCTTCTCTGACTTTAGATGCACTAGCGCTCATCAGGCGCGAAAATATATCCACTTTTCCCAAAATTATGAGGCGAAAATGTTGGCAACAAATTACTTTGCCACGGCCATCTAATGGATGACGACTGTCGTCGGTGCGATGTGCAATGAAATGAATTGAATTTTCGTTCGACTGCTGATTCGTGGAAATCGTGATTCCTGGAACATAAACAGTTCGTTATAACTGTCGCGTAGCTCAGTTTAGAGAAAGATGGGTTTTTCATGTGAAATTTTTTCGATACGATACCAGCATCAAAGTATTGATATTAGTAAAATATCGAATAGTTTCGATTCAAGTAAAATTTTACTTGGTATCAAACGAAAGTATCGATACCGTACTAATATCAGTACTTTCATCGTGTCCCTAGACATGATTCATGCATGATTGCAGTATCTTAGCCCAGATTGAATGGCTGTGTGAGAAGCCGTATATGTGTTCATAGTCCAAATTAAATACAGGCATTCATACAGCTCAAAGGGTTCAATACAAATCGATAGTTTTGTTGTGAAAGATAAATATTTGGTTAGGGCCCCTTGCTGTCGAAATTTCTTATTGCACGTGTTGCAATATGTTTTCTTTAAAACGATCTGTATGTAAATGCATGGAAATAAAAACTAATCGTTTATGTATAAATGCATATAGATACAGTTGATAAAGATAAAACTTGCTTTCCCATCCAAAGGTTTATTTAGAAATCACTAAACCTGCAAGAATTCAGTATAGACACTACTAGCTTGTCTAACATTTATAGCTACCAGATGATTCGAGCTATGTAGTTATATTTGATTTTAGTAGGTCAGATATCGCAGCAACATAGATGAATGTCAAGGCCATTTATGCTTAGCCGCAGTAGATACTAACATTTCTGCTTGTTTCCTACTATTCACGTCGATACGTTTGCTTACGACTGATAAAGATACAAAACGAGAAAAAAATGTTTGCTCGATTCAGCCGCCAGCAGCTGATCTCGAGTAGTAACAATCATGTATGATAATATAACATTTAGAATCGTGATAAAGTTTGCTATCTTTTCACTTCTGAAAGCTATTATACGAATAGCTATCAAGCGGCATAAAATATTTTCCAATTGTACTAAATGCTTCTAGTCCAGTTGTTGTCCAACTTCTCAGATAAAAATTCTATATTAAAAAGTCCATTGCGAAATTGTTATTGGTAAAAGATTGCAAAAATTAGTTTTTCCGAAATATTTCTCTTGGTGTTACGTGGATTTTAGGTCTTCATAAAAATTTGCGCCAAAAAGTCTCATTTGAAAATTACGTGTGGCCAATGTTTTTGGAGAAATGAAGCTGTGAATTTTTGAAGATGGACTTTTTTGTATATAATAACTGGACTATTATTTTGGGTGTCTTAAAAAAAAAATTCTTGCATTTTTTGTTTATTGGATATTGTATATTTTATTTGTTATAGTTAAAAAACTAACATTTGAGATCAAAAACAAAATATTGACGCCTCAAGAAAATTATTGATAACATAATATATTTTTTCGCTTCGCCTGCTTGTGTAATTTTGATGTCGGGAGTGTAGTATTTGTGGTGAGTAGGGCATCCAATCCCGAGATTTCGAGATCTCGGGATCCCGACACATTTTGGGCATTTTCGGGATCCCGAATTTTTGATCGGGACTCCCGAGATTTCGGGATTGATAAAATTCAACCAATTTTGAAAATTAGAAAAGTTTGGTCATTACGACATGAGCGAACAACCCAGAACTTAATACTAAAAGAACTATCGTTTTATGAAAACGGAGGCGCTAAGGGCTCATTATTACAACTGGCGTATGATTACATGCTTAATATCCCACCAAAAAGAGTAGGATCCGAAATATCCTTTTCAGCAGCTGGATAGGTATATGTACAGCAAAATCAGGTCTAGTTTAAATTTTAAAACTCTTGACGAATTATGTTTAAGAGCATACTTTCAAAACGAATCAGCAGTTTGAACCAATAGATGTTATTACTTATCACTTGTTTCATTGAAAAGCAATATTATTTTGTATTTGATATGTAAACAACTAAAAATAATAATGTATTTTTATTATATTACCGTAGCATCCATTATGCTGATTAAATTTCAATTCGTTTTTGACTAATTTTATAATTAACTATCATGACCAAATAAGGAAAAATTATTGGATAAGAAGAAATTAGATCATAAGACCAAATTAGATGCAATTAAGATTAACGTTTTACTTGCTAGCACCCATGTACATATCTATGTGCATAAATTTAGCATTATAATGAACTTAACTTCTGGTTTTATGTATAGAAATTTGTATAGAAAATAAATATGTATAGAAAATAAAGTTTTAATTTAGTACGAATAAGCACATATATCTGCTTAAATTCGCTTAATGTAGTTCTTTTGCAAAATCCCGAAATCTCGGGACTATCTCGGGATCCCGAAAATTCTAATCCCGAAGTTTCGGGATTAGAATTTCAATCTCGGGATTAATGCCCTAGTGGTGAGAGCATTGCTAGTTGTAATGACACGGCACTTCGATGATAAGCAAGAGCGAAAGATGAAAAGAGTAGGGACTTCACTGCGGATGGTTATAAAGGCAGAAAGAAGTTGAAGCGAATACGTAAGATAGGAGAAGCAAGTTAAAGTCCTATAGGAATATTCATGATTTAGATAAAGTAGGAACAGTGGGTATCTGCTTCCTCGGAACATAAGGTTTACCCATTACAGTAGTTACCGAATAATGCTGGAAACTTGACGGTGCTTGCTACATTATATGATATCAAATCAATCATATGTAATACACATCTGTTATATGTATGTAGCAACAATAATACACCCTCAGAGTGGATCGTATACACAATAGATCCATAATGCTTGGTATTTTTTTTTTGCTAAATAGAGTAGGTTTTGCCTAGTATGGATATGATAAAAATTTTCTGCAGGTAAGAGAGTGTTAGAGGGAAAATAGTAAAGGAAGTTTTTTGTAAGGAGAAAGGGTAGGCATGTTTTGATTTTGTTTTCATATTTTTCAATACAAATGCAACGGCCACGTACCAATCGTAAACAATATTCCAAATCTTTAGAATATTATTTGCAAATATTAAATGATCCATACTTCCTGCATACATTTAGTGTTTTCTCTACTTGCAACATTTTAAAGTATTTTTGTGTAGTCCCATTCAAACACATTGTGATTTTACTAATTGAAAAATTGTTTTTTTTGTTTCCTTCCAGATTTCCAAAAAGGACATCTGGCTTCCGATCTCTTTCTGTATTGAGCACCGAAATCAAAAAGCTCACGTCAAAAGTTGAATCATTTGTTGAGGAATCGATTGAATTGTGCCAACCAGAAAATGTTCATATTTGTGATGGAAGCGAACGCGAAAATAATCAACTTTTGAAACTTCTTCAAGAAAATGGAACAATCAAGCCACTGCCAAAATACGAGAACTGTTGGCTTGCTCGCACAAATCCTGCTGACGTCGCCCGTGTAGAATCCAAAACGTTCATTTGCACTGAAAGTAGAGAGGAGACTATTCCGACTCCAAAACCTGGAGTCAAAGGTTCCCTGGGCAATTGGATTTCCCCAACGGATTTTGCCGAAGCTGTAAAACAACGCTTTCCGGGATGCATGAAAGGAAGAACAATGTATGTAGTTCCATTCTCGATGGGACCAGTTGGTTCGCCACTTTCCAAAATTGGCATAGAGATCACTGACTCTGCTTATGTGGTTGGTTCAATGCGGATTATGACAAGAATGGGATCTCAAGTTCTGGATCAGTTAAAGAAACGCGAAGAGTTCGTTAAGTGCCTTCATTCTGTAGGAGCTCCAGCTAGTGGTATTATTGAGCAGCCATCGTGGCCATGTGATCCAGAGCGAACTATAATACTGCATAAGCCAGCGGAAAACTTGATCGTGTCATATGGGTCGGGATACGGAGGAAACTCTCTGTTGGGGAAAAAATGTTTCGCTCTACGAATCGGCAGCACGATTGCGAAACGTGAAGGTTGGTTAGCGGAGCATATGCTGATTCTTGGCATTACTAATCCGAAGGGCGAAAAGAAGTATATAGCAGCTGCATTTCCCTCGGCATGCGGCAAAACGAACTTGGCTATGATGACTCCATCTTTACCAGGATACAAAGTCGAATGTGTTGGAGACGACATAGCTTGGATGAAATTCGACTCAAATGGTGTCCTTCGCGCCATAAATCCGGAAAACGGATTTTTCGGTGTGGCTCCTGGTACTGCGAATTCGACAAATCCGAACGCAATGAAAACTATATTTAAAAACACAATCTTCACAAATGTAGCAGAAACCTCTGACGGTGGTGTGTTTTGGGAAGGCCTAGAAAATGAGCTGCCCAGTAATTTAGAAGTAACAGATTGGCTTGGTCGCTCCTGGAAGAAAGAGTCTAGTAAAGCTCCTGCAGCGCATCCCAATTCACGTTTTTGCACTCCTGCTGCACAGTGTCCTATCATCGACCCGGCTTGGGAAGATCCAAACGGAGTGCCAATTAGTGCTATACTTTTTGGAGGACGCAGGCCAGCTGGAGTTCCTTTAGTCTATGAAGCATTATCCTGGTCACATGGAGTTTTCGTCGGAGCAGCAATGCGAAGTGAATCGACAGCTGCAGCAGAGCATAAAGGAAAAGTCATCATGCATGATCCTTTTGCAATGAGGCCTTTCTTCGGCTACAATTTCGGAGATTACTTAAAGCATTGGTTGAGTATGGAAGAACGGGAGAAAATGCCGAAAATTTTCCACGTGAATTGGTTCAGAAAAGGATCGAATGGAAAATTCTTATGGCCTGGATTCGGCGAAAATGCACGCGTTTTAGATTGGATCTTGAGAAGAATAGATGACGAGTCGTGCTTTGAAGAAACGGCCATTGGAAGGATTCCAGCGAAAGGTGCTCTTCGTCTTGATGGCTTGAAAGATAAAATTGAAATTGACGAACTATTTTCGTTGCCGAAGAATTTCTGGGCCAAAGAGGTTGACGAAATCGAAACATACTTTGAAAATCAAGTGGGCGATGACCTGCCATCGAAAGTCGCCGAGGAGCTGAAAAATCTTAAGGAACGTGTTTGTAAAATGTAAACTATCTACATTTGTCCATTCTAAGTTTATACTGTTCATCGAACTATGCTTATAAATGTTGTATTGATTGAAATAATCAGTCATAATCGAGTAAACTCGAATTGGTGATTTGGTGCTTATTGTACAAAGTCGATTAATATGAGTAAGTTGTATTGTGATATTTCCTATCGATGCGTTATCTTGCACTTTATCAACAATACGCACAAATAAAAGCATTTAACTTGAACATTTAATTTGTTTTTGAATGATTTGTGAGGTACACAATTATAGTTTAATTAGAGATACCATCGTCAATAGTTTACATCCTAAAGAAGCATGCGGTTATTACATGGAACATCTGTTTGTTTCTATCGCATTACGTAAACAAACAACAACAAACAGAATCGACAAAATACCGTATAGCAGTTTATGATGCAATAGAAGATTGTTAAATTTGATAGCGTCTAAAAGATTTTCAGGTGGATTTTTTAAATTCAGACAGGTCTCATTAATGGGACTAAATTCAGACAGGTCTCATTAATGGAGCAATGTAAATAAAAACGAATTGCAAATAAAACAATTATTACTGCTATATGTGTAAAGAATTGATCATGTGAAAATTTCGCGTGATATAAATTGATTGAACCAATTACAGTCTACAATTTCGGATCATTAACGTCATATTCCTGTATCTTTTGAAATTGATTCATTGAATCAGTATACGTCAACTTTTTTTTGCTGTCGTAAATTCAAAGTGCGAATAGTAACAGAAGGATCTTGTCGAATATGAATTAGCCACTTTTTCTATAGCTCTTAGTCATTTCCTTCAAGGTGGACACTTTTCAGATGATTCACGCTATTCCTTGTGAGACACTAGACAAATAGTCAAGAAGGTAGTAGTCATTCACTTCGGCTTTCTCACGCTAAAGAATCTTCAATATTCAATGCATCTATTAGCGTCTGAAAACCGTTCTACAGTTCCTTATTTTCAATCGTCAGAATAGTCAGCAATTAATGAGATCATTGAGTTCGTCATATATGGACAAGTATCAAATTAAGTGTTGGGACAGCTAAATAAATAGCTTATCAAGAGCTTAAACTCTGGCATATCTATACTTGTTTACGAATATTTTATTGTTACACGCGCAAGTCACAGATTTTGTGAAAGCAATGACACTTAAATTTCTTTTCGAAGGTCATTGCTAGATAATTACGAAATTCATAGAACGCATTGTTGTTTAAAAGATAAAGATTTCAGATTTCATTTATGAATATGCGAGCAGGTCTACTGTGAAGATGTAAAGAGAAATCCTTTAAATCATCGAGTCTCCTAAAAAATGTATGCTTTGTTTTTATAGTCACAAAGAGTTTATTGAAATTTCTCAACGTACAAGAACGGTAGTTCTTTACCAAATTACCTATATTTTTAGCACTCAAAATTTGTGTTCACGAGAGCTCATGACATGAAAAACAGATCCAATTAAAATCTACCGAATGAATTGATCTTGAGTACGACCAGATCTGATAGAATTTAAATGAATATGCTGGCAACTCTGCGGTGGTGATGCTGTCTAGAAAAAACCATCAAACTTTTTGCGCCACAACTTCCGATGCAGCCATAAAATTATAACGAAATTCACACAGAAGACAAGACTTAGTGCAGCCCAAAATTGGTGTAATTTTTGCCAGCTGTAGCAATTTTCGTAATTTTTTTTTGTTAAAAGATGCTACCATAAAATTTTCAAATGATAATGATCTTGTAGTCGTAGTAAATACGAAACGATTCATTTTCGAACATTTTTGAATTTTTTGCGAATGCTAACCTTCAAATCTTTCTACTTTTGTAGCTTCCAAAGCAATTATTGGGCCAAAAGGAAATTTACAATTTGAGTTGGCCTCAACGCGAAGAAACAGACATGTTCGTTATTTTGTCACCAACAGATGCTACCGTTAAATTCTCATACTATCAACACCTTCAATGATAATCAGTAACATATCTTTAAATTTTCCAAGTTTTGGAAATTTTTCGGCCCAGATATTTTTCCATCCCTTTAAATGACGATTCAATTATTGGATGAAAGCCAAATTCACCGGGAGGGTTGATTTTGAAAAAGTTATTGGTTTGGAAGCTCTGTAGGCTCTTCATACTCGTGTTCTCAGAAGCGGCGTGGCTACAAGTCGAGCTGTATTCGAACTGGATAAGACATTGTTTCGCACTATTGGAGTGGCGGGCGGGCCTTTCTCTGACGTACATCCTATCTAAAGCTAAGATGATATCGATATTGTTCGGCTGATGTTTGAAATTGGATCTACCAGCTCGAGGTTCCTTACTTGGACAAATAAAGTAAATGTGAGTTGGGAATGTGGTGGTTGCCCTGTCAACGATGGAAAAACGATTGCTTCCTGTGATAGTTTTAATCGATGTGATATCATTTGGGGCAGATTTCCTTATTATTGACGAACAGCTGAACAAAATAGAAAGCTGAGCATTAATTAACAGTCTAGTGTAGCTGAGCCTTTAACATAGAGATTTCCAAGAGGATTCGTAATTAATTTCAATACAAGTGTATGATCTAAGGAGAAGCTGGGTTCCCCATCAATTGAGTTTTTTTAAAAAATAATCTAGCTTCTGTCTTGCGATCAATGATTCATTGTTGCCCACTAATGCCTGGAATAAGTCACTGAGCAACGGCTATACCGAATACTTCTCTAATAATCTGCGTGGAGTGATTGGTCGAAGTTTGATTTCTTGTATGTATAGTGGAGTCGGTTGGCTGTAAAACATCTTAGTCTCAAAGATCTGTTATTGTTGTTTAGTAAAGTTGAAAAAGATGAATACTAGTTTTAAAATATGTAAGGATATTGCTGACGTCGTAATTTTTGCGGACTATTTTCGTATGAAGCTCCATCAGCTGCGTCCACAAGTCGATTAAATCTTCCAAAAATCTTCAAAAAAGAAAATAAATCTTTGAACACTTTAAGTTTAATCGGATCGCACCACTGTTTGAGGGATTGAAGCTTCGTATTGAGAAATTTTTTTCGGATTAAGTTTTGGTAATGTGGTATATTTTCAAATCATCAGCGTAGAAGAGATTTGCTTTGTGGCAGTCCGGAAAGAACACAAATTATTTTTGGCAGTAGTTCTTGGAATTTGTCGATCTAAGCTCTATCTCAAAGACAAGATTTGAGCCAATTCAGTATAGAGCCAGGTATACTAAAATTATTTAATTTTTGTGCAACCCTCCCAAAGGCCCTGCTGAAGTCTGTATGGACAGCATAAACTTGGTTTTCTGTTCCATTTAACCGAAGCCGTCAGAAACCAGGATCATAAGATTGGTGCTATTCGACCTGCACTTTCGAAACCCATGTTACTGTTCGTTAAGAAGAGGGTCTATTGTGGAGGAATAATTAATTGGATAATATACTCGATCACGAAATAAGGAGGAGCTTGGCTATAACCATGTTTATACAGTTTGGACAGATGGGATTTCTCCGTTGAAATAGAGCTGCTTCTGAACAAAGAGCCGGGATAACCAGTCGTTTTGCATTTTCTACGAAGCTTTACAGTAGATCGTAATTTTTCTTCTAATCGTTACTGATTTTGTGATTACTTTTGATTGCTTTGCATAGCTTATTTCTTTGGTACCTTGATTTAATGAAGCTATTATCTAGCTATGGTGGGGTTTACAGCGGTTGGACCAAATCTGACCTGACCTTTAGCGCGGACTAAGTAAATTTAGTCCAAAAGTGTTTACAGCGACCTGACCTAAAATTTGACCAGGTCGAATTTAGTCCTCGTTTGTTCATGACAGCTGTCATTTAGTTTAATTTTAGACCATGCACTGCAATAATCTTTTCATTTGCTTTTTATTTCATTGATTTTGAGTCAAACGAGAGGGTTGCGAGCTTATATTCGATATAGTCCTCGACCTATTTCAGGTCTGGTCGCTTGACCTGACCTATCGCCACTTTGGGTCGGGTACTGAGTGTTAAAGCAGGTGGACTAAATTGTTTAGGTCGAATTTGGTGTATAGTCCGCGAACTAAGCGTCTGCTGTAAACATAACCTATGTCTCTGAAGGTTTATCACGGTTTTGTCATCGTTGGTACATATGTGGTGTCAATGGTTTGAAATGTTATTTTGTAGAAGAAGGAAACAAGTTCGTTCAAATCTAACGCTAACGTTAAAACGAACTTATCCAGTCCATGCCATCCAGCTAATTTTTAATGCTTTTATTCAATTTATTTTAATTCTGAAGTCGATACATGTGGTTTCCCTTTTTGAATCGAAAAAGTCTATGTAAACACAGTATTCGACGGCCATGGTTGATGCCTTGCGGCGGGCCAACTTCAGTTCCTTGGAAAAGTGTCAAAAAATGGATGCGGGTGCGACAAAATGCTTTGACACAAACTTGAAACGTCGCGACATGGTCTACCTAATTATCGATACTTTTGATGTTATTCAGGAATAAACGGCATCGTCCAAAGATTTTTCCCGCTTCCACATCTATCGATTGAAATTGACATATTTCAAAGTAAAAAATTGAATAGAATAAAATACATATAAAAACGACTAGGACGGAAGTGGCCGTACCATATCAACAACTCAGCATTTATTTCACAATTCCCACAATAAATTGATGGAATTTTTGCAGTTTCTATACAGTGCTTATGTTGAAGGAGCAAAAACAAAGAGCACGAGTTCAATTTTTTTGCTAGAGCTGTTTGTCTGTTCGATAAACATTTAATTTACTTATTCCCGAGTAAATCACGAAATCATGAAAGTGGGCATGTCCACGATCGCCTCGGGATTTTTGGTTTGGCATTACGCCAAATTTTCGACCATTATCTCAATGATGCTTTGAAATTGATAATACGTAGTGTTTTTGCAAAATCACGCGTGTATTTTGGAGTAAATATTTTACAACGTATTGCTAAAAGATAACGTAGGCTGTTGCTAGCCGATTTTGAGGTCACTGATGTTTGAATGACAACAAGACAAATATTTATCGCATATTTTAAACTATAAACGCAAAAACAAAAGATCATGTGAGCAATATTCAGATTTAGTTATTTGCCTGTTGTTATGTGAAGAATAAACCAAATTTATTTCCGCATAATATTTTTGAAAATACTCGCAGGAGCGCACAATATGGATAAAAGATTTGATCTGCACTAAATGATCGATAATCTATTTTCTAGGACAGGATTGTTGTGCGATAATTTGAACTCGAAATCAATGCTTGGTAAATACATCGAACACCTTCAAACCATCCGGAAATATAGACATGGAGGGTCCGGGCTCTTGTGAATGCTCGCTACTAGTAAATTTAACAATTTAAATATTTTAAGGTGCATATTATTCCGTCTAGAAATATCTGAAGAAGCTGTAAAGGCTTTCTTTCCACATGTCGCGTGGAAATTAGATAAAGGAAGGATAATGATTTTTCTGAAAAGCATTGGTTTTTCCTTAGCCCCGGGGCTCATTACTATTCAGATCGGAAATATTTATGAGAATTTCTTGCAGTTACTATAAATCAAATAACCGTAGGGCTGAAGAACGGGGTTATTTATTACCTTTCCGATTATATTTTGACACTTTCGATAATGGTCCTTGAGTTATAGATCTCTGACCTGCTATAATTGGCTTGATTATAAAACCTATTGTGTTTTTCAGCTTGGCTGTGGAAAAGGATATTGTTATTTTTTATTTTGTAATAAACGGGACTTCCAAAATTACGAGATTTTTCATTTAGTTCGTCGTCTTAAATATGAAATGGATTTGGAGAATGCGGGGAAAATGAGGATTCATCAGCTGCTAAGAAAATTTTCTCTGAAAGCTCAAAACAAAGGCTGCTTTTTTCTTTGCGATGTTAGCGCCAACAACTTTCCCCCGAGTGCAAAATAACGTCGGCGATTAAAAGGAGATGTTATCATGAGTGAGTTTTTCGAAGAGATGACTCCCTCACTTTTGCTAGCATCAATCACAGCCCAGATGCCATTTCGTTGAATGTCTAAGCTAGTCTCGGAGTTGCCACCATGAGTTTAGGCTTCCTAAAGATTCACTTTCTCTGATTTTTATGCTCAGCTGACCTTTATCTCTTCTATGCAGAATTCGCAGGGTTTAGAGAAATTGAGTGCTCTCTATTTATTCATTTTTCTCACAGCAGGGAGTGTTTGTCCTTATCGGACCTCGCTTCGGGAGGAAACTTTTTCAATTTCCTAAGAACTTTAAAGGGTGCTCTTCTAGTTCCGTAAGCCCGAGCGAAGGTTTTGAGTGAAGTTTGAGTACCTGAGAAGGGTTGACTCAAGCTCTTATAGGAATATGTGCTCATAGCTGGATAAAGTCAATCAGGAGTCCGCCTAAACTGAACCTGAAATAAACATTATCCCTATGTGTGTCGGTTTATGTTTAGCTTTTCAGTTCCATTTTTTTATCAACGACATGAGTCTGGTTTAGTCAGCTTATGCCTGAGATTTTATGTTCCTTCCAGAACAGAGCCTGTTTCCCCACTTTTATTTTATATTGCGCCTACAAAGTGTTTAATACATGAAGGATCTCTTTTCATCGGGTGTGGATTATGAAGGGGGAGAGACCTCCACGGCCAGTTCAAGAGCCCCCTGTTCCAGAGGCAAACACGTATTTTTTACTTCATTGATAGCTTGCCACTCTGGCAGGGATCGTGATTGAACTTCGATTCAGTTGAGATGCTTTCTCCTTTCTTTAGATCGCTGCAAAGAGAAAAAGGAGGAATTTCGCTCCGTAGAAGTAATTTGTGAGCATATAATTCTAGCATCCAATGAGAGCAGACCATTTGTGGTTAATGCATCTGAAATGGCAGGCATAAATGGTTCATTTTACACCGGACGTCAAGATGATGCGTCAGGTTTAATTTTTGTATGAATGAGGAAGATCCGCTTTTGAAAACTTATGGGATAAGATTGTTGGGAAGAGTTGTAAAGGCAGGTTTTGACTTGAGAGAGAGAGAGAGAGAATGGAATAAACAAGAGCAAATAATCAATCATCAATGATTCAGTGTTAGTTCGATTTATCTAATATAATTTAAAAGGTTTGCTAAGCACTAATTAATATTTCCATGTCGTGGCTGCAAATTGTAACAAGAACAGAGGCCCCATGCAGCAATTGTCTGTACAGATGAAAATTTAAATACAGTTTTCTGCATGCAAGATTCATAGATATTTTACAAGGGTCTTTTTTGCTAGCGATCATTGGACACCGAATAACGGAATGACATTTAAATACATACGAATATTCTTTCAGATAGTTCTTTATTAAATTGTCGAACCTCAATTGTGTCCGAGTTGGCTAAAGAGAAACAAATTCTACAGCCAATTGGTCTTGCTATGCAATGATTATTTGCTGCTATTATTATCGCTTATAAAAACTAAAAAAAAATCGTGTAAACAAGCCAAGCTACTTGTCCAAGTGGAAGCGAATAATCCACAAGAATTAGTGCTCTCATTGATTCAAAACAAAATTACTAGATAACGATATGACTATGCCCCCGAAAATCGGGCTTGTCTCGAGGCTAGGCAAGATCAAAGATCATCGAACGTAATAACAGGTTTGAACTTTGCTTGGTTGCATACGACACTAAAATGTTCTTGTTACTTGCTTTGCTATAGTAACTATGTTGATATCTTATCTATCGAATCTGTGTAATCAATGTTTGCCGCCTGGAAACCAATTTGACATTTTGGTAGGGTTTCACAAAGAACAGGAATGATATATGTACATATGTATGTGCATGTTGATATTTCAATGTTCATAGATGCGAAGTTTGTATGATTCAAAATGTCATTATGACTAACAAACACATTTTCAACAGCTATATACCATATTTATGTGTTGCTTCCAGTCTGATGTAATATTGACAGTGAATTTCACTCTTGTTTGGAATATTATACTGTTTGCTCTCGCAATTTTGATTACATTGAAGGTTAAGTTTTTACATATTCTGATAAAACAAGATGAACACGAGCATTTCAACCCCACTGGTTTTTCCATCTATGAAAATAGATTATAGAATTATTAGGGGCAAACCATAAACAAAATTGGCACTCTATTTTGCTGCTACAATGATCTATAAAAAATATTTTTAGACTTAGGAACAGCACAGAAACAGTTTACACACATGTGTGCAATAAACGCACACGCAACGAGAAAAAAAATATTGATATAAATGTTAACAATTCTTTCCACATCTAGAACACGTAATCAAAGTCCAGATCAACAAGCTTTTTGTTTCTCGCATCGCGACAACAACATCAAGACGGGAAAATCTAGAATTAGCTAGACTGGTTAACAACAAGGCGCGTCGATCGTTGCCGCTAGCTTCGACTTCTTTGATAAACAAGTCAACATCGCGATTTCTGTGTTATCATTGACGTGCCTCCAAAATGCGCCAATCAGCGAACGATTTGCTCGAACAGCTCATTGAGTAGGTGTTTAGCAATGCACTATATAAAGCATGAAAGCCGCTTGCTTAACAACAGTTCGTTTGTGAACGTTAGTTTGTATAACGTTAGAAAACTAGCCAAGAGAAGGCGTGTGGTGTGTACGGTGTTGAGAAAAGAAAAGAAAAGTGAATTAACAAGTACATTGAATCATAAGAATATTATTAAATTGGAAAATCTGTATCTATAAATCGTGGAAATTTTTGTTTGTACGAAGAATCGAATATAAATTCAAAATGCCAGAATTCATTGAAAAACAAATAACTCTGTAAGTATTTATCTACATATGAACCTTTCAATAATTGGAAAATGTCCTATGATTGAGTTTTAATACCACAGTGAACTGCAAAACGGAAATCTAATATTGATTCTTCTACTTTCAGAAATGTTGGAGTATCTACTCTACGCACTAAGAGTACAAATTTGGGCTTGTCTCATCATATTCGGGGTGTGCCAGTAGTGAGTGGCGAAGCCACCAGCCTGACACCGAAAGTCCGCAGTTTTGTCGAAGGATGCATAGATATTTGTCTCCCGGAAAACATCCATATTTGTGATGGCAGTGATCGTGAAAACAAGGCCCTTCAGAAATTGCTCTTGGACCGAGGAACAATCAGACCACTTCCGAAGTATGAAAATTGCTTCTTGGCTCGAACCAATCCAGCCGATGTGGCTCGTGTTGAATCGAAGACTTTCATTTGCACAAACTGCAAAGAAGATACAATACCAACACCTCGCAATGGAGTCAAGGGAACTTTGGGGAACTGGATTTCGCCCGAAGATATGCAAAAGGCTATCGATGAACGGTTCCCGGGCTGTATGAAGGGAAGAACCATGTATGTTGTCCCGTTTTCAATGGGCCCAATTGGATCGCCTTTGTCGAAGATTGGCATTGAAGTCACCGACTCGCCGTACGTGGTGGCATCGATGAGGATTATGACACGAATGGGTCAGGGAGTACTTAGTGAGTTAAAGAAGAAGGAGGAGTTCGTGCGTTGCATGCACTCAGTTGGCACCCCGGCGAGCGGAGTCATTGACGTTCCCTCGTGGCCGTGCGATCCACAAAGGACCATCATATTGCACAAGCCAGACGAGAACTTGATTGCGTCTTACGGGTCTGGATATGGCGGAAACAGTCTATTAGGAAAGAAGTGTTTTGCACTGAGAATCGGAAGCACGATTGCGAAACGAGAAGGTTGGCTAGCGGAGCATATGCTGATTCTGGGAATCACCAACCCCGAAGGTGAAAAGCGATACATCACCGCCGCATTCCCATCTGCATGCGGCAAAACAAATCTGGCTATGCTGACTCCGTCTCTGCCTGGCTACAAAGTTGAGTGTGTTGGCGACGACATTGCGTGGATGAAGTTCGACAAGAATGGTGCGTTGCGTGCTATCAACCCAGAGAATGGGTTCTTCGGAGTAGCTCCGGGCACTTCTGATGAAACCAATCCGAATGCGATGAAGACAATCTTCAAGAACACAATTTTCACCAACGTCGCATACACTTCAGATGGTGGTGTGTTCTGGGAAGGAATGGAGAAATCGTTGGCCCCAGGCGTAAAAGTCACTGACTGGTTGGGCAATCCCTGGGAGCTGGGAGTAAGCAAAACTCCAGCAGCGCATCCAAACTCCCGCTTCTGTACACCGGCAGCACAGTGTCCCATCATCGATCCGGCTTGGGAGGATCCCGAAGGCGTTCCAATCAGTGCGATCCTGTTCGGAGGTCGTCGTCCAGCTGGCGTTCCATTGATCTATGAAGCGAATTCGTGGGCGCATGGTGTGTTTGTTGGAGCATCAATGCGCAGTGAGGCCACGGCAGCGGCAGAACACAATGGCAAAATCATAATGCACGATCCGTTCGCAATGCGCCCCTTCTTCGGTTACAATTTCGGCGACTACATGAAGCATTGGTTGAGCATGGAGAGTCGCGGAAATGTTCCGAGAATGTTCCACGTCAACTGGTTCCGTAAGAGTAGCGAGGGGAAGTTCATGTGGCCTGGATTCGGTGAGAATGTGCGCGTGCTAGAATGGGTGCTGAAGCGAATTGAGAACATTCCCTGCTTCGAAGAGTCGGCGATCGGAAAGATTCCTAGGAAGAGTGATCTCAACCTTACAGGACTAGAGGATAGCATTGATATGGAAGAGTTGTTCTCATTACCGAAAGATTTCTGGCGACAAGAAGTCGAACAGATCGCTACATACTTCCGTGATCAAATCGGATCAGATATGCCAGAGGAGATCGTTAAACAATTAGAGCATCTTCAAAGGAATGTGAATGCTATATAGGCACAGAATCACGT
The DNA here is from genome assembly GCA_963978885.1 of Nemotelus pantherinus. NCBI lineage: Eukaryota > Metazoa > Arthropoda > Insecta > Diptera > Stratiomyidae > Nemotelus > Nemotelus pantherinus. Next base: position 238,817,291 of record OZ022263.1, read on the forward strand.
TGACGCAGCAGAATGATATATGCTTATTTTTACTTACGACTCTGAAACAGTTTGATTTAGAGATAGATTTAAGTGTGATGTATTAGATAGGTATTTCATTAAGATAGACTAAAGTGTATTATTTATAGAGCTTGTGAAATGTATGTGAATGTGTCATTGTAGCCCTCATAGGGTGTATATTGTTAATATGTAAAAGTGATGTTAGTTTTTTTTAATGAAAATGTTTAATGACATTATTATATACTGCGTTGAAAAATAACTGAAGAATAAATTGTATAAAATACGTAATCGTTTTACTGTTATGTAACTTAAGGATTTATTGGGAATTTTGAGGATATTTTCAACATTTGATGTTTGTTGTAATATACCATGGCATAAAACGAATCAAAGTTATCATGGCTTTTTTCACATGTCTCCGAAGTACGGTTGTATAACGCACTCAATCAAAACTATTCTGAGTATTCAATAAGTCCTGGCCAGTGTGAAGTACAAGCACGATTGGTTGAATAAGTTTCAAGTAATTTATACATACCTCTATATATTGAAAATTTACAGCTGGATTTTAGTCCAAATGTACTTATATTTCACATATGCCTTGCCTTTGGGCTGTGATTCAGATGTACATTCACACAAAATGCACAAATCCATTCCTATATAAACAGTCTGAAATGGGAAACTGCACTCGCACGCAATTACTAAGTCCTAGGCCACATACGCAACCGTAGATAACAACAACGTTGCTGTTGTTATTGCGACCAGGAATGCGAAAGAACCTTGGAAACCTGCAAGCAGGAAATGTTTGAAAATTTCGCAGATACGGTGCGCCCTTGCCCTTATATAAGCTTTAATGCTGAATAGCAGAGGAAAACAATGACACTAGCAACATTGTTCGTACTAGCATTAGCACTAACGCAGTCAACTGTCAACTACGATTGAGCACTCTGCTGGCTGTGCTTCAACAATCGCTCGAAACGTATCCAATAAGGATCGGAACAGAGTTTTCAATCTAGGGAATTTTTATCTAGATCCGGGCCAAACAAATGCCGCCTATTGGAAAGCAGTGGCTGCAAAAATTCAAAAATGTTTGAAAACTTTCACGCTGGAGGAAGTAAGTTCTACTCTAGAGTTAAACTACGAATTTGGCAAAACGGCAGTGGATTGAATTTGCACCCCCTCGCATATATATGCATTCTCACATATATCTCTTCCTAATCTGTGGTAGAACCTACAGGGTGAACGTTTTGGAACATTTTCAAATATACTGATTTCTAATAGGTGGCGTTTATTAAAACTCTTATTGTAATGTATTGAAAACTACTTGTTTTGTTGAAAAAAAGCTATGATTTCATTTCATTTCAATTGATAATATGTCCTTTTGAAGTAAAAACCAAAAAGCCCTAGAAATAGTTATTGAAAATTCAAATATCGTACAACAGATGGCGTTTTAAATTCAAAATTCCCCTACCATTTGGGATTTTGGCCCCAATTAACACCAAGGGCCTGAGGCTGTCTGCCTCATTATCGGTCCTGACGAAAAGAGGCAGTTTTTCCCCCAAATGTAGATTTTTCTTCGCGATTTTCTCGTTTCCCCTTATTACAGATAGCTAGCACGTGCTTCGTCACGTCTCGGCTGGGCCTGTCTTACAGCCCATGCCTGAGACCTGCTTTTGGTCCTTTATGGACAAAAGCCCTTCCCCTTTTGTTATATATCTTTGCGGCTAGTATTGTTTCATGATGAATGAAAAATACGTAGCGTCCTATTTGTTTTCTGGGAGCAAGTTCACCTCATTTTTCAGTGATCCACCCCAGCCGCGTAGAGCTAGCAAAGCGGCAAAACAGCATCCGTCGGGGTTGGACTAAAGGGTGCTCCGCTAATGCGGAAGAGGGGCCTTCACGGCCATTTCTAGGGCACCCTGCTCCCGGGACACTTCTCTTTTTCCCTGTTGATGGTCCGCCATCCCTTTTACCTGCTTGTCAGGCCCTCTTCTGGACTTCGGTTCAGTTGTCCCATTTCATAAATCGCTAGAACATCTATTGGCAAAATTCATGTAACGGCTGTGTGGTGCATCAAGTCGAGTTTTACCACAAAAGCTCACGCCAATATTAGAACGCATTTCAAGAATATCCACACAATTAAAACGAAGTGTAAATGCTACAATCAACGTGAATTTAATTCAAGTACCTATTCACAGCTAGGTGAACTCAAAGCTTGGTGCGCGGTCTCTCGTCCGAACCTGAATTCGAACCAAGGACCCCACACCCAAGAAGCCAGTGCTCTACTGACTAGGCTGCTCAAGCTTACAGAGAAGTGTGTACTCTACTTAAACCAAGACAAAGAAATTTCATTTCCAGTCCCCACATTTTCTTTGTGATGTTCCTCGCCACAAAATAAACACAAATATTTGTATGAATCAATAAATTTATTTAATATTTGTTGTTCGTTTGATTTGCTTTGACATTTTCGAATTTAATGAGATTTCGCCTTCTTTGCAGCAACTTCGATTTCATTGACAACTTTCTGAGCTGTCTGAACAGTGCTGTCATAGATTTGCTTGAGAACTTCCTCTACTTTTGACGACACTTGAGTGGCTTCGGATTTCAATTTCGCGTTCAATTGTTCGGTGTCCTTAAGAACGGTCTTCAGTTGCTCTTGGAAATTTTCCTGGAATTTCTCAGCACTGGCGAATACATCGGGGTTCTTCGTCTTCAATTCGGTAATGGTAGCGTTGAGACTCTGCTGCAAAGTGCGAACCACATCGTCAGCCCTTCCGGCATTAGTTTTGGCCTGTTTGGAGAGACACAGAAAATAATTTGAGAAAACATAGAATTGTGTTGGAAGTCTTACCTCTTGACCGAGCTGATGAGCTAACGTCTGCAATTTATCAGCATAGACTTTTCCTTGCCTCTGAACCAGCGCTGTTAGCTCTTGATCATTTTTCACACCCACAATTCCTAAAAATTTCGAATGCAGAGTTCCGAACACTTCTTCAGCCTGCTTAGCCAAATCACTAAATGAAGTTGGAACTGGAGAATCGCGGGCTACTCTACAGGATGCAAACTAAATGTTTCTGTTATTATAAGCAAAATTATCTCGTTCTAAGTAGCTTACCTGCAGAGTGCAGATCAAAGCGACAAGGACGAAAATGCGAGCCATGATTAACTTGTGTTATTCGAAGGGAAAACGTTAACTGATACCTAGCCTATGCTATGCTCCTGCCTTATATATGAATATTCAGACTACCTTATCCGTAAATGCATTTGTCAAAGTAAACGATAAGAATGTGGAATGTAAATTTGAACTTGGTACGATAGATAGTCCCATCGTAGGAATTTTCTTATCTTAGGTAAATTGTAAGGGCACTGGCGACTGAGCGCTTACATATTTCTTTTATTGTTGAAATGCATGATCAGCCGAGATTATTGAAACTATTATTACTATTATCTTTCAATACGAAATAGCCATGGGTCGTGGTAAAATGCGTCTTTTGTGTCTAATATATCAGAGCAGTAGAAAAGAATTAATTAATAAGAAATATTTCAAACTGACTTGCAACTGAAAGACAAAATCGAACAGATGACAACATTGAGTTTTAAAAGGCATTTCGTAGTTAGTAATTTTTCGATATCTTGAGAATAATGTTGCGAAACCTCACCTTGGCAGTGACTTTCATAGCCTATACGAAGGATATGGTGATTATTCGATGTCTGCCTCTGATGTTATAAGGGTCGAAAAATTTCGCATGTGGCGTCCCATAAAAATTTTAATACAGGATCTTTGAACCGATCATGACATCTTTAGGATTTAACTTCATACTCTATTGTTCGTGTCAAGTCAGGACCATTTCGGGTAAGATTTCGGAATTTGAAGAGCCTTGACAGACTAGTAGGCTTTGTTGGATTTGAGCAGCCGCCCGAGTATTTCTTTCTCTATGTTGCTATCGGCTACTACGATTGACCCCAGTGTAGTTGAAAGATGACACTACTTCAAATGCATGCTCAACTACCCTGAAGGTTTACCAACTCTAGGTGCTCTTCCTGCAGATGTTGCCATCATGTACTTAGTCTTTCGATCTGGATGAAGGATTCTCGTACAGCTAGTTATGATCTTTCTATTATGTCTATATCATCTGCATAAGCACATATCTGGCAAGACTTGGTGACGATAGGCACTCTCGTTGATGTGCCAAAGTCTCGGATTGCTTTCTCCAACGCCAGGTTGAAATGGAGGCAGGCTAGACTATCCCCTTGTCGGAGCCCATTGAAGATGTTGAACTATCTGGATAGCAATCCAGCTATTTTAACTTGGCTTGCTACATTGGTCATGGTCAACCTACACAATCGTATAAGCTTGTTTGGGATGCCGAATTCTCTCATGGCTTTATACAGTTCTACCCTGGCTATGCTGTCATAGGTGGCCTTAAAGTCTGATCAATTGTTGATTTGGCTGGGATGAAGCCACATTGATATTGTCCGATGATGGCTTTAACGTATAGGGTTATCCGTTCTTGCAGGATAGAGGAGAGTATCGTATAGGAGGCACTCAGCCATTTTATACCCCTATAGTTGCTGCACATCTCCTCCTTTCGTTACATCTCCTTTCTTATGTATAGAGCATTTTATACCTTTGCGCCAGTCTTCTGGCATCTCTTCACGCTCCCATACGTGCAATATAATTTCATGAATTGCTTGGTGTAATGTGGGTCCTCTATATTTAATCAGCTCAGTTGGTATGCCGTCGGCTCCAGGGGCTTTGCTAAATTTCAGCCGACTTATGGCTGTTCGCACCTCTTCTATTCTTGGTGGCGGCAGCACAAGGTCTTCTTCTCTCATTGGTGGAGCATCTAATTCTACGTTCAGCTGACCGTTTAGCGATTCAGTAAAGTGCTTTTCCCATCGCTCCAGAATGCTTTCAGGATCGGTGATCGATTTACCCTCTTTCTCCTTACAGTACGTGCAGCTTGGTGTGTACGGCGTTATGTGTCAAACTATTTGTTAGAACTTCCGTGCCTGGTGCGGACCTCGCTCTCTAGATCTTTCTATTTCACAGTTCAGGTCTTTTTTCGAAGCTGCTTTCTTCTGTCTGTGAAGTCTATTCTCTCTTCTTCTGAGCTCTTTATATTCCTCTTTACGTGCCCGCGTTCTATGAGATTGCTGCATTGCCCGGTATGCAACATTCTTACTTTCAATCGCCAATTTACTTACATTCATAATCAAACCCATCGTTCCAATCTTTGCGATTACTGTCTAAGATGTCGTGACTAATGACAGTATTCTTAAGGCGTGTCCACTTCTCATCTACGCGCGGCATCCTGGCCCCAGGACTTACTCTCCCTCCATCGAGCTCTTCGAGGGCGAGTTCTAACGGAAGACCAAAGGCGTTGCTGGTATTTTCATTCCCTTAGGCAGTCGTGTTGATTCGAGCCTGGTTCACGGGCGCAATGCTTTTACGCAAAGCAATTGGCGCTCGGACAACCATACCAACAAGATAGTGGTCCGAGTCTAAGTTGGCACCTCGGTACGTTCGTACCATCAACAGGCTCGAGTAGTGGCGGTGATCTATCTACACTTGGTCTATCTGGTTACGAGTGGCCCCATCATGTGATATTCAGGTGGACTTATGGATATCTTTACGCGGGAACCTGGTATACCGGCTCCCGACCCAATTTGGCTTTAACATCATACTTTGGGCAGGCATTAAGGATCCGCTCGACCTGTTCATAATATGATTCTTTTTCGTGGTCAGCAGATTCTTCTGTAGGTGCGTGATCGTTTCTGAGGCTGATGTTTGCAGCTTTGCCTTGCACGCAAAGATTGCATAGCCTTTCATTGATAGCGATAAAGCCGATGATGGTAGAATTCATTTTTTGGCTGACGAGGAAGCCTACCTCGAGCACATGGTGTTTTGGGTGACAGCTGTGGTATAAGTCATATTTGTTCTTTTGCAAAGCACTATTCCGCGTCCATCTGATCTCTATTGCTGTTATTTCAACCTTATATTGAGACAGGGTATCGGCTAGCTGCTGAACAGCTCGAGCGATCTAAGGTTCCATGAGAAAATTTTCAAATCGTTTAGCCGTTTTCGTTCGCGTAGTTGATGATTTCGGGATAACCGCTTCGGAAAACATTTTACGGGAGAGGTAATCGGTTTCTCGCCATCCTTATTTGGAAGGAACTAGCCTGAAAATATTCGCCAACCTTTCCTGAAAAAATGGTTGTTGCTCGCAGCCACCGCGAGGAGGTTTAGTTCAGGCTTCAATCTGCCGAGATAGTTACGGCACGTGCTTATATTCATATACTACATGTTATTCCCCCTATCCGACTGATGGCTCGGCTGCATATCACACATTACCTTATGACAATTCTCACAGTCATTTAACCAATTACTCGTTCGAACCATATGCTCCTATCTAACCATATTTGATATGCACCACATCAACCTTTTCAACACCCTCCTATCTAATCACAACTGTGGTCATACTTTCGCTCTGAAACCAAAAACTTACGGGTTCTGATCTCTTCTTCGGAGGAGAAAGAAGAGGGCCCAGAGGTGACATTCTTTACCTACTTATGTGAATAAAATTTTGCTTAGAACCGCCGTTAATAGAGTTTAGCGGATATGAAACCTGAAAAAGCAAACATTTGAATCCTTGCATGAGTGTCTTCGTTTAAATCTGCTTCTCGCTGAGACCAACTTTTTCTCTGAATTTCGTTTAGATTCGGTTAATGGATTGGGAGTTAGAGGCATGAAAAGATTTCGAAGGTTTTCGTCATTAAAAAAAACACATTTTGAGAAAACTTAACATGTTTTGCTTATTTCTATTGTAAGGTGCTTTTCATATGAAAAATATTTGGCAGCATCTCTGGGCATAAAAGCAACCAAAATACCTCGTGCTGGCAATTATTTGGCAGTATCGCAATCAAAATTTCATCCAATTTGCTTTATCTTTGGATCAACTAATTCTGTGAATTTTGTTTCAATTCTATGAAATTTAATTAAATTAGGCCATTAAATGAACACACATAATGACCACCTGTGATAAATCTATTGTAAGTAGCGGGATGCAGTTTTCTGCGGATAAAAGTAGACATTAAGAGCATTCTGCAGAAATAGATTTCCAAGATAAATGGTATATTTTTATAAAATTTTATTGCAAAAAGATAAATTTCGGAATATTTTAATTAATTTAACGAAGAATTCTTTATCAATAGTAACAAATGAGGTCTCATTTGAAAGGTAATTGTAGTACTATTCAAATAAAATAATACAAAGTATAATATAAAAAAAATTAGAGCCCGCAGGGTTGCTCGAAAGTGAAAAGCAATCATAGTATTCAAAGTCGAAAAATCTTTGAAGGGCTATAGTTCGTTGGGAGGCATTCGAGAGGGGAGGGTATTTGGAGCAATTTTTCTATCAGCTTCCCCAAAGGAGTGACGTAGTATGCCCCAAGGCTCCTTGATCTGAATCACCCTGTATATATAAATTAAAAAAAAAAAACAAAAATTCACTAGCTAGGAAATGAAAAAGTATCATTTCACTTTGAGGCCCCTTATCTCGCTAGATTGAGAAAAATAATGAAATCTGTGCACGACATGCAACTTGAAATCGGTACAACCGTTGTATCGCGTATTATGCACTTTAGATCATATGATGTCTGATGTCTTCAACTAAACGTTGGAATGCAAGGTAAACTGCTTCTTGCTATTTGGTCTCCGTTGGCTTTGGATTTTTGCATGTACATATCTTTACCACGTGTGAGCCCTACCACCTCTTTCTTAAGCAAGCTTTTTCCAATCAAAGTGAATTTCCGGGAAAGAAGCGCATGCTCACTTTCGTCTAGGGAAAATGGAAATTTGGAAGACACTTTCACAGGTGTCGCAAAAGCGAATAAGAGCAACTAGTTAAGCTTTCCTAGTTTAGTTCGTTCGGTGTTTCTGACTCGGTTCTGCCAGATTTCTGGGAAAAATACCCTCGAGTGCACAATTCAGCAGTGTGATTTGCAAGGAATAAACAGGAGCCAAATGACTGGTACGAATTTCAATTTGCTGTCGGAGCGCAAGCACACGCAGAAAACTGAATACCATTGAAGTTGCGACATGCACAACTTGTTGCATAATATCTGGGTGCTTGTTTTTGATGTAATTGTAGCTTGAGTGTTGAGTTTGATACGACATATAGAGTGATTACTGTTGGAAGCATTTCGCTGTTGCTTAAAATCTTATTGTGAAAAAAGTGTTTTTCCTTGAATCAGTTAAGTGATTGTGTCTGGTGGTGATTGTATCTTGTACTTGCTGCTTGAAAGTCTGCCGAGCAGATTGTTAACTGTAAGTAAAAGTAACTTTTCCCGAACAAATCGATCCGTTAGGTTCCCAGGGACATAATGCATTGCAAAAATTCTATAAGTAGGCAAATATTCGGGGCTTAACTAAGTGACTTAGTGTTGATTTACTTTATGAAATTCATCATCAGAGTTTGGGTGAAGATAAGTATTTTGATTTAGAACTGGAAAAAACCTTTCGCAACTTTAAAACAAATAAGTTATCACAGTTTGATATATGTGTGTACCTATTACATTCAACTTTTTTTGTAATGCTACTTTCGATCTGCCTTTTCTTACAAAGATAAGATAAAATCAAATCGATCTTATGAGAAATAACACAGCCCCCCCCCCATTTTTTTGCTAATACTATATAACAATTTATCATTTTCAAAGCTTTGACTCGCTTTCAGCATTTATAAGCAAACGATTGATTAGCCTTTATTTAACTCTAGTCTTTGAAGAATGAACGACTGTTCCATTAACAGCGCATGAAAAGCTAAATTAATGATTAAAAGTTAAATAATTTTTTGGCACATTAATTTGCTGTATAAAGATGTTATTCAAATGTTGGACGGTTTGTTATTTATATACTTAAAATGTAACGGTTGGCCTTGCAATGAAATAGAAAATCTGGCATTTCTCCCATAAACGCAATGGATAGTTGTTAAAAATTAATAAGTTTTATCTGCCGACATAAGTCTGCAATTGCCTGGAAATGATGCATTGATACATACAACAAATGTAACGAAAAAATGTAAATTCATCAAGATCAGATTATTGTTTGTTGCTGATTATGACTACAGTCTCTTGATTCTGATGATTGATTCTGAAGATTTCGTTTAGGAGTTTCGTCGAAAATCCTTTTTCGGAAACGTTCGGAAAATGTTCATTTGTTTAAGCTCTATTACTGACAAAAGAAACATTTCCTATGTCAAGTATATTTAATTGAACCTTAATGTTTTGATTCAGAAAAACAATAAAAATTTCTCAAACACGGTTTGGGGATGTCGAGGAAAATTTATGTTCGTAGCATGATAGCACATTTTTCCGTTCCTAACCATTTGCAAAAAAAAAAAAAAACTGTTGATTGAAGCAAAGACTACAACTTCCATACCAATATTTTATCCGTTCGTGCCTTCAATGTTATTCTCTCAACATTGCCATTCATTCAACTTGGGGCAACAACACACACTCCACAAAAATGCCATTCATTCCTGTAAAATGCTCAGAAATAATCGTTGTTAATATACCGTACCGCTTCCATTAGTACGTACGAATGAATGACAACACTAATTGGATGTGCTGATTTTGTAGCAGACATTAGTGGTAAATCAGCCGCGATATCAACCATTGGTCGGTAGATAAAGCTCACGCTAGTATTCATGTCACTGAAGGAGAAGGTGGGTGGTGGTGGCATACTTTCGCTGAGAATGTCATATCAACGTTTGTCGGATACGGATTGAAACTAAAAGATGATCGACTGGATAGTCAGCCAACCAGCACCAATAGTAAAATCGATGGTAGAACTTCAATGGGTCCTTGGCAACAAATGAACAATTTTCTACTCTTTCCGTTATTAATGTCAATATGCACGTAAATCGTCGTGAAAAATGGAATGACTCTTGCTTGGTTTATGTTTTTCGGGGTGTTTGTACGGGTTCAAGCAGAGTTAGCTTCATTCAGTTCAATCAACGTATAAAATAGTGAAAATTGAAAATTATGTTTGACTATTAATAGTTTACAGGATAGCCCTTGCTCTTTGTAACTTTGTAACTGTTTATGATACTTTGTACCTTTGGATGAGTTCTATCCACGATTTTTTTAAAGTATCTTTCGTTTTCTGTGTTGATGAATAGCAAATGTTTTTTCTTCAGCCTGGGGTTGTCCTCATTGACGGCCTATTCTTGGAAAATTTCATCATTTACAACAATAACGACACCTTCTAAATTTAACTACACTCCGATATGACCAGAAAAAGAATTAACTATAACGGCGTCAATAAGAAGACAAGTTGAAATGTGCAATATTACAGATATGTATATAAGTTTTAGGCCTTGGACACACTCGGTACCATTATGATGGCACCCATTATAAAAACGGCAAACAATTTTGAGCTCGTAGTAAAGAGCATACCTTACTTTTGAATTTTCACTGACCATCAGACACTTCAACTTTACCCCACAAGACTGAATACATTTAAATGATACTCAAAATTTCAATGACATAAGACATTTCCCTTCAGAAAGATACACGAGTTCCGGGAAAATGACCTGAGGTCCTGGAATAAAGATGTGTACAAATGAGTCATCCCTAAATTGACACTTTCAATGCAACTACCAAATACAAATGAGCAGAAAGCCGTTTTTTTAAAAAAAAACGGTAAGCAATAAAGGAAAGAACGATTTCCGCTTCCAAATTGTTTCCGCAGAGGAACTGTTTGTCGCTGCCAAACTGTTTGTTTCGGAACAACTGTTTACCTCTGTTGAAAAAAAAACTGTTCGTTAGTTTTTCGTAGCCATCGATACGGTTTGTTTATCGTTTCTGAGTTCATCACTGCTCTCCAGCAATCATAACCGTACGTTTTTGCTAAATCTTCGCTACACGGAAAGCAAAGCTTGTCTCTTTGAATTTTATTTAAGATTCCTTCAAATAGAAAATAAAATATCAATTTACAACTCATTCTACTATAGTACAAAAATTCATACAAATAAAAATACTGTCAGAAGTGACAATTTTAATCAAGGGATTTTTTTTACCGCTTCTTTGATAATGTTTCTTATTACATCTTCTGGTTGCTCTGTGATACTATCATTTTCTGTTTTGGCTAATTCATTTTTATTTCGAAGCTTTAGACGACAAATTATGGTCTAACTTTTACTAATGTTCTTAAATAAAGGTACAAAATCGAAGTACATACATAAGTATCTCAACAATAACAAGTTAATGAAGCAAAGTTTTGTAGTAGGTGAAAGCTACTACAATATTAGGCTTAGTCAGTTGACTATTATTTTTAATATACTTCGATTTTATACCTTTATCTAAGAAAATGTTTCGTGTGTTTCTCCTATACTTTGACTCGTCTTTTGGCATAATGTTAAAAGACCCTAGTTCTTTAGCACTTTCTAATTTTGTTCTCTTTGGAAAAAGTGAAAGAATCTTTTTTTTGAAATGCCTATCTCAAAATATTTTAATTCATTGGTGCAGATTGTACACTTCTTCCCATTAAACCTCAAATTTATTTTTCTTGCTCGCTCTAACAATTGTTTTAAGTCGTCTTTTTGATGTTCAACCCCAAATTGAAAAATTATCATGTTATCTCATTAATATCTTCAAAAACATATATTATTATTTTCTGAAAAACTTCAGGTGCTATAAATAAGGTATTCTCAAAAGTCGGAACCTACCAAGTGGAGTGCTAAAAGTACATAATTTGCTACTTTGATCGTATAGTTTGATCATCCAGGAACCAGAACTCGCATCTAGGACTAAAAACACTTCGCCCTACTCAACAAAGTCTTTATTTTGTCAATATTTGGTAGAGGGTAATGTGACCGAAGGAGACTTTCATTTAGATGCTGACGATGTAAACCAACTCTTAAAATTTTATCGGGTTTTTCAACCACCACAATGGACTCGATTCCTTTATAACGCCTTTTAATTGTATCTAATTCTTCTTTCAGTTTGTCTTTTAAATTAAAGAGAATAGATGCTGGAGGATGAATTACAGATTGTGCATCTTATTTAAGAGCTGATTTTCATTAAACTCCTTCCAGACATCCAAGTTCTTCAAAAAATCGGAATATTTATCTAATAATTCACTTATATTTGCAACTTGGCTCCGTTGAACTATTTTTCGAATTACATAGGTCGCACTTCACCACATCATCAAGGCCAATTGTTGTTGGATAGTTGAAGTCTGTTTAGTGTTTAATGACTCCGAAAAAAGAGTAGAGCATCTCAAGGCAAGTTAAAGCTGAGCAGCTGTCAAAAAAAGTCGAGGAAGTTCGAGCAATTGAGAGGCAATTCTCAGAGTTGATCGCTTGTCAGAAGTTTAGCCTGTCAATTCACTAATAAAAAACTCTACTTGAGGCAAAAATTTATATAAAACGTCGGTTCCATGATAGTTGACAAACGGCTGGTTGATTGCCCGAACTTGCTCTATCAAAAAAGGTGGAGCAGAAATCGGACTCTAAATTGCTCTAATTCAAGTTAGAGCAGGCTCATGAAACACAAATCAGAGCAACTTCAGGCAGTTGGAGCAGCCGCATTGCTCATGAAACAAATTTTGACAAGATATCTCAGGCTGACTCAACTTAGAGCAGTTCATTAAACACAGCTTATGACAAAAACAAATTCACTTTTCTGGTGACGACATTTCGCGTTACCGTACACAATAAGTTAGCCTTATCAACCGAATTAATTGAATGGGTTTCACGTTTTTCAATTTTACTTAAATTTATTTTTAATTTCTTTAAAGTGTACAAACTTATTAAATTTGTTTGCGCATCTGTATTAATTTGACTATTTACTTTTGCATTATTTGTGATTGCAACAACGGTAAAATTTGATTTAAGCTCTGGACAGCGAACAGTACTGATGAAAAATTCTGAGCCAGCTGTTTCATTAGCATTTAGATCAACAATATTGACTTTTGCATTAGTTTTGCAAAGTTTGGCGAAATGACCGTTTTAGAGCATACAGTGACTCACATGTCTAACCAGATGACGCATGTAAGAAATTTCAATGATGCATTTCGGAGTGGATGCATTCGGCAGAAAGAGTATATTACACGTTAATTAAAAGGAAATTATGTCTAGTTTTATTATTTATTGCCAATATTATAAAAAACTTAAGCTATCAATTCAACAAAGTAATAAAAATTACTCCAACTCAGAAATCAATGTTACACGACTAACCGGAAAAATTAAAAAATTACATGGATTCTAGTATTTTTTAGAAAAATTACATGGATTCTAGTATTCTTAATTACTTCTTCTAGTCTCCCTGGCATAGAATTTGCCAAGTTTTGACAAATTTGATGACTTATCGAATTCCAGGCCTCTAAAATTGCAGTTAATATTTGCGTAGGTCTTTCGGTATATTCTCCGTCCAACTTCTTGCCAGATATGCTCAATAATTCTCAGGTCTGGGGAATGAAGTGAAGTGTCGAACATGTGGGGACAATTATACAGCAACCAGGATTTAGCAATATATGATTTGTGTTTTGGATCGTTGTCCTGATCAAAAACTAAATTATCCGAAATACCGAAATTATTGCACGAAGTTTTCACATTCGCTTTTAAAATATCTACATACTGAAATCGATTCATTAAACCTAGAATAAAATGGAGATTTTCTGTTCCTGCAGCAGCAATACAGCCCCAGACCATTACTGAGCTTCCCCCATGCTTTAATTTAGCCTTAGTATTTTTTGGCAAGCATGCTTTATTTGCTCGGTAGTAGTAGCTGCAATACAAAAATTAGAAACATATTTGTAGTAAAGAGTAACTTATTACTCGGTTCCACCGCTCAGGGGCTTTATTTAAGTGGGCTTTGGCAAAGCACAGTCTTCTCTTTCTATTTTTCTTCGAAATGTATGGCTTTTCAATACTTTTTAGCCATTTAATCCGAAATTTCTTCTGCATTTTCGAATTGTTTCCACGGAGACTATCTTTTCCCTGTTCTGTTCAATCTCAATTCTAATTTTATTTGGTGAAATAAACGGATCTTTCTTAATAATCCGTTTAATATACTTCGCGTCGTTGTCAGTTGTTTCTTTCCTTGGCCATTTCTACTTTTATTACTCACTCAATTTTCTGTTTCAATTTTTTCTGATCGAAGCTGCAAAATAAGGTTCCTCATTTCCAAGGATATCTTCTTTTTTTTCCAAGGATATCTTACAACTTCAATTTGAGAAAAGTTCACACAAACTGATAACTTCTACGTAAATGAATATAACCGTGTGTTACAATCACTTGTTTGAATCAAAAAGTACCGTTATACGTCTACAGCGGCTTATAAAATGTGCTTTGCAATTAGTTGTCGGGCATTAAATTTTGAGTTGGAGTAAGTTTTATTATTTTGTTGAATTAATAGTTTAAGTTTTTATGATTTTTGCAACAAATAATAAAACTAGACAATATTTCCTTTTAATTGATATGTAAAATGATTTTTTTATCGAATTTTTTTCACACGGAACTGCATAATCGAAATTTATTACATTCGTCTTCCGGTTGAATGTGTGAATCACTGTATGTGTCAAGTTCGGCTCATGGCTGGGCATTTTTGCTATACATTATTTCCTTTATGCTTCTAATTACTTTCATGTATGTTGGTTTTAAATGATTTATATGTTTGAAGATATAAAAATAATAATCTTAATGTCTTTGTTACAACTACAGTTTGCAGTTTCATTAGATTGCATTTTGAGTGCTCCGTATGATTTGTATGTTTCTCTCAGAGAATTAAAATCTAGTTTAAACTTATCTAACGGTTTTTCTCTCTACCTGTTGTCACTAACACATACACAAACTTTATTTAATTTTGTTTTTACTCATTTCTCTCAAATTTTGTTTTTCTACATCTAGAAACTCACAAGTTTCAGACAATTTTTTTCTAGCTTAAAAAATAATAATCTAGTGACTGATCCGAAACTTGCCGATGTGAGAAAAATTTCTTTCTTTCAAACGTTAGATTTTTCGTGATTTCCAAGCGAGCTTTAAATTTTTTGAACACTTCATCTAATGTTTTTCCTTCCTTCGTCTTTAAACTATTGTTTAATTGATTGCCTTCTTTTGCTATCACGTGCAGAAATATAGTTTTTTTTTCTAGTCTTCATTGCACTTGTCGAATCCGATGCCGTTAGGAAAATTTCAAAACGCAGCAACCAGAATTTTCACCGCTTCTTTGCGTCTAAATAAATAAATTTAATTTCGATAGCAGTGATAGCAATTCCATATATTTGCTTCGGCAAACTTTATTTAATTTTGTTTTTTATCATTTCTCTAAATCTTCCATGCACATTTTTTAACTTCTGACACCATTTTGTGTTTTCCTTCCATTTTTCTGTACACATTGTTTAACTTCTGATATTATGGTGTATTCTATTGAAATAAAAATACTTGTCTTTTCTCGCTGAGAGTCTTTATTACTCTGCTCTATGTGAACAACACTTACCGCTACTTCATTGTTTAGTTCTTATATCAGAAAGTCGTGCTTTCATAGCCTAGAATGTATGCTAAGTCCGTGCTCTCATAGCATATGTTTAAAATACCTTAGTGACGAGCAAAATTACCCCAGAGTGCTGTCTTCGATATTTTTTTGGACATTCGAGACATATTCATCACATGATACACGTACGAGGTCTTTATCTGTCTAGTTTTCGTTAAATATTCTGAAATCAGTAGATTTGGACCAATTTATTACAAGTAATATTATTTTATCAAATCCTCAATGACTCTTAAAAATCAATGTTTCGATGGTTTCCATCCCAAGCAAACAGTGTTGCTGATCTTATAATTAACTTAAAATTAAATTAGTATTTGAAAAATTCGAATTATTCCATTTTTCAATTAGAGTAAAAAAACGAAGCGGCATACCATATGTTGAAAAATCTGCAAGCATTAACTAATTCGTTCTGAAAATGTGTTGAAGCGGTCGTTCATATAAATTTATACTTTAATATCGAGACTGAAGCAACCTCGGTCATCTTACATCACAAATGTTTTCTTGTTCGCATATCATTTTGTTTAATTTTGTCAATCAAACCTGACAGCGAATGTCAAACCCGTTCAGAAAATTCTTCGAATAAACACTTCCTATATCAAAAAACTGCAAACAAATTAGATAAGTTGGCTTATACGACGCAGGTTTTCAGTCCAAATGAATTTCCTCTTCCCATACAAATTGAAACCCTTTAAGCTTTCACACCTCCCCCCACTTCCATAGAATTTTTCTCATGTTTCCAGTGTTTACCATTAGCTGCAAAAGGACCCTACGCAATGGCTAAGCGAACAACCGGGCAAATCGAAATCGCAGAGGAAAGTGACGATAAATAACTTTCATTGAAAGCCACTGGGGAACTTAATAAATACTCTTTTCTGGCAATAAAGTACCAATAAACATACAATATTGCCCCTAGTGTAAATTCAAGCTAACCTCCTTGTTTATTTTCTTAGCTTATTGGATTTCGTATCTAGCTCACAAAAATGCTCTTATCCGTGGCTGAGAATTTAGTCCGCCGCGAGGATAACAAATAGCATGGAATTTTTCTCTGCCTTGTTGGCACTTAATAATTCAAGCCAATGACTTTTGCATATTTTGCAACCAGTTTCACTTATGTCTGTTTGTGACATGATTGATTGATGCAGACAGACATGGACGGAAAAGTTCTTAAACCTGTTTATATCCCGAAGTGCCGATATTTTGGGTCATGAAATAATAATATTATTAATATTTAAGTTGCGCACGGGTATCTATGCATGAGTATTTTAGTTGAAAGTGTAGGTATGGATGCGGTTTGCGATGAATGTAGTAAATGTAAATGTTGCTTAGTCGTAATACAGGTTGTTAGAATCGGTATGAGCTCCTGAGGGATAATGTACTGAAATGGATTATAAAATCCTACAACGGTGTCAGCTATTGCTGCTGAATTATCATTTACTTCAGGTGGTTACTAACTTCATTACCTAGTACAGCCATGACTGAAAACCAATAAAGCTGAATCGACTTGTATTGATTTGGCTTGATGGAAGGGTTGCAATGAACAGGCTTTGATGAAACACAAATTAGTGACATACAATCATTCTAGAGTGAAAGGCATCGCATTGCGAAAATGCGTTGGCTGTCAAATAATGCGATCAAGGTGTTTAGTAGTAAGCAAATATACATACATTTGGCTAGGACTAATGACATTGTATCTACCTGTGGTAACTGAAACTACTCACATTGTTTTTAAGTACTCAGCGGGAAAAACTCGAAACTCAATAATGTTGAATGTGCAATTTTTACTGATTCAAGAGCTAATTTGTTCATATAAAGATTGTTAAAAGGGTTTAATTTACATTTTTTCCCCTAAAATAAAAGTGAACGCAAAAAGGACTGTTTTTTGCGTTGATGTATAAACCAGGCAGTTCTTTATACTAATTCACATATTTTATAAAATACATTCTAAACTTACTTTTGCGTTTCAATATCTGTACTGCATGTCCTCATATGAAGTGTATCGGAATAGAATTCATGTGGATTTAAAGTGGTTTCGGCAGCAAATCCATAAGGGCTCAGGTCCAGCAAGGATGGGTATAGGACACACAAATTGTGATACTCGATGAGGATTTTTTTTTTGTAAAATATTCTATGGAGATTATTTTAAATGCCTTGTATATCATATATATTTATAGTATTTCTGAAGGATATAAGTACGGGACCTTAACTTCATTTTGAGTGAAGATTCGTTTCAATTAAATAAGGATAAAGGATATATGTACATACTTCAGCCACTACGATCTTTTCAAGGCACCCCAAAATATGAACGAACGGATGAATGTATTTTCAATATCAGTGCTCTCAGATACTAGCTTGAATAAAAATTTACAAAATGGCACAGTATTCGTACGAAAATCTATCCAGTACAACATAGCTTTTCTGACTGGCTTCCAACTTCGAAGCACGATTCTTCAGTTTCATGCTCCTGCTGTTATGAAATGAAGCTGAAGCGGAAATTGGCTTTTCCGTAAGTCTGGGGTTTTTATTCAAAAGGTCATTTACGATGCCGATTGAATGTAGCTCTCATTACCGCAAACCACATTACCGTTTTTATTCCAAAGCAATTCACAAATCAAAATGGTTGGAAATTGTATTTTCCACTTCATATGTTAGCAAAATTAAGTATGTACATTATGCGACTCAAGTTGCTTTGATGAAATCAGATTGTTTAAATGTCAATGAAAAGCTGAAAATTACAATAATGAATAACGATGGAATTAGGGAAGGTTGCAAGTCTTGACGATGGTAAAATCGATTCTATGTTTTTTTTTGGTAAAATGTGCACGTGGGTAAAAGGATATTTTCATGCATAAAATATTTTCGAAATCGTAGCCCGCTGAGCAGAACATACTTCAAAAACAATTATACATACACACATATGTATATGCAACTTCAAACTTTGAAAGTGTTTTTTCTGAAAACATAATTTTTTAGTGCGTGGGATGCTCTCTACAGAGCTTGATCGAATGAACCAATTCACATACACTTTGGTGAAAATGATAAAAAAAAAATTAAATTTGCGCGGTCTTACGAAAGTGTAGGAATATTATTATTTTTGTCTGTAGCAGCTTCAAAATATTAATTATTTTTGAAACAGCTGTCATTTTGCTGTTGAAATGCTTTAGAAAAAACCCGATAACACCCCCCAAATTTGGTTTAGTTTGATAATTTTTACTGTCTTTGTGTTTCAGATGTAAAGCGCCCTGCGTAATCCTAAATACGCCGAATATGGTTTTGTTTGACACGAACTAGGCCCGACATTCTGCATATGATTTTCAAAAAAAAAAAAACGAAATAAACTGCCTACTGATAGTAAAATTCAATATATAAAGACTCATTTCCAGCAGTATTCATTTTACATTACTAAAAATTGTTCGAATTTCATGCATTTTTCATACTAAAGAACGGCAGCCTCTCGTTAATGTTAAAACGAGAATCGAAGATTTCAGCTAGATTAAACAGAATGCAGCTAAATCAAACTTGAACAATATACAGTCATGAACTTAAGTCTACGTACCCGTGCAATTTTCATGAAAAATATTGAAATGAACGCCTGGTGTCCACAAAAATGATAAGGAGTAATGAAAACAATAAACTTATTTCATATCACGTCTAAAATATATATATTCATTTAGTGCAAATTAGCATAAAATAAAAATAATTAAATTTCATACAATAAAAAAGAACAAAAGTCTACGTACAGTCACATTTAACATTAGCTGTCTTAAAAACTAGTGTTTGGTGGGGCCTCCTTCGGAGGAAATTACAGCTTTCAATCGGCTTGGCATTGAATCGACTAGATTTTTTGTAATATCTGGTGTAACTTTGTCCCATTCTTCATGAAGAACGGAAATTAGGTCGAATCTGTTTGAAACTTTATGCACTCAGAAAAATTTCACCATTTAAAATTTAGTAGAATCAAATTTAAATCAAAAGTTGAAACACTTTTAAATAAAAAACGAATCTTATTTGAATTAAATAAGCCCCCACATTCAATAAAAATGAGTCCACTTTATTATACAAATGTTATTTTCAAATCATAATTTTCATCATTGAATGTAAAACGAAACATTTTGTGCTAAACAAGACCACTTTGATACAGCGTTATTGAAATGAAGGCAGATTATTTGAATTAAAAAGAAACGTATATGACGCCAAATCATATTTGAAAATATTTGATTCATATCTATTTTTTTTATTTATACAACGATTTTTTTCTGAGTGTGGTTTTGAAGTTGGCGCTTCAAATGATCCCATAAATATTCGATTGGGTTTAAGTCCGGAGATTGGGGTGGGCAATGAAGTTGTTTGGGGATATTAAAAATCAACCACTCTTTCACAATCTGCGCCGTATGTTTGGGGTCATTGTCTTTTTGGAAGACCCAAGACGGCCCTAGTCCCAAGTTTTGCGATGATTGTTTTAAATTAGCTGTAAGTATGTCTAAATATTCAGCACGATCCATAATACCGTCGATAACAACTAAATTCTCCACCTCCGCCGCCGACATGCATCCCCAAACAAGAACACTTCCACACCCATGCTTTACCGTACCAATTAAATTTTGCTTTTTGAGATCTTCGTTTGGTTTTCTCCACACTCGTTGCCTGCCGTCATGTCCGAAAATATTAAACTTGCTCTCGTCGCTAAACAAGACGCTATTCCAAAAATTTTCCTGCTTGCCTTCATGAAGTTTGGCATATTCGAGTCGTTTACCTTCATTTGTTTTACTAATGAATGGTTTTTTTCCGAGGTGTCCTGCTAAAATAGCCGTTGCGGAGGAGCACTCTGCGCACAGTTATAGGATGCAAGTGTTTGCTCTTAACCTCCTTGATGCCTTCAGCTAGTAATTTTGACGACGCATGAGGATTATTTTATATTTCTGCGAGTACCCTTCTCTCTTCACGGTTGGTCAGCTTTCGCGGTCTTCCACTCCTGGGTTTGTTTTCAAATGATTTTGTCCTCTGGTAATTTAAAATTACAGTTTGAACACTTGACCGCGGTTTTTTGACTATTTCGCTAATTTCACGATAAGATCGCTTTTCTTTTCTAAGGCTCACAATTAATTTTCTAACGTCATCAGAGATTTCTTTCCTAATCGGAGCCATGATCATTAGGTCTGTTTCCGTACTTCAGCAAACTGCAGCAGTAACAGAATTTGGCAGCTGGCTTCTTTTTGCTGCAAAATTTGGCTTGCATTTGGCTTACAGCAAAAGTACGGAAACGACTTGCTGCGAATCTATTTTAATATATTATAATAGATTCAAGTACGGAAACAGACCTACTTTAAACAAATTGACAATTACTTGCCAACGCGCCGTCAGCTCTTGAATCTAATACAAATATCACCATTCAATGAAAACATGCGCAATGAAAATTATTCAAACACACGTTAAGCTGTACGTAGACTTTTGTTTCATTTTGGGTGCGAAGATTTCATTTAAATCCCTTTTATTATTGCTTCGATAGAAATAGTTCAAATATTTACTTATATTTAAGCTTAAATTAGGTGAATACATGTTTTTGCTGTGAATGCTTAGAATTAGGATTATAGAAACTGAGAGAAATGCTCAGATATTGGGGGGTACGTAGACTTTTGTTCATGACTGTATATCTATTACTGATCAATTTTATAGTACCACAGAAAAAAAGTGTGGGAACGTAAAATAGTCGAATTCTTTACGGAGTAAAACCGCAAAATTTACTTAGAACTAAGACTGCATTGGGTTTTAAGTGAGCCAAATATTTCACACGCAATAAGACGCATCGAATTCGTTGAACAGTCAAATGGAATGCTTGTGGCTAAGACATAAATTTTTAGTTTATTGGATTTTGGAAGCTGTGAGAGGATATCTATTCATTTGTCGCACAACAAATTTGATCGGCAGCCAGTCATAAATGAAGGATAAGAAGGTTATGTTTTTGTCTTTTGCCAATATTCTGAGTGCCTGAGTGGCAGCTTTTGCCACTCAGGCAAAAACAACTCAAACTCACTTAAAAAATCTTTACCAACTAGTGATTTCAACTGGTACTGGTCTATGAATGTTTCTTTGTGGACCTCTCGTCCTATTTCAATGACAGTTACCAGTCTGCATCCATTCTTCTATGTGTGGACTTCAATATCCTTACTTTAGATTGGAACATCTCGCTTGCTAAATCTTCGTTTGTTTCCCTTTATTCATTCTCCCAGCTTAACAGTGTACTAAATAACAGAACCAATAACAGAATCTTCGATTTAGTTCTTTCTAGCGTTTCCTTAGGTTCCCTTTCTCCCTCTCCTGCTCCTTTCGCATATGTGGAACCCGATCCTCATCACCCTCCTCTCTTGCTTGATGTTAACTTCAACTTCCAGGTAAGGAATAAATTCCTTCTTTTCAGCGTTACCACTTCTTTAAAGCTGACTTTCAGAAAATGTCCTCTGAAATCAGTCTTATCAATTGGTATTTATTTTTCAAATGATTAGAGGTTCATTGTGCATTCTTTCTTTTCTAACCTTATTTTTCGTTTTACTCCTATTAAACGTCCTCTCAAACCTAATGATGTATCTTGGTCCACATTTAAAGTCTGTGATGCTCTTAAAGCTAAGGAAAAAGCTCGTAAAAAACTGAAGAAGACGAGTTCACCCAATGAGCTTCAGGAATATCGCAGCTTGCGTTCTGATGCTAAAAAAGTGCTCAAGCAGGCAATGCGTGATTACTTTTTGAACATCGAGGCTTCATTCTGTTCTAATCAATCTAAATCCTTTTGGTAGAACATCCGTTCCGTCAAATCCAATTCCTCAGTTCCTGATTCTGTGTATCTTGATGATGTTGCTGCTTCCACTCCTCAGGTTTTTTGAACATGCCAAAACATAGAGTGACGTAATTTCTCAAGTTGCTTGACGGAACGTTCGGGGAGAGTGTAATTTCGGCAGAAATAAGAGGGCTGTTTGAAAATTTTTCGGCCTAACCTAGATTTTGAGGGTTGTGTGTAAATCAATTTATATTCTTTCGATAACTTAATATTTTAGCTAGTTCTGTATCAGGTGTCGTTACAATTGGTTGCATAATTATTAAGGTTCTACGTTTATTAGTGTTCTAATATATATTCATTTGTATTATTCTCTTTTCATGTTCTATCTTGCTGAACATTTTGCATTCAAAACCCGGTTTATAGAATAATTGGCTAAAATATTACCACTTGACACAAAAACTCAGATTTCCTAGCCATAAGATTGGCTTACGTGCTGCTAGGAACCAACCATTTGAATCGATGCAGGCAATTCTGGAGAAAATTCCGATTTCGAAACTTTTTTGTATTTGCTCACTGGCCAATATTTATCCAACAAAAACTTCTATCCACGCCAAACACTCCCATCCACATCAATCAATATACTCGTACCTGTTGGTTGGGGCTCTTAGCTGTTTTTTTTCTGGTTTCGACTTTCAATGAAAGGAATAATTTAGGCTTTGGCTGTACGACTGAAAGTATACAGCGATGCGACGAAAAATCTCAGCCGAAAGAGAATTAATTAATTGGACTTCCTTTTGCCGGAAACGGCACTGAAGAGTAATTAGGTTAAGTTGATGATTTTCTTGTTGCTCGAGCAGACACGGTAGTCGGTCGGTTGAACAAATTCGGGTCTAATTCTATTTTACGATGAATGAAATCGAAATTATTCAACTAAATCAGTTAAAAAAAAACGCAGATAAACGTTCTATCCGATAACCCATGTTTTTTATAATTGCAGGTTTTATCGCACAATCGAGATGCTTTTCGTAGATGTTGGTTGAGGATTTTTCTTTAGATGGAATGGAGTAGAGATGAGTGTGATACTGAGCGATATTTTAGTGAAAGTGTTGCTGCGTAGGGCTGACGACAGGGTGAATTCGAAGAAAGAAAAGTGCTTATAATGAGTCTGAGAAATTCGCCAGCCAGCCCGCGTGCGCCGAAAATTCAACAACAATCATGGGATGACTGCGGGACACCTCCGATCGATTTATTTGATCCGTTTCAAAAAAGCCCACCAAGATCGCCATCCAGAACTCAACCATTGCCAAGTCCGAAATTGAAAAGGTAAGTGGTGTGGTGTTATACTGTAGCGTAAAATGTTGGTTATTTAAAAAATAATACGTTTTTCATATGCGTTCAGTACAATTATACAAGACAATACAACAGACTACAGATTGATTTCATTATCAATTGTCTTGAATAAAAACAGATTGAAAGAAGATGGAAAGGACATTCACAAATCATCCGAAAAGAATCACGCCATTATCAGAGCTGAACCTAGTAGTAAATTGAATTTATCTGATCCTAAATTCTCTACAAGAGTAACAATTTTGAATAAACCGCACATTTTTCCTTTGGAAACTAGATATGTATATTTTAATTGTAATATGTCCTTTTAAAGGTATTAATAGTTGTCATAAAACTGAAATATATGTAGCATTTTTAAGGTCAAATTTCACTTTGTATTAAAATCCGAGACCATTCACAATCACATCTACCGGTGGTTCAGATAAGTCTGGTTCATTCCAAAATCTAATATCCAAAACTGCAAACTACCGCAAGCTGCATTCTTAGTTCCATGTATTTTTCCTGATGTAAAAAAATTGCTTTTATTCTTGTCACGCATTTTGCATTGGTCGAAGACGTTATAAATGCAGTTTGGGTAACAGGGGCCTTCCGAACGACCGTTACTAAGGCGCTTTCGTTCTGCTTCATTGGTTTTCAATCAATCTAATAATCCTTAATAAAAGCTAATGTGGCTGCTATGAGACTGCATTGTATCTCGACGTGGACTAGAACTGAGTTTGACCATGGAATTTGGCAATCTTATCTGAAGGAGTTCTCGCACCAACGGATGTTGACTACATAGCTCCGAACATTCTACTGGATCTCGAGTTTTCAACTTGCATTTCTGGTATGGATGAATTAAATGATGATGCCACCTTCGAGTATGGGCTTATTCATGTGGTCGCCAATGGCTCAAAACTGAACAATAAAGCTGGTAGCGGTATTTACACAGATGACCTGCGTTTCAGGCTATCCTTTTACCTTCCGGAATATTGTATTGTCTTTCAAGCGCAGATGGTGACTGTTTTTCAAGCCCTCGACTGGCATGTTCAATCCTTGTACAGTTTCCAGAATTGTTGTGGAATGCCATCCATTTCTTAGGGAGATTTCGAGGCACTCGGTATTGCAATTGCCTTGGATGCCTGTACACAGGATTATTCGGGGCGATTGTGTGGCCAATAAATTAGCGAGGCTTGGTACCTTGCTACCGGAAGTCTCATCCCCTCTCACTGTAGGTACACCAATGGCATCGGCCAAATTTGCCATTAAGCGAAAGCTAAGAAGACTTGGGCTAAACAATCATGCTGTGCGATAGCAAGACAGTACTGGGGCTGCATGGATGCACGTCGCAGAAGGTCGCTGTAGAGTTTAATCGGTAGTGCTTTCCGATGTCTAGTGGCCATTTTCACGAGCCGCTGTCTATCTGCTTAGGGGTTATTGTATTGACTTTTTTTTATGAAAACGATTTTTTGGGGGACTCTTTAATCTGAAGTATTTTTCTTAACGTGCTTCCCGTAGCTACACGGTTTCCAGGTACTCCAAGTTACCAGGTACTTTTTTGTTTAAATGTTAAAGTAAACTAATTAAATAGTTAATAGTTAAATTTATGTAAATCGAGACTGCAAAAGAAATGGTAGAACTGGTATTTCTGTCAGTTTCTAGGCTGTTATTCTAAGATGCCTTACTAGCTACGACTTCCTTCAAATAGGTATGACAGGCCAAAAAGATTTTATCACAAAATGTTTTTTTTTACAAAAAGCGCAACGATGGAAAAGCATTGTTATTTTTGAATAGTATTTTATATATTTCAAAATATTTTCGGCTTGAAAAATTTAGTCACATCTCTCATACTAAGCTACTGTTAGCTGCTATTACTGTAGCTATTACTCGCCTTTCAAGGGGCGAGCGAGCGGAGTTAAGCCACGCAAGCGCTGGGAGTATTCGATAGATGCTGACAGCAGCTTGCTTTTGGGAGCACCGAGCTGGAGGACGCGGTCATTGAACCGCGACGAATGGAGGCGGAGCCTTAAGGAGGCTAAGGCTCGATTCGGGCTGTAGTGCCGCGATGATGATGATAACATTTTGTTTGTATGACTTTTCACTGGCTAATCGTACAAAATATTAAAATATAACGGTACTTTTGACGTAATTTGACAGTTCAAAATACAAAATTCGAATTTCGAAATAACAAATGTCTACCTAGAAAATTAGAATCATGTTAATTTCTTTTCAAAACGTAATCGAAGAATATTGCGACTCATAGGATGACAAATCTGTTGACAGCATTGGTTTTAATCATATTCATCCGTTTCAATGTTTCCTGGCTGCTAGATTGACAACGAAATTTTGAGACATTTATCACTGAAGCCAACTGTTTCAGCGGACATGACTTATCGAAATACGTTCGACAGAGTGCACGAGCACGAACTCTACTGATTTGACAAGTGTTCGTACTCTGGGTGTTGTTGTTGTTTTGTGTGCTTTACCGCTATTCCGCACTACTCTGGCTGAAAATAAAACGCACCTATTGTTTAAAATTGCTACTAAAGTAAGTCATTTAAACCCTTTTTATTATATGAATGAATATCGGCCGAGAACATACACAATTCATTTTTTACATATTCCGAATCTTTCTTTTTTTAATTATATTGTTTTTTTAAAATTCGATCGAAGTAAAATAGAAAAATACCAAATCTTGTTTCTTCCTATTTTATTTCGATCGAATTTGACGTCTATATTTAATATACATATGTTGCAAGCGAAAAATCGTTTTTGCCATTTTTGAACCACAGATATGATATGCGATATATCCATATGTAAAGGCGTGTGTGTGAAAAGAATAATTTAACTTCCATTTTCACTTAATTTTCAGAAAATGCTCGAAGCCAATCAACGTTGCCTACTATGAATCGCGAACTGCCTCCATAAACAGTACGAGTAGCTCAAACCGTTCATACAGTTGTGGATCGGATCGAAGTCCAAAATATGAAAATCCACCTCGGAGCCCGAAAATCACTACAACTTATGCGAATGACGACGATGAATCAACATCGTCATATTATCAAACGCCAACGGGATCGCGGAGCCCTAAAGGAACATATTACTATGACAATCATCAATCACCACGTCGTAGTCCAAAGTCACCAAGGAAATTTGTTTTTGATGCAATCAGTCCAAACTATGAGCAACAAGGTAGGTAATCTATTACAATTCACAAAGATCTTGCTGTATCGCTGTTTCCAATTGACTAGAACTAGACTCGCTATTAGCTTCCTTTTCTTTTGTATAAATTTCTAGAAAATTGTACTCCTACTAGAGATGGGTAAACGAGCTCATGGCTCACCACTGATCAATCTTTTTTACAGTATTGCGCCGTACTCTCTGTACACTGTTCGCTGCACATTTCATAAAGTTTATTCGAACGAAAGCTTTTGCTTTTTTTTTTAGGCGCTGCACTGTAAAAAAGAACGATCAGTGGTGACCCAGGAGCTCTTTTGCCCATCTCTTTGCAAACAAAGTTTCGGTTTGTACACTTATTCTAGGTGATTTTCGTTCTATACAGTTTGTTTTATTTTGTTTACGTTATTTTGTTGTTCAGAAACACAGTAAACAATGAAAGCCTCAGAATGACATTACCGAAACTAGGTAATTTTGTGAAGGGCTGTCATTCAAAGCATCAGATATATCAGTCATTTGTATTTTCGGAGATGCGATGATTTGAAGAATTTTTTCACCTGCCTGGAATGCCACAATGCTATTTCTATAAGCAATAATACGTCCTGTGAATTTTGTAATAATCTGATGAATATGTCAGACGCTATGACAAAATGAAATTTTACAAACATACTGAGCGCCCAACGTGGGTTAGAATATTTCAAAAAAGTTATCAGAATCAAGCTTGAAACGTTATCAATTTTGATTTTGCATATTTATTTTATCTTTTTTTTTCTTCTCCACGGAAATATAAGGATACAGGAAAATTCATTTCATGATAGGTGCACCAATTTAAGGCCAATGACAAACACGGCGGTTCCAACGGAGCGTTTCCCGAGAGGAAAACCGAGTCGGTTTAGTCGTGCGTTCATTTTGCATTGTGATGACACACACCGCGGTTTGGACGCCTCTCGGTTTTGTAGTGTAAAACTAAACGACTCGGTTTTCCTCTTGGGAAACGCTTCGCTAGAACCGCCGTGTTTGTCATTGGCCTAAAGTGATAGGCTCTGCGGCATCACTAATGGAAGGACCAACGAATTTAAAAATTCAATTGGATAATGCACATATTCGTATGCATTCTTACTGCTGCCAATTGATTTGTTAGTTGCATAATTGCCTGTGACTTGTTTTTGAATTGTTTTGTTCATAGTCCGTTGATATTTAAAATAGCTCGTTGATATTTTGAGAAAGAACTGCACATTAAATTTAAATCCTGCAACATCTTTTTGCCCTTGTTATGCGAATTGACGCTATGCTACCAAGCCCGTTTCATTATTTTTAAGCCGAATTTCCAGAATTTGAATTTGATTAGATTTTTTATTGAACCAGCCCCGCTTCTTTGCGGGCGGGATTTCCTGGGAGGTTTTTTTTCGATAATTTTAAGCTCACGATTTCTTAAGGGGGCAAGATGGTTTCCAAGGCCGGAGAAAAGCCGATTTTTGCGATTTTTTTTTCTCAGCTTTGAGTAAAAATAATTACTAATTTTTTATAAAACATTGAAGAACTATATTTTGAGAGTATGTAGGAATTATTTTATAAAGAAATATTAATTATTTATCCCGTGGTGGCAGTAGATCAAAGGCGCTTCGAAAAAAAGGCGTCGTGCGGTGCGTAAAACCTGGCCTGAGAGTGTCATCTGAAATCAAAAAATCGAAGTGATTTACTTAATATATTAGTTTTTTTCGCGGATGAACGAAATTATATTGAAAAATATGCGATTTCCGATTTTTGGTGCGGTTTTTAATTTGGAGGTACCATTTTCACATAAAAAATCAGCCTGATTGCCTTTAAAAAATAGTAAAAAAAAATTAAAAAAAAAAAGATTGTTCATCCGCGAGTATCTATCATATTAAAGATGTCCGGCAAAGTTCATTGAGACTGGTGCATTAATTTTTGAGCTATGTTACGCACCAACTTCAAAAATGTAGTTCCGAGTTTCGAGCTAGACTATTTCGGTTTCTCGTGGAAATATGCCTGGCAACACGATCATAAAATAACCGGTATCTCTGCGAGTTTTAGTCCGATCGCCTTGAAATTTTCAAAGGATATTCCTGAGAGGTTGTACTTCCATATAAAAAAATTATTGAAATTTTGTTTTTGTTTAAGTTGGAAACCATCCTGCCCCCTTAAGCCTACTATCTACTGAGGCGTTGCTTCATAGACTCGCACTGGACATTTCACGCTTTGAGAAATGCGTCAGAAATGCGCTTTTGTCGCAGCATGCTATCAGCATGTAGGCAAGAATTTTTGCAGCTAGGCGTAAAATGCATCACATTTGAGTAGTGAATGTCGTCTTTTTTTATAAAACAATATGGGAATTCTACTTTATTGTCGTCGTAAGGTTATAGTGATCTAAATAAGTTATACTTTCTCTTAATTATTATGCTGCCTTCAAAATGTATAACAGCCTCTGATTAGTATATATAATCTGGAGTTTAAGTTTTTTGCGTATGCGAAACAATAACATTTAAAAACTACATTCTATCAAATTATTTAAATTTCTGATCATCTTTCAATAATTTGAAACATGATCCTTTTAATGTAAGGAGGTATCTATATTGAAAAAGCAAAATGTATTATTTTTTTATTTACAAATATACTTTAATGCTATCGAGTAAAATGATCCAGGAAAAACATCTCTCTTTCATCACCTGAACACGACATTCTCACGAAAGGACAGCAACAAGACTTACGATCAATCAGCTACTATTGTCGTTTTGACACTAAAAAATATATGACATTGCGTTTAGGTGGACATTCACCGTAGCGTATCCTTAAGTTGTACGCTACGCTGACGAATCTATGCAGTGACGCTTCAATGGACAGTAGAAATAAGTCTCTAGTCTCATTTGCCAGTAATTTAAGCTGCTATGAAATCTTCTTTTTCGCGAACTGAAGACTGGCCTTCTTGAAAAGCTAAAGCACGTTTTTACCGGCTTATTAAGGAAACCTCACATAGCGATAGCAGCTGATGTAGCCTAGTGACTAGAACACTGGTTCCTAGCGGGTTAGGACCCTGGTTCTAATCCAGGCACGGATGGCTCTGAATGGGTATCCGACTAAAATCAGGCCCCCAATGCAGCTTGAAACTAATTTCATACTTTCAAATTTTAATTATGAAAATGAATTTTCAACTACCTCGAATCTCTAAGACTGCAAATAGGTTGTAGCTGGACAATATTTCTTTGCTTCGCGCCCACCGAGTTTTAAATCTATAGTCATACTCGGCGCTAAGACCTGCCAATTTAAGTTGAAGCTGAAACGCCCCTTTCAATCTGCGTTTCTAAAAAAGCCAAAACAAGTGCTTTCTAATTTCTCTAGGAGTCGAGTAGTTTCAATTGTCTGGTCAAACCTGTTTCAAAGTTCTGATGATTCATAGTGTTATTGCCATGTCCCTTTTCTAACCCCTCATTTTTAGTAGTCAGTATCGATTGCCAGCACATAAACAATAATTTTCCCAAAGTTTCAGCGCAATTAGATAAAAGGTATACGCTTTATAAGCAAAGGGTGTAAAAGCCTATACGGAACATACAGGCTACATCGATTTTTATTAAAATAGATTGAATTTTAAATGAACACGTTTTTGTGATTGATAATTATAAATGATTAAAAAAATAAAGAGAGCTAGCATTTTGGTTCGATTCTGTAAATTGGTTTGCTTCCTGTGGCTAACATTGTCTAAGGAGTCTATAAAAAATGAAAAATGTCATGTTAAAGTCCAGTTTTAAATTCAAAAGTTTTAATGTTGGCATTCGCTTTCATAGTTTTCAATTCAGTAAGGCAAACGTTTGTTGACAGAATACAACAAATAAAATCTTAGTATTTAGTGTTAACAAAAGACATGATTTTAATTAATGAGTTTTAATTAATTAATTTCACTTAATTCCTAAAAATCCTTTCTCCGAGTTAGTGTTGCGAAAAAGAGATTTTTCCATTGAAATATACCATTGATATTTACAGTGCTAAAATTAGTTCCACACTAATTTGATTCCTCTTGAGGTTCCCAGCATTTAGAAGATACAAAAAATGGTATCAACTTCCTCTCAAGAAAATGCTTAAAAACAATACAATTTCAGAACAGGTTCCCTGTCATTGCATTCGACGTCAATTCATCAAAAACCATCAAATTAATCATCTCTTCTTTGACAGGTAAAAAATTTGAGTACTACGATCCCATGACGTTGAATGACGAGGATGGACGGCGGATGGTAGCGACTTCAAGCTATATGGAGTCACATCATCATTCACACCATCAACCGAGCCACGGGCAGCAACAGTCTGTGCAACAGGACAGCTCAGGTGGCAGCGCGGGCACACAACGATTTCGTCCGTGCTCGAAAAGCTTCAAGGCACGTCCTTTGGATACGAAAAACAATGAGAGTGGCATCCCCAGCACCATGGACGCTGCATCGCTACAGGGAATGAAGAGGTCCACTGGCAGCTCCAGTGGCCTCAGTTATAGTGTGAAGGATTTCGATAGTGGCAGCAGTGCCGAAAGTAACGAAATGAGGTTAATGGGAAACACTGGCCTTCACGTTAGTTCTCATAACTTTCAATCCCAGGACCCGGAATTTCGAGGAAATTTGTTTATGAAGAGAGATTCCTGCATGACCGAATCGACTCAGCTTTCAGGCGACTCGGCAGAAACGAACGCAACAGCCCTGACAACCACCACAACGCTCTTTACTCCCTCGGAAACAGATGCGGACGATGGCATGGGTAATGGAGCTAGCATCATTGGTAACGATGGTGCCTCTAAGATTCATCGTTCAGGAAGTGTGGGTGGCACTAGCAACGGCATAGGGTCTGGTGCTGGCTGCAACAATGGAAGCAATAATCTAACCAAAAATCCAAACAACGGAGCGGTGACGACTACCGCGACCGCAACAAGGCATGCAGGACGTGAGCGCTGTCGTCGGCACGCTATCAATATCACTTCTAATCCAGGATATCAGGTAAATGTTCTCGGAATAGTATGCTCGGTTTCAGGTTTCCATAAATTCTTGTGCGGAGCAGGCCCAATCATTCGTGGTTTGAATATTATTATTATTTGCATGCATGCTTACATATTTTCGGTGGATTTGTAAATTGAATTTATGGTTTCTTGTCTCTGGTGTTTTATATAAGGGGGAAACTGTCATTCAATTTAGTGCAAATATTTATGAGCTTTCGTCCGTTTTTGTCAAACCTTGAAAGCACGAAAGCATTATTACTTTCCTCTTTCGATACGCTACGGAGGTATGATGAAAATGTTTTCCGAAAACATGTTTTTTAAATTATAGTATATAAAATGACGATAATGATTCCGGATACTTCCTTGCTTGCAATTGGACTAACTAAAATTCTTATTTTAGTTTTTTAAGGCAATCTAGTTGAATTATTGAAATTAAATTTTCTTCTTTATTGCTTCACAGCAAATTCATGCATCGCATACAACTCTGGACCGAACTTGTTCGGATAGTGTGGTATCGCTTTCGCGATGTCGTAAATCGACAAGTGACTTAACGGACATGAATGACGGCAATGCTCCAGTTTTATCTAAACCGAAACGTCGAGGCAGCTCGAAAGGAGGTCTGGCGTACTTGGCGAGTCGTCGTAGCTCTCGAGATTCCTTGAAGAGTGCCTGCTCGAATACTTCGATTTTCTCCAACGAAGATATCGGACCACTGGCATTTCAAGCATCGACGCGTGGACGTCAAAGACGGACATCTAATTTTCTTGAGCTACCAGGTAAGATTCCGACACTTACATATGGGGCAAATATAGAGGAAACGTTTCAATTTGACTCGATTTTTGCATTCACCGTTGCTTCATGTAAGTTTGCGAAAATAGTCTATTGATTTACATTCTCGAAATATAAGAGCTTTCGACAAGAGCCATGTCCACATTTATTCATCAAAATCAAACTTAATTGTGGTATTGTCATTGCAAGTTTAATTAAATAATGAATTGAAAAGATTAATTGAAATATAATTTCCTTGACATGAGTTTTAATTGCCTCTTTCAATTGATTAATTAGTTAATTAATTAATTAAAATTAAATATAACAGACTTAGTCCAACAATTGAATAAAATATAAAAGTATTAAAAGATAAATGAAGATAGTGAGCAACACTTAAAAAAAATTTAATAAATTCAATTTACATTAAAAAATATAGTTATCATAAAAAATAAAGTGAAGTTAAATTAAGAATTAAATGTGAAGGAAATTACTTTATTTTTTTAAAATAGTGTTTTAAATAATAAGCGGCATTGACTGGGATTCAGGGCGAAAATTAAGATATTTATGGTTCATGAATGTTCACAAAGCTGGTGCGTGCCAACGAAACGCTAAAATACTTCTGGATCTGTTGTAGCGATCTGGGTCAAGAATAGAAAATTGGGAACAGTGATCAGATAGTAAAAAATGTAAAATATAATTGTAGTAAAATGTTAGACGATCATCATGTCTAAAATAAAGAATGCTGAACTTGAAGAACACATGTGTGAACCTACATTCGATGGATTCCACGATAGTTAGAAGGCACCTAAATTGAGGACACCACACTTGACAACAGTATCCAAGAATATTACGATTTTCAACATCTATGTATAAAACCAGGCGAGGCGATGATATGCATGATGTGCTGATCAAATTTAAGTTTTGAGTCAATGACTACACCGAGGACTTTAAACTTATTGACTGAATAGAAAAAGGAGCCAGAAAGAAAATTTAAAAAATCGTAAAGGATTTTTCTTAAGAGTTTAAGCCATTTTATGACATTTCGAGATATTCAGAGTGAGGAAGGTGGCAGAGCATCAGCTGTTCAAGGTACAAAGGACATTTTGAAAATGTTCGCAATCTCTATGCGCATGAATCATTCTAAACATGTTTAGAAAGCAAGGCCCAGCAGATTATCTAAAACATGCAAAAGAATGGATTCCTGCGGAACTCCACATATGGGACGAAAGGGAAGCGGGACTGTAGTTGGACATGCTAGTATGGTCGCCATACTAGTGTGTTGGGAAGTTTTGTGCAGTTTTCCAATGCGACGGAAATTTCCCTGCGACATGACTACAATTTACAAAAATATGAACAAAGGACCACACAAGGAGAATTAAAGTTATTTCGCCAATACACTGGAAATGCAGTTCATCAATGATTCGACCTCTAGAGGATCAATACGAAGTGAAAACGAGCTATAAGAAACGGAAGAAATATGGAGGACTGGGTGCAGACGGAGGAGAATTATTTCACAAAGAGCTCACAAACACCGAAGCACTTGAAACCAAAAACATATTTGAGATGCATATTTACTGGAACGCTATATGAATTTTTAAGGGAGTTCACGTAACGCAGGAAAGTTTTTTGCTTGTTGCAGTGGATGGACGACTCAAAACTATCGAAGTAACTGTGCATAGTCATATTGGCAATTATTTTAGCTTCGGACCGTAATCTCTTAACATCAATTAGATAGACTTCTAAGCCTGTATGCCATAATGGGGGCTGAATCTCAAGAGTGGTAGCAATTCAAATTTGAACCAACCAACATGTCTAGTCCTGTCTGTCTTTGTTTAATCGCTTCAGTCGATTCCGAGACAATGAATAGTTAGGTTGTGTTCCGTGCAGTCGGCGGTTTTTTTATTTTTTGCTACGACAGAAAGACAAGACCAGCGAGTTTGCATCAAGTTTTGCTATAAACTTGGCCATTCTTCGGCTGAAACTGATCGTAAAGAGCATTCAGTGAGGAGGACATGGGTGAAACTCAAATAAAAAAGTGGTACAAACGTTTCAAAGAAGGTCGAGATTCTGTTGGAAGTGATCCAAGGCCTGGTCGACCTTCTTTGGTCAGCTGTTAATCAAGTTCGTCGATTGACTGTAAGGGAGCTGGAAGATGACCTCGGAAAACTTAAAACTATTGTTTGTAAAATTTTAACGGGAGATCTTGGAATGAAGCGAGTGGCAACAAAGTTCATCCCTCGAATTCTGACGCAACAACAAAACGATTTTCGTGTTCGGATTGCGCAGGACTGTCTTGAAACGTGTGACACCGATACAAGGTTCCTTAAAAAAATCATAACTGGTAATGAATCATGGGTTTATGATTGCGACACTGAGACTAAAGCTCAATCGAGCCATTGGAAGACACCTGTATCTCCGCGAGCAAAAAAAGCACCCCAAGGTCGAAGCAACGTTAAGACAATGTTGACAGTTTTTTTTTCGATTATCAAGGTGTCATTCACCCTGAATACGCTCCTACAGGACAAACAGTAAACAAAGAGTATTACCGTAATGTTCTTCGGCGGCTAAAAGAAACAGTGAGAATGAAACGGCCGCAGCTGTTCGAGAGTGGCGATTGGATGATCCAACACGACAATGCACCAGCTCATGCTTCGCGGTTTGTACAAGGTTTCTTACCAAAACATCAAATGCCTCAAGGAGCCCGGCTCCCTTGCAGCCCTGTGTATGACGCCCTGCGGCTTTTGGCCCTTCCCAAGCTAAAATCGCACTTGAAGCGAAAAAGATTTCAATCTGTGGGAAAATTAAAAAAAATCGTCGAAGGAATTGAAAGCGATCCCTTAAGAAAAGTTTGCTCGATGTTTTGAGAAGTGGAAACACCGCTGGAATAAGTGTGTGTGTTCTCAAGGAGAGTACTTTGAAGGCGATTAGATTTGCTGAGTGCTAAGATATTTGTAATTTTTTAAATAAATGCTGGTTGGATACTTTCCGCCGGACAGACCTCGTATTTTCGAAGTCATGCCAAGAAAATCTGCTTTCAGAATCTAAAACGGGTAGGACAGCGACTATTCCTAGAAGAAAGTAGCCCGCAAAACGTTTCAACTGAAAGTGGAAGATGATGCGAATCAGGAGACACGCAAGATGATTTTAGCACATTTAAGCAAACAGACGGAGAAGGGAGTTTAGATAGAATAAAGTCTAATATTTTATTGTTCAAATTGGAACATAAATAATTATATTGGGAAAAGAAGCATAACCATAAGGACGATAAAGTTAACAAAACATGTACTGTTTTTTGACATTATTGTCGAAAAGTTACAGTTCCTATGCACGTTAAATTCATTGAAGTCCCCGCAGACAAAAATAGAGCAAGTGGAAAGCGGCTGTACAGATAAGTTAGAAGTTTCAGAAGAAAAAAAAACATTCTCATACCAATGCGGGACAGTTGCAAGGAAAGTAACCGGTGACAACAATCAAGAGATGAGAGGGATTTAAGGAGATCAGAACAAGAAGACATTCATATAGCTCCTTTCTATTGAAGATTTTAGAAAAGGTTATGAGATATTGGATAACCAATGCCTTGGTCTCTGCTCGAATCTTGAAATCACAGCATACTTATAAGAGGCCAAAATCTGTCGAAACAGGGCTACTTACTCTTGTGAGGTATGCTGAAAAATCACTTGCTTGCAAGAAGTACACGTTTGCTGCGTTTCTAGACAACAGCATTCATTAATGTGCGTCCTCAGGCGGTTATGAATCTTCGATGTCAACTTATTTATAAATTAGCTACTCAAAAATCGGGTATTATACTCGTCTTTAGGTAGCGAGTAATAAATATGAACACTTTCCAGGGGTATTCTGTCTCCCTTGTTTGTATAGTTAATGAGCTCCTAAGGGATCTTTATCAAACTGGATGTAAACGATATCGATATTGCCGTATTGCCACTCTGAGAAACTTACATCGACCCTGTGGGATTGATTAAATCAATCATATTCTTTCCCAATGGTGTCAGAAGTGTGGCCGTGATAACCAAATTTTTATAACCAAATCTACTGTACGGCACAGATTGATTGATGGCCAGCCATACTTAAGGCCTTAAATTAGGAAATGATAGGAAAAAAGACTAAGTGTATATGTACTTATTTACTCTTTATTTTTTATATTTTCATTGTATCCAATCTGTAATTGAGCAGTTTGCCTGTTGAATTGATTATGCACTAAATGAATAAATAAATACGTTATGATGAACCTGGGCAGGAAAAGACCTGGGCTATTCTAAAATATTGGTGCAGGTCATGCTTGTTCCTGCGACACCGATTATGCTATTGCCTATGCATCTCTGATTCAGAGGTTTGAAGCTTATATCACAAGCAGAGGGGGGCTAGGGGGTTATCACGAGGACATTATCTCTAGCGAGCACGCTTTTGCGGGAAGTGCCCTGCAGTTGTCTGATTTAGTATTTGATTTTGGTCGCAGTAGAGAAGGGATTCCATCGCGCGGCATTGACTGGATGATTGGACATTTTTTGTTTGTCAGTGTCATATAGAGGGTAACGTCAATATCAAATTATTAAAAACTGCAAACTCGGCAATATCATATTTGTTTAAGATTACAAATATAGCACATGTATGTATGTATATATTGTAACAGCTTTTTCAACACAATGATACGGTAAACAAATCACACACATACATATTTGTGTTCCAAAGTTTTTCAAAGTTATTAACAGAAAATTAAATACTATATGGTGAAAATATTCACTGTATTTGCGTATTAGTGAAAAGAAAAGTTTCTTAAACTGCTATCAAATAGCTAATATCCCGAAATACAACCACCCACCGTCCACCTCCCACTCTATTCATCCATCACATTGGCTTCCTTCCCGTCAATTCCGTTCACTTCCTTTGACACTGAATTCATTTACATACATTAAGTACGCTGTTGGCACAGTGAGGAAAGATTTCTGTCGTGTCAGAGACTATCATGTCGGAGACCTCATCATAGCACAACGATTTTGTCCTTCGCAGCTCAACCACTAGCTAGCTGCTTGAGTGCCTTGACAGAATGTTCGATTCATGGCCTAAGGAAAATGAGTTTGGAAAGTGAAAAGTTGAGTTGATCGCAGACTATAATTTATCATCCGATATTCAAATCAACAACAGAATATTTGAAAGCAATTGAGTGGTTTTAACTTCCTCGACTATTCTACGAAATTAGGAAGCTTTCTAAATACTTGTGTCAACCTCCTTAGCCATTGTTGCGGTAATTAGAACAAAGGATGTGCTTGAAATGTGTTGAATAGTTCTGTCAGGTTCATTTTCTGCGTAGCGCTACCCTATCATCCTGTCCACTAGCTTGAGGCAGGTTTGTAAAGCACAAGTCTGCAAAGTGTAAAATATTTATTTGGATTAAGTGGGCCGGCAGAGATTTGTGTTATTCATCCCTACATACAAATGCCAGATATACCACTAATCGAAAGACAGTCGTATCTTCGAGAACAATCGCATCAGCTTTAAATTGAGCATTTCTCGCTGAATACTAATCGTCTTAAATTAAGAGGCAGCCGGTGAGTAAAGTATTGTGTGCCATCCCGATTTTCAAGCTAAGATGCAATTTGTCTTAGCAACGTTTAGGGACCTGATATGAATATGGAATGGTTTCAGGCGGCTTTCTAGATTGAATTTAGGTTTTTCCGGGGACTAAGAAAATTCTAAGTATTTTCAATATGCAGTCATAATTATGTTTGGATGTGCAATATTTATATTAATTCAGATTAGAAGCTAGATGGCTCCGTTTATTATTGAATCATGTGAACCAAAAGCCACGGCAAAGCCCAAATGCGAAAAACACTTTCCTTGTTCTTGAAAAGAGCAAAACTCTAAAATACATTAATCTTGTTCATGATGTCGATTATTCAGCTTACGGTTCTTTTTTCATTTTGCCAGAATCCTTGTGCAATGGCATCATATCGATATCATTTCATGCTCGATTCATGAACATTTTCCTATATATTTTGTTCTCTTTCTCTCTTTCAGTTCCCGATCACATACGACCCCGGGTGTGCTCATTGCCGGATCGTCCTTATAACCCTCGGGCTAGCGATGATTTATACAGGCTACGACATTTTTCCATTAGCAAGGGAACAGTTGTGAATTGCGGTGATTCCATTATCAGCAGGAGATCAAGGAGTAACACAAGTGTTAATTCGACAACCAGCAGGTGAGTAAAAGCAACGTTGGTTTCAAGTGGTGATAGTTTTTACTGAGTGGAGTTGTTTGGAGAGAAAACTCTTTTGTGAATTCCTCTTATTCCCACAAACGATGGAGAATAGCATCCATAAACAAATAACTGGGGGACTATGATAACGTATCCTGGAATGCTGAGACTCCGTTGTTGCGATTGCAATCCTACTGGTGGAAATGGAATAATATTATGAGCTAAAATATACCTGGTGGATGAAATCTTGTTTGTGATTTCAAGTTATAATTTTACTTAAAGCTAAAAGCTATAATTTTTCATAGTTTTCTGTGGATGATTTAGCAAAGAAACCTAAAATAAAAACATATGATAAAAAAAATTTCACCACGTGGAAAACAATCAGAAGAAATGAGGATTTTTTTTCATACGGGCGACTGGGTCTTCAGGTTGGATGTATATCATTTGTCCATAAACCTCCCAAATCGATCAAAAAGTGACGCGGGTGCATGGTTGTTTGAAATTTGACTACCGATTGAGTCTTCAGTGGATAGCAGAAACTCTACAGCTTTTTATCGCTTGCTAATTGAAGGTTTGAGCACGAAAAAGACTGACCCCGAAAGTTTTGACCGACGAACAAAAGTATATGCATGTGCTCCGGTTCGAGAATGCGTGAAAAAGACCCTAATATTCTGAAAGGATCTAATCTCTAAGGCTTGTTTTTGGTTCCTCGCTTAAAAGTAGTCCTGAAAGTGAAATATTGGGTCACGCTTGCAAATATCCAGGCTCATATTGTAATTAGCATTAAAGCACATCCCAGAGAGTGCCTTTCAGGATTCCATCCAGTATTACAGAAATGTACCGACGCAGTTCAATAAACAATTTTTTTTATGAATTTAGCC
The DNA here is from genome assembly GCA_963978885.1 of Nemotelus pantherinus. NCBI lineage: Eukaryota > Metazoa > Arthropoda > Insecta > Diptera > Stratiomyidae > Nemotelus > Nemotelus pantherinus. The sequence goes on from OZ022263.1 coordinate 238,856,958, forward strand.
GCATTACTAATGGTACGCTGACCTCTAAGCTGCGTTCGAGAGGAAAGAAGGGCAGTTCCTGAGACGCTACAACCATGACAAAGTTGACCATCTTAAAGCTGCACAAATTCGGACTTGCCGGATCTTAAAAACCTGGCTCAGTTACTACCTCCACAATCGAATCCAACTCGTAAAATTTCAACGAGTGATATTTTTGCTACCTCTGGCGTACCACAAGGTAGCCATTTTGGCCAACTTCTCTTTAACATATTCATCTCCAATCTATCTGACGTCCTGTCCAATATATTTCACCTTGCGCAGAACATTTACTTTCCCGGCAACAACTAACTCGTGTTGATAGCGTTGTTGATCTCGGTCCGTGGTCCGTCCATACTGATAGTAACGAAGCCTGCATCTCTTAAGAAGTCAAAATGTCTTTAATCACACAATATCAAAAATCCGAAATTTAATTCATAGTTTTGTTGGTGTAACAAGTTAAAAATTTTCTGGGTGCTTGAAGATAAAGGTATACCTTTGATGAACGAGAAATATGACCTAGCCAAAAGAGTGCCTTTTGAGGATCAATCCCTTCTTCTAATAAAAACAGAAATTGAGTGAGGAACAAAATCTTTACAGCTTCCTAATCAGGGACGTAGAAAGATGTCCTTGTATAGAAACGGACCTGGCTTTAAAAGAGATAGTTTGGTTTAAAGATTCGAAGCTCAGTAGCTCTAGAGTGAAGATCGTAAATGAGTTGTTTGCTGGGAAAGCCTTTAATAAAGAAAGACTGTAAAAAATCAAGTCATCAGACAGTTTTTCCTGCAGTTGGTTCCTGATCGTTTGTCCCTCATTCCCAATCCACAAGACCCTGAATCCACAAGACCCTGAATCCACAAGCCGTAATTCAATGAAACAAATGGGGCATTTCACATGAAGAGGACAACGAATTCGATTTTATTTATATTGTGCATAATGATATTCTAGAAGATATGAATGTGGATGCAAAAGTTGGTATAGAAAATTAGCTGTTCTTTTTCATTTTGCAATTAGATTTGAAAAACAAATTTTTTCCCCTGTGTGGAACTGGAAGTAGACACTTCAACTCGTAGTTTGAATAATTTGGACCAGGTTAATTTTGTTTACTTTTATAACAAAACAAAGCTTAAAGTATACTTATTTTATCATAAAAGTTTTAGAATGGGATGGCCAGTAGTTTAGGAGGTAGGTGAATTTCAATACATAAAAGTCGCATGGGGCGTGTACTGAAGAAGAGGGCAGATTACCCTCGAAATATCGATATTTGTCACAAAAATTAAATGTATCTAGCTTCGAAAGGAAAAATCGGTTATTTTTAAAAATAGTTTTTACAAGCTGGAAAAAAATTGGTACACATTAAAAATAATTAAAAAATGAATTTGAATACAAAAGCTAAATGAAATTTAGTTAGCTCATGCCTCGTATGTTGTGTCTTCTGTCTCGGCTCCCTGCTCTTCTAACTTTTTTTTTGCCATACTTCTTGCTCTATGAGTATCTTTTGATGCATTTTTTGAAGAAAAAAAATTGTTCTTCAAATCAAAATATTAATCCCTCAAAAATGGCATCATTTTCTCAGGGTTGGCTCAGCAAATTCAACAAGTGGTGATGAATTTTTTTTCTACGTTTTTAAGTGAATGGACTTTAACCCTACCGTTGGGTTTTAAGCAAAATTGAACAGTTGCATAATTAGGTTGGTTCAAAGTTAGAGGAAAATTGCAAAAATTACATTCTTCAGAAATAATTCAAAAATGTTTTTTGTTAATTTTTTTGGAACTGATGTAAAATTACAATCAACTGTACTAGAAGCCAAACAAAAAGAAACACGAAACAAAAATATTAAGCTAGAGCTGAGAATAAGGCTCATGAATCTAGATAGTTTCGTATGGGATATGAAGCGATCAGTCGCCACCTGAAAGGAGGGATAAGAGTTTCAGCGTGAGAAAAACACTTTCTTTACGAATTTTTCTTTTTAGAAATATGGATAGAGCAAATTTATTTAAAACTTTTGTACATTATTAATTATCATTTCAATAACATTTTGTAATTTTTTTATGCGAAAATATCGACAAACAAACCGGTGACAAACATTTTTCAAGAACGTCTTTGGAAAAAGACGATTTGCGGTGTTCATTGTAACTCAGCTGAAAATTATCGGAAATCAAAGAACATTGACATTTAGTCAAAGTATCATCAAATCCTCCCCCAACGTTCTCTGATTTCTAGTTTTTCATTTTTAAATTTTTGGTGGTCATTTGAAGTGAAAATTGCTATTTTTCACGAAAAATTTGGCTTTTTTGTAGGTGGCAAATCCTCTTAATGTAAAAAAAATTGCATGTTGAAAAAAAACTTCATGTTGAAAGCATGTGCCCAGTATGAAATGAATCGATAATGCGGTTTATAAATAGCAGTGAACACGGACTTTTAATAAGTGTTTTTGAAAAATTGACTACTATACTCCGAGCTGTCGGAGCTACAATGATAGAACAGATGGGACTAAATAACTTCGAGAATTTTGCTCTGATTGACTTCAAATTTCGGGACTATATTCTTGAAATGTTTAACTATAAGATCCCCCCCCCCCTCTCCTGTTAACATGGCACTTGTAGCTTTTTTTCGTTTGTAACGTTAAGCCACAGGTTTCCAACATGCTCTGACAATACGCGAAAATAAACATCTCAATACTTTCCTCTACCAGATGCAGGCAATGCTTGAACAAACTGCTTTACTTCTCACGCTACTGCAGACGATTCAAGATGACAGTTATTATTAAACCAAGGGTGTCTTGGCTGACTGCTCCACGTTTAAAGTAAGTTACAAAGTGTTGGACATGTGCAAAAGAAGAGGCAAACGTAGGCTCATAGCTTAATATTTTCATTCACGAATTATACATTGTATTAGCTTTAAATAATAGGTGCGTTTTTTGCACTCTTGGCAGGGTAAGTTAAGATAAGTTAAGCTCTTTATGACAAAGCTTTGGGTAAGTACATGGAATACAGCAACAATCGCTGCCGCAGTGAAGTTACAGCGGCAGCGATTGTTGTTGTATTCAATGTACTTTCCTAAAGCTCTGTCACAAAGAGCTTAATTTACCTTAACTTACCCTGCCCAAGAGAGCAAACAAACGCACCTATAGTGAATCACAGTAGCAAAATTGCAAATAAATCAAAAAATTGCTAATTGTTGAGAATGCTCGATGAACTCATTTATATTCACTCTCAGAAAGGTTAATAAGTAGCAATATTGTATCGTATAATGCCAATTGGAATTAACTCTCAGAAATCTACCGAACTCTGTATCAATCTACAAAGCAGTTTCAAATCATATTGGATTTTTTTTTGGCTACGACTAAAAAAACACCTTAAAAATAAACCATCTAAATGCCCATCCATTATTTTCTATTTACTTCCTTTTAGCCCTGGCGATGTAAATTAGAACTTATATCCCATAATTCACATTTCCGCCTAGTACGCTTCTTAATATGGCTCGAGTCCACCCACTTAGTAATTGCCTGTTAAAATATGCATTAGGATTATTTTGCTTGCAGCATCATGAATCAGAGTCATCAGCTAAACGACATTTTTCATCACTTGCATAATTTCAGGGCGAGCGAGCGATCCCCTTTCGAAGGCTCGTGTTGCGGCGGAGGCTATTCGAACGTTGAGTCTTTGCCACCGTCACCAACAGACAGCGAACCACCCCCACCTCCAAGGTACGTATTGTTGCAGAGTTAATTAGTACAAATTGCACGCAATCTATTTAATTTCGCTTCAGAAGCATCCACACCGGGTGTCGTAAATTAGTTTCCAGCAAAGCTGACTATTTTCTGTCAGAATGCATTTGCGTTTTGTGAAACTAATTCTTAAATATATGAAAAAAAAACTTTATGTAAAATGAATTTGATTTGTCAACTTCTAATGGTTCAAGAAAAAACTTGCTCCTTCGATTCATTTTAAGTTGAAGCAGTACTCACAATGGAAATTTATTTGTGCCATCAACTGCTCTGTGCAAACTATTTATTAGGAAATTTTCGTTACAGGTACCGGATAGTTATGCTAGGCGATGCGAGTGTTGGGAAAACAGCTCTGGTTTCACAATTTATGACTTCCGAGTACATGCACACGTACGATGCTAGCTTAGGTATGATTCAGGCCATGCCGAACAAACATTTTTCTGCCAGGATGAAAGTTTAAAGCTTTGATCTCCTTGTACGACGGTGTATGCCCTAATTCCTCGAAGGAAAAATGTTTGTTTGAATAACTTTCGCCCACTATGGCACATACATATGTATATTGTAAGCGAAAAACTGTATGTAGGGTGCGTTAAGCTGCTTATGTACCTATGTATTTTTTTTTTTTTTCTAAATCGAGTTGTAGATGATGAATTCGGTGAGAGAACTGTAAGCGTACTACTGGACGATGAAGAGTCAGAGCTGGTATTCATTGACCATCCAAGTGTGGAAATGAGTGTAAGTACTCACATGATTTATTGTTGGTGTAGCTAGAAATTATTTTCCACAGAAAATAATTCATAAGTTTTTTTTAAATCGGCAGAAACGGAAAAATTGTGAATGTTTGCAAAAAATAGATTTCATATTTGATATTTTGCAATAGCGTTGCGAAGAAATGCGAAAAAGGGTTTCATTATTTACAGTTAATTTAAAGTAAGTTACCCTTTGTGCATATCTATTGGGTGATCTGCTGAAATATTGATGTTCAAGTGCTGACCAATGTTGAATTGATGTTGTATAATAAGAGAGAATGCGGTAGAAGAGAAAATAAATGAAAGAAAACTCTTTTGCAATGAAAATCTGTTCAAGATGTCGAACGGTGATGATTTTTCCAGATCAGATTTTACTTTATTTTTGGCTCCTTATCGTTAAATACATGGCTTTGATAACTGACAATAAATTTCCTTGAACTCTTCTAGGAGTGTGCCTTCGTACGTTGTTGAACATGGTAGTATCATATCTCATTGCAAATCTTTTATAAATTTCTTCAGAACGATACTTTCATATAATAGATATTTTTGTTAGCTTTAAGTTTTTGTTCGAATTCCAATTCGTACGAATTTTTTGGCGTATTCTCTCGATGAAATTGAGTGCAATCAGAAACCATATCGGTGACCAGTACCATCTTAAGAGATTCTTAGTTTGCCGCAACAAGGAAAACTGGTCCATCTGACAACTATTCATCGTCGACAGGATAAATGGCGACTGATGTCGACCATCGCTATCGCTGGTGACTGAAAACGGATTATATGAAGATAAGAGTGTCAATCAATCTAATGTATTTGGATTAGTGGTGTAGTAGCCAATGACTAAATTGCTGTTCAGCCAAGACCTCTTTGAACTCTTTGACCAGGAATATCCAGTCTTCATAGCAAGATATTTAAATGCCTACCACTGACGCTGTCGTGACAGGGCTGCTAACCGAGCAGTGACTGTACTGAAAAAGTTTGTCATGGATAAAAAGGTTAGCCCACAAATTCCTAGTGAGGCTTCTCTCTTCGGGATCATCATCAACCACGTCCTAGACGTAGAAGTCTCGAATCTTTGGCACAGTGTACGCACCATAGTACTAGATAAACTGTCATCCGATCATAAGCCAGTGCAGTTTTTGATAGAAATCGTCCATATTGACGGTCCTCACAGATTCAAGAGGATAACTAACTGGCACGCTTTCGATAACCCTATGGCGAAGGAAACTTCCCAGCAATCACTTGAAATTGTAGCCATAGCAGCGAAAATAGCCCAATGGCCTATATTTCCACACAAAACTAATTTCAAAAATACACATATGAAACAATCAAGCGGCATCCTGAGCCATCTGTACTCACTGCTTACGTCAAAGAAGTTAAATATTAAGAACAGAGCTCTGATCTATAAGCAGGTCATCAAACCAACCATCACCCATGGAAGGACTTTCTGCTACATCAGAAACACTAAAATACACTAAGATCTAGGAATAGAAACTATGGACAAGTGCGCAAATGACAAGCCTCTCAAACCATGGGGTGGATTCGCAGGGCGTGTGAGGCTTCAATGCTCAAACTGAAGTCCTTTCGTAGGAGGCAACATGCGTATTGGTGGAACGAAGAAATCGTTGCACTGCGACGTACCGCCTTAGCGTGCAGGTGCAGGGCGCAGCGAGCCAGGAATAGGCCGGGAGCGGCTGAGCTATCTGCCGCTAACATTGCGGCGAAGAAGGAGCTGACCAAAGCCATTTCGAGGAGGAAACGTACAAAATGTCAGGCTCTTTGTGAGGAGGTAAACTCGGACCCGTAAGGAGATGGCTACAAATTGATCCCATTATCGTTAATCAGGCGGGTGTTCCTCTCTTTACGGCCGAGGAGCTGAAAAGTGCAGTGTCTAGGATGAAAAACCGGAAGACTTCGGGGCCTGATGGGGTGACGGTCGAGGCACTTAAAGTCGTGGCGGAGAGTTAACCGCGTCTATTACTGGATTTGTATCATTCAAATTAGTCGCGGGAGTCTTCACGCCGCGGTGGAAAGTAGCTTGACTGGTACTTCTAGACAAGCGGAAGGGTAATCTGGGCAATCCATCGGCATACCGTCCGCTGTACATACTGGGCACTGCGGGGAAGCTTCTCGAAAGTTTGGTCAAGACGCGACTGCTGCCAGCAGTGAGATCTGCTGGCGATCTTTCTTGCTGGCAACACGGCTTCCGGAAAGGGCATTCAACAATCGATGTAGCAAGAGCGGAAAAGGCTTGTCATCAAGCCAGACCGGTCGTCCTGTTGGTGACGCAGGACGTACACAACGCTTTCAACTCGACGAGGCGGACGGACATCCTCCGGGACCTTGAGCAGAGGTTCCATATCCCTAACTACTTGCTAGCCACGATGTGGGCCTACCTCAGGGACCGATGGCTGCTCTACGACACCGACGAAGGACTCAAAAGGAGGCCTGTTACCTCAGGTGTGGCACAGGGGTCGATCTTAGGACATGACCTCTGGAACATCATGTACGGTGATCTGCTGTGCCTGAAAATGCCTGCGGATGTGTTTCTGGTAGGTAACGCTGATAACGTCGCAGCGGCAGTCACTTCCTAGCGCACGGTCTCAGAAGAGGCTGTGATGATAGTATCGGAAGTAATCCCAATGGACCTCTAGCGCGATAACGCAAGTTGGGTACCTCTTTCACTCAGAGTTGGGCCGAACTGAGGCTCTGACGCACGCGCGTGCGCTTACTCTCCAAGGCAACAACGTTGGAGTGATAGTGATAAAGGACGCAGATATCTAAGCTAATTGGTCTCATTGAGCCTTGGCTTCATCGGAGCCACGGAGAGGTGAACTTTTACCTTTGTCAATTCTTTACAGGGCACGGTTACTACCGGAAATATCTGAACAGAATGGGTAAGGTGGTCACAGTGTACTGCCGGTACTGTGTGACTGAGCTCGACGATGCTCAGCACACATTCTTTATGTGCAGTCGCATCGTAAGTTTAAGGCTCACCATTGAGTCCAACGATTAGAACGATCGTGGATGCAAACTGGCGCGCAGTCTCAGCATACGTTGAGAAAGTGCTGCGCATATAGCGGGAGGAGGGCCGCCTTACCTGTCCATGAGCTGTGGTAGTTTTTGAAGTCCGTGGTTACCGATAGGTGAGTCAGCACGACCGGGTTGAAGCAGTGCTTAGGCGGTTCCCGATTCGGAACTTTGTGGTCTTTTTTTTAGTGAGTCAAACTTCACATACCTCGTGGTGATAGGTCACCCGGGGATCTGGTAAGCAGATTTTTTTTGCCATTTACACTAGGGGGAAAAGCCTCTCAAACGGTTTGATATAATCGAAAGAAACCCAGACAGCACTCTTACCATTTTCAAATATATAGAACAGAGCGAAAATTGTGCTTACCACATTCTATGAGCACTAGGATCTTAAACTAGCAGTTCAACAAGAAAGCGGCAAATAGACAAAATACACCAAGGGTAGGAAACCAGAGCGCAAGATGAAGATGGAAGAGAGAGTAAGGGAGTCAAAGTGCAAGTGGCACTAGTTCCAAAAACATAACAGTTCCAAACCAGTATTGGAGCCAGACTACAATCGGGGGTGTGTTCAATGTGCATGCTGTAGCTGCTCCAAAAGCATAGCATAGCATCACTTTAGCAAGTGTCAAAATTCGCAGTAGCTAGGTGAAGCAGCTATGGATATTGGACAGCCAAGAGCTGCTACGAAGGTCAGCCTTTACGCCGGAAATTCAAAAATAATTTTGTTTCAATTTTTTTATTGTAATTTTTGTTCAATACTTCCATTGCACTTTGGAAACTGTATGAAATTTAAGAGTTTTCAACATACAGCTGCACAATCCATTAAAATTTTCCTAACATATTTAAGGCGTATCACTTATTTCCGGCTTTTGACGCCATATATGAGAAAAAGAGCAAAAATTAATCGTTGAAAATTTGATAATATAGGAATCAGAGCACCCGGCCTTTTACGCTTCATGCTCGCCTTCTAAAAACTCAAGATGAGCTGCGCTATGTACAAGCCAACTTAAAACTCGAGTTGAGTTGAAGTGTTTAAAAGCCCGTATTTAATTTATGCTGTCACTATTTTCAAATTTATTCCTCATCTCCTGTGTCACAAAAGCGCAAAAACTTATTTTCATTTCAATTTCCAATTGAAAATTACGTTCAAACTGCATGTCAGCCGTGTACGCACGGCCATTTTGCCTTAGCTACTTTTTAGCTATCCTCCAGACTACGAGCAGCGAATAGCTGCTACCTTAGCAGCTATTCCGGAATCTTGGACAGCCCGACTGTCAAATAGCAAGCATCAGAAAGTAGCTATTTCGTGACATTGGACAGCCAGAGCTGCTAAATTAGCAGCTAATAGCAGCTATAGCATGCACATTGAACACACCCCGGATATCGTTTCATGAATCTCATTGAGCTTTTGCCCTACTGGATGGCGCGAAGAAAATTTAAAAGCTCAAAGATCATTGGATATCCGCGAAACCACATTCGATTGTAGTCTGCTTCCAGTATAAGTCGCTGAGTTGAAGCCACGGTAAAACTGCATATCTGGGCCATAAGTACTAGCCCCATACATGAAAGGGTTTAGTTCTGATCGATGAATGCTAATTTGGGAAGTGCCATTGACAATATTGATTTTATTACCTGTCGCTATGAATAATTCACACCTTACTAAAATAAAATGTCGTACATGTTGAATCATTTACACTGGAGACAGATTACAATCGAGTCTGGGTTCGCGAATCTGCAATAAGCTTCTAAATTTCTTTTACTCTAAGATAAAAGCTTAAGAAATTCGCGAAATGAGATCCGATTGTAGTCTGTCTCCAGTATAAGCCTATACGTATAAACGGCAAAATATTTTTACCTGGAATTTTTTCTTTCTTTTGAAATAATATTCTTCGATTGCTTCTCCACAGGTGGAAAACTGTTTGTCAACCTATGAACCACACGCTTGTGTAGTAGCATATTCTGTGATCGATCGCAACTCATTTCGAATAGCCGAAGAGATACTCAACTATTTGTGGCAGGAGCATATGACTAAAGAAAAAGTTGTGATTGTCGTAGGAAATAAGGCTGATTTGGCACGATCTCGCGCTATTACAACTGCAGGTAATTGTTTCATTAATTTCATCTAAATTAGATGTAACGAAATATTTCGAAAAAATAATTCAAAATACTTTTTATCTGTATTTTGAAAGCGTATATAAGTTCATGTCTATTTATTCATTATTATTTTTATTGTTTTTTGAAGAAAATTAGTATTAGATTCACTGTTTACGGAAAACCATATTTGAAAATTAGTTCTTTGTGCCATAAAAAGGCAAAGAAAATTCTTACGAATTCGAATTGTGATAGCTTCTTACAGAGAGCCATCAAATCATTACGAAATTTATAGGACATATTGATGTTAGTAAGAAATAGGCTTGTGATATTTTCGATGAATACGCGGACAAGCCTGAAGCTAGTGAAGCAAGTGAAGCGAAATCCTTTAAATTATAGAATTTTCTGTTTTTTACACTTTTTAATGAAAAATACAAAACATGATAAAACTGATGTTTTCAACAGTCAGCGAATGAAAACGAAATTCACTGGATAGGTTGGTTTGGAAATGGAGCTACATAAGCTCCTACATAAATAATAAATGAATAAACTAATCATCAAAATGCCATGCACAAAATGTAATCACTAATATTTTCAAAATCACTAATATTTTCATGTCTCAGTGTCGGCTCTGTTATAACGAGCGTTATGTCAATACAGGCAACAGCAATTTACTTCCGATATTCATTTTGATAGCAAACAACATTAACATACGAATATTTACCTACTTCCCCCCAAATCCATCATTTGGCTCTTCGGCCTTAATGAACGAACACTTTTGGTGGTGGTTGGTTCTCTTTACATCCGTTATACTATTTATCAACTCATCAATAATTTCGAAGTCTTTTACTGTAAATATGTGTCTGCAATAATACCCGAATAATAATATGTAATAATAATACAAGTAAGAGTAGATAGTATCTAGTCCGTTAGCACAATTCACTTTAACTTCGCACTCTCGAAGCTATTGTTGAGTCGACGTTAGCTGACATTACCGTAAATTTTCATTTGCAGAAGGGAAAGCGTTGGCAGCATCCCGTGACGCGAAATTCATTGAGACGTCGAGTGGCATCCAGCACAACGTAGATGAGCTACTTGTAGGAGTCCTCAAGCAGGTGAGTGCTTTAGAGTTATCAACCATCTCGGATTATCCGAGCCGCTATTACACCGTCAAGTAACTGATACGGATATCCACGTGAATCTGTAGATGTACTGAATAGCACTCCTCATCTAATCCGGCTTATAATGCTGTCATCAAATAGGCTTTCAGCATACTCTTATTGGTATCTTTATTTCGCAAATGTGCATTTGAAAATGATGGAAAGTGTAGCATCAAATAATTGTGAAATCATCTGGAAAGGAGCAGGAATTTGTACGACTGAATACGTATTATGTTATATAATATGCTACATATTATATACATTGCAAAAGCATGCGTATTTTGGTAGCTAAAATTGTAGTCTTTGTTTACTTTTCACTTTCGCAAGATAATTAAAACAGCATATCAGTTTTCTGTTATAAGAAAAAATGATTATTCGTTGAAAACCACGAAATGGTACCTTCTTTTCAAGCTTCAAGAAAAATCTTAAAAAATCACGAATTTCCACAAGATGCTGTTAGAGATAGTCAGGCAATCAGCTTAACTACAAGTAAAACGTTTCAGATCAAAGATATACTGAATTTGTTTAGGAAGCTATGATCCAAAAACAAAACCAGTCTCACAACACCCCATTTTATAATACTATGATAATTTACTGTGACCAAAAAAATCTAATTTGTTCTAAATCGATCTTTTAGCACTTATTTATTAATTTTTATTTTGCATTATTTTTTATTGTACAGATTCGACTAAAGGAAAAACGAGACAAAAAGGCTGCTGCATTAGAATCATCAAAAATGAAAAGCTCCCGAACCCACATCTCATTACACTTAGCCAAGGAAATTCTTCAGAAGATCTGCCTAAGTGATATCGCTAAATCTAAAAGCTGTGAAAATTTACATGTTCTATAAAAAAAAATGCTTAACCGACTAGGACACGGACTTGCAAATTCAATTACAGACCTCAATAATAGGACCTTAGTATGAGAAATGTTTCTTCCACAGACGACTGTGTCAATTTAATAACAACGTAGATTTAAGACGAATGTGAACTGATAACCATGATATATGGAAGGTTATAATGGTAGAATTGGAAAAAATATATATTGTCATTCTAGTGTCATGAATGTACTCCAATGTTCAACAACAGTCTAGTGCTTTTAAGTTTTTGTAAGCATTAAACTACTTCTTGTATCGATTTTTCAATCTTGAAACTGTACTGTTGTCACTATTTATAACTGAACAAAAAAAAAACGCGAAGCAGTATTTATAGCGACGTTTGTATTAACTGAACTCGTTGATGCTCTCTACTAAAATATATACACTACATATATTTTGTAATAAAACATACGTATACACTCAGATAAATCTAAAAGTAGCATATCGGCCTAAACTTACGTAAACAGAGTCTGAATATTGAAACTGAAATTTTCATTCGCCATCAAATGCAGTTTTATCGAGCCTCCACGATAAATCTGCCGGCTTTTACATGTTGAGAAAATTATAAAATCGCTTGAATGATTCTTTTCTTTTGTTATCAAATGAAGAGCCCATTGCTTGAAAAACTTAACCAAACCTTAAATTCAAAAATAAATTACTTGTTTCTCGTATTTTCCTTCGGTGATTTGTACCTTTGAAATGTTTTTTTATTTCTCACTAATAATAATAATTATTTTTTTGAAAACATTTTCGCCTTCAATACGAATTCAGCACAAAGCAACTGTTTCAAGCTATGAAGATTCTCCCATAAAATAAAACATAAAAAAAAATCATTTACCCTATCCATAGCTGCCCCCGTTTTCACTCTACTCGCGACAAACACAAACAATCCACCCGAAAGCTGTCCAAACTAAATGGGACAACTTCATGATGGTGAATATGGTCCAGAGCATTTTTCTTGCCCAATCCCCATCAGCACGCACTCAATTTCGTCAAGATAAAGTAATTGAGTTAATCGCATATTCGTCCTTACGAAGAATGCTACCAAAAAAGGCTATCTAAGGCAAATTCTGAACGATTTCATGGTCCGCAATATGTTGGTTCAAGACATTTTCTTGATACCGGCATATCAGTTCCGAATCCTTAGCTATCACATTTCAAGAAAAGATAGATAATCTTTGTGAGAAGTTTTATAGCCTATAATAATAAACAGATCCCTAATCTCAGGAGAAGGAAGCAACGACTATTCAAATAGGAGTGAGTTTTCTCAAATTTACAGTTATTTTGACTTACAGAACTCTCAACGCACAAGATCTCATCGTATCCCTATCGAGGCAATATCTTTTCAGCAGGAGGTTTCAATCCGCAAAATTACGTATGGAGATCAATGAGAAACAACCAAGCAGGGAGAGATCTATGCAGTTTTCCAGCAGACATTGCATCTTGTCTACACTTCCATGATGCGCCTACGAATTTAACCCTAACACACAGCCAGATCTTCGATATAGACAAAAATATAGAACGTGTAACTACAAATGTGATAGGTGAGCTCCCTATAGGCCACAAGTCAAAGCTTTTTCGAATTGAAGACGTCTTCATTGACGCTCCAATTGAAATCAAAATAAAAACCCACTGGCAGGCTTTCGGGGCTACATGATCCAAGGATTTCATTTAAATGACAAGAGATTAAGAAATGATTGTTGACTTTCTCACCACAAACATCTCTCAGACCAAAGAAAACTGCAGTAAGAGACAGCCAGGAGCCCTATGAGGTCCATAGGTCCATCATCATAAAGAGGAGAAATCATATTCATCAACAGATCATATCTCGCACATACGAGTAGCAGAACTCAGCAACATTTCTTCAAGAAGTGAAATGCTTGGTTCATAATCTCAACAAAATAAAACCTGCCCCTTTCTGTCCTGTCCCTTAACTTGTCCCGTGAAAGGAGACTAACAAAACGAACCATTCGAGCGATTCAAGACATAAATAAATAAATAGAAAAGCAAATATTTTTCGTATTTGACAATCAGGCGACAGAATATTAACAGAACCGTAACAATATTTGTTTAAAATGTGTTATAGTTCACTGTAGAGAAATTAATGTGAACCCATTAGTATAATAGATTCCAATAAATACAACTGGTAATTATTTGGAGCAAAATTTAAATATATGTGTTTTTATTCTTATCGAATTTTTTTTTTGAGTTAGTTCATTTTTTAAAAGAACAACAGTAATTTAATGTTTTAAGATTATATTCTGGATTTTACAAGAGAGCCCGGTGAAGAAAGAGGAATTTCATTTAAAAGGTAAGTTTTGTTTCATTTTATAGCTCGTTCATTTATACTGGTTTTTTTTAAATAAGGACAAAACCATTTTGTATTCAAACAAAACACAGAATAATTGAGATACATACCTATCTGGTTGAAATTTATTTCAAGTGTAGTACAAATATTACATTTAAGTGTGGAATTCGAATTTTATTCAATTCGTTCAAAAAGAAAATTATTCACATTCACCTATTTCACCGATATCGTTAGTTACACTCACTTTTGGTGCCATACATTGATACTCGATCTCAATTTAATTCGGATTTTGGTTCAGATCAGTCAAAATGTCGTGTGAACGATTGAGATTGATATGCATTTAGAATCGTCTAAAATCTGAATTTAATGCTGCAACCATAATAAAATGTTCACCGGTCTAGCATACACACACATAGAAACTGTCAGCATATGGCAGTGCGTACACGAAGTCCCAGATTGTTTGCACACTGCGTGCACGCAGGAAATTTGTGCATGAACTTAATCTTAACCTGCCACGTGTACAGCCTGCACATAGTCTGGGACTTCGTGCATACACTGCCGCGTACGAACAGTTTCTATGGTTGTGTGTTTACGCATAGCCAGCGAAAAATTTCAATGAAACTATTCCAAACATCTTTCTAAAGAAGTGCAAAATAAAGACGAAGAAGAATTGCTTAATAGTTTGTGTACATACCTGTCAAATGCTGCAAATCTAAAAAAACCCTCAGGAAACTAGTATTTTCACTATATTATTGCATAATTCATCACTTTGCACATTACACAAGCAGAATCCTGCCATTTCCGATTCAATACATTTTCGAGATGGGCCATCGCGCAAAGCTTCACCCAACCGAGTACCACGAGTTATATCAGCAGAATCCTGCATTACTCTATGAAACACATTTTCCACACATTTGCCCTTTCCCGCAAAGCTCTCTATACCCGGTAACCCGTATTACATAACAAGGATCCTATAATACAGGATCAAAGCACAGTTTTCACATTTTCAATCGCAATTGAACACACTTCCCCGAAAAGCTATAGACGGCCACGTATCCTATTGACGACTGATTGATTTTGGCGCGATCGCAATAATACTATCGCAACACCTGACAATGTCAACACAGAGACGCAATCACATCAACTCCGTCATCCGTTCTGTTCCGATTTTCATATAGCCTAGTATACAATACCGGGTTCAAACGGCATTTGAGATGGCAGGAGTGGAATCGAAGCAGCGTTGCCACTTTGGTCCATTGGGACCATTTTTGGTCCCTTTTACACAAAGTTTTTAATTTTGGTCCTTTGGTCCCTTTCTTGGGAAAACCATCAGGTTTTGGTCCCGTTCGTATCTATCAGCAATTTTCTTTGCTTTTCTTACCAAATCTACAAATAAAATCCCAAATCTCTGCTTTCATCGATAATATTGAACTTTGTTTCATTTGAAATCAAAAAGAAGGGCTACATGCGCAGCGTGCGCTTCTTCAAAGCAAAAACTCGATTGTATGTTTCACTTTAATTCGTTAGTATGCATGTCAATCTACTACTAAAGCATAAAAAAATATAAAACATGATTAATTTTCAGTGCACATATCTAACTTTCTGTTCCGTTCTATGCAGTTTATTGAATTAGTTACAGAAAAGTGATATTTTCTTGAAGATATGTTTGCCTAAAAAGATTTAAATCATTTGATTCACTGCAGAAATACACATTCAGAAATACAAAAAATATTTATGCATATATGTATCTAGTTCCTGAATCAACATAGTAAAAAGTTTTATATTTTCGGTATTTTGATATGATATAATGACATATAATAATTGCATATAATGAGTAACTAACTCACTATTTAGGGTATAATGTGCTTGAAAAGTTAGTAAATTTTCTAATCAAATGAGCGTATGAACTAAAAATATGGCAATCGAAGACAATTTTGAAATTTTATTTAAATTTGGGTTTTAGTATTTATGTAAAAAAACAAAATTTTAAATCTCAGAGCACATATCTAAAATTCCGTTACTTTCTTTGGGATTTAATTGAATTGCGTGTCAAAGGATTTATATTTTCTTGAAGAATTGTTTTAGTTTCAAAAAGTGCATTGTGATTTATTTATGCCACATAGAAATATTTCTGACGGATGCCTGATTGTACATATAAGACTGCTCCTTTCTCGTAAGAGAGCTTTGAAACAAAAAGAAACCATTTATCTACAAAGATGCACATACATGGGTATCTACTTTATGTATAATATAATCGAAAAATGCTATATTTTCAGCATTTTAAAACGAAATTGGTTGGTCCCCTTTGGTCCTTTTTTTCCAAAATGTTGGTCCTCAAATATTTTTTTTCGTGGCAACACTGAATCGAAGCCTTTTAATAACTCGTTCACTTTCCTCTGTTTCAAAGTCAATGCCCTTTCAATCCGAATTGTGTACTAAGCTTATGAAATTCGGAGCGGAACGGATGACGAAGTTGATGTGATTGCGTCTCTGTCTGTCTAGACGTTGTCGGGGGTGTTGCATTGGTGTTATTAAGATCGCGCCAAAATCAATCAGTCGTCAATAGGATACGTGGTCGTCTATAGCTTTTCGGGAAAGTGTGTCCAATCGCGATGGAAAATGTGAAAAATGTGTTTTGATCCTGTATTATACGATCCTTGTTATGTAATACGGGTTACCGGGGATAGAGAGCTTTCCGGGAAAGAGCAAATGTGTGGAAAATGTGTTTCATAGAGTAATGCAGGATTCTGCTGATATAACTCGTGGTACTCGGTTGGGTGAAGCTTTGCGGGGAATCGCGATGGCCGATCTCCAAAATGTATTGAATCGTGGATGGCAGGATTCTGCTTGCGTAATGTTCAAAGTGATGAATTATGCGATAATATAGTGAAAATACTAGTTTCCTGATGATTTTTTAGATTTGCAGCATTTGACAGGTATGTACAGTAAGATTGTGCAGATTTTAGACGTATATTACTTTGTTATGGGTTTGCTGATATCGATTGCGGCCTCAAATCTGTTCATCTTTTTCGGTGGGTTAACCATACTAGTCGTGTTTATTTCGCACCTCTAAATAAAGCTGGGAAGGATAGTAGCATTGAAAACAACAACAATCCTGTCCCGGTTGTTGCTGTTGTCAATACTATCATCCTAACCAGTTCTCGTTAGAAGCGCTAGAAAACTGTAGCTACGAAGCAGCTAAATACATGGCGTAATTTAAAAAAAATTGTTTTCTGGATGGGGATTGTTGTAGCTCGAAAGAAAATTATATTTTGGAAAGGATAACTTCTGCCCTCTGAGTAAATGTTGCTGCTGAAAATAATAGAGTTAATTGGTGAAGCATCTAAAATCTGAATTTTTGCCATAATTGAAAATTTTTCGCCGGTCTGGCTAACACGCACACCCACATATAGAAATTTTTGGTACGTGGCATGGCAATGGACACACGAAGCTCCGACACTGTTCAAGACAGGTGTTTGCCGATTAGTTCTAAGAAATTCGTTGCATGCGCAAAGTCTTACCGTCTACCATGTGCTAACAGTTTTTGTGTGTGTGTGTGTGTGTAAGATAGAGCGGCGAACATTTTTTTATGGTTACATGGAATTCATATTTTAGGCTATTCTAAATATCAATATCGGACTTTCGCACGACGTTCTGCAAAATCCGCATCAAACTGAGACTGTATACTGAGTATTAATGTAAGCCACCAAAAGTGAGTGTAACTAACGTTATCGATGAAATAGGTGAATATGATTAATTATTTTCATGCTGAACGAATTAAATTAAATTAACTCGGCATATAGAACTGCAAGAATTTGCCATTGTGCTTCATTGCTCGTGATGCCTTGTGAATAGCTTTGTATGGGAAAAAACTATAAAAATAAACAGGCTTTGTCTGATATTTTATAAAACAAATATTTGGAACAAGGATGCAATTAAGACACCTCTATATGTGTAAATCTTGTTTTTTCATAGTTTCACGTATTAAAGCATACGAATATTTGAATCATCTCTGTTCTGCATCACTTCAAAAATAGCAATTGATTTGGTGTAACAGTATTTCTAGTGAAAACATACAATACTACAAGTAAATTTCCTGAGCGAATTGTAATAGGGCAAGAAGAAGAAATAAAATAAAGCAAATAGTTTTGAGAAAATCGTTTGCCTATATCGAAATTTACTAAAAAAACAGGCTAGTAGGCGAAGAAGTGCACTAACAGGTCTTGAAACTCTTCACAAAGTATGATATCTGGTTGCATGTAAGGGCAATGTATCGTAGCTAACTTGAAGATTGAGGCTTCATATCAACAACAACAAGAAAATGGCCCAAATTAAACCCAAGTATTCTGCGGACCAATCATCCGATCTTAACGTAATTGACGTAAAAGAAATCCTGGAAATAATATATTTATGTTCTTGTAGAACTTATAGCAAAGAAAATCTTAAGAGAGTGTTGCTTGAGAAATTGTATTAGATTGGTCTAATCTATGCGGAAAGATTGTGATCTATCCTAGTAAATAAGCAGTATGCCATAAAATATCATATAGAAGCATGGTCTTAGTTTTTCGAAACAAATATAATTTAATTTCTTCTGTATTGGAAAAGATCTTTTAATTTTCACTTAAATTAAAGATAATTTTCCATACACACCATGCTTCCAAATCGAGAACCACAATCCGAACCACTACCACTTCCGCTAAAATCGATGTTACAAAATTTTATTTTATTTTTGCTGGCGATAAAACAATAAAATGACTACAAAGTCAATCCTTGTGCGAACACCCTTTATGATTTTTACGATGGATTTGCACGAGAGCGCTTAGTAAAGTAAACAAGTATCTACGGGATGTCGTCACTTTTGTTTTTCCTCAACCACATCAAAAGCGAAATATGAAAATGAAAACACACGATGCTGTTTCAATAAGGTTAAATTGCACGACCTCTTATTTACTTATACGCCCCCTCTAACCCGCCATCAGTGTTCAGTCCTGCATGATAAGATTCTTACTCTTTTTTATATCCAGCACATATCCACTTTTATTATTTCTCAAGCATCGTAGAGTGTCCCTCGGATAATGGAAAATTGAAGTAACAGTTGGCGTAGCAGCATGGGAGCATAGTATCGGCGCAGATATTGCTGTGTAATATTTCGATGCTTTTGCATTGAATGGTGGCTTTTGTTCGTAACGGTGAAAGTTTGTCTTTGCACTAGTAAATAATTTGGGTGTGTTTCTTATAAGAAAGTGACTTGAAAAGAAATATGTTATGGGCTCTCATATATTTTCCTTCAAAAAATATCTCTTATATTCTTATACAGTGGTAGAAAATAAAATAAGTAAATAACAAATTATCCGGTTACGTCTAATAATTTGGAAGATATCAAGATAGAAAATGAATTTACTTACTTTAATTGCTTTTGAAGTCTTAAACAAAGAAAATGTAATAATGAAATAAAATTTGCTGGTGTAAATAAGCATATATACATTCAATTTTAGAAGACAAAATGAAAAAATTATTGGTTCTGAACATTTTGTGACCCACTCTTTATTCTTTACGAGTGGGGACAGAGTTCACTAATTTCTCGCATGTCTTGTCCCATAGATTTTCTATCGGGTTTAAATCCGGGGACTGTGCTGGCGATTCAATTAGATATATTAGGCGTGTTTTTTGTTAGGGGGCGCAAAAAAACGCCTTATATTAGCTGAACATCCGACAATCTGTGCTATTAGCCTGTAGGTCAGTCCTCATGTACGAAGTTTTCCAATAAAAACCCTTGCTCCTCGGCGAAATGTTTTGAATGTCCCATAATGTATAAAAAATTGCAAATTTAGCTAAAAGCTTTTTTATTTTTCACTTTTCCATGCATTTTCATTTTCGTAAATTTAAGACACAGATTTATTACGATGACGGATTTCCAAGTCAATGTATTTTTATGTGGATGCAAGCCTGAGATGCAAGCACAGTCTACTTATTTTAGTCTCCAATCTTAAACTGACATTAAATCCGATGATATGGGATTGACTCGTGTAATTTCATGGTGTAATTTCAGTTCAGTGACTGATTTCAGAAGATCTTTGGCAATAGGGGGCGTAGTAACATTTTGCTATTATAACCGTGAATAAATTAGTTAATGATGTTTTTGAATGTTTTATCTATTTTATTTTCCACCACTATATATCAACAGATCTTCCCTCGGCTGAGAGAACAGAGGAGAGAAATAGGAATAAAGAATGGTGAAAAATAGCAAGACTATTTCGGCTTAAGACCAGAAATGAAAGCCTTAAGTTGTATCCTCCTAAGGTAATAAGATAACATAGATTAGCCCGTAGGAACCCAAGTCTGCTTTAGTCATAATAAGTGGTCATTGTCTTGAATGGACAACTTGTTTCAAAAACTCTGTAATCTGTTTTCAAAAATATGGCCTCAAATCTTTAAAAATGAAATGGCAATAAAATACATTCGTAGGGCTAATTCTAATGACTGTTTCAAATACTCAAATCGTCAAAATGAACAAGTCTGGGTGCAAGGCTACATAGCTTTGTATTTTTTTTAGTCCCTTCTTGATATTCGCAAAACTTGTATTTGAACTGGAAGCTCCACAATTCAAAAAAGATGTGCTATTTGCTACGTAAATTAGCCTGTGACTTATATTACGACTGTGCAACAATTTCGAAAGACCACAGTTTGTACAACGAATCAGCATATGAAGTAGGCACGTGCTCATGTTTGTTCGAGGTTTACTCTACCTGTTAACATTCAAGTAGTATAAGCACGTATTCAGGATATCCGAATGATATGCTTGTGATGTTTGCTGTTAATTTGTTTTATTTCGCCCTTGATAACTCCACTGCTCGCAAAGTCCTGCATCGATACGCTAGTGACTGGCATTCGCAATCATGTCCACGTGGAAAGGCTATCTGAATAAGATTTACATGGAGCATAGATAGAAAACAACTGTAAAAGTTGATCTGTACGAATATCGTTTAAAAAAATGTTTTCATTTCAGTGGGCTTTCGAATTTGATTTCGTTGACTTAGCCGTGAGATCAATAAAATTTTCTACAGCCAGCACGTGACCGAGCATCACAACTACACGATGAAAATACTTCACTTCGTGCGGTAGCCAACCTTTTCGCTTTTCCAATATATTTCAATTACATGGCTAAACATCGATTCATGCGTACGAATTTTGAGATAAATTTATCCTATCAAAATCTTGCTCGCACAGACGGGGGACCTTGATCCCTTCTCCGGCAATTGATAAGACAAAGCAAAAGGTAGGTGTCATCAGATGGAAATATTTCGAAGCAACAGAACCCGTCAACCTGTAAGACGAACGATACATATTGTACTTTCTGCTCTCATCCATTGCAAGACTCTCGAAATATATGTATATTTCGGATCTTGTGTTCGATTTTCTCGCGCACGTTCGATACACCTCAGCCGTCCTTTGTGTAATCGCAAGTGCTGTCTTTATGTCACTCTGGCACCAGAATATTGACTTGATAAGGAACATGAAGCGTTGCGAATGGAACAAATAAGCACAGGAAGAATGCTGTGTAGAAAACAATGGAGATAGCATCGTATGTTTGAGGGAGCTGTGGGGTCCTAACCAAAGTATTGCTGCATGGAACATACCCCATAATGAAGAGTTGCTATTAATACCATGGTAGATGTTTTAGCTTCAAACACCATTAACACTCAATGAAATTTCGTAAGGATTGTTTTGCCTGAGAACTGATGGAAAACCTATTAGAAGACGATACAATTTGAAGATCTACTGATTTTCCGCTGGCAGCACTGACAATAATATATACACCATATTGTAGTGAAAATTGAAGAGAGGTGTAGTTCATTTTATCGAAATTCCGGGCAATACATAGTTTTATACATTTATCCATTCATACGCAATCTGGCTGTCGTTCTCTTCTTCGTTACGGTGCAAGACGGTCCTTTTCAAGCACTCGTAAACAATTTCACAAAATTCCGAACCTCTTGGTGAAAAGGTAGAAGGGAAAATTATTTCGGCCAGATGAATTTCTACTTCAAAAAGCTAAAGAATGAATAGAAACTTGTTTCTACTTGTTACAGCCTAGAGAAAGACTTTAGAGAGGAAATTCAGTCGGACGTTTATTTCATATTACATTCAACTTAATTCGTGACGTCAATGAGAAAACCATTTGAACAATTTTAGGTCATAAATTTTCCGGACTTATCGATTTACTTCAAAAATTTCCTGCAAAATTTTGCCACAGATGTCTTTCCAAATGACTCACTTGTTTGCATTCAGAGCTTCGTGATTTATTTGCAAGCATCGTTTCGCCATTTATTTGCATTGAACCAGGTGGAAATTTACGATTCCAGTTCTGAGACTCTCAATGTATTCAGTATTCGTATGACAAATTGTGTTAAAAGAGGTTATAAAAAACCTATAGTCTTGGCTAAAAATAGGCAGTTGATGAACAGGAAGAACACCTAGAGTTGGTCAAACTTTCAGGGTAGTTGAGTATGAATTTGAAGTAGTGCCCTCATTCAACTACATTGAGTCAATTGTAGCAGTCAATAACAACATGGAGGAAGAAATACGGGGGCGTCTGCTCAAATCCAACAAAGCCTATTAGAGTTTGTCAAGGCTCTTCAAATCCCGAAATCTCACCCGAACATCAAAGCTCCTGCTGTACAAGACCATAGTCCTGCCAGTACTCACGTATGGATCCGAGTGATCCACTTGACAAGTGAGTTTTCGGTTTTTTTTTGTGTCTTTTCTGCCAACTCAAACGATAGGAAATGCATTGTTGGGTCACTTTCAATTGTACCGCAAGTTGCTCCTGCGTTTAACCATCGTCTTCACCCCATAATGGTTTGCAATTCGACGTGCTCAAACTTTTTCTTTGGTCGGCCGCTTTCCCGCATACCTATCTTTACTTGAGACCCATCTTCTTGAAGTCCAATCTATTATATCTACGTTTGACTCCAGCTCTTCTCTTGGCCCTGATGGAATTCCTAACTTTTTCGTTAAAATACTTGCTTCTTCTCTTTGTGTCCATCATTTTTAACATTAGTCTGTGTAATGGTATTTTCCCAGCTTCTTAGAAAGTGTCAAGCATTTTTCCTATCCTCAAGTCTGGTGATCTAAACCTAGTCACTAACTATCATTAGTCACTACTAGTAACTACTCAATCATTCCTTGTTTTCCTAAAATTTGTGAGCGTCTAGCTTTGAATCGCGTCTATGGTTCTCTTCGACACGTTTTTGCTGCTCAACAGCACGGTTTAGTGAAAGGCCGGAGTACTACCACTAACCTTGTAGAGTTTCCTCATTTTGTTGCTTCTGCTTTAGATAGTCAGCACCAAGTAAATGTCATATACACTGACTTCTCTAAGGCCTTTGACTCAGTCAATCATGAGCTCCTTCTTCTTAAATTGGAGCATTATGGTATATCGGAGCCCCTTCTTTCGTAGTTCTCATCATTTGCATTTAATCGAACTTGTTATGTCTCTCTCCGTGGCTCCTCGTCCTCTCCTTTCCCCTGAATCGTCTTGCTTCCTTATTTTCAAATACAACCTATCATATTGTCCTTACAGTGAACGTTTACCAACCGTTAATATTCCTCGACTTGATCAGCGCGGAGTTTATTCAAATTTTGCACTTCTATTCTTATTATGTATTTTAATTTTAATTTTTTATTATATTTTATTTCTTTATAATATTTTTATTTATTTTTTAAGTAGGCATCTTGCCTGTTAAATGAATTATTCCGAATAAATAAATAAATAAATAAATTGTTGAAGGGTGAAAGGACATCTCATCCGAGCAGAAGTCTCAGAAGAGAGCATGAAGAAGAAAAAAATCCCTAGCGCATCAGAACCGCTGGAAACACTAATTTTCGAAGAACAGTAGAGGATTTGTGCAGATTTTGAGTGTGTATTCTACCACTAGCTACTTAAGACCACTATCACTAGCTACTTCTCCTACTTAAGATCAATATGCCCTAAGTAATAATATACCCTAAGCCAATTTAATTTTGATGACAAAGTTACAGCGATAGAATAGTGTTCCGACCTTAGAAAATTTAAACATTGTTTACTTATTTTATATATATATAGTATTAGTAAGAACACTCCTGGAGTACGGTGTCCTGGAAATAGCCATGAAGGCACCTTAGACACCATCTCAGTGCTAGCTCCGGTGAAAAGAACACTACGTTTTTATCCGTCAAAAGAAATACTGTTGCTCTAGTATGTAAAATTAAAAGAAGAGTGATTTGCCTGTAAAGGACTTAAAGACTCTCGTGCATAAGCTGACGGGGAAGACTTAGCTGAAACGCGATCTCTGGAGAGAGGGACCTGAAAGCCAAAAAATACATAATCCGATAATATGGCCTCAACTTGGGGACGCAGAATCTAGAAACAGTGGCAGACAGGTTCATACCACAGATGATATGGAGCTTAGTCCATCTCGTGACTTCTCGGTTTTATAGGCTTCGGTTTTCAACAACACCGTTACGTGATCCAATCGCTTCCGTAAACGTGAAGAGGGTATGGCAGCCACATCAGCTCCGTCAATCTGTTCCAACTGTCAAAGTTGAAGCTAATGAATTCAGTGTTTTGTAGTTTGTTGCGGTGCATAATGGAGAGCGAAGCAGTAATTTCGGTGATGAATTAATACATGGTGAATTAATATCAAAAAATTAAAAAGATGCGAAAGTGGTGGGTATACCCACGTATTAGGATCGCACATTAGCAAGTGCTCTACTGGGGATCAGACTTGATATTTCGTGAAAACATGTTCATAGGTATAGCAATAAAGAAGCGAGAAGCACCCCACATGAAGAAATGGTTTTATCGTCAATAATCCTAAAAGCTTTTGTCTAGTCCCGCAAAAGCAGTGCGGCTTGCTCCGGCCCATTCATGGGAGTTATACTCAAGTCTTGGTCTTATGAGAATCTTATATATGTACGCTATGTCCAGTGGAGTAAAGAATTTCTTGCCTCTCTGAAGGCAGCCCAGGTATTTCATTTGGAAAATGTGGCCAGCCCAACTAAGTACGCCGGAGATGCTAAAACCTAATAGGTTTTGCGAGGATGATTCAGAAATCCCTACACCATCAACGAAAATAGTGTGGCTTGCAGGAAGAGACTAAGGCTCGAGTGAAAGTGAATATGTATAAGCAAAAAAAAGTGTGGCCATTTATAAGCAAAAGAAAGACAGTTGGTCAGAGAATAGTACCTTGTGATACCCCGGCATTGGTAGTGTGGACACAGAATTTAAGTCCATCCAGAACAACTACAAGGGCACTTTCAATCCACACAGTAACACCTTAAGTCTTGAGCTATGACTTGCTCTCAAGGCGCTCGATAGAGGGGGAAAAATCTCAGGGTCTGAAGTATTTTTTGGTCAAGATAAGCATTAAGTATGTAAGCAAGTTAACAGGGCGTTTTAATTCCGCCAAAGCCGATCCGAATCCCGGTTGTAGAAGGAGATAAGGGATTGAAAACTCTTAACATGTTTCATACGTTATGAATCTGCTGTGCATTTTTAAACGGGATGAACAATTTTCAAGAGTAAGAATAAATTCAGGAAATACTTTTTACGCATTTTACTTATCCTATTATATTTCAAAATCAACAGAAAGATTTTAGTAAAAACTAATATTCCTGACAAGAGGATAAAAGTAAGCATACAAACCTCGTATTTTTTGCTAATGTCCTCGTATTAGCAAGCTTATTGACCAGCAAGTACGAAACAATACAAACTAAGACAAGGTTTTCTATATTTTTGTTTGTGCACAAAGCTTCACTCTGGGTTCGGACAGTAGATTTGCCACTAAATGCTTTAAAACTATATACCATAAGTATAGATTATATATGAAAAATAAGATTATAGATAACCACGACAATATATTTCGATCTATGGCCAAATGAAGGACACTTGTTGATTTGAACTCAATATCCTTGTGACAGCAGGAAGTTGCTTTCATCCATGGGAAAAATGGACGATACCGAAGCTCTGAAAATTTCATTGGAATATTGGAAGAGCTTTAAAGAGGGGAAGCATTTTTCATCAACCGCTTGCAGTCTACATCTTAGCGAGTTTAAGTTTTACAAGAGGAATAAGTTTCGAGTATTTTTTTTTTAAATTTCACAACAGGAGCTCGGTTGCAATTTACTCTATGTGTCGTTCGTAATTGAAAATCTTAAGTAAATTACGAGAATGCTGCAAGCATGAGCATACTCAAATCTTGATTATGTGGCATGAAAGTGAGCAGAGAAAGTTTTGCAATCTTTTCGAGTTGACTTTCAAGGATATCGAGAGCTAGCTAATTTGATAAGAAAATTAAACCGGAATTTCAACAATGTTTAGACCTGAACGTTTCAGAAACATGTATATGTACAGTCAAAGAAAGGTATTTGCATGCTGAATGGTTAGTACTGGCAGTCTGATTTAAGTCCAGGGAACTTAGATAAAAAAGGCTCTGATTTTGGAAAAATTCTTGAAAAGCTGAATTTTGTTATGAGCCTTGATATTGTTGTTCTGGAAAAAAACGGTCCAAATTTCCAATCCATCCGAGTGCCGCTTAACATTTTACATGGAGTGTAGGGTCACCAAAAGTACATCGTATCACTTCGCAAATCATCAGCAATTCTTTTAAGAGGAGTATTAGGATAGTTTTTATATGATGATACACCATAACAAGAAGCTTTATTATGCAGTCCATCACTTTTCGATTTAAATGAAATTCCCAATCGAACATCCATTTCACTTTATATATGCAATAACTTTGTTGAAGGAGACAAGGATAAATTGTCCATTCAAAGTTAACTTCACCGGAAAGTCTATCGGGAAATATATGTTCTACGTTCGGGGCTACACGTTTATCGATACGAAATCGGATGATGGTCAAAATCCTATCAGTCTACGAACAAATTATCAGTATTCGGGTCAGGCTCAGGTAATATCCCATTTACCAACTGTAGCATGACTCGCCGCAACACAACACTATTAAAAGGAAATTTGTATCAATGTACGAGTATGTAGATGATGCGGAGGTAATAGGTCTGTTCACGTACTTTCAATCACTGAGTTTTACTGAGTTTTCCTGAATCATGTGGTGGGGGAAATTCAGAAAAAGTACGAAAACGTTCTCATTGCATTTCCTGAAAATTGACAAAAAGTTTTTGGGAGAACAAAAGTGATAATAAAGTCATCCTAAGCGGTGATAAATTATCACCACAAAAATACTCGTTCTTCATAATAAAATTACGCCAAAAGCCGTTTTACAGTTTCCAGTATTTTTCAGTAGCTCAGACCCTACTGAAATTTACTGAAAGAGGGGAAATTTTCAGTTTTCAGTAAAACGGAGTACAAAAACGGCTTCATTGCAATTAATTGCAATTAATCGTAGTACGCGAACAGACCTAATGCAGGCGAAGTAGAATGCTCGTGACACCACCCCACATTGAAGGGCTAGAGTGCCTTGTTTTCAGCGTATCTGACACTCGCATGGCTAGACATTGCAAATGAAATGAGGTTACTTGCGGTTTTCTTTAGTTAAGGATGTTTAGCATCTTCAATTTATGCGAAAAGACATGAATGTAAACAAATTAGTTGCATCTATCACAAGTATCATTGCATAATCTATTTGGATTCGAAGATTTGAAGAAAAAAATCTAGCACATCAGAACCGCTAAAAAACTGATTTTCGAAAAAATTATCTTTGAGTGACTCAAAAAGGTGTAAAGGCGTAATACACTTCTTTGTAGTATATAACCATTTCTTACTCAAAGTAACCAATATCATTTTCTGACAGCATCTCCTATAACACAAATGATGAAAATGCTCAGTACTGGCAACATTTGTCCAACGCAGCAGCAAAAAGTCTTCCATAACATGCTCGCACTTAATGAAACTATCCTCTGAATTTCATTTTCATCCAAGGACATCATCGAAAGTTTCAGCGATTAAACTATGTCTATCCGAAAATTTTTAAAATATCGGAAAATTCAAACATCGTTTGCTTATTTTATTGTAAATGCTTTGCTTATGACATACAAAATGAAAGTCTCTGTTGGTGTAATATTTACGAAATTGTCTAGTGCTGGCAATCATGTGTTAGCATCATAGCCAAAAATTTACCGAATCTGCGTCACGTTGAGTTAAACCTACCCTGTGAATTTCGTTTCGATTGAATGACTGCGCTGGAAGTTATTTATTTATTTATTTACATATTCAACAGATAAAAATCCAATAACTGAATATAGAAACATATAATATATACAAAGAATCTACTAATGAATGAATGTAAAATAGAGAGCACAAAATAATAATAATAAAAAGATCAAATATCATAAACAAAGTCAAGGTGAAAATGAATAAATTCAAAATTAAGAAAAATAAGAAAAAAAAACTACATTGAAAAAGAGAAAAAAAAATGTAAGCATATATATAGAACAAACAGAATATCGAAAGCCAGTTAAGAAAATCAAAATTAAAATTCATGTATCATATGAGCAAGGAAAAAAGATAAAAACGTATTAAATAGAAAAAAGTAACGACTTTATCCTTTAAAATGGTTTTGAAACGTGACAAGGTCGGTGGTAGAGAACCTAGTCCGAGTGCATTATGCTGCCTAGGTATACGTAACAGCGGTGAAAAGTAGTACGTGTCAGTCCGCGCAAAAGGAACGTTAAACGTTAACGTGGATCTATATGACCGATCCGTAACACGAACGGAAACCTGGTTGCAGAGGTCAGATGGGACAAGTTGACGGTGCAGTTTGAACAGAAGGCATTCATCGAGAAATAGAAGAGAAAAAGTCTGCGAGATTTCAGGGATGGTATTTGCAGCATGGTAAGTCTCGCACTATACCCACAGTAAGCAAAATTGAATTTGTAAAGAAGAGAGCGGGTGAACCTGCGTTGTACAGATTCAACCGCAACAATCAAATATTGAAAATGTGGACACTAAATTTGACAACAGTATTCGAGGATACTGCGGACAAAGGAGACAAACAAGTGTACACAAGTAGAGATATCGGTAAAATATTTAGAAGATCTCAGTATAAAACCCGAAAGTCTGGACGCTTTGGAGGTTATGTGCAAGATATGTTTATCAAATAAAAGTTTAGAGTCAAAAATTACTCCGAGGTCTTTAAAATTTAAAACGACTTCGAGAGAGGCTCCAGAAACGTAGTAAGAAAATATTAGTGGGTAAGTTTTACGCGTGAATGACATTTGGCGACATTTTAAAACATTCAAAGTAAGATGATTTGCATTACACCAGTTGATAAGAGTGAGCAGGTCATTCTGAAGCTGTAAGCAGTCTCCGAATGTATCGATTACTCTGAATATTTTTAGATCGTCTGCGTATACAAGAGAAAAAGAGTTTAGCAGACCCGGGAGATCATTAATGAAAATTAAGAATAATAAGGGGGGTCAAGGATCGAACCCTGTGGAACACCTGAGGAGGGATAGAAGGGAGTAGACGAACAGGAGTTCACCGTAACAACACAAGTACGCTCATGAATGTAGGTAGAAAACCAGGAAAGCAGCGGACCATGAAAACCATATTTCTCTAATTTCAACAGAAGAAGCTCATGGTTGACAGAGCCAAACGCCTTGGAGAAATCTGTGTAAAGAACATCCACCTGTCTTTGCTGATCAATGGCGGAGGCAACAGTGTTGGTGAACGATAGCAAATTATTAACAGTAGATTTGCCCTTGACAAATCCATGTTGCTCGGTGACGAGGAAAGGCAAAGGCACAAATAGAGGATATACTCTGTTGTAGACAACTCTTTCTAATAGTTTACTGAAGCAAGGCAAAAGCGATATAGGGCGGTAATTCGAGATGCAAGCAGGGTCACCGTATAGGGAAAATATTGGCAGATTTCCATAAGAAAGGAAAAACGCCAGTTGCGATGCTGAGGTTAAATATCATCGACAAGGGTAAAGATTAAGTTATAGGAGTGCATAGAATTTTAGGGTTACCACCCTCAACATTTTTCAAATTTTCGAAACCCTAATATTTGTTGTTAATTGTCATTGCACGATCATTCCCATAGTAAAGAAATACCAAAAAATTACAAAGATTACCATAGCTGGCAGCCCTTTCATGTTTTTTCTACGAAATTCCTATAACAGCTGGCCTGCAACAAGTTCCATTTACTACATGAATTTCGTTTTGATTTCATGACTAAATCGGAAGTTATAGGGAAAAAAGCTTTATTTTGCAGAGCAAATTTACAATATTTAGGTCAAACAAATTACCATAGCTGGCAACTCTATCCTAATTTTTCAACCAAGCTTCTATCAAAAGTGGCCTAGAGTTGGGTTCAAATACTGTGTGAATTTGATTAAAATCTGATGGCTTCATCGGAAGTTATGCAATCGGAAGCTTAATCGGAAGTTATGCAAAAAGCAGTTTTTTTCCGTCATGTTTCAAAATGGCACCACTGCCACAGGGCTGTCCGCATTTCAAAATCACACACACTGGTCCTAGTTAATACCAACATGTTTTGTAAATTTATTTTTGTAACTGATCGGATTACCCGTTCTCATGAACAGAAATTTTGAGTGCTGAAAATAGAGGTAATTTGGTGACGGGTTGCCGTTCTTGTGCAAATCGAGATTTTGAAAATTTCTAATCGACATGGTGGACTAAGGCTAAAATTTATCAATAATTTGAATTTATTATCAAAAAGCAAAATAATTTCAGGAGGGTCGATGATTTGAAGGATTTTCTTCAGGAGCCTACTGCATCTACAGGATTGCTTGGACAGTCTTGAAAAACCATGTGTGAATAGTTTTGGTCAACACCAATATGCTTTACAAATTTCACGATGATTCAATGTTCCCGTCAGAAGTAATGACAAATCAAAATTTAAAAAAAAACATTCTTGCCTACTTTTTGGCACTCAGAGCCCATACAGGGCTCAAAATTTCCAATTCTTTATTATGAACAAATATAAAACATAACCAGTTTTCATATTCGATACTTTTCTTTAACAAAATTGTACTCTACACAGAAATACAGGGCGCATCATTAACACCGCCATATTTTAACGTCACCCTAGCTCCTAGATATGTTAGTGCTTTTATGTGGCAGGTAATTTTTCATTCGATTTTCACATACATATATGCTAGTAAATTCATTTCATTTCTCACTCTGAACTTTGAGCTATGTATCGTGAACTCAAAACAGTTCGTGTAGCTTTGCTTCCGTTGCTAAGGATGTAGGAGACGTAATCTGGATTTGTTTCCAATTACATAAATTTGTCGTCCTCGCGGAGCTTAGAAAACGTTCACTACGACTTTTAAGAGGTCATAACATCAAACTTCTAAAATAACTTTAAAGAAAAATCAGCATTATTTGCAAAGTAGTCTCAAAAAATTGCTATAGTTTTATCTCAACTTGCGAAAGGTGTATAATTTGGAAAATATATATTTTCAGTAAACTTTTCTTCCTCGCAATTTTTTTATTTAAAGCAAAGGGCAACGCAATGCGAAATAGCTTGAAATGAATTCCAAATTTTCAAATGTACTTTTCCTGCTACCCATATCAATTAAAATGTTTCTCTCAGAGCCTCAACGAAACTTCGAAAAATATATATTGAATCTGTAGCTTTAATTAGACTTGAGAAAAAACTCCGATTTCGAACTAATGACTCTGGTATGCTTTACTCGCGAGAAGATTAAATGACGATATTATGCTTATTCCTTGACATGTTTGAATTTCGGGCTGATGAAAATTAATTAAATGTGGATTTGATTTCAAAATGAGACGCGGTGAAATCATACGCGAACAATAATCTAATGATGAAAACAAAATAATAAAGGGGGTGAATTTCAGTGTGGCTTGTTTCTTAATTTAGACGTCACAATTTGAAGTGTTATTGAAACTGTACTGCAGCTAGTTCATTCGAAATTTAACTAATAATTAAAATCTTAGCAAATCTGATCATTTGGGAAATAATTTATGTTAGAGTAGCTAGATTACTTAAGTATTGCAGGACTATAGCTTCAATCAATTTGTGTAAAGTATGGTAACGTGAATGTACGTAAGCTTTTTTGTAAAGGATAGTTAAGCTTTTCTGGCTGATGAAAGGTCACGCATAGACCTGTTAGTCCGTAGCGATACCAAATAAGAAGACCTGGAGCTTAAAAGTTCAGTCCAAGCGGCCCTCGAAAGTCCCAGGAGTTTCTGCAATATGAAGGATTTAGTTCAACCTCTGATCTGCCAAGTGTGTAAGGTTCACCGGCCAGGGCTCAGCGAAGCAGTGCTGCCTGGTTTTCCCCAGTGTCGGACAGTAACACAGATCTTGAATTATTTCTGAGACTTCTGGCTTCTGACACTTCCTACAGCTGTCACTGGTTACGAGTCGCAGTTTTATAGATTGAGACTCCAACTTTGCTTTTCTGATTCGTAGATCAAAGTGTAGGCCAAGCAATCCTTCAGTGATCTTTTGCCAGCTAAACAAAGTGCTTGTTGAAATTCTTCACCATGTACTCCTTGAATGAACGCATCTTTCGCCATTTCGTCCCGATGTTCTGGATCCGAAGCAGAGTAGGACATAAGTATTAACCACTCGATGTCCTGAGCCAGCTACTGTAAGGTCTGTCCGGGTTTCTGTGCACGTGTCCTGAGCTGCGAACGATGAACTTCCTTCAGGTGGCCTTCGCCGTATTTCATATTCCAAGTGCTCATCAGGCTTGAATAGCTGGAGCAATTGTCCACTGGATTGGTTTGAAGTACCTCCGCTGCGGCTGCTTGCAATGACACCATTAGTGTGGTCGCACGTTCTCGATCGCTCCAATGGTTATAATCTGTAACGGCCTTAAACTGCTTCTCGTAGATGGTCCAAGAAGTTTGTCCGTTGAAAATGAGTGCTTTAAGCATAGTACTGAGTTCGATTTCACGTGAAATTTTCATACAAAATTTCACGTGAAATCTGTTTCGGCGAAAATTTAGCTTGAAAATAAGCAAGAGTTTTACTAAGTTCTTAGCATGAAAAGTTGCTTTGAAGTTGCTTTCGCGTTGAAAACGTAGATGGCACTGAAACATGTCTCCAATCATTTCACGCCAATTTAGTTTGTGTAGTTCATTCTTTCGAGCGAAAAAGTGACATTTGGTGTTTCAATTTGAAAATGGAGCAGTGCAAATGTCTTTCCAATAAGAAAATCTATCGAAAAGTGAAATTCTTGACATTTTATCCGTCAGAAATGAGCATTGTCTCTGCTTTTCTCCATTGCCAAAATTTTCGCTCGAAAGAATGACCAGATAATGGAGACATGTCAAAATTTCACGTGAACTCGAACTCAGTACTATGCTTTAAGTGTTTTATTACCACTTGATTCAGATGGAGTAGTTCTTATGGTTTTGACGCGCTGTGAATCCGATTTCAGCAAATCGATTTTTTCCTCAAGTATTGCCAGTTTTCGCAATTGCTTACCGAACTGCAGTTTCACATCAACAGCTTGACTTTCAAGCTGCTGCTTCATTTGAGACTTCAATTGCTGCTGGAGCTGTTGCTTGATTTCCACTAGCAGCTGCTCACATTTTCTAGCTTGCTATTCCAGCTGTTCTTCGATATGCGGAGCTTGTCTGCCCAACTTTTCTTTGATGTCTATGGATTGTTTCTTACTGGCGTCAGCTTGCTGTTCAAATTTCTCATCCGGTTTCATGGCTTGTTACTTGCTGTCTGAAGCGATTTTCAGCAGGGAATTCATTCTCGGATTTTTCTCCTCGCTGCAGATCCTCCTGGACAAGTTCTTAAGTCCTTGGTTGCTTTCCTCGTCCGAGAATTCAAACGTTGCCGGGGCTTTGCCTTCAGTGCACAAAGGCTCCCTTAGCCGTGATAGTAAAGCGGTTTTGTTCCCAGTCATCAAAAAATCTCGTTTTCGGAACTCTACTCTCAACTCTGCCAATGTTAATTCATCCACTAGCTACGGCATTGTTATTCAACTAGTCCATACAACTTCTTACAAAAATCACTGTCCGAAACATCTCGTTTAGTCCACATACTACGAATTATCAAGTTTGATCGAAATCCACCGATCGCAACTTCACTAAAAGTCACTTGGTGAATCGCGAACGCAAAAACCCACTTCTGACACCAATTACTGTGTTTTTTCTACTAAAATCACTCTTCGTGGATCTCTGTGTTTACGAAATAAAATAGTTGGTTTACTACGACAAATCACACTTTTATTCGAAACAATAATTTTTACGCCTAAATTGCTTTGTTTTACACTCAGCTAGACTCGCGTACACACTTTAATTATCTCGCTAATAACAGTTTCACTTGCGTTGTAGCTAGCTCGTTTTAAAATTAGCCCACTAGGAAACGCACTCAATTCGCCTTTTCAATAGATTCGCTTGGAAAGACTGACATCGCAAGGACATCTCACCAGGGATATTTATGCCTCGCAAGGGTATTCCTAGAATGGTCGATTGTGGTTGCATGCTTCTAGGCTATTTTCGATATCTCTCGCCTTATGGGAATCTGTTTGTGTCTATTCGTCTCTTATTAGCTTTTACCGTGCGACCTATGGGATTTTTCCGTTCTATTAGACATTTTGTTTGGAGATAGTTCGAGAAGATATCTCTCGATGTTCCTCGTTATTTCTGGCACTGATAGGGTGAAATATGATTTATGTTAGTGTAAATGCAACAATATCATAGCATTTATTAAAAATAAAGAATCAACCAGCTAAATGCGAAATTTCAGCTAAATGCTCACTTCTCTTAGAATGTACTTATATAAAATGCTCTTAATCTTTAAAACTGCAATTATTCATCTTAATTCATTTGATTTTGAATGAATGCATAATGACAGTGGTAAGGTCATTCGAAAATAATATACATTAGAGGTCTGTCCTAGTCTGCATAACATTATTTACGTCTAATACTTATTATGCAGCTGTGATGTGATATGAACCTCTCAAGGCTGTGTTCATATCATTTCAAAAGTAAACATCCGACCATACACTGCTTATCTTTACACTCAGCATCACGAATCGCCCAAAGTCCAATGGTTCAGTCATCATCACTGAGGCTTATAAATCTGTAAATATTTATCTGAGGCGATGAAGTCGTTTCATCCAGCCAAACAAGACGATGAAAACTCACCTTTTCACTGACCGATGTAGCCTCCACTCTCGACAAGATAAACCCATAGTCGAGAGAAGATGAAACTGATAGCAATTTCTTTGGACAAGGACGATAATTGGAAATGTGTCTCATCTTGTAGATTAAATTTAAAATTTACCGAGATCAAAGCTAAGAAAAAGCAAATAGCATTATTATAATTCTCTTGAAAAGAGAGATACTTATTAGTGAGAGTACTTTAATTAATAATATCTTCAGCTTTGATAGACCAAGCGTTATACGTACTATATGATTGTGAGATATAAAGAAAATGAGTACAATCCAGCGAGAACTTAAGAAATAAAACGAGATATTTCTTCGATGATGTGAAGCGAAGAATGAACGATGACTTTGGTCAGTTTGCGAAAACAGGATTTTCGAAGCAAATTAATTTAGAAAAAAACAACAGCTAATAAGGTAGTCTCTTGTTCGAAAATATGTTGTTGTGAAACCTGACAATCTGTAAAAATTGAATTGAAACTTGTTGAACCAGCAATTTAGAAAATAATAATGGCGCAAGTTATATTTATTCTCGTGGAGGCGTATCACATTCACATTTCTTGCCGCGTATCACTTAAACCACATTTAAAGGTTCCTCTATTCGATATTAAGTTGTTTTCTTCATCCATTCATATGTATACATTCCTTTATACGAAGTCGAAGAATGAAATATAATAATCGACATTGTAGATACCGAAAGCTTATTCGCTTTCAATCTAAGCCTCGGTGCATCTTTACTTGGAATATGGTTAGCGACATGTGGTATTGTCGTATTACACGTTATTATAAAATGTCTTGACTCTGAGAATTGTACATATATGAGTTTCGTGTTTTCGTTAAGAACAAATTGATACCCATATATAAATACTTAGTGTATAGCATTGGTCTACTTTACGGGGAATGTTTTTATGCGTAAATTCATACCGGTCGCAAGTAAAAACAATTAACGAAATAAGGTAGCTCGCTTTTTTTCACAGCATACTTGTTTCAGCATGATGGAGGAGCAAGTTTATGATGATCGAGTTTGTCTGAGAATAGGTCTGTTCGCGTACCTGAATCTATTATAATATTCGCAGCAAGTCGTTTTTGTACTCTTGCTGCAAGCCAAATTTTGCCATGAAAAGAAGCGAGCTGCAAAAATCTGTTGCTGCTGTAATACGCGAGCAGACCCAATGAGTACTTCAAGATCTCTTGCAGAAGAAAAATATTACGCAGTGCTAAAACTTCCAGCGTTTTGGACATACAGTCTCAAATTGTGGACTTGGCACACGCTGTGTCAAGCGCGATAAAATTCACGCAAGCAAAGCGTGTGACATTTCAAGAGACTCCGATGCAATTTTCTGTGTAAACTGTGAAACTACAGCCCACCCAGCTAGCTACAAGGGCTGTCCCGAAGCCAAAAAGATAGAAGAGCGTCGTAGTGCCGCTGAGCTTCAAAGATGGCGACGGAGTGAAATAGTTGCAACTGCAATAAAGAACACGGTTCGGCCTGGAGTTTCCTATGCTAGCCACTTTTCGATGGAGAGCAAAAAGCCTACTATGAAACTGTAAAAATAGCGCAACCTTCCGTCAAATCAGTAGTCTTTGGAGGATTCCAAAATCTGTTTGGCTGTAGTAACCTTTTTGCCTTGTTGAACTAACTCAATGGCATCCCAACCTCTCTATTCTCAATCTGAGAAACGAGACGTCTTCACTTGTTTTGCCCCTCGTCCTGCTTCCTCTTAAGCTCGCAGCCCTAAACTTAGCCATTTTAGTTCCCATTTACAAAATCAACTTCGTTCAAGAATTTCTAAACCAAAAAAGTCATGACATTCTTTTCTTCTCAGAGACCGAGCTCAAGTCCCAATTACAAAATCATCCGTGAGGACATCTCAGATAACTCAATTGCAAATAAAAAGGGAACTCTACGGCTCGTCGAAGAACGCGTCAAAACGTAAAGGCATTTGATACCAGGACTTTAATTTAGAGAATGACCAAGTCGCTTTTGTAGGTATCTATGCCCACCACCACCACTTCAGAAGATCTAGTCGTGCTCGGGGGTGATTTCAATGCTCGGTCGCAGTCATGGGGGAAAACCGAGAGAACAATGCTTATGAAATAATCATGAACCAATTGCTACTGAATACTGCAGCCATAATTAAACCTGTCTTCCCATAAGAACCAGCCCTTCGTCGCTCTTCATAGGTCATTGATTTTTTCCTAGTGTCTCTGAGCCTGGTACGCTTCCTCCCATATTTTAGCTCATCCAAATGCCAAGCTCACGACGCTGAATCCGACCATTAACTAATCGAAACATGCATCCAGCGAAAAAATGACCTCTATTTCTTGTCCGCTGATGCAGACCCCTTCATTTTCAACGGTAGGGCTCATTGGGAGCAATTTACAACTGATGTTGAATTCCAAATTCAAAATCTCCATCTTGTCAGTTCACGAAATCTATGCTCCTAGGACGTTGATGAGACTCTTGACACTCTTTCCTCAGTCATTGATAGTTTAGCAATTTAAAGGAAATCAAAAAACTTTGCCTTCCGTGATTTACAGTATGTCATTATCCAGCTCCATAATAGGCAGAAATCTTTAAGAAGACGCTTTACCTGCATCTACCACAGATATCAAATAGTATAGATACATCTGTGCCTTGATTAAAGGCATCAACATCCTTAACATGGCTAAGACCAGGGCCGATCTTAACATGAAATTGGTTGGATGTATTTGATGAAATTTGAAGAACGTCCGAAAAGTAGTCATTGGTCGACATGTCGACATATGTATGTTTCAAGTAATTAATAAAACAATAGGTTGTAAAAGACTCAGAAGTATTTTTACTTCGAATGGTAGCGTGCACTTATAGCATCTGCACTACACTTCCCTGCAGTTTCTACAGCTGCTGCTCTCTTTACAAGCTCCAAGCTTTCTCTCAAGTCTCCAATTCTAATTTTCGCCATCAAGATCATTTGATGACTCCTACACGATTCAGTCTTCAATAAACCTCCAAGGCCACAGAACCTTCGTAACCAAAGAAGCTCTTCTCATCCTGCTATCTACCCTTTCCTCGAAAAAATCCTCATGAGAAGATAAAATTTCATATGTCATTTTAATAAAGCTTCCTTCTTTCTTCTTCGAATAAATTTCATCCATTACAAACTAATTTTATTTGCTATCCAAACCTTATTTAGAAACTGGTCCATTTCTGACAAAACAATTTATTTTCGCACACTATATTACAAACATCAATATTGTACTCTATAGAACAGAAGGAAACGGACCGACTAATTAAAAAAATGATAATCGAATCTTGATTTTCCAAAGACAAACAAAAAATGAATATAATATTCACAGACAAGATGACAAATGTTCAGTTAAAAGTTACATAACATACATAGACTATCTTTAAAAGAGCGTATTACCACACATAATACAACAAAAGATTGCCTAACAATACATTACGTATACGAGTAAAGTGAAACATTTCGCAAATAAAAAGATTAAGATTTAAAATTATGGAGATTTAATGAAAGTAAATCTACCCAATTTTCACGTCAAAAATTAAAATAACAATGCATTAAATATTTGGGAGTCAACAATTAATTGGTCATTAAGTAAAAAGAGTAATTTGGTGCTTTTTGAACTCATTTATGTAAAACGCTGGTACGGTGGAGAAGCACTCTGCTTCTTTGACGAACATTTAAGTTTATGCTGATCCAAATGCGTTATAGTAGCAAATATTTTATCACAATTATTACACTTTATAGTCTTCCTTTCGCCCAGGTTTACTTTGGAAGCGCTTAAAATATCAACAGTACCCCCTCCAATTGCGTCATCGTCCGACTCAAACATGGCAATAATACGTTTATGATCTTCCAATTTCTGTAAGTTGTTATGGAATTTGAGGTTGTGCTCTTCCAGCGAAGCTATAGATTCGAAAATTGTATCACACGCATTACAACGAGCAGTAAAATTCAGCTTCAGAGATCCAAACGGCATGCTCAATGGCGATATGGCAGCAGGAGGTTTCGGAGTACTTGTGCGCTCATCAGCCACCTTATTAAAACAATCGAGGAGTGATTTTCGTCCAACAGTGTTCTGACGAATCGTCACATTTTGTTCTGTGTTCGTAGTGCTGGAAGAACTTTCGGAATTCGAAGTTGTGCTGGTTTTCGAAATGTTCTGATTTTGAGGAGATTGGCATAGAGAAGTGCTTCCAGTATTACGGCTGATGCGTCCTGAACTGTCACTCACATACGGTATTACTGTCGGGTCCGCTTTTTCGCGAAGGAGACTCATCAGTGGATCATTTTCAAACGAACGCGATTTGGAGGCTTTACCTTGCACTTTAATCTGTATCTTATCATCCGTTTCAGAACCTGTCATATCTTTTCCAGTTGATTCCGACTGTCCGCCGATATTTTTCGCTTCGCTATTGGTTAAAAGATCAGGCATTACCATTTCTTCGCCACAAGATGATACCAAATACTGGCAAGTAGCCCGTAAACTGAAAATCATTCTCCGTATAAACTCATGCGGAGAAATTGTCTTCGATCTTCGAAAGCTTGCCAAGCGGTTGAGATTCTCAATTAAATTCAAAAATTTAAACTCCAAACAACTATTCATATGATCCTTGTATGAATTCTCGAACATAAAACGGCGGAAGCACGCTGGGCACTTTCTCTCCTTCACATGCTCCGGAATGTTTATAATAATATTAGCGTCTTTAATGAAATCGAAAGACATAATGTCGTCCTCCACAAAGCTCTTCTCGTTGTAACTAAAGTAGTCCTTATTATTATCTATGCCCTCGGTATCATCACTTGAAGCAGTCTGAAATTCATCGCCGCCAAGTGAATCCGTCAAGTCGTACGCTTTTCCTTCTGCTCCACTCCTCTTGTGCTTTGACGAACTTTTGAGCGGTCGTTCAGCTTTCCGGTCAAATAGTAAATTAAGGTATGCCGTGAGGTTGGATGTATTTGATACTTGACCCTTCGAAGTATTCCTTGTACTATTAAGCAATGGACGCTTGTTCATAGAACAACTATTTTTCGGAGTGCTAGTCGCGTCATCGAATATATTGTTGTTAACTAAATTGTTTGTTTCAGTCTTACGTTTTTCACTGAATATTAAGTCCTTTTCGTAGTACTCCAATCGTTTTTCTTGAATAATTCGCTGTCCCTTATTTTCAGGCTCATATTCTACGTGCGCTATGCCAGCATCTTTCCAATTTCGTTCCTGACCGACACTTACGAGCCCATCTAAAACTGCCTGAGCTGCTTTTAAGCTCAGTGCATTGTCAATTACTTGTTGTCGGAAAGTTACAGCATGTTTTAAGTAAGAAATACACAGAGCACATATTTTTTTCGGTAGTCCATCCTCGGGGAAAATCTGCAATTTAAAATGATACTTTGAGATAAAGATATAATTTTATCCATTAAAATATTGCAAAATCTAGATGCGGAGAGATTAGAAACAACTTCGCACATTAGAGATGTTTTGGTCCGAGTCGGTAGGGATTTTATGCCACCAAAGGTGAAAAACGTTTACATTTTGCAGTGAAACAGACCATAACCGATATATTTAGTTTGTTTTGTTTACTTAAGATAGAGGAATCGCAAGAATTTTGTTGGAACGGATTCAATATGATCTATTGTCTCAATCGCCAATATGCACTATTGAGAATATGCCCAGAATCACATTAATTTCCACTGAATTGCGAAACAGGTGAATAACGCAAAGATATTACCCGTCAAGTACATTTTGTTTTAAGGCTTTCATTTATTGCATCTGCGTAATTCTACTCTACGTCCGCAATTATAGATACAACAATATTATTTCCATACTCACACTGAGTCCTGTAGTTTCTTCGAGTAATATGTTAATATCCTTCTTCCAGTACAAATAATCGGCCGGACTTGCATGTAAATAGGCTGGAATCGGTGCAAAAACATCGTAATCTGCTTGTGCAGAACATACTCGGCAAATATTGCGAGATGCCAACGAAGGTCCTTCTACCTTTATTTCGTTTGACATTTCCTTCTGATGCTAAAACAAAATGTCCTTTGTTTTCCAATTAGTTGATTTGTCTACCTGATCCAGGAAGAATCCGGCGAAACAGTATGGCCTATAATTTTTTCAAATTTGTTGTGTCGGAAGTATGTATTAACTTCACATTGTGTTGCAGTAGTAAAACTATAAAGCTGAATCCATCACAGATACTTTAATGTACACTATTCGACAATAAATACGCCTTCGGAGTGGAATTAAAAGTTGTTCTTGTCACGTATTGTTTATCATTGACGTTTTTCTGTCAGCAGAAGGCAATTTGACATAAATCGGCCCCGAAAAGTGTACTAAACTCACTACACTGTAGTGCTGCCAAGAGAAACACGTAACGTTTAGTACTAAGTTTAGATTTACACGACTCAACTCAACACGAGCTATTGGAAGACAGGAATGACAAGAAAAGCCCGGTAAAACCCGATTACGTGCCCCCATAGCCGTTAGATAATTATACCGATTGTGTTTTTGTGGCTGAGTGTTTGTTTTTGAGGGTGTTTTTTGTTTGTTTGTAAATTTATCATCAGTGTGTTAGCTTTTAGTGTATTTTCTGTATGTTTTTGTTAGTTATTCTTCAATTTTTGATCCCTGCTCGTCCTCTGGTGGTAGGAGTGGTAAAAATTGAAGAATAACTAACGAAAACGTACAAAAAATAGACGAAAAGATAACACACTTGAGTTAGAAGTTAGTTCACAAGAAGTTAGTTCCTAATCAGCGTGTCAACTCCGTATATGTATGTATACGGACCAAAAATCCAGTGAACCGGCCTGAGATGGAATTGTTGATTAGCCTGGAACGTTGGAAGAAATCGCAAGGAACTCGCAAAAGATACCAACACACTCTCAGGTTACTTTGACAGATAATGCATTGCGTAAATGGAGGCACAGCGTAATAACAACCAGCGTACCAACTTATTCCACTTTCCCAAAAAAACACTTTGACCTTGAAATTGCGCCTCCATTTACGCAATGCATTATCTGTCAAAGCAGCCTGAGATTATGTTGGTATATTTTGCGAGAGTGGACCGTATGTGAGCAGCGAAAAATCTAACTTGAGTATGTAGTTGCCGAATTGTATATTGCATCTCTTTCTGCTCCATGCGAATTTTTCCAACTTTCCAGGCTGTCCAACAATACAGTCTCAGGTTAGATCACTGGATTTTTGGGCCGTATACGTATACGGAGTTGGTACGCTGGTTAGGAACTACTCATTACGCTGTGATGGAGGCGCGATTTCAAGGTCAAAGTGGTTTTTTCTGGAAAATGGAAGGAATTCACCCACTTATCTATTCCTACACTTTGCCTTCGGCAGAGTGTGAGATGATGTTCTACACACTCTGCCATTTCAGTATCTATCGCAGTCGTGCCGCTCCTTATCTATTCTGTGGAGGTACTTTTTGCAAGGAAGGTGATCTGTTTATGCTCCAAATGTAGTTCTTATATCACTTTGGCAGAGACCAACTGCTTATTTTGCTCTTTTGTTATCGAACCAAGGTTTTTTTTTTCTTAGTACGGAGGAGGACCTGTGAAGGCCATTTCTGCTCTGTCTTTGACCATCGTATCAGCTTCCTTGTTTCCTTAGTGCCCCTTATGGCTGGAAATCCATATCAACTTGAGACTGCCCTGCACCCCTATTTCGTTTAGTGTCTCTCTCAACTCTAAAAGTATAGCTGAATTTAGTGATCGAGATTGATGGCCTCGAGAACCACTTGGCTATCTCATAGGATCTTAATTAAGGCAGGCTCCAATTAAGGCAGATAGTTCTGCTTAAAGAGGTTGGCTTTCTTTGGGAGTTTTTTCACTTCTTTGTACGAGGGGCTATGTCGTTCCTCCCATTTGTTCTTTGATGCAATCGCGACCTTGAGTCTCTTCCCAAAAGCTGCTTTGCTCTTCATTCGTATTATAATACGAGCCAAAGTCTTACAGGAACTTGACATCAGCTTGGTTAATTAATCTATTTTTATCAGTCGTAGAAAGTGTCCGTCCAAATTTGAAAGAGCAGTTTATTGAGCTACAAAATGACTGTGAAGTTCAAATAATATTCAAACCATGTGATTATAATGATTTTTGCCATCAATACCCTCTTCTGTGGAAAGAATTAAAATTACCCATCATAGCATTCCCACCTTCCTATTTAGTAGAGAAGGGATTTAGCGCCATAATGCATATATTGAAGAAAAAAACACGAAATTGATTACAAATAAACCAAAGAGGAGATTTGAGATTATATTTGACTAAACTTGAATATAAAATTTATAATTTTTTTAAAAAACATTCATTGACCGATGAAATAAGTATAGTTCCTTTTTGCAGGAGCTAGTCCACTCCATTATTTAAAGTACTCACCCTAGCCGCACAAAACTTACGAAGTGGCAACTAAGCATCCGCCGGATGTGAACTAAAAGGTGCTCCACTAATGGGGACGAAGAGGCTCTCACGACCATTTCTTCTCGTTTTTTATCACCCAGACAGGCTTCCTCTCCTCTAGTTTCACTCAAGTTGGGAAGTCCTAACTT
Organism: Nemotelus pantherinus; assembly: GCA_963978885.1. NCBI lineage: Eukaryota > Metazoa > Arthropoda > Insecta > Diptera > Stratiomyidae > Nemotelus > Nemotelus pantherinus. The sequence continues at coordinate 238,900,622 of OZ022263.1, forward strand.
TTCAAAACCACTTATATGATCAATTATTAAAATAAAAACAAAATTACAGAGTTGTGATGAAGAAAATTATAGAGTTATGATGATCAGTAACTTAATATAAAAGAAATAATTCACTGTTGCACTAAGGATCATCTGTCATGACTGTGAATAATGGGCAACAATGGAGGATTGCAAACAAAACTGAGCAAATTTTTCGCTGTTTGCGGTCACATCAAAAACATACGGCACATTGGGAATGCAGAAGTCAAAATGCTTTATTCCCAGACAATAAATCCAGAGCTAGTGTAGGCTGATCGAAAAGGTTGTGGAGCTATGACGACTGAGCAACACCAAGAATCTCAAAAATTCGAGCTTCAGATAGACTCGACAATTCATGTTCATTCATAATTTTGTTGGCTGAGATATACAAAAAACATGCCGAATTTTATTTTTTCTACAAAAACCTTTATTTATTCATTGTTATTAATCGTGTCCTTCTCCCATTAAACGTCCCCCGTCTTTAACTCCCATTAAACGTCCTGTCAAACCTAATGATGTACCTTGGTTCACATCAAGCTAAGGAAAAACCTCGTGAAAAGCTGAAGAAGAAGGGTTCACCCACTGACCTTCAGGAATTCCGTATTTTAGGTTCTGATGCTAAAAAAGTGCTCAAGCGGGCAATGCGTGATTACTTTTTGAACATCGAGACTTCAATCTGTTGTAATCAATCTAAATCCTATTGGTCCTACATCCGTTCCCTCAAATCCAATTCCTCAGTTCCTGATTTTATGTATCTTGATGATGTTACTGCTTCCACTTCTCAGGCTATTTGTGATTTGTTTGCTGCCTTTTTTCCTCCTCCTTTAAAAAAACCCCACTGAATAGCTCGATAGCTCCCACTGTCTCCCGTACCTCTCCTGAATTATCTATGTTTAGTACCAATCCTTTGGAAGTTGAAATCCTTTTGCAGACCTTAAATTCTAATACTAGTTCCGGCCCTGATGGTATCACTAATGTTCTTGTCAAATCAATTTCATCCGCGCTCTGTGTTTCTTTAGGTATCCTTTTGAATATTAGCCTTGCATCTGGTGTATTCCCTTCTTTATGGAAATCCGCCAATATTTTCCCAATCTTCAAATGTGGTGATCCTTCCGTTGTTTCCAATTACTGTCCTATATCCCTCCTCTGCTGTTTCAGTAAAATCCTTGAATGTCTTGTCTACAATAGCATGAACAGCATGTTTTCATTAAGGGTCTTAAGGAGTTCACTAATTTTGTCACCTTTGCCTTCGATGGTCAACGTCAAGTTGATGTAATTTACACAGACTTTTCGAAGGCTTTTGATTCTGCTACTTAAACTTAATGAATTCGGTGTTATTGATCCCCTCCTCTCCTGGTTTTCCTCCTATCTTCATAGTCGTCCCTGCAGAGTCACTTTTAATGATAGCCTGGATCGGGAAAAATCTTCTCATGCGAATCAAAGCATGCCATATGGGTTTTTTGCCGATTCAAATTTGAAAGTAACAAATTTGTGCAGATCCAACAAAATCTCATATTGCATTGGTCTATCCAAATTTTTTTTTTATCTTTCATTTAATCGCTTTAATGCTCATAAATGTTCACCTTTTCAGTACAACAAATCAAATCTTCTTCGGAAAAAATTCAAATCATAATTCCTTTCCTATATTTCCCACATCCACTTTTGATCACATCTATTATTCAGGCACTCGACCCAGTCTGAGAAGAATTTTAATGAAGAAATTGTCGGAATTTAATCCCTACCCCTTTTTTAAACTTTGAAATACTAATTTGAAACTATCAATAAAAATTTGTGTTAGCTTTTCTCTTACATTTATTCAATCGAAACTTGTAATAACGGTGCTGGAAATAATAATTCATTTTGATTACTTCGAAACAACATTTGAAATAGAGCGGTTTTAATTGTGTTTGTGTCTTTAATGTACTTACCTTTCTTCATTAATCTATTTCCTACTAAATAAAACAATGATTTTACATTAACTATTTTTTTTTTAATAATATCATGGTATATTTCGTATGATCTAATACACTAAGGTTCCTATGAAATACTTAATATAAAACTGATTCATACTGAAGTATCTATTTTACTATTAAGTTTTGCTTTAATAATTCGCATCCAAATCAATCTTATATAAATTATGAATATAAAATATTTGCAACAATATACAGAATTAACAATTCTTTTAGAATTATTAATGCATGATAACATTTTGAAATAATATAATTGATTTATTTATATGAATTAACAACAATTTGCTACGTGCAGATGTTTATCATCGATAGAGGAAGATTTCGTGTTGTCCACGAATATGCATATATATATATACTTAAATTAAATGGTTTTAAAAATCTGATATATTTTAACAAAAAAAACAAGAAACAAGTAATAAAATAACAAATTATTTAAGTTGATGAGAGCGGTTGACACATTTCTTAACATTTCTTGTGTGAATTATAGGAAAATTGTTTTAAAATATTTTCTAACTGAAATATTGATTGCGATTTCCTGCGTTGCTTAGCAACTTTTTCTCTAAATGCTATTTTCTGACTAGCCACTATTGTTTTTAAGAAACTGGGTCTTGCCAATTATTCTATTCGATGTTTCTTCCAAATGTTTATTTTCTTGGTGGTCGTGATTGTTCAAATATTAAGTATCTTAAGTAAGAAGAAGTACCACGTGTATTATGGATATTATGTGTGTTAGGCAAATATAATTTAGCAATGGCTGGGCTAGTCGACTTATTAACGGTTCAAAAGGAACAATAGTCTGATCAACAGATATACTATTTTTTCTTTACAATTTGAGCTGAGTTAGCGGCTTTCAATTTTATTTTTTTTTATTGTACCCTTACTTTCGATATTTTCACATGCAAACAATAGTGCAGCACCAACGGTGATTCGAGATTCTTTTAATTTAAACTAATTATTTTATATGTGTCAGAATAATATATAGTTTAACAATTATGTAATTGAATTTTCTTTTCACTACTTTACATTCTTTTCAATTTAGTCTAGGCGTTTATGCTGTTTTATGAAATGGAAGACATTTGATTCTGTTGTCGTTTGATGTAATATTCTATTTTAAGCCGAACGTTACTAAAATATTTTAGTGAACGTGCGAAAATTCTAAACTTAAAATATCATTCATCGGTAACTAAGCATATTTTAGAGTTTATGTATAATATTGCGAAATTTTGTGCTCTAAAAACACATATTTTTCAAGCATATAATTATTTTCATAATCGAAATAAATTAATCTGTAGCAAGATATAAATTTGCTAGCGTTCGAAAAGCATATCATAGTGGATGAGTTCGTAGATTTATGAGAAGGTAGCGCATTCATTTTTTATACTACATACGGGTGAAACCGCGTTCGATACATGTTTGGTTAGCCTCTCCCGTAACATATTTCGCATGATTTTCAATAAAATTTCATTTTATTGCGAAATAGTTCTTTTAGATTTACAGTTGTATGTTTAGATTTTTTGATCTTTTTCGCTAAAAATACGTTCAACACGTTATGTACATGCATCATGTATTTCGGTCATTACGTTCTATGGTCTGGTAAGGTTAAATATTTTCATAAATTATTCATATTAGTTGAATATTTTTTTACCGAATAACATTAGCAACATTTTATATACTTTTTTTAATAATTAAGCTAGTAAAAATAATAAAAATCTCTATTAGGTTAAATTTTCATGAGAAATTTTTGCTGTTTTATTGCACTTAGTGTTCTAAAAAGTGAACAGAATATTTAATTACACATAGGCTAGACACGAAGGTCAAAAAATTAACAAGTAAAGCGACTCCTTTTTCTAAGGAAAAAATATTCACATCAATACGAAACATTAATAAAGTTTTATCCAGCCAAGTGTTGGGGATAAAAGCTGCTGTTGTAGTACTTCACAAGTACTTCAAGGACGTTCAGGAGAGTGTGGAAGATAAAAATCGCGCCGGACGTTCATCCACGTGCAGAAATGGACAGAATTTCAAATGTGTGCGTGATCTTTTGGGCTCAGATCGACGGCCAAGTATTCAAATGATTGCAGACAAGATAGGAATCGATAAAATGATAGCTCACACCATCATTACCGAGGATTTGCAGATGAGAAAAATCTATGCCAAACTAGTGCCGAAAGTGTTGAAAAGCAAAACCGTGTGCTTGCCTGCGAATATCTTTCGAAGAATGTTCAAAATGACCCGCAGTTTTTGATACGGCGATTATTACGGCGATTGATTAGGATTCCGAGTCAAAACGCCAAAGTCCCGAATGGCACACAACAGCATTGCCACCCCAAGTAGAGACTTGAATGAGCAAGTCGAGCCTTGAAGCCATGCTCATTGCCTTTTTTGACGGCATGTGGATTATCCACTTCGAATTTGTACCTGAGGGACAGACCGTCAATGGCACTTTTTAAGTGGAGGTCCTGAAAAGACTGAAAAAATGGTGAATCGAGTGAAAGCAGCCATCCCCGCCAGTTGGAAACTACATCATGACAATGCGGCAGCCTCCTTAGAGCCTTGACAACTAGACTTTTTCCTATCAGGAATTGATGATGAAGCTTGAAGAATACCTCTGCGCATATATTAAGTATAAAATAAGCGCAGGTTTTGAAATAAGGGCACAGGAATAGTGCTTGGCTCTCCATACAAGAAGTCTTATCGCAGTTTTTTCTCGCATTGTTAGACCCTATATTGTCGATGGGCAGCCACTTCAACCTACCTACCTAGATACTTTATGTGAACAAAAGCTTTACTTGGCTGCACTAATTAATTATCAGATCAAACTAATTCCAATAAGTGCGAAAAAAGCCGGATATAATATTTGAAAAACAGCTATTACGGTTCCTACCGATATTTTTCATGATGTATCATTTTACAGAGTCAATTCACACGTTTAAAATTTACCATATTGCTTATTGCGACATGTAAAAGATTCATATCTTCACGAATATTTACAACAAGTAAAGAGAGAGCTTTTATCTTTTTTTAAGGCATTTAAAAATCTTTGACTCACCTCAGTCAACGAACGTCAATATTATTTATAAGTGTATATGTCCAGTTTCTATTATAGGCTTTGCACACTAAAAGCAAAAAGGAAGATTAAACTTAACAAAATTCGGCTTGAACTTACAGACAGCTTCGTAATCAGGCTATAAACAATTCGACACACTGATTCGGTGGTAGAAGTGCGGGTGTAACGGTTAAGGTCGGATATGATGCTGATTGCATTGCACTCAAAGGTTGCAGAGGAGGAACAGCTATGGCAGTTGCTGACACAGTGTATTGAGGTGTCAGAGGGCCTGATGGTGTCAGGACTCGAGGCGTATTGTTCAGTTTTTCATTGCCAGGTAGCGATGCTGGTGAATTGGTGTCAATAGTAAGAATGTGTTGATTTGTTGATGCATAGGCGCCGTTGGCAATTGAAGAGACTGATGATGAGGCTGCTGATAACGGCTGACGCTGCTTCGAAACGGGTGGTGGTTGTTGATGGTGGTGGGATTGCTGATGTTGTTGATGATGGTGGTGGTTGTACTGTTGAGTTGAATATTGTTGTTGTTGTTGGTGAATGACGGCTGATGATGGAGCGACGGTTGCGGTGGTGATTGGAGCGACTGTGGCTGCGGTTATAGGATGAAATGTTGGATGAAACTGTGGTTGTGGTGGTGGTGGATGCGATGCAGCAGTTGCTATTGATGCAGTTGCAACTGAGGGTGCTTGTGATGGGGGCGCTGGCGATGGTTGATATGTTGAAGGAATGAAATCGACCGGAAACTAGGCGAAAGGGTTTTGTTTTCATTTTCTCTATTTCATATTATTTGTTTCTTTTTGCCTAAGTTACATTTATTAGATTTTTTTGACATTGTTTATCAAGTCATAAATCACTGCTATGTATATTCAATATCAGGTTAATTCTATCTATTTTCTTGATCACGCAAGGCGTTTTTTTCTACATCGCTAAGGCTTAATAATATTTTTGTATGCATACCTGCAGGGAAAGGCGAAGAAAAAAATCGAAATGATATCGCTTTAGATTAAATTACGAGAAAGTAACTCGAATCGATTGAATATACAAACACAATTTTCATGCAATTAGTTCAGAAGTGAAGCCATAAATGGTGCAACATGAAAAATGAACTTGGGAAGGACATAACATGTACAATTCGATTTATTAGCACAACATGAATTCGACAAAAATATTATATATTTACTGGGAAGCGAATTATTTTAAAAATGTTTACAAATCGTACAGAGTGAATTTGACTCAAGATGCATCTCTTAGTTATTTGAGCAAAACATTTTTTCCACTCTATGGCTGCATTTTTAATGGTGTAGGTTTTAGATTGAAAGAACAAACTAGCTAAGTCAAGAGTACTGGAACATCATACGATGCAACATTTTCAGTATAATGCCAAAGCTGTACTCCTGTCTTTACCACTCTTTTCAAAAATAAAACCTGGTAAATAGTGACATTAGTCTTAGTTTGCACCATATATTGGGAGTACAAATTAGCTCGGTTGGTTTTCAAAATATGGCTCTGGCGGTTATGAATGTTTCATGTTGACAGCTGATTTCGGTAGTTTCAGAGAGGTTAGACTTGTGTCAATAACATTCAGTTTAAACCTTGTTTTTTAACTGTGTTGAATGTGTCAAATTTTGTGTTAACAACACAGCATTTGCTTTAATTGCAAGAAAAGTGCAGCTGAAGCGCACCGGATGCCTTTGGAAGTTTATGGTGACACTGTTTCAATTGATAAATCATATAAGAAATGGTTTTGACGTTTCAAGAATAGTGATTTCAGCGTTGAAGACAAGCTTCGCTTTGGACAGCTAAGAAAATCCAAGGCAAAATCGCCATAATTACTTGATAAAGATCCGAGTCAAGCGCAAGAAGAGCCTTGCAAAAGCATTGAGGGTGACTCATCAAGCAGTTTTTCTAAGATTGAAATACATGGGAATGCTTCAAAAGCAAGGAAATCGGTTGCCTTAACTGAAATCCAGAGACATTGACTGGCAATTTTTTTACTTGCAAGCAGCTGCTTCAAAGGCAACAAAGATAGGGTTTTTTTTTTACATCGGATTGTGACTGGGGATGAGAAATGGATATTCCACTACAACGCCAAGACGATAAAATACTACGCTTTGCCCGGTCAATCATTGCCATCGACCTCAACATTAACACAAAAGCTGAACATTCATGGTTCGCATGTCATGCTCTATAGTTGGTGGAACCGAAAGGCTACTGCCTATGAGCTGCTAAAGCCTGGCGATTTCATTATGGGCGATTGGTATAGGATACGATTGATTCGTTTGAGCCCTGCATTACGAAAAAACGGCCGGAATACGAGCAAAGACATGTCCAAGTTATTTTTCTCCCATAACAAAACATAGACGCGGCCTCAAAAGTCGTAATGAAAATATATGGAAACGCTCAAGTGGGATATTTTACCGCGCCTGTTGTATTTTCCGAACATTTTCCCTTCTGATTATTGGTTGTTCCGACAAATGCAAATGGATCGTTTCAAAAGAAGGCAAAATTGATCGTCTCAAAAGATGAGACATTTTTTGGAGAAGGTATTCGAAAATTGCCTGAGAGGTACGAAAAAGTAGTAGCCAGCGATGGACAATACTTTGACACTTTGATTATTTTGTTCAGAAATAAACATATTTTTGACCAAAAAAAAAATAATGGACTGAATTAATTTGTACTCTCAATATATAAGTACATATATAATGATTTGCTTCCCAGTAAATACTTTAATCTGAATACCTACTATTATTACATAACTCAAATGTCTTACCAGTGCGGTCTGATGCTGAGGCGCTATGCTTGCGGCTACATGATGTGGCGGTGGTGGAGCTGGTCCATAGTAAGTAGTAGGAGAAACTGGCGGGCTAGGATAACCCCAATATACAAACGGTTGCGAGTAAAACGCATGTGTTCGTGGTGGTGGTAAAATTGCAGCTGCTGGCCCAAAAGCTGGGAATCCTCCGAAAGATGGTCCGACTAGAGTTCCGCCTATGCACGAGCATGCAAAGAGAAAAATTAAAATAAATTTCATACACTCATTCTTTTCAAACTTCTTGCTATTGAATTCAAATTTTGTTCAATACATGATGCGATAATTATGAAACTAAAAAGTCAAGTTTAGAATAAAAAGACAAAATTGAAAAGAAAACACTGAGTAATCAGCCCAAAATTAAATTTTTCTTTAGTTTCAAATTCCAAAGCTATTTCTCCACATGCATTAAGATTGCTTCTTTCATAAATTTCCGGGCAAATTCGCTTACAATTAATAATTTTTTTAAGTTAGGCAAATGGATGTTTTCTTGCGGCTCGGCTGTGATCGCGAACATAAATGATAAGTGTGCAAGGTTTCAAATTACAAATTAGAAAACAAAACAGATATAAACACATGCGTAAATCAAAAAATATGAAACACTCACCGTTTAGCCATAATTTTTTAAGTAAAAATTATTTAAACCGACTTTACCATTCCCAGACACCACTATATATTTTATTATGCGAATATCTTTTGCTGCAACAGTTTGAGATTTCCATCTATTTTATTTTTGCACCACATAAAAGACATTTTTTTTGCTAATTTTCCACACCAGTAGTACCACAAATTTCGCTAAATTAATTCACCGAATAAATTTGATTCATTTGTTTTAATGTATTCAGCGAAAGAAAGTATCGACACAAACATACAAATATTAAATAAATATGCATTGTTGATAGAAAGACGGCAATCTAAATTATTTGTTGACTATGAAAAAATAGTACATTTTTAATTTGATCCAAACACATATTATCTTGATACTTAGAGAGTGTATCTTGGCTGAAATGAGGAAACTTAAAGTACATTATCCCAAAATAAAACAACAGAAAAAATGAATATAGGGGAAAACAGGCACGAACAGAAACTCCAGAGCAGTTGTGAAAATTAAAGCGTGTTTAAACTGTTACGAGCAATAATTTGGACAGCAGAATCATAATACTTTGGTGTATCTTATAGAGATATCAAATTTATGTATCACATAAAGATATTATTCACCGAGTTATTTTAACGCTTAACAAAAGCTTGCAAATTAATTAATGCATATGGCGAGAATATTTAGTTCTGGAAATATAGAGATTATAGAGAATTAATTCGTAGACGTTAACCCGAGTTAAAAAAAATTATATTGCTCGTCAGTAACATTGCTTTAACTGCACACACAAGTACATGACAACAAACTAGAAGAAATGACCCAGCAAATCTAACTAATAAATGTTAGAAACACTTATAAATCCTCTATATATATATAGATGAAAATGCTAAACCAACCTACATTTGTACAAAAATACCATCGCGAGGTTCTTGACAAAACTCAATACCAATAACTCCAACTTTATTTAATAAAAAAGCAGTCGGAAATTTGAAATATGAATGTAGAATGTAATATTATATATTTTTAGTTTGTTGTATGGAGTAGTCATGGAAGAAAATTATTGTATATTTATTGCGAATGTGATTTTCTAGCATATTAAAAGCCTTCGGTGGACATTAAGTGAAAGCCCCGAAAACAGAAAATATTATTTTTACCCTTTATTGTCATGATTATTTTAAGAAAATTATACTAATGTGTAATTATTGAACATAATGCACAACTAATACACTTATATCAAAAATATATCTTAACGTTTTTTTCAGTTCATATAAAATATCTCGTAAAATAGAAATGAGCAACAGGATCATCATAGTGTTCAGATATTTCAGTTGAATATTTTTGAAAACCCAAATGTTGCATTAAAATATTAAGTGAGATTATTTTCAAGCTGCACATGGACAAATTTATACAAACATGATCTTTTCACTAATAAATTAATTCAAAAACTTAACCATTATTACAATTAAAAAAGTATTTTAAAGTTTTCAAGAAACAAATTTCATAAAATGTGTAAATTTTTCGCCTACTGATTAGGAAATTACAGCTATCGAAACGTTTCCCTTTAAAGCTACTAGATTATATTTAATGTTTTATCTAGTTAAACTAGTAAATGATTATTAGTCTGCTTGTAGGTAAGTCACCAAAATAAAACTGTCCGAGCTTATTATGTGTGCAGTTATCAAATATGAATTGTTGAGAAAAATAAATTCGCGAGCTTTCAGTGAAGTTAAGAAATTAGTATAGTACATTAATTATTACCGCGAGAACATATTTTTGTTATATGTTTTGCAAGGTCTAGTTCCCGATGAGACTATCAAATTCAGATTTTGCGAATAGATGTACATTTTATAATACGTATAGGAAATAAGCTGCATAGGTGGCGCCATACAGTCAAATTTCAAATGATACTTATCAAAATTTCATGACAATCTGATTATTAGTTTGTGTTTTGACAGCTATTTTAGTAAATCACCTTTTTCCGATGGAACAAAGAAGGATTCAAAACAATTTGGTGTCTTTATATATAACTGATTTTGACAGGTAGAAATACCTCCACAACAAAGGCTTGGCTTGATAAGTTTTAGCCCGCCTCTGCTCCATTGAAATTAACCTTTGACTTTAAACGTGATCGCACAAACACCGATGATACTGAACACTCTGGACGCCCAATTGAGGTGGTTACATCCCAGAACATTAAAATATTCACAAAATTGTTTTGACCACCCGTAAAAAGAAGTTCCAGAAGTTAGCTGACATCGTAAAGATAGCGAAATGCAGTGTTTACAATATTTTGCATGAATATTTGGCTTTTTTTCGAAATGAGTGCTGCGTTTGCTCATAGTGAACCAAAAACAACAACGTGTTGAGGCTCGGAGTGTTGTTTCGAGCTGTTTAATCGTGACAAAAAGGATTTCTTGCGTCGGTATGATACAATGGATGAAACATGGTTACACCACTACAATCCAAAGTCAAAACGAGTCCTGACTGTTGTCCAAACACTGCAGAGTCATCTGAGAGGACAACGATCGGTGAACCTCGTCCAAAGCGATGAAAATCGCACCAGCCACCTGGTAAGGTTAGGTCGTCCGTATTTACTATCTTGAGAAGGGATGAAGCATCAGTAGCGAATATTATGTGGCGTTATTGACCCCCAAAAATCGCTCTATATAGAAGAATAAAATTCTTTTTCAACGAGACAATAAGCCATGTCACAAGTCGACGACAAAAATGCATGAATCGCACTTCGAATTGTTTCCGCAATCACCATATTCTCCCGATTTGACCCCTAGCGATTATTAGCTCTTTCTCTTTCTTATTAGCTCTTCTCACCTCAAAAAAATGGTCCAGGGAAAAATATTTGACTCGAATGAAGGATTGATTCGGAATGTATTTATATGAAAGAAGGAAAATATTTTTAATTTAGGTTACACCCACGATTGCCAACTGCAAGCAAATTAAAAAATTCTCTCGGTAAAGTTTATTGTAACAATGCAAGATACGAAATTTTAGCATAGTTTTCTAGATTAATCTGATTTAAGCACTTTAATAGGTAACAAGGGGTTCGCACAGCGAGTTGAATATGCTGGTATCCTTAATTGAACAGGTTTTTAACTATGCATGCTCAATCAACATTTTTCACGTCGCGTTTACAACCATACTTTCCTAAAGTATAATGGACAATTTCGCTACTATTTTGTTGACTTAAAAATAATTGTATTTTAGTAGAAGAGCAGAATGGAAATACTAAGCACCGTGATGTCTTCCTGCTTTTGAATTGATAGCCCAAATAGCACAGCAAAGTAAACATATAGATAATGTTTTATCATTTAAAATAATTTGATTAAAAACCAGAGAACTAGTTTTATTATAGAGAACTGTTGATGAAAACATTATTTTTAAAAGCATTAATACCAACTACCGATTTGTGTGTACATTAAAAAGACGGACAATATTGATTTTGTGACTTACACCACCAAACAAACATATAATTAGAAAGAATTTTAATAGTCAACTTCCTTAAATATTTCGTGTTTTAATAGGATATAAATATCAATATGTCTATAAAAAATATTAAATGTTTGTAGAATCCACAAAGCTAACATCGATTATTTTTTAAATTTTTTTTTCGTTAGGAATCCATTAAACTTTTTTCCAAAATTATTAAAACAGATTATAGAAAAGATGAAATATCTATAAAAAATATGTATGTTATAAATTCCTTAAAATAAATGCTATATGAACATAATTTTGATTTTTTAAAAAAGAATCCGTTCACTTTGAGAAGTGACCTACTTTTCTGAATAGCTATTTGCTCCCAACACCTGACAAAATTAATTACAAGAATCCATAGATATGTATTTATTCAGTCATTCATCACGCAAAAGTATGTGTTTCTATGGTAGAATTAGCACAGCACGATGTAAATATGTTTCAAGTGGTCGCCATTAGTAATGAGGGAATAAGGGTGCCAAAATTATTTGTGAACTAAATTTTAATTGGGTACTACAATTATTTGTGTATAAGTATTTTGTATCACTCTAAGAGAAAAATGGACTTGCACAGCGAAGGCTTTTATGTCATTGTCTGCTAGCTCCATACGATTTGGAGCCATGGCAATATTAAGTTTTGCATCCAATATTGACACCATTCAAATTTTTTTTGGTGTATTTTGAGAGGTGTTACATTTCTTACCCTAATATTTTCGTAGTGTACTTTTGCAGTAGTTATCCGTTTTCTTCCTTTATTTCCCAAAGTTCTCAGATTTTTATATTTATTTGGTTTTGATACCTAATGAATGGATGGTATTCCTTAGGATACCCAAACTTTTTCGAAGATCCAGCATCAATAGCCAGCCGTCGTTCAACGCTAACTCAACCTTCTTGGGGCATTTTCAAAGGAATTAAAAACTACCTACGTTTTGAAAACTACAATAAAATAAGTGAATCAAAATGTCCATTATTCTCCTAGAGCAAAGCAAAAGAATTATACACAAATTATTGTAGTTCCCAATTAAAATTTAGTGCACAAATAATTTTGGCAGCTCTTCATTCATTAATTGTGGTTGATTTGGCAGGTATTTGTTAATATTAAAGTTTCTTAAGTTCTAGTTTTTCTTGTAGACCTTTAAATGCACTCCTGAAAAACTGTAATTTTTACTTTTCGACTTTTGAAAAAACAGTACTCCTAATCTTGAAAATTAATTGAACTGTCGGGGTGCACTCTGCATTTATACGCGTTATACTAACTTGATTGGAAGCAACCGGAAATATAAACGGAAGTAAAGCACCAACAAAACACTTCTATTAAATTATAGGAGAACAATTTTTTGTATCTCCTGCGCAGTTTCGTACAGATATAAAAGCTTTTATTTCAAACAACTGAATATCTGTAAATTTAACACCGTGACACATTACGAACATTCTTTTGAATATCATTTTAAGATCGCTACTTGTAGAATATTCAAATTTAAGGCAAAAAATTGACATGAATACACCACAAACCCAAGGTTATATATTAGTAAATAATCATATAGGTCTAACAGCGTAGACGCCGTCCACATTAAAACAATTTGTTAGAAAGACTCTTCTCAATCAGTTGTGCACATTCAACTTATCGAGCACATACTACGAACTATTCGCATTGAAAATCTCGGATTTTAATTCTTGTAATTAACTTTGTTAGCCTCTTTATCCAAAAATTTCAAATTTATTATTTCTCGTTACCCAAAAAGCTAGAAAGGTGCTGCTTCTATTACTGTTGCTGTCTTCGTATTTAGACGAAAAAAATTACTCCAGAGAATATTAAGAGCCATTATGTTGTTTTCAAATGAAAAAAATAATTCCATGATTCTTTACCCAACACCTTTCAAACTTGCGAATGATACCCAAACATTTAAAAAAAAATTCAGTTTCATCTACAAATACTTAAGCGTAATCAGAACTTTCATGTTCGAATCGAAATATTTTGAAATCGTTATGCTTGGAAATCGACAATTATTTCAAACAATCGACATTCGAAAATATAATCGAAATTTTTCGAAATATTTTGATCACAAGAAAATTCTTTTGTATTATATTCTAAATTTCTTTCAAGCCACATAAAAATTAGGTCTAAATATATGAATTCTGTTGCTAAATAGACTTTATTCTTAATATGCAATAGATGCTCGAAATATCAATTGATATAATAATATATAAAATATATATAAAAGTATAATTCAATGGAATGGATAAGGAAGTGTGTAGATATTGTCAATAGTGTGAGTCATTCAGGTTTTTGCTATGATCAGCTTTTAGCAAGAAGGGAATGTTATATTGTCTTTTATTGTAGGTATATCTAAACAATAGATAAAAACTTGTGCTATGCTTTGCAGTTTAAGAGCTTTTCCAAATGAAAAATGAACTGCTGTCGATGCAATCTGACAATAATTTCAAACTCCTGGTGGATAGAAATGAGCATAGAAACTGCCAGGAGGCCGCGTCAATTGTCTTTTAGGAGCTTGAACGCTGGCATGGTCCTGTTGGAAGGCACTTTCATACGTCCGTTTTATTGTGGCCGGCATCGCTGATTGGAAATGGTGTGCAACAGCTGCACTCGCAGCATGGGGCTGAGCCAACGTTAGCGAGCCCATGTGCGCTGGTACGAAACCTAATGGGACATGCGTTAAGTAAGGACGTGGCATGAACACATAGTGCGGACTTTGTGGAGGACCTGCACTTGCTGGATGATGCGCAAAGGCAAACTGACTTGCTCCACCTGGTGACGGGAGAAGCCCGAAATTCGGATACATAAGCTGATCATTTTGGGCTTGCGCTACGGCCGCCGCTGCTGTCTGACGTGCCAAAAGATTTTGTTGAGCAATAAACTGAGCTTGTTGCTGAGCGAAATATGCGGCTGAGGGTGGTGGAATAGAAAGTGTCAGAGGGCCTGCTGCCACTGTTGCGGCACTTGCTGCATTGGGCGGTTGCATGGACATGGCATGATGATGCGCAGCCGTAGGGGAGGCATGTTGTGTATGATGGGGAAATTGTGCCGCAACAGCAGCAGCTGTGGCAGAATGATGAGCAGCAGAAACTAGTTGGGGATGTGGTGTACCGGGATAATGTGCACTGGGGTGAGTTACAGTTGAAGGGAGTTGTGTTACAGTTTGTTGTGTGGCTTGAGCTTGGGTTAACATACCAGGCGATAGAAGAGGTGTTTTCGATGGGGTAACTGATGGCTGCAATCCTCCGTTAAGTACTAGGTTCATGTCATCACCGGAACATTGAAACACTTCGATGTAACGATATTTTTTGCCGAATACCATGAACTGAGTATGTTTCTTTTCGGCCGATTTTCGAGCGGCTTCTTCTGATTCCATTTGAATGAAAGCTTCACCACTCGGTTGCCCCTAAGCGCAAAGAGAGTAATTTATAACCTAATGCTATTGTCAAAATATGCTTGGAAAGGGCGAATTTCTTACCTGCGCGTTATAGACCATATGTACACCTTGATATAGTATGTTTTTTGCAAATTCTTCTAAAAAATGAAGAATATGCTCCACACGTGCTTCATATGGAAGACCTCGCAATCTTATACAGTTTTTCGTGGAGCCAGATGTGATTACATGCTAAAAATATAAACGGTCGCAATCATATGCAGGCAACATATTTTCGATTTTTCATTACCTGTGGAATAAGGGGCATAGGCACTGGCGGCATTTGTGCTATCAAAGGCGGCTGTGGAGGTTCGTAGGTTTTCGGATCCATTGACCGATTAAGTACCTATTTCAAAGAAAAGAAGCTTCTCCTAAGTAAACGCTTTTATAACGGTTAAAATGAATATACACCATGTGCAACTCTAGCCAATTTAAAGAATATTTTTTCATGTTGAATTGAAATGAACACAAATGTTAAATACAAGAGAGATAATCGAGCTATGAGAATTTATAATAATAAAGAACTTCAACGAGATCAAAATACTTGCATAACAAATATTCTGAAAAATGTTTGCTAATATATACATATTGACACATATTTGCTACCGGTTCAATATAATTTTGCAATAATCTAATATCAGTTAGCAAGTGAAACTTACTTGTTGAACTTCAGCGATGGTTGATCGAAACAGCTCGATGTATCGCTGGCCAATCGATTCTCTGTGCCGAGAAAGGGCTTTCGGTGCATCCGATTCTTCGGCAAATAAAACAAATGCATCGCCAGTAGCACGTCCATCTGGTTTCTTGACGAATAAAACACCATCAGTTCCATCCAGGACGTTGCATGGGCTGTCGCCGGTCGTGAAAAAGTCCAACTGAAATGTAACATCAATGCGTTTTAACCAATTTGGGGTAGATAAAAGAACATTTTTACTTAACATATCAACATACGACACTTTAGCGAGGCGTTTAAATCTAATAATAGGTTTAAAAAAAATTCAAGTTTTACTTACAACTTGCTTTGCTGTACAATCATATGGCAGCCCTCTCATGCGTATTATAACTTGAGCTCCTTTCGATAAGAATGCCTGAGCTTCATTGGACGCCCCGCCGGCTACTGCTAAAAAGTCATCACCTGTTGCCCGGTAAACTTCGATGTACCTGTTACCAATATGGTGCTTGTGGCGTTTCAGTGCCATATCGCGATGTTCTTGTGATATGAAACGAACCAAAGCTTCACCGTTGCGACGACCCTGTGGTGACAAACAAAGTGCAACGCCTCCTCTGCAAACAATAACAAGTAAAATTATTGGTATATCGTTTGCAAGAATATTGAGTGTCTAAAATAATGTCGTGGACAAGTACTATTATCAACGAATGGTCCGAAAAAAGGCTAACGTCAAAGTATGTAAACGCATAACAATTCAAAGTCCAAGAATAAACCAAATACGTCAGCAAATTGCGCTACTCAACGGCACTTTGTCGCAACAATGTTCGTCTTGGCACACGTGGAAAATGTGCTGATGTATTTCGAAACCATACTTTAACCGATCAATAATGAAACCTAATGCGAATGTGCAATGCTGCAGAGAAAAGTTATGAGTTTCTATATGAGCCATTATGTACCACGAAATGCCGATTAAAGCAATTATTCAACTGATACACATCAAATGAATAGAACATTTTTGTAATTTGAAATATTCATATTACGCTGATAAAGTAAACGCGCAAAGTGATATTGTTCGACCTTTTCGACTTTACATCGTTACAAAGAGGAAATCTTGTTATATGTACATGATGTATCGAAATTTGCCACATATGTATATTTGCAAAGATTTAATTCATTACTTTTGAAAATTGTTTCGGAATAACCAGAGAAGATAATAGGGGAAAACATGTAATTATTAGTTAATGTACGCACAATTTGCCGTGGTACCGCAGAAAATGTGTTCATTCTTTAGCCAATGCTTTGGATTTTGCATAAACAATCGCATGCGAATGAATCTTGCGCGATATTTCCCTAGGTATAGATTAAGCTTGAGATTAAGCTTAAGATTAAGCTTGAGTAGCCTAGTAGGTAGAGCACTGGCTTCTTGCGTGTGAGGTCCCTGGTTCGAATCCAGGTTCGGACGAGGGTCCGCTCACCAAGCTTTGAGTTCACCTAGCTCTGAATAGGTACCTGATTTAGATCAGGGGTAAAGTGAGTCGTGGAACTAATCACTCCACACTCGTATCCACAATGATTAAGAAAAATTGCAATGAAACTCTCTACCAGCTTCAACCCCTAGACCCGTACAAGGGTTGTCGTGGGATTGCTTTACTTTTAAAGCCAAGGCCCGAGAGGGGCTGTAGTGCTACGACGACGATAGATTACAGACAAACATCCTTATCCAATCATGGACATGGACATTTCCAGAGCAAATTTAATGTAGAACGTCAGGGAATCATCTATTCAAAGCAACAAAATCATTTCCTAAACATTTTCTCATATTGTCATTAACTTAATACGCTTTAAATACTTAAATCTCTAACGGTTATAATCTAAGAAATAGATAAAGATAGCACTCACTTAGCTACATTCAGTCCCCTGAAGAATTTGGCGATATCCTGATCACTGCTTTGCCACGGTAAGCCACGAGCTCGAACTATACACGAACCATCAATTTCGTCATCGATTGAACTGTAAATAAAATCAAAAATCATTGATGTAAAAATTGAATACAGCTCTTTGGGGAAAACAATGCAATTTAACCAAAAACAAGCAATAGTTAAATGGCTAAACTCGACTTGATGCACCACATAGCCGTTAGATGAATTTTGCCGATAGATATCCCGCTAGTATGTTTGTGTGTTTGTTTTTGGGAGTGTTTTTTTGTTTGTTTATTTTTTTTTGTTCTTAATTTTCGTGTATTTTTTTTATAATGTTGTGCGTTTTTCTTCAATTTTTGACCCCTGCTACTATCTATTCGCCCTGTGCATCAAGTCGAGTTCACCCCAGTTTTCAAATACAAAACAGTTGAAAATAAAGGGAGAAAATTGCCGAACTCCATTTTTACTAAGTAGTACTTGCAAGTACTTGGGAGTAAATCACAAATGGAACGCCATTTCGTTCATACGAGCAGATTCTAAGCTGTTAAATTGTATGCAGTTTTCAAATGTAAAACAGTTGGAAATAAAGGAAGAAAATGACGAGTATAAACTACCACAATCGATAGAAAATATAAAAGCAACTAACAGAAAATTACCTCTTTTAACTTTCTACACATTATGAGTGCTATTTCTAATTTACTAACTACCAAAACATTCAACATAACCATGAAAAAACCAAGTCCACATATTGACAACTAAATAGCCATCTCACGGCAAAAGAAGGTGTAACTACTCGGGAACGAGAGCGCGAGTAGTTGGAAGTAGCCACAAGTAATTGCAAGTACTAAATAGTAATAATGGAACACGGGCACTGAACACAACACAAACGACAATTGACAAACATGCCAATGTAAATATTTTTATGATGGAACGGAAAACTAAAGGGATGCGACATACAAGCAAAGAAAACAGAAAGCGATTGAATGGTCTGAAACCCGAAGCTCCGTCCACCACAGTAGTTACGTGGGCGTAAACCATTTTCGTCCAAAAAAGATTGGTAACAGCTGCATTTAGTTGGCACTTGCTATGTCACTCAAAAAAGGGGGCAAGTTGAAAAGTTGCTTCGAAAATATTGGGGGTGTCCTTAGAAATGTCAGTAGATATATAATACCAGTTCTGGACATAGACAATGAGGATGAGGATGAGGAGGATGACGTCATAAACAGGGTCACGAGGCCAGCGAGCACGATGACGTCCCTGATAAGGGGGGTATTCCCCAATGTCACTGATAAGGAGGTATTCCCTAAAGTCACTGAATATGAGTTGTTCCCTAAGGTCACTGATAAGGGGAGATAAGAAGTTGTATTACGCTTCCGTGCTGAGAAGTAGGAGAATGACGTCGATGTGGAGGATGGCGTCACTGACGGTGCAAATTATGTGAAGCATGACGCTACGGAGGAGGATGACGATGAAAATTATGTGAAGCATGCCGTTTGGCCTTGACTGTCTTATTAAAATTGGGATGAATAAATATTGAATTTCAAAGCGCCAGCGATTATCGCATAGCGTGTGAATTAGAATTTTATTGATAACAGCAACTGAATTTCACAGATGTTATTTTGTTAATGTTTTTTTATAATCATGTTGTGACCTTAACCGTCTTATTAAAATTGGGATGAATGGCTTTGAATATTAAATTTCGCATAGCGTTTGAAATAATTAGAATTTGATTGATAACAGCATATGAATTTCACATGAGAAATGTTATTGTTTTTTATAGTCATGTGCTTGTGTCTTTATTCAATTTTAATTATAGCCTATGGGGTGAATGGCTTTGATTTCGCAACAAGAGAAATGCTAACGTTTTTTATAGCGAAGATGGGGTCATGTGACCTTGATCGTCATAGCGCCGGCGATTGTCGCATAGTGTTTGAAATAATTAGAATTTTATTGAGCGTTTGAAATAATTAGAATGTCAACAAATGAATGAGAAATGTTATTGTTTTTTATAGTCATAGATTTGTGTCTTTGACCGTTTTATTTAAAATTGGGGTGAATGGCTTTGATTTCGAAACATGAGAAATAGACAACAAACGAATTTCACTTGACAAATGTTATTGTTTTTTGTCATATGTTTGTGTCTTTGACCGTTTTATTAAAATTAGGGTGAATGGCTTTGATTTCGCAACATGAGAAATGCTAGCGTTTTTAGCATGCGCGTGATAAGAGAATAGGATATCCGGTGAATGAAAATATTTCAACAATGGTACAGCGTGTAAAAAAAAGCAGTGACTATGAAAAAACTTGAGTTTCATTGATAGCAGCAGCAAACGAATATCGCAACATGAGAAATGCGTTTTTTAGCATGTGCATGATAAGAGAATAGGATTTCCGGTCAATGAGAACTATACGACAATATGATACAGCGTGTAAAAAAAGTGTATTTACGTGATAAGAGATTGTTTTAAAAGGAGGCTGTTTGCAAGTATCTACATCAGAAACGTTTAGTGCGAGTGACTGCAAAGTGCTAGTAAAAAATATATTCAAAAGTGTTAAAGTGCTAAATTAATCAGCTGGTAAGTACCAATTTTCTATATATATAGAGTTAGTGAAAATAGAAGTGTAAAAAAAAATAATGTTTTTGAAATCGGTTAAAATTGGGCCTCTATAGGCCTCTATATAGCAATGTGTATATGGTTGTTTATGTGTGTGTGTGTGTGTGTGGCTCTGTATGAAAATAATTTGAGCCAGTGAAGCTGATTGGAAATAAAAGAGTAGTTTTCTTCCGCTTCCAGGTTTAAAACGCTCATTTAGCTCGGTAGGCAATAATCGGGACGCTACTATAAAAAAAAGCCAAAATAGAAGCAATACAAGCATTCAACGATATCGCAAGATATTTTAAGCCTTTTATTAGCGTAAAAGACTTGGTTATTAACCAGCCGTACAACGTGTTAAGCCAAGGCCCGAGAGGGGCTGTAGTGCTACGACGACGTACAAAGTGCTGAATGGTAGCGTGAAGAAAACAAAATTTGGCGAAAAAATTTGTCTTGAATTGGAAGAGAACGTACTGTTCTTGCCTGACCGATACAACAAGCTAATTGGGGAAACGTTGGACATTATAAGCAAAAGTTCGTTGTCGATTACATCAAAAGGTCTAATCAAGGACGGTGGAGGCATATACGACTAACATCTTATAGATATTGGAAAATCTGTTGCGAAGAACCCAGTCGATGAAATAGAGAAGCCGGTATTATATGCGGACGAAGACGATACTATTGACGACACAATTTACTCGCAGTGGAAAACATTGGTAGTGCCGGGAGATACAACATCATCGCGACACATATTTTAGTTATTTATATTATATATACTCTTAATATTTGATTAAGTATATAATAAAATTTTATTGCATATAATCTATAATGTTTGCCTGCCCCAGTTGTAGCAAAAATTTTAACCGATCAGATAATTTGAAGCGTCACATCAAGAGCATACATGAGAGAACGGAATCGATAAGCATATGCAGTATTTGTAAAACTGGGTTTGATAATTCAGGCAATTTGAAAAGACATATAAAGTTAAAACATGTTATAGAGAACTCATCAAGTGCACAAGCCCTCCTAGCTAAAGAGCCAGATCGCGAGAGCTCGAATCTTGAGTTGAATGAGTCTATGTCCGAAAATAATCAAGTGGTGGAAGTTCAGAGTAGAGGTATCAAAAGAAAGCATGATAATGCTGATAGTATGCATTGTCATATTTGTGAAAAAGACATTATAAAATCATATTTTAAAAATCATCTGAGGAGTAATTTACATAAAACAAATGTCGGTAAAATCAATAATGTTCAAGACGAGAAGGTGAAAAAAATTTCGCAAGCATTTGCAAGTCGAATAGCTTCATACCAGATTAATAATGCAAATGAGAAATCAAGCATTGAGGAGTTTTTGAGAGGAGAGAATAATTGTTTCAAAGAACTATTGCAAAATCAATTTCATGAGCTTACTACGGTGAAAGTCAATGTAGAACTGTTTGCAATTTACATTAAATTCGATGTGAACAAAGAAAATAGCTCGAGTGATTTGAAATCTTTTAATACCAAAAATGTTGTAGTTACTATCGGGTGCGAAATTGATAAAGTGTATCAAAATTTTTCGGCTATTATTTTAAAGAAAAGTGAAGAGTTTCAAGAGCGGGATAGTGGATGGACATTCCAGCAGGTTCTCTACTTACAAGTCAACATTAATAAATATGAGCCATTTCACGGGGGATCTTTTCTACCATTACCAAAAGAAGTTGCCTTGAAAAAAGCATGTGTTAATGTTAAAAACTCTGATGATGCATGCTTTGCCTGGGCTATAGTTTCAGCTTTATATCCTGTTGAACTACACTGTGACCATGTCAACTCATATCCATATTATTCAAGTGTTTTAAACTTGGAGGGTGCTAGTATGCCGATTTGTTTAAACGATATCCCTATTGTTGAGCAAAATAATGGGATAAGCGTCAACGTTTATGGGTGGAGGGACGGTTCCATTATTGGTCCATTTTATTATTCTAAAAATAGACAAGAGCAACACATAAATTTACTCTATATTGAGAACGATAGTGGTACTAATGGTCATTACTGCTGGATAAAAAATCTGAGTCGATTGGTGAATAGTGGCCTATCCTGTGATGGTCATCAGACATATTTATGTGATGGTTGTCTCATAAAATTCACAACAATTGAGCGATATAATAAACATATTGAGCATGACTGCAATAAAATCCGCACAATTCTACCAACAGACGATGATAAAATATTGAAATTCGAAAATTTCGGCAAGCAGCTCAAAGTCCCTTTCATAGTCTATGCAGATTTCGAAGCTATATTGCAACCAATTCATTCATGTTCACCTTGCCCTGAAAGTTCATTTACCGAGAGCACTCATAGGCATTTACCATTCAGCTTTGCATATTATATCAAATGCAGTTATGATTCATCTCTTAACAAACTAGAAATATTTCGGGGTGAAGGATGTGTCAATGTTTTCTTAGCTAGGCTGCAGCGTGATGCTGAGAAGATAATCAAAATCTTAAAAAACAACAAGCCGATGCAAATAACAGCTGCAGAGGAAACACAGTTTCTAGCCTCTATATCTTGTCATATATGTGGACAAAAATTTGGTCCGGAAATTCAGAAAGTGCGAGACCATTGCCATTTAACTGGAGCATTTCGAGGTGCAGCATGTAATAATTGCAATCTTCTTTATAGAGTACCCAAGTTCATTCCAATTGTTTTCCATAACTTGAGTGGCTATGACGCCCACTTCATATTTCCAAACTTTGGAGGAGATTCTAGTAATATCAGTGTCATTCCCAAAAATAAGGAGAAATACATTTCCTTTACGAAATACATGAGGATCGATGAACAAAACATTGCGTTAAGGTTTATCGACTCATACCGATTCATGAGCTGTAGTTTAGACCAACTTGCCCAAAACCTCAGCAAAGACAAATTTTTCGAAACCCGTCGATATCATCACGACGATGAGCTGCTTGAACTTGTCGTTAAGAAAGGTGTTTTTCCTTATGAGTACATTGATTGTTTCGATAAACTCAATGAGTCATCCTTACCAGCTAAATCATCATTTTATAGCACATTGCAAAATAGCAACATCACCGACGCAGAGTATGACCACGCTCAAAATGTTTGGAGAAAATTCAACTGTCAAACTTTAGGCCAATACTCGGATATATACCTGATCACAGATGTGCTGCTACTGACAGATATATTTGAGGAGTTCAGAAATGTATGCTTGCAGACCTATAAACTTGATCCGGCTCATTATTTCACAGCGCCCTCACTTAGTTGGGATAGTATGCTGAAAAGCACTAAAGTCGAGCTGGAACTGCTGACCGATATTGACATGTACCAGTTTGTAAAGCGTGGGATAAGGGGTGGGCTATGTCAATGCAGTAAGAGACATGCAAGGGCAAATAACAAATACATCTCTAAATATGACTCAAATCTTGCTAGTAACTACATTTTGTATGTGGATGCGAATAATCTTTACGGGTGGGCAATGAGTCAGTACTTACCCATAAGCGACTTCCGCTGGCTAAATAGCCATGAAATTGAGTGCTTGGATGTAATGAATATTGAAGACGATGCTTCTAAGGGTGTCATTTTGTCTGTTGACTTACATTATCCAGTAGAACTCCATTCAGCTCATAATGATCTCCCATTTTGCCCAGAAAATCAAGTCCCCCCTCTTGAAACTTCAAAATACAAAAAATTGTTGGCAACTGAATCTGATAAACAGAATTATATTATTCATTATAGAAATTTAAAACAGTGTTTACGGTCCGGGCTTCAATTAGTAAAGATAAACCAGGCATTAGAATTTACACAGTCACCCTGGCTAAAAACTTATATAGACTTAAATACCGAAATGCGTACAAAAGCCGCAACTGATTTCGAAAAAGACTTTTATAAATTAATGAACAACAGCGTTTTTGGTAAAACGATGGAAAACGTGGACAAGCATGTTGATGTAAAAGTTTCAACCCATTGGGAAAACATTGGCAAGAAAAAAGGGACAAATTATTATATTAGTAGACCCTACTTTCACAGTAGTAAAGAAATCAATGAGGATTTGGTTCTGATTCAAATGAATCGGGTGAATGTCGAATATAAAAAGCCTATATATACCGGGTTCGCAATTCTTGATTTATCGAAAACACTCATGTACGATTTTCATTATAATTTTATTCAAAAGAAATATAAAGATCGGGCGCAGCTTCTCTATATGGACACAGACTCATTCATCTACGACATTGAAACATCCGATATTTATGAAGACATTAAAAATAACATTAGCTTATTTGATACAAGCAATTATGACATAGATAACCCATATAATATTCCACATGCAAACAAAAAAGTGCTGGGGAAATTTAAGGATGAAAGCCCTCTAGCTCCCATTACAGAATTCATTGGCACTAAAGCCAAATCTTATTGTATAGTTACCGATGAATCATGCATTAAAAAAATAAAAGGAATAAAAAAATCTGTAGTAAATAGAGAAATAGAACCATCAGACTTTCTTAAATGTGCTCAAAACAATAAAATTAAAATGTTTAACAAAATGTATGTGTTCAGATGTAATAAGCATCTTATTTATACTAGATTAGTGAATAAAGTAAGCCTATCGGGTGATGATGATAAAAGATTCATCATACCTAATTCTTGTAGTACATTAGCATGGGGCAATAGTTTAATAAATAAATATACGTAGCATTAAAAGAAAAAATAATGTTTATTATAGATAAGTTCAACAAAATTGTTACAATAAATCATTCTTATTTATCCATGAATTGTGTTCTTTTGTAAATCCTAGCCATTTAACGTAGACTTTGGATCCTTTCGTCTTCAAAACTTTTTCCACCAGGAAATCATTTGGGTATTTTGTTTTGCTCAGCTCCAGTTCATAGAAACAGCCTCGAACCGGGTTTCCTTGGTAGTCGTCAAGTAAGTATGTAACTGGATTCGTGAGCTGCACTCGACGAATTTTAAATATTTCAGTTGTCCAGTTTGGTGTGTAGCCCTTCTCAAACATATACTTGTATTTACTGATGCGAACATACTTGCCAACTTTATATTTCGACCATCCATAAGTTTTAGTTTGATTGAAAGCTGAGGATAGTAAGTTGGATTCATTTGATTTGTTAACGTCAATAAGCCGCATCTTTATCGTACGATATATAGTTTTATTGTACTGATTTGTTAAAGCCTTTATGTTTTTAACCCATTGATATGTACCATTTGCACTGAATTGTCGCCAAACCAGATTTTTCAGAGTTCTATTGAAGCGTTCCACAATCGATGCTTTTTTTATGCTAAATGTTGAGTAGTGATTAATATTATATTTTTCCATCAGATGCTGAAAGATTCTTTTCCATCATCTATTTGAACGTTCTTCGGCACTCTACCACCGCTACTATTGAAAATAGACTGCATGAGCTCAGACTGCCGTTCTTCCCGATTCTCATGATTTGATTGTATAGTGAATATTATTAGGGCTATTAACCTCTAACAATGCACATATTGGTGTAATAAAATACTAAGTTAGTTAAGAATATACATTTTTTTATATCATTCATTATTTTTTATCATAGGTTAGACTGACTGCTGACTCATCGTAACTTTATTAGGTCAGATCTTGATTTTAGTGAATTCAAAGTTAGAATATATACCATGAATATATACGGTATACAAATTATATTAACTAAACTATCAAAACATGAGAATCGGGAAGAACGGCAGTCTGAACAGGTTAATAACCATATTGAATTGATAAACATCGCTGTTTGGACAGACGCGCATGAAGGTCTTACAGTATAATTGTTAGTGTTTGTTTGTTATCAACAGCATATGATATATTAATAGAATTGTATATAGTATTATCATAAGCTTATGAACATATAAAAAGGGATGATTAATAACCCTATTGAATTTTCATAAAGATCTCTGTTTGAGCAGATGGGTACGAAAAGTAAACCTTGGAAAAGCATATCTCTTGGCACACGCGTGGGAATAACTATGGCATTAGATGCTTGTGTCTTTGATCTTGGTAACGATTCTGTGCTATCTCCATGCTGTAGAACTATTATTGTTATCAGCATGATGCTTTTTAATAGAATTGTAGTCAAATTTCACCTTCCGATTTGATCTTTAGCCATAACCATGATTAATCGGATTGTTGTAGAACATAATTTTATTAGTTTGCAGCAATGAACGGTTTATTAATAGAATTATACAAAGTATTATCATACGCTTACGAGCATATTAAGAACATTTTTGAGACCGGCACTTAAGAGGAGCACGATGACGTCACAAAGAGAAGCAGGCCGACACTTAAGAGGAGCACGATGCCGTCACAAGTGATGAAGAATATGAACGTTGGAATGAAAGATATGTGTCGGTTCTAACGCAAAAGAGGAGGAGCAATAAGGATACGGTGTCTGCGATTATTGGTTCGCGTATGACGTCCGCGTATGACGTAAACGATCTTCCTTGAACTGATAAACAGCCCTGTTGAGCTAATAAACAGCCCTGTTTAGCTTTTAAACAGCCTTGTTGAGCTAATAAACAGTCCTGTTTAGCTTTTAAACAGCCTTGTTGAGCTAATAAACAGCCCTGTTTAGCTTTTAAACAGTCTTATTGAGCTAATAAATAGCCCTGTTTACCTTTTAAACAGCCCTGTTGAGCCCTGTTGCGCTAATAAACAGCCCTGTTTAGCTTTTAAACATCCTTGTTGAGCTAATAAACAGCCCTGTTTAGCTTTTAAACAGCCCTGTTGAGCTGTTTATCAGTTCAAGGAAGATCGTTTACGTCATACGCGGACGTCATACGCGAACCAATAATCGCAGACACCGTATCCTTATTGCTCCTCCTCTTTTGCGTTAGAACCGACACATATCTTTCATTCCAACGTTCATATTCTTCATCACTTGTGACGGCATCGTGCTCCTCTTAAGTGTCGGCCTGCTTCTCTTTGTGACGTCATCGTGCTCCTCTTAAGTGCCGGTCTCAAAAATGTTCTTAATATGCTCGTAAGCGTATGATAATACTTTGTATAATTCTATTAATAAACCGTTCATTGCTGCAAACTAATAAAATTATGTTCTACAACAATCCGATTAATCATGGTTATGGCTAAAGATCAAATCGGAAGGTGAAATTTGACTACAATTCTATTAAAAAGCATCATGCTGATAACAATAATAGTTCTACAGCATGGAGATAGCACAGAATCGTTACCAAGATCAAAGACACAAGCATCTAATGCCATAGTTATTCCCACGCGTGTGCCAAGAGATATGCTTTTCCAAGGTTTACTTTTCGTACCCATCTGCTCAAACAGAGATCTTTATGAAAATTCAATAGGGTTATTAATCATCCCTTTTTATATGTTCATAAGCTTATGATAATACTATATACAATTCTATTAATATATCATATGCTGTTGATAACAAACAAACACTAACAATTATACTGTAAGACCTTCATGCGCGTCTGTCCAAACAGCGATGTTTATCAATTCAATATGGTTATTAACCTGTTCAGACTGCCGTTCTTCCCGATTCTCATGTTTTGATAGTTTAGTTAATATAATTTGTATACCGTATATATTCATGGTATATATTCTAACTTTGAATTCACTAAAATCAAGATCTGACCTAATAAAGTTACGATGAGTCAGCAGTCAGTCTAACCTATGATAAAAAATAATGAATGATATAAAAAAATGTATATTCTTAACTAACTTAGTATTTTATTACACCAATATGTGCATTGTTAGAGGTTAATAGCCCTAATAATATTCACTATACAATCAAATCATGAGAATCGGGAAGAACGGCAGTCTGAGCTCATGCAGTCTATTTTCAATAGTAGCGGTGGTAGAGTGCCGAAGAACGTTCAAATAGATGATGGAAAAGAATCTTTCAGCATCTGATGGAAAAATATAATATTAATCACTACTCAACATTTAGCATAAAAAAAGCATCGATTGTGGAACGCTTCAATAGAACTCTGAAAAATCTGGTTTGGCGACAATTCAGTGCAAATGGTACATATCAATGGGTTAAAAACATAAAGGCTTTAACAAATCAGTACAATAAAACTATATATCGTACGATAAAGATGCGGCTTATTGACGTTAACAAATCAAATGAATCCAACTTACTATCCTCAGCTTTCAATCAAACTAAAACTTATGGATGGTCGAAATATAAAGTTGGCAAGTATGTTCGCATCAGTAAATACAAGTATATGTTTGAGAAGGGCTACACACCAAACTGGACAACTGAAATATTTAAAATTCGTCGAGTGCAGCTCACGAATCCAGTTACATACTTACTTGACGACTACCAAGGAAACCCGGTTCGAGGCTGTTTCTATGAACTGGAGCTGAGCAAAACAAAATACCCAAATGATTTCCTGGTGGAAAAAGTTTTGAAGACGAAAGGATCCAAAGTCTACGTTAAATGGCTAGGATTTACAAAAGAACACAATTCATGGATAAATAAGAATGATTTATTGTAACAATTTTGTTGAACTTATCTATAATAAACATTATTTTTTCTTTTAATGCTACGTATATTTATTTATTAAACTATTGCCCCATGCTAATGTACTACAAGAATTAGGTATGATGAATCTTTTATCATCATCACCCGATAGGCTTACTTTATTCACTAATCTAGTATAAATAAGATGCTTATTACATCTGAACACATACATTTTGTTAAACATTTTAATTTTATTGTTTTGAGCACATTTAAGAAAGTCTGATGGTTCTATTTCTCTATTTACTACAGATTTTTTTATTCCTTTTATTTTTTTAATGCATGATTCATCGGTAACTATACAATAAGATTTGGCTTTAGTGCCAATGAATTCTGTAATGGGAGCTAGAGGGCTTTCATCCTTAAATTTCCCCAGCACTTTTTTGTTTGCATGTGGAATATTATATGGGTTATCTATGTCATAATTGCTTGTATCAAATAAGCTAATGTTATTTTTAATGTCTTCATAAATATCGGATGTTTCAATGTCGTAGATGAATGAGTCTGTGTCCATATAGAGAAGCTGCGCCCGATCTTTATATTTCTTTTGAATAAAATTATAATGAAAATCGTACATGAGTGTTTTCGATAAATCAAGAATTGCGAACCCGGTATATATAGGCTTTTTATATTCGACATTCACCCGATTCATTTGAATCAGAACCAAATCCTCATTGATTTCTTTACTACTGTGAAAGTAGGGTCTACTAATATAATAATTTGTCCCTTTTTTCTTGCCAATGTTTTCCCAATGGGTTGAAACTTTTACATCAACATGCTTGTCCACGTTTTCCATCGTTTTACCAAAAACGCTGTTGTTCATTAATTTATAAAAGTCTTTTTCGAAATCAGTTGCGGCTTTTGTACGCATTTCGGTATTTAAGTCTATATAAGTTTTTAGCCAGGGTGACTGTGTAAATTCTAATGCCTGGTTTATCTTTACTAATTGAAGCCCGGACCGTAAACACTGTTTTAAATTTCTATAATGAATAATATAATTCTGTTTATCAGATTCAGTTGCCAACAATTTTTTGTATTTTGAAGTTTCAAGAGGGGGGACTTGATTTTCTGGGCAAAATGGGAGATCATTATGAGCTGAATGGAGTTCTACTGGATAATGTAAGTCAACAGACAAAATGACACCCTTAGAAGCATCGTCTTCAATATTCATTACATCCAAGCACTCAATTTCATGGCTATTTAGCCAGCGGAAGTCGCTTATGGGTAAGTACTGACTCATTGCCCACCCGTAAAGATTATTCGCATCCACATACAAAATGTAGTTACTAGCAAGATTTGAGTCATATTTAGAGATGTATTTGTTATTTGCCCTTGCATGTCTCTTACTGCATTGACATAGCCCACCCCTTATCCCACGCTTTACAAACTGGTACATGTCAATATCGGTCAGCAGTTCCAGCTCGACTTTAGTGCTTTTCAGCATACTATCCCAACTAAGTGAGGGCGCTGTGAAATAATGAGCCGGATCAAGTTTATAGGTCTGCAAGCATACATTTCTGAACTCCTCAAATATATCTGTCAGTAGCAGCACATCTGTGATCAGGTATATATCCGAGTATTGGCCTAAAGTTTGACAGTTGAATTTTCTCCAAACATTTTGAGCGTGGTCATACTCTGCGTCGGTGATGTTGCTATTTTGCAATGTGCTATAAAATGATGATTTAGCTGGTAAGGATGACTCATTGAGTTTATCGAAACAATCAATGTACTCATAAGGAAAAACACCTTTCTTAACGACAAGTTCAAGCAGCTCATCGTCGTGATGATATCGACGGGTTTCGAAAAATTTGTCTTTGCTGAGGTTTTGGGCAAGTTGGTCTAAACTACAGCTCATGAATCGGTATGAGTCGATAAACCTTAACGCAATGTTTTGTTCATCGATCCTCATGTATTTCGTAAAGGAAATGTATTTCTCCTTATTTTTGGGAATGACACTGATATTACTAGAATCTCCTCCAAAGTTTGGAAATATGAAGTGGGCGTCATAGCCACTCAAGTTATGGAAAACAATTGGAATGAACTTGGGTACTCTATAAAGAAGATTGCAATTATTACATGCTGCACCTCGAAATGCTCCAGTTAAATGGCAATGGTCTCGCACTTTCTGAATTTCCGGACCAAATTTTTGTCCACATATATGACAAGATATAGAGGCTAGAAACTGTGTTTCCTCTGCAGCTGTTATTTGCATCGGCTTGTTGTTTTTTAAGATTTTGATTATCTTCTCAGCATCACGCTGCAGCCTAGCTAAGAAAACATTGACACATCCTTCACCCCGAAATATTTCTAGTTTGTTAAGAGATGAATCATAACTGCATTTGATATAATATGCAAAGCTGAATGGTAAATGCCTATGAGTGCTCTCGGTAAATGAACTTTCAGGGCAAGGTGAACATGAATGAATTGGTTGCAATATAGCTTCGAAATCTGCATAGACTATGAAAGGGACTTTGAGCTGCTTGCCGAAATTTTCGAATTTCAATATTTTATCATCGTCTGTTGGTAGAATTGTGCGGATTTTATTGCAGTCATGCTCAATATGTTTATTATATCGCTCAATTGTTGTGAATTTTATGAGACAACCATCACATAAATATGTCTGATGACCATCACAGGATAGGCCACTATTCACCAATCGACTCAGATTTTTTATCCAGCAGTAATGACCATTAGTACCACTATCGTTCTCAATATAGAGTAAATTTATGTGTTGCTCTTGTCTATTTTTAGAATAATAAAATGGACCAATAATGGAACCGTCCCTCCACCCATAAACGTTGACGCTTATCCCATTATTTTGCTCAACAATAGGGATATCGTTTAAACAAATCGGCATACTAGCACCCTCCAAGTTTAAAACACTTGAATAATATGGATATGAGTTGACATGGTCACAGTGTAGTTCAACAGGATATAAAGCTGAAACTATAGCCCAGGCAAAGCATGCATCATCAGAGTTTTTAACATTAACACATGCTTTTTTCAAGGCAACTTCTTTTGGTAATGGTAGAAAAGATCCCCCGTGAAATGGCTCATATTTATTAATGTTGACTTGTAAGTAGAGAACCTGCTGGAATGTCCATCCACTATCCCGCTCTTGAAACTCTTCACTTTTCTTTAAAATAATAGCCGAAAAATTTTGATACACTTTATCAATTTCGCACCCGATAGTAACTACAACATTTTTGGTATTAAAAGATTTCAAATCACTCGAGCTATTTTCTTTGTTCACATCGAATTTAATGTAAATTGCAAACAGTTCTACATTGACTTTCACCGTAGTAAGCTCATGAAATTGATTTTGCAATAGTTCTTTGAAACAATTATTCTCTCCTCTCAAAAACTCCTCAATGCTTGATTTCTCATTTGCATTATTAATCTGGTATGAAGCTATTCGACTTGCAAATGCTTGCGAAATTTTTTTCACCTTCTCGTCTTGAACATTATTGATTTTACCGACATTTGTTTTATGTAAATTACTCCTCAGATGATTTTTAAAATATGATTTTATAATGTCTTTTTCACAAATATGACAATGCATACTATCAGCATTATCATGCTTTCTTTTGATACCTCTACTCTGAACTTCCACCACTTGATTATTTTCGGACATAGACTCATTCAACTCAAGATTCGAGCTCTCGCGATCTGGCTCTTTAGCTAGGAGGGCTTGTGCACTTGATGAGTTCTCTATAACATGTTTTAACTTTATATGTCTTTTCAAATTGCCTGAATTATCAAACCCAGTTTTACAAATACTGCATATGCTTATCGATTCCGTTCTCTCATGTATGCTCTTGATGTGACGCTTCAAATTATCTGATCGGTTAAAATTTTTGCTACAACTGGGGCAGGCAAACATTATAGATTATATGCAATAAAATTTTATTATATACTTAATCAAATATTAAGAGTATATATAATATAAATAACTAAAATATGTGTCGCGATGATGTTGTATCTCCCGGCACTACCAATGTTTTCCACTGCGAGTAAATTGTGTCGTCAATAGTATCGTCTTCGTCCGCATATAATACCGGCTTCTCTATTTCATCGACTGGGTTCTTCGCAACAGATTTTCCAATATCTATAAGATGTTAGTCGTATATGCCTCCACCGTCCTTGATTAGACCTTTTGATGTAATCGACAACGAACTTTTGCTTATAATGTCCAACGTTTCCCCAATTAGCTTGTTGTATCGGTCAGGCAAGAACAGTACGTTCTCTTCCAATTCAAGACAAATTTTTTCGCCAAATTTTGTTTTCTTCACGCTACCATTCAGCACTTTGTACGTCGTCGTAGCACTACAGCCCCTCTCGGGCCTTGGCTTAACACGTTGTACGGCTGGTTAATAACCAAGTCTTTTACGCTAATAAAAGGCTTAAAATATCTTGCGATATCGTTGAATGCTTGTATTGCTTCTATTTTGGCTTTTTTTTATAGTAGCGTCCCGATTATTGCCTACCGAGCTAAATGAGCGTTTTAAACCTGGAAGCGGAAGAAAACTACTCTTTTATTTCCAATCAGCTTCACTGGCTCAAATTATTTTCATACAGAGCCACACACACACACACACACATAAACAACCATATACACATTGCTATATAGAGGCCTATAGAGGCCCAATTTTAACCGATTTCAAAAACATTATTTTTTTTTACACTTCTATTTTCACTAACTCTATATATATAGAAAATTGGTACTTACCAGCTGATTAATTTAGCACTTTAACACTTTTGAATATATTTTTTACTAGCACTTTGCAGTCACTCGCACTAAACGTTTCTGATGTAGATACTTGCAAACAGCCTCCTTTTAAAACAATCTCTTATCACGTAAATACACTTTTTTTACACGCTGTATCATATTGTCGTATAGTTCTCATTGACCGGAAATCCTATTCTCTTATCATGCACATGCTAAAAAACGCATTTCTCATGTTGCGATATTCGTTTGCTGCTGCTATCAATGAAACTCAAGTTTTTTCATAGTCACTGCTTTTTTTTACACGCTGTACCATTGTTGAAATATTTTCATTCACCGGATATCCTATTCTCTTATCACGCGCATGCTAAAAACGCTAGCATTTCTCATGTTGCGAAATCAAAGCCATTCACCCTAATTTTAATAAAACGGTCAAAGACACAAACATATGACAAAAAACAATAACATTTGTCAAGTGAAATTCGTTTGTTGTCTATTTCTCATGTTTCGAAATCAAAGCCATTCACCCCAATTTTAAATAAAACGGTCAAAGACACAAATCTATGACTATAAAAAACAATAACATTTCTCATTCATTTGTTGACATTCTAATTATTTCAAACGCTCAATAAAATTCTAATTATTTCAAACACTATGCGACAATCGCCGGCGCTATGACGATCAAGGTCACATGACCCCATCTTCGCTATAAAAAACGTTAGCATTTCTCTTGTTGCGAAATCAAAGCCATTCACCCCATAGGCTATAATTAAAATTGAATAAAGACACAAGCACATGACTATAAAAAACAATAACATTTCTCATGTGAAATTCATATGCTGTTATCAATCAAATTCTAATTATTTCAAACGCTATGCGAAATTTAATATTCAAAGCCATTCATCCCAATTTTAATAAGACGGTTAAGGTCACAACATGATTATAAAAAAACATTAACAAAATAACATCTGTGAAATTCAGTTGCTGTTATCAATAAAATTCTAATTCACACGCTATGCGATAATCGCTGGCGCTTTGAAATTCAATATTTATTCATCCCAATTTTAATAAGACAGTCAAGGCCAAACGGCATGCTTCACATAATTTTCATCGTCATCCTCCTCCGTAGCGTCATGCTTCACATAATTTGCACCGTCAGTGACGCCATCCTCCACATCGACGTCATTCTCCTACTTCTCAGCACGGAAGCGTAATACAACTTCTTATCTCCCCTTATCAGTGACCTTAGGGAACAACTCATATTCAGTGACTTTAGGGAATACCTCCTTATCAGTGACATTGGGGAATACCCCCCTTATCAGGGACGTCATCGTGCTCGCTGGCCTCGTGACCCTGTTTATGACGTCATCCTCCTCATCCTCATCCTCATTGTCTATGTCCAGAACTGGTATTATATATCTACTAATGTCAATTACAGCTCCTGAGCACAAAACTTAAGGTGGCTCTAGAGGTGATCGATGCTTGCAGAGCAAATTGTAACTAGACCTAGCTAAAACTTAAGCGAATAAAGGGAATGAGCATTAGCGGCGTAGAAAAATGTATCCAGGACCTTCAAGCCTAAATTTAATACAGAAGACATCGAAAAACTTTCGATAAGTAGAAATAAAGTAATCTCATGACAACCTGTGGTAGGTCTAGGCGCTGAAGAAGCAGGTAAAGACTTCATTCACAAATTTACAATCAATGTGTATGCGAATGTGGAGTGATTAGTTTTATGACTCACTTTACCCTTGATTTATCTCTAGCTCTCTCTAGCTCGATTAGAGCTAAGTAGGTTAATTCGATGCGCGGCGTGCGGATTCCCGTCCGAGCCTGATTTCGAGCCAGAGAACTCACACACTAGGGGCCAGTGCTCTACTAAAAGGATGTTGATATAATTCAGCCCTCGAGCTCGAACGCTGCTGCCCTTGCTAACGATTTCAACGCTGATTACTTTCTCTTACTCTCTAGTGTCTGCCTTTTTTATGAAGAGTTCCACACAGCAATATACTGTGGCTAAAGGAAACAAGACCCACAAAATGTAGCAATTGTGGTAAAAATCACAAATGTCACAAATGTGACAAATGTCGATATTTCGAGGGTAATCTGCCCTCTTCTTATCTTCCGATAGACACTGAAGAAGAGGGCAGATTACCCTCAAAATATCGATATTTGTCACAAAATTCAATATATCTAGCTTCGAAAGGAAAAATCGGTTTTTTTTATTAAAATACCACATTGAAGCTCAAACTGTACATGTCTGCAGATATTGTTACAAAGCTCATTTGTGCGGTGCTTACTAAATTCGACCCTTATTTTTTTGTTCTGGTTGTGAACAATACGTTCACGATATTCGAAAACTACAGGTGTGGGTCATAGATGAAATATTTAGCGTGACAGCAATTTTCTGGGAACAGGGACCTTCTAATCAACCAATCTCGCACTCACTTAAGGTCATCTAATCATCGAATTATGTATTAGTAATTTATGTATAGCTTGTTTGTATAGAGACTAAACTTATTATTTAACTGAAGACAGATTAAAAGAATCCATTCTCTTTTATCGTTGAAAAATAATTGCATTCAATAAAGTGCAGATGTTGCAATTGCTAGCTAAGCCATTTTCTAGCATTTAATTTCAATTATTAAACAATGCACTATAATCTTTCAGTTCAATTCATTTTGAATACAAACAGATGAAAATATTGATATATTTCCGTTTGGTCCTTGATGTCGTTTTATTCCTGAACACATGTGCATTTCTGCATTTCGCTTAACCTGCACTCTTATACTTGCGCTTGTTTTTGCTCTTCTATGAACGAATAAACACGGCCCAGCTTAAGTTGGTTGCTGCACTCACTTCAGTTGTTGCATTCGCTAAAGTTGCTGCTTTCACAGCCATTTTTTCACAAGTAAATGTTATGTTATGTTACGCTAATTCATCGGGTAGTTGTTTAACGTTATAATGTAAATAATTTCAATTTTATGTTACCAATCGTTTCATACAATTTGCCTTATTTCCGGACTCTATTGTGAACTCACGAGCTTTTACTGAAACTATTCTACAGCTTAGATAAGTTGAACCAGTCCCATTACTGGCTTAGGATGTTGTTTTTTTTTTCTATGCTAATATTCTAAGCTAACCTCTATAGATGTGCTAAAAATGCGAAAATTATTGTCAAAGCTAAGACTTTAGCGTGTTAGTTAAACGGATTATATAATAACGTGTAAAAATATCACGCAAAAACCTATAACGATTGACCCGAAAGTCAATTTTTTTCAGTAGAGCAATGATGAATACTTTTTCGATTTATTTTCAACGAAACCATTTGTACAAATCCGAACTGAGAGTACCTAATGTCCAAAAATCAAATCGTATATCCAAATTTAATGTTTTAATTTTCTAATAAAAAAAATAGGTCGGAATGGCTGATTTCTATTCATTTACAACTATATAAGAGCAATAATTTTTACAACAAACATTACAACAAAGTGAAATATGAAAAGCCAACTAACTTTACAACGTGAAACTGTTTATCTAAAATAGTGCACGATCGTTTTCCATAAAATTTCTAAAAGTGTTTCCACTTTCAAGGAAATTAAGCTGTAAATCTCAATTATTTAACGGTGATACAAAACGCTAAAATTAAATCTGACTCTAGTCTATGACATCTAAGCATCTCAAAATTATATTATTTTGTGTTTTTGCGATGGAGCTTGGCAAGCGTACATAGTTTTTTGTGTTTATACTATAAAAAAAAGAGTTGTCTCTCTAAAACACGCTGCAAGTTTGGGAATTGAAGTTCATAGAG
The DNA here is from genome assembly GCA_963978885.1 of Nemotelus pantherinus. NCBI lineage: Eukaryota > Metazoa > Arthropoda > Insecta > Diptera > Stratiomyidae > Nemotelus > Nemotelus pantherinus. The sequence continues at coordinate 238,938,235 of OZ022263.1, forward strand.
GCTTCATTCATATGCAGTGTGTAGGCGTGTGGAGTAAATAAGTCTGCAACTCACTTAACTCCTGATTTGATTCAGATATCTTTCCACAAATAAGCCATATCAAAGCTCGGTGCTGATCATGGCTACTTGTCCATGGCTGGATTTGAACCAGGGACTACACAGCCAGCAGCTAGTGCTGCACTTACTCAGCTATTCGCTTGAAAAGTAAATTCGCAGATAAATAGACCTAAACATAACAGCGCAAAAAAGTTATTGACTCGATTGAGGATCAATATGTATAATAATAAAGGTTTGGTTTTGCGACAAGAAACGAAAATGATACGATGGTTGATCTTAGTGGAAACCATGGTAAAATTTGACTACCTTGCCCCCATAGCCGTTAGATAATTTTACCGATTGTGTTTTTTTTGTATTGTTGTGGTTGTGTGCTTGTTTTTGGGGTGGTTTTTTGTTTGTTTGTTTATCTCCAGTGTATATGTCTTTTTGTGCATTATTGGTACGTTTTTGTTAGTTATTCTTCAACTTTTGATCCCTACTCGACCTCTACTGGTAGGAGGGGCAAAAACTTGAAGAATAGCTAACAAAAACCTACACAAAAAATACACGAAAAGGCTGTTACACAATGAACATAAACAAACACGGCCATAAAAACACAAAAAAAAAACACAAGCGGTAAAATTGTGTAACGGCTATGGGGAGGTTTGCCCAATCTAATAACAAAATTAGATCGTATGAAATTATAAAAATAAAATAAAATTACAAATAGGACGAAAAAAGCAATATTCACAATAAAGAAGCTACGTTGAAATATCAAAAAAGGGTTTTTTTTTTTAAAAAAAATTGAATATACGTTTTGGGAGCCTTTTTAGATATTGAAGAAGCCTTCAATAATGAGCATACAACAGCCATTATGGAGGGCCTCCACCCAACCAACTCCCATTTCGGTAATTGTAGCTGGATGAGCAGCATGCTTAAGTAAATGCTCATGTTATTTAAGTGGGCGAGGGCGCAAATCGTAAGGAAGGTCCACAGAAGCACATCCCAAGGAGTGGTTCTATCCCCTCTTTTGTGGAACTTGGGTACAAATTCAATTTTTGAAAGGTTGGAAAGCAAGGGACTCACGTTTAGGTCCTATGCTGATGACATTGCGATTTTAGTCTCGGGTAGGTTCTCGCATACCTTTGGCCACCTCGTCGAGAATGCTCTGCGGCTGGTTGAGGAGTGAGTGAATACCGGGAGGCTTGGCATCAACTCCAATAAGGCTGACCTTGTACTCTTCACAAAAAAAGAACGAAACTCCTGAATTAGACCGTATTAGATTATTATATTAGATCTAGTAGTCATAAGCTAAGTACATGGGTCTTTTTTGGACGACAAGCTCACATGCAAGGTGAATTTAGAGAAGAGAGTTGAGCGGGCAAGCAATGCCATTTACGCCAGCAAGAGAATGCTGACTAAACCGTAGGGCTTAATCTCTGCTTTAACGTACTGGATCTACATGGCGATAGTATTCAATAAAACTATCTTTGCTGACATGGCAAACAGAGTTCAGTGGTTGGCGGCTCTCTACACTATAGGTGCTTTAACCTCGACTCCTTCCGTCTGCTTTGAACGTCCTGCTTTATCTCCCTCCGCTTGATCTCTTTGTTATAGGCACTGCCACAAAAGCTGCTGTTAGGGTTAGGGAATCTGGACACTACGAATCAAGATCCTTCGAGGACAGTAATATTGAGCAAGAGTACGCAGGAAGCACTGACTACTTGGTCCCAATTCGGTGCTTGGAGCGAGGATATCAAGTGACTGTGGGAGATGGGCGGGAATGGAATCAGCAAATGGTCGCAGTAGGTCTTAACATCTGCACTGACGGCTCTAAAACAGCTGCAGGAGTGGGTGCTGCAGGAGTGGGTGCTGCAGCATATTCTGGAGACCGCGATTTAAAAGCAGCTTTTAGGCTTCCTAAATACTGTAGTATTTTCCAGGCGGAGGTTTTCGCGATACGTAAAGCCGCAGACCTAGTATATGTCAAAGAAAGTACATGTGGGGAGATTAATATCTTTGCAGTCAATCAAGCAAAGCACTGATGTCTCACACATACAAGTCGAAGCGCGTACTCAATTGCATACAGACCATGAATAGACTGGGCAGTAACAATCAGCGTCACCTGTAAGAAGTATCAAGAGCCGGGAGTCTCAGAAACAATCCAGCATCTCCTGTGTCACTACCCGGCACTGGAGAAAACCAGACATCGCTGCTACAGTGAGCCCTGGCTGGCAGATCTCTCGCACGTGTCGGAGCAGAGGCTGAAAAACATTCTTAGTTCGCGAAAAAGTCCGCGGCCGTCGGTAGCCGCTTGGACTGAACTTACTTCTGGTCCACTTATCTAGTATCACTATCGGCCCAATAGGTCTGTGTATGGTCTTGTGTCAGCCAGTATAACCTAGTCTAACCTTTTTAATTGAGTGAAAAGACATGAACAGAGAACCAAACTAGTGGTCATCATGGCTTCTTAATATTCATATTTTGGATACAGGAGAATGAAAATAAACCAGAGTACGAGCAAAGGTAGTGCTAAAAAGCGAATGAGTTCTTACCGGATGATCAGGCAAACGCAAAAAAGTGAGACACGCAATATATTGGAGGAAAGTAAACCATAATCCAATTTGTAAAGAAGACATTCATCACGAAATACTCAGCACTTGGAGGTTCAAAAAAAAAACAGACGATCATAATGATAATGATAAAGGACAATAAACTTGTAAAGAAGGCAGCGAGTAAACCTACGCTGAACGGATTCAACAGCATTATACTAAGAGGAGGCCACACTTGGGAGTGATATTAAACAAAACTGCGAACAAGGGAAATAAATAGACGAACACACGTGTCGATATCAGTGGCAAAGTGTGACCAGTGTAGGACATGCAGATCCAAAATGGTTCCAAGATCCTTATGTTGGTCTACATGCTCCAAACGACTACCCGACAAAATGCAGCCAAAGGTAATGGGATCAGACTTGTTGGAAAAATACATCACGAAACCCTTGGAAATATTAAGAGCAAGGGAGTTCGCAGAGCACCAGCCATTTAAAACAAAAAGATCCGATTATAAATTACTACAATCATTTAGGCAAGCGATAGCATGGACAATTTTAAGGTCATCAGCGTACAAAAGAGATTCGGACTTAAAGTTACAAAGAAGATCATTGATAAACAAATTAAAAACGAGGGGACAGAGGATAGAACCTTGGGGAACGCTAAAAGTAGGATGAAAGGGGAGGAAGAGCAAACATTAAAAACAACATAATAGGTGCGATCATGGATGTAAGAAGAAAGCCAGGAGATAAGAGTACAGAAAACACAGAAATTACATACGCTTCTCAACAATACTGAGTGATTCACCTTGGCAAATGCGTTCGCGAAGTCAGTGTACTTTTAGGCAGTTGTCCAATAAACAGGCGACGAAGTTTGTGAATTCGACTAAATTAGTTGTCTTAGAACGTCCCTGAATGAGTCTATGTTGCTCTTTAGAACCTAATTGAATAAATTTAGTGTGAATTCTATCATGAACGATTCGCCCAAGCAACTTAGGGAAGCATGAGAGGAGAGACAAAGGACGATAGTTGACAATATTACCAATATCGCGTGACTTTAAAATCAATCAAACAAACTCAAATTAAATAAAATAGACAGAGGAACACATAAGGAATATGCAAGAGACTTTACAAACATATTTTGAATACTATCACTGCCGCAGCTCGCACAGACATCCAACTAGTATGTTACTAGTATATTCTACCTCAAGACGATTAGTCATCACAATATTCACATGATAAAACAGAGACGAGAGGATACGGAAGAAGCGGAAAAGCTAGTAAACAAATCACAAATATCTTGAGGAATATTAAGTGTAAAATGTTCGAACAAAAAGAAAAGCTCCTGCTCACTAGCTTTAAGTTATCTGTAGGTCGAATCAAAAAATGAATTAGATTTCACCGAATTGTATTCAAAATATATTATACGACTTTAATTCCAGCACTATTTTAACACACTTCACGACAGTTAACTCTATTAAAATTAAGTAGATCAGAGAATGTTTTCTGAGTGATGACCTCAGAAAGTCATACCATCAAGCAGCAGTATTCCGTAGTTCGTAGTCAGCCTTAAATCAACCAAATCGTATCTAATACTAATTTCTATGATACGAAAACAAGAACACCAATAAGGTTTGTAGCAAGCTTTAGTGCTTTGCGATTTTTTAGACCAAGTGAACTGACAAAATAAACCTTTGGGACAAGGACTCAAGGAAGGAAATATGGAAATGAAAATGTTGGTGATTAATAATCTGTAAATTTTTCACCATATCACTTTTCTTAAACAAATTTAATATGAGTAATGTTATGCAGAATCGAAAAATGGCAGACAAGCTTTGGGTCCTCAGCTAAAAATCCTCAAGACTTTCAGCGACTGCGCTACTTACTTCATTGCTTAACTGCCAAGTTACGCTAGTGATATTAAAAGGTTCTACGTTGTCAAGTTGAAAATAGTCTAGGCACAACAATTACTGTATTCGTACACTGGCGCCCTAAGTTATAGACACATACGCAGAACGTTTTTTCTCTAATAACCGTTTCCAGTCAGGAAAGTTACAAAAAAATTATTTTATTTTTCCAAAAACAAAGTTGAGTGTTTGCAGACTAAACTACAAGTGCTTTATGATTTGGAATCTATACACCTTACCTTTCAAATATTTTCTTCACGACAATCGAAGCAGCTGATGCCTTTTTTATCTATAGGACACCGAATATGTTTTGGAAGTCGGATTAGCTGAAATTTTCCTCTTCGCGAAATAAAGTCAGATTTAAGAGTCTCACTATCACTGCGATTAAATATTTTCCGTTAGCAATGACCTTTGACAACAGTCGTCGGTATATCAACTGAAAACAATCTTTCGATCAAACAGAGTCAGCAACTACCCGGTTTACACGCGCCTCTGTAACTGTGCTCACGTTGCGAAGGAAACTGATCCGATATTACAAATTCGACTACGACTTAGTATCTTTCTCAAAAAAATGATAGCACGATTATAATTTCGAAACTGTGAAATTTAAATAAGAAATAATTTAAATAAGATTTGTTAGATATTTTCACTCTTGACGAGAAGATAATGAAAATACGGTTAATACTAAGGAACCACTTCGACTCTTAGGACTTCGATCCAATAATGCTCAGAGTGTTTAGACACCACATACAGTACTCTCATATGCGTACAAAACGTCGAGCGTTCACATTATAATTTATGGCCAGATCATCGTTAACGTTGCACAGTCAGTGACATAAAATATCGGACATGAAATGTAACAACAGTCAAAGCACTTATTTTCAGTAATTTGAGTAGTTGCTTTGCTGTTAGGCTTTTGTTTCAATTTGTATGGACAGATCGCAATCAGGTTCCGAATGAGAAGTCCGTGTCCCAGTCTCAGTGCGATGGACTGTAAAATCACCCGGCAGCCTTATCAGTTGGTATGACCAAGTGGAACGTCAGTAAGCGAAAACAAAAACAACAAAATAGTGTAGGTACCGTGTAGAATTGTAGCACATACGAAGTAACATACATACATACTCGTAAATATAATGGAGTTTGAGTTCCCGCTTCATATGCATGACATGGAAATGAAGTAAGGCGTCGGACAAACGTGAACGTCAAGAAATCAATTCGTCGAGACTCAGCGAAAAGCAATTGATACAAATATTTGCTGATTTTCGAGAATGAGAGGAAATACAAAATATTGCTAAAAAAAACAAAAAAATTTCAATGACCGCCTGATACGACAAACAAATTCAAGATCCCCGTGTTCTATAGTCTGCGGAATTTTGGATAGAAGAAACAGATTTCTTATGCTAAGACGATATCTAGAAAGTCTAGTTTCGATGTTTCAAATGAGCCATCGTGAAGATCGAATAGAAGGGTATATACTCGGGTGACATCGATGATTGTGACTACGCAAATTGATTTGATATATCGTCACGGAGATGATAAGTACGAAAAAGTGATTTCATTTCTGTACGCCAATAGCTACCTCATAAACTCTAAACTGAGAGGCATGCTCCATTTTTTTTTTCGCTTGCAATTCTGGTATTCTAGCCAATCCTTGCAAATTATTGGACAAGACGATCCAGAAGATACATGAAAATATGGATGATGACTAATATAAAATTAAGGAATAATAAAAAATCACATAATTTTTATTTATTTATTCGACGCTTCAAAAATACTAATCACTGCTCAGTCTCATTAGAAATGGCACTCCTTGCTCTGACGTGTTTATAAAGCATATTCTTAAGAACTTATCTACCTTTATCTAAGTGTGCCAGTTAACTAACAGATTACATAAAATACTTTCTTCTCATATGACTACCGTTAGCCTCTTGCTTATCAATATATGTACATATAAATATTCCTATCATTACAGAGCAGATATCTATCACCTTTCTTATCTGCACCTTATCCAGTTACCCATGGCTCCTATTCCGTCAGCGACGCAGCAACAATTCATTGGAACAAGTTGTTATTGAACATACTCCGTATTATCTAAACTAATCTGTTCTTCGACGATTTTCAAAGATTGAAATTATGCTGACCGTCAAATAGCTCCAGACGATATAGATTTTCTTGCCACTAACATCAGATTGCCTTAGACCCTTGAGCTCTTCTGATGCGACATTATGAATTTACGGTTCACGCGAGCAATAAACAAGTTGTGATCACCGTTTCAGAAAAAATGTACTTTTACCACAGTCATGCATATAAACGTATTTAATTTTATTTTACATATATGTAAGTATGTACCTATGACTTCTCTTATCGCACGGGAGAGTGATAAATATGAGAAAATATATGACTTTTACAGTTGTACGAGATAAGTATTTGGATAAGAGTTATAATTTCTTAGTAATATAAATCGACCTCAGTGCTTGTATTAATTATAGATCCATGGGAAGTATATTTCACACAGCTCGAAAATGAAATTGATTTTAGTCTGCTAAGGAAGAAAAAAGATATGTCCCACAATGACTGCTAATATGTACATTCGATTTGGCATACAAATTAGCGTAATCAAGATTCAGATTTGCTACTTGCAGTTAGGGTAGTGCAAGTTTCACAGCAAGTCCTTCAGGAAATCAAAAAATTAATTGGGGGAGGGAGTGACAATGTTAAAATGCCATGTTGCGGGACTATGGAGCTGAATGTCGCCTCACATAACACGATTTTTACATTCACAAGTATGTCAGTTCTCGCCAATATCACCAGCACCACTATGAGAAACACCAAACTCTGTGCGACACCTTTTGCATCTCACAGCGAAGGAGTGTTCATTTGTTCAATAAATGGGTATTTTGCTTGTAGGTTGACATTAAATGAACACTTGCGTTTCGGCATACCTAACTATAGGTAAAATTTCAAAACAACAGAAAGCTTCAAATTAGTTACCAGTTTACCACTAAACAACTTCACGAACATTACACAAAAACAAAACAAAAATGAGAAGTCTGTATGCATGAGCGTGGCTAGCCTAATAAACAATACAAATGCCAAATGCCCCCTCTTCTCCCCGCGTAACCGATAGCGCGCGCGGGCGGGGAATCACTGATCGTCAATGACGTGGTCTCGCACCGCTCGTGTCTGACGAGCTCCATAACTTGAAATTTTCGGAAAACGGGACTACTTGTATTTTGCGTTCCGGAGCTTTGAGTGGGGACAACGGGAGAGGTGACCGAGAAAAGGGACAGTCCCGTTCAAAACGATACGTATGGTCACTTTAGCCTTAATATTTTCTGAGGGCCTGACATAATTGAACGTAATCTTTCCTATAAAGAGGTACAATTAAAATCGTGACTTTGCCGACAAATTCTCTTCATTCTTCTTACCATTTGTTCTCTTAGAGTTACTTCGAAAATGAGGAGGTTTATTGGGTTTCCCTCTTTAGGTTATAAGTTAGCTTAAGAAAGTCAAACGTTTTATTAAGGGAGAAAACGGCTTAGGAGTTAGAGATAGGAAAAACGACTCAATTGGGTGTGTCGACACTAGTGGACTCACTTATTTTAATGAGTCAGTCAGTGTGAGTCTGTTTACTGTGTCAATCAGTTTTTGATTGAAGCATTATGCAGGTATGAAACAGGATGACATTTGATGTTTTTATTTCAAGAAAATTATAAATAAAAGGAGATAATAGAAACAACGATTGAGAAACATATGATGATGTTTTCTTTTCATAGTACCTGCGAGCTCACTAAAATTATCGTCGCTGCCAAACGGTTAAAAATATCCCTGTCTGCGGAATTTGCAACTCATATGCCTCAATATCCTCTGAAAATTTCAGCTTGTCGGCTACAGGGAACAACACATGATCACAACAAGTATAAAAGTGCTTGTACGACAACTCGCTCAGAATAGAGTGAGTCGAAACACATGTTGCATGCTAGTGATTGACTCATTTCGATTGCTTTACTCATGATTTACCAATCTCTATTAGGAGTACGCTTTTTAGTGATTTTCACAATTTTTTTTTAACAAGATAGGAAAAAGAGAATTTAATTCAACTTTGAGAATAGTGTTTAAACATATATTCAAACATATATTTGGATATTTTTGTTGCTGAAAAATGTCCTTTATGCATAAGCCGCAACCAATAGAGAATCACCATTAGACTTTGTGGTTTATGCTCATCGTAGAGCCTATTATGATTCAAATTCCGATATCGGAACTCGTAAAATTCTACGACTCGCCAGTTATCGGAATTTCGTTTCTTTCGAATGAGCTAAATTGATTTCAGATTTCAAATATCTCTCCAATCAAGTGTCAAAATAACCATTCAAATTTATAAAATTAGACGAATTTTCATTGTTTCTTGTTGAAATTGACCCTATGACAATTTATATTGATTAACCTGAATATAGAAAATATCGAAAGAAACGAAGAAAAAACCATTTAAATTCAATAAATCGAAATATAATAAAATAAATAGCTAAGCAGTTTTTCCGCCTCCACCCATATTCACCAGACGACATGTTCTCCTGGCAACATTATGGATAAATAGAGCAGCGACGATCACGAAAATGGCATATAAGTTTAGTTTGTGATCATACGCAGGGAGCACTCTAGGGTCCCCTAAATAAATGGTTCAAATGAAAACTTGTTCTTTTCTTACTACTTTGTAGTTAACGCCATACTAAGGAATTTTAAAAGAATACTATATCACAAAATTTTGAATTTGTGCCAACTTAATGACTAATGGCACAGGGTCTAACACAAAAGGTATTTGATGGGCAGGATTTACTTATACAGACCAATTGAATCGAACAAAAAAAATAAAACTTAAAATAAAAAAACTCCACCAGCCCGCAGAGAAACTCGATGACAAATGAGCTATCGGATTAGACGACTCGCTTTTGGAACCTGAAGGCTTTATCTTCTACCATTTTTATATTTATGATTTGTCTTTTATATAAACCAAACTCTGACCAAAAACCAAAAAGAAAATTGAAGTGTTTTAATTAAAATGGTATAATTTTTTGCCATTATTTTACAACCTTTTGATATTAAAAGATAAACCTCTTGATACAACAACGACGAAATGACCAGTGCTGGTAGACGTTTGCTAGCATCGACACCAAAAAGTCTATCTGTCTATCATATCTGCCTTACGTTGAGAGACCAACTGACTCTGTAAATTTCATTTTGATTTGATGGCTGGATAGGAGGTTATAGGCATGAAAAAATTTTGAGGGTTTTCGGCGGAAAAGTTTCAAAACTTAGAAAAATGAACCTCTGATGCTTATTTTTAACATAAAGTGCTTATCGTATGAACATCTGTAAGCATAATCTCTTGGCACGAAAATAATCAAAATGTCTTGAGCTGCTAATCCTTTGCCATTACGAGTACAACCAAATATTTTTCAGACTGGCTTCGTGCCTAGATCCATTCCATGGTTACCATTTTGATCCTAAAGTGCCGATATGGCTCGTTTGAAAGAGAAATGAGCCCCTTGGCTCTTTTGAAACACATACAAGAAAAAGTGTTCATATGATTAAATAATCATGATAATTTCTATGGTTTAATTGTGTGATGGCATTTGGCTCATTTATGGCTCTTCCACTTGCTGGTAACTGCCAAACCTGATCAACTCACCTTGGGAATTTCGTTTCAATCTGGGGTGTGTTCAATGTGCATGCTATAGCTGCTTCAAAAGCATAGCATAGCATCACTTTAGCAAGTGTCAAAATTTGAAGTAGTTAGGTGAAGCAGCTATGGATATTGGACAGCCAAGAGCTGCTACGAAGGTCAGCAAATTCAAAAATACTTTTTGAAATTTTTTTTTTTAATTTTAATATTTGTGTTTTCGTGGATTGGTTCAATACTTCCATTGCACTTTGGAAATTGTATAAAATTTAAGAGTTTTCAACATACAGCTGCAGAAACCATTAAAATTTTCCTAACATATTTAAAAATTATCACTAATTTCCGGCTCTTGACGCCATATATGTGAAAAAGAGCAAAAAATAATCGTTGAAAATTTGATGGCACATGAATCAGTGCACCCGACCTTTTGCGCTTCATGCTCGCCTGCTAAAAACTCAAGATGAGCTGCACTGTGTGAAAGCCGACTTAACTCGAGTTGAGTTGAAGTGTTTAAAAGCCCGTATTTAATTTATGCTGTCACTATTTTCAAATTTATTCCTCATCTCCTGTGTCACAAAAGCGCAAAAACTTCTTTTCATTTCAATTTCAAATTGAAAATGACGTTTGAACTGCATGTCAGCTGTGTACGCACGGTCATTTTGCCTTAGCTACTTTCTTGCTATCCTCCAGACTGCGAGCAGCAAATAGCTGCTACTTTAGCAGCTATTCCGGAACCTTGGACAGCCCGACTGTCAAATAGCAAGCATCAGAAAGTAGCTATTTCGTGACATTGGACAGCCAGAGCTGCTCAAATAGCAGCTAATAGCTGCTATAGCATGCACATTGAACACACCCCCGATGAATACGTCGAAAGTTATGGGAAAAACTTTTAGGGTTGCCACTCGCGAAAGTTTCAAAATTTAAAAATATTTGAATTATGTTCATTGTGGAGTGATAAATACATGAAAATTTATTAGTCGCATCTCTCACTGCAAAAATGACTAAAATCATCATAGCTGACAAATTTTTGTCTATTTGACAACCAAAGATCTGTCACATTTGAGTTACATCAGGATCAACCTATTATTTTACACTGATGTCTGCATCGGAAATAATGGGGAAATTAAGTGTTTTTTATTGACGATATTTCAAGATGCACATTATCTAGCACATTCATTAAACTTCTATTAGAGCTAGTCCAAACTAATACCAATACATCCTGTGAATTCCATATTGATTTAATAATCCAGTCGTGTGCTATAGCGAGCACAAATTTAGGGTGCTCAATTTAGTGAATGGTTCCCGTTCTTGTTAAACACAGGGTTCCGAAACTTTTAAACTAACAGGATGGACATAGCACTGCATTTATGTGTCATGTACTTTTTTGTGAAGTATTTTTTTCAGATGTAGCATATAGTACTAGTACTGATGTAGCATATAGGGTTGTCCGTAGATTTATCACAGATGCCTACTTTTAGACACTCAGTGCTCATACAGAGTTAAAAATTTCCTAAATATTACCATAATTAAGCTTCAAACATTATCATTTTTCATTCTCCATACTTGTATTTCCCAAATTTCTTTCAAAAAAAGTTTTCAAAGTTTTTTTTTTTATTTATAAATGGTGAATGAACCATATCTCTAATATACAGGGTTTAAATTTTGTAGTATAAAAGTTCGAAATAACATTCAAATATTTTCTGTCTCCTTTCATAACCATCGCAACCCTTGCAATTGATCTAGTACATGTACCAGAGTAAAGTCATTAAAATTTAAATAATGCCAACGGATTTAGGTTAGACTACGCCAAGTGGCTGTCAATCTAAAGGAGTCCTTCCAGAAGACAAACAAAAGTACAGTAGGGGCCCGTTGAGGTACCACAGACATTGGTCTCCCTTAGTCACTATATTCAGGTCCCTTTAATGAACCGCAAAATCAGTTTTAAGCCAATAAATGATAAGTCATTCAGACTTAAAAAAAAAAGGGAGCCCAGAGTGAGAACATTCTTCTTCTCGCCAGAGCCGGACACTGGCACGTGATATGGAACCCAATGTCCAACCGTTGCCCGTGAAACGTGAGTCTAACGTCCAACCATGGAACAACGAAACCTAACAGCTACCTAGTCCAATGCACGCCCACAAAGTCCCAGGATTGTCTTGCAATCGCGCAGGATGTTTCTTCAGTCCAGCATTCTTATCGATATCAAGGTATTTTTGACCGATGATATTGATATTCCTGGGAAGAGGAGACATTAGCTAGGACCCAAGCCTTACCAGTTTATCACAGTTACCACATTTACGCCTAGGTACAGGTACCCAAATCAATTGCATCGCCGAATGTCTCGACGTCTACCTAGGAGATAAACAGCCATCGTACAAGGACTACCGAAAGAATTTATATTCAGTTGATTATTTATAAAAATAAATACATTAAGCCCCAATATTCGATTATACAGAAGCAAGCAAATTGCGCGAAAAATAGGCACAAATCTCGCCTGGAAGACGCTACAATGGTCTATACCGCTGCCGGCTTTAATATCAGATCGCGAGCCATCGGTGGCTAACACTTCGGGGTGACACCATCATTCCATTTATCTTTACCAAGAGTGCTAGACGAAAAGTGCCTTAGTAAGGGTCGGAATCGGTATAGAATAAAAACTAATCAATTTTAATAAAGATCTTTTTTGTCGATGCTACTCATTAACCATTTGTTGTTTGTTTGCGCTAGTTGGGTGAATTCTCTAAAATATTTATATCACGCAAACATTATATAATAGTCAAGAAAGTGCACACGTTTTCAACCCTTAATTAATTTACAGCAGAATTCGGATGGTGGTGAAAGGTAGATTGTACTATTATAATACTATTAGAATAGATAATACTACTTGAAAATTTCATTTTTATAATTTTTTTCAAACAATTTTAAGATTTTGGTTCCAGGTAATAGTACATTGTTACAATAAATTGAAATTGACTTGAATTTATTGCAACAATGCGCTATTGACGCAATCTATCATATGCACTTGCATTCAGATTCCATGAGAATGGATGACATAACTAGCTTGTAAGAAAATGCTAGTATGAATATTTAATATGCGTGAGCTGCATGCAATTGTGCAGGGGAAATTCTCAAAACGTAGAAAATTCACATTTAGAAGCAACTGATTGAGAAAAAGTGATATACGCAATATTGTATTACTGCGAAATGGCAAATCGCAAAGTCTAATATTGTATACAGGAAGAATTAAAGTCAGCTTGATGTTAGATTTGTTGTGTAATTATATTCGCAAGAGTTTTCGTGTCAGCACGCAATTTATGTGCATTGTGCTTCAGAGGCTATAATGCTGAGTGGACAAGAAATTGCATGGTAGCTACTACTCGCGTAACGAAGTCGACGCGTTGTTACTGTGGAAATAGAAATATCACATAGATACACTTAAAGGCCAATATTTTAAAAATGGAAACAACTTGCTTATTCGTATTTTGTGACGGGCAAGCTGATTATGGTTTAAACAATAATTTTTTTTCAAAACCTATGAAAAATTAGTAAAAATACGATTTGTATCTTTAAAACTCACCAAATGCCAGGCTCTAGGTTTAAATTAACAATCTCATTCGTTTCAAATTTGTGACCTGCAAAGCGAAAAAAAATGATTATGATTTTGTCCATTATATTTTTAAAATCACTGAAACGTATCACTGTCATCATCCCAATCAAATCTAATGGAACCAAGCCAACCAAATCTCCGTGCAGTGACAATTTATATCTATGATGCAATAGCAACCACCAAATAATCGAAATATCCAGCAATATTTTTTGATTTTTAAGTAGTGATAAGGATAATGACAGACACGTTCTCTTTCGATTTATAGCTTACCAGCATTTAACATAGCTTGAATCACTGTCACCATATCTCGAGACTCTTTTATGTAAAAATCTGGATCATCGTACGACGTTAAATCAAGTTCTGAAATTATAGAAAAAACAATGAGTGATATAAAAGTAAAGGGGGAAAAACGAAAACAACGAGCCGTATAAAAATAGTCATTTTTAGAGAATGGTTTCATATGCGACTTGGCCAAAGTAAATAATTACTTAGAGCAATTGCTGAATTTACGCATAATTAGGGAGGGGAGGTGAATTTAGAGGGTTGTAAATACGGCAAAAGCGACATAGACAAATTTAAACTTCTACGGTATTTAGTAAATATTTGAGAATTTTCGAAAAATAAATTCGCTATCATGTCTTAAATAAATGTCGATTTGAGTTTTATCTTGTCTCGAGCATTGATTTTCCACAGCCGGTGCTTGCACTTATTGCATTCTCTTGACCCCCGACTTCAAGATCGCAAGTAATTTTCCGCAATTTTTCAACCATAAGGTCGAAGCATCCTGAGACCAGTAGGCACTACTCGCAACAGGAAGCTCAAGCAGCAGAAAAGTCTTTCCGTAAGTCTTTCATCGCTCGTTCAGAGGTGGCATCTGCTTTAGCTTTAGATTTTGGAAACAGAGGAGAAAAATGAGGTAACTATAGCGTCCGAGGAGGGCCTGGACTAAATCCTGATGGGTAATCGTGAAGATACTTCAAACTAATCTTCAACATTCGAAAGCAACAACAACTGCCCTGTTCCTTTGCTTGTCAAAGGCAGAGGAAAAGCTAATTGTCATCCAAGAACCATAGGTTGTAAACAACTGGGGTTGCGAGCAACACATCAACGGATGCAGACTCAAAATACAAGATGGCTTCGAGAAACCACGAATTTGAATTCTTGCTAAAAATACCCTCAATGTCTTTGTTTTTCACAGCTACTTTCAATAGTCTATAGAAGTAACGCTACCATAGCTGGAGGAGATATATAATTGCGATTTTCTTATGTTCCCTTCACCGTCAGGAATATTGTTGCTATTATAGAGACGGACTTTCGGCGCCTTTGTTTTTCATGAGGCGGTGCTACAGGTTAGTAGACCCGCATAACAATTCGGGTCGGAGGCTGTCTGTCTCCAAATAGGTCCAGCTATAAAATACAAGCATTTTTCCCCAAAGTTTGTTTGTGTGTATGCATGTTTTTTTTCAGCTTCCTTTTTAACAAACGCGCTTGTTTGCTTCTTAGCGAGTCCAGTTTGCCACCTCCTGACTGATATCCTTTTGGTTCTTTTCGAAGCTCACGTCTTCTCTTTGAATTTTGTTGTTATAACGACTATGACCCACCCCAGCTACGTAGAAGTAGCAACGCGGTCAACCAGCAGCATCCATTGGGTATTTATTGAAGGGTGCTCCACTAATGCGGCATAGGAACCTTCATGGCCATTTCTAGGGTACCCGGCTCGAGGGGCATAGCTTCCTTTTGCTATGTTTCGTAATGTTTTATGTTTTCCTATCACGCTGAATTCAAGCATTTTGATCGGGTTTCGGTTTTATTGATATATCCTGCCAGCATCTCAGCTGTTAATTCGCTTAAAATTGGGCATATCGTGGAGTAAACAAGTGTTCGGCCGTTGGGACTATGTTTTCCAGCAAAAATCATCAGCGAGTTGTAATAATCATCAAACCAACACTCACCATAGGCGTGCATAGGAGTTTAAATTGGGAGTGTCAAACACACATATTCGCCGCACATTTTTCTTAATTTTCAGTGACGTATTGTGAAGGTAGAGAAATGACAGTTTGGGGGCAAAACGCAACAAATTGTTTTCCACAAAAATGTTGGAATATAAGGGGTAATCACCCCCTCCTTTTGCTTCGCTCTGTGGAATGCACTGCCACTCACCCTATTTTTGGAAAATATGCACTAACACAGCGATTTTTATTACCTTATATTGCCGTCAGAAATGGATAAAACGTCAGCTTGCTCAATGCAAGATAAGATCAAGAGTTCTAGTTGCCACAATAAATGTATTCCACAATACGGAAAATCATTAAAATTCATGCCAAAACAAGCTAAATCTTGCTCTCTGCTGCACACTTGTTATGGCATTATGCGTTAGGACTTGTTTCGGCAATTATTTACCCACAAATTGCAGGTTAGCAGAGTGTCTAGCTTATATCAAATTTGATTAAAATAAATCAAATCAGCTAAACAACAATGGCAGCTCAAATGGCATTGTAGGAAAAATAAATAATCTATCAAAAGTATTTCGACTACTGAAATAACCACTTTTTCATCACACTGCCCAACTAGTGTGTTTCTCGAAAATAATGTTAATGCTCGTAGTAAAGAAAGTATGTTTCATTTTGTTTTGTGTTTAGGCTGATATACATAAATTAACAATAAGCAGAGTAGCCATGCCAATGGCGTATTTTTTGATGAGCTGGGTGACGAATATTTATGACGAGCACACCTTTGTTCTATTTCCAAAACCAATGCACAGTTAGACACCTCATAAAGAGTAAAATCACCGATTTTGTGGATCGTACTTTAGCATTTGAGTTGCATTTAAAGCATCATATATATGTGTGTATATGTCATTAGATCTGCAAAGCTTATAGTTTACCTGCATCTTTGACACGAGGACCGCCAAACTTGTCAAATAAAATTCATTCTGCATGTTTACGGCACACAAAACAGCATGTAAACTGAATAAACAACTTTTCCAAAACAAGAAATTCCAGCTTAATCACCACACTTATTAATTGCCGGTCGGAACTAAACCAAACTTTGACGCTTGGTCGCAAAAGATTGAGTGAAGTTTATTGTTCACTAAACTTTCCTTTTCGTTTTGCAACTGGTAATGTTTCGACAACAAAGCCATCCTTAGACTAAATACGAAATATAATTAACATTTCCAACGACACCGATCATCACACACACACCACATATACATAGCTCCTCAGAGGCAAGACATTGATATAAGGGGGCCAAGATTCGATTGTTTGCAGTTTTCGAATAGTTTTTACTCACGATTCGATTCGCCTTGAGCCAGTTTTATGCTGAGTTTCGAATAAGGAAGCACAAATTAGTTTGTTGTGCTGTTCTCACAGTATCAATTTCGTAGGATTTTTTCCGGACCGATATCGCTGGGCAGCAGTTTCGCCTATCTATCAAAGGAACTTCGTAGTCTATTTAACTTTGGGATCACGCACTACCCTTACGTTTTATCAAAAAATCGTTAAGTCTTTGAAAAAATCGCAGCCACGATTCTACTCTGTGTAGGGAGCACAAAAAATCTTCTAGAATTTCTCGACATAACTCGCACAACAACTCCAGATTCCGTACCCAACGGAACTAACGATTTATTTGTTTTCATTCTAATAACTTAACTCTTGTGACTGAATCAATGCGAACATCTAGATTTCTTCTCGCGATACACATTTTCTTGCTAATTGTTTACATGGTTTCCATACCAGTCATGGATGGAGTCGATGAAACCTGAAACAGGTTGCTCGTTTGAAATGACTCTGTCTGCCGGAGACCGGCCAAGATGACTCAAACGTTTGGCGGATCATAGATGGATTTTTGTTGAATGACCAAAACTTTACTGTATGCGCTTGGGTAATGCTGATATCTTATATCTTTGATGATTATCATGCATATCCATGCATGTATCACTCATTCAAACGTTTGCTAGTACATGAGCTCCGTTCAGTTGATATTCAATGCCATCTACCGGCAACACTTTGGAGATTGTTGATAAAATTTAAACAAGAACAATTATTTAGATTGATTTAAGAGATTGATTAATATTAACTTGTAGTCAGCCATAAACACAGTCGATTGAATCAATGTCTGAATCACATACATGACCGCTCGGATAAATCAGTTAGAGCTGAATGTGTCGCATCCAAGCAAATGCTGAATTTGCTTCTATCATTTAGGAGTATCATATGCTGCAAGCAGTCATATTTTTGGGAGTGCGGCTCAGCCAAAAAGGGCGGCTGGTCGCCCTTAAATCCAATTGAAAGCTACCTATATTCATCGACCTTTCTCTCAGCTCCCTCGCAATATTATTTATTCGTTTACTTTTATTGGTTTTGTAATATAATCAACTGCAATTTTACAGTTCATTTTTTTTTTGTTTGGATCGTATATGAGTTTTTTTTAATTTTTTTTTTTTTTTTAGTTTTTAGAACCAACCTAAAACTATGTCAATGCTCAGTTATTTTTGAAATGGAACGGTCGAATAATAGTACTTATATTTCTAAGCACAGCAAATAAGACATCACATTTTTCGAACCATTCCTGAGAAATAGGTTTTTGAGTGCAAAAAACAAACTGTTTTAGGAAACGAGGGAGCAGCATGACTTTATTAAAGGCCATTCTACGTCGGTCGATTTTGTCTGTGGCCGAATTTATCAATTTCGTTAGATAATGGACTATAAGTTGAAGAATTTAACAAAGCAGATCATACTGTGTTTTTAGATAAGCTGCGTAATTTTGGCATCTTCCGTTCATAGTTCCCTTCCTATATTGTTAATTTAATCTACCTGTCGTGTTGCCATCAAGGGCTGTGTTCCTTCTTCTTTTCACCATGCATTTGGTGTCCCTCAAGGTTCCATTCTTAGACAACTTTTTTTCGTATTGTTCATCGATAACTTCTTCAGTTGCTTAAATTCCGCTCTTCATCTTTTGAACCGTATTTTTTATCACCAATACTAAGGATGCTAAAAGATCGTAATGAGCATCAGTTTGGTTATATTTCCGTACCTATCTTTCGTGTTCAGAGACATATTTATTTATTTATTTAAATCTATTTTAACTGGCTACTGCCCAGTTACAAAAATAGAATTACTGGAAAGAGCCAAAAAAAAAAGATTATGAAAAAGAAAAAAATAAGCAAATAATTGAAAATATTAGGTATATATATTTGAAACTTCAACAAATTAAAGCAATACACAAGTTAACATGGATGAAAGTGCAATTCCTAATTTTTATTTTTTGTGAACTAGTTAACATGGAAGAAAGTGCAAAAAACGGTAAAATAATCAAACATTATAAGGAGCTTTAAGAATTAAATCTTTAATTTGCGACTTAAATTGAGAGAACGTTAGCGGAAAAGGACCAAGCTGAAGATCGTTGTGCTTCCTGGGGATACGCACTAGCGGCGAGTTCAAATAAACTTCAGATCGCGCGAATGGAGGAGAAAACATTAATTGAGACCTATCTGATCGATTGACGTTATGTACACACAGCATATAACCAAGATCGGAGAGCACGGGGCAATGGAGTAGCTTGAAAAGCAAGCACTCGCCAAGGAACACTCGTCGGAAATCTAATGAAGGAATTTGGAATAAGGAAAGATGATCACTCTAACCACAATAAGGGATGTTGAGTTTAAACAACAGTGAGCGAGTAAACCTACACTGAACGTATTCCACTGCCTCATTGAGATATTTATGACGGGCAGACCACACTCGACAGCAATGCTCTAGAATACTACGAACAACCGAAAATGCTGTCAGGACCTGATCAGCTATAACGTTTATGTTCTCATTTTCATTTTCAATTAATAAATCATGGGAGCGTTGAAAAAAGCTTGTGGGTGATGTGATTTTTTCTTAGAATCTCATGATTTTTTCTAGACCTGCGTACTTTTTTAACGCTCCCATGATTTTTTTAGACTGCTGACACCTTGATTTTTCCTACGCTCCCATTATATTTACTACGATCTAGTGATTTGACTCTGCTTTTTTTTCTATTATTATTGTCTAATATATGTAAGACAATTGTTAGTTTGTCATATATTCATCACCTTATTTTCAAAATTTTTTTTTTTTCAATAATTTTTTTTGTACATATCTTCAGTTTCCATGTTGTAATCGGGCTCGCATCTGAAAAATTGATCCTTAAATAAATAAAACTCAGGAAAACCCAGTCTTCGCAAAAGCTAATTAATACTATAACTATTATATTTTTTCGGTAGAAATCAAATAAAAAAGCAACAGATAAGTAAAGTTGGTCCTTTATCGGAGCTGGGGGTTAAAGTTGGTAACCACTTCATTCACAAACTATGATTTAAGAGTATTAATTGAAAATTTGCACGCGTCACTTTAGCCTTAATTTGACACAGGTCAGCTAGGTTTACTCAAAGCCCGGTGTGTGACCATGGTCGGTATTGAATCAGGTACCTTACTCGGCAGCAGCCGGCCCTCTACCCTTTCGTCTCCAAAAGCTTTCAAACGGTAAGAAGAAGAAAACCCATTTAGCGTAATGCAGGAAAATGAATGGCTAGATCATTTTTATTGCATCTACTAATTGCTATCTTATTGCATAAACAATGTCCACTTGTTGGAATTGTTTTTGCGGGATGATTAAAATTGGAAAAAATTTTATTTATATTGAAAATTTTATATGACAAAGTGGTTTCGAAAGTATATTCACTTTTGGTTGTTTACAAAAACACGTGTAACTCGGAGATAATTAAACCTTTTGACAAACAGCCACTTGGCAAATGTTATAGACAGTCCTGCCTTGCTAATGCCCGGGAGTTTTAAATGACAATTTCACCTTACTTTTTGATCACAGTATTACGTTGGCTATGCTGATTTATAGACAAGAAGGGAACCATGATCACAATTCAATAACCTTTACAAATGTCCACATCTTCATCAACCAACATTAGTTTAAAATTATTTAAAAATCAAGCCGTCGAAAAATCAACATGTTTCGTACTCGTATATGAGTATATAAAAAAATTAACTCACCTTTTAGTATTTCCGCTATACTAAGTGGCAATGGTGGCAACGCCGGCATTTGTGGTAATTTTTTAATATCCTTAATAGGCACCAGTGCCCGTGATAGTTCTTGTGACTTATATCTAACATATTCTTTCCGTAGATCACTAAATCGGGAGTAATATGAAGGTAGATCTAGTTCTTTGGCACATGCTTCCGGATGCAAACATTGACGGATTGGCAGTTGGCCGTCTGTCACAATACGAAAATTCGTTGATTCCGGATCAATTAATAGAGAGCGTACATAAGAATCGAACTGAAATGGAAAAAATATGCATTTATTAATATATGCAAAGCAGTTACGATTTATTTTTTTCAGCATGTAATTGTTATTTTTTCTAAAAGAATCATAAAACAAATCAAGTAGTTCAAGCCTATAACGTGTATAAACAATAAATGTTTATTTCCAGCCTTAGTAAAAATAGCATGAATAACAAAATTGTCCTTTTCTGAGAAGGTGAAAATATTAATCCTAAATAATAACAAAGGGCGAAAAAAACTATAGTAAAATAACAATATTAATAACTCGGTGAAACAGAAAGTCGTAAAATCCTTTCAAAGCTACTGACCAGGTACTCAGCTGCATCATAACATTTTGGGAAATTCATAAAAATCAGCTTTATGGTCACGATTTTGATTTCTGTCTTTCAATTGATAAAATCTGGCTGACATTCAATGATATCATCTAGTTCCTCGGTAAACAATTAGCATATAACTAGCTCCGAACATGACCTATGAAACTTTAGTCAGCTGAACATAACACTACAGTTCTTTAGCCAACCGTTTCGAAAATTCGACGAATGCTTAGTTGAAAAAAATTACAAGATTTCAATCTTGTAATTTGTATTCAGATGTCGTCAAGATCGAAATCAAACGTATGCGTTTTTAGTTGAGGATATCTAGAACGTAAAAAAATTAAAATCATTGCAGAGACTTTAAACCTTTGTTTGCCTCAGCCATACGTACGAACATACGAATGTAGGTAATTTGAAAACAACACGTGTTTCAGTAAGTTCAAAGTCAGCATATCACGCAAATATCTTTTATGTCCACCGACAGTAATATTTTATTTCAGATATAATGACAACCTTAAACAAACGCGCAAGTCGCAGAAATAATGATAATAACTAAGCAGGAAATTGCGGTCAAAACTGATTTTTATCAATACATGAGATACTTTCCCTGAATTTCGAGCTTGATTAGAAAAAAATTTTGCGTCTGTCGAAACAATTGTGGCATATATGGAAAGCTTTTGCTCAGGATTGGTACTTTGTCCCTTGACGTAACTAGTATTAAAATTGCTAGTCGTAACTTAAATTCAAATTACTCAATGCACAAAACCTTTTTTGTATGCTTATGCATATCGTATAATTTTCAGTAATTACAACTTTTGATTTCGATAATTGCATATGTTTATTTTCTTAAAAACTAATGAACGCGTTAAACAAAAGAATAAACAGGACCTACTGTTGTCTCCATATTCGTTCCTTTACACTCCAGACTGGTGGCTCTGATATCTTTCCGCTCGCTTTTTTGCCCATACCGGAATCTAACGTTTCCAACCTCTTCAGTGATTCTGGAGACTAAGGCTTGACCCGCCGTTATAACTAATATAGCTGATTTGCCTTTATTTTCGCTGAAAGGTGTTCTATAGGATTTGATATTAAGGTAATTATTTTGGCATTCGACGAACTCCAGGATCTTGTCCTTTGACATGTCCTCTGAGTTTGGGAAGTAGCCGACAAGGGTCTGATGGTTGCAAAAGGGGGATTCCTCCGTAGCAAACAGGTTGGTTCATTCCCACGACTCTATCCTTAGACCCTCCATCCTTATTCCCCCCACCAAGCCACTGATCCATCCTTGCAATAGAGGAACACGAAGCCTACTTTGTACGTGATGTTTACAAAGCGCGGCGCAACGCCTCCCTCTATCTAGGTTTAGCTATCTGACAAGAGCCTTCTGTGCCTCATCCATTTGAACGGTCGTAAGAAGTTTTACGGGAATATGTTTCGGTATGATCGCCGAAACCTTGTACATCCTGTAAGACTCCGTTATAGTTTGCCTGTCGCTGCTTTTTACTGGATTGAGGATGCTTCAGATGTTTTGTTGAGGATGCTTCAGATGTCTTATCCTCTGAAACATCATTTTGGGTCTTTCGGCTTCTGGAGCTTATGGTAGGAAGGGTTTTTCCTTGGCTTATTCTTTGGATAAGCCATTTTTCATTAGGAACTTCATTCGCTTTCTGGTAACACCGCTCATGCTCTTCGGTCATGAAGCCTCCATCGGAAGTTCCATTCTTCGGGGTAGGCCTCTGAGATTTTGTTTGAGGGTCTGTCGTTAGAGGTTGAGGCTTCAGGAGCCTTTCTTACCGTCACCTCTTTCGGTTTGCCTCTTATCAAGTAGGATTTGAGGAGGAGCTCTTGATTTTTGTTTTCGCCACCTTTTGCTTTTGGTGTGGAGCCATCTTTTGCGCCTCTGTTTTTCTGCTTTTTCTTGCCTTCAGTTCTTCAGGTTTATTTGTTTTTTTAGATCCGCCATAGAATTAGGGGCTTGATTGGTTCTTTGGTCCGATAGCTGATCCACCCGGCAGCACTGGAGTTTAAAGCCTCTGAAGCCATTGGGTCTGGTTAACAATTTTTTCATCAGCTTACCTCAAGAAATTACGTAGTATAGCCCATGGCACCTTGATCTGAATCACCCTGTAAATACGAACAAGCGACAAACAAGCACAAACATATTGTCATTAATTTCTGGCGGTGTTTTTTTTACTTGTGAATGCAAGTTTGAGGTGATTATCACGAAAGAAGAGAAAAAGTATTGGAGGAAAATAATAAAAAGTTGCATTGTTACAGCAACGATGAAACATGGGGGAGGTTTGGTGATATTTTAGGGGTGTATAGCAGCATTTGACAGAGGAAATCTTGTTTTTATTAATTCTATAACGAACAAAAACTATTATTTATACTATCTAAAAATTTGAGACAATCTGACGATCAATGTCCGTAACTTAGGTCTCCCCGGATGGTGGGTTTTTCAACAAAATAGAGATACAAAACACACTTTTATCCGAAGCAATTAGATCGCTCTCTTAAATCACTAGACCTCAACCCCACTGAACATTTACGGACTCATTTTGATAGACAGATTCGCAAAAAGGTTATTAATTCATAGCGATCTTTAAAAGATGCTCTTACAGACGAGTGGGCTAAAATTTCCGATACTGTCACAAGACATCAATGCCTTGGAGGGTAAAAGTAGCTCTGAAAATCAAGCGAAAGCTAATAGCATATTCAGCACATTTTCTTTGTACAATTAATAAAAAGGATTTGTATATTTGTTAATTAGTAGCCTCACTTTTGTCTCGTTTTTTTTAGAGAATTATTGAATTATATATAAATAATTTTTTACCTTAATTAATTAAAAAAAAAAAAGTTTATTTTCTTCATATTTGACGTAAAGTCATACTTCTTACTTATATTACTACTATAAAAATAGGTTATATTACTACTATTCCTTTTTCGAAAAACAAGTTTGCAGAATATGTTAAGCTTGGCTACAGAATGTTTTGAAAATTGTTAACCTTATGTAGGTGTTGAGAGCCAAATATTTTTTTTCAAATTTCGATCTTTCATAACTTCTGAATGAAGATCATTATGAAATTTGCAGGAAGATTTTAATTTTTACCAGAAATAGGCATGTTTGAATTTAGGCGAATGTTCGGGCAGCTCTGTAGCTACAGAAAGTACGTGAAAAATATCCTTCAAATCATCAAATCTCCTGAAAGTTTTTCGTTTTTCAGATTTAGATGTTTAAACCCAACGCATTTTCCATTCAGTTTGGAATTTTTAAAATTTCGTCTATAGCATAGTACTGAGTTCGATTTCACGTGAAATTTTCATACAAAATTTCACGTGAAATTGGTTTCGGCGAAAATTTAGCTTGAAAATAAGCAAGTTTGGTACTGTGTTCTTAGCATGAAAAGTTGCTTTGAAGTTGCTTTCGCTTTGAAAACATAGATGGCACTGAAACATGTTGTCAATCATTTCACGCCAATTTAGTTTGTGCAGTTCATTCTTTCGAGCGAAAAAGTGACATTTAGCGTTTCAATTTGAAAATTGAGCAGTGCAAATGACTTTCCAATAAGAAAATCGATCGAAAAGTGAAATTCTTGACATTTTATCCGTCAAGAATGAGCAGTGTCTCTGCTTTTCTCCGTTGTCAAAATTTTCACTCGAAAGAATGACCAGATAATGGAAACATGTCAAAATTTCACGTGAACTCGAACTCAGTACCAGCCTTATCACAAGAATGGCTATCCTGCACCAATTTTTTTTTAGCATTTGAAATTTCTGTTCGTAAGAACTCACTCAAACTGAAATTCATATCATGCGTTAGCATCAGGTAACCTAACCTAATAGAAGTTATTTCAAAATATAGACAAACCAGTGACTGTGGCGCCATCTTGAAGTCACATCAGTTAAAAAATCGCTTTCTTCCTCTATTTCTTTCGACGCAGTTAGCAGATTTAAACAAAAATAATCTGTACACACAGTTTTCTGTATACTTTATCATACGGTTTTTTGCACAAAACCTACTTTTAATAATATTTTGCAACTTTTGAGAGATCAAAACTTCACAAAAACTTCTTACTTCACATGTTTTGGTCACAAAATCGAATCCTAACTTTCCTAATCATTTCACAACTTTCGACATGAATTTAATTGAAGCCCAGAATATCAAGCATATGTGAAGTTCGATCGGACCAACCGTACGCGCTCTTACTAGGGACACGATGAAAGTACTGATATTA
Organism: Nemotelus pantherinus; assembly: GCA_963978885.1. Lineage (NCBI taxonomy): Eukaryota > Metazoa > Arthropoda > Insecta > Diptera > Stratiomyidae > Nemotelus > Nemotelus pantherinus. The sequence continues at coordinate 238,963,887 of OZ022263.1, forward strand.
GTACGGTATCGATACTTTCGTTTGATACCAAGTAAAATTTTACTTGAATCAAAACTGTTCGATATTTTACTCATATCAATACTTTGATGATGGTATCGTATCGACATATGACTGAACAAATTTCACATGGAAACCAACCCATCTTTCCAAACTGAGCTACGGACTACACGACAGCTATATAATGTAAAACAAATGAACTATTTTAAGTTCAATAAATCTTTCAATGATTTAATATCCAAACAGTTTACATTGAAACAGTAATGTAACATAAGGGGCATTTCACGTGAAGCGGACAACGAAAAAAAGTCAAGGTTCTGGATTTCGTTCATATTGTGCATAATGGTACTTCCAGAAGATATGAATGTGGATGCACAAGTTTTTGTTTCTATGAGGTTTAGCTGTCGAGTTATGGGCTTCTGAAAAATGGATGACATTGATGAAAATCTTTTTTGGAAGCGATTTCTAGTATTCAAAAAAAAACCTAAAAAACATAAAAAATACTGACTCTAGTAGAAAATTAGCTGTTCTATTTAATTTTGAAATTAGATTTGAAAACGGGAATTAACAATTTGTGTGAAACCGAAAGTAACAATTTCAACTCGTTTTTTTGAATAGTTTGGACCAGGTTAATTTTGTTTATTTTTGTAAGTATCCTTATTTTATCATAAAAGCTTTAGAATGGGATGGCCAGTAGTTTAAGAAGTAGGTGAATTTTAATGCGTGGTACCGAGAGCTTGCTTACAACTTCTAGTTGGCTCAAAAACAAAAATTGACATCGAAATAGGATTAGTAGCGCCATCTTTTAGTTGAAAAAGGTTTTATTTTCTTATAAAATCCTCTTTAATATATATGATGTCCATATAATATATATGGTGCCAAACAATTTCGAATTTTCCGTTATTTTGTGAGTTATTGTTCAGCGCATTCAGTGACGATTACTTTTGTTATTAATTTAAAAAGTCTTAATTGTGTGTATTATGTCTCCGTGTGGCTGTCGATGTTTCAATCTTTTCGATTTGAAATTTCATCGGAAGGTTAAAGACCTAAGAAAAAATCCAAGAATATTAGCAGAAAAGTGGAGATATTCATCTTATATGTACGTATCTGGAAGCCGCAGAAAAAAAGGTCGTAGAAACACATCCAGTAATAAATAAAAGAACCAGTTTAAGAAACGAGAATAAAATAGCAAAATTTGTGAAATAAATTCATTTTCCATAAGCAAGTAAATTTTCCATTAAGTAAATTAGCATTATCAATTTTTAATATTTTATGTTCTTTATGTAAATGATATAAGTGATATATAATAGTTTTCCTACAAATGTTTTGTTTTCACACTCACTAGCTGTCCTAATCAAGCTCCCGGTATCATGTTTCATACGAGTTATGTATATTGAAATTCACTTACCTCTTAAACTACTGGCAATCCCTTTCTAAAATTTTTTATTATGATAAAATAAGAATACTTTAAGCTTTCTTTTGTTACAAAAATAAACAAAATTAACCTGGTCCAAATCATTCAAAAAATGAGTTGAAATGGTTACTTCCGGTTTAACACAAATTTTTAATTCCGGTTTTCAAAATTTAAAAGTTAAAAAGAACAGTTAATTTTCTACACCAGTCAGTATTTTTGATGTTTTTTCGATTTTTTTTTGAATCCTAGAATCTGCTTTCGAAAAAACCTTTCATCAATTTCATCCATTTTTCATCCACGTTCTTATCTTCTGGAAGTACCATTATGCGCAATATGAACTTAATCCAGAACCTCGACTTTTTTTCGTTGTCCGCTTCACGTGAAATGCCCCGTTAAACAAATTAAATATTTAATAACGCAATATTGAAGTTTTTTGTATGTATGTATATTATATTGACGAAGGAGAAAAGTTGCTAATGTTGTAATATATTTAAATGATTAGGTATGAAAAGGCAAAGACTAGAAGCAATTCTATTCTCTGCATTATTTAATTTGTATACTGTCCATATATGTATATAAAAAGGCAAAAAAATTATGAATGTGTTCTTTAATAGAAACCTTTTGCAGCGAAATAAATCAAATTCAGCAAACGTTCTTCGATTAATTTTCACATTTACATAGCTAATCATGAGACTCTCCACCACTCATTTTAAATGAAGTAGTGATGTTCAGTGGAGCAAGTGAAGCATACAATTCGATTGAATATCTGATGAGTGCGACTACTGTTGCAATATAAATAGGTGCATTATTTTTTTTTGGAAAGTTACAGAAATAGTGTGCTCCTAATTTCTAATTTTTCCAGCAAGCCTTTCATTGCCACCAGGTCAATGATCCCTTAACAAGATATTGCACCCCATACTATAATACTCCCTTTTCTTGCGTTGGGCCCGTCTAGATTTCTACCTGGCTGGTGTTCTTAAAGACTTTGAACCTCGCCGTCCTGGAAACTATCGCCAAATTCCAAACTGAGTCCCATCCAACCAAATAGATCCTGCCAGACTAAGGATCATCGTTATCATCTCTATTACCAAACTCTTGTGCAAATTAGGCTTTGCTCTATCATTGATATTAATATAAATATAAAATTTAGCTTTTCTACATACTTTACGGACTACTTATCTTACATTCTTCTCTTACTGTACATATACATATACAAGAAAATAATTTCTTAAAAAAGAATGTATTTAGAAACATATTTGCACATTGTTTGCAAAAAACAAAATTACTGCACTAGATCCCTCACTTTATATCATAATTTACAAAAAATTTCATAAACGAGAGCGCACGAGTCAAAATCAATTTTTTATAAAAACGGATACAAAGCAGAAATGAAACAACGAAACTAGAAAATTTAAACGAAACTAAAAGGCTCTTTACATTAGTTATTTATAAAAAGATCATTTGGTCAACAAAAATGTTAAATAGCAAATTCACTAATTTAACAATATAACCCACATTACAGTATAAAATGGCACTGGTTCGTCTCTTTGTATAAAATCTCAACTAAGTTGCTTTTATTACACATATTTGATCTTTTAAGCAAAACACTCTGAACCGAGTAAATCATAAACATTCTTACTTAATTATTAGTACCGACTTTCACATCCTAATGTCTTCTCAATTCACGAATAACAATGTGATTAAATTAGTTTCAAAAGTGATATATATGTAAAATGGCACATTTTTAACGTGAGAATGCAACAATCCTCGTGAACAGCACCTGGTCTTCTGTACACATCCTCATCATATCACTGTTTTTTATCATCGCTTATCTCCTCTTCAAAATTAACCTTTATCTAGTTTAATTTAGTTTAATAGTTTTATTATTTTAATGTTTCTAAACCGACTCAAAGAATGCTGTTTGCTTGCTCCTGTCTTGAGCTCCACACGTCGGCTGAGTTGCGCTTTTGAGCCTCCATTTTCTTGCTAAACTGTTTTGCTTCGGCCTCTGACTTATTTCCTTTGCTGGATGATATAACTTTGAGCAGAATAATTGGGAAATTAGGTCTGAATGTGTGACGTAAATTTTGTGTGCTTGATCCCGAGAGAATGCTGTTTTTAATGTCAAAACACCCTTACCAACGAATTCTTCCAGTTCATAGGAAACGCAGCATAGTGGCTGTGAGTAAAAAATACAAGTTAATGAGTACAAGCCTACCTCCTGATAAATGAAATCTTCGCTCCTCTTCCAGCAGCCAAAATACAGAATAGTATCGCCAACTTCTTTGCCTTCATTCTTGGAAAAAAGCCTTTCTTGAACAAAGCCTTGGAACGGCATCAGACCAGTTCCCGGCCCTATCATTATAATTGGAATCTCTGGCTTCGTTGGAAGTCTAAATTGACTCTTGCAAATGAAAATAGGCATATTAAGTATCATATGATACTTACTCATATCAGTACTGTCGCAATGAGTACGCTACTTATATCAATACTTGGTTCTGATACTACTTGAAAGTAAAAGTATCGATACTTTCTTTCGATATCGTGTCCCTAGCTCTTACAAGCGCTTTCATTAGAACAAATTCTGACTTCCAGAATTAAAAACACAAAATTAGTCTGTGCTACACGTCTTTTTACTTTGAAAAATCAATTTTTTTAAGTGCTTCATTAAAATACATGGAATTTCCGTCGTCATTAATTCACAAAATATTCTATCTTGCAAAGAAAAAAAAACATGCCAAAACATTTACATAACATTTTTTCCAAAAAAAAAAAAAAAAAAAAAAATATGCTCATAAAATCTTCAACTCACTTGTTGGCAAATGAAATAGACACATAAACTGAAAAACAATCATGACATACTTACATGCTATTTCTATAAATACAAAGTACGAACATGTTCATATTTTGCATTCGAATTAGAAAAGGTACTTTTACTTAGTGACAGTTTTTTAGTAAACGTGGTCTCTTTTATGGACGTACTTAAAGTTGGTTTCCTGCAATAAAATGATGTCACGAATATCTCTAAACGTGTATTTCAGAAATTTACGAGTTGTTAACACTAAATCACACTAAATATAAGCTTGTATTTTATTTATATGGATAGTGGGCCCCAACCTTAGTTGCTAAGTACATTCAACGCAATCAAAGGTCTGTCTTATTATGTATGCGGTTCGAAAAAGTAAGGCCCCAATGTACCTTTCGATTCCTAAACGTTTGCAGATCAATGCGTATAGTTGTGATTCCCTGATTTAAATCAATAGATTCGCAACTCATTTGAAATTCTAACACCTGGTTGTGGGCCAGTCACGATGATAGCAACAAATGAAACGCAAATAATGCCGTGAGCCATAAACAGTACAAATACTATTTGCATTATTGCACTGTGTTCGACCTTTCCAGACCTCACGTGGACACTAGCTGAAGTTTGAAGAATACACTTAATTATCGAAGAATGTTTCAACTTGCAACGAAAGTAATTATTGTAATCTATTTCTTGCAAATTAAAATGGAAAAATTCAGTATCACTTAGTAACAGATAAGGTAGATATTTGCGATTTCTATCTAGAGCAATCAAACGATCTGGCGAGAATCGTACTAACAATATAGTTTTTGTGACGAGCTTCGGTAGATAAGGACGCTCTTCTAATTGAATTTAAAAAATTAGAATCAACATAAAATCATACGATGATAATAAGAAACCACTCGAGTAGAAGATAATTGGTAACTAAGTAAATCAAGTATAATGAACTCAAGTCACACATGAATATTCGTAGACATGTTCATATTGGCTGTCATTGTCCTCGATTTTATTTGAACTCTGGCTTGGATGTGGTTTGCGAGAGTAGCATACTTAATGCAAGATAATCCACAAGCAGACTAATCGTCACCTCCACTTCAAAGATGAATAGCAAAATTTTGTGAATGGGATAGTTTATTTACATAACGATAGCATGACAAACCGAGGCATGTGCGACAATATCTTGGTAATTATGCGGCTCTTCTTTTCATAAGCTCAGCTGATAGAAAACGGGTTTGAGGTTAACAGACACTAAAGAGATCCACGTGCCTTAAGTGCCTATGGAGACTCAAATTTCAATCGTGATTGAAAATAGTAAAGCTAGTGGCTTGCAGTTTTGCTTTAATGTAGTATTTCAGCTTAGCCTTAGCTATTTCTTCGGAATGCATAAAAATTATTGCTGGCTAAATGAATTGGTTAAACTTTTTTTTAAACGCTTGACTATTTAAAAATTCAAATTATTTCCGGAGTTATAGCAATTAGCAGTGAGCGCGCAGAGAGTCGGCCCAAAACTTAGGGTACGATCGGACTGTCACGAAAACTCAAGGCCTTGACAAATAATATTTTTCTTCTAGTCAGTCCTCTATAACAGTAACTTGTTTGGGGAGCTTTGGAATTTAGAAATAACTCAGGTACATTCGTTGGCATATTTTACATTATTATTTTGTTACATATCTATACTCTACTATGGAATAGAATAAAAATATATGAAGGAAGTTCCGGCATTTACTTCCCTCTGCCACCTATACTAGGATTCTCTTCTTACTACAAGAGGCAAATCAATTGGATAAGACAGTCGAAGCATCGTTTGATGGGATAGAACCTAGATGAAACGTGGTTACTTATCGCTTTTGGGCTTTAAGCTTGAGTAGCCTAGGGGGTAGAGAACTGGCTTCTTGTGTGTGGTGTCCCTGGTTCAGATCTAGGTTCGGACGAAGGTCCGCACACCAAGCTTTGAGTTCACCTAACTCTAAATAGGTACCTGAATTCATCAGGGGTAAAGTGAGTCATGGAACTAATCACACTCATATTCACATTGATTGTAAATTTGTGATGAAGCTCTCTATCAGCTTCAACCCCTAGAGCCGTACACGGGTTGTCGTGGGATTACTTTACTTTACTCACTTTTATATCAATTTAATCAGGAAAGATAAGAAAGAATAAGATTAGTCTGATTAATATCGAGGATCCTATTATTAACATAGGATACGTTGTGTGATTGTTAAAGCAAAGTGAAAAGAAGAAAAGGCAACGAGAGAAATATTGCTTAGAAACAACATTATTGAAAAATTAACAACCCAATCCAATGTACGGAAATTAAAATTTCCACACAAAAAGTAGAGAGGTAGAAGGGAAGCGATCAGTGAAGTAGGACGAGAGTTTTACAAAGAAACCTTCATAGACCAGATCGGAGCTACTACAAGGGATGTGAATTAAGGAGACAAGCAACACTGATGATGGCGAAGGTGAAATATGGATAATTATACATGAAAATGAGAAGGAAACAATCAAGTCACTACAGAAGAATCCATTAAGAGATATGTGAATTAAAACAAAACCTAAAAAAATTAAAGGTAGATTGGTCCTGACCCCCGCAAAGACAGCCACATATGTAAAGTATGTTTTTTTAGAGGGTTCCGATTTCAAACTAGATTAAAACAGAAATTATTTGATCACAACGGGCCTCTCTTGTGCCTATGTGTGTCGGTCGTCAGGCTTCTGTAGATCGGCAGCCACTTCAAAACAAAAAGGAACAGTTGGATCGCCTTATTTTTTTTATTGCAAAATTTAACCTTTTTACTTTTACGTTGTTGAAGATGATCTTGTGGACTTGACTGCCGCGACTACCACTCAAGAAGCCAATTCTAGAGGTCCAATTTTCGATTACTTTTTGAAGCAACTGGGGCCGTATATCGTCAATGACGCGAGTTATGTTGGCTTTTAAAACGTCGATCGTCATTGGTTTGTCAACGTAGACCAAAGAGTTCACGTATTGACAGCAATTGTTTTTGAAGAAGTGACCCTATGATGCCACCAGCATGCAGTGCGCACCATACAGTATATTTTGTTGGATGGAACGGTGTCTCCATAGCTTGACGGACAACTTCCAGTTAATGTTCAGCCCATTCTTCGAACATGCGACGCATCCGACAGTCATATGACTTCAATTTCAATTTTTGCACCAATTGGATTTTGTAAGCCTTTAGACCGAGATCCTTGCGCAAAATTTTCCACAAAGTGCACAGACAAATTCCAACTTCCTGCGTACGCCTCCGAATCGACCAATCCGGGTTGCCAGCAAAACTAGCTTCCACGGCTTCGGAACGAACTATTCTCAATCTTGTCGTTGGCATACAATCCAGTAATGTGAAGTGGGTGCGAATATTTGCAATCACATGGCGAATAGTACGTGCTGATGGACGATTATGCGGCTCATAAAACTCACGAAGCGACTTGTTAGATTTCGGAAATAAATTTTTACGACTTGTAGACGCTGATGCGGTGTAAAACTGTTCATGACAATTTGTCAGACCTTACTGAGTAAAAATAACAATGACATTGACAGCTGTCATCAGCTCATTTGACAGTGGTGAGTTTTCAAATGCAACACTTGTAACAAACATCTTACACATAGCGACATACATAGGCAATGAAAATGTATTTTTCTTGCGGTGTGCTTTTTTCACCACTAATTGTAATGAAGCTGGTTTGGTGTTCAAATTTTCATAACAATAAGCAGTCGATGATATTATCCATGGTCACAATAAGCAAGACTCACTGTATTTTTAATCTACCGGTTCAAGTGTTGATTCCACAAAATACTTTGTTTCTTGATTTCAGATTCAATTATTAATTTTGGCTTTGTTTTTAGTAGCCTTGACTAGTGCAGATGAAGTACAATCTCACTAATTCAGAGTGCAAATATAAAATATAAATTAGACTTTATCCTATAGGAAGCATTATTCGTCCATGTACCTACATGAGCTCGTAAATGTTCCTTTTAATTCAAATGTTGCCTTGAAAAAATAATTTTTTTGATGTTTTCTAGAAAAGTGACAATCATTCGAATGAAAAAATGCTTATTTGATGAAAAACATTCACATATAATTGTTAGAATAGTAAATTTTGCATGTAAGCAATACAAGTCTCTTTCGACCGTGTTTCTAGCCATGCGGCCGCGGTGGAATGGCTTGGTGCGTTTGACGGTACACGTCTTCCACACACCACAAACGAAAGCTAATATTTTAATGGTCTATGAGCGCAGAGTATCCAAATATGTGGTTTTGAATAATTATTTCTACGACGAATGACAAAACCCAAGGGTTTACCTTAATGATCGCCCGTCGACAAACATGGACATGTCCGATGTTGTAATTGCTCATGATTTCAACAAATATAACCACAACCACGCTCACACCACCAACAAACAATTATTGCTAATTGTTTTGTGAAACTCTCTTCGTAAAATTGAAAGTGAGCTGGTTGGGAATATGACTGATTCTTTTGCCTGCAAACAACGTTTGACCTTTTTCGATAATTTGTGCAGAATTCGATAATATTGTAGGACTCTTGAGTTGGTCTATGTATATTTACTATGGAACCCAACAAGTTAAAACTATATTCATATCCAAAATCGATAAACTCTACACTTGAACGCAATTAGTAGTTTAGCGCCCAGTGTGGGCAAGCACTTGTAAAACATCAATTACCATAAAATCAATAGTTTCATGTCATAGTTATATCTTCGTTATAGTGTCATAGTTTAGTCAAATATTTATCTAGTATCAAATACTTCAATATTATATGCTATGCACAATCCAAATGAAATGTTGCGTATTTTTGCATATTTCACACTTCACCTTCTCCGCTTTGAAAGTTAATCGCGTGCAGTTCACGATTTCTTGCATTTTTCAATTAATAAATCAAAACTTACATGATCGATGGCTTCCTTGAGTGTTTTATCAGCTGTTTGAGCTATTGCAAGAGGAATAAGTTCTGTGTTCGTAGGTGCTTCACTTTGTGTCGGCGATGAGGAAGATTCTGACGATGTTCTATCTTTGCCTAATTGCCCCACGGGTCGTACTAAGTACTGTTGAACGCCCACAATCTGCAAATGTAAAAACAAACAAAAAAATCAGTCAAGAATTGTCAATACAAAGTCTGTCCTTAAAAAACAAAACAATTCATTCAGTAATTATATGCTTCGAAACGTGGAATATTCCATTGCTAGCTAGAAAACAAGCAAGTTGAAATGAAAATTACACATTTTTTTTAAAATGATATGTAAACTGCATTGTCATAAAACGGCAAGGCAATGTAGCCACAATAATCCGAAATGGCTCTACTTTCGACTCGACGATACGAGTAGATATTTAATGTATACGCGTCATTAATTCGTCAAGTCTGAATTTGATATTCATGAAAATTCAGCGGACGTTAATAGGTCGAAAGGTTAATTTTCGTGAACTTAATTGAACCGTAAACGAAAAAGACTACAATTTCGCACTTACGCAAGGTAAATGCTGGTGAAATTATTTCAGCCTGAATACAAGTATGTATCATTGTAAAATACATGGTACTTTTGATGTACTTAAATGGCCGACTAAAACAACAGATACGTGAAAACGGTTTGCATAAATACGAGCTAGCTAGTCGCTGCAATGACGACAATTGAATATTTCAACACCGACGACGAAATCGTAGGGCCAATGAGTATGCAGAGTCAATGTTACTTTGAACTTTAAGCAGTGTTCAACGAATGACAATTGGTATTTTTCTTAGGAGAATTTAAAGCTGCGACGGGACTAAAATAGACCAGCCGAAAGTGAGGAAAATGCAAAGCATTAAACGAAATGTCTCGTTTCGAACTGTTTTTAGTTTATCGACTAGTTTCAATGCCATTTTCAATGCCACAAACGGTATGAGCTACAGCAGTTTTTTGTTCTTTAAAGACGAATACGTTTCAATAGGAAAACCACTTTAGTGGACAGGAATCGAAAGAGACCGATTGTCGTAGAAAAACAGAAAATATGTTGATTTCGTTTAGTTTGAGTGTGGTAAAAATTGTTACAAAATCACGTCATGTCGAGACTTTAACATCTGAAAATTTAAGGCTAGCTTTCCTCAGGACAAAAGAAGCCAAATTGTCACCACAAACTCGATGGTAGTATGTCCTGGTTAAAAAAATGGCATTCCTTCTCCAGTACCGCGACCAAAAGGAGACAAACCTACTGTATGAATTTCGTTTGAATCCAATGATACCACCAGATGTAATACCAGAAATAATTTTTGAATAAATTTTATAATAATAAATTTTTGGTGGTAAAAATTTTTTACCACCAGAAAGAATTTTTAAATAACTACCCGAAATTTTTTCGAAATTTAGACATTTATCACATATTTCCTCTGCAGGATAATTTTATTTGAACATTTATTAAAACCAGCATTTCATAGCACAAAAATGACTAAAATTACTGGCGCCGACAGCCCTATCCTAATTTCGCAATCAAAACTCTATGAAATTTGGCTTATAGTTTTGACGACTGCACGGAATCTATAGGGCATAAAGCTTTTATTTTGTTTTTTCAAGATGGCACCACAGCCATAGAGTTGCCAGAATATTTATGAAACTACTATCATGCCTAGTATTACTTAAGACCAATACATCCAGAGAATTTCATTTCGACCTGATGATCCGGCCGCCGATTCTCACGAGCAAAAATTTCGGGTGCTTCAAAAATAGGTAGTTTGTTGAAGGGCTAGCGTCCTTGTGAGGAGAGGAATTTTGATCACTTCAAACTGGCTGTGCAAAGAAAGTATCAAATTTATCAACTGTTTGTGTTTTAGGCTACTCGATGGCATTTTTACGTGCCTAACGTAGCTTCAGGGTTGCACACTCATTTATCGAGTATCGCACAGATCTATTTCTTACAAATATCGATATGTCTTGTAGATTTCGTAATGATCTGATGAATCTGTTGGAAATTATTGAAAATTTGAAATCTCCACAATTTTTTTTTGCCTATATTTAGGCACTTCGCGTGTACGAATATCCAGTAATATATACCCAGTCATATATGTAAACCTATGGCGACAGCGGGCGCTTTACTCATTATAGGCACCCCTATATTTCTGTGGACACGAAATATTTGAAAAAAAAGTTGGGGCAATGAAAATTGGTTATATTTTTAGCTTAGTTATAATGTTTAGAAAATTTCTTAACCCCATGCGGCCGTTTAGTGCCTGAAAGTAGATAAATATTTTTTTACAAAATTTGTAATGTGATAACTTCGCACAGCGACATCCAATCATGACGAAATTTACAGGACACTTTACTGAGCAAATGAAATGCGCTTGTGAGATTTGTGAAAAATGTGTGAACAATCCTGTAGCTACGGCAGGTATCTAAACAGAACACCTTCAAGAAAACGACCCTCTTATTTTTTTGTTTTTTTTTCGAAAAATATGCAAGCATTTGGTAAATGTCATGCTTTGTCAAATTGATATTTTTTTTCAAAAAATATAATCACGAAAGAACGGTAACCCTTCAACAAATTACATCAATTTTTACTGTGTTCGAAGAAAATGAGTATTAAAATCACTATATATTTATATATATATATATATATATATATATATATATATATATATATATATATATATATATATATATATATATATATATATATATATATATATATATATATATATATATATATACCAGCAAAAAGATCAAGAGAGATAATCTCTGCAGTGGCCGGTCTGATTGAGGTGAAATTTTCAAAGCAATAGATGTATATAGGACTAGTGACTAAATAAAATTACGATATCTTTAACCCTTTGGCGGTGGCGGGCATTTTAGTGAATTTTCAGTTACCCTTATATGTCTATGCAGAGTATATTTTTGTTAGAAATAAATACTGTGAATGAAAATTAATTATATATTATACTTATTTATAAATTGGAAGTTATGAACCACATGTGGGCCCTAAGTGCCTAAAAGTAAGCAAGGATTTTTTTTCCAATTTTCGATTTATCATAGCTTTTGACAAAAATATTGAATCCTCGTGAAATTTTCAGACCGTCTTGACGTTGACTAAAACTATACAAAGATTGATTTTCAAGACTGTGCCGGCAACCCTGTAGCTACGGCAGACACGTGAAAAAAAAATCCTTCAAATCATTGACCCTCCTAAAATTTTTTTGCTCGCTGACAAACAATTCTCATTATTGATAAATTTGAACTGTTGTTCACCATGTCAATTTAAAATTGTCAAAATTCCAATGTGCACAAGAACGGCAACCCATCACACAAATTAACTCTATTTTCAGCACTTGAAACATCTGTTCACGAGAACTAACGACCGAATCACTATGAAACTTACAGGACATGTTGGTATTGACGAGGACCAGGTCTGATAGAAGTGATTTTGAAATGTGGGCAAGCCTGTGGCAGTGGTGCCATCTGGAAAAATCACTACGAAAAAAAAACGGTTTTTTGGCTTATAGATTCCGATTAAGCCAACAGATTTTAACGAAATTCACACAGTACTTGAACCTTACTTACACAGTACTTGAATCTTATTCTACCAAACATCAGCACAATTAGGATAGAGCTTCCAGCTATGGAAGTTTCTGTCACCTTAACCTTGTAAATTTGCTCGGCAAAATAAAATTGTTTCTCCTTAACTTCCGATGCAGCCATGAAATCAAAACGAAATTCATGTAGTAAATAGACCTTATTGTAAGCCACACTTCGTAAGAATTTCGTAGAAAAATCATTAAAGGGCTGCCAGTTTTGGTAATTTTTGTAGTTTTTTGGAATTTCTTCACAATGCGATTTTATCATTAAATTTGCAAATATTAGTCCATGAATTGACAATTAACAACAAATATTGAGGTTTCGAAATTTTGAAAAAATTGCGGTTGGTAGCCCTAAAATTCTTTTCACCCTTATAGCCTCCAGCGCAGTCATTCAATTGAAATGAAATTCACAGGGTGGATTTAACTTAGCTTGAAGCAGATTTGGTATATTTTTGGTTATGCTGCCAACACAGAGTTACCAGCAACATACATTTTCGTTAATATTGAACAGATACTGCCATTATTTTTTTAAATGCAAAGCACTTAGAATAAAAATAAGTAGCCAATGTTTAAATTTTCCGAATTTCGAAAATTTTTTGGAGGGCAGCCTCGAACATCGTTTAATCGTTGAAACTTTCGATCAAATCTTCGGATGGAAACGAAGTTCAAAGGATATTATTATTATTGCTGCTTCGTTGAAAAAGTGTTGCCAGCACTGGACATTTTCATCATTTATGTTGTAGGAAATGATGTCGAGAAATGGTTTTTGTTGCTTTGGGTAAGAAATGGTTGATATGATACTACAAGAACGTGTATTACGTCTTTCCACATTTTTTGGTCACTTAACGACAATTTCTTCGAAAATCAGTTTTCTAGCGGTTCTGATGCACTAGAGTTTTTTAGCACTTCAAATTTTATGTTCGCAAGAACTGACACCGCGATAATTAGATCCAATTGAAACTCACAGGATTTACTCATCTTTAAAAGGATGAGGTCTGATAGAAGTAATTTTAAGTAGTGGTCGAAATTGTGGCAATATTGCCATCTTGAAAAATCGCTAAATAAAGCCTCTTCGCCCGACTATTGCCGATGCAGAAATTACATTTTGATGATATTCACAAACTAAATGACCTATTTTGGTTGAAAAATTAGGCTGGGGCTTCCAGCTACGATAAGTTTTTTTTTTACAAAGATTTAGTACAAAATATTCTAATGATAATGAACCTGTAGTGACGCTTAGCACCAAACGATTCAGTTCCGAAAATTTAGAAGTCGTCGCGGACGGTAACTTTAAAAATATTTCTGCCAGTATAACTTTTAACGCAGTCATCGAATTAAAACCAAATTTATAGGATGGGTTGATCTCGACTTGAAGCAGTTGTATTTATTTATTTTATTTTTATACGAATAGCAAAAAAAAATCGAATTCTAGAATATTTTTATTATTTGAAGCCTGCATTTGTACATTTTTATGGCAATCAAAGTAATGAATTACTGGAATTACTGGAACTAAGTAGCAAATGAAATCCGGAGTTGATTTATACACCAGTTTCCCTGTTATTAATCAATGAATTAAATCATCAGCGCATCAATACATCAATACAATCAAATCTAGTGAATAATTAAATAATCTAAAAGCCACGACAACTTTCTTATTTATGAATAGCAGCAAAGCTCAGTTTTCCCAAATTCGTTAGTAGTTCCAGTATTAGTAGTTTCAAATTAATTTAAGCTGATATATCGTGACATCAAATTATGAGCATTTGTTAAGTCAAGTTTTCGAATGAGCTTTAGCTTATATGAACCTCAAAAGAGCTGGTAATCGTGTCACTTCATAGTTTTTTGATTGAATATATTTTTCCATTGATGTGCGAGAGACAGTTCATTATGATTGCAGTTGGATGTAAAAGATATTTAATCATCCTTTGGAACGCCTAAGGCCCTTCACAAAAATACCACCAAAACCAGCACCGTTGCTTTCCACATAAATTATTAATATGAACATTTTCCATAGCAACTTTCTAAAATCCCAATAAAACTTTGATTGCCTTTTTTATTAACAAAAATGTTGAATACTTTAAAACAAAAACTTCTCTCAAACAACATAATTCGATGCTGCTTGGACCTAATGCGAGCGAGCACATATTCAAAATTCCATCAGTATTTTTCAGCTTGCTCAATCGCAAACCAGTTCTTTCAGTCCAAGCACAGTTCAATCAATCACGGCTTATTGAAAAATAGAGAGAGCTACAGCAAAAAGGGATTGGGAAGATGATGTGCACATAAGAACGGAGCATACGAGAAAAAAATCACTAAAACATTGCATTGGTCTGAGTGTAACGCTTTTCGCAATTTCTATTATTTGAGAGCTTACTATCTGCGTTGTTAGAACAAAACGCAAAACTTACAAACACTTTCACAGCCATGTTGATTAATTGAAATCAAATTATAATGAATGTGAGTGATTAATTATAAAACCAATAATAACGTAATTATAATTAAAAAAAAAACAAACAATCGTCATCAATCTGTTTGCAATCGAGGGATAAATTAATAGTAGTAATGCCCATTCATTCAAATTCTTCACTTGATTGCATGAATACTCTATAATTTAATGCCACCGAAGCAAAACAAACAATTGGTTATTCGATTCTAATATGAAAGTTAACAAAATACTCTTTATTCTTAAATAGTGTTTTGTTATTCCTATTGATTGTTACACCTGACACTTTTTTGTATTTACCTAAGACGAACACAATCGATAATCTCCAGCTCTTAATATTTCATAAGATTTGAAAGAGTTTCAGCTTAAAGGTTTGAAAAAGGTGTTACTTGGCAGCTAACTACCTACATGAATGCTGGTGTAAAATAAAATATGATTGGGTTTTTTTTCGTTTTTCTTTCTGGTCTTACATACAGTTGACGCCACAATAATCTGTGGATAATATTTTCATACGAAAAGCTCAAAAAGAAAGGTCTAAATCATATTTTTTTCTTTTTGTTTTAGTAACAAATAACAGTCTAAAACAATATCAAATAGCAAAAATTTAAAAACAAAACAAAAACTTCCACGAAAAAGAGTATAAACACAAATTAATAATGGAAAAGACCCAAATTATATGTTCAGAACATTTTCCTCCCATAGTTTATTCTTTAGTTCGGCTTTCTAAGCTTAATTTCAAAATTCAAATCGTTTTTTACTATTATTGGTTCCGACTCCAATCATTATCAAACTTATAAGCGTCAGTATAGTTGCACATATTGCAGACACTTGATATACTACTTGAAAAACAAAAAAGTATCTGATACCAGCTGCAATCAGCTCGGGTATCTTTCTGAAACTTTGATCAATCGTCAAGCGCCATCATTGTTATTCATTCTCAAGTGTGAAATATGAGAAAACTGCGAAGGCGGTACAATCTGCCATATTCTACTGCGGTCATCTACAGACATTTGTTTTGATATTTGGAAATATCAAAGATGGCAGTAGAATTCGCGAAACATAATCCTCTGGTCGTAGTGCAATATTTTGCGATGGTAAATATATTTAATTTTGACAATGCAAAGAATTTGGTTTAGAAGAATAATTAAAAATCAAGAAAGATGTAAAAAAAACTAATGTAAAGAGATTGATTTTCGAAGAAAAGCAGAGGAAATGTGTAATGTCTAAAAAGTAGGCTACTTAAGGGGGCGGCTGGTTGCGCTACATCCCATTTAAAACTATTTATGTTCTGCACCTATTTCTCAGCTCCAGCTAAATATTTTTTGCTCATTTTTTTTTATTGGATTCGTAATATAGTCAACAGCACTTTTGCCGTTGGGAATTTCAAAACTTTTTTAAAATTAGTTATGAAGTCTTTGATTTTTGCGATTTTTTCCTGACTTTGTAAAAACCTAATTTGTCACTACTCATTTTCTTAAAAATCCAGGGGTAAAATTTTAGTCCTTTTACTTGGGAGCACCTAAAAAAGATTCGTCAACATTTTTCAAACCATTCTTGAGAAAAACGTACTTAAGTGCAAAAAGCATGATTTTACAGGAAACTTCATTGAAATTGAAAATGTGTTTTGATGCCATTTTTGAGAGTTTGTAATTTTAAACCATATATTTTAATTTAAAACCATTTTTTTACAAAAATTTTTTATTATTTAAATGGAAGAGGAAGCAGCTAACTAAATTTTATGCACCTTTTACATTCAAACTCATTTTTTACACTTTTACTCATATGATAATCACGCGGAATGGTTGAAAAAGCTCACAACATATCAATGCATAATATACCGTTAAAATCTTCATATCTAGTTTTGTTTACGACCAGCCCCCTGCTACATAGTGGGTGGGTCGTTAGGGGGTGGTTGTAAAAAATGGAAAATATTTTTTTATTTTAAAATTTAAAAACATCGCCTTTGTCTCTCCCGCCCCCACTTTTTGTTTATTATTGACTATCATGATGGAAACATTTGACCTCGCTCTGTCTCTTCACCGGTGACTTTTATTGATGCGATGATCAGCGCCTACACTCAAGACAGATTTGGGGATATTTGCAAGCTCGTGTACCCCTGCTTGGACGTAAAAAAAAGCCCATTGGCTCGGTTAAGTAGCCGCTTTTTATTTCAGCGCCATTTTGATTACAACGACGAAATCGAGGTGTTTTTCAATGTTATGGCAGCCATGTCTTTAATTTTTCATTCGACACTTCATAAAATATTTCATGGTGCACATTTTTAAAAATAAAAAAATATTAAAAATTTAGGTAGGTAGTTTGAAGTGGCAGCCGATCGACAGAAACCTGCCGACAGACACACCTAGAAACAGGAGAGCCTCGTTGTAATGCCACAATAATTTATTACTCTCTCCTACTCACTGAAATTAGGAAACCATCTGCTTGACGATCGACACTTTCCTCTTTAAATTAACCAGGGACATTGCGGTTAGATTACACATACAAATGGCTCATAAGAATCTCTACACCTTATGTCCGTCTGTTTGTTTGTAGAGTCGTGTCGTTAGTTCCATAACTCAGTTTCTAAGTGGCTTCAATCCCGACTCCTGATACAGGAGAAGAGTCTTCGGCCACTTCTTAGTGACCGGGTTGTAGAACTTACCAGTGCAGAAGCGAAGGATTCTTCTTTCAAATATCTCCGCTTCGGCCATGACAGTCTTTGAGCAGGTAATCCAGGATGGGAATGCATAAGTCAGGATGGGTCGAATGAGGGTCTGATAGCAAATGGATTTAACTTTGGTGGTTATGACCATCTTTTTTGGCGAAAAGAGGTCCGATGCATTGAAATGCAGATTTGACAGCTTTGATTTTTCGCCACACAAAAGGATTAAAATTTAAAAATTCCTGGAAATCGACTCCGAGGTACTTTAGAGACGAACTTGGAGTTATCTTAGATGTTCCGAGCAAGACAGCGAGTTTTTTGTCTTTTTGCGAATAGTTTGAGATTCTTGATAATTGGAAGGATTGCGAAATACGCATAGCTGCATCTTATTTCTGTTTGATTTGATGCCCCATTCAGCATAGTAAAGACTTAGTTCTACCAAGTAGTATTCTCGGTTCTTCGCTGCTTTGAGCGGGTCTTAACTCGACGCGAATAAGAGCGTATCATCGGCATATTGGAGGATTTAAACTTGGGGTTGGCCCACTGGAATCGGGAGGTCAGCGGTGAATATGGTATAAAGAACTGGTCCAGTGACAGAACCTTGTGGCACTCCTGATGTCACAGGCTCAATTGAGAGAATCTGTTCCATTAACGCTGACATAGCATTGACTGTTGGTAAGAAAGCTTGCGGCTAGTCTTATTACATATTTTGGGAATCCAAACTTGATCAACTTAAATAGAAGACCATCGTGCCAAACATAATCGAAAGGCTTCTCGATCTCTAAAGCACACACAACTGTCAGAATGTGTCACTCTTTCAAGTGAGACAGAATTTGATCATGCAAGTACGAGATGGCGTGCTGAGTGCCGTGCTTGCGCCTAAAGCCAAACTGGTGTTAAGGGATTACATGTGTTAGCTTAGAGTGGTTTTCAATCATGCACATTCTCTCAAAAAGCTTACCCAAATAAGGTAGCAAAAAAATTGGACGGAAATTGCTAGCTTCTTTACCTTTGCTTTTTTTTATGAATAGGAACAGTCTTGGCCACTTTCCATGTGTCCGGAAAGTAGCCATTGTTCAGGGCGTTGTTGAAAACAGTGGAAAGAACTCCGAGCACAGAGATTGGTAGATGTTTAATAATGAAATTAGACATTCTATCATGCCCAGAAGACTTTTTACTCTTTATACCGCGCAGCAGTTGCACCAAGTATTCACTATTGACAAAGTCGAACCAGTCATCTGCATTTCGCGGGTCATCCGAAGGGTTTACGGATGAAAATGTGACCAAAATGGCTCATTGTTTGTACTGAGGAAGCGATTGACTTCCTCTTTTACTAGTTGGCTGTTAAGAGCAGAACAGTCAGGCAGAACGGCATTCAGCTGGGATTGGAAAGTCGATACAAACAACTTTGTCTGACGGTCAGGGTTGCGTACAGCAACATTGTCAATCGTCACCACCATCACCTGGTTTTTGTATTTGCCAGAAAGCAGATTCATTTATTTAAACATGTCAGGGCCTGGTCGGATATAATACTAATATGTAATACTTTATATCAATTTTCGCTCCAAAACGGTCTTAAGCTTTATTGAAGGTTAAAAAATTTAGGACTTTTTACATGTCCTCTGTTGATATGGCTTGCGATATTTCGGATACCAAAATAATTACAGATGAACTATGAAAACTGCAACTGGCCAAAATTGCACCTTTTTTGCTACCATATCTCATCTTTGAAGTCGATGAAAAATAGAATAGCTTCAGGGTCGTATTTCGGACGCTTTTCCATTCACAGATCAGCTATTAAATTGTTTTGAATGAAGCCTCGTTAGTGTGGATTTTAATTTTTATTTCTTTTTTAATTTTTAGTAATTTTTTTAAATAAAGGCTCAGTGTTTTTTTGTCGTTGCATTTCAAAAACGGCATCTTGGATTATTTTGTTGCCGTTATGCGCACTGCGACCAGAATTTGCAGAATTGAAATATTACTCTAGCTTACTTGCCCCTTTCTAATGGGAACACGTGCTAACCGCCGGAAGTTAAAGACTAGTTTGCAAGCCCGATCTTACAATCATTTCGGATGTCACAGTATACATTTTTAACTAGAACCATTCACTTTTTTTCTGAGCTTGTTAGAAATCTGTGCCTTTACTAGTAACGACTCTGCTCATTTACGTAGACCCTTTTTTTGGCTATATCAGTATTACTCGAATTTAGACACTAGAGAACGCATTCAAAGACTGAGACACTTGAGCATGATCCGTTCAAAAGACTAGAGGCACATTTCTGCATTACGTGTGTTCCAGAAATTACTTTTGGTCGTACATCATTCAAACAAGTGTGGGACAGTTATTTGTCTAGAATGACTAGCATCTGGCTTATTACTCGAACAAAGCAATTTCATGACCAAACAAAAGCAAACGTTTAAGAGCTTTTTAAATTTTCGACAGCAAAAAATAAACAGAGTGCCTATAAACAAAATAACGAATAGCAAATATGGCCGGAAATAACAAATATGGCGGTGAAAAAAAACGGCTGTGCGTATATTACTTCAGTAAAATTTTCCATTGCTATGAAAAATTAAAAGATTTTGAGTTTAATTTTTAGGGAAAAAAGTTCAACAGCTTTACGCTCGTTGTAAGTAGGCTACTGGATTTAGCAACTGAAAGTTCATGCCAATTTTCAAGCCTGAAATTGTAGGCAAATCATCAGTATGAACTTTTACATGGTGAAAAGAGACACATTTTTCATTGATCTCGTTCAAAGCACTTTTCTAGTGCTCCACCGAAATATTTCGTCTAGTGGTTCTCCGTTCTACGGAAATTCAATGGGAATTATTTTTCCATTCAACTATTTATTTAACTAGCCTGCACCCATTTCAAGGCCATTACACTTGATTCAATTTTATTTTATGCCAATGGGGGACATTGCGACGCTTGAAAATTCGGCCAAGAGATATTTCCTTAATCTAACATACACCTGGCCAAAATCACAATGCTATGTATGAGTGCATACTGTTATGCAATAACACCATCGCGGCTAACACCTAGCTCACGCATTTGGCTAAATCTTTCTAGCTTTTCATTCGAAATGCAGTAAGAATATTCGATTATAGATTTGCAACGTGTAAGAATGGCCCATTTCCATTTGCTTACGTTAACTTCCACGCGCTTTCTCTTATAACGACCAAGCAGTTGGCTTAATTTGGATAATTTAGAATAATTCAATATTCGATGTACGACAGATTAAATTATTTTGCAGTTTCGGTATAAAATGCAAAACTAACACCAGCGAAAAATTTGGCAATGGCATTAATTAGCAGAAGAAATAGAAATGAGCCCCAATGAGACCCTTGAAGAATTTCAGACTAATTAGCTACTGAGAAAAAGATCAGAATTTCTCAAATTAATTTCCGATTCAACGCCAATTTTCACAGTTAATATTTGATCCGTGGATCTTTCAATCTTATAGTTTTTAATATAAGTAAATATAAATTAATTTTATAAAACGAAATGGAAAATCTGTGTAAATTGCATAAATAGAGAAACCTGAATTAAGTTTTCCATTAAAAAATCATGAAATGATATAGATTCTTTTTTTTTTTAGAAAAATATCCTCTTTTTCATTAAAAAAAATGATTAGAAATGCCAGAATCTCGCTGAAGCTTCACTACGTGGTTTCACATCTTCACACTTCCACTCCGTCGCCTTTTCTACACTGAGAAAACACATGGCGCCAGACGCCATAATTTATAGACTTCTGGCGCCATGTACATAGTCGATTTAGGGATTGTGATAAAATATAGCGCCACACGCCATAATACATGGCGAAAAGTACATAGGCCTACACGCCATGTACTATAGTCCTCCACGCCATGTACATGGCGTGACGGGCTATATTACATGGCGTGGAGAGCTATAGCACATGGCGTGGAGGACTATACTGTATGGCGCGGAGGACTATACTGTATGGCGTGGAGGACTATACTGTATGGCGTGGAGGACTATACTGTATGGCGTGGAGGACTATAGTACATGGCGTGGAGGGCTATAAGCATAGCGTCTGCTCCTATGTACTATGGCGTGTGGCGCTATATTTTATCACAATCTCCAAATCGACTATGTACATGGCGCCAGAAGTCTATAAATTATGGCGTCTGGCGCTATGTGTTTTTTCAGTGCATCTGAAGATGATCCAGTTCGCATCCAACAAAAGGCCACGAGCCTTCTCAGTTCTGAGCACCTGGAGGTAGAGCACTTGATGTTAGGTAATGGAATTCTATCGACGAAACTCCCGAGGGATAAATGACATCAAAGCCTATTCCCTCTCTTATACTCAAGAAGCTTGCTGTCATTTATACATTTCCTCACACAGTATGGCTGCGAGCTATAATTGTAGTGCCTTGAACCATATTACATGGCTCATGGCACTATGTAATATGGTGTGTGGGGCTATAATTTCTGCGCCATGTTTCATGGGACCACGCGCTATGTAGATTCTGACATTATGGCGCTGGGAGCCATATTGCATGGCTCAGAGTACTATGTACATGGCGGATGGGACCATAAATAATGCGCTATGTTACATGGCTCTGGGCGCTATGTGGATTTTTTTCAGTGTAGGTATGTATGTTACCAACGTTAGGAGCCACATAGCTTAGACGACCACATTCTAGAAAGTAGATTGGAGCTGGACACATTCTTTCGGTCAAATTCATGATTTAGATTAGATAGATTGTTTCATGATTGGTAGACTGTTTTTTTAGTATTATCTTTTTCAGTATATCTTAATCATTATCATGCAGAAAGATTGCAATTTTTAACGAAAAGATAGGTTCAAAGCGATACCAGTTAAGCACTTTACACGATAGGATTATACGGGTCAAGATATTATTAAAAGAATTCAAAGTCAAAGCTTGAGCGTAGTACTTATATATAAGTACTGCCTCTATCAAAAGATGCTTCAAAGTTCGCAAGTAAAATTTGATTACTACTACACTGCAGGAATTTATTCCTATTATTTTCGGATAATACTGATCCATTTTTCGTTATTTTTAGATTAAAGCAGATTAAAGCAAATGATAAGATAAGCGCACGCATATGGAAGTCAATTTTATTTATTTTTTTTGTCCAATTCCAATAAAGAATGTTGAAAATCGGAAAATATTTCTAATTCATGCATACATATGATGTTACTGTATCTGGTAAGTAAACATCGGTCACAATAACCCAGATATGACATCTGGATTACGAAAAGAGTTTTTTATGCACCTCCGACGACAAGGAATCCTCGCCGAATTGAAGTTTCAAGCATGTTCTATGTTCCAAAAGATTCCTGTGATTGCAATGCGTCGTGAAGATGTAGTAGAGCAATATTCGTATAGTTTGCTGTCATAAGTAAACTATTTATTGAATTATCATAATTATTATTTAAATGTCACTGAGGCTCTGTGAAGGCTCTATGAATTCAGAGCCAGTGGAACTCTAATACCCACTGCCATACTCACAGTTCTAAGAGTTTAGCACAGGAGTCTTGTTTCATAATAATCGTTATCATCGCCACTACAACCCAAGTCTGGTCCTGGCCTCTCCCAACAAGTCTCTCCTATATCATCCAGTTATACTCGTGAGCCGATATCATCTAGTTAGGCACCTCTAATCTCTGAACGTCCTGTTCACCGCCATCCTAACAGCGCAAGCAAGGTCTCTTTTGCTGTCTTCTGCTAAAAAAAATGTTCCAAGCAGGGTCCTCTTCGAGTCTACCGAGCTTAATTTTTGAGACAATAGCTGCTTCTTGGTAGAATCCGTATAACTCATGGTTGTAGCATTCCCAGAATCATTCTTCTTCAAATATGAGACCAATGATTCTTCTTAAAAGTTTCCTTTGAACGCGGCTAAAAGGTAAGAATACTTTTTGCTGAGCACCCAAGTCTTGGATTCATGGTCTTGCTCAACAGCTGGCTAGCTTTCAGGACCCGGTAAGATTTCGGAATTTGGAAACTTTGACAAACTCTGTAGGCTTTGCCGAATTTGAGCAGCTACCAACATATTTCTTCTTCCATACGTTTATCTTGCTGCTACCATGGATTGAAGGCAGTTAAAGGATTGGACAACTTCAAACGTATGCTCATTTATGTGCAGTAACAATTTTTGTGCCGCCCACTCGATCTAGATTATTGTACATTATTGCACAGCTAGCTCGGATCTTCCAATAACGATTGACATAAATAAGCCAGTATCTGACTGAGCTAGGTGATGATAGTCCGACCCTCTTGTTGACGTGCCAAAGTCTTGGATTGCTTTTTCTAACGCTAAGCAGACCAGACTATTCCCTGGTTGGAGCCCATTGAAGTTGTTGATTTATCGGGATAACAATTTGAGTGTTTTTACTTGATTTGTTGTTTTGGTCCCTACACAGTCGTGTTAATTTGTTTGAAATGCCGAACCCTCTCGTGGCTTTATTAAGTTTTATCCTCTTTGAAATTTTGGCTTTAAAACCTATAAATAGATAGTATAATTGAATATTCAATTTCAAATATTTTTTCATCGCCTGTCTAGGAGTGGAAATCTGATGGTGGAAAATTCCACGATATGTTGGTCCATTTCTTTGGATGAAAACAGCGTTTGGTCGTGCGGATTTTATTCTTGGTCATCGGACCGAAATAAATTGAGGAACCATCTGCAGGAAGGTGAGGCTAAATGTTGCAACTAACGAATTTTATTTAGATTAGTATACGATGGGCATTCAAATATAAAAAAAAAACCTTTTACTTTTGAGGGCTTAGCAAGCGTATCGAAAGTAAGCGGTACATAAAGAAAGGAAGAGGGAGAACCCGTCTAGATGACTCAAGGCCAAACCGGCTGCCCGACCGGTTTGTTTAGTTGTTCTCACAATGAGTGAACGAGAGGTTTATCCTTCAGTTGCGCAACGCATTGACTCTGTTTGCGTACTGCAGCAGCAACAGATTTTTACAGCTGGCTTCTTTTTGTGGCGAAATTTGGCTTGCACCAAGAGTACGACTTGCTGCGAATCTATTTTAAATTATTATAATAGATTCAAGTATGTGAACAGACAGACCATTTTATTAACGTTTTTAATGAGCGAACGGGTTAAACCAGCAAAAAATCGAAACCGAGTGCGTGCACAGTTTGGGGAGAATACACTTTCATGGTCACGAGCAAAAAGGGCCTCTATGGAGTGGAGAAAAGAGGGAGAGCCAGGACCATCAAAAACCAAAACTTGCCTTTCAGCCGGTAAGATGATGTCAACGGGTTTTTGGGACTCTCAAGGAGTTTTACTGGTTGATTTCCTTCACAATCGGCGCACAATAAGCTCTGCTTACTACTGTGAACTTTTTGACCAGGTTCGGGCTGCATATCGATCAAAAAAGCGTCTATACTTGGGGAAAAAAACTGTCGAAATACATTTATTTCAAAATTAAATTATTCACGTAGAAAAAGATAATATAAGGCTAAGTGCGATCAAATTTGTGAAGATGATATAAGGCTAAGTGAGAACTGTTTTAAATTTAAATTTATAGTGTTTCGTGCTGAAGGCAATGTTATGATTTTATTGATAATTACTTGTCTATTGCTTTTCAGAATAGCGTGCACCATTATGCTAACAATATATCCAATAGGTCGAAACGTACTTGATTGTGAGACACTTGAGATGCTTGGCTATCTATTTATATAACAATTTCGCCAAGGCAATCAGAAACTATAGTCTTTTCTGACAGCTGATTTTTTTAATTCAACCGTCAAATGAATTTTATATTTTATTTTAATTAAAAAATTAAGAGCCGTTAAGTACACTTCTCAAAGCAAATTATTGGTATTTATGAAAATTAATTCTCGCACTTAAGATGTGGTTATCTATAATGTATGTATATATTGCGCTGTAACATTGTTTCTTTTCATTAGAGCCTATTAAAGTGTTAATACTTCGGTGCTTTGATGAGTAGTAATTATTTTTTTAAATTGCATAGAAAATCTATAAATCAACACAGCCGATACATGTCATTGAAGATAGAAATTGGTTGTTGCAAGGAAGAGTCATAACAAGAAGGTTGTAACATAGTCTGATTATGTTGCTTTCATAAATTTTGAATTACCTGTGGACTTTAGTCAAATAATGTATGCTGTATTTCAAAGATATTGTTTTTTTAATAAAAAAAAATGTTATCGTCATTTTAGATCGATGAAAAAGACTACAAAAAACATAGTTTTAAAAAAACACAACATGTTTTCGCTTTTTGGCCTTGGTTTGTAGCTATTGAAGCATGTATGCTAGGTATAAAAATGCTAAGGAAAAATTGCTTTGAGTACACGCCCTACACCGTAAGATAATTTTAAATACACATTTGAATTCTTCCACTGCGTAGTTGACGTCTCATAACATCCATTAAAGATTTACGCTTACATTGTTGTCTTATTGTTAATAAAACACTCAGAACATTCAATAATGATGGTTTGACAATCCACAATCAAGTACACGCAATTTTTGAGCTGTGCGTTTTGCCCTATGAAATATCTTCTAATGATTTCATTACTACATATGAGATTAGATCTTCAGAAACAAACGAGATATTCGTTAACTAACAAAACTATGAGCCACTCATATTTTTTTGTTCCTACTCGGTGTGTATTTTCAATTTGAATTGAAAAATAACGTGTTCAACTGTTGATAACGAAACGCTTATGCGGAAAAAAATTACTCACATATGATAGATTTTCTGGAAAGTTGCGAACGATGATTGATTTTTTTTATATAAATCAGTAGCTGAACGTTAAATATAATTTCAACACTGTCAACAGAAAATTAGGTTCTAAAATTGCCATTGAAATACATACTTAAATAATTGACTTCCATGAATTGTCATTTAAGTTCTGTCTTTATTGGCGGCAAATAATTGCCGGCTGTCATTTGAAAAGAGGTTAGTGGGCTGACGTACGTAACATCATTCGTAGTACTGAGCTTTGATTCGCTGGGAGATGAATTTCAGAATATGATGATATTTTAGCTAAATTGAATTAGTTCATTTATTAGTTTCAAAAAGTCCCAAAGATGAAGATCTTGTGTAGGCAGTTAGCATAAATCACACAGGAATATCTGCATGTATCACAATCGCATCAAAACGCAGTGCGTTGAAAAAGTTGGAATTAATTTCTACTTTGCCGGGTCACCTTTGGCTATTAATTCGATAAATGTTTACTTAGTTCATATGTAGTACTTAGCTAATGTTTGCAGACTTATGTCATTATTCAATGGAACGAAAGTCTCGCATTAATACGCCAGCCTAACTTCCAGTACCTGCGTCTCCACAATAAGATACTATCATGTACTTTGATAGAGTTATTCCTCGAAATACTAATGAAATATTAATTAGCATGTACGTTCAACATGTTAAGGCAATTAATAGAAATTAGTTTTAAGTGCTTAACTAAGTTTAATTACCAATGAGTTTCGGACATTTTAGCACTCAATACGCGAATAGTAACAGTACCATTACAATTCCCGTGTTGCAAGTAACACGTGCATTAGTTTTTTTTTTATTTTACATATTTCATGCATGTCACATAATCTCGCGCATTCGATGTTGCTGATAGTATTATGCAACTAACGTATGAATTCGAAAAATAAGATCCAAATGTTTATAGGTTATAGGAACGGTAGCCCGGTAGCTGACTGGATCATTTATGAACAAAAGAAAGAGAAGAGGACCAGGAATAGATCTTTGCGGAACACCTGATACAGGATAAAAGGGAATTGAAGAACAGGAATTAACATTTACTTGTAAAGGTTATTTAATTGTGATCATGGTTCCCTTCTTGTCTATAAATCAGCATAGACAACGTATATCATCTATAAAGCTTATCAAAGCAGAGAATATTGATACGGAAAATTCGATCGTTTTGCGGAATAGGCCTCCGAAACCGAATCAAATTGGAATTGTTTTTGCGGGATGATTAAAATTGAAAAAAAATTTATTTACATTGAAAATTTTATTTGACAAAGTGGTTTCGAAAGTATGCACTGATTCTCATCAGATACCAGCACACAGTGCATACTTGACTGATGTGACTTGCACTTGCAACCATGATCACAATTAAATAACCTTTACAAGTAAATTATATCGATGGATATAAGTCGGAGATGTTAAAATTTGTGCTAAAACAAGGAGGAAGGGAAATGAGATGGTAGTTTGAGATACATGTACCATATCCAGCTTTATGTATAGGAAAGATATTGGCAATTTTCCAAAGAGAAGGGTAAGAGCCAGTAGATAACAAGATAGAAAGAGTGACTCACAGAGATGATGAAAGAGATTTAGCCGGAATGGCATTCAATCTAATTATAAAT
The DNA here is from genome assembly GCA_963978885.1 of Nemotelus pantherinus. Lineage (NCBI taxonomy): Eukaryota > Metazoa > Arthropoda > Insecta > Diptera > Stratiomyidae > Nemotelus > Nemotelus pantherinus. The sequence goes on from OZ022263.1 coordinate 238,992,141, forward strand.
ACTTTCGAAATCATAGGGGAAGCTTTAGAGGGCACGCCAAAGTTTTCAGCAATCAAACTGGTCACTCCGCACTATTGGTTATTAGTTCTCTAGCTATGGACCCAATTTTTGTCCCAGATCTTAAGTGCTGCGCCATTGTTGCAGCTGTGATCAAAACAACGGAACATAGGCAAATGCTTGTTGCATCACTATATGTGTGATGTAGTTCGTCTAAGTCAAGTTTATTGCAAAATTTTGGAATCATGAACTCAATCACATCTCAAAATAAATATTCGCTTCTCGGTTAAGATCTGAATTCGAGACATCTGCACCGGGGAGATTCCTTGACAAATGAAAACTACAAGGTGTTGCTTGAATGGCTGCAGCTAAGCAAACCTTCAGTTTGTCGAAGACGAGACCCATTTGACATTGCAAGTCCCTCATCTCATATACCAGTTGTCTTAGCAAAATCATTGCTGAAATGGTTGCTAATTTTCGCAGTGAGCGTTTTGTTCAACATCTGGCTAGGCTAACATCTGACCAGGTCCCGACATGTTATAATAAATAAAATAAATTTGCTTTATGGTGAATATAAAAGACAAGAGATGGTAATAACGATTGACAATATTGCTTTGTCCAACTCTGGCCGTCAGGCTGAGTTGTTCACATTAACATTTCAATCTCAGTTGAATCCTGTTCCGTCTGATTATCCTGCCCCTAGCAGCCGAATGATACAGAGGAAAGTCAGCTGTTTCTTCAATAGAAACAACGAACCACTGGTCATATTCTCATCGGATGAACTTCTGATTATATTTTCATCAAAACGCAGATGACCAGTTCCCCTTTGTCAATAGTGGATACTTTGTGCAACTGGAGAAGTTTTCTGAGCATGATAGAATGTATAATTTAATTATTAAATATCTACTGCTCTCTTTCCTTTGTATTTACCAATGCCCTGGACAATGGTTACTGTCTAGACAATCGGAAAGTGGCAAAGGGTACCCCAAAAAGGTCAGCAATTTCCGTCCAATCTCTCTGCTTCCTAATTTTGGGAAGCTTTTTGACAGAATTTGGATAGAAATCATAAAAAAATTTATTGTGAGTTCACGCAGATGATTCTTGGTTACCAGTTCAGCCTAAGATAGAAGCATGGGAGAAAAATTGTGCGATCAAATTGTGTCACGCTTGAATGAGGTGGTGTGTACTTTGGTCATCGAGAAGGATTTTGATACCGTAGGGTACAAAGATTTCCTGATCAAGTTTGGATTCTCGGAAGAGCAGCAAGCTGTCTTGTCAACAAACAATATTATGTCAGCGTTAATGGGGAAGATTCCCCCAAAGCGCCTGTAACATCCTGAGTTTCACAAGGCTCTGTCACTGGCCCGCTTTTTTTACACTATATTTACTGTTCACTTTTCCATTCCAGTAGTCCAAGCTCAAGTCCTCCAATAAGCTGATGACACGTTCCAATTCGAGCCGAGACCCACCCAAAGCAGCGAAGAGCCTGAAATACCACTTGGTAGAACTTATTCTTTACTTTGATAAATGATGAGGTAGTAACCCTTTCATAAATTCGCAATCCTTCTAAGTATCGCGGGAAACCCAAACTATTCGTAACAAAACTTAGAAACTCGGTGTCGCCATATAGATTCTTCTTAGATTACTTCTAGCTGAATTTTTTGAATTTTTGAACTTTTGTCCTTATATGCTGCGAAAAACAAAAGCTGCTACATCCGCATTCACACACATTAGACATCTTATTGCGAAAAAGATTGAAGCAAAAGCCATTTGCTATCAGACCCGCATTCGACCTATCCTTACTTACGCATACCCATCCTGGATTACCTGTAGTATAGCCGCTAGTAGCAAAATAGAACCGACCGATTTTAAGTTTTTTTATTGTTAATTTAACTTCAATCTTGGTTAAAAATGTATAGTTAAAAAAATAAATAACTTTTTCAATTCACTTTAAATTATAATTTTAGTGTTTCAATGCTATTTTCTTGAAACTCAAACTTTTTTTTTCAACAACATATTTTCTCCGTTTGCATGACGTTTTTGTATTAACCATATTATTTGCAAAAATAGAGGCGTTAGCTCTGACACATTCTTTGGATGCTGCTTGGAGCAGTGTCGCGAATCGGAACGAATATCAACAGTGGCTGGTTAATGCATGAAACAAATCTTAAATTGCGGGTTAAATACTAGTTAAGACAATTTCTATCCATTGGAACTGTGATCTAGTTTTAATAGCTACACCAAAATTACGGTTTTAGAAAATCTTTGCAAAAATTTCGCCAACGGCGTGAAACAGTCTTTCTGCATCGATGGCGGGGACCGAAAGTGTCTTAATGCAAATCCACTGTTTAATGTCTTTACTGAGAGCTTCGAATGCGTATTTGCAGTCATAATAGCAAAACGAAGATTTCGTTAGAGACATGGAGCTTAGATTTTGTTTGTTTTAAACATTGTTAGCTTTGCAGTTGGACGGTTTGTGTGAAGATGTCACCCATGATGACACTTGCATGCATTTGAAAATGATAGTAGATCAAACAAGTTAACCACATTTTTATATAGTTGCATTCAGATTATTCTATGCATTGATGATTTCGATAGGTTTTATTGCAAATTGTATCCCTGACCTGCATTCGATTTAGCATTTGAATCGCAAATACTTATTTGCCCATTAAAATTTTAAATCAATACTTCAGCTACCACCAATTAATTTAAAATCCATAATCAACTCATAAAACAAGCGACAAAGACAATACTTCAATGATTTGAATGGGTTTTCATTAGCATAATGAGTGGTGGTGTACTATACACATCATTTTCAAATCACGCAATGTTCGCCGCAGTATCGAGCAAAAGATTTCGTTTCAAACATAAAAAGCACTACGATGCAAATATTTGTTTGGAGTGAAACTGTTTAAATGTCCAACAAACACTAATATCGACACAAACCCTGCCATAGATAGTCGTTCGCACTTCAGTACTACGTTCCGACGTTTTAGACTACAAATGATCCTGTCTTAGCTCTACTCCTACCGGGTCACAGGAGTACATACATACATATGTAAAAAGTGTTTTACTTTCCTAAATTTTGAAACTCTTGCGAGCGGTAACCCGAGAAATTTTTCTACCTTATAGCTTTCGATGCAGTCATCAGATCAAAGTGGTACATGACCTTCAATACTGGTCCGGCATAATAAGGAGCACGTTTGGTAGAACCTGCATCTACTTTTTCAAGAATAAGTTTTTCTAGTGACTTTTATGGGCTAGAAAAAGCTATTTTTTTCAAACAGTTCAAAAACAAAATCGTCAAATACTAGACTCCAGTTCGTTAATCAATCACATTCGATGAATGAGAACAGAAAACACCGGATATTAGGATTCTCTTATGCCGCCACGAAGGACTACACCATATTTTTTTCGAATTCTATCTATTTTCTTCAGCTTTTTAAGAGAGAAAAGTGATTGATTGTTCTTATCTTGAAATTTGGTTCGAAAAGCCAAATGAACATATACAGTCGCGGACAAAAGTCTACGGTAGCGCCTTATATTGAGGTTCTGGTCAATTGGAAGCTGTAATGAAAAATCCATTGATGCGCATTTTTTCAGTAACGTAAATATATTTATGAAAACCAAAAACTGTTCATAGCAAACTTAAAGATAAATTCATAAATGCATAAAACGGTAGTGAGTACTGGCTGGCTTATACACAAAAAAATTTCCAACTAAACGTACTAAATACTTGGTTGGACCCCCGTTAGCATCAATTACTGGTTGCCGTTTTCGGGACATAGAGGTGACTATATTACGAGTTTCAGCGGATATGATTTTGTCCCATTCTGTAATGAGTGCTTCCTTCAACAAATTTTTATTTTTTATGCAACACTTACGAATTTTCCGCCGCAAAAGCTCCCATACATGTTCTATTGGGTTTAAATCCTGGCTTTGGGGAGGCGTATTAAGCTCCCTGGGAGCGTAGTGCAACAACCAATTTTTGACGAAAAGTGCTGTGTGCTTCGGATCATTGTCTTGTTGGAAAATCCAACTACCTCCAAGGCACAACTTCTTAACTGATGGCTTCAAATGTTGTCCGACCCCGTATGCAGCTATGGCTCCCCAAACCATAACATTACCTCCACCATACGAGTAGGAATAAAATTTTTGGTCTCTAAATCTGTATTTTTTTTCTCCATATTGTAATGCGACCACCACTCCCGAAAATGTTAAATTTCGACTCATCGGTAAAAAGCACTCGATTCCAAAAATCTATGTCCTCGTTAATATGGGCCTTGGCGAGCTCTAAGCGCAGAAGTCGGTTTTTGGCGGATATTAATGGTTTTTTACGTAGAGTTCTGCTTTGAAACCCATTAAAATTTAATGTTCTCGTAATTGTTCTTGAATGGACATCCTTTTTACTTACCGCAGCGACTTGTTTCGCCAAATCTGGAGCACTTATTTTCTGATTTTTGTTCACCTCTTTTAAAAAGTAAATAATGTCTCTGCGCGAAAGCTTTTTTGGTCGGCCAGTTCGCGGCTTATTTTCAATGGAACCAGTGTTTTCAGAATTTTTGATACTGGTATGTACTGAGCTTCGGTTTAGTTTCAGTAATTTTGCGATTTCCGAGCACGATTTATTGTCTTTTTTACACTGGACGACCAAATTTCAGACATCACTAGAAATTTCTTTTCGCGATGACATTTTGTGGTCCTTACGGTTCGAAACTAACGATAAAACTATAATAGAGTTGCAGCTGCACATGTACTGAATGACAATAAGAGCAAATAAACAAATATTGAAGAAATACCGTTAGGTTTAGTTGGAATTTTTTTGTGTATAGTCAGCCAGCATTGACTACCGTAGACTTTTGTCCATTCATTTTTTATGTTTTTATGAATTTATTTTTAAGTTTTTGTTTTTTATAAATATATTACCGTTACTCAAAAAATGCGCATGAATGGATTTTTGATTACAGTTTCCAATTGACCAGAACCTCAATATAAGGCGCTGCCGTAGACTTTTGTCCGCCACTGTACATATTATCCAATAAAAGACGATGAGCTTTTATTATATAAGATACTTTTTTTATGTTTTTATTATAAAAGAACGGTGATTCGTTTTGTCCTTAATTCAGTTGTATTGACTTTTTCCATTCTGACTCTGTCTCATCTTCTTACCTCATATGGTTTTTATGTAAACTGGCCAAACAAAGACTAACTGCGCAAATGAATCCAGTTTAAAATCCAGTAAAACCATACGATAAACAAAAATCTATAAAAATATCATAACAGACGGTTTCTCCAACGGACGAAAACTGGCACAAAGACAAAGTATACTTTCAGGGAAATCTGGAAAACTCGAATTACATAAATGTACGAATCGTATCAATATCTACAGAGACACGCCGCATACTTGTTTGTAGCAGGTCTTCGACGGAACCAGTTCCGATTAATCGTCAGTTCCGGATCCCGAAGAAGTTGCAGCTTCTGTTTTGACCGTCTGCTGCATTTTTCAAGCCACCATCAAATCATATAATGTACTCGTATATGCGTAGATTCAGTTACGCATTAGTCACGCTTGTTTCGAGCATACAAGTTTTATTAGTTGCGATGTGCACAGGTGAAAATCGTCCCGAGAACTCGATATCTGATTGCATTGATCGGGTGCCATTATTGTGGAAAGGAGAAAAACAAGATGCGCTCAAATTGTTTTGTGCGAAACTAAACATTCTGGCCACTTGTAATTTTTTTTCGCTTCATAGCAAACACGTATGGCTGCAGTACAAATTCCAGAAAAAAATTCAGCCCTGATGCTATGCGAAGTACGATCAAATACCGGTTTGGAAATGTCCAACCATTGACAAGATAATATAGTGAGATATTATTAATGGTGGCTGTGGATAGGTGCTGCTTGTATACTTAATCAAGAATCTGAGTAAAATTTGCTTATCATGATTATCATGCCTGTCATCAAAAGTAGATGCGTGAGCATTACATTGACCGGTTTCACACTCTGGAGTCACGAGCCAAGCTGGAAACATTCTGTTTCCTGGTACACATAATCATTTTGATAATAGCGACTGTGTTGTTTTGACTTTGGATCGATCGTTCCTTCGATGAATGGAGTTTTTATTGTAGTTTCCAAGCAAGCGAATGCAAATGAAATAGCTTTGCGCAAGTTGTTGTGAATCATGTTAGCTATCTACCAAAGCTATTGCCAAAATATACTTACATCATGATGAGATGAATTTTTTACTGCACGTTACACACCGTACGTATTTACACAGAATAGTTTTACTAACAGTTCTCTGTGAAGTGTGAAAAGTTGGCGATCACTTCGGCGAAGCTTCTGAGTTAGATGAGCTCACGTCATCAGACCAGAATGATGATACAAACCGCAATTCCAACAGCACAGAGCTCTTTTTTGAGCATGTTCCGATTGGGACGTTTGTAGCATCATAATTTCCAGAAAATTATAATGTGAAGTTGACCTGAATACCTTTGAACTACAAACCAGTATAATTCGTTTTCGTCCCTGATAATTTTATGACTTAATACTGCGGGAAACACTTTGACGTTGTGCGTAGGTTTCTGTCTAAAGATCATCATCGTGAAACGAATGGCAATAAGACTACGGAATACTCAACTCAGGTACAATTTACTCAAATACAATGCAAATATGTATCGTCAGATAATTTAAAGTTTCGAAGAAATAAGCTTACAATGTTTAATGTTTTTTTGTTGTATGTAAATGCGGTTCGTATTATTATTCTTTACAATATTTTGTTCAATTTATGAAATATACCAAATGAATCATGATGCTTTGAAAAATAACTTCACAAATACAAAAAACACTCAATTTCAGTATATTCTGAGAGTTAGTTTAGAAAGCTTAAATTTAGCTGTCGTCATATCTGAAAATGTTCTAGTCAGCATAGTGGCTATCAAGTATTGATGCCAAGATTTTTTCAGTGAGTCTGAGCTGTGAGAATCTAAGCTATTCAGGGCATAGTTTGTTTAGCTTGCTAGACATTATTTCTAGGTAGATGAGTTTACTGACCCAACAAATAGGACCGCACATTTCAAAACTTTCAGCGAAAAATCGAAAAGAAATTTTAGAAAAAAATCGAGCATTTTGAAAGAGGTTCACTAAACCTCTAACAAGCTCAAAGCGATCAGTCTGGTCACGAAAAACAGACATTATTGTCTTTGTTTTGTCATTGTCTTTTTTTAGTGGACAATGCTATCAGCGTGGGTGGTTTCAATGTCACTTCAAAGCTTCATAATATCGTATACAATGCACAACTGATCATAAAAATCATGAACAAAGCAATATAAGATCTATTTTTGACGTGACAGGAGCTATTGACGTAACACGTCTAGATCCCACCCTAAACGAACCAGTTTTGTAGTTTGTTCTCGATGCAATACTGTCGTTCTGAGCGTGGACCGGACCATTTACCAATATTTTACTTGGAATGCCGTCAGACGAGAAGTTTTGGAATCTTATAGGAGGTATACGTGTGTTTTGCAGAAAATGATTTCAAAGGATCTACCAGGGTAGCGTTTAGTCAAAGATTAGTTTATAGTGGAAAATATAGTCTGCACTTAATATGGGTCTAGAGACATGGTCACGTTGTGTCTTCAGGTGTTTGTGGACGACTGGTTTGTGGTGGCAAGTCGAAGACTAGAAGGAGGGAGTCTTCTTTTTGTGAAATGTCAGTGCCCATGGATCAAGTACTAAAGGTTACGACATGAACATGACCGCACCTACTCGTGACATCACTGGATGCAAAAACGCCTACAAAACATCCAAAATTAACCGGTTTTTTAGGTGAATGAAGAGAACTGTCCAAATTTTTCTGTTAATGAGAATGTTAATGAGCTTATTGTATGTTACAACCCTAGATAGACGGGCACTTAAATTGCTGATTTACTAATGATCATTTATAACTAAATCAGTAATTTAATAGTTACGAAGAGCCTAGACAGGACCTCTGCGAGGTCCTCTGTAGCCAAAATTGCCGTCAATTTGTCTATCCACGATTACTTTGCAAGCTATTGAGTACTCGAATCAACAAAAACCCTTCTGGGTTTTTAGTCCGTTCGCTGAAAAATTCCCATAGTTTTTTTGATTCCATGTTCATTGATAACATTACTGCTTGTAATCTACGACATATTTGCGACGTCCTTGCAAGATACTTTCTTTCCTTTTTTTCAATGTTTCCCACGTTGCTTCATCTTCCCTCTCCTTTATTCACACCAATGTCTTGCTGCCAGTACTTGAAAGAGTTGATCACGCCGCGCCCTCTCTTCCATCCTTTTCTTGCACCTGAGCAACATGGTTTCATCCAAAGTAGATCTTTTATTTATAATATCATATCCTATAATAACTTGATTACTTCTGCTTCAGACCCACAGAGACAAGTGGATATGGTATACACCAACTTTTCAAAAGCTTTTGATTCTGTTGATCACAGAAATCTTCAATCAAAGCTTGAAAGTTATGGGTTGCCGTTTAGTATTGTTTTTCTACAAAAACTACACATCTTCGAAATATATTTGACTAAAAAACACTTATTTCTCCGGTGAGAAGATCTCGTGACAGTACCTGATCGGACATGTTAATATACAAAAATATAACTATCCTACACTGTAAATCAGCCACTGAGCTCTTTGCTAATATTCGAGTTCGTTCAATGATCGAGTGTGGAACTATTTGGAAAATATAGGCTATGATACTATTTAGCTAATACTGCAAATGCCGATACATAAATACAGAGAAAGGGAATCTTTAAGTAAAATTAAAACCTTTTGCTTTACAACTAAATAAGCAAAATTTTAAAATATTTTCCATATTTAGAAAAACATATGAAACTTACTGGTGAATGTAAAATGCAAAAATTGAAAGACATCTTTCAGTTAGCGAAAAAGTCCGGGGCCTTCGATGGCCGCTTGGACTGCATTTTTTTTCTCCTGGCCCATTTATCTGGTATCACTATGGACCAATAGGTCTATGTGTGGCCTTGTGCCAACTGTTACAACCTAACCTAACCTACTGGTGAATGTAATATTAAAATGTTTTGTCCTGAACTGGAAAATTTTAATCAAGAATTCGAGAGACGATTTTCAAATCTCAATAGCCTTCAACCGATTTTTGAATTTATTTCATTTCCTTTTAGAGAATTCGATAACGAGGATATTTCATTAAATCTAGCTCATTTTTTACAATTGAACTCATCGGATCTAGAGTTAGGAGTTTTAACAATAGCACGCGCAAATGAAAATTATTTTTGGATTTTATTACCATAAAAAATATCCATTATTGAAATTGGTGGCAATGAGGATATTTGCATTTTTTTGCTTCCATTTATCTATGTGAAGCAACGTTTTCTCAAATAAAAAAGATCGAATCGCAACTTAGGAGTTCTCTGACTGATGACCACTTAATAGCATCTATTCGATTGTGCATCAGTGCTTACAAGCCTAACTCTACAATACTATTTGATGAAATGGAGAGTCACGCATATACATCAAAAATTAATCCAAAATATTTATTAATAAAGTACATTGCACAAAGTAGTAATACAATGTATTTAATATATTAATATCAAAAAAAGATCTTAATTAAATTTTTATTTGTTTTTAATTTAACCCATTTTTCGAAGTCGATCGCGCAAAAATTAAAAAAATTAATGTCGATCAAACCAGTATTAGGTTTGCCCACCCCTGCTTTACACTAATGCCTAGTACTATACTCTTCGCGAAACGAATTCAACGGTCAAATCCCATACAAAAAGAGCTTTTCAATTCGTCAGTAAAGCTCTTTTGTATGGGATTTGACCGTTGAATTCGTTTCGCGAAGAGTATAGTACTAGGCATAAGATAGAACAGTGGATATGAATAATCATTCGACCACATACTTGCCGAGAGCTAAAACTTGCACTTTGTAAGCATACTTATATCGTGGAATTATTTGTTGAATGATTGAAAATCAAAATCAGCCACGTATGTACAGTCCTTAAAGTGTATTTCAGCATATTTTCATGAACATCTACTATAAGTAGAAAAAAAGGTGACATAAAACTAGCTATATTTACAACTAGGCAGACCAACAGACAGGTTTACGAAAGTTAATGGAAACCAAATTCACCTCACCAAATATTCATCTTTTTAATTTCGGTTCTATTACCAAAAGCAATGATAGTTCACACACACCTGCATATTAGGTAACAGATCCAGGTACCTTAGGAATTCGAATAATTACACTTGCGACTAAAAGACCTCACTTTGTTAATCATCTAGTCTCATCATTAGTGGATTTTTAGAGTTATCGTTGCTTCTGAGTGAAAACCAGATTATGCCTGTACATATACGAACAAGCCTTCCTTCTATCGAGATGGTCAAGTTACCGTAATATGGCATCAGGTAAACTGTTCAAGTAACATACCTGTTCACATGTTAATGCGCACTTGGGTGTGGGACGATGGACATTAGACGACCGACGGTCAATGCACAATCCCGGCTTATACATATTTTTATCCACATACAGTCAAATGATAGTCATTGCTGAGCGCTGAAATCGCCCATTAGTTTGACAAATTACTTGAAACACTCTTGAAATACCCCTTAAGCAGCAGCAATTCTACAGCTGTCTCCAAGTCCATATATGTACCTTAAATTGGTTAAATAAATTTCTTACACTTGTCTCTTTCTCATCCAAAGTTGATGTAAGGTTCAAACGAAGCTAAAAATAGCTCGAAAATCAGCCCAAAAAACACTGTGGTCATCGATTGTCATGAATAATTACGAAACCAACGCTTATTTTGCTGAAACATTAAAGTAGCATGTTTTCCGCAAAAAGTCAATTAGCTCATTGATGTAAACGAAAACAATGACTGCACCGTAGCGAAGGCCATGACTTGGTTTATGTGAGCAGTAAATATTCAGCAAGTGCCGACATTTCTTCCTGTTTGTTTCTTTATTTGCACCACTTTATTTGTTTTGCGACGGACAAGAGTTGGACTTGGAGAAAACAAAAATGTTCCTTCGATCTAGTTCCAAACCAAATAAACAGACTTCATCTGCTAAGCGCAAGAAAAAATTCAATTGCTGTTCGGCGTTACAAAACCCGACCATCATCTCATAGCGGCCAGCAATCCAACACAAGCAGCCACCACGTAATCGTTTTGGGTAAATCCGAAAAGAAATTCGAAATCAAACGAAAAATCAGGTTAATAAACCTTCAGCGCTATCGCACCCATCGAGCACTTTGAATCAAATCGCCTCGACGCAATGATGACTGCTAAGCGCTGCAAAAAAATCGTGTGTCTAATCGTTATTAAAAAAGCATAAATTTCGCCATAAGATGTTGAGGTAGGTAATTGTAATTTTTGGTTTTCCATAGCAATTAGTATGAAAGCTACGAAAAGTGATCAATTTGAAAGGCAAGGAAACGATTTCGAGCCGTAACGTATAAATTGTATGAAATTAGTTTCGAGTGGATCTTCTTCGCTCCGAGATGGATGGATGCTCAGTCAAGTTCTGTATTGGATTCGATTATTTGGCATTCTAGTTTTTGAGAAGGCTGCTGCTATCTTGTAGATGATCAAATACTCTTGAATGCGAGGTAGAGTTTAGAAAAAAAAAGAATCTTCCATTTTTATAATTACGTCATGCATCTCAAACGTTGATGTTGACATGCATTGGCTGATTAAATCTTCCAAGGCAATATGATACCCTTTCTTCTGTAGAAGGCAATTTCGTCAAGTATAGAAGCTTCTCTACACATTCGATTCACGTTTCTTTTTGGATGTGCAACTCATTCAGGAGGAGTTTCAAATTGATGTGAAATGAAAATAACGAGCTAGAACCTGTTACCCTATTTAGAAACGAAGGCGATGACATTACAAATGTATGTGTAACGATATAAATTTTAACCTGTTTGAAACATTTTCAAATTCTACAACCTTGTTCTCCTGGCTCGTTTTGAAGCATTGATGTGATCAGTTGTGAAAATAAACCACTTCTAGATATTCAAGTTTTTCACCGTTCAATCAAATGCGGTTGAATGGAGTCATATACTTCAATACTGCCCTACTAAGCGCAAAAGCGGTATCTCAAACAAAATTCAAAAATTGATTTTTATAACATTAGAAAGCTTAAAACAATACGCATCTAATGAACTAAGCCTTTTAATGGTATCTTATTTAAAACATATGAAAAACACCTTAAGAAAGTTTTTTAAATCTAAGTACCCGATGTATCCAAGAGCGGAAGACCGCTCACCGAGAAAAGTGGAGTAAGGAGAATCCTCCACCAGCTCCAAACGAACCCATTTCCTCGTCGCCTATCTCTTACCTTAAATTACTAAGGGAATTAGAGGTATATCAATATTACTACTTTTACAAAACTTCAATTATCTCGAAACTCGCTTTCATTGAGATACCGCTTTTGCGCTTAGTAGGGCCGAATAGCGTTCATAACGCTTATATTTTAGGACTATGAATAACCTAGAGTGATTCAATAACTGCATACACCAAGAACTCATCAGCAAACAGAAGGCAAGAAGAACGAATAAAAGAGGGAATATCATTGATAAATACCAGGATTAACAATGGACCTAGTATTGATCCTTGAGGAACACCAGAAAGATAGCGGTTTGGGGAAGAAGTTGAAGAATGCACACTTACCGCACGATCAAAAACATAGGATTGTAGAACAAAAGGCAAGAAACTCCATAACCTTTTAGTTTTATAACAAAAAATTAAAAAATTATGAAGAATTCTGTGTATACCACATCAGTCTTTTTCCCATTGGTCTAAAGTAGATGCCACAAAATTATTGAAGATTACGAAAAAAAACAAGCAAAAGATCGTCCATTTATGAACACAGAAAAAGACATAAGAGAGAAACCTAGGTCCCTGGTCTTGTGGATAGGAGAAATATATGCAGACTTCCAGGAGGAATAAAAGGAGACGGAAGAGATGCATGTCTTAAGAATAATGGACGAAAAGACATATTAGGACGATGAAAGTGACTTGGCTAACATGTTTGAGATACCACCAAGCCCACAACCGATGTCATCATCAAGGCAACTCGAGTGCGGGCTCAATTCGTGAAATGTTTTTATGACTAAATGAAAGGAATAACAGAGCAGTTCGGGGGAATTCATAAGATTTGATTGAATTTTGCTCGGAAGAGAAAGTATTTCGTCAAATATCTCTTGTGGAAATTAAGAAAAACAGTATCATTGGACCAAATGTTGGTTTAAACAGATAAAGGACATGACATTAGTAAAGTAATTACTAAAATTAAAAATTAATAACTAGCCAAGGAACATCATTGGATTTGTAGAGATGAGTAGATAAAATGAAGCGGGAGATCAGGTTGGAGAGAAAATTATGAAAATTAATAGTGAATTCATAAGGAGTAAGTCCGTAGCAAAAGGAGGAATACGATCAGAGACAAAACTTGAGTCCTGCAGAGCGCCAAATTCGAAGGTATTTACCTGGTTTGGGTACCTAAGATCTGCATGTTTATTTGCAGGATTCTTTAAAGTTCTTCGTATCTGGAAACGAAAGACAAACCAATGGCAGACTTAGCAATTACGATCGCGAAGAAGCTGTTGATCTTCTTATAAGTACGTAAAGCAAGATCAAGTATAGCTTGATGGCATGGAGTCCAGAGTTTTCTAGTAAGATTATTTTCTGGATAACCGTTTTTGTAGAATCGCACTTAACTACAGCATAGTTGCAACACTGTCTCCATTATCGAGTCCAATTCATAGGTTTTTGGTACAATTTCTTAATATTTTCGAGTCTAATTCATATTTTTTCTAGTCTTTTTCTAGTCAAATTCATAATTTTAGCAAGTTAAATTCATATTTTTTTGAGTTAAATTCGTACATTCTTAAGGCAAATTCATAAATTATGATCTAGACATGCAAAAATTATTCATTCGCCTGGAAAAATCTACGAATTTGACTCAAATGAATTTGACTCAATGAATTTGACTCATAAAATTTATGAATTTGACGAAAAGCTATGAAGTGATATCAAAATTTACGAATTTGATTTGAAAACATATAAATTAGACGCGAAAATATTATGAATTTGTACCAGAATTCCATGAATTTGGCTCGAAAATGGTATATTAGATATATATTCCTGATTTATCCTTGCGATTGCGATTGACCTAAAACTTTCAGGATGCATCGACGTATGCATGGAATAGGTCCAAATTTACTAAAATTCAATTCTTTTTAACCTTTTGATGCCAGCTGACATTTTAGCTATATTTTAGGCACCGAGAAATGTCTTGGGGGCAAATGCGCACACAAAATGGATTTTCATAGTGTTTTAAACCTGGATTTGGATATGATGATTTTTGAAATTAAAAGCCTAAAAGTATATAGCAAAAAAAATTTTTTCACTTTCCAATTCAGATAACTTACGACAGAGTAATCAATTAATTACAAAATTTGCAGAACAAATTGAAACTTATAAGATATAGATCAACTTATTTCTTTATTAATCTACTGAATTTTTCGCTTTTTTGTAAAACGTTCAATCAAACATGCAAATTTAATGCGTTTTCCATCTTATCAATCTGACAACCCTGTGGCTATAGTGGCATCTTGGAATATCCTTACACCAAATAAAAGCTTTCCACTTCCGATACAATCATCGGATCAAAACGAAATCCACAGAATAGGTTTCATTCAACATGGAGCAGGTGTAATAAAGTTTTGGTAGTGGTAACTGGTCAATTCGGCCACTTCTTCATTGAGACATGCTTGCATTCAATTTACACGTGCTCAACAAATTGACCTGATGAACCTGTCGCGATGCGATTAAAACAACATTTGAAAACATTTTGTTCGAAATACTTCACAAAATTCAAAAATGCGAAGCAAAATTTTCACATTTACTTTGCTTTTTTTTCGAGAATCTATCAATGACTAGAATTTATTTGTGAATCTATCAATGACTAGAATTTATTTGTAAATTTATTTATTATTTATATTATTATTTATATTAAAAATTATTATATTATTTATTTATATTATTATTTATATTAAAAATATTATTATTTATATGAAAAAATCAAAACTATTAATGAATACAAGACTAATAAATAACGCAAAAATAAATTAGTTACAAATAGATAACAAATAAAGTAATAGCTAAATGACAAATTACTAAATGAATAACAAATGACAAATAAATAAGTGAATTTAAATTTACAATACATATATATATATATTAGTATGGCGGGGGAAAGGGAGAGACTATGAAGAGAGAGCCTTCATAATATTTTTTTTAAAAGTTGCCTTAGATATCGTAGGGGAAAAGTTCTCTAAAAGTTCTTAAAGCCCAACAAAAGCGACGAGTTGCCTGAAAGGATGTGCAGGATTGAAATAGGCCCAAATCTATTCGCCACGCGTCCAGATTCGATCGATTCTTATTCATAAATTAATATTCTCCAAGACTATCGAAATACGCTCCGACGGTCTATTGCGTGCAAATAATATTAGCCTAAGATGTAATTATACCACAGACAAAAATTGCTGCAAGCTGTTCGTAAATTGGCTCACCATTGCCTTGACATACTTATTTTCTATTTAAATTGTACTTACTCTCTAAATTCATTTGGAGTTGAAAGCATACCTGAAACAGACAAAAAACGCAGTAAGCATTATGAATAAAATCATGCGTAAATTTATAAATCGGTTAATAACTATTTTTAGGTGCTAAACTTTTTTAAAATAAGTTTTTTTTTTAATTTAATTTTTCATTTCTCAAAGATAATACAACTGATTAAAAGCTACCCGAGACGAAAGAGTTAGCAAGCGAGCAAAAATGCAAATATGAAACAACATTTTAGCTACTGTACAAGTTTTTGAGCTTGTCGAAATATGTTCACTTAAAATGCGGGTAGACACAAACATGGATCAACTGTTTTCAAATTCATGTGCATATGAAAATTTGGATAGGGAAACTCGCCATACAAATGCACGCACTTATGTGAGTAATATACAATCTCGGAAGATTGTCGATATTCAAAAACTTCAGTATATTAAATTTGAATAGACTCGAAATGCAAAGCAGAACGATTTCGATATTCGAACGTACATAGGCTTTGATCACGTTAACCACTCTTTAGCATAACAATAAGCATGCATTCTTATTCAACGTTTATGGATTTGGGGTTCGTTTTTTTCAGTTAGCGAACCGGAAGTCGGATACGCGGTGTTAAGTAAATAATGCCCACTGACCTGATCTTGATTTCAAATGGGTCGCTAATGTGAAGGAAATCTGAGTTAAGTACGAAGTGATTCATCGGTACTGCAGGTCAAATGGATCAAAAAGTAAGGGGTTTGCGAGGGTAAATAAAAGTGTTTTCCAAACACGAATTTGAGGAATATTAATTTTGAATGCACGTTGGCCTAGCCTAGACCATCTCCATCACCATTACTGCAGAATTGGTGAGGCTCAGTTGTCAGCTGTTGTCTGTTAGTTGTTGGTTTTTAAAACAATAGGCATCGCCAATTGTGTGGTAATGCTTTGAAACGCTTGCTATTATGTCCTAACCATGTCAAACCGGCATTACCATCAAACATACAATTACTAAAAACATCACCGAACCTATCGATAGATGATCACTCCCCAGGAGTCAAACGCTGGCTGTGCCTGTGCCGACGGTTGGTAGGTAGTAACAAATTTCTGTGACCTGCGGATACATAGGTCAGTTTATTAGACTACCAGAGTTAGAAGATTTCTCCTATTCTAAGGTAAGGATGTTTTTGCAGGAGTTCTCAATCCTTATTGCTACATCTATGGTTTGATTCTGTCTTGACAAGAGACTCCTATAAGTTTGGAATTTCTACGTGGTTTTTTAGGCCCCTACTGAATGGAGCTGGGAGCAGCCAAAAGAAAAAGACCACGCATCTTACTGTTTCCGAACAAACAAACTTTACAAATTAATATGAAAAAAAAAATGAATTTTAGCCATTGTATGGAAGAAAAATACCATATGATTGCTAAAGATTTCCATGTTGAGTCACATGAAGCACAAACTAAAATTACTGGCGATAATATAATCTACGACCGCAAATAATGTTTCGATTTCGTTAATATGAAGCGAAAAACAACCAACCTCTTCCATGTTCAATAAAAACTTAATGTTGTCTTCTATTCCTCAAAATTTTCAAAAAGGTCCCGCAGCATTTCATCATTGTATCGATTCCCAGGTGTGAGGAACAATTTTTGCTTTTGAAATAATATATTTACCGCTTTTATGGAGCTTGAAACTAAAAAGGGGCCTGGACCTGATCTCCGTACTCTTACTTTTCTGGTCAAGTGTGTAGAAGAACTGATCTCATCCCTTAATTAATTATAAATTAATTATATTTAATAATACTCTCTTTTCTGGTCTGTTTCGCTCGCATTGGACATTTTTTTTACATCATGTCAATTTATAATTCATTTGCTTCATTTTATAGGCGTTCAATTCTAAAAAAATATTTAACTAAAAAAATCCCAAACTATTCGAAAAAATTATTTACGATAAACTCTTTATTCCAGTTCACTCCATTTTTATCTTCAAACTGCATCACCTTGGGATCGGAGGATCTCTAATAAAGTGGCTTAGTTCCTCCCTAAAATTTCAAATGTTTTTTCCTAAGAAATTTCCTGTCAACTTTGATGCACCTCAAAATAGTATCATATCACACCTATCAAAGGTTTTAATAGTTTTTAATAGTATCATATCACACCTTTCAGAGGATTTATCTGATATTCCCGATTTACTTCAGACAGAAGACCTCAAGTCACCATTTTTCTTTTTCAGTCAAAACTAAACTCTCTATGGCCTAGACCATTCGTACTCCGCGAGCAAGCTACCTCCTAATATCGGTCCCCGATTCAAATCCTGGTTCAGACGAGAGATCGCGCAACGAGCTTTAAGTTGGCCTAGCTCTGATCTAATCAATCCACGCTTGTATTCATGCTGATTGTAAATTTATGATAATTGTGGTGCTTCTTAGCTGCGAAAACGATGTTTATCTAGATTCTCGAGCTTTTGCTTAACCCTTCTGATTTTTGCTTAGTTCCCTTGATTTTTCCTAGACTCCTAAAAATTTCGCTACACCTCCTGAAATTATTTCTAAGCTCACTAGATTTTTTTGCCCGGACTCTTGGGATTTTTCAATTTTTTTTTCAATGTTTACAAACCTCCCATGGTTTTTCCTACACTCCTTGATTTTTTTCAAAAGTCTTCTGGTTTTTTTCTAGACTCCCAGAATTTTTTCTAGAGTCCCCTGATTTTTCTTAACTCCTATAATGTTTTCTTTAACTTCTGAGTTTTTTCCTACATCTCCTGATTCGTTATTTAGCTTTTATGATATTTCCCCAGACATCTAGGATTTTCACAAACGTGTTTTGATTTTTCCTTCGCTCCCATTATTTTCCCAAGAACCCCTGAGTTTTTTTTTTATAGTCTTTTAATTTTTCTAACCCTCATGATTTTTTCAAAGTGTAGTCTCGCAGCAATGAACGTAAGTAAAATATTTTTGTTTTTTGAAATATTGATTTTTTTTTACGGGCGGCAGTCTTAAAAATCTTCTGATACAACCAATTTTCTGATAAAACGAAACTCATAGAGTGTGTTGATCAAATTGTTTGATTGTCTAATGTATCGAAAATTTTGCGGGCTTTCTGTCCTCATAGCGTCTGATGCAGCTATAGGTATCAAAAATTTGGCTACTTGACCACTAAGAAATGCTATCATTAAATTACTTTAGTAGACATTTAAACCGTAGTCAATATCAAGCAAAATATAGATATTTCCTTTGCTTTTTTTAAGAATTTGTCTCTCTAGCAATGCGTATGCGCTAGTGTTTTTTTAAGGCCAAACAAACAAAGTATTTGCATATTTAATGTCAATTTTAAGAACAACTTTCAAATGCTACTTATAGTCAACGCCAAAACAGATCAATCTTGTGTGCACAAAATTATCCGCTACGCAAAGAGGATAGAAAAGTAAAGCTTACGACATTGATGCCACGTTTCGTTTCAACGGTTCATCTAGCGAAAATCAGTTCTTCGCCATTTCAAAAAGTTTGCGTAGAAGATGACCGAATAGGACAGAAGTAAAAAAAATATATGTTTGCAAAATATAACCTTTTTATCCAACCATTCGATACACAAACATGCTTATGTGCCAAGCAATGAGTTTTTGTAGTTGACTTTCGTTTTCATAAATTTTCATGTGCAGAAGCCTCAACAGCTAATTGAATCTATAATCGATCGAAACAACGAATGTTTTTCACTGAATGACTACTGGGATTAAAACTTCCAATATATCGATTTCTCTTCGGCATCCTTATTTCTCTACAACACCCATATTTCTCTTCAGTGCCCAATCGTTTTCAAGTTTGAGCAATTTCACAAGCGAATCAATCTTTTTCATAAATTAAATTACAGCAGTCATTATAATCTCAAAACGTTATATCTACCGTGTTCAATTCTTGCATGAGCTTTCCCTGTTTTTTGTGCGAGATAAGCTTAAGAAAAACATCATGAGAAGCGAAATATTAATCATGTCTCTACATCATCACTATATATTGAAATATAGTGAACGCTTATATGCAAACCAACTCAAAAATTGCTCATTTTTCATTAGGTGCCAAGTACCAACGCAAGATAGCTTTCGCGATAATGTTTAAGTCATTGGAAAGGGTATTCTACTTGTTTTTCGGCTATAAGAAAAGAGTATGGGGAAGATGTGTTCACACTTAAATCACATTTCGCTTGTTGAGACAAATGCATTGTAGAGATACATGTTTAGGAATAAGATATATATATGTAACAAAAAAAAATACTTTGCGAAATCTATTTTCGTCCATAAATCGAATTTCGTACCTATTAGTGGCGGCTGAATAAGCAAATAATTTCAGTGCAATGTATTTTGCAATAGAAGTTTATCGGGAAACCCGAATTCGCGCTTTGAAAGTAGCATGGTTCCATTCCGCCGAAATCTTCCATCAGTCTTTCGTTTTTCGCATCTTTCATATCCATAGGCGCAGCCATACCTCATCATGATCAGCAGGTACTATGCGGCCGTAGCTCATTTGTTGCGATCAGCAACAATCTAAGCTCTCAGCTAAGCATCCTAGACCGGCTATCCAATTAGATTTTTTGTTGGGGTGCTTGAAATATGCAACCATGAAAGCTTCAACAGAGATTCGTACGTCGAAAATTGATTATTTTTTTTACCAGCTTTGACGCAGCTCACTGAAGAATGCCATGAAATTAAAGTTGATTGTGTGCCTTTTACATCGCAAATGCTGTGGCCTTTCGAGTCGATGTAGAAACCAAGTCTCATGTTGTATGAACAAGCAAGAAGAGCAAAAAAGCTTTAAATGTTCAGATATGTTCGTATCGTACAAAAAGACCAAGAAAGTTGATGGTACGTCGGGTCAATGGAACCATTACTCATCGACAGCATTCTTTAAGGTGCCACAAAGCCCTTCTTTTTTGGGCCATAGATTAAACTCCCTTAGGCTATTTTTAGAAGCAACGACGATTTGAGTAGTATTCCTAATCGTCCTCCCTCGATCAGTTCTTTCAACTGTTTCAAAAACACTCTTACTTTGCACGAATTATGTTCGAGAACAAAACTTTTTTTTCTGCCAGGAATTCAAATATTAGCGGAAAATTGAGCAAATTTATCATGCAATAAAAATAAGAATGTGTGACGTGTTTTTAATGAAGTTAGTTATGCTAATGTTATGTTACTAGTTATGCTAATGTTATGCTAATGCTAATGAAACACTCAACTTATTTATAAAAAAATGAATCCTGAATGAAAAAGATTGCTCAAGCTTTAAGTAAAAAAAAACTAGCTATCCTTAAAAGAAGCAAAAGTCGAGATAAAATCCGATAATTTTCGGAAATGGCCCCCACTTTGAAGTCAAAAACCCTACTGAGCCTTAATGACTCTTCGAAAAACAGTAAGCGATAGCATCCTTTTCGTTCGCTTAATTGATCTGCAGCAACTTCCGACTCTATATGAATTGATGGTTTCCTGTACAAAATGGTAGATTTTAGATTTTCAGCTTGAGTCATAAAGGCTTTGACATCCGACCAGGCCCCGACATGTTTAAGGAAATTAATCTGCTTTCTGGTAAATATAACAACCAGGAGATGGTGGTGACGATTGACAATGTCGCTATGCGCAACCCTTGCCATCAGGCTGAGTTGTTTGTATCGGGATTCCAATCTCAGCTGAATGCTGTTCCACTCGACGGTTCTGATCCTAACTACCAAAAGGTAAAAGAGGAAGTCAATCGTTTCCTTAATACACACCGTGAGCCACTACCACATTTTCACCTGAAAATCCTTCGGATGATCCGCAAAATGCAGATGACCAGTTTCACTTTGTGAATAGTGGATACTTGGTACAGCATAAAAAACAAGAGGTTTTTTGCGCATGATGGAATCTCTAATTTCATTATTAAACATCTACCACTCTCTATGCCCAGAATCCTCTCCATTGTATTTAACAATGCCCTGAACAATGGTTACTTTCCGGATTCATGGAAAATGGCCAAGATTGTTCCCATTCATAAAAAGGGCAAAAGTAAAGAAGCTATTAATTTCAGACCTATCTCTCTGCTTCCTAATTTGGAAAAAAATTTTTTCAGAGAATACGGATGGAAATGATGAAATAATCATTGTGAGCTTACGCAGGTAATTCTTGAATACCAGTTTGGCTTTAGGTGCAAGCACGGCACCCAGCACGCCATCTCATACTTGCATGACAAAGTTGTGTTTCGCTTGAATGAGCAAAACATTCCGACTGTAGTGTGTGCTGTAGACATCGAGAAGGCTTCCGATTCCGTCTAGCATGAAGGCTTTCTATTTAAGTTGATCCAGTTTGGATTCCCAGAGGAGGTAATAAGACTCAGCGCAAGCTTTTTTACCAACAGACAATAATATGTGAGCGTCAACGGAGCAGATTGTTTCACAGAGTCTGTGACATCAGGAGTGCCACAAGGCTCTGTCGCTGCACCAATTCTTTATACCATATTCACCGCGGATCTTCTTATTCCAGTGATCCAACCCCAAGTTCCAATCCTCCAATATGCCGATGACACGCTGTTATTTGCGTCGGGCCAAGATCCGCTCAAAGCAGCGAAGAGCCTGGAATACTACTAGGCAGAACTTAGTCTTTACTTTGACGAATGGGGCATCAAACCGAATACCGCAACAAGAACAAAAAACTCGCTGTCTTGTTCGGAACTTCTAGGGTTACTCCTAGCTTATCGTTTCAGTACCTCGGAATCGATTTCCACGAGTTCCTGAAGTTTAATCCTTATGTGCGACGAAAATCTAAAGCGGCCAAATCTGTATTTCAACGCATCCAACCTCTTTTTGTCAAAAAGATGGGCATGTCCACCAAAGCTAAATCTATTTGCTCATTCGACCTATCCTGGCTTATGCATCCCCATCCTGGATTACCTGCTCAAAGACTACCACTGCAGAAGCGGAGATATTCGAAAGAAGAAACCTCCGCTTTTGCACTGGCAAGGTTCTACAACCCGGTAACTAAGAAGTGGCCGAAGAACCTTCTACTGTATCACGAGTCGGGGCTGAAGCCACTTAGGGACCGAGTTGTAGAATTGACGACAAGATTCTACGGACAGACAGACAGACATGAGAGCGGATTGGTTCGGTCAGTAGGGTGTACAGGTGGCTCTAATGAACCATTTTATGCGCCCCGCGAAAATAGCGTGCCGAATGCAGCTCATGGATGCGCTATTTAATTATGTAGGCCTTCCGTTGAATAGAAGAGGTTAGATGTAAGACCTTGATTAAGATTTAGGTCTAATTAGGTTAACTTAATTATAATTAGTTATAAGTTTGGACTTAATTGTAGCTTAAGGTGGTTTTTAAGCTAAATATTACCAGTTAGCCCAGTACTTGTACAGACTGGGTAGTATTATTAGTGTGTAAGATAAAAAATGTCATTAAAAATTTAAAAAAATATAAAAAAACGATAAGAGCCAGCAAATCAAAGTAGTATAGACACCAGATTTTAAGTTTTTATTGCCAATTAAACTTCAAGCTAAGTTAAGAATGTAATTGTACAAAATAAAAAAATCTTCAATCTTTTCTCGAACTCCTAGCACAACCCTTACTTTGTAGTAGTTGAACTACGAAGCGATGCAACCAGTTTCATTGCATACTACTATCTCTGAACCATATTTAACCTAACCTGAACAAGGTAGTCTTTGCATACCAGCACATCGGTTGCAACTTCAAGCAAAACTCAACCATATCTTCAAAAGCAAAACTAATTGCCTGTAAACAGGTTATAAAACATAGAGAATCCCTATTTGGCATTATACATTCTCAAGGAAACTTGAATAATTATCGAACTTGTAACGCCGAAATCTCCGAAACGCAACCTCTCTTTACTACAGGTCCAATGGTTAGTATTTCCGGAGTGGCCTTAATCCTCATATCTGCTTGAATTACAGCTCAGGCTGTAACGACCACAATAGATTTCAGGAATAGCTCGAATACACAACGAGCTACCCTCTCATTCCTATCGAGGTTCTTTTGAACGAATTTGTTTGTTTTTTTTTTCAAATCAATTGATAATATTTTTTTCTCATCGATGAATTCTCGCTGACTTTAAACAAATAGAGCACGAACATACTCTCTCTTTCGCCTCTTTTCTTATAATATCCAATTTATGACCTAGCTAGATAAGTCTTCATATACATTTCAGTAACTAAACCGTAACAACTGATAGGTCAAAACTTCGTGCCTTAAGTCAAAAAGGCACAGCTCATATATCCATCATCACTTAAAGAAATAGTTTTAGGTAATCTATTTGAAACTTGTCCTCATACCAATCTCTAAAAACCTAATCCTCTGCTTGTTTTCTTTATGTCACTGATAAATTCGGGCTCAATAATGTGCGGTGGACTGGATATTGCTTATATGTTTAAGCATCATATGGCTGGGAAAGTTTACGCGGGCAAAGTTATGGGTAAGAGATTGGCGACTCTTACCAATAAGAAGGCTTTTTACAGTGGCGTACACAGGCGGTGCCGAAAGCGGGCGATTGCTCCCTCCAATGTATAACTGCCTTTGAAAAAAGAGATTTGCACTTTTGTGTCTTCACAGTACTTCAATGCAAATAAAGGAAAATGTGCGGAGTTCTGATGGTTGCCTCTTCTATTTTAAAGTCCTGTGCACGCCTATGGCACATTATTTATAAGAGTGGTGGCATAAGTTCGAAAATGTAAAATAAATGTTGATGATGGCACACTGGGCTCCTAAATGGATATGCACGGGACACAATACTACAGCATTCATACATACACTCAAGAGCATATGGTGTCTACAGCTATTTATACCACATATGTATATGCTTCTAAAGCCTGCATCAGGCCACTGAGTAATGATAGCACCATTTCCTTAAAACTACACTCACCTTTGTCGTTGCTGCGTCAATAATCACGTAAACAAGTAATATAATTTCCTTTTCATCAGATCCGAGTGCTGGTCCACTTTGGCCACAAGTGGCCAAATATAGGGATACTACGTGTCCCGGGACAAGCATTTTAATTTATAGATCAAAACTTTGAAGCAGCATTCGCAAAATCCAACTATCTAACCGTCTTCGCTTGGTTTCCTGGCAGAAACAGTTCAACTCCTTCCACTCTAACACGTTTTATAAGCTTTATAGCAAATTTCCGCAAACGAACAAATTATGAGAATCAACTCTTGTGTTACTGGACACTTTGCAACGTTTCACTGTCTTATTTGACCAGTCGGATTTGAAGCAATCACACCGAATGATGAATCTGCAAAGAGTTAAAAGAAAAACATGTGTTATAGACGCTTACAATATAGTTAAATAGCATTTCGATTTGATCGAACGACAAGTGGCGTCTTCTTTTCAACAAAAAAAAAAAAATTAAAAAAAAACTAAGCATCTTCCCACACACACATATTTTAAGTATATTTTTCTACTTTAATCCGGCTTACATTCGCCAGCACTAACAAATCTTAGTGCTGATATTTCATTACAGATTTGAAGTAGATAGGCAGTTTCAGGTGGTTTTTCCTGTTGACTTTACTGTTTTCTATTTTGGAAAAAATAAAATTGGAGCGCAAAGTAGTTTTTTACAACCTTCAACCGATTAATTAGCTTTGAATGGACTAAGGGTTTTAAAAGCTTAACTTTAATATTTTTGATTATTGGTTTCGCTGCAAAAAAAGGCATTCATGGTAATGCGCCAATATAAACAAGTCGTCTATTAAATGACCCAATAACGGCAAACTTTCGATTTCATCTCCTATGATTATGACCGCACTCAGCTCTTATGGACAGTTTAGCTGAATCATACAATTCAAGATTGCCATTCGATATTGTGAAAATATATAAAATGGAAATAAATTAGATTTTAGGAAAGATCAAACTTAATAATTATACGGTACTAAAGTGATAATGTAGACTTTACATGAACTTATGAGAAAAATGCTTTGATAAATTTATCTTCTTTTGAATAAATTATGCAACACTTTATGTAGTAGTCTAAGAACAGGTATGATTGCTTATATGTCTACTAATTTTTACCCGCGGTTTCGCTATCGAGGTAACATACCACCTTGATCAAAAAGTTCCCGGAATCACCATCGTGTTTTGCTCTCAGTCACCCGATTTGAGTACTTTTTTTTTTTAGGTTGCTACATCTGTTATTGACATTCGGTCAAATTTTCAGGTTAATAGCTTGACATTTCTAAAAACAACGGCGTGTTGAGTAAATCTATTTTGTGCGTGTTCTCGATTTTGTACAATTTGAAAAATGGAATTGAATTTGCAACAACGAGTTTACACTTCGTACTTGCACCACGATAACGCACCGTCGCACAATGCCATCGTTATCCGTGAACATTTCGCTAAAAACGAAACGAAAACCATTCAACAACCACCGAATTCGCCTGATTTAGCTCCCTGCGATTTTTTCCTATTCGGTCGACTCAAGAAACCACTCCGCGGAACGCGTTTCAGCGCCCGAGATGAGATCATGGAAAAATCGAAGATGGCTCTTATGGCCATACCGCAAACGGAATATAAAAAATGTTTCGAGGATTGGATCAAGCGCTGGCATATGTGCGTTGCAGTCGACGGGGAGTACTTTGAAGGAGACAATATCAATTTTGATGAATAATCTTGTATTTTTTATTTACTGAATAAATTCCGGGAACTTTTTGATCAAGGTGGTAGGGAAAAAAGCTTCTTTTTTTCAATGAACCACCAATCATGGATTGGTACCCCACTGAAAAAAATACGTAGCAAAACTAGAGAGCATTACATTAGGATGCTACTGGAACAATGTTCGTATATTAAGCGTTAGGATGAAATAAATAACAGAGACAAGGTACACGCCTGCTATCTGCAAAAGTTCTCCTTGCGCTTTTTTAAATGTAATCGCAAAACTGAGTTTGCGACAGAACTGCCCTGTTTTGAATTGGAAGTGGAGGTCACTGGGGACTCAAGAGATCCGTGGAATGCTGACATTTTCAAAAACGGCTGCCCAAAATTATCAAACTGATATTTTAGACACATGCGTAAGGTCGTTAAATCAATCTTTATTCAAAGGAGAGGCATTAGGTGATTCAGCAGGATTCCACTCCAGTGCAAAAGGCATTTACGATTCAGACATGGTTGGAAAACAATGCTCAGAATTTATTCGAGCTTGTGATATGTGACAGTATTTGTGGCAGAAAAATGTATTATAAGCAAAGTAAAAACAATATTGTCCCTCTTTTAAATAAAACCTATATTTTAACAACTTTGAGTGATGGAAATATCTTTTTTTACTGGAATTTTTTTTCTTAACATTTCAAATCATTACAAAGGAATCTTGTTTGAATACGGATTCAACCCATGACCCTATTCTTCTAGAGCCGAAGATCAACCCACTGGGCTATTTAGCGTCTTTAATGATACGTGCCGAGATTATGTTCATAGTAGTTGAAGCTATGTTACATGGAAGCTAAAACTACGTACAGAGCAGAAAAGTTCATAATGTACGAGAATTTGATTTTTTAGCTATATTTTATAGCTCAGAATGCTATGTACACAGCTACACTATGTTACATAGAACTAAGCGCTATGTAGATTTTTTCAGTGTATATCAAAAGTATCCGTTTTATTGGTAAAAATAATTCAGTGGCACTCGTAGCATTTTGGTTTTCCATTTGGTGAAGTCATCCTTGAAACCATGGTGCAAATTTGCTGGTGAAATGCTAGGGATTGAAAGCAATTGAAAATTATAATAATAAATTACAGAAACATCAAACTTGTGATCTAACTATTGTCCATTTTTTATATTGCGGCTACTTCGGGTATCATTGAATGATAAATTAAGTAGCGTTCTTTTATTGGAGTAAGCCGATTCTATATATAGCTAGTAAAGCGGTAAACTCGCATCCATTGGGAATTGACTAAAGAATGCTTCACTGATGCTGATGGAGCTGCTCATTTACGGCCGTTACTGGTCCCTCTACTCCAGGGGCATAATGTCTATTTTTTACCCTTTTTGATGGGTTTTATTGAGCTGATATGCTCAGCCCTTACTGGTTCATCACACTGGTTCTTTGCGAGGAAGATTTGAATAAAACATATGAAACTTAGCAAGAATTATCTATTCACTATAAGCAATTTTTAGAAAAAAAAATTAAAAAAAATTATGGCAGTTGAGTCCCTTTTAGCGGAACCAATGACGATTTGGATGTTGCGGTGTGATAGGCAACCAAAAAGCAGACGAGCTGTCGAGGAGAGATTCAGGAGCTAGAAACAACCTCTGTATACCTGCACCACAACTACTTGCGAACACCAGAAGCAAACTAGATGAAGCGATATAGGCCAAATTAAATTAAGAATAGGAAAATATGATGGTCTGTATGCAGGATAGCCTGGAAATTATGGCTTTCACTCGATTCATGCAACTGTGAGCTTGCTCGCAGAGCATTGCCTTACTGACATCCAGGCAGATATCAGGGCATCCAAACTGGTGGCATGATCAAGGCATTGCCGTAGTAAAGGCATTTCCGCGGTGACTCATGATCTGACGCATAGCGTTCTGTCGTATTTACACATGGCTGCACGCATTAAAGCTGCGTGTTATCTATCTACTACTGCTATCTTATCTTTACTTATCTTGGAACTAGCTCTATCGTGGAACTAATCACTCCGCACTCGTATTCATTGATTGTAAATTTGTGAATGAAGCTGTCAATCCTTAGATCTGATTTGAGATTACTTTACTTTATTTTTTAGGACGCAGAAAACAGTTTTCAAAAAGTATGCTTATCTACATGATTGAGCTTACTAAATTTGAAATGTGATTCGCTGCCTCCAATTTTCTTTCAGATTTTTCGCAAGTTCTTCAAAAGTTCCTGTACATTTTTTCTTCCACCATACCATTATCCTTGTAGAGGGACGTGTCGAACGGGTCACGTTTCGCAGGCGACTGTTAAGTTGTAAAGGTTTAACAAAAAAACCTGAAATATTTTATTGGGTCCAGGACTCTTTTCAATGTTTTGGGAAAAATATAGATTTCCTTCCATGCCCACTTATCGTATCTCCAAATATTTTATCAGAAAACCCATTTCAAACATAAACTAAGGCAAGTAGTAAATACGAATTCGTTCAATATGAATCGCTACATTCAGACTGAATGTAAATTTAAAACCTTGTATTGCTGACCGGCCACTACTTTAGAGAATTATTGCGAAAAATTGTAATTTCAATAACAATGGCTTTACAGAGGTCAGTGTCATGAGCATCACTATGCATTACAGAAATTACCATGCGATCTATTTACTACATGTTAGCATGTTATTCACGTCTTTCGAACACGTTTTCATAACATCAAGCATACACTCAGCAAATATCCATACCTATTGCACTTCGGATTTCAATCACTGATTTTTTAGCATACTTCATAATCAGCAACAATATTTCTGCCGATTATCAACAATTTTAGAAAATACTGTCAGCATCAATGCCTCCCCGTATGTAAAACTGAGGTGTCCCACATTTTCACTTGCATATTTGAGCCATGTAGTTCAGCTCAATAAGAGCATGAGCATACATGCATACATAATCGCGAGTACGAGCAACTTTTATCGGAAATTTTCGCTTCGCTATATGTTTACTCGCATCGCGACATTGAAAGAAAGTCATGAGAACTGATTAATGCTTATCGTGCGACGTGTGAGTTTTCCTCTAGGACTTGATACATTCAATTCTAATCCGAATAGATCATTTGATTTTTTAAGTTTACTGACCACATTTTGTGATAATTTTTGTAAGCATTTGACAGAATTTTTACTGATTTTCGTAGATCACTTTGCGCATAAATGCATAATTGCCATAATTCATAAGTTCCTGGCTCGAATCCACGCACAGACTGGCAATTAGAGAAGAATAACTAGCCGGAATGGAGGAAACGAGTCAAATGCTACTTAAAATTTGCCTCAATTTGCAAGAGTGAATGCTTCTTCACTTTCAGAGAGAATTACTTAAAAGCTATTGAATGTGTCGCCATGGAAAATCTTTTGTCACCACTTATGAGTGAAATATTTATTAAGAAACTTCATGAAGAAGGTTCGCTTTTCCATTTATGAATGTTTATGACGCCTACATACAGTGGCTCACAAAAGTCAACATACAGCATGTAAAAACATGAATATGGTACAGTGAAAAAAGAGAGAGTGCAATGAAAACGTAAAAGTAGCTTTATTGGCATTAAAAATAAGTTTCATAACATAACAGTAAAGAAAATCCGAACACAGAAAGAAATAAGCCATGAAAACTAAAAAAAATTCATCCATCGAAAGTCAGCATACACTACGAGCCATGTTTCGAAAAGAACGAGAATGACCAAAAAACAAGAGCTCAATACTTCGTAGGCCCTCCACCAGCCTTAATAACAGCTTCCACCAGCCTTAATAACCTTCGCATCGAACGAACGAGATTTCCGGTAATTTCGGGTGGAATATTCATCCAGGTACACAGCAGATTTCAGGGTCTCTTTGCTAGTAATAGTTGCTCTTACGGCTGGCCTGCGATCCAATTCTTCCCATAAATGCTCTATAGGGTTTAAATCGGGAGACTGAGGCGGACTGTAAAGCTGATGAGGGACGTTATACACCAACATTCCTAGACACTTCTAGCTGTATGTTTTGGATCATTGTCCTACTGAAAGATTCAACCTGGCTGTAGGCCTAATTTCTGCACAGAATGTATCAAATCGCCTCGCAATATGTTCAAATACATGTTTTGATCCATAGTACCATCAATAAAATATAATTGCCCAACACCAGCGGCCGACATACAACCCCATACGAGGACTGACCCTCCACCGTGTTTCACTGTAGGACGCAAATTCTTCTTTGCCAATGCTTCGTTCCGCTTCCTCCACACGTATCCGCGCCCGTCAGAGCCATAAATATTATGTTTGCTCTCGTCAATAAACAGAACTTGATTCCAAAAACTGTCGTCCTTATTAAGATGCAGGCGAGTGAAGTCAAGCCTCTTCTTTTCATTAACTGGAGAAATGAAAGGTTATCTGCGCGGAACTCTACCGTTATAACCCTGATTACGCAAAACTCTACGTATTGTTTCTGGACTCACTTGCTTCCCTGTTGCCTTTGCAAGTGCAGTGGTCATTGCCAGAACACTTTTTTGTGGCTCCTTACTTATTTTTCGTAACAAGTCTCTCTCTCATCTCTCTTACTTAAGGATTTCGGTCTACCTGTTCGTTGTTTATTTTGTACTCTCCATTCCGTCTCCGCTTTCCGTATGATCGTTTGCACCGTTGCCCGACTTCTTCCAACTATTTTAGCAATTTCGCCATACGACTTCCCTTCCACTCGTTCATTAAGGATACATTGTTCGTACTTCGAAACTCGTTTCCTTCCCTGTACTCATTTTTAAGTATTAAAGACACCCAAATCACTTTAGTTTGATCGACTTGCAATGTACTAATGTTTATCTTTGTATATTAACACGGTAGCAATCTTTATCGCAGTATGACTCATCGCTTGGACTGATTCTTTTGTATTTTCTGTGGTGTATGCTGACTTTTGTTTCCTCACTTTCAGCAGAATTTCTTTTTATTTACTATGTACATATATGTGTATGTATATGTATGTTCTCATTAATTCTGTGTAAAATAGATTACAATGTCTCTGATATTCCTTTTAAATTTGTTTTTCACCCGTCTTTTCATTTTCTTTCTACCTATATATTGCCAATTCCGCGTTTTTAAGCGGTGTATGCTGACTTTCGTGAGCAACTGTGGATCCTGACTATCGCGAAAATAGATGTTTTGACAGAAAATTTTGAAAAGCCGAACAAAGCACATAAAGATATCCAATTTTCAATGGAAGCCGAAAACAACAAAACAATACCCTTCTTGAATTTGATGATCATCACAAAAGAATGTCTTCTTGAGTTCTAGATATATCGAAAACCCACGCACGCCCAGAGAACAACACAAAACTCTAGGCATTTTCATAGGAAAGGATGCGATAGTCAGTCAGTATTGTCAGTACCTCCGGGCTGGATGGTTTTTTTTTGTTGATTTTATCCTGAGCTCGCCATAGGCGTCATGGATTCAATGCATATTCTGAGTGCCTCAAAAATCGATATTTTCTTAGCTCTAAAAACAATCTGAATCGATTGATTGGAGCATTGTAAAGTAATTTAAATTATCGCTGCATTCACAAGCAATTGCTTGCACATGAACCGTTTAAGAGAAAACTCACACTTTGGTTACCAACAAACCAATTCCAAATCGAATTGTTTTCCCTCTGTTTTTTGCATTTCTTCTAAGCTTCTTCAAACAGTAATTTCGTCTGGCCAAACGCAAACTCAACGAAATTGGTTCGAAATTTATACGTGCCGCAACTGCGACTTCAAGCAGAAATTCCATAGATTGCTGATTTCTGAATGAAATCGTAAAGTCCATAGTCACGGTGAACGCAAACAAAACCAAAAACGGTACGAAAAATGTATAATTGTCAACAAAGTTGCTAATCAATTGTGCTGTGCGTACGAACCTATGGATGTGACCATTCAAGTTTTCAGCAATGCTATGATGCGTACGGCCGTCCATCGGGTTAGCAGTGAGTGAACAATAAAGTAACTACTGAAGTCATCTGCAGACTGCCAGCGAAACGATTCGAAGATACCGACTTGTCACCAGCCACACATTATGTGCTTAGCGTAGCATACAGTGTGTGGAATGCATAACAGACAAATCAGGTTAATGATGTTCCGAAGATTGCGGTCAAATTGGAGAAATTTTTTCGCGAAAATTTCCACTAACAATCATATTTCGTCAAGAAGCTGAACTGATGAATAGGCTGCTAATAAATGACAGAATCGGATGCGGACTTTTGCGAGACCCTCAGATTACAAAATCTTCAGTGGAAATCTTAATATGAAGAACTAGTTGTTTCGTAACGGAATCGGCTAGGTACTTGTGAAGACGTTGATTTGTCCAACGAAGACTTGTTTACAGTTTCTGTGGAATGCACATAGCTCTTCTCTTCGCCTTGCAGGTTTTCCCAGTTTATTGCAGCAACTCTCTGCACAGGTTCGATGTAGATGTAAATTTCAATTCGACTTCGGGCAAACCTGTTGCTTTGCAAGAAATCGCCAGCGGATTGGCAACAAGGCACGCCTAGCTCAAAGCCAGGAATGGGTCGGCAGTCGAAAATGTCTTTCTTTAATGGTAAGAATAATTATGGTAGCAAAACATCTTACGCCAGTTTCATTGCACAGTAAACACTAGCTTAAACCGCAATGAGATCATATGAAGAAGAGCCCTCATCAGACGTAGCTGTTCAGAGTATCTGTTGAGAACTAGAAAGAAACTCTCGCATACACACACGCAGATCGAAATCCGTGTGGAGCCAGAATCCCATACGCGCGACTTTCCACAAACCTAAACACATGTTAACACGTGTCACTTTATCTCAAGCAAGCGGGTTGGCGGCGGCAGGTACCCTCGAAGGTGAAGGCGCTGCCTTTCCCAAAGTACAAATATGCAACCTGTTGAGTTTTCTTCTGAGTAACAGGTTCAGTACCTGCTGCAAACCCGAAGTGGCTTCATGACAAAATCTGTCTAATCAGTTGTTTATGTCGCTTAGACAGTTCAATTGAGAGCGTATGGAGCGGGCGAAAATCTGCTAGTGTGTTGCAAAACGTCGCTTAAAGAGAGTTTCCCATAAGACTTGCCTAACCGTGTCCGCTGAGTTTTTAGCCCCAGCAAAAAGAGCAACAAACTCCATGTCCGGTTCCGTTCTGTTTTGTTGATGCACTCAAGCGAATATTCATAGTCTCAAAGATGTCGAAATGAAAATCTGTGTTCAATTCAAATGCTGGCTTTTCGAGCCAATCGCCTCAACCGAACGTCAATCGAGTTGAATTTTTACTTACTTTGCGATGGGTAGGTAGTTTTTGCGTACCGCTGGTTGCTACGGAGTGACTTTGCGTTTTTTGGATATGTAAGTATTCAGCTCCAACCTCTTTTAACACCAAACCGGTGACACGAAACTTAGCACAATATTTTCAACTATATATACATACACCAGCGGCCAGCGCTTTTTCGGATTTTCTTATGGAGCTGCACAAACGATCAACGTGTCTGATGCACCTTTCTTCCTCTACGTAAATGTACACGGCCACGGTCAATTCCAGATTCACTTGTCCGATTGACAAAATATTCATACCATCGAGGGAAAATCCGGCAAATATACTAGATCGCGGAATCGTTTTCAGGCGGATTTATTAGCGGAATTAAAAGCAAAAACAAATACTTCCCGGACCAAAAACGCACGGCAATTCAACGACTAAAACTTGACGGTATGTCGCGACCAGATAGTAAAACGACGACTGACGGTAAATAGCCGTTCAAGTTAATTTCTCAGTCAACCATTTCATTCCCACATTCGATATCCACGGGCAACGCGATCCGACCAGGTGAGATAATCAACCCCGGCAAGGTAAGGTAAGTACTCAATACATTCTTATGAACAACAAGTTTGATCATATCGCCATACGAACAACTCGCCTGACTACAGGCGCACGCAACTAACACAGCTATATTTTCACCTGGGTTTTATTTCGCATCAAACACAATAGTAGGATCGATTCTCTTCGTGCTACCTTCGAATGGCCGCTTGCGCCATTGTTTCCTCTATTGGTTTCTGTATTGCCCGTGGGATTTTGTCATTCATTTTCCTGGGGTTTTGTCGCAAGCAGCCTGTGGCCATTGACAAGTGTTCAGTTTGGACCGCAGGAGTTGTGGGAAAATATGGTGGTAAGCCGGATGAGGCAACAAGTTTGTTTGTGTTTAGATGAGACTGTGGTAAGCTTAGTGACACCTGTGCCGATTGGACTGCGCCGCTCAATTTCCCCTCCGTATTCTGATTAGATTTGATGTTATGATTGTGAGCTGGGATCAAATTTCGGGGCTGAATTAGAATAACTATATTTGAAATTGCCATATACCATGATTTTTTAGAGTGGACATTACAGTTTCTACTCAATTGACTTATTCGCCACCACCATCGGATAACTTCGTAATCAGAGCCGTAGTTTGTACCCACCACACCGTATCATAAGAAATTACTACAGTGTCTTACAAATTTAATAAATGCACTATGTCCACAATAGTAACAGTAATAAGTTTTTGTACAGCAGTTTACATAACTAAAATTTTGTATACGTGATTTGTTAACCATTTCGTATACAATACAGTTTGGAATGGTGATGAAATGAAGCTGAATGGGAAGATTAGTCTCAGATTTTTTTGAAATAAATGTATTTGCATTGCTTTGTTCAGGTTGAATTCCAGAATGAAGTAAGAATAGATGCAAGTAGTAGAAAGTGTTAAAAATTAATGTAAAAGTGCACATTGATTCGGAAAGGCAGTTAAAAAATATTTATGTATTGCTAATCAACTAGTTTGTTTAATACGGAATGGGAAAGAGTAAAACATAAATAATGTTAAGAATAAAGAAACAAAAACAAACAAAGGGCTACTTGTAATTATAAAACAAACCAAGACAAATTATTACTTTTCTGGGCTAAAGTGGTATAGGAAAAAAGTTTAAAATAAGGAGAAAATGCAGTGTTGCAACTGCCACAACTTCGAGCATGTGGCGGGCAATTGCATCATTGTCCATCGCTGGGATAAGTGTCCGAGGTTTACACACGCGATCCTTCTTGTTCGGTGACAGCGCTGACCAAAGTCAACCTCGGGTTAATAAATGATTTCGTCAGTCAAATATTAACGGCAGGAACGGCTTTCTATGTAAGATGGCAGAGGGGGCCATATTCAACGGCTCTTTATTCATGTCGTTGTTTGAAAGATCGTTTGCACAGCACCTAATTGATGTGTTAAGGACGAATTTGGAGCTTATAAGAGAAGCTGATAAATTATCATAAAGTTAGCTTCCCGTATTAAACCGTATTAAAAAAAACAAAATGGTGGTACAACTTTATCAGTTATCACCCTTAAAGGTGCCCAATCTGAAATACTGTTCAAAAATTCATTCTAATAATCCAACGGTTGTGTGCGCCTTGAATAATCAAGAAGACCTTCAATACGAGGTAATCAAGCTGGAATTTGCGGAAGAAGTAATACGCCTCTCTGCAAGCTCTCTTAGCAACAAACAATCTCATGTAACCGCAAAATGTTTTCACTATCCGAGCAGACCATCCTCAAATTAAAGACCCGCAATATGGAGATAGCACCTCTTATTCGCGTCGAGTCAAGACCCGCTCGAAGCAGCGAAGAGCCTAGAAGATTACTTGGTCAACTAAAGATTTTATTTTGATGAAAGTGGCGTCAAACTTAATAGTCGCAAAACACAGCTGTATGTATTCAGGAACCCTTCCAAGTATCAGGGATCACAAACTATCAACAACAAGGCCGAATTCGGAAACAACATGTCTCGTTGTAAGCTTTCTTTCTAAATTTTTTATTAAGTGCCAAATTAAGTGCCTAAAAGTGCCAAATTGATGAAATTTCAGTGTTTGAAAACTGCTCAATGCTAAACTGAAGTGTTTGATTCTGATATCTTGTATATAATTTATTATTTAACATATATCCTCAAGACGGTGTAAGGTCTTCATCCCATCAAAATATGCCTGGCTTTTTACTTGCTTGAGTGGAAACAACAGCTCCATCAATTGGAAAGGAGTGACATTCAGCCCCTGGAGAAACATCACCGACAAAACTAGGTATAAGAAAAAACAAAAAATTGTAAGAAAAAATTGTATCCCTAGTCACACCTTTACCCAATTTCCTTCCACCCATAAAACTCGCTCATCACGTACTCAGTCCCAATTTTCAATGACAACTGATAATTCTTCCTTATCTGACTGTTCCAATGCTTTTACTCATAATAATAGTAATGCACTGATACCCCCAGCAGTTAACACGGCATCTTCTCCCTCAAGCAGGTGTACCAACGCTGCTAATAAACACTCCTCCAAGGTTTCCAGTCAGGCCGCCGCAAACTTAGCTCCCTCTACGAGCAATATAAATTATTCTTCTAATGGTAGTAATATGACATCTGAATCTCTTCGAAGATCAGGCAACCCTTTTAGGCATTTTTCCTAACCGATCTCAGAAAAGCCTCAAACTTTTTTACCACAATTGTGGTGGTATGAGAGGCAAACTAAGTAAATTGTACCTTGACGCCAAATCGTGCCATTTTAATTTACTCGCCATCACCGAAACTTGGCTTAATGCCTCTCATAAGAATGAGGAGATTCTTGATAGTAGTTGGACTATTTACAGAAGCGACCGTGATTATTGTTCTACGGGTCAGTCGCGAGGTGGTGGTGTCTTACTTGCTGTTAGCAACACACTTTCAAGTGAGCTTGTAGATACCACTCCAAATGTTTTCTTCCAATGTATAATTGTTCGGATCTCCACTAATAACAACTCAATTTACATCGCTGTTGTCTACATCCCCCCTAGATCTGACGAGTCCATCTACAGCAATTTTTGTGACACAATATCTTCATTAGCAACATCACTTAGCGAAAAAGATAAAATAATAGTTTTGGGTGACTTCAATCGTCCGAATCTTTGCTTTGTTCCGGATGAAAATGACTCTTACCTTCTCCCCGTAAACCTTGTAGACACCAACGATTTCAATCTTGCGAGTGCCTTTTATGGTAATGATTTGCAGCAGGTTTCCCAAACTCCTAACCAAAATGGTAATTGGTTAGATCTTGTTTTCACAAATGCTTATGACGAAGTAGTGGTTAGTCCAACTAGTGACGCAGAGCATCTTTTTTGCAATAGTTTACACCATACAGCACTGTCAGTCGAACTTTCCACTCCAGATTCCACTTGCTTGAAAACTTACAATAACTCAATTGTATTTGACTTCCGTAATGCTGATTATGAAAGCATTAAACATGTTCTTGATACTACTGATTGGTCGACTACTCTTTCAACACAAGATCTCGAGACAGCCATTTCCTCTTTTTACAACAAAATATTTGACGCCGTTGAAAGATATGTTCCAAAGATAAAAAAAAAGAATAAATTGTCTGAGCCATGGCTTGATAGGGACCTTAGGCATATGCGAAATCGTAGGAACAAACTTTATAAGCTTATTAAAGAAAATACCGATGCTATTCCTGCTATTCAGGAAGAATATAATGAAGTTGCTAAGCAATTTTTAGCAAAGTCTCATGAGGCTTATGACACTTACATTAGAACAACCGGCGAAAATATAGTCCGCGACCCGAAAAAATTCTTTGATTTTGTTAATGTGAAGCGAAAAACTACTGGCTATCCATCGTCCATGTTTCTTAATAATATAACGTCTTCCTCTCCTAAAGAGATATGTGATCTATTTGCTGATAGTTTCCAAGAAATTTTCAATGCACCAGACCCATCAAACTCACACCTTTCTTCCGCTGATTCAGCTTCAACAGCTTTTGTGAACCATTTAGAAATTTCCCGTGATGAAATACGTAAAGCTATTTTGGATCTCGACTGCAACAAAGGCCCTGGGCCTGATTTTCTTCCTCCGATCTTCTTGCGCAAGTGTGTAGAGCAGCTTATAGATCCCTTGCATATTTTCTTTAATAGATCACTTTCGTCGGGAATTTTCCCATTCTGTTGGAAGCTTTCGTATGTCACACCCATATTCAAAAATGGTGATCGACGCTGTATCCGAAATTATAGGGGCATTGCCATTTTGTCTTCGATTCCGAAACTTTTCGAAAAGGTGGTATACGATAAACTTTCTCCGCTTGTTGATTCCCGTTTGAACGAGCAACAACATGGCTTTAGAAAAGGTCGCTCAACTACCACGAATTTGACAATTCTAATCTCTGACGTTCTATGCAAAATGGAAAAAGGATACCAAATTGACGCAGTCTACACTGACTTCAGTAAGGCGTTTGACAGAGTTGACCATTCTACCTTGATTCTAAAGCTTCAGAAATTTGGTATTGCCGGGTCTTTCTTTACTCAGCTGGCTGACCTCCTACCTTCGCGATCGCACACAATGTGTAAAATTTCAAGGATTTTTATCGAAAAACGTTAGTGCTACCTCTGGTGTACCCCAAGGTAGCCATCTTGGCCCACTTCTTTTTAATATATTTATTTCTGACTTATCTGACGTCCTAGCAGGCATACCTCATTTACTCTATGCAGACGATCTCAAACTTTATCAGACTATTGAATCGAAATCGGATGCCCCCTTTCTCCAATCCAAGCTTAATTCACTTGATCAGTGGTGCAATATAAACAAGCTCTCTCTCAATATCAGCAAATGCCAAGTTATTAGTTTTTCCAGGAAATGCACGGTCACACACAATACGTACTTTCTCGGCAATAATATGCTAACCCGAGTTGATAACATTGCTGACCTCGGTGTTATCTTAGATGAAAAAATCCGCTTCACCCTACACTTTGATAAAATGCTTTCTCGTGCGAACAAACAGCTAGGTTTCATCAAAAGACGTGCCAAAGAATTCCGTAGTCTGTGGGTCACAAGATCCTTATACACTTCACTTGTACGTCCTATTCTCGAATACGCTTGCATTAGCTGGAATCCCGCTTTTGAAACCTACAGTGACAGACTCGAGTCAATACAAAAACAATTTCTACTTTTCGCCTTGAGAGAACTGTACAACCCTTATGATTTTAATAGCTTACCCCCTTATGAGTTTCGACTGGGTCATTTAAACCTATCGACACTAGCCTCCAGAAGAATAATGATATCGGCCTGCTTCACATTCGACGTCATTAGAGGCGCTATTAATGTAGAATTCCTGAATAGTAAAATTTCGATAAATATCCCTGTGAGGAACACCAGGTCCAATCGTTTCCTAAAAGAATATTCACATTCGACGACATATGCAGCAAATGAGCCTATAAATAGATGCTGCAGAATATTCAACAGCATAAGTCACTTATATTCCCCTACGATTTCCAAATCATCCTTCAAATCCTCTCTTTTGCATGCCATCCATACCCCTAAACCTTAAGCCATAGCTTATATGTCAATGTTTTTATTTATTGATTGTTATTTATTAATCTTTTTGTTACTTTTTTCATTTGTTTGTTACTTATTTAACTTGTTTGCTTTTACTTTTTACTTCACTTTACTTTTCCATTTTATTTTTATTTTGTTATTTTATATAAGATTTTGTACCTTGTTTGGTGAATTAATAAAAAAAAAAAAAAAAAAAAAAAAATCTAGCATTGAAAATGCTAAACTGCCCAAAGCGACCTTAAGTTCGCATAATCGCAGATATAAATCTAAATTAAATTTCATGGCCGTAGAAACATATTGCTAACATAATAAACTGAATAAATTTGAATTTGGATTTAGTTTTGAAGCAATCGATGTTCTATACGTTTTTTTGTAGAAATAAATGTAATTGCTCGTTTCTTGACTAAGCGGCTTGCTGCTGCTAGGAAGAAGAGGCTCTACAATGAAGCTGACCCCATCGCTTGTTTTTTTTTTGTTTTTTTTTAGTTAAGATGCTAAAAATCGAAAGTAGGTCACCACGCCACACTTGACATACATATGTGCTTCTATGTAAATCCACAATGATGCCATACAATAACCACTTTAGCCTCCAAGAGCTTAGAAGCGAAATAAAACACGAGTTTCCACTGCACATGGCACAACAAATATTTGTTACGTTCCATTGCTGCATGTATCTTTGCATGATGCACAATATATGCATGATGCACAAATTACGCAATCGCAAAGATTGTTGATTTTTTCCAATGCAATTTACATAAATAAGTTGCGTGCCGGAATAAGTAAGTATCACTGCAATTTTATTATTTCAGTCAATGTAGTTTTCCGAGTCTACAAATGTGACGTGTAGTGTAATTGTGTAATTACTGTTGCAAATTGCAATGAGTAGCAAAAAGTAACGCGTTCTTGACGTTGTTTACGGCCTAAATTGCATATTGATGGCATCCAGCTTGCACTTTCAGAGACAGCATTTTCCAGCATGAAAGAAAATGCAAATCTGATACATGATACGAAAGTCAAGTATCGAGTCATCTCTGCTGTTCCACTGTGCGTGACCAATTCGACTAACAACCAATGGTGGAGCGCATTGATGCAACAAGTGGCGCTAATTGCATTTGGAACGCAAACTGCGGCTTATTTGTGAACTGCTTTATAAAAACACTTTCGTTGCCGCTGGTCGCACCATCAACTACAGGAGGTGGAGCCAAGCACAAACGCAAGATCGTTCGGTCCACGGTTTTTCTAATTAAGAGACTTAATGCTCCATGAAAGCAGTGGAGCCGCGAAGCTTGGAGGATTCCCACTTCTACCGCACGATACCGCATTAGCGGCATTAAATACACTAGCGGTAATAGGCGGTGCTTATGTTTGATATTACTTGATACTAATGCTGGTGCTTACATTCGGTATGGTGGGTGAGTTTTGTTTAAATGAAAATGGTGTCCGCGATATGAATTAAAGCAAGTAACTTTAATATTCGGTACACCATAAATTCAGATATCAAAGCTTTGGTTTTACTGTAGAAATACATATATAGATAAAAGCCAAGCTATTTTTTGAATTACGTTAATTCTCGCTATCATGAAGCAAAAAAAACCGTTTATCACGAATCTGACAGCACTTTTATAAAAGGGAACAGCCATAGCCTTCAGCTATCGGTTTTTCCCCGAAAAACAAATGTCTTATTAGATTGCGTCACAGCTTTAGTCTGATCCGGGTAGTTTTACATTTATTGTTTAAGTAGCGAATATTTTTGTAATATTAATACGTACAAAACTGGTCGAAATGACGAAACGTTTGAAAGTCATCAAGACCGCGAACTAAAGGGACAGGATACCCTAGATCCTTTGAAAATGCCCAAAACTGACTTTACTGCAATGTATTGTTTGGATATACTGCAATAAATACAGTGTAGCAAAGGTAGACAAGCGTCAATTTTTTAGAGATTTATTATAGATAGTAGCATGAGCAGGCTGGTGATGTTGAAGGAGTCCTTTCGTAGGTGCAGCTTGACCTGTTGTTGGAGCATGATTCGATTGAAAAGAAGCTATGTTGGTAACATCGCAGTGTAGTACTAATGAAGCTAGAGGAAGTTGATTTTCGCAGAAAGTCCAGGTTGTGAGTGTTCTTGAATAAGATTTGGCAGCAAGGAATCTGCAGTCGCAGCATATGCAGTAGCTGGTTCAGTACACACAGTGGCTACATTGCGCAGTGGAACAGGTGAGTTGGCTATACCCTTGGAAATATTATAGCTAGTACCTTATGCACGTGCCTTTTGTTTGTTACGCGTTGTAACACCAACTGGAGATACTTCAGTGGCAGCTGAAACGTAGTTCGTAGTAGCAACATTGGGCATTATGGAATCAAATAGTGGTTGAGTAGTATTTTTGGAAAGCTCTTGATAAATGGCTTTCCAATGAAATGTTTTGTTTTTATTTTGCTATGAATACATACACTTCTAAACACACTTCTTACTAAATTTGAGTGAAATCGTGGGCCAAAATACAATCGGGATCGGATAATATTGAGTCAAATTAAAGATATTCACTTAGAAAATATATTCTTGATTAAAATCAAAATAATTCTTTGATAGATTTAAAAAACGGTTTGCTTGATATGAAATAAATTGAATTCTGACATGTAAAAAAATATATTATTTTTTTCTTTAAAAACTAAAAGTATTTGTGGATTGTGGATGTGTATTTATGGATCTGTTCCCACACGTTCAATAAAATATTTACCTTGTCCTTGGACGAAAATAAAGCTTAAGCGACATCTTTAGGATAAGTTTTTGCCACTTGCAATTTGGACACAAAGTGAGCCATTGATGAAGCACGACAGCGATCGCAAAACCAACACAAACCTAAATCATTATTGAGCGCGTCATCCATACACCCATTTAGTTCAACACATCTACCATGGAAGGATTTTTCACAGAAACTAAAGCAAACAACAAAAACAGGGTTAACAACCCTCCCAAAATCTCCTTCACTTATTATTTTGGATACCATGTAAGCTGTTTTAGCGTCGCAAATTAGCCTAATCATCCATGCTCCCTTAGAGCTCGTAGCACAGCGCTCCTCTCAAAGCCAAAGAGTTCGTGCTCGTTCTTGATCAGCCAAAATTTATCGTCCCACTTCTGCTCTATTCAGAAACACCTCTCTGCGTTCGCTCGCCAATAGATCAATTGGGATTACTCCCGCTATCACTAACACGGCGTTTCTTGAAACTGCTCTGTAGCTGCTTGCAGTTGGCAGAGCTGCCCTACGCTGGACGCTTGCCATACTAGCTCGATACTGTATTTTCAAACCTTAACGCAGTGGCCCATATCTCCACGCCATACAGCAGCATTGAGTGAGCCATCGTCATAAGGAGTTTACACGCACTAGGACCGCGAACGTTTGCCATGAGTCTCCCAAGCGAGATAACAGCCAGTAGCGCCCTATCACATACTTTTCGGATGTGCTGTCCATAAGCCAGCTTCGACTCAAACATCACTTCATTCTTAGCCGTTTTTGTGGTCTGAAGTACTTCGGAGCCCCGTCATGGGTATAATGGTTGGTATCCTCCTCTTCGTCAGCATGAAAATCTCAGTTTTTGCGATCGCCAGCTGGAGACCATGGCTTTCCATCCCAACCCTTTTCATTACTTGATTGAATTTGAGTTGGGCGAGGTGAGAATTTCTAGATGTGATAACAGCGGCTACATCATCGGCATAGCCCACCAAGAGCATATCTTCCGGCATTTCGAGGCGCAAGAGACCATCATAAGCAATATTCCATAGGTCTGGCCCAAGAATGGACCCTTGTGCTGCTCCAGCTGTAATGGTTATGCGTACAGTTCACTGATTAGGTTCATATATCAAATGACGGTCCTTTAAGTAGTCTCGTACCATTACCAGCAAATATTCCTCTACCTGAAAATGTCGCTGAAGAGGATCCAATGTGTCTATTCATCTCATCCAGCGTTACTAAAAACACTATGGGTCTAGCGCGATGACAAGCGACCTCTGTGCGATCTACAGAATCCATGATGGTTTTTCGAAAGGCCACCAGCTCTTCGTAGCCAGCTCGCCTTTAGCCAAGGTTTCAGCAACCCTTCTAGAAGTTTCCTCGCAGTATCAAGCATGCAGAGAGGTCTCTATGCTGATGGTGTGTTAGGATCTCTCTTTCTTTTTGCGATTGGGGCAAGTCGCGCCACTTTTCAGGTTTTCTGGGTGGTAGAAAGATAGCGCCAGCAAGCATTCATTATACATGCCTAGTAATGTTGACGGATATCGCTCCACCTCTACTTTTAGAACTTCTACAGGAATATTGTCCGGGCCTGGGGCTGTTCGGTTCTTCATTCTGACACTCGTGCTGCGTAGTCCTTCTTCAGAGAACAAAGGGATATCTTCCTGCCGGACTGTGCGATCGGTTTCTGCTTTCACGTCGTGTG
Source organism: Nemotelus pantherinus (assembly GCA_963978885.1). Lineage (NCBI taxonomy): Eukaryota > Metazoa > Arthropoda > Insecta > Diptera > Stratiomyidae > Nemotelus > Nemotelus pantherinus. Next base: position 239,036,207 of record OZ022263.1, read on the forward strand.
CTGGAACAACGAATCTACAATATTCCTCAGGACATCCGTTTCATGGGTGGGTCGGAGCCCATGTGGCCGAGTCTACCCGATGCTATTTTGTAGCCTTGGCCCTATGGGTCTCGGTTCACTTCTTCGCATAGAGTTTGCCACATTTGCTGTTTCCTCCGCTTTATAGCTATTCCCAGTTCTTTTTTTTGCCTTTATGTAAGTCGCGGCAAGTAGCAACGCGTCCGGTCGTCCAATAGGCCGATGTGCCATACGCCTGCACAGTAGAGCTCTTCGACTCAGTTCTGCTATCTCCTCAGTCCACCAATAAACCATCTATTTGCCCGGTAGTGACTTTCGAAGTGGCGAGCGTGCGATGAATTTTGCCAATGGTGAAATTCAAGTGACTCTAATAGCTTTCCCCTGTCCCACTTCGAAATATTCCACCCGAGGATCTTCCGTCTAGAGTTCTGTGGGGCCGAGCTTTCCTCCGACAACCAGAAGGTAATATATTTGAGGTCACTTCCAGTTTACTCCTCCATCACTCTCCAGTCCCTTGCCATTATGGACAACATCTCCGAAAAAAGAGTTATATCGGGAATGGACTCACCGAAGACTGGTCTGCAGTAGATTAGTGTTGAGCCCCTGTTCACCACGACCATACTCAGCCTGGACACAACATTTCCATAATCAATCTTCCCTTTGTGTTTTGAGTCGGCATCCCGCAATACAAAGCTCTCGCATTTAATTCACCTGTTACTACCAGTTTACCAGGAAGATCTCGAAGAGCGTCTTCTAATGCTTCTATCTTTCTATGAAATTCCCTATTTGGATCGTTCTGTGAAAAAGCAGCTGACAAAGCTGATGCCTCGGTTTTCAATCCAAACATATCTATCGCCCAAACGTCGCCGATCAACTCGGACTTTCCGAGTGTTTGCAGGCCACAAGTGTCTGAATACCATGTCTCTGGATTTCTCCTTCGATATGGTTCGGTGATCATTGCGATTTGAGCTCTGGATTCATCTATAAACTGCGCGAGTAAAACGGCCCACAGACACGGAGATCTGGTCGTTGACTTGGTTGCAGATATGCAATATCTGCTACCAAATTCATAGTCTATGGGCTAGTCTCAGATCTAGTTTGTTCGCAAATATCACAAGTCTCCAACCAAGTCGGCAACCAGATCTCCGTGTCTGTGGGCCGTTTAAGTCGAATTGTTTAGATGAAAGCAATTAAACGAATCAAACGATGCAAAATGTCGTAATGAAGTGAACTTCTTCCGGGCTTTCAGATAAGAGGACAACAGTAGTGTAATCACGACAGCTTTAATCATGAAAATCAAGAACTGATTTAATAAGGCCTCTAAAATAAACTAAACAAAACGAAGTACGGCCAAGCATTGTATCTAACTATAGGCTACTTGCAACTTGAACTATCATCTATTTTTCAAAACTTGTTGGAACATTCGTGCACAAGAAAAAATATGCTTACGTAGTGGGCTCAGTGCAGACGAACTATGCGCAATCAATCTTGTTGAAATTTTTAGTTGGGATAGAAGCAATGGTACACCTATATTTCTGTGTTCGCTCCACAGATTCGTTTGAGCTGTACACACGCACCTATATACATTAAGCCTAGATGAACCGAAAGCTAGTTCGAGACAAGAATTTCTGGGAATCCCGATAATCAAGCTCAGTGTGCACACAATGTTAGCCTTGTTGGCTCCAGCATGGACAGTCGAGTGTAAAAACTAGCCTCCACGGTGAGAGCGAGACTGGAACAAACATGCAAGTCGATGAAGTGATATCATAAGTAAGTTGGGTACTTCATGTGCAAATCATCGTTAAGAAAATGTTCATCGATGGCTTTCACACCAACATATGGATATTAGGACTGCTCATATCAAAACCGGTACGATTTATCACAAAAATCACATCTGCCGAGCAATTTGAGTTTTCGCTACTCTACAGATGTCAAAAACGGTCATTTACCCTCTGAGTCCACTTGACAATTAGATACGTTTGACTGCAGATAGTACAGTAAGAATGCAACATTATTTCCAATACAATTTATGTTTCCGAAAACACAAACAAATAAGTGTAATTAACGCTCTTGAGGTAAAACCCCGAAAAATGGATGAAGCGAAAGCGAAAAGAAGTACTCAAGTGTTTGGGGTCTGTTTTGATAGGCAAGAATCGAAAAAGCACCATTAATGCTACTGTTGTTGAGAAATTACAACAACACTTTCACTTTGACAGCCAAGTGGATTGATTAATCATCGAAAACAGTCACTTCTGAGATGTACCTGCAATGGTGAATTGTTTGTCTTACAGCTCCTCTAAGTGACTGTTTCTCAGTGCGTTCGTGAGATGTGCCAAGTGAAATTCTCGGGAATGCCCAAAATTATCTTCACCTCACGACCTAATTGATTCGACGTTTGTTTCGTGGGTTAGGAATCATAATGAAATTTGAGTCGCTTCGGTCTTACAGCAAGCTCAAAATATGGTTAGATGTTCGATTGAACGATTGTATATTGTTGGCAACTAGAAGAATTGCGACTAGTACGATAGATGCAAAAAAAAACTTTTTGGAAAGGATACTGTTTGGTTTGCATGTCAAGTATGGATTTTCTGCGTGGAAATTTACAAATTTCGCAAAATATTCAACGTTACATATTTCGGTTGAAATGACCACTGCGAAGAAAAATGAAAGTCACGCCACTTTGGTGCGAAAACACATTAATTTTGTTACAAAACTCTTAAATTCGTAAAATAGTTTTTACAGAAGCTCTGAGTTCGTTTGAAGCGGAAAATTTATTGCAAAAGCAGTGTATTATTTTGGAGATTTGTCTGGAACCGGAAGTGAAAGTTTATTTGCAATCATGGGCACTGTGTCTAATTTTCATTGAATGACTTTGACATCGATTGCTACGAAATCCCAAAGCCTTAGCAAAATTATTTTGGGGAATACCTATTGAATCTTTGCCAGCTGCCCTAGCAGCAGAGCTGAGAGTGCTAACAAGAATGTTAACCACTTGATCCAGATCTTGGCAACAATCAATGCTTCTTAGAGAAAGTCCCAGTGAAATTAGATCAGAGAGTAGATTTTGTCCAATCCGTTCTTTTCCTATTAATAAAAGCTACCTACTCAGTAGAGCGTTGGCCGCCGCAATACAGGATATGTGCCTGTGATCAGGAAACGAATGCTTCTATACAATCTTCAATTCTTTTAAGAAATGATTTCTACCTGCTGACTATTGCTGCTTTGGAATAATGGAGACTAATTTGAAATACCCTCTCCATTACTAATCAGGGTCAATATCAAGGCCCCCTTCAGACGCTTGAGCTACCTCACTTCCCTCCTCTGTTTCTAGAGACAAGAGCCTAGACAGCCACCCAAATCAAAGGTAGTCTTGACAATACTGAACTCCGAGTTAGATTCCCGCACAGATGCATCCCCAGAAAGAGTGATGCCAGAGGACTGCTCTACTTTTGGAGCCTTTAACTTCAGGCTATGTTTGAAGGACTCAGGTTCCCTCGATTTAAAGCCATCAGCATTATTATTCCTCTAATTTTTCACAGATTCACCAAATCTACGCATCCTCCAATCCGAAATTTCTTTTGGAATAGAGTCGAACCAGGGAATTCATGCCTTGCATCTTGGTCGACTGGGAATTTCATCCTTCGACACCATCTTTTGTTTTGCACAAATCACACCAAAAGCAGTGAAAAACAAGGCAGCAAAAGGCGCTCGTTTGAAAAAGATAAGTGAATACGGCTTAGAAGACGTTGAATCAACGCAGGAATGAATACACGCACGTCTGCTGGCAGCCAACAAACTGTTGTTCAGTCTTTGAAAATAGTCCCACTAATATCTCTCCAAAAAGTCCAGGATCTTGCTGTACATAGCCATGGTCTTGCAAACCTCATATATTCGTTGGCAGCTTGGAACTTTTGCACCAAAAATATGAACCTATAATCCTGGCTCGATGGCAGAATGCTCCGGTGGATATACCACTTCTTAGGTGAAGCTATGTCATACGCCAGGATGCAACTAAGAACCTTGGCTTTGGATTTATATAATTGCTGTATATTGGCGGGTGTCTTTCCGTCGCGGTGGAAAGTGGCTTGACTCGGACTCAACTCACTTTGTCCGCTTCATTTGTTTATTTAGTGTATATGCTTTTTTTGTTTATTTAGTGCATATTCAATTCAACAGGCAAACTGCCCGATTATAGATTGAATACAATGAACAATAAAGTCAAAAAGAGTAAATAAGTAAATATATGTATATGAAATTAAGTAAAGTAAAATTTAGTTACCAAATAAAAGTACGTAATATGCAGTTAGATACAAAAAATCTATTAGTAGCAAGAATAAAAAATAAAATTAATTAGAAACAATTATTTCACAACGAACTAGATTTCCGAAGACGGGACAATAGAATGTGGAAGAGGGCCAAGCTGAAGGCTGTTATGAGTGCGTAAAAGTCGCAAAACAGGGGAATGGAAGAATATATCAGTATGAACAAAAAGTGACACTCAATGACCAAAGATGCTACGGATGAAGCTAAGTAACCACGGCAGATTTTGAAGAGGAATCGCTCATCCAAGTGAACTCTACGTTGCTCAAAGAGAAGAATGTTCTAGAAGATTAGTGTGTGGAAGATTATATTTAAAAAAAGAAGGTACTTGTAAACCTCTACTGAACTGATTCAACAGCATCTGGGAGGTATTTAAAGCAAGGACACCATACTTGACTACAATATTCAAGTATAAAACTGACTAGATTAAGGGACAGGTGGACACAAGTAGAAATAATAAAGGAATTGTGGCAACAACGAATTACAGAGCCAACAATCCGAGAAGCCTTTCTAGTGATGATTAGCACATGAATATTGAATTTTAGCTTACGATCAAAGGTGACCCCAAGATAAGTGAAATGTTCAGCATAAGAGAGGGTAGTACCACAAATAATACAAGGAAAAACATGAGTGTGAAGCTTTAGTCAAAAGAACATGAAAAAACACTTAAAAACATTTAAAGACAAACAGATAGACTCCTTCTCTCTCTCTCTCTCTCTCTCTCTATCTTTTTCTTTCTCTTGTTCATGCTGCGGCTACAATCAGCGATAAAATCAGCTCGTGGCCTTAGTGGCAGGCAGCATGGCTTCCAAAAGTCGTTTTCCTGCGACTCAGGGATATAGGCAGACATCCTTTGGGCCTTCGCAAGTGGTTTCCACATTCCCCGCTTCCTACTAGTCATTATGCGAAACTACCTTAGGACCAATGGCTGCTGTTTGACACTGACGAGGTCACGTGGAGAGGACTCTTATCACCTCAGGCGTAGCGCAATGGTAGACCCTTCGACCTCACTGCTGAAACACCATTTACAATGGACATCTGTACCTGAAAAGGGCAACGGGTGTGTTCCTAGTAGGTTACGTTGATGACGTGACAGCGGTAATAGCTGCTGGAACAGCTACATTTTCCCAACTCTGGCTAAATCAAGTCCTGAAGAGGGTGAAATGTTGATACTCAACCATGGTCTACAGAGGAGGATACGGCAGGATACCGACTGTCATCCTTATGGCAGTAAGCTCCGCAGGATCCAAGCCAGCATGTCAGCTAGGTATCTAAAAGTGACGCTTCACACTAAGCTGACTTGCAGGAACCACATCCATTATGTATGTGATAGTGCTTTGGGAGGCATGAACTCAATTAGTAAGTTAATGGTCGACATCGGTGCTGATAGTGACGACTAACTCCATTCTGCTGTACGGGACGAAAAACGGGTGGACAAATTTCAAACTATGAAATTTAGAGCGCGGGTTGTCAATTTCCAGTGCAGATGTCGGAAGAGGCCGTATTGGTGGCATCGGAAGTAATTCCGATAAACCTACTGTTGTGATGCTGAAATAATCAAAACATACAATTAATAATAAGTAACTCAAAGTAAAATTAAATAAAATAATGATTCCTACATGGAATCTTCACTGCCCTTCACCTTGGTAGGTTTTTTTGTGTGTGTTTCGTTCACGTACCGTAGCACGAAGGAATCGTAGACCCAAATGTCCACGACCAGACTGAGCTATTCGGCGGGGCCAAAGTAGGCAGGGTAAATTTTCATACGATTCCTTTATTTAAATCATTCAGACGATTGCTCGGCAGAGCTAAGTTTGTTGCAACACTACTTCCGCGAGAGCGTATACAAGGGTACCTCGCACGATCTGCGCCGAACAGAACGGGAACCCTAGCGCACACACACGTATGCAAACCTTCCAGTTTTGCCAACAGTGCTGGAGGACAAGCAGCAAAAGTCGTTCTACGGCCAGACTCAAAAGTTTTCTGGAACCGTGGCAACAAAGAGGTAAACTTCTATCTGTGCTAATTTTCAATGGGACAAGATTATTTTGAAGGTACTTTGACAGAATGGGTAAGGTAGGTACACAAGTTTGAGAAACAATCAGTAGTCCACGATTGTCTTGGTCATGCCAGAGTCGGTCGAGGAAACGATGCTGCGAAAATAGAACAACTGGCCCTTTTATTTCGTGCGTTTCATTGCACTTCTTTGTTAATCTCGCATCTAAGTACATAAATTCGTTCACATTTTCTAAATTATATTCGCTGACAGCTATATTTCATCTATTTTCTCGTTTACGTCATGATTTTTGTTTTAATTTCGTTGATTTTCAGACCCACTTCTTTTGCTTCCTGGTCAATTTTTGGCAAGAGTTCTTTGGCGAATGTGAAGGAAAAATAGTAAAGCCGCTAGTTTTCATTTTTTTAGTTAGATGTTGAACTTTTTATAGTTTTTGATAGTTGAACTTTAAGTAAGGTTAAGTTAGATAGAAAAAATTCAATTCAATTCAACGCAATTCAATTCATTTACAAAATAATGCAAACACAGCAATCATTAGGCCGATGTTTACTTACGCATCCGTGGTGTGGTGGACTATCGTTAAGCTATTGTACGCTCGAAAAAAGTTAGCCACGCTGCAAAGGACGGTGTGCCTGGGTATCTGTGGTGCCATGAACACTACTCCGGTTGCGGCCCTTGATGCGCTTCTCAACCTGCCCCCTCTCGACATTCAAATGCAGAGTGTGGCGATGAGCTCTGCCCATAGACTAGCTCAGCTTGGCTTATGGGTAGGTGAAGACGATGTGGGACACTGCTCTATTAGGCGTTCGATGGTTGAGATCTCCCCGATTCTCACTATGCCTTCGGACGCCCGAGTGCCCTTCCTCGACTCCGGGACAAGGTACGAAGTAATCCTCTTGAGCAGAAGTGACTGGGACGACCCAGATCTCTGAACGAGGGAATATTCCGAGATCTTCTTCACGGACGGCTCGAGGACAGATGGTAGATCTGGAGCTGATGTCTATCTGCATTCATCGAATGACAGGTGGACTTCTTCTCTTGAAGAGCACGTTTCGGTTTTTCAAGCAGAAATATTCGGTATCCTGAGAGCTGCCTGTTGGGAAATTGAAGAAAAATGGAGAGGAAAAGTCATTGCTATTTGCAGTGACAGTCAAGCTGCATTGATGGCGCTGCGTAGACCCCTGAGTACTTCGAAAATTGTCCAAGAGTGCAGAGCACGATTGAACTCTGTCACCAGATTCAATAGGGTGCATCTGCTCTGGGTACCGGGGCACTGTGGCGTTGAGGGAAATGAAATTACTGACGCCATTGCGAAGCAAGGTTCAGGACTTCCACTATGGGGCGCTGAACCCGCCTTGGGTGTGCCGACCGCATCTGCACGTGCCATTCTTCGGAAGTAGGTAGATGATGCTCACAAAGATAGATGGACGACTGCTGATGTGGCCAGGCACACGAAGGTCTTCCTTTCAGAGCCAAACCATGAGACTGCAGAATTCTCGCTCAATAAAAGCAGGAAATTTTGCAGAGCCATGATAGGCATTCTGACTGGACACAACTGCCTAGGAGGACATATGTACCGAATAGGTGTTGTACAGAATGACCTCTGTTCATCCTGCCTAGAACAGGCTGACTCCGCGGAGCATTTGCTCTGTGAATGCCCAGCTTTTGCGCGTCTCAGATATCAATGCTTTGGCTGGGATGTTGCACGCATGCAGAGGATAGCCTCTTTTCGCCTATCACTGATCCTAGATTTTATCAAGAAGTCTGGGAAACTATGGTAGGCAGGGGGAAATGAGTACAATGGGCCCTTTGGCCTGAGTGCTTAGAGGTGCCAAAACGTCTCTGCCCCAACCCACACACACAAACAAACACACACACACACACACACAGACACACTGCTTAAGCATCTGTTCTGCGCTATAAATTGCTGGAACATGTACTGACTAGTTCCACAGAACAATTCGAGTGAAGACGCAGGAAGAATCGGACGTGTTTTGTTCGATCGTGCAAAAATAAAGACCCGTTAGGTCATATCCGGGTTCAGTGAATGTGACGAAGAAAAACAAAATTTTGTGAAAATAATTATTGAAACAATTGGAAAGACCCGTTAAGGGACATTCAACGCAAGTGAATGTGACATTAAAAAACTAAACAAAAACAGGGTGAAAGTGAAAACGCAAAATAGGGTGACAGTGAAAGTGTGTAATAAATAAAATATAAACATTGTGACAATTAAACAAAATTAAAAAATTGTGAATATAAATACAGTTGTGTGAAATAACAATTAATAATAAAAATTAAAAGAAAACTGTAAAAACTGTAAAAACAGAGTTTGGAGCTACGTGTCTGGAAGCACAAAGCTCTCTTCCAACAGGTGAGTGGCAATTTGGTTCAATAATAGATTCAAACCCAAAGCAAAAGATTGTTCACAAATCCGAGCTGCCGAGGATTGTTGGTTTTCTTGGTAGCTACGTGATATATATATATATATTAATTAAACAAAAGAGCGAGGAAGACGAAACAAAATATGGCGGACGACGGAACTATCTCTGAGATAGAACCAGAAGACGCTATAGACAACACAGACGAGGAAGAAGAAGAAGAAGAAATGAGCTCTGACAGAGACGACCAGACAGCACAATTACTTGAACAGATCAAGCGATCCAACGAAACTTTAAATAGAATAATAAAGCAGCTGGAGGACACTCAGGCAGAACTCCTCGCGCAGCGTAGACAAAACGAAGAGCTCATCAGACAAAACAAAGAGCTCACAGACAGAATTTTCAACATGACTGATAATACGGAAAAGACACAACTGAAAAGAAAACTTGCAACATCACCGACACTTTCAACTAACATAGACAAAAAGAAGACAAAAACCAAGGGTATAGTACAAACTTCAATGTCATCAGCGGCGGAAGACACGGAAGATGAAAATAATAGCTTATGTTCAGTAGATATGGAGGTTGAGGATGCTCTCCCATCAACCAGTGAATTAAGGCCTGAAGAAGAGTATCCAGCACTTCCACTTCCAAAACCTGTCAAGGCAATGAAACCGCTGACGACACACAACACAGCCACGACCTCACAAAAAACAAAAACAAAAGACAAAACAGACCAAGCACAGACAAATAACCCCGAACAGAAGAAGACGACAGTACCTGTAATTATACGAGAACCAAACAAGTGGACACAAATAAGTAGGTCTCTGAAAGATCTAAAAATAAATTATGAATCTGCTAAGAGAGTATTTTTAGGTATCCAGGTGATTCCCTCTACACCACTAGACCATAAAAAACTGACGAAGTTCCTCACAGGTGAGAAAGTACAGTACCACACGTACTTTCTCCCAGAGGAAAAGAATCTGAACGTGGTGATTCGAGGTCTTCATGGCCTCACACCAGAGGAAATCAAGGAGGATCTGCAGACTCAGGGCTTCCACCCGCTAGAGGTCTTCTTCCTCAAATTGAGGAATGGGACCTCAAAGCTTGTCAAGATCCTTCTCCCGAGGGCGGAAACTAATATCTATAATATAAAAGCAGTATGTCACCTCATCTGCAAAGTTGAAGCTCAGCGACCAAGGGGAGGGCAATCGCAGTGCCACAATTGCCAGCAGTTTGGTCATGCAGCCAATAACTGTCACGCACAGGCGAAATGTGTCAAATGCGAAGGGGAACACCACTTCTCCCAATGCAAGAAACAACGCGAAGAAATTGCCAAGTGTGTGAACTGTGGCGGTGATCACCCGGCCAGCTACGGGGGATGTCCTAGGAATCCCAAGAACCTAAGGAAGACGTTTGCACAGGTGGCAAAAACGAGCCTCCCATCCCCATTACCCTCACCCACAAACCAGCCCCCCAAACCCAAATTTAACAAGATTGCAGCACAGCAGACTCTGCCCAACGTCCCACAGCCGGCTATCATGGCTCAAATGTTTTGTAATATGCAAGAGCAGTTTCAAGCCATGATGAAGGACATGATGGAGAAAATGGTGCAGGGAATGCTCGCGACATTTCCAGCCCCAAAATCTAACAAAAAACATTAATGTCATTCCCCAACCACATGACCATTCTCACCTGGAACGCAAATTCCATCATCAGCAAGACTGGAGAGCTGAGGCAATTTCTATATGATTATAGAGTTGATATCATGCTCATCCAGGAAACTTTTCTAAAACCAGCTGATCGCCTCCACATCTCTAACTACAATCTATACCGTAGTGATAGATTGTCAGGTAGAGGTGGAGGCACTGCAATCCTGGTGAGAAGGGGCATAAACCACCTTCACCTCCAAATTCCCACCCTCCAACAAATGGAAGCGACTGCCATCAAAGTGCACACGGATTCCTTTGAATTCGTGGTGACTTCTGTGTACATCCCTCCTAGAAACACCAACTTTGGCCCGGACTTAAATAAACTATTCGAAAGTGAAGGTCCTGTCTTTGTGGCAGGAGACTTAAACGCTTATCACCGCCACTGGGGAGACGTGAGAAGCAATCAAGCTGGAATCGAGCTACAAAGATTCATCACGGATAACTGCATAAGCCTGCATCTCCCCGATGAGCCCACACACTTTGGTACAGTTCATAGTCATGTCCTAGATATAGGACTCTCGCAAAATTTCCACCATAACTTGCGACTGACTGTCCTCGATGAACTGTCATCTGACCACAAGCCGGTACTATTCATCATAGAAGATGTGTATATTGACGAGCCTCTTCGAATGATGAAGAGAACAAATTGGAACGCTTTCCGTGACGCAATGGCGAACGAATATTTCGAAGAAACACTCGAAACCGCCAGCGATATTAACAGAGCTATTAACACACTGACTGAAAAAATAAAGCAGGCAAAAGAGGACAACACGATTCAAACTCCGACAAAGGGACATAACCCTTACGAACTCCCAAGAAACATAAAAGATCTCATAAGGAGGAGGAACAGAGTTCGGAGAAGAGCTAGGCGTACGGGTGACCCTAGCATAAGAACGGAAGCAAACCGGCTCACAAATACCATCAGCTGTCAGATCGCATTGCTCCGCAACGAAAAGTGGGGTGACTTTTTGCATAGCATGGAACCTGGTGATAACAACTACTGGCGCATGACTAAATATTTTCGGCATAAAAACAGAATAGCGGTGCCCCCAATCCATGGACCAAATGGACTGAAATTTGACGGCGCTGGCAAGGCGGAGGCCTTCGCTGAGGTACTAGAGCTTCAATTTCAGGAAAACCGCTCTCCGGAGGATGATATTGACGAGGAAGAAGAGGTTTGTGAGTCTGTAGACCAAATTCTTGCCTCTGCGCCAACAGAAAACTATCAAATCAGACCAACAAACTTCGAAGAGGTCAAACAACTCATTAGCGGACTTAATAAGCGGAAATCACCTGGACCTGATTCAATAGGGAACTTATGGTTGACACAACTTCCTGACAATACATTGACAATAGTTACTGACATTATTAACGCTATATTTCGAACGAAGAGCTTCCCTGAGGTCTGGAAAACAGCGATTATAACAGTTGTACCTAAACCAGGTAAAGACCTCCACTTCCCACAAAATTGGAGACCAATAAGTCTCCTATCCTCCGTAGGAAAAATCGCTGAGCGTCTTCTTCTCGACCGGCTTAATGAAATCATAGAGGAAAAATCCATTATCCCGGAGGTACAATTTGGCTTTAAGCCACTACATTCTACTGAGCTCCAGCTTGCAAGAGTGGTGCAGCACATACGTACAGGGTTCAACAAAAAAAAGTCAACGGGCCTGGTCATGTTTGATGTGGCCAAAGCATTTGACAAAGTCTGGCATGCAGGACTAATCTTCAAAATGCATACATTTCAAATTCCATTACCTTTCATACAGCTTATTGCCTCCTTTCTCCAGGGCAGAACTTTCTGTGTCAGAATTGACAACCACCTCTCCACAATGCGTTCAATAGAAGCTGGAGTCCCACAAGGTTCACCACTCTCCCCGATATTGTATAGCTTATACACCTCAGACATCCCCAATATGCCCAACACAAAAGTAGCCTTGTACGCAGACGACACATGCATCTTTTATACCTCGAAGCATGCAGAAGCTATATCTTCAAAGCTGCAATCCTACATAAACATGTTATTGGAATATTTCCAGAAATGGAAAATTCAAATAAACGCCGAGAAGACGCAAGCTATCTTCGTAACGAGACGACGAAGACAACAACCACCCCAACTAACAGTTGACAATCAGACAATAGAATGGCAACGGACAGCCAAATACTTGGGACTTACATTTGACAACAGATTAACGTGGACTACACACATAAAAAACAAGAGACAAGCCATAAACGGAGTACTGAGCAGACTACAACCCATGACCAGACCAGACAAACTGAATATGACCAACAAAACGCTCCTCTACAAACAAATCATACGACCCATACTGACATATGGTAGCACTGCCTACTACCAGACGTGCAAGACTAACAAACAACAACTGCAGATATGCCAAAACCTCGCTCTTAGAAAAATATTCAGAGTTCCATGGTATGTTAGGAATACGGACATACACAGAGAACTAAGGGTTGAGACAATAGACATATACATACGGGACAAAACGTTAAAACTATTTGACAGACTAGAACAACATCCTAACAGTACCATGGAACATCTGAAAAACACCATAGCCCGTCCTAACGAGAGATATCCAAGCCTCAGACAGCTAACGGAATAGTGCGGAACAACTGCACTAAGTGACATAATTGCTTTGGGAGAGAAGTGAGTTGGGCCGAGGAGTCGCCCACCCAGAAGAGGGGAGTCAAAGTGCCGAAAGCACTAGCTCCAGTCTAACACAGTTCTAAGAGTGACTAGTTCCAAACGCTTTTGCGTTCACGGCAAATTAAAGAGCACTTGATACAATACAAATACAGTAATGCTAAGGCGAATGCCACTAAAACATAAAATTATTTGATATTTATTTAATTTTTTTTTATACCCAAGCAAGCTATAAAACTATAAAGGTAATTACATACAAAAACATACTGGAAAAAATAAAACAAGGCATAAAACCCAAATAAATCAAATACAAAACAAATAAATAAATATATAACAAACAGCTAAAAAACATATACGTCAGAAATAGATTAGAAACAGATAAATCGTTTACATAAGGGAAGGGGACATTTGCGTGGGCGCAACGTTTATCAGTTTGCACGCGAAATAGTCTGGCTTTGACCTTGCATCCCCTTTAGTTATGAATATGTTCGAGAGAATAATAATATGTATCGAAAGCTTTTCAACTTAAAGATGCGCACCTTGTTAATTCACGAATTCAACCAGACACTTGTGCAGCTAAGAACAAATATTTTTTGAAATGTTGTTTTGATTTTTCATTTCGCTGCAAAAACCCCCGTTACATATGAGTCCAAATGGCTCAAGTCTTTTGAACGTATGAACTCACAGGCCAGCTGCAATGTTACTCAAAACTCATTTTGCCTACAATTCTTCATCCAAAAAAAACAGTATTTAATTATTTCACCAAGGAATAGGTTCGGCTTTTCTGGTGGAGTATCCTCGTCATGTTACCCCGGTAGACTTTTCTATGCGCATCACTTCATACTCTAGTGTTTCTTAAGTTTTAATAGTTGATGGAACATTTGAATGACTCGTAAATTACGTGTGCAAACGGCAATATGATTATTTACATGATTATTAATTTTCAAGTCCATCTTCTATCTGATGGAAAAATATCTCCTAATCGATTAAGAATATCCATCACATTCATCATTACGATGTTCAAAGTAAAGTACAGTATAACCTGGTAAACCGGTGACACCATTTCAACATTTTCTTATTCTACATTTGATTTGCATTTCTTCGGAAAATTGTGTGAACGACTGCTGCCATATGAAAACATTTGATTCCATTAATGCATGACTTCGTGATTAGACGCTGGCAGTAGTTGTATATCGGTTTCTACTTGCCGAACGAGTTAATCAAAGCGGAAACTCTTTCCCATTCATTAATCCCGTAATTATAGGTCGACACAAACAAGTATTCGTGGCGACCGTTGAAAGAAGCGACCAATTAATTATGCAACGAGCACTTTAGATCTTTGACTAGTTGACCAGTTGCAGTTAGACATATATCGCTCAGCCGTTACTAGCTGAGATGGTTAGATGAAATCTTTGATTTTGCGCCAGCGCAGTGCGAGTAATGAACCGTACAATTGTGCAGCAGCCATGTTGCATAGCTACTGGACTATGTTGTTGTGGTCTATTATGCCTGCATATATTCAATCGAAACACTAGTAAGCTGTCGGAAAGCAGTTTTTGTTAGATGTTCATCAGCAATTTCATACATACTTTCTCTTTTTCGGATCGTCGTTAATTATGGTCGATAAAGAAAAAACCTAAACACTTTCGGTTGTCAGATGGAACCAGAGTTTGTTGCACTTTTGGGGAACTGTGTGTTCGATCGATAGCTGTTAGCGTATGCTAGGCTGTAAACAGATGCTTATGTCTATGCATGTATCTGTGAAAACGATTGCCATCAGCATTCAATTCGGCCACGGACGGTCTTCGACCTCTGTGGGAGATAATCTTTCAGATTTGTTAAAATTGTTGTTTGGCTCTTGTGTGAGTTTGAAGATAAAAAAACAAGCAGTATGAACTGGAACTACCATGTTATGAAATAACCTTTCTCAATTTTCGACAATCACGATGGCAGGACCTCAACCAAAAAACAACAACCTATAAAAAACGTTGAATCGACAGCTTCGAAAACATGTTTTATTGATGATTGGAATTCTAGGAGCACGGACGTGTTGCATAAGCATTTGTTTAGTTTGTTGTGCCTTTCGGTAAAAAAAAACTTCACATATGCGAGAAGATCTCCATTTTTAGTGCAAGCTTGTATGCAACGAGCTTTCCAACAGAAGCAATTTGCCGATAACTAGAAACTTTTCGGCTCTTATGACTTAACTCTGTTTTTTTTCAATGCAAGATCTTCAGAGCACTTGAAGTTAAATCTATAATGCTCCATTAAGTAGAAGTTAAATAGATCGTGCACAAAATGACATAATAGAATTTAGTATCTAAATAATTGTTATGGTACATTCCACGAGAAGAACTTAACTATTTTTTGGTTGTTTTGTGTGATATCCGAACAAAAGAAGAAAAAGATGAAAGCATCATTACATTTTCAGCACACCAGTCAAGAAGTCCCGAGGTAGGTTCAAGTGGGGGACAGTGTAACAAAAAAGTCATTTTTATTTTTGAAAAAAAAAAAAACCGTTTCATGTATCGACTTCTTAATATTTAAAATAAAATCAGCAGTCTTTAACTTTCATTAAAATTATTTATTTAATTATTTATATTAAATTTATGCTTAGAAACTAGTTATTTAATAAGTTTTCTGAGATCCAAAATTTGTGATAGTGTGCCCTAGGGGTGGGGTACAAATCAACAGCTATAGGAGTACAGTATAACAAGAGGGGGTATACTGTAATATTACATCATCAAACGAAATAAAATAGAAAATCTTTAGGCTCAATTATATTTTTTCGAACTCAAACTTAAACAGAAACAATTTTATAATATGAAATTTATTCATTTGTAGTATAAAATATAAAAACAAAAAAAATTCTTTTATATCCTTACTAACAATCAAGCATAAACAAGCTTATGCTAACTTTTCTCAACCAAGATTAAAATGTCTCAATATTTTTTTTTTTGGAAATGAGTAGCGATCAGCGTGACGTTTAGTTTTTTTTTCATTTTAAGTAATGGTAGTATAATCTCAATATGATTCAGTCCAACAGTGGCAAGATCCGGTTCTAAAGGAAAATAAAAGACATAATCAACTTTGCTACTTTTGAGCAGATAATTGCTGTCATATTCATCTTCTTCATTATCTGTCAATAATTTTCCAGCAAAATGCTTTGTGTTTTCCTGAAAACTTATTTAAAAACGACAAAATCACTTTTGTTTGGTCGTTTGAGTAAAGACAAAGGGATGTCATCTAAACCGCGAATAAATCATCTGAATCTTCATCAAACTATTCAGAGCTTTCTTCAGAGCTTGGAAATAAAACTTTTATAACCTTTTTGTTTTTCTTTGATTTTTTATTTGTTTTTGTGGGGGTTTCCTTTTAGGCATCTTGGTTTTTCTTATTTTACAGCATTTTCAAATTCTCGTTTAACAGGTGTATCGGTGACGATACAACTTCCCTCCCTTTTTCTTCCTTATTTAGGTTACACGTTTTTGAACATGTTATTAGATATTCTTGTAGTATCGCTTCTTCAGCATTTGAAAATATTTTATTCACCGCGTAATTTGGAGTCAAGCGCATATCTGCAGGCCTTTCATTTTTTAACATAACGATATAAAGTTCCGTAGTTCACGTTCATTCTCTCGGACGCTTTCCTCAGAGACAATCCATTTTCAACCAGCTCTATTGCTTCTTTCATATCATTAGCATTGTGTAGACCGATTTGCGTCTTCCTTTTTCGATTCCGAAGCATTTTACTCACCTGAAAAAATTAATAATTATCAAAGGGGGGACATTGAATTACAAATTCGTGAAAAATTATGGTTTAAAAATTGTAACGAACTTTTTTTACTACTTAAACACTAACTAATTGCAGATTATAGGGAATACATATTTGCTCATCAGAAATTAATAGTTTGCCAACAAGAACAAAACTTCACTTCACAAATTTTTCTCGTTTTTGTTATGCAAAATATACATCTGAACTTTCTTCCGTCCATACAGCGATTAGATGTCCGATGACAACCGTTTAAGATGGCAGCACGTGAAGTTAACAAAGCACGTAAAGAGAAGCCATAGACAAATAAGAATGGAAAAGAGTTAATATTGATGTTATAGTGTAACCCTGGTTATACTGTCTAACACTTGACCCTATAGATGACAAATCCACATCATTTTTAGAAAAAAAAAAACAATCTCCAAACGACAATCTGATTACTAGTTTGTGATTTGACAGCTATTTTATTGAAACAACTGTTGTTTATTTTCAAAACAATGGTTTCAAAAAATTTTGTTTTTTGATTTATCATTGTTTTTATAGAAAAATATACAGTTATAGCAAAGGCTTGGCTAGATAAGTGCTATACGGGCTCTGCTTCGTCAAAACCAATCGTTAAGCGTTGGTTTGCTCGTTTAAAGTGTTCGTACAGACACCCATGCTTCTCTGGACACCCAAATGAAATGGTTACGCCGTAAAAAATTAAAAAAAATCCTCAATATTGTTGAAAATGAAGTTACACGAAATATCTCATGTTACCTCTACACAATGGTCCACCCATCCAAAATATGGTTACATCGATATACTCTTGACTTAAAACAATCTTCATCCGAGCAGACAGCAGTCGGTGGACCTCGTTCATGACAACCAAAATCATAACAGGGTATGTCATCCATATTTAAGGATGTGCGTGAAAAAATATTAATCAACTACCTGAAGAAGGGAAGGAGTATTAACAGCGAATATTATGTACATTTGAAGGATAAAATTGAAAAAAATCGGCCCCATATGGAGAAGAAAAACATTTTTTCCCACCAAGATAATGCACCGTGTCAAGTCAATGGCAATACCGCACGAGTTGCAACTTCGAATTGCTTCCGCATCCACCATATTCCCCAGATTTGGCACCTAGCGGTTATTAGCTCTTTGCAGATCGAAAAAAATGCTCCAAGCAAACAGATTCAATTCATAATAAAATGCCTTTAACCCTTTGATGGTAGTTGCCGTTTTGTTGAATTTGTATTTTCCTATGATTAACACCTTATACCAAACATAAGAAGTTTATATTTAAATTTTCTAAATTTGTAAACTTTTGCGGGTGAAAGCTCAAATATTTTTCTACTCTCATATCTTCCGTTGCAGCCAAAGCACAAAAAAACCCGACTATTATCACCTTACTTCAGGGACATTCCCGAAACCAGATTAAATAAATTTTTTTAGAGTACACTGGTGCGCAGATTGAGGGAACACTTTTATGTTGCATAATTTCAATCAACATCATTTCAGGAAAACAAACAGAATAGATCAATAATAAACTCACAACTATAAGCTTAAAAATATCGTTCCATCGATAAATCGTTAAAGATATGAAAACTTTAAGTTAAAGAGAATTAAACGAATCAGAATTTCGTCCAGATGTTATAATTTTCCATTCGTGCTGAGAAATGTCGATTGAATAAAAATAAAGCTTATTAGCTCACGATAGCAATTTAAAAGTTAATAAAAACGCTTAATTTCTTGAATTCAATGATATTAGCATACATCCTCAGCAATTTTCACGAAGCGTCCATATGAGGTATGATTGTATTGACTTATCAATATCAACGACAACTATTGCACGCAAGTCGAATTTGCACTTTGTAAATAGGTTCGCTCTGAGTTCTAAGTCAACGAGTACATCAACTATGACAAATCAATGATCATTTGCTGGAGAGCTGATCGATCTTCTCGTCAATTTAATCTCTATTTTCTGAGCTCCAATATTTTACATCGGCGATTCTCCGATGATAAGGCCATTTCTAATGATAGGTCACTATCAATTGGACCAATTTACATACTTAATTGCTTATCACTTATTTCTTTCCGTTGCGGCTAGACTGGCATATAAAAGTCAAGACAAATTTAATTGATATCATCAGTTGAGTTCTTGCCGCTGGCACACTACATAGGACTACTTTTCTCGCGATGGCTAAGCTTCTAGTTTTCATTTCTGTTATTTGTGCGGTTCAGGTAGTGCACTCTATAAATTTATTTCTAATATATATAATATTGTACGGTCACTATTGCATAGATTGCATCCGCCGGGAGGATTGTAAGAGATGCACCAACCCCCACCTTAACCGACTTGGCCAAACAAGCTGAGGACGCTTTCAGTGTTCTACATAAGAACTTCTTGGAGTTTGTTGGCGTCAAGGACGACCAGGAATTTACGTCTTTAGTACAAAAACAAGGAAGAGATTATGCAGATAAACTAGCAAGTCTGGGTAACCAGCTGGGAGAAGAGGTAGAATCACTTTAACGAAAGATACTAGAAACATATATGTTTTCGCATTACGTTAATAGGCAAAGGCTAACGCAGGAAAAGCTGATGAATTTATCAAAACACTACAACGCAGTATCGAAGGGACCGTCACCGAGCTCCGTCAAAAGAATCCAGAGTTTTTCGATAACGCTGAAAAGTTCCAAGTATGATCCAAAATATTTACTATTTCGTCATAACGAAATGTATCTTTCCGCTTTTATTCCCGATCAGAAAAATTTCCAAGACCATTTGAAAACTGTGATCAAAGACACGGAGGAATTGAACACGAAACTGAAGGCTGACGGAAAGGAACTTTCCACGAAAGTCGAAGATGTCCTCAAGCAAATTTATGATAGCACTGTTCAGACCGCCCAGAAAGTTACAACTGACATCCAAACAGCAGCGAAAAAACAATAGTTTCAAATCTGTGTTATATATCTCTAGGCGTAAATAAAGTAAATATTATATCAATCGAATTCAAGGTGTAGTTTTTGTCAAGTTTAAATTTAAGATAGATTCATAATAATGTGCAGATTATTTGGCTAAAATGAATCTTGTCTAGTGTAGCTGATGTATCTGGGAAATACGTGGTTTAAAGATAAGTAAGAAACTTCATAGTATTCAAATACATTAATCATATTTAATATGTATTTCATGAATATTCTGCATATATCTAAACATATTATGAATCTTTGGATTAAAATTATAGTGTCCTATTCAAAAACATTTTATAAAATGATTTCGTTCTTGAAATTTCGGCTTAGTTCCTTATGCGGTAGCACAATCGAATTTAAAAGAATCTTTTCTGATGGGACATTTACGAAACAACCTGAAAATTTACAAAAATTACTACTGATGTTATACTTCATTTTAACAATTATGTATCGGGTTACCTAGGATTGTAATTGATGGATTCAATTTTCCTTCTTTATTGAATAAAGGCGGATTATCCATTTTAGCGAACGGTTTATTCGGATCGGGATCGCTTGGTGTGCCCTCAACTCTGGCCCAGCAACCAATATTCGAGCCACGTCCAACTAAAAATAAAAAAGAAGCTTTATGTAAGACATTTAATAATGATGTGATGATAGGCATGGCTATGATTAAAATCTAACCGCTGTAGTGGTTTGATTTGTTGGTTCTGATGGTTTTTTTTTTAATTTACAATCTTTATTAGGTAAATTGGAATTTTTGCGCTACGGTTATTACCTAGTCTGCACAATGAGCTGGGACTTCTTAGCATAGTTTATTTAAAAGCAGGTTCCGTCTAATTGAAACTTAACTTCATAGCTAGACCTACAACTTATGCGAGGTCTTAAATCGATTCCCTACTGTTTTTGCGGATCTCTATCGACTTCAACCCCCAAATCCGCAAACTTTAAAGTCTTTAGCGAGCCCAGAATCCATCGAACTCCTGTTACTATCACGAGAGACACAAATGTGGCTCATTTGACCCGCATATGAACTCAACTAAGCTGATTAGATTCTTTGATGATCGTCTTTTGGACTACAAAATTTTGTAATTACCTCTAGCCGGTCGAGGATCGAAACGATAGTTTCTCTTCAACTTTTAATTTACTAGATTGTATAACCTGCGGAGCACTCTAGTTCCAAAAACTGCTACAACAAATTTTAAATGGATTACCTTCCAGAAGAAATATATCAAAGCCAAGTTTTATAAAGTGAAGCTCGTGCAATCGAATCCAACTTGACTAATTTTTGCTCTTAAATAATTTTCGCAAAAAATTATCCGACAAATAAATTAATTTTAAAAATTAAATCATACATTTCGGAGAAATCTATAATCGCAGTAACTTTACAGTGCTAGACTGAATTAGCACGTGTTTATTGTGTAGCTCTGCGATAGGGGCAAAGACCAGCCATGACGGGTCTAACGCATTCTGTGATTTAATCATATAAAATCACATAACCAACACTAATACATTCACTCTGTGATTATTCCTGGAAAAAGCAAAATGTTCAGGTCGTTGCGGCTGACATTGTGCTCTACCACTTTCTATTTCGAGCTGATTGCTTGTACGCACAACAGTGATAGCACAAGCAAATATGGTTTTTGCACAGTAAAATGATTTTAATGTCCTTGAAAATGTAATCTAATGGGTTTTTTGAAAGCTTCATTATATACTGGTTGAGAATTTTCGAGACATGTACAATCTAGCCAAGGAGAGAGTACTTATTTTGGTATTAATGAGGAGCCAAAATTAAGCACTTATCAGTTATAGTCACGTAGAGTCCAAAGTAGAGTTTTAATCGTCATAGAGAATGACAAGGTAGTTTCGTAGCATATTTATTTGTTACATATTGAGCATGTGACGCTAGTTTAACTTATTTTCGGAATAAAGTTCAAGTTGTTTTGCTCATGCTTGTAAATATTGTCGAAGGCAAGCAAAAATAGATCTATTTTCAGCATATTTTGGTATTTTGAGCTTTTTCTCAAATATTGTTGCTATAAATCGGTTTAGCTAAGCAGGTTAATGTGGATTTAAATTACTTTTACTTTTGATAACACCTTAGTCTTTATATAGACTTTGTAGTACTTTTAAGATATACTAAGAAGTGTATCTAATGTGGAAAAAATACAAGATTAAAACAACCAACTGGCCAAAATAGTTTTTTTTCAAATCTGTTTACCGGATGTCCGGATGACCTTATCTTCTCTTGACCTTATCTTTTTCACTAAAAAACAATCTACAAGCCCACAAAGTTCCAAGACAGGACCCGCCTAAGCACCGCTTCAACCTGGTCATGCTGACCAGTGCTGTCGTTTTATTGCAATTGCAATATTTCGCATTTTTTGAATTTGCTGCTGGTTCAATCTAGCCAGCACATTTAGTAAATTAGTTCCACTTAGTCTAGTTTTATATGCAATTGCTATCCGTTTCACTGTGTATACAAGTAAAATTAACTGTATCATATTTTGAGTCTGAATCATTCTCCTCACTCCCATCATCAATCCTTTTTAGCTTCAGTATCTCTTTCAATAACGTCCCTTGTCCTGAAATCCTTTGATATTTTTCCTATCCTTTAAGGGGGGGATACTTTCTGCATTTTAAATTATCGCTCCATATCTCTTAGATTCCAGGAATCTGCTCGAAAGGATGGTTTATAATAAAGTTTATCTGATAAGTGAACCTTCTTTCTTCTTTCGTTTCTAAACAACATAGAGCCATTAAAATTAATTCAATTATATCCAATTTAATTTCGTTCAATAATAATGTCGATACCACTGTCGGTTTGCAAGGCTAGTAAAATTTTCCTCACAAAGGTTGATTGGTTTTGTGTCTCGAATCCTCTCTGCTCTTTTAATTTCGCATTTTCCAATTGTACGCTGGCCAGTGATGCCAATTTAGCCACATTATAGCTAGATTTGGCTATAAAAAGAACCTGCTTACCAACAAAATTGTTCATTTAGCTATTGGCTACAAATATAACTACAAATTTATGAATTTGAATAATTTAAAATTTTGCTTTGTTTGCACTAATTTCCGCTAGTTTATTAATATTTAAAAGACTCATTGCTGTGAGCATTCTCCTCAAATTCTAAGATAAAGACTAATGTTTTGGGTAGATACAATAGCTATTGTTTACCGTTTTTGGTATGCTTCATCATGCGAAACCATTCCAGCCTCTACTGTCTAAAAATTCGCAAAAACCAAGTTTCAATTCACCAGCAATAAACTAAAGAAGATAGGGCAAACGAAATATGTTTACCAACGAATGCACATCCTATGCCCAAATTTGAAATAGCAATAAAACATTGACAAGAACTTCGCACAAAAACACAAGAGACATTAAAACCAAAATTCAATGTATAAATCTAATTTTGTGTGAAAAATAATATCAAGCTGGGTCTCGTAACTGTGCGGAACGGGCATCGGTCAACAACATCGGATCTAAAACATTGATTTCATCCCTATTCGGTGTCAGTTCTATGGCAAACGTGCCTGACACGATTTTGGGCGCAACAAGTACAAGTTATTCAAAAAAGGGTGACAAATTCTCAGCAAAAATGATTGAAAATGAAATAAACATTTTGTATCCCGTATCTCTTGAACCGATTTTAAATGATACTTCTATCATGAAAAAAATTTGAAAACAATTCTGTTGATTTCACTAAGCCCCTTAACAATTTTTGTTAAGTTAGTTTATTGAAGGCTTAACTAAAAAAATGTGTATCCAGATTATACAATGTTTTTATCTGAAACTGTAGAGTTAGATGATTACGATTAGAATAATGCCTAATTGGGATATAACTTTGAACAAAAAATTGTTGAGCCTCGAAATAACAATATAATTGCGACATCAGATGGGGAAAGTATGAAACATACTTGTATAGTATTTCTTAAAAAATTAATAGAAAAGTTGAGGTATTGATTACCTGATAATTTTAAAATTTTGCGAAATATTTTCTAATTTTCTGGGTATAGCATAAATTCAGTTATTGATGAAGATATAAAAATTATAAAGTTGTTCGCGGCTGATGAAACTTCTATTCAAAATATACTGGTACAAAAAAAACCATTATCGATCGTTAAATGGAGAGAAAAATTGTATAACACTATATATTGGCAGGAGTTTTATAATTGTAGAGACGCAACGAATATCAGCCCGTTTAAAGCTCTCTGTTCAATTGCCTATAAATTATTAGCCTTTCCTTGGTCCAATGCGGAAGTGGAACGAATTTATAGTCAACTTTCGATTGTGAAAGCCAAACACAGAAATAAACCGAACCTAAAAGCTTTGCACACAATACTTCTTTTTAAACATGGATTGAAACGGTCGAAAAAAACTATAAAAATTTTGATTTCCCTCAAGAAGCACTAATGAAAATTGGCACTTTAGAAGCTTATGAAAACAAAAGTTGGCAACACTGACCCTGACAGCCGGAAAATATTTAGGGTGATCAGGTCAGTGGTCGACTTCTCTCAGTTGCAGAAAGACTTGTGCGCACTGGGCAACTGTTTCCATTAATTTTATTCCGTTAAATACTCCCGAGCGTCGGTCGGTAAGGCAACCCTCCTCCCGCTTTATGCTCAGCACTTTCTCAACGTCTTACGTGGATTCAATGGTGCGGCCCAAATTTGCGAGGCGACTGCACACAAAGAAAGAGTGCTGAACATCATCGAGCTCAGTCACACAGTATAGACAGTACGGTTTGCCCACTTTATCCATTTGGTTCAGATATTTCTTTACGTAGCCGCACTCTGACAAGAATTGAAAAATGTAGAAGTATATGTCTCTGTGGTTATGGCTATCTCTAGGCTCATTAAAACCAATTAGCTCAGCCGTCTAGCGTCCTTTACCACTTTAACTCCAACGTTGTTGCCAAACCTAGAGAGTACGCGTAGTGAGCGAGAGAGGAACCCTTCCTTGCGTTCTCGCGCTAATAGATTTATCGGAAATACTTCCGATAACATCATCACAGCCTTTTCTGATAGCGTGCGGTAGCTACAGGCGATACACAAAACACCCCTGCGCTGGAGACTGCCAACGAGCTTCCGGAACTTCTTAGTTAGGCCCCATATAGCAAAGTGAAATTGGTCGTTGCTATCAGCAGCCTCTGTCTCTTTTCACTGGGTCGGACGACGTTGGCCATTACCCTACTCAGCGAAGTGACGACTACTGGAGCTCAATCATATGCCCTGCGGATATGATCCGATGCTAAATCCGGGCCTTCGGAACGTTGGTATCGAATCCGTATACAGTACCAACAAATCCAACCTCGATGCGATCTCGACTATGCCCTGTTTAGGAGTGTTTTCAGTGAATATGCTCCACTTCAATGCCCTCGCATGGGCAAATCCATAACGCAGCAAATTTTGAGGCGCTGATACACTGATACCGGCGCCAGCAGTGGTATCAACGCATTGCGCTGATATCATGGAGATATGATACCATGATCGCATTCGCTTTTCATAGTGTTTACTTTACGGTTCTTGCTTGAAGTACACATGCAGCCTGTAAAACTAAAGCGGCTTGAGTCGAACCAATCTATGAACTGGAATGTTATTGATTTTCCGTTTGAGAAAAACAACATTTGAATGCATTTCAGTTTCACGTTAGCTTTTTGAAGGCAAATTAAATAGGCTCGTGGTTGCATGTCGGTAGGCTCTATCTTTCCAAACGCGCGTAGGTATATTGCTTTGCATCAAACAGACTTGAGGTAAGTATACTCATATCGTTGCGCCGCGCCATAGCATAGCTCCAAGGCAAATGGTGTTAGCATTGCAAAGCGGCAGTGCCAACGCCATTGATACCGAAGTACGTTACTGCACTACTGATACCGAGAATCTGTATCAGCGCAGTGGTATCATGGATAGTGCTTCAAAACAATTGCAACGCGAAGAGCTGCCTTATCCATGCGTAACTCCAATGTCCTCGCACTCCTTACGATGACATTATCGGCGATACCACAGAGAGAGTCCTCATGTGACTATGTCTAAACTTGTTTCCGAATCGCTGCATTGTTTCGTTCGGGGACAAGTAACAGTTTACAAAGGAGATATGTATCTCTGTATGTCGCCCATAAGTGATCGTTGTCGCTGCCCCGACTGCCAATGCGGGTCCTCTGCCCGTCAGCGATCCAAATCTGCCAACCAGGAGCTCGCTGTATTTGTATTGAATTTTATTTACAAATGAGTTTCAGTAAGCACACGGAATTAACATTGTAAAAAATGTATCTGGTCTTTCGCATTTGTGCCCCATTTCATATTATGTTGACCGCATACGAGTTTTATATACTTAATACTGTAATACTCTTTTATATGCTTAAATGATGCATACTAATAAAATATATGTATAAATATATATATTTTTCCCCTACCTATGCTATGCAGTATTAGTGTATGATCTTTAATGATGGCATTTTCTAAAATGATTGATTCACGAATACGAACTCCACTTCCTATAGAAACTCCGGGTCCAATTGAAACATTAGGTCCTAGCTACAAAAGATATGGAAATACATGTTACAAACAAATATTACAAATCTTGAATAATGATTTTACATGGGCTGTAGGATGAACTGATGCCGTTGGGTGAATATGTACATCGGAATATATTGTACATATTAGACTACCATCAGTGTTTTCCTTCTCTTTATTACCAGCGTTTGCTAATCTTTCAGGATGTGTGCGTCTATAAAGTTCTGAAAAAAAAAGGAAATTCAATTGTTAGTTTCATCATGAGTCTAGTATCCACAATAGTTCTACTTACCAAGATAATGGCGATTTGCATAAATAGCTGACCCTGCAGTTTTTATTTGAGACCACCAATTGTTGACCTAGAAAACTCAGTTACGGTTGTTTCAACAAATTCCAACATGGCTATGGTACATGAGTTCATACTACTCTTGTTACTTACCGGCAAAGCAAAAAGCTTCGCGGTTCCTGCAAGAGGAGTCAACACTTCCTGTTCCCATTGAATATGACCCTGATCTCGACCATTATTTCCATTATATGAACCGTCGTATTGTAATTCTCGCGAATGAAATATAGATGCCATCAGATTAAATACTTCCGTAGAACAAACATATACACCGCAATTGATAAAAGTCGAAACATAAGAGCTTGGTTTTTCTACATAATGCGATACGGACCCGGTGTCCTTATCGAAAACTAAGCATCCATAGTGAACAGCCTGCTGTCGTGTCGCTTCCGTGCTCATAATTGTTATCATTGCCTGTCCATCGCGACTCATATGATAGTCGTGTAAGGCTTGCAATGGAAAATCGGCACACACATCACCGTTCAAAACGAAAAATGCTTTTGGGTTGCCGCTACCGATTTGATCACGGAAGTGATACATACCACCAGCTGTTCCAAGTGGAGTGAATTCTTGCAGATATCTGTAAATGAATACAAGAAAAGTTAGTCACGTGCTAGTCACGTTTTTTGTGCCCAGGATAGTAGCATTAATAACGACAATAATCTTGTCCCAGTTGTTGTTGTTTTCAATGCAATTATTTTATTTTTAATTGGAAAATTAAGAAAATCACGAATTAACGAAGTACTTCAAGTGAGAAAACGCGGCAACTGATGTCAGAAGTAGGAATCTTTTGTGTTTGCGATTCTACAAGTTACTTTTACTGAAGTTGCGGCCCGAGCTATAGTGATCTATTGTAAGAAATTGTGTGGACTACAGTGAAGCAGAATGTCGAAGCTAGTGAACGAATAAAAATTGACGGAAGGAAACTCAAAGTAGAATGCCGGAAACGTAGTTTTTAAATGAATGGGAACAAAACGACTTTACTATCACGGCTAAGGGGGGAATTTAGGCACGAATTGCAAAGGTTCGGAAAAGCCTGAATACTCGGACGATGAAGCCAGCCAAAAACATACTCAGGAAGAACAACATAGCAAGGAGAAAAATCCAATGGAGATGCTGCTTAAAATAGGTTTCGATATGAAGCCACGAGTGAATTAACTGGATCAAAAACTTGACCAACAAGCCCTCGACTTTAAGAAACAGTTGGTACAGCTGGTACAGCAGACAAGGAAAGCGAGCAGCAGCTGATGGAAACCAAGAACCAAACAGTTCCCAGCATTAATTATGGTGTAACCGCAGTTTGACAAGCAAGCGAAAAAGCTACTAGAACCTCATACAAAACATCTTATGGGCCAGATTTGAAGGTAATCCTGGGAACCGCCAATACGTTGAAAATGAAATTTCTATTGCAACTATGTTAATAGTCGTATAGTCACCTTATGTTCACATTATACAGACTTTGCATATCATTCACGAACTGCT
This sequence comes from Nemotelus pantherinus, assembly GCA_963978885.1. Taxonomy (NCBI): domain Eukaryota; kingdom Metazoa; phylum Arthropoda; class Insecta; order Diptera; family Stratiomyidae; genus Nemotelus; species Nemotelus pantherinus. The sequence goes on from OZ022263.1 coordinate 239,064,376, forward strand.
CCATTTCCGACTGAGTGTAGTAGCCGATAATCAGGATTTCCTTTAGAGTTTTCAGTTGAACGCATGCTTCGATGTGGTGCTGTATAATAGGCCGGCCGGCGATAGGAAACAAAGGTTTTGGAATATCCAGAGACAGTGGTCTAAATCGCGTACCTGAAAACGAAATTTGTTCTATGTTCGGTCAAGAAATCAACAACTCAAACAATAAAACCTTTCTGCGGTCCGCCCACAAGTATCACAGCTTTCAACATTATCTATCTGCGTGTGATAACAGTAAAACAGTATTATCGAGTTGACGTGTTCTGATACGTGACAAAATATCCGTCCGATGTCCGATAGCTCACTTTTGACATTCGGTCAGGAAACGTCAGCGCAACTGCAACACCACCACTGAACACCACCAACACCACCGAAATGTCAAGGTCAGCTGATCACCGAAATGTCAAACGGTCAGCTGATCATTGATAACAGCCACAGTTTGAGAGCATCTGTCCAGGTTGCTACGGGTTACAACTGTCAAACAGATTTGTTTACACTCTTGAGCATATTAAAACCAAATTGGCAGTGTTTTGCTCTCAGACGTGTTCATAAACAAAGGCCTGAAAACATAATAAATGTCATTTTAACGAGTGATATGTGCGAATATTTTACTTTACCTTTTACTTAAGTATGTTTCACTTGCGCGTGTGATGATTTATTAATGGACCCGCCTAGTTTTCACTCATAAGCAGCTCATAAGCATGTTATTTCGATTGACGGATTGTAACTGGAAATCGTAACAATTGTATCGAAGACGCAAACACTATGGCATCCAGTATTCCAGTCCGGAAATCAATCGAAACGGTTCGAAAAATAATAACGGATTTAGATATTCCGAACGACTCACGTCCTGTGGATAGAGAAATTATAAAGACCAAGAAGCCTCATCGGCACATACATCGTGGACGAAGTAAAGACGTTCAACAATTAAGCGGGAATTTTCCTTCGGAGCGTAGTAGAAGTTTTGAAAGGGAAACGAAAAATTCAGCTGGATATCTGCAAGTACTGGTTAGTAAATACATGATAACTCATCCTTCTAGAACGTGAAATGCAATTCAAAATAGTGCCTAACAATGTTATTATTACTCCGTATATTAAACCAAATCATTGTTATAAAGCTTATTTATTTTGCAATATTGGATGCGAATAGCTAATAATTCTAATATTTAATAACCAATTCAAAATAGCTGCCGATGCAGTATGAAAAAATGGGTAAGAATGTTATTTTTGGTTCAACTTTCTTTTCTGGGGAATGTTGGTAAATGAATCTGTGCCAGATTCTGAAAATAATTGTTGTTTTAAACTCAACTCCTTTTAAAATTGTCTCGCAATTGACTTGTAGAAAAAACAACAACAAAAAATGGCAAATTTTCTAACATTTGACATAGCTTTGACTAGACATCCTAGTTAGCCGTGTTCCTAAAAACCAGGCTAATCAAAATAATGCAGATTCAAACCTTCAATACGCCACAATTCTTTTGCATCGTTTCAGGTGCAAACAAAGGACGAACAGATCGAGAAACTCCTGCAAAAAGTCACAGACCTGCACAATTACAATGATCAATTTTCCGCCGAAAATGACAATCTACGTACTCAAGTTCACACGCTTTCTGGAAAGCTGCAAAACATGTCGAAAAAACTTGATGAGTATACCAACCAGCAGTGCTTGAAATGTGCAGAACTGGAGAAGCGACAAAACGAACTGGAAAACGAAAACCAAACTTTGTACAAAAACAATAAATTTTTTACCGACGATGTAGCGATGCTGAAAACTCTTGTTTACCGTTTGAACGTGCAGCTTGAACGCTACCAGGAACTACTTCGGAAGTCGAACGATAACGATGAAGATCTTACTGAACCGACAACACGAACTCATTCTGAAGACATTGAAACCGCTATATGTAGGTGGGGCTCAATGAAAACCCATACATTAGCCCCATTGCTAAACGCGTATGAAGAAATGGTGAAGGAAAAGGTAGAACTAGTCGCCCAGCATGATCGCGAGATAAATCGTTTCACAGGACATTTCAAAGAGATAATCTCCGAAAACGAAAAACTTCACTCTGAAATGGACGAGCTGCAAAAGGGAAAGGATGGCTGGATCGAGGAAAAGACTCGGCTACAGGCACAACTTGATATTTGTCGAGCTAAGGCCGAAGTTCAGACCAAACGAGCTGATATAGCGAAAGAGAAGCTTGTCGAGGTCCTGCGTTGCTACGAACAGAAAGTTCAAGCTCAGAGTCTGGATATTGAACGGTTGCAGGAAGCTTATTCGCGTGCCAAAGGTGAAATAATTTCGTTCCGAAGCGCGACCACGCATCCTGCGGCCATTGTTGACAGTCTGAAAGAGTGCCAGAAACTGTTCGAGGAGCTGAAAGCCCATCATGATGACGAAAAAACCAAAATCTGCAATGACCTCTCCGAATGCCGGAAACTCCACTCGGAGCTGGAAGTGAAAATGTCGAAAATACGTGAAGAGAATGTCATGCTAAAAGCCTCGCTGGAACAACAATTGCAATCCGAAGTTGCGCTCCGTAAGAAATACAACTCTCTGCGATGTAAGGTCCGTGGCATAAATGAGTCACGACAGGATCTTCGAGTACGACTTCGAACGGCTTTGGATTGGGCCCAGAAACTAGATGAAAGCAGACAGAAAATGAAAACTGCTTGGAATGATATTAAGGAATTGGAGACGATCATTCGACATAAAGACGCGCAGATACGGGGCCTCCATGCTAGGCACACTACAGAAATCGGAAGACTTGAGAAGAAACTGCAACAACGCGAAGAAACCATCAAATGTTTACTCAAGGAAAAAACCAAAGTTAGTGCTGCGCGTAAAGCGGAATAAAATAATACAGTTCGAAAAAATGTCTTCGAGTAGTATAAATTAAATGTTTTTTGTTGTTACTTCGTTTTTGTTCAATAAAGGTTATTTATTTGAAGTCTCTTAAGTATGATTCTTGTGCATATCATTTAGGCTAAAAGTAAATGGTTAATATTTTATAGTTCTTTAAGTTATTTCTCTAATCAAATAGCGCATCATATATTACTATCGTAGAAAAACCAATGAAGATCATGCATTTCTAGCATGACAAGTTTTAGCATTTCAAAGGCGAAGATCTCGTGGGCTTTGCTTCCACCAAATTGTTCAACAGGGAACTATTTTTACCTGTACAGGGCTTAGCTTTGTAGATAACGAAACACGAAACGGTAAACCCTGGATACCTCTGATTCAGTCTATGGAAAATTTTCGGGCTCCGAAATGCATAACTAGCTACAATTATATGGTATCGCTATCCACCAATGAGTCCTTGCGAAAACCTAACCCAACCTAAACTAGAACTGAAACTCTAATTAGGGACTAAGCACCTTCTTTTTTGATCCTAGCAGACTACAGACTTCAAACTGAAAAAGTGTCGTTATTTTTAAGAGGCTATTGTATCTGCTAACCATCGCACATTAAAAAAGGATCACAAAATCAAAAATTGGTAACTACACTGGCAGTACGGATTTCAACTTTGGCGGAATCAAAGTGTGGTGAGATTTCGAATTTCGTGAGGATAGAGTTATTTTGAGGTGCGCATGATTTGAAATTTGCAGCATTAATTTTAAATAATTATCGATGAAGAGTAAAAAGTGAGAAAACCGAGCTGTAGAATTGTTAAAAATTGCCGCAAAAGTATAGATGACTGACAAATGACATTGGAAGCACTACAAAATCATTTCGGGCTGTATGACAAGTGGAAGTGGCTGTTTGAAAATAGCTTTTAGGCAATTAGTTGAAGTACAATAGTGTACGGTATTGTGCTGCGTAGTATTAAAAAGAGTTTTAAAATATTTTTTCCACACTATACTTCCACAATTGGTTGAATTGCTGTCATTTCATATGAATATATATGTGCACATATGAGCACGGATTTTGGTGGCTGTTCACCATTTCTGTGCAAAGAAACGGTTTGGTTTATTTCAGCTGTAGATTGACTCCGAATCGCAATCACATATCACGTTGCATATGAGCCCAAGAAGCTAAAAACGCATCTCAAGCACCAGTATTTAATTATCATTTCTCACCACAGCAAACTGCAGAACTGACCACATTCGATTGTGAGAGTGGAAACGGATATGATGTGATTGCGCTTCCGTCGGACCCGACGGTTTATTGGGGTCCCAGCATGAAATGGGTATAACAATGTAATTGACCGTAATGGTTAGTACTAACATTCGAGTGAAAATCTTAGTGTCACTGTGGTGAAATTTCAAGCTTAAATTTAGCCTTCCCTGTTGAACAATTTGGTGGAATTTTCACGTGTATTTTCATACAAGATTTAGTACCAAGCTTAACTGCCAATAGAAATTCCGGGCCAGCTGATCGCAACGTAGCTGGGCAGCTCAAATCAACGGAAAGGAAAAGAACGCAGCGCGACGGGAGTAAACGGAAATGAGAGGGACGGACCATTCGCCGGCGAAGCAGTACGCCGACAAGTGCATGCGAATTATTGGATATAAAGGGCACACAATCTGCAAGAGCACACACACCATTCCACCAAGCGTATTTCGACTAATGTGGAGCACGCACGATAGCAAAAAAATTAAAAAGCTGCCCTGAAAAACGCCAAAATATTTGGAGACGTGACGCGCATGCGTTCTCAGCATGAAAAGAGAGTAAAATTCATTCAAATTGCAATCAGCTGAACATATTCTCCAAGGCCTCTTTCAAGTTTCCAAGAACTATTGGTCGCGACACGAACCGCTATGTGCTCGAATTTTCTCCACGGACAGGTTCTCCGCACTTTCTACTCTCATTTCTGCGCGCAGCACTGACTGCCACTCAGTCATTTCATTGGATTTTTTCTCGGTGGGTGCTCGTGTACGGAAAATTGAAAACCGAATTTCCGCCGCAAGTGAAAAGTTACACAACAATGTGTTTGATATTGTGAAAATTTATTAGACCTTTGTTATAAGTACATAATTTATATTTCGTAAATATTCGTAGTTTAGCTAGAAAAAGGACTTTTTCTTTGCGGTCGTAGCCTGCAGTCAATTATTGTAGTGCTACGCGAAATCTTGGCGCGTTTTATGGAAAAAGTGGCGTCGCGATGAGAGCTTCCGACTAATCCGAGTGCGAAACTAAATGTCAATTAAAGTGAGAAGGTGCAGTGCGGCTGGTTTTCAGAAAATGTTTGTCTACTTGTGAAATTTATGTTTTGAGTGGCAACGAAAGCAAATTGGACGTGAAAAATCAGTGATTTGAAGTTCTATCGATTTTTCCGAAGTGCTTGTTATTCCGTCATCGAACGGGAAATTCCTATCGGAGTATTTATTTGCCGACTGAAAATCAGCGGGAGGCGATTGCGGTACAAGGAAGAAAAAGCTGGATGTGAAGTGTAAGTGGAATTCCGAAGTCACTTTTATCTACGGGCCAGCATTGCGAAGTGTTAAATGCCATGGCTTTGTGTGAGTCAGCAAATCGCGAAAAAATATCAGAAACGTACAGGCAAAGGGAAAAACTGTTGGAAAGTGAGGTTATGATTCAGTTCCAATCAGAATCGGAAGCACTAAGAGGCCCCAATACTCCCTTTTCAAAGGGCTTAGTTGTATTATTAGTTCATAACACTAAGTGCCCAGCATCCGGTGGGGCTGTTGGAAAAATAGTGCCAGTGTTGTGCTCGTTGGATGGATGATGCAGCAATTTTCTTGCCGCATCTTCCTAATTGCAGAGTTGTTGTTGTTTTGGTATCGAGCGGCGCTGCAGCGAAAGGCCGCTCTGGTCTGGTTTTTTCCCGTGTATAGTACAAGTTCAATGAAATCTGATCTTTGCGTTGTATGTGTTTCTCCGCTTCTTCGCAACCAAATCTGTTCCGCTTGTAAACGTAAGTTCACTCGTTATTGGCTTTGTTTACGGCTTCGCATCGTCCAATTGCGTTGCTCTGAACCAACGTAAGCGTAGGTCCAGTCCCGTTATTATGAAGTGGTAATCTGCGGATCACGTTCATGAGTTAGAATATGTTAGGTATATTGGAACATTCGTCCGAAAAAAATATTTGTGTGTATGCATATAAAAAAAACTGGGACCTGTAGCCAATTTGTGGAAGAAACATCCAAAATGATTCTAATATAGGTACCTATTCTTTAATATTTCCAAATTGAAAATGTAAGAAACAATCAATTGTTTTCAAACATTTTATGAAGTGACGAGAGAAAGAGGGGGCAAGATTAGTACGACGAATTAAATTGGGTAGGTACCTATAGGTCTGTTTCCGTACTTAAATCTATTATAATATATTAAAATAGATTCGCAGCAAGTCGTTTCCGTACTTTTGCTGCAAGCCAAATGCAAGCCAAATTTTGCAGCAAAAAGAAGCCAGCTGCCAAATTCTGTTACTGCTGCAGTTTGCTGAAGTACGGAAACAGACCTTATAATACGCAAAATAACAAAATAAATTCGAAACAAATGACTGTGAATTAATGAAAAGTTCTATGTTAAGGCTGGCAACGACTTAATCGTGAGGCTAAATTTTGACAAGTCTACATTACCTGCAGTGAAATTTTTGATAATGGGAAAAAGCTTTGTTGATTTCCGACGAATTAATTGTGAAGAATTTCAATTCTGAATGCATCTTTTCACTGAAAGAAGTGAATACTACTCTTGCTAAATTTCGAGCTAAATTTTCACCGAAACAGATTTTACGTGAAATTTTCGTTTGTATGAAAATTTAACGTGAGATCGAAGACAATCCTAAGCTTTAGTAAAGAGAGGTCCAATGAGTCAGTTCTATTCAATCACTGAACTTTCCAGTGGGTTCGGATTCCTTTGGCCAGTTTGTTAGGGCTATGAGTAAGAGTGGCAATATATTTTCCACAGCAGTTTTTGATTTCTTCTCCAATCGTTTTGATACGTAGGTGTTAGGGAGAACTAGCGTTCTTTTAGGATTCGCGACTGTTTGGGTCCTCTAAATGGTTATAATGTTCGACAAAAGGTTTTGGTGGACTAATTTTAGCTTCCATGTGACGACGTTTCCAGATGAAACTTGTCTTTTTTTTTTTAATACTAGATCCCTTTTGACAAGGATTATGTTGGCTTATGACGATTCGTATCAGCCATCGGTTTACGATAACACCCGTTTATGGTGGGTTTGACCTCAAATTTTTACTCTAGACAACACAAACACATAAGTGACTCAAAACAACGCAACGAACACGAAACCGCAGTTTAAGACACGTTGATACACGTATTATCAATTTCAGAGAAAAACCGTCCTTCGGAGAAAAGCAAATTTCTCAGCAATTTTCTGGCTACAACCTTCCACCACAAGAGCTAACACGCGGATGATGAAACATGTCAAGGTGCATTTGGAGATATCTTACTACGTTACTTTGAATTATTGGCACATCATTGTCACTGGCGGAGAAGGGAATTTCGACAGTGTCAAAGTAGTGTGAAAAAAAAAATGTCAGTCTATACAAAAACATTGAAAGAACACCATCATCAAAAGGCACATCAAACATTTGGTATAATCTTATCAGAACTGGATTGCTCGATGAACCGCATGCGTCACTGCTGATACGTAGTTATTTACGACAGGAAAGTTAATTTATATTTGATTTTAGATCAACTGAAGAGATTATGACGCTTTGATAGGATTAGCCTGAATAACCAGAAAAGGTTTTATTGCTGACATATCGATGTCAATACTTCTTTTTATGGAACAGTTAGTATAAAGTGACAGCGAAGCGCTATATCTATGTTTTTGCGATAAAATAACGTAAGTGGTGAATCGATAGCACCGTATATCAATTGATATGCGCTTAAAATATCTCACAAGCAAAACACGGGGTCTGTATAAATTACGAATAACGTCTCTTATCGATAACAATTAACTTCGTTTCTACGCAGGTTCTACGTATTAGATAATGCTCCGTTCGTGCGGGGAATAGAAATTGAACTTAATATGCAACCGTGTAGTTGTATATGTGCCGTACAAAACTCTAGATCTACTAATATTGCTATTAGTCAGCATTTCACCAATTGAGCTTAGAAACATCACAGGCTGCCTCCACTAGCAATTTCCCATGGCATGAAATTTGAAATTGCCAGTGGAGGCAGCCTATGGTATGCAATATTTTATGGTCTGCCATAAATGGTAGGCAATATGGTATGCAATTTGCTCGGCAATCTGCCTGGCAATATTTTGACAGTTGATTTCAAAATGGCGTTGAACTGTGGGAATGTTTTATTTCTTAAGGCTGGTACTGAGTTCGAGTTCACGTGAAATTTTGACATGTCTCCATTATCTGGTCATTCTTTCGAGCGAAAATTTTGGCAATGGAGAAGAGCAGAGACAATGCTCATTTCTGACGGATAAAATGTCAAGAATTTCACTTTTCGATCGATTTTCTTATTGGAAAGACATTTGCACTGCTCCATTTTCAAATTGAAACGCCAAATGTCACTTTTTCGCTCGAAAGAATGAACTGCACAAACTAAATTGGCGTGAAATGATTGGAGACATGTTTCAGTGTCATCTACGTTTTCAACGCGAAAGCAACTTCAAAGCAACTTTTCATGCTAAGAACTTAGTACAACTCTTGCTTATTTTCTAGCTAAATTTTCGCCGAAGCAGATTTCACGTGAAATTTTGTATGAAAATTTCACGTGAAATCGAACTCAGTACTATGCTTTATAGGAAATTGTAGGGATTTTGAATTCAAAGGGATTTTTAGATCTCGTTGAGCAATGAAAATAGTCCACACAATATGAAATGGTGGGAAATTGTGAAAAAATCGAATTTTGATGCGGAATGGTGAAATTATATATAATTTTTTGATTTAAAAATGAAATAATTTCGATTTTGGACGATGAGTAAATTTATGAGACTCCCAGTTGATGATTGGTGGTTTTTTCAAATTACTTTTATCTCATTCCCCTTCGTACCCCAGCAAATCATATAATAGTTACATTTTCGTCTGAAATTTCACCCGCTTATCCAAAAAGTAACTAATCCTACACGTGAACTTTTCATAAGTAGCAGAATTTCTTCGCTCTGCGCTTCAAATAACTTCTTAAGAGCATTTGACACTCGGATACAGCGCACGTCCTTCTCGCTCAGAGTCATTTTCGAAATTGCCCATGCACAGATTGCATACCATAAATTTGACAGTCGCTACCATCGGAAATTGCAGGGTAAATTGCTAGTCGAGCCCCGGTGTCACGTTGTCAGAACTTGCCAAATTGCTCCCATATGCCGACAAAGTGGCGATTCCAATTTTAGAACGCTCAGCCAAATACAGTACTATTCTTGGCATGCATTAAAAACGAGAATCAAAATACTGAGCCAAGCAGGCGAGGAACATGCACCAGTTGGTCGGCAAGCTAGAGCTTTTGCATTTCTGTATCGGTCACATGTCTTTGCTTTAAGGGGAGAATTCTATGTAAAAATAAAAAAAAAACGATTTTTGCCAATAATTTGAATAATTTTTTGCTTCGAATCAATGCGTCATAAATGGAGCACTTTTGGACCTCGCCTCGGAGACGACAGACGAAAAATTATCCTGAGCCGCTATTTTTATTTTTCCACTCTAGAAGTATTAAATAAAGATATGTTAAAAATTCAAAGCAATAAAATTATTTTATCACTTAAAACATTTTCAAAATATGACTAATTATGAGGCGTTTACATGGACTTCCCCCGTTAAGTATATAAATAAACTGAACAATATATATTTGCTAGTAGTGAATCGCAATAGCGTAAATGACAAGCTCGGTGTGCCAAGGCTATTTTAAGTATAGATATGCGAGCTAGCGAAAATAATTTCCACGTTTAGTTTTGTTATTAATGAGTAGGTACCTACGTTAATTTTTTGTGAATTTCGAAATATATTTCAAATCGGCACTGTCGCATTCAAATATGGATCCTCAGAAAAATGAGTTAATGTTGTGAAACAAAGCATCCATACAAAAAAGTTAATAGTACGTTCCCACTGCACTCCCAAACCAGGTCGATTTCGTGCTGATGACGAAATTAGGCGAATCCCGGCTCACACCGGCCGAAGTGTTTTAGAGTTTGAGCTGGAAATTTTATTCGAATTTATATGGGGTGATTAATTCAGTGTAAAAGTTTTTGTAAATGTTGAATGGACATTTCTTTTCTTCTTGTGCACTCCATATTCTCCTTTTGGGTCAATTTCCTTAATTTTGGAGCAACTTTCGAATGACAATTCATTCAATCGAAATTTTCCTGCCACGGATGGAATTCAGCACGTGCTGAAGTAAATTCAGCCGGGAGAGGAATCGCATCACCCAATTTCGACTAGATTCATCCGAAATTAGGTCAATGTGGAATGTCAAAAGCCCATCTCCGTCGCTTCTGACTTGCTCTTAATGCCCATAGAGCTGTTATTCCTGTTCATTATTGTTATTTCTGTTTCCTGAAGTTTCTCCCCCCTATTTATGACCTTCCCGGTTTTGTCATCCATTGTGGGGAAGACCTTAAATCTTATTTCAATGATTGAGTAGCTTAATTCACACGAATAAACCTAACAGAACACCGTTCAACTAATGTAACACAAAAACTATACGCATTGCTTCTGCTGAGCTAACAAAAATTATAATTCGCTCTAAATCTTCGAAAAAACAATAAATCTACTTTCAAAGAATCTGCTCAATTTTCACTAACATTTCGAATCAAGGTTTTTTTCATTGCACCATCAAAGAATCGAATTCATTTCCCTTCCGCCTACGAAGCACCGGCCCAAAACAAACGCCTCGATTACACTCATCTCTCCACTCCAGCTCTATGATGTTGAAAGTGCATGACCTCGTCAACAAAACACCGAACCCATAACATTGCCCCTCAGCCCGCTTTCAATATTCTGCTGTTTGGCACTATTGCCTGCACTTTCAACATAAGAGAATACTATTTGGGATGAACTAAGAGAGCTTCGCCGAGAATCGTTGAGAATGTGTTGTTTTCCTTTGCGCTTTTCACGTCGTTCACGTGGTTTGGTTGGGAAACCGGTTTGCGACGTTGCGATCTGCTACGCCGAGTTGCTGTTGTGCTCATTCAACTGACTGATAGACGACCGGGGCAAAAGTGCATTGCACGCTTCGGCAGGAGGAATACGAGCAACCGCAGCACGAATCCAATTGGAAGCAGACATAGACAAGGGAGGCAGTCGGCTGAGCGGCGGGGGACTGTCAAGGGAAGCCGAAGAGAATGTGTGGAGTTTCGTGGGCACAAAAACTTTGCGTTGCGTCGGCCGGCGCATTGATAACTCAGAGTTCATCGTCGACGGAACGATTGCGTGAGCTCCGCTACCGTGTGTGTTTCTAAATCTTATTGAATTTATCTGCCATCGCGGATGTTTTGGTGTTCGGCCTTTTCCCCGTGCTAGATGGTGATAATTGAATTAAGTACTGCGAATAGTGTCTTGTGAATTGCTACTAACCGCTCTTGTTTGCTAGTTCCAAACCCTTGCGTTGAGTCTAGTAGCCCGAGGCAAATGGAAACCGTGTCCCGTCAAGGGGCAAAACCTTTTCCGTCGTCTCCAGTGCTAATCAAGTGCGTTTCTGACATTTCTTGCTGACACAAGCTGCCCGAAGTCGACCAGTTACAATAAATTAGTTTTGTTATTGCAGGAAGTGAAGAATAATTTTTGGAATTGCACAACTGTCAACGTCGAGAAAAACGTCATTTGAGGCGGAGAGAGCCGCACTACTGCAGCAACACTTCACCCTTCCACCCACGACTGCGGGGAAGAAAACGTGCAGTGCATCTCGGCGGGGTGGTAGTCCTGTGATCGCGAGGACATCGAGACAAAGTATCGCGTCTGCAGCATATCCAAGGCGTTTCATGTAACGTGTTCAGTTCGTACCTACATTGTGATAAATTTAGTTCAAAATTGTTATGCAAGATTGTTCCTAGTGCACCCCCTAGCCTTGCGCGAGTTCCTTCCTCGTGTTGAAAAATAATAAATTTCAGATAATGTGAAATCTTATTGGAAAATTGAAAAGTTCAAACAAATCAATTTTCAAAGTGGCAGTGCATTGCGTCCCAGAACGGGTAAAAATTCAGTGTCTTAAATTTGGCTTCGTGCTCTTCGGCAAAGAATTACCAATATTTCTCGAGCGTGATTGTTTGTTTTTAGTCACGAGAAAAAAAAGTTCAGTGCGATGCAAGAAGTGATAATTGTGGCTGCTCTCTGTTCAATTTGGCTTTGTAAATAAACGGATTGCAATGTCTCACGTTAGCAAACAATTATTTTGGATTATTAAGTGAATTTGTGTCCGTTTGGAGAAAAACGAGGGCAACGTAGCCGTGGCGGGCGGAGACGACGACGGTTAAGGTGAACAAAACGTGGAAACCGGAGCAACGACAGTCTGAACCACGCAGATGATGGATCGGGAAAGCCTTAGCGAGTGGGCTAAAGACAAGCCGCTCAGCATATTACAGCTGGATCCGGCCGATCGTGCTGTCTTGAGAATTGCAGGTAAGTTACTAGTTTCTTTGAAATGATTGAGGAGATGGTTGCACTATTTCTGTAGAATGAAAATGGTGTAGATAAGTTTTTCCGGATACTTATATATACAGTATAAACTAGTATTAAATAATGCGGACAATTTGTGTGGGAGTATTTTTAAAAGATTCAATACTTGACATTTTAAGCATATGAAAATTGTATCACATTTTTCTGTTCATAATTCAAATCTTTTTCGTGTTACGTGTTTTGAGGGAGGGGGGACGAAATCAATACTATATTTAAAAAAAAATATTTTCACTAATAAAATGAATCAACGAAATAGAGGAGCAAAAGAATATTTGACGCGAATGCTATAGTTGTAACTGCGGCCGTATAATTAGAATCATTTTTTACTAAGAAAAGCCCATTTTGTCAATGAATCCCTCGATATAACTCATTCATGTTAGGTTAGTTTTTTACCTTATTTCAATGGTGATTGAAGGTTGGCCGGTACTACCTCTAAAACGACGACAGGGCAATGAAGTACTGATAGCATTTACCTCCTTCAATTGCCATTGAAATCGGGTAAAAACGAACCTAAAATGTTTGAATAATATCGAAGGATTCATTGAAAAATCGGTTTTTATTTTTAGTAAGCCACAACTGTTTCTAATTATATGTCCGCAGCTGCATACCTATATCAGAATTTTCAAAAAACATTTTTCAAGGTTATAAATATGATGATGAAGACGTTTCAAGCTAGATTCACATATTTTCGCTGCGAGGTGAAATATCGGTTTAAGGGTATCAAAAGGTTTCTTATTACTATTCTGACTCTAGACTAAAAAAATAAGTACTTCCGGTATCACAGAACTCTATACACATTATTAATGATTTCCTCATTCGAAAAATTGAAGAATCGGCGATACTAGACAAATCTCGAATCTTTTCGCGTCAATTTTTTTTTTATATCAAAGCACTTCATTTGCTCACTTACACGGTATTAATTCCATGCGATTTCGCAGAATTTCAATTTAAATTGACTCCGTCCTGCTATTATTACCATCTCTACTTCACATCAAGAACCATCAATTTTGCTTAGTACTTACCAAGTTGAAATCAGCTCCCAGCAATGAAAGACTAACATCAGGCTTTGAAAACTGAATTCTACGCTGAAATGCTACCCATCACACCATTCTTTGACTCTTTATGATAGAACCTAATGATTACGTCTTAATTAAGTTCGGCTCTGCGTAATTTAAGGCCAGACAAATGCGAGCTCCGATTTAAATACTTTTCCAAACGCTCCAATTAATATCATAATTACAAATATATCAAAAGAAAAAAAATAAATGCTTTACCTGCTTCGAGCAGACATACATACAGATATCGAATGCTTTGAAGCATGCAAAATCGTGCTTCATTAGCATAAAAACTACTTTTTTTTCTAAATTACCGAAAACTCCGTTTCCCGAGACAAGAAAGATGTGACGCTACAACTACATTCTACTTGAATTGACTTCATGGCGACTTTGCCGGGGGGAAAGTGGGAGCAGAGCTCAAAACTCGCCAATAAATTTCGAATACTTCAGTTGCCTACTAAATGACATGGCAGCGCCGAATGCGAGCCTTAAGAACTAAATGTATAGAACGTAAAATGAGTTGACTCACATTTTTTATTGCCTTGATATAGAGCGCACGCAAATACACATACACCGACCGGTATCAACATATAAATGAGGCAGTTAGTTAACTTGTTTTCTCGTCAAAAGAAAATCTTAACTGTCTCGCCCCTGTGTGAGTTGTGCGCATGTTATCAGCATATCACGACGATTGGTCATAAAACACGCTGTTCTGTGCCAACAACGGTGACTGCAATGGGAAAAAATGTGAATTCGCAAAGCCGGGGATCGCTTTATTGTTCTTGAAATCATGGGTTGCATAACTAATGTAGCATCGGAAAGATAGTTATCACACTGGCCAGGTAGAAAAATTCGCGAATGTATTAAGTTGAAGTGCTTAGCGAAGAATTACAGGAATTAAATACTCTCATAAATAAAGATAGTAATATTTGATGGAGCTAGCATTTTCGTTTCATTAAGATATATAGTATTACTGGTCTCGAAGACTTTACTGATCTAGTGTCACTCTTTGAGTTTTGCACTTACAGTAAATATCTTCTAGAGTTATATGACCAACATTAGCTTCAGCAGTCATGCCTCAGCTGCGTTTCCGAACAATTATTTCAAGTTCGGTGGTTACTCGAAAGCACGTGATCATCCACCACTTCTTGCGATTCTCGCGATCCAATTCGTGCTGGTACGCTAGTTGAATCTCACTCACGATTCTTCTTTCTTCATTATAATATACTATCAATTAAAAATTTTCCAAACAAATCCAATACAAAAGCCCGTTTCAGCTTCTTCGGTTTCAATCCACGCTAAAGAACTTACCATCAGCAGCAGCCACTTGTATCTCGATGCACTCAGCGCGGGACTCCTCCGATGTTTCTCTTGCAGCGGTTACTCTAGTCTAGTTTCCAAGAAATGTGTCTATGTGCATCTGCTTCAGAAATTTTTTTTCACATCGTGTGCATATTTTAGTTCTTATGCAATGTATACACTTCAGATCCATCTTGTGCAGTTACTCTGCAAAACATACAGTTAGCGGCAAATGAACATCACTATAACGACATGCGGTAAGCGTGCGGGTAACTGAACGTATGTGGTACGTAACCAGATACTTTAATTAGCATGAACCCGTTCTGGAGTTGTGTGACCTGCAGTAGTTTGAACGCGATCATATTCAATTTCCATTGCAATGTAGTCATGCTTATAAGAGAGAAGTAAATGTTTCATTAAAGTGAGTATTAAGGGCCTTTCCGAATTGTCGTCTTCGGCTTAAGTTTGTTCGAACAGGTGGGACGTCAGAGCAAGTCAAGCAGCGTCCAGATTCTATTATGTTGCCTTAGCTTTGCTCTCCTGCATAACAATTACGGGAAACTACAAAATAAATTACCCAGAAATGGCATCGGAATTTCCAAAAATTAACTGGTTTTCGTTCTTCCGTGGGCTAAATATTGATCATGCACTTTCCAAATTTTGTTCCTCCCTCAATGACCTTATTTCTATCTATACACCCACCTTTAAACCTCGTAAGTCTACAGATCTTCCTTGGCTCACCCTACGAGTTTTGAGGACAATCCAACTAAAAAATTTTGCTCCCAAAAACTTTCGAAGATCGAGTTCTGCCGCTGATCTTGCCGTATTTCGGTCCCTCCGATCCTCCGTTAGAATCGAAATGAAGCAGGCAATCCACGATTACTTTGCTAGTCTGGCGTCTTCTATTTTGTTCTTGCAATACTAAACCTTTTTGGCCATACATTCGTTTCTTGAAGAAAAATTCTTCAATTTCTATCAAGTAACTTTCAATGGCTCTATCTCCTCGGCTCCACAAGATATATGTGAGTTTTCCGGTAACTTCTTTTCTTCCTCCTTTAAAAGTTCTTCCTCTCTTGCACATCCCCTTGTTTTTCCTTCCCGTCTCTAATCCATACTAATCCGATCGAAGTTGAGAATTTATTGCTCAGCCTTGATCGGCATTCCGGTGGTGGTTCTGATTATATACCCCATTTCTATGCGTGGTCTATGTCTTCCTCATTGTTAGTCCCCCTTTCTATCTTCTTCAATTTGAGCCTATCATCCGGTATTTTTGCTTCTGCCTGGACAGTTTCTAATATTTACCCAATTTCCAAAACTGGCGATGTTTCCTCCGTCTCCAATTATTGTCCTATTTCTCTTCTCTCATGTTTTAATAAAATCCTTGAAAAAATGGTCTTCTCTAGAATATATCCCATGATTCATCCTATCCTAGCTCCAGAACAGCATGGGTTCGTAAGGGGTAAGTCTACTTTGACTAACCTTATCCTCTTCTCAAACATAGTTGCCGTTGCCTTAGATCGTCAGGAACAAGTGGACGTAGTGTATTCAGACTTTTCTAAAGCCTTTGATACTGTCGACCATAGAATATTACTGAGTAAAGTTATACAGTTTGTCTGTTTCGGGCCACTCCTTTCTTGGTTTTCGTCCTACTTCAGTAACCATGAGTGCAAAGTTACTATTAACAACCTCTCCTCTTGTCCCTTTCATCATTCTTCTGCTGTTCCACAAGGGTATATCTTTGGTCCTTTACCTTTCTTGATTTTTTTTAATGTCCTTCCTTCTATTATCGATTCCACTTGTCTACTGTATGCGCTGACGATCTCAAATCAATTCATCAGATCAGCTAATGACTGTAATATTCTCCAGAATGATGTGTGTGCTCTTCTCAATTTGTGCAACCGCAATTCCTTGCCTTAAATGTTAGTAAATGTAACATATGACCTTTTCCCTCAAATCATCTCCTATTTCACTAACTATCTGCGTTAATCAATTTAGAGACTTGGATGTGACTTTAAATCCTAAATTGAAATTTAATTTCCATGTTGCGAAAGTTACCGCTGAAGCTTCCCGAGTCTCTGGATTGGTACTTCGCTCTGCCTCTAAATTCGTTAACGTTGACGTCTTTTTTCAATGTTAGTTCGTTGTCGAATATACTTGTCAAGTGTGGTCTCCACCTTTCCTATATCCTTCATAGGCCATCGAGCGTAGGTTCACACACTCTTTATTTTTTAAATATAATATCCCTTACTCCTCATATACATATTTCCCGCTTGTCCTTTCTTCAAATTCCTTCCTTGGAGTCACCCCGACTATTCCTTGACGAGTGCTTCCTGTTCAAATCGAAGTGGCTTCGTCGATTCATTCCGACCTCGCAGCTTGTTACGTGGAAACAGGTCTCAAGAAGTCTTCACTGTTCCATTCGCGCGTACAAATGTGCACTTCTATTCTCCTTTCGTCCGAATCCTTAGACGTCATAATGAATTGGAGCTTAGAACTCTGCCACAATCGTTCTATACCTTTCAGAGACATTTAAAAGTATTTATTCTCGACGGGCATTAGATTGTCAAATTGCATTTTCTTTTTGTAAACATTAGTCTTAATTTTTTTAAATCTTTTTCTTATGTCATTGCCATAGTTGGAATTTGTATTCTGTTGTGATGAATGTTTGTATATAAATGAATATATAAATAAAAGTCCTGCTTGTGCTATGTTTCTCATTATCTTTATTTTGGTACAAAAAACACTGTGCCAAAAGTCCATTGCGACATTGCGTGCACACAAATATATACGAGCAGAAAATCTGCGGAAACAGTTCTACATACCAGGGGTGGCAGAGCTTCCCTTGCTAAAGATTCGTTACACAAGAAAGCATAATTTAACAATATATACTGAAATTCAAAACAAATTAGCTAAGATTCAAAATTTAAAAAAAAATCTTACAAATGTTCCCAAATAGCAGCGCGGACGCTCACCGCGTTTTCTTAGGTGAGAGAAATTCAAAAAAGTCCTTGCTTATCCACCTGCTAAACGGCCCAGAAATTTTTGTGCATTAACGCAACAGTATTTCTAGCGGTTTCTTTTCGATTTCTGTTTCGCTACAGAACCTGTAGCTGGTTTGCTTTGAACGCCTAAGTTTAGGATGGTATTTGTAAGTTTAATTTCTGTAAGGCATTCATTGCTTTGCTCCAGAGTTTAATATTTGATATACTTAGATTGAAATTCTTTTGATTTGTGTGTTTGGTTATATGTACTTACAGTGCGTAAGTTTGAATTTGAATGGTTAAAGGGATACCGTTGTTTTTAAAGTAAATATTACAAGAGTATTGAGTTCATTTTGTCTTGGAAGTTGATGCGATTTTGCCATAGAAGATCTATTGCGGCAATAATTTCCACCTAGATCATTTGAAGAGAAAAATATACAGGAACACTAATTTAACTTTGTATTAAAAACCACCAAGCGAGTAGTCAGTACGAGCAATCTCCAGAGTGGTGCTCCCTTACTTTGGAATTTAACAATTAAAGCATAGTACTGAGTTCGATTTCACGTGAAATTTTCATACAAAATTTCACGTGAAATCTGTTTCGGCGAAAATTTAGCTTGAAAATAAGCAAGAGTTGTACTCTGTTCTTAGCATGAAAAGTTGCTTCGAAGTTGCTTTCGCTTTGAAAATATAGATGGCATTGACACATGTCTCCAATCATTTCACGCCAATTTAGTTTGTGCAGTTCATTCTTTCGAGCTAAAAATGTCTTTCCAATAAGAAAATCGATCGAAAATTGAAATTCTTGACATTTTATCCGTCCGGAATGATCAGTGTCTCTGCTTTTCTCAAAAAAAAAAAGATAATGGAGACATGTCAAAATTTAGCTTCACGATTAGCTCAGTACCAGCCTTAACAAGATTTTAAGGAAGCTTGATGAAACTGGATGCAAAGTTGATTGTGACATCGCTGTTGCCGTATCAGGGAAATTTATCCCGACCCTCTCGCAATGGTGTCTGTCATTCTTTACATGTTCTGTCGCAATGGTCTTACCGCTAATTCTAACAAAACGGCTTTTCACGAGGTGGTATAGGGTTCCATTCTTCGAACTAAGGAAATTCAATGGAACTCTTACAAGCCTCAAACATAAATTAAAATACCTGGGATTAATCCTGGACTTCAAGCTTCTATGAAAAGAAAATACAGCTGAAAGAGGTCGCAAGACATTATGTGCTTTTTACAGTTGTAAAAGGACTTTTGGAGAGATTTCGGGGCTGCAACCTCGATTCGTCTTCTAGATTTAAATTAGTATAGCTGGAACCAATTCTCCTGTAATAACCAGTAGTTTTGGGGCTAGCCGTACCTAAAGCTGTAAATCAGAAAATGATAGAGGAAGTACGTAGGTTAGCAGCCATATTTATAACGGGGGTTCTTCGTACATTGGCTTCCTGGCGATCTACTATACTCGCAATATGCGAGGTCTCAGGGGTTTGAAATCCAAATCCCAAGCAGGGGCGAGTGGATTATCCCTAGGAACAGGTGTTGTGGGAATATTTAATGATGGCTCCAAAGTCAACGAAAGAGTGAGATGTAGTATATTTTTTTTACTGGCCTTAACTTGAAGCTTTCCTTCCGCGTTCCGGCTACATTGTCTCTCAAGCGGAGGAATTCTTGAAACGGCCAATCGGTTCTTATGTCACCAGATATTCGGATTGAATATTTCTGTTATCATTGGCAGCCAAGTAGCTATACAATCCATTGCTGGACTTAACTTCTCCTGAAGCTAGTCCTTGAATACGTTACGTCTCTTATCGAGATGACGAGACATTCAAGGACATAAGGAGAATTGTGAAGCGGACCAGCTCGCAAAGGTTGGTAGGAAGTGTTCTTGCAGTCTCATTTCGATGGCTTCAGTCAAACTGATCATCAGGCAAAAATACTTAAAAGACGCTGTGAAGTCTTGGATGGAGAAAGCTTCCTGTGCGATCGCTAGACAATTGTGGAAAGTTTTTGGCATTGTACATCTCGATTTAAGAAGAAGTTTCTGCCGCGCAGAGGTGGCTGTCTTTACTGGACATTGTCTGTTTGGCAGGCATTCAGCACAGTTGGGTGCCCTTACAACGACTTTTGCCGGAGCTGCAGATAGGATAGCTTTGTATGCAGGCTCCGGAGTTTCTTAAGGGGGCAACCGCGGAATCTAATCTATAAACGTTATTCAACGTTATGAAAATCAGTTTTTCTGAAATATCTCGTTAAGTATTGGCTTTACGTGCTCATATCTGTCCGTGCGGAAGCTGAGTAAGTGGCAAATTTTAGCAGCAGGATAGTTATTATTTATGAGTTTAAGTTTTTCAAAGCTTAATATAATAAAGATCAATTTTGAAGCTAGACATATTTTAATTTCTTGACCGATATCGATATTTCGAGTGTAATTTGCCCTCTTATCCAGTCTCTTTTGGTCTTCTTCCGTGTCTTTTGGTTTTCTTTAGTGTCTGAGACCAATGGACACTAGAAAAGTCCAAAAGAGACTGAAGAAGATCAAAAGTGACTGGATAAGAGGGCAAATTATGTGTCAAGAAATTTAAATATGCATATCTAGCTTCAAAAGGAAAAATTGGTCTTGTCATTCAACTAAAAAATATTTTCCATTGAAAACTTATAATAAATTAAATCAGGTTCATTCAATCAAAATATAATCCTTAATAATATCGCGTGGTGACATTCGCTTTTGCTTCAACTTCTTCGTTAATGCTACTATTTGGGGATAATCTTTTATTGTAAAGCGATTATAGAGCTCACGGCTTGGTCCTAAGGACTAACAATGGGATACCTCATTACCAGGCAAATTCTCGGGTAGATCTGGTGATATCGTTGAAAATGAAACGCAGCAGTGTGCAATTGAGAAACTATAGTTGAAAAAAAATTGCTGTTACATAGTTGAATTAAGATCAATTTTTGAAAAATTGGATTCAAATTTTACTCTCCTATCATTTCTAACACTTTTTTGCGCAAACATTATTTTATTCAAGTTCAGCACTTATTAAATACTTACCTACATTATGTTGAAAATCAACTGTCTATGGAACTTAATATACATGTTTCACTCGGTTCAGTGATGTAAACACTCATTTTCATTCTACACCTGTCGGGGTAATAACCGGATACGGTGGAATAAATCAGGTAAAGTGTAACACAGGTGAACAATCCTTGACGGACAGATGAGTAAAACAAAGGTTAAACAAATTTTTTCGCCCTCCTAAAACACTCGATTGCATAGACTTACAGTATATACAATTTCACGTTAAGATTGAAGTAACGAATGCAATTGAAACGATTAACGACGCAAAATTTGTAGTGTAGTGTAGAAGTGTACGTAAATTGTACGTGCACACTGTGACTCACAGCAGTATAGCTGAGGAATATCTGCGAGCGTGTACAACGTCCCTTTTAAGTCTTTAGCAGCCACATACTATAGGCCATTGTCGATGAGTTCTTTGTCTTAAATGCTCATTAATCTCTTTCATTCTCTTCTTTGCTTCACTTTTCGAATATGACCTGTTGCAAAATATTTGATCTCTAAGTGTTTCGTATATGAATCTTGAACTGCTATTTAGAGCTGAATGCTAGCAAAAGAAAAAAATGAAAACAAAAACGTTTAATCAACAATCAGATGTAAATGATATTTCATTTATAATTAATTAAGTTACCTAACGATTGACAAATTACTTTACAAAATCCTATCACAAAATCAATCATAAACATAAAAGTGTAAATTAAACTAGGTAGAAAGTAACAATTTTGCCATTTTATAAGCATCACTGTGAATTTCCTTCCCATAGAAAATCCTCACACTCGTAAAAGAATCTCTTGCTGAGCATTGCCAAATAAATTTCGTTCCAACCATTTACATCGTATTTGGCTTTATTTTACGGAAAGATGTTTAGGAATCTTTAACTGATAACCTTGACTAAATTCAACTTTAACTTAAGTCCCTGTTTCCTGCAAATCTTAGCAGGTTGAGTTTTTTGTATGAATCCTATTGATTAGTTTAAGTCCCGAAGCACAAAAAAATAAAATCTGTTGATAAACAAATGTAAAAGGGTCTCTGACATCTGAAGTTCCACAAGGTTCTGTCACTGGGCCGATTCTGTTTTCGATTTGAATTGAAACAAGTTTCAATTACACCTATTGGTGAACCGAGGAAGATTTGTAAACTTTAGGGGATGCAAGGTAGGAGTATAAAAAGAGACTTTGCTATGGAGGTAGAAATAAAATTTAGAAAGAAGAACAATTACCAATTAATTTTTTCACTTTCATTTGCCATTTCGTGGTAATTAGCCCGTTCCCCCTAATTAACCCTACGGAATTGTGGTTTGGCTTGATTTCATAGCATGTTTTATGCTGAAAAGCACAGGAAGATTCAATGTACTTAGTATACAAATTATCAGTTGATTGTAGGTTTTATGTTGGTAAAAGTCGAGAGTAACTGAAAATAATTTGAATTGAAAGGAAGAAAAAAAAAACAAGTTTTAATATGAAGTTTTATTAAATTAAGATTTATAATTTAATTACATTTATAATAATTTTTGTAATAATTTATAACAACTTTGAATCATTCGAATATAGTTTAAGAAATATATTCTATGTGCTCTCGAACTAGAATAAGCATTCATTACATTTGAAAAAAGCTCAATAGTTACATAAAAAACCACGTCATCTGATAAAACCAGCACTTTTAACAATATTGAATATTTTTTCTCGGGGAATTTTCGCTGCTGCGCGTTCCAGTACTAACATTTCCTGATTTGTCAAATACGACTCTTTCGCCAAAGCTTCCACAATTGTCGGGTCTTTGTAAAATTTATTTCGATATTCTGAAGGATATTGGGCCTCTCGATTAGCATTTTCGACTACAGCTGGATGGGCTGGCGAGACTAACCCTGGATCAATCAAAATTTGACATGTAAACATCTGGACCATCGAACATCCGATTAAAAACAGAAGCAGCGCATTCATTTTTTCCTGAAAGTTAAATTTCTTAATGAAATATGTAAAGTGTATATATGGTAAATCTGAGCGG
This sequence comes from Nemotelus pantherinus, assembly GCA_963978885.1. NCBI lineage: Eukaryota > Metazoa > Arthropoda > Insecta > Diptera > Stratiomyidae > Nemotelus > Nemotelus pantherinus. Next base: position 239,087,376 of record OZ022263.1, read on the forward strand.
TGGAACAGGGTATTTAACATGTATGATATTGTTAATGCTACAGCTGAATATGATTTGCTGTCCAGAAGTAAATATTTAAAATTTCAACTGCATGAGCTAGTTTGGTTTGATTTTCAATTGAATTGAATTTTTTTTCAGTTAGCACATTTATGTTAATTTAATTGAAAAGTTAATAGAATTCATTTCTCAAAACTGTTATCAATATTGTAAAAATAAGCGTAAAAGATATATGTATTCAAAATGCGCCAGCTTGAGGTCTATCATCAATGAGTCTAATTCCCTTGCACTTTAACAAATGTTTATTATAGCAACGAAATAATAATTACCTGTGAAATCTCGTTCTGGTTTCTGTTACTTTAAAATCGCTGAGAAAAATCGCACAAAATACATCTAAAGACGAGAGCAGAATCGCGTATATCGGCAAACTAAAGTGTATATGAAAGATTCCTGGTCTTTTATTGGAATCCAGTCATTGCCATTACCGTGTTCCTGCATTCAATGAACTACATCTGATATTCACTTTAAGAAATTAAATCGAGTCACATGCTAGTTCTACTCGGAAGGCAAAGTTTTATAATTGAAGGTTACAATATGTTTCGCGATTTAATCGTAGAATGAGATTTCCTTGAGTTCAGCGTTCACGAAGTGTTTAGTTGACTTTAGTGAGTGAGATTGATTCGTGTTGTTGTCATTTAAAACAAAGATTACATCTTACCAGCCAGTGTCCATTAATTCAGCTATTCTTGTGTCACATACGCACGTGTATTATATATGTATAATGTATATATTAATATATATTCAGTTAATATATACATATATATATATATATATATATATATATATATATATATATATATATATATATATATATATATATATATATATATATATATATATATATATATATATATATATACATATACATATATTGAGTGATTCAAATCAAGGTGCCTTGGAGGCGATACCACGTGATTGCTTAAAGTGAGCTAATGAGAATTTCGTTCCAGATATCATTCCCCCACCAAGATATTACAATTTTTGGTTGGCTTAAATACATATAATGATCTCTTGTAGAAAATCTATTGCAGGTAGCGGGATGGAGTTTTTCTCAGACAAAAGACATAAAGGGTATTGTTAAAAAGAAATAGAATTGCATTATGCTGAAATAAATTGCCAAGAAAAATAGGTTAATTTTTTTAAATTTCCATGCAAAAAGATAAAATCGGGAATATCGGTTATTAATTTTCCAAGAATTATTTGTGAGATGCACGCTTTATTCAGAGTCTGCCGAACAAAGCCTACGATGAATGACGCGAAGTAGTCAAACGGAATCAGGTTGATATTGTGTACAGCATTCGGCCGACTTCTACAAGCTAGTGGTCTGGGAACTGGGGGAATTTTGGCCTGAAATTCTCAGTCGGTCCAGATGCAGGGCAAGGATTTCCTGCTTATACTCTGATCGAGAGGAATTTCTGAAAATCGAGGTCCCTGTTGAAAACAGACAGGATGCTCTACTTATCCTAAATGAAGAGGCGGTACTGTTCTTAAAAGCGCGGGAAGGCAATATTAAGTACGAGGTCCAGAAATTATCGCTGCGTGTTTATAGGTGTAATCAAGCTTAGAGGACTAGATCGAAAGAACCTGAGTCCGTCAAACACAACTCGAAGCAGAAGGTTCTGACAGTAGAGTAGTCATTCGGCAAGGTTGTTATCATTCTTTCTGCAGGTGCACTCGAGCAAGAACCAGATTTCGAGTCCTTTTCGGCTGATAGGGTCAGTGTTGACACTACCTATGATTTGGGCGGCTATTTGAACCCTCTGACTCTGGGAACAGAGGAGGGGAGTGAAACGTCACCCTGATTGGTAGTGGTGAGGGTACTTCAGATTAACCTCCATCATTCCAAAGTAGCAACAGCTGTCCTGCTTCTCCGCTTGTCATAGATAGGATAGGAGTTAAAACTGAGCTTGTACTTTTCACAAGGAAACACAGGGTGCAGGCTATTGCCAAATCTAGCCTCAACGGAATAACATTTAAACTTGTTGATAGTGTTAAATATTTGGGCCTTATACTTCACAAGCATCGTATAGGTAAGGCTAGCGCAGCACTTTTCGTTGCCGATATGTCTACTCCAATACCTGGAGTCTTAAACTTAGAGTGACCTACTACATATTCGCATGTCTAGTGAGGACGATTTTGGTGTATGGAGAGTAAAACCAACATCAAAGAGCTAACAGGACTGCAAATATTAGCTTGCATATGTATTACAGGCACTTTAAGAACCGCCCCAATGGCTGGGTTGGAAATAGTTCTGGGACTTATGCCCCTGGATCGATTCATCTTTAGAAACGCAAGCTTAGCGGCAATACGCGCTAAAAGTTGCGGCATGTGGAACGTTTCAAATCAGTGATACAGTGATCAAAATACCCTCAAGAACAGTCTGGAAGAAAACGAGAGCTACCGCCCATGGTGGCGTCTGGATCTACACGGACACATGTGTCTGCATTTACATGGACGGGTCAAAGACGGACTCAGGAGTTAGCTCGGGAGTTTTTTCTACGAATTTGAGCCTTACCTTTTGTGTAGACTGTCGGACAATGCTACTGTCTTTCAGTCTGAAGCATATGCTATACGCATGGCAGTTGAGTCCATTAGCGGAACATCAACCAAAACAACGACGATTTGCGTCGACAGCAGGGCAGCCATTCTCTCTCTTGGGTCTTACAGATGTTCTTCAAAAACTGTTGCTAACGCTTCTAGAGGGGCTCTCAATGAAAAGGCAAGGCATATTCCTATCCGGATTATGTGGGTGGCAGGACATAGTCGGGTCATAGGCAACGAAAAAGCCGATGAATTGGCGAGGAAAGGTTCAGGAGCTAGTAATAACCCCTGCACCACTGTACCACGATCAATTGCTGTCACCCACAAGCAAACTAGATGCTGCCATATGGGCCAAACTAAAATCCGAATCAGACAATAGGTTGGACTGCAGGATAGCCGGGGCATTATGGCCATCACCTGATCTAACCAAAAGCAGGAAACTGCTCAAGCTCAGCAAAAACTGCTTGAGAGCGACGGTCGGCTTGCTCACTACCTTACTGCATCTCATGTGAACAAAATCGGACTGACATCCGGCAATTTATGCAAGAGGCGCAAGGTGGAAGAAGGCATCATTGGGGCAGCTCCGGCACAAATGGTTGAGGTCGTCTCTTTGAATTTGTCTCAGGATACAATCTGTCCGTCGCAAAACCGGGCAACGACCCCACCTGCCGTAAATAAAGTCGGAGAGAGGTTCTTGACGTTACCATAGTCTGTACGCGGCACGCATATCTCTTGGAATGAGTGTGATGTTTCAAGCCCTAGTCCAGTCTTCACTGAAACCGAGAAATGTCAATTGTGGCTAGGATCTAGATCAAGCGGTTAACATTCTTGTTAGCACCTTCAACTCTGCAGCTAAAGCAGCGTGCAACCCACTCAAAACCAAAGCGCCTATGGTTAAATGTGGGAATCATCTGCCTAAGGAGAGGGTGCAAGAAAGTGTTCAACAACAATAAAAGATAAAATTATTGGTCAATCCGTAAAACAAAACTGAAGGTCTCAAGTGCGCTGTACATTATAGGCGAACAGAATCTCGTGGGGATCCTTTTATGAGAGGGTGTAAATGAGTCAAATTGTTTTCGTAAGGTCTTTAACTTAACGCTGGATGCTATAGGGTGCATTCAACAGCGATACACCGACTGTCCTTACGGACTCAGGGATCTCCCAGGAAATTTTAGCCTCCCAGCATGCACGTATCAAACAGAACAGTCCATCCGTTTTTCGCTGCCTCTCAGGACTGCAGCCATTCAAGAAACCGTCCACTCCATGAAATAGGTTATAGCACCTCTACATTATGGCCCATTATATGAGCCATTGCGAGCCATTCCCATTGTTTAGAGGAGCAATGACCTGTCGTCGTCGATAATGGTGATTGCGAAAAATGACTTTGGGTGCGGGTTTTTTCCCTCATATAAAAGAGGGCATGCAGGGTGCAACCAAAAAACCAGAATGGCTCAGAGTTTAGAACTAACCTTTGGGCAACTTGGAAATGGTTCCGCTCTTGGAAACTATTAAGTAGCCTGCCACGGGTCTTCGTGTAGAGGTGCAATTACTTCCAGTTGGCAATACAAGGGCGAGGAGTTCAACTCTTTGAAGAACTGTTGAAAAACAAGAAACGCTTTCCGTGAATTGAAGGCGTAATAGGCGAAACTACTCCGAAGATATTTAACCAAATCAACGAGGCTAAATCAGAAATTGGTCTAGCAAGGCTGAGCATGACTCGCGTGCCAAGTCTGATTCAAGCAAATGATACCTTTTCGAAGCCACTCAACATCTCCAACGGTCTATGACAAGGGGAGCTCTTAAATCCTTCCCTAAATCGATCTGGAAAATGTGATGCGAGATGCTGAAGTGGATCAATCTCATCAAGCCCTTCCAATTTCTTTGTTATACTATGTTGGTGTAAAAATCTTTGCTAAAAATTAATAAAGTATCGCCTACATCAAAATAACATTATTTTTCCTATGATGCTGTGATTTCATAGAACTTCCATACGATAGTTAGTTATTTCTTCTGTCATTCTTTAGCGTTAGTATGACGTCACTTTGCTAAATTAATTGTTTCACTTGTGAGTGGGCTAATCGAAACAAATCAGTATGTATTGACAAGTTCCGATTGAAAATTAATTGAAAACTATGTATGAACATGATTTATTCGAAAACCCAACAGTTTTGCTATCGACAATTTGAATAGCTTACTCTACAGTCTACACGATTAGGCAAATTTATTTTCGTTAGACAAGTGCTCCGTAAATATTACGTGTTTGTACGTAGCTTCAGTTGCGGTACTGGGTAGTGGATGAAAGCCTAGTTATTACCAATTTGTGACTGAAGCAAACATTTTACCAAGTCTGCAGGGTCTTCTGTGTTATTCGAAAGCTTTAGATATGCTTTTCTCTTATAAACATTTTCAAAATATTTTGAGACAAAGCCACATTACCTGTGATATCTGCGATATGCATAGATATTTTGAATAGCTGAATAAATAAAGGCTGAATGCTCAAATAATAGAAGCAAGTGAATACTGTTTTGCTTGAATTCTTTGAAAGCTGTGCGCGTGTGTAAATTTGGTTTTTATGCATGACTAGAAATTGTTCGTTTTGATGAAACATATCGCAAAGCTAATTTCACGTTTTCATATTCATTGAGAAAATCATTGTTTAGTTTGAAATAGAGAAATAACTCTAATAAATTGTATTTATCTGCTGAGTGGTTTTATAAAAAGATTAGTTAATTTATTATTGAAATTAATAAGTGTACATATTGGGCTGACAATGCATGTGAATCAATTCCATTACAAAATGATTGAAAAGAACCCAGTAGTGATGTCAATCTATTTCCTCGTAAATGACATTCATGCGGTTGAGATGACACCATCCGTCATTGATGGCGACATCTGGGGTTGAGTAAATAATAGCTCAGTGAAATGTATTGTTTAGCTAAGTGGTGTATTCGTTGAAAATTTGAATAGGAAATGAACGAATCATGAATTCGTTCGCTTTAAAATAAGAAAAAAAGTGATGACATTACTGCGAACGAAACGGTGTTTCCAGGCTAGTATGCATGAGTGCAACAATGATGATTGTATGAAGTCGCTGTCTTTGCAAAATATATTAACACAGAAAGTACTTACTCGCACTTCAGACCTTACGTGTGATTTTGAGGGCTAAGTCTTGTTAGTATCTGGTATTTTGAGGCTTTCAGTGACAGAAAAAATTATCTTGTTTTGTTTCCAATTTACATAATATCTTAACGAATGTTTATGTACCCATTTAATAATTTCGACGCTCACAAAATCTGCTACGCAGATGTTTCAAACAATATTCCCTCGTAGCTATTTCCTTGCTTCCATGCACATATAGAATTTCTGCGAGAAGAAACTTTGTAATAAAATCACAGCTGCATGCTACCATAAGATAAATCTAAACCTGCATCTTCAAAAAATTAATACAAAAGAGCTATCACTAACCTCCATCATAAAAAAAAACGTGATCAAATACTCTGGACCGATCAAATTTCAATTAAACGAAGAAAACCGTTGATGAAGCTGTTTTTTCGATCAATAGCGACACGATTATCGTTCATATAAATTTTGCATAATAGTTTAATCGCCTTGTCAGCATTGCACGAGATTGAAGGGTTAAATGGATTCGAATGAATTATTCTTCTAAACATTACTCGGCAAGACAGAGTATCTTCCAAATTTATAACCCATCTAGAATGTGCTGCTCACAGCTTCCGGCGACATGTCGTAAAATATAATTTCATTCGATCTGGGAAAATATACGCCTGCTACAAATGAGTTGGATCTTTCGCTTCGGATGACTACAAAACCACACCATCATAACTGAAGTATGTAAACAGATCGCGAAGACAAGAACGACAAGCCAATGCCACGGTCAACGTTGAATCTTCCCACATGTAAGGGAATCTGACTAGCATGCTGTGTTTGCGGCTTAGTAGTAGTTCGCTTCTTCTCATCAAAACGTCTATATACACTGTTGCTCAAACATCTTTTTCCAGCTTGAACTTAATAATAAGTACGGATCTCTTGGTATCCGAGCATTCCTCTGACTTGGAGAGATTGTGCGATTACTATAAGCCTGAACTGTGGTAACACCATATTCATTGTACTTGGATATGCTGCCCTTTCTAAAAGGTGGGAAGTCGAATCAAGTTCAGTTCAAACTGGAACGGGTAAGAGTTTTGCAGGCGAGGAGTCAGGGACCTGTACGACGTTGCAGATACCGTAATAGAAGCGTATACGATCAATGACACTCGCTCGTAGAACCACTTAAACCCATTTCATGTTGAGTAGCAGAAACCAATCAGACGACCGTTTCCTCGCTATGTCCAAAAGAAGAATCTTCAAGAACTCATAAACGCGGATACGTATGTCACGAAACAATGGCCCGTCGTACCATCATCGTCGTCGTTCTTTGACTTCTATGTACGTCTGCAAAATAACGTACGTGCCGTGACAATTAATCAAGTTCAGCTGATAAGAACGTACATACGAGCACTGCCAATCACTAAATTTGCCAGCAAATTAATGTCTACTTTGAATTACATAGTTTGGGAATTACCAGCCATGTCAACGTCGATGTTACTCGAGCTTTTGCTGATTACTTTCTGTACGGTTTCAATTAAGTAATGCTAGTTTCGATGTCGCATTACTTGTTTATGTATCTGATTTCACAAATAAAAAACACATTCAACTTAAAAAATAAATTATTAGTAGATTGTAGTAGCAAGCACTAAGTGTGTTCGTTTAAAATATTGTTCAGGCGATTCCTCGCTAGCTTCCTCATCACTAACTTGCAAACAATATCTGGAAAGCCCAATTGAACTGAAGCCAAAATACTATTGTCCCTGAGCTCGTTTAGAGCTTTTTATTACGCCGAATTCGCACCCTGTCCAAAATATGATTATCACCATTGATCTGTTTGCTGATATGATACCACTAAGTTATTTATTGACACAAATTTCGTTCATTTGTTAAGTAATACTCGATAATAAGACTTAAATCAAGGAAAATGATGTCATTTCATTTTATTAGATTGTATACCTAGTCGTCGACAGTAGGTGAGTGGTTAAAAAGATTATGTAATAAAGTGCATTTGATGTAGAACTGGTAATTGGGCCTGCCGAACTTCAATTGGCTATTTATGTACTTAGTCAGTGCAAGGATTTTGTGCTCAAAAGGAGAGTTGAAAGTTTCGAATTGAAATAAAAATAGAAAATTTAATATACGACCAAAGGGCTGTGAGCCAATATCATGTATGGATAGAGCTACATTCCTATTCACGGTCCAATACTTTGTGACCATATCGAAAGATGGCCATCGGGTGAATGCTACTCTTAGTAGTTCATTGCTGCTTGGTATTGATTTGTCTCTATATTCACTTCATCTAAATCAATGCATCATATATGGACAGCTATCACCCTGTCATGAAAACATTCAAAAAGAAAATATTCATTACAAAAATATGAAAGGTCATACTTCAAAATAAGGCAGCACGTGAATATTTTCAAGACAGATTTAACTGGCTCCGACAAATAGCAGAAACAAGACCGACACTAGTGGAGATGACAAAGAAATTGCGGCAAACACGTTTAACAAATCCGGGAACCCGGGAAGCTTTTCGAATGATGGACACAAAACTGTGCTGTTAGTACCAAAAATTTGGTGAAACATTGGAAAGTTTGAAATAGGACTGTAGATAGTAGCAAGGTTCCGATCAGTAGACTTATGAATAGGAAAAATGTTTGACAGTTTACAAGAAGCTGGGAAAAGGATAATACACAGACTAATACTAAAAATTATAGGCGAAGAAACACAAGGAGAAGTTGCGAGCTTATTTACAAACATGTTAGAAATTCATCAGAGTGGTTGCTATTTTAGTTTATTTTTTTTACAAATATTTCGGACGACCAATGCTTTCATCGGCAGCAAAATTAAGATGCTTTCAGTAAGCCAGGCTTCAGAAACGCATATTAAATGATCGTATTCGACAAAAGAAGCAGTTGTAATTACTTCTAGCTTGATTCGAAAGCAACAAACAATTTAAAAATGTAAATTAAAAGAAACAAAACTAGAAATTAGAGGCGTTTTCCGATTTATGCTAGAATGGAAATGCCCATAATACTCAAAAAGCTTTACCAAAGTCCCATGATAACTTCAGTGCTGAATCAGAATAGAATCGAGAACGCTATTCAAGAGTCAAAGAAGAAAGGTCCTACTAAGCATCTTCCACCGAGAGATGTTAAGAAGTTCCAGGCTACACAGTTTTTACTTAAGGGGGGAAATACATGTAAAATGAAAAAGAAATTGCTAATTTCAGATTGATTTAAAATATATATATTGTTTATTCAGAAAATTTTTGATATTAAATCCTCAAAGTAAATATCTTATAGTAAATGAAAATATTTTTTTAATAACTTTTTAACACAAAATGGAGGCGATGCGAGCAAATGAAAAAAACACTTCAAAAACAGCCTCGTACAACTTAACGCTTTTTCCGAGAAACTTGCAACGTTCAGAGAAAAAAAAATATGCTAATGAGATCTATAATTCATAGGTGAACCAATAAAATTAAGAAAAAAAAATCAAATTTTTACATTAATATTAGATTAAAAAAAAAATCGATTTTTTTTTCAAAAAAATCACGTTTTAAACATTGGTAAACTAATTATTTTTCCGAAATTACAAGAAAATTTAGGTTCAACGATGAGATAATACTCTTTTGTACATGTGATATAAATTTGAGCCGAATAGGTTCAATATTTTTTGAGATATCTTGTACGGAAATTGAAAAAGTACTACTTTGAGAAAAACGCGTTTAAAGTTCTAAAGCTCCACCGACCTGGGGAACGCCGCGCTGTCTATAACTAGCTATAACTCGAGAACTAATACGAATATCGCTTCAAAACTTTTTTTGGTATATTTTAAGAGTATTTCGAACACTTTGATGCAATAAAAAAAAATCGTTTTTGTTTTAGCAGTTACATGTATCTCCCCCCTTAAATGATTTGCGAAAAATATGGAGTTGCATTGTGTTATAATAAAATAAACAATTGCTGCCAAAAATGTCATCCGAAATATCGTCTTCCCCATGCTGTAAATATTTAACATAATTTTTTTTAGCATTTAGAGAGGTCTTGAAACAGATCATGATTTGAATTATTCAAAAATTCGATATATATATGCATAAAGGATACATTTATATTAAGCAAAAAACTGTTTGGATTGTGTCTGAAATGAAAGCATCTTAGCTGGACTGAGCGAAGAACCGCGTGCTGATGCGATGTATCAAAGGAACGTGGAGGTTAGATTTTCCCCGTCAATAATACTGTGGTTTGAATCCTATCTTTATGATCATTGCTGTAAATACGTGGTGTAATAAACTCTCTCCCTCATATGTTTTCAAACGTCTTGTTTTGCCCTTTTTCAAACAAATGAATTCACTGTCTTTCGACTATTTTATGTCTGGCAATATTTTACTGCATGCAGATCAACACAAAGATCTTTGGACCATTTTCGATCTCAAATTAAATTTTCACCTGTATTTACGTTCCATTATTTCAATAGCGTCTAAACTTGCAGGTTTTGTTCTAAAGTTGCTAAAGTATCTATATATGTATTTACTTCGATAGTTCGTCGTTTCATTGAATATTGCTCCCAAGTATAGTCTCTTCCTTTCTTGTACTTTTCAGATGGCATTGGCGTTTTTCGCAATTATTACACGATCACGATTTTCTCTCTATATCTGGAGCTTTTTGAATGTACAAAACCATACTTGCATTCTCCTCTTTTATGAATGTTACGTATGCTGAGAGCTGCCTGTTTGGCAATTGAAGAAAAATGGAAAGGAAAACGCATTGCTAATTGCAGTGACAGTCAAGCTGCACTGATGGCGCTGCGTAGACCCCTGACTAGTTCGAAAATTGCCCAAGAGTGCAGAGCACTATTGAACTCTGTCGCCAGGTTCAATAGGGTGCATCTGCTCTGGGTACCGGGGCACTGTGGCGTTGAGGGAAATTAAATTGCTGACACCATTGTGAAGCAAGGTTCGGGACCTCCACGACCGCATCTGCGCATGCCATTCTTCGGAAGTGGGTAGTTGATGCTCTCAGAGATAGATGGATGACTGCTGATGTAGTCAGGCACACGAATGTCTTCCTTTCAGAGCCCAACCACGTGACTGCAGGATTCTTGCTCAATAAGAGCAGGAAAGTTTGCAGAGCCATGCCATTCATTCTGACTGGGCACAACTGCCTAGGAGAACATATGTACCGAATAGGTGTTGTACTGGATGACTTCTGTTCATCTTGCCTAAAAAAGGCTGACTTTTTGGAGCATTTCTCTGTGAATGACCAGCGTTTGCGCGTCTCAGATATCAATGCTTTGGCTGGGATGTGGCACGTATGCAAAAGATCGCCTCTTTTCCCCTATCTTATCAAGAAGTCCGGGAAACTATGGGTAATCAGTACAATGAGTACAATGGGTCTTTTGGCCTGAGTGCCTATGCGCCTCTCCCTCAACCCACACACACACACACACATGCATGCTACGAAGCCAAATAAGCACTAGTTCGGTTCTATGCCTTCAAGTTTCGCATCTTATAAAAACGCATTTTAGATATTTTGTTTTCAGAAGTAAATCAATCGCTTGGATTTCATTCAATTTGGGTTTTGTTCATATTTGCACATTTTATTTCAGTTATGTTCTCAATGTTGTAATTAGATTGCTATCTGTGAAATTGAATTTTATACAGGCTGATTCATTATGAGGTTTGGTTTTTAATCGCAAATAAAAGGCATAAAGTTGAATTCTATAGTAAAAACGTGAAATGAGGTTCTCACCAAAATGATTTCTCAATAAGTCCATTGTAACTCTCGCTGTATGCGAAGGAGCGCCGTCTTGTTGAAACCAAAGTTCACCGATACCACGGGCTTCAATTTCAGATAGCAAAAAATCCGTTATCATGGTGCGATAGCGGTCGCCATTGACGGTTACGTTCTGTCCGGACTCATTTTGAAAGAAATATGGACCGATGATTCCTCCGGCCCATAAACCACACCAAACTGTGCATTTCTGTGGTTATAGTGGTTGCTGTTGAAGCTCTTCAGGTTGGCAATTCTGCTTCTTGACGTATCCGTTGAGCCAAAAATGCGCCTCATCACTGAACAAAATTTCACGATAAAACAGCGGATTTTCAGTAAGTCAGTAAGTTTAGTAAGTTTCAGTGTAAGTCTTTACATGATGATTTCTCAAACGATACTTAACAAAAATTACATTACAGTTTGACAGGAGTCACGCGTGATTTGCCAAAAACAAAGCCTATTGAAAATCAAACCTCATAATGAATCACCCTGTATATGAATAAATTAGCACATTGCACACGTAGGTGGTATACAATGCCAAGTTTCTAAATCGATGTGCTCGTTCTTTCATGCAACTGACAGTGAAAATCGAACTGTCCATGCAAATCATGAGATATCAGCAACACTATTCTGTTAATGCCTAACGATTTCAATCTTAATACATATGATTTTACAGTAGACGATTCAAATCACATCGTTTTCAGGTAAAGGCAAATCACGTCACCACACAACATCAAACACCATTAATCATGAAAAGATAATTGTGGACATGAGTGTGCAGATCTAATTAACAACTAGATATTGTGTCAAGTAATCCGTGCAATGATGTAATTAGGCAATGATGCAATGCTGCCGCCGGCCGGCCGGCGCTGCTCGATTCAATGTTGATTTGATGGCTTTAGAGACGATCATTCACACAATTACTTGCACAATGCGCATTCGTTCTTACGACCTGATTACGATGCTGCCTTCGCTAAATAGCTTTACTTTATGTAAAATTGTACCATCGTACCTGATTAGTAGAATTGACCACCTTGGATAATTGTTCTGTCGATGCCGATCAAGTCTACGAGTTGAAATACATGAATGTAATTAAGGTTAGTGCTGAGGTTATGTGAAGTGGAGCTTTGTATAGAGAAGTCTAGATTTAGATATTTAAGGCTCTCATACAAACCTTAAAACCTATCGCGGATTCCCTGTTTTGAGGAATGAGATTTCTTGTGAAATGTTTTTAAGAGTGTAGTGCTAAATTTCGCTGTATGCAGAGAAAGGTCAGCTCACGCAGATGTTGACGGGCTAATTAACATAATTTTCATTGAAAAGCATTTAATTAACCCGTTTCAGTTGGTAGCTTTAAGAGAATCGTTGTGGAAAATAGTGTTCCGAAAAGTCGAATTCACGTTCAACTGATATAATTTTCATATCAACACTAAGTTTTATATTAACACTAGTTTCGATTTGTTGCCTCCCAAAACCAAATCTGACCGGATTTATTGCATATCGCTCACATGTATTTTTAAACTTAGATTTTATTTGTAATAGAAAACTTGCAACATACACGAATCCTAACCACCAATATTCCACTCATCTTGGTCAACTCATTAGTATGCTCATGGGGAATAAAGTGTGCTGGTCCAAATTGACTTTGCAAACATTTATTATAGTTTGCGTCGTAGCAGATTTTTTGACCTTCAACAAGAATAATTTAATTTAATCACCCCTCATCGATTCTCTGAAACACATACATGCCATTATTTGTAAGGTCATCTTGAAACCGAATGGCATCAGATTTTCACCCAAAATCATGAAATAGAGAACTAAGTAGGCATGCAAATCAAGCCTGTAAAACCTGCCCGCAGCTATAAACCTGTAGTCGTTAGATATGCAAAATTTCACAAATGCAAAGTTATAGATTTTGTTATGATATTCTGATTACAATTCCATCGTAAACACGAAGTGAATTGGGCTAAGTGGCCTAATACCATAGATTTGATCGGACATGAGGAAAACATACTCGTAATTTGTGTCGATCTTTATAGCGCTAAAAATTCGCTAAAAACCAAATGAACTTTTTGTTTTGAATACGGTCGAAAGATACAAAATGAGTATTTGTTAGTAATGGCTAATTTTCGTGTGGAATAGTGAATAAAATCGAAATGTTGTGTTCTAGATGTTTGAAAGTGGGGTTGATCGTGTTCGATCAATCTGAAGATACAGTTTCGTCCACTAAGCTCCGGGTTTTGCATCAACTAGGCTGCACAATCTCTAAGCTGAACTACGAGTAACTAAAATTATATAAACTTTTCCTTCACAACGTATGTAAGAAAATAAATTCGTTTTCAGCATCATTATATTTTTTTATCGATAATTTTACACATATATAGATCATGCTTTTAATTTTATAAACCGGTATCTGAGATCTCTCTTCAGGCGTTTGATTAAATTTCGGCTAATAGTAATTAATCATACAGTCAGAAAAGTAAACAATATAAGCCTAAACAAACTGTCTAGAGTCAATTGTTTGGTTTATCTGGATGGGATAGGACAATCAGCAAAATGATCTGGTCCATCTATCATTCTTGGTTTCCATCTGCAAAATTATGCTTCTATTTCAATCAGATGAAAACCAGTTAGGAGCGAAACCAAAAACTAAGCAGAAACTTGTGAACTACTGTATTGTGTGAATTGTCGTTTCAAAGACTGACCAAGCTACCTTCGTAGAACTTGAACGAAATAAGTGCTACTAACAATAGCATCGTAATTGCAAGTTCGTTACGAAATAGATGTGTACATATGTGCTGTAGCTACATAATGTTTTTGAAATTTGAACAAATTTTGGAGCAAAGTATGCGCAGAACAAATATACATCTAAGAGTTCTCCTGTATTTTGTGCTTTAATTTGCGCAAATGACTTTTCAATTTTGTGTGAAGTGTTGCCGCTTGTAAAAGTTGGTAATTTTGGCATTTCGGATTGCAATATGCGCATGCGAATTGTAATATTACTTGAGAAAACTCTTTTTTCTTTGTTTTATTATTTTTTTATTTATTATTTTTTGTCTTTCGTCTTCCCTTATTCATCCTCGTACACTTTAAGATACCACCACCTATGTGCTTTAATTACACACCCTCTGGCAGTCTGCAGTCGCATTTATTCTAATTTTCCTTACTGTCCTTATCGAACGCTTATACATTTTAAACCTTTTCCTGCTGCGTATCCACAGACTGTTCTTAGATGAATGTTTCCTGCATATATTCTACGTTTACTTGTAGTAATATTCTTATTTCCCAACTTTTTACAAGTATGGCCGTCCAACCAGTGTCTTGTTTCTGTAACTTACGAATAGAGAAGGTCTCTACTACAATTCTCTATTTGACGTCATTTTGACGTCATTCTCCATTTGTAACATTAAAGCAAGCAGTTCTGACACTTCTAACTCTCAATTTCTGTTTGAAATTTTCAAGTTCCATCCCTCCACACACATTTCACCACATAATTCGCTACTACACTGCTCAGAAACTGCCCGGTTAAATTTGCGTGACGTCATCGGATAGAGATTTTTCTTCACTCAAGTTATAGAAACAGGCCTCAGTATACTTTGTTACGAAGGTGCGCGGATGGGCGAAGCATCCGGAAGTATATGGTAGCCATACCGTAAAAGAGCGGTAGAAATTTTTTTTTAACATCTGTCAAACGCATCAGTCAGATTGCTTTTGATTCTCTCCTATTGTTGTAGTTTTCCACATCATAGGGTATGCTTACAGCACACATTGAGTCCGCGGACTATACACCAAATTCGACCTAAATTATTTAGTCCACCTGCTGTAAACGCTCAGTACCCAAACTTGGGATAGGTTAGTCCACGATTTCAAGCGACCTAACCTGAAATAGATCGTGGACTATATCGGTGCGACCTAAGAATTGATTTATACGCGACCATTAGTAATATTTTTGTGTTGAATATAAGCCTTTTCAAAGTATTAAATCATTTTATGACCCCAGCGGAGATTTGCTTGAACATATTTGAAAATGCCGCCAGTATCAAAATGAAACTAGTTTAAGATTGAATTAGAGGATACACCTAATGTAAAATTGTGCGTACCTAAAAATTTCAGAATTAACAATAAAAATATATGGAAACCTATTACAATACAAATACAAAAAGAACTTTAAACAATCCTATCAATTTAACTTCCAAACATAAGCCTAATTATCAATTCAATAGCTATCACGGAAACCATTATTAAATACTAAACTCTAATGCATGCTGTTAAGATGTCACAGAGCAATGCGCTACGGTTGTAAACTAAAGTCCAGCAAACCATTATGTAATAAAACACAGTCATAATGAAAACGAAAGCCTTGAAAATTCAAATTGAAGTTCATCCGGTTTTAAATTGGCTACATGCAGCAAAAGATATTCACATACAAATGCTATTTTTTCTACAAGTCGAAATTTAGAGAAGTTTCGCGAAACTCAGTGACGATTGTTTGGTAACATTCTTAGAAAATATTGAGCATTAGGTTGGACTTAAAAAATGATGACAAATTGAAGTAGTCTAGAGCATTTAGATTGCTGTAGCACAAAAAGAAGTACACATAGCGTTTTGGAAAATAATCTTGACTTCATGTCTGACTTCATCCACGAGCTTAACCAATCTTGAGATTGTTAAATCTGCTTAGCAATCTTAAGATGTGTTGAGCTCTCGGATGAGCTGCTGGAAACAATTGTTATATCTGCTTAAAATATCCGGCAGCAAGACGCGATTTCAAAGTAATAAAAAATTAAGTTTATGACGGTCAAAAACGTGGCAAGGCGAACTGTAACGTACTGAGCTAACTTCAACTCAATACACAGAACACAAATTTGATTGTTTAAACACAGAATTAAACAAACCAATTCATGCCCACAAGAATTTAACACTTAGCTTTCATTGGAAACATGACCTCATCGAATAACATTTGTATACTTCACATTGCATTGAAATTTCTGCAAAAAAAAGTAAAAGGCTTCTAACCAACCATATTGTGTCACAATGTTGCTTTGATACCCTGGCCGCAGTATGTATACAGCCCATATGTTTTCCTGAAATCCGATACAATATTATTCTGATAGTAATCAAGCTGAATTTTAGTGGGGTCTTGTTGGTTGAAGCCAGGAGTTTTTGTGCAGGCTGAGTATTAACAGGGTGATGTCGAAGCTCGGAACTTCGTATTCGAAAACATATAATTTGAACACAACATATATATCATAGGCATATTGAAATGTTTATTTGAACGTGCTTACCGATACTCTTAGCTAACTTTGCGAAAATATTTCACCGAACAAATTCTTTCCGTTCCACGTTCTACCCTCTGTTAGTAAAATTTTACCACATGAGCGAATAATGTGGTTATTAACAAATGGTTCCATAAAAATAATTGACAGAATAAATTTGACCAGCTCTTAGATTGAACGATGCTGTCCATATTCGATCCCCCAATCCAAGCCGTGACCCGTTGCATTTTAGACAAATCGAAATGTTCGTCTAGTCAGTGTCATGAACCATAAATAGAACAGCGAAATTTTGGGCACGATCTTTCGACTAATGGGTCCTAGGCTGGAAGACATTAAACAAGCATTCGGATGTGGTCATTTCGATTTGAAATGCTTTTCAACGAGTCGAAACAATACTCAGCGGCATCTGAAGAAAATTATGTTTTGAGTCAAGTGGGGCGTAGGAAGAAAGTGATTAGATGATCTATTACTTTCAATTGAAGGAAATATGCGAAATATCCAACATGGTTTCAGTAAGTATTAATTTATTCGAACTAGTTAACGCAATGATTGACTTAAATTGATTATAATGAACATATTTTTAAAAGCATCCATTCAACAGCCAAGTGAGATCATTTTTTTGTAAGTCCATTAAAATCAAAATACCAAATGTCATAAAAAAATTCAAAGTTTTTTTCCCGGTTTAATGCATTTGAGAGCGGTTTTAAAGCCTAAAAAAATGCAGAAATGAGAAGGATAAAAATTCAATTCTTCACTCTACGTTAGCAAAGCAGATATTTTGATCGAATTTATTGAGTGATCGAACAGAAAATTTCCTTACAACTTTGAACCAAAACTACTACAAAAATAATTTCAAAAAATCCGAGCGCAGAGAACCCAATACAAAATCAGGAAAAATATGTGGATTTCGCTTCATATTGAATATGATTAAAATGTCTACTAAATCAATTTCTTGTACTCACGACCGGATCATCACACCAGATATATGGCCTATGATAATTTGACAATAGCATTTCTCAGTCAGTGTATAAATGGCCAAATGTTTAGTGGCGATGACTGCACTGGAAGCTATAGTTAGGGGCAAAAAGTCTGTGGAAATTTTCGATCGACAAACCGGCAAATTGAGACCAACGTTGAGACTAACTTACTCTTGAATTTCGGTTTGTACTGATGACTGAATCGGAAGTTATAGGCTTGAAGAGATTTTAAGAGTTGCCGCTCGGACATTTTCAATTTACTTTTGGTAAAATGAACCCTTGCTGCTTATTTCAATTGTTAAGTGGTTATCATATGGAAATTAATTCATAGCATTTCTTTGTACAAAATAAATAAAAAGAGCCTTGTACTGGTAACCTTTCGGAGTTCCATTTTGCTGAAGTAAATCGTGTTGCTTTCCCTCTTTGCTCTTTCCTCTAGATTCACATTACAGGCGAGCTTCCTATCCAGAATCAGATCCAAAAACTTAATGTGACAACCTGATTGGATCTATTCAGGAACCTTGACTTTCCTAATGAAAAGTGTAAGTAATATGCATATAATATCGGAGTTGATGCCTTTCCCTAAAGGAAGAGGGTGTTGTGTGCAACAGGTGACAAATGTCAAACTGACAATGTCAGCCATCTGTTGTACTCATCGATAGCAGCGACAACTCCTCCAAGCGGTCAAAACGAAAACCCGCATAAAAACAATTAAATAAATAATTTAATATTGAATAAATAATAATATTGAAAATCGAATAAAGTCAGTCTGTGTTTGGTAGGCCAGTCCTTTTCGGCGACCATACAGACGAATAAGCAAAGTATTTTTGTTTTATTCATAAAAATAAGTCCCATGTCCCATGCTAACAAAGCGGCTGTTAAATTCGCCAAGTTAGCATTGCGGTAAAGTAACCACCGAAATAAAACCTTTCTAAATAACACATTTCACCCCACTCATTAACCAGCCCCAGAACATAGTCGATGCTATACAGGAACCCATCCGAGACTATGTTCGCAATGTCATCGACATAGGCCACAACCGTGAGTCCCTTGCTCTTCAACATCTTTAAAACTGTATTTATCACCAGGTTCAACAAGAGAGGCGATAAAACTCAAAAATGCCCCAAAAGCGTACTTCTTGTAATGGAGTGCTCTTTCTATTTCAAGAACTACCCTACGGAATGCCGTCCCTACAGATTTTCCTTTGGTGTACACATTTTGGGCTCCCGATACCAGTCTCTCCTAAAAGTGGAGATCTAAGAGTTTTTCAAATAGTTTGAGGAGTAAAGAAGTCTGGCAAGTTGGCCTGTACTTTTTCGGATGCTTATAGTTGATTTCACCTGCTTTGGTATTAAAAAACCTTAACGATCCTCCAGGCTGCAGATACAAGACTTAACACTAAGCAAACTTTTATAAATTGGTATAAGGGCATGATATGGTGAGGTAGATAGGATATGGCGAGCAATCCGGACTGCTGAAGCCTAGCACGCATAATTAGGTATCGATGGCTCAGACTAATTTCTGCTTGGTTGAAACTTTCCCTTTTCCTTCTACATCATGAAAGCCGGACACTTGCTCATGAGTGGGTATGGGGGTGGAGTCATTCAAAAAGCACGAAAAGTAACTATCTGCGAGAATCTTAAATATTTCCGAGCTGTTGCTTCTTCATTCTCCATCTAGCTTGCATACTAAGCTCGGAATAACAAGGTGTTTAGCAAGCAGTTACCTAAGTCTCGCCGCTTTTAAAGTGACTTTATATTGGCGAACAGCTCCTTCCAGGTGCTCCACCCGGCTTTCCATATTTCTGATTTTCCAGAGTCTTAGAACGGTATTTGGCCCAGCGTTCCCTACAATCAGCTATTTTTCCTAATTTAAACAGTTCCCGTACTTCATTTTTGCTATGTCCCAGATCCCCGTTTCACCAGAGTAGTTTTAAGATTTCGCTTAACGCATACTCTGAAGCAGAAGCGTTCAACAATTTTCATGATTTTTTCCATGAGTGTATTTACTGCTACCTCTAGGTCTACTCTAGAGTCAATTTCGGTGAGAGATGGGAAAATTAATAGCCGCCCGTGTGAAAAAAAAATTCCACCATATTTTTTCAAACATTACATAATCGGTGACTTAAATTTCACTTCACACCTGACAAATAAGGTGCTTAAAGACGAACTTCGTCATTTCATCAGGTGGCAAAATATCCCGAATGCTAGAACCATTTATTCGAGCAATCGGCGACTAAGTTGTTGAATAATTGAATTTAAAAGTTTTCGTCTTTGAATAATTTTAGATCAGCATATATTCGACTATGTTATCATTTGACGATGAATGTATAGACGAACCTTAAAATTGTTTTCTATATTCCTTGTTTTGAACAAAATTTAACATACTTGGACACCCATAAATGTATATGATCCTATGCAGCTAAGTGCAAGTGATTTTTTTAACTCGGCGGGTTTTATACAGTGTACTAGCGCCTTTAAATTTCTATTCAAATCCAAACCAACATTTTTATTTTCTCTAGTAAACATACTCACCGTGTTGATACGATCTCTTCAGTTTGCATTCATCTTTCACACAATGCGTCTATTGTATATCTTTATTTGCTTTGCAAAAAGTCCAAAATAAGCTTGACATTAGAATGGGAATTTAGACACAGTAGATACGCGTTAATGTATTTTATTTTTTCTACAAGCACTAGATGTTTTGCAAAAAATATTATCTGGAATTTCAACACTTGACTTGTATCGTGATTACAACAAAACTCGCAAATAACGACGCTATTTATACCAATTAAGCCCGGACACATTTAATTAAATTTCGCATCACACAAAGACCACTAAATTGACACAAGATAAAAAAAAGATATTGAAATCTATATTTATGTGATATGATGTCACTTTGATTGAAAATTCAGCTAATTTCCAACAGTTACTTTAAGGGGTTACCCCCACTTGTAGCGGAAAAAATTGGTCATTTTCATGAATTTTTTTTAAGAAAACTACGAAATTTTTTTAAACGACTATTATATTATCATAAGTATATACATTAAGCACCATTCAGTAATTTTTTTATTGAAAAATATTACATCGTTAAATTACAAATGGCCGTCAAAACAATGGTATTTTAATTTTCACTTTTTGCGGTGACCAACATTGTGTCGAACTGGATCATCTGAAGCAAAAAATAGCGACGCATTTAGTTAAATAACAGTATAAACTAGTGTTTGGTCGAAGGATTTAAAACAATATCAATTTTTTACAAAATGGCGGACAGTCAAAGTTAATGGTTCGATTTTCACTTAAAAAAACGGTCGTCTTTTTGCTATAAAACCGAAAAACCGAACGATCAAACACTACATTTTTATGTATTGAATAAGCCTGTCAAGTTTCAAAAAGATCGGGTCAGTAGTTTTTGAGTAATTTTGGTCACCGACTTCAAAAATGTCATTTCGAGAAAAACGCGTTTATAAGTATAAGTAACGGTTGTTTAAGCAACAGTTTCTTCTCTTTCAACGCTCACATCTCGGTCAATTATGTTCGGATAGACTTGAAATTTGAAGGACGTATTCTCAGATAGTTATACTTAAAAAAAATGCAACAACAAAAAAATAGAAAAATTTCTAAGTTGCATGTGGGGGTAACCCCTTAATGTACATTCTAAAAGAAAGTAAAATCGGTCTTTGAATAAAAATATTTAGTTTTGAATAATAGAACAAATTGAACCAGTATGAATTAATTTAAAAGTAGTTGAAAACTTGATTAGTAATCAACAAAATTGAAAAATACATGGTATTTACTTCGAAGCACGTGAAAAAAATAAATAACACATTTGAGATGAAGCTCAAAATACCATTTGTTAATGTACTGCGGAAAAAATGAATTTGATTTAAGTTGAGTCATTTAAACTATTCAGACGACCCATATCGACGAAAAAAATGCTCTTGACCTTTTTTTCCAATTCACAGAGAATTTTTCGCTAAAGTAGCCAGGGTTTATTTAGAAGTATGTATGTAGTTTGCATCTCACTTAATGTTCATTAATTCACATTTCTCATATTCGTGTGTGAAGACAGCAAGACAGTTTTTCATTAATTTCTCAGTCAACATTAACTACATACTTCTACTTACTGGTCTGCACACTCGAATGACTGAATTGCTTTGTTTGTTTACAAAAGTTCTTCTAGGCTTGAACTCAGGTTGTATTATTAGAATTTCATGAGATCATAGACCTCACCCAAAAAAACTTTCATTTGATTAGGTGTGCAAAAAATCGATGTGTTGTCGCGCTGATGATCGTCTAGGATTAGAGGTGCGTTGCAAAAACAATTTTATTTAGCCTTCGTACTTTAAGATACTCATGAAACTTAATCTGCACACATATTAAATAATTAGAATATTAAGGTTATTAATTAGAATATTAAGACTATTATTAGAATATTAGAATATTAAGGTTATTAAACACAACTAATCACAAATTTACGCATAGTTTATCCAGTTACGAATCAAACAACAAATATTTGACGATTTCGAGCAATCATACAATAATCCATCTTACAATGGCTTGGTTTACAGCGGGTGACCTATATCTGACCTGTTCAGCGCGGACTTATAGCCTCTACAGACGATCGAACATGTGCGCGAACATAGGAATTTAACTGTTTTCTGCCTCTGTTGCCTGTGAAATTCGATTCAAACTGGCACTGCGAAGAAAAAAGCCCCCATTGTGAAACGAGCAGAGCAAAAGTTTATTCCCCAGTTAACAGGTTAAGAGATGACATAAATGACCATACCTGGCAACCCAACCCTATAATTTTCAAGCCAAAATTCTACTGAACTCGATTTACAAGACGATCCGTCAACTGTGTGAATATCGTTTGAATCTGCTGCTTACGTCGGAAGTTATTGAGAATAAAGAATTTATTTTCTGAGCAATTTGTCAAGATTGAACCACTGCCAAAAAAAATTTTTTTTATTAATTTTTTTGATTCAAAAGTATACCACATTTTTTTTAATCGCTTTAGGGCTATAAATTTAGGCCCGTGCAGTCCTTTATACTCAAAACTAATGAAATATTTTTGATAATTTGTTCACAGATGCTTATTTTGTCCAGGAATTTACGAGGCGCAATTTGCTTTTTTTTTTCGGCGGTGCTGCGGCGATCCATTATGGCGGCCGCCATTTTGTTTTCTAATAATTTTTTCCAATGAAAATGTTAGCTCTTAACTTCAATAAAGATGCATGTAAAATTTCAAATCGATATCTTGAATAGTTTTTTTTTGGTAGCTGTTTAAAAAAAAAGTTCATTTGGAGCAGTTTAACAGTGGACTAACCCCTTAATGAAAACGTTATCATATCTATGTTTGAAACACGTTCAGAATTTTTTTCGCATCACTAGTTTTTGAAGGTCATTGATAGAAACATACCTAAAATATTAGGTTGCTGCAGATGAAATGGCCGATTTAGCAATGACATAAAGTTGGCTGCAATTTTAGTGTATTATGTTGGCACAATGCGGCGCAAATGATATGACATATTGAAGTACAAATACTGCTTCTTTGATTTATGGAGTCTTTTTTGTTTTGCACTTCATAGTGATCGTAAAAACAAAAAGAGAAAATGAGCATGCAAGTGAATCAAAAACGACTATTTTTACTGTACGAATTTAAATAAGCGCACAACGCAACGGAAGCAACGAGGAATATCAACAGCGCATTTGGGTCTGATACAGTTAGCGAACGAACTACTCGGCGGTGGTTCGAAAAATTTCGATCCGGAGATATGGACCTTGAAAGTGAGCCACGTGGACACCCAGGACCATCGATCGATATCGAGGAGCTGCGTACATTAGTGGAGTCTGACCCCGCCAAATCATAAGGGATCTTGCCGAGAAATTAGGCGTTCACAATTCAACAATTTGCCGCCACTTGCAACTTGGAAAAGTGAAAAAGCTTGACAAATGGGTTCCGCATGATCTTACCGAGCAAAACATGACGTGTCGAATGGAGATTTCAAGTTCTCTTCTCTTCCGCAACAAAAAGGAACCGTTCTTGCACCGAATTGTGACCTGCGATGAAAAGTGGATTTTATACAATAATCGTCGCTGATCGGCCCAATGGCTTGATGCCGATGAAGCACCAAGACACATGCCGAAACCAAGCTTTCATCCAAAGAAAAGAATGGTAACTGTTTGGTGGTCTGTAGCTGGAGTTATCCACTATTCGTTCCTGGAACCTGGCGAAACCATCAATGCTGAGAAATACTGTGCTCAACTGGATGAAATGCATCAGAAATTGATAGTCCAACGACCTAGGCTTGTCAACAGGGATGGAGTGATACTGCTTCATGATAACGCACGATCTCATGTATCGAGAACAACGGTCCAAAAATTAAACCAGTTGTGCTATGAGACTCTTCCTCACCCTCCATATTCACCAGATCTCTCACCAGCAGACTACCATTTCTTTAAACATTCGGATCACTTTTTGACAGGAAAAAGATTTAATAATGAAGCTGCTGTCAAAAATACCTTCGAGGAGTTTCTTCGAACCAGAAACTCGGACTTACAAAACTGGAATAAATATACTTGTATCTCGTTGAGAAAAGTGTGTTGCATCTATTGGTACCTATTTTGATTAAATAAATTGGCTTTATAAAAAGTTACAGCTGTTTAAAAATTTATTACTAAATCGGCCATTTCATCTGCAGTAACCTAATACAACTAAAATATCCGTCGGCACCAGACGATTAAAGATAACTAAAATGTGGTGACCTAATTTTATTCGAAAATCAGCAAAAAAATCATTCCTATTGTTAATGCCGCTATGCCATGGAATCGTCACAGAGTTAAACATCCGTATTTTGAAAATCACGCGTCTGTAATTAGGCCGACACACCCAGTTCATGCGAGAAATGAATATATACAACACAATCGTGTAAATGTTTAGGTATTTTTTTATTGACTATGTTTTATACTTCTTGAAGATTCCAATACAAAGCTTGGAAGACCGCTAGTTTTAACATGACCGGAATTTAAATTTTTCTCAAAAAGTAAGCCAGAAAATCATATAACAAACGGGTCATATTATTACTTCGTAAAACACTCACGTTCCCAGTCGGCAAAATAACAAACGTAATACTCGAAAATAACTGCTGTGAATGCTTGTTGTGAAAATATTTAAGGAGTCATCACTAAAATGCCGCAGCAAAAACAAATTATCTATTCAACATGCCTGTCATTTAACCATGTACTGCTTTGGCGTGGCAATAAATTCACTAAATTCGCAGGAATTGAAATCAACTGAAAGTGAAGGTTGATTGGTCTTGTATACCACTTTATAATTCAAATACGCATCTAATCGAGAAACCTGATGACATGCTATCAGTAGTAATGCGTGTCGTAAAGCACTGTGTGTATAAGCTACATTTCGACAACTCGTTAGTCTTCTATCGCCGTTAATTTAACACCATGGCCACGTATCAGACGATTTGCATAATTTTCATATTCTAATTTGGTAGATTGGTTTTACGGAGTTTAAACGATGGTATCAAATCGAACAACCTCGAACAGTCCGGAAACATTCTGACTGCAAGCGCCATTCCTACAACGACCAATTTCCCTGGCTATAAAGAAGTAGCATATAATTAACATAATATCATATTTTTCGAATGGTCTTGATCTTTTCTAAAAATAAGAAAGTCAGATTTAAGTCAGCTGTTTTCCTGTAATAAAATTTTGCTATGCTTCTAATATGAGTCTTTCCTTCCCATCAATTGTATTTACGCACTGGTGCATGAAATCATCATTCTATAAACAAGTCGGTTTGATGATTGGAGATGATAGTTTCACACCTAATACCGTTCGCAACGGATCATTACCGTCACCTGATTCAATTTGCTGTCTGTGCTTCACTTGAGTGATAAACCGATTATTGATTGATATACGATCGTAGAAATCGTTTCGCCATTTTAGTATATTGCATACTTGAATTTATTAGGCAAAATATATTAAACCAAGAATACCAATAAAACTAAAATTATTTCTTACCACATCATCAATTAAGTGATCTTTATTGTAAAGAAATGGAAAAAATACAAATCAATAAAATATTTCCATCTAAAAAAAAAGATTAAATGTCAAATTCGAGTTGAGATATCAAGTTTTTAAAAAAAATTATTTGTGATATATATTTATGATACATATTAACTATATTTGTGCATGAATTAAGACAAACTTTGTTTCACATATCAAATAATCGCTTGTTATGAATCGCATCAATCAAAATTAAACTCTACAGTCTACAAAAAGTGATGAAAATGTAAATCGTACAGTCTACCTCAATGGTAAATTCATTAGCATGATTTCTTTTGTATCTGATTATTCAAATGTCAAACCGTTTACCGTATCTCTTTTCTTATAAAAGTTCATCGATTTGTATTGATGACTATCGCTACTATATATGAAAACGAGAGTGATTTTAGCAAAAAAAAAAAAAACCTTCACCGATTAGGACATCCATAAATATGTTGGTGTTTTATGCATAGATTTTCGTTAAATATGTCTCATTTCCATAATAAAGAAGATACATTTGGTTTTAAGTGCGAAAGATTTTTCGATTTACTGGCGCTTTCGATATTCTAATCATAGCAAAATATTAATGACTTCTAGTAATAGAGAGAAAAAAATTAGTTAAGAATCATAGTAATCAAGTAATCTATTGACAGTCCCTGACGGGGTTCCTCTTAATGATACATCAGAGTCCCCATCTCGGAAGTTGAAGAGAAGGCAGGTTAAATCGTTTCATTGTTGAAGGACTTAATTAATAATTTAGTTAGCTTGCTATGTTCCGTATTCCGAATTTGTGCTAAAAAGTTGGGCCATCCTCCTTTTGATGCCTTAATTGAACTGGGACTTTAAATCGTTTGCCGCCGCCGATTGGTTTAGTCTTTGCATGATAGCTGAAGTTCCGGTTATGATTTAGTTTTTACTGGAGTGAGACGGTTGGTTTTACGCTCAAAATATCGTACCTACTTCATTTTACACTACTTTTATTTATTTTATTTATTTATTTATTCAAAAAGCTCGTCTAATACAGACTAGCAAAATTGCATAAAAATGAAAAAGAGACAATCAATTCCTATTATACTATTTTCAACTTCTATTTACAATTCCTACACTACTATTTTTAGCCAAGCTCTTTTTCAAAGATGATAGACATATGTTAAAGTTAAATTTATTGTATGCATTATTAAAATTTATTTTTATGGACGAAACAGGCTCATTGAAGGCAAAATTGGTCCGATCGGAAGGATTAAATAAAATGTTGACGTTTCTCACTCTGTGATCTTTGGTATTGGTGCCAAATAAACCTAAAAATTGTTCAGAAGAAAAATTTCCCTTGAGAAGCTTGGCAGCAAAGATAGTTTTGAAATTTTCACGGCTTGTGTTAAGTGTATCCATGGCCAGTAACCTAAGTCGATTAATGAAAGGAGGCAAGCGAAGAGGATCTGATCAGGCAAATTCACGCAAACAAAACCGTAAAAATTTTTCTGAATGGAGTCGATACGGTCCACATACATCTGCTGATAAGGCGCCCAAACTATACACGCATATTCGACTATCGGTCTTACTAAAGAGCACCAAAAATAATCTTAGTTAGATGTATGTCATGCAACTCTTTAGATAGCTTTCTCACAAATCCCAAAGTAGATGAAGCTTTTAATAAGATGGCGTTAATATGATCGTCAAAAGTGAAAGCATTATTTAAAAATACTCCTAAATCGAGTACTTTGTCAGAATACCTTAAAGGAATACTATTCAAAGAGTATTCAAAGCTTAACGGACTAATTTTAAGCGTGTACGAAGCAAGTTCGAGTAGCCTAGTAGGTAGAGCTCTGGCTTCTTGCGTGTGGGGTCTCTGGTTCGAATCCAGGTTCGAACGAGGGTCCGCGCACCAAGCTTTGAGATCACCTAGCTCTGATTAGGTACCTGATTTAAATCAGGGGAGCTAATCACTCCAAACTCGTATTCACAATGATTAAAAAACTTGTAATGAAGCTCTCTACCAGCTTCAACCCCTAGACCGGTATTGTGGGATTATTTTATTTTTTACGTGTTTTGCGATTACTTTACTTTTTACGAAACAACGGTACACTTGTCAATATTAGGCGTGTTTTTTTGCTCCGATACAGAACAGAATAGAACTATGCCGCAAAAACGATCTAGCACAAAACAGCAGTGCATTCGCTAAGACTGACATAGGTTGCTATATTCGCTGTGATACCACAAAACAGCTGAAAATAAAGGGAGAAAATAACGAGTATACACTACCAAATAAAATAACGAGTATACACTCGATAGAAAATAGAAAAAAAAACTAACAAAAAATTACCTCTTTTAACTTTCTACACGTTATGAGGGCTTTTTCTAATTTCCTAACTACCAAAACATTCAACATAACCTTGAAAAAACCAAAGCCACCTCACAGCAAAAAAGATAACTTCTCTTTTTTCTTTTCTTTTTTCTATCAGCCCATTCTATAGTCCAGCACCTGAACTACAAATGAGGAATAGAATTTCTGTACTTGTGAATTCACTGGTGCAGGAGTGTTATTGTTTCCAATGCATATACTCTATGCTCTGCTGAATAGAGGAGCAAAAAAACACGCTTATTAATTACTAATTTTTTTTGTCACACCAAGTCGTGAGGCTATTTAGGTCAGCTTGAAGTTTAAAGCATTCGTTAGTATTAGATACCTTTTTTAAAAATTTTGGCGTCATCTGCTTATAGTAAAATTGACGAATGGTTCAGGACAAATGTGTGGTCTTTTAGATATAAAAGAAAAACTAGAGGTCCTAAGTAACTTCCTTGAGGAACACCCGATATGACATCAATTTCTGATGAAAGGGTGCCACGGAAGGATACGAATTGGGTACGGCATTTCAAATAAGATGCTATCCAGAAAATAAATAGCTGAGGAAAGTTAAAAGAGGACAATTTACACAATAATATGGAATGATCCAGCTTGTCAAAAGCCTTAGTGAAGTCAGTGTAAATACAGTCTACCTGAACTCTTGCCTCGATTGATGGAATAACAGTATTGGAAAATTCAAGCAGGTTGGTAGTTCTGGATTTGCCTTTCATGAAACCCTGTATGAAACACCACAACATTACTGAATATCGCTTCGAATAGTTTAGCAACACATGGAAGTTTTGCGATGGAACGATAGTTGCCTACAACATTTCTATCGCTTTTTTTATGAATATGTGTTACGATTGCATATTTCCAATCACTAGGAAAAATACCGAGCGACAGAGAAATATTAAATAGGTAGACAAGAATAGGAGACAGGGAGGAAATACAACATTTAACCCTAGAATGGTACCGTTGAGTAAATGTTACTCACATACGGTATATATTTCGTCGCACACCTGCCAGTTGGCCATTCCGACTGCCATGAGGATAGAAGCTATATAATCTTTTTATGTTTAATGATAAAATAAAAAATGTGCGTAATACTATTGTTGCCTTCTTTTTAGAAAAAAAATGTACCTAAAATCATCCAAAAACTTACCGTACCATTCCAGGGTTAAGATAGCATTAGGAATGCCGTCAGGGCCTGGGGTCAAATTATTGTCCAGCTTCTAAAATGGTACCTTCGTCAATAGGTGCGTTTTTTTTTGCACTTTTGGGCAGGGTAAGTTAAGGTAAGTATAGGTAATTTCATTGAATACAACAACAATCGCTGCCGCAGTGAAGTTACAGCGGCAGCGATTTTTGTTGTATTCAATGAAATTACCTATACTTACCTGAACTTACCCTGCCCAAGTGTGCAAAAAACGCACCTAATATAGAAATCTCCCATTCCCAAAGAAGATGTTGGGATCATTGTCGAGTTCTCATTACAGTTATTAGTGTAAGTAGAAGGTTCCGTATTGTATGCGGTACGGAAATGATTAGCAAAAATATTGCTAATAGTTAATGGATCGGAAATGGCCATGTCGTCTGAGTTAAACGTGCTCGGAAACCCATCGTGGTATCTCTTCGAATTAATAAAATTCCAAAACCTTCTTGGCTGCTGTTGAAAACTAGAATTAAGCTGAATTTCGTAAGAATTTTCGACCTCGGACTGGTAAATATTCCTCATCTCTACAAAAACCAAAAAGTCAGAAACAGATCGAGCTTTAGATTTTATATTTTTTAAGTGGCATAATGCCTTCGATTTCCATGGAACCTTTTCGCAATCGTTTGGGAAAGAGGCTGGTACACAGTGAGCAAAATTATTTATTTATTTCAATTAGCAAAATTTATGGTACTCACTACCTTGTTTTTAAACTATTCTATCGCAGATTACACTTGTTTTAGCAGTGTTTGCTTAGCGCAGTTTACGCTGGCCAAATGATTCCTCCACTCATCTTTCGCCGCAGCTTTTATAAGAAATGTTTGTTGATGTTTCTAAAGTATTTTCTATTTTTCATCGTTGTGTACAAGATTTACACTCCATACTCTCTGAATTTAGTCTAATAGGTGAATAAATACTAAGAAGAGATATATTTAGTTTCACAACATTAGTAATGCAAGTAATTGAAAATTAATTTACTAAATCGCTTTATATGTACGTTGAGGGCTACACAATACATCCAACAAAATTTATGAAAAAATCGATTCATGCCATCAACGAATTTCCTAAAACAACAGCAACCTGAGCCATATACATTTCATTTAATTGATCTGAGTAATTTTATTTCAATACGCACAAAACTGTGTATAAAACTTTCAGCAAAGTACTGCTGCAAAAATGACTAGGCCAACAAGAGGCAGGAATATGCGTATTTTTTTCTTCTGTTTACACGTGGCATGACCCACTTAATTTCACCGCTCTCCATTTGCTATTTCGGTCTACCCTCAGTGGCTGGCTACTCGAACGCATGACCTCTTTCAGGTCGAAAGAAAGCTCATTTCAGGAATGATATCACTAGGCGAGGCCTATGCATACAGGAAGTGAACGAGAAGCTTGTTGATTTCGATGGCATGCATTTGACTGTGAAAGAAAAAAAATTGCACAAAAGACACGAGAGAAGATGAACTGACGAAAATAGATTGCATGCAAAGTGGTTGCAAATAAGTTCCTACTTCGAATGCGACACAAATATATTCCCAGACGGAATGTGTGGAGAAGTGTGTGTGATGACTCCCTCTAGAAAAGTCGAAAATAGTCCCTTTAGCGTAATATAATTAATCCATTCGCGCATTCATTCATGAGTGAGTGATGTAAGTAACGAGAGTCAAGCAAAAAATATCAATTCAAAATGAACAGAAATTTAGCGTTTCTAAAGCGAAACATTTATAATACATGGTTTTCGTTCATACTCAAATGAAATACGAAGCTCAAAACTTATTTGTCAGTCATTTCAGATGCTAATTATAAACCGTGTATCAAATACATATCACGCAAAGACCATCATAACTTCTCAGTTGCCCGTAATATGTAGTTCGTAAAACCAGCAAAAAAACTCTCCCGTGCAATCGAATTAACTCGTTTTTTCGGTCGATCCTACAATTTTTTTTATCTGATGACAACTAGAGCTGTTATTAAACTATCATCACTAGTCTTCATTCAACGAGTTAATTTGAAAACATTCAACTACTTACCTTGAATTCATAACATTTCGTGATATATCAGACGATGATCAGTTTTTTTTATTTGCGATTATTTTAGGACATTATTTTTGAATGTTTTTAAATCCAAACTTGATTGCAGCAAACAGGTTTTCTTTCTACAGTTTAAATCTGCCGCTGTAGAAATGTTTACAAACTCGGATATCACAGTAAATTGGTAATTAAGTTGTTCGTTTATGTGAGCGGTTTAGTTTAAATGGTATGTTTGTTCAAAAATGGCGAATAATTAATGTTTTTATTCAATGCTGTCTGCGTAAATTATAATTACGCACAATTAATGTGGTTTATCCAAGTTTTTTATTGCAAATGAGCAGCGTGCTGCATACATCTGTTTATTTATGTCTTCATCGTGGCGCCTCTGATACAACGTAGGCTTAGTTTATTTCCTAATAAAATGCTATCTTAAAATTGAAAATCGTTTCAATTTCTGAACCAAAGTCGAAATTGATGTGAATTGATGAAAGATCTTTAAAATATGAACTACTTAAATATTAACGAAGCCTTATTCATCCACAGCATCGGTACAGGTGTTGCGGCCAAAAATCTATTTTATTGTTTTCATAATTAGAAACAATCAAAACTCCCAAGCTCTTAGGCAAAACCAAAGGAATTTCACCGTGAAAAAGATAAAAATTTACTCGCGATTTGGAGATTATAATAATGATATTGTTTGAGGAAAGTCCGTATGAAATTAAAACTACTACTACTTAAACATTATACTAGTGCCATCGAGCACAAATCGATAACCACTGTGATTGAATGCTCCATAAAATAGGGGGAAACATTGAACCGTGCAAAATTTCCATAGCTACAATAACATAAATTCATGAATCTAAAAGTGTGAAGCCAATTAGTAAGATTGTCGTCTGCTATCTAATCTCTGGTTCAAATCCAACCATGATCATTTATCGGACTTTGAGTCAATCTAGCTTCAAGTAGGTACCTGAGAAAAATCGCTCCGTATTCGTTTATGTTGCTGGGCATTGAATTGTCTACCAACTTAAACCCCCAGCCCCGAAATGGTGAAGCAACTTTGCTGTAGGAAAATCCATGCGTAATATATTGAATTAATTGTGCAAGTTTAATACCGTTAAAATTGCCTCAAAATCGATGTTATCAAAAAAAAATTTCGCATGTTGAGCCAAAGGACTATCGTCCAATAAGTCTTAATTCTGTCCTGCTTGAGATTTTGGAAAGCATCATTGATTACCATATTAGAAGATCAATCGATCCTATGTTGATTTCGCAGTCACAGCAAGCTCATACCAGAGGAATGTCTGTTGAGACTGCTCTTCACGTCCTCATTGAGCAAGTTGAGAAATCTCTTGCCCTTAAGGAATATACGCTTGCCGCCTTCTTGGACATCGAGGAGGCCTTCAACAACGTAAAGTTCGACGCAATGGTTGAGGCACTCTCGGTGCTACATGTGGATGATCGGTTTACTTTTATCGTGCAGCTTCTATATCTTCCCTGGGAAATGCTCGCGGAAGACGAGGGGTCAGTACGGGCACACCTCAGGGTGGAGTCCTCTCTCCCTTGCTGTCGAACTTCACACGGTGAATACTCTCCTAATGATGCTGGACCGTGCCGGCTGTAAAGTGGTTGCTTATGCGGACGACATAGCTATAGCAGTGTCGGAAAAGTATTTATCTACGCTATCGGAGAGACTAATTCACTCTCTTGATATGCTTTGACGTTGGAGTCGTGAATGCAGCTTAAATGTGAATCCTAGCAAAACGGAGCTAGTGCTGTTTAGAAGGAAGTGCAAAGTTCCTAGTTTGGAGCTACTCAAATAAACGGGGTCTCTATTGACCTAAGCCACAAGGTCAAGTACTTTGGGCTCATCCACGACTCGAAGCTACTATGGACCTACAATGTAGCAGAAGGAACGCGGAAGGCTTTCAATGCATTTCGCTGCTGTAAAAAAGCCATAGGGGCAAATTGGAGACTACAGCCTCGTACTGTTGCTTGGCTTTATACCGCTGTGGTTGAGCCAATTCTATTGTTTCGGGTGGCGTTTTGGTGGCAGGCTGCACTCAAAGCTACCTGCAAACGGCAGCTTGAAAAAGCGCGGAGAATGGCTGCAATACTGGTTACTGAAGCGCTCCGCTCCACCCCTACTAAGGCACTTTTCGTGTTGCTTCTTTGGCTGCCAACCAATCTACTGATCTTACAGCAAGCTAATTTTGCTGCGGTGAGACTCAATTGTATCTCAGTATGGAATAGAACAGAGTTCGCCCATGTCAAAATTTTGGCCGATCAAGTTCCAGCTCCAGCGGGTGTTGACTACATCGCTCCGCAATGCCTACTGAATTTGAAGTTCAAAATTCGCATTTCTGGTAGGGGTGAACGACGTGATAGTTTCACCCTCGAAAGTGGGCTTATCCAAGTGTACACTGACGGCTCAAGCTAAACAATAGAGTCGGAAGTGGTGTATACTCAGATGAGCTGAATCTCAAGTTATCTCTTCGTCTACCAGACCATTGTAGTGTCTTTCAGGCGGAGGTTGCGGCTATTTGTCAGGTAATCGACTGGCTTCAAAAGGATCAAAAATAAATGTTCTTACAAAGGGTTCCGATATAAGCTTGGCTAATTGTTAGAACTTTTTATCTCTGATGATATGCTCTCCTCCACAAACAGATTGGTATTTTGGTAGCTGCCAGGATTGCCCTGGATCAGCCGTTATTCTAAGTACATGTGAAAAAAATTTAATGAAAATTGCGTGAGTGGTATTAGTTATAAGCAATGGAATTATACAGATCGTTCTACTTTAGAAACTGGATTAGAATCTTCGGTGGGCTTAAAACAACATTGCAAAACAGTTTTTAAATCTATTTTGAAAACATAAAATTGTTTCGTACCATATTTTGTAAGCTTTACCTTGTTTCGGTACCACTTTCTATAAATTTTCTTCAGCGGTTACAGTACTCCACACCTTGAAAAATTTCTCACGACTGTACTTTTACGAGCTCCACTTTGAAATTTCGCACATTTGTAGCTTACATAACTGTTTACTATATTAAAAAATGTTAATATATCAAAAAATGAAGAAAATCGAAGGTGTGCATTTTGAAATATTCAAGGATAAAGGACACTGTAATGATCCTTTTTATCCTTTTTGGCCAGGATGTTTCTCGCACTATTTTTGCTAGAATATCTACACTTTTTCCTTGACAACAAGCTATATTTGAAGTCTCTATGTAAAGTAGAAGATTTTATACAATTTTTTGAATGCAACACGAACCGACGTTTCTCAAAAACTTCAAGAGGCCATATTTCCGCAAATATACCATATCTTCCAAAAAAAAATTATTAGCGCACATAACTCAACTACTTGTATTCACAGTGAAAATTTGATTGAAATCTGGCGATAGCGATAAAAGACCTTTAATCGATTTTCCGTGGAATGACCCAATCTAAAGATATTTTGAATCGTAATCCACCATAAATGTTGAAAAAAAATGAAAATGAAAAAAAATTAAAGAAAATGCGGCACCTAGCAAATTATTTTTTGACGGAAACATACTATACGGCGTTTAATTTAATTTACTACCATATAAAAAGCATAAAGGGTTTTGAAATCGAAATCTTGAAATGTGGGAAATATTTTTACTTAAACATAAAATTTGCACTGCAAGCTAAAGCGTAAATTATTTCCCGAAAAAAGACGTTTATGTATGTCTATAAATATCGCTTGACATTTTATTTCATATTATCAGATGCTGACCTTCGAAAAAAATATCGTTAGCGCCTACATAGGCATGTATGTATTTATGATCGTTCTTCATATTATTTATCTCGGCGATATTCGTTTCCGAGAATTGCCCGGTTGTATGATAAATTATGGCACGGTGAACTTAAGCCAGTGATAACGGCTGCTAATCAAAATATTGATAGTGGAAATTCAGTAAAATTTGTCTTAATTCGGTAGAGTCGTCGAATTTATTAGATTTATGTTGAATAAATACGAAACAGTTTTATCGATTTAGTGGCTAAAAAATGTTTTTTCCTAAGAAATTCAGAGAATATAACGTGAAGTCCAAATGCAATCCTTATCGGATCTGAGGGTTGAAGTTGGCGTACGTTCCACGAATCAATTTATCCGTGATATAATTTCAGACACCTATTCAGAATAAGGTGTACTCGAAACTCGGTATGTGATCATGGCTTAATTCGGCTTGTAGAATTCATGCGCTAAAAGCTGATGCTCTACTAACTCGGTTGCTCAAGCTCCAGAATCTAGTATGCATAAGCCTGTCCTAATCTACAATCGTTTCTTTACCTTCTGCTTAGTCTCAGTCTGTCTCCTTCAAATTTTTATCAGCCAATACACACTAAATTAATTAAATTAGCTTCCTTGTATCATAAACAACTTTCTTTAACGCATCAATTTGAGTGATTCCATTAGAGTCTCACAGCTGTTACCGAATCTGCCCAAAAACATATTTCAAGTGCATTATCATCAAAAGTCAATGTCAGAGTAATTTTTCTGACGCAGCGCATGTAGTTCAAAGATTTAATCTTGGCGTCATGGCTCGACGGTGGTCCCAATTGCCAGTGAAGCACTAATATGTCTACAAAAGACCACTGCATAAACATATTTAATGCTAGTCGCGGCTCATTATCTCAATCAATATTTTTTTTTTAGATTAGCCAACTTAATTGAAATTTTGTTTGAAAGACATGCTGACGGGTTTTTAAGGCATTGGGTTTACGTACATTCATCAAGTGATACGTGAGCATTTATAGATTGAATGATTGATTTATAGAAAAAATAATTAAACAAATAGTAAATTATACGTTGATACAAATAGACAAGCAAATTGGTGATATATTGTGGCAGAGACAAATATCAATTCAAGCTTATTCTCACCTACTAACCAATAATTCGTTTTGTTTTTTTGCTGTAACAAAAAATATGTACATTTATTAAAGTGAAAACTTAAAAAGCATTCTTTGCAAGACTATAGAGGAAGAAATTTCTTGGTAATTTGCTTTTGTAGGAAACAAATTCAAATACGCATAACTATAAATAAATAAATCACAACTGCTCTTGAATGATTCAAAAGATCTCAAGGATTTTATTACGCTAACAGAGCAAAAACTGTATAATTTATTTGTTTTATTGTCTTTTCCCATTTCCCGCCAATTTTCAGTTTTATTAATCCAGTAGAATATGTATTACAATAAAATAGCCACACATAATTGATTAAATTAAATCATTTTTTCCGTCTCATTGCAGGTAAACAATTGATATAAAACATCATTTGCCCTAACGGGAGAATCGTTGTAAGTACAGTAATATGATTTTTATGCAATATGATAAATATTTATTTGGAAAATGTTGGTGGTTTCTCCTTTGGTGTTTGGTATCTCGGGTCTCCTGTTAATTTGGTTAAACTCTCATCATGGAAATAATCAGTACGTTAAATTTCAGAGTATTTTATTAAAAACAAAATTGAACTTTGATCCATTGTAGAAAAAGATAAGTCACTTGGGATCTCTTTTATTCAATATTTTCATATCGGACCTTTCTGATATTTTATATAACATTCCTCATCTTTTCTATGCAAATGATCTGAAAATGTACCTCACAATTGCATCAGTTTTCGTTCAATCAAAACTATTATCTCTGGGGCAGTTATGCAATCAAAACAAACTTCATGTGAACGTCAGTAAATGTCAAGTCAGAAGCTTTTACCGCAAAACCACCAATTCAAATTTTGGTTACCGCCTGAATAATGTGCCGCTAAATAATGTTGATTGTGTCATAGACCTTGGGGTTACTTTGGATAAAAAGCTACATTTTAATTTACAATATGGCATAGCTAATAATTGATTTATCGATTTTTTCATTCATCGATTCTTTCAGTTCAATTTTCATTCATTGATTTTTTCTTCATTCAATTACCTTGTATAATGAATCGATGATTTTCTCAATTTCTCACAACATCCACTACTAATCATCGCTTCAATTCTTCATAAAAAATATTATTCTGGCTGATGCGACACATATCTTTTCGTTGTACTTCAGCCACCGTGCACTCGCACAAGTTTCTATTCAACTTTTCAATCATCTCCAGCTTTTCAATCATCTTCAACTTTCAACGTATTCTCACATTTTCTTAGCTCATGCTCAACCCTCTAGCTGTAGGCAATGTAAGTTTCATACTCGCGCCGATTTCCCAACAGATGACTCTGTACGTACTGAAAAATTCATAGTTTCTGTTTATCGTTCGTATCTTCACGATTTGTAAAATTTAATTACAAACTCATTTCAACCAATCTAACTGAAAAGTTTTCACGAAGTTATCGCATGCTGACTGGCAGTTAAATTGCGCTTAGTGGAAGTTCGTTCTAGTTTGGAACTTGGGGATTATTGGTATGTTGATAATTCAAGGTACTTTTGTTAGGTAGGTGTTTGGGTAGCAAATCGAGTTAATTTCATATAATTTAGTACTCATTGATTTGTTTATTAGCACCGAAGGCTGTTAACCTATCAATTTGCATAGAGTTTTCGCCCACTTTGAACCAGTTTCCTAAACAGTTCGATGCGAACTTGCAACGAATTTCGTTTGGATTTTGTTCGTAATTGCGACTGTGAACATAAAATTTGAATGCACGTCATTTTATTTCATTATTTACGACATAAAGCCTTTCCGGAACTTATGTGCTAGACATTGTGCCTATTTCTTCGCATATGGAGGTGGAATTAATGAATTAGTCGCATAGAATCTAAGAAACAACGAAATCTTTTCATATAATGATGAAAAATAATTAAAAGTTTCTAACCACCCAACATCGCAGCAAATAATAGTGGAGATGTTTGAGTATCTTGCGTAAATCATGTTATCGAATCATAAACCGCGAAGCTTTTGTCCATTATGTTTTGTGCGAATATTGTTTTCACGCGAAAAATTTCTAATAATGCGTATTCACAGT
Organism: Nemotelus pantherinus; assembly: GCA_963978885.1. NCBI lineage: Eukaryota > Metazoa > Arthropoda > Insecta > Diptera > Stratiomyidae > Nemotelus > Nemotelus pantherinus. The sequence goes on from OZ022263.1 coordinate 239,125,725, forward strand.
CAGCCGATTTTTTATTAGTAATAAATTTTAATTGTTTTGTTTTTACTAATTTATATTTTATGGCGTCAATAAATGGACATGATCAGATTCTTAATTCGTGAATCAAATAGTTCATAGCCTGATAAACAAAAATATTTTTACCTCAATATAATTAACGTGAAAAAAATCTAATCGGCTCTACAAAATTCGACTGGCGGAAAAATTATCAACTGTTGTTTTTTTATTCAAAGAAAGAATACTAATAATTGTGGTAGATTTGTTTTGGCTAAAATAAGCTACTAACTTCGTTGATGAATTTTTCTTTTTAGTTCAATCGCACCCACCTACAACCGTTGCTACTTTCTCTTTTCAGCAGAAGTGTCGATTCCTGAGTCATGTTCTTCAGCAGAAGTTGTATCCGTTTGGCACACCTCATATTCCATAGAATTCTTTTCACAAAATTTAAGAGGAATAAGGTGAGGAACAGGGTTGATTATTCGGAAGGACAGTTTTGCCCTATCTGCGAACTACTTAGATCCCAACCAATCTGTGATTCCTTACCTAGACTATCCTGGACCACCATCGTGTGATTGAATGAATTGTATGGAGTGAATCTAGATGGCCTCTATTGGATCTATTGTGTGTCCTTAGCGTTGTGGCCTACAGGATATTCAAGCTTCTCAGGAACTTGGCGGTGTCTCTGGACGGATCTTTGTTTCTATCGCAAGTGATGGAAGAGCAGAGCCAAGTGTAGTGTGAAAAAAGGTGTTCTACAGTATCTGCAGCAGTCGTCTCGCTCCTTAACTATTCAGTACAGGTCCTTTTTGAAAGGAATGCCACTTTTTACCGAAGTTCACATAGTCTTAAGTGTTTCAAACTCTTCAGAACTAAGCCAGCTTGTGATCCTTTTCCCGGTTCATGTTTTGATTTTCATGTCCATGCCATCCTTCGTGATGTTCCAATACGGATTAAGACCATTGATACTCTATCGCAATGATACATTAACTGGTAGGAGAAGCGGTATAACAGTGAATGCCAAATGAGCTCGTAGCAACTGCAATCAAAGTTCTGGATGACGCTAACGAATTCGAATTATTTCAGAATAAAAACCACTAAACTTAAAAATGTCATACCCGATCTCGAAATATTATTTGACCATCAACACACCATAATCGTAGCAGGTGATCTCAATGCACTGCACATTAGCTAGTGTGCTGCAAGAAACAACAGAGCTAGGACCATGTCATGCAAGTTTGTTGTTGACAAACATCTGGCCATGTATATCCCCGGTGAGCCAACACGCTATGGGCCACATTCAAGAGGCACAATACTTGATTTGGCAATATCACAAGGCATGCATTATCATCTACCTTCAGAGCACACGCCAATTTACTTCACTATTCAGAAAATTTGCATTGATAACCTGCCTGGACTGAGAAAATCCACGAACTGGGAAGCATTTTTGGTCAACATATTTATTTATTTATTTGAATTGCCCAATTACAAAAATAGAAAAATTAAATAAGCAAAAATTAACAAATAAATGAAAATATTAAAAACATACATATTAGAACTTCAACAAATTAAAGCTAATATACAATTCAACATCGAAGAAAGTCCAAAAATAGTAAAAAAAAAATTAAAAACAAAGTCAAATATTATAAGATGCATTAAGAATTATATCTTTAATTTGCGACTTAAATTGACAGAACGTTAGTGGAAAAGGACCAAGCTGAAGAGCATTATGCTTCCTGGCCATGCGCACTAGCGGTGAGTTGAAATAAACTTCAGAACGCGCGAAGGGAAGAGAGAACATGAATTGGGATCTATCTGATCGATTGACGTTACGTAGACACAGCATATAACCAAGATCGGAGAGCATAGGGCAATGGAGTAGCTTGAAAAGTAAGCACTCGTCAAGGAACCCTCGTCGGAAATCTAATGAAGGAATTTGGAATAAGGAAAGACGATCACTATAACCACAGTAAGGGATGTTGAATTTAAATAACAGTGAGCGAGTAAATCTACGCTGAACGTGTTCCACTGCATCACTGAGATATTTATGACGGGGAGACCACACTTGACAACAATACTCTAAGATGCTACGAACAAGTGAAAAAAACAAATGGAAAGAGGTAGCGATGCTAGTAAACGAAGAAGAGCATCTAAGAATGAAACCGGGCAGACGAGAGGCCTTGGCGGTTATATAGGCAATGTGCAGATCAAATTTGAGCTTTGAATCAAAGTGCACACCAAGATCCTTAAAATTATCCACAGTAATGGAAGAGCCATACAGAGTATAGGAATAAATTAAGGGTGACATTTTATATGTATAGGACATCTGATGACATTTGGATATGTTCAAAGTAAGTGAATTTTTCGAGCACCAGTCGCACAGAGTACAGAGATCGTTTTGGAGTTGGAGGCAGTCGTTGGTAGATTCAATTACTTTGAAAATTTTAAAGTCATCAGCATACAAGAGGCAGGGAGAACGGATAAAGGAAGGGAGATCATTTATAAATACTAGGAATAATAATGGACCGAGAATGGACCCCTGAGAAACACCGGAAAGCGGACAGAAAGGGGAAGAGGTGGACGATTGCACAAATACAGCACAAGAACGACCAGAAACATAGGATGAAAACCAAGACAAAAGAGAACCCGACACCCCATAACTTCGAAGCTTTGCAAGGTGAATTCTGTGGTCAACAGAATCAAAAGCTTTTGAGAAGTCGGTACATACGATATCCACTTGTTTCCGTTGATCTAAGGCAGAAGCAACAAAGGAGGTGTTGAGCAGGCGCTCTTTGCGCCATCAAGATGAGCGAAGCGCTATTGAAAGTGGCCACGTCAACCAACTTATTTAAGAAGGCTAGTCAGCAGCTTGAGAGTGGCAACCAGCCCCGCGCCATCAGTTCCAGCTGACAATACTTGGCTGATAAAGTCTTTTATCAGTCCAAGATTGGCATTAGCAGGAGAAGACCCCTGTGAGGTTGGAGCTCCCTGAGCAACAGAACTTGGGGAAGCGTTACCTCCTACTGCCTGTGCGTAGGAGATACCACTTCGCCTGTAGTTCGAGACGCTCTGCGTCACAAACTGCTGACGTTCCTTTCGGGCCAGGTCGTGGCGAACATTCTTCGGTTCGATCCTAGCCACCACTAATAACTTATATCAGCTTCGACACCAGCTCCAGGAAAAAAAAGCTCTCAGTCAATTTTTTTTGCAGTAAAAACTGCAAGCACACACTATTATTCCCAAATAGACTAGCATCTACAACTGCTAAAATATCCCTGGCATAAATACAGATCTAGATAGAAGACCTGACTTCGACGATCTGCAATGATCATAATTATACAACGAAAATGATGATCATGTTTGACGGTAAGTAATAATAATGATCATCACATGTCCCACTCAAATATCGTAATAGTCATAGTGAATACACTGTTAGACATGGTATTTATATGATCGTGTTTTGCAGATTAGTTAGTTGCACCGAGCCAGCCATTCAATAACCCAGAATTGCAATAGCATCGGTAGCAGGGGCGGAACGCGCTAAGTCCCATATGATATGTTTAGATTTAGAGGAATGTTGCACGGCGTTAATGTTTAAGTCATTAACATGGATAACTCGAAGGCGACATTAATAGATGCCATAATCACTGAACAGACATTTGTGATCTTTCAACCAGATTATTTCAGTAGGTATCAAAGCGAACGGGATAATGTATTCATTAGATTCATTCAAGGCTTCCAGCAGCTGATCAACCGGTAGATGGTCGTTAATGTCTTGATTAGACTGCAGTGACATCATTTCGATTATTACGGCTACTGAATATGCTATTAAAAACGCTTGTATTTATGGGTATTTTATAGTGTATATATCCGTAGTTCGTGTGTTGTAGTGGGTAGATCACTGGCTTCTAGTGTGTGGGGTCCTTGGTTCGAATCCAGGTTCGGACGAGAGACCGCGAAACTTCAATGGGCTGATCAAATTGAAATGATGGTGATCAGCAGATTCCTCAGATGAATTTTGGAAGTCATAGCACAAGGAAAAGGTATAGTTGGGGAAATGGGAAAACTAAGGAAGAATATAACGGACGCAGTCCCGAGTACGCTACTAAGAGTCGCCAATTGGCGGTTATTGAATTCGATATTGTTTTATTAAACTAAATGAAGTCATTTTTTTTGCATCTTCTACATTTATAATAAATGCCGACCTATTTAATTTTACACACGGAATCTATCTGGTGGAAAACTATGTTGGACCATAATTTAAAAAATTATATACTACGTGATTGTTGAATAACTGAAAGAACACGCAATTTCATTCATATGTTTTTATTCATATCATATCATATCATAAGTCTAATTTGAAAGTTGATTCCCAAGCAAATTCACATCATTTGCCTTATTGAACTAATTTCAGTTGATTACATTTTCATTGAATTCACGCTCATTGATTTCGAACTATGCCCTGATGAATTCCCTAAGTATTTCAGTGCTCCCAATGCTTATCATCACCACACTTCGCAAGCATCCGAGTAGGTGTATACCAACAATTCTATAATGCATGTACAAAATACCCTTATCGACTCTTTTCTATTTTTTATTGATTAATTCCAAATGATTCTATCGCAAGTTTGACGAAAGTCGCAGACAACAATATGGTTGACCCAAAAGTGGTGCAAAAGCTTTTTCACATCCGGTTAGCTATATTTCCAGATCGAAGAGTGACATGGAGAGCTAATCATCAGATTTTTAAATGTTGCGGCGAGATGATGCGAACTGGTGGTCTACTTTGGTCACTTGATTTATCAAAATGATGTACGACATGACAGGGAGTGTCTGCGTTAGCTATGCAAATATTTGAATACATGAGGTCGCGATGAAACTGAACTCAGTCCAATCACCTTTGGCTTGTCCAACGGAATGATGAAGCTAAGGCGGGGGTCTCAGTCCGGCTATGATTTTCAGTTGCTGCAAGATATTTATTTGATTTCAAGGCAATATCAAAATAGTTTTATTTTTTCTTGTACATTAATTGTTTCAACATATTTAAACAATCAACTAAATTGATATCAGGCGAACCTGTAGAATTCTGTTGTCACAAAAACCATTATTTTACAATCGAACCGATGCCCGTCCTAATGGAACAGGCGTCTCATAGTGATCATGTCACAATCCCTTCTGCTTCCATCTCGTCGTTTTGCCTTTTGTGCATTCTACGTGAAATCGCAATTTAGCAATTACCGGGAGAACGTTTGTTATTGCCGCGCGCCGATGATGGACGGACCGGCAAATGTCTCTAAAGGGAAATTTCACTATTTCTTCGCTTATTTATGCTCGCAGTGATTCAATCGGGCGACTGACGATGGACGATCTAAATTTGCGCAACAAGGAAGTGCATTCAGTTTTCGCGAACATATGCACTTGTACGCATATAGTTTCAATAATTTATGGCCGATCCGTGGAAAATTATGTTGTGCGTCGGAATAGTGAGTGACTAGAAAGTGCGAATTTGAAAAGCAAGTGCACTGAAATTATTTCTAGAGAAAATGGATGATTAACTTTTTAAATTCATATTGTATGTAGATGCATATAATTATTTTTATTACTAAACAAATATAACAAATATGCATTAAATAGAATAATTAAATCACATTTTGCCTACTGTCATACTTAAGGCATTAACATCAAAGATCAGCGGCAAAACTGGTATACAAAACAGGTCTAATAACAGAACCTTGCAGCCCTCCTGACGTCACAGGTGCAATGAAGTGATATGCGCCATTGATGCTGACCTAGAACTGTATGTTGTTTAGGAAACTTGCGACAAAACGTAATACCTCTTCCGGAAATTCAGGCTTGATCAGCTTATATCGAAGAACTTCGTGTCATAGTCAGGTTTAATATAAGCGAGCTCGCAGTGTTCAGTTTGGCGAATTTTCAACAAGGTGGCTACGAATCGTTAATCCGAAATCGTGAAACAGAATTAATATCTTTCCTAACCTCCAATTTGAGTTTCAGGCAATGAATCAGTTGCTCAGAATCAGAGAAAAAATTATAAGAAATCAGGGGATGCTTCGAAGCATAATAATCATTAGGAGCGTACATTTCAAAGAAACAGTTGAAACCGCCAGCGACATTAACAGAGCAATTAACACTCTGACTAAAAACATAAAACAGGCAAAAGAAAACAACACGATTCAAATTCTGACATGGCGACAAACTCTAACGAGCTCCGAAGAGACATAAAAGATCTCAGAGTTCGGGAAAAAGCTAAGAATACGGATGACCCTATCACTAAAACGCAAGCAAATCGGCTTACAATCGTCATAAGGTATGGGATCGCGCAGCTTCGTCACGAGAAGTGGTGTGACTTTCTTCACAGCATTGAACCTAGGGTTAACAATTACGCTGCTCTAATATCCATAAAGGTTCTATCTACATTTTTCTCATTTTTCAGTTAACACCGGATTCGAAAACTACATACTCTATTACATCAATCTACAAAATTTGAAAAACCTATCTTTTGTGGAAGTATGTTAGAATCGATATTGAAAAATGTACTGTCCATATATCTCCAAAACTGTCCATATATCTCCAAAATACAAATCATTGAATATCTCGAAACTACTAAAATGTAAATAGAACCTTTATGGATAGTAGGGCAGTATGGTCACATGAACACATATTTTCACCAAAAAATAAAATTTCTGTGCCGTTTTTTACTGCGTTTGCAAGAGGGAGACCTTCGCCGAGGCACTGGAGCTTCAATTCCAAGAAAACCGTTCCCCAGAGGATGATGTTGACGGGGAAGAATTTTCTGTGTCGGTGGACCGAATCCTTGCCTCTGCGTCAACAACAGACCAACCACATTCAAAGAGGTCAAACCACTTTTGAGCGGCCTCAGCATGCAAAAATCACCTGGACCTGACTCAATCGGGAACTTGCAGATATGGCTGTTACAACTCTCTGACAATACATTGACGACAATCAATGAAATTATAAATACTCTGACGTCTGAAAGACACCCATTATAACAGTTGTGCCTAAACCAGACAAAGCCATTCACTTGCTACAATAACTCCTATCCTCCGCTGAGAAAATCGCTGAGCGTTTTCTGCTCAACGGGCTAAACGAGATAGTCGAGGAAAAATCCATCATTGCGGAGGTACAATTTGGCTTCAAGTCACTTCGCTGCAGGGTTCAGCCAGAGAAAGCCAACTGGCCTGGTCATATTTGATGTGGCCAAGAAGTTTGATAGTCTGGCATGCGAGACTAATTCTTAAATTGCATGCATTTCAAATTCCACTACCCTTCATACAACAGCAATGCGGATAGTAGAAGGTGGAGTCCCGGAAGGTTCCCACTCTCCTCAATAGTGTAAAGTTTATAGTCAATATATATTCCCAATATGCTCAATGTAAAAGTAGACTTGTACGCCGACGATACATGTAAATAGTATACCTCAAAGCAAGCAAAAGGGGCAACCAAATACTTGGGAATGACATTTGGCACAACATTGTCTAAAAAAAAGATCGCAAAATCCACAAATCAGGGCAAATTAGCGGATCGTTTCTCATAAAATTTAACTAAGACGCTAGTTAGTCAAAAAAGTTAATTGGCTTTCACGATTAAATCAGTATTCAAAGTTTCCTGAAATTAGATCACATTGTGATCGATATCATTATTAACTTTTTGTAAAGCATATTGACTATTGTTTCGAGCTTTGTTAAATCTTTTTCTCATGTCGTCCTTCCAAGGCCATTTTTTTTCTAGCGAATCAATACTAATTCTTATGAGCCCAAATGCAAATGTGAATAGCACAAATAGTGTGAACAAAAATATTCATTTTTATTTATAATACCATTCCATAATATATCTTAATGTACCTGTAAATTTCTTGTATTCTGCAGAACGAAAATAATAAACTTTTCTGAAAAAGAATTCATTATTTTTTTTTTAAAAAAAAAGCTAATAAGATGGGATAAAAGCTACTGACTTTCATCAAACCTATGTATGATCTCCACCATATTTAAATTTGAAATCGATACAAATGCTGCATTCCAAATTAGAATCTAGCGGTAAATTATTCAAAAACGAATCGCATAAATATGAACGGTATTCATAATTTTATGCTTTCGAGAGCAAACACCACTTCATGAGTATTATTTTCTTGTCTAGCTCATTCGATTCCTGATTCGAGAACTTCTCATCAAATCGCTAAAATCTTAAATTTACTTTTTATTCAGAGCTCTCATTCTATTTTAATATATTATCCTCCATTTTCTGCTTTGATCTCTGTTCGCGTCTGTTGCCTAGCCTAGCCACATGATTTTCAAAAAATTTCTCACTTCTATTCTTCGGTTTTCGCTTCGTGCTCGGCCAGATCGAATATTTTTAGAATGTTGCATACTCACCCCATCATCCCATCTCGATCTTGACGTACGTGCTTGATGTATGAGGAGCACTAGACCACAATCATGTGGAAAATTCATGCTGGCAATTCACTAATTATTCGAATAATGTCGTTGTATTAAGTGTGAAAATTCTCAGTTTATTGATGTATTGTCGTCATATTGACGAGCAGTTTTATTTATTTCTCTTAAATATTTTGTATATATTTTGGGTGAAGGAAGGTGACGAGTCAGTGACCACGGGAAAATATATGGTTAACTGGGGGACTGGGTAAAAGTGTGAATGGCCTGTGATACATGATTTCTATGAATGCTAAGCTTTAATTTATCAAAGAAATTAGACAAAATATCAGCAAAAAAAGACCTCATAAAACTATCACTCATCGTTTAGACTATTGATTTAGGAATAACAATTGCAATAAATGTCTTGTTGTGAGCTTGCATATGCTATTTCTTTGGTTGTGAGCCTCTATTGGTTCATGCAAATTGAACCTGATTGATTTACTATGTATAAACCATCACAATTAGAATTTGTTGCAGTGACGCCAAGATGCAAATGCAAATATATTATTCTGTTCTAATTGTTCCTATGTTAAAACACATGTTTCTTCATTCTGGAATTATTAAACATGAAGTACTTGGTACAAAAAAAAGTCAAGTGAAGAATATTATGAATGAATATTTATTTTTCTTTTCGACTGTGAAGTTTGAACGTGAAATTTTACACTAGACTACTACTATAACTACTACTGACTATAATACAGGCACCTTTAATACAAATTTTTAGTCAATAATAATTTGAATACGTAATTTATATATAATTTTTTTATATAGAAATTAAAAAAAGTCTAGCGCATCAGAACCGCTAGAAAACTAATTTTCGAAGAAGATATTTTTGAGGGATTTAAAAATGTGTGATGACTTTATACACTTCTTTGTAGTATATAACCATTTCTTACTCAAAAGAACAAATATCATTTTCTGACAGCATTTTCTATAACACAAATGATGAAAATGTTCAGTGCTGGCAACATTTGTCCAACACAGCAGCAATAAATCTTTCATAACATGCTCGTGCTTAATCAACCTATCCTTTGAATTTCATTTTCATCGGAGGATGTCATCGAAAGTTTCAGCGATTAAACTATGTCTGGGGTTGCCATCCGAAAAATTTCCAAAACTCGGAACATTTAAATATCGGTTGCTTATTTTATTGTAAATGCTTTGCTTATGAATAGAAAATGGAAGCATTTGTTGGTGCGATATTTACGAAATTGTCTGGTGCTGGCAATCATGTGCTAGCACCATAGCTGCTTCACGTTGTGTTTAACCCACCCTATGAATTTCGTTTCGATTGAATGGCTGCACTGTAAGTTATAGGAGCGAATTTAATTTTAGGGTTACCATCGTCCAAACTTTTTAAATTTTTGAAACGTAAATGTTTGTTGTTAATTGTCATTGCAGGATCATTTCCATTTGGAAATTTTATGACAACATCGCTCGATAAAGAAATGTCAATAAATTACGAAATTCATCATAGCTGGCAACCCTTTCACGGGTTTCCTACAGAATTAGAAACGCAACAAGATATGCTTATCACATGAATTTCGTTTTGATTTCGTTACTGCATCGGAAGTTATAGGGAAAAAATCTTTATTTTTCTGAGCAAATTTACAATATTTAGGAGACAAAAATTGCCGTAGCTGGCGTCCCTATAATAATTTTTCAACTAAATTTCTATGAAATCTATCTTAGAGTAAGGTTCACCTACTACGTGAATTTTGATTAAATCTGGTGGCTAAATCGGAAGCTATAGGCAAAAAACCAGTTTTTTCTCAGCGATTTTTCCAAATGGCACCACTGCCACAGTGTTGCCCGTATTTTAAAATCACTTCTATCAGACCTGATCCTAGCTAATTTCAACATGTCCTGTACATTTCATATTGATCGCATTATCCGATCGTCAGTTCTCGTGAACATAAGTTTTGAGTGCTGAAAATAGAGGTAATTTGATCACGGGTTGCCGTTCTTGCTTACCGCGGGATTTTGAAAATTTTTATTTGACTTGGTGGACAAAAGTCAAAATTTATCAATAATTTGAATTCATTTTCAAAGATCAAAAATTTTTCAGGGAGGTCGATGATTTGAAGGATTTCTCTTCAGGAGCCTGCTGTTGCTACATTGTTGACTGCACAATCTTGAAAGTCCATGTGTATTAAATTCTAGTCTACATCAATACGCTCTAAAAATTTCACGATGATCCATTGTTTTTCTTAGAAGTTATGACAAGTCGAAATTTGAAAAAAAAATCCTTGCCTACTTTTAGGCACTCAGCGCCTACACAAGGATTAAAATTTCCACTTCTTTATCATAAGCAAACTAAAAACATAATAAGTTTTCATTCTTAGTACTTTTTTTAACAAAAATTTACACTGCTTGGAAATATAGGAGTACCTGAAAATTCACTTAAATGCCCGCCGCCGCCGAAAGGTTTAAGATATCTGAATTCGAGCATCTATGTCCTCCGAAAATTTCAGCTCAATCGGATCGGCCACTCCAGAGATTATCTCCCTTAACCATTTTGCTGATATATATATATATATATATATATATATATATATATATATATATATATATATATATATATATATATATATATATATATATATATATATATATATATATATATATATATATATATATATATATATATATATATATATGACGAATTTTCGGTGAAGCGAGTTTAATACTATTTTTTTTCGAAAATTAGTAAAAACTAATAATTTCTCAATCTCAGTATTATTATCACCATTGTCAGTAAATTTGCTATTACTTGTGGTTTCGTCTTAAGTACATTCAATTTCTTTGTCTACATTTGCTAGCAACTACATTTAAATATGAATCCTTACAGTCAAAGCGAATTTTGTGATAATCATAACTCTGAGCAGACTCCGCAATCCGATTTATCGATTTATTTAGTTGAATTTTCTATGACTATTATGCTAATGGGATTCGATGCGTCTATTTAATATCTAAATGCTGGCCATTAAAGGATCTTGGGAAATTAGCTTTAAATTTTCTAGACAAGTTTATTCTGATAAGTGGTGACGTGGCTGATTGAACCAGACTTGGAAAATCGATTTTCGATTTAGTGCTGATAGTCTGTCTACGTCTGTAGCTGAGATTTACTTTCGTCATGCGATGTATCTTGTATGTTATGGAATGTATCTTTTACTGTTTACACTGTTTAAATATATGCTACGAAACTATAAGGTAAACTTTGGATCCTGATGACAAATACAGATCCGTAGCTAATTTCGGTTTTCGCTGAGATATCAAAGTAAATTTCATCGTCCATTCAATTTTTTTTCGAAAATAAACGTTTGTCTGGCAAGAAACTCTGAAATTAACTCCAAATCAACCGTGGCAATAGAACAATCCATCCATTTAATACGCTCGAATTAAACGAGTACCCAAAACTAGCTTGAATCGAATGACCTCGGATGATTCTTCAACACTTTGCCATTCAGATCGTCTAACTAACATCTTGAGCATTTCTTCGAGTGGTTTGCTGAACATTCTTTGTCAATTGAAAAACCGGCTCGCAGCCTCAATATAGGTATCTTCGGTACGTGCGTCCGCTACTGGCAGAAATGTAGCCGGTTGTCTGCAAGTTGAGATTTCCATTCCACACGTATTATTCCTGATTTTCCAATGGGGGGTCTAAGGCCGCCAGCCAAGAAATCGCCCGATGGAGCCCCTGCGCGAAAACATGTTCGCCTGCCACTTTTGACCAGCCCGACCTGGCTGGTTCGAGGATTAATGCCGGCCGGCCGGCTATGGTGGAGCGTCATTTTCGTCGAGTTTCCGTCCCGTATGTACGTAAGATACTTTTCGCAGTCTACTCCATTCCATCGATTACTATTCTCTAGTTCTATGGGGCTAGCTAGCTGGCTGGGTCTGTATAGTTACTACTACCTACAACTACAAATGCAATGGCTTTGGCTATCTAAGAATTGAAAGCGGCAAAAAGCGTTTTAAGTTCGTATCTTTCAATGCTTCACCCGATGGCAATCTAGCGCTTTGCGGACGTAGCACTGAACTGACAGTATTAAATCGGTCGCGTTTATGAGCGCTTATTACGTACGTCTGTGCTGGTTCGCGTTCGCGTTTTGGGGTTGTCTACGGGGTGTACCAAGTGTGAGAATATGTTTTTGTCAATATTTTCGCTGATTTCTGCAAAATATCTTGGCTGGCTTTTGTTGTCTGCAGCCAAGATGGAAATTTTTGCAAATTGGCGAAAATCGTAGTGATGAAAACTAGATTAAGACGCATCTGACTTGTGATTCATTCAGTGCGATATGTCGCAGTGTCGATGCTTATTCGACTCATACGTTAAAAAGTGCTAATTGTCACGTTAGTGTTTCAGAACCGTGTAATGGTCGTCCTTGGCCCTCGTGCAACTTATAATTTATAATGAATAAATTCGTGCATGTATAAAAAATTCCTCCTACCTGTCGCAGATAAAGTTACTAACACGCAGCTGGTGTTTAAAAATTATTTCTAAACCGTGTGCAGCTGGAAATGCAGTTACATGCCGCCCATTGCTTATAAAAATAATAATTAAATCGTGTAAATACTCTTGGAGCTTTGATGAATCAAGTCACAAGATACAATAATTGAATAGCTTGTGATTTTGTACACATGCATATAATCAATATGATCGAACGGAAACTTCGCAAACACACGAATAATCCGCACAGCATGTGTAAAATCAATTCACACAAATTTACTACGGCTTAGTCAGAATCATACAAAATTTATCTTTCTCTACTTGACGCTCAGCGAAAAAGCCTATTAGTCGTGAATCGTGATTTTTATTATTTTTCACATACATACTTTTTCACATTGTTTTTTCTTCTGGTTTTATCTTGCGAATGTCTGTATGTGCTTGAAATGCACTACTTTAGTGTGTTATCAATGGAAAACCTGTATCTCGCACTCTGTTTCTACAACAGCAAAACATATCACACAAATATGAAAGCTTTCCGTGCGAATGAGAATATAAAGAAACAATACATCTTGTAAGCTTAGGAAACTGATCGGCGGAGAGACGCAGGGACATTGAATGTGTGCATTGTTACTAGCCACTAAGATTCACAATACTTTCACAAGAAAATATGCTGAGCAATATTTTGGTGCTATATAGTGTTTATTTATCAGTTTTTGGGCCACTGTGCTTTCAATTATCATCGAATAAATCATGATACGAATGATGTTGTCATCAACAGCTATCTGTGTGAATTGCGAATTGATGACAGAATGATTTTTTCGCATCTGACGCAGCAGCTAACTTCTTGTCAAAGAGTGCAATAATTCGAAAATTTGGTATGTGTTCCGATACCGCAAGAGGCTGAAAATATCCTGATGAGGAGGGCAATGACTGAGGTCATTTTTATTATTATTCGATATTTTCCTTGATATCACTTTTCACTATACAGCTGCGAGTACGTACTTTTTTCATCACCGCAAGTGTTGTTTACAATCTTATCTGAGAATGCTGATATTCGATATGAAGATGCCGTCATCGGCGGTAGCAAATGCTAAGTTATAAATTTTCGATAGTCGAAAATAATATTTGAATCGACAACGCATACAGATATGATATCATAATCATTGATTTCGAAGAAAAAATTGGCTTTATTGTTCAGTTGCATGTGTTAAGACGAAAAGCTTGATTCTTTCTCATTGTAACCTGAGCTACATGCAACACAAACAACATTTTGATATATGTGTCTTCGAGCGTATTTAAATTCAAACCGGCTCGGATCTTGTGGTCTAGGGTGTCCTAGAGCCTTATCATGGTGCTTCTAGGTTTTACTGGTTCATAATGAATCTGGCAACTTGTTTTCTCCATGAAATCATTCGAATCCTACTGAGCGGAAAAATAGAGGATTTTGGCGATATATTTGCCGTTAGAAATATTACTAGTCTCTTTACCAAACGAGTGAACTCAGATGCATCTGCCTATACACCAATCAATTTCAGTGTGTTCCCAATAGTATAGGAATGGGCCACATCTGTGCGCACCGTGTAAAATAAAGTGTGCGGCACATTTCGGTGTGCTCTACGAGTGATGCACGGTAAAATTGTGCTGACAGTAAATTTGTAATGGCAATATACCTAGTCCTACCATAAATACTGTCACACATAACAGAAGAAATAAAAATTATTAAAATGCCCAGTGCAGAAAAGTATATATTTATTATATCACAATATTTTGCTAATAATTAAAAAAAAAGTATTATTCAAAATGTGCACCCCTAGCTTTAATACAGGCCTTTAGACGATTAGGCAATTCGTCAATCGCAGTACGTCCTTTATCCATTGGGAAATTATCCATAGTTTCCTGAAGAGACCGCTCTAGACTCTCACAACTTGGCTGTCTCTTTCTGCAGTCCATCCATTCGAATTTAGACCGCAATTTGTAAACCAGTAGATGTAAACCGAGGACTCCCTGAAGGCCATTCGGATGCTCGAATAAACTTTGGGATATTGTTTTTCAATCATCCTTCAGTCATTAATGCTTTGTACGCTGGGACGGAAGCCTGCTGAAACACTCACTTTTCTCTGAGTAAATATTTATTTAACGGTCTTACGCATCCATCTAAAATATTAGTCTGATAAATTTCACCAGCCGTTTTTGACGTTAAACAAATCTACGACTTATTTGTATAGGGTTTGAAAGCTTAAAAATTTATGTGCAACTTTATTACACTTATATAGTACAATTACTGGAATTATGTTTTTACTCACCCCACTCCGTGTTCACAACAGAAAAGATAAATTGTAACTAAATAGCATCGCAACGAACATGTTCAGAAAATTCTATGTGTAAAATTTCATGAGGGCAAGTTAACTAACTCACCTTTCGTGGTGCAATAAACTTTCTGACAGTATTAATGCACTTTATTGTACTGTGTGGTATTTGTACCGTGCTAGTAAAGTGCATTCGAACCACTGTGCCGTGTGCTGTACGGCACAGTGAAGTGTACTGTGCGAGATGTGCTAGCTAACTGTGCTGGTTTTCCCCATTCTACTCTTGTAGTGGAATGAAAAAAAAAACATATACCTTCTGAAATCCTGAATAAGGATACCATCTTCTTCTTATTCAGAATCCTTCTTACAGAGATAAAAGAGTGACAAAATCGCAATCACAGTCTGGGAGCTGGTACAACAGGATCTTGTTAGTCTCTGCTTAAACGTCCCTTGAAGCTCCAATGTGGTTGCTCAACCCGTTAGATGCAATCCTTTCGTGCTTCTGCGGGTTGCGGTATCCTTAAAATTTTCCTGGAACCTGTTAATTGCCGTCTAAGGTATCATCTTTAATATTCGTTTTCGGTGTCAAAAACAATGCTATTGCAAAACCCATACATAAGATGTCTGTCTGGTTAGTTTTAATAATCTGGTCATAGATGTTATTTTGTTCCCATGGAAGGCACTGCAATTGTCAAATTAGATAATTAACTCTCTTTAAAATTAGTTCTTCGTTTTGTTCCTCTGTTATTGGGCAGTAATACTTCTAGACTTCTGAAGTTTTTGTGGGCGAATTTTTTTAAAAAACGTACTCAACGTCACCAGTGGGAAAACATAGACCTGTCTGTGTACTATAAAATGTTAAAGGTTTGGCAAACAAGCTGTTTGAATTTAAACAAGCGGCAAATTAACAAGAACACAACATAATTTGCGTTACGAAAACATAACTAAACTCTGATTTTCTGAGCTTATAAAAGCTATTATTGTGATCTTAGCCCTAACATATCCATAAAATCTTTTGGGCTTGGTGTCTTTCATAGCTCAGAACAAAATTCAATATTATTCTGACCTCATAGCAACCTCCCTAAATAGTTCAATAGACGGTGCCTCTGTACGCCTTAACTCCAGTGTCTACTTCATAATTATTTCTTGCGTGTAGTAGTTTTGATGATTACAATGAGTATCTACTTAGTCTTTTGAAGAAATGAATAATTCTGCACATCGTATCTCAATGTTTATACTTTGTGTAGACAATTCGAAAGGAAAAAACCAAAATGCGAAATACCGTTCATGTCAGTTACCTTTGTATTCACCTGTTTTTACGAACAGCTGCGCGTTGGAACTTTCTTTTGTGACACACCAGCAAAGCATCTCGTTGTCTCAGTAATCAGACTTCCGTAACCTAAAAGTTGGTTCGGATCCTCCTCTGCATATGAAAATTAAATCCAAAGAACAACTTCATGTTCTTCGAAGTTTAAAATACAATTTTTAAAGTAGTGATTGTACCGGGCTTGATTTTTTTATTTTTTATTTATTACTTTTATATCAATTCTGGGTCACTAAATCTATTGTCTCGAATCTGCGAAAAAAACACTGTTCATATCTATTAGGCATAGAAAACGAAATGCGTAGTGGCAATTTCATGCACTTCTGGTCACAATTCAGGCTATTGTACGCCTTCAATTCTAAATCCTGAACCTCGATTACACGGTGATCAAATTCCTACCTCTTCCCAATCCAACTGCGAATACATACTTTGCATACATTTTTCCTTGACTCACACGTCACTTACTTTTGCAAAGAAACACTAATCCATCCTTTACTACTAAAAATAAGCGATGCAACATCTGCAGCAAATGTTCAACCTATTTCGCTTCTTCCATGTTTCCTGAGCAATACCTTCATCAAGGTGACTGACATCTGATCGTTAGACAGCAATATAGCTCTTTACCGGGTCACTTTGCATCGAAATTACTTAACAAGCTTTTAACATCCTTCTTTATAAACTGAGGCACCTTAATTATTCCTCATTCATCACCCAATGGCGTGAATCTTATTCGTCCAGTCGTTCTTCTTATCCAAGTTATAGATCTTGCGTACTGAATTGTTTCAAGTTAGACTTAATTTGTTCCTCAAGGCTCAATACTCGATCCTTTGCTTCTTTCCTCTCTCGATAATGTGCTTTTTCCTGATGATCTTAAACTATTCGTAAAAATGGGATCTGTTGGAAATCGCACCCTGTTTCCATTCAACTATTCTTGAGAACTGGTGCAAATGAAACAAGCTTATTGCCAACACGAAAATAAAAATGCATTACTATGTTTTATTGAAACTAGTCCCGCCATTTTGAATTTAAAAAAAGTGATCAATAATCAAACCGATAGTCATCCGCAAATTCTGCATTAAAACAACTATATTTTTTCGGTTTTCAAAAGAAGTTGCGTTTTGTATCTGTCATTCTCTATAATATAGCGTATACGGCTTCACGATATGCTGAACAAGACCGCTCTGTCATACGGTTAGATGGAAATCATTATTACGGGAATCCAGTCCAATCTCCTCATTAGTTAGCATTAGTCATTTGCGTTTGTGATTATGTCCCGTAGGTACTTGCTCATATGCATGACTCACTATCGACTAGCTAGCAATTTTATTTGAGGTCAATTAAGTAATTAGACGCCTTGTCCTCTTAGCAGCACTCTTGCCCCCGAGGCAGGACTTTAAATTCTACATCTGCTCGCTCCGAACAGATAACGAAAGGAAGAAATATGAAATTGTCATGGGATAAGATAAGGCGATTTGATTATTCAAAAGATGCCTGTACATATGATCTCGCATATTCAAGGGGATTATTTATTAGACATAGGAATATTTATAAGTACATTTGCAAAGATTTTACAGTTAAGTCTGTAAATGCTTGACCGGACACATTAGTCAAAGCTTTAATATCGTATTCCGAACCTATGCAAATGTGTTACAAGAAACGGTGTGTGGAATGTGATGCATCAGCGACGCTACCAAACTGATTAAAAACACCTCATTAAAAGTGAAAATTTTTCAGCGGCCTGCCTATTCGGTAATAATAAACCTCCGTACAATAATTCTAATTGTCCGTGAAACAATTGCATTCAATGGGAAATCAAGCTTAAGGTCAAAGTAGCAGATGATTTCACTGCCAGGTATATTGACCAGAAGTGAGTCAAAGTCATGGACGCGAAATACTAATTACTAATTCACTGTTACAGTGCTTATTGAACACGTGGCTCAAGGTAAAAGTCAACGTGCTATTTATATCATTTTTCCGTGACGGCTGCTATTGTTATTGTTAATTCGTCAACGATTTGTGGATTTAAAGCTTTGCTATTAATTTTGTTTGCGTCGACTTTGGCGTGATAAGCATTCGTCTCTTTCATTCTTTCATCGATCTTAGATAAGTTCGATTTGATTCATTATCCCTAAACCGTTCCAATAGTAGTGACTGTTCCATTATCTTTTTTATCTAAACTGATTGTTAATCATTCAAAAATCGAAATGATTCGCTACGCTATTATTGTTCTATAGTATGAATACCAATTGGTTCGGTCCAGTTGACGATCTTATCACAATGCTAGTTTTTGCAATTTGCCCTGCAATTTTCCATGAGGCTGGTGATATTCGGCTGTATATGTACATAATAGACAATTGGCTATGAGGCATTTTATACATCTACCTAGCAGTGCGTTCAAATTAAAAAAGGGGTAAATACGATAAGGGGAAGTGATTTCCATCCCACTAACAAGATTCATAATACCTGCAAGTTAAAAGTATACCAACATGTGAAAAAAATATGAAATACTGAATATCGCCTGGCTCAGGAATTCTTTTTCCCAACCGCCAATGTGTTAATAAGCATATTGCAAAGAAAACACTTAAAACTGAACAGGTTCTAATTAACTAACGCCACTATGAACATAACGACAATCTCAGTTTAGTCTCCCGCAGCAAATCAATGATCGTTGCTCGAAATCCGGCCGGACGCAAAACGAAGATGGGTGAAAACGAATGGACCAAAACTCGTATATAATAGTCGTTGAATGTTGAATGGATATCGAAACTGCACTTGGAGAACAAAAAAATCGCATCACTCAGAGACATAGTTTGTCTTCCACTTGGCCGGCGTCTTCACTGCAGGAAGAAAAAAAAGGCGAAATAAATTTCAAATGAAGGCAAAAAGTCAGAAATTTGATATGATAGGGAACGCAATTAAAATTCCAAATCTTGAAATGAATATGTAGGTAGGATAAATAAGAATAAATAACTGGATAAATATGAATCTCACATTTGCAATACGAGTGTGAGCGCATAGCCATAAGAAACCCGTTCCAGCGAAAAAGATGCTGTGTTTTGTCGTCTGTGTTCTGCTGGATACGATGCAGCTCGTTGGAAGAATGTGAAAAATCGCGTATGGAATTCCTGAAGAGTGTGGAGCAGAAGTGTGTGTCTGTGTTAAACATGTGAAAAATAGCTTTATAGCTATATGCTAATGATTGCTTCGAAATATAGAACGGATGAAAATAGAAACAACAGGTATCTTCCTGCATAGTTTGGATGCTTTCTGAGCTCATTCCGATAAGGTCTGATCGGTTTTAAACAGGAGATCTATGTCTGCATAAGCTGACTTATATATTTAACTTCTATCGACTATTTGAGTAGATTTGAAGGTTGAAACATAAACTGTTAGGTTGAAGTAACGACTAACAGAACGAAAATGCCGATGACTTCACCTCCCAGATGAATTCCAAACTAAAAAGATAACATAAGTAGCTACAGAAGTTTAGCTCTTTTAATTTCCATCAAGGATTCGAGCCTGCGCTCATGAAGATCCCGTAGAAATTTGATTCTCTTAATTAACCTAGACTCCAATTAAATTTTTTTAACTAGACCAGAGAGGCCGCCTAGCTTTGTTATAAAAAATAGTCTACCTAGCTTTCATATAAACACAATTCCACCAAGGAAAAATCAACTAAAACAAACCTGTTGGAATTAGTCTATCAATAGGAGCGGATCTGCAGATAGACTGTGTTTATATGGTCTTACGGAAGCTTCTGTTAGCGAAATCAGAATAAGTCAATTGAGTAGGGTATCCTATTCGCTTTTTTAAGAGGATTTTTATAATTTTTTACACAAAAGTATCAAAGATCGTAAGGTACTGGCAGCCAAATGACAATTGCATACTGTACTACGGACTGAACTAGCCGATAAATACTATCCTCAATAAATTGAGCATTGTTCTAAGCCCAAGAAATTCGCAAAAGATTTTCCTTAACCGATTGCACACAAAGAAAATGTGGTTTTCCCAATGTAAATGTTAGTATATTACTAGGCCAAGGTATTTCACGATTGAGTTTACTAAGAACAAAGAGCAGTTACACTTCATTGTGAAGCAAGAGGATTTGTGCATGAGTCTCCTGCAGTAATCCTAATAAAATCAAGGAAAACGGGGTCAATACTGACCTTATTCATTTCTAACCAACGTGATGTTTCACTTATATTTTCATTAGCTATTCTAGTTGCTTCGATTTAATTGCTGCCCCCGAAAAAAAAGCTACAGTATCATCCGCGAATGTATAAAGAGAAGAATTTGCTATTTTTGATACCAACTGGTCGTTGATGTATATCAAAAATAGAATTGGACCCAATACTGTTCCTTGCGGGATTCCAATGCTGACGCCAAGGCGAAAGCTAATATGTTCATCTTTGCGAACTAACCGGCTTCAACCTTGCAGGTAGCTTCTAAAAAAGTTCACCGCTATCCCCCTTATACCGAGACTTTCCATTTTCACTACGAGGAAATAATGATCTATAGTATCGAAAGCTTTTTGAAAATCAAAAAACATTCCTAAGCATCTCATCCTTTTACCTAGCTTCGATACCAATGTTTTGGTTACATTGTTGATTGCTTCTTCTATAGAACGTGATTCTTTTAATCCATATTGGACATCTGAAAGAAGTTTTAGCTTCTCCAAATTCCTGGCAAGTCCCCTTTTTATTGCTTTTCCGAATACTTTTGAAAGGCATGGTAATTGCTAAGACTTTAGTTCTCATCCTCTCTGCGGAATCAGGCACTATCGAAGCATGTTTTAGTTGTAAGCGACAAGCAACTTTATCCGATCCACAATTCGTGCGTTAATCATCGTTCAAATAATAATCATCTAAAATCATACATGCTGCATTTTCATGCTGATAAAGGAAACAAAAGTCAGAATTCCTACTAGCGTTCTTCTTCTGTAACACTATTTTGGAAAGTATTAACATACGTATAGCCATTAAAACGCTCTGCGCCTAAGTGATATCGATAATGCTTGCCAGCGTGTCTATTGTAACAGTTAGTGCATTTTTGATATATTTTTCCAATTGCTGTGCATATGAAAGTGTGGCTCTGGTGCGGGTGAGGGGAGATTATTTTCCAACTAGTTTTTTAATTAATTTTCATTATGATCCTAGTTGAATATCGCTTAATTAAAAAAATTTGAAGAGTTTAAAGTAAAAATCGATAAAACCAAAAGCAGAAGAGCAACTACTTTCCCAGCACATCGCCTTTTGTGAGGAACTATGCAATGGCTTGTATTAAAACTTTCAGCATGCACACCCTATCACTTCCTTTCATTGTTTTATCTAGTAATCAATTAAACAATGTCTGTGCATCATTAACTGATCACATCTTAATAATTAACTAGTCACATCTTAACAATCGCCTTGACCATCACTTGCCGTGACAATTCATTTGCCCATCTATAGGTTGTCTGTGATCGACGTTATCGTCGTAAAATCTCTTTAATTATCTCTCGTGAATGTCGTTAATAAGTCATTTCCATCGAAAATTCTTCAAACGTTGACTGCATAAATTCCAGGAAATATTTTCTATTAATTCAAAGATGGATACACACTTGACTATTATTAGACGTCTGCTGCCATGAAATGTGACTAATATGAGCATATTTCAATTAACTTCAGCATATTATTAGGTATGTACAAATGCATATGGTTCTGTGCCCACGAGTACGTACGACCAAGAAGATGTAAGCTAATATGCATATGATGTTTTAAGGGGGCAAGATGGTTTCCGAGGCCGAAGAAAAGCCGATTTTTGCGATTTTTTTTCTCAGCTTTGAGTGAAAATAATTACTAATTTTTTATAACACATTTAAGAACTATATTTTGAGAGTATGTAGGAATTATTGTAGAAAAAAATATTCATTATTTATCCCGTGGTGGCAGTAGATCAAAGACGCTTCGAAAAAAAGGCGTCGTGCGGTGCGTAAAACCTGGCCTGAGAGTGTTATCTGAAATCCAAAAATCGAAGTGATTTACTTAATATATTAGTTTTTTCGCGGATGAACGAAACTATATTGAAAAATATGCGATTTTCAATTTTTGGTGCGGTTTTCAATTTGGAAGTACCATTTTCACATAAAAAATCAGCCTATGATTGCCTGTAAAAAATAATAAAAATTTAAAAAAAAAAAAAACGATCGTTCATCCGCGAGTATTTATCATATTAAAGATGTCCGGCAAAGTTCATTGAGATCGGTGCATTAGTTTTTGAGTTATGTTACGCACCGACTTCAAAAATGTAGTTCGGAGTTTCGAGCTAGACTATTTCTGTTTCTCGTTGAAATATACCTGGCAACACGATCATAAAATAACCGGTATCTCTGCGAGTTTTAGTCCGATTGACTTGAAATTTTCAGAGAATATTCCTGAGATATTGTACTTTCATATAAAAAAAATAATTGAAAAAATTTTTTTGTGCAAGTTGGAAACCATCCTGCCCCCTTAATGGCGTTTAAAAAGTCGTACATGGATGCCATAAAAATGATTTTTTTTTCTCAAAATCAAAATCAATAACTGTGATACTTATCATTTAGACTCAAAAATCGTGATAACATTTCTTTGAAATGCTAATGATCTATTACTAAAATACTACCGTACCAACTTTCATGTTGATGACGCTTTTTATATGTTTCCCACTCAGAACAGAGAGATTTAAGGAAATGAAATAAGCGTATGCATATACGAAATTTAGTGAAGCAATTTTACTGCAAAGTTAAAATCTATAATTAGAACAAATCGCGAGAATGACTATCTCAGATATTCCCTTTGATGTCTCCGATACCTAAGATCTGCAAGCTTTTGGTTATAGCGTGTCAATTAGCCACTATCTCTATCGTACCCATGGCCAACTCTTTTCGCGGAGTAAGATTCTGTCAAATTCGCCCATAGTTTTCCTTCACTAATACTAACGTTCAGATTCAAGCAAATTGCTTCACTTCTCGCTGCTGTTTTCATTTCCGTATATCTCCCTATTCTGAAGTTTCTCGCTAGATACTTCCTATTTTTAAAAAAACGTGATGTTAAAAAATTATCCTGTAGAATTACCAAAAGTATACAACCAGAAACGTTGAAATTTCTAGACCTCTCCTAATATTACGTGATTTTAAACGCTATTGTCCAAATTCAAATTTCGATTTGCAGATCTTGAGAATGGGAAACACAGACATTTTTCGTTGTAATCGCTCATTAACCTACATAAACTCAAGCCAAAACTGAAAAAAATACAAATGAAGCGAAATTCATACGCCCCTGAGGCCAAACGTATCAATTTTATTAAAACTTATGTACCTATCAGAATCAGCCTTCAAAAATGCAATTTCTTTAATTTCGACTTGCGAAATCGCAATAGCAATGGTAGCTACTTTTCATAATTTATTTGGCCTCCTCGATCGTAATACTTTATTCGCCATCTAATGTATCTGCGATTTTTCTTACACCACTGAATTATCTTAACAACAAGCAGCACTTCAACTGCAATAGCCACGCAGCAGCCTAGTTTGATCTCTTGCATACCTTCAAGTTGTTTATCTTCGAGCTTAGATATGATGTTATTGTTATTTTTCATTGAATCGTTTACTATCGAGAACGATGACAAATTTGAATTTGTCAACAATGTCAAATTATCGACTATGATCTATAGCCGAAATAATTTTTATCAAGGTGAATTCGCCACTTATGCCGTCATGCGATAACATTCTTGGAACTGTTTTTGTATACAGGTTTCATATTGATGGCTTCAACTGTTGATGGATCAATATAATGAATATGCATATTTTTATTTTTGACCATATTTCATAGTAACTTTTTATTAAATTGAATTTAAATAATCTGCTGCTGCCTCGAGTTTCTGCCTTAAGGCGTTTTTACACATGCGTCTGTGTCTTGCTTTTACAGGAGTCAACTCAATTCTAGTTTTTAGAAAGCTCCTAGTGTGTGAGGTCCCTGGTTTGAACTCACGTCCAGACGGTGGCCACGCATCGAGCTCTGAGTTAAACTAGCTCCAAATAGATACGTTAATAAAAAATCAGAGGTTATCCCAATTCGGGAATAATTCCATACTTGTTCTTCTTCGCAGACCATCAAATAATGCGCACGGCGGCTAGATAAAATGCGTTTGAGCTTAAATACTATGTTTACCGTTTACCTAAGCTCGGATCTAGATCAAACAGTTTTCGCTTAGGTATTCAATGAAAAACAACTGAAATATTCTTTGCATTATTAATCTAAATTATGTGGAAACGGATACTTTATACGTGGAAGTAATTCATAAACAAAATAAGAATAATTTTTAATTAAACGAATTTGTGAGCGTCTACGTTTAAATAATTTCTGTTCAAGGTTACGGACCTTATTCAAAATTTGAACTTCAATCTTCCGCGTCTTCCATATTATACTTAAGATCAAATAAAACTTCCGAACATGTGTTAACAATTTCAATCTACAATTCATCGAAAATACAATGATTTCCTTCAGTATAGACAGCAATGTTCAGCCTCCAACTCTACACCTCATTTGTCGACAGAATGATCTCTGCCCTCAGCTTCCATAATCATCCACATCATCTACTAGTAAACTGCACATTTTGCAGAACTTAATGCGGCGATTCGCATAACAGAAAGTCAAAGCAGATGAACCGTCTAACTTATCGCCATATGTATTTAAATTAGCGACAGCTAAACGTTCCGGAACAAACGTGCCGGGGATCTCGCCTCCCAAAGAAGGATTTGGACCGCTATGTATCTCGTATCTGTTGTGCTGTGCTTCTTTTGACTTGCGTTTGGTGCATGCATTCCGAAAATAGATGCTGCGAAGTTGCAACACAATCTTAAAGATGCGAATGACAACTGCGTTGATGTGCTCTAGGGGGTTTTGGGGGGCGAATTGTATGATTTGTTGGAATGTTTCAATGCAGTAAGTTTTCGATGATAAGTTTTTCCACATACAATGACCTGTTCCCTATCAGTGACATTCGCTGAAGTTGATTTAAGCCTTTGCTAAAAAGCAGAATCGAGAGAAGAAAAATCAAAATACACATGCGCGGAGAATGCCATCAACTCGCTGCGGAAGATCGTTTTATCGTCAGGATGATTTGTTTACCGGCTGTTGTCGCGTTTATTCCGTCATTTCTGTCTTTAACGATCAATTCGAGCTGTTTAAGGAATTCGGTGTTTATTTCGAAATGAACAAGATTTTAGAATTCTGTACTATCCATAGACATGTCAGTCCGTCGCTTCGTTGCATTTATCAATAGCGATGCAGACATGATGCAAGCACGGTACCGTTGAAAACTGACAGCCGCTGAAATGAAAACTATCCAGGGATATGAGTACAGCAACTTCATTTACGCAGGTGCATCGCGGTCTCAGGCCGTGTTTTGTTTACTTTCCCATCGGCAGCTAGTTGATTCGGATGCGACACATGGGAAGATCAAAACCGGAAGAAAGGGCAATCGTATTCGACAACAAAATCCAACATCACGTTCGACTGAGTGGAGTGAAATGCGCCTTTCAGCATTTACTTGTTTAAACACGTAGTATTCTCACATGATTTTCTGCAAAAAAAATCAATTGCTGATTGTTTTTTCATTTGTTTCTAAGGCCCCTGCATTATCAACTTCATTTGTTGTAATGTAATATTAGATGACTCACATGATCGTCATTCCGGTTTAGTATAGCATTTTGAATCATCATAAAGTGGCAAATGCCGCACCAGATTAATGCTGATTGAGTTGAAGCTACAGGAAGCACTACTTACTTATACTCTACTCAAGTTTTAGAATTATCTGTTGAGTGACCAAACTTTTGTTACTTGAAACACATATAAAAATGACTGTTCTCTCCACATAAATCAAAATCAATACTAATTTATTTAGGACTATATTTAAGATTATATCCTCTATCCTGGACGACTAAGCGCAATTACTCTACGAACCCTCTCAAAATTACGTTGCGCATTTCTACTATTGATGAATGAAACTAAGGCTGTTACACTTTTACCGACTCCATGGATTTGTTAATAACTAAACCATGCATTATTTAAATGCCAGTTGCATCTTCTTGAATTTTCAGTGATGGTTAGTGTTAGTCTCTATTCATTTAAATGATAAATACACATTATAACTGCAATTCCTCACAAGTGTTTTTCTTTATTTCATTCAAAAGCAGCCAGATATTGATTAATTTTCATAAGTTACCTGGGTACATCATTTTGGCTGTGCCAGCCACTGTACATTTAAATTTGTCATCATCCAACTATTTTCACCTCAGCTGTGCAAACTACCAATCATTCAAGTTCGCTCTTTTTAATTCACTGAAAACCGGGCTAAAGTCAGATCAAAAAAAACACGCAGAGGAAGTAAGTACACACATCCTACTCATTCCACCGAAAATCGTTACACATATGCCACCGTAAACCACATCAGCTCGATGATTCATTTTCCCGAACCTTGGCCTCAAATGAGGCGGCTTTCCCGTTTGTGCACCACTGTGATTGCCTTCAAACCGAAAATGACCGCAAAGATGCCGAAAATATACGATAAAATTAAGATACTCTGATTTAATCAACTTGCACCAAGGCTACTCCAATGCGATTTAGGTTCAAATTACGAAAAATTAAGTGCCGTAATTCAATGTTTAACCCGTACCCTCGATGTCGGAGAAGTCAATGTAATTTCAGTAATTGTTCAAGTGATGAATGCATACGGACTCGGTTTTCGTATGAACCTAACACTTAAACCCGAAACAGATTTAGATTTCAAGATAGAACGCATAAGGCAATGTAGAGTCAAACTTGCAAGGGTTAAACCTGCTTACGTAATGCCATCAGTTTCGACCGTTAAGCAAAGATAATCATCATGAAAAAACAACACTTGATGACAAATCTGACGAAAAGCATACTTTTTACAGCCGTTGTGATTTGCGGACAGTTGCATCTGTCGTTTAGGTAAATAACTAATTTACAGCTTTGGAATGTCAATTGGCCTATGTTTTGATGCCTTTCGACTACAATGGCGTGCGAACAATTTTCAGATAAAAATTGAATTTATTTTCCTTCATGAGACTTTTCACGTATAATTTGCCAAATTTGGGATTTTGATAGAGCCAGCATGTTGCCTACTACGATTACTCAATCTTTTTTTTCGCAATGTACTTCGTAATAACATGTTCTTCGAATTTTGAAGATATCCTTGCATTGCTTCAATTTGTTTGGAAATATTTCTACGCTGCTTTCGGGGTGCGATCGTCCACAACAAAATATGATGAGGAATTCGCAGCTGCGATAAAGTGGAAATGATGATATGTCATTGACTGGTTTCGATATGATTTGGAAGTTGCGTTATTTTGTTAAATTCTGAAATGATGTAATCCATGTTGAAATCGGATAGGTATTTTGGGACGTTCGAAGTAGGTATTTGTGACATTCGACAAGTTGACATTGGATTTAGTATAATTTTTCGTACTAAATTAAATGTGCGCTATTAAGTTAGTAAGCGGTTTGTACTCTCGGAAATCAGCTTTAGTAAATTTCCAGTAAATATAAATATTTGTTTCAAAATATCTTTATATTTTTTATCTGATTCTCTTGATATGGGCTCATTTTGGGAAATATAAGGACTAATGATGCCGCCGCCATCTTGAAGACCAAACCAAACAATGATGTTTCTGGGTGTGAAGGAGCTCTGAAAATTCCTTTTACATTTGCTTAATTCGAGAAATGAAAATGCTCCATGTTCACCAACCTCAATTCTGTCCCCGCTGTTGTTTTTGTCAATACTACCTACTATCCTAGCCAGCTCTCAATAAAAAAACGCACCTATTCTAGCGAACCGCTAAATTGTCATCAGAGAAGACAATTCTTATCGTAGGTATCGTGTCAGTAGAACGCCTACTCCACTTCAGATGGAAGACCGACATCGAACGATCACAAATAATAGTAACCAAAACGGGCTACTTGCTCATAGTTTTTTGAACATTCGATGCCCACTCGCTGCTGATGGAGTAACGAGACCGGCAATTAAGAGATACATTGTGTTCGGATCAGATAATTAGAAATGAAAGGTGGCTCGATCAACAGCTGGTCACATGAAGTTGGCGGTTTTCGTATCAACTAGTTATGCTAACGAATTTGGTCAGTTTTTTTTTAGGAATTAGCTGGTTGAAACTTGAAAACAGAGCTGCCGCTCGTGGTTTGTTGTTAGGTACATATTTGCTATGAATATGATCAATTCCTTTGAAATCGACGATAAATTTTTAAACGCAAAACAATAAGAATGGATTGGAAGTGCAGATATACCTATACTGAAGTTAATAAAGTGGTGCTGGTTACTTGAAGTTTGCATAGCATGCAAAAAATTTCCAGGTGTAACTTTGGTGTTATTGGTAACGAAGGTATTAAATTCATCTTTCATCTCTAAAGCGCGTACTGTTGGAATGAAACAGCAATTAACTGTGATTGAAATGGCGCTGCAAAAGTCTCAGCATCATGACTGGTTATGTGACAACAGAATTTTTCCTCGTAATCACCAGTTGCCAAACTTTTACTTATTTCCTCCTATGTATTGCGGCTTGGTCTTATGTCGGCTAGTCGCTATACGAGCTATTTGTTGGAAAAAGATTTTTGTTCTGGCTGTCAATGCTCAAAAGTAGTGACTTTCGTTGCGAATCGCCCTCTTTCGATGTCCATAGAAAATCTGCTTTAACTTGCATACTGGTAGCATTCTGACAATCCTAATCAATGGTGGCGTAATTAACTTCTTGTACGGATTCTACTAGATGGTGGATCGAATTATTGTTCATGCAGGAACTATGATTCATTACTGTGGTAGCTGTATTCCATTAAACCTTAGCTCAGTTCATGTTTTCGAAAAATACGATTTTATTTAAGGTGCTTTTTTCACGAAGATGCAGTAAATGTTATATTATTACAATAGGCCTACGACAAAGTGAGCGAACACACCAGCATGTGCTCAGCAGTATATGAAGTCAGTATTCCCTAGCAAATTTTCTGCCAGGAAACAAATATAATTAATGGAATTACTGCTCAATTTTTCGGCGGCTGAAAGGCAGTGCACTTCAACTAAATCGAAGTCCAGAAGACAGTCTGCCAACTAGCTCATCAGATGAGACAAAAAAAAAGGAAGCTATTTTCCTGGAACAGGGTTGATGAAAATGGATGAAAATTCTCATCCTCATCAGCGTATCAGTCTTGAATTCAGAAGGGCGCGGATTTATCGCGTTGCTAGCTCTACTCGGCTGGCGTGGGTTGTTGGAAATGAGGTGGATTGGCCCCAAGAAAGAGGAAAGCTACGTGTTTTCATTCGTCATGAAATAACTCTAAGGAACTCAGGCATGAGCTGGTTAAGTTAAACCACAATAGTTAAACAAAAAATGCGAACTCTAAAAATTCAATATTATTTCCTTTAATACTAGAACTAACCAATGGGTTTTTGACTTAAATACAATCCACTTCTTATTGGTCTTATATATAATAATGACCTGCGCTTTGGCCACGATTTCCAATATTTTGCGCAGGCAGTAGTTACATCACTTCGTGGTCACTTTATTAGTTGTCTCGCTTTGGTGCTATAGCTATAGCGAGACATATGTTTTACGATTATTCATATACACTGCAATCAGATCTTATTTTTGGATGGCTTCACGTATCAGCTGTTCTTCTTTGGAGACTTCTGCTGAATTCATTCGCGTTCTCTTGCGTAACGTCTTTCGTACGTCCGGCGTCAGCCGTGGTCGAAATTGAACTCCTCGAAAAAATACCATTTAACAATACACGCGAAACCGATTCTGTAATCTGCAACTGCAAAAATCTAAGTCCCATGCTGCCCCTAGTGAAAAAATCTAGTGAAAAAAAATCATCAAGTTCAACATCAAAATACGAAATTTTTAAAAATTGAACACAAAAATTATATAAAAAGCAAAACTGCCAGCTTCGATGTGTTTTGGTGCTACAATAATAGCAGATAATTTATTTAAAAAAATGAAACGGGTGCATTTGTGTACATTTACTGTTTTAACTTTGTCCTAACAACTGAGTTCTCCCGTCGCGAGATAAATAAAACGCTGAATTGTTATTCTTTTTGTCAGTGCCTTGTGTCTTAAATGTCATTAATTCTTAAATTCTAAAAAGCTGTCATTGAAAGCCTTTCCCTATTACTTCGTCTCATTTACCAAGTGAAGTGACCGTTTTAGTTTTGCGAATAAAAAATACAGTACCCAGGCTTCTGACTTCCATCCAAAGCCAAAGGTGCTAGTTCACTGAAAAAAATCCACATAGCGCCCAGAGCCATGTAACATAGCGCATTATTTATGGTCCCATACGCCATGTACATAGTACTCTGAGCCATGCAATATGGCTCCCAGCGCCATAATGTCAGAATCTACATAGCGCGTGGAGCCATGTAACATGGCGCAGGATTTATGGTCCCACACGCTATGTACATAGTACCCCGAGCCATGCAGTATGGCTCCTAGCGCCATAATTACATGGCGCAGAAATTATGGCCTCACACGCCATATTACATAGTGTCATGAGCCATGTAATATGGTTCATGGCACTACAAGTATAACTCGCAGCCATACTGTGTGAGGGGATCTATAAATGTCAGCAAGTGATACTTGAGTATCGTCGATAGATCGACAACATTCTCAATCGGCTAAGGGCGCATATTATCGAATGGCTCCTTCGGCGACTCTAAATGCAGCCAGCGCCTGTTTGTTGCAAGCAAGTGACTTCTCCGTGTGCTCATTTATGGTAAGTAGCATAGTTTTGACTGATTTGCTTCTTCAATGTACTATAGTCTTCCACACCATGTACTATAGTCTTCCACGCCATGTACTGTAGTCCTTCACGCCATGTACTATAGTCCTTCACGCCATGTACTATAGTCCTCCACGCCATGTACTATAGTCATCCACGCCATGTACTATAGTCCTCTACGCCATACAGTATAGTCCTCCACGCCATACAGTATAGTCCTCCACGCCATGTGTTATAGCTCTCCACGCCATGCACTATAGTTGTCCACGCCATGTAATATAGTCCGCCACGCCATGTACATGGCGTGGAAGACTATAGTACATGGCGTGTAGGCCTATGTACTTTTCGCCATGTATTATGGCGTGTGGCGCTATTTTTTATCACAATCCCTAAATCGACTATGTACATGGCGCCAGAAAATTATGGCGATCTGGCGCCATGTGTGTCTATAAATTATGGCGTCTGGCGCCATGTGTTTTCTCAGTGTTGCAGCAACTAACAATAAATCATAGTCATCTTATTGGGTGTCTATTTGATTCATCCCATCCTCTCTCCCGAGCAAGCAAGTCTACTTTAAGTAACCGCAACCTCTTCAGAAGCACAGTTGCCCTTACCTTTCATCGATAAAAACAAGTCGATGTAGTGCGCACAGATTTTTTAGGAAGGTGGTTGTTGCATTAACTTCAACAATTTGAATGTTTCGGCTCCCATAATTTTTAAAAATTTTCTTAGACTCCCGAGATTTTTTCTTAGACCCCCGACATTTTTTCTAGGCCTCTTGAATTTTTTCTTAGCTCCCATGAGTTTTTTCCAGATTCTTAAGATTTTTTTCGAGAGTCTTATTATTTTTTCGCAAGCTCCCATGATTTTTTCTTAGACTCCCAGAATTTTCTCTAGAGTCTCCTGATTTTGTCTTAGAGTCCCGATTTTTTTGTAGACCCCCTGAGTTTATTACAGCTCCCATGATTTTTCCCCAAACTCCAAGGAATTTTTCTAGAGTCACCTAATTTTTTCCGGTTTTTTTTCTATAGCTCCCCGGATTTTTTTCCTATGTTCCCAAACATTTTTATAGACACCCTGATTTTTTCTAAGTTCTCATGATTTTTTCTTAGAATACCGAATTTTTTTTAGGCCACCTGTATTTTTTTTTTTAGCGCCCATGACTTTTTCCCAAAATCCTATCATTTTAAAAGTGTTTTAATTTTTTGGAAGCTGCAATGATTTATTCTTAGATTCCCAGAATTTTCTCTAGAGTCTCCTGATTTTTGCTAAGCTCCGTTATATTTTTAATAGGGTCTCCAGATGTTTTCCGATAATTTTGCCTTCGACTCCCATGATTTTTCCTAAACATTCTGTTTTTTTTTCGAGACATCCTGTTTTTTTCTAGACTTGCTTGATTTTTTTCCAGACTCTGTCGCATCTTCCCACTTTTTTTTTAGAAATCTGAACTCCTCCTTGAATTTTTTCTTACCTTCCTTGATTTTTTCCCAGACTCCTAGTATGTTTGCTAAAGTGTTTTAACTTTTCGCAAGCTCCCATGATATTTTCCCCAGACTCGGTAATTAATTACAATTAACAGCCTTTCCTCTTCTCCTGGTGGTCTACAAGGGTCTATCCTTGGTCCTTTACTTTTACGATTTAAAATTGATCGCAACTACCAGATCAGCAAACGACTGGAATCTTTTCCAAAATGATCTGTCTGCTCTTCGCAACTGGTGGATTTTGCAATTCGTTGCTCTTCAACAAATGACCTCAACTCTCAAATCGTCTCCTGTCGCGTTATCTTTGCTTCCTAGCATGTTGTCCGTGATAGTTAAGAAGTGATTCGACTAATTACTCTTCCAGATCGCTTCCATTTTTGGATAATAACTGCCAGCTAGATATTGCCTGTTTATTACCTTTTGAGATAATATCGATCCAACTCCAGATAATACCTACAGTACTAAGTCGCTTTTTTTTGCACTTCAGTTCAGATCAGATTTGACCGGGGAAAAAACGATCCAGTCCCAGATAGGTTGCTGTATTCACTTAAGTTGCTTCAAGTTAATGCTATTAAAACATGGTCATGAAGTGCACTGCTAATTCAGCAAAATATATCTTACGTTGTGATGTAGATGACTTAAAATGCATGTTTAAATTTCATCAAGCTGTCAGTTTATGAATCGACACTGGTTGGTGCAACCGCTACATGTAGTGGCCACAACAACTGCTTCCCCCCAATTTCCCACTCTGTTGTGAACCCATAAGTTTTTGCTCAAACAACTTTCCTGCCCAGATAATTCAACCTAGTGAGATCACTTAAACAGGATTTTGTTGTTGCTTTCTATGCTCCTAACCTACCCAGAACTCGATTGATGTTCAAAAAACGCGACTATAATCTTTCTAAACTGATTTTGATTTCTTTAAAATGGTCCAAATACCTGACTTTGCCAGCAGCGAATCTCAACTTCGAATTTAATACTCATCTATTCTTTGTTGCAAATTCACTCAATTAATATTCTAGCCTCCAACCGAAATGGTAGCTCTGTTTGTGCAGTCTATGTAGTCAGATTGTAGCTGTTACCTGCTTGCTCAATTTGTAATCTGTCGCGAAAAATGTTTGCGATCAACAGCAGCGACATGCTGAGCGCTCTGACTTTAAAATCCCCATAAGACTTGAGATTTTACGTCAATCGAGTTTATTACTAGCTCTTCCACTTTAACTATCAAATGACTCTTGCGTCTCTAAACACGTCCAAGCGTCATCGATTGCAAATGATAGCCTGGCCGATCAAAACATTTGTACAGGGACCTATAAGGCATCGAGTGCCAATCGAATCGCGACAGTCGTTTCGGAACACCTACGGTTTTACTGATCTTTCATGATCATTTCATTTCTTCGGGGGACAAGACAGGACAGGTATGGTATGGCATGGTAGCAGCATTGTTACAATGCATACCATACGAGCATGAAGCCGAGTGGTGATGTCATAGTGCAAAATCAAGAGATGAGAAACACAAAAAAGGCGGCAAGGGTCGTAGTGAGGGGGCTGATAAAAGCGAAATGACACGGAATCACAACAATTGTCGCGCAGCACAATGGCCGATTTCGAGGGCTATTGGACATTTAGCGAAACATTGCTGTGTGCGCCTTGTTGTTGTGGGCCAATAATGCGATCAAAGTACCAGATTTGGTCATGTAGATTCGATTCGAATCAATTTCGTTCTAGTCGACACAAGACACGACCTCCTCAGCTCCAGCTAGTCAGATTATTTCAATGAGTATAGATGGAGGTTTTTCGCACTTGGGAATGTGAGAATGATTTTGACGTAGGCACGGCGTTGAGTGGTGGGTGTAACGGAGCCAGGGCTGAAAGTGCAAAGCTATTTTCCGTGGAATGTCAGCCTTCTGATTTGTATCGTTTATTTCGAAACAGATATGAGTAATTTCACAGATGTTACTACTGTCCAAGCAAGTGAGTGACAAATTGCGGTAAAGATAATCATAGTGGTCTGTGGAAAAAAGCGAGCTGGTGAATTTCCTCAAGAAATTAAATTCTGTTTCTCAATAATTCGAAATGCTGGAAAGAGTAGTAGATATTTATTTTTAAAGTTTTGATAGAAACATGTCAACGATTAAAAAATCTGCTGAATGCTAAAAAGACACAGACTCGACCAGTCGTTTGGTAGAAGGGGTTCGCGCCAGGTGTACTCAGCGCCAGCTAGATATTTCTTAATAGCGTTTTCGATGTTTGCTAGCCATAAAGAACTTAAATATACGGTCGTAAAATATAGGTTCCTTATGTGTAATGCTGAGCCTACGCGTACTGTGTCAATCTGCTTGCACCAGTTTGGCAAGCTCCAAACGACAGCCACCAATCCCACGTTGGACGCCGCAATGCCTACAGTTTTCTGCGGCTCGGATTCCATGTGAAGATAAATCAGACATTGAATCGAAGATGTATTTGCTCTTAATTGCTTCTTTCCAGATAAAATTAATAGTCATATGTTGTTGCAATCGAGCTTGCTATGCTTTAATGAAGACAGAAACGCTACTCGAGTAGCGAAATTAGTAGGAAAAATTATGTATTTTGATGAATTAAAGGGTATCCACTTGGAGAGTTGATACACATATTACAGAAAATGTTGAATTCGTTTTTCTAAAGATTGTGAATAGCCGCTACTTTGACTGAATTTTAACTTGACGTCTGCTTTTGCAATATTTCGAGATACATATCTATATAAAACTTTTCAGCTCATCCTAGGGATAGTGTCAAAAATTCATTTGAAGCCGTCCCCTTAAAGAAACTTCGAATACATCTGAAGTGCCACTAGACCGCCCATCCATTTATCGCTTAATTCAAACTTGGAATTCAACATGGTTCATTTGTTAACTGAATGCCAAAAAACTGTTGAACCTCACTCATCGTGCAGATCATGAGCTGCATCTAGCAACACTCTACAGTAATTGACCATTACGGCAGATAAACTCACTTGAAATGCGTCCAGTCTGAAACGGTTGGCGTCTCAAGTTCACCGAAAGCGAATTGCAATCTTTTCTTAAATTTTTGTTGTATTTACGAGTACGTACAGAGTTCATGCAGGCAATTCCCGTTTTTGTTTTATGTGCATTAATTCAGTCGAGTTTTGTGGAAAACCACTTTCACTCCTGTTGTTCGGCTGGCGATCGGATCGATTGTATTTAAATTGGTGCAGTTTCGCTTAATGAAAATGAAATTCGAGTACATGTACATACGTATGTACATACTAAAGTGAGTTTACGAACCGCGAAGAAGCGCTAGTTTTGTTGTTTTTGTTTTTGAGAATTGGATAACAAGCTTGAAACACTTTTTCGGATACTTTCAGTTTACACATTTTGGATTGTACATCGAATTGCTTACTGACCAATTAAAACGCTTTATATGTAGACATGATTTGATGGCGAAACGAGAGTATATTTTGCACTCGTCAATCAAATACGGCATTCGAAGGAGAGAGAATGTGAATCATATGGCATGATGGCATTTTTGTGAAGAATAAATGTGATTTAAAGAGCGTTTATAACATTTATACAAATTGTTGTGCACCCCGGTTTTAGTGATACATATCCATAATCTAAACCATCCTCCTCTTCGTATGAAGTATTATCGAACCGTTCATCCAAGATCAAATGCACTTTTTCTCTGAGATAAACTGATACCACTTCTGACACCATTTCTTCAGAACGTTGTATGTTGATGGTACCCTACGGAAATTCTGTAATTTCTTATCAAACCTTATATCCTGTCATGGCCTTTTCTATTGTTGCAAAAGAAGTTTTGAAAATCCTTGATTCGCTTTTGGTGCTGCGTATGCTGGTCAAGGTAAATACACCACATTTAGCAAGGATATAAGTGTAGATTCGTAAGATGGTCAGCTTGAGCTTTGCAAAAAAAGAATGCCAAAAACACGATGCTTCGAACCTTCTAGTAAGTGTTGTATACACTTGCTTAAAAATTCCACGAATGTCTGTTCTGTTATTTATCTGCTTGACATCTCAGCATCCTCTCAGCCAATTTGCTCGTTTCTGCCCTTCCTTCATTTTCCAGCATAATTATTCCAAGCCGTCAATTTTTTCTTCTGCGTGCATTTATTTTTTGTCCTCATTTTGAACCAACCTTATGGAAATTGAAACCTTGATGAGCATAATTTATACAACCATTGCATAAGCACTACGGTGCTGATGGTGTCCCTACTCGTTTTGATGATGTCCCTAATCATTTTCCTCTTCCTTGTTTGATGATATTGTACCTCAATATTGCGCCTGGTATTTTTCCATTATTTTTGGCAATCCTGCAAACATATTCCCCGTCCGCAAACCTAGTGAAACTTTTTACATTTCCAACTATCGTCTCATCACCCATTATCCTGGTTTAGTGAGCTCCTGGACAAAATTGTGCGCAACAGAGGGTACAATCTAAGTTGGGCCGACTTTGTGGGCAGACTTTGTCAAAGCGCTAGATTGCCTGAACCGGGAAATTCTTCTATCAAAACTAGCGGGGTATAAACTCTTTATGCTACTTTTTTTATTCGTTCTCTTCCTACATTGGTGGCTGCAATTGTGTTTGTTACTGCTGACTTTTGCTCTTTCGTTGTCTTTTTCTCACCTCAGGCGTTTCACAATATCCATTCTTGGTCCTTTATTATTTCTTCTGTTGATTAATGTTTCGACAAAGGCCTTTCCTTGCCGCTCGATTTATCAGAGATTTCACAGAGAATATGATGATTACGTACAGTACGTAAACACCTTTGAGTTGTGCCCTAGTGCAGTACTAGGACACTACAATGGGATCGTTCGCTAAATAAGCTGAGGAAGAATCGATTAAAACGCGCGCTTGCTCTTAATTGACTGACTCTTTTATTGTGACTTTACTTACTTATATGCTAACAATTGTAAAAACAAATAGAAAATAAACAATCTTAAATTCACACGCTGCAACACTTTCGTCGTACACCGGCGATCGAAGAATTTGCTGACAACGCGTCTGGTTCGCTAATCGTCAGAGCTTGCCTTGTCTAGGCGCTAGAATTACACGCGATAATTCACATGAAAGAATTTCTGTGAGAATCAGATGTGTACGAGATTGTTTTTAATTGCGATGTACGAGAATGTTGCAGCATGCGGATTCAGTTACATGCTAAGGAATATAATATTTGAATTTCAACATTTTCCCCCGCCTTGAACGAATTTGATTTGTTCAAACATGCAGGGCTGGATCAACTTGAAATGGTTCTTGCGGTGACGATCGTTTAGCTGGTATTGGAACTGTTGGGGGTCTGGGCTTTCGTCTTTTCATGCAGAATCTTCCGGCGATGTACGATACCACAGCCAGTGTCAGAATTAGGTTGGAATACCCAATACTGTAATGATGTATATGTTGAGATGTTGCAAGGTGAAGTTCTTCTTCGCTCGTCTTCAGCTTCTTGATCTCATTTTGCACTTTGGAAATGTTTTCAGCCATATCGACTGATTTCAAGGCATGGAGCGAAAGTCTTGATTGATTAGCAAATTCTAGGGAATCTGCTATGATTTTAGCGGACACGAGGCTGGCCTCAATCGAATGGTCATAAAAGTTAGTCGACTGGATCACGGAAGATTCTCCCGTTATCGTGCATCCATGGGTTGTATTGATGATACCGCTGCCGCTCAAAGTTATGGAGGATACCATACTGCCACAGGCGAGGTTGAAGTTAGTTTGCTCTCTCATGAAATATATCCAGTGGTTTCGGAGAGAAAGTTGAATCCATGCTGGTACCTGAGCTATTTTCGTCACGGTGCACGGAACTGGAGATGATTGTGTTAGAATGGCAACTTCACAGCCACTCATATTGGACCCCTTTCGCTGCAGCGGATGCAGTTGCTTGCATATGTAGTTTGACTGATCTGTGAGGATGCATTTCGAAAGCTCCATCTCAGATACCGGATAATATAGGTCACGATGCCGGTTGATCATTAAGAATTTTGAGGAGGTGATGATGGTAACGAGTCCCTTTGCGGTGGTTATGGGAAGTGGAAGAATCCGAAGCATCTCGTATTGGTCGTAGGAAAAAAGCGGAAGATTAACCCTGAAGATGACTTGGTTTGATAATGCCCGGGACTCTATTGTCATCAGCGTATACATTCTGGGCAGGTCGAAGTTGTCTCCTGGTAGTTTCAACGTAGAGGGGAGGTGATCCCTTATTAACGTAAGCTGCCGATACAATTGCTTTGGAGGCAATAAAAGCGGATTAATCTTTCCATGGTGGGAGTCTGATAGTGCATCCAAAAGACTTGATTGAGTCCGTTCGTAGCTCGTTATTAGCAATACTATCTGCATCGATAAGGTATTGAAATATTCAATTGCCTTGTGCTGTTGCTCTTCAGTTTTCAGGGTATTGATGATATCAAGAGTTTTGTTTAGATACCCGGTTAAGTCTTGCAATTGTTTATTGATGACTTGATGAGATTGCCTTGTAATCCGCGTGGTAGCATCGATGATTGATGTTTGGTTTTTCATGAGCTCCAATAAGCGCTGCTCATTTCCTTCAAGATTCCGAATAGTGTCTGCCATTTTTTGAGCATAAGCTGAATCTAGAACGCCAAAAAGAGAGTTGGCTATGTTTCCTACTATGTCGAGTGGCGATCTTTTGAATCTTGTGCTTATTGTATTTGACGTAAGAAGCAACTCATTGTTTTCTTGAACTTTGTTGAAAGCCTCACTGAGTTGGGCGATCATCCCAGTACAAGTTTGATTGTATTTTAGTTTACTGCAAATATGGCTTATATGGCCAATTCCTTGCTTGATCGTTTGAAGTTCTGCTCGATAATTGGATAAGTTGTAATAGATTACCAGCCTCCACTCATTTGAGATTAGATGCGCCTCCCCTAGTCTTTCGAAGTATAGACCAGGATCGCTTTTAAACGGTGTAATGGTAACGTGTGGATTTTCTGACAAAACTAGTGGTAGCATCAAACAGCACACTAGTAAGACGTTTAACACTGTAGTGGAAAGATGATGGCGGGCTCTTTTGGCGTTAGACGGTTGGTCGTTGAGCCTGTTGTTGCCGTGTTCCTGACCACGTTGACGGTTGGTATGTCGGTTTTGATCAGCGGTTCTTGATGATGTGCCATTCTGGGCGGAAGATGATTCTGCCACCGGCTCTCTAGCCATCATGGACTCAGTGTCGATGCTGTCGCTGGCCTTCCCATCTGGTTGTATTAAGAGTGGAGCAAGATTGTGGATGGGTCTTCGAAGAATACCTGACGCGGTTTTGACGTCGGCTACACGCACCAGGCCGTCTTTTCCTTTGATAGTATCTATGATGCGACCAAGAGGCCATCTTAATACCGGGGTATTGGGTTCCTTTAATATTACCATCGTTCCGATTTGCACATTTTGACAGCGTTGTTTCCATTTATGCCTATGCTGGAGTTCTGACAAATATTCCTTGACCCACCGCTGCCAGAACTGGTTTTTGACGTATTGTAGCCTCTTCCAGTGCTGGTGTAAACTGACTTGCTCTAATTGTGGTGTAGCGTCAGCGAAGCTAGTAAGTGGCTCGCCCACAAGGAAATGGCCCGGTGTTAACGCCGTGAGGTCATTCGGATCCGATGACATAGGTGTTAGTGGTCTCGAATTTAATATAGCTTCTACCTCAGTGGCGGATGTTTCGAGCTCCTCATACGTTAGTGGGATATTATGATAGTTAGCTGACAAAAGGCGCTTAGCTGACTTCACCGCGGCTTCCCACAATCCGCCGAAATGCGGCGCGCGTGGTGGGATGAAGTGGAAGTCAATTCCCTTGGTGGTGCAAAATCGAACGATGGATTCTTCTGCCTTTTTACTGTAGACTATCTCCTTTATTTCTTGAAGTTGATTGTGAGCACCAACAAAATTTGTAGCATTATCGCAATAAATATGTCTACAATTGCCTCTTCGACTCACAAACCGCTTCAGGGCTCCGATAAAGGCATTTGTTGTCAACTCACTAACCACCTCGAGATGCACGGCCTTTGTTGTAAAACAGATGAAAACAGCAATGTATGTTTTTTGGGGTCGTTTTCCTCGGACCCTAAAATGTGACCAAAAGGGGCCGCAAAAATCAACGCCAGCTGTAGAAAACGGTCGGGTAGGTCTGATTCGGCTTGCTGGCAAATTTCCCATGAGCTGGGATGCTAGCTTCGGTTTTGCCCTCTGGCATTGGATGCAGCCAAGTACGATTGAGCGGGCGATGGTCTTTCCCTTTATTGGCCAGAATTTTTGCCGGGTTATTGCTAATAACCCTTGCGGTCCTATGTGGGAGTTAGATACGTGAAGTTCTGTCATTATCAGCTTAGTGATTGGGTGGTTATATGGCAGTAGTGCTGGGTGTTTGGCTTCGTAGCTTATGTCGGCTTCTTCTAATCGCCCGCCTACTCGAAGGATTCCTCTATGGTCCAGAAATGGACCAAGTGGAGCTAAATTGCTATCTGCGTTGAGTGCGTTATGACGTTCAAGTGTAGATATATCCTCGCGAAAGGAGTGTGATTGAGTATGCCGGATGATCACAGTGTTCGCTTCGTCTAATTCTTTCACCGTTAAGTGTCGTGATTGCCGAGAGTTGTTCTTCGAGCGCGTGTTTGTAATGAAGCGCAGAACATAAGCGAGTACACGCTTCAAGTGCATGTAGCAGTTGCGATGATCGATGGTCGCTATAAAGTCGACGTTGCCTGTGGAGAACAAGACTATCTTGGTTCGTTTCTTCTCCAAATCGGTTTCGAACTTCAACGGTTGCTCTGGCCACAATGTTTCGCTGCCATGAAGAAACCTTGGACCATAGAACCACGTTATGGTCTCCTTAAGGCGGGCGGGAGACAACCCTCTCGACAGTATATCGGCAACGTTATGTTCCGATGGCACGTGTCGCCACTGGCTGACAGAAGTTATTTCCTGAATTGTGGCTACACGGTTCGCTACAAACGTAGACAGCGATGAGGAGGCTGAATGAAGCCATGCCAGCACTATCTCTGAGTCGGTCCAGAAGAAACATGAAACAGCGTGCCAGTTTAAGTCATCTCGTACTCTTTCCGAGAGTCTGGCTGCCAAAGTAGCTGCTTGTAACTCTAGACGCGCCAGTGTGGTTGTTTTCGTAGGTGCAACCTTGGATTTCGCGCAAAGAAGTCTTACGATGATGGTGCTATCTTCCTGCCGAGTCCTGACGTAAACGGCAGCACCATATGCCCTTTCCGATGCATCGCTAAATACATGCATCTGGATGTTGTTTGGCTTTTTCCCAGAGAAAACATGCCGTGGGAATTGTATGGTCTGCAGACTTTGAAGCTCTTCCCGAAACTTGACCCACCGGGTGTGGAACTCAAGAGGTGGAGCAGCATCCCAATCTAGTTGTAAATTCCATAATGTTTGCAGGAAGATTTTCGCACGAATTGTGACCGGACTCATGATGCCAAGGGGATCAAACAAGTGTGCGATATCCGATGACACCGTCCGCTTTGTGACTTCATTTCTCTTTGACTGGAACGTTTGAATGCTAAAGTTATCTGCTGTTGGTAGCCAGGTTAAACCAAGGGTCTTTATATGGCAGCTTGTTTGATCCTCGACTTGAAACTGTACTGCTTTGTCTTCATTTGGGACATCTTGCAACAGAAGTGGGTGGTTGGAGCACCATTTCTTTAAGGTGAAGCCTCCAGACTGAAGTATAGTCGTGAGTTGAGCTTTCATTTCACGGGCATCCTTGAGATTATCTAAACCAGCCATTACATCATCTACATAAATGTGTCGCTGTATTGCCTCGGCTCCTAATGGACGAGCTTCTCTAGCTTCCTCTTTTAGGTGTTGTAGGCATTTTATCGCTAGATATGGCGCTGTTGTCATTCCGTACGTCACTGTGGTGAGTTGGTAGTATTGGAGCGGCTCGTTTGGTGAATCTCTCCAGATGATCAGCTGGTATCTATGATCGTTTTCGTTTACTTGCACCTGGCGGTACATCTTTTCGATGTCCGCAGTGAACACAAACTTAGGCAAACGAAAACGTAAAAGAATGGAGAAGACGTCCTCCTGTAACGCCGGACCAGTATGCAATATATCGTTTAGTGATATATTAGTCGACGTCTTCGCAGAAGCATCGAAAACTACCCTTAATTTCGTCGTTGTACTGTCTGGCCTTAGCACGCAATGATGTGGTAAGAAGTAGTATGGTTTTTTCAATGCCTCTATGTTTACAGGCTTCATATGTCCCAGACGCAAGTACTCGTGCATAAAGTCGACATACTGTCGTCGTACTGTTGCGTCTTTTCCCAACTTGCGCTCTAGTGATAAAAATCGATGAACAGCGATGTCTTTGGATTCTCCTAAAAGATTCGGGTCCTGTGAGAATGGAAGACTGACGATAAAACGACCGTTAGGATCTCTTTTTGTTGTGCGTGCAAAATATTCTTCACACTTTTTCTCTTGGACTGTCAGGGAGGACTGTGGTGATACGTCATCAAGTTGCCAAAATTTCTTCACTTGATTATCCATTACAGTGTCTTCGTCACCGCACATGCTGCAAATGCCACTTACAGCTTCCGTCGTAGTATCACTGGCTACCTTGCCGCAAACTACCCAACCAAAAACGGTATTCTGAAGGGTGGGCAGGTCGTCTCCTAGGCGAATCTGGCCGATTGATAGGAGTTGGAAATATATTTCCGCCCCAATCAGCATTTCGACAGCATCAGGATTGTAGAATACTGGGTCTGCGAGTCTTATGTTGCTTGGGATCGGCCAGTTTGAAATGTCTATGAGCTGTGCAGGTTGCTGATTTATTATTTTCGGCAATAAAAACGCTTCAATTCTGGTTTCAAATCCGGTCGTCTTTGATTTGACTGATATATTGACCTTTGTTTGTGTCACCTGCTTGCTTTGGCCAATTCCTTGTATGCATAGTGCCTCGGATGTAGTAGATAAACCGAGTCTTGCTGCCAGTCCTTTGGTTACGAAGTTTAGTTGGGAACCGGAGTCCAATATTGCTCGGCACTCCTCTTCATGTCCGTCGCATGTTCGCACCTTTATGCGCACTGTACCTAACAGTATGTACTTGTTAGACGCCTTTTGTAACTGGGCGACTAATGTTGTTGCACCCTTACTGGGTTTTGCCATGCTCGGTGTATCACCTGAGGCTGCCGACTGAGTTCGCTTTGGCTGATCTGTTGGCTTGCTGTGGTATTCATCCAAATGAAGTAATGTATGGTGTC
Organism: Nemotelus pantherinus; assembly: GCA_963978885.1. Lineage (NCBI taxonomy): Eukaryota > Metazoa > Arthropoda > Insecta > Diptera > Stratiomyidae > Nemotelus > Nemotelus pantherinus. The sequence continues at coordinate 239,169,819 of OZ022263.1, forward strand.
GCTTTTGACACCTTTTGCAACCACGCGAAGTACATTGGCTGATATTGTGACTGGGTTTCAAGCAATTAAGGCATAATTTATGTCGTTTCGCCGTACCAATTCTGTCTTTTATTGATTGCTTCATGAATGACTGGCAATGGAACAGAGGATGACTTTGTGTGCACACAAGACATTGATCTTCTGCAGGTGCGATGATGAGAGACGTAGACTTGTTGAATTTGGAATTAAATGACGTTAGCCTCTTTGTTCCAAGCGCCTCAAGACTCTGAAAACGCTGCTCTAAAAATGCCAGGAAGTTTTGCACTGTATCCAGCTCTCTTGGTGATTCTATTGTCTGTTCATAAAGAGCTAGAGTGTCCCGGTCAAGCCGCTTGCGAAGTAGATGTAGCAATATGGGGTCCCAAGTATCTATGGAGATTCCCATGTTTTTTAGCCCCAGCAGACACTCATTGGTTGTGTCGTGGAAGACCTTGATAGAGGTAGCTGAGTCGCTTTGGCAAACGGACTGAGCTAAAAGCTTGTTCAACAGGCTGTTTACTAAGATCCTTTTGTTGTCATATCGACTGTTGAGAAGCCGCCATGCATCTCCATAATTTCCATCTGAAACTGGCAAGTGCTGAATGAGGCGTTTTGCTTCTCCGTTTAAATTGCTGATGAGATAATACATCTTTTGCGTGCTACTGATCGGTTGGTTATGTATTAGTTGTGTGTACAACTCCTTGAACTGCGTCCACTTCAAGTAGTCGCCATCGAAGAAGGGTAGCGTTATTTGTGGTAGCTTAATCGCATTAAGAGTCTCAGATTGTAGTTCCACAGGTTTTCCAGTTTCTTCGGTGCAATCTGAAAAGCTTTGTTGCATTTTTACGATACTCTGGAGAAGTGCAATTTTGGTTGTTTGATATTCGTGCAAGTCGTAACCAACCAGACCCTCGTCGTCAGTGGAACTCTCCCATATTGATTGGTTGTTATGAGTGAGCTGTTTTTCGTAATCCTCTAGGATTCGAATGTTCAGCACGTAGTACGGCTTCGGGTGCTGTTCACACGACCTTTCTTCAAGATTTAAAATCAAGTGCTGTGCGTCTTTTATTGCGGCCTTTTGCTTTCGCACTAGTTTCCTCAATTGGACGCTGGTGTCAGGCCCTTTAGTATCGTTGGATGGGGTATTGTCGGACACTTGAAAGGTTTCCGGTTGGGATTCTTTCGCAGTGGTGTCCGCTGAAAGCTTATCTAGGGCCGCAATGAGCTCCTTGGCTTTTTCGTAAACTTCTCGAATGGCCGAAAAGAAATCGTTTTTTATGTAGGCATGTTGTTGGTTCAAGTCCAACAACGGCTCCAATGCCTGATGATTGGTGAGGAAGATGCGCCATGCATCCTCCAACTCGCCTGATGCCTTTTTCAAGTAAGATTTTTCCGTCTTACGGTCATATGGGTCCTTTTTTAACCTTCGTAGGATTGCTTGGATATTTTCTCCTACATGTTTTTGATCATTAGCGAGCTCTTCGAACTCCATCATGACGCTTTGATTCTACTGAAATGTCAGAATCACGTCGGGGTCACCAGATGTTTCGACAAAGGCCTTTCCTTGCCGCTCGATTTATCAGAGATTTCACAGAGAATATGATGATTACGTACAGTACGTAAACACCTTTGAGTTGTGCCCTAGTGCAGTACTAGGACACTACAATGGGATCGTTCGCTAAATAAGCTGAGGAAGAATCGATTAAAACGCGCGCTTGCTCTTAATTGACTGACTCTTTTATTGTGACTTTACTTACTTATATGCTAACAATTGTAAAAACAAATAGAAAATAAACAATCTTAAATTCACACGCTGCAACACTTTCGTCGTACACCGGCGATCGAAGAATTTGCTGACAACGCGTCTGGTTCGCTAATCGTCAGAGCTTGCCTTGTCTAGGCGCTAGAATTACACGCGATAATTCACATGAAAGAATTTCTGTGAGAATCAGATGTGTACGAGATTGTTTTTAATTGCGATGTACGAGAATGTTGCAGCATGCGGATTCAGTTACATGCTAAGGAATATAATATTTGAATTTCAACAATTAATACTCTTCTCCTTCACTCTGCCATCAGTACCTCAAAGTATGCAGAATGCTGATCATGAGGAGTGTGTTCTTTGCTAAGTGGTGCAATGCTAACTTTCTTTCTCTGAATTTTACGTAGTATTATCAATTGACCTTTGCCTGGCATTCTCCTGCCCTATTTCTTGTTTCTCTTTCATATTATGAATAATTTCATAGATCTCGGCATGACTTTTGATTTCAAGCTGAATTTTATTCTGCATATATAGTAAAGGCACCTATCGCAATTTTCCTCTTAACGCCTCACATAATAGTTTATTATACCCTTCGCCGGCTTCATACATTGTATACTCGAAAGTTTTCTTCCGATAGCCATCTGAATTTCCCTTATTCTACAAGTTTTCAAGCATTACCTCAACAGCTTTCAAACATGACCTCTGTCTTACTGGTAAGGCACGAATCATGCATGCTATTTTCATGCATTACTTCGATTCCCGTAGGGTTTATATGCACTTATACAACTACAAACTATCTAAATTTGCCGCAAACAAAAATACGTTAGTTCAATAACCTTGCATTTTTTTCTGTTATCTCTCGATCATGACAATCTGGTAACGAGCATAAACTCAAATAAAAGCATGTATCTTATCTATTCATCCACCAATTAATTCATTAACTGGGCGTTTTGTAGTCATCACTGGATTTCGACATTTTTTTCCTCGGTGCTCTCATTCAATTCTTGGACTGCATACGAAAAAGTAGCATAGTCACATGCGTATGTTGTTCTTGTTACATACAGGTATGGATGTTATGTCCACTGAGATACTCTGTACAGGTTTCAAATTGCGTTTACCTGTTTGTGTGTGGCTTCGAATCTGTTCGCTCGACAGGGGCCGGTATTGTATTTGGCTTGAATGAACGGAAACCTGATGATGATCGTGACGAGATGATGTCAGACAGGTGAACCTGATGAATGACGTCATTGGCGAGCGTAAACGATGATCGTCACGGTTGTTTTTTTTTTATTGAATAGAAGAATTATTTTAGATGAAAAGATGAATGTAGTGAATACGTTCTTGTTGTTGTTGTTTTTTGGTTATTGAAGTGAAGCTATGAACACATGTTGGCATTCGTACGTTTATGTAAGAAGCATGGGTGTTTATGGACGTTTTTGGTAATATTTTTTTCTTCGATAATTTCAATTAAATTAGTAGATATTCGCACAACATAATATCAGTATGTTGCTAGTTTGAAGAGAAGCATATTTAATATCCAGGAAGCTATGCAGATTTGTGGCATACTTTTCAATAATGTCTCTGTGAACAATATGTAGTATTAATTATTGAATCTATAGGCATGTCGGTAATAGCTCTACTGGGCCACAATCCGAATTTCATTTTACCATACGTTATGCGGTTTCATCTTGTTTAAGTCCTTACGACGCAGCACCAATCCACCATTAAAACAAGATGAAAATATTATCATCCAGAAAACGTGCTTTAAAAATCTCCGGGAACTGATTTTACCGCCAATGCTATCTTTCGAATTTGATGTTTTCCCCAAGAATGGAAAACAATGATCATAATGATCGCCACACCTGCTAAAGTTTTTCCCCAAGTGAATTCATATAGACCTGTACGTGTTTATCCTTCGTCTCAGTGATGTCACCGCCAAAAGATATTTCTGAAGTAGATATGGGGAAAAATATGTAGTAAATTAGGGCCTTTTGTAGTAAAATTTCAAAATCAGTTTCCTTTAAATTAAAAGCGTCATATACTGGTAAAGTCTGTTTTCTAGCCCAAAGATAACAAAACTATCAAAAGATAAAAAAATTCTACGATTTCAATAACAAATGATTTTTTCAGTTCTATAACAAATAATAGTAAATAAATCTTTGCTTTTCAAATACATGTGTACATACATAAATTTCTTACTTTTCTACATAAGAACCTTCAAACAAGTCATTTTAAGGTTAATATATTTTTTCATCGCTTAATAGTTCTCTGGCGAACGAAACCGAGCGATGATTAGCCGTCGTAGTCAAATATGTGAGAAAACTGGGCGCCTGATAGAAAAAAGTATTTTTGAACGACACTTAATGCAGGTTATGCAAACAGACTAACGTTGCAAAGCTAGCGTTGTCGCCTTTGGCCTAACATAGACAAATTACTGAACGACTGTGCATCACTGTCCGTGCCGCCCATGACGCCCGATAGCGTTCTGTGTGCCCAGCGCCTAAATCTTCTTCAATATTACATTCTCGATACAATATGTAGTAGATCTAACAATTTGAGTAGTGAAGTAGCAAAAACAGCAACGGCCGAAAAAATGTAGTAAATTTGCTACAAATGTAGTAAGGTGACAACACTGCTTCGTCTACAAAAATTTCGAGAAAGTCCTGCTGAGGAAACTACTTCCAATAATTGAAGATGCATGATAAACTCTAGAATATCAATCATGGTGTTGAAAAAATCAAAGCACCATTCTACAGTTCCATCCAATTGCGTCAAATATTAAAATACAACAACAAACTTTGGCTTGATTTTCATAATCACATCAATGCTTCCGAAGAGCTTCCACGAAATAAACCCCTCCTATATAATCGCCCGCTATTCTGGATTCGATACAAAAGTTTTTTGAAGTACTGAATATCGTGCGCATGCTGGTGCACCTCCAGAAAGTGTACTGGTACCTTTACTCTATACAATCTTCACATGTAATTTCCCAATTAGTGGCAAATCAACTTTAGCTATGTATACAGATAACGTCGCCATTCTACGCACTGATTCAGATACAGCTATGGTATCCTGGATGGAACCCACATCTCACTGCTTGAAGAATGGCTAGCAAAATAGCCAGAATGATCGAAACCGAATGCATCCATAGTGCTTTTACATTGCTTAAACTAACTTGCCCTCAAGTATGTCTCAACAATGTACCAATACCCCAAAAAAACCAAGTAAAGTATATCAGAATGCACTTTGACAGGAAGCTCACCTCGAAACGGAACATTGAAGCTGAAAATCAACAACCTAAGCTCAAGCTCACCAGCTTCAAATGGATGCTTAATAGCAAGTTAAACTTTCTCTCAACTCTAAAGTGCTCGTCTACAAGTCTGTTCTGAAGCCAATCTGGATCTATGGCTTATAACTCTGGAAACCAGCTCACCCATCAAAAATTAGCATTATCCAGAGTACTCAATCAAAAATACTTAGAACTATCACCGGAGCCTCGTGGTACTTCCATAACGCTAGTCTTCACATGGACCTGTGGATCGAGATAAGATCATCGGTGAAAATATATTGTGATCCTTTCCCAACAGGCTGGCTCAATATTGTTACTCTAGAACAGAGCTTATATTTTCTCTCTGTCTCTTATCTCATTAACCTAATTTTCGTCCCAAATGTACACGTTCTCAACTGCGATGGGTGCACATAATTTGTTCTAGTATGTAAGATTCTCCAACTAACTGACGCTTCTTGTTTTGTTTTCCATGACTAGTTGGCCGTATTTATCCCTGTCCATTATGACTGCTGCAGCGTTACCCATTTCCAGTTTAATATCAAAGAAATGCCGGTTCGGTAGCCAATTCTTTCAGTATCTTTTACAGCGTTCATTCGCTTATCAATTTCCTTTCTGATAAGATGCAACGTGGCCTCTAATTTGTGGTTTCTTCTCTTCGATGTCTGCCACCAAATCTTCTGTTGGGAATGCTGTTTTGCTGACAATCCAATTCAGGCCTTTGATAAGCAGCTTTATGTGTTCTTCTGCAAATCCGGCTGTAAATTTGTCCACTAAATAGTTTGAGATAGTCTCTAAGGCATTATTTTTTCGATGCCCTTTTTTCTCATTAACTTCTTCAGTTTTCTTGTGAGAACCCTCCTGTTTGTGTCTTTCTCACAATCGAAGACCCTGTTCTCTTTTCCTAAAATATCTAAAATATGTTCGTTCCTACCAAAAGTATTGCTTGCCTCTTTTAAATGCAGGGAATAAAATTGGAATGTTTTCCCCTAATCTTGTATAAAGCTTATTTGCGGATTCTCTAATGAGATTCCTTTTTGGTAGCGCTTCCTGTTTACTTGCTCCTACCAAATAGGATAACCTAAAGTTTACCACATTTCTTTTGTCGTGATCTTATCTTGTTCGTACATGATCTAAATCTACATCCAGACTAGCATGAAGACATTCAGCGAATCGAGTCCTTTTGACTCGTTCCATAAATGGAATAAATTTCCATCCAGACTCTTGTATTCGCCTATTCTCGTGATGAATCTGCTTTCTTCCAAAAACTTCGATTGTACTTTGACAAGTGCAGTCCTATTGGAGCATCAGGACCGGCTTTTATGCTGCAACTTTGATCACTCTCTATTAACCAGAAACTGTTACAGTTATTTCCGCACATTTTCCCATTTATATCCTGCGCCTTGTAGTTAATACGAGCGTTGATTGATGAATCATCTGGTAGTTCGTAAGAGATACTGTGTTTTGATTTCATTACAGTTCTATCGACAGAATCAGTCAAAAACAAATGATTAGAAAATCAATTCTACGAAAGGCTCGAAATTATTGCTCAACGCACATTTCCGCCTACTAACTAACAACTAGTCAACCGACAGACAACTCCCAACCGATTTTCAGCTGGTTAGATACAGAAAAGGCAGTAAGTTCGCGTGAACCACGTCAATATGGTGTCACACACAGGTACGCTTTTAACGAGAGCGAGAACTAAAACTGTGAGACTTGGCTCGTCGGCACAGGTAAGGTAGAATTCGTGAGGGATGATGCTTTGCTTGGTATCGGTGACGACAGCGGTGACGGTAGATGTGCACTGTTCTCTTTTGCTGCCTCTGGCGTTCTGTGTGCTTTCAGTAACTCGAAATTCAAATTATTCAACCTGAAATTCCACCGCGGATTGCTCAGATGGTTAGTACTTCGGAATTGTTATGATATTACTTCTTCGTGCTGTCTTCGCAGCTCGGGCGCATGATTCACTCACACACTGGGAAGATACAAATTTCTTGCAGGCAACACGCCAACACACGCGATTTGTGTGTACGGATAGAGTTACTGCGATTTCAGATACGTGGAAAGATACATGTGGGCCGGTTACTTTTCAGGCAAAGTCACATTCTACCGTCGCTGAGACGGACTGGGTGCTATGAGTGTGCGAGGCGAGCGCAAAGCATAACGTCTTTTAAGTCTATCTTTTCAGCGCATTTCTTACCTCAGTCGTTGGCTGATCTTTAGTCTTGTGTTATATCTTAAGTCGAGCGGTTCTCTGTTTTCATAGTACAGATACGAGCGTAGATATAGGGAATTCGACGAATCTTAGTACTTTTTGTAATATTCTGACTTGGTTTCCATAGTTTTACGATTACTAATCAAGTGTTTAAACCATCTACTAAGCCAGCATAATTTTTGATTCACTCATGCTGATTTCCAAGCGTCGATTAGAAATTCGCGAGAGCACCGAATCTAGGTCTGTTTGGTGAAGATAATTGGAAACGTAATGGCGAAGAAGTGATTCGAATCGTGTCGTGGTGATCTGAAAAAAAATTGAATCGGGCTTAGTGTGTCGCGAAAGAATTTGCATTTCTGAAGAATTCGCGAGGAAAACGGTGTGAATGATGACGAAGTTTCAAAAGCTCTGAAGCGAGCAGAGTGATCGAATTGCACTATTATGCATGTTGAAAAGTGAATTAATTAAACGGACCTTACTAATCTTAAATGCGAATCATATGCGCAAGTAACACAGTTTTAGGTTAAACGAATGGATTAGTATGCTGTTTTGCGGGAGATGTTGCTGCAGGGCAGCCAAGTGGTGTTTTCGCAGCAGTGCTTCATGCTCGATAGTTTAAGCTCACCCGTACTAACATGAGAATCAGTGGATGTGACTCGAAACGTGATTGTTTGTTGTTGTACGACCGGATGAGCAACATTCACACAGTTGGATTTATAGTGTTTACATAACGTCAACTTACTAAAATTGATTAAATTTCGTAACTGGGTTAGAAGTTTAACTGGAAAGTATGCGTATTTAGGATGTAATTTTCGTTCCCATTTTGCGACAGGTTGAAAAGATGGGCTTGGTAGTGATGGGGTGGTATTAAGTGAGCAGCGTTCTAAGTTTTTAGCGTTTGAGTCACTAGCAAATACTTGAAAGTCGATTGATATTGAATATGGTCTTTTAGAGTGTCATTCAGTGATACTAACGCTAAAATTTTCCTACTCTTTGATAATTTTCTGTATGGAAAAAAATAGAAGTTATGGAGGATGTTTGACTATTTCTCTGCTGAGAACCTCCGCAGACCTGTGTACCCTACGCTTCGATTTCAATTGTTAAGAACGTAATTGTTGAATAAAAAACCGCACAGCTGAAAGTCTCCAGAAAGCTGTAAAATACCATTTAAAAAACATATGGACTTTTGAATTTAATTAACGCCACCAGTGAATTTCACAAGTTCGAAGCTTGAACCTGTTATGCCAGTCGATCTAGCAATGGTCAACGGTCCAATCCATTGGTATGATATGATTCATTGGAGTTGTGCAAATTTCATGACGGCAAACATGTCGGTTGTGACGGTTGGGCAGACCTACAAATTTCTCGAAGTATATTTACTTTTCGAATACTTTCCTACCTACGTAACATTATTTAGACGGTTTGAGGTGTTTTACTGTTAAAGTTATCTGGATTTGTGCAGCAGACACCAATACGATTTTAACCTTGTGAATTGCGTAAACAAGTAAGGACTGATACTCTCAACGAATATGAATATATAAGTCAATGATGTGATAATCAAGGATGGCGTCACATTTTCGATTGCTTTACGGTGTCATTCTAGATTTGAATTTTTAGTATTTGAGAGAAATACATATACACCAGGACCGTACCTATGAACTTCATAGATTAATTTCTGTAATTCAAACTTTATCGGAAATTTTGGCCATACCTGAGAATTTATGGAGTACATCTTAGCATTTACATAGTCGCCGAAGAAATTACACATGTATGAATATGCATGTCAACTTCATTAGCGTTTTATCATTTTAGAAACATTTTGCTAATAATTTGTCACTTGGTGAGAATTAAAAATATTTAAAGTTTGACTGTGACTTTAAGTCAAAATCATTGTTGAAAGTGTATTTTTCTAGTTTTAAAGAATCGTGCATTTCTAATCTTGTTTTATAGCCCGTTCATTTGTTTTACTTATGAATGTGTCATTCAATTGACAGTATACTTCAGCTTTTAAAATCTTAATACAAAAATGCTGCCAGTTTTCATTATTTTCAGCGAACAGAAATTATTTATCTTCCTGTAACATTCAGTTTTTACGTTATTCCAATTCACAGCCCAATGCGAATTTTGTGGCTTGATGATCTTCGAAATTTCCAATTGGTTGAATTTTCATTGAAACTACACCATATTGTCACTGGTCCGTCGCCATCTTGTATGATGCTACTTATGTAGGCTCATCTAAAGTTTTGGATGCACGATTTTCTGATGATGCGTTCTAGATGAAATTCAGAAATTATGTTAATTAATTATGTGCTCCCTCTGCATCACCGAACCCATACTTTTCTAACTATAATTTGTATTCCATCGGACCTACTTTGTCTCTCTCACTCGACAATTTTTCATGTTTATTCCAAAAATTAATCTTAGGAACTTCGTTTTGGTCGATTGTAAAAAGCTTGCGAAATTCCCACTCACTAATAATATTGCTTGCCAACCACGAGAGAGCCATTTTCACTTTAAGCCACTTCAATCGCACGGTAGCCCCTATCGCTTCATTCTGATTTTGTCAGAATGTAAGACGTCTATACGGTATATCCTCCCTTATCAAGTCGAACACTATCGTTGCATATACTCAAACGGCTTTCTAAGCGACATCTTATCATATTATCAACTCCCCAATCACGCCTGACATTGCTGTGCTAATCGCTTTTTTCTAAAACAATTTAGAAGCAGCTCAGAAAATTGCCAAGTATCAACACTTTTATCAAAGGAATATTGTGATATTTACTTAGAATAAAAAGAGTCTGACTTGGTGGCACACTGAAAAAATTCACATAGTTCGTATTCCTACATAGCAGAACGCAACATTTTTGGTAGTACACGCTGCGCACACCGTAAGCACCTTGAGCTATAAAATATAGCTACAAGAGTCATATGAAAACTTGGTTTTTGCTTCATAACGAAAATTCCCACATGTGGTGGGATTTCCTGCTATATAAATAGTCTCAACTCCCATGCAAATAGTCAATTCATGATCACATAGTTCCGATTGTAATATATATAGCATCGGCACATATAATTACAGTTGGCTGTATAATATTAGAGTTGCAATAAGCTCCTGTAGCCTAGAAGGTGATACATCGGCTCTTGGAGTCTGGGGTCCTTGGTTCGAATCCAGCCAGAAGCGAAAATGTACTCAATATGAGGGCCTATAATACATGATGTTGAGGGCTGAAATACATAGCTTTCAAAGCTATAATACGTAACTCTTACTTCTATAAATGTGTTGCATTGTTTTATGGTGTCAGGTGCGCTATAATTAATTTCAATCCCAAAATCAACCATGTATGTAACTCCAGAAGTAAAAAATAACGCCATGTTTTGTGCGATTTCCTGCACCGATTACTTCGCCCGTTGTTAAGGCCAGAATCGCTTTCATTTGATTTTTTGAGACCCGCATTCAGCATGTATCAGTAAATACAAAAGATTTTTTTTAGCAGGCTGTGTGAGGATTTTTTTTGTTACGATGAGAAGAGCGATCTCATAATCTGCTGAGAAATGATCCCGTTCATAAATGGAGTAGCGCTAAGCGAAGCTCACAGTACGTCGATTTTGTTGAGCTAGCCATTCATAATCCTCGGGCATTCTGAGCTGTTATGCCCCTCTCAAAATTTTTTAGCGCAAAATGTAAGAAAGGTTACCTTCCCGCACTTCTATATTATCTCGAAAGCCTTGGCTTTTGATCCAGACCTATTCAATGCACCAAACTTGTTTAGTCCAATTGGGCCTTCTTAGTGCAACCCAAAAAACTGCATAGCGCGTATAGTGTGTTTGCTATTTTTGTTTCAAAATTCGTGTTCCATACGGGCATACATGGTCCCTTAAGTATGTCGTGAGTTAAATATCTTCAATTCCCAAAAAAACTCCTTAGCAACTACTTAGTGAAAAAAGTATGTGATTCTTGATTATTGCTCAATATATACAGTTCGATTATTTCATTCGAAAAAGCCTTTTTGAACAAAAAATCCGATAAAATAATATTTGCATTTTAGATGCATGCTGTGTGCTCTGTGGTGTCCATTATCATCTGTTTACATTGATAACTGTTAACGTGCTATCAGACTGCAAAATTTATCAGTTTTACAAATCAAACAATTATTCGTGGAAACGAAGCTTTGAAACGAGCATTGTTTACATACAAATTCAATGTGAATTAGCATGAATTTATGCGGAATCTAACCTATGCATATGAACTTAGCCAAAAAAGACTTGAATCGAATGATATAATCTACGATGATATTGATTCACGTTAATCCGATTCCTCTCCGGGGATCATTCGATAATTGCTTAAATGTTTCAGAATCGAATCAACGTATCGGATTCCGAGCTTAAAATGCTCGGTCATAGATACCGTCTGCTACTATTTACTAATTAAACAGGAGTTCAGTGCTTTGCTTGCACATATTATCTTCTTTAAACAGACACGGTTTCACTTTAGCTACCGGCATCGCTGGACCATTCAGTGAAATTAAGTTTAAATTTCGGTATGGTACAGTGAAAATCAATTACCGTAACAGCACTTTGAATATTTGTTGATTCATTGAGTGGATTTTTGAACCGAGTGTTAAGGTTGACCGAAGACTTTTCATTTTTTTTTTTAGATCGTTTTGAAGCTGTAACGATTCAGCTAGAAGCCTATGCAGTTGAAATTGCATTGTTCCACTCTATGAAAAAGGTGAATTGTCTCGGGTACTGATTCATTAGTAAACTCGACTCGTTGTCCTGTTCTATGCGACTTATTTCGAATTAATCTTCCGAACGTAAATCTCTCTCAGGAAAATACTCAGAATCGAATTATTTTTTTACTGATCGATTGTGCCACTGTTACATCTGCATTCGAACTAATTAGCTTTTGTAAAAATCGATTACCACACCCATCGTCCAAATGCTGACTAGACGCATTTCAAATAGGAAGTTTCTAGTTCCAACTTTACTACTAATTTGGCGCCGCATTTTCTATTATCACGTTACGCTAAAAGTGTAGGTCATACTCCCTCACCTGCACAAGACCTAATTTTCCCTGTCTTGCAGGAAATTCTTCTTCCTATCGTACAACACATTGTCTGTATGCACATATTATGTACATACACGACTATAACTACGCAGGTTTTCTGTCGCAGAGAAAATAGTAAACTAAACAGGCACAATGCATTAACAAACGGCGGTCTGAGCTTAGTTGGAGTCATTCGTTCATTATGATACCTTTAATCGGAATGCAAAACAAACACTATGCAGATAAGAAGTAATTTTACATGTTCTTTTCGAAAGATAAAGAATTGTAAACTGAGCTCAGTTTTTTTGTTGTATTTGTGTGAGCTTACGTTTGAGTTTTTAATTTGCCGTGGTGATGTAGCGGAAGTAAGTATTATGTTTTATTGGCTCTCAAATGGTTCACACGCCGACTTCAGTACAGGCGAATGTAGGAAAAAAAAGTCGGAGAGGAAAATCTCTTGTCATTTTGAAACGGTTTGCAGAGTACATTACGATATCACGTTTGGAATATAATAAAATAATTTACTCATAACAAATGGCTACGAGTGAAAAGTGATTAGCTCCATAACTAACATTACGACTCAAGTACTTCCTCAAATCTGTGTCAACTCAAACGCAGTATAATCATTAATGATTGTTCACAACTGCAATTGAACCAGGGACTACACACACTAACTGCATATATTAACTTCTAGGGAGCTTTTAAGGAAATCTGCTGCACTTTGTCGGCATACGGTTGATACGGTTTCATAAGTTTTTGACCTCTCCAATCTTTATAGTAGGGTCTATGCTCAGAACAGAAGCTTAAGTAGCCTAGTGGGTAGAACACTGGCTTCTTGCGTGTGGGATCCTTGGTTCGAATCCAAGTTCGGACGAGGGTCCGCGCACAAAGCTTTGAGTTCATCTAGCTCTGATTAGGTACCTGATTCAAATCAGGGGTAAAGTGAGTCGTGGAACTAATCACTCCACACTCGTATTCACAATGGTTGAAAAATTGTAATGAAACAATCTACCAGTTTCAACCCTTAGACCCGCACGAGGTTTGTCGTGGGATTACTTTACCTTACTTTACTATGCTCAGAATAGAGATTTAAGAAAATAAAATAAGCGTTTACAAAATTTAGTGAAGCAATTTCACTGCAAAGGTAAAATCTATAATTAGAACAAATCGAGAGAATTACTACCTCAGATACCTAAGATCTACGAGCTTTTGGTTGTAACGTGTCAAATGGCCACTATCTCTATCGTACCCATGTCCAACTCTTTTCGCGGAGCAAAAGTCTGTCAAATTTGCCCATGGTCCCATAGTTTTCCTACCATAGTCCCATAGTTTTCCTACTACTAACGCTCAGATTCAGATAAATTGCTTCACTCCTCACTGCTGTTTTCATTTCCTTATATATATATATATATATATATATATATATATATATATATATCTCTTCTGACGGTCTATGTGAGTTTTTCTCAAGGGATAGTCTCAAGCTTTAGTATTAAAAATTCCCTTGAGATATTGAGACGTGTAAAAGAAACTTTTACCTTCCTTGATATGGCTTCAGCGTACTTTAAGAGGATTACCCAATTTCTTTATTCTTTATACATATTCTCTCTACTCTCATCAATACAACTACTCAACAGACCCATAATCTGCGTCGGACATTTTCCATTATTTTTTTTTCTTTCGTCTCTATGTTTGTGAGAATCATCTGTATAAAATTCGTAATTTCTGTGGTTTGGGAAATCACTACCCGAGCGAAAAAGAAAAATCCAGAAAGTGGTAGCTTCGTTTACAGATGAACAATGCTTAGGCCAAGGGTGCTCACTAATGGGATCCTTTCAAATTGCATCGCTTCGGGAGTGGCTAAATTCCAACCAATTGGCTACTCCATCATCAGGCTCATTTTTAAGTCCATCTTGTTAATAATATATAGTATTTAAGCTAATCTATGGTATGTTGTCAAGTTAACCTGGTAATTGGTTCCTCGAAAATTCTAAGAATTTTACTAAATTCAACTGAATTTACATAGAAAAGGTTGTATAGGTTTCTTTCCCAGTACTCTTGCCGAAAGCTTCTAAATATCCTCTGTCTTCTAGTTATTCTATTGTGAAAGTAGTACTTGCTTCTCTGGAGCTCTTCAAGGGTGTTGATATCCCTTCGAATATATATTCAACTTTAAAAGCCATCGTGATACTTAGTTCGTTTCATTTAATCTTTCGGATTGAAATAATACTGCACTCTAGTGATGGGCGATCCCACAAAACAATCGAGAGAACAATCGAAAAAACAATCGTGAGATCAATCGATATGCACGATTGTTGGGTTCGATTGCACTACTCGATTGGTGCTCTCGATTGCAGTGTTCGATTGATGTGTTCGATTGTGGTGTTTGATTGCTGTACTCGATTTTTGAAGACCGGTTTATAGCAGAAAGAGAATTTGTAGCTCTGGGGAGCGAAAACTAAAGACAGGTGTGATAGCCGAATACTGTAACTAAGATCAACACAATGCAGCAGCTCGCTGCCGAAGGCGAACGTGGTTTATGGCTGACTCGATTGCCGTCAACCGATTGTCGACGACTTGTCCGACCGAATGGTCGATTGCGAGATGGCGACATGTTTTTTCGATTCTCTCGGTTGCACAATTACCATCGAGTTCAACTTTAAACCATCGAGATATTTCGAGATGTTTTAACAATCGAAACAATCGATTTAAACATCTCGCAATCGCGCATCACTACTGCACTCTCATTCTCATATCTTCTAAACGCTGAACAGAGAGATGTCAATCGCAGCTCAACTCCGTCACTAATCTAGTAGAGTTTCGACGTACTTTACTAATTAAAATATTTTTAAAAGTTCCGTTTCGGCTATCCTAATGAAACAGGCAGAAAATAAGATAGTTTTTCAAGCTACTGTTTGAAGTGCTATTTAATTTTTTCCCCTGAGCAAATCGGAAACGCGGACCTTTTTTTTTCCTTTGAATTCAATGTTCAAAAGTCTTATTACAGAATTTTTAATTTTTTTAAAATCAGAATTATTTTTAAATTATCCGCAAACTCATTGTAAATTCAACTTTTCGAAACTCGAAAATTAAATTTGTATTAGATGGATTTCAGTGGCCCAATTGAAAATTTTATGGTAGAATCTCTTAGTAAAGAATGAATGACCATAGCTCGCAGTTCTATCCTAGTTTTTCAATCAAATTTCTACCAAACTTAGCCTATAATTTGGCCCGTTAGTTGTGCGAATTCCATTTCAATCTGAAGACTACGTTGGGAGCTATGGAGCAAAAAACTTTTATTTCGCGGACAGATTTTTCAAGGTGGCATCACTGCCACAAAATTGCCAACGTATTCACTCAACTATCAGGCTTGATCCTACTAAGGACCAAAACGGTGTGTGAATTTCAATTGGATCTAATGATCCAATCGTTAGTTCTGGCGAACACAAACTCAAAATGCTCAAAAAATAGGGCAGGGTTGCCGTTCTTGTCCTTGGGTGAATTCAGAACATTTCAATTTGATTGTGTAGATAAAGCATGAAATTGATGAATCCTTTGTATTGTTCCTCTGAAAAGACGAAAAAATCAGGAGGATCAATGTTTTCAAGGATTTCTGACGGTCGAAAGCTATCACAATACGAAATTTCGCAAATTTTCCTTGCCTACTTTGAGGCACTTGATGCCAACATGGGGTTAAAAATTGCTAAAATATCATAGTCAGGCTAGAAGCATAGCAATTTACGCTTCCTAAACTTGTTTTTTTTAAATATTTTGTACCCACAGAAATATAGAGACACCCTAAAATTCTTTAAAGTGCCTACTGGCACCAAAGGGTTAAATACATTTTATTACAAATTTAACAGAAAATCCTACAGCTCATATTGGCATACATTTTCTTACACCTTGATACATTACTAAACACTTATGTTTTGGCACCGAAACTTAAATAGTACTGACAATTAATCTTTGACGTTATTTTTTGATATATATCTAATATCGAACACCAGAAGTGTCAATATTCTATTAAATCTCAAAACCGTTAATTATTTATCCCTCGAAATACGTAGTCTTTCGATACAAGTGCTTGTTTGGATGTTGTTTTCAATGCATTTACCCACCTAACAGTGGTGAAACTGAAAACATGTTCAGTCAAGCGATTATTGTTAATTTTATCAGCGTATAGTTGAGATCCGATTTAAATTCGCTAAAAATTTGAATAAATATTTGATGCAAATTAACGAATCGCGTGTAAATTTGCTTGAAAATTATTTCAAATGTAAATTGCGGTTGCTTCCGCAATGATAATTTCATCGATTAGCTAGTTATTGGTAGGAAAAGCGATTGATTTTGCGTCAGGTGTGTGAAGGTCGATCTTGAAAATGTATTCGGCACAGAATCTTAATAATATTCCGCAGATACCGTAACGATAACGTCCGACAACGTATCTAAGCTGGAATTCAATTTAAGATAAGATTTTTTTTTTGTATAATTCTGTCAGCAGGTGTTTTGGCTACTGAAACAATTAGTCTTTTGATACTAGACTATAGGATTATATAAGGAGGAGTTTTCGATTGACTATGATTATTTAGATTTTCGTTAGTATTTCGCTATTATTATTTATATGAAAAATTTGCTCTGTCCGATATATGCCGTGGCCCATTTTGCACAAGTTTACATTATACTGAAAAAAGACCAGACTTAAGCAAAAGTTACATAGAACAGTAAATGACAAAATCGTTGCATTTCGTAATATCAAATTTTCTTATATTCTTCAAGTCCCTTCGTAGCATTTAGTGAATGATTGATAAGCCTACTTCTTTCACTGTCGATTTTAATTTTTACTTGCCCCTTGCGACTCGAATGCCAATACCAACTAGATGTCAGTACAGTATTAACAAAATCTAGCACAGATATTGACGAATCATTCTTTTATCTTCAATTAGTATGCATAATAGTTTCAGTCTGCGGAAATATAAGAAATATATATTCAAATAAAATACAAGCTCCACCATATGTCGACTATGCCATAAAACTCAAAAACTCGATTTCGCCACCTTTAATGCATTTGTCTACACCCCAAAGTGGTTTATCGTTATCTTGTGTTTGCATCATTCGCTATTATCTCGACGTCTTCGTTCGTATTACCTTCTCAATATCGGTCGTGTCATCGACTAAAAGATACTTTCCAGTTAAGCTTGTCGCGATAAGTGAACGATTACTTTATAATAAAAAAGACGCTAAGCTAATTGTGAGAAAAAAAAATCTTAACAAATATTCTATAAATTTCTTTTATCACTATTTACTTTAGTTCTTCACGAAAGAAAGATAAGAAATGATTTCACGGGATCAAACGTTCTCAAAATTATAAGTGTTGAGTGATTAATGGGCAAGAGTGTATGTGAAAAATTGCATTGAAAAAATGCAAAATATCATGGAGTCATATCTAAAAATACGAAAATTCCAATAAATTATCGATGTTAAGTGCAGTCAGCAATAGATTCAAGTGTGCCATTGACAATCGAAAACGATTTCGATTCGAAACGAAATAATATCTTGAAATAATACAGTTTTCTGTTCGATGTGAAAACGGATAATGAAAATCTCTGTAAACTAGCAAGTGAGTGTGTCATTGAAAGTGCCAAAGTCCTGGTGAATCCACATCGAAGCAAAAGTTAGGGCGATAAGTTGTGGGCAACAACAGAGCAACAACCATGTCAACGCAATCCTACTATAAGGATCGTCTTGGATTCGATCCGCGCGAAGCTCTCTACGAAACAACGGATAATAATGCGCACGGCGGCAAAAGTGGCTCGAGTGGGCGGCATAGTAGCTCACCAACGCGCCACCACAATAGCAGCAGCAGCAGTCATCACTACCAACAATACCATCAGCATATGCAGCAGCATAGTAGCCGAATCTCAGTTTCGCCGGGAAACCAATACGATTATTCCGACAGCCCGGCCGCGAAGAAACAGAGACAGAGTCAAGGTGGATACGAGGATGCTCTGACTCAATTCAAAGGTACAATGTCGATTTGGGAGTATTTCATTGAGAACTCGGATCTCATAGGTAGGTAATGTCGATGTGGTAAGAGCGTGTGTTGAAAAGATAGATGGTTTACTGTTTTTCGGAATGCAGAGTTTCGGCTGATAATTAATAAATTACAGCTTGTGTTTGCTGCAATTCGGTTTGTATTTATCTGAAAAATAAATTGGAAGTATGAGTAAAACAAGCGCAATATTTCGTAACTAATTTTTGTTTTGTTTTAGTCCAATTGGTACTTTTAGATACAACTTACTTATTTTTTCAAAACATAAACAAACCTTCTATAATGCTTCTTTATCGTTTTGAACCATCCAAAATCCAGCAAGTAGCTAATAGATATATCTGAGAATGAATCACAACATATTTGACGGGTTTTAAAAAATTGCATTCCTGAGAGATTTCTGTTACTTCTATTTCACTTATTCAATTTCACGGCCATAAGACGATCATCGCATAATGGAATTATTCTTTCCGATGCTATGATTCTGATATCGGACTACTTCTTTCATATAAAAATGCGGCGTCAGACGTAAGACATCTTGAGTAGACGGAGTTTTATGTATTGTAGCATCTTAATCCCAGATACTCTTTCAATCTCACACCCAACGTCAAAAAATACAAATTTTACTCGACTAGTCATCTTGTATCTCAAGTTTTATTGGGATAGTATCCTAGCTTTCATTAGGTTTTCAAATTTGAGTCAAATTCAGAATAGAATAACCGGCCTGAAAATTTACGCACAAAACGACCCGGAGGTTTAAGGACCAAAAATTATCTGCTAAAGCATTTCGGTTAAATCGCGTCTAACAACATAATATTCCTTACATAAACCTGCCTGACTGGGAATGTACCTATATATCTAATCTACCTCTTCATGCCGTTTTTCGTAAAGATCGTAATCTTCGGTCAGGGGTTTGATCCGAATATCGCTCTAATTTTTTCTTAACTCCCACGCTTTTTTCCTAGACTCCGGAGATTTTTTTTACTAATCCTGAATTTTTCCTGAGCTACCATGATTTTTCCCTCAGTCGTGTTTTTTTTTCTAGAGTCCTCCCCTGATTTTTCTAAGCTCCTGTAAAAATTTTCTTAGACTCTATACATTTTTTCTTGATCCCTTCAATTGTATTAGCTCCTCTGATTTTTCGCTAAAAGCTCTCTTTCACTGACTTCAAGCGTTCTTCTCCCATTAATAATACTTGCTATTATTAATGGTAAAAGACATAACAATTCTGTTATATCTATCGATGAAGTGGATTTAATATTTACAGACCATTCAGTGAACCACAAAACCCTCGTATAAAGGCTGAATAGGCTTGGTATTGCTGGTGCACTTTCTTCCTAGTTTTCTTAACACTTTTTCTTTCCTCTTTTTAGCTATTATTCTTCTTCGCCATTTTATACAACTTCTAGCATTCCGCAAGGTTCGATTGTGGCGCCACTACTTTTCCGCGTGCTTATATATGATCTTCCTACCCGCTTCAATTTCCTCTATCATTTGCATGCTGATCATCTAAAAATGCACAAATAATCAGGCTTAGAAAGTGAAGTTTTCGTGTGCCTATGCTATTGCTTTGTTCAGCAATACATGTTTCGCTTCCTTCAAGCATAGCAACCAGAGTAGATGCGCCTTATTAAACCTATTGACAGAGCTCAATCGTGTCATGCATGCATTATTAATTTCAGGAGCTCAGCTTGGCTCTCGCAGGAAATAGCGTTACGCTACCCACACTCATCAATAACCCAGGAACCAGCCCTCCAGATAGCGAATATTTCTGCTTAAAAAATGGAAGCATGCACTTCGAGAAAATAAGTCGACTTATCCTTCGATGAATGCAGACATACACCAGCCACAGATCTAGCATTTGTTTTCAAGCCGTCGTCGAAATCGAGTGTAAAAAGACAGAGCCGGAGAGTTTTCTCGTATCAAACGCATGTTGTTAATTATTGAAGGGATAAGAGTTAAATGCCTTATTGCGTGTGTATCGTTCAACATGTCTCCCCAGGTATTATCATCATAAACAATGTTAAGCTAATCAGTCTAAAAATCCTTGGAATTGAATTGTCATCTCTCTCAAATTTTGGTATTAAGATTTTCTTAACCTGTTGCCAAGGTGACGCAACGTACCCCAGGACTAGACATGCCCTAAATATTTCGTTTTTGTCTGCCTCAAAAAGGCCTGCCTTAGTACATCCGAATGGCTGACATTCCGGCCCAGCGATTTGAAAAGCTCAAAGAACATGATTGCGTCCCTGACTTTTTCATTGTTCAACCGATCTTGTTTTTTGCCAGCATTTCCTGCTGCTGCGAAGAACAGAAGGGTGGTTGGTTAAAGCCTCCAGAGTAGTACTTTTCAGAAACTGGAGCGACCGTAGCGTAATTCCCAAGTAAAGTATGCAGAAAATGCATTCTGGACAATCATCTGAGAATTTTAAGAATATCAGTTTAGCTGTCTAATCCTTTTTTACTACCTTGCATAGCCTTCAGGCGTCTTTTGCACTTTCCAGTCTCTCAGAAAATAATTGAATTAATTTCCTCATGGAAGTCCACTTCAATTTTTTGTGAAATTCTGTAGACGATCCAGTCATATTCTGTGTAAACCTTACAACCTTGTTTAAGGAGTTTTCTGGTGCCTCTTCTTAGCTTCTGTAGTTTCCGGATCCAACAAAACACCGTCTTGCTGCATTCGCTCTTGTCGCCTCTTCGGCCTTCGTAGCTGTCTACCGGGTTCTATTCAGAGTGCTCAATCCATTTCTAACCTGAAATTGTATGGCGTCTGGTTAGATTTTTTTTTTCAAAAAACGATCAAATCAACCAATTCTGCACAAAAGCAGACCTGATACATTTCCACACTGTCATCTCACCCAGTTTCCTATTTCTTTTTCACGACTATCCGCCCTGATAACCGACTTTGATGCCATCAAACCCAACACAAAATCAAAATATAAAAAAAAACATAATCGAAAACATAGTCATTTCATTTATTTACGTTAATGGCAACGAACTCTTGAAAAAGAGTATTTATTGGATTTGGCAGCGACAGAAGCAATTTATCTCTTTCAAATAAAAAATGCTCACGAGTTATGTCAAAACTTTCAATTTACCGTAGTCGTCGTCAACGAAACAAAAAAAAAAAAACCAATCGAAATTTATTGAAGCACATATATTTCCATAAAGAGAAAAGTGCAGTCGCCTAGTGGGTTTATATTGCGCTTGTTTTACAATTTTAATGTTTTTCTAACGAGCTATTCAAGAAAATAACAATATCATTAAACAATACAATCGAAAACATTGTATTAAAATGAAATTAAATAAATTGCCGCCGTAGCATCATCATTTGAACTTGAAATGATGATATGGAAAGTTGTGATACTGTTGTTGTTTGAATTAATGCGATTTTTTGTTGTTTGTTTTCGTTTGAAATGTGTGAGTTGTATGGCTATTGATTTGATTTATTTGAAACGCATCGACCTTACCTATCTAACAATTTAATTGTGTATTTGTTTTTGGTTATGCCATCGAATTTGATTTTTGATTTTTGCTATGAATTTAAATTTTTTATATATGATATGATTTTACAGGTGTGTACGTAAACGCATTTCAAAGTAAATGTGGAATGTTTAAATTTTACCGCTGATATTGAAAGAAAAACAATCGGCAGTTAATTAATTGCCATGACAGTGTGATCACATGCGCACATACTGCAAGTAACGAAAAAACTAAAACGAAAGACTTAAGCGAGTAACTTGAAAACATGTCCATGACTTTTTTGACACAATCATTTCAGAGTATGTAACTTCTGGCTCTCGAACTGCTGGCTGTTATCAAAAGCTTGTTCTTGAACTTCGAGTCTTTTTCTACTTATTCTCAAGCTGTTTAAAGTAAAATGTTTACTGAAAATTTTAGCACTTATCTCATACGGATGATATCATCCCCGAAACTAAGTAGTGACTCTTAAGTACATTATACGATTTTATTAGTCTATTGTGGTTGGTTCGTTATTTCGTTACATTGTCTGCTGTATGAGGTGTGTTAAAGTGCTGGCCGGAATGCCAAATTCAGTTGACTTATGTTCATTTCATTCGCACTTGAGTGTTAAGCGTTTGCATTGACCAGCGGCACTAAAAATTGCCAAGTTTATGAAAATGTAATAAATATTATTTACCCTGCTATGTTTTGTGACTGGTCTATACTCTCACGGCCAATTAAAATGTTTAGTTTACAATTCAAAAAATAAATTAGAAATTTATTGCTGTTTTCATATATTTTAACCAATGTAAATTTATTCAGCGTGAAGGTAGCGAAGTATTGGTGGAAAGATCGACTGCTTCGATTTTGCGCACGGTGGCGATGATGCTTTTGTACTTTATTTCGAATGTTTCCCCTGTCAATAAGAAAGAGAATAGATAAAAAAGAACGTGTTGCCGTAGTTTTCAACTTGCAAAGGCGCCAAACACTATGGATTGACACACCTCGAGGAAAACAGAAGCGTATCACTTTTTATCTTTCAATAAAAGTTTAGTTTTAGAGATAATTGCGTGAACCTGCTCTAAGGTGACATTGCGAATGTGAACGCTATTTAGTGCTCCAATATGAAGCTTATACTTTAGACTAAGTTTGTGTTGATAAAGACTTCAAAGATTTGAAAGATATTTGATTGAAGACAAATCGACTGTGAAGAAATGAACAACACAAAGATGTTAGTCTCATCGCCTTTACATTTTTGAAGAAGCCTTTCATCGATCAGAAGCTGGCAGAGAAGAATTTCATGAAAGAAAGAGAGCCGGCACATATATAATAGCTCTGCATTTTCCAGCTATGAGATCGTAATCTTGCTCGCGTAATATCTCATAAGCATTATTTCAACATATATCTCTACTACGCTTAACTAAATATTACTGACTTTAATTTTTATTTACATCCACCTTCGCAATAATAAACTCCTTTTTTGACAGTATTTTTGTCCGTCTTAACTCTCTCTCAAACCACTGCATAATTTTAGCCACGAAGCTCACGATATGCCGATACCAATTTTGGTGTATGACTCTGCGGACATACGTATCCATTAAATCGTGTTCCCCCTGCTGAGTTCTACGAATGACCGTATTTGGACATGTTTCAACCACGATCAAAAATAGAGGTGTTTGTCCCAAATTCATCCGCTTATAGGTCAGCAGCGTGCGGATAGATATCTTAATGGGTGTTTATGAGTACCTGATATCTGGAGCAGTCGGATCAAGATGGCGGCCATTTGAACATGAAGATTTTTGGAGCTGCCAAACTTAGAAAATTTAAGCATGTGTAATTTTGAGGGAGGGAGTGTACTTTTCGGAGCACACTTTTCCACCTATCATGGAGTGTGGTAAATATGTTTGTTTACATTTTTTTTATGGGACTCTTAAACATAGAAAAACAAACTCACAAACATTCCAAGTCATAATCAAAATCAGATAATATCAACATGCCGTTGAGAAAGAAGATACTGTAAGTTACAAATGTTTAGATCAATATATCTCAAAAACGGTTATGGTTACAAGAAAAAGTTATAGTTTTTTAGGAAATTCTGAAGACGTGACCGTTACTGAGATATTTGGGAAAGGTCACTTTTAGGGACCTTTGACCCCGTATAAAAAGTAACGGTACTCGGATCGATGGGGGCTTTTGACATTTTATTTAGCACGCTAGTATCAAGGTTCACACCAAAATTCAGCTTTCCCTTAATTTTTCCGAAGTTTCGCCTGTTTTAGGTCGAATTTCACTGGACTATTACGTTTTTCCCCCTCGGTACAGGGTTGCCAACAGATTTATAAAAGACCGTTAAAGTCGAAATCTTACAAATGTTAATGCGCCCTGAAAAAAATCATAATCATATGTCGGCAGAAAACGTAATTAAAAATTTCGCAAATTTTCTTTTGTCTATTTTAAGGCACCCAGAGCACACAAAGGGTTTAAAATTTCCAAAACTTCGTCATATTCATGTTTAAAGCACGTTCTGTATTCATTTCGCATAGGAACTTGTTTATTTTTTTTAGAAAATCATTTGTTGATAGAAATATAAGAGCCCTTAAAATATCACTAAAATGTCCGTCGGCGCTAAAGGGTTAAAAATAGCAAACATATGCATATACATTTTTAGTCAGTGATTCTGATACTAATTTTCTTCGAAAATAAGTAAAAGTCTTTGTGAAAAATTGATTGTGGAGTGGGAACAGCAATCGTAGGACCCAAGTGCAATATAAAATTCCCTCTTCATAAGGAGCCCACTATTTGTCAAGTACAATCATCTGCCATACTTAAAATCACGCATAGAATAAGGGAAAGAAACTCTGCACCGTTCATCAAACAGTCAACCCTATCGGAAGGCTAAGTGATTCTCAGAGCTGTCACTGACGTTTAAATAAATTCAGCTATACTCTGAGACGCCCCTAAATGAAATAGAGTACACTCGAGCTGATATAGTAGATCCCCGGCCATGAGGAGCTCAAAAGAAATGACGATGCTGATACCAAGCGAAGGAAAGGACTAAAAAGTTCTACATTGGTTCAACTTCGTACTGAAGCTTTGCGAAAGAATGAAGCGAACTGAGAAATTACAATATGGACCAGGACTGGCTTAACCTGGAGAGAAATCACTTCAGGTTCTATTCCAAAAGAGCAATTAAAGCAGTTGTCTCTCTGAAACTGAATGTAGTACAATGAGATAGTGAAAAGTGGCATGTCGAGCTTGAAATAGGGAAATCTAAGCCACTTTTTTGGAAGCTAAAAAAGTAATCCCACGAAAACCCTTGTTAAACTTAGCAGTTGAAGCTGGAAGGGTGCTTGATTCATAAATTTTCAATCAATGTGCATACGTATCAACACTAAACCAAATCCAGATCTGCGCCGGAAAAATTGGCGTTTTAGGATAAACCCTGAACTGACATAAAACTGAACTTGCACTTTTCACAGGGGAAACACAAAATGCCATCCATAAGACACCCACCTGCATATGCGGCCGGTTCGGAAATGTTTCTAGGGAGTGTAATTTTGGATCAATGGTCCAATAGGTCTAGGAGCTAGAAATAGCCTCTGTTTCACGATTACTTGCGGTTCTACGGGATAAACTTCACTCCGAATGGGAAAACAAGAATAGGAAACTACTCAAGTTCAGCAGAAACTGCTTGAGAGTAGCATTTGGCCTTCTCACTGGACATTACGTTACTAAATGTCATGCGAAGAGGTTAAGAGTGCCTCAACATTTTAGGTTCTTAATGCTTTAGCTAGTACCGCCACGTTAAGTAAGTTGATTCCATTTAGCCGACTGGTTACTTGGCAACTCTCGTTAATCTGAGAGAATTGAATGTTTGGAAGTCAAAACCACACAATATTTGCATATATATTCAAGGATTTGAAAACCCTGTTTATTTTTAACAATCGTAATACTCTTTATTGATCGTAATTTTTTCATAAATTCGAAGGATTGCCTGCTATTTTAATTAAATTGATAAATCAATTGAAATTTCATAAAATAGTTTTGAAATATATAAGTAATTATAATCTGAAATCAAACAGCATAGTAAACCTTGGAAAAAGAAGAAAATAGATTTTTTTTTATAAATATATTCAAAGATATCGGCCGTCATAAAACAATCTATTTTCGATTGACCTAAATGCCGAACAAAAGTTTTTCTTAAAGCTATAAACGTGGCTCTTCTGGCCAAATTTCGTAGGTTCATTCAACGAAAATACTCTATGACACTTATTCAGAGGCTAATAAAATCAAACCACGGAAAATGCAAAGAATACCTCTATCAGGTTGATAGAGGCATCAGTACCATCACCTTTGCATTATTCGAAAAGCTAATTTCTCTTCTGTTTGGTCATCCAATTTTGCCAATCTTCACTAATTAATCCTATCAAGCCTCTCTCTCCAAATGAATCTATTCCCAAGAATCTGCTTGAACTTCATTCAGTTTGAAAAATATGCAGATCGTATCTAGCCATTCCGAAAATGAAGTCAAGAGTTTTGCTGATGCTATCTCTGCGCTGTTCTTCGGCATCAATCTTTCGCGAATGGAACATCCGTCAAATTACTCGTGTATGACAGCTATTCAGCTGCACGATTCAGTTTGCTTAATCTCAATAAAAGATTTTTTTTATAAAGAAAACGAATATAAGATAGAATTATCATACTTACATTTATACAAACACATTCCACAGTCCGATCAAACTTTATTTAATCTCATTCTTTCTTCTTGTTTCTTCTTTCCTGTACAGATGAACGAGATGCCATACAGAAGAAGACATTCACAAAGTGGGTCAACAAGCACCTCAAGAAGGTAAGTCGAGAAAGGTGAAAAGATAACAGAACTGTGATGCGAGAAAGATGAAAGACACACATACTTGTGTCGTCTCCTTGAAGACAGAGAGATCATTCACCTTTGTTTAGATGATCAGATGATGCATGCCGAGTTTTTTTTCTCGTTCTTGTTGTAATGTTGTGTCTATGCTGGTGTTGCGCTCTACAATGTTGACTGGTTGGTTGCGGCCACTATTTTTGTTGCTATTGTATGTATGCCTATGTGTATTATCGGAAATGGTGAATCGGTAGGCGATGTTAGCTCTCCCATTAAATAAATTAATTGAGTGATGTAGTTTCGTTAATGTTTGCTACGAAAAGTATTATTTCATCGGCGCGGCGTTTGTTGAAAAAACCAACAACACTGGTCGTTCATTCTAGAGCGCGCGGTCGAAAATGAAAACTGCTATTTATTATCGTAATTATTTAATTGAACGTCAGTTTTTCTTCGGGCTCTGTAATGATAATGTGGGAACGAAAGTAGTTTTACTCTTCACGCACTAATATTGGAGCTAATGAAAATATTGTGTGAAGAACGCGTGAGTTTTGTAGTCTCTTACGGTGAGAAATTCGGAATAGTTTGAAAGATTTAGATAAAATTTGATATTTTGGCGACCTGATGAAGGTCGAGTAGGAAGAAGTTAGGGACGTTTAAACACATGATTTGACTGCAAAACAATTAAATGGTCTAGCTATACAGTTTAGTATGATTTACAAATGCTCCTGTATGCTCGGCTAGAATCTTAGACCCTAAATACTGGTTTCTAGCCGTAATCAGAACCTTTTCCATTGCAGTAATATTCACGATTTGCACCCACCTCATCCCTCTCTCTTTATCTTTGATCCTGCAAAAAGATTTTGGCTGTAATTTTTATTTGCAATCTAATTTTTTCTAACTTTATGCAAAAGCGTAACAATATGTAAAGTATTTTCGTTACACGAGATTCGCACGTTAATATAATTCGCCTTAAAACGTCAAATAAGAATAAATTTGATTTGAATTCGCAAGCGCCCAAAATTCCGCCGGTGAAAAGAAGTAATTGATTAATTTTTAGTAGAGCGTCTAAGAAACTGTTCCAAAATCAATAGCTCCAAAAATAAAAGCAAAATTAGCTCGACTAGTTGTTTCAAGCATGCTAAAAGTGCAAATGGAAGCTTGTGGTTCCAAGTGAATAAAGCACTTCTTGCTAGCGAGTGTGAAGTTCACTTATTTTTTTTATTTGTTGGAAATCCTTTGGATATCGAGGAGAAACGCTTATTTGCTGTTACTTAAAATTGAGCTTTAATTTCTAATTGTCAGTTCAGCTTCAACGTGGCATTTCAAGTTGAGCTTCAAAGTGTATTAAAGTGCATTGTAAAAAGCCGGAGTACTGCTGCTAACCTAACTGAGTTTTTCCCTTCTACTTTAGATAGTTATAATTAAGTAAACCTCTTATAGACTGACTTCTCAAAGGAATTTGGCTCAGTCATGATTTCCTGATACACAAATTAGAGGATTATGGCATATCCGAGCCCATCTGATGTCGTCATTTATTTTTAATAGTCTTCGCTATATTTAATTCCATGATTCGTTATCCTCTTGTTTTTCCCTTTCTGCTATGTACCTCAAAGATCCATCCTTGGACCTTTGATGTGTTCGTCAATGATCTTCATGATGTTATAATGAGTGTGGTAAATTTATTCCAAGTTACGAAAATGCCATGGTTGAGGTTGATAATTTTATTACTTCTCCTTGTCTAATATATGTTGATGACTTGTAAATCATGGTGAAACTCGACTTGATGGTCCCCAACGGGGAAATCTCATCATCAGAGAGGGCGGATCGGTGTCAAAAGGAGCTAAAAATTTGAGAGAGAGAGAGAGAGAGAGAGATAGAGAAAGAGAAAGAGAGAGAGAGGGAAAACAAACAAAACACTAAAAAGAAAAACATGCTGGAGAAAACACCCTAGCAAAAAAAAAAAAATAAACCCGAGAGCCACAAAGACAGGAAAGCACAAACTAACTTTACTTATCATACAGACATAGACAGGTCAAATTGCGTAACGGCTATGGGAAACACATAGTAGAGTTTAGGCATATTCTAAGGTATTCAAGAAGCATAAAATATACTGGAAACGATAATACTCTAATCAGTAGATGCCATCATGTAGCTAGCAATGTGTAAATACACGAAATCCGATCAATCTGATTGTACACCTCTGGCTAGTATTCTTCACCATATACCCTTCTAGCCACAAAATTATATGTGCTCCTCGTTAATATGAAAAGCAGTAGAGGTAAGAAAATAGTAAATTTGTCCACCATCAGTTTGTGTAGAAGGATATGGAAAGTAATGGAAATGCCCGTTATCGCCAACGTTATGTGATGTCAAAACAAGTTTCGTTTGGTTTTTGCTTCATTTTGTCTACATTAAAATTTCTTCAAGTTATCAGATTTTCGATCAAGAGATTATATTGAAAAGCATTTTAGGTTTATCAGAGCACTACCATACTTTCATGGTAATTTTGAAACGAAGATCTAAAAACACAATTTTAATCTAGTGCAAACCTACACAATCTTCTTACTTTTCCCAGCGAAATTCGATCACATCTTTTGAATTCTCTCATTCTTTTCCGTCATCCCTGTCTTTTATTTATCCAAATTCCTTAGAAATTCAATCCTTACTTGAACGTTTTCATGTTACTGTCGGTTGGGATCCTGACGGCACCCTGAACCTATTTGCCGAACCAATTTCGTCCCAGTGTGTTCCTTTTTCTATAATTCTCAACCACAAGTTTCCCTCTGCCTCCGTTCTGTCTTACTGAAAGTCTCTTCTCATATTTCTCTTCTTCTCATATTTCTCCCATCAATAAATCTGTTGGCCCAAGTTGCATTTCCAATCATCGTTTTATTTCTGTCCTTCTTTGCTTTGATGAAGTACTCAAAAGAATTGTTACCAATAGGCTACTTCCTTTCCTTCATCTCGTTCTTCCTCCTGAAAAGCATGGGTTTATTGGCTGGAACTTCCACTTCTAGCCTCTTAGCATTCACTACCTTGGACGCTTCCGCCTTAGACCAACAGAAGTAAGTTGATGTGGTACACAGTGATTCTGCAAAGGCTTTCGATTCTGTTGACCCCTAGCTTCTTCTTATAAAGCTTGAAGGTTATTGGGTATCTGATCTTCTTTTGTCCTAGCTCTCATCCTATGTTTCTGGCCGTAGCTGTGCTGCCTGCATCTGTGAATTCTTGTACCTGTTCCCCATACTGCCCTCTTTCTGGAGTTCCTCAAGGTTCGATACTAGGTCCTTTGTTGTTCCTGGTATTTATCAATGTGTTTTTGTAACTATCTTAATTCATTTTTTTTATTTTGAAGTATCTAGATTTTGAGTTACATAAATTATTTATTAGCTGCTCTCATTATTTCTTACGCATTCTGTTGATGTAATTGGGCTCTAGCATGTAAAATGGAAATAAAATAAAATTAAACCTCCTATTTCGTCATCTATGCAACTGAATTTTTACTGTGCAGCTTTTTTTGCACTTAGGCACACGACCTCGCTAGTAGACTATTCAGATCTGAAGAGACAAAAGTTGCAAAAAACAATTGATGAAAATCGTTTTGATCTTGCCATTTATACGACGTTACGTACGGGGTCAATCGTTGTTTCGCAAACCTTGTGAAAGAAAATTCATTCACCGCGTATAACTACAGATTGAGATACATATTATGCATTACGTGACCTTATGTCATTATAAGATTTTCATGAATGAAGTGCTGCATGTGTGGAATCATTAATTTCTATGATTGTATGATCGATGTTGAGCTCAAACGTGAATTTGTAAGTGATTCGTACGTGTCGAAAATGCAAATCGATTGTCTTTTGTTTCGGCGTTGTATCGATTTTTGGGTGCTTTTTTTCTATTGAGTTGAACTACGAATGATTTTTACACACAGATGCTTCCCAGAATTAACGGTCTTCATAGATGTATTTAGGTAATATTCCGTGATGCTTTTAAACAATAGAATTCGTCTTTATTGTTCTGAACAAAGCAGGTGCGAAGAAAATGAGGTATTTCTTTGACGAATTTTTTTTGGTCGAATATCTGCATGCCAGGATACAAGCATACATGTTTTGACCAGGGAATCCTCATTTTTCCAGTACGTTTCGTACAGAAGAAACATTTTCAGCGACAGGCTGGTTCATTACACGGAATAAATAACGTGGCAATAGATGCACTCTATTGACTTTTTAGTTTGCTTGAATGGGGTGGGGATGGAGAAAATCGTATTAAATCATCTTTTATTCGATGCAATAGCCACAAATTTTACCACCATGTGTTAAAACAAAATCATTTTCATATATGCGCGCACTAGATTTTATTTTAAATAGATTCAACCGAATTACACAATCTTTTCCAGATAAAATATACAAAATGTATTCAGAAGCTTTTGAAATCATTTATAATTTATTTATTCATTGATTGCAATGTATGTATGCACTTTCGAACCGGAGATTGTCATTGGAGTCGTTTGGATGTCGGCGCAAGCAATGGCAAATCAGTCGTAAAACGTTGTTGATTCAACCTCCTTCGGCAGTGATTTCATAAGATTGCAAATCAAGTACAGATCTGCAAGCCAGCACATACATGTCTGTGCATTTTTTAGAGCATCGACACGAAAGCAAAGCAAACACTCAGTCTGTTTTGATTCCGTCCGATTTTGTTAAATCACATTGAGTAGGTGGCATTCAATTAGATAGATTCAATGCGAAATTCACGACTTGGATAGTGTCTAGATTCAAGATAATGATGCATTTACAAAAATATGCTTTCACTTTAGTCTGAACGCCTTCTGGTCTATTTAACAATTTAAATTCAATATAACTTGAATACATACTTGCAATTCAACCACTTGAAGACAAGCTTCGGCCAGTTTGGCCCTGAACGTGTGCTAAATTTCAAGATTCATAACAGCGAGGTACAAAAAAATATCTTGCACATCTAAAATAAATAAATAAATTAGAAACTGATATCCTCAAAAATGTGTCAAAATGCATCTACGTACATGTTTCGATGCATCGAAATGAAATTTTTTTATCTCCTCCTCGAGAAGGCCATCCACAGTATTTAAGCTAGAAAAGAAATTTGCTATTGTATTCAAATACCCAGAAAAAAATTCCCAAGCATTGTTCGAAATATAAATTGTTGTCACCGTTTTCGCGAGAAAATACATCATAATTTCGATTCAATCTTAACATCGACTAAGGTCAGAATCTGAATACGCTAAATATATGTTGTACATAGCCAAACAGTTTGAAGTTGGTTTTGAATGTCACACCAAATGGTTTGTTACGGCGAATCAAGCGACAATAATAATTATTACAAATTGCTTTAAAAGATTTGATTAGCCAAGGTTTGATTGTTTGGTGTGTTTTAAGTATCAGATTGATTAGCAGTGGCTCGCCTTCATTCAGTCTTTTTTGAAAATGTGCCAAATTAAATTATTTTGACGTGAAATTGTTAGTTGTGAAACGAATTCCTATTAATTCAATTCTGGTTTGTTGCTGAGACATTAATGAAAATTTTTTCGACACACGAGGATGGTCTGAAAATTTTCCGTCCTAACAAAGGTACAAGACATTTTTTCTTTAAATCAATTTTTATTTTTCTACATAGTCTACACACTTCTCCCATCTCTTTAACCCGTCTAAATAGTACTCGGCGTCTTTCGTTGCAAAATAATTGTTTACGAACGTGATGGCCTCCTTATTTGACGTAAATCTCTGTCCTCCGAGTGAATTTACGGAAGTAGCTTGGAACTAGATCTGGTGAGTAAGGAGGCTGGTTAAGCAGTTCAAACCGTAATTTGTAGAATTTCGCCATGGCAACCGCTGAGGTGTGAGACACCGCGTTGTTCTGGTAAAATATATTTTTTTCTTCTGCAAATGTGACCGTTTTTCCGCAATTTCTGCCTTCAACTTCTCAAGTAATTATGCGTAGTATGCTCCTGTTTGAACATAATCGATTAAGATAACTCCATGACCATCCCACAAAAAAAACAACTGCCATCAATTTACTAGCAAAAAAAACAGATTTTCCTTTTTTTTAGCCGAATCTACCATCGCAGTCCACTGTTTTAACTGTATATTTATTTCGGGCGTATAATGGGTGTATCCAGGTTTCATCTACAGTAATTAATCAGCGCCAAAACTTTGATGTATTGCATCTAAACTGCGCCATTAGAGCGTTGAAAATGTTCATTCGAACACTTTTTTGGTCTTATGTAAAAAATATTGTTTCAATGTGTAACAAACACGTTCTTTGGACATATTCATAGCCTCTGCTATCTCTCTCAAGTTAATTCTACGATCGTTTAGCACCATTTGGTGAACTTTAACGATGTTAGTGGTTGAAGTTTATGGACGTCCCGAACATTCTCCGTCTCCCAAGTTGAGACGTCCACGTTCAAATTCAGCTGCTCAAAATTTTACAGTGGTAAATGATGGTGCAGAGTCCTCGTACGCAGCTCCCAACTCATTTTTGATTCGCAAATATTTGATAACATCTCGATACTCGATTTTTTCCATAGTCACAAAAACACACATCAACTCCTTCAAACGATTGTCAAACAATAACTGTGCATCCAAAATGGCTGAAATTTTAGCGAGTACCTGTCAAAAGATGCCCACCATATTCCTTAATTTTTATTGTCAATTGCTGCCACCTTCACGTTAAGGTCGAAAATTTTTCAGACCATCCTTATATCCACAGAAAAATCTCTGTTGAGTGGAATTCGATGGGAGTCGAAAAATTCGAGCTAAGATATTTCTAATGACACATCGCTCAAAACAGCGTGCACTTAAGAGAAGGTCCAGTTAAGAGAATGACCATTTCAGAGAAAATCCACTTGAGACGAGAAAATTTGTATTTATTTTGACATGCAGCTTGGGACGCAAAAACTCCACCAAATTGAGGTATCTTTCAAAGGGCGGTTTCATTGTGCTCCAAAACATTATTTGACTGCACAATATACCAAGTTATGAAAGCTTATCCAGTAAAAAACTTAATAAAAATGCACTACTTCAGCTCTGGTTGCTCTGCCGATTTTTTTCAATTCTGATGACGAATCGTCTTATTGAAAAATATTTTCCCTAAGTAAAAATGCAATCTTCCCATAAAAGTTGCCTTATGACTCCTGTTGATTTTAATTGATAAAACAAAACAGGAAAAGGTGTCTCAAGGTGAATTAGATCCAGTGCATCCAAACGGCCGTATAAAATTGCCGAAGAATTAATTATGATAAAAATCTGCTTTCTGAGATCTAAATTTAGAATATTGTTTACTTCGAAATAATTCACCTTGGTTGTTATTGAAATCGTCACCTGAATTCCCTGCGGTATTTCAAAAGCTAGTAGCTCGTTTGATATGTAAATTTGCAAAATATTTGATCGTCTGGTTAATAAAAGTAGGCAATTAAAGAATTTTGTACACATAATTTTTGAAAGAAACAAGTTACTATTGTTATTTCAACGACCTCATGTGACGGAAAATTCGCACTTTTGTTTGTTGTTTTATTTTGTTTATTTTTAAATAGTTAATAAATGCGCGCAAAAGACTAACATCCAATATTCTGCACCATTCTCGAGCAACCTATCGAGTATAATCAAAAAATCCTTCCGGTATACAAAGGAGTATAATAGAAAGTTGATGAGATCTGCGCAACAAAAAAAAAGTTAAATAGTAAAGTAGTCCCTCTACAATCTTTGTCGGGTCTGGGGGTTGACGTTAGTTAAGACCTTATTGATAATCATTGTATACGAGAGTGAAGTAATAAGTTTCAGGACTCACTTTACCCCTGGTTTTATTTAGGTACATGCCCCCAGATAGGCGAGCCCGGAAAAGCAAATTGTCAATTCGAAAGCGGAGTAGAGCAAGGTTACTGGATGCTGTTTTACATTCCTACTATTGATATAATAATTTCAATAGGAGACTTTAGACTATCGAAGAGCACCTTACTTACCACTTGCTCTCAAAAAATGAGACTTGAAGTGATAGTGATCTTATTCAAGCTCGTACAGCCCAGAGAGTAGATCATTGACTCTTGGTGTGTGAAGTCCCTGGTTCGAATCCGGCCGCACACCGAGCCTTGAGTTAATCTAGTTCTAGAGAGACACCTGAGTAACATCAAAGCATGAGACTTATCTTCACGCGATTGTAAAAATATCGATTAGGAAAATAGAATTTTTGCCATTTCCAAGCGCCGTGATGGGCTTTCGCGGGACAATTTTGCTTTGGTTTTAATTTTATTCTTTCGATTCTGAATCATGTCAGTTTTGAATGACTTATAAGCTATGATACCTGAAGCTACATGCATTTTAAAAACACCATCGATTCCAGTTACAGTATATCCTCTCTACAACGAATTGGTTTACTAATGGGATACCTTGGTTTATTAATGGGAGGTGTATGTTTGTTTAGTGTTAATAAGCCGTAACACGCTTAATCGTCGGCGAAACATCAAAATCAAGGTGACAAACACAAAACACACTTGAAGTACCGCTCTGTTTACTGATACAGGCGCTAGACTGGTATTAAGTAAA
The DNA here is from genome assembly GCA_963978885.1 of Nemotelus pantherinus. Classification (NCBI taxonomy): domain Eukaryota; kingdom Metazoa; phylum Arthropoda; class Insecta; order Diptera; family Stratiomyidae; genus Nemotelus; species Nemotelus pantherinus. The sequence goes on from OZ022263.1 coordinate 239,205,113, forward strand.
CGTTTCTAGTCTGGGAGCTATTGAACGCGGCCCCTGTCATCAAGTAACAAATTGCGGTTTTTGTTGCTTTTAAACGTTAATTGAATTGCTTCGATGAAAACTGGCGGATCTGACTTTGGGTTTTAGACATAGGCCACAGCCATTTTCAGTTCATTAATTACCGCATTGCTGGCGGATTCTCTAGTATTTGAAGAAGATGATATGTGACGCATTTTGGTATCATATAGTTGACAGAAACTTAAAAAGTTTAATTCGATCGAAAATTTGCTGAAAAGCTCTCAATTGTCGGCATTGATCAGCCATCAAAATACGCAACCATGCACCACCAAACAAACATTTATTTTACTGAATAAAATTAATTAATTCGCTTATATTACGTATGCGTTTTTATTCTACCTTTTGAATATCATTGATACGATCCACGAATTAAAATCAAACTTAATGCTGAATGCGAAAAATACTTTCTTTTCAATAAACTATATAAATAATCTACTTATCTTCGATTTTGATTTTATTTACTTACAAGCAGCACTGGAAATACGCAGCCAAGGTATTGTGTGTGTGTTTTGTTTCTTAACTTTTTGTCGTTTCGAACTTTGTACCAACTAATCGTAATGATACAGCGAGTGTTTATACATTTTCGCGTGTGCAGAATTAACGCGACCAAATTTAGTGAAAATGATTTCACCATATCCATTTATAAATTTGTAGAAAAGCTATGAACATCATTATCCTCTTTTACATTTTTACAGACATATACAATGTTACATGTTTGTGTTTCCATCAATGGATCACCCTGTTGTCCAATGGCTGTAAGTTGAAGTTAGATGTTGTTTGATGAGTGCTATGTTTTGATTTTCAATTTCCGTTTCGAAGGAATCTAATTTTTTGTGGAGTTTGTCTGTTTCGTTTTGTATATTTTTAATAATATATCTGATATTTTGAAATATTTGATGCACGCAATATGATTGTTTGGTTTTTTTCTAATAGTTTGCACGTGTGATAGTTCATTATTTACGAGATATAAGAGTTATTTTTTAGGTTTAGACTGTGTTTGATATGTGTCGCCTGTATAAAAGTTAAAATAAGCTAAAATTTTTATATTTCAAAGTTCATAAATATGGCTAAATTAATTTGAGCCACTCGAACGTCCAAAGGCGTCGCTGCGCTATTAGAGATTCAACACATCGTCGTTGCCTACCTGTTATTGAAGCTTCGCCTGCACATACTCTTCTAGAGAAGTTTTTTGTCCAATATTATCCCTAGATGTTTGACTTCGTTTGAAAGTGCAAGAATTACATCTTTCATTTTTGACTAGAGCTTCGTCCACGCCATGAGCGTTCATCGTTTCAGATAGCCCTTTAAAGGGCACGCAGTTAAAGGCCTGAAATTGCTCTCTTAACCCCGGAAACCAGAGAATGAAGAGCCGACCCATATAACTTTCCTCGTTGGTACGCAGATTGCTCATGATTGAAGGCATTGGAGTTAAGGGCCTTTGCGCATGTGTGTCGTTCAACAATCCTTTCCAGGTATTGAAGCATAAACAATTTTCAGCTAATCAGCCGAAAGTTCCTTCGATTTAAATAGTAATCTCTTCTAGATTTTGGTATAAAGACTGCCTTAATCATTCGCCAAGGTGGCGGAAAATACCCCAAGGCTAGGCCGATGGCCTCTCTTAGCATTGTCAGACAGATGCCAACTCGGCCCAACGATTTGAAATTCTCAAAGGACATGATTGCGGCTCTTTTCTTTGCGCTGGTGGCTACATATCTAGCTGTAAAATGCTTGTACCAGCATTCCTACTAACGCGAAGAGCAAAAGATATGGTCAGAGGCACAGAAGCAGAGCACCCAGAAAGGGATTCCAAAGCAAAGTATGTAGGAGCCCCAGTTTGAACTTAATAAACTCATCAATTTGGTACTTTATAGAGTCCAGTTAGCTTATTTGTCCTTTTCTTGAGCCTTGCACGACGTCGAGATCTGTCATGCATCTTCCAGTCCCTCACAGAACGATTCAAATGATTACTTATTGGAGGTCCTCTCCAAATTTTTATAGGTTCTTTATGAGATTCTGTAGATTCTGTAATCTGAGGATCTCGATTGAGGAGTTCTATGGTATCTTTTCTGAGTTTCTGTAGCTACTGAGTTCTAAGTTCTGTAGAGATCAGCAAGAGTAGAGTTGATCAGGCGGGCCTCTTCATAGCTATCTAATATGGCTCCTTTCAGTGTGCCCAATCAAGTTTTTATTAACTCCGGCGTTGGCTTGCTACTAGGACACGCTTTCTTTACAAGAAGTCGATTTAAATTAGCCCAATCAGAGTTTCTTGTGTTGCTTGTCTCAGACGACACAAAGTAGCGATGATCAGAGAGTGAGATCTTATTCGACATGCGGCATCCAATTACTGACCTAACTATTCGAAATGAACATATTATATCAATAGCCGCTTTTTTATTAGGGTTTGCACAGGTGGAAGATATCCGAGTATTTATAGTCAGTAGCCCAGTAGAAGTTATAAAATCAAAGAGTGGGTGTGCTGAGAGTTAGCACCGGAACCAACCAAAAGTTCCAGTCTGTCTCAGCGTGCTAAACTAGGTCGTTCAGCTCCAGTCAAAAGAAACGTAAGCTGAAGCGACATTCGCGCATTTTAGCCTACCATCATGCCGGTACTGCACAATGACTGTTGATAAGTCAATGCTTGAACACTGTCTGAACATGGTGGCATCGAGCAGATTGAAAAAAGAGTGCCAGCTATCGATCTGTCATCACAAAAGTTTGTTGGCCCTTTAACTGAGTTGAGTCCGTGGTTCCTGCTGCTTGGAATTCATGGCTCCTGTACAAGCATAGTGTCAGAAAATGCCTGTAGCATTGCCATTTTTTTCGCAAATTTACAATCTATAGTATATCCTTAGAGCGTGAAAAAGAATATCGATTGCCAGACGGGACAGTTCGGCATAATTTCTTCCATATCAAATCAATAAGGTTTGTCATGGCAGCTGATTTTAGGCGTCATAACGTGTTTCTGGCCGCACTCATATAACTTTGTATTGTATTGCCACTCTGAGCGGGTCAAAAAATCGTCGGCAATTCTTAATTTGGAGCTCTTATCGGGTAATATTTTTTGAAAAGTATGCAAGCGAAGTATGTTTTCAGATAATTATTCCCTAACGATATTGACATAAGTCAAGTGAAATCACTAATTTTCTGTCCATAAGTCAAAAATAATGACAATAATTTAAAATAAACGAATGAGATATAAAAAAAAATTCACAAGTATTCTTGATGTGGATATTTATTTGTCTTCAGACTCGTATAGTTAAATACTTTCAAAGAACAATTTGTTTGCAGTGTTGGGCTCACGAAAATTCTCAGCACATTGCTAGATATTCAGTGGTAAGTAGCAATGTGTTTCAAAGCTTGCAAATTATGCGTGGCTTATTTAAATCGAGCATCCGGTACTTTTTTATCTCACGCTTGCCAGTGAAGATGCAACTAAATATTAACTCATCATCACACAAGTTTTCATCTAAGTTCTGCAAATCATTGAAATTATCTGATTCGATTTTATCTAGGTTTTAAAATCAAAGACTTTAACTGAAACGCCAATTTTTCTTTTAGAAGGTACTTAGATGTATTTCAATTGTAAAATGACAGATATCGATATTTTCAAGATAGTCAGACACCTTCTTTAGTGTGTATGTAAATAGAGGCGGTGCCCATCACGAGAATCCAACACACTCTTAATTTTCATTAAAGTACTGTGAAAGCACAAAAGTGCATTTTTTTTCAAAGGCAGCTATGCAATAGAGAAGCCAATTGCCATCTTCGCCTCCTTGTGTACACGCTATGGATATTGATATCTGTCAAGAAATTGAAATTATAATTTTTAAAGGGATTATTGGCATAGTAAAACTTTAAGAAATAATGTTCCTCCTCATATCACCTCTTATCATGATAGCACTAACGCAAACTCGGCTATGCACAGTACAAAGATGACCAACTTGACGCTGCGCTTCATTCTTCACAATTCATTGATATCCTTTCCATTTTACACTATCACTCTTTTTATGGTTTTATAGCGGAAGCGTTTTATGACACAATGAATATATTGTCATAGGATTTATTTATTCAGACCATTATTAAAGCTGGTGAATTTATAAATACTCAAAGGGTCGAATAAACTAACAACCTTTGCTCATTGGAAATGTTTTAGTAGAAGTTAAGCACTAATTGCTTTTGCTACACGTGTCAGCTAATTCACCTCTATAAACTTGTTTTTAATTCCCAATCTCATTAGAGTTTTTATTCGTTTGCCTTCAAATCTTATCAAAATGCTGCAAAAAATAGCATTCTAAGGACTTTAGATAGTACAGTTCCAATCAACGGGCTATTCTGTATAGAAAGTCGTATTCTAATTTGACTATTCCGCCTAGATTTTCTTGGATTACCCGTTTTTGGTTGAACCTTGTTTCAGCAAAAACGTCACAGACATTTTTAAACTTATTTGTCCAAAGTGCCCAGCACGATTGCATGTTAAATAGTCACCGTCACAGAAATATCACCGTTTTATAAAAAATATTATCCAATATTTATCATCACTGCTACTCCATTATGTCAAATCAAAGCGGAATTATTAATAATTAAATTAAATTATTAAATAAATAATAAAATATAAATAATAAAATATAATTAAATTAACAACTATTTCAGGCTTCCCGACGCGTCGACGATTTATTCGAGGATTTACGAGATGGAGACAATTTGCTTTCTCTTTTGGAAGTTCTTTCTGGCGAACATCTTGTAAGTATTAATATTTTATCATTTACTGATCAGCATTTGACTAATTCTTTGTTTTTTCAAATTTTAGCCAAGAGAAAAAGGAAAGATGCGTTTTCACATGTTACAAAACGTGCAAATGGCTTTAGATTTCTTACGTTTCAAAAAGATCAAATTAGTCAATATACGAGCTGAAGATATAGTCGATGGAAATCCGAAATTGACACTCGGTCTAATCTGGACGATTATACTTCATTTCCAGGTAAGTTTCCGATAAATATGCTTTCATCTTGGTGTAGGCAAATTCATACATAAATCAGTTGAAATAAGATTTTAGACTGATGCTAAATTTCATTAATTTCTAAGCCATCGTTACGGTGGTATCATAAAGAAGCAACAGGAAGTAGTTTATGCTTATGATTGAATAGATAATTAAGTATTCCGCTTTAAATATTACCTTGGTCAAAATGTTTTGTCTCATACAAATCGTGTGTATTTTCCTTTCGCACATCATCCGAACATCATCATAATCAATAACTTTAAACCACAACACCTGTCCCCAGTGGAGGAGGCAGGTAAGTTGTAAGAGATATGTTTTAGAATTGGAATTAATTGTAGAGAAACAATATAGCATGTGCAACATATATCTGCTGTCGCTTTGATTGATGCTCATTTATTGTTCGAATTGTCATTAGCGGTTTCTTTTCAAAATCAGTTTGATGTTTGTTGGTGGTTATTCCTATAATTTCCATTTGAATTGTTCATCATGAAAAATTATATTGCTGTATGTAGATAGTTTCAAAACATATTCTTGAATATGTTTCAAAATCAGAATAACGTTTTCAAAAAAAAAATATTGTAAGATTATTAAATAAGAATTAAGGTCCGTAGAGAGTTCCTAGCCTCGTCCACTGGTGCAATTCATTTAAAAATAGATATTTTCAGTGAAAATTCATTCGATTAGCATCTAGCACTTATCTGCATATAGAACGATAAAAAAAACAATCGAAATTAAAAACAATCAAATAAATTACAATCGCCATGACGTTTTCGGTTCCTTACTGGTTTCCAATGCCTACACATACAATTCCACAGCACAGATTGTTTACGACCATAGATATCATTGAATACATTGCCTTTTAAGATTGATTATTTGTCGCGTCACTTTCAACTGCCAACCCACATAAATTGTTATTTTATTTTAAATGAACATGGCCCGAAATATTGAATCGGATTATTGATGCGACCCACTCGATGCTTTAAAAAAATTGCTCTTGAATTTATCTCATTTAGCATATGAATATCAACTCAAAATGGTATTCCTCGGTAATATTCAGCTGCATAAATTCTTTTAGGCTCTACTATAATAGTAGATTACATAAAAAGATGTGATTTTTTTAACATTAAAGAACAAACCCACACGGCAGTCATCAATTTCGCTATGTACTGCTATGAAAAAATCTTTGAAATACACTTTCTATAGAATCACTGAAATTTTGTGCTCAGTTAATTTGCAAAATTAGATCATAAATTATTTTAAATTGGGCGAAATGATACAAAATTGGAGTACATATAGAAATTTGGATATTTAAAGAGTTAAACTTTTCTAATTTATTGAATGATGATGTGATGCGTTTAGCAATGATATGTTCTGTTGTTAGGTTATGTTAAATTTGATGATTGATTCATGCGTGTCATAAGTATAACATCATATGACGTTCTGGTTTTTTTTTCAAAGAAACATTCAAAGAGTTGAATTTTATTTCCGCAATCAATTTAAATTAATAAATCGAATAATTTATTTAAATTGCGTAAATATTAGCTATAGGTAGCTTAATATAACATTCAACACATGTACATACTAACCAAATTTTAAAATGACATCTTAAAAATGATGAATGATGGAAGTAAACGAATTATATTCAATTGAATGTGGCTGCATTGTAGCTATCTTCAATTTCCCAATTTGACTTAGTTGGAAAAATGTTGAATCAATTGTCTTTTTTTGTAAAAAAAAATTTTAAACAGACCACTGTATTAGACAATAAAGTGTCCGTTTAGCAGCAGGATTCAGCCAATGTAGTTCAAAAATTTCCAGTTTAATCAGGGGTACTTAGAAGTAATCAATTATTTCAGTTGCAACCAAAAAAAGGATTTATGTTTAATTGCACAATTAATGTATAATATAATCTCCGTCATTAGCTAGGCCATTTTGAAATCTAGCTGCTGGGTCTCGATTCCCTGTGAAAATTTAGGTGGCTTTGATGACAAGTATGATTCTAAGTGAACTAGCACGTAATCGATACTTATAAAACTTGTATCCCTTAGAGAATGCTCCCTTGATCAAAATGAATGATTAAGTCGAATAGTACTATGTCACAAAAATAGGGGGGATGTGGCAAAACTTCCCAGTCCTATTGCCTAATTTTTTCTTGAGTTAATCTTTCGAAATGGGGCTTGTCATTATCAGAGTACACTATGACTCCTTTTCTGTTGGTCAGAGCTGGCCGTTTTAACAAAAATTCGTTATGTAATCTATCTAATTGTTGCCAGTACAATTCAATTATTTCTCCCAATTTTAGCAGATTTGATGGGCTTATTGTTGGCATACAAGACCCAATTCTCATCAGCAGTAGCAATCCATGTTTAAAACGGATCACTTCGTTGTCTACATGATAAGAGTCGTGCAAATTGTACGCTATTGCCCTTTATTCATCTCCAACAACTTATGGATCCCATAATATACCCTGTCTGGAAAGCTTCCCGATTTCGTGAATGTGTCTCTGCACTATCGGCCCAAAATTCTGAATAGTGTTTGCTATTTCCTGGATACTCAGTTTGTGTCCTTTCCGAAAAAATTCGGCTCAAATTAAATATATTATAATAATTAAAATTCTTTTAAACTTTCAGACGTAACGCACTAAATTGGAATTTTTATTGATAATCTATGATTCATCTCTATCTGAAAGCATAATTATTAGGATTTCCGTTACTTTTCCCAATTTTTGTAATCCTTTGTCTTCTCTTTCATAGTGGATATGGCTTCACAATGATTCGTTTTTTTATCGAATTGAATTGAACAAATATGGGTTTTGTGTTTTTTTTTTTTTTTAATTTTTATGAATTTTCCAACATTCAAATTTAAGCATTAACAATATAAATTATTTTATTGAAAGGCCAATTTTCCTTTAGACTTTATTCATATCAATTTTTAGACAGTTATCGATATATCTTCAGTGTCTATTAGAAGAGAATAGATTACCCTCCAAACATCGATATCTGTCAAGAAATTGAAATATAACTGGCTTCTAAAGGATAATTTGGTCTATCAATAAAATATTTCGTTTTGAAAGCTAGGTAATAATAATAATATTCATTAATTATTTTAAATTGTGCTTAGATTACCTAACTTAAGGGTTATTTAACATAAAAAAATCTTATGTTTAGTGGCTATACTATTTCGGCCTGCTGGCGCTTCTTGAATTAATTATTTAATTTTATGCCATTTATTTAATTTTTGGCTTACACCTATTGACTTAGCTATATAGTGCTTAAAAGCTAACTTAATTTACTAAATTAAATCCAGCTTATGCCTAACTAAAATTAGCTTACATTAGCCTAATTTAACCTAACCTTAACCCAGGTCTTAATTATCCCCTCCGCTTCATTGAGAGTCCAACACACAGCATTTCCATGAGTGGCTGTTGTCCCGTTATCTCCAACGGACGCATAATTAGAGCCAAGCGTGTGTCCGACCGATATCCCGATTCAGTCCGTTTTCATATCCGTCTGTCTGTGGTTAAAATCTTGTTAGCTCCACAATCCGGTCCCTAAGTGGCTCAAGTCCTGTCTCCTCATATAGAAGAGAGTTCCTCGGTCATCTTTTAGTTGCTGGGTTGTAAAACCTGCTAGTTCTGAAGCACAGAATTTTCCGTTCGAAATGTTAAAGCTGAGAAAATCGAATCAGGTTAATTCAAATAACAAGATAACCCGGGCTGTACAGTACCTAGAAACTGCATGGCAACTTTTTATCTTTGAAATTTCTTTAAACTACTGTTAAATTTAGTGTGCACCTAGTTAGCAACTAATTAGTTTAACGAGTTAAGAGTAGTCAGCGGCGTGAAAAATTCAATATTTTAAATATTTATTTTGTTTTGACAGCCGATAATTTTTTTTCGTAAAATGAATAATGTAAAGTGATTTTATTATGTTTTAACTTTATTTCACAAAAAATGTATTGTAGATCATTTATTCCCAAATTTGTCGGACGCACAAATCGTGCTTTGTGGCGATCATCATAGTATTTCATTCATTCATCTAAAATCAATTAAACAACAAAAAAATCAATAGTTTAATAGAGGATTTGGTGCCTGATCGAAGCTTTTTCTTTTTTCGAAAGTAATCCCCTCTATTTTAATCACAACATTTCAAGGAGAAAATCACTAGATTATTGTTTTTAATAAAAAACAAATTCCTTCCATCTGTCACTAGTTTTTCATGTTTTCAATTAGTTGTATAAGTTTGATTTATATTCCTTGAGTGGTTTTTGTATTACAGTGGTCACAGACTTTGATAACATAGCTTCGAGAAAAACTCATTTAAAGTTTTACTCTCGATTTATGTAAAGAAATGCTAATTATTTAATTGCTTACATCCAGTATTCTATTTCTAGGCCATATAATAGTTCTTCTGTCGATGTAGAAGCTTCTAGGATATCGATTTGCTGTTTTCTACGTTGCATTCTGTCTTCACGGGTGTTCTCACTAGCGCGATGGTCTGCCACCTTAACACATTCAAAATCAGTTTTAATTAGAGTGCCCTTCAATAATTGGAGGATATCTCGAAAACTATTCATTGAATTTATTTGACATTTTCAGGTAATGTTTTGAAGACGTCATGCTTCAAGAAAATGCAATAGTCGATTTTTTGAAAATCCTGACTACTCCTAACTCCTTAAATCATAAGCTTCAGTGATCTTCTTATGCTGATCTACTTAGAAACCTGGCTTTCACTTTAGTTATAATGTATTTTGATGTTGATAGTTGCAGATTTATATAATTATGATTGTTTACGCATTTCATGTATCACCGGCCTCTTAAAATTGTTAAAAATGTTTCATTAATCTAATGCTCGATTAAGATTTGTAGAGTTTTGTTCTTCTGGTGGTTTCAGATTGACAGCAGAACGATTTAACCATGAATATTTAACTTAAAACCAACATAAATTTGTGAATTTGGTATCTATTTGATTATGAAATACTTGACTTTGTTGCGTTAATGCGTTCAAAAAAAAATGGACGCTTAGTGCAGATAAAGGATCGATATTCCAGCTAAATGTGTAGAGGAGTGGCCCAAAAGTCATGAAGGGATTCATACAGTTCACATTTTATCAATTATTTTAAAAAAACAATGTTTATTAACACAGTACCAAGTATGGAAATTTTATTTAACTAATTACGAAAAATAATATATTTTGAATGATCTCCATTTTTGGCATCGCAAAGAGAGGCAAGGTATGTTCCATGACGTCTGTGAATTTTTCTGGCTGTAGCGTCCTTATTTCAGCACGTATGTTGTCCTCCATTAGTTATGGAATTGTTTGAAGTTTATTTGCGTTACACCTTTTCTATTAAATAACCCCACACAAAGAATTCAGGGGCCGTTAGATCTAGAAAACTTGCTATCCAAATAATTTCTGATTTTTCAGAAAGTATTCGTTCTACAATAATTTCTCTTAGAAGTTTTATTATAACTTTAGCAATGCACCAAGTGGCACCATCTTGCTATTTTCGACTGCAGGTCGTAAAAAATTGTGAAGAATGACCCGATACCGTTCTCCAGTGTCAATCATTGTGTTGCCATTACCATTCTGGAAGATAAACAGGTCACTCACTTAACAGGACACCGAACTGTGCTCTTAAGGGAATATTCTGTCCGGTCTGGTTTTTCCAGTTTTTGCAATGGTGCAATTCTGCCTATTTACAAACCCGTTGAGTTAGAACTGAGCGTTTCGGAAATTATTTTGTGAATGATGCAAATTATTGAACCAGTTGAATCTTGTACTTCAATAGAATAGAATTTAATCTTGTTAATATATCTATAGTGGCGACCGGATAATACTTAATTGAGCACATTCTTTGCGGGTCGAAGTCCCAAGTTTTACTGTAACAGTGTCCTGCACGCGTTCACCATTCACCTTCGCCGTAGCTGAACGTTAACTTTCTGCACGTGGAAGATCACACACAGAACCCTTAAGCTAAAAGCGATCAACTAAATAACGATTTCCTAATTCTCAGGGACTGACTCTAATATTAAAATGTCTGCTATAGGCTTTTGTGGTTTTCAAAAATAAAATTAGGTAATTTGTGTGCTCTGTAAGACTGTACATTTTTTTCCATTATGAATTTCTTAAGAAGAAGGAGAAGTAGCAGAAAATATTGCGCTCTAGTACTTCAGAAAAAAAGAAAAAGAAATGATAAGTTATTTCAACTCCTTCGTTAGTTATGGGCTGTGTAAAAGATATGTTCAAAAAGACAAGCTTAGAATCGGTTGGGCTTGTGTTGGTCATACTGACCCACATGAAATCTAAGATGATACTAACTCTCAAGCTGTATTTTAAACATTATTAGCTCTTTGATAAGCTGCCTACATATAACTTTCCTGTTAACAGATAAAAGATAACCTTAAGCTAATAATATTGTCTATTAGCGTATATAGAGCCCTTGATTTTATTTCAGTATCTGTAGATAGGTATATAGGTTCCCCTAGAAATATTGTAACTGACAAGAAGTCCAAAAATCACATAAATCTGCTTCAGTTTGGTAAGGCTTGAAATATCAAAAAGATATTGCTGATTTCGGATCGGTTGAAATTCTTCCCTGTCCATAAGAGCAATTTTAATCACAGAAAAGAGAGAAGGTATAAAAATCCTATATTTAATGGAAAGTAATTAGACATGCTATTTTTTTGATTTCAAGAAATATATCCACTAGACTTAGGCCACTGTTTAATTACTTATTAAAAAAAAAATGAAAAAAAAATAAATTTAAAACTATAATCTTAATTTAAGAATGTATAAATATTGAAATATTTACCTATCAAGTCATTGGAGTCCGATTTTTCTCATATTCATCTATTTCACCATGTTCTTATATACCCGTTTCGTCGCTTTTTGCATTCACTGACGATTTTCATTCATATTTCTGCGTTGGTAAAGGTATCTGATTTATTTTGTATTTATTTTATTGGATTGAAGACTCGGGAAATATGTATCTTACAATAAAAAAGATAAATTATCTAAGACCTCTCGGTTTGCTAAATTACCATTTAGAAATGATAATCCCAGTGTATTTTGTCACCATAATCATTATATTTCTTTCATCAATTGAAAAAAGAATTGAAAAAAAACATAAAAATTTAAAGCATCGCTCTTTTGAGTAAATAAGGATAAGGAATAGGTGGTGTGTTCAGTATCTAATCATTAATAATTTTACGAATCGTGGACTAACTATGTTAATCGAATTTCAGATATCTGCAGTTAGAATTCGAATAATGGAAAGTCAGATCAAGTTAAGAACAGCACATAAGGTAGATGATTTGTCGGAATTTTCAGAGGGCACTCCACAGGATGTAAGTTGTTCAGATATTTCGCTTAAGTGGTTGGGGCTACTGGAAAAATCTAAATCCTAAGATTAGAATTTAAGATGCTTGAGAATCCCTATAAGTACAAATAATTCACAGTCGCGCTTTATCAAGCATATTTCATGAAGACTTTTTTGCTTTTATTTATGGTTCGCCCAAGCTGTTTTTCGTCATTGGTGTTTATTTCTAAACATTTATCCACCTTCTCATATTTTTTCATTCATTTCCTGCTTTGTCAGAAATAGCTATCATACAGCCCTTATGAAATATTGGATAATAGATAAGTAAAGCTTACCATATACAAAGTATGTTGTTTTTCATAGCAAGCTGAATTTGATTTTTTAATTGACAATCGTCGCAGCATTACCACCCAGAGTAGCACGGTGCTTGCTTGAAATGAATGTCAATAAAAACCGATTATTTGCTGTTCCAAGTTTGTGCCCCAGTATCAATATTAATAAAAAAAACCGCTGTGGGCTGGACGAGTTTCCTTGCAAAGTGCGAATATGCAAATGAAATTATAGCAAGTAGTGTGGGCTGCTTGCCAGACGTAGAGTTAGGATAATCTTTGATGTAGGCTGCACGTTTGCTCAGACCACAATGAAAGAATTTTGAAAAGCAGCAGAATTTCAACTAATCTACATTCTCATTTCAAATAAGAATTTTTCATTGATCTGATTTATTAAATGTCCTCCATCTGCTTTTTTGATTATTGGAAGAGGTGCAATTATGAAGGTCTCAATCGAGACCTTTTCGAATTTATTTGCTGAGGTGTTGCTCAATCAATTGGCTCGTTGTTATGTTTAGACTTCAATAGATTAAATGACGTCAACTGTATTTTTGAAAAGCTTGAAACATATAAGGCGGTTTGTTTATTCCATTCGCATACCGCAACCACCCAAAAAAACACTGCGGTTACATAAAAGCAGAGTGTTAAACTTTCGCCCACAATCGAATTTTCGTCGGGGCCATGAGCACATGTTGACATTGACAATGAATGAGCCGAGTGAAGTAATGAATGAATATTTCAGTTCATAGACAAAATCATAAGGAAAAATGTATAGAAATCATTGAATCATGCTCATGAATGGGGGTCTGGTAATTTATGAGATGGCGTTTTGTGTATGATGATGATATTCAAGGGAGCAAAATTTCAAAACTTGATTTTTTTTTTGTGAACTTAAGCTAATGAATGAACAACGAATAGTATCATTTTCGGAAGACTTAACATTATTAATTCTGCTGATGCTGATACATTTATCATGAGCCTCAGATTTTAGATACAATTTTAGACTTCTTATTTTCGTTCACTTGAATATTTTTTTGAAGAACATTTTCAGAAAATTTAACATTTTTTGAATACCTCGTATAAATGGTTCATACTCTTGAATATTCGGACTAAAAGTGTCGAAATAAATTACTTTCAGGCTTGAACAGTTTGCAACTGTGGAAAAATCATTTAATCATTTTTCTGTAGCAAACAATCGAATACTTAACGCAAATTGACCATTGTGTCTGACCGTAAAGGCGATCTTATGAGAATCAATAAGAACATTCACACACAATCAACTAGACAATATGCTAAGAAAATTACTAATCGTGGGCTGCATTTTATTGCTGTCTTGACCTGAATTCTGTGTCGCGCTAGAGGGAGGGAACCAGCAAGCATCTTTAATAGAGAGAATTCAATTGATTTGGTATGATCGAAACAATTGGTTAAGATTGTGCATCGAAGTATTACACATTATGCCAATAGATCAAGATAATAGATAGCATATTGTGAGAACTATAAGCAAGAGCGTATAGTTGGATAGATCAATGGAAATAAGTGTAATTTTTAAGCATTCTGTAATGCGCCAAGTGCATTACAATACTCAAGATGTCAGTATTGATTGATTTAGATATGTTATAAGCAATTTACAATGAGCGAATAAGTGTCTTATGGTTTGTCAGCATCAGTAAAACTGGAAAATAAATTGCTGTAGGCGTTTATCGATAAGATAGTTTGGCATTGTGTAAGTCATTCTTACTATATTCTGATTAAGAGCGTTTGTTTTGCTGTCTATCTTGAAGGTACATTGCTGAGTAGCTTATAACCGTGACTAGTTCAATGTCTTAAATATTTGACGGAAAAATATGGCAGATATTTGAACTCATTTTTGAAATATATTTGCTCTTGTTAAGCCGGTGTATTTTAACTGACTTTCCCTTTCTGATGAACGATTTGTAGCAGGTTTCTCATACCCCTCATCAAAATGGCAATTGGTTAGATCTAGTTTTCACAAAGCTTATGACGAAGTAGCGGTAAGTTCAACTAATGATGCAGATAATCTTTTTTGCAATAGTTTAAAGCATGCAGCACTTTCAGCTGAACTTTCCACTCCTGATTCCATTTACTTAAAAACTTACAATATTTCAAATATATTTGACTTCCTTAATGTTGATTATGATATCATTTAGCATGTTCTTGACCTTATCGGTTGCACGAAAACTCCTTCAACATCTGACGTTTCGATCTGACGAGGAAGACATTTCCTCTTTTTACAATATAATATACAATATAATATAAATATTTTGCAACATAAATATTTTACAATATAAACGTCATTGAAAGATATGTGCCAAAGATAACAAAAAAATATACAACATACATTTTCAGCTGATTAAATAAAATATTGACGTTAGTACTGCTACTCAGAAAGAATGTAATGAAAGTTTTACGGGGCTTATGATACTTACATTAAGACAACCGGCGCAAAGGTAATCCGCGACCGGAAAAAATTCTTTGATTTTCGTAATATGAAGCGAAAAACCACTGCTTATCCATCGTCGATATTCCTTAATAGTATCACTTCTTCTCCTAAAGATATATGCGATTTATTCGCTGATAGTTTAAAAACCTTATTTTAATGCATCTGACCTATCAAACTCAAACCTTTCTCCCTCTGATTTGGGCTTCTTCCGACTTTCTTGCGTAACTGTGTAGAACGGCCTATAACTCCCCTGTATATGTTTTTAATAGGTTACTTTTGTTTGAAGTTTTTCCATCCTGTTGGAAACTTTCGTATGTCACAACCATATTTAAAAATGACGATTAGCGCTGAATCGAAAATTTTAGGATCATTGCCATTTTAACTCCAGTCTAAAACCTTTTGAAAAATGTATCTACGATAAACCTTCTCCTTTTATTGATTCCCGTCAGAAGGAGCAACATGGCTTTAGAAAAAGTCACTCAACTACCGCCAATTTGACAGTCCTAACCTCGGGCATTCGGTGTAAAATAGAGAAAAGATACCAAATTGACGCAGTCTACGCTGACTTTAGTATAGTTTTTGACAGAGTTGGTCATTCTACCTAAATTCTGAAGCATCAGAAATTCAGATTAACTGAGTTTTAAATTAGCTGGTTCAGTTTCTACCTTCGCAATCGAACACAATTTGTAAAATTTCAATGACTGTTGTCAAAAACTGGTGTGCCGCAAGACTAAGTTGTCTTGAGCAACTTCATTTTAATATATTTATCTCCGTCCTTTCTATCGTCGTAGCAAGTATTCGCCATCTAATGTAGACGATCTCAAAGACTATCACATCGAATCTAAATCTGCTGCACTTTTTGAATCCAAATCTTATGCATTAAACTTGTTTCACTTGATAATTGATGCAATTTAAATAAGCTCTTTCTCAACATGAATAAAAAAAAGTTGAAAAGGCATAGCAGTGTCATCCTTAATTCCCATATCTGAGAAACAGATTTGGCTGCAAACTCCTCGAGAAATTATGAACTTTTACTTTAGACTTTTTTTTTTTGAGCGCAGATTGAAAGGGACCGAAAAGGATCGCGAACGCTTCTACACTTCTAATAAAATCTACAGATTTTATGAGAAAAATAAAACTTCGGGTGTGGCTAGAGGTTTAAAATTCGGTATGCTTAATGGAAAGTTCCCCCACTACAACCCATTTGTGGCTTTGGAAATCGGAGGTGGTAGGGACGCAATTTTGTTATTCAAAATTTGAAATCCGTAGGATTAATTGGTCTTAGTTATAGTTTCTTGAAATTTAAAGATTTCAATGAAATTTCATCGGAAAACAAGTCATTTGAAAGGAAATAAGTACGCAACAGCAACAATGTCCAAGTAGTCAACCATTTTAAATTCAGTTTTTCGCAGTTTCTTATGCGTCGACAGTGACAGTCACCAACCATATAGTGTTTCCATCCAGATAAATTCCGTTACATGAAACAGGACTGATATACTTCTGGTTGAAATACTAGAAAAAGGCTATCAACATCGGTTATTTTTGTCATTTTTGTACTAAGAAAGGCTACCATTTAATTTTCATATGATAAATGGAAATATACTGTAAGGGAAATAAACATCAACTGTTTGAATTGCCTAAATCATGAAACTTTTCGGGTGGTAACCCTCAACATTTTTCTTCTTCTATAACTTCCGATGCAGTTATTGGAACAAACCGAGGCTCACAAGAAATGGAGCAGAATTTTTGCTTGCGGTGACTTGGCAATGTGGCCGCTTCTGTACTGAAAATTACTACCATTTAATTTAGAACGAGCACGTTTGGTGGAAAACTCACTACGAAAAAAAACTGCTTTTTAGCCTATAACTTCCGATGCAGTCAAGAAATCAAAACGAAACTCATGAAGTAAATGGACAATATTGTAAACCTAATTCCGTAGAAATTTCGTTAGCAAATATTGTGGTTTTGAAAATTTGAAAAAAATTGCGAGTGGTAACCCTAAAATTCTTTTCACCCTTTCCAGCGCAGTCATTCAATCGAAACGAAATTCACAGGGTAGGTTAAACTTAACGTGAAGCAGATTTGGTATATTTTTGGTTATGCTGCTAACACACGGTTTTGCCAGCACTAGTCATTTTTATTAACATTGCGCCAACAAGTACATTATATGTATATTCATATGCAAAGCGTTTACAGTAAAAATAAGGAACCAATGTTTAAATTTCCCGAGTTTTGAACATTTTTCTGATGGCAGCCTCAAACATCCTTATATTGCTGAAACTTTCGATGAAAATTCAAAGGATAGGTTGATTGTAGCATGAGCCTGTTATCGTAGACGTATTGCTGCTTCGTCAACGGTTTTTGTTGCTTTGGGTAAGAAATGGTTGATATGATACTAGAAAAAAGCGTATTACATCGTTCCACACTTTTTGGTCATTCAAAGACAATATCTTCGAAAATCAGTTTTCTAGCAGTTCTGATGCGCTAGAGTTTTTTAATTTCAATATTATATTTGAAGTGAGTTAGTAGTATGAATTTTTGACTAAGATCTTCTTACATCAAGGTGTTGGTGCTTAATGTTTAGGCAACCAAATGTGGCCCTTTGTTCAGAAATAGTTTTGACTGGAACTTGTTACGAAATAGTTTTGACTGGAGCTTGTTACGAAATAGTTTTGATTGGAAACAAACAAATTTGGATGGGCACAAGCATATTTCTGTCCCATTTGAGAATTAAATTACCGCCCGACAGACATATAGATTGTCTTGTGCAATCGTTTAGGTCTCCTGTGTGTGTTACACATTTTCTTCTCCAATTTGTAGTTCAAAATAAACAAGACCTTCCAATTAAAAAAAAACGAAATACCAGGTTTAACTTTTCACTGCAACTATAAGGCGTCGGCATCACTCTAATCGAAATCGAAACTTGTTTTTTTTTCAATTCAATCAAATGAACAAATCATTTGCAACATGATGCAAGTAAGTAGTCTTCAAGTACGCATCGCGCCGACACACAACATTGACATTCCAATGTAATTAACTTAGAAATGAAACTGATTTGAGCTCAATTTAAATTTTTATCATTCTATTAAGCTACTACATTCCCGTTGACATTGATGATTTCGACATACATAGTATGTACTATATTTTTCGGCTGCGAAATCTCATTGGTACGATCACAAATGTGAACATATGGTAGCAAGATTCTTTAATTTGTGGCCTTAATTTCAAGACCATTTCACCTACACACCAGCCATAACTTTGCCTCATTTGTAAATGGTTTTATGTTGTGACTTGGATCAATGATGCATTGCTTCGAATATGTGGGCTAAATCGAGTTTGGAAGCAGACAAATACTGTTCTCTGGTGTACGATGTTTTCCATGAAAAGACAAAAATCATTTCTGTTTTTGCAAAGCATCCAAATATGACGTGAAATGAAGAAATGTGGTTATGCTTGTGTGATGATGCTGATACAACTATCATATTTTTAGGATTGACGACATTGATTGCAAAGTCTTGGGAGTTTTATCACACGTATGTTGGTGTTGTTGATCATAACGTTGAAAAAAGTATAAGTTTTATGATTATTCGCCAAAATCGCGACCTACTTAGTAAAACAAAGTATTATGTTGCTGTCTGTTTTCTAAAATATAAATTTTGATAATTTTTACATTCGAACCAAAGTTGACCGACATTGTTTGCGTTAGATCATCATGCAAAAATGTCGTGGGCAAATCAATTATTGAATCAGTTTTGGCGAGTATTGGCTAATATACTGACGGCAATAACGGATATAGTTGCATACTTTCTTGTGTGCGTACGATATCAACATCAGATTCCTACTTGAGTTTAATCAATTCGCTCTGAAGTGCTTGATATCTACTGACCCAGACCCAGCTAAGTAAATGCTTTAAACATGTTAAATCACATCATCATCGCCAGCCCTCAACTAAGGTGCTTCTTTGGACTTTTCCGTTCTTTCGACGAAAAACATGATGTCACGGTTAGTTAACCTTGTTAAGCTCGGTCAATCAGTCAGTGGTTGACAGAAGCCGCGATTCAAAAAACAATAGAGTGTCTGGCGATCTACAGTGCATGTCGACAAACAAAATGCAAAGTTTGTATATTTTTTTTTGCAATTTTTTGCTTAAGCTCGTATTCGCCATACATTTTTTCACCTTTCATTTCCGTCACAGCTTCGTATTCATTAGTCGGCAACAGCAGCAATCTAAATTAACAACTGGAACTGCAAATCTCCATGAACCTCTGCAAATACATAACAATGTAATGAGTGTGAGATGAATGTGATGCAAACAAAAGATTGTATATCGAGGTAACCTTCTTTTCTAGTTCTTTCAATTGCTGCTTTGGATGCGCCTATGTGGTTTTATCAACCTGGGCAGTGGTTTTAGCTGAGGCCGAAAGTAGGCGAGAAACCATTGTAGGTACTCTTACTGGTTTTCCAAATCTAATGTTTTCAAATCATTCGTGCAAATCTATTTATTTGCTCATCAATTTTCACCGCAGGAAAGTCTCTTCGATCGACTGCTTTCAGTATCTGACCGAAAAATTATTTAGCGCGAGCTTTCAACAACCAAGAAGTTTATCATCTTGATCGCAAAAATCGTATTTTATTCATTTATTGTGTCATAGCATATGGTGCTTTGCATGGCTCAATATTATATTAAAGGAAAATTGTTTAGATTCTAGTAATTCCCTGCTACAAGAAAACCTACTAGCAATTTATTGATTGAAATGAATTAATAACGAATGTGATTTTAATTAATCAATTTATAGAGCTTCTTAATCAATAGTGTGGGGTGTGTTTCGATTATGGGTGTAAGACGAGAAATGCGTGGGATAGAATAGTACAGTGGTTAAAGTAGAGGGTGTTCTGTTGACGATATCTAATTGTCTTGCTGATTTAATACTCATTTCAATTGCTCAACCGACATACGTTTCTAGTAATTGAAAAAATGGCGTGGATACTAATGAAATAATTAATTTTACACTGTTCGCCATATAAGTCGATCAGAGATTGACTTGTTTCGAGTGTCCAAATATTTGTCCGATAACGTTATTTTTTGCTATCGTTTGAAATCCCCGGATATCGATGGGATCTATGCGGAACTCCTGAAGATAGACGAAATAACGTTTTGATGGCAATCTATGACAGTAAGGTTCTGGGAGTAAGAAATGATGCCAAACGAATATCGAAAAAAGCCTCATTTGCTCATTCACAAAAAGGCGATAAACTATGGTGCGAAAAGTACAGGGACATATCACTACTCACAGCAAAGCTGGTACGATTAGTGAAAAAACCATATTCGACTCAACATCACTAGTGCTGATTTAGAATGAGAGAGAAATCCCCTTGAGAAATCCCCTTTTTTATTTAAGGGGCATATTACATACAATCTTCCGCTTATCTTCAGACATCTCTTCATGCGCTCATACGTGCATTCTAGTTTCATTCCTTGCTTGATGTAGTGGCGGCCCTACATTTTGAATAAACCCAGTTGGTATGCCGTTGACTCCCAGAGATTTGTTCGGCTTCAGCTGACTTATGCCTCTGTAACTCTGCCATGCTTAGTGGTAAGTCAACGTGAGGTATTTTTCTCACATTGTTAGAGCCTCTGATTCTCTGGTTAGCTGAGCGTTCAGTAATTTCTTAAAGTTCATTTGTCATTGCTTCTCTTCTTTATCCTTACAGTATGTGCAGCGTGGTGTATACTGCGTCACGATTTTGACTGTTTGCAGACCTATTTTTTCCTGATGCGGCCCTTGATCTTTTCTTCTTTCTATTTCACACATCAGATTATTCTCCCAGGCTTCAATTTTTGTCTACGGAGTATTCTCCCATTCTTTTAAATTCTTTACTAATGACAGCATTAGTAAGGCCAGTCTATTTCTCATTTATGCCCGCTATCCTGTCCTTAGGGCTTACTTCCGGACAGTTATGGTGATCAGAACCTGATCCGCGGATGTAATATGCCTATGCATGACAATTTACGGCATAACAACAAGATGGTGATCCGAGTTTATGTGGACGCAACGGTATGTTCGTACTTTTCTACTAGTAGCTCCATCATCATCGGCGCTACAACCGGGGTCCGGCTTGGCCTCCGTCAACAACTTTTTCGATTAGTCCCGATCTCGAGCCTATGTCATCCAATTGGGCACCCCCTAAACTCTGAGCGACCTGGTCAACGCCATCCCTCCAGCTCAAGCAAGGTCTCCCACACTGTCTTCTGCCGTAAAATTAAGAGGTCACAGTGCCTTTTGCTGAGCACCCAAGTCTGGGATCCATACCTGAGTACTGGCAGGACCATGGTCTTGTACAGTAGGAGCTTTGATGTTCGGGTGAGATTTCGGGATTTGAAGAGCCTTGGCGGACTGTAGTAGGCTTTTTTGGATTTGAGCCCGCCCGCGTATTTCTTCCTTCATGTTGTTATCGGCTGCTACAATTGACCCAAGGTAGTTAAAAGGTGGTAGTTGAAACTACCCTGAAGGTTTGACCAACTCTAGGTGTTCTTCCTGCAGATGCTGCCACCATGTACTTAGTCTTTCCTTCATTTATTTGCAGCCTCAGTTTTCGTGCCCCTCGCTCGATCTGGATGAAGGATTCTCGTACAGCTAGTTCTAGCCTTTCAATTATGTCTATATCATCTGCATAAGCCAATATCTGGCAGGACTTGGTGACGATAGTCTCTTTCGTTGACGTGCCAGAGTCTCAGATTGCTTTCTCTAACGCCAGGTTGAAGAGGACGCAAGCCAAACCATCTCCTTTTCGGAGCCCATGTTAGACGGTCTGGATAGCAATCCGGCTATTTAAACTTGGCTTGTTACATTGGTCAGGTTAGTTGCGGTTTATTTTTGACATGTCTTTTGACACAATAAGTCACAGAAAATTAAGGAAAGTGTGCGTCGAAGTCAGGTGCTTGCCTCCTGTAATTTAATGTCCTGTGCACGCCTATGTAAGCCGATTCTTGCAGCAATCACGCATTTGGCTTCTATATTTTGGGTTAAAATTTGAAACCAAAGACACAAAGACTCATATTTTTTTTTTTGTTTGTTTGATAAAAAATGCTAGTTGTAGATTGCAATAAAGTGGAAAATAAAGTTTTAATGCAATGCAGACAGAGGCCTAGTTAAGTGTGGATCGCTTCTAGAATTTTGAATTTTTGTCCATATATTTTATCTTGATCCAAAAACCTAAGTAATCTGAAGTTTCGAAAGGCCAGTATACGATTACAAGCAGAGCATCACACAAAACCACACAATCCAAAGGCAGAGTTTAGTTTCTTTATTTTAAAAATGATGCTAGTATATACTTATATTAGTGTTTATTTCTACTGTCAGAAGATCATTATCGTTGTTGTCATTATCGCCGAATGCAGCGTTTGTGAGGTTCGACTGTTTCGCTTGTTTTCTTTTTTTTTACTTTTACTATTACTCTTTTCTGTTTTTGGCCGGAGATGTACACAGCAAGTAGATTTATAAAGCGTAAAGTATGTTGAAAGTGTAATAAAAAATAGGTGATAGTTGGGTAAAGTTCTAACTTGCGAAAGCTTGATAATGGGAATTGCTGGCTGTTTTTGCGTCTATTGATTTATTAGACTTCGAACTCAAACCGGCACCGATCTGTTTCAATTATGAATTTTACTAACAAATCGATATAGTAATCCTAACGAATCACACTCCCCCTATCAACCTACCAATACCACAGCATAAGTCTATGTCATATTTCGCTCGGTGGCTATTTTCACCTGATGTCTCACCTGTCCATCGCACCGTCGCCGCGTATGAATTCATTCAGCGTATTTGAGCTGAAATGGCGAATGAACATGAGTGTATAGTTGAAGAATTGGCTTCATATGGCCCGGTGAACCCACACCTCGTTCAGATGAGTTAATTACGACTACGCGAATAACGCCGTACTGGCCATGAGCGCGTTCATATATGTATGAGTGTTAAAGGCAATCAACGCTCTTAGAATTGGTAAACCAAATGTGAACTCAAAACAAGCCGTACTAACCACTATAAGTATCTATGACTATATTTGTTATTTGCAGCATTCTTTTCGATTCGTTTCTACTCTGCCGCTCTCAAGCTCTCTGTTTAGATTACCTGTACGAACGAATGTACGTTGGTTTGGTTCGGTGTGCAGTTGGAGCACCTGGTGGAGACCCTCAGGTTTCAGTCTTGTGTCATATGCTCGTTGTTGTCGACGCAAAAATTCTATTCGTTCATTTTCCGACCTCGACTTGGCGCGTATCTTTTGAAAAAACACATCGAAAATCGAAAACGACATTTTTGGCAAAGTGCTGGGTCTATGTGCCCAAGTATCAATAGTTCTTAAATCATCAATGTGCGTAAATTGTACGTTAAGTGCGAAATACTCGCGTAGCTTGCTACTATTAAATCTATAGTTGATGTGGTGCGCGCTTAAAAATGCAAATGAAAATAGTGCAGCGTGAATCATTAATACTATTATCGGAAGTGCTGAGCATGGCTTCGTCAAATGGAAATGTCCGATTATAATCTACTGTAGAACGTGTTGTGCTATAATTAATTAATAGTGAAATAATACCATTCGAAGTAAAGCTCTTGCGAATACCGTGTTTTTCGTAACGTACACAATGTCTGAAAGAGTATAGTTTATTTTCTAAGAAGACAGTTCAATTAGAACTAGGCGTATTTCAAATAGGGCTTAGGACTTTGGAAAAGCACACTCAAAAAAACTGATTTGCGAATATAATAGATGATAAATTCAATTATTCATACCATATGTCTTGTTGTTCGTTGCTTAAAGTGTATGAAGATTTTTAAGACAGGCTGACAACAAACTCATTGAGAATAGCATTTAATTCAGCTATGATGTGACAAGAAAAGAACGCTAGGTTTAACATGGTTCCGGTTCGTGGACTCAGTCAACTTTCCCATATATCTGATGGACACATAAAGATACATTCATGTGTATCAACCCAAATGTTAGTGCTGCACATTCTCGTACGTATTGTGTCTACGTAGAGTACCTTCCGTAATTTCGACGGCAGAGAGAAAAAAAGTGGCTGAAGAACCGATAGTTCATTAATCGCACAAATCACGCTTGAATTTTCGCTTTCCTGTTCTTTTGCACTTCATTCCGTTTCTTTTCACATACTTGTGAAAACTATCTGTCGGTACGAACAATTATTTGCTTGTAAAGCAAAATAATAATTTAACTGTCGGAAACGGTAGAAAGGAAGTTGAAAATTAAATGATCTGTGGTCAAATCTAGGCAACTGATTCTTTTGTGGAATTCACAGATATTCATCTGAATCACGTATTTAATCAGATCTGATCGTCCCACGTATTTACTGTTCTGAGTGATTCGTTAGTTCCATTGATCTATACTATTTCTTCCCTGCATCTCTTTGGAATGATGTAGATGATTCCGATTTTATTGATATTTCAATACACCCTTTTTAGACCTTCAAGTGCTCCTTCGTTCTTACGCAAGCTATTTTTTCGATAATTTTAGTCAAAGTTTCAGCGAAGTCGTGTCAAAAGACATCGATAAAGATTTGAATATTTTCTGGCGTTGTCATGCTGTACTTATTTCATCTCTTAAAAGCAGACAAATTAATTAATTATCAAAGAGTTGTGTGGGATGAAGGATTTGGGCTCAGTATAAGCGTACTAGGTCCAGTTGCTTTCCAACTTGAAATTGGGTTAGCTAAAACCTTGCTTCCGCTGTAAGTTTTTAATCTAAATGAGAGTTAGTAGATCATGGAAGTGTTGAAATTTAAGTTGTGTCGAAACGAAGTAGGAATGGGACAAAAAAAGCGAAAAAATTGTCAACCTTTAAGTTTAACTTCCAACTATCAGCATAGTCTAGAATATGTTAAGGGACATATTGTAGCGTGGAATGTTTTCACTGAGAGTAAAAACAGTAAAAGTCATTTTAAAACCAAGCATATTTGATGCTTGCTTCCACTTTCGAAGGATGTATTATCCTAGTTGTTATTTGTTTGGCACTTTCAAACACTACATGACCTATCGTGTTATCCCTTTTCAAAGCCTACTTAACTTCTGGTGAAACTGACTTATATTTCAAGTTGAGTGAAATACGGTTTCATCCAACCGAAATCCTGCGCATCCCAATAAGTGCTAACACACAGTCTACTGCTATTTGCCATCGAAAACATTTACTTCGTAAACATTCTGTGTTGTCAGAGTTTTGTCATTTGTGTACATCACATGTTAAACGATTAGTTGACTTTGCATTCAAGTGATAAATAACATGAGAAAGCTGTGGGTTTTATACGTATGGGTGTCGATCTTTTGGTATTTATTTATATTTATATTCGTTGGGGTATTACATATTCTTCACGATGTAAACAAATAGGAGAAATATTAACATGCGATAATCAATGATACGATACACCTCTTTGTACACTAGTTGTGTGTGTTATGTGCAACGCAAAAATTAAAGATTTCTACTTAATATGAATTTTCCTTGAACACAACAATTGGGTCAAGGTGGGTAGTATAACTATTTGGCTGTGTGGGAGGAAAATTTAGAATTGTAGTTAACACTGAAACAATTCGAATTTGGCGCAGCTGTCGATAATCGGAAGAAGATACATACATACATTGGAATGTTTTTTGAAATGGGTGCAATTTATTCACTGAGGAAAAAGACCAGAACGCCAGAGATCATAATCTATATGCTTCTAGATTATAGCTTATGTACGCTATATTCATAGTTGATTTTGAGATTATTATAAAATATAGTGTCCGACACCCTAATTTATATGTACTATGTGTGATAGCCATCAACGCCATGTATTATAGCCCTTATAACAAGCAAACTAGTGACCCTACTTTTCAAGAGCCAGTACTTCACGAGCACGAGCTTACTTGAAAGCTAATTGCACGAGCTTGTTTGAAAGCTAATGTTATTTAGTCTAAAATAATTATATGTACCGGGATCATGTTCATAGCAGTTGGGGCTATGTTACACAGAAGTCGAGACTATGTGCATAGAAGAAAAGTTCATAATGTATGGGAATTCGGCCTTTTAGCTATATTTTATTGCTCAGAGTACAATGTACATAGCATATGCGACCATAAATGCTGCGCTATGTAGATTTTTTTTCAGTGATCTTGCGATATTTTCACCCATAGCTACCAAAGAATACTAGGTGAAGATCAGGTGTAAACATATGTTTATTGCAATGATTAGTATTGTTTGGTTATTTTATCATATTGAGCTCCACGTTATTCATATGTGAATGATAGTGATGTTTCCCAGGGTGCTATTACACATACAAATTAATAACAGCAGATTAATACTCACTTTCGGATGACGCTGTATAAATTAGAAATATTATATTTAACTATTGGACTCTGAAAGACAAATAGTGATAATTGGTTTATGCCAATTTTTAATCATTGTATAATAAGGGGAAAAAACAAATATCAAAATATTATTTGTGTTGGCCCGGATATGTGGTGCAATTCACTGCTGGGATTGCGAAGGGACTAAGCACAGACGAGCAAATTATGTACATTAAAACACCATCTTTATTAAATGGGGCTTCATCAGCAAATAGCACTTTTACTGTTAGTTCCGGCCTCTGCTGGCGCATCCACTGGTGAAATTTAAGTAACTATGCAATGCTTTTGTGCCAGTGTATAATGGTTCGAATGCAATCATTGGGGCAATCTCAATTCTTTAAACTATTCTCTTGCATTTACTATTCGCCATATTTTTTTCTTCTACGTCTTGATGTTCTTTTGATGCTCCCAGATCCAACCTATTAAAAGAGATTGTTGCACGTTCCCCTAAACACCTGTCTACATTCCCAAAAGCTCTGCGGTAAGGGATTCATTCCCTCCCCATAAATCAAAGGAATATCTGCATATTCTTTATTTAAAAAAGAATTCACTTGAATAATTAAATTTTAAAGCAAATAAACAATTTTAATGTTTTTTTATTTTTTCATTACCCTGCAAAAATTCAAAAAGTAATAAGAAGGACACTCCAAAAACACTTCTAATAAGTACAAACTATGACAGTTTCCACAAAATGTATTAAAACAGTGGGATATATGTATTTGATGCTTTAAGTAAATAACCTTCCATACCTTTCTGTACGGTGACTCAGATGATGAAATATTTGGTCTGCCTGAATACACATAATGACGTCTTGTAGAAAATCGATTGCAAATAGCGGGATGGAATTTTGAATTTTTCGTGAAGAAAAGTGAACGAACATAAAGGGCATTGTAAAAAAGAAATAAAATTGCATTCTGGAGAGATAAGTGTCAAAGTTAAATGGGACCATCCTTTGGAATTTTAATCCAAAAAGATACATTTTGGAATATGCGTTATTAATTTTTCTAACAATTATTTAGAAAAAATAATAAAACTTTTTTGAAAGATGATTGTAATACCTTCTAAATGAAATTAAAATAATTAGAATTCACAGGTTTGTTCAAAAGCTAGAAGCAATTATTTTCATCAGGACACGTTCAAGGCCAAAAAAACATTTTAAAGGGCTGTAGCTCGTTGGGGGTTTGTATGTGGAACAATTTTTCCGTCAGCTCACCCAAAGCACCTTGATCTGAATTACCCTATACAATATATCACCAAAAAGATTCAGTGAGATTATCTCAGGGGAAACACTGTCTTAATTTTTGCGCATAGTTGGGATACTTTGGGGCTTGAAAATGAACTTTTTAGTTACGGCATCAAGTTCCGTTATAACTCAGATTCATTCTCATTTCTCAAGCTAAATATTCAGTTTTAAAATAGCCCGATGTCACGCATCCATACAAAATAAACTTGCGTGCAACTGAAATGCACTACTATCATTATTCGGGTGATGTAAGCACTTTCGGAAAGTATCTAAGATGTGTTCGCACCAAAGCTATGTTAAAAGATCATAAAAATAGTTGTGTGGGAGACTCCAATTATTTTCGTAAGCTATGTGCTTACTGTGTTTTAGATAGGTTTCATTGTTATTTGTACTAGAAAAGTAATTGTCACTATGCGTCCAGTTTTACATGCTAACCATATCGAAAATCAATTACTTTCGTTGGGAACCCACTAATCTTTGATAATCGCCCGAAGCTTTCTCAAACGTCAAAGAAACAAATCGCTACATATCATTATAATTCATTCATATCCGCTAAGTACGTACATATATATTAATTTCCTATTTATATTAAAATTTTGTCTTTCAATTTGTGTGACTCATTTCTTATCTTTAACGTTTCTTCCTCTTCCCCTCGCGAATTATCTGCAATGACTTCAAGATTTTTTAAATACCGTCCACCACGCATTCCCCGTCTATTCTTTTGCGATTTTCATAACAATAGCTCAAATTCTTGTTCCGTGAAAAGTTAAGATGAAGGAATGGCTAAAAAGTTTTTTTGAAAACCAAGCACTCATTGAGTCGTTTGTTTCGCTTCGAATGCGGTGTTTTAATGATGGTAGCAGAAAAATCATGCACGACACATAGAGAAAATTGTTGTTTCGTTCATAATGGGCGCTTGAGAAAGGTTTCTTCGCCTAGTATTTACACTTGTTAACATATCACCTAAAACGACAATGAATCCTGTTATTAAATTTTCAGAAAAATTATGTAACCTATTTTAAATATACCGTTATTCGAGCTGACTATATCTTATTCTTTCCTATTTTGATATTCTCCTAAAGTTTGATGACATTTAAAAGTCAGTCATCTCATAGTCGAAATTGCATGTCCCAATTCATACTAGTGATTAACGAATGAATAGCATTCGGTAGTGCGATTGGTCATTTTTCTGGTTTCACGGCATACATTCATGTGAGTAAGCATGTGCTAATGGCTCGTTAGACAAAAAAGTTAACAAACTTGTTGTTTGAACTGAAGCTCTGTTCGGGGCAAAAGAATTATGATATCAAAATGGTGAGCGGTACTGGGATTTATGAGTCAAGAATTTTTGAGACTTGCTACTTTCATTCATGCGTTCCAATTAATTTTCGAATTACTTATTCCACTCCGATGGAGGCACCTCCAAAAGATGTGCTTTGAAGGCGCTCTCCAGGCGTCGAAAAAACTATAACCTCGCATTTTTTTTTATATCCGGGGATGAAAAGAAGCCATTGGATCCGAAATCAGGACTATATGGTTCAATTGTCCTTTCTATTGCATAATTGCCTTATTTATATGCCTTAAAAAATTTTGTACTTTTGTGTATTGTGTAAAATCAAGGAAAGTTCGTGTCCACTCTGTTTCAAAGTCCTAAGCACGCCTATGGATTGAAATATCAGTGAGTGAATATTTGGGTACATTCCAGTAGGCACTGGAAGATACAAACCCGGTTCTGCATGGTTTCCGAAAAGTTTTTCCCGCCAGGAAGTTTACATGTATGCAGAATAAGACTATAAACCACAAGAACATATAACAGCGGCTATTTGACGGAAAATTTATTTCAAAGACCTGGCAAAATTCAACGGGAAATATCCGTTTGATTTATGTCTGAATCAATCTAACATTTTTTTTCAGAATCGTTAAAAGAAATTATGTGACCTCTCCGCTTTCTCCTCGTACACTATACTCTCTCCCGAAATTTATGGAGAAAAATCACAGAAATTTTATATATAGATTATTTAACATGAGAAATGTCTCAGAATTTGCCGATAGCACCGGATATTTCCAAGCTATGTTTTGCTGGATATATCCCTTTATCCACTCCTTACAAGCATAAGAAAAGCATGGTTTTGTCAAGAGCAAGCTCACTCTTCACAAATCTGTTGTCCTTCACAAACACTTTTGCTTCAGTTTTACTTCAAAAAGGATACGTAGATCATATGCCAATGCTTTCAAAGCTGAAATGCTATGGATTCTCCGATTCGCTCCTCTTTTTTTTGTTTTTTCTCTTATCTATATGAATGTATCTGTATGGTAATTCATGTTTTCCAACGCCCTTTCTTCTCATATCTGAAGTTCCACAAGGGTCCATTCTTGGCCCCCTATTGCTTTTGCCATATTTATACCTTGTATGTAGATTAGGTCAACGTGAGTGGTGGAGCAAAATGTACGATTTTTTTAAAAATATTTATGCTCTAAAAGGCTACACAAAAACTAAAAAAATATTCCTCTTCAACAAAGTAAACAAGTTTAACGTCAAATTTACCAACTTTCGATGATCCTCAAAAAAGCGACAGAAATTCCAATCCTCCAACGCATCTGACTCGAATAGTGTATGTAATAATCAGAGATTGGACACCACCCAAAGTTATTCTCGTCTTTAAATTTTCCTCGATTCGTTTGCTGTGAAAACGCAAACATTTATTATAAGCGATTACACCACATATTTGGTATTGAGCACGTTACAGTCTGAAGTAAAGAGATCGATTAACGCTCAAATCATTGTTGTATCAAAAAACGATTGCCATATCGGTTGATACGAATTACAGTGTTTTCGCTGGCACCACTTTATCACATATATGTATAATTAAGTATTCAAATGACGTCATACTCGTAGACAGAGAGTTGGTTCCGCTTGCTATACTGCCGACCGATCTCGGGAGTCATTTAAGGAAGGAAGTCACTGCATATATGGCAGGTTGATTGTATTTTAGTGATCGGCTGCTATGGAAGTGGTTGCACCTACCTACAATGCCGTTGAGCGATAATATGCTTGGATAAGAAGTGAGAGGGACTTGAAAATAATATAGTGCAGATGCTAAAATTAAATAATCGATGTGATGTAGTTGATTTCGTATTATCCGAATTTCATGATTGTTATTCATCGATGGTACCAGTTTAACATCTCTGCTTGCATTTATTGTAAAAGATATATGAGTAACCCGAATGTTTTTACACTGCTTTAATACATTTTCTGGTTGAATACACGCATATGAATTTAGCCAGCGAAATTTAAATGTAAGAACAACATTTTAGGCTTTCGATGCTCAAATGGAGGTGAAGTTTTCGAACCAAATTTTGAACTCTTCTACCACGTGAAGACATTCAGCCATCAATGTTGATATCCTAGGTTTCAATAACGCCTAAATTATCGGCGTAGACCAGAATTCTTATACCTTTCCACAGGAACACTTTAAAGGCTCCAAACCGCACAATCGTGTCAAAGTAACTTCCCACTACAAAATGCTCAAGGTGCTGTGGTTGAAGTTCTTAGAGAGTTCTTTCCATAATAACTGTGCGTGGTATCACTGATTGGACTCAAATACGCCCACTCACATCACAGCTAGGTCAATTCAAAGTTCGTTGTTTGATCATAGTTTTTCGCCCACAGCTAGATTCGAACCAGGGACAAACTGCCATTATTCATTCACTATTGCCACCATTGAAGTACAGCCATTATATGTGACTATTAACCAATAAGTTGAACAAGGGCTGTCCAGTAACGGTTGGATGAAAAAATCCGACATATTGCCTGAAAATGAATATCAAAGAATTAATGTGTAATAATGTTTTGAAAAAATATTTTTTCCAAAGTCGGGAACGCGTCATCGAACAAAAATTATTTATATCCATATAAAAATAATCTAGGCAATATATTATTATTGTGCGCTTAGGATCGTCGATCATGATTTTCGTTCGATAAGATAGTTAAACAATTTAACCGTATAGTAATTCCGATATGATTATTGTCATTGAAATTTCGCTTAAAAAAATTGTTCTGTTGAATCATTGTATTGATTGCTTCTATTTTACCATGATTAGCGCCGAGCAGCGCACAGAAATTTGGTAGTTTTGATATTTAAAAAGTGATCGAAACCATGCTCAACATTTTTTGTGATATTGTGACAACATGATACTTAGTTTGCTGTGCAAGTGTTCCTTCAATCATAGATGTGCTGCAAACCAATGTTAAAAACTAGTGATACCCCTTGAAAAACAACAATTATTAAATTTGTGTGATCGTCATGTATAAGATTGACGATGAATTTCGTCCTAGTGGGCGAGTTTTTGTCAAAGCGACTCACGAAAATCAAGTGCCGGTGCCACAAAGAAAGTCAAGTTTGAAAAAAGTTCCAGTGGCCGCAAACAAAGGATCCGCTATCACAACTAATCTGGACGATCGCAATATCCGATTTCAGCACGAAGTGAAGCATGAAAGAACCATAGAAGCTTTGATAACCGATTATCCTTCGAACTACTCTGGCCCTCCTGTTCCATCCATTGGATCTCGACCGTCTATTACACATCCCGATGGCAATACGAGCAGCAAGGAAATCGTTATTCACAAGAGTCAAAATGGTGCTTATCAAGGATCAGGACTACCAGAAGTTCCGGATCACATAAATTCTCTTCAAGCCGTTACGCGAAACAAACGAGTTTCGACCGAAGTGTTGGGCTCAAGCCTCGAAACTACGAAAACATCACAACGTGCACCAGATGGTCATCGTCGTATAACCACTCATATTGTACGCAAAGTGACCACACTGAGTCGCGCGGAAGAGCATGCCAACGCACAAGATATGCTACGCAACGCAAAGGATATGCGCACCACCGAAATCGGATATGAAGTGACGCGAGCCATTGAACCGAAACGCCCTAAGGTAACATGAATATACAATACCAGGTGAAATTTAGGAGTCATGCAGTCTTGTAAATGGTAAAAGTAATACTTTGAAGGTCGTTTGCTGTCACCGTGCATTTGTTTGTTTTTCAATTTTGATACCGAGCCCACCTGCAATATTTCTCAATGGACTACCACAATCTGAAACATTTCGTATCTCCCCATCATTGTTACAAAAAAATTGAATAATATCGAGGATTTCAATCCATTCGGTGGAATTCCAGTAAAGTTAGTACCAATCATACAGTATCAGACCTTTCTTCAGTAAACATGTATGTATAAGATTACATGATCATGTACAGATTTCACACATAACATTCTTTAGTAAAATAGAAATCGTAGCAGACTCTCACTAAGATTACTAGAACTCGCCTAATACTTTTACGGAAAGCGATCTGACCATATCTTTTCACTATGTATCTAAAAGAGCACCGCTTTAGAGGTAATCTCTAACCTTTTTCACATTTTCGATAAGATAGATTCTCTAGAAAATATTTCAATCTAGCGCGAAGTCGTTCGTTCTTTGGCGTCTGACGTAATCTCTTAAGATAGATTTTTATTTTCTAAACAGTTTTCAGCTTAGTATGTTGCCACGAATGAAGCTCATTTATGGACATAGGTAACTTATGACGTAACAACCGAAGATAGACAGCAAACAGCAATAGTAGTGCTGATAGAAAGAGCAACCGATATGCAATGCAGACTTGCATTAATCGATTGATCGTCCGATCATTGGCATTGCATCTTAACACTTTAGCAAAAATTGAATGAATTGATCAGATCGAAATGATCGAAATACCTGTGCGTGTGTTTACGAACAAGGTGGCACAAAATCCTGTTTTCCTTGATCGTTTATAAATACAAATGGATTAGAATGCAATAACAGTATCTTCACTTAAATAAGTGCATATGCAATTTTTGCAGTTATATCACATCAAAACTGTACTCGATTAGTTGAAAAATTCTAAATAAACTTCTGACGCAATTACCGATATTTTCCAGGAAAAAGTAAAGACTGAAGCTACTCGCATTTAAAATGAAAAAAATGATATGATCTTTTAAACTTTGCTTGTTTCCTCAATTTATACCCCTTGTAATAGCCCGATATTGGTTTATGAATATTGCTTTTAGGAACTCTCATCTTACCTTAATGAACATTTCCCTTCTGCATCCCTTCTTTTACATATGGCGATTTCAATCTTGTTAGCTTAGATTGGAACGCTAGCTATTCGAGGATCTTGTCTAGGAATAGTTTACTTGCTACATCATGCTATATGTATCTGCATGACACAATTGCCTCTGCTCTACAAAAAACTTACCAGCTGTTAGCTAATTTCCTCTCCATTTTCACTTCCCAGCATAATTCTTCCACGACATTAGCTAGTGTTTTGGCCCCTTTTCGTTTATCTTTTTTACGTTCCATCCAAAAGGATATCGAATCCTTGGGATTACAAGTATAACGAATTCAAAAATATATTATTCGGTCAAAGTGCATACATACATATATTATCCATTCACTCTCACAAGTATTTTCTGCGTTTTCCTTGTAATAGTAAAAAAAATCATTTTCATCAAAAAAATATTTTATCATTCACCATCATCAGCTCTACTTTAAGTGTTATTGCATGCAAACTACATTCATGCGATGAAAATAATCAAAGCTAGACATACAGCCGCTTTATTCTTCTGTAATTTTAATTTGATTGTCATTGTTGAAAACCATATTTAAGCTTTTGAATTGATCAGTTATATAGAAAATATAGATCCTTTTTATATGAATCCACCTAAAAATATTCTTTCCGATCGTTTCATTTTAGATATCTGATATAGTTGTTGGAAAAGAAGACAATGTATCAGCTCGTGATGCTCTACTTAGATGGGCACGAAGATCGACAGCACGCTACCCAGGCGTTCGTGTTAACGACTTTACAGCATCATGGCGTGATGGATTAGCTTTCTCAGCATTAGTTCACCGTAATCGACCGGATCTGCTTGACTGGCGAAAGGCACGATCTGCTCGACCACGTGAACGTCTGGAAACTGCTTTCCATGTTGTCGAAAAGGAATACGGTGTAACTCGTCTACTTGACCCAGAAGGTGACGTATTTACATGTTTTACAATAAATTTGAAACAAGAATGAAATCATAACCCTGTATCTATTCTTTCTTCGATATGAGTAACAATGTATTTTCGTCCTTACAGATGTCGACACAAACGAACCAGATGAAAAATCTCTGATCACGTACATTTCATCATTGTACGATGTATTCCCAGAGCCACCTGCAATTCATCCACTTTACGATATGGAATCACAACGTCGCGTACACGAATACAGAGAACTCGCACAGCAATTTCTCTATTGGTGCCGCGAAAAGACCGCTTATCTCCAAGAACGATCATTCCCCTCTACCCTGATTGAAATGAAACGACTCCTGAACGATTTGAATCGCTTCTGCAACGATGAGATACCGCCAAAGAAACGCGAGAAAACAAAACTAATTCAAATCTACAAAGAGCTCGAAAGATACTTCGAAAGTATCGGCGAAGTTGAAGTAGATGTTGAGCACCAACCTGAAGCTCTGGAAAAGGCATGGTATCGGCTCCAGACAGCTATTTCGGAACGTGACCTGATCCTTCAACAGGAAGTCGAACGCCTGGAGCGTTTGCAACGTTTGGCCGACAAAGTGCAGCGTGAAATCAAGCACACTGACACGAAGTTGACTGACCTGGAGGAACGTATTGTCGAAGAGAGTCGACGCATTGAGCGTCTACATCCTGTTGATGCAAAAAATATTGTGGAAGCACTCGAAACGGAAATCAGGCATTTGGAAGAGCCGATACAGGAGATGAATCAGGATTGCCATATCCTAAAAGAGGGCCGGTACCCACATGCGAACGAGCTACAAAAGAAAGTTTCGAAATTACATCAAAGATGGTCCCAGTTGCGAACAACATTCCATACCTCTTTGGTGCAGAAACTATCAGGCCTTAGATATCCCGTCCATGAAACAACGATAACGCGTCAGACGCGTACAGTTGTCGAAACACGGCAAATCGATACAAATCCCTACTTTAGAGATTTGCAGGAGTACACTGAATGGTGCCAAAATAAATTGGTATGTTTTAATATCTGATGCCTATACTTTTATGAAAATAGATTTCTTTAATTTGCTATAAATTACACAGATCAGTTTTTTTGTTTTAAAGTTGGTTATTCTATTTGTCAAAAAAATATAAAATAAAAATATAACTTAAAAATAGCCTGAGCAATGCAGCAAATTTAATACCTTTAGAATTAGCTTCTTAAAAATATTATTGTTAATTTATTGTGTATCTCTTATAGAAACAACTACTAGCCGCTGATTATGGTTCTGATTTGCCATCAGTCAAAGCTGAATTGGATCATCATCAACAAGAACACAAAACCATCGATCAATTCCATTCGAAAATCGTGCATGCTGAACGCCAACAATCGAATTTCACCGGCGAAGAACTGAGCTTGTATCAGCAACGTTTACATCAACTGCAAAAACTTTACGCCGAATTGCTGAGCACATCTACGAAACGATTGTCTGATTTGGATACTCTTCAGCATTTCCTGGCTCAAGCATCGGCCGAATTACAGTGGCTGAATGAGCGTGAACAAGTCGAAATAACTCGCGATTGGGCAGATAAAAACTTGGATTTGTCCGCCATCCATCGATATTATGAGGTAGGTGAATTCCATAATGGAAATACAGTAAATGAATTAGAATAAACTATCACTACTAATAGTTACGCTATGCGAATATTTTTCAAAATGTGAGCTTGATATAGATGAGAAATTCAATTTCAGTTTATTTTCAAGCGAACATTTGGAAATGGGGATGAGGTAAGTGAAATGTATCCCCGGTTTGATGTGTGCATTTTTCTGAGTACTAATATTTGTTTTGATTAGGAAATAAAGATCATACTTAAGATATTATTTATGAATATTTCTTGAAACATTTAGTTATGAAGCATGCAATATTAAAAACTAGTTAAAAGTTCGATGGCTGAATTGACATAGAAGTTAGCAACTGAGCTCTCTGTTTCTAAGATACACATTCCTTTCTTGTTCAAGTGTGTGTAATTCATTTAGTCGGAATCTGTATTTACCACTTATCTTCTAATCCTGGGCATTCGACTTATGATTTTATTTCGAGTATCAAAGATTAGATTGTTTTGAAGTATGTCTATTTAATTATAATCTGACTAGTCTTACATATTTTCTTAATTTCGATAGTCATATTGTAAAAAATAAAAGAGGAAGTGAAGCCCTATAATTATGTAAAGCTTATGGACGCATTAATAATAAACTCCATATAATAACCCTTAATACTTTAGAAATTCGAACATAACTAATGCTAAAATTGTGTTAAAATACGATTTAATCTGACATCTGAATGTTAAATGATCAGTTCTACCGTAACTGCTTGTTAATCAAAGTTTTTTTTTTGCCAAATGCGAAGAAATAAAACGATTGCTCTAAATCTTCTTTCCCTCTATTTTTTCAGAATTTAATGTCGGAACTTGAAAAACGTGAAATTCACTTTGCAACAATCCTTGATCGAGGCGAAGCACTTTTAGTACAACATCATCCAGCATCGAAATGCATCGAAGCTCATCTGCAAGTGCTTCAATCACAATGGGCATGGTTACTTCAGCTGACACTATGTCTCGAAGTGCACCTAAAGCACGCAACTGAATATCATCAGTTTTTCAATGAAATCAAGGATGCTGAGCAATGGCTAGTCAAACGCGACGAGATCTTAAATACGAAATATTCTCAATCAGAGTTCGGGTTGGACGAAGGCGAGACCTTGCTAAGAGGTATGCAAGATTTGCGAGAGGAACTGAACACGTTCGGAGAAACCGTGATTGCTCTGCAAAATCGAGCTCAGTCTGTTGTACCGTTGAAACAACGTAAACAGCCAGTCAACCGTCAAGTGCCGGTACAGGCTATCTGTGAGTACAAACAACAAGGTCCAGTAAATCTATCGAAAGGTGAATCTTGCACTTTAACCGACACTTCGGGACGTGTTAAGTGGAGAGTAAGAAATTCCAAAGGTGTGGAAGGTTCAGTTCCGGGAGCATGCTTGCTAATCCCACCTCCAGATCAGGAAGCGATTGAAGCAGCCGAACGATTGAAACGTTTGTTTGACCGGTCAGTTGCCTTGTGGCAGAAGAAACATCTCCGTTTGAGACAAAATATGATTTTCGCTACAATTAAAGTTGTCAAAGGCTGGGACTTTGACCAGTTCTTGGCTATGGGTCCAGAACAAAGGACAGCTATTCGTCGCGCTTTGAATGATGACGCCGACAAATTGTTGAGCGAAGGTGACCCAGCTGATCCTCAGCTTCGTAGATTGCGAAGAGAAATGGACGATGTCAATCGATTGTTTGATGAATTCGAAAAACGAGCCAGAGCTGAAGGTTAGTAGTTTTTCTCTACCTTCAAGATAACCGCAAACATTAATTAACGATCATTAAACCCGAATATAAAAGTTCCTGAGATAACTTCATCTATTCGAATCGTTTAAAAATTTAATTTAGCTTTCAAACCGCTAAACGCTGCCTCTGAAATCTATTAATTGTTTCTGATGTTCTATGTTTTGAGTAGGCGGTGACATTTAACTGTAGTACAATCCATTTTTGGAAATCAATAATTCCTCAATTAAATAATTACTTGTGCTACTCAACTTGGAAGAAGCCAACAAGTTTTCTTCTGATATAGACTGTCTCCAGTTTTAACTTACTTCGCTATCAAGCAACAACGTTTGCTCTGTAAAATTTGAAAATGAGGAAAATATTTCGGTCTTACCGCGGTAACATTACTAAAGTTCATATAATTTTGTTTCATCCTAGAAATATTTCTCCAGGACTCATATTGTTTTTTTTTGTGATTTTTAGAGGAAAGCAAACAAGCTAGTCGAATCTTCTCCGAAGAATGCATTTCCATTCGCACAAAATTGGAAGATATGGCAAGAGAATTGGACTCAATTATCTTAGCGCCAATGGCTCGCGACCTTGACTCCTTG
Source organism: Nemotelus pantherinus (assembly GCA_963978885.1). NCBI lineage: Eukaryota > Metazoa > Arthropoda > Insecta > Diptera > Stratiomyidae > Nemotelus > Nemotelus pantherinus. The sequence continues at coordinate 239,243,929 of OZ022263.1, forward strand.
GAACATTCTCTACATACACATAACGATTATAAACGTAGACTTCGCTTGCTTGAACCGGAAGTGAAGCATCTACAAGAGACGTTCCGTACAATTGCTCTAAAGACACCAGCCCTAAAAAAGAGCTTAGACGTGGTGCTTGAATTGTGGAAAGAATTGAACACTCAAAGCGATCTCCATGGTGATCGTTTGAAATTGCTAGAAGGGTCTTTGGCTGGTCTAGAAGACAACGAGCAAGTAATATCGGAATTGGAAAACACTCTAGCCAAACATCAAGATTTGCCTTCAACGCCCGAAGGCTTACACATTGTTTTTAAACAACTGACTGCTATGCAAGATATAATCACTCAACAACAACCACAAATGGATAAAATGAATGATGCAGCCGATCAATTGGGACGCATGGGTGTTCCCACAAAAGTGCTCGGCGATCTGAAACGATTGCATGCTAATGTAGAACGTTTGAATTCCCGTTGGAATAGCATATGCTCGCAATTGGCAGAAAGGTGAGTTAAAAAGCTTGTTCGGCTATAAAAAACAAAATATGGCAACCAAATGCACCAAAATAAAACTACTGACACTAATACTCATTTTGTAATTAATACTTACCGTTCGCGGTATCATACGGGCTTTATTTAATTTTAGTTGCTCCATAACACTAGATTATCATTATAAAAGTATTATGATATCAATTCCCATTGTGCATCGATGAAATTTACTTGTGCGAAACGGTTTTCACCTGCAGAAAAACTATTGTTTCTAAAAAAAACTATTATTGACTTGTAGTGAAATCCGTACCTAAGATGTTATGCCTCATTTGGTTCGGGTGTTCATGTTACTTTGCTCAAATTTTACGCTTCAACGAGTTTTTGCAAAGTGTCTTTGATTTAATTATCTTTTCTGATCAATGGCAAATTTTTCACAGTACATTGATTCCAGTTAACGTGTTTGTATGTTTTGTTTGTTCAGAAAGGAAGGTGTTTTTTAACAAAACTTAAAACTTTTCTCGGTAGCAAGAAACCTGCAACCACTCTTCCCCCTTGTTTCTATTAAAAAGTATGTAATTAAAAAATGATGATGTGCGTCTGTTTTTGAAAGGGTACACTTATTCGTGCATAAAATTTCAATGATGGAGCAAAGCCGCTGCCGTAGTTTACTCAAGTAATGTCGAAACTGCTGCTTTATTTTCTTTGTCAACTTCTCTACTTATTTGTGTGCGATTGTACATTTCTTTGATTTCCATTATAAAAAAAAAGTGTATTTGCAAAGTATGAATAAATCCCGTTAATGTTTTTTTTTTTAATTTCAGACTGCGCTCTTGCGAAACTGCTATTGGTTTGATGAAAAATCTTCAAACCAGTATGCAAATTGAAGAAACTTGGGTCGATGGAACAGCTGAAAAATTATCAGCAATGCCCACGGCCACGTCTGCTCTTGAGTTGGATGTAAGTATACTTTTGAGCGTAAACTATTTCTCCAAAGAGTATTCACATCTTTCGAAACATCGAAAGATATTGAAAGTGGCAGGCTCCTGTCACTACAACCAAACACCAAACTGTATTCTTTCTTTATTCTTTTTCCCGTATAACTTTTGTTTATATTTTTCGTTTTCAATTTTTATTTTGAAATGACTATTATTACGGTATAAGTATTCTATGGGCGAAAATTGCTTAACTGCGAATGCTACCTTTCGCTAAAGAGCTGGGTGAAAAAATAGGAAAGTGGATCGAATCGGAAATAGGAGTGAAAAACACAAAATCGTCATAGTTGTGTTTGTTTTTCTAATGGTTTTAAATATGTACAGAATATATCACAAAAGTGTTAAAATTGTGAGTCTTATGGTTTTGGGCGCGGTGTGAATGGGGTTGTTTTCAGATATATATTTTTGTTAATATATTTGTCCTACGTTTAGTAAAATTTTGCGATAGGATTAAGAATGTTTCCGCTGTAAATATTAATATTAATTGGGGCGTTTAACTTAATGTAATGTTTAGTTGCTAAGGAATTCTGAACATATTCTTTTTTAATTTAAAATAACACTGCACACAATTAAAATGCACTTGATTGTTCGAATTAGTTTCCATCCCTCGAACAATTTCTATAGTATTTTGCAAGTAGTAGTTGCACTTTAGTCTCTAACAATTACTGCAGTCTTTAATTCTACTGCAATCAATAATGCATAGCCATATTTTACAATAAATGACGTTCTCTTTGTGCCTGCTTGCTCAAAAGCATTTCTTATTGAAGAGACAATTTTTGAACTCCATACTCATTCGGATTCGCAGACGGATGCTTTTAAATTTAATCCATTTCATAGTTTTATATACTTTCAATCAGAAAATAATTTGCAACAAATTATGTTTCTAGTAAAGTAGCGGTTGTAAAAGCTCGACATTAGATTGTGCTCAAAATTTGGAATAATTTTATTTTTTGCGTACTCTCCTGAATTTTCTTCAGCTATTGATTGCAGTATTCAGTTACCCTGACGATTAATATAAAAAAAATTAAATTCTTACCTATTTTCCTCCATATTCCATATATTTGAAAATTTACCACCTTGACGGCGTCATTTAACACCGAACTCCACCTTAATTCCCACCCATGTTGTATTTTTTCATTATTATTTGACAATATATTTGTTTGTATTGTTCTTGTAAATATTAAATAAATGTATATTTAAAATTTAATTCCCATACCAACAACACTCTCACCATACAACATCTATCTACACATCAACCCCTGACAAAACAACCCTCCAAAAAAAATTGACAATTGGAAAAATTATTTCGTTGGAAAATTACTGAATACTGTTAAATGATAAAATTTAAAATTAATGACATTGTTAACAAAAATCTAAAACCAAAAAAATCATCCAACCAATCCACTTCAAAATTTACCAAAACATCAACTACCACAACCGTAGAACTTGCTTGGTGCGGCAATTGAACGTAAACCGAAAATTGAACAAGTTAACCTGACTGGAGGACGACTAATTCGTGAAGCTAAGGTAATTGTCGTTTGTATTTGAAATGAAATTTACTAAGAGTTAAAATTAACATATTGTTTAGCATTAGTTGTTTTTGACTATGAAGTGGTTTGAACTACTACATTTGATAGTTGTGAATGAGAAATCAATGTTGATGGAGTGCAAGAAGAATGCGAAGAAAAGAATGTGCTGTCTGTGTGCGTTTAATATGTGTTTGAATTAAGTCTATTTGGACTAGAATTTATTTATGATGTGTATGTTGTGAGAATCACTGTGAAACTTGCACTTTATTTATTGCTTTTTACAATTTATTTGGAACCGAATTACGAAATTTTTGAATTCGGTAATTAAATCTATCTAATTGGAGTCGGGATGTTAATTTATTCGGTATTTGAATAATCCTGTGCTAACAGATAAACGATTAATTTTCCATTGCTCCTGGGCAATAATGTTTTCAATAGTGTGTACTGTATACAACTTCAGATCCAATTTTTTGGTAAAATGTTCTTACTACTCATTTGTTATGCAGCTGATCGATAAGTTTTCTGACTGTTTGTTGACATGTCATGCAGAGAAATGGATAAATTCATATTATTTTTCTGAAATGAAACTCATAGCCTATGGCAAAATAAAATCCACCATCCATTTCGTTCATACCTACTTTCAGCGCACTCGTTTTATATGAATTATGTGAAAACTAGAGAAACAAATTAGCAGATAATCATATAAAAGTAATCGACAATTCTAGAATGAATCGTAAATCGCATTCAATTGAAAACATTTGAGATTTTAACGTCTATTAAAAAGCATTAAATAACTGCTTCGGATATACTGCTATTGTAATTTTATGTAATTTATTATATTATCTGAATGTCTAACTAGAATTAATTTTTCGATAATAATAAAATTATATAAATAACTTTCGTAACTTAACCACCCTAAAACAAACCCAATAACATCACTACTACACCAAAACCAACAACAACAACGATATTTGGATATGCATGGAAATCTTCGTTGGAACATGGCAAATTCTTGAATCCAATGTGAACGTGTATTGCAATTAAATTCCAAAATAACACACACAAACATTAGATCTACGATAGCCAATGTCTTCGCTATATTGATTGGTTGGTGGAAGTAAGACCCTCATTTTCACCGCCACGACGAGATTTACGACCCATAGGTGCTGATCCAGGTGCTACTGAAATCTATAGTCAACGATTAGATACATTAAATTTGAAATATGAAAGACTTCTCGAAACGCTATCGCAACGTCTGAAGACGGCCATCGAAGTGAATGGAGCTGATGGTTTGGTGAGTAAAAATCAATCATTTATCCTCTTATTTTATTATTGATTAATTTTAAATACTGGACTGAACTCAGAAGCAAAACTGTAAACTATTTAAAAATCGTGTTCGAAATAAGCGTGATGCATGAAGAAATCCTTAAATATAAAGTGAAAAAAGTCCTTTTAGAAGGGAAGAAGTTACTAAATGTAGATACATCTTATTTATGCTATTCAAACGTTTCAGACAGTTCTTTCTAGATGATGTAGTAAATTTTGAATACGTATGAAAGTTATTGTGTTTGTAAAAATATAGGCTAATTTTTCATGTTGTCCTTCTAGTTAATCTCTACTTACCAAAAAGTAAGTGGTGCTGCATTTTTGTGTGATTCAAATCATCCCAAATAAACTCTGTGGTCAAGATTAAATTAACAGTCATTTCATATATTCCCTACTTACATGCTGGGAATATTGCCAACTTGTCACTTTTCCATTCAGCAGTTGTTGATTTATGCCGACCTGTTTTAGTGCAAATTTAAACTGAGTAACGAAGATTATTTACAAACAAGTTTACGCCCGCATCTCACAAGCTGCCTGTTGTTATTGATTCAAATTAGCTTTTGTTTTCTTATATTTTTTACAACAAGGGACCACTTTTATGTAGGGTATGGTAGGAAACGAAAGGTTCAATGTTAGTAATACATACGTAATCATAAGCCGGAGCAGTACACACAAATAAAATTATGTATAACGCACTCTTGGTAGAGAATGAATTTGTTCTAGCGTGATATATAGTTCTACCGTGAAATATCGCCTTAGCATTCAAAACAAACTTTTTGGACTGTTTTTGTCGACTTTTTACATCTTTTCATGTAAAGAATGATAACAATAATTCAAACGATTTGTTCCATTAAGACTAGGTCTATTCATGTTGTTTATGGTGTAATCAAATTTTCACGGTCCGGAATCCATTCAAGCTAACGAAGCTTGTTGTACAGTAGTTACCAACATGACATGACAATAACTTTACTCTGTGCCAGTCATTTAGTTTGCTTCTAGAACAATAAATATATTTTATTGATTATCAACATTAAGATAATCAATATAACTTTCAGTTCGATCCGTGCTACTACTCGTAGTTGCTTTCCACTTGAGTGTTTCCAAGCGCTCATGGAAAATTATTTGAAAAGGATCAAGCGATATGAGATGATCTGAAAATTTTGTTCAGCCAACTGAGTAGTGCAAGCGTCGTATAGCTGGCGATTACAGATACAGTTAACCGGCAGTTTTACTACATTATCTGTATTTAGCTAACAATGAGTCAAAGCTGTTAAATTTCGGTAAATATAAATAGATTAGTATAAAAATATTATGCTTCAACTCCAAATCTGATCAAATAAAATTATCAGATAAGAGATGATTAGCCCGAATTCTTTGAAAGCTCTACGTAACATTCCCCCTGTTTGTAGATACTGGAAAAATCTACAAAAATAAACAGTAATGTTTTGATTTTACTTGAAACGATCGTTACCTTGCCGTCGCTGGCTTGATATTTTATTGTATTCAACGTATGTCACTTACAATTGCAAATTATTTGCGAAACAAGCATTCGATGACATCATCTTGTTTTTAGTGCGCGTTCTAATAACGATACCATACATCTTCAAAAACCTAGTTACCGACAAGTTTGTGGTGGTTTGACAAGCAAGCCGCTAATGAAGCTGATCTAGAATTGTGATTTGTTTGAAATTTAATGGAAAATTAATCTGAATATTAGTGTTGACCGGTTTACATATTTTGAACGAATATGCATATGGTGTTGCTATTTGCGATAGAAAAAATAGAATATCACAGATTATAGGCATAATGATCCTCAGAAGGCTTAATGATTTCATATATATTTCTCAAGACCATGTAGCAGTGTTTGCGCTAATTTCAGTTGACTAATCACACCCCATTATTTGCTCACATAACCAACATTTCCAACTTATCTTACGAATCATTTGATGTTATTTTAAAAAATTTCATCACAAGTCATACAAGGTGAATATCAATTGTTGACACAATCATTAGCAGAAAGTGAATAATGCTGCGATTCTTCTCGGCCTCTCGGTCAGACACTTGAAGTTCTGGTAAATGCGCATAATAAATAAAATGAATATGGAGCTCTCTTTAAAAACATAAAGCTAGGTTCTATGAAGTGGCAAAAAAAAAGATTGTTCAATCAGAATCTGTCTAAAACAAGCTCAATAACTATTTTTTCTAAATCAAGTAAGAAATCGTCATAAAATTAGCTATACATAAAAGATTTCAAAAAAAATTTTTTGCATTGTGTGTTAGCAATTCAAACAGAGGAGGCTTACTGAAATTTTAAATAATATTTTAGCTTGAGGTGCATGTAAGAAAAACTGATGTCGTAAATCTTAACAAACCATGAACTCACATAGCAATAATAAGACCAGTTTTTTTTCTCAATTTCATAGCACATTTTCTCCGTATTAGTAGTTTTGCTAATTTGACTTACGTAATAAAACAAGGTCATTTCGCGTGTGTAGATGTATCATAAAAGAACAATAAATTCAAACTAAAATTCTTGATTAATTCTGCCCGGAAATGAATTCATTCGCTTGCTGGATTTTTGCTAGCAAACGTAAATTATGGATATGGGTACAGAAACGGGTATTAAGTATGGTTAGAAATTGAGCTGTAAAAACTGAAGTTTTGTAGGAAAAACTGGTGTGCGATTAAAATATCGTAAACTTATAACTGATTTATTTAAATTGGAAATTTTGATAAAATTTAAGAGAGCTGCAACTATGGACAGTCCAGTCTAGACCTGCTGTAGTATAGAGTTTAAAAACTCCTGTTTTTGCGGCACTAGATTCTAATTCGATGCTCTCAGCATTTTATCATCCATGCGTACACCGTTGCTTCACCGAAGATAAGATTTGGTTTAGTCTATCTTTCCAACAATTTTGTCGGTTTGAGTTCTCCGCTCCAAAACTTCCTCCGTCATATCCTCATTTTCTTGTCGTGGACCATATTCGAGAATCCACCTCCAACGTGAATTAGAGTGTGTATTTTCTTTTGACCATGGAATTGTACAGCAGGAACTTGGACGGCTTTGGAGAGATTTGAGAAGATTCGTTTTGATAGAATGAAAATAGCTTTATTGGTTGATAGCAGCATTGCGCAGCTTTCGTTGTATTTTTAGTGATCTGATTTTCACTCCTAGATGACTGAACGATTTGACTTCTCCGAAGCTGTATTCACCTGTTTAATACGTGTGCTTTTAAGTACCTTGTGTTGGGTCTTGTTTTGCTTCTTCTGACGTAGTGTTAGTGGCTTTCAGTCTAGAATTTACATTCATGGTTTTTGCCGCCTACTGTGAAGGATTCTTGGATGACTCGTTCATTTCGACACATGATGCAGCGAAGGGCAGTAGTTTGGTGGACTTCATGATGATGTTATACCCCAGGCTAGCCTTAGCATCCCTGATCATTTGTCCCAGAAATATATTGAAGAGGACCCAAGAAAAAGCATACCCCTTTCGTAGGCCGTAATTGGTGCTAAATAGTTTCTATGATGATCCAGCAGTCTTAATTCATCATTTCAAATGTCAAACTATCAGTTTTGTTGCGATATCGAACTATCTTGTTATTGTGCAGTTTGAAAATGTAAAGCAGCTCAACATCTTGCTTTTAAATCTTTATCATTGAAAACTTATCGTGTAACTGATTTGCAGAGGTTTCTTTTGAAGTCTCTTTGATATAGACCGATCCTTTTTTGAGCGAATAGGCCTTTTAGTCTCGTATGATAGTGGAGAACGTCTTGTAAACGGTAGACAGCATTATGGGACTTCTATGATTGCTATGTACTCTCAGTCGTACCTCCTTTCTTATTCAGTCGTACCTGCTTTCTTCTTGTAATTTCTTTGATTTCAGCTCTTGAATTGTACGAATAGTTTCTTGGATGGTTGGTAGTAGCAGGTCAGATGTGTCATCAATAAACGAGGTATGCAGCTGATCACCTTGTATAAAATACTTCCCAATATGGCTGTCAAAGACACTTAAATGCCGTAATTGGGGCTGGCATCGAAGGTTCGTTCTACATCTTCAAAAAAGATGTCCAGGAAAATCAACCAAAGAAGTCCAAGTAACCGAGTAGATAGAGTACGGGCTGCTAGTTTGTGGTCCATGATTCAAATCCAGCCGTTTTCACACATCGGGTTTGACTCAACCTAAGAGTGTGGACCTAAGTAGATTCCACACTCTTTCATATTGATTGTGAATGAAGTTTCTACCAACTTCAACCCCAGAACCCACAAAAGGGTTGTAGTAGGACTATACTTTTAAATCAACCATAATGCTTCGAAGCGCACATGACTTCCAATGCTGAACACGTGTAATGTGCAATTTATTTTCTGAAATGTATAAACAGTCGATTATTATTTTCAATTATATTGCTGTGAAACCCTCTTAATATTATGATTCTCTTCATGCGATATGACACAAATACGGTGTTTGTTTACCATAAACCAAGTAACCAGCTAAATTACGCACTAAATAAATGAATCTAAATACGGCATTTAACATTAAGGCAACCTGGTGTTATCTTTGAAGGTGCCCTGAGTGTATGCATATTCAAGTACCTTGTTGGTTATAGTCTCAGAGTAGATCATAGGATCATTAAATTGGTCTATGTTCGCCGTCGAATCATTTATCGATCCTTTTTGATTGTACGAAAACGCGAAACACAAAAACTTTGGCAAATCTTTCTGATATCCGCTTATGTCATGCCGTCAAACCGAATAAATTATTTATTGATAATATGTAATAGATGGATATAATCGCGATTTGCTTCGATAAATGACCGTGAAAAAATCGCGCATATATGTACATACTTATAGGTGAGGTGACTTCAATCAGAAACAATTGTGTAATAGTTTTTATCTTTGGCGGTGGTGTCACTTGTATGGAATTTTTGATAAGGTGCTTTCTATGATAAACAGAAATGGATTATTTTCAAGCTTTACCAAAATATTTTAAGTTAATGCATTGAGAACTCTCCGAAAATGTTATCTTTCTTTGTGATGATAATGGTGAAATTTGATAAATTGATGTTTGCCATCGAGAATCATAAATTCATTTATTTTGATTCTTTCCTTAAGAAACAGAGTCACGTTTCCGACATTCACCACCGATATTTTATATGTGGATAACCTTGAAAATTAGTCGTCAATAGGTTATGTTTGGTCTATAAAATACAATAAAGCCTTTAATAGCCTCTTAAAATTTAAATATTGTTTTGAATGTAAAATCGTGATCTGGAATCTGATCAGATGATGTTTGTGAATATTCTATGTATGTAGATATCCGTATACTGATACCTCCCTCAAATAATATAGTTTTTTTTTTAAATAAATCTTAAACTAAATTTGAATGCTCTATCACGTGCACTTTATTTAGAACAGATTTAGAACAGTTAGATGATATAAATTAGTAAAGCTTGCGATCCTCCCATTTATGAAGAAACTAATGAAAAATATGCTATAAATCAGAAGAAAAAAACCGAACTTAAAATCATGAAACACTCAAATCCATAATAAGACACTAAGATCTGCATTCGTTAGTTGTCTCGGCGCCATGTCGAGACAACTCCAAAAATAATCTTGTTTTCTCGTCACAAGCAGAAACAAATACACTATGGTTGCTTGCCACAAAAGCCGAAAAATATTCAACGCATTGCAGAGCAAATTCACATTCATATGACATGTGTGTTTGTGTAAACTTCTGACCTCTAAGCCAGTTAAAGATCAGTTGAGTTTGTATGCTGCGCTACCCCAGTCAATTTTATGTGCCATCAAATTAGCGAAATTCGCTTGAATTCAGTTACGCAAGCAATACAGATTGGAGCATTCTTGTCCGGAATTCGTTTTGCTCGCATCTTTTTACCTTTCTGAGATCACAGAAATGCGATTGGTTTGCTCCTGCCAAGATAAATTTGCCTTATACCGAAACTTCTACTTAAAATTCAAGGTGAACTTGTACATAAAAAAATCGTACTGATGACATGATGGTCAATAGTCTCAAGAACATAGTTGTTTGGGGCGATTCGATTTTCGCACAAATGATTATGATGTAAGTTTGGGCTGTGGTTTGGGTTGACACGCACACTTTTCCAGGCATAGAACTATCTACTCTTCTCCAGATACTCGCAAAAGAAAAAAAAATAATGTTCTCTTGGGATTTCGTGCTAGCGACAGCGGCTGTTTTCTTGGCTATTGTGCATGCGGATGCGATTAACTTCTCAACGAACTCGTTATTGTATATATTCTGGTGTAAATATGTAGATACAAAGTACAGTTCTCAACTTGATTACAAGAAAATTGTCTCAGAATACTTGGAAAATTACTACGAGTTGTAGTTCGTTCGTGCTTTTCTATTTTCTGGTGCATGCAATCTAAGAATAGATCGTCAACATCGAGGTGGTATGATGTCATCGCTTCACTCCAAACAGAAACTTGACGCAATCCAAATATGACCTCATATTCTCGCTCGATTAGCCGGAGCGTCTCGCAAAAGCAAATTCACACTGTCCCGGCTCCTTTCACTTTTCACGACCATTACTGAAAATTGGAAGCTAAGCGCTCTTGAACCTCAACAGAATAATTCTAGATTGCGATTGATGCCGACTATGCCCTAAACCAATTCGAACACCCTGTAGGCATAAGTTCCGTTAATTCAGCTTCAAAAGCTTGGCTATCATGAAATCGCCTACCACTTGCACATGTGAGGTGGGTTACATAGCATGGAACATGCTATGTATTGCGTATGGTAGAAAGAACGACAACAGCTGAAACACCGGCTCCACTGCTGTGGTGGGGCAGCAGCTACCCCCAGCTATGAGACGCGAACATGAGCGATCATAGCTGAATGAAATCCAAATTGTACAGTGAATTCAGTTTTCAAAGAGCCGTCCGATTGCGTTATCTGTTCCTGCTTCCAAGTTTTTGCGCGTTATCCACATGAGATACATTGATACTCATTCCGAAACCAACGAAAGGAAGCAAACTCTTGCGTGAACTCGTAACCGGTGGTTATTCCATGCGAAACTGTCGTTTCAAGTTATTGTTAATTTCTTGTTAATATTTGTGATTTATTACCGGTAAATTGACCTTGGTTTCGAAGGTTATATATACAAGATACATGCATGCGCATAGTTCGGAAGCAATCGAATATAAATAAGTATGATGAGTGTGCTTTTTTTTTTATAATTTTGTGAATGCGATGAGTTGGTCAATTTAATGCATCTGCAAGTTACAAAAGCACTGTGAAAAGATAAACGATGTGATAAGAAATCATGTTTAAGTGCAATATGACCTTAAGGCAGTGGTGTGCGTAAATAAGTGGTGTACATAGCGGGGAGAAAATAGTGCTTTAGTGATTATTACTATCACCAAAGATGCCATTTTTTCTAATTGTTTTTATTTGCAAACAGTGAAACGTTGTGTGTTACATATGAAAATATGAAACGGTTGTGGAATTTAAACTCAAGAGAGAGAAAAAAGCTGAAAAAATTGCCATGAAATTTTGTCATTTCACGGTAGTGCGATACCTTCTTGCGATTCGTATTTTCTGTAAATAAACAACTTGAAATCAACTCACCCTTGCGAAACGTAATATTTTGTGCTTTCTATATGTATTGACTATCATAGGAACTTTACTGGTTGTAGCTTCAATTAAAATAAAATAGTATTCCTATCATTGGAGAAGCTTGTATTGAGATTTCCTTAGAGTACCAAGTAGTTTGAGTAGCTGAGTGGGTAAAATACTGGCCGCTATCATATGTGATCCCTGGTTCGAAGCCAACTATGACCCAATTTTGATATTTGAGTGAACTCTGAATTCGTCCCTGACTCAAATCAGGGGTAAAGTTAGACGAGGAATTCATCACTCCACACTTTTATGACTTCTTTTTGAATGAAGTTTCTACCAATTTCAACCCCATAATTGGCAAGGGTTGCATTTGGGTATAATATAAACTGAACTGTGGCGGGGTTTTTCATGTGTTTAGTGCAGAGCTAAGGTGCTGATAACTAAATTTTTGGTTATATTTCTGAAGATCTATCCTGCATTACACAAACATCTTATCAAACATTCATGTAAGACAGTATGTATTTCGTAAAAAGCTGTCTGCACCTCTAGGTTGTGAGTCTGGAGGTTTCATTTTTTGCACAAACGTCCTTCACAGACGATGTGTACGGATGTGAGCACTACAATACTTCACAAATAACGTTGACCTTGATCCGTCTCAGCTATCTACTCACAGCTAGGTTAATTCAAAGCTCAGAATGTGATCGTAATTGATCGTCCTGGATTCAAACCGTAGATCATACACGGTAGCAGCTGGTGCTAGTATGTCCTACGAAAAAAAACGACAACGGTACTGTTAAAAAAACTATTATCATGCTTAGTATACCATGGATTAAAAAAAAGGTAAGCTCAAAGGATCGTTCTTCTGCATATCAGGAGCATCCTGCATTCGTCAAATGCTTGTCTATTCTCGAGACCAACTTTTTTCCTTGTCGAGCTTCCCTACTGTTTCCTATGCAGATGTAAAGGAAAATTATATCTGAGATTTTTTATAAAGCAATGTGAAAAGTAGCCAGAACCAAAACATGGAAAAGAATTTTTTCATTTTCGTTTTCAGGCCAATAAAATTATTTTTCAATTAAATTTTTATTTTGTCCGGATAGAGGCATCGTATTATATACATATGTACTTATGTATATACGATCCTTTAGGCATTAACATTTCCAAGTACTCACCAATGTCCGTTCCTTTTTCTAGTTTTTAACTGATTTTTGAATTGAATTAATCTAGCTTTGAAAGCAAACTATTTTATTTGAAAGACCAATTTTTCCGTTAAAAGCTAGATATATATGTCAATTTTTTGACAGAAAGCGGTATTTCACGTATAATCTGTCCTCTTCTTCAAAGTCTATTAGTATTAAATTTTGTTGTAGTATAGGAGATTGTTATGTACCTTTCCGACGTAAGCTCTTGAATCAAATACTGGCGAGCTGCTTGCAGGGTTGAAAAAATCCTTGAAATAAGACAAAATCGTTTTTTTTATTATTATTATTATCGTCGACTATAATTATCCATTAGAAACTTAATTTAAGACCTTCAAATGCCGTTTCAGTTTCTGATTTAACTTGCCATTTTTGGATGTGGAACTAGAGAAAATGAGGTTTTTTATCGTAGTATTATGAGCTGTCAATATTTAAAATCGATAAACTTTAGATTATCATTCATCTCGAAACCCGCTCTTCCTACGTATTGATCCCAATGTCTGAGCTAGCAACGTTGTATGTATATTTGTTTGAAATTAAAGTCATCTAAGAATGCCAACGTTATTTATTAAATGCGGTTGGTGAATAGCCCATCGAACCATCAACAAGATTGTTTGTGTAAGCATTTTATGCTTCATTAGAGACTTATCAGATAAATTCAAGATATCTTCATATGTAAACTTAAGTATTGCAACAACAAAAAGTGATGAGTGCCTTGGCAAACCCTACTATATTAACGCGTTAGCAAAACTATTTTTTCTTTTTTTGTATTTCGTTTAGCCAGCCGAAATTTGCGACAAAGAGTTAAAAGACATTGTCACACTCTGTGCAACAAGTGTTGAACCCATGATATATCTTAAAGCCTCATTTGTTCAGGGTTGTTAAAAGTTCCACTTACTTTCATTGGGATGTAATCAGAATTAAGGACCCATCCCAGCTGCAATATAGCAAGTAAAATGGGAAACCATCAAATCTAAATCTGTCGGCTGTAGACTAAAGTCTGCCCCACTTATGCAGACTAAGGTGCCTGCACGGCCATATTTATCATTTTGATAGGCTTCTTATTTTGGGTTTCAGCTAATGGCGAGAATCCCTATCTCTCCGAACCCAAATTTCACTACAAACACCTTAAGTTCCTCAGCAACTGCATGAAACCATTGTCTGTTTATTAAATCCACATCTGAACAAAATATTTGGCTTACTTGCTTCAATTTAGCTAGTGTATTTTCTCCCGAAAAAAAATTGTTTCAATGTAATATTTTTTTTAAATATAGTGTTTATATATACAACAATTTAAAGTGAGCAGTATGTACTAACATAAAACTGTATGCCAGCCCTTGCTACATTAAACATTAAGCTTGCTGCTTAATGTTTAAAAATAACCGCAAATTCCTTATGCCCTTTTCGTATTTTACTGCAAAGAAAATACGAATGAATTTGCTCAGAATTTACTCAGAGCTAAAAATAAACTATAAATCTACACCGCATAATAAATGTCTCAACTGTCGAAATGCTTGCTCCCCCGGACAACGTTGCAATTTTCATTCAGTTATTTTCAATCTTGTGGTTCATAATGCACTGCATTACACACAATAATAATTTTTATATTAAAATTTCTGACTAAGAAAATAACTCGAAATAAATGCAGTATAGTTAGGTGTACCTCCGTAATGTTCTTGAGAAAGTAAAATTTTACGCCTTATCTTATTCTTACATTTGTGCTCGTATATATGATTCCACAAGTAGCTTCCCGATTCATTTCAAATATCTTTAATATTTTTTTTATTAAATTAGCCAGTCTTGTAAATCAACTTGACTTCAATCAGGTCACGAGCAGCCATTCAAAATTCTATCTATATACAATGAAACGAAGCGATCTTAAAATTCGCCGGCCAGCTATTCTCCGTTGCACATGTATCTCACTACCACATCATTAGTGCAAAAGAAAGCTTAAACTTGAAATCCACCGACCCACCGGACCAGTTCCCCACCGCGGAGACCAGTCGCCGGTTCCGAAAAATAATAACAATGTGAATTGCTCTGGGGCGGCAGCGATGACGTCGTCCGAACCCAAAGTCAACATGGATGGTGCAAGTGTTGGTGGAATTAAGAAGCAAAATAAAGCAAACGTGAGCTCATGGGTATTATGTCATCTTTCGTTTTCAATAGCGCAGATTGGATCATGAGAAAACACATTTTTCAATGGCATTCAAAACAGCATAAATAAACTTTGCTTGTTATAATTCAACGACTTTAGTTTCTGGCAGCCATTATACGTGGAGACTGTAGAATGTGGTTTGGTCTTGGGGCTTGTCGTGTCGCAGTCACCTGAGCCTGGGGCTAGTTCTTAACGAAATCTCCTTAAACTGGCTAATGGCGTTAGGTACCACTGTGGGCAGCGTGTTGTGCTTGAATAGATGAAACTTCAATGGATGGATGGTTTCCGACTTTAATGTTGAAACTGGATAGTCGACTTCAGCCTTCATTTGGCCTATTATGTCGTTTGCAGTTTTTATGGAAATCAACCCACCCACTCCATGTACAGTGTGGATCTTACCATTGAAACCAGCACGAAAAAGAACTGTGGTTTTAGCCCGTTCATACTTTTCAATGTATTTCACGTCTCGATCACGCATCGCTTTGCATCTTGGATCAGAATCGCGGAACTTTGGCTAAACATTTGGAAGTATGTATTCATGAAATTGTTCGAAAGCCGAAAGCTAACTTGATATAAAATGCTGATAACAGCCATATTGTTCGAGTTGATGATAATTACACGATATGAGTTTATTTAATCTTTTCGAAATGAGAGCAAAATGAATTCTATCTTTTTTTGAATATTTTACGGCATTTCATGCAGTATACTGAAAGAAAAAGTCGTAGTTGATTTAACTATTATTGATAGAATTAACTACGGAAAATGATTTTTTCTACTATGCTGAAATAGTTCACTTCACCATACAAAAGTAGTTGACTTTGCTGATACAAAAAAATATCGTAACTTCCGAGGATTCAACTGTGTTAATTGGCTCATAAGTACGATAAATAGTTGATCTGTAGCAAAATAAGCATCAATTCATTTAACACTACAAAATATTGAATTATTAACAATTTTCATAGTAAGCGAACCACTCTACAATTGTTAAATTCAACAAAAATAATTCAGCAATCACTTATTATTGTTGGGGCACCACAGATTATAGTCATTTACTATTTTGTACTGTGTACATTGTTGGAATACCATAGTTTGTGGTTGCTTACGTTTTTGCACCACGGAAGTTGTTTATCAACCACGCGTCATGGTACATAAAAGTAATCAACAATTTGCTTATGGTTGTTTTAACTATAGCCCGTATTTGACGCAAAAACAACTAAGAAAAATTGTTGATTTTACCAAGATTTGAGTTACCGGGTATATCAGCTGGGAAAATATTGAATAGAATTGGTTCAAAGATGGAACTTTGTGGTACAACTATTTCTGTACGGAACTCTTCAGCAAAAATCCCGTTAAATGACTTTGCTTTACAACAGCGAAGACTTTATATACTTCAGCTATGTCCAAGTTTTTACTCAAGAATATAGAACATTTTGTGAATACTCGTTTTTGTTGTTGACATAATTTTTGTCAGGACTAGGTACGTTATGCGGTAGCCTTAGCCAGTTACCTTGATGAAGTAGAAGTCATCTGGCTTGTTCGCATGTACGAGTATTATCATACATGAGTAGTTACCGACTACCACCAATTGGCAGACTAGTTACTGACTAGCACACCTCGTTTAAAAACCAGCCCTCTCATCAAAAGGGTCATGTACTTTCTTATATGCTTCATATGGCAAAATCATCACTGTAGTAAAATTAACTTTTTGGCTTAGTGCTTCCTTGACCTGCATCTGAGTTCTAGATGATTCCTCGCTTTTAATTACACCAAGACCAGGTATTATTATACACATGAAGTTCCGTCTCTTTGCCCCTGTTTCTTTGTCCTCCTTCGTCCAATTCGTTACTAAAGGTGAAATGTGTTGTACTAACCTGCAAATATAATAATAAAATGAATAAACATGCTAGAATTGTTCTCGTATTTTCATTTGTACATGCGTAAATGAAGTTAGTTAGTTTAGTGTATAGAAGTAGTATTAATTAGTTAGTTAGTTAGTGAAGTTAGTAATTAATGAAGATAGGATCTTCAGGATACGTGATTTTAAATAAAAAAAAAAATCTGGTTTAAATTAATTCTAAAGAATCAACAAACGAATTCTTCCTTTTTCAATTTATATCTTCTTAATTACTTACAACTAATCGAAATTATTACGCAGAACATAAACTTGCATAAATTAAAACAGAATAATAAATTTCGTGGCAAAACATACATATTCATAGATTTTCTACCTTTTTCATAAAAATAATGCAACCCTTTCGAGTTTACTTGTGTTGTAATTTGCATTCGCATTCATACCTTACCATCACGTCCGTCAATAGGGAACATTTTATTTTTTTAAAAATAAGTGTAAATAAGTTGATCCGTGAGTCTGCACGAACATTTCACTAACATAGTCAGAAAAACTGTTAGTCTGAAAAACAAAATTGATTTCAACTGAAAAGAATTCATTGCTTACACCAGTAATCAACTTCTAAATTTCTAAGCGGGTTTGTTTGGATAGATACGAGTTAATTGGTAGTATCTTTTTGTTCCTTTAGACTTAAAGCTCAAGGATGTGGTGCTATAAGCTGTTTGAAGAACTTAATGAACAGTGGTAGAATGTATTTTTTGATAATCCTATTGCCTATTTTCTATAGCCTATTGAAACATTTTGATTCAAATTGTATAATTTTACGTATTCGATCCTGTTATTGCACCATAACAGTCTTGTGTAGTAATCCTTATTGCGCAGCCAAGCAGACGCCTTCGAAAGGCGAAACTCAAAACCCCAACAAAGTTACTATGACATCATTCTATGGGAAGCGTTGAAAGCGTTGCTGCTATTATCTGACATGCTGAATAAATCTTTCATAACCATTGTTTCTCAATTCACTCGTCTCGTACAATATTGAATTTGACATTTCACATAATACGTGTGATTTGTTAGAGCCAATAACAAGGATATGCTTGAAATGTCCAGTTTATTCCGCAGTTTAGCTTTCTTGCGGAATCTCCTGCTGTGAAAAAGCTTTGAAAAGCTGTTTTGTTTGGAATACGGTGTCGAAAATAATAGAGAATTCAGGGGTAGAAAGTAGCGAAGTAATAGTAGAAAGCGCTTTCCTGGCTTTCACAATCATCTGTTTGTGATGTATGGCACGCAGTATCAAACGGAATCCTGCTGCATGCAAAATCGATTTGAAACTGAGAGTTGATCGCAATTGATAGAATTGTTGAGTTATTTTTGTAAATTAAGATATTCGCCGCCACTGCCTGATTGATTTGAATCCGATTTGTCTGTCATTTGCTTGACCCGTAATATGGGTTGAGAGAACACCTTATTTTGTCACTTCTGTGCAAAGAACAGTATGATAAAAATACATAAAGGCGGCATATTTTGTCTCATTTTCGGTCCGGTGTATCAAATTAATATAGGTCATTGGAAAATTTGAAACGTTTGTGCGGTAAATAAAATAAAAACAATTACGTATTTCTAAGACGTATGTATTGGATGAATATTGTGATATTAAACGCACCGATAATAACAACGTTTAGTGAGCGCAATGCCGAACAGTGATGACGAGTACGATTTTGCTTCTGAATTCAAGGTACATATATACAAATAAATTTGGCGTATTAGTTGACTTTCTAAGGTTCCAATGTGATTGAGATGTAAAAATATTAACTAAGTATTGTTTTCGTTTCAGCGATATGCGGAGAGTCTGCAAAGACCGTTGCGAACATATCGTGTTGAATTCAATTTGGGTGCCCCAGCTGGCGATGGAACACCCAGTGAAGATGTATACACAACATCATACAGTACAACGCAGTAAGTATCGGGAAAACACATTCTTGTCTGACCATATGGAATTGATTAACAACAGAGCAACGATAGCTAGGTGTTCCGGTGTTCCAAAAAGAGAATCAATTTTATAATTGCCGTCATGCGGTGGTAATTTTGAAGCAATATTTCTTAAAGTAGTGGCATTGCCTACAGTAAAATAATGCGTACAAGTCGTTGAGAATCACATTACAATCGCTGAATATTTTTCAGTTACGTTGCAAATGTGCTAGTTTTTTTGTACAATAGCGAACCTTTGTGTAAAAGTTTTCAAAACATTCCGTGATTGCCATAACGACACGACTAAACCCTTTGAGTTAAAGAAACAGTACAAGATTGTGATAGTGCAAAATCGAAACAATTGTTAAAAATGTATATCAAAGGAATATGAGTATCCTAGCAAAATCGAAACGACTTTTTTTGCGAAAATTATATTGAAACTTATTTTTGGGACCTATTTAGAGCTTAATTCACTTGGCTTTTCTACAAATTCAAGCTCCTGTCACATAAACTAGCAATCAAACATCCTTTTTGGGACAGTACACATAATATAACATTTTCTTATTGTTCTTTTTCATCAACAGATTTAGTACATCGAAAGTTACATCTAGTTCACAATCAGCGTACGATCAAACCGACTTTGCGCGCCGTTCCGAACCACTAAGCAGTCGTGAAGGCTCACCAACAAAGAAAGTTCGCAAGCACGATATGCAAACAGACATTCACCAGCGCAGTCCTCAGGGACGAGCCACCGACAGTGCTTCGTCAGTTCAATTCACGGAGATCCGAAGCCAAAAAAGGGCCGACCGTAGCAATGAAAGTTTTGGCACTGAATCGAAAGCACTGTTAGAAATGCCTGGTATTGTTGATCCGAATACAGGACGAATTCTTACTGTTGGTGAAGCTATTCACATGCGAATTCTCGATGTACGAACAGGCGAGATCGTGGTGAGCGGGCAAAGAATAACGATAGAAGATGCAGCGCGAAGAGGTGCAATGGATCCTAGTCTGGCGAAAAATTTGCTGCAACCGGGTGCTGTTGTCGACCGTAATGGACGACATTTAAGTCTGCTGGAAATTATACAGAAAGAGATAATTGATGCAGAAAATAGCTACGAAACAGCTGAGAAAAGGATAAAGGTAAAACATATAATGAAGGAAGGAAGTGTTGAGGAGGGGGCTCAAAGTATTGCCGATGCTATCGCTGCTGGGCGAGTTGACCCAAAAGCGGGGCTATATCGTTTTAAGTCTGGTCAGACTATTAGCATAGCCGAAGCTTACGAGCGAGGTTTCCTGAAACATTATGAAACTGTCACGATTAAGTCGAATGCGATGTCTTTGTCTGATGCAATAAAGCACGGTCTTGTAGATAGCAGTGGCTGGATATCAGACCGGAACTCCGGAGACAAATTCAGACTCGATTCGGCAATAAATAACAATCTTATCGATCCAAATATCAGGGAAATCGTAGATGCAAAGAACGATGTCAAGGTAACGTTAAATGAAGCTCTTAAAGCGGGTATTTTAAATGCGAAAACGGGGCGCTATATGAACGCGGTAACAAAAGAAAAACTGACGTTTTTCGAAGCAAGTAATCGTCAGTTAATCGTTAAGCCTTTCACTCTTAAAGACGTACACGACTTAAACTTACTTGACACAAATGGTAAAATAACTAGTCCAATACGCAGGGAAAAGCTAAGCATTTTACAAGCTATTGAAACTGGCATTTTAGATAGTAGTAGTCTTAAATGTATCACTAGGCAGAAAGGAGACCTTGTAACTTTATCGGAAGCAATCGCTGATGGAGTGATTCTACCAGTGGAGGCTAAATACCGTGACAAGGCCTCAGGCGAAATCATGTCTATTGCCGAAGCCGTTGATCGGGGTTTGATCAGTTCGGTTTCTCAAAAGTCAATATTTAATATAGACGGATTTAAAGATCCGTACAGTGGGGAATTTGTTAGTTTCAACGTAGCGTTTGGAAAAGACATTTTGCGTAGGAAAAACGGTGAGTTCTTATTGGATGCAGGGCAGGGTAGCGTAGTTGGTCTCAAAGCGGGAATCGAAGCGGGACTAGTTCGTCCAGAGGTACTGGAAATGCTAAGTCGGCCAATTGGCGTTCGAGATGGGAGTGGGCGCGAACTGAAAGTGTTAGATTTAGTGTATTTTGAGCTAATTGACCCGAAATCTGGTTATCTTTTAGATCCAAACTCGAAAACGGTAGTCCCGCTGGATACAGCTATTGAACGCAAGTTCATAACTCCTGAAGGTGCCTTATTGCTAAGTAGTCTTCTTAATATAACTCTAACTACAGAAACTGTTACAAAAACTGTAAAGCGATATGTGACAATAACATCAGGTAAAACAGGGTATGAGGAAAGTGTTGTTCTCACTTTTACTGAGGCTGTGCGGCACGGTTTCATTGATGAAAAAAGAGAGCTTTTTAAAGATCCTAGAACTGGAGAAATCTATTCTATACAGCAAGCCTTAGCTTATGGACTCCTAGTTCCTGACTCTGAGCCAATGTCTGTGAACCGAACCTCAAGAAATAATAAAAAGTCGACAATTACAATTGTGAGAAAGTCATTTATTCCTGAAATCGAAACCGAACAGGTTAAGATAAAATCAGAAAAACTTATCGAAAAACCTCTTGATATTGCTATTCCGCAGAGTGTAGAAAGTTCCAAAATTGAGTACCCCACATTCCAAAATCGTGCCGAAATTCAAGTTAAAAGGAGAAGTGACACTAAGTCTACTGTCTCGGAGTTTTTAAATATTGAACGTCAAGGGCAAGAAAGCATCACCGAACGTCAACTCTATGAAATTCCTCCTGAAGGATGGTTCCTTAGCGATGCTATTGATCAAAAGCTGTTTAATCCGTCTACTGGTTTGTTTATTATTCCAGGGACTGATCGATTAGTTAGTTTTCAAGAGTGTATTCTTCTTCAGATAATCAACCAAAACTCAGTCGAAGTTTTAGATCCAAAAAGTAATCGTGGAATCGCTGTTGCGCGCAGTTTCGAAAAGAAAATCTTAGATAGCACCGGACACTACAGTGACAGTAACAAAGTACTGAATATGAAAGATGCCATTAGAATGGGTAAAATTATACTAAAAATCCCTACACAAATAGACACCACCAATCAAAGGCTAATTCAAATTACTAAAGTGTCTGGGCAACCTGACCTCGTAGAAGTTTCTGTACGTTTGGATGAGAATCCTCCCCAATTTGTACAGATCAAGAGCTCGAAGTTCATTGAAAGTAGTCCAGAGCCTCTGCAAGTTGGTCCTGGTGCAATTTATGATCCTTCTACAGCTTTAGTAATTTTCACTGAAACAGGACAATCGCAAAACATTATCTCTGCTGCAGCGGAGGGAAAAATAGATCGAAGTGTAATTAAAATCAAAGACCCCAAAACGGGTATCATGATCACTCTGCAAGAAGCGATGCTAAAGCGAATCGTCATTCCGTGGACTGGTGAGGTAATTGACAGTTCCGGCAACAAAGTAGACCTAATCAGCGCTGTGAAAATGGGGATGATAGTGGTATTGGGCTCACCTTTGGTCGTAGTTGAAAGCGCTCTGAAATCTTTAAGATTTATTCAAGATCCGAAAACAGGTGAGAAAATTCCATTAGAGGTAGCTGTTGAGAGAGGGCTTATTTCTCTCACTCCAAGCTCTAGCAGTCCCGATAAAATCAAACCTCTTCCAACAGTGTCAATTGGTTTAGATGGTAAAAGTTATGTAAGTGACGGTGCGCGTACTCGGGCGCAAATCACGACTGAACCGACGTATCATGTTTCTATTGGTGGAGCAAAATCAATTTCGCAGTCTCCTGAAAAAGAGGCAAAGGTTGTGGTTTTACAAAAAATGCGGAAACAGATTATCAAACCTAGTGACGCTCTCCGAAAGGGATTAATCGATAAAGAAACTTCCTTGATCCTTGAAAACAAGCATAACTTTACTTCTGCGGAAGGAGACTCTCTGACAATAGTCGAATCCATAGAAAAGGGCTTAATAGATGGTAGAAAAGGGAAGATAGTGGATCCTCAAAGAGGCGAAACACTCAATATTCAGCAAGCGGTTGATAGAGGAATAATCGATGTCAATAGTAGCAGCAATCTTTTAATACCATTAGCGAAAAGTCTTTCAATCCCAGAGATAGTTGAACAAGGCTTGATAGATCCTAAAGATGGAAAAATTTTTCACCCAGAATCAGGAGCTCCGTTAAGCGTTAAAGAAGCTATTATTTGTGAAATTCTCGACCCTTTGTCTCTGATGTGTGACCCGAAAATTTCCATTAAAATGGCAACTGAGAGTGGTTTAATTGATGAAGATGAATCCACAGTTGTAAGTAGAGATGGTCCTTTAAGCCTTTTGCAAGCTGTAAACAAAGGTTTATTCGATGAAAACAAGAGGACTATCTCCTCAGAAAACATCCCCCCCGTCGGAATTACATTCCCAATAGCGGTAAAAAAGCAGCTCATTGACATTAAAAGAAAAGAAGTTATCCACCCATTATTCAATAAAAGGCAGCCATTGCGCAAATCAATCGAAGAGAACTTCATCATGGCTATCCCATATCCTCCCGACGCAGACTCTATTTTATTGGAAAATGCAATAGAATCAAATCTAGTAGACATTGAAAAAGGTGCTATGAAACATCCAAAAACCAAGGAATGGATTCCCTTGAAAGAAGCTGTAGAATCGGGACTTCTTGCGATAAAAGCTTTTCCTGAGTTCACTGTGAAACATGCGTTGCATCCGCTAACAACAGTAACAGAAACCGTGACGTCTGTTCGTACTGTAACAACAAAAACAATTTCTCTTCTCCAAGGTTATGTAATGATTTCTAGTGCAAAAATTCAAAATATAAATACTGGGGAAATAATATCTGTCGAAG
Source organism: Nemotelus pantherinus (assembly GCA_963978885.1). Taxonomy (NCBI): domain Eukaryota; kingdom Metazoa; phylum Arthropoda; class Insecta; order Diptera; family Stratiomyidae; genus Nemotelus; species Nemotelus pantherinus. The sequence goes on from OZ022263.1 coordinate 239,267,936, forward strand.
AAGCAAGGCGCCAAGGTATACTTAAAGACGAATCAGAAATCAAGGAAAGTTTTGCCACAAAAGAAATAAAGCAGACATTTGCAGAAGCGCTTAAGCAAGGTTTGGTGAATATATCGGAAGGAACATACACAGTTCCTCATTCCGGTGAAAAAATCTCTATCCGACAAGCTGTTGCCGAAGGTGTGCTCGATATAGATCTGGAAACCGATTCCGATTCATCTAAAGAAAGCAACATGAATATAAGTGAGGCTTATCTAAACATATACGACGAAAGAAGGAAACAGTTTCGAGATCCGAAGAACCCTAAGAGGCTCATTTCTCTGACCGTAGCAATGAAAGAAGGAATTATCGACCCCAAGTCGCAGGTCTACAATATTCCTAGTGGAAAGATGCAAACGCTAGAAGAAAGTGTGCATCAAGGCTTTATAGATTCGAAAACTGGAGAGGTGAACCAAATGCCAGGTGTTGCATTAAGTGTGAAAGAAGCTGCTAAATTGGGATTGCTTGTAGTTGTTGGAGCGCCGATGGTGGCAGGTATGGCAGCGACCGGAGCCATAAAAAAAGTTGCAAATAAAAAACCTAAACCAGCTGAAAGGAAAGACATTCCTTCAAAACTTTTATCTTATCAGCCTTCTCGAGAAATTCACCCACCAGGCAAATCTTCAACGCATAAATCTGATCTGGAAACACATTTTGATATAAAAATGTCTAGTTTGCGTGGCGATGTTAAAAAGCCAACAATGGCAGAAGTGCTTTTTGGTAAATCAGATACCATTCTACTTGATGATAGAAGTAAATCAGAGGGAGGAAAAGCAACAGCTGTGTCTAAGGTTCAATTTATGCCGGACGAAAAAATACGCACTGTAGCCGCTGTTCTTGAAGCAAATATTTCAGAAGCAGAAAAAAAATCAAAGCCTACAGAATTATCAGTATTCGAGGATAATAAATCAACGGAAAAGTATTCACCAATGGTGCCTACAACTATGGAAACTTTTGACGAGGAACGTATCGTTGACACTTTCTTTGCAAGGAGTCCAACTGCTGTGAAAGAAAAACAGCATGAGCTTAAGAGACCATCAAGCTCGAAACCTCTTACTAAAGAGAGGAAACTTCTTGAAGAAACAGTACCCACAAAGACCATTATAATTGCTGATGACGGTACTCAAGTTAGAAAACCCACCATGGCCGAGGTTGTTTTTGGAAAGGTTTTCGTTCAGCATGAAAAAGTAGAAGATAAAATCCACAATACACAGGCTACTGCGAAGACAGACCAAATCTTTGGGCAAACAAAGCCAGTAGCGACGTCGGAAACGTTTGATGTAAGCGCTGTTCGAACGGTGGAATATCCGCAAAAGGTTACATCTGTAAAGCCTGTGGACATTACTGGCGAAAGGTGGGCTGATTCACAAGATTTCTATAGCAATGTTTCACGAAATTTATTGGAAAAAAGTCATGTTGAGCAAGCAAAAACCCGAACTCCAGAAGATGCATTGTCCGATATTCAAGACTCGTCTACTTCAGAAACCGACACAGCGATATTAGCGAAGAAACCTAAGCATTCGCAAAAGCCTATAATAAAGAAACCAATAACTGCGACTGAAAAGACGTCGTCACCTATTTTATCCGATGATCAGCATTTTATTGACATAGACACAGGAAAGACACAAAAATCTATAGGTGAAAGCAAATTACTAGTTGTAAGCGAAAGTGATAGTGCAGATCGCACAAAACAATTTCTTACCAGTGTTCAAACTAAAGATGCAGCGAGTTCGATGCAAATAACACCAGAAAAGCAATCGTCACTTTTGCAATCAGTTAGCGTACCGCAATGGATTGAAGATAACAAACCTGAAAACACATCGCAAGCCACAAGATCAGGATCCCAAATTCACGATGATCGACGAGAGCATCACAAACCAACTATGGCAGAAGTCGTGTTTGGAAGCGCTGCAGGTAGACCTGCAGAGAACATCATGCCACGCGAAGTATTCCAGTTTCTCCCTACTACTGCACAAAAAACATACAAGAAAACGGTTTCTGAAACACTCGAAAACCCAGAACAAAAATCCGTGGTGGAATGGAAGAAAATGCCGGAGACAAGAGAATTGTCCAATGTGAAAGCAAAAAAAGTCAAAGAAGAAAAACATGTCAGAACCGATATCACGGACAAAGTTCATCTGCCAAAACTCCTGCCTACCTCAGAAATGGTTGGTGAAACGGTTTCCAATGCATCAGCATTAGCACCGATAGGAACCACAGAAAATATACAGAAAACAAGCATTTCAATACCCCAAAGCCAAACTTCAGAGACGTCAGTTGTTCCAGATAGTGGTCATGAAGCCGTAGAATCATCACCTGACACAACTGTAGAAATAGTTGAGACAGTGAGACACCAGCCACAAATCGAAGCGAAATTAATCGTCCTGCAGAAAATTCGAAAGGAGATTATCGAACCCGAGGAAGCTCTAGAGAGAGGTCTTGTTGCCAAAGAAACCGCTGCAATCCTAACCAACCACGAAAATTTCAAATCGGGCGACGGTCGCGTATTGACAATAACCGAAGCAATAGACAGAAATCTCATCGACGGTAAGACAGGTAAAATTGTTGATCCCCAAAGAGGTGATGTGCTAAGCATTAAGCAAGCAGTCGAAAGAGGAATCCTAGACCCGAACAGTACTAATTGCTTACTCATACCAATGGCGAAGAGCTTGACGGTGCCACAGTTGGTTGATCAAGGTTTGATTGATCCGAACGATGGCAAAATATTCCATCCGGAGACTGGAGCACCGTTAAGTGTGAAAGAGGCTATTATCTGTGAGATTCTAGATCCTTTGTCTATGATGAGTAATCCTAAAATAAGCATTGCGGACGCCATCGAGCGCGGTATCATCGATGAAAATAATTCGGTAGTGAAAACACAGCATGGCGCTGTAAGTATTCTCGATGCAGTGAAAAAGAATATGTTTGACACTGTCGACTCAGGTCAGCGACCTCAAAATATTCCACCCGTCGGTATCACTTTCCCAGTTTTAGTTGAAAAGCATCTCTTTGATGTGAAAAAGAGAGATGTAATTCACCCTATAACTGGAAGAAGACAGCCTTTGAAGAAAGCCATAGAAAATAACTTCCTTATGGCTGTTCCATATCCTCCCGATATTAATAGCATCACCTTAGAAGATGCTCTAGACTCTAAGCTACTAGATGTCAAGAAATGTTCAATGAAAAATCCGAAAACAAAGAAACTTGTCCCCATTAAAGAAGCTGTCGAGTCAGGTGTGTTGATAATAAAACCGTTCCCAGAATTTGTTGTGAGCCAATCGTCCATTCCGTTATCTTCTGTGACTGAAAGGGTGACGGAGACAATAACTTCCGTGCACACTTTAACGACGAAAACTATAACGCTGCTTCAGGGCTACATAATGGTGTCGAATAACCAAGTTCAAAATACAAGCACTGGAGAGATAATGTCTATCGATGAAGCGAAACGTCAGGGAATCTTGAAGGAAGAGAAAGAAAGCACGGAGAGCCCCGTTCCCAAGGGGCTTAAACTGACATTTGCAGAGGCACTCAAGCAGGGATTGGTAAATATATCGGACGGAACATACACCGACCCACGGTCAAAGGAAAAGATTTCGATTCGAGAAGCTGTTGCCGTGGGAGCTCTTGACGTGGATCCCGAAGTTGATACGAAATCCAAGAAGGAAACCAACATGACCATCACTGAAGCATACGAAAACATATACGACGAAAAAGAGAGGCAGTTCCGGGATCCAAGGAATCCGAAGCGGTTGATATCTCTGACAGATGCTATGCAGGAAGGTATCGTAGACCCAAAGTCACGGGTGTATGACATTCCAAGTGGTGAAATGCAGACTCTGGAGCAAAGTGTGCAGCGAGGTTTAATTGACGGAAAGACAGGAGAAGTGAAGCAGAAGCCTGGCGTCACAATGAATGTAAAGGAAGCTGCCAAGTTGGGTCTGTTAGCAGTTGTAGGTGCACCCGTGCTTGCCGGTATGGCTGTGGTGGATGCAGTTAAAAAGGTAGTTAGTAAAAAGGAAAAACCATTGGAAGAAACGACAACGCCAGCTCCGGAAACGGTAGTGTCTACGCCGAGAGAAGAACACAAATCTAAAGAACAGATCGACCGTCCAGCGATTGACAAACCTGATACGGCGGAGCTTGAAACATCAATACCCAGTAGCAAAGATGAATCTATGCTGGTAATTGAATTGACTTCACAACGGCAACCTGTTTTGCAAGAACAAATTGCTCCGGAAGAAGTAGCAGCTGTACGCAAATCCACTATTGCACAAGAACAACCGAGTATACCAGTACAACTCTCTGTACAAGAACCCGTAACTCCGCAAGATCGACCTGTTGCTCCAAAACACCAGATACCGACAGAACCAAAATTGCCTGAGGAGCAGCCAATCACATCCCAACAAAGAGGTAAACCAGCTGACATCGCTGAAGTTGATCTAACAGCTCCTACGATAACTGCTGAACTGCTACCAACTCCTGCAGACAGCAGTCTAGATAAAATCAAAATGGCGACCATGGATTTGATAAACGAGGAACGGCGCACCCGAAAGGAAACTGCCGTAGAATCATCACATGACACAACTGTAGAAATAGTTGAGACAGTGAGACACCAGCCACAAATCGAAGCGAAATTAATCGTCCTGCAGAAAATTCGAAAGGAGATTATCGAACCCGAGGAAGCTCTAGAGAGAGGTCTTGTTGACAAAGAAACCGCTGCAATCCTAACCAACCACGAAAATTTCAAATCGGGCGACGGTCGCGTATTGACAATAACCGAAGCAATAGACAGAAATCTCATTGACGGTAAGAGAGGTAAAATTGTTGATCCCCAAAGAGGTGATGTGCTAAGCATTAAGCAAGCAGTCGAAAGAGGAATCCTAGATCCGAACAGTACTAATTGCTTACTCATACCAATGGCGAAGAGCTTGACGGTGCCACAGTTGGTTGATCAAGGTTTGATTGATCCGAACGATGGCAAAATATTCCATCCGGAGACTGGAGCACCGTTAAGTGTGAAAGAGGCCATTATCTGTGAGATTCTAGATCCTTTGTCTATGATGAGTAATCCTAAAATAAGCATTGCGGACGCCATCGAGCGCGGTATCATCGATGAAAATAATTCGGTAGTGAAAACACAGCATGGCGCTGTAAGTATTCTCGATGCAGTGAAAAAGAATATGTTTGACACTGTCGACTCAGGTCAGCGACCTCAAAATATTCCACCCGTCGGTATCACTTTCCCAGTTTTAGTTGAAAAGCATCTCTTTGATGTGAAAAAGAGAGATGTAATTCACCCTATAACTGGAAGAAGACAGCCTTTGAAGAAAGCCATAGAAAATAACTTCCTTATGGCTGTTCCATATCCTCCCGATATTAATAGCATCACCTTAGAAGATGCTCTAGACTCTAAGCTACTAGATGTCAAGAAATGTTCAATGAAAAATCCGAAAACAAAGAAACTTGTCCCCATTAAAGAAGCTGTCGAGTCAGGTGTGTTGATAATAAAACCGTTCCCAGAATTTGTTGTGAGCCAATCGTCCATTCCGTTATCTTCTGTGACTGAAAGGGTGACGGAGACAATAACTTCCGTGCACACTTTAACGACGAAAACTATAACGCTGCTTCAGGGCTACATAATGGTGTCGAATAACCAAGTTCAAAATACAAGCACTGGAGAGATAATGTCTATCGATGAAGCGAAACGTCAGGGAATCTTGAAGGAAGAGAAAGAAAGCACGGAGAGCCCCGTTCCCAAGGGGCTTAAACTGACATTTGCAGAGGCACTCAAGCAGGGATTGGTAAATATATCGGACGGAACATACACCGACCCACGGTCAAAGGAAAAGATTTCGATTCGAGAAGCTGTTGCCGTGGGAGCTCTTGACGTGGATCCCGAAGTTGATACGAAATCCAAGAAGGAAACCAACATGACCATCACTGAAGCATACGAAAACATATACGACGAAAATGAGAGGCAGTTCCGGGATCCAAGGAATCCGAAGCGGTTGATATCTCTGACAGATGCTATGCAGGAAGGTATCGTAGACCCAAAGTCACAGGTGTATGACATTCCAAGTGGTAAAATGCAGACTCTGGAGCAAAGTGTGGAGCGAGGCTTAATTGATGGAAAGACAGGAGAAGTGAAGCAGAAGCCTGGCGTCACAATGAATGTAAAGGAAGCTGCCAAGTTGGGTCTGTTAGCAGTTGTAGGTGCACCCGTGCTTGCCGGTATGGCTGTGGTGGATGCAGTTAAAAAGGTAGTTAGTAAAAAGGAAAAACCATTGGAAGAAATGACAACGCCAGCTCCGGAAACGGTAGTGTCTACGCCGAGAGAAGAACACAAATCTAAAGAACAGATCGACCGTCCAGCGATTGACAAACCTGATACGGCGGAGCTTGCAACATCAATACCCAGTAGCAAAGATGAATCTATGCTGGTAATTGAATTGACTTCACAACGGCAACCTGTTTTGCAAGAACAAATTGCTCCGGAAGAAGTAGCAGCTGTACGCAAATCCACTATTGCACAAGAACAACCGAGTACACCAGTACAACTCTCTGTACAAGAACCCGTAACTTCGCAAGATCGACCTGTTGCTCCAAAACACCAGATACCGACAGAACAAAAATTGCCTGAGGAGCAGCCAATCACATCCCAACAAACAGATAAACCAGCTGACATCGCTGAAGTTGATCTAACAGCTCCTACGATAACTGCTGAACTGCTACCAACTCCTGCAGACAGCAGTCTAGATAAAATCAAAATGGCGACCATGGATTTGATAAACGAGGAACGGCGCACCCGAAAGGAAACTGCCGTAGAATCATCACATGACACAACTGTAGAAATAGTTGAGACAGTGAGACACCAGCCACAAATCGAAGCGAAATTAATCGTCCTGCAGAAAATTCGAAAGGAGATTATCGAACCCGAGGAAGCTCTAGAGAGAGGTCTTGTTGACAAAGAAACCGCTGCAATCCTAACCAACCACGAAAATTTCAAATCGGGCGACGGTCGCGTATTGACAATAACCGAAGCAATAGACAGAAATCTCATTGACGGTAAGAGAGGTAAAATTGTTGATCCCCAAAGAGGTGATGTGCTAAGCATTAAGCAAGCAGTCGAAAGAGGAATCCTAGATCCGAACAGTACTAATTGCTTACTCATACCAATGGCGAAGAGCTTGACGGTGCCACAGTTGGTTGATCAAGGTTTAATTGATCCGAACGATGGCAAAATATTCCATCCGGAGACTGGAGCACCGTTAAGTGTGAAAGAGGCCATTATCTGTGAGATTCTAGATCCTTTGTCTATGATGAGTAATCCTAAAATAAGCATTGCGGACGCCATCGAGCGCGGTATCATCGATGAAAATAATTCGGTAGTGAAAACACAGCATGGCGCTGTAAGTATTCTCGATGCAGTGAAAAAGAATATGTTTGACACTGTCGACTCAGGTCAGCGACCTCAAAATATTCCACCCGTCGGTATCACTTTCCCAGTTTTAGTTGAAAAGCATCTCTTTGATGTGAAAAAGAGAGATGTAATTCACCCTATAACTGGAAAAAGACAACCTTTGAAGAAAGCCATAGAGAATAACTTCCTTATGGCTGTTCCATATCCTCCCGATATTAATAGCATCACCTTAGAAGATGCTCTAGACTCTAAGCTACTAGATGTCAAGAAATGTTCAATGAAAAATCCGAAAACAAAGAAACTTGTCCCCATTAAAGAAGCTGTCGAGTCAGGTGTGTTGATAATAAAACCGTTCCCAGAATTTGTTGTGAGCCAATCGTCCATTCCGTTATCTTCTGTGACTGAAAGGGTGACGGAGACAATAACTTCCGTGCACACTTTAACGACGAAAACTATAACGCTGCTTCAGGGCTACATAATGGTGTCGAATAACCAAGTTCAAAATACAAGCACTGGAGAGATAATGTCTATCGATGAAGCGAAACGTCAGGGAATCTTGAAGGAAGAGAAAGAAAGCACGGAGAGCCCCGTTCCCAAGGGGCTTAAACTGACATTTGCAGAGGCACTCAAGCAGGGATTGGTAAATATATCGGACGGAACATACACCGACCCACGGTCAAAGGAAAAGATTTCGATTCGAGAAGCTGTTGCCGTGGGAGCTCTTGACGTGGATCCCGAAGTTGATACGAAATCCAAGAAGGAAACCAACATGACCATCACTGAAGCCTACGAAAACATATACGACGAAAAAGAGAGGCAGTTCCGGGATCCAAGGAATCCGAAGCGGTTGATATCTCTGACAGATGCTATGCAGGAAGGTATCGTAGACCCAAAGTCACGGGTGTATGACATTCCAAGTGGTGAAATGCAGACTCTGGAGCAAAGTGTGCAGCGAGGTTTAATTGACGGAAAAACAGGAGAAGTGAAGCAGAAGCCTGGCGTCACAATGAATGTAAAGGAAGCTGCCAAGTTGGGTCTGTTAGCAGTTGTAGGTGCACCCGTGCTTGCCGGTATGGCTGTGGTGGATGCAGTTAAAAAGGTAGTTAGTAAAAAGGAAAAACCATTGGAAGAAACGACAACGCCAGCTCCGGAAACGGTAGTGTCTACGCCGAGAGAAGAACACAAATCTAAAGAACAGATCGACCGTCCAGCGATTGACAAACCTGATACGGCGGAGCTTGCAACATCAATACCCAGTAGCAAAGATGAATCTATGCTGGTAATTGAATTGACTTCACAACGGCAACCTGTTTTGCAAGAACAAATTGCTCCGGAAGAAGTAGCAGCTGTACGCAAATCCACTATTGCACAAGAACAACCGAGTACACCAGTACAACTCTCTGTACAAGAACCCGTAACTTCGCAAGATCGACCTGTTGCTCCAAAACACCAGATACCGACAGAACAAAAATTGCCTGAGGAGCAGCCAATCACATCCCAACAAACAGATAAACCAGCTGACATCGCTGAAGTTGATCTAACAGCTCCTACGATAACTGCTGAACTGCTACCAACTCCTGCAGACAGCAGTCTAGATAAAATCAAAATGGCGACCATGGATTTGATAAACGAGGAACGGCGCACCCGAAAGGAAACTGCCGTAGAATCATCACATGACACAACTGTAGAAATAGTTGAGACAGTGAGACACCAGCCACAAATCGAAGCGAAATTAATCGTCCTGCAGAAAATTCGAAAGGAGATTATCGAACCCGAGGAAGCTCTAGAGAGAGGTCTTGTTGACAAAGAAACCGCTGCAATCCTAACCAACCACGAAAATTTCAAATCGGGCGACGGTCGCGTATTGACAATAACCGAAGCAATAGACAGAAATCTCATTGACGGTAAGAGAGGTAAAATTGTTGATCCCCAAAGAGGTGATGTGCTAAGCATTAAGCAAGCAGTCGAAAGAGGAATCCTAGATCCGAACAGTACTAATTGCTTACTCATACCAATGGCGAAGAGCTTGACGGTGCCACAGTTGGTTGATCAAGGTTTAATTGATCCGAACGATGGCAAAATATTCCATCCGGAGACTGGAGCACCGTTAAGTGTGAAAGAGGCCATTATCTGTGAGATTCTAGATCCTTTGTCTATGATGAGTAATCCTAAAATAAGCATTGCGGACGCCATCGAGCGCGGTATCATCGATGAAAATAATTCGGTAGTGAAAACACAGCATGGCGCTGTAAGTATTCTCGATGCAGTGAAAAAGAATATGTTTGACACTGTCGACTCAGGTCAGCGACCTCAAAATATTCCACCCGTCGGTATCACTTTCCCAGTTTTAGTTGAAAAGCATCTCTTTGATGTGAAAAAGAGAGATGTAATTCACCCTATAACTGGAAAAAGACAACCTTTGAAGAAAGCCATAGAGAATAACTTCCTTATGGCTGTTCCATATCCTCCCGATATTAATAGCATCACCTTAGAAGATGCTCTAGACTCTAAGCTACTAGATGTCAAGAAATGTTCAATGAAAAATCCGAAAACAAAGAAACTTGTCCCCATTAAAGAAGCTGTCGAGTCAGGTGTGTTGATAATAAAACCGTTCCCAGAATTTGTTGTGAGCCAATCGTCCATTCCGTTATCTTCTGTGACTGAAAGGGTGACGGAGACAATAACTTCCGTGCACACTTTAACGACGAAAACTATAACGCTGCTTCAGGGCTACATAATGGTGTCGAATAACCAAGTTCAAAATACAAGCACTGGAGAGATAATGTCTATCGATGAAGCGAAACGTCAGGGAATCTTGAAGGAAGAGAAAGAAAGCACGGAGAGCCCCGTTCCCAAGGGGCTTAAACTGACATTTGCAGAGGCACTCAAGCAGGGATTGGTAAATATATCGGACGGAACATACACCGACCCACGGTCAAAGGAAAAGATTTCGATTCGAGAAGCTGTTGCCGTGGGAGCTCTTGACGTGGATCCCGAAGTTGATACGAAATCCAAGAAGGAAACCAACATGACCATCACTGAAGCCTACGAAAACATATACGACGAAAAAGAGAGGCAGTTCCGGGATCCAAGGAATCCGAAGCGGTTGATATCTCTGACAGATGCTATGCAGGAAGGTATCGTAGACCCAAAGTCACGGGTGTATGACATTCCAAGTGGTGAAATGCAGACTCTGGAGCAAAGTGTGCAGCGAGGTTTAATTGACGGAAAGACAGGAGAAGTGAAGCAGAAGCCTGGCGTCACAATGAATGTAAAGGAAGCTGCCAAGTTGGGTCTGTTAGCAGTTGTAGGTGCACCCGTGCTTGCCGGTATGGCTGTGGTGGATGCAGTTAAAAAGGTAGTTAGTAAAAAGGAAAAACCATTGGAAGAAACGACAACGCCAGCTCCGGAAAAGGTAGTGTCTACGCCGAGAGAAGAACACAAATCTAAAGAACAGATCGACCGTCCAGCGATTGACAAACCTGATACGGCGGAGCTTGAAACATCAATACCCAGTAGCAAAGATGAATCTATGCTGGTAATTGAATTGACTTCACAACGACAACCTGTTTTGCAAGAACAAATTGCTCCGGAAGAAGTAGCAGCTGTACGCAAATCCACTATTGCACAAGAACAACCGAGTATACCAGTACAACTCTCTGTACAAGAACCCGTAACTCCACAAGATCGACCTGTTGCTCCAAAACACCAGATACCGACAGAACAAAAATTGCCTGAGGAGCAGCCAATCACATCCCAACAAAGAGGTAAACCAGCTGACATCGCTGAAGTTGATCTAACAGCTCCTGCGATAACTGCTGAACTGCTACCAACTCCTGCAGACAGCAGTCTAGATAAAATCAAAATGGCGACCATGGATTTGATAAACGAGGAACGGCGCACCCGAAAGGAAACTGCCGTAGAATCATCACATGACACAACTGTAGAAATAGTTGAGACAGTGAGACACCAGCCACAAATCGAAGCGAAATTAATCGTCCTGCAGAAAATTCGAAAGGAGATTATCGAACCCGAGGAAGCTCTAGAGAGAGGTCTTGTTGACAAAGAAACCGCTGCAATCCTAACCAACCACGAAAATTTCAAATCGGGCGACGGTCGCGTATTGACAATAACCGAAGCAATAGACAGAAATCTCATTGACGGTAAGAGAGGTAAAATTGTTGATCCCCAAAGAGGTGATGTGCTAAGCATTAAGCAAGCAGTCGAAAGAGGAATCCTAGATCCGAACAGTACTAATTGCTTACTCATACCAATGGCGAAGAGCTTGACGGTGCCACAGTTGGTTGATCAAGGTTTGATTGATCCGAACGATGGCAAAATATTCCATCCGGAGACTGGAGCACCGTTAAGTGTGAAAGAGGCCATTATCTGTGAGATTGTAGATCCTTTGTCTATGATGAGTAATCCTAAAATAAGCATTGCGGACGCCATCGAGCGCGGTATCATCGATGAAAATAATTCGGTAGTGAAAACACAGCATGGCGCTGTAAGTATTCTCGATGCAGTGAAAAAGAATATGTTTGACACTGTCGACTCAGGTCAGCGACCTCAAAATATTCCACCCGTCGGTATCACTTTCCCAGTTTTAGTTGAAAAGCATCTCTTTGATGTGAAAAAGAGAGATGTAATTCACCCTATAACTGGAAGAAGACAGCCTTTGAAGAAAGCCATAGAAAATAACTTCCTTATGGCTGTTCCATATCCTCCCGATATTAATAGCATCACCTTAGAAGATGCTCTAGACTCTAAGCTACTAGATGTCAAGAAATGTTCAATGAAAAATCCGAAAACAAAGAAACTTGTCCCCATTAAAGAAGCTGTCGAGTCAGGTGTGTTGATAATAAAACCGTTCCCAGAATTTGTTGTGAGCCAATCGTCCATTCCGTTATCTTCTGTGACTGAAAGGGTGACGGAGACAATAACTTCCGTGCACACTTTAACGACGAAAACTATAACGCTGCTTCAGGGCTACATAATGGTGTCGAATAACCAAGTTCAAAATACAAGCACTGGAGAGATAATGTCTATCGATGAAGCGAAACGTCAGGGAATCTTGAAGGAAGAGAAAGAAAGCACGGAGAGCCCCGTTCCCAAGGGGCTTAAACTGACATTTGCAGAGGCACTCAAGCAGGGATTGGTAAATATATCGGACGGAACATACACCGACCCACGGTCAAAGGAAAAGATTTCGATTCGAGAAGCTGTTGCCGTGGGAGCTCTTGATGTGGATCCCGAAGTTGATACGAAATCCAAGAAGGAAACCAACATGACCATCACTGAAGCCTACGAAAACATATACGACGAAAAAGAGAGGCAGTTCCGGGATCCAAGGAATCCGAAGCGGTTGATATCTCTGACAGATGCTATGCAGGAAGGTATCGTAGACCCAAAGTCACGGGTGTATGACATTCCAAGTGGTGAAATGCAGACTCTGGAGCAAAGTGTGCAGCGAGGTTTAATTGACGGAAAGACAGGAGAAGTGAAGCAGAAGCCTGGCGTCACAATGAATGTAAAGGAAGCTGCCAAGTTGGGTCTGTTAGCAGTTGTAGGTGCACCCGTGCTTGCCGGTATGGCTGTGGTGGATGCAGTTAAAAAGGTAGTTAGTAAAAAGGAAAAACCATTGGAAGAAACGACAACGCCAGCTCCGGAAACGGTAGTGTCTACGCCGAGAGAAGAACACAAATCTAAAGAACAGATCGACCGTCCAGCGATTGACAAACCTGATACGGCGGAGCTTGCAACATCAATACCCAGTAGCAAAGATGAATCTATGCTGGTAATTGAATTGACTTCACAACGGCAACCTGTTTTGCAAGAACAAATTGCTCCGGAAGAAGTAGCAGCTGTACGCAAATCCACTATTGCACAAGAACAACCGAGTACACCAGTACAACTCTCTGTACAAGAACCCGTAACTTCGCAAGATCGACCTGTTGCTCCAAAACACCAGATACCGACAGAACAAAAATTGCCTGAGGAGCAGCCAATCACATCCCAACAAACAGATAAACCAGCTGACATCGCTGAAGTTGATCTAACAGCTCCTACGATAACTGCTGAACTGCTACCAACTCCTGCAGACAGCAGTCTAGATAAAATCAAAATGGCGACCATGGATTTGATAAACGAGGAACGGCGCACCCGAAAGGAAACTGCCGTAGAATCATCACATGACACAACTGTAGAAATAGTTGAGACAGTGAGACACCAGCCACAAATCGAAGCGAAATTAATCGTCCTGCAGAAAATTCGAAAGGAGATTATCGAACCCGAGGAAGCTCTAGAGAGAGGTCTTGTTGACAAAGAAACCGCTGCAATCCTAACCAACCACGAAAATTTCAAATCGGGCGACGGTCGCGTATTGACAATAACCGAAGCAATAGACAGAAATCTCATTGACGGTAAGAGAGGTAAAATTGTTGATCCCCAAAGAGGTGATGTGCTAAGCATTAAGCAAGCAGTCGAAAGAGGAATCCTAGATCCGAACAGTACTAATTGCTTACTCATACCAATGGCGAAGAGCTTGACGGTGCCACAGTTGGTTGATCAAGGTTTAATTGATCCGAACGATGGCAAAATATTCCATCCGGAGACTGGAGCACCGTTAAGTGTGAAAGAGGCCATTATCTGTGAGATTCTAGATCCTTTGTCTATGATGAGTAATCCTAAAATAAGCATTGCGGACGCCATCGAGCGCGGTATCATCGATGAAAATAATTCGGTAGTGAAAACACAGCATGGCGCTGTAAGTATTCTCGATGCAGTGAAAAAGAATATGTTTGACACTGTCGACTCAGGTCAGCGACCTCAAAATATTCCACCCGTCGGTATCACTTTCCCAGTTTTAGTTGAAAAGCATCTCTTTGATGTGAAAAAGAGAGATGTAATTCACCCTATAACTGGAAAAAGACAACCTTTGAAGAAAGCCATAGAGAATAACTTCCTTATGGCTGTTCCATATCCTCCCGATATTAATAGCATCACATTAGAAGATGCTCTAGACTCTAAGCTACTAGATGTCAAGAAATGTTCAATGAAAAATCCGAAAACAAAGAAACTTGTCCCCATTAAAGAAGCTGTCGAGTCAGGTGTGTTGATAATAAAACCGTTCCCAGAATTTGTTGTGAGCCAATCGTCCATTCCGTTATCTTCTGTGACTGAAAGGGTGACGGAGACAATAACTTCCGTGCACACTTTAACGACGAAAACTATAACGCTGCTTCAGGGCTACATAATGGTGTCGAATAACCAAGTTCAAAATACAAGCACTGGAGAGATAATGTCTATCGATGAAGCGAAACGTCAGGGAATCTTGAAGGAAGAGAAAGAAAGCACGGAGAGCCCCGTTCCCAAGGGGCTTAAACTGACATTTGCAGAGGCACTCAAGCAGGGATTGGTAAATATATCGGACGGAACATACACCGACCCACGGTCAAAGGAAAAGATTTCGATTCGAGAAGCTGTTGCCGTGGGAGCTCTTGACGTGGATCCCGAAGTTGATACGAAATCCAAGAAGGAAACCAACATGACCATCACTGAAGCATACGAAAACATATACGACGAAAAAGAGAGGCAGTTCCGGGATCCAAGGAATCCGAAGCGGTTGATATCTCTGACAGATGCTATGCAGGAAGGTATCGTAGACCCAAAGTCACGGGTGTATGACATTCCAAGTGGTGAAATGCAGACTCTGGAGCAAAGTGTGCAGCGAGGTTTAATTGACGGAAAGACAGGAGAAGTGAAGCAGAAGCCTGGCGTCACAATGAATGTAAAGGAAGCTGCCAAGTTGGGTCTGTTAGCAGTTGTAGGTGCACCCGTGCTTGCCGGTATGGCTGTGGTGGATGCAGTTAAAAAGGTAGTTAGTAAAAAGGAAAAACCATTGGAAGAAACGACAACGCCAGCTCCGGAAACGGTAGTGTCTACGCCGAGAGAAGAACACAAATCTAAAGAACAGATCGACCGTCCAGCGATTGACAAACCTGATACGGCGGAGCTTGCAACATCAATACCCAGTAGCAAAGATGAATCTATGCTGGTAATTGAATTGACTTCACAACGGCAACCTGTTTTGCAAGAACAAATTGCTCCGGAAGAAGTAGCAGCTGTACGCGAATCCACTATTGCACAAGAACAACCGAGTATACCAGTACAACTCTCTGTACAAGAACCCGTAACTTCGCAAGATCGACCTGTTGCTCCAAAACACCAGATACCGACAGAACAAAAATTGCCTGAGGAGCAGCCAATCACATCCCAACAAACAGATAAACCAGCTGACATTGCTGAAGTTGATCTAACAGCTCCTGCGATAACTGCTGAACTGCTACCAACTCCTGCAGACAGCAGTCTAGATAAAATCAAAATGGCGACCATGGATTTGATAAACGAGGAACGGCGCACCCGAAAGGAAACTGCCGTGGAATCATCACATGACACAACTGTAGAAATAGTTGAGACAGTGAGACACCAGCCACAAATCGAAGCGAAATTAATCGTCCTGCAGAAAATTCGAAAGGAGATTATCGAACCCGAGGAAGCTCTAGAGAGAGGTCTTGTTGACAAAGAAACCGCTGCAATCCTAACCAACCACGAAAATTTCAAATCGGGCGACGGTCGCGTATTGACAATAACCGAAGCAATAGACAGAAATCTCATCGACGGTAAGACAGGTAAAATTGTTGATCCCCAAAGAGGTGATGTGCTAAGCATTAAGCAAGCAGTCGAAAGAGGAATCCTAGATCCGAACAGTACTAATTGCTTACTCATACCAATGGCGAAGAGCTTGACGGTGCCACAGTTGGTTGATCAAGGTTTGATTGATCCGAAAGATGGCAAAATATTCCATCCGGAGACTGGAGCACCGTTAAATGTGAAAGAAGCCATTATCTGTGAGATTGTAGATCCTTTGTCTATGATGAGTAATCCTAAAATAAGCATTGCGGACGCCATCGAGCGCGGTATCATCGATGAAAATAATTCGGTAGTGAAAACACAGCATGGCGCTGTAAGTATTCTCGATGCAGTGAAAAAGAATATGTTTGACACTGTCGACTCAGGTCAGCGACCTCAAAATATTCCACCCGTCGGTATCACTTTCCCAGTTTTAGTTGAAAAGCATCTCTTTGATGTGAAAAAGAGAGATGTAATTCACCCTATAACTGGAAGAAGACAGCCTTTGAAGAAAGCCATAGAAAATAACTTCCTTATGGCTGTTCCATATCCTCCCGATATTAATAGCATCACCTTAGAAGATGCTCTAGACTCTAAGCTACTAGATGTCAAGAAATGTTCAATGAAAAATCCGAAAACAAAGAAACTTGTCCCCATTAAAGAAGCTGTCGAGTCAGGTGTGTTGATAATAAAACCGTTCCCAGAATTTGTTGTGAGCCAATCGTCTATTCCGTTATCTTCTGTGACTGAAAGGGTGACGGAGACAATAACTTCCGTGCACACTTTAACGACGAAAACTATAACGCTGCTTCAGGGCTACATAATGGTGTCGAATAACCAAGTTCAAAATACAAGCACTGGAGAGATAATGTCTATCGATGAAGCGAAACGTCAGGGAATCTTGAAGGAAGAGAAAGAAAGCACGGAGAGCCCCGTTCCCAAGGGGCTTAAACTGACATTTGCAGAGGCACTCAAGCAGGGATTGGTAAATATATCGGACGGAACATACACCGACCCACGGTCAAAGAAAAAGATTTCGATTCGAGAAGCTGTTGCCGTGGGAGCTCTTGACGTGGATCCCGAAGTTGATACGAAATCCAAGAAGGAAACCAACATGACCATCACTGAAGCCTACGAAAACATATACGACGAAAAAGAGAGGCAGTTCCGGGATCCAAGGAATCCGAAGCGGTTGATATCTCTGACAGATGCTATGCAGGAAGGTATCGTAGACCCAAAGTCGCAGGTGTATGACATTCCAAGTGGTGAAATGCAGACTCTGGAGCAAAGTGTGCAGCGAGGCTTAATTGATGGAAAGACAGGAGAAGTGAAGCAGACGCCTGGCGTCACAATGAATGTAAAGGAAGCTGCCAAGTTGGGTCTGTTAGCAGTTGTAGGTGCACCCGTGCTTGCCGGTATGGCTGTGGTGGATGCAGTTAAAAAGGTAGTTAGTAAAAAGGAAAAACCATTGGAAGAAACGACAACGCCAGCTCCGGAAACGGTAGTGTCTACGCCGAGAGAAGAACACAAATCTAAAGAACAGATCGACCGTCCAGCGATTGACAAACCTGATACGGCGGAGCTTGAAACATCAATACCCAGTAGCAAAGATGAATCTACGCTGGTAATTGAATTGACTTCACAACGGCAACCTGTTTTGCAAGAACAAATTGCTCCGGAAGAAGTAGCAGCTGTACGCGAATCCACTATTGCACAAGAGCAACCGAGGATACCAGTACAACTCTCTGTACAAGAACCCGTAACTTCGCAAGATCGACCTGTTGCTCCAAAACACCAGATACCGACAGAACAAAAATTGCCTGAGGAGCAGCCAATCACATCCCAACAAACAGATAAACCAGCTGACATCGCTGAAGTTGATCTAACAGCTCCTACGATAACTGCTGAACTGCTACCAACTCCTGCAGACAGCAGTCTAGATAAAATCAAAATGGCGACCATGGATTTGATAAACGAGGAACGGCGCACCCGAAAGGAAACTGCCGTAGAATCATCACATGACACAACTGTAGAAATAGTTGAGACAGTGAGACACCAGCCACAAATCGAAGCGAAATTAATCGTCCTGCAGAAAATTCGAAAGGAGATTATCGAACCCGAGGAAGCTCTAGAGAGAGGTCTTGTTGACAAAGAAACCGCTGCAATCCTAACCAACCACGAAAATTTCAAATCGGGCGACGGTCGCGTATTGACAATAACCGAAGCAATAGACAGAAATCTCATTGACGGTAAGAGAGGTAAAATTGTTGATCCCCAAAGAGGTGATGTGCTAAGCATTAAGCAAGCAGTCGAAAGAGGAATCCTAGATCCGAACAGTACTAATTGCTTACTCATACCAATGGCGAAGAGCTTGACGGTGCCACAGTTGGTTGATCAAGGTTTAATTGATCCGAACGATGGCAAAATATTCCATCCGGAGACTGGAGCACCGTTAAGTGTGAAAGAGGCCATTATCTGTGAGATTCTAGATCCTTTGTCTATGATGAGTAATCCTAAAATAAGCATTGCGGACGCCATCGAGCGCGGTATCATCGATGAAAATAATTCGGTAGTGAAAACACAGCATGGCGCTGTAAGTATTCTCGATGCAGTGAAAAAGAATATGTTTGACACTGTCGACTCAGGTCAGCGACCTCAAAATATTCCACCCGTCGGTATCACTTTCCCAGTTTTAGTTGAAAAGCATCTCTTTGATGTGAAAAAGAGAGATGTAATTCACCCTATAACTGGAAAAAGACAACCTTTGAAGAAAGCCATAGAGAATAACTTCCTTATGGCTGTTCCATATCCTCCCGATATTAATAGCATCACATTAGAAGATGCTCTAGACTCTAAGCTACTAGATGTCAAGAAATGTTCAATGAAAAATCCGAAAACAAAGAAACTTGTCCCCATTAAAGAAGCTGTCGAGTCAGGTGTGTTGATAATAAAACCGTTCCCAGAATTTGTTGTGAGCCAATCGTCCATTCCGTTATCTTCTGTGACTGAAAGGGTGACGGAGACAATAACTTCCGTGCACACTTTAACGACGAAAACTATAACGCTGCTTCAGGGCTACATAATGGTGTCGAATAACCAAGTTCAAAATACAAGCACTGGAGAGATAATGTCTATCGATGAAGCGAAACGTCAGGGAATCTTGAAGGAAGAGAAAGAAAGCACGGAGAGCCCCGTTCCCAAGGGGCTTAAACTGACATTTGCAGAGGCACTCAAGCAGGGATTGGTAAATATATCGGACGGAACATACACCGACCCACGGTCAAAGGAAAAGATTTCGATTCGAGAAGCTGTTGCCGTGGGAGCTCTTGATGTGGATCCCGAAGTTGATACGAAATCCAAGAAGGAAACCAACATGACCATCACTGAAGCCTACGAAAACATATACGACGAAAAAGAGAGGCAGTTCCGGGATCCAAGGAATCCGAAGCGGTTGATATCTCTGACAGATGCTATGCAGGAAGGTATCGTAGACCCAAAGTCACGGGTGTATGACATTCCAAGTGGTGAAATGCAGACTCTGGAGCAAAGTGTGCAGCGAGGTTTAATTGACGGAAAGACAGGAGAAGTGAAGCAGAAGCCTGGCGTCACAATGAATGTAAAGGAAGCTGCCAAGTTGGGTCTGTTAGCAGTTGTAGGTGCACCCGTGCTTGCCGGTATGGCTGTGGTGGATGCAGTTAAAAAGGTAGTTAGTAAAAAGGAAAAACCATTGGAAGAAACGACAACGCCAGCTCCGGAAACGGTAGTGTCTACGCCGAGAGAAGAACACAAATCTAAAGAACAGATCGACCGTCCAGCGATTGACAAACCTGATACGGCGGAGCTTGCAACATCAATACCCAGTAGCAAAGATGAATCTATGCTGGTAATTGAATTGACTTCACAACGGCAACCTGTTTTGCAAGAACAAATTGCTCCGGAAGAAGTAGCAGCTGTACGCAAATCCACTATTGCACAAGAACAACCGAGTACACCAGTACAACTCTCTGTACAAGAACCCGTAACTTCGCAAGATCGACCTGTTGCTCCAAAACACCAGATACCGACAGAACAAAAATTGCCTGAGGAGCAGCCAATCACATCCCAACAAACAGATAAACCAGCTGACATCGCTGAAGTTGATCTAACAGCTCCTACGATAACTGCTGAACTGCTACCAACTCCTGCAGACAGCAGTCTAGATAAAATCAAAATGGCGACCATGGATTTGATAAACGAGGAACGGCGCACCCGAAAGGAAACTGCCGTAGAATCATCACATGACACAACTGTAGAAATAGTTGAGACAGTGAGACACCAGCCACAAATCGAAGCGAAATTAATCGTCCTGCAGAAAATTCGAAAGGAGATTATCGAACCCGAGGAAGCTCTAGAGAGAGGTCTTGTTGACAAAGAAACCGCTGCAATCCTAACCAACCACGAAAATTTCAAATCGGGCGACGGTCGCGTATTGACAATAACCGAAGCAATAGACAGAAATCTCATTGACGGTAAGAGAGGTAAAATTGTTGATCCCCAAAGAGGTGATGTGCTAAGCATTAAGCAAGCAGTCGAAAGAGGAATCCTAGATCCGAATAGTACTAATTGCTTACTCATACCAATGGCGAAGAGCTTGACGGTGCCACAGTTGGTTGATCAAGGTTTAATTGATCCGAACGATGGCAAAATATTCCATCCGGAGACTGGAGCACCGTTAAGTGTGAAAGAGGCCATTATCTGTGAGATTCTAGATCCTTTGTCTATGATGAGTAATCCTAAAATAAGCATTGCGGACGCCATCGAGCGCGGTATCATCGATGAAAATAATTCGGTAGTGAAAACACAGCATGGCGCTGTAAGTATTCTCGATGCAGTGAAAAAGAATATGTTTGACACTGTCGACTCAGGTCAGCGACCTCAAAATATTCCACCCGTCGGTATCACTTTCCCAGTTTTAGTTGAAAAGCATCTCTTTGATGTGAAAAAGAGAGATGTAATTCACCCTATAACTGGAAGAAGACAGCCTTTGAAGAAAGCCATAGAGAATAACTTCCTTATGGCTGTTCCATATCCTCCCGATATTAATAGCATCACATTAGAAGATGCTCTAGACTCTAAGCTACTAGATGTCAAGAAATGTTCAATGAAAAATCCGAAAACAAAGAAACTTGTCCCCATTAAAGAAGCTGTCGAGTCAGGTGTGTTGATAATAAAACCGTTCCCAGAATTTGTTGTGAGCCAATCGTCCATTCCGTTATCTTCTGTGACTGAAAGGGTGACGGAGACAATAACTTCCGTGCACACTTTAACGACGAAAACTATAACGCTGCTTCAGGGCTACATAATGGTGTCGAATAACCAAGTTCAAAATACAAGCACTGGAGAGATAATGTCTATCGATGAAGCGAAACGTCAGGGAATCTTGAAGGAAGAGAAAGAAAGCACGGAGAGCCCCGTTCCCAAGGGGCTTAAACTGACATTTGCAGAGGCACTCAAGCAGGGATTGGTAAATATATCGGACGGAACATACACCGACCCACGGTCAAAGGAAAAGATTTCGATTCGAGAAGCTGTTGCCGTGGGAGCTCTTGATGTGGATCCCGAAGTTGATACGAAATCCAAGAAGGAAACCAACATGACCATCACTGAAGCCTACGAAAACATATACGACGAAAAAGAGAGGCAGTTCCGGGATCCAAGGAATCCGAAGCGGTTGATATCTCTGACAGATGCTATGCAGGAAGGTATCGTAGACCCAAAGTCGCAGGTGTATGACATTCCAAGTGGTGAAATGCAGACTCTGGAGCAAAGTGTGCAGCGAGGCTTAATTGATGGAAAGACAGGAGAAGTGAAGCAGACGCCTGGCGTCACAATGAATGTAAAGGAAGCTGCCAAGTTGGGTCTGTTAGCAGTTGTAGGTGCACCCGTGCTTGCCGGTATGGCTGTGGTGGATGCAGTTAAAAAGGTAGTTAGTAAAAAGGAAAAACCATTGGAAGAAACGACAACGCCAGCTCCGGAAACGGTAGTGTCTACGCCGAGAGAAGAACACAAATCTAAAGAACAGATCGACCGTCCAGCGATTGACAAACCTGATACGGCGGAGCTTGCAACATCAATACCCAGTAGCAAAGATGAATCTACGCTGGTAATTGAATTGACTTCACAACGGCAACCTGTTTTGCAAGAACAAATTGCTCCGGAAGAAGTAGCAGCTGTACGCGAATCCACTATTGCACAAGAGCAACCGAGGATACCAGTACAACTCTCTGTACAAGAACCCGTAACTTCGCAAGATCGACCTGTTGCTCCAAAACACCAGATACCGACAGAACAAAAATTGCCTGAGGAGCAGCCAATCACATCCCAACAAACAGATAAACCAGCTGACATCGCTGAAGTTGATCTAACAGCTCCTACGATAACTGCTGAACTGCTACCAACTCCTGCAGACAGCAGTCTAGATAAAATCAAAATGGCGACCATGGATTTGATAAACGAGGAACGGCGCACCCGAAAGGAAACTGCCGTAGAATCATCACATGACACAACTGTAGAAATAGTTGAGACAGTGAGACACCAGCCACAAATCGAAGCGAAATTAATCGTCCTGCAGAAAATTCGAAAGGAGATTATCGAACCCGAGGAAGCTCTAGAGAGAGGTCTTGTTGACAAAGAAACCGCTGCAATCCTAACCAACCACGAAAATTTCAAATCGGGCGACGGTCGCGTATTGACAATAACCGAAGCAATAGACAGAAATCTCATCGACGGTAAGACAGGTAAAATTGTTGATCCCCAAAGAGGTGATGTGCTAAGCATTAAGCAAGCAGTCGAAAGAGGAATCCTAGATCCGAACAGTACTAATTGCTTACTCATACCAATGGCGAAGAGCTTGACGGTGCCACAGTTGGTTGATCAAGGTTTGATTGATCCGAAAGATGGCAAAATATTCCATCCGGAGACTGGAGCACCGTTAAGTTTGAAAGAGGCCATTATCTGTGAGATTCTAGATCCTTTGTCTATGATAAGTAATCCTAAAATAAGTATTGCGGACGCCATCGAGCGCGGTATCATCGATGAAAATAATTCGGTAGTGAAAACACAGCATGGCGCTGTAAGTATTCTCGATGCAGTGAAAAAGAATATGTTTGACACTGTCGACTCAGGTCAGCGACCTCAAAATATTCCACCCGTCGGTATCACTTTCCCAGTTTTAGTTGAAAAGCATCTCTTTGATGTGAAAAAGAGAGATGTAATTCACCCTATAACTGGAAGAAGACAGCCTTTGAAGAAAGCCATAGAAAATAACTTCCTTATGGCTGTTCCACATCCTCCCGATATTAATAGCATCTCCTTAGAAGATGCTCTAGACTCTAAGCTACTAGATGTCAAGAAATGTTCAATGAAAAATCCGAAAACAAAGAAACTTGTCCCCATTAAAGAAGCTGTCGAGTCAGGTGTGTTGATAATAAAACCGTTCCCAGAATTTGTTGTGAGCCAATCGTCCATTCCGTTATCTTCTGTGACTGAAAGGGTGACGGAGACAATAACTTCCGTGCACACTTTAACGACGAAAACTATAACGCTGCTTCAGGGCTACATAATGGTGTCGAATAACCAGGTTCAAAATACAAGCACTGGAGAGATAATGTCTATCGAGGAAGCGAAACGTCAGGGAATCTTGAAGGAAGAGAAAGAAAGCACGAAGAGTTCTGATTCCAAAGTCATAACAAGTGGTCGATCCGACCTGACTGATTCGGAGGGGTCTATTTTGGCCTTTGGTGTTGAGAGAAAGCCCGCTGACAATGAATTGAGGGACATAACTGCATTCGGAACTCTTGAGACCATCCAGGAAAAGCCCTTTAAACAGTCTGAAGTCCAGAATCTTACGTCGCAATCACAAGACGATGAACTAATATATTCAGTATCAGATGAGAATCAAAGGGAAGATTTGAGGGATGAAATAGAAAAAAGTGTTACAGCAGCTGAAAACGTCGCAGATTATTTTGATTCAAAGAAACTTGAAGCGGCTGGGGCATATGATCCAGAAGCTGGTCATTTTCTTGATCCTTCGACTGGTCTTAGAATAACATTCCAAAATTTGGTATACGAGTTGAATATAATGGATCCTGCAGCAATTTTTGTGAAAAATTTCGCATCTGATAAATATGAAACACTCGACTATGCTTTAGAAAGACCCCTACTTGACAAGAATACAGGCCACATGGTCGATCCGAAAACTGGAAAGAAAATACCATTTTTTGAATGCATAAATCGCAAATGGATAATTCAAGATCTAAGCTCTTTAGAAAGCACTAAGCCTACTGAAACTGTGGTTGATTTTGAGAACGGACAAGTAATATTGGAAAACGGCCGTAGCATTCCGATTGCGGAAGCTTTGAAAAGTGGTGATTTGGATGTTCAGTCGATTTCCGTCCATGATGCCGAAAGTGGCGAGGTGATTCCATTACGGATGGCAATCGAACTTGGCTTTGTAAACTTGAAACGAGGAACTGTTTATAATATGCAGACAGGACTAGAAATCAGCATTTTAGAAGCTTGTCGGTTAGGAATATTGATTCAAGGATCACGCAAACCAATTTCGCTAGAAGCTGCTGTAAAGAAGGGACTCTACGATCCAGAATCTGGCAAATTGTTCGATTCTGAATCGCAGAATCAAGTTAATGTCCGAAAGTCTATCGAAATCGGTTTAGTTGATCCGAAAATATCGATTATAGTCGACGCTAAGACGCAAAAACCTGTCGATCTGAACGATGCAATCGAAACCAAACTTGTTGAATCAGAAACAGGTCGAATTAAAGACACCAAAACGAATGAAATGATTCCATTTAACGTGGGCATTGAACGACAAATTTTGCAAACAGAAAATGTCGTTTGGAGTCTGATTGAAGTGTTGCAGAAAGAGTTCTATAACGTTTCAAGCCAAAATATATTAAGCCCAGTCACAGGAGAAGAGGTCACATTAAGAGAGGCGCTGAAGAGTGGTTTCGTTGAAATAGATTCGTGTCTGGTTCGCGACGAAAAAAACAATCAATTATTACCGGCTAAGAAAGCAGTGGAGGAGGGTGTGATTGATGTTGAAAAGGGAATGATAACTTATCCGATGATAACACTAGATGAAGCATTTCAAAGGGGATTTTTGGTTAGTACAAAGATGCCTCTCTCGATAGTTGATTGTCTCCTTCGCGGTCTGTACGATCCTAATACTGGCAAATTCACCATTGGTGAACAGGCTTGGACAATAAAGGAGGCGATTGAAAATGGTTATATGAATCCGAACGAACTGATTATTTTAGACCCTCAAACAAACAACATAATTTCTTTGATTGAAGCCATTAAGCTTGGCTACTTAGATGCGGATACTGGGCTTCTTTTGGATCCGTACTCCAAACTGAAACTAACTCTAACTGAAGCGTTGGAAAGTCGTATTCTGATACCATCTAAACGCAAATATAGCCTTCCAGACGCAGTATACAGAGGTCTTTATGATCCGAAAACCGGAGAATTCAGCAATACGATTACACGCGAAAAGTTTTCTACGGAACGTGCTATTCGAAGAGGCGTGTTGGACCCCGAGTCCACTATCGTTAACGTAAGCGGAAGTATTTTACCATTTGAGTTGGCTGCCGAGAACGGAATAATAGACACAAAGAAGGGTTTGTTGACCGACAGTTCTGGCAGGAAGATTGATTTTAAGGAAGCTTTCGATCGTGGAATACTGATGGAAGTCAGGAAGCCTATTAGTTTGCTGGAAGCTGTAGTAAAGAACATCTATGACGAAGATACGGGTTTGTTTTTGGACCCAAAAACCGGACTCTACCTTTCATTTGCTGAAGTTATAAACCAAAAGATGATTGATCCTGACTCGGTTCAAATAAGAGATTTACAAACAGGCTTTTACAAGAATTTAGACTTGACTTACGCAGCTGAAAAGGGCATAATTGATGGTAAAGACGCTAAAGTAACATATAACAATCAAAAAATTACTCTAAAATATGCTTTCGATGTGGGCATCCTGACAGACAGTAAAGCTCCTATAAGTATTCAACGAACCATTCATCAAGGACTGTACGACGACAAAACAGGGAGAATTTTAGACCCAAATAGTGGCAGGAAAATTACAGTCCATGAGGCAATGCGCCGGTTTATGATAAATCCTCAATTACCTTGTTACTTCGATGCAACTAATGAAAAGTTGATGACATTGTCAGAGACATGTCGCGCTGGGCTAATCGACCGTAGAGAGGGTGTGTTCCGAGAGCCTGGAAGTGACCTCTTCATTCCATTAAATGAAGCAATGAGTCTCGGGCTTATTGTGGACATTGAGAGCGCGGGCTTTGGTCTTTTTGAGTTTCTTTCGATGGGAATGTACGACATTGCCACCGGGAAGCTAATACATCCGGTATGTGGAAGGTATCTAACTCTGCGCGAAGCATGTGTTGAAGATATTGTAAGTATGTCTTCTAGTTTAATCAAGAATCCTTTGACGGGAAAGTATATTCGCTTGGGCAATGCAATTCAAGAAAATATAATTGATGATGTCGACGGCGTGTTTATTGTTGGTCCTGATAAAAGAATAGATCTGCAGCAGGCAAGGGCGAGAGGGTGGATCGTTAGCAACAAAAAACTTCTGTCTTTGGAACAAGCTATAAGGATGCAACTGTTCCGACCAGATACTGGTAAATTTGTCGATCCGACTTCAGGTGAGTACTTTGATCTCTTGGGAGCAATTGACGCTGGACTAATCGACCCTGACACAACAATATTTAAAAATTTTGTGACTGGTGCTGACATACCACTGAGGGAAGCTATAAGTAATAACGACATTGACGTTCAAAGAGGTCGTGTTCTTGACCCCAAGACAAAGACAGCTTACAATTACAATATCGCGGTAAATCGAGGTTTGTTAGTTACTATTCACAATCCAATTACGGAGCGACCTGTAAAACGTCGTGATGAGTTAGCTTTGTTAGTTGAATCGCCGATAAGTAAAGCAATAATAAAGCCACGTGAAATGTCTTTAGATGAAACGCTTCGCTACGATATTATCAACCCTGAAACTGCAGTAGTCAAAGACCAAACGACACTGAATTTTGTACCTTTGAAAGATGCGATTGAACGAAATTTACTTGATGTACAGGATCGCGCCATGATTGATCCAAAAGCATTGTTCTTTGCATTTGAAAAATTCATTGTTTATGTTCGCGAACCGATTACGTTTGATAAAGCTGTCGAAACCAAATGCTTGGATTTGTCCACCGGTAAACTAACTTATCCAGCTGCTTTAGTTATAACTACTCCGACAAATGAGGAAGCCGAAACTAATACAAGTACCCTTTCAACTGTTGAACCTAAGGTATATAGTTTGAAAGACGCTATTAGCTTAGGTATTTTAGACCCGGATAGCGCGATTGTCAAAGATAGCGCCAAGCAAAAATTGGTGCGGCTATCCGAAGCTTTCCGAAGAGGTTTAATGGATTCGGACAAAGCAAATGTCCTGGACACAAAAACCTCAAAGCTACTTTCGCTTCAGCAAGCCTACGAAACAGGTGTTCTGATGACACCCAAGCGGTCCTTTGGGCTGATCGAAGCAATAAATTGCTGCTTATATAATCCAACTACAGGAGGATTCAATGATCCGTTCCAAATGACTCCTGATATAATCAATAGAAAACGACTTACATTAGTTGAAGCAATCGCAGCGGGACTAATAGATCCTACGACAACCATGGTTCGTGACCCGAACAATAGCAATATTGTGCCTCTGGTAGCGGCTATAAGCTCAGGACTTATTGACTCCGTGGCGGGTAGACTCATTGATAGTCAAGACAAGAAAAATAGCTTGGACCTAGTGAAGGCATATGAAAAGGGTTTGTTGCTGCCAGCAGAACAACGGGTAAGTTTAAGAGGTTGAAAAATGTATTCCGCCATTTGCTTTTTGAGACTAAAGTAACGTGATTTCTTCAGCCTATGCCTATGTTTGCAAATTTCAACTACCAGATAATACGCAAGCAATTAAACTTCTTCTCATCAACTTTACTCTTTTTTCTCCTGTTGCATTTGATTTGGAATTATTTTCTCAATTTCTCAAATATCAACATTTCTAACGTAAAATACCTCATTTCGCTTATTAACACAGCTATTTGAACTAAAACTTGCAAGGTGCATTCGATTTACTGTTTGTAATGTAAAAATCGTTTCCGGAATATCGACTTTGAAATATCTCCTGGCTATTCAAAGTTATACAAATTAAATACATACGCTAGCTGTTTTTGTGTCATTGTGCTACGCTCCAAGTTATTTAAAAAAAAATTACATGATGGAGCTCTTAGATTCCGGAAATGTTGTTCAACATAGTATTGA
Organism: Nemotelus pantherinus; assembly: GCA_963978885.1. NCBI lineage: Eukaryota > Metazoa > Arthropoda > Insecta > Diptera > Stratiomyidae > Nemotelus > Nemotelus pantherinus. The sequence goes on from OZ022263.1 coordinate 239,296,467, forward strand.
TTTGCATTTACATTTACATTTGTAATCCTGTATTTCGTCTCAGCACATTATACACCGTCGATATTATTACTTTGCTTGAAAGCCAATAAAGATTAATTATGATTCAGTTAGCATCTGTAAACCGAATATCTTGCAAGAGTTTGTTAAGATGCCTGTGTTAGTCATTGCACCATTTAACTGCAGTAAATGAAACATACTAGTGGAAGTTGAGAATTGAGAAAGATGCATATGAGAAAACATCTATATCTTCATGCTCTACTTCTTCTTCTTAACTTTTCATTAAAAAAATTCATGAAATATTAATCTATAATTATGTTGCAATTTTTCAGCTTGAATTATGTTTGTTTTGAAACTCTATAACGTAGCTTTCAAATCATCTTCTCGGGAAAGTCATGTTCGTGTCTCACGTAATAACAATGCAATCATATCTAGACAAATAGAAAAGGATCGTTGGTAACAGTACATAAGCAGCATAAGCATTCCACGCAATGTCCCGAATGGATGTTGTGGTTGATCATTCTTACATTCGCAGATCAACTCACGCTGTTCTTCTTTTATAACTTACTTCATACAGTCATTGCCTTGCCCATCACTAATAGCATCGGCAATAAAGAGCTTCTACCCTGAATTTGACTTGATATTTAGCAAAGATTTTATATATTATATCATACTTTAGTTGCGGGCGAATGCTCTAAGTTTCTCAAAGTTGATGAGAATCTCCTTGGTTTATTCTCTTTAGTTTCCATCTTTGAATGAAATCATAAAAGGCCATTTGATTTGATAATTTATATTTATTTGTTAGTTTGTAAGTGAATGAATAAAGCATTGCAATCATTTTGTACTCAATGAGATTTTGTGCAATTTTCGCAAATACATCAGAGAATTGTAATTCATAAAAAATAGACGCAAAGAACGGTTGCTAACGGCTTAGCGATAATGTTTTGATGTGTAGCGAATATTACGAAAGTTTCATTGAGGGTTTTTCGTGCATTATAGAGGTAAATTGTTGCTCGTTGTTGTTCGTGTTGCCTGGAAACTAGTTTTCTAGTTTGAACAAAAACAAATCACTCATGAATATTGTTTTCACCATTATATTTTTCAAAATTCTTAAAAAAAATTGTTTTTTTGACTATTTCCCTTTTATTTCAGGTATATTATTTTGACTTTTCCAAAAGTTTATTTTTGAACTATTTTAGCAATTTTCTAACACGGTTTAAATATTTGCACGCCTTTGGGTTACTAATAGCATGAGGTTATGTTATATACCTACATACATGCAACCATATATTTAACAACAACTGAAAGTCGTGTTCTTGGTGAAGAAGGTGTATTGCTCAGTAGCTTAATTTACACCGCTGTATAAATTTGTGTGGCAGTATGCATGATGTGTGCGTTGTGCATGCGAGTGAAATTTGTGATGTGTGCTGCGATAGTGTGCATTGCCCAAAACACAATATGAAAATTGGTTCTGGATGATGTACAGTTGACTAGTTCGTAAGAAATGTGTGTGCTTTGAGAGGAACAAAAGAAATCGCCTGTTTTTCACAAGTAGGCTGTTAGCATGCTTATTGGTTACTGGGCTTTGGCGAAATACAGTCTAAGAAAAGTATACACTGAATTCAGCAAAACGCATCAATACCATCAGGTAGCTATAACTGAATACAGACAAGCCGCTGGGACACTGTTATAATAAACAAATATTTAACGTGTACTATTTTATGTGGATATTTCTTTTATTCTTTCACTTTTATATTTTTATTTGTTTGTAGCTTTACATGTACACTTTTCTGTTTCCTAGGTGTTACTCTTTAGTTTTAATTTAGCATTTGATGCCCTATTGTGTTTTTAAATTAATCAAGCAAATATACGAATCTTTAAAGGAATCATTTTGAACATATTCAGTTTTAAGGAGCTCTACCACCTTTTATTTTACGCATTGTATTCTAAATTTGAATTTATTCGTTATTCTGCATGTTTATTGAAATTTATCTAATTAAAATATTTTTGTTTTCTTATCGACTCATGTAGCAAGCCGTCATTGAAAAGTTCAATTTGTGCGAAGAAACTCTGAACAGCCTCTTGAAATGGATAGCTAGTGTAGAGCACAAGATTTCTAAAACTTCTGGACCTAAAGAAAAAGTGGATGATTTGAGAAATCAAATAAACTCACTGAAGGTAAGATGCAGTTTTTGCGTTTTGAGAATAGTGATGAGTAATTTTGGTATATGTGCTTTTAGCAAATCAAAGATGAAATTGAAGGGCAATCGCGGCCAGTGGCTTCATGTCTTGAGCAGGTTCGTCAGATTGTTTTGACAGGGGGTGATGTACTGAGTGCTCCTGAAGTGACTGCACTGGAAAATTCAGGACGGGAGCTGAGGTCGCGAGTTGATCGAGCCAGTGATCGCACTATTCGCCTGTTGAAACGTTTGGAAAGTGCTCGTGACGAACTTAGCAAACTGCGCTCTGAACTTGACATTTTCTCGGGCTGGTTGCAGACAGCTAGACGTACTTTGGAAGACAAAGAGCGGTCTTTATCTGACCTTAATAGACTGTCTACTCAATCAGAATCGATTCGCGAATTTGTCAGTGATGTTATAGCTCATCAAGCGGATCTCCGTTTCATTACAATGGCTGCACAAAAGTTTGTGGACGAGAGCAAAAGCTTTTTGCAAGTGCTAAACGATTTCCGAACGTCATTGCCTGAGCGTTTACCTCACGTTGAGCCTCTAGCTAGCTCTGAAAGTCCTATCAGGCAAGAAGTATCTTTAGTGTCTGCTCATTACAAAGACCTTTTGCATCGTGTAAATGCGCTTTCAGATCGTTTATCAGGTCTCGGTGGCAGGCAAAGAGAGTACCAAGACGCACTTGGCAAAGCTAGAGATTGGTTGAAAGGCATCCAACCGCGAGTATCATCGGTTCTCTCGGACCCAATCGCTGGCGATCCGCATTCCGTACAAGAGCAAATGGATCAAGCAAAAACGCTACATAATGAGTTCCTAAATCAAGGGCGTTTGATAGACAATGCACAACAAGCTTTAGACTCGTTGCTTCATTCACTAGCTGGCCAGCTAAGTCCATCAGAAGTAACATCTCTGGAAGTTCCTGTCGAAGAACTCAAGGACAAATACAATCAATTGATGGACGCTTTAGGTGATCGTTGCAGACTTCTAGATACAGCTCTTGTCCAGTCGCAAGGTGTACAAGATGCCTTAGATGGACTAGTAGGATGGGTGAATCAGGCCGAGGACAAATATAAACTTCAATTCCGCCCGGCTTCTTTGATAAAGGAGCGTTTGCAAGAACAAGTAAGAGAGCATCGTGCGCTTCTAGCTGATTTACAATCCCACCAAGCTAGTATCGATAGCGTCACCGCATCGGCACGAGATCTTGTTACGTCTGCTTCTAATGTTCGCCTTGCTAAAAAGATCGAGTCGAAGCTATTTGATGTAACTGGTAAATTCGAGAAACTCTTGGACAAAGTGGTGAAGCGTGGTGAGTTTTTGGATGAGATGCTTGCTCAACTGATAAAATTCGAAAGAGATAGTTCTACGATGGAGAAAGAGCTTTGCACGCTACAAGAATCTTTGGAAAGCCGTGAGTTAGCTTCTCTTGCCGCTGACCAGCTAGCCAATCGAATGTTCGAAATGTCACGTACGAAGGAGAAATTACGTCCAATGTATGAAGAGTGTACACACTTAGGTAAAGATATGATTTCACAGAGAGACGTGACGGATATTGCACCAGTACGTGATCGCGTTAAGGCACTAGAAAATCAATGGAAAAACCTAGATTCTTCACTCGATGAAAAAGCTAAACTTTCAAAGCAGAAGGCTGAACACTTGTCTGCTTACGAAAATCTAAAGGAACAAGTTTTAGCCTGGCTGGCAAGTATGGAAGCCAGAACCAATGCTCTTGCTCCAGTCGCTGTTGATGTTGAGCTTATGCGGCAGCAAAGCGAAGAACTTAAACCAATTTTGAAGGAATATCGAGATTATGCTGTGACAATTGATAAGGTAAACGACCTTGGTGCACAATATGACGCTTTGATTCGACCTGAAAGTCCCGGTCGCAAACGTTCCGCATACAGCCCAATTAAAAGGGTTAGCCCACTGAGACGTATGTCTGGAGATGCTAGAACACCAAGTCCCACGAAAGGCGTACATATGAGTCCATCTATTTCACCATTATCGCCGGGATCCAGCGGGTTCGGTAGCCGTCGCTCTTCACAAGATGGATTCCAAATAAGTGAGCTCAGTCCTATCCAACAGCAGCTAAGTGAAATTAATAATAGATACGGGCTTATCGGAGTTCGTCTAAATGATCGGCAAAATGAGTTGGATATATTACGAGAGGAAGTGAAAAAGCACCAGGAGAACTTGAAAACATTGTCCGCTTTCCTTGATAAAACTCAACGGCAAGTACCAAAAGAATCTATGGGAACGAAAGATGAGGCTGAACGGTGTACAAAACAAGCCAGAAAGGTTCTCGAAGATATGTATGAAAAACAGAGCATTCTAGATTCTACAAAAGCCCAAATCAAGGACCTTTTACGTCGCAAACCCAGTGTCCCAGGAGCAGACCGTCTTAGATCTGATCTAGATGCAGTGGCTGATCGTTGGAAAAATTTGAGTGATCTCTGTAAGGATCGCATCAACTTTTCCGAGCAACTCAGAGATTTCTTGGATACACACAACAACATGATTAGTTGGTTGGAGAGCAAAGAGCGTATGCTCACTGTCTTAGGGCCTATATCATCTGATCCACGAATGGTTCAAAGTCAGGTCCAACAAGTTCAAGTTTTAAGAGAGGAATTCCGAACTCAGCAGCCACAACTGAATCATTTACAAGACATAGGACAGATTATAATCGGTCATTTGAAAGAGTCGTCACCAGAAGGACAAACCGTTTCTAAGAAACTTCGTGACGTGCAAGGCAAATGGGACGATCTTGTTGGTCGTCTAGAAGAACGTGCCAATAGTTTGGGAGCTGCAGCCGATACTAGCAAAGAATTCGACGCTGGACTGAATCGTTTGCGAGAAGCTCTTCAAAACATTAGTGACAATTTGGATACCTTGCCAACTGATCGTGATCATGAAGAAACGTTGCGTAAAATTGAAAACCTTGAGCGCCAACTCGAGGGACAAAGGCCACTACTTGCAGATGCTGAAGAAGCTGCCAATGCGCTTTGCAAAGTGTTAGGTGACGCTGCTTCACGCGCTGACGTAAAAGCACGCATTGGAGCTTTAGAGAAACAGTATCAAGCTCTGCAGAAGAAACTGGATAACCGCAAGGCAGAAACCGAAGCAGCTCTTCGTGATGGTCGTCAATTTGCTGAGAGTTGTTCAAAGACATTAGGTTGGTTGGCCGGAGAAATCTCTAATTTATCTGAACGTCTGTTGGTATCTGCGCATAGACCAACTCTACAACATCAAATAGACACGCATGAACCGATTTACCGAGAGGTTATGTCTCGGGAACATGAGATTATCATGCTGCTGAACAAAGGCAAAGAACTTTCAACTAAGACTGGCACAACAATTGACCGCTCTATTCAACGTGATTTGGAAAGAATTCAACAACAATGGGAAAAACTGCGTCGTGACGCCGTTGACAGACACTCGCGACTTCAAACGTGCATGGAACATTGCAAAAAGTATGGTCAAACATCCGAGTCATTTTTATCTTGGCTTCGTGGGGCTGAAGAAAAATTGAGCGAACTACGTCCAGGCTCACTGAAAAAAAGCCACTTGGATCAGAGATTACGTGAACTTCAGACCTTTAGAAGTGACGTATGGAAGCATTCGGGAGAATATGAAAACACCAAAGGTGTAGGGGAGACTTTCCTCTCTGCATGTGATATCGACAAGGAGCCGGTGAAAGCAGAACTTCAAGACATGAAAAAGCGATGGGAAAATCTTAATAATGATTTGTTAGCTCGGGCACAAGAACTCGAAGCATGCTCACATCGACTGGGTGACTTTACAGAGGAACTAAGAAACCTTGACCATGCAGTAGGAAGGTGTGAAGACCGTTTAGCAGCGCATGATGCCTTAGGCGGTGCAGCTAAAGACTCGAAGCTCTTAGAGCGGGTCAAAGCCATAAAAGAAGATGTGAATGCTTTGAACAAACCCTTGCAAAATCTCAAAGCGATGGCTTCAGATATTATAAGTGAAACTCGCGCGGCAGGCGGAAACGCTGAGCACATAGCAGATGAAGTCGATGGAATATCCGACCGCATAAATGACCTACAGAATCGTTTAGAAGATCGATGCGGTGAATTGGAATCCGCCGCAAGCGCTGTATCACAGTTTAATGAACAGGTTAGGAACCTCGGTCTTGATCTGACTGATCTTGAAAACGTTGTGGATAGCCTTGTTCCTCCCGGTCGTGAAGTCAAAATCGTACTGGAACAATTGCAGGAGGTAGCGAACGTACTAGCCAGGATTGAAATGACCACTGAAAAATTAGCAGATGTAGAAAGATGCGGCGAGAGATTAGTTGATTCTGGGTTTTCCCCGGATACTGTTCAGACACGCGAACAAATTGCAGGCTTGAAGAAAACTCTTGGCCGGCTAGACAATCGAGCTCGGGATCACGATGAATCACTCCAAAATGCATTGCATTTGCTTCAGAAATTCTATGATTCGCATACCGGTGCCCTGGATAATATCAAAGATATTGGTGAGCAACTGAGGAAAATGAAACCAGTCAGCTCCGAGTTGGAACAAATCCGTAATCAACAAGAAGACTTCCGAAAATTCCGTGGACGAAGCGTAGAGCCGATGTCTCAAAAGATCGATGAAATAAATCGGGCAGGTCGTGATTTGGTTAGGTCTGCTCAAAGCGGAGTTTCAACAACGCAAATTGAAAAAGACCTTGAAAAATTAAACGACCGTTGGAATGATTTGAAAGAACGTATTAATGACAGGGAGCGCCGACTGGATGTTGCGCTGCTTCAATCAGGTAAATTCCAGGAAGCATTAGATGGCTTAGCTAAGTGGTTGTCTGACACTGAGGAAATGGTCGCAAACCAAAAGCCACCGAGCTCAGACTACAAAGTTGTAAAAGCACAGCTTCAAGAACAAAAGTTCTTAAAAAAGATGCTTTTAGATCGACAAAACTCGATGTCTTCGCTTTTCAACTTAGGACAAGAAGTTGCTGCCAATTGCGAACCTGGCGAAAAAGCTGCCATAGAGCGTCAGTTGAAGGAGTTGATGTCCAGATTCGATGCTTTAACTGATGCTGCAAAGGCACGTGAGCAAGACTTGGAACAAGCTATGGAAGTTGCGAAACGGTTCCAAGATAAACTGATTCCTCTAGTTCGATGGCTGGATAACGCCGAGCGCGCGGTTAAAAGCATGGAGTTGATACCAACCGACGAAGAGAAAATTCAGCAGAGAATTCGAGAACATGATAGACTTCATGATGAAATTGTATCAAAGCGGCCTGATTTCACAGAGTTGGCTGACATTGCTGGCCAATTGTTAGAGCTAGTTGGAGAAGATGAAGCGATCGGCTTGGGAGAGAAAGTGCGCGGCACAACCGAGCGTTATACAACTTTGGTTGATGCAAGCGAAAATATCGGGCAGTTGCTCTCAGAGTCGAGACAAGGTTTACGCCATTTAGTATTAACTTACCAGGATCTGGTTGCATGGATGGACAGTATGGAGAAGGAATTACACCGATACCGTGTCTTACCAGTTCATACAGAAAAAATCCTTGAACAGATGGATCATCTGGTCGAGCTGAATGAAGACATTGCAAACCATGCTCAAAACGTTGATTCAACCGTCAATGCTGGTTCTGAGCTGATGAAGCATATTTCAGCCGACGAAGCAATACAATTGAAAGACAAATTAGATTCTTTGCAGAGAAGATATGGAGAACTGGCTAACAAAGGTGGAGACCTACTGAAACAAGCACAAAGTGGACTACCGCTAGTACAACAATTCCATGATGCGCACAATCGTTTGATAGATTGGATGCAAGGAGCAGAAAGTGTCCTAGCCACGGGAGATCCGAGACAAGGCGATATTCTGCGCCTGGAGGCCGAACTTTCTGACATGCGCCCTCTGGTAGAAACACTGAATTTGATCGGTCCGAAGCTATGCACTTTGTCGCCTGGCGAAGGAGCATCCACAATCGAAAGTTTAGTTACACGGGACAATCGCAGATTTGATGCTATTGTGGAACAAATTCAACGTAAGGCCGAACGTCTGCATTTGAGCAATCAACGTGCTCGAGAAGTCACTGGAGATATTGATGAGCTACTTGAGTGGTTCCGTGACATGGATACAAGCCTAAGAGACGCCGACCTACCATCAATAGATCCCAAAGCGGTTCGAGCACAACTGCAAGAGCATAGATCAGTAAACGACGATGTCTCGAGCCAAAAAGGACGCGTTAGAGATGTGACAGCAGCAGCGAAAAAAGTCATTCGTGAATCACCGCAAAGTGAAAATACAGCTGCGTTGCGTGAAAAGTTGGACGACTTGAAGGAAATAGTAGATTCTGTGATCCAATTATGCGGCAACCGTCTATCAGTTTTAGAACAAGCTCTACCGTTGTCCGAACATTTTGCTGAGTCGCATATTGGCCTGTCAACGTGGCTAGATGATATGGAGCATCAAATTTCTATGCTAGGTATGCCAGCTTTACGTCCGGATCTGATTACAGCCCAGCAGGATAAAAACGAACGTCTATTACAATCGATCGCAGAACACAAACCGCTTTTAGATAAGCTGACCAAAACTGGAGAGGCTTTAGCGGATCTGGTAACCGATGACGACGCAGCGAAAATAGCAGAGATAGTAGATTCTGATAATTCTCGCTATGCAGCCTTAAGAATAGAACTCCGAGAGCGACAACAGGCGTTGGAAAATGCTCTTCAAGAATCGAGTCAGTTTTCTGATAAGCTAGAAGGGATGCTTCGAGCTTTGGCAAATACTGTGGATCAGGTGAACCAGCTTGATCCCGTTTCAGCAATGCCTCAAAAGATCAAGGAACAAATCGATGACAATTCGGCAATCGTGGACGACTTGAACAAACGCGGTGAAGCTTTTGCCGCTGTCCAACGAGCCGCGAATGATGTGATTGCTAAAGCTGGAAATAAATCTGACCCGGCAGTTCGTGACATTAAAAAGAAATTAGACAAACTGAATAGTTTGTGGGGCGATGTACAAAAGGCAACAAAAAAACGTGGCGTGTCATTGGATGAAACACTAGCCGTAGCTGAAAAATTTTGGCGGCAGTTGCATGCAGTTATGCAAACACTTCGCGATCTGGAAGAAGCTCTTTCATCGCAGGAACCACCAGCAGCGCAGCCGCAAGAGATTCAAAAACAACAGGTTGCCCTTCAAGAAATTCGCCATGAAATCGACCAAACCAAACCCGAAGTAGAAGAAGTCCGCAAAACAGGCAGCAATCTCATGTCACTTTGTGGCGAACCGGATAAGCCTGAAGTCAAAAAGCACATTGAAGACTTGGACCATGCTTGGGATAATATCACAGCACTTTATGCAAAAAGAGAAGAAAATCTAATCGACGCAATGGAGAAGGCTATGGAATTCCACGAAACTCTACAGAACCTGCTCAAGTTCTTAGAAAGAGCTGAAGATCGTTTTGCCAAGCTGGGACCACTTGGTTCAGACATCGACGCCGTTAAAAAGCAAATCGAACAATTAAAACACTTTAAAGATGACGTGGATCCACATATGGTTGAAGTGGAGGCTTTAAACAGGTAAATACTTGTGTCTATGTGCGTGTTTTTAAAATTTTCGATGGGGATAAGATTAGCGAAACATAGTTAATGAAAAAAATAATAAGTGATGAACAGATAATCTAACTAAACATCACTCTTAAACCTATCGGAAATTGCTATTCTTATGTGTTTTATCATAAATTTAATAACATTTTTTTCTTCATATCGTATTTTCTCATCTTTCCATTCCATAACATCTAAAAAAATCGATTCTGCGTCAAATACTATCGCGGACAAATGAAACACACTTTAATGAAAAAAATATTTGAATCCATGTACCGTTTCATACATATTTTGTGTTCATCTTCATCTTACTAAACGTTATTTTACGTGAAACATGAATCATTTCCAAAAGGGCACTGAACAGGCAAGACTTAGCTTTTTTACAGTTGAATAATGCATTAAGCTTTTAATATTTTCATTAGCGAATATTATCCATTTCTATTGTTTCGAAAATGAATATTTAATGAGCTTAGCACCCTACCTAACGTTGGATGAAACATTTGAAACATATTTGTTCGCATGTTGTTCGAGTTATTTTTAATAAAGTGATGAGTGGTTTTGTATATAAGTGTGTAGAAGTGCTGTTCAACATTATATTGGTATTAATCTATGATGTTTCAGAACCGCAAAAAAACTACTAATTTTTTATCATTTTTACAATTTAGTTGCATTAAAATGGGTTCCAATATTGAAAATATTGATTTTTAATATTTTGGAATATTGAAGCATTTAAATTCGATATTTGAGCAATGAAACATTAGAAATACAGCATACAGAAAATTTTATTGATGTTTCTAACCTAACCTACGCAGTGAAAAGTTGAAATTGCTTAAAATACACATTTTCGGTTTTATTCACTGTTCTGCATAAGGTGACAGTTAAAGCTTTGTTTTCTTTAGTTAGAAGTGTTGCTTGTGCGAGAATCAAAACAATTACCAATTTTTTTTCGAATACATATGTTTACCTGTGTATGTGTTTGCTGCCTCTTCGAAATGGTATTTTCTGCTTGCATCATTAATTTAAATATCTAGTGTGCACACTAAAACCGACACATGCTTTTCAAATATATTTTAGGCAAGCCATCGAACTAACAGAACGGACATCTGCCGAACAAGCAGCTTCAATTCGCGAACCATTGAGCTCCGTAAATAGAAGATGGGAGAACTTGCTTCGTGGAATGGTCGAACGTCAAAAACAATTAGAACATGCGCTTTTGCACCTCGGCCAGTTCCAGCATGCCCTGAATGAATTATTGGTTTGGATTGGAAGAACAGACAGCACACTTGATCAATTAAAACCCGTAAGTATTGATTTTGAATTTACAGTATTTATTTTTGATTAATACTGTAATCTTATGAACTTTGCTTAGATTCCCGGAGATCCACAACTTCTCGAAGTTGAATTGGCCAAATTAAAAGTGCTCGCCAATGATATCCAAGCACATCAGAGCTCAGTGGATACGCTTAACGATGCCGGCCGGCAGTTAATTGAATCAGAGAGGGGCTCTGTGGAAGCTTCAGCTACGCAAGAAAAACTTAGAAAACTCAACAATGAATGGAAGCGGTTACTGCAAAAAGCCTCGGATCGTCAGCATGAACTAGAAGAGGCTTTGCGCGAAGCTCAAACATTCAACGCTGATGTCCAAGATATTTTGGGATGGTTGGGAGATGTAGACAGTGTAATTGGTGCTAGTAAACCTGTAGGCGGCCTGCCAGAAACTGCTACCGAGCAACTGGAAAGATTCATGGAAGTGTACAATGAACTTGAAGCGAATAGGCCTAAGGTGGAAACACTTCAAGCGCAAGGCCAGGAGTTCATTAAAAAACAAAGTCAAATGAATGCCCCTTCAAGCAATCTGAACCACACTTTGAGAACATTGAAACAGCGCTGGGACGCTGTGCTATCCAGAGCGTCGGACAAAAAGATCAAGCTTGAGATCGCACTCAAAGAAGCTACTGAATTCCACGATACTCTGCAAGCGTTTGTGGAGTGGCTGACGTCTGCGGAAAAACAGCTTGCCGGTGCGTCACCAGTTTCACGAGTGCTGGAAACAATACAAGCTCAAATCGATGATCACAAAGTCCTTCAGAAGGATATAAGCACGCATCGTGAGGCAATGCTTCTCTTGGACAAGAAAGGCACTCATCTGAAATATTTCAGTCAGAAGCAGGATGTGATTTTGATAAAGAACTTACTAGTGTCGGTACAACATAGATGGGAAAGAGTAGTGGCAAAGGCCGCAGAACGTACTCGCGCGTTAGATCACGGGTATAGGGAAGCACATGAATTCCACGACGCTTGGTCAAATTTGCTTCAGTGGCTTAACGAAACCGAGGCATCTTTGGATAGTTTATCGGAGGAAGCTGCAGCAAGCAACGATTCTCAAAAAATTAAGAAGCATTTGGACAAGCTAAAAGATACACAAAGAAATTTGTCAGCGAAACAAGGTCAATACGATTTAACCATGCGTAATGGAAAGAATCTAATAGATCGTGCTCCGAAGACGGATGAGTCAGTTCTTAGTCAAATGTTGTCCGAACTAAAGGAGACCTGGCGAAGAGTGTGCACGAAGAGTGTTGATCGTCAGCGGAAATTGGAGGAAGCTCTTCTTCTATCCGGTCAGTTTTCGGAAGCTTTGCAAGCTTTATTGGAGTGGCTTCGTAAAACTCGATCCCGTCTAGCCGAAGAAGGTCCAGTTCATGGTGACCTAGAGACTGTAACTGCCTTGGTTGACCATCACAAACATCTTGAGCAAGATCTGCAAAAAAGGGCGGCACAAATGCAGAGTGTTTTGAAAACAGGACGCGATCTGGAACAATCGGATGACACCAGACAAATTTCAAAGCAACTTTCAGAACTGCAGAATTTGTGGGAGGATGTGGGGAGCTTAAGTTCGAAACGGGGAGTTCGTTTGCAGGAGGCGTTGCGTGCAGCTGAACGTCTGCATAAGTCTGTGCATATGCTGCTCGATTGGCTGTCAGAAGCAGAACAAAAATTGCGCTACGCACAAGCAGCTCCGGAAGACGAAAACACAGCTCGCGAACTTCTTGAGATGCACACGAAATTCATGCGAGAATTGCGTGAAAAAGAACGCGACAAGGACGACACTTTGCAATTGGCTCAATCCATCCTTGACAAAGCTCATCCAGATGCAATTCCAATCATTAAAAACTGGATGACGATAATACAATCTCGGTGGGATGAAGTCTCGCAGTGGGCTATTGGTCGTGAAAATAAACTTCAAAGCCAACTGCAATCACTTAAAGACCTGGACGATACAATCGAAGAGCTGCTTGCTTGGTTAGCCGGACTGGAAGCAACTTTAATTAGTATGTTTTAATATATCTTCTATCGTGTGGAGTTTGTTTATCTGGATTTCTTATTTCAGATCTTGAACGAGAACCACTACCCGATGAAATTGTAGTCCTTGAACAACTTATTGCCGACCACAAAGAATTCATGGAGAACACAGCTCGTCGTCAATCTGAGGTCGATCGGGCTTGTAAACCGAAACAGCCTCTAGCCGGAACAAAAGAAGCTCGTAAACCAAGCCGTACCACGAAAACACCTGTGTAAGTTAATATGCATTTATCATTTCCAATAAAAGCTCGCATGTGTCTTTGACCTGTATATAAGACGAATTATCCGTATTTCCGTACCGTTTTTTGCATGATCTAAACACATTTCTTACGCATAGTACTAAGTTCCGCGTGAAGATAAATCTTAGCAAATCTCCACTATCTGATTATTCTTTGAAGAGAAAATTTTAACAATAGAGAAAAGCGGAGGGTCAGATAAAATGTCAAATATTTTCATTTTCAATTGATTTTTCACAATATCACATTCAATTTTTTAATTCAAACGCTTATAGACAACCTTAGTACCGCCCTAGCGAAATTTTAAGCTAAATTTTAGCTAAAAGAAGTTTCACGTGAAAATCTGAATGGAAATTTCACGTGAAACGGATAAAGGAATAAAGTTTGTTAAAATTTCAACTTATTTCTGTAGAAAATAGTTTGCATACAAAATCAAGCCACTTGGGCCTCTAAGATTTTTTTCTCCATAAGACGTTGATCTCAAGCTCTGCAAATTATTTATTGAATTATAACTTACCGCCTTTAATTTCGAAAATTTTATTTGTATATCATAATTATACCACAGATGCACGATAAATTTTGTATATTTATGTCTTATGTATATGTTTCTTGTTTGTTGATTTTCGTTTGCTTGCACACTTGTATACAACAATATGTTTGCACATGGGTTTCGGCTTTTGATTGTGATGATGCTGCTGGTGCTGCTGTAATTTGGATATGCAAACGACTAGTCGAGGTTCAAGTCACGATCTTCGCGAGCATTCTCCAGATTATAGCACGGGTAGAAAACCAAGGTTTGTTCTTATTTTCATTACTTTCAACCATGTTGTTCATGGGTCTGTCTTTGGTTTGAATTTTTATGTAATATATTTACATATTTTTTTTTTGTTTTCGTGTGATGATACGGTAATTAGTATTGTTTCAGTGTATTTTTGTACATATTTTGAAATCGTTTCTTTGATTTAAGGTTGCAAGTTCGTAATTTTAATTATAAATGTTTTCCTGTCGTTTAGCTTCAAAGGATCCGCACATGGCCTTAATAATCGAAGAACAAGGTTAATATATTTTTAATGCTTTCCAACTTATTTTTCCCCATTATAAGTTTGATTAAACAAGGAGTCTGAAATATTGAAAAGAAATATTTGCTTAATTCATTTAACTCTCAAGTGGTTTTGCCAACGTCGTATAAGTTATTAACATTTCAGACTTTTATTTAGAAAAAAAAGAAGAGATTTAAAGTTGTATTTTTATGCAACGTGTGTTTAGTACAGTTAATAACTAAATATTAGATATTATTGCAGGTATGCATGTTATCTGACTAATAAAAATCCTTTTCCGTTTTGTGTTTTTTCTTCTTGTAATTTTTGTAGTCGTACCAGCCCTAATCGTGATATGCACACTCCAGAACGGGATCGTTTACCACACTATGGTCCTCGATTCTCGCCAAGGTAACATGAAAATAAAATTTTTGAACATATACACAAAAATGTAGTTACTCAATAATATTGACATAATGATATAGAAGTAAACAAAAAATCCAGGATCTACAAAATAAATAGATTATTTCCTCTTCTATTTTTGTGATTGATTAAGTGTGATTTCGGTTTCATGTAGTCTTAAACGCCTTCTGTCAGGGCCCGAAGGGTTTTAAACTTTTGTTTTGTACTTGTCTATGTAATAAATATGTGTCGAATTGTTTAATTTTTTTGATAAACTCATTTTTTCAAACATTGTTAATTTTTGTCCGTATTGTGCTATTTTCATCAAAAAGTTAATTGAGCCAGTTTTTAAATATACCATAATTTAATAACAGCACGAATGTTGCCGAAGCAGAATTCCGTTCACCACGTGCTAAGCTTTTGTGGGACAAATGGCGCCATGTTTGGATGTTGGCATGGGAACGACAACGCCGTCTGCATGAGCATCTGATGTATCTACAGGATGTTGAGCGTGTTCGTCAATTCAGCTGGGATGATTGGAGGAAGAGGGTAAATTACTTGCAGCCCGTTGAAACATTGAAATACTTATTACGTTTTTTTTCATCTGTAGTTCTTGAAATTCATGAACCACAAAAAATCTCGCCTCACAGACCTGTTCCGCAAAATGGACAAAGATAATAATGGTTTGATACCACGCGATGTATTCATTGATGGCATCATTAACACAAGTACGATATTACTATATAATTGAAATAGTGTTGTGCAGAGTCTATATCTACTTCCGATTATATATTATTGTTTCAGAATTCGATACATCTCGCATGGAAATGGGTGCTGTTTCTGATCTCTTCGATCGCAATGGCGAAGGTTTAATCGATTGGCAAGAATTCATTGCTGCACTTCGTCCCGATTGGCAAGAACGTAAACCTGCAACAGACGCTGATAAGATCCACGACGAAGTGAAACGTTTGGTTATGCTATGTACCTGCCGGCAGAAATTCCGAGTATTCCAAGTAGGAGAAGGAAAATATAGAGTGAGTATGCAATATTTGCTTCATAAACAGTAAACAATTAGCTGTACACATCAAAAACCGTTTGTATATTCATAAAATTTGTTTTAGTTTGGTGACTCGCAAAAACTCCGCCTTGTACGTATCTTACGAAGCACAGTAATGGTACGTGTAGGAGGCGGTTGGGTTGCACTTGACGAATTTTTGCAGAAGAACGATCCATG
Organism: Nemotelus pantherinus; assembly: GCA_963978885.1. Classification (NCBI taxonomy): domain Eukaryota; kingdom Metazoa; phylum Arthropoda; class Insecta; order Diptera; family Stratiomyidae; genus Nemotelus; species Nemotelus pantherinus. Next base: position 239,312,499 of record OZ022263.1, read on the forward strand.
TCGAGGTGAGTACACTGCATTTGTTTCTTTATGTTTAAAACTAGTATTAAGAATTATACGTGATATCAACGTATGAATAATATTGATGCCAAAACAGAAAAACACTGATAAATTTGTTGTAGATAGTAAATAATGAATTCATTTACTCAAACCTAACTATTGGTTCTAAAATTAATATTAAATTAAACTTTTATAACAAAATCGTCGGAAGGAAATGGTCATTTAATAGCCTTAATCAATTTCAAAATCTTGTATCTAATTGATGAAAGGGCATTGCATTCGAAGGTATGCATTGTCTGATAACTATGCAGGAGTAATCTGGGTAAAATAATAAAACGTTAGTACATGCGCTTCAATACTCAATATCTCTGCGTTTTTACATCATTCGAAAACTAACTGCATATGTTTATTGAGTTTAATGTGTTTTCTTAAACCTGAATAACTTAAAATTCGAAAACCATAACACTTCTATTGCGTCTAATTGGCCATGGCTTTGAGCTTTTATGTTGTTTGTGGAATACTCACATGCGCGCTAATCGCCATAATCACATTGATCAGATATGTATACCCATGGTATATTTTAATTTTAGTAGGCTTTTTTGAGAAATATGCACTGACATTAGTGATGTGCAATAACAATAAGAAATTATCTAAATTACTTTTCTTAAATAACAACCATCAGTAAAGTACTAATGCAATTTTCTTTATTTCCATTTCATCTCGATTCCCGAAAATTGCTGAACGTGATTTTGCGTTTTGAATTCATGTGACCAAACATAATCACGTGATTTCATTTGCCATAACCCAAAATTTCAATTATATATTGTGTTTTTTCTTATTGCAATTGGCCTTTATTTGAGTTATTTACATGTTTCTGATTGCATTGAACTGATAATTGATTTTAAAATTCACGATTTCTGACGAATCGCATGCATTTTATTTTGAATGTGCTTGACCACAATGATTGTCTGTTTTAAATATTTCTAAATTTTATTACTTGCTTGAATTTTTTCTTATTGGCATATTTATAGTGGCTCTAGTTTTGCCACTTGCAAATCCAAATGACCCTACGCAACATGAAGCATGCTGTCCCTTATGTAAGCAAACATTAAATGACTTAATGAGCGGTAAATCTCTTGGCCGCAATATTAGTGTGCTACAGAATCTCAAATATAACCATAAATGCGTACATACAGTTGCAGGCAGTGGAAGCCATACTAGTTCAATGACAAGTTTGTATAGAAGTAAATTTGATTTTTTGCTCCTTAATGGAAATTTTGAATGTGGTGAAGATATGCATGACATGCATCGATTTTAACCACTGTTGTATAACCATTTTTATTATTGAAATGGTTTACTTTAAAATCTACTGACAAACTCTTTGCAACGATAAGAAAGCATTTGATAAGCTCTGTATGTACGTTATCAATGATAAACATTCGTGGTTACATTCCTTTAATAATTATAGCATGAGCTTAGCGAGCTTATTAAATCTTCTTAGCTTGAATTTCTACAAATCGATCTAGAGTATCAATTTTAGTATTGTATAATAATACAAAACTGTGATACAAAACATGATTTTATCATGTTGATAATAGCTTGACTAATAAAGGAAAATCAATATTTATGTTATTCTTTTATTGTTTGTATCCAATCATAGTTTTGTTTACGATAGTGGATATAATTGTGGAACGTTTTTTATGGAAAGTTGAATACCTGTAAAATACGTTTCCGTACTAACAGTGTATCAAAAAACAAGAGCGAAACTAACAACGCTATGGTTAGATTTCTAATTTTGCTTTTAGTACTAACTGTTGTAAAACTTAACAATCATACACATACTTATCCATCAAAATAGCTGTTACGTTTCACGTGTTTTGTTGGTGTTTAGGCACTGAAAGTAAACACTCTATAATACAGCAAGTAAAAACTGATCAGTACCTAAACAGCAAGAACTTTAGCATTAGAATTTGATTTTGGCATCGTTATTATTATTAATTAGTTTATTGATTTTTGAGTGAAAATGTGATTTGGGTTAAAAGCTAGTTTCGCAATCATGCTCACATATTACGTAGAATTGTTTCTATGAATATCGTATTTAGTTTTAAACAGAAAATGTATATTGTTTGAAACATTTCTAAAGTAATGAATGATTTGAAGTTTGATGAACTAAAAAAGTCATTCATGAAAAAAAACTGGTTTGAGAAAAGGATTTCCGAAGGAAAATGAAGAGAATAATTTTCGGAGTCCTTTTCGATGCCATATTCGTAAGTAGAAGTATTTGGTTTTAATGTTGCGTTTGTAGTTTCGACGTGTAACAGTTTTGGATTTGATTTAATGTTGTAAAAAGGCAACATTTGGATTTTTTCGTTTTCTGAATTTCTTGCACATTTAAAGCTAATATATTGTATACGATATAAGTAAAAAGTTTTTATAAGTGTATTATGAGTATTTGAAACGATATTTTGTCTGAAAGCAGCTACTCCTTTTCAATGATATTCCATTCTATGAATGAAATCGAAAATGTTTTAATTATTACGAGGAAACTTAATGTCAAACTGCAGTTGGCTATATAAACCTTCAATATGCTTAATTTCATTCCGAAAAAATCTCCCAATTATACCTCGAAGCAGACTTGCGTTAAGCATATTTCTATATTTGCCACTCTACATTCGCTTAAAAACACTGAATCCAGCTAAACATGTTATGCATTGATGCATCGCTGGTATGCCACAGACAAAATGAATGCTAGATTTGTGTTTTCGCATTATCTGAGACCTTGCAGCCAGGATAAATGGTTTTATGAATCTCTTGATTGATTCAAGCGTGTTCGTATGTTCATCCTGATTAGCTGCTAAATTTAATGATGTCTTTAGCTGATTTTCTTTGTTTTATTGATTCGCATTTAGCATACGTGCAAGAAATTGAGAATAGAGTAGATATAACTAACATTTAGAACTGGTTGAAATTGAATGTTGTTTTAAAAAAAAGTCACACGCACACAAACCCAGCATAGTGGTTAGTGATAAGTTATAGGTTTAAATATATTATATAATTTTTTTATTTGGTCGTACCTATATTTTGGTTCTTACTCTTTGTTTCTTTTTGTTCTTTCCATTCTCGTTTGCTTCCGCTGTACACATACAAAATCTCACTCAAATATACCATCCGTTCCTTTCCATCCGTTTTTATTATTAATTCCCAATGAACTCCTTATTACTTACCTATTCCACTTCCGTATTCGAACAACGATTATATTTTCCAACAAATTTTCATCCTTTTCCGTTCCGATTCCTTTTTCATACACATACACATTAATGAATATACTTGCAACTGTAAATCAATCCGTGCGTATTTGTGTGTGGCCGCACAAAAAACTATCAACGTGAATGGTGGTGACTTTTGTAACTTTGGAAATTTTTCTAACATTAAAACCGATCAAATATGCGAAACAACCAAATGCACGATTGAATTATAACCAAAACCATTAAATATACGATCAAACGGACGTATGCTAGCCAAGGGACGTACAAATATCGAATTGCGAGAACAATTCATTCTGGCCGATGGAGTCTCGCAAAGCATGGCCGCTTTCAAGCCTCGAATGTCCGCATCATCACCGCATAACGGTTCATCGTCAGTGTTGAGCAGTCAGGGTCCAATAATGAAGGTAAATTTCGAAGAAGTTCATTTTGTTATTTATTATTTGTTGCATTAGTGCTCAGTGAAACTGGTCTTGGCAATAATGGTTGTGCATAGATAATTTTGCTGCAGAAAATTGTTTACTTTTTGAATGTTTTGCCATCACTCATCTCGTATCAGTTGATAAAGAAGTGACCAAAAGCCAGATTGACTTGACACTAATGGTTTAGCTGTTTATGAAGTTGTTTGGGAAATCTAGTATCAATATTATGCCGCAAGTTTATCTGGATCACAAGGCGATAAAAATCGTCCATCTATAAGTGAAAAAGGCTTTAGTACTGAATGTTTGGTTTTAGATTCTGTCAAAACAGTTGTAGCAAGCACTGTATATAATGATAATAATCAATTTTTGAAAATCAATATAATTGAAAACTTAATCCTTATGAAGTTTGTCTGAACAACACCATCATACAGTATTAAAATCTTTCAAAGTAAGTATAGAATTTTGATCGTATCTTGATAGCTTTCTTAAGAAGGAAAAGCAGATTGGCGATATCGTATATAATCAGTTCTTTTGGCATGGTTTTTTAGTTTTGAATAGTTATATTTTAGCACCTTGTAAATATGTACCTTGAACAAAGTCTTCTCAGAATGTAGGTTGAAACTGGAGTGGGAGTTGATAATATGACAAGTATGGTTTTACTGTATTTATAATTCTTTAGCTGCTCGCTACTTGATTTTGTACATGATTTCAATTGCACTAATGAAATTTAAGAGTTAGATTGCTAATATTACTTGAATTGGATTCGAATAATTGTGTACAATAATAATACAACCACCCGAAATTTCCCATTTTTTATTTATTTGAAATTCGTGATATCGCTTGTAATCGCACCATACATCATAATATTGCTATAAATACGAATAAAATTATCTGTGAGTCAAATGTGTGCTTAAATAACGAATACCTTGTGAACATTCGGTGTGAGTTAATATTTTAAGGCTCGATCACTTCCGGAATAAGAAAGAAAATGAGTATCTTGCTGTATAGAAGCAGATACATAATGATTAGTAAATATTATTTTCCAAATGCGCAAACTGGCTTTCTGCTAAAAATGAAACCATGATATTGCTTGTGAATCGATATGAACTATATGACATTAATGTGGATGTGATAAAATTGCAGTGTTCCAATCCAAGCGAATTTATCTGTTATGTAAGCTTTTCAACTGATTATTGATTCCTGAATATTTAGTTTAGCCTAACTTTAAAGAAACGAGCCTAAATCCGCCGTAAAATTCACGCAGATTATGAGTTTGCTCTTTGACAATTTTTGTAGCCTCCAGTTTTTTTCTAAATAAGCTAAATTCATTGCTTTCTCGTATTCAATCTTTTGATTTTAAACGACAGCACTTAAACATAACAATGCAGCAAAAACCGTTATTTTCGATTAAGGCTTTTTTTCTAACAAAAAGCTTTGCATAAAGAACCAATAAAAAAAAATCAAATATCAATCGAAATCTAATGATGCTAACTTTATGAAAATGATCATGCGAACAAAAGATCGTGTGTTTAGAAAAAAATTAATGAAAGTAACTTCGAACATATGTTGATAGTTGTTGTTATAACAAAACTATGCACCACTAGATCATGCTATACTCGTACAATTGCGTCCGCTATTTTCATGAAATTTCAAGTCACAACCTTATTTAAAAAAAAACATGTTGAGATACGTAGACTTTACACGCAGATTCTTTGCTCTGAAACGGACAGTTAGCTAGTGTTTTTTTTTATTTGATGATATTGATATTGATGATGAGGCGTGATCTATCAGTTATCGAGACTTTTTCACAGCTTTGAAATTTCAGGAAAAACACAATGCATTCGTAGACTGTTAATACGATCGAACAATTTTATTCATACGAGTATTATTTAAAAAGTAACATTCAAAGTACGCTCAATGGGCCAATATCTTCAATTTTGCGGACTGTTGGTGATCTTCATCATGGCTTCGTCGTTTGCGTCGTAGCGCTACAGCTCCTCTCGAGCCTTGGCTTTCATCAGATGGCGCCTCCAATTGTACCCGTTTCCTGGGTTTTCCCACTACCTTTTGACCCTCAGCTTCTCCATCGAATACCTTTTTAGGTACTCGATGCTCGTCGATTCGCTGCATGTGACCACCCCATTACAGTTTCCGCAGTCTGATGATTGTGGCAACCTATGGATTGTCAACTATTTCGTACAGCTCATGGTTGTACCTTATACGCCATTGGTCGCTCTCCCGTTTCGCTCCAATTATTCGAAGGCGTTCAACATGTTGGCGGATGCTTGTGTTAGGGCCCATGTTTCACCTCCATAGCACAACACAGGTCTTATTATTGATTTATAGACTTGGAGCTTCGTTATCCTGTGTGCAGCTGGTCTGCATTATAGTAGAAACGGAGTAGAAAGTTTTATTAGCGATCCGTATTCTTCGTTTTTCGTCAAGTTTTTTTACACTTACTTCTTTTGCTTCCTGGTGAAGTTTCAGCAAAAGTTCTTTGGCGGTTATGAGGGAACGTGACAAGATGTTAATGTCATCTGCGTAGGCTACTACTTGGCTGGATTTGTAAAAAAACGTACTCCTTATGTCAACAGACAGCTGTCCTGGTGTTCCTATCGAGGAGCTGTTTGTATGTCTGATTTTTTTCCCTAGCGCATCCTGGCTTGGACGACCGAAATGTCAGCTTCTTTCATGTTTGGCCGAATTTAGCTAACCAATTGACGCTCCGTTTTGACCTCCCAGGCATTGCTGTACAAATTTATTTTGACCACTTAACCACAACAAGTCTTCTTTGAGTAATGGAAGCTTGCCAAGTTCTGCCAAAATATGTATCTGTCTTTTGAATTGTGGGCTTTCAATTTGGAAAAACAGTCGGCAATATACACATTGGTATCAACTGCTGAACTCGGAATAGACCGTATGTATGGCGGTGAGACATCTTTCATTGAAATCACAGCAAATCCAATGAGTACTTTTGGCTAAAATTTCACCTTTGCTAGCGACTTTCACATTTTTATGTGTCTTGCTAATGTTGTCAGTGTAAAAGTGGTCATTTCCATCCAGATTACAAGGGCTATTTGAAAATTTCTCGATCTGACCAATAAAACATTGAAAATTTGACACCTTTTTTTATTATTTTTCTACATATTCTCTTGTTATCTCAATGCATTTATTGCAACTATGTTCAAGCGTTTCTATATCTTTTTTATAAGCTGGCTCCTCCAACTCTTCGAAAAACCGCTCCGTCCCAGCTATCACCTCTTCGTTGGTTGACAATTTTCGTCCAGCCAATTGTTGTTTTTTTTTAAATTAGGGAACAGGTAATTGTCTGATGGTTCTAAATCAGGCAAATAAAGTGGGTGGTTTAGTACTTAAAATCGCAGTTCTGGAGATTAGCGATAGCAACAAGTGATTGACGCCGGTACATAATTCTGGCCAATCTGGGTCTTTTTCGCGAATTTTCCAGCTAGTTTATCTATCAAATTAGTGTAATATTATATTGTCTGCTATAGTTTGTCATTAAAAATAATTCCCTTGTAGTCCCAGAAAACTAACGTCATCACTTTTGCAGCCGATTTGACTTTGTACGTGATTTGACTTTGTTCGACGGAGGAGAATCGCTATGTGTCCATTGTTTTAATTGTTCTTTTGTACCAGGAATATAGTGGCAAATCCAGGTTTTGTCAGTAGCTAAAAATATTCTCAAAAAATCGGTAGTATTCGTTCGAAATAACATCAGATTCTCTGTAGAAATTTTCAACCCGGTTGAATTTTTCTTCCTTTGGCAGTAAACGAGCTAATTAAGGTCATCCGCTTATGGCACACCCCTATAGTATATGGTACACCCATTAGTATGTAGTACACCCTTACAATATTGCTTATTTCCCGCACTTTTAATCCTCGGTCTTTTAAAAGCATTTTATGAAGTTTATCGATGATTTCTGAAGTGGATATCAACGGCATGCCGCTCTCTCTGTCATGATTGAACAGAGCTGCCCAGTTTTCCACTGTGGAATACGAAGGCGCATATTCCCCCAATGCGTTATTAAAGTCTTTCTTGATTTGACTTGCTGTCATATTCTTTTGAAGGGTTTAAATGCTTCACCAGGTCATTATGTCATCTACAGAATCGTCTGGAAGTTTTGCAATAATTAACTCTTGATAATGTTATGATTGCTAAAGCGTTATTGTAGTTGAGAGTCGTGCAGTTGCTCTCCAACATTGCTTGTGATATTGCCCAATTGAGTATCCGATACTTAATAGTTTGAAAAAATCATGTTTTATCACCAACATGCTAATGAAAAGGTAATATGATATAAAAGTAATCATATTTTTGTGTGATTAAAACATTGCATGATTTTTCAATAAGTTTATGAGGATTATTCGCTTTCAAGTGCTTTTGCTTGGTGTGCGCAGACATTGGTTAGCAGCAAATGGCATCATCTGCAATAGAAGACCATTCAAAACAAGATAAAATCTAATATGCATTTGTTTAAAAAGCGAAGAATTTTTTTTCAGATGTTGTTGACAGGGTATTTTTTGGTTAAAACTTAATTACCATGATGTGTGTTATCTCATTCGCAGTGTGGTTAAAGAAAAGCGTTCACAGTATTAGCGCATGTTTCTGATTATGCTAAGTTTGAGTTTGCTTACATGTACTGGTTTCAATTGTTAGACAAAGAAACTCAATACATATGTAAAAACGCATATGCTTGATTAAAAATTACGATATTCGCGCCTAGAATAGAACAGCGAGCACAAACCTTAAATGATCATTCCATCTTCGGCGAATTTTAATGTTTTGTCATCAAAAAGAGCGGAATTTTAGAACTTGCTTTCACTTTGGAATGTTTTCTTACTGTTCTTATTGTTATTTTTTATTCTACATGAACTGTCGCTCATCCATTGTATACGCCTTGATTTTCTCGCATAAAAATAATTCTTGACAGTCGACGAACATTTAGCCGAACTTATGCCAATCTTTGAAAGACTGCGGGCACAAGAACAAATACCTTGTGCTTATCCATTGCATATGGGGGCTGGCGGCACCGTTTTCGTGAGAAGCAATAATAGCCGTTCAGTTCCGTTAAGTCCACATGCACCACATTGCCATCCGTCAACACATTGGGTAAGTTTCGGTGAGGTGATTCTCCACAAGAGCTGGAGAACATCGGTAAGATAAAACTCTTGTATAAATGTATGGCTTTCATGCTGTTCATATAAAAGATTTTTGGTAATTTAAAAAGTCTTGAAAAATAAATTTGTCTATTATTGCTGCGTTTAGGTAAGAGAGAGAACAGCGCGGTCGGTGGCTATTAAACCATCAAGATCATCGCTCTCAGCATCGACCCCGGATTCATTGAGTGACAACGAAAGCAGCTTAGGTGCTGCCGGGCGTTACACACCACGCAAGCCTTCATACACTAGAACCCCTGGACTCACTCCAGGGGGGTCACGTGGCGGTTCGAAACCGAACTCTCGTCCGGCTAGCAGGACAGGATCCAAGCCACCATCGAGGCATGGTTCTTCATTATCCTTAGATAGTACTGGTAAGAAAATATTCGAAAATAAACAAATTATGATAACTTCTTATTGACATACCGGTTCTAACTTGATTTATTTTACAGACGAAACTCCAACTCGCATTCCACAGAGGCGACTTGGCAGTACGTCGACACCGTCCTCTTCGACTGGTGCGACACCACGACCAGCACGCTTGTCGGTTACATCAACATTAACAACAACTACTACAACGCGTACTCCAATATCATTCCGAACGAATGGCGTTACAGCTCGAAAGACAGCTTCCGGATCTGCCAGTCCTGCACCGACTAGGTATGTCTAAATTCAGTTGTTGTTTTTTTTACTTTTAAACACATTTACTTCATCACAGTAACAGACTTTCACTCATTAAAATTGATTTGCTTATTTACTTATTTGAATGCCGGTTTGATGTATTTATGTTCATCAACTCAGTTTAAAACGTTTATTGACTTCCCTTTAAAAAATAATCACATTAATTCATTTAATTTTCTATAATTTTTCTTGCATTGTTCTGCTCCTTATTGTCGTTAAAACTAAATCATGTCTTAACACAAATCGAATTGGTACCATGCTGAAAAAAATAATGATTGCTATCTGATACCTACAAATTAAAACCTACTAAACTATACAAACATGAAAAATAACTGTAATCACAACAAAGCAATGGCGGAATGAGTAGATCATCTAGTATACCGGCTCTGAGTGCCCTCAGTGGGTTCCGAACTAGGTAAATTGTTTTATTTCAAGTATTAATTCATGCTAATTATGTGTTTTAATCGTATGATTTTGTTTCTTATGATGATGATAATATGTTTATGCACTTGTTTGTTTGATCTTTTTATCCTTAATTACTAGTGTTAAATTATATGATATTATTTTGACTTATTTCACTAAGCATCACATCACACACATTCCTAATTTTTTTAAAGCTAAGAAACTATTATGTATGGATTCTCTTAAGTATGTATGTAGTTGTCGGTGATCATATTAAAATTTGATACTTATTATTACGCTATATTAAGCCGCTCGCGGATACCTGTGAGACAATACTCAAATGACAAATCATTTCCATCGAGTGGTTCCAGCTCTGCTACAAACAGCTTATCATTAAGCCATTCAGGGTAAAGTAGTCAGTAGTTGAAAATGTACGTTGCCGTTGATTGAGTGTATTTTGAGTTATTGAAGTGTAGTTACGTTTTGTGAATAGCTTTTCATTTTACAGATTAATCCCTGATAAGCATATTGTATTTTTTTCAAAATTCATTATTTCCAAGATCATTACACATGATGACTGCATTTTTTTGATAATATATTTCATCTTATTAGAATCTTTCAGCTTTTACGATTTTCATCGTGCATATCCGGTTTGCATATATTATTTACTCTAAGTCATTTTGAGCAATTTTCGGTGTTGCAAATCTCACGACAAGAATATTGAATATAAAAAGAGATTATCTGAAAAGCTTCTAATTGCTTTGGATTGCACAAAAACAATTTTTTCGGGGTTGAATGAAACACTTCCATGATTTTGAATCGGCTCGATTGTATTGCTGCTTAAACATGTTTTTTTTTTTCTATAATTATAAACATGTATTAGCTTTGTATATGTATTGTTTTATTTAAAAGCAGTATAAATTTACAAAAGCCGCTAAAATATGTCCGTTTTGCTTCAAAGAAAGCTCAATTATTTTCAAGAGGCTATAAAACAATGAACAAAAGTGTAAAAATTGTTTAAAATTTGTGTCGATTTCACAATTCCCAGTACTATGGCAAAATGTTTCGAAGCAGCTTAAAAATTAATGAAACAAATGTGAAGTATTGTTAAAACTGCAATGAAAACTTCGTAGCGAGAGATTTTGAAAAATTTAGCTCCTTAACATCTGAACATTAACAATACACGTAGAGTCGTTATAGAAATCTCTATTATTTATTATTTCCTTCTAAATTTATCTTCAAATGCTGAAACGAAAAAATAGTATAGGTTTTCCTGGTGCTTTGATGTGAATTTTCTCCACATTTGCTTTAAGCCATAGAAAGTTTCAAGCTGTGTGTTTGTGTCAAGTGTCTTAGAGCATTGTAAATACAGCTTTACCACTTTGAATTTGCTTAGAATCTAATTTCTTTCTTATTCCATCCTCTAGACGGAATTTAAGCGGAAGCTCAACGCCATCTGGAACACAAACGCCAAGAAAAGGGTCAACTGATCCACCGGCTGGAACACCGCCTCGAAAAACCCGAGGAGCAACGCCCACCAGTCAACGCGAACCATTCCGGCTTTGAATCAATTTTCCTCCTAAATTGCATTACCGACAGAACACCAATTATTTTTTTGTCTGATACTTGCATAAATAGATGATGAGCCGATCTAGTGATGCGTGATTAAACGGCAACAGGACCACTTCGTTTAAAACATTAGCCATATTTAATTTGTCTGTTTCTAAGAAACATTTTAGTTGAGTCTCTTTGAAAGATTTGACGAGGAGATGTTACTTTATGCAAAAAATAAGACAAAATTGGTTTCCACAAAATACGATTAATAGCCTCGAAACGACATATAAAGAAATCAGACAAAATGCAGAAAACACATTCATAAAATCCGAGCTTATATACTAACGGCTTACATCAAAATCATTAACATTTTTTTTATATTGAACCAGAAAATGCAAAAAACACTTCGCTTAACTAAGATTTACATGTAAATAGCTCTTAGGTAACTGTAACAAATTAATCCGTACATGCTATAATTTTCTACTATAGTAATAGTTTTTGTTAAATGTTAATGCAACGTATGAAGAAAACGTCGCATACATAATTAAAATGACTAAGCGGTGATTAACTAGAAATATACAAAACGAACGTTTGAGTATATTGAAAAAATAGGATTGACTCGTTTGAATTATTTGATGATCTCATACGAAAGAAATCGCCAGTTCTTTCCTGTGACAATATCGAATTGTTCATTAAAACTTTGAAAAAAAAAAGACTAACTGAATGCCAACTACAATTTGTCGAAAGTGGTCGTGAAGATTAAACGAGAACGCTAAAAGAAAAACAATTTTATTTATCTACATATTGTTGATCTGCGAAAAGAAACACTGTAGCCCGAACACCACAATAACAATGTATTAGAAATACTTTTGTTAGAATTATAGATTGTTTGATTTTCTGTGTGTGACATGAAACGCAACTATAAATATTTTTATGATTAATTTGTTAAGTAAATTCTTTTTTTTTTTACTAAAAAGTCATATTTCTAAGATCCGTATGTATAAAACGAAAAAAAAAACAAAAACAAAATACTTATGCTTGTAATACCAAGATTTATTAATTTATATTAAACAATTTCTTTTGTAACATGTTTTTTGTTGTTTATCGTTTGCCCTTCAGTTTTTAAAGTAAATATTTCTACTTACGTGTTACATATGTTAATCAATACATAGCTCCCGAAAAATATTTTATTGTTAACTTTGTATTAACTTTATTTAAAAAAAAAACGAAAGTTTAAAATATACACACAAATAAAATACAAACCTATAAGTGGTCTAATCTTTTATATTTTAAGCAGACTTTTTATTATTTTATTTCAATGAATTTCTACGAATACAAACTGTTTTATGCATTACGAAAATCGGTTAAATACTACGTACAAAGTACTGGTGTTAGTTTTGTAATTAAGTTTTGTTTCTTCTATACTGCAATGTAACAAGAGTCTAGAAATTCTTCAAGTCAAGAAATTACTAATTTGTTAATTTTTACAAAGCAAATTTTGAACAGAAGAAAAATATTCTCATCTAGTGCGACAGTAGAAGTACTTTGAGTCTCGCAACTACGGATCAGTATCATGCAATATTCCAGCAAAATGATTTGTTCGTGACAAGGTTAATGTAAAAAGCGCGTTACACCACCTACAATTAATCAAGGTTACATATTCTCGAAATCGCATTTTTTCCGATTCAAATTTAAAAAATTCTGTTCAGTCGGCGCCTACAATATTAGTATGTACTTCAAACACTTGCATTAACTACAAAAAACCAATTCAATTTTTAATTAATGAGAAACACAATTACAAATACTATTGAATGTAACGGCATACGATCATGTATGTTCATAATGGCAACGAACGTGTCACTTATCCGAAAGTGCAGATGGCGCACCTGATCCGTGCGCGAAAAACTACGTCGTTTCTAATTGCGCTTGTTCCGTCGTCGCGTGCGGATGTGTGACGTCCGGCCGGTGTTCCGTCGACAAGTTCTATGAGTTCTACGATGGTCGGCCGGTAGACTGAAACTTTATATGTTCAATGTTTTGCTTTGGTGTTCAATTGTAGCATATTGTAGCTTTGTGTGATTAGTTATTTTAAGTGTTCTTGGATTACTATTATGATCAATATGGAAAATATTTGCGAAATAGGTAAGTGAGGAAGTTTGCGTTCAATTGTATTACTAGAATCAAAATGGCCGCTTCCGACGGTCGAATGTATGAGGGTATTTTTCGGTTCCGTGGTATTTCCGTTTCGTGCACCAATTGCATATTTTTGTTGTGATCGGTTGTTTTCGGATTATATTTTCATGGAAAATTGATAACTTTCGGCAGTACGGCATTTTGTTTGTTTTTTTTGGGTTTGTTATATATTGAAAATGTTAGGTTTTTGCGGTTGAAAATTACAATATGAATTTTGGTTTTGCGACTTTGGAAATACTATAAATCAGATCCATAGACGGACAAACATGTGCACGCACTTCGAGTACAACCCAGTGAATTCTTTGTTGTTTTGTGGATAAGTGTGGGTACATATGGAGTGCACAGGTTCGCATAATAAGATCGCGCTACTGGTTTGTCCATCTATGGAAATCTTTAAGCGCTGGGTACACAGAACGCGTTTTGGCGTCGCCTGCATCGAGTTTTGAACGCCGTAATTCTGTAATACATAGGATGGTATTGTTTCGGTCACACAAAGTGCGATGCGACGAAACGATACAATTTTGGCTGCGGCAGCTATCGCCAGAGTTGTACTAAATAACAAAATCGTTCGAGCGATGATGAAGGGCGCGTTTATCGGAAGTTAGTTCAAGATTCTTGCTATAGTAGCTATAGTTACGATTTTAGCTGTTCTGGTTGTCCAATGTCGCGAAATAGCTGCTTTTTCATGCTTGCTATTTGACAGTTGGGCTGTCCAAGATTTCAGAATAGGTGCTATCGTAGCAGCTATTTGGTGGTCGCAGTCTGGAGTAACACAAAATGGATGTGCGTACATAGCTGATTTATTATTCCTACATCATTTTTGATTAGAAATGGAAAACAGTTTTTTCGCTTCGGTAACAAAGGAAACGAACAATAAATTTGAAAATAGTGGCTATACAGGCACACTTCAACTCAAGTTTTAAGTAGGCTTTTACGAGAACTTAGAAGCTTTCAATTTGAAAAATTCCATTTTATTTACATACTTATAGTCTAAGCCACTGGTTAACAATAAAGTATAAAATAAATTAATCACTTTGGAATATATTTACACAATTTAAGTTCATGCGTTAGCCAGACAGCCAACGAGAGTAAAACTAGCGACCCGGACTGATGTGAGGCGGCTAGGGGCACTGGTACATAAGTCAATAATGTTGATATGCCCAGGAGCACTTGTGTCCATCCCATAAGAGCAACAGCATTCGCAGCTTTGTATGCACGTCGTGGCAGCTTTGTGCGTCTTGATAGTAGCCATAGTCCCGAAATTAGTGTTAGTGTCGTTATTCCAAGTACGCGATGGTCGAACTGCACCGTTGTAGGGTTCTCCGTGAAATTTATCAATTTCGGATCGTAAGCTAGAATGTCACTCGGAATCCATCGATCTGCCATCTTCGGGAAAGAGTTGTAGACAAGACCTGCATCCAAACCAGCTACAAATGCACCTGATAATGCAGTCAAAAATATCATGCCTTTGGTGGAATGGGCTAGCATGCGGAATCGCTTGATACTTTTAGTCACTTGACCTTTAAGTTTCTCAGCCGGAAGTAAATGGTCGAATGCAGACCATAAAAATAAAGTGTAGAGGACAAATGCAAACGATAAATGTGCAGCAAGGCGATATTGTGAAACGCGCGGCACATCACTCTCTCTATGGAACCGGTCCTCTAGTCCAGATTTTACCATGTACCAGCCCATGAGACCCTGCATCCCAATAAGCGCAGCGAATACTGTCGTCCGAATCTTCATAGAACGAGAAAAATATCCTTTGGTCCAAAAGTATACAGCTGGTATTGCGAAAAAGGCTCCAATCGCTCGTCCCCACATTCTGTGTGAATATTCCATCCAATAGATGAACTTGAATTCTTCCAAAGACATGTCGCGATTTTTTCTGTGAATGAAAATTCTCAAATCAGTTTTTATGCATGAAAATTCATCAAAAATCATTTGATTTTGGTACATAATTTCGACTGTTGCATGTACATCAACATAACTCGTATTTCACCCTATCAATGCCAGAAACATCGGGAAGTATCGACTCTACCGCGGTGCAAAATATGATAATGTACTTCATCTTAATAATAGATCGCAAAAATCTCATGAAAAATCCTATATAGAAACGCCATTAAGAAAGAGACAATTAATGGTAAAAGTAATGAGCATAGGATGGATGAATGTAATGGACAAATCGCTAAAGCATACTGTAAAATTTGGTAAAATTTACTTCCTAAACGAGACATACTCCTGCTTAGAATACTTTTTAGTCTATTGGCTCTTTAAAATTGAAAAAATTGATTTTTGATAATAGAGAAATAAACATCGTTACGTACATTTTAAATTCAGGAAACTGTTTGTAATGCTCAAATTCAGCAGCCCATTCTTCTGCTGTCTGCGGCCTCGTCTCACCGAGCAGTTTCCAATGGACCATTGAGAGCCCAGACTCAGTTAAGCGCGTCACACCACCTACAATTAACCAGGGTTACATATTTTCGAGTTTAGTCAAATTGCAAGCCAGGGAAGAAGTCTCATTCAGTATTAAATTACTAGTCAAAAGCAGAAAAATTTGTGAACGGATATCTCTAATATATATTTTGAGATCTACCACATTTAGCTTAGGTATGAACTAGTACTAAACCCCTTATGTTCTTTAACTTTATGCCGATCTAAGTTATAAAAATTCCCTTCATCCAACGCCTACAATATTCAAGCAGATCGAGAAGTACTTTCAACAGTTGCAGTAACTACAAAAAGCACACTATACAGCAAAAATATGTAAGCTGAAGTCGCACCCAAAATCACAGCTACGAACACCATCCCACTACATCCCAGCAACCATGCGCCCACTAACTTTCGTCCTTTTTGTGTTGATCCAGCATTTGTGGAGCATAAAGCTACTTGCGGCGTCATTCGTCTGGGAACAAGCGTACGGCCCTGCAATTTGCTCTTATCATATTTGACTGAAGTAGCACGCTAATTAGGACTTACCTCTTTCATACTATACCTAGAAAACAAGTTAACGGTCCTCCACGGTGGTGTTGTGAAATTCCTGGGTAGATTCACAGTTCTACATAATACTGACGAACGTAGGAGCACTGCAGAGGACGACACCAGACTGGAGGTTAATTTGAGCGTGGCGAACATGCTGGCTTCAGCGGATCGCTATTCTTGTACATCAATCGCAAGAAACTAAAACCAAAACTAATTTAAATTATATATTAAAATACAAGTATTTCAACTACCTTTTCAATCAGCAAAGAGTCGTATTGAAACTCATCTCACGATAACAAGCAGGCTGTGGTGAAATTATGACATACCAGCTGTTTGTGGCATTCAGTGCTATCAGCTGATTCTTACGAATAAATTGAGCACAGCCGCTATATGGAAATGCTATAGAAGCAATTAAAATGAATGAAACGCAAATGCTGCCCGCTTTTTTAGAACTTGAAATGCAGGAGGTGCTAGAACTGCAGGAAATTTCAGTAGGTGCTAGAACTGCAGAAAATTCCAGTAGTATCGTAACGGAAAATTTCAGTAGTATCATAATTGCGGAGTTGGTCGTTGTGTGAAGTGGACGCTTTGACAAATTTTTGAAACAGCCGAATACTGCTAAATACTGACGGATATTAAGTTAAGTATTTCAATTTTCGATTGATTTTATTATTTGATTCATGTATGGTCTCTAGCGGTGGAAGGCTGTAGCCGGAGAGTTGCAAATTGGTTGCATTTCTCCGAAGGATGGTCTTTCTCTGGAATTGGGCATACGCGAATCGACGCAAAGACGCAATTTGTGTTTAAAAATAAGTGTTATTAATAGTCAAACCCACGAAACGAGTGCTGTCGAAATCGATGCGTATCGCTATAAGCCAACCTAATCCTCGTAAAACAGGAAACTATAGCCGTGATTTTTTGCTTCCCTTGTCCATAACAGAACAATGCTATCCAGAACAGACGCATTGGAAACAACAGCAACTCCTGTCGCGGAGAATTCACTGGGACAGGAATTGTTGTTTCCCATGCGTCTGTTCTGGAAAGCATTGCTTTGTTATGGATAGGGGGAGCAAAAAAAATAAGCCTATAATTATCTGTTGGTCGTAGACACTGACAACTCAATTTTCGCTTATTGACATTAAATGTTTGCAACGCTGCAATTGACTTGAACCCCAACACAGCTTTTGTGATAATCCTTTGATATTTTATTGACCTCAAACGTAATGAAGAAGTAGCTGGTTACATAATGTATCAACTGCCGTTGAAAGTGTTGGCGTCATATACCTTTCTAGAACCTCTTTAAAATACTGATTAACTACTTCGACCATACACTGAAATAAAACTCAATTGAAGGGTTAGCAGATAAGTGTTGATAAGAAGACAGGTTACCGCCATATCCGATTTTCTAATTAACCTTTTTTTGTGGCGTTTAACAAGACTTTTGAGTCTAGCGTTGAATTTCCCGGAATCCCAGACTTCTTCTATTAGACTACCGAAACTTTCCACAACCCATGCTGGATGTGCATGTAAAATTTCGTTGTCTCTAGTTTTATGAGAATTGAATTTACTGAAATACTTCGGATATGCTCCAAAAAATCTGAAATGACTTACTCTTTAGATTCTTATAAGTCTAGGTCGATGAAGGAAGTCTTACAATAAGAATATTTTCGCGGCATGGACTTGAGCGTTCGTCTTCAGCATACGCCATGCATTCTGCAGTGCAATTTTTTGAGGTCCAGTTAGGCCAGTGTTGTCTATTTCTTCGATCGTATCAAGCGACACAATTTTTCTGGGATACATAATCCAATGCAATACTCGAATGAAGATATGAATATTATTATTATATGCTTCGATATTGGTATAAGTCAGCGGAAGTATAAACTCTCAGCCTACTTTCTACAGAAAGTAAAGTGTTTTGGTTGTACCTAGTCCTACATAAAAAAGCCAGTTTAGTGAAAAACTGCAGGCAAACAAGAAACAGTACTTTGAACTAAACTTTTCACGCAAATACTTAGTCCCGCTCTAAATTTCAAGCGAGATTTGGCTGAAAGATATTTCTCGTGCAATGTTGTACAGAAATTTGAAATATGAAACGGATATTAGTGCTAAGCTTAAGATGTAACGTATATTTTTAACCATTGAAACACACTGTAAGGCGATCTACCATAGTTCAACGTCCAGAAGCCGTCCAAAAAGTTTGCCCCAAGGGTTTTATTACTCGATTTAATATAATTCTTAACACTTCTACTGAATGTCATTGATAATTCGAAATCCAACCCATTTGAAAATTTATTACTACGGATGTGACGGAACAAAGCCTCCTTGACGGAACAAACGTGGCAGACTTGTTGTGATTGGGGCTTCGTTAACTATCCATCCTTCGTTGAGTTGAACAGCTGCTTTTGACTGTTTTACATCATCGAGAGGCTAGGCGGGCAAAAATACTATATTTGTCTGCGGTACATTAGCCATAATTCGGTTTTATCTGATAATGCATCCAATTTTGCTATTGTTCATTAGTCAGTGTCTAAGTGTAAGTAAAATTAGAGTTCTTTCATGTCCGTCTAATCTCAAGAATTTGCAAATTGCAGTGATTCTTTCTATCCACACATTCTTGTTTGAATTCGGTTAATTTCTGTAAACAAGGTGACCTACGCAAGAGAGTGAACATATTTTGGGAGGTTTCTATTTATATTTTTTGTTGAAGGCTGCGAAAAAAACTACTTAGCTAAACGAGAGCCTTGGAAATAAAATGTTGAAGTTCTCTCAACTTGTTTCAAAATCATCTTCGCCCATTAACTTAGTAGAACTATTGCAAGCTCAATACAAATCCAAAAACTTATGTTCCAAATCCTTAACTTCTTCACCTTCCATTAAGAAGAAAAAGTCGAAGTCATCTAAGAGTAAGAATACTTCAAAATCAAACAAACTCGTAAATTTGATGAGTATGCAAGACGGGTCTCAAGCGTCGGCAGCTGAGACAAGCGCTGAAACCAGTGCTAACACCAGTTCTACATATTTTCAGGTAGAAAATATTTGTAATGGGTATGTTGCCAATCAATCTCTATTCTGTTACAGATGCCTGGGCAGAATGTTAATCCTGAACGTAGATTCACAACAATGGACACCGAAGGCAGAAAATCACAAGCCGAGGACAATCGATCGAATAGGCTAACATTCACATTCATGTCCTATAACATTTTGGCCCAAGACTTGTTGGAGCTACATCCTCATTTATACAGAATGAGCAATCCCGCGCATCTTGAATGGAGCTATCGTCTAAGCAAACTGTCCAATGAAATTACAACGATCAAACCAGATATTTTATGTCTACAAGAAGTGCAACAAAATCACATACA
Organism: Nemotelus pantherinus; assembly: GCA_963978885.1. Lineage (NCBI taxonomy): Eukaryota > Metazoa > Arthropoda > Insecta > Diptera > Stratiomyidae > Nemotelus > Nemotelus pantherinus. Next base: position 239,332,530 of record OZ022263.1, read on the forward strand.
GGATATATTGAAGGCGCTGAATAAATTGAATTTTACTTATATCTTCAAGAAAAAAACTGGCATCAAAACTGATGGCTGTGCAATTTTATACAACCGAGATGTATTTGACTTGCTGGAGAAACATACAGTTGAATACTATCAGCCAAATGTGAAGGTAAGCAGTTTTATTCACAAAAATCATTTTGAATTTTTATTTATCTAATGTCATTGGTGTGGTATTATGGTGATGAAGTGAAATTCGGTCTATTTTCAATCAAATCGCGCAGCTATTAGTTTTTGGCATATATGTACACGTTGATAAAATTTTAAACAAAACTTTATTTTTAGTTTTAACAGTGATTCGTTTCATAATCACCATTGCCCCTCTGTCGAGAGCCAGTTAAGATAGTGGCATTGTAAAAATAACAATCCTGTCACAGTTGTTTCAATGCTACTATCCTCATTGGCCATCGATAGTTCTGTTGCATTAGCTGTGGCACTGCAGGAAAATAAAATAAGAAGTCAGAGAAAAGTTTGGGTGAAGAGGTGGTTGGAAAACCGTTTTACTCATTGACATGAGAATCTTCTCAGACATCTGAAGAGCCAGACGATTACCGAAATTTTTTCTGAATGGATGAACAAACATTTCAGCAGTTACTTGCATTGGTTTGACCAGCAATGAAAAAGCAAGATACAGCAATGAAGGACGCCATTTCACTGGTGGAAATACTAATGGTCATTCTACGATTTCTAGCAACAGGGAACATCTTCAAAGATTTGAAGTTTTCATGTTACATGGGTGCAACAACCATCAGTGAAATAGTTCAAGAAACCTTTTATGCACTGTGTGACACCATCTCAACATACTGACATAAAATTATAGACGATAATGACATACGATAAAAATTAAATCGATTTGATTTTCTTGAATATTTTTACATATACAGTGCCGAACAAAAGTCTACGTACACCATATAAAATAGCGGGAAATTGTTAAGTATAACATAAAGAAAAAAATGGTGTATTGCAGAATAAACATAACCCTTTGTACAAAAATATTTTGTTGAAAGTCCACGAAATTTCAGTTTCTACGTCAAAAAATTAACAAAAATCTAAAATATCCACAGATAACAAAGAACAAAAGTCTACGTACACTTCTAAGAAAATAGTAGATGAATAGCATTCCTTCTAAGATATAGCGGTAATTTTTTTTTGGGCTGCATGCAGTAATGAAATAATTCATGCAGTTGGATTTTTGACTGTCGGTAAATACAGATTGCAGGTTAAATTTTTTTTTTAAATAATGGAATCGAGACGAAAAGAAATAGCACGTGACATGCGAGAACTTATTGTGAAACTGAAAAACGAAGGTCATTCTTACCGCGAAATCGGGAAAATAGTAAATAAATCTCATTCCAGTATGCAGACCGTCATAAAAAACTACCGGGTGAGAAATTCTGTTGAAAACAAATCGAGAAGCGGCAGACCTCGTAAACTAAAGGAACGTAAAGAAAAGAGTATATTAGCCGAAGTGAGAAAACAGCCAGGGACATCTTCGACAATCCTAGCGGAAGACATTCAGCATACTACTGGAAAGGTTGTTCATCCAATAACGGTACGTAAATTTCTCCACAGTTCTGGATACTTCAGTAGATCAGCACGAAAAAAGCCATATATCAGCGAAGTAAATGAGAAGAAACGTTCGGAATTTGCCAAACTCCAGGAAAATGATGATTCGACTTTCTGGGACACTGTTCTCTTAACTGACGAGAGCAAGTCTAACTTGTTCGGGCATGATGGAAGACACAGAATTTGGAGAAAAATAATGAAAGTCTTAAAAAGAAAGATAAGCAAGATAACGATCCTAAGCATACGGCTGGTATTGTGAAGGAGCGGCTAATTTTCAATATCCCAAAACAGCTACATTCTCCACCTCAGTCACCCGACCTCAACCCCATAGAACATTTATAGGATTATCTCGAGCGTAGAGTAATTACAGCGAATGGCGGGCCAACGAAACATTAATATTAATAAAAAAAACTACCATATAATATAATGAGTTGTAGGTGTACGTAGACTTTTGTTCTTTGTTATCTGTGGATATATCAGTTTTTTGTTAATTTTTTTTCGTAGAATCATGAATTTTGGGAAAAGTGATTCTAATAGCAATTTTCTTTGAAAATCTGTAATTGCCTACTTTTAGAAACTAAGTGCATACTGTATCCTAGCCATTCTGCAAAAATCAATTTTCTTATCAGATTTTCATTCCCATATCCCATGCATTCATCAATGCATCCTGAAAATTTCAGCTCGATCGGATTTCGCAGCTATGAACAAATCGAAAAACGCTCGAAGAACCGAGTCGGTGGGTCATTTCTCTCGTCTACCGACTCGGTTCCGAAACCGACAGGCAGTTCGCACCGCGGTGTGTGTCATCACAATGCTAATGTAAAGCACGGCTATACCGACTCGGTTTTCCTCTCGGGAAACGCTTTGCTGGAATCGCCGTGTTTGTCATTGGCCCAAGGGGACTCCAAACTACATTGACGTGACGCATCAATGTCAAACGGCTTTGTTTTCTTACAAATAATTTCGTCCGATTCTTGGTCACCTTATAAATTAATCAGATCCAAATGCCCACTTCCAGTATTCTGTTTGATTCTTCTCATAACTTCCAAGGTCACGCTATTGCCCGCCTTGCATTGCAACGGGTAATTCGCGTAAGACCTATCAATTCAAAAACCGTTCTCATTTGTAAGGTTCTGCTTAATCTAACAATCAGCAGGCTATACTAATTCTTCTTTACTGTATTCGATGAAAAAAGCTCTGTATATCAAATGACCGCATCCAATACTGCTAACGTCGGATGTATGCGTACGTCCTATGATACTTTTATTTGTAAGAAGAGCTGCTTCACTATTTTACTAGTTGCAATATTCATTACATTCTGAATGGGGAATATTTTGTGCTCATTATTTTGTTAGAAATCTACTATTTTTCAATAAATAGTTTATTAAATTTGTTTTTAGTATTTAGATCGCGAAAACGTTGCTTTAATCGCAAAACTTTGCAAAAAAGGTGAACGGTCATCGTGTTTTATAGCATCGACAACACATTTGCTGTACAATCCCCGCAGGCAAGACGTACGTCTGGCGCAAGTTCAATTGCTTTTAGCTGAATTAGATCAGGTTTCATTTAAAGGGTTTGATCGTAATGGGAAAGTGCGACGGCTTCCCATAATATTATCTGGCGACTTCAATTTGCAACCTCATTCTGCACCGTACAATTTAATAACTTTAGGGAATCTCGTTTACCATAACCTGACGCAACGAACTCTAGAAGATCCTGCTGAGAATGATACTACACTGACTGGCAGTAGTTTTCTACCGGCTCATCTCGGTGTCACAGACAATTGTCAACACTACGACGTGGTGAAGAATAGTTACCAGGGACAAGCTAGGGTGAGATCATTTTCACTTTTATTTAAAACAGTTTTGAGCAGATAACATCGTCAGTAATAGCACATAGGTTATAGTTACGAATACATTTCAAAGAGAGGGTTTTCATTTATTTTAAGATCCAAAACGCTGAAAAAAGAAGGATACTTGACGAATCTGTAGTACAAAAAGAGAATGCAGAATTTAGTTTATTTTCCACTGGTGAATTGAAGCATTCATTGAATCTCACATCCGTTTATGACCATCACACGAACCAAGATGCTACGACGTTTCAAAATAGATGGATAACTGTTGATTACATTTTCTACAGTCAAACCTCTTTGCCTAACGTAAATACGCAATATGATGGATATCTGAAAATATTATCACGGTATTCGCTTCCTTCCGCGAAGCAGTGCTACAAATTAAATTTAGTGATTCCGAATGCACACTTGGGCTCTGATCATTTATCATTAGCGGCGAAATTCGTGCTTCAAGCTGGAACCAATCACACCGCCAAAGATTAAGCTAAAATTTAGAATAACACACTTTTCATACAATTGCTTAATTTAAGGAGCGAGAAAGATTATAATTTCAAAAAGCGTTACCATGATTTAATGTTCATATTTGTGTTATTGTTTGTCGAATTTGTCTGCTTCTGAATTGACTATTCTATTAATTTTACGTTTTTCTAAGCTAAAAGTATTAAAAACAAATCTATAAACCAGATTTAGGTGTGTAAATATGTAGATTTAAAATAATATGTTTTTATAAAATTATAACAGCTAAAAATAATATAAGAAAATTTTTTGTTATATGTTTTGATATATTTTTGAATAAAAGCCGAAATCTTTGTTTTTAGTAGTAGTCACCGAATAAAAAATATTTTTTATAGATAAAAACAATATTTTATTAAAAAGTTAAAAGTAAAATAAATACAAAACAGTCTAGTTAGTTTTTACAAAATTTAAATGCTCAAATTCCCTTCACATCATTTACTTTTGTTTGGAACATTAAACTTTTTTTTTTTGGATCCATACAATATATGCTGGATCTCGTTCAAAGTTTCGTTTCATGTCGCCAAGGCAACATTCCATGTTTTCCTGCGCCATAAATCTTCAATCTACTTTGGCGTATAGGAAAAATATTATTTATGTTATTTTCGACACCGTTAATCAAATCAAAATTATTAACGGGCACATCTGAAATGTGATTGTTCGAAGTGCCGTTGCACAATGGTTGGTTTATTGGCGATGGCATGAAGTTCTTCCTATTGCTTCGTAATTGATGAGATTTGATATTCGACGGCGGGATTGCACTGTTCGTTGACGGTTGTGGGTGATTGTGAAAATTGTTTTGTATTTGCCGAGTGTTTTGCTGCTGAACACGCAGCCTACATTGTGAGGTATCAGAGTGACGCTCAGATTCGTTGTCATCAGCGCTATCAACGTCCCCTATAAGAAAAGCAGAAGAGCATTTTAAATGATTGGCAAAGTAAGAATTAAATATTAGATCCATAGTAGATATTAGTTTACTAGCTACTCCAACACGTGAAATTCATTCAGCTTAAAAATTAAATATTTATGATTTCATCAGCTTCTTGTATGTAAGCCATTAAAAAATGTCAGACGGTTAGTTAGTCTATGAATATTCTAGGTAAAACTCATCTTGATGGTCCCCAGTCGGTTAAAAAATCCAGTGAAGGACCATTAGGTGACAATAATTGAAAAACAAAAAGTTAAAAATTCAAAACAAATCACACGAGAAGAAAACTACTGAAGAAAAACACACACAAACTAACTTTAATGGCTAAACTCGACTACGAGCCGTTAGAAAATTTTACTGATATATGTGTGGCTGATATATTTGTGTTTTCGTGGATGTTTGTTTTTGGGGGTGTTTTTTGTTTGTTTGCTTGCTAATCATCATCGTGTTGTTTTCTAGTAGTTTCTGTATGTTTTTGAGTATTCTTCATCAAGTTTTTGCTGATACCACCAGAGGACGAGTAGGGATAAAAATTGAAGAATAACTCACAAAAGCTACAAAAAATACACGAGAAGGCTATTACACTGAAGATAAACAATCAAACTAAAAACACCTCCCAAAAACAAACACAGAACCACAAAAATATCAGCCAGACATCAAACGGTAAAATTGTCTAACAGATATGGGCCTTTAGTTTTACCACTTTAACTACTAGTTAGACATCCATCGGTAGGTATTTTCCCGTACTCCATGCATTGCAATGCAGCCATGAAGAAATGCCATGAGAGCGTTTCTGTACTTTTCATGAATTTCCCCCACCACATGCTTCAGGAAGTTTCAGTCCATCAACGAGACTGAAAGTACGCGAACAGACTTATAATCAGGTCCCGTTCCTATTAAAAAACGACGTCAAAGATCTACGAATAGTGCCTTAATTGTTGCTAAATTATTTCAATTCTTAATAATTTAGAAAGACAATTGAAAACAATAATATTGAATGTAACGGCATACGATCATGTTATAACGTTCGTTTGTCACTTATTCGAGCGAGTGGAGATGGCGTACTTGCTCCGTGCGCATGAAAGAAAAAGCTATCGTGTTGCTAATTGCGCTTGTCTCGTCGTCGCGTTCGGATGTCTGAAAGCTTATTGTCCTGCGCCGGCCGGTGGACTGAAATTTGTGGTTTGGTGTTTCAACTACAGAATGTGTAGTTTGTGTGATTAATTTAAGCTGTTGTTGGAGTATTTTAATCGTATGATTAATATAAAACATGTTCGCCGAAAAGGTAAGTGAGGAAGTTTGCGTACAATTGCATTACTAGAATCAAAATGGCCGCTTCCGACGGTCGAATGTATTTTTCAGTTCCGTGGGATTTCCGCTTCGTGCACGAATTGTATATTTTTGTTGTGGTGTCGGTTGCACTGGCATTTTCGGATTATCTTTTCATGGAAAATTGATATATTTCGTCAGCACGTCATTTTGGAGGTTTTCTGGGTTTGTTATATATGGAAAATGTTGGTTTTTTGCGGTTGAAAATTACAATATGAATTTTTGTTTAGCGACAGTGTGGAAATAAATAAGATCCATAGACGGACGTACATGTGCGCACACTTCTTATACAACCCAGTGCATTTTTGGTTGTTTGCATTTGTGGTTTCTTGTTAGTGGGTAAGTGTGGAATGCACAGATTCGCCTAGTATGTTCGCGCAGCAGGTTCGTCCATTTATGGAAACTTAGCGCTGGGCACACAGGACGCATTTTGGTATCGCGTGCATTAAATTTTGAACGCAGTGAGCATGTAAAGAGCTGTTTAGACTTGTGTCCAATCCATATATATTTAAAAAAAATAGTTTTTAGAAGACGGGAGTGAAGTGGAAATACAACTCAACGTACCTCACCTCACTCCCGCTTTTGAAAAACTAGTCTTGTGTAAATAAAAATTGCTTGGACACATGGACTCATGTCGAAGCAGCCCTTAATCCACAGGATGGTATTGCATCGGCCACAAAGAGTGCGATGCGACGAAACGATACAATTTCAGCTGCGGCAGCTAGCGCAAGAGTTGTACAAAATCGGTCGGGCGATGATTACGGGCTCGTTTGTAGGGTTAATGCTGGTTTGTTGCGATGGCGTGATGGTAGTAGATATGTATAGCAAAATTTTTGAACGTTGCGTTGCCTATAGTGACGACCATGTATCAATCATAGCTACGCTCAGCGCTTTGGTTCTGTTTTCGGCGGCACATACTTTTTTAATTAGAGGTTTTGGATAGATTGGCCAACGCGCATTAAAGTGGATGCATATTTATTTAAATTATAAAGGAAATGGGGTTGCTATTTATTTATTTATATATATATACATATATATATATATATATATATATATATATATATATATATATATATATATATATATAATTTGTAATATATTCTTAACATCACAGATTCTATACATATTTTAAAAATATTCTTACCATCACTACTATTCGTACTTGTTATGAAGTTTTCATTTCTGTTAAATTTTCTTCCTTTATTCCTCCGGTAGTATTTGAATTCCCGAGGCAAGGTATATGATCTCGGCAAAGATACCTATTAATATTATTATGATAAAGATGATTTTAATTAAAGGTGCACACAGTGTTTCAGTTCAGTTTTCATTACCTGACTATCTATATCTGATGCATCACGATTTCCGTTTCTATCGACTACCATACTTTCGTCAGCAGCTGAAATATCCATGTTTTCATCGCCACTACTGAACGTTTGGTTTCGGTCCGACTCTTGAATCCTACGGATGCAAAACTTACTTTAGGCAAAAAAGTTTCGGATTTTTCAATATTATATAAAATGATCACGCATTTATTCAATTCATGCTATTTGATCGATTGTGAAATTTTACTGTGGAAGTCACTGAGCTTACCGATATGTTGCTTCTCTTCCAACCCAATCGTAATATACTCGTGAATTGTCTAGATAGTGTGGTGCTAGAAGAACTTCGGGTGTTTTTGCTCGTTGCATTTGTCTCTGTGTTAACTTATTTACTGCTGCACTTTGGGTTTGCTGCTGCTGCAATACAACAGGAGTCGGCGGGGTTTTTTTGCTATCTAGTTTCGAACGAGGCGGTGGCATTACATTATATGGAAATGGCAAATTCTCTGCTCCGGGATTTGCATTCTCTGTACTGCTACTGTATGTCCCAGAAATCTGTCGAGGATGATTCACTTCCAAGAAAATATTTTGATGGTTTAAGTGGTCGAACATTATATTCCGCACAGGACTATTTGTAATATTGCGTTGGTTCAATGGGTTTGGTTGATTGGGAACGACCTTTCTATAGTTTTCAGGGTAAACGTTTCGCACACTACTAAGCGGTATTCTCGTGCGAGGTAATACTTGGCGCGTAAGAGAGTTATTTTCACCGGACACTTGCGATGACGGTATAGGTGAGATGTTTTTTGTACTTGGCTGATCCAGGGAAGGAATATTTATGCCGCTTAAGCCAAATGATGAATAAACTGCGTCGAAGGGAGTTGTGAATTTATTTAAATTATTTATTTCGTCTAAATCGTTGAATCGTTTGTCCAAATCCCTATTTGATACCGCACACCACTCGATGGGGTCAAGATTGATATGCTTCTTAGCTCTCGGGATCGGTTGACGCGGCAAAGACGTCTTTCCATCATCACCCGAACCGAGTGCGTTTGGTGCCGGACCACCCAATTTACCCTGTTTAATTTCTTCTTCGATTATTTTCAGTTCTGCTAGTTGCTTCTGTTTTTTCTCCTGTAGCTTTTGATGAATGTTCACGCGTGACCCGACGCTTCCTTCGTTTTCACTCGATTGTGACTGTGAAAGTGGACGACGCCAAAACGGTATTGACATTGGACCACTGATTGCTAGAGTTTCTGAATTCATATGCGGCGTGAAACTAAGTGTTGGCGGTGGAATGAAAGAAGTTGGCTTCTTTTTCTTCCGCTTGGTGGCACCGCTAAAATATTATCAAGCAAGATAGATTATTGGATTACGCCATGTTACTTTCATTTAGTATTATAAGAATAACCCAAATTATTTAACAATTTTTTAATATTTAGTATATCAACTTTATTTGCGGTGGTTGCTTTGGATAGTAATTTTCAATACTAAAATTGTATTACAATTGACGCTCCGATTTTAAATATTCCTGATATGAAACTCAATTAATCGAATCTCACTGCAATTATAGAACTAAACAATTAAACTTTAATACTCACTTTGCAACTGGATTCGAAAATCGACAATTAAATACTCCAGCAATCGTTGGCTGATCGTTTTGTCCGTTTTCGGTGACTTTAATGTTGATTCCATTCTGTTTTGACTCATTTCTACACGTTGGGTATCTTCCTCCATTCTCGTAGCCCAGTCGCCTTACGTGGAAATATCTAATAAGGATTTTCAATTAAGGAACCATTTGCAATACTCATATTTTCTGATACCTGTAATACAACAACATAAGAAGCATTCCCAATGCGAAGGCACCGAATACAAATAATGGGACGAGGTACCAGTGTGCTGGCTTATTTGGCCAAACTCCTACCATCCACAAGCAAACGAGCATCGCGTTTTCCAGGAACATTACGGTGTAAAAAGTTATCATTTTCTGTCGATGACTTACTTCCTGTAGATTTATGTAAGCGAACACATAAACGAAAGCAATCAATGCTGAGAGTAATGTTTTGCGAAGTCGCGAAATCCTCTCGCCGTGGAAAACGTTTTTCGGCGAGATCAACCACAGAAACATCGAAAACCAGTGAAGTACTATGACCAGAAGCACCCAGTTATTATAGAAAGATGCATACACTGTTAGTGACGCAATCCTAGACGAAACTGTTCCCAAGCGCCATAAAAATTGGAAAATTACTCCAAGCCACGTGAGGACTAGACGGTGCACGTTGTGAAGCCGCACGTTTTTACTAAAACTGGCCAGAGCCCAACATACACTGAACAATGACAAGGCGGCCGATACAACGTTCAAGTCCTTAAAAGTCCTCTCCGCTTGCTGCTGAACTGCCACTGGCTGCTGTGATACCACTCCAACTACTGAGTGACCACTCAGGCTCTTGAACTTCATTTCCGTCGCATTCATGAGGAACTTGCTGTCGGTTTGAATGGTGATGAGGAGGTATAGTTGCAGCAGCAGCATTGGTGCTGCCTCACAGAATCCGTGTACAAGACGCAACATGCAAAGGTCTCGAACTTCATGCTTGACCCGTCTTAAATCCACCGGGACGAAAAGTTTGGCATACCTCCACAGGACACCTAACTGGACAACATGTAGTGCTACAACCGTGTAGTGTTGCATCTTCAAACTTCTCCTAAAGCTAACCGACGGACAGCTTTCCTTTTTGCTATGACTGCCAGTCTGTTGAGGGCTTAAGGCTGCTTCCGCCGTGGCCATGTGATTCCTTAATCCGGTCCAGTACCATCGTAGGGAGACAATTTGCGAGACTAGAAGTGAGGATAGTACCAAGCAGAGGACAACGGCGAAATATCCAAACCGACCGCGTTCAAACAATGCGTATCCGAGCACAACGTCGAAAACTACATCACAAAAATAACCCGCTAGTGAAATCACGTTGAATAACACATCACAGAGCGGCAGGAATTCGGTCATTATTTTATCAACCACAAAATGCACTGCAATGAACACTTTGCGCCGTCAAAAGACTTAAGCGAGCAACCCGCCTCTGGGCACAATTTTAGTTGCCTGCCTGCCTCCTTGATACATTTCACATCCTGCAAAATAACCAAAATCCACTTCCACTCAGTGCTTGTGCCTCCTGCATATTTCTATGAAGCCCCAGGAGAGAATTCAAAAAACGCATTCGTAAAAATAAAATTCCAGCGAGGCGTCATACACTGTTCACCGACCGAAAGATTTGCAGTAGTGGTGTGAGAAATGTTTGTTCTGTTTGACAGGTTTTCAACTTAACCGAGGCAAATTTCGATACAATTTTATGCTTTACCCGTTGTTCAAATAAGCTGAGACGAAATAAAGTAGTTTTTGATGCAATTATCTATAATGCGAGCTGGAGAACGGCGAAAACAACGCGTTTGACACTTGTTGAATCGAATTGAAGACTGTGTGTGAGCATCAATTGGGCTGAATCCCGTATACAAGAAATTCCATTGATTCTAGTAGTGAATTCCATTAGGTGCAAGTGAAAAGGGCAGACGTTTATAGGACGTGGAAAAGAAACGGCTAAATATCTGTTCAAAACTTGTGGATTGGATATATTATGGGTTGGATATTTGATGAATGATATTTGATGATCAGCAGCTCACACTAGTGAAAAATGCGAACTTTGTTTTGCATCACAATTATGTACGTTATTTAGTTATTCTTCAATATTTTTGCCTGTACTACCACCAGAGGACGAGCAGGGATCAAAAATTGAAGAATAACTAACAAAAACTTACCAAAAAAATACACAAGAAAACACACTGATAAACAAACAAACAAGAAACACCCTCAATCACAAACACATAACCACAAAAAGACAAAACTCACAATCGGTAAAATTGTATAACGGCACAAATTGCATCTGGGTGATCAATATGCACAAAAGATATTCGTTTTTGGACTTCCTTTATTTTCCTCGTTTAGCTTAAATACTTATACAAATGTCAGTACAGCAAATGTGGGGGCAATACTCGGAGGTACTACTAACGAACTTGATGGCGCATTTGTTTAGGTAAAGAATAATGGCTCTGTTTGTATAAAGAAATGGAATGTTTCGACATAATAAATTGCAGGCAGTGTGTAACATTTCAAAATCAATATATGCAAAGTTCAAATACTAAGATTTCTAAATACATTTTTAATCCGAACAGCATGCATATGTTCGTGTTAATTAACGGAACATGGAACCTAACTCGAATCCAAAGGTACACATTTCCATTGTTGATTGTACCCCAAAATTAAGCATACAAACCACATTAAAATTAAAGACATGGTCAAAAATATATTGGTTGCATCATATGAAGAGAGATTTTGGATAGATGTCCCGCAGCTTGCATTGGTTTATCGGTTTTAATCTATGGCTAGATTTGTTAAGATTTAGTATCCTGAGGTATCAATCATTTCAGGCATTTTTTCGATGTTAAATGTGGATATCGGTCAAATTGTTAGACTTTACGATTTTCGAAGTATCTTTTACGATTTTCTAAGCGATTTTCAATGCTTGTGCTGGCGTTTGTTGTTGGGGTGTCTTTTTTTTAAACTAATTAATTTAAAATTAAAAAAAAAAAAAAAAATTTCGATTCATATTGAGAAGCTGTAGCTGATCGGAGACTATAGGTCTGTTCCCGTACTACAATTAATTGCGATTAATTGCAATGAAGCCGATTTTTGTACTGCGTTTTAGTACTCTTCATTGCAGTTAATTGCAATTAATCGTAGTACGGGAACATACCTTATAATCTTTTAGAACTAAAACACACGGGGGTTTTTCGGATTTTTCGTAGTCATAAACCAAGGGAAACAGCATAATGAGGCCACTGTGTTTCGCGAGACATCGTCTGAACGCTGTTTCGAGAAACAGTTTTGCGCAGTGTGAACGCACGCTAATGCAAACTCGCATTTTTGTTTAGGGTGTTGCATTAGCTAAGAATAATGCTCTGTTTCACGTTAAAAAAATGATAGTCTGCACTCCTGTACATTTTTGTTGTTGAGCTGATTACTGTTGCCTAGCGTCGAGTAGTGAAATTACTGAATGAAATAGAGAGTCTGACAAGTCAGCGCTGTTCTATTGTGGTGCCGTGCCGACATAGTTTGCCACTTCAACTCGTACTTTGTGCCCGGGGTTTGTATGCAAAATTCTTTGAATTACTGAGCGAACTGTTTGCATTTGCATAAACAATTAATTATATACGTGAAAATGGAGGTAAGTGGAATAAACTCCTAGTTTTCTGGATGATTTTTTCACATTTCCGATGTCAGATTGAAATCCTGGGTACTTTTGGCTCGAAATCCTATGGTCGATGCAATGTTAGCCCTGCTACGACAGTTTCTGATTTGAAATCAGTGATACAAAAACAGCTTAAAAAGACTCCACACCCGGACCGTCAGTCGATTCGACTGGAGCCTCGAGGGAAGCAGGTAAAAGATACCGATACCCTGCAGTCGTTGGGAATTCGGGATGGCGGCAAACTTTATCTGAAAGATCTGGGACCACAGATCGGGTGGAAAACAGTGTTCCTGGCGGAATATGCTGGGCCATTGGCAGTTTATATGCTGTTCTACCAGCGACCTTGGCTGATCTATGGAGCGAACGCATCGCTTCCAATCAGTTCGACAACACAGTAAGTAATTGGTGCAGCTTAATCTGCGTGGCGCGATTAGCGTGAGTGAAAGTTCAACTGACCTCTAACCTAATTTTGTATTTCACCGTATAGCATTGCTGCGGCCTGTTGGTCAGCACATTATTTGAAGCGCCTGCTCGAGACGGTATTTGTGCACAGGTTTTCACATAACACGATGCCCATTAGAAATCTGTTCAAGAACTGTGCCTACTACTGGGGCTTCGCCGCGTATGTTGCTTATCATGTCAATCATCCCCTGTACACGTCGCCCTGCTGCGTTACAGTGTTCGGCTTCTTAGCTGCATTCGTGGTAAGATTTGAGAAAGAACTGAAAACTTTCACCTATTCTTTCTTGTAAATAATTGACTACCATCCGCAATGTGCTCTTACAGTTGTGCGAGCTTGGTAATTTCTCTATTCACATCAACTTGAGGAATTTAAGGCCACCGGGTTCGAAAGTACGGAAAATCCCAAAACCTGACAGCAATCCACTGACACGTCTCTTCGAGTGAGTGCATAAGTTTTTTTTACGAATATTAATGTAGCACTCCAATGTTTTGTTTCTTGTAGTTTTGTATCGTGTCCCAACTATACATACGAGATTGGCGCTTGGGTATCGTTCTCTTTGATGACTCAGTGCTTGCCTGCAGTGTTATTCGCGATCGCAGGCGCCTGGCAGATGGCAGTGTGGGCTCTTGGTAAGCACCGCAACTATAAGAAAGAGTTCTCAGATTATCCCAAGGGCCGAAAAGCCATCTTCCCATTCATGCTGTAAAATACTTCTGGTATTTGAATTCCGTATGATGCTAAAGACTCGGCCGTTTTGCTATTATCTATATGAGTTTTGAAGAAACTAGGGCTATTGTTAGTAATACGAGGTAAAGAGGCATTATGATTTTAGACGTAAGTTGGACATTTCGTTGTAAGGTAACTCGTTCATTGTCATTTATTTTGTATACTGTACTTTTAAGAATTAAGATCAACTGGAATATACGGGCTGAAAGTTGCGCTTTCATAATTTTCTTAAATTATTGACTTGTTATTTTATTTTAAATATGTATATTCCTAATTTAGGTTACTGAGTAACTAGCGTGCTTGATAAACTACACAATGCCTCATCAGAGTCGAAAAATAGATAAAAATTTGAATTGGTTTTGCGACAGTGAATAGATAAAAATTAGACTAATTTAAAGAAAATGAGTCGTAATTCCCAGACATTGTCAGCCTAGCTTCAAAAGTCAATGTGATAATTTATGAACTGTCAAAAAACTCTAGACAGCCAAGGCAGAATTCAGTCCCTTAGTTATTAAAAGACTCGATCTATCCTGGCCATCATATAGAAAACCGGTCGCAACACACATAGTCATCGGGCGTACACCCAACTGTTTGGGTTTAAGCTGAAATCCGAATTTGACCGTTTATACGACGCTCTGACTGGTATAATCCCAAATCGGGATTACATTGGGATCTCGCATAAACTAGGTCTATGACGGTTAGGATAGAAGCCTGGCCGTCATATAGAAGGCCGGTCGCGACTTGCAATCTGACAGGTACTAATGTACTTTTATTGGTCGAACTGGTCGAGAAATGTACGTCGACTGGTCGAAAAAAGGTACATTAAGCACGCCATCTTGGTACGTTAATTGCTTTTGCGACCGGCCTTCTATATGACGGCCAGGATACAATTAACGTGCAAGGTAGCGGACCTAAACTACTAGAATTTCGACCAGTTGCGGTACTTTTTTTCGAACAAGTCAGTCTAATTCGGTAGCTTAATACCTGTTAGATTGCAAGTCGCGATAGGCCTTCTATATGACGGCCAAGGTCGTATAAACGGCAAAAATCGGAAATTGGAATTGCGTATATCCAAGGCGGAAGCATAGAAACTTTACTGTATAAATGTGGCATGATAGGAATTTCAGGTTACGTTGAACTTTACACTTAGCGTACGGAGAAGGTAAGAAAGGGTATCGAGATAGATTAGCGATAGCTGAACATATTGCTAACTCATGTTGTTTTTTCTGAGGCTTAGTTCTAAATCAAAAATGGAATTCACAAAAAGGATGATAGATAACAGACCAAGTGCAAAGCGTTTACGAAAAGTCGCCATGCAGAGAAATCACTTGCATTTACTCATTTCGTGTGCACACTCACTCATAGTCATCCCTACGACGTTCTGACTGGTCTAATCCCAAATCTAGATTTCATATAGAAGGCCGGTCGCAAAAGCAATTAACTTACCAAGATTACGGGCTTAATCTTGGCCGTCATATAGAAGGCCGGTCGCAAAAGCAATTAACGTACCTTTTTTCGACCAGTCGACATACATTTCTCGACCAGTCGACATACATTTCTCGACCAGTCGACATACATTTCTCGGCCAATTCGACCAATACAAGTACATTAGTACCTGTCAGATTGCAATTCGCGACCGGTCTTCTATATCACGGCCAGGAGGCCAGGCATCTACCCTGACCGTCATTTAGAAGACCTATCGCGACTTGCAATCTGACGTGCATTAAGCTACCGAATTAGACCCATTTGGTCGAAAAAAGTACCGTGATTGGTCGAAATACAAGTAGCTTAGGTCCGCCACCTTGCACGTTAATTGCTTTTGCGATAGGTCGGCTAAACTCGACCACGTGCACCCCATGGCCGTTAGACGATGTTGCCGATAGCTGTCTATCCAGTATGTTTGTGTTTGGGGTATATTTTGTTTGTTTGTTTTTCTTCAGTGTGCTGTCTTCTCATGTATTTTAAGTCGAGGTTTACCAAGAAAACAATTGAATGCCTCAAATCAAAGTTTGTTTTTGTTCCCAAGAAATTATAATCATTTCATAGTAATGCATTTGCATTTTATATGAGTGTGCAATTTTTATCAGTCAGTGCTATTTTCATCAGTGTCACTATCAATTGAAAAATAATAGTTCAACTTAATTTTAGTGTTTTGTTTCGGTCTAGTGGTTCTTTTGTGGTTAAGCTAGTGATCGTTCAGAAATACTCAAGTCGTGCTCAGTATTAAGTCTATTTCAGCAAAATGAGGCACGAAAAAATATCGCCCAGAGAAGTCAGTAGGTGCCTCTACTGTCTATAGGACACTAATTGCAAATGTTTTAGGTGGACGAGCACCAAGGAAGATGCTTTTCATATCGGACCCAAATTCGAGATTTGGGATCAAAAATCCCCGAACATATGGCGAAAAAAATTTCTGAATTTGGAGAAAAAAACAACACATCTCCAGTCAAGCATATTAAGCGAAATTAATGAATAAAAACCGTTCTCTTTAAGTCTTATAATTCTCCAAAAAAAAAATATATTGTCAAGCTCATTAACTTAAATAAAGAATCAATCGACACTGCCACTAACTTCCACAAGGCATCAAAGTCAGTTTGACGAATAGAAGAAAGTTAAGGAAATTGTAGGGTTATGACGGCAGCGCCTTAATTCTGCCGAAGCCGGTCCCAGGCATGAATAAAAAGGAATAACGAGGTGCATCAGCATTTGCTCATGTTCAAATTTGCCTGCCAAGCTAATGTTCCCCAATAATCTAAACCCTGAGCAGAATTTCATTGTATTGAAATTATTTGTAGGTATTGTGGGTATTTGTGGGTAAATTTGTGTGACTTCGAAACGAGTTGCTTATTTGCTGGCAGTCTTAACATCTATGGCTCAAGATCAGGAGAGACTGATTGAGAGTGATAGTTGGCTTGCTTACAGGGCGTTGCCCAACTGCTTCTCATGCATATAGAATAGGACTGACATCCAGAATTTATGCAGGAGATGCGAGTTGGAAGATTACACCATCGAGCATACTCTGCATTTGCAGATCATTAGCTGTATACAGGAGTGTGGTGGAATGTAGATATTCCTTGAACATCTGGTGATCTGGTGTTCTTTAAAGGGATAATGATCGCCAGCTTATATTTCATAAATTAAAGAAGTTGAAGCATATGTAATTTCTTGCAACCACTGTGGCAGATTCTACACTGATGGTTTGAGTGGGTTATAAGGCTAGCAATTAGCCTGATAAATGAAAAATATAAGCAATCATATTTTCAAGCGTTTATTATTTAATTCTAAAGACTAGAAAGCTAGGTATATCGGTTGATAAGCGATACCGCACGTGTTAGAATTTCTTGGTACCCTTATATAGCCCGCTTCGCCCCACGTAGTTCCGAATGAGTTCCTGACGATCCAGTACTCTCCATCTGCTGGATCATCTTCATAACCAACGACTGTCATGAAGTGCACTTGGTTTCCAATTCCTTGCTTGCACCTCCGGTCGTCGTAAATTCCCGATGAATAGAACATGAAAGAGTAGTTTAGTGGATCAAAGCCGACCACAACTGGCCCTTCCTCTTTCACAATCTCCTTCAGGTTGCTCTCGTTCATTGGCATGGGCGCTATGATTTCAGTTCCCGTGGTGCCCACATCATCTTCGTCGTACTTGCAGTCATTTGTGTTTCCTTTGTAAGGGTATTTTTTCAGGCTGTTTATGTTACCCCTGTCGGTAACGTACTCGAACGCGTTTCGCGGGGACATTCCACCACAACCCAATTCCTTTGAAATGCAGTCGAGAAGGTTTTGCTCAGAGAATTGCTGCAGACCCGATGGAAACTTGGAGTCATGCATTTCCATCGCTGCGACCGAAGCAAAGGCCCAACCTGCATTGCATTGGGATTTGCCTTGCATGGTTTGATCGCGGATAGGGTTAGCACTGTACTTTGTGTACCGCTTAGGGCGCTCTTTCCGCTCGTAGTTCTCCTGATCGAATGATTGGCCGATCCAACGGTTTGTTGTATTATACAGCCCAAAGCTACCCGTTTGAAAGATGTTGTAGAACTCTTGTTCGGTCCAGTCGGAAAATTGATTCATGCCCAATCTGAAGTTAAATACACCCTGCTCGTACAGATTGTTATGAGCCGCGATTCTCTCTTTATTCCGATAGTAATTGTTTTTGCGCATGACATCTTCCATGGGTCTGTACTGTTTGTTGTAGCGTCTCTGTTCAAATGGAAAACATACAATTCGTATATAGTGTAAGTAGTATAGCCATACACAAGCATGTATCTATAAGTTAAAACTTACCTTAAATGTATTCCATTCTGAGACTAATTGAAGCTCGGAGTAAGTCAGAGCGACGGTTGCAAGTAAAATAATTAGAACTCTCATTTTGGCTGAATAAATGGAATAAAAATAAAAATTAACACAATTTAGCTCCGAAATCACTCTTTGAAAACTATATTAATAACATAAAAACTATATAAATAAATAAATTTAATGGAAAAAAAAATACCAAAAATAAAAAAAAATACATAGTCAATGCTGTAAAAGCTTTCTCTGTTTGGAAACTTGTTCTCAGCAGACTACCATTAAATAGCAGGATTATCACATTCGGGCAGCAGATAATTTGATTTTCGGCATCCTTAAAATCAATGTTAAAGTCACATGTCTTTCGTAGCAGCCGTGGCCGGACTCCTTGACAAAAATCGTCGATCTGACTTACATATTTCGTCGGCTATCTTTCACACGGAACCACAAACTATTCCATTCATTTCAAAGAAAACAAATAAACATAAAAGACTTAGCCACAATTGTCGAAGAATCATGTGTTTGAACTGAGCTTTATGTGTTTAGTTTCTTTTATGGTTAGACGTGCAAATTGTGTTGTCCGCGTGCTCGAATGAAATTTTGGGCGATACGTAGTTCGTGAACTTAAAGTAAGCGAGCATTTAGGATTTACACGTTTTCATTCATAAAATAGTCTGATGTAGGTCATTGTTACAGTGCGATTTAATTATCCGGCTCTCATTTTAGAATTAGCAAACACTGTAATGTATTGTCGATTTTGGTTCAATAAAGGAAAATATGAGGCTAGAAGCTAGTTTTATGGTTGTTAGTTACAAATCGGCTATGAAAATTTAAAGAACAATTTTCCAATGCTCCAAGATGCAATCAATCTGCTAAAACATCGAGCTGAAGCGTATATGGCTAATCATGAACGTTGAGTAGTAGAAACGAAATGCTAGTAGATTTAGTCATTTTTTAGGGTATCTTTAAGATTTATAAAATAACCCGTCCAACCTCTAAAAAACCGTGTAACTCATAAGTTTGCAACTCGAAATTTTACTTGGGATTTAATTGTGGATCGACGCTAGAAAACTAAGGCCCCAGATTATGCTGCATTCGATTCGTAAACGTTTCGCACAATAATGTTGACCACTTCGAAAAAACGGTTAAGTAGTCACCGTTGTTTTCACACAAATCACAAACCAAGTGTTTAAGACAAAAGGCCACAAAAATATAATGCATGCCAAAAATGTGACATAATATCCAGTTTAACACATAATAAAACACTAAAAGAAGACTATACTTCTGAAAGGTGGCAAGCCGAGAACACAACTTGATCCTACCTGCAGGTGTTAAAGTCTAAACTAAAACTTTCCGGGATTGGTTAATGGTCACTCATTCACTAGAAGCAGAACAGTTGTCACGTTCTCGAGGGGACTTACTCGTTTGAAAGTACTCTAGATCATTTGCCCCGCTCTTATATAGTTTCGCTAAAATCACAAAAAATAAATGCAAAGTACTCTTCAAATCTTCTTTCTCCTTTTTTTTGCTCTGGCGTTCTTTTATCTGTTCTATGCAAAAACTTATTTTATCAGTGAAAGTAAACAAGCAAGTTGCTGGTGTTCATTATAATCGTTTCTTTGCACTAGAGAAATCCTTCTACTTCTTGGCAATGAAATTCGAAAACAGTGAGAATGTTCTTGTTTGGATATTTGGAATGGTCATGTGAGATGAAGGGGATCAGGCAATGGGTGCTTCATGCTTAGATTTTACATGTAATGCTGTGTAAATTGTTCAGCAAGCCAAAGCTAAGTAAATAGGAAATGTAGTAAGACATTCGTTTTCCCATACTTGGCTGACAGTTCAGATCTGATGTAATGTTTATTCTACTACAGTACTACTGGGAGCCGAATGCCAAAGAATCTTAAAACCCCTACTTAAAGGGGCTAACATATTGTTTGGATGAGTTCTACTTGTTTAATTTCAGCCGAAAATTGTTGACTTGTGTATTAAATTTGCTACTTGCTGCATGACAATCGTTTAAACGTAGACAAATGCTCAGCAAGAGCTCACGACACTCCTTTCGTAGCGTGAGTCAGGAAAGTTTCTAAATCTAGACGGAGTTTCCCTCGTTAGCGACTTGACTTACAAATTGCAATAACAGGCTCTTGACTAAATCAACATCAATCATTTGTTACCGTAAATGATGAATTCTAATAAATGCACTCAAACACGTGCTTCACAATCTGTTGGATGTATCCAATATTATATCAATTTTTTTAAAACACACAATGCACAATAACGCATTCGACAAATATCAAAAATTCGAAAAATCAAATGAATATCTACACCTGAAATTAGAACTTCCACTTGCTGCCGTAATTCCTTTTCGAATGCAAAATGTGACTGACGAAAACTGATGAAAAAGCGAAAACTGTATCTTGTCTGTAAGTCGGAGCTGTCGCATCGGTCCATAACTAAACGCATGATATCGTCATTTCGTTTTGATATGACACAGTGGAATTTTTCTAATCTAGAGAGAATTATTTTGCACGAGCTTTTTATTAAAATTGGTCTTGAACCTGTCATTCGCTTTGCTGTTTACCGGCCGAAATTCTTTTTGGGATTTACACTTTTCTAGGTTATATTCAAATAACAGTTCAAGTAGGGAAAGGTTTGAAAGTGTGATTTAGTAATAAAGTTGCACTGAGTAAGCCTTGAACACTGCGCTTGCTTTCTTCCGAACTGACATGAGTAAGAATGTGGAAGGCTGCATAATTGGGGTCTCCACAGGTGTTGGCAGGTTGAAATTTAGGAAGGTGATCTGAAAACAATTTTCTATAGCGGCAGCTATTTGAGCTTCTATGAGTTAAATATCCAAATTATTTGACCATTGGAGGAAATACTGGCATTCAATCGTCTCGAAGTTGGCAAATATTGGAAATATTGAAAGTGTCGGTTAAGGGATGACTCATCTGTATACCTCTTTATTCCAGAACGGCACGTCATTTTTCCAGAACCCGTGTACCTTTCAGAGGGGAGATGTCTCAAGCAATTGAATTCTTGAGTACCATTTAATTTTTTTTTAGTCTTGTGGGAAATATTGAGGAAATGACGGCTTGATCAGTGGCTTCCTCCTGAAATGACTAAGGACATCAAAATGCACCGTGTAGGGATCTGCACTTCGCTGTTGTTGCGCAAAGATCTGAAGGCGTTTTTGAATCGAGTGCGAGCGAATGAATGAATATTTTTCGAATGAAAAATAGATTATATACGATAGTAGCCGGCGCCCGTGTCAGTGGCTATCGCCAGACGGTCCTCTCGGAATTATACTGATGCCAAGCGTTCACCGCCGGAAACCCTTTTTGTGTGTTGGACCCTGGCCAAACCATTACCATTATGTACACTCAACGCCTTCGAGAAGTTCTTCAGGAATCACCACATAAGCACGCAATGCGCGTGAGCAGAAAGGGAGTCATGTTCCTTCAGGGCAAGGCACAACCGCATACAGTGGCCTGATGGTCACCATGAATATTTGCGCATGCTGTTGGGTCTGGCAAATGCACTGGGACTCAAAAACGGGTTTCAAAACCTTTGCTCCAAATACCATTCAAACCAAACTATTTTCTCAGCTCCAGTTGAATAATTTTCTTCTCGTTTATTTTATTTGTTTTGTGATATAATCGACTCCAATTTTACAGTTGAGAACTATTTTTTTTTTAAAAATAGTTCAAAAGGATTTTTGTGAAATTTTTAATTTTTCAAAAAACCTAACTATGCCTCTGCTCAGTTTTTCTACAAAACCCAACGGTAACATGTTATTCATTTTACTTAAGAATACAGAAAAAAAGATTCATCAACATTTTTCGAACCATTCCTGAGAAAAAGGTACATAAATTCAAGCATATATTGATGCATTTCTTGACAAAAATGGTTTTAAATCAAAATAATTGGTGATGATAAATCCTCAAAAATGGTATCAAAACACACTTCCAGCTTTGATGATAGATATTTCCCACAAAATTATATTTTTTTGCACTTTTTCTTATGAATTGTTTGCATATGAACTAAAATTTTACCGATGGGTTTTTAGAAATATTAAGCATTGACTTAATTAGGTTTTTTCGAAGTCGAAAAATTGAAAACTTCATAGCTAATTTAAAGAGATTTTTTTTTAAATTCCTAACTGAAATTGCGGTTGGCTTTATTACAAAACAAATAAAAAAATTACGAGAAAAATATTTTCAGTTGGAGCAGGGAAAGCTACATAAGCATTGACAGTTTTGCATAGGATTGGGAGCGAGCTCCCTTAAATTTATAAACCGTTAGCCTTGTTTTCCAGGAGACTGGATATTTGGAGTGATTTTTTGACATGCCTTCTGTAACAATATGGTTGCCCAATCACATATTTCTATTTCTGGCAAACATAAATATGGTGAATGAATTTTATAATATGATCTGGTATTCCTTTCAGAAGTTATCGCAATATAATTTTTAAAAAAAATTTCACTTTTAGGCACTCGATGCCCACGCAGGGTTTAAAATTCTCCCTGAACTAATGCCTTTATTGGTATAAAATAAGTGGTATAATTTATCACGCCACACTCTCATGCATCGATTGTGCATGAAGTCTTCACCGACTTCAACTCCCCGACCCAAGTATTGCCCAGGTAGCCAGCACTTGTACAGGCTGGGTAGTATTATTAGTGTGTAAGATAAAACCTGGCCAGGGGCGGATTTGCCACTAGGCCCGGTAGGCCCGGGCCTAGGGCGGCAAATTTTCGATTTTTGTTGGGGTGGCCACTTTTCGATTTTTTTTTTGGGCAGCAATATTTTTTCTGTCATATATATCTGAGTTGAATGAGCCTAACACCTCAAACCAACCGGATTCTCTAAGAAATCAATGCACACTGAAATTCACATCTGATAATTTTTTCGGACATTGAAAAGTTTGACTTTTAATAAATATCGAAATGCGATCACGGTAGAGGACCAAATAAACTCAAAAATGCCTAAAAAGTACCTAGAAAGTATCTGAAAATACATTCAAAGAGCCTAAAAAAACCTAAAAAGATCCTAAAAGGAACCCAAATAATTCCTCTTCAATTTACGAAAAGCTAATCCGAGGTAAATATTGGCATGCGTTGATTTTTCAGAGAATTTTTTTTTTATTATTACGGTACAGAGTATATCAACTATATGCGAATCTCTCTTTATTTTTGACGTATTTTTTCAAATTCTACTTCATTACGGAAATTAAGTTCTATAAAAAAATGGAATTTAGAATATCATAGGTCAAAATATCTCGGGTTCATCCTTAGTTAATAACAAATCGTACATTAATTTACAGTAGTCGAGTGCATAGTTGATCTCCAGTCAAGTGCGAAAGCAAACTTTGAACGAAATAGTAAACTTACTTATAAAAATATGAGCGAAGACGTTGGAATTATATGCGATGTAAAAGTGTATACAGTTTTCGACTGTTCAACATTGGTACTTTTTAGATTCTTTTTTTGTTAGGTACTTTTAGGTTCTTTACCGTGTGTGTATTTTTATAATTATTTGTGTGGCAAGTGAATGAACCGGAGTCGGTATTATTCTGATATTCCTTTTTTGTGAGCTCGGGCGCAACGAAAAATAGCGAAATTTTCTAGGGAATCGAAAAAAATCACGCATTGTTACATATAATATTATTCACGAAAAGGGCGCAAATATTTCTGAGGCCTAGGGCGGCGAAATGGACAAATCCGCCCCTGAACCTGGCCAACAAAAAATATATATGCATAAAAAAACCAGAAGAGGCAGCAGGCGAATATAGTATAGCCGCTAGATTTAGTTTTCATAGCTAATTATACTGTAAGCTAGGTTAAGAATGTACAAATATAAAATCTTTTCAATCAATCGATCCCCAACCCAATAGGGGTTGTCGTGGGTGAACTTTTCATTGCAATTTTATTCTAACTTTCTGGTGAACCAATCTAACACAATTTGTTTATTTCGCCAAATAGATATTTTGAGCAACCACAAATTTTCATCTAGTGCATTCTTCAAATATGTATTCACCAAAGGAAACGCCTCTGATATAAAAATATCCAACCACATAGTTCCGCTAAATACGCGAAGTGGACGGTTTTCTAAGCTTGAAAAAAGTATTGTTAATCAAACAATTATGATGACCTTGATCACAATTGGCTGGCGATAGTAACGCGCTATTTTAAGAGCGAATTTCATCTAGACATAAACATCATATATTTAGTTTTCTAAATCGGGTCACAACACTACTAACACACCGCTCATATCAAGCCGACTTTCTTGGCAAAATTAATAGCACCGCATAAGAACCAGAACAGAAGCAAAATATTTTCCTAATGCCAACCAAAATTACTTTTTGTGTTGAC
This sequence comes from Nemotelus pantherinus, assembly GCA_963978885.1. Taxonomy (NCBI): domain Eukaryota; kingdom Metazoa; phylum Arthropoda; class Insecta; order Diptera; family Stratiomyidae; genus Nemotelus; species Nemotelus pantherinus. The sequence goes on from OZ022263.1 coordinate 239,357,238, forward strand.
TTTGGTCGAAATGTTGAAGAACTTGATTCAACAGTTTCTAAAACCATTTTTTATTCAACGAGTAATTGGAAGAAAGTCAAGTCAGCAAAAAGCGCAATAGGCGTACGTACGTTGGCGTTTATTTGCTCAACAAACTGAGTGCAAAGAACAATTAAGTCATGCAGTACGAAAGATATCACCGAAAATGTTATCTATGCAGGAAGACAATAGTTTTTTTTCTAAAGTTTACGGAACATGATTTTATTACATAATACTGAGCGAAACAGTTGGATTGCGAGTTGATAGGTACCTTGAACGAGATACATCAACCTTTCTTCTTTAAAAACATCAATCTTTGAGTTTAAGATGTTAAAGATCTGACTTGAGAATTGTTTGGGAAGACGCGTCAAGACGCGTCACTAATATCAGAAAAAGTGCTGCTTTCTTAATTTTGCAGTTCTATGGTCTTAGCAGAAGCTAAAGCAGTTTAGTGAGTTGAAAATCACGCTCAACCCTTTAGTTTTTTTACTTGAGAACTGGTGAACCCTTACTCCACTTATACGAGTCAGCGGTGTTGCGCTCAGTCTCCTAAACTAGCCAAATGGTGTGTGTTTTATATCGGTAAGTGCGGCGTGACCGCCCTAATTTGTGAGTTGCCCCAGGCTTGGATAAGTCGAACTATTGTAATGTGAGGTATTTTTAGGATTTCTAGAGAATTGTTGGGGTGATTGTCTATCGAGTTGAAGACCTTAAGGGGGAAAATACATGTAACTGCCAAAAATATTCGATTTTTTTTATTACATCAAAATGTTTGAAATGCTCTTAAAATATACCAAAAAAGTTTTGAAGCGATATTCGTATTATTTCTCGAGTTATAGTCAGTTATAGGCAGCGCGGCGTTCCCTAGGTCGGTGGAGCTTTAAAACTTTAAACGCGTTTTTCTCAAAGTAGTACTTTTTCAACTGCCGTACAAAATATCTCAAAAAATATTGAACCGATCCGGCTCAAATTTATACCACATCTACAAAAGAGTATTATCTCCTCGTTGAACCTAAATGTTATTGTAATTTCAGAAAAATAATTTGTTTATTAATGTTTAAACGTGATTTTTTTGAAAAATAACCGAGTTTTATGTTTAATCTAAAATTAATGTAAAAATTTAATTTTTTTTTTGTAAATTTTATTGGTTCACCTATGAATTATATACTTCATTAGCATATTTTGTTTTCTCTGAATGTTGCAAGTTCCCCGGAAAAGGCGTTAAGTTGTATGAGGCAGCTTTTGATGTGTTATTTTCATTCGCTCGCATCGCCGCCATTTTGTGTTGAAAAATTATTAAAAAAATATTTTCATTTACTGTGAGACATGTACTTTAAGGATTTAATACTAAACATTTTCTGAATGATCAATATATATATATTTTAAATCAATCTGAAATTAGCAATTTTTTTTCGATTTTACATGTATTTCCCCCCTTAAGCGCACGGTCGCGAATTAGGGCTTTAATCCCGAGATTGAAATTTTCGGTATCCCGAGATTTCGGGATTTTATAAAAGAACTTTATTAAGGGAATTTAAACAGATATATTGGCTTATTTCAGATATATTGGCTTATTTTAAATATATACATAAAACCGGAAGTTAAGTTCATTATAATGTTAAATTTATGCACATATGTACATGGGCGCTAGCATCTAATATGCACCTAATGCATCTAATTTAATCTTATGGTCTTATTTCTTCTTATCTTCTTGTCCAATAATTCTTCTTATTTGGTCATGATAGTTAATCATAAAATTAGTTGAAAACGAATTGAAATTTAATCAGCATACGGTAATATAGTAAAAATACATTATTCTTTTTAATTGTTTACATATCAATTACAAAATAATATTGCTTTTCAAAGAAACAAGTAATAAGTAATAATATCGATTGGTTCAAACTGCTGATTTGTTTTGAAAGTATGTTCTTAATAAACATAAACCGTCAAGAGTTTCGAAATTTAAGCTAGACCTGATTTTCCTGCACATATATCCAGCTGCTAAAAATATATATTTCGGGCTCTACACTTTTTGATGGGATATTAAGCATGTAATCATACGTCAGTTGTAATAATGAGCTCTTAGCGCCTCCGTTTTCATAAAACGATATTTCTTTAAGTATGAAGTGCTGGGATGTTCGCTCATGTCGTAATGACGAAACTTTTCTAATTCTCAAAATGGGTTGAATTTGATCAATCTTGAAATCTCGGGAGTCCCGATAAAAAATTCGGGATCCCGAAAATGTCCAGAATGTGTCGGGATCCCGAGATCGCAAGATCACGAAATCTCGGAATTGCATGCCCTATCGCGAATGTACTTGTCAACTGCCTCGATTCTTAAATCGTTATGGATGTCTATGTTCCTGACGTACCAGAGGATCTTGAATATTTTTCTTAGCGCAATATTTTGGCTTGACTGAAGTTTTTTCCTGTTAGTTTTGTAGTTTGTCCGATATACCCAGAATCGGTACCATTAAATTTTCACACGGAGAGTACTCTAAAATAAAAATAAGCGAAAATTGGTGAAATTTTTTGAATTCTGAACTTTTAAGGGCGGTAAACCTTAAAATATTTCTACCCTTATTACTTTCGATACACTCATGGCGGTGTGAACGGGCAATTTGACCATTGTAGTTTCATATCCAACTTGATGACCCCGCCGTTTTAGTTCGAAAATGATTGAAACTAAATCTGCACATTGTCTTCAGTTTAGCTAGAGGTTCCTATTCACTAAAACCTTTATACTATATAGATGCAAATACTTACCATTAGTGATGGGCGTTTCGGTTTTTTTCAAAAAACGAAAACGAACTGCTTTTTTTTTTTTTTTCAAAAAAAACTGTTTTTTTAAACTGTTTGAAAAAAACAGTTTGAATTAACGAGAGGAACAAATTTTATGCTGTACGACATTTAGAGTTGGGTCGTACTAGGATTTTCACATACTAGGTATAACTAGTACGAGTACGAAAAAATACCTGTTCCAAATACCTATTTGAAGTATGTACATGTATGCATACAATGCATACGATTTGCAGTAATGTAATGAAATGGACTAATATGCCCTCCTCCACCCTCCAGACACAACGTTACCAAGCTAGAATGGTGATGGTGCAAGATTACCTTCAAAGAATACCGAGTCATTAGTCTGTGCAGCTTGTCCATAACTTTCCAATGGTCGGTCATTTATTTGGCAAGTTTTTCTCCAATCTAGGGGCCATCTAAAGAAAAACGGTCAAATTCAATCAATTCAATTTGTTTTTCATATTATTATGTGCAAAAAATACCTCCTGTATTCGTTCAAATGACAAAAGTAAAAAAATTACTAAGATAGGACTAACTAATCCTGTTGTCATCTATATGACTTTTCATCGAGCGATCTCTGATACCAAACTTTTCCTGGCTAATCTAAAACTGAAGCATGAAGTTTTCGTTAAGAAATAAAAAAAAATGTTTCGTTTAATAAACATGCACCCACTAGGGGGCCAACCTCTTCCGTAAGGCTGGGCATGAGTCCAGGGGCACCTTACCTCCCATGGTCTCGTAAATTTTACAACCCCGGTAGGTATAGAGACATCCTCGTGGCGACCTGCAGTAAGGAGGAGGGCCTCAGCATACCCGGAGACGCCAACTGATGAACCAAAAAGGATCTCAACCTGTTCCCCCTTGGAATTTTTAGTGCTACTTTTAGGCTGATTTCATTTTGTCGTATCTTCGAAACTAGGCCGCTTTTTCCCAGATTTGTATGGAAATTTCGACTGAAACAACTCAGAAAGGTCCCCGAATTCATGCTAGGTCAAAAAAAGAAATTTTTGGAAAATATTGACGTTTTTGCCCAATTTCCCCTACCAAAAATTTTTTGCCCTTAAAATATCACTAATATACTCCCCGACCACTTCCAAAAAACCCCTTACTCCCTTACAAAACCGAAATTTTTATATCACAGTAATAGGTCTTGGCCCGTTATGTCCCAAACCACTCTAACCCAAAATTGGCCGATTTTGTCCGATTTCAGCTCCCTTTGCCCTAAAAACTTTAAAAAAAACGAAAAACGATGAAAAACGATTCGTTTTAAAAAAACGAAAAACGATTTGTTTTAAAAAACGGTTCGTTTGAAAAAAACGAAAAACGATTCGTTTGAAAAAACAGTTCGTTTAAAAAAAACGATTCGTTTGAGAAAAACGAAAAACGATTCGGTTGAAAAAAACGATTGGCTTTAGAAAAACTATTCGTTGTAGAGTACTTGGAATAATTGGTTTTAGAAATACTATTCGTTGTAGAAAAATGGTTCGTTTTAGAAATGCTGTTCGTTTTAGAAAAAAATTTCGTTTTAAAAAACCTGTTTGTCGCTATTTGGAAAAACTGTTCGTTCGTTTTTTGCAGCCAAACGTTTTTTTCAAACTGTTTGGCGTTTTTGAGCCCATCACTACTTACCATAAAAACGGCTATGACTTAACTTTTCAGAAAACTATTCTCGAATTATGTGCGTTAATTGTGACATTTTGGTTCTTTAAACTACACTTTACACGTTCTGTTTGCATTATACATATCGTAGTTTATTTAAACTGGAATGTTCAATGTTAACCACAATGATCATATTCGAAGAATAGAATTTCACGAGTGTTTTTTTTCCGATAAGTTTCTAACCGAAAGAAAATTTTGCTAATACATTGTTGATTTCAGTTGAACAAAAACTGTTTACTTGTTTTTGCACACTTTGATAGGGAGGATGGGATAACTATGTGTTTCAGGGTTGCCTTTTAATAACAGACGTTTGACCTCGATTATGGCAAATCCACATGTGCAAATAAAGACTTTCAAGTACACTTTCGCTACTAGAAATGATCACTTTCAGTAAGTATATATAGCAGAATCGACTAAGCAACATCAGTGTAAAACTATCAGCTCGATTAAGTTTGCAAGGGTAGTACATAAAGAAATACAATTAAATATGAGGGCTTTTATTGTACTTTTTGGATTGTATTCAGTATTCCTGGTGGCTGTTGCTTTGGTAAGTCAGTTTTTGTTCCCTCCTGGAATTTTATATTCAACTTGGAAGGAAACTTACGGCGTAGCTAGTTGCAATCATTTGCTAATAGCTACTACGTCAGGGTACTTTGCTGCAGTAGTTACGAATTATGGTGCCATTATATTTGCTTAAAAAGCAATCACATTATTGTCCTTTTCTCAGGCCAATCCCGTGAATCGCCTTAAAAGACAAGCTCAGACAAGATTCACAGCAAACCTCAACGAAGTAAGGTTACGACTTCGTCCAGTGTCATCAGGAACAGCAGGAACTTCAGGGGGCTCAGGATCGCTGAACGTTGTACTTAATAATGGAAACACAGGCACTGGAACCGGAACTGGAACTGGAACAGGAACAGGTTTAACCTTGCGAAATAGGAGAGTAGGTAGGAGCGTTCGTGCATAAAGTCGTAGGGCTAAAACTACGTATTGACTGATATAAGAAATGTTAATTTCAGTAATATAAATAATTAAACTTTCATGAAGCATAAAAACATCCTATTTTTTACTGGAAAATAGCACAGCTAAAAAGTAAACTTATTTAAAGTTGAAGATGATTGTATAACTTTCATTCACAAAATAAGTAGGGAATAGGTTTTCCCTGTTTTGGAAATGACTAGTTTCACAATAATCTCCCTGTTTTCACAGGGAATATCTTTCCAGAAGAAGACTCTTCATGAAAAGTTATTACGCTGATTTTCAGATGGAAAGTGAAAACCTGCCGGAAAACACTCTTTAGAGCACTCAAAAGCTAGAATGGGTTAAATGGGACGAATGTTTAATACTAATCGCCGCAGAATCAACTCTCTGACACCCACCTGCTCGAGGACAACTGATCTGTAAGATTTTTTCACGACATTCTTATCACGGGGAAGTCAAAATATACGATACCTTTGCGGACATCTTATTTTCAAGATAGCCTGTTCTCTAGTATTGTTTTATTTTTTTAATAATATTTTATTAACTGTTGGCGATCACTCGTTAGTCGGATAGGGAGAATAACATGTAGTATATAAGGATTTGGACTTGCCGTATTTATTCAGACTGATGGAAGTGTGATCAGAACCTCTTTGTGGTGGTCACTGGAAGTAATTCTTCCTCAGCGGGAAGATTGGCTAATATGGCCAGACTAAGTTTCTTCTAAACAAAGCTGGTGAAAAGGAATGGTTTTGTCGCACGCCTGTACAGTCGCCATGTCGATGAGCTGTGTAAATGGAGGCCTGGGTTGTCCCCGGCTACAGGGTGACACGGAGGCTTGGTGACGAAACTGGGTTGGTGACTAAAAGGTGCACCTACTTGTTTCTGGATGCTACACTTCAATTTGCCCAGATATGAAGCCTAGCGAGCTGCAGTCTACAGACTAGCGCCCTGTCAGGCTAATAGACACACCTTGGCACTTTTCCAGCGTACTGTGAAAGCCTACGGAACCTTTGAAGGGTCTTGGGGAAGTATGCCTCACGACCTAAATAAGTAGAAGGATGGTCAGAGTAGTAGGTTTCTCCCATGGAAGCATGATTAAGTGGGAAGTGTATACTGCCGATTGCCTCAGCTGTGCTCCAAGAATGCGAAACCCAAACATGAGTTCCAAAAACTAATTCCCATAGTTGCAGAGGAGTTGGGAGTTCAAAGATGATTAAATGAACGTAACGTTCAAAGACCTGTGTTCAAAATCAAAGACCGAAACGGCACAGGGTCGATCGATCGACAGAAGACCGAAGACAGGGCTAGCCTTGGTGTCTCTTCTCAATAATTCTGTCCGCATAGATTTTGTCTCTTCTCAATAATTCTGTCCGCATAGATTTTCCGAGCCGAATCTTTCTCACTCATGCGATTTAAGATTTTACGTCAACACCAAACCTTTTAAGCAGTCAGTAATTTTTTTTGACTGAGAAAACTTTCTCATTTGCTCTCACGTTCTTTTTTGTTGGGCTTCAGGTCAAGTTCGAAGACAAGTTCATATTCCAATTTGCATTGTTTTATTTTCTTCTACTTTTCTGTATCCTGCGCAGCATAAACATGATACATGCATCTTCATCGTGTTAGTTCTGAAGCAACAAATTACTATTTTGTCACTTGCATCCAAGTATAATAAAATTGTCAAATCAATATTTCATCTATAGTTTATTAAAATCTACATAAATTCGTTTCGTTGTGTATAATTATGTTTGGCAATGAAAGTATGAGTATGAGAAAAATATTCACTCTACAATTAAAACAGGATGTCAAGTATTTTTGGTGCACACTGGCTGGTGTAAATTCGCTAACATCTACTATCCTGATCGTCTAAGTACGACTCGTAGCCCGTTTCCATTAATTCTTCTGGTGCTGCCGATACGACGGCGCGTCACTAGCACACGCTGTCCTGTTCCAATATTTGATGTAGATGGCCTTAAGCGGAATCTTAAGCCATCTAAATTAATTAGAAAGGTTTGCTGACGTTTGCTCCTTATGAGGGCGCTTCCACCGTCATCCTGGTTTCGACTGTCATCCTGTAAATATTGAAAAGCTCAAACACTGGAAAAATTGACGGCCATATCTTGAAGAAAACAAGCGACTGGCTGACTTCTTACCGCTAGCGCTACAACGGTTCCGATTAGGAAAATCGCGAACAATACTGTTAATTGCTTCATGGTTATGAGCCTAAACACAAACTAGTTCAGCCGAAGATTGGTGAGATAAAACTGGTCAAAAAACGCTTCCGTCCCTGCATTTATGTAAGTGCTTTGGCGTTTGTACAGGTGTTTGGTCGGTATTTTTCCACGTGACTTCCTAATATATTAAAAATGTTTGTACACGTCAGAGTATCAGTGGCGGTTTCGATCGGAGAAATAGCAAATATTTGAGAAAAATGTGCTGCTGTACTGTTCGATCGAATCTTAATAAAAGATAAATAACATTGTCAAATTAACTGTTTATGGCTTACTCGACGAAATGCAAGTTTCCGGCCAGACATTAGAAAACAAATTATCACAACACAGGTTCAAGATTATGAAATAGTACGCAAAGATTCATTTCAACGCAAACCTAAGAATAACAAGGAAATGCCACGAAAATATGTGGTGTAAAATTATAAAATATCTATTCTTTTCAGTTGCCAAAACAACAAATAAATGGATATTTTCTTACGGTAAACATTGAATCTCTTTTCCTCAGAACCAACAATAAATATCCGTATCAGATGTAATTCGCTTCCTCAGCCAGACATGGCTGTAGTCAGAAGTGCTCTAATTAATTTCATCATCTAGGTTTAATGCCGGTAGTATTCTTTTGAGTTGTTTTCGCCGAACTCCTTAAGGAGTTTCTATTTCTTGTATCTTTTATTTCTTATGGTGCTTCGTGAGCTTCTGAAGGTGTGTTTGTTTTTTTATTTTGCTTCAATGTTACGTTTGTGTTTTCTCTGTGCCTATTTCTGAAGTCCTTAAGGAAGCTATGGATCTTTGAGGAGGTATTGCGCGATTTCGATATGTTTGACTATATTGGTGACTCGATATAGGTGTGCAATTGTACGATACAATCCGGCATTCGAATTATAATCAATGGTTCCTATAGCCATCAAAAATATTTGCTTTTTTTATTTATTTAGTACTGTTTACAAGAAAGTACAAAGTTCCTCGACTCGATTTACGGAAGTTGAACGGAGCGTAGTTAAAGTTAAACCCCTTTTAGATTTGAAACTTTATTATTGGTCGTTCGACATCGACTGACTTAATCTAAATTTTTGTGTCCAAGCTACATTAATTTTTATCCTGGATCGGAAAATGCAAACTATAACTATTCTTGCACATAATCGTTTTGTCGGTTAGAATTAAAGAATTAGCGAAATTCATATTTGATAGTTTGGTGTAAACAGCTCATGGCTTCGAGATTTTTCCATAGTTTATACATTTAATATGTATAAACAATTCCTGGCTTTGATTTGATTTCATCTTGCGAGATTTTACAATAGGAATTTATGTAGGAATTAATTGATGAGTGGACAGTATTTGGTGCTGCCATTCTTGATTATTTGTAAACAAAGATTTTGGCATAGGTTTAAGTGAAGGTAAAGGTAAGTTTGTAGGTAACTCCACCGTAATTCATCCCTTTTTCAACTGATTTTCGCCCTCAAAGTTTGCAAGTTCTGAATCTTTTATAATATTTGTTATTTTAATTTTAATGATTTTTCGTTTTAAATAGAAGTAAATAAAAATGATGATTATGGCGAGTTATTAGTGTAAAATTTGTATTCATATGTGTGTTTTTTTTATGTATTTTATTTCTTGGATTTCTTTTATATTTTCGAAATCATTTTTTCTCTAGTTCTTTCCAGTTCGTTTTGAAATTTCGATTGATTCAATATGAGTTCAGGCATCAGTGTTTTTTTGCAGAATATTTATTAATTCTATTTTTAAATGTGATGTTGTTTATGGTGATTGAACAATTGTTAAAAGAAAATATTAAATTTCCGGTTTTTTCTTGTTTTCTTTCGTTGCCAGTACTGTGCCAGGTTATTTTAATTTGTTTTACAATGATAATACCATTATCTATTTCGATTATAGAATTTTGTTGTCCTAGCTTGTTGTTAATTGAAATTTGGGAATTTATTCGATCACTAATATTGTGGTTATTTTGGTCAATTATGGTCATGTGTTCGTCAATGTTTTGTTTATCTTCGCAGTCCAAGCCTATGGGGTTAATTGAACCCTCTTCGATTTCGAGAGTTATTTTTCAAGTTCCATTCACATTTTTGACATATTTCTCTGTAACCTCCATGTTTTGCCAATTCGGATTTGGATGTGTCGTGTGGATCTGGTTTGTACTCATTTATTATTGGTTTATTATTTTGGTTTGGTAACGTTTCTTTGTAAAATTGGTAACAGTTTTTTTTTTAATACAGGATTTTCCAATTTCAAAGTTATTTTACTTTCTTTTTCTGCGATCAAAGGTAGAAGTGATGATAATTGGTGTTCTAAAATTTCTATTTCTTTATTTAAGGTCCATTGTCTGTAATCAGTTGTTAATGAATCAGCATGTTTTAGTTTTAAAATTTGTAGCTATCTCAAACTGGGGTAAATCAATCTTTTGCAATATTATCTTTTGTACTTTGACAATTTGTACGATATGTTTTTATTTCTGCGTATCCTAATTCAGTGCGAATATAATCGACAGTTAGCATTGTTTTTCCCATAGCAATAATTGTAATAAAATACAATATGGAACAAATAGGTTTCGCATTAAAATTCATTCTGATTGTTGTCTACATTAACAAAATTCCGATTAGTGTCAATGTTAGCTGGATCAGGTGGGTGACCTGAAATTGGTTGATACGTTTTAATGTTTTATATTTTTTACTTTTATTTATAAATCTAGGTTGTTCTACATCTCCAATTAGTCGGAATATTTTTTACTAAGCTTATGCTTCTATCTTCTTTATATTCTTCTCTTGTTTTGTTCCTTTTTCTTAGTGTATTTTCTTTAAATTCTAATGTTCTTAACCTCACCTTTTCTTTGTTAGCTTTTTCCTGTTTGAACATTCACAGGAGTTTCTTTTGTCGTCGAATTGATTTTTCTATTGTAATTTTGAATTGATTGATAATTTTTTTCTTGCAAAGTTAAATTTACAAATTCGTAAGTTGGGATTGTGCGTATGCAATTTTTTGAAGTTCCGTGCAATCTTTCAACGTCGGCGTTCCCTGTATGAGACTACGGTTTGGTAATACGCACTGAAATCTCCTCTTTTTTATACAGTTCTCGAAGTATGTATTTGGCTGTCAAAGTCAGCGTCTCCTGTGATTTTTTGGGAGTACCCAAAAATTAGAAAATGTTTAAAAAGACATTTTCTAATACTTAATGCATTTTTGGTAGGTAGGACAGTAGATGTAGCGTATTTAAAAAAAATTATAAATGGTCGACAATATTACCAGATTATTAGCAAAATAAAGATTAACACGAACAATTTCGTTGGTAATATATTAATTATATCTAAATTTGATTATCAATTGTTTAAGCCTGCAAGGGGTCTGTCATGCTCACGGGGGTCGCATCGGAGGAGCGCTCGGATGCCGAATCCCCTTCTGTAGATGGGGTCAACGTCGGTACCTCTGAGCTAGCGGCTATTAGATCTCCTGATCCTGGAAGCAGAAGAGAGTAACTGGACCTAGACACCTCCTTAACTGGTAATGGCGGAGGTACTACAATTAACCTTCATCATTCCGAAGCAGTAACGGCTGATCTGCTCCTCCGTTTGTCAAAGACAGTGGAGGAGCTTATTTTGATCCAAGAACCGTGGGTTGTAGACAACCAATTTTGCGGGTTACGTTGTATTCTGGCCACATAGTCTATAGATATACTTGTCATCAAAAGATTTTTTGTGGCACGGCAAACTGGCTATTGCAGCAGAAATCAAGCGAAGGACATGTTGGTTTATATTTTGCTGCATGACCCACGATCATGTCACAAGTTCTCCCTCTGCTATCGTCAGAAAAGCAGTGGCTGCTGCAACAAGGATTGCGCGTCTCTTTTTCTAGGAGCTGACTCCAATGCTCATTATGAAGTTTGGGGTAGTTCCGATACAAATAGTTGAGGTGAGGCACATTTGAAATTCATCTTGTTGGCAATGAACCGATTTTCCTCACCTCAAATCGTAGGGGAGTTCTTGGTGTTAGCTTAGTCAGCGGGCGACACACTCAACTCCTGCAGGTTTGGGGAGTCTTGTAGGATTGCTCGTTTTCTGATCACAGGTGCATGGCCTTTAAGCTCACCAGAGCGGGTATTCTTTATTAATAGGAAAATAACGGAGGGTCGGGCTCTTTAAGTATGCCGTTACGCGAGGCTAAAGGATCCTCCTGGAAATCATTATATGGGTATCAAAAGGGTATCAAAAGGGTATCAAAAATTCAAAGCAAGTTATTCAGTTTTATAAATTAATTCCTTATTCTAGGATAGTTGTGCATAAATAATCAGGCACGGAAAAGAATGACATTTTCTGATTTGGCAGCTAGCATAAATCGATTGGGCAATCGAGTCTAACAATATCCAGAAAATCAAGCCGTGTGATGAAGAATCTCGGTTGCTGATCTGAGCTCGGACTTGATTGTTTACCCAACTGTTGTGCTGTCTCGATTGTTGAAACACTGCGCAATCGAGCATCACTTATCTGTAACTATGTATGTATGCGTAAGATCCTACAAATACGAAAGGCCAAACGAAAACAAAATAATTTTTTTGAATAAGCTTTAGGTTTTATTTTCCGTTTCCTCTTCTTAATACAACTCGTAAGTTATTATTTCCCTGGTTTGTATTTCTTGTCCCTGTCCCTGTCCCTGTAGCAGGGCGCAAACGCAATCGAGCGTTGAGGAAATTGATTCTGAAACTGGTCTGTCGACGAAACCTTCGCAATTCATCTTTATTAACACTGGCCTGAAATATGGAAAATAAACTTTCTGTGAAATTTTCGACTAATATTTAGTTTAATTTAAAGTCTGCCTTCATGCATCGTATACATTTGACAGCAAAACAGAATGGTTATTTCAAGATCGATTTCATGCTTTTCTGTGACACCAGACTTGCGAGCCTTGCTCAGCACCTTAACCTTTTTAGCCATTATTTTAATTTTAAACATTGATCAACTTCTAGGTTAAAGCTAACATTTAATATTCCTTACTCCAAAAACTGATAGCAGCGCAATCGAACAAATAAAAACTAAGAGCACAAAATATTTCATCTCGAAAATGGATCAATCTCTAGCGAATAATATTAGGACAGGTTTCGACTCATAATTTATACTAAATTTAGTGAACAAATTTCGGAAGTATAAAAGTGAATATTATTTACTCAAATGTTTCAGCTAGTCACTTCCTACAAAAATCAAAATATTTCTCAGTATCAATAACTGTTTTAGTAAATATTAGAAAAGCTTTGGGTGTGCAGTGGAGCCTTGAAACTGTTGTTCTACGAAATTTCGAGAAAATGAGGCTGCTGCAAAACAGTAAATATTATACAATATAAAGCAGTATTAGCACTTTTTGCATTTTTTATGGAACGAACAAATTGTTGATCAACACACTATTTTCACTTGTAAATATAAAAAGGAATTTGTCGTTTGTGTGGCCGCGTGTATAAACCAGATGTTCAAAATCAAATAATTCCATGTGGCTGTTATTGTTTGAAATAAGCAGTACAAGGTTTTTCTGAATTTGAACAATTTCCAGCAAACGCAAAACAATGATTAACATGTAACATAAATTATACGAAGTATTGTTCATATTCTAGGTAACAACTCTACAACAACCACAAGTAAATTTAATCCCAAGAAATACGGACTTGGCAACTTGTATGAAAAACTAGTCTGATTCATTTTTGATAGATAACTATCTATTTGGGATAATTTTTGTGTTGCCAATTTTTTTTCCTTGAAATTACATCTTTAGTAAATAGATAGTATTAGAAATTGACCAGAAAAAGTTCAATTTTTATATTTAAAAGAAAATTAACATTTTCAATTAAACACTTCGTATGAAAAATTACTCTCTTCACTATACAAACAACTCGTTTCAGAACAGAATGACGCGAATAGCAAATAATGAAAAAAGCTGTCCGAATGTAACGAAACAATGGCAAAAGTTTTAGCTCCTGAATCAAATGAGACCATCATAGGAGTAAAATACGAATGTATGTATGTACATATGACCGATGATTCTTCAGGATCTAATGAACGAAATTCTTGAAAACTGAAAGCTGATCTAATTAGACTTAAATCTTGACCTAGGTGTTAAATCTAGCCTCTCTTATTCTTCGGAGGATATATAGCTTTCAATAGCGCATCCATGAGATGCAGTTGACACGCTATCATTGCGTGAATGACGCATTAGAGCCACCTGTACGGATAAGAGATCGAATCAGTTCGTTACCATATCCATCTACATGTTCATCGAATCTTGTCCTTAATTCCACAATCCGGTCTCTAAGTGGCTTCAGTCCCAACTTCTGATACAGGATAGATTATTCGGCAACTTACCGGGTTATAGAACCTGCAACTTCTACCATGACAGTCTTTGAACAGGAAATCCAGGATGAGGGTGAAGATAGGACGGATGAGAGTCTGATAGCAAATGGATTTAGCATTGATGGTAATGTCCATCTTTTTGCGAAAAGAGGTCGAAAAAGGTTTGATTTTTTGCCGGACTTAAGTATTAAACTTTAAAAATTCACAAAAGTCGATTCCGAAGTACTTATGCAATGATTTAGGAGTAATATTATAAGTTCCAAACAAGACAGCGAGTTTTTTGGTCTTATTGCGAATATTTTGGGATCCCCGATACTTGGAAGGCCTACAAAATATAAAAAGTTGAGTCTTGCTGCTATTTTTGATACCACATTCGTCAAAGTAAATAATTAGTTCTTCTAGGAGCGGGTCTAGGCTCGACGCGAATAAGGGCGTGTCATCGACATATTTTACGATTCGAACTTCGACTTGGCCCACTGGAATGAGATTGTCGGCCGCGAATATGATACATAGAGTTGGTTTAGTGACAGACTCTTATGACATTCCGCATGCCAAAAGCTTTATGAGCGAGTCTGCTCCATTAACGGCATTATAGTAGGTGCGTTTTTTTGCTCCGATACAGAACAGAATAGAACTATACCGCAAAAACAACGATCTAGTATAAAACAGCAGTGCATTCGCTAAGACTGATATAGGTTGCTGTATTCGCTGTGGTAGCAGAAAACAGCTGAAAATAAAGGGAGAAAATAACGAGTATAAACTACCACAATCGATAGAAAATAGAAAATATATAACAGAAAATTACCTCTTTTAACTTTCTACACATTATGAGGGCTTTTTCTAATTTCTTAACTACCAAAACATTCAACATAACCTTGAAAGAACCAAAGCCACCTCACAGCAAAAAACATAACTTCTCGTGAGCTTTTCTTTTTTCTATCAGCACGTGAACTACATATGAGGAATAGAATTTCTGCACTAGTGAATTCACTGGTACAGGAGTGTTGTTGCTTCCAGTGCGTATACTCTGTTCTCGGCTGGATAGAGGAGCAAAAAAAACACGCTTAGTATTAGGTGCGTTTTATTGCTCCTCTCTCCAGCACAGAACAGAACAGACGCTTTGGAAACAACAACACTCCTGTCCCAGTGAATTCATTAGTACAGAAATTCTCATAGGTAGTTCACGTGCTGGTAGAAAAAAGAAAAGCTGATGAGAAGTTGTATTTTTTGCCATAAGGTGGCTTTGATTTTTTCAAGGATATGGTGAATGTTTTGGTAGCTAGGAAATTAGAAAAAGCCCTCATTATGTTAGAATGTTAAAAGAGGTAATTTTCTGTTAGTTCTTTTTCTATTTTCTATCGATTGTGGTAGTGCATATTCGTTATTTTCTCCCTTTATTTTCAGCTGTTTTGTGCTACCACAGCGAATACAGCAACCTATGCCAGTCTTAGCAAATGCACTGCTGTTTTGTACTAGATCGTTATTTTTGCGACATAGTTCTATTCTGTTCTGTATCGGAGCAAAAAAAAAAAAACGCAGCTAATATTGGAAGCACTGGGGCTCATTGTCACTTCTTTTTCCTGTGAAAATATATTTTCGTAGAGTTCCTATCTGCTCATCGGCTTAGTGGATAGAACGTGTCGAAAATATTATTTCCAAATGCTAACATTTGAGTAGAGCAAAAATAATTTGTGGAGATACGTTTTTTAAGCCTTTTTTAGTTTCTACAATAAAGTTATATTCATATTTGTCAATCGTTGGTTGTATTATACCCATATATTCATAATTTTCTTTAAATAAAGACCTGAAATGCAATCCTGTTCCATATCTACATAATGGCTTCAATCAAAAAATGAGTAAGTCGAACTGCGTCAAAACACCAAACTGAGCTGTTTTCCCCATCTCTAATGTATATATTTATGCCAGGTGTGCCGGCTAATAATTCTTAATTTTTGTGTTGGAATCCGCTGTAAGCAGGGCTTGGTTCACAGTGTAAATTATTATGTCATTTTGCTGCTATGACCGTATTTTTTAAAACGCATTAGTTACTGCCAATTTTTTTTTGCGCAAAAGATGCCTCGTTTTAGAAAGAGCATTTGCGGTACTTCTTGCATTAGATCGTGGTTGGAAACGAAAAATGGATATTCTTCGAGAACTCAAAACGCAAAAAGTCGTGGATTGCCGCAGAACAACCATCAAGATCGTATTGCGTCGGAAGGCGGATAATACTGTGCATTTGGTGGGATCGCAAGGGTTCCTTTTATCATGAGTTTCAGAAAGCAGGTAAACGCTACCGACAACGAATGATCAATTTAAAACATGAATTGGTCGAGTAGTTCCCAGATTGACACGGAAAAGTGATTTGAAAACTTTCGCAAAAGAGGTCACACGCACTCTTTCTACACTTAGCCAGGAATATTTGCCTCACTCGCCGAACTTGACTCTGTCTGATTATCGCATATTTTCATCGGTGTCCCCCGGACTTTTCCACAAAGGTATCAGCAGTTACGAAGATGTTGAAAAATATCTTTTTGACTGGATAACTTCAAAATGTGACAGATTTTCCGAGGAGGATATTCGACTTTTGAGGGAAAGTTATTCCTAAACCCTATCTCAAAGTAACTTTGACTGCTTCGACTTGGATACGTGTTTATATTTTTGGGTTGATTGTAAGAGGGAAGTAACGATCCTTTTTAAGTTTTATAAACTCATTACGGTCTTTCGATTATGTTAGAATATCTTGTTACAAGCTGCGTCTTTTATACGGTGTAAAACTCTTCTCAATAAGTCACCGTGAAACGAACTCAGGTCCGATCAAATGGATATACAGATAACATATTAAATGAAAAAAATTAAGCTTTATATTTTTTATTACTTTAATCTCATCCCCTGCGATTTAATTGTACTACCCTACCACCACTATTAACTCCGCGTCTTGCTGGTCTCAAATTTGCTACCCTCCGACCACCACCAAGTCGCCTGTTTCTTCGATTTCGAAGCACTCTAACCCTTCGCCGTAGGCCATTCGGATAGTCTATGACATAATAATATGCAGCGTTATTGTTATTGCCGATCCCGTTATTATTTGGAGTGTTCAGTATGAGGTTGATATTCGGGGGTTGTGTTGTGGGTGCAGCCGTTGTTGCCATTAGAAATTTCTTTGGCTGCGGACGTACCGGTGCAGCAGGCTGAGCTTCCTATTTATGTTATAAAACAAATATTCAAAACGTTAAATTAGACAATAGCTAAATTTATTTTGTAAGGAATATATGGGCAAATTGAATTGCTACATTTCCAAAACACTGAGCAATACAAGTAAATTCGATTCGATGGGTAGCTGCAAGCATTGCGCTCACGCGGAAGTGAGATTTTAAAAAACAAAGCAAGCTATAATCAAACCTGCGATACTATGGGTACAGCAAATATGCAAATCGCCACAAGCAAACCAAGAGGGATCATCTTAGAACTGTCTATTATGGTTGTAATTCTGACAGTGAGTGTATATTCCTCTGCATTGAGCAACTATCAAATTTCCCGCACCGCAAAAACTTTATATATTGTAGCGAACGAAGGATGACGAGAAGTGAGCAAACAGTGCATACTATTGACCGACTTACAACTGCGCTTAGAAAAATTAAAATTAAACAAATTTTGCAAAGCTGAGCCAAATTTAGTTAACCTGAAACATATGTTTCTAACCAATATTGGGTTTCTTGATGTGAGTAAATATTTGGATAGAAGGAGTATGTATATGCGATTTGAGCTCAAGGCTGATGTTGCTTTAGTGAGTAATTCGGTTCAAATTTTTTTATTACTTTTGTGGATCATCTGGTTCAACTGCTCGTATTGATATTTCGATGCTTGCAATTCAAAAATATGGAAATTCTAGAGAAGGTATTTAGAGTGGATTTTATTCATAGAACGGCCATGGAGGTCTCTAGAACAAAACGTAGTAAATGACCTCTGGGTCCAACGCTTATCGATAACAGCTCACCGGTAAATCAATGATCTTTCGTTAAACTATTACAGTTTTAAGTAAACTATATTTTTAATGCTTTGTTAACCTCTGAAAGCTATTTTCAAAACGTATGCGTTATAAGTGGAATCGGTCGTATGTAGGTGTACAAGGAGGGGTATTATCCTCCCTGCTATGGTCCCTACTAGTTGATGGCCTTTTCGTGACCGTGAATAGTAAGGTCCCAACTTCTCTCGGCTACGTGAACTACATCACGGTGATAATAAGAGACTCACACATGGATACCTTGAGCTCCAGGATGAAAGAAGCTTGAAATGAAACAATCCAATGGTGCGAGGATAAGGGTTTATCTATAAACCATCAGAAAACTAGCATAGTACCATTCGCAAAATAAAAATCAATCAAATTAGGTGCCTTAAAATTTAGGGACACTTCGTATGTTTGCAGGAAGAGGTAAAATATGTAGAAATCTACCTAGATAGAAAACTCATCTGGAATCATCATCAAAGTAAATCGACGCTGAAGGAAGGCACTTTAGGCGACAAAACACGCAATTGAGGTCCAAGGTAGACACGATGGGCTTATAAACAAATGGTGAAGATCTATAATCCTATATAGAGCTCCAGTGTGATGGAAGAAAACCACACAAAAAACTGCTATTAATAGACTCAAAAAGCTTTAAAGGGTGGCTTGCCGGATGATTACAGGAGCAATGAGCTCCACACCAACGGTAGGAATTCTAAACCTAGAACCGTTACACCGCAAAACTCAGGAGGGAGCAGTGAAACAGGCTACCAGTCTACAGGTACAAATGAAGAGATCTAAGAGGCCACCTTAGAATCCTGGAGGACATTAAGCCCATAATAGAAATATTGAACTTCAGCGACCAAATAAAAACCAAAGCAACCTTTGGGAAGAGGTCCAAGGCTACAAAGCCATCAAGAAACAAATGGGAGTATGGCCCTCTCCACTTGTACAAATGTTGTATACGGATGGCATAAAGATGCATTGTGGAGTAGGAGCAAGGATCTTAGGGCCCAAGTGTAGAGTAAAAGTACCTCCACAGAATAGGTAAGTATCGGAACGAGTGCTGGGGCCATCTTCTCACACACTGTCCACCACTAGCGAGGCGAAGATTAGATGGCTCTGCTCTTCCTTCCACCAGCGATATAAAAAACGTCCCGTCATGGACATAACGCAGAGAAGGCACAATAGACTCAGGAGGTCGGAGTGCCTACTGAGCTCACTCCATGAAATCAATCAATCATGTAGGTTAACTGCTTCCATCGTGAAATAAAATCACTTTGACTTTAGAAGAAGGGATGTTAAAGTTACCCCTAAAGGGTTGTTGTAATGCCGAAACAACTCTTGTCGAGCTAGAGGTTGAAGCTCGCAGAGAACTTCGCTCACAAATTTTACAATCAATGTATACGAGTGAGGAGTGATTGGTTCCACGACTCACTTTGTCCATGATTTAACTCAAGATACCTTTTCAGAGCTACGATGTTTTAAATGCTAGGCAAAAGACCAACCGGAGCGAACTATGACTATCTTCTTTGAGGAGTTTTGAGCAGAATCAGCTGCTTATAGTGCCTTCATTGCCAAATATACGATCTCTCCATAATGCAAACCCAACAATGAAGGGCCTCAACCAATGGTTAACCAATGGCGTCAACAGTTCTGGATGCTCTGCTTATGAGATGCAGCTCGCAGGGTGGTGAATGACTGTGTTTCTGTCCAAGAATGGATTCATGACGCATTAAGCATCTATTGGAGGACTTGTATATATATAAAAATCGGAAAGTTGGGGCCACCTTCATATGTATTTTATTTGATATAGCTAGATATTTTGAAAAAAATTCCCAAGATTTTCGCCGCGTTTGTGAAATTCCCTAGATTTATGACAAACATTTTCTAGATTAGTATTTTTGGTTCATAGCATACATTTTGAAAAATGTTCTTCTTCTCGGTAATTATATTTAGTATCTCCCAACTCAAAAAACGAAAGCAATATATCAAATAGGTGAAATAAAGATTGCACGCACAATATGTATGTACGTATGTCGGACGTATCGGCCGCGAAACGTCACGCGATTTGAATGAATTGATATATTTTTAGTCCTTCACGATTATACATCCGCGACGTTTCATATTCATATTTTTAAATTCCTGTACATAAAATTCAAAAAAAATTTCTAATAACTGGCAATCAGCATTTCGGTCATCAATTAGCAAGAAATAATTCAAATTTGCAAATTTACGACTGCAACTGTAACTCTCACAGCCAGTAGCTACTCTCCGGCTATTAGATTCAAACATTGCAAACAAATGCTATGAAGACATCAGCTTGGCTTCCCTGACAGATTTGTATAGTTCACGTGAGTAAAAGAGTGCACAGATGTTAAAACGATGATAATGCCCCGTCTATGTAAAAAATATCCGCAGGCGATGTAAATACCAGCAGCAGGCGAGCGATACATACTAATACCAGCGCCTAATGTTAATACCAGCAGCGTCGCAGTGGATGCTCTGTTGGTTTCTATTCTGGTTGTTTTCAGTCCCGGGTTTTTCTCCACCTCTGTAAAATCCACTTTTCTCCTCTCATAGGACAATGTCCACAAATATCCACAAATGTCAGTCTCTCACCTGAAGTTTTGGATGTTTGTCGCAGTCGGTGCGGTTCTAGATTTCGATATCCTTCGAAATTTTCGATTTCGCAATTTCCATTCTAATTTGCTGGATTGAAGGACGGGCACACGTGATCGTTTGTGCGGAATAGTGTTCGGATTACGGCTAGTGTGCGTGTGACATTTATAAAATTTTGCATTCAGGAAACCGTGGGTATACTGTGTTTTGTTTTTTCCGGTGGCCTGAAGCTGTGTGCGACAGCATTCTCGTGGCGGCTCCATTTCGGAAACGCGAACCGGGAGTGTGTAAATTTCGGTAGTAGTCTGACATTTTAGTTTTCCTGCCAGTGATAAGGGAAGTGATATGATTCGTGTCGTCATGGAAATTAATGCTGCCTTGATGTTGCCTCGGTGATGTAAGTTTGCCCTTTTGATATTTGTACGGTGGGTTTTTGTTTCCGAACACATTTTCGAATGAGACTTTCGGTTGTATGTTCTATCTCCCTCACTTAAGTTTCTACCTGACATCCTCTGTCGAAATTACTTTGCAGGCGAAACTTAGTTTAATACATAAGTTGATTAGTTTTGTTGATTCATAAATTATGAGTTAGGAATAAATCACTTAAATATGACACCAGTCCTATCGATGGTGTCATTAAGGATTCTTCTTAAGATTAACTCTCATGTGCTTGAAGAGACACTCAGGTGCTTTCGCGTCTTGCATTTTTCTGGTAAAATCTTGTGGGAACTCCTTAAACGGTAGAAGCATTCCGAATATCTTTTCAACACCACGATTCCGACTCCAAAGCCCTGGTTTTTACACATACATACTTTTTTAATATGCGATGCGTGGACAAATATTCATGACTTAGCCTATAGTTACGTGAAGAAGGAATCGGGTGCTATCTACCAAATAGTTAAACAAAAACGCAATACAAACACGTTAATTCATTTTATTCAAATTTAGTATTTATATCTAACGTGGTCCGACCATATTAGAAAAATTATAGCTTAAATTTACCCAATCAAGTATTGGATTTCTAAGAAATTGTTCATGAAAATATGGCTTATGGTTTATTCAATTGGATTCAAACATCCTCAGCTAACATTTCCATACTAACCAGGGCTATCAATAAAGTGCATAATATAGACCCGCATAATCCTATTACTCATTTACCTATTATAACTGGTAAGATGGCCCTTGCTAAACTCATATAAAAATTAAAGACCATGTGGGAAATAGCGCACAAAATACATAAACCTCTATTTCGCTTACTACGAACAGTGCGACTCATAACTATAGAATAGTAATGCCTTCAAATTGGCAAAAGGCAGAACCAATAGAATCCTCTATGATCCGATTTGTTTATTCATTTCGTTGCATAATGATCTTGGTGTATCATCAAAAAAATGATCTCAAAAAAACTTGAACAACACGCCTTAGATAGCTTTTAATAGTCCATTTAATTGATGTTTTTAAATTTAATTAAGAAAACTTCTCATTTGTTTATTATTTTTGCAATCATTAAGCAAAGACGCAAAAATTTTATTATTTCCTAATACTAAGTAACATTGCATTTTGTCTATGTCGTCTTAATTATCTATTTTTGTTGCCTACCCTTATACCAATGATTGAGGAGCAAAAGGGGTAAAGTGTTAGTGCAATCATTTGTTTTTTTTTTGTACTTCGAATAATCTAATACCATGCATTCCTTACTGACACTCATCTTTGCTAACGCGTTTATTAATCATATGCTTCCCACATCCCGATATTGCATGGAAGGGTTTTTAGAGTGAATCTTTTATACCCTTTCCCTTCAAATAAATTGGAGTGGATTTTAGTTTCAAGTTAAAGTTTGTTTCTTCAAAAGAAGAACATCTGATCGCTCTTAGCATACATCCATGAGTATGCTAATATGGTGAATAATTTTTTCAGTTCAATAATCAATAGTTTGTTGAGTTCAAAAAAATGTGACGAAATCAAACCATATATCCGTATCTTACAGATGTACATATGTATGTGCTTTTCAGAACAACGAATTCTGGGGTAAATAAAAAACAAGTTCATTTAAGGATTCAGCTCACCAAAATTTTGCGCAAATATATGCTTATAATTTTTTAAAGCTTATTATAGCTGTGTTTAATGAGCTGCTCTAGATTGAGATAAGTCGGCAAAATGTGTTTCATGAGCAATTCGGCCGCTCTTACTTGCACGAAGTTGCTCTGATTTGTATTTCATGAGCCCGCACTAAGTTTAACTAGAGCAATTTAGAGCACTATTTCTGCTCTACATTTTTTTAGAGGAAGTTCGAGCAAGCAAGCAGCTGTTTTTCAACTGTCACGGAACCGACTTTTAACATAAAATTGTGGCTGAAGCAGAGTGTTTTATTAGTGAATTGACAGGTTGAACTTCGGACAAGCGATTAACTCTGAGAATTGCCTCTCAATTGCTCTAATTTGGTCGACTTTTTTTGACAACTGCTCTATTTTAACACATTTCATGCGGGGGCGGTTGAGTCATTGTTGACTAGTGACGCGGGTATATACCGCTCCTGTAACGAATTAAACGCGATCGTAAAAAAACACGTGTTTCGGTCTTGACAAACACGTGTTATTTCGCAAAAACAGATGTGAGATTCACAACCAAAAAGTTTTAACTAACCGATGTATGCTTGGACATAAATAAAAAAATATATTTCGATGTTTAAAAGTTTTGAACAACAAATAAATGCAATCGAAAGTCAGAAAATATATTATAAAAATATTAACGAAAAATTTTTTTTTTTAATAAAATCAAGAGATGGCGTTGTAAAATATAAATTTACCCAGATAATAAATAGGACTGTGATCGCCTTATCCCGTTACAGCGGACGGTATTTTGTCAATTGAGATCACAGTCACCCGCATACAACGATTGGCGGACTGAGGACTGTGATTTCCGTTTTCCGCATGAAAAGTGTTAACTAGCCTTGAGATGTTCTGCTTTTTTTCGTTTTGAGACATTCTTATATTAGACTCCTACAGAAATAAAAGCCAATATAAAAGATCATACCTCGACGAAGTCTAATAAATGATGCATTAATTGTTCAATTGTTGCAATTAAGAGGCAAACAAAACATTATCACCAACTATAATAAACCGACATGCGTTAAAGCTCATTATGAGATACATCGACCACTCAATTGAATTTAATCACAAATAAAGCATCTCCGTTTATTCGATATTATTTTTAGCTCCAAGCTAAAGATTTTCAAATAGCTTCAGCTAGCCCAAGGCTGTGTTTACAATTATTTGAATTTTCGTTTTTACAACTATTTTCTGTTCAGACTGTTATTCATTTGAGCATTTAGATGCGAACAGTAAATCTAATAGCAACAAATGTGGGCGAGAAACCAGTCTCAGCATCACAGCTTCATGAGAGCACACTAACAAATAACTTAGGAGCTTAATTGATAATATTTGGATGTGCGCCAACAAACATTTGATTGCGTCCGCAGGCAGTGTGCGGATATTGTTTGCATGCAATCGGTCAGAACTATTAGACTAACATCGTTTGCAGACAGATCTGTCACTAAAGCGTGACAGAATCTTGCGGCATTAAGACAAGTGAAACGTATATCGAAAAGAGTGAAATTACACGCACTTTATCGTACATGTAATTTTTTAGGAGTTTGCAGTGCCTTGAGTTTTAGGGGGTGATTTCTAAAATGAAACTAGACCAACACGCGAAAGTCATGAGTGTAGTACACATACGACATTATTGCTGATTTTGCAATGTGAATCGCAATCCTATATGATCCTGATTTCCAGCCCAACCAGGTAGAAAAAATTTGATTTTCATCCACACTAAATTCAAACGGCACTATTTCGTTTGGTGCAACCCACAATCCTCCAGGTCAGAAATTGTATTTCCCTTACAAGTTTCAATAAATAATGGCATGCGTTACAAAATGTCCTGCCACCCTATTTCCTTGCAGGGTGTTTATATTCGTACGTAACACTTGTTGACAGGGTTGTAGCCCCCCAAATACCTGCATTGTTGAAATGTTATTGAAATTTCAATGGAAAAAGGATTCCTTAGTTTTGAGATTGTGAGATTTTTTAAGATACTTGATAATTGGCAGCTACAGCAATATAAAGACCCTGGAATGGTAAAAATTAAAAGAATAGATATTTCAGTGTAATTATTTTTTATTTAAACAACTAAAAATATATTAATTTCCCCTTTCATTGTATCAATTCTAACATTCTATTTGGCAGAGTTTTGAAAATATGTGTCATATATTTTCGTCGCTTGAAATGCACCTTTAAATTTATTTAGTTACTAGTATTGCTCTCCGACACAGTAAAAAGTATGCGACTGTTGACTCCAGACATTTTCAATCACATTAAGTTCTGGCCATTTTAACTCAACTATGTTAAACTCAGCGAAATATATTCCGTTATTATGTTTGCGGCATGTGCAACCGCATAATCATGGTGAAAGAGAAAATCTTCACTAGAAATTCTGACTCCATTTTGAATATAATCCCTGCTTTTCATTTTACCAAAAAAAAAACAACATAATTTCTGTTTTTCTTTATATCTAATTCGGGCCCAAACTATAATTCCACCTCGCACATTTGACGCCTGATGTCAAATCGTGGAAATAATGCGACCAGCCGGTCCCTACAAACAGAAACGTTTTTCATCGGTACAAAATTACTTTACGCCATCGCTTTTTTCATTTAATGTGCTCACGGGCAAAACGAATTCTCTCTTCTTTGTGTTCTTGTAGTTATCGGAGGCTGCATTTTTTCATTTTCCTAAATTTTAGGTGTTATTATAGTTCTTTGTACGTTCCAAATTTTTACGTTGCCAATTTGCCTTGCAGTGCTCGTTGAATGGGATGCCACCTTTAAAATTGCACGTTCTTTCTGTTGGCTTAAAGCACGCAGTCGTCTTGAGTTCTTCCTTTTGGAATTATTTTCAGGATCTTTGAGAAGATTCATCACTACCCATCCAATCCTGTTTATAGTTTTAGCATTTTTCGCCACTACTAATGACTTTCTTAAAATTTAATATTAGTTTTACTTCTTTTTCCGTTTTTCCCCTGACCGATTTTTAACAATAACGTATTAAAACTGTTTTCACACGTTTTATTTTGAGAATCTACACTATTTGCTATATTTTACGATACACTCACCAAAGAAAATTCTCAAGTTGCGAGGTTTTAAAATCAGCAATATCTTTAAAAAACTCATTAAGGATTAATTGAAGAACTAGTTTTTCCATTTAAATTTCAATCAACTTCCATTACGTCAATAATCCAGGTACTTGGAGCTTTCTGCCCTTCACAGCTTCTAAAAATGTAGAAAAATTGAAGAGTGTCTCATCATTTTGCAGCGAAATGTGTGCTAAATCGGGTCATCAACAAAAAAATAACAATTGAGTATAAACAGTTGGCTCGAACAATCACTGATAAATTTGTAAACAGGTGCACGTAGACTCCGCAAAAGTAGCCACGCTAGAATCCTGTTGAGTCATTTCTGCTCGCAGCCTGCTTTATACTAGATTTCAAAAGAAAATTAGTATTAAAATCACTTTGGCCAATGTACAGTGTTCCAATAATGTCTTCGTACAGCAGCTATTTGAAACTCAAGTGATAAAAAACAATAAATTAGTGCAAGAAATTTGAAAAAGTTTAAATGCAGATTTATTCATTAAACATTTTTATTTAATTTAGAAACAAAAACTAGTCCATTTAAATTATTCATTGCAAAGTTATTAACTAAAAATAAAACAAAGTCGACAATAGGCCTCCAATAATGTCTTCGTACACTTACGAAACAGTTTATCTTAAACACTGTAGATACATTTCATCTTAATATTTAGTTGGGTAGCCTTTATTTTTAATCACGGCTTAAAGGAGGTGTGGCATCGATTCTACAAGTTTTTTTTTTTGCATAGCTTGGCTCTATTTTCGCCCGTTCCTGCTGAAGAGCCTATTTCAAGTTTTGAGCTAATATGATGAGTCCTGACCCTTTTGTTTCCAGCATGTTCCACATGTGATCAATGGGATTGAGGTCAGGACTTTGCGGTGGTGTTTTAAGCAAATGTAGAGTTTTGTACGCCAAGAACATCCTAGTATTATGAGCGATGTGCTTAGGATCATTATTTTGTTGAAAGTAAAAATCCTTTGATACACCCAATTTTTCAGTACTTGGCTCCAAATTTCTCTTGAGAATTTGAATATATGCCCGATGGTCCATAATTCCTGCAAGCCATACCGCCCCATAGCATTACGCCGCCGCCGCCGTGTTTTACAGATTTAAGTCTCGTACATCTCGCAGGAAGCCACTGGTAAGTGAAGTAAATCGCAAAAAACGCTTGGACTTCGATCGGCAATACCAAAATGCATCTCTCCAGTTCTGGCGCAGTGTTATATTTTCTGATGAGTGCAAATACAACATTTTTGGGTCTGATGGGAGACTTAGAATGTGGAGAAAGCCAGGGAAGCTTACAACCCAAAAAACACCATCAAAACTGTAAAACACGGCGGTGGCGCCGTAGGAAGAACTGCCGCTGCAGGAAATTCCCACGCAGAGGTCCATGATATATGGTAGTTTAGAGCATCAATTGAAGTCACGGTCGATACTGCTATTAATATAAATATGGACGAAAAACGCTTCAACATTGCTAAAACGGTGTTCAGAGCATACAAAAAACGAATCTCAATTGCCTGAATCTGGAAAAAGTAGGGATCACAACCTACTTACACCTGACACACTAAAAGCAATTAAGTATATAGTGAAAGCCTGTCGGCCTTTGACGCTAATGCACATCAATGCTAAGCTAAGAGATCAAGGCTTCAATTTGAACAAGTACACTATAAATAGATGTCTTGGAACACTTGCGATTATCCTATAAAAAAAAACGCCTCTGTTGAAAGGGATCGCACTAATTCGATGGAATCTATCGAAACCTGGAAAACATTTGCATTGGAATTCAGTTCCTGGGTACTCAACAACTGCGAACGTCGCATTTTTATCATTATTTTTTATTTACTTGAGAACATCGATTTTTTTTTTTGCTTGGAATAAAGATTTTTCATTTATGAAAAGGGTTTTTTGATTTGCGAAATGAATTTTTGCATTTTGGGAAAAGATAAATACTGTTGTGTGGTTTTTGATGAATCAGGCACGTGAAGAAAACCCTTCAATCATCGAGTCTTCTGACAAATTGTCGCTTTTAGGCAAAACATAGATAATTGATAAATTTTATGCCTTTTCTAAATGGTCAAAGCAGAACGCATTGCATAAGAACGGTATAAACCAAGTCCACCTTTTGAGCGCTTGAACTTCAGAGATCATATATTGTTAGTAAAATATGACGAGCTTCCAAGGTTTGTTTTTTCAATGTTGCATTGTAAATTCTAAGATTTGCAAGCACCTGACACGAAACACTTGCGATGTTGTAGTATTTAGCATTTAACAATCTAGCATTCTAAACGATGAAAAATAAACAGATAATGCTCTATTAAACTCTTTCAAGGAAAACTAATCAATGAATTTGAATTTCCAGCATAAAAATCCGTTCTGACCTAGATCAGTCTAATTCCATGTCCCAGATGAGAAACATACTCCAGTGATGAGTTCTCGATAGCAGGCCGCACGAAAAAATGTTTTGACACCTTATGGACTACTAATTATACACAGGCGGTACTGTCTTCCTGTTTGCGTGGCTCTAAAGTTGCCATCACCACGCACCAAATTTATTAAGTACACAAACGTGCATAATTCGAATAATGAAGTGGGAAAAGCATCAAATATTTTCTTCTTCTTGCTCGCAGTTTTTCGTGGAAATTTGCCTACGCTCGATGTTTTTGTTTTCTGCGGTGTATGAGCGATAATGTCGCTTTGGCAGGCTGGCATAAAGCACAAACAAACCGTGCCCCCACAGACATTTTTCGTTTTTTATGCTTTGCTTTTTTATGAAGTGCAAGGTCCTGTTAATGAATTTCGTGGGGGTGGTATTTATATTTCAGTGCTATGCATCTTGTCAACAAGCTGGATAACTTTAGTGGTGGCTATTAATACACGCTCTCGGGTAATGCCAAGCAATAATTGCGACCAGGTCGATTTCAAAACCAATCTGTCCATTGAACTTCGTTTTGATCCGATGACAGAATTGAAAGTTAAAGAGGCGGAGAGTTTTTGAGGGCTTTATAGGGTGAATATAATGTTAAAATTTGACGCTAGCATGGCTCGAAACTAAAATGACCGGTGCCAGCAGCTCGTCACTAGCACCTCAACCAACAGTCTTTCTCACAGTAGGACCTATCTACTCTGTGAATTTCGTTTTAAGCCGATAACTACGTCGAAAGTTTAAGGGTAGCAATATTTTGGGGCTGCTGCTGCACTTATTTCCATTGTGGAATACTTTTCATATTAAAATTTGATGGTTTGATTTCTTAGTACAAAAATGACCCGAATACACAGTGCTGGCAACTCTTTGCTAATACCGGTTAGGCTGTTGCTTTAATTATTTGGCCACCATTTAAAGTTTTCGATATCTTGTAAATTTAATTATTTTCAAACCCGGATTGTTTTAGATCCATTGTAAAGTTTTATTTTTGTTTTTTTTTTTGCTGAAAAACTAATATTTGTCAGATGGCCTAAATGTTCTTTAAAAGTGATATGTATAAAACTGAAAATAAAGAACAATATATAGTGGCATGTGGGAGTATCAACAATATATAATTTAGAATAAAACATATATTCGAAAATTTATGAGAACAGAGATTGATATATGTTTGTGCCGGATACCATGAAAATAATCTTCAAAGATAAAATCTGTATATTTTTTTGTTGGATTTCGGGCCAAAATATCGTGTACTGTCCATTGACATGTTTTGTTGTTGATTTTATAAATAAGCATTTTTGTCAGTAGCAATGCTTGTCCGTTTGATTTGCATGTGTATTAGTAGAATTTATTTTGACAGAATATTTTTTTCGACTAGAGATTAATTGTTACTTTTAATATTTACGACGACAGAATTGAAAGTTATTATCAGGTAGATGCGCTAGTATTTGTTTGATGTCAATGGTACTCGAAAGGATATTTCTAGTTCTTTCCAAGAAAGCTTTCCAAGAAAGACTGCTTATAAATTTCCTAATTACTTTAAAAGATATTTTAATTAGAAACCGATTTTTTTCCTTCTGAAGCTAGATATACTCGTATTTTGTTTTCTGACATACGACGGTATTAGTCAGAAAATAAAATACATCTAGCTACAAAAGGAAAAAATCGGTTTTTATAAAAAAAATTTTACAAGCTGGAAAAATTTTTTACTTTTTTTTACTTTAAAAGCCTAGTGCTTTAACTTTAACTTTAAAAGCCTAGTGCTTTAACTTAAACTTTAACTTTAAAAGCCTAGTGCACTTCGCCTTGTAATACGAAATACAGGTATTGCTATTATTAGTTTTACTATAAACGCTGTCCCTTGTTGCGAAACAATTGAGTGTAGCCGTGGCGCAGGTTGCAGAAACAGACGAAGCTCGTGTTACATAGTGGGTAAAGCACTGGCTCCTTGGCTCCTGATGTGTGGAGTCCCTCGTTCGAATCTAGGTTCGGACGAGGAATCGCGCACCAAACTTTGAGTTCACGTAACTCTGAATAGGTACCTGAGTAGACACTGATTGTAAATTTTTGAATGAGGCTCTCTACCTACAAACCTTCGACTCGTCTAGGGTCTATGGAACCGTTTATGTGCAGTTGTTGCTGCCAACAGCTGTTGTCGACTGATCTCAATAAAAAAGTACATTCAAGATGCTATGTCAGGCGATTTGAGATATTTTTTCAAAACCAGAAAAACGCCGTTGAGCTTTTTTTTTTTTTTGAAAGAACGATTAAGCAAATGGCTATGCAAACCTCTTTCTATCAATTGATCGTCTGCTCATATGAAAAAGGGACACCCAAATTTATCGGAGAGAATGATGTTTTGACGTAGTTTGTCTGGATTCCATTTTTCCCTGTGCAGTATGTCCAACAGCCGCATCGTTGTCACACCACATAACAGCAATTATCAGATTCTCCCGCTTTCGATTCACACAAAACACTTGAAAACACAATGACAAACACTCGAAATTAGAAGACGTTCACCTCGAAATGCTCGGAATTTCATGAGACTGTGCCAAGTCGACCTCAGATTCGGATTTGGACATTTGACGGAAACATTTATTTCCACTGTGGCAGCAGGCCGGAGAGCGGACATACAGGTACGTGTAAGCACAAAATAAACAGCATTGATTGGCAATTTGATTTCGACCTATTTTGAAATATACTGCACACCTCTGGCTGCTGGGTGCCTCTCTAGTTCTAATTGCGGCTTTTGACCAGATGAAAGCAAATTTCGTGATTCATTAATAAATAACCTGGCTAATGATGACGATTCTAATGGCCTCGTTATAGGATGCCAATTTGGAACTGTGCCGACTTTATTTACATTGCCGATGGGCATTTTCACATTCGGTCTCCATTTGCAACATAAATCTAGGAACTTAGCACTCTTGTCTGCCAATGCTACATTCAGCGATCATGAAATCGATATCCGTCTGGATGAAAAAGGAAAGCGTCTGAAGTATATTTAGTTTACTTATTCGAATTATTCGATCATTCGAAATAAAGTGGACCAGATAAATTTTGACTGTAAATACCGTGTGAAAATATGGAACATTTCAATTGTATGTGAACGTGAAATGCGAAAATTCGAATGTGATTTGATTGTGATTCTCTTGTCAGTATCACACTTCTCCTTGGGATTCAGACATTGACATATTCGTTAGAATGATCATTTCAATTACATTTAATCTGTCTTTATACTCGAATCTTTCGTACTAAAATTTTACGGTTGCAGTGCGTCTTTAAGAATGATCGAAAAATATCCTTTATTCAAAATTTGGCGGGATATTAACAGCCATTCATAAATAAATATATTAAGGATGTGCTCTGTGACTATTGCATTTTTTCGTACTAAATATGTATGTTGTTATATGTGGCATTCGCACCGTCTTGTGTCTGTTAGGTAATGTGCTATTGAACATTTTAGAACAAATGCCGGCTCAGATACATTGAAACTTCTCTATCTTAATCGGCTAGGGTTCAAGTTAAAGTTGGTCAAGATACCGAGGTTGGCAGCTTAAAGAGGAGTGCTTGTTTTTCATCAAACACAATCGACTTAATAAAAGAACATACTTACGTATGTGAATGAAATGAATAGATTATATCTCACCAGTAACTCCTCGTAGTTGTCAAATTTTATTTATTCATTTCGCAAAAGACTTTTGAATATAGCAATGAAAATAACTTCAAAATGCATGTAAAGAACAAATAAAATAATACCCGCGAAAAATGACAAAATATTTATTATTTATTAGCGCCAAAGAATTCGTATAAACTTTTGTGCTTT
This sequence comes from Nemotelus pantherinus, assembly GCA_963978885.1. NCBI lineage: Eukaryota > Metazoa > Arthropoda > Insecta > Diptera > Stratiomyidae > Nemotelus > Nemotelus pantherinus. The sequence goes on from OZ022263.1 coordinate 239,389,313, forward strand.
GCTTTCGAATAAAGTGCGTTAGCTTCTATTTTATTTCCTTAATTAAAACAATACTTTAATAAAACTTTGCGGATGAGCTTGCTATGTAGGTAGTGGTAACACTGCACAATTTCAAGATCGGAAATTTCCTCTTCTTCTTTACTTGAAATATTCATATCACCTTCTAAATTTTTTTTTCTTTACTATATCACTTACACATTCATGATGAATGAGCTTGCCATCGAATGAATGATATTCACACTGAAAGAAATCCACATAGCGCCCAGAGCCATGTAACAGAGCGCATTATTTATGGCCCCATACGCCATGTACATAGTACTCTGAGCCATGCAATATGGCTCCCAGCGCCATAGTGTCAGAATCTACATACATAGCGCGTGGTCCCATGTTACATGGCGCAGCATTTATGGTTATGTACATAGTACCCTGAGCCATGCAGTATAGCTCCCAGCGCCATAATTACATGGCGCAGAAATTATGGCCCCACACGCCATTTTACATAGTGCCATGAGCCATGTAATATGGCTCATGGCACTAGAATTATAACTCGCAGCCATGCTGTGTGAGATGTATAAATATCAGCAAGCTTCTTGAATATAGGAGAGGATGTGATCTTTGATGTCATTAATGCCTCGGAAATTTCTTTGATAGAAATCCATCACCTAACATCAAGTGCTTACCTCCAGATGCTCCGAACTGAAAAAGTTCGTGGCCTTTTGTTGGATGCAAACTGGATCATCTTCAGATGCACTGGAAAAACACATTGCGCCAGACGCCATAATTTATAGACTTCTGGCGCCATGTGATAAAATATAGCGCCACACGCCATAGTACATAGGAGCAGACGCTATGCTTATAGACCTCCACGCCATGTACTATAGTCCTCCACGCCATATACTATAGTCCTCCACGCTATGTACTATAGTCCTCCACGCCATACACTATAGTTCTCCACGCCATGTGCTATAGTTCTTCACGCCATGTATATAGTCCGCCACGCCATGTACATGGCGTGTAGGCCTATGTACTTTTCGCCATGTATTATGGCGTGTGGGGCTATATTTTATCACAATCCCTAAATCGACTATGTACATGGCGCCAGAAGTCTATAAATTATGGCGTCTGGCGCCATGTGTTTTCTCAGTGCATTTGGAGCTAATAAATCATCTTGAATGTTTTGAAATAAAACAAAAATAGTTGGTTGTAAATTTACTTCATCCGCATCATACAATGATGTCGTGAACTTAAAACCCGCTTGATGACCCGCATTTCCTTATTGTATCTTCTGTTACCGCTCCCTTTCCTCAAAATTGAGGTTGTTATCCATGTTGCTCGATTTTGTCGTTCAAGCGGTTTCAGCTTCACTCCTATTGCAGTACAGGATACTAAAATGATCAATCTTTTCTTGGCCAACTTGCCTCCTCTACATTTTTCGCCTTTTATCTTAAGGCTTTTGGCTAGAAGCTGCCTATAAAACAAACGTTCAATTTCGTCCACTATTAGACTTTAGAATCTCAGATAATCTAAGTCTCCAATCTGACATTTCTTCTTAGTCAACATTCGCATCTTACCAGATAATGCTCTGCACTGGATATTATTTCGCAGCCTGACTGATTCAAGCCAATTCCTGCATGGATAAAAATAATTTTCACATTAAATTTTAGTAATAGTCAACGCTTTCTCTTGAAGTAATGGGTCAGTCGCTGGGATATTTATTGATCGGCACTTCCTACCCTTCCGTCGCAATTCAAACCCTAACGTGATCGGGAGCAATTCATCTGACAGAGGCACTAATATTCAATTCAATTCAATTCAATTTTTCAGGTAAAGGTAGGTTGGAGATTAACAATTATCGTTTTTTCCAAAATAACATTTTGGTTAATACATAAAATCTTTCTGCAAACCGTTTGTGATTTCCGTGCAAATAATAATGCCAATTTATTTTTAATTTTCTATATATTCGCCTGCTACTCTAATACATTTTTCGGATGTTTCAATTCGTTTTTTTATTTTTTCTAAGTTAAGTTTTTATTTTATTTACCATATTCTTTCTAAGTTATAAAAAAATGGTTTGTCTTTGTCGGAAAAATAAGCCGAAACTGCGTGCTTCACTTCTCCATCATTTGAAAACTTCTTCCCACGAAGTACCTTTTTCAATTTTGGGAAAATATAATAATCGCTGGAAGCCAAGTCATGGCTGTAGGATAGATGATTAAAACTATGGAAGCCCACCTTATCCAGGGCAGCCAACAGAAGACGGCTCTTGTGAATAGGCGCGTTGTTGTACAGGAGGAGGACACCTTTGATTAGTTTTCCTCTGATTTTTCCTCTGATGGCTTCTTTCAACCGCTCTAGAATTGAAGCGTAGTATTCTTCGGTTATGGAGACGCCTATGTTTTTAAAATCGATCAACAGGATCTCTTGGGAGTCATAAAAAACTTTTCCACCAGACTGTGACTCTTGGAACTTCTTGAATGAAGACTCTACCAACTTCAACCTCCAGTTCCGATAAGAGTAATGATAAAACTTCACTTTTTTTTATCTTAATCGTAGGTATGCCCTATGGTCTCTATAGCCAATATATTTCATCAATGTACGATTTCGGGATGGAAAAATATAAAAAGTCTTTTGTTTGGTTGAGTTAGCCATAGGCTTCCAAACTAGTGAATATAATTTGTGTACTGAAGGCTCATCGTTATAATCTAATGAGTTAACTAGTAATAATCCACGCATTCAAAGACGAAGACATTTTATCGTCTGCATTACCTCTCCTTTTCTTTTTTAGAGACAATAGTGCACTTCGTGCACATTTTTACCAATCCTGAAATAAGTGCTTAGTACTAGGCTCGAAAATCTTTATCTGTGCAGGTTAGTTCAGTGTTTACTCTGAATTTCGTTTCGACAACGATGACTCAACGTCTGGCGGACAAAAATAAATCCACACTCTCACCTGCAGGCTGCAAGTGGTCCGAATGAAAACTTAATGTTTTCGTTTTTATAGAATTTTCACAACAATAAAACTGTCGAGATCTCGAACGCGAACAGCTTCTCTTTACCTGCTGTAAGATTTGATTGTTTGAAAATTCTGTAAATCTTTGTCTGCTAGATTCTTTGTAATTTACATTCTATTTTTATAACGAACGAGCTTCGATTTGAAATGATTTGGCAGGTACATAGTCGACACATCTTCTTTTCTTTTGCATCTACACGTGCTACGCGTTGTAGGTTCGATTGAAAAACAATTATTTCCAATAGAAGAAGTAGGAAGGTGTGTGTGGGCTGTAGATAAAAGCACAATTTTTCCACTATCGACAATCTAGACGCGATGACTAGACTATGATTAGATCGCCGTAATAAAAAAAATTCCGATTCTTATAAAAAAAGTAGTGAAAAAGACTTGTTGTAAATTTACAACAGAATTTTCCATTGGAAACATAAACAACTGTATTCATAGCAAAAGCTTCTCACAACTCGTTATTTGTAGATAGTAATAACAAATAGACAAGTGTAGGTGTAGCTTCGATTGCGTTTATGCGATAAGACCATGACTGTGCTTACAGCAGATCCGAATAGAATTCGGATTTTGGATGATCTCTATTTTTACTGTGTATAAACACGAAATTAGAATTTTGAGTCGTTTAAAACACAAATTTCATAAATCCATAGAAATTCCTCAACCAAACCGAACTCCAGAGCCTGCCAAAGCGTTGATAGTAAGCTATCAATGTGGCAAAAAAGAGTTTGATACCCCTAGAAGTGGCCGTGAAGACCCTACTTCTCCACTAGTCGAGCACCCTTCAATCCGCACCCAACGGATGCTGATTTGCGATTTGGCTAGATCTACGCAATATAGACAAGCACTCCCAGTGCTACGCCAATTCTTTCCTTGCAACTTACGAAGTGCGCAACAGCAAGAATCCATCGTAGTGATCTCTGGACTGATTGGCTGCACTTCGATCTAAGACTTAAGTTCATAATTAAAAGTAAAACTTATCCTTTGAAAAATATGCACACTGATTGTGATTATGCAATAAGCACTTGAGATATAAAATAATTCTGCGGAAACTTCAAGCTATATTTCCCACTTCATAAATTCTCAGATGAAACTGCTCCCGCAATTATGAAAATTTAAATTTGAATTTCATTTCCTAATGACGTTAATTACATCGCCACGAGGCTGCCAATGCGTCTAAGATTGAAATATCAATTTTTACTGTCCCGACGTCAGGCTTGCGATGATTCAACAGTGATTTTCTAAATTCTGTATCTTAAGCGGATGATGTATCCGCACTTTCAAAGCGCAAGAGAACTTGAAAGTGAAGTCAGCTTGTATCTTTTCCTACGTACAGGATTGAAATATATTCGTCTGCGTACAAACAAACGACGGGAAAGTTAATAAAGATATCAATTGAATATCCGCGTGATGTTGTTGAATATGTAAAAACAGTTTCGATTATTTTCAATTCGGTCTTTGAACTGATTGAATGAACAAATCTCAATGCTTTTAATCAGTGGGCAATATATAAAGATTAGAAATTCAGAGGCAAAAAATAGGCTTGAAAGATAGATGTGTTGCAAGTATAAAGTACAATTAATGTCTCGTAACCCACGCAGATATAGCAATTTTCGCTGTCGGAGAGCATTTAAATGTCGAATAAAATGTTTCTGAGCTCGTTTATTTTGTTGTAATTCTTTCGCGGTTGCTTCGTTTTCAATGGTGTTTTAAAAGCGTTCTGCTGTTGTTATTCAATCTAGAATTATGAGTTTGCGGCACTACAATTTCTACTTACCAGCGGATTGTACGCCTAAAGCTAAATCAACAATTAGCTGCTTTTATCTCTATTATCTCAGATTATTATCTCAAGATTAGAAATACATAGAATAATATGCTCCGCGAAAATTGTGGTAAAGGAGGGCTGACGAACGGCTAAATCCTTTTTAGCCGTTCGACATTTACAAATTTCCTTTGAACTTGTAACGCAGATGAGTAAACTAATGCTGCACACTTCCGAACAAAACCAGGAGGGCTGTCCTGTGAGCAACATTACCAAATTTTAGAAATGTTAACAGTCGTATGCGAGTGGAGAGACTAAATAAACCAGCAATATTAGACGCTCTGCAGATTTTTGATTGTTGGTGCAATAACAGATTACATTCATACAAACTAAACCAAAAGAATCCCCAAAATATATTAATGGTCTACATATGCGGTACTTCCAGAAAGTAAGTGCACCAGATTTTTGTAGGTTTCGAAAAATGTCTTTATCCTTTTACATAAGACCTGTTATTTTTGCTCCTCTATCCAGCACAGAACAGAATAGACGCATTGAAAACAACCACTCCTGTCCCAGTGAATTTATTAACCTCATGAAAAGTTGTTTTTTTTTTTTGCCGTGAGGTGGCTTTGGATTTTTCAAGGTTGTGTTGAATATTTTGGTAGTTAGAAAATTAGAAAAAACCCTCATAATGTGTAGAAAGTTAAAAGAGGTATCTTTCTGTTAGTTCTTTTTAGTGGTAGTTTATGATATTTATTTTCTCCCTTTATTTTCAACTGTTTTGCGCTACCTCAGCAAATACAGCAACCTATAGCAATCATAACGGAAGAATCAGCTGTTCTGTGATGGATCGTTTTTTGCGCAATTGTTCTATTCTGTTCTGTACCGGAGCAAAAAAAACGCACCTATAGTTACATCAGTACACATGTAAACTATTTTTCCACATAACCGCCATCCCTCTCGATGCACTTGGTGAAACGAGGGATCAATTCTTTTATGCCTTGGTGAAAAAACTTTGCCGCCATCTTCTTTGCCCACTTGTTCACCTCCCTCCCCCTTCACTTCCGCGTCAATTTAAATTTTTTTCCCACCAATGTGCATCTTTAGGGAGTTGAACAGATTATATTCTGAAGACGCCAGGTCAGAAGAAATGCGCGGGGTGGTTCAAAGTAACCTATCCGAATGACTCCAAAAGTTGCTTTGTTGCGTTGGCCGTGTGGGGTCTGTCATTTTCGCTCAGAAGGCAGACTCCCTTCCGAAGCAGTTACTTCCACTTGTTCTGAATTGCCTTTCTCTATTTTTGTAAGGTCTCATAGCACCGAGCATTGGTGGTTTCTCAATGGGAGGAAAACCTTTGTTGTCCCAAATTACGGACGCCATGATTTTTTTTTTATATATAACTGTTCATCATCTACGGCGCGACTGTCCAAGTCAGGCTTCGGCCTCTAGAATAAGGCTCCAAAAATCATCACAGTGCTGTGACCTCGTTAGCCAGTTTGGCACTTCCAGCAAGGTTTTGCGCACTTCCCGCGTGCTCTATCTACCCTCCAACTTTTTTCTGGGTAGCCAGTATTCTTGCATTTTTTCGACGTGGCCCGCTCATCGCAGTTTGCATAACTTTATGCATACGAATGCAGGTAGTAACGAATCCTCCACTCTGTGCCTTGCTTCATTGGGGCGTAAATTCTCTTGAGCACTTTACGTTCCAACATATAATTCTTTTACTGAGAATGCCAATTCTAGCCCGTCCGTTTCAATAGCCACCCTTTTACTAACCGGTACTACTTTCATAGTAGGGCTTTAGTTTTCTTTCTATGATTTTTGAGTGCACTTTCTATGACATGCACAACAAAGCGATGCCTCTCAAATTTGCACACATCATTTTGTCTCATTTTTTGTGTATAGTACATTTATATTCTTTCGGCAATCATTTGGTAACTGCCCCTCTGTCCATAATTTATCAAGCACACAAATGTTATAACTATTTAAAGATTTTTCAGCTTTGTGTCCTGGCGAAAATGGTTGCCTTTCACTTTTGAGCAACCTTGTGGACTAATTTATTATTTTTATTTCATTTGATATCACAATCATCGTTCAAATGAGACCTCACTTGTTATTTTTTGTAAAGAATGCCTGAAAAGATTAAGAGTGGGTGTTCCAAAATTAATCTTTTTGCATTAAAATTCTAAAGCATTAACCCGTTTATCTTTGAAATTTATTTCTGCAGAATACAATTTAATTTCTTTTTAACAGTGCTCTTTATGTCCACTTATCCGCCAAAAATTCCATTCCATACCGAGGTCGTTGTGTGTATTCAAGGAGACCAAAAATTTCATTATCAACAATAATTTTGGAAAAAAGGTTATTGATTTTTGACAGTGAAGAAGAGGGCAGATTGCCCTTGAAATATACCTAGTTTCTAAAGGAAAAACTGTTCTTTTAAATAAAATATTTTGATCTAAGTTTTTTGTTTAGCCAGCGCCTCAGTTTTCAATCATCTCAGGATCTCAAGTAGCTCAAGTCTTGCAGGTACTGAGCCACCAATACTAGCAACAATCAATTATGTCAATATCTTTACAAAATATGTTTTCGAAAAAGATCTATATTAGAACAGCGCTAATGTGATATCCATGGTTGCAGCTACTCTTAGATAATGCACTGATATCAATTTAGTATCACTGAATCAAATTTCAGTTGAAACAATGCATCACAACAGGTAATTGATGAATGATCGAATCAGTACAAAGTCCAGCAAATCTCAATCCATCCATCTGAAAGAATTACCCACACGAGTCTTTGGCGTGGGTCAGTTTATAATTAAAGTTCGATGGAATCTTTTTAGTTGCGTTTGTTTTCGGTTCGAATTTAGCTTTACGATCTGTTTTTAAAGTAATCCTGAACGTAAAAGGAGTCTTTTGTTCGAGTGCTATTTTGAACGCATGAATGATGAAAATCGTAAGGTGTACTGAACTCATCTGGCTGGGAAAAGTCTTAAAATTGAAATAGCAAACAATGTGGAATTGATTTGTTAGTAAAGCGATTATATTTAGATCTTACAAATTACTAAGCAATTGCGAGCTGTTAATTTAATGGTAATGACTAGTAAATACGTACATATGTATATAAAAATTTCAATCTGCAATAGTTCGATTTGCGCGTTTGTGCTGATTTTTGCATACGTTCGGTATTAACTTTATCATCCATCCAATTGTTCCATAATGACATTGCATATTTACTGTCGAAAACAATATTAATCAAACTTCTGCGATAGTGTTATCTTGAATATAGCTGAATGAGTTAATATTCAAACCATATACAGTCAGCGCAGATTCTCAGGTTATCAGCACGAATTTTATCTTAGATGGTGCCTGTAGTCGCCGAATTTTTAAGTAGGACTTGAGAGCGCATGATGAAGCAGGTTGCAAGAACGCTCGTGCTTGTTACAGTCGTTTCGCAATCTGTAAGGTTCAGAGCTAGTTTTGACCTACAAAGCTCGCAAAAAACAAGACCATCTTATCTCTGGCGTCACTCATTGATAATCCAGCGACGAAAAGTATCTAGTCATGATGAATCATCGATCGGACTCGCAATCTGGGAGCTTCGGCCGTTGATTAATAATTCAATATTTATTTCCATGTAATATGTGATACGTTTATGTATTACACATAGTATTGTGTTTTTAAAATGTATTTTTTTAGAAAAAACGAAATTTGAAATTTTTGAAATTTCTTTCCACAAAAACGCTGTGTCAGGTTATATAAAAAATATTTCATTTTATGAATCCATCTACGCCGAGATAATTAGCCGCTAAGCTATAAATCGTTTTTATCTGCGCTACCGAGTGATGATGTGCAGCGTGTATAATTTTACGGAAAATAAATATATCCCGCAAATTTTTGCACTGTATACTGATATAAAGTTTCTATTGATCTTTCTGTCTGTGTGTAGAATGTAGCAACGCTTCACCCACTGATGTGTTTAAATTCGATCTAGCGAAGTGATAAAAAAGTGTTAGTATACGATAAAGTAATGCGAAAAAGATTCATTATCAAAATGATTTAGTGTCCACTGAATCATTAAATCGCATAAACAAAGCTGCTTTTGATTTCACGAGAATTTAAAAGTGCTGAGATTCTTCAAAAATATTTGAATAGGTTGCATCTTTGAATTGTGATCGAGCAACGAACATTTTCAGCTGTCGACTTTTGAGCCAATAAACTTCGATTACTCAGCAAAATTTAGCTTCCCGGTCCATTACATTGTTTTCACTCGTACATCTGGTATTCTGATTTCAAAAAAAGTTTATTTCTTCACATCAAATTGTTTGGAAATTTGTCCTGTATCCGTTTCAAAAGTCAATGCTTAAAACTGTTGTAACTGTTTAGTCTCGAATGAGTTCATTGTTGTTAGTTTTTTTATGCGATGGGATTTTTTTTATACATACATATGTAAGCAATCGAAAATTAATAAAATTCGACATAAATCAATTAAGTGTAAAATTAATTTAACAAATCGCAATAAAAACTTGATAGATAATAATTTACGGTAGACTGTGGAGTTAAAACTTAAATGAAATGACTAGTGTGATTTTTCATTTTCACATTAGTGATGTTTTTAGTTCAGTTCTAGGTAGTTAATAATGAGTTCTATGTAGTTAATTGATCTGTCAAGCATGCAGCTCATTTGCGGGATAAATCATCTATACGACCAAAAAACATATAAAAACTTTTAGGTTTATTGCAATCAAAATAAAATAATAATAATGTAAGAATGTAAACACTAAACTCAATAAAAAACACATGAATAATAATATATTTATAGAATCACATTTATCTTGTCGATTGATTTGATATTTTGCGTGGTCGAAATAATAACAAAAGCGAATAATGTTTATGATTAAAAATAGTTGCGTTTAGCCCAGACATCAAGTTAATGAACTTTTGTGGAGTAATAATCTAGACTATCATCTAAAAAACGGGTTGTCGCCCAGGCCTGTGTTTTATCACCAGATGGTTTTGACTCTCTTATAGCAAGAGAGTGACAATGATGTAAGAGAGGCTCTATCTCGGTACCCGCCCCAAAAATCGAAACATCTTTATTTAATGTGCCTGCAGACGTTACGTAATAAATGAGCAACAAGCCAGGTCAATACTTTCTTCGAGGCAACGCGCTACAAAGACAAAAATCAAAAGGAGTCTCCGAATTCATGGCCTTAATCAGAGAGCAGATACACACGCGTTCCAAGTCACTCTGCGAGATGACTACCCATTTACACCATGTATACGAACGATTTTAAGTAGTGGAACCGATAAGCACTAAAAAGTGATAGACACTAAAATAGTGCAAATTACCTTCGAAATATCGATATATACCAAACAATTGAGTCATACCTAACTTCTAATGGCCTTTCACTTGAAATCTATAGTTTTGGTTGCTATATTTAAACCGACTCAGGCAATTAAAATTTACAAAAAAAAACAACTACTTGCGGTTACCAATATAAATTTTCTGACGTCCGAATTCTTAGGACAAGAATTAAAAGCTAAAAAGCTATACACGCGAAATTTTTTTGATTTTGACAAAACAAAAAAGATTTTCTGAGCTTTGAATTACACTCTGTACACAAAATCTCCAATTCCTATCGAGACAGGCCTATTTCTTCTCAATCACTTGGTGGTATTCATATGGTTGTAATAAATATCTGTCCTCTGTACTGTCTGGATTCTGGTCTAGGACTGCAGCAGATGAGAACTCTAGACGTTACGATTTCTCCTTGCCGTCCTGTAGTTTGGTATCCTTAATATTTCTTTGGCATCCTGCCATATGAAGGCAGAGCCTGTCGTGACATCTCTTGCCAATCACCCTGCCCCCATAGATTTGCTCAACCCTCTCTTCTTTGCTCAACCCTCTCTTCTTTGCTCATACAAATGAAGTGGCTGACCCTCTGCAGGCTATTGAGCTTGATTTTATCGCAAACCTCACTGTCACGATATCGCTCATATATTCCGCGGTTGTACAGCCAATTACCTCGGATTTTTTTTTTAATTTAATAACTCGCGATTTATTTTGTGAAGGCGATTGACTAATAGTAGCCGTTTGCGGAAATTCTTCTTAAAACCTGTGTGATCGTCAACCCGAGATTAATTTATCATCTTCGAAGCTGAATTTGCCTATCTTTTTCAGACGAGTGCTTCTGGATGCCTTGTTTCTCACCGGGTTCAACGTGATTTTAGTCGGTTTGCTGGTGTTTGGTACCGGCGCTGCCACCATATATTTCGCTTTACTTCCATATATGTGCTTTCCTTGGTTTTTCATTATCGGATCAATTTTCATGAAGGATTCTTCAATGGCTCGTTGAACGTCATAAACATAAGGCAATAATTGGCAACCGATAAAATCTTTAATCTTATTTTTTCTTATATATATTTTGATCAAAATGTATTTAAGAATAATACGACGTGGCGGCCCAAGCTTATGACACATTGATTTAAAATAATCCTTAGTCCCAAATTTTTTTTTTAAAACAACCGATTTGCCCTTCTATGTTTAGTAACAATTCAATGTCTTCTTTTCAAAAAATCATCAGCCCGTTCACTGATCCTTAGGGGGCAACTGGAACAGGTATAACAAAGAGATGATATTTTTAAAGCTGTTTTGGAGCTTGATAATAGCAAAGGCCCAGAACCTGACTTTTCTAAGTGCGTTCAACATTAATTCACCACACTTCGTTTTATAGTTAATACATTTATTTATTCTGATCTCTTATCATCGTAACGGATTTTTTCTTAAGTCAAAAAAATAGGTGGGTAAGGGCTCTGACTTTTTCATACCGTTTATTGAAAAATATTTTTTATCGATGTCGTCTACCATGAAAATCAAATGTAAAAGTCGCCTGGAACTAGAATATGGCTTAATTTAACTCTCTGAATTTTCGATGTCATATCTATGTTGAATTATGATTAAATTTCACTGTCTTATTATCAGTGGCGGCTCGTCACAGTGGGCAAAGTGGGCCGGGCCCACCCTCTAAAACACATAAATAATAATTTTAAATAAAAGTTTGAGTCATCATTTACATATTAATTCACATACGTTTAACATAATAAATCCTTCTATAATTTTAATCCAGCAACAGCACATTTTTATATCATTCATTCATACCATGCAATGACGTAAAATCACATAGTGCCATACATACATTGAATGTCCATCGCGCAATGTATCAACATATTTTCATACACATAAAACAATTACTACAAAAAGCTACAAGCATAAACTATACGATACAATATGCACCTGCATCTTGTACACATAAATGTATATTCCTCTTCTCAGTCCCATACACGCCACGACGGGCAGACGCATCACTAGCCCATTCATAATTCTTCTACATCATCTACACTATGCTACAAACATAAGTATAAGCGAAGGTATAAGTTCGCGTTTGTGTGTTTATCGATTTCTGTTCATCAATGTGGCTCGGTGGGCCCAAGCATCACTGGCCCACTATGCGTTGTTACCAGTCCAAGCTGCGATCTATGAGCATTGACGCTTTCAATCGCAACAAAATTGATTTTGTATATTGGGCCGGCTCTTCATCTGCGAAAAATTGACGTGTGCAATCGCGTCAAAATCTATGTTGCATATTGGGCCAGCCCATCATGCGTTTACATGCGTAGCTTGAATCAAAGAACTACAAGATCATGACGCGCGCAAGTTTCTCTCAGCTCTATGCTTGTGCGTGCGTCACCAGGAGAGTTCGGTTTATGAATGAATGAATGAAAAATTGTTTGTGGTATTTTTTTCAGCATTTTTTGTCAAATTATAAACTATAAATGAGCTTAGTTAGATCATAGTAGATTCCATTAATGGGAGTATTTTTGTGAAAAATATTATGAAAAAAATGTAATGCGAAGCGTGTTAATATTGTACTGAAAATCAAAAGAAGAATAATGTGGCGGAAGACAAATCGATGTTCACCTGCATGTACCCAAAAGATGCAAATTTTTCTGATGTGAAAAATTAGCGAATAGGTATGGGAATTTACCTATTGCATGATTGTTTTTGAAATATATCCCAAAAGAAAATTAATTTCAGGATTTGAAGCATGAAATGCTTATTTGTCTTCTCAGGATAAATTTGAAACAAAGGTTAGGTTAGATTCTGGGTGTAAAATGCAAAGTGTAAAAATTCCAAGAAGAAAAATTCACCTCTCATCTTTCATATAAAATAAAAAACAGACAACTCTTTTATAAAATGGAAATAAATCAGCTAGCAAAAATTTAGTCCATAAACTGTGCTAACAGATTTTCCAAATTCTTCAATAACAGCTCTTGCAGATGGCGCTAGAAAGACTAAATACAATCAGGGTTTCTTATTACGGTTTCAAAAATTATGTGGAGGTCTGAGCTCAGCTGCATTCTGAAAGTATCTGTTTTTTTCATTCAATGAGATGGAAAATAACTCCATCAGAAAATTATATGATTCGGTGCTTGTTTGGGACTTGGGGCTTGCTTGTATCATGCATGTGTAGGAAAGAAAATACTAGAGTGAAGACGGCACAGCGAACGTTAATATAAGTAAAGCGCTAAACACTTACACGATTTAAACTTATTCTGGATGAGTCTTCCGTTTTCAGTGGTACTTTTAAAACTATTCAAAACGATCTCATCATTTGTAAATGTACTATATTAAAAAAACTGTATATTTGTACTATATTAAAAAGCTTTATACTTGCTGAGATTCTTAACGCTCCTTGTTATTCTTGGCAAATCGATGAGTCCACTAACACCAAGTGTTTGTCTCAACTATCAGTGATTTTTCGATACGTTTCAGAACAAGGCATTACAGTAGAGAGATTCATGGTTTTTTTTATGTAAGTCAAGGCAAAAAAGCTGGAGATCTCTATAATTTACTAACTAAACATTTAAGCATTTCGATATTGCCAGCATATTAGTGGGACAAACCTATGATGGTGCTTTTGTGATATCGAGGACTTGCAAAATAAAAGAATGCCGCATCTTTTTCGTGAATTTGACTGGGTTATTAGCATTTTTTTCCAACTCGACGAAGCGAACTAGTGTAGTTGATAAAGTTAATCATAGGTAGCTACCTGATTGCAGCAATACACGATGGAACTATAAGTCTCGAATTATTTAAGTTCTTTCAAATAGTACAAATGAGTTGCTGGAAGTCTTCGAAATATTTTTAAATGATGAAGCCTTCGTCCAACATAGAGAAACGATTAAAGAGTCTGTGGGCTTCAGGCATATTTTGTCGGTCTTTTCGTTTTTATTTTTGCTGAAAACTATCAACCTTATGTGTCAACAAACAGGTGTTCTATTTGAAATATTAATTATTGTAAAGTTAAGTGCAGATATTAATTATTGTAAAGAGCGAGTCAAAATCACAAAATCACATTAAAATCATACAAAGGAGACAATACATATTTTGAAAAAAAATTTAACTATGTTTGCAGTAATTTTGGGCAACCTGTTAAAAGATGTAAAATAGATTACGGTAGCATTTCAGATGCGAAAACTTATTTTAAAAGACTTCATGCGTTAAATTTAGACTAATCTAACTAAACCTTTCGGATATGAAAAAAATAGATTTTATCAGTTTCATTAATAGTAGTAATCTCAAATCATTTGCGAAGGCTTTTCTTAAAAATCTACTAGACTCTCTTATCAACAGCTACCCCTAAATGTTTGAAAAAATTAAGCAACGAAACGAACTTTGTGGGTAGTAATCTGATCATAACAAATATGGAATCACGCAGAGTTTATCGGACCTTTTAATTTTGATATCTGATAATAAGTTACAAACGGAAGTATTGGATATTTATAAATTGGTAAGTCAAGTTGCTTCACTGGCATCTTCTTCCACTTCAGTTGAACGAAGTTTTTCAGATCTTAAGAGAGTAAAAACCTTTTTACGGAATTCAATTTGTCAGACAAGGCTTTCCGATTTAAGTACAATGGAAATTGAAAGGGATTTAGTTAAAATGTTGCGAGAAGGTTACAATTTCAAATTTCACAACCAAATGATTGATCTCTTTGCTTCATCAAAGAGTAGACGTAACCAAATAATTTACAAGCATATTTAGTAAATTATATAGTGCATCACGCTTTAATCTTTATTTTTAGATACATTTGAAAAATGTTACATTGGATGTAGAATATTTTGCATGTATATATGTATATTAAACCACTTGAAACAAGTGTTTTAGTTTCATATATTTTATACTGAGGAGCATTGAAATTGAATATTTCTCGAAAGTCTATCACTGCGTAAACGTAGTAGATAACTAACTGGGCCAAAAAGAATGGTTGGATCGATTGAAAGGTGTGCATATAGGTGTTATATAAATAGCGGCCAAAACACTAAATTTTATTTATTTGAAAAAACTGACCAGCATACAACGAAATCAACGAAAATTTGTTCGGATAACAATAAAAAACTGGGCCCACCCAATCTCAACAAGCACGAGCCGCCACTGCTTATTATACTTTTAATTTATAGTTTTAATAGTTTTAATTTATAGTCTCATTTCTTTTTCTTTTTATATATAAGTTTATTCCTTGGATTGGATTTGTATCTGTTGATTTAGACAATAAATAATAATAACAATAATAATAATAATAAATCCTCGACTTGATAAATAAATTTTTTCCAAACAACTGGTTTCTTTAATTTTAAAATTCAACAAACAATTTAAAAATTTTAAATTTATTTAGAGCACATGTACTGTTACTATACATACAAAACCTTTGGTTTGTCCTCCGTGTAGCTTCTCCCTTCTTGTCGTCCTCTTGCAATTCATTGTTTGTTCTTCGATGTCGAAATGCCAAAAAATGCCGTGTGCACTCATGCTACGCCCTGCATCACTGACCTGTGATCTGCCAACTGTCATCCAGGCACTCTGAATAAATTTCGCCTGGAAAGATCACATTTCGGCTTTCGTACTGCTTTAGTAATGCTTGTGTCACTCGTTCTAACCTTCATATTTTGTCTGTTCGCCGTAAAAAGTACTTTAACTTTTTTAGACCTCCTACAAGAGTACCATCAATAAACACGATACTAAAAAAAATTGTGTGGTCAGAAGCAATAACTCGACAAGAAGTTTCACACAAAAGTCGTTAGATACCCCAGTAATAAAGGTTAACTTTAAGAAGGGTTTCTCTTTCTACTTGACGTGGAAAGTGTGAGTTATTTTTTCCGGTATTGATCTGTACGTAAAATATGTCTGTTTCTGTTTCTTCAATGTCGTCTTCTGTCAATCATCTATCAAATGAGCTTAAATTGAAAAATGGCTTGAAGGTAGCTTTTGCTACTAGAGTGAATAGAAAATTGCCGCAAACTCTTGTCAGAATCTGGGAACTCTAAATCGAGACTGCGGCCAACAGTTCTAGTACGATTCTCAAATTTCTTATTATTTTTATTTTCTTTTTTTATTAAATTCTAGAGTATTCCTTGTTTTTATTTCGTGACATGGGCATTTTTTAGCGCTGGGGAGCGAAGTGGTGATATTAATGTTCAATTATGGTGTAAAAGTTATATAATATCCATTGTTATTACTCTGGCACTATCTAGCTATTTCCCACGATTTAATTCTTTGACCATTCAATCGCAAACTGTTCATATTTTAATTCAAATAAATCTGATTTCAGTTGCAACAGATACAGGCAAACCTGTGCGGATGTCTTATTCATAACTCCATCGTTCCTGTTCAAATAAGCGACACTTGTATTTCATATATCGTATGAAGATGCGTAACTCGAAGTTTATTCCGTCCCTCGAAAATATTCTTTCTTTTTGTTTCCTTATTATAATGCAATTTGCAATAGAGAAATTCGAAATAGTTTAAGAATATTCAGATTTTTCAGCATTTTTGATTGAATTATACACTGCTATTGGAATTATTATGACCAGCCATTTTTAAGCATTAACCAACTTATCAATGACATCTGGTAGATTTATAGCACTGTAAGTAATGCTTTAAAGCTTTCATATCTTTAAAAAAAAAACCTTACAAAATGAATATACTGCAATATGTGTCTCATAATATATGTATTTGAACTTATTATTTGCCAGTCTTAAAAATATTCACTTTATGCAGGGCGTAAGAGGTTGCATTGTTCAATCGATTGTAAATCACTGTTCCGACTCCAGCCACGGTGTCAGATATATGCTGCCGATTTCATTCTCAGCATCATTATCAATCTACAATCAAAACCGGTTAGAAATCAACTTGATTTCTTGATACGTTTTCTCAAGAAATGTTTTTTTCACTTCAGCTTCCTGTAATAATAAATGTGTTCGTAAGAGTGATTTTCTTGGAATGATAGCTTTTTCACAGCATCACAATATGTGAAAAAACTCACTGGAGTTACAATCGAAGGGATTGGAGTTAGTAATTCTTATTTTTCATTTACATGGTAAAATGCAGTTCATTTTAATATTATTCGGCGGAGAATCGATGAATATGTAAAATATATTAGAAATATTATCTTAAATTATTTGCTACTAATTTTGTAAGAAATTCATTTAACTCATTATTTGCTAGCGTTAAGCCAATTAATTTTTTTTCGTTAATAATAACTATGAAATTAGTGAATCCGAAAATTATTCTAGTCAATAAAGAAAATGTTTGATCATGCCAAAGAGTTTCAAACATACTGTGCATAATGGTACATCTAGACAATATGTATGTGGATACACATTTTTTTCTTTCTATGAGGTTTAATTGCCTCGTTATGAACTTCTATAGAATTGGCGAAATGATGAAAGGTTTTATTGGGAGCCGATTTTGATATTCAAAGAAAAATCGAAAAAACATTAAATATACTGATTGGTATAGGAAATTAATTGTTCTTTTTAATTTTAAAATTAAATTTGACAAAAAAATGTTTCCTGTGTAAAATCGGAATTAATCATTTCAACTCGTAAGAGAATCGGCTGCTACAAAAAATGTAAGACAATAATATGCTAGAAATAACAAGAAAGGATACTTTGGTGCATATTTATTTTATTTTAACAATTATTAATAGATTGATTTTCTCTTACTTTCTATCACTTCTGCCTTGCAGAGTTCGTTAAATTGAATGTCACTCTTAAAATTGTACGTCCCTTTCCGTTAACTTAGAGCACGTGATCGGCCTAGGCTCTTACTTTTCCCATAATTTTAAGGATCTCTGGAAAGGTTCATGACTTCACATTGACTGGTTCTAATTTTTTAGCGATTTTTAACACACTATATTTTCAGTTCTTCTGTGAGCTATTTTCTTCGACCTATTTTTCACAAAAACTTATTGAAACTTTCTTGGCACGTTTTATTTCAAGAATCCTAGCTATCTGCTATATTTCACTACATAAATAAATACACCAAATTTTCTAAAATGCTAAAACTGACAAATTTTAAAATATGTCCAATTTTTTTATGACAGGATATTTTAAAAAATCTCATTAAGAAGTAACTTAAGAGGGCTTAACTCGAAGCGCTCTACGCTGCACAGTGGGAGTTCTTACGGGCCATTGCCTCATAGGACGGCATGCACAACGATTGGAAGTGCAGTTTAACGATTTCTGTCGGAGTTGCGGCTCTGAGGATGAGGAGGAGTCCGTCCTCCACCTCTTGTGTCAGTGCCCGGCGTTGGCAAGGAGAAGGTTGGCGGCATTGGTGCTCCCTTTCTCTCAAACCTGACCGAGTTGTCCCTGGTTAATTTAAAAGGGATAACGCGATTTATAAAGGGAAGCAGATGGTTTCCCGATTTTAGTGAGTAGGAGAGAGTCACAAATTAGTGTGGCATCACAACGGGCCTCTCATATGCCTATGTGTGTCGGACGGCAGACCTCTTTAGACCGGCAGCCACTTTAACCTAACCTAACCTAACTTAAGAATCCTTTTTCGACTGAATTTGGTTTTCTCTCTCTTTGAACATGGGTTGTTCCGCTCTTTGCAGTTTCTGAAAACATAGAAAATTGAAAGTTGTCTTGTCTTTTTGCAGCGGAGTGTATACCACTTTAAATTCCAACCAAAATTGACGAGAAGCATGAATATTATCTGTGTAAAAGTAAAATTCTCGCGCCTCCCGCTTTTCCCAAGGCGATAATGTTTCAAACAAAGTGACCATGGAGAAAACTTAAGATGGATTTAATGAGACTGAGGTCAAGACCAATTTGTTGCAACAACATTATTATCGCAGTTAGCCACCATTTCACCCGATTTTTAAAGTAAATACTAACTTTTAACGGACGAAAGGATAAACGAAAACCTGAAAACTTTTCATCTGGAAAAATATTATGTACGAAATTCAGTCGACTAGTTACATGTTAACGCTGAGTGGAATCTACCGACCGCTGACGGTGTGGTATAAAAACAAAACATATTTTCGTAGTAATGGAGTGATAAACTTTTCACGAAGTAAACTGCACTTTCCTTGCCAAAAAAAAGTTCTTCTTAAGATTGGATAATAAGTGGCTTTTATTTAAATCGTTAACGGGCGTCTCATGAATGGTGGACAAACTCGTTACTGCGATATGTGTATTTCGGGATTTGAAATAAGTTCAAACATTTTTTTGGTATTGATTTTGCAATGAGAATGACTTAAATCTCCTATAACCGAGAGAAATGATCGTGGCACCAGGACGAAAAAACATCAAATGTTTTCAATATAGCCGTTAAGGACAATTGGCTTGAATTGTTTCGTACGAGCAGCCTCCTGGCCACAATCGTTGCTGGCCAATGCACATCTATTGGAACTAATACGGAACTTTTCCCTGATGTGTTAGCTTTGATGCTCTAGGGGGTAATTTGAGATCAGAAATAAAATCCAAAGTTTCCAAATTCCGAAAAATTCTACGTTTTCATATATGAGCGAATGCAAGATAGTTCATGGCCAAGTGCCACAGTTCACAGTTCACAACTCATTACAGGCTTCTTTAGTAGTAAAAAGTTTTATTTATGTCAACGTCAATAGAGCGAATTCACTCAGAGCAGCTTTAGCTCCAAAAACGCTATACGACTTTGTTGCGAAGCAATTAAGTGCAGCCATCATCACAACTAAAATTAAACAGACCCAATAACCTCTGGGTACTTAAAAATTCCATCAGACTGCGGAAGCTGCAATAGACTGGATAGGTAGACGAACATGGCACAGTTATTTATATTTTATGCTTGTTACAATTCACAAATAATAGATTAAGTTCACTATTAAGTGCCGTCTGTTTTACTGCCGCCTATAGAGAAGCTGCAACAGCCTAGTTTCTCCAAAAAAAACTCCAAATATTATTCGCCAGCTCTACTATTGAAATAATAAAGAATTGATGAAACGTTAAATCAAATTCGACAACACTTTTTGCAGTCTGCCGAAATGGCTGTTGAATTAACTTTGCACACAAAGGAAATAGCTAGAGTTATCGGTTACTTCAACAGGCAGCTAAGTGGCACGTGATAGAAGATTCTTGATCGGGTTCGTCAATTCATTTAGGCGATAGACTACTTAACCTCAAGAGTTTTCAAAAATGATGTTGCAAAAGCGAAATCAGTTTTATCAAGGTGTTAATGGGAATTTATTCGTCACTAAAACTGACGATTTCTCTCATTGAACAGACGATTTTGGTAAAGATCAGAAGGGTATCAGTACTTTGGCTATCTTTTATACCAAAAGACTGAAAACAACGAAATAGAACACACAAGACTTGTTGCTACAGTGCGACAGTGTAAAAATAAATTGCTGGATAGGACAGTTTCCGAGCAACGTGTATGCAACTCAAAAACATTCATTCTATCTTTGAGTTGAAAGTAACTATTCTTTGTACTTTTTAAGCCTAATCTCGCACCTGGAAAAGGCACATATCCAAACGTATATAATCGGTGCCTAGCGAAAGCAAACATTTCGATCAGAATGTCATTTGGTATCTTAGAGCAAACAACATTTTATCTGATGCTATCAATCTATGAGTGGCCTGACATGGGTGCTTATCTCGCAATTTAAGATTTCATTTAAATTTATGAAAATTGTATAAGCTTGTGAAATTCTTGTCCCCTCCTAGTGAGCCATAATCGTAAATAATCAAATAAATTTTCTTTCCTTTTGCAGACTCATACCACGTTAAGTCAATCTAATCGTCGGGTGCGCTCGGATATATACACATGTACATACTCGCACTCCAGAATTTTATTCAAGAATCTTTGATGATAATGTCGCTGTGACTTGCTAGAATCTATAAGTGGCTGACTAGATACGATCCTTTCCGAAGGTCGACAATTTAAACTTGAACTCGTAAGTCACAATCAAGGGAAAACGCGAGAAAATCGAAACGAACTTTTATTGAAACTGAGTGGCACCAAGTCGGAGGAACTACTCATAAAGCTAACTTGCCTGCACAGGAGGCATAGGAATAGGTTTGAATTGGCCCTTTAGACGCGGTTATCAGTCAGATATATAATCAGGGAGTATCTGATTGTCCATGAAAATGATACTGTTACCGATTCTGACTCAGACGCTACTCACAGAGCTTTGAGAGTCGATTTATTGGAATCGGTCGGTGCTATTGCTATATAACGCGGCCGCAGCCAAGGCTATGACCCACTCGCGGAAGAAAGCTTTGGAAGTCGACATCGACTTGGATGGTAGTGCTCGTACGTATCTGAACATTAACTCGTTGCCCCAGCTAAATCTAACGACAGTCTAATACTCCACGTTTCGGACCAACAAGTGATTGTAATCACATTCGACCTAAGAAAAATCGAGCGTAGGGAGTGACCGGGCAGCAGAATAACTTTGTATTTCAAGTTTCTACGACACATAGCCGAAATTAATTTGATTTTAAAAATAATCCAGCTTATATATACTATACGTTGGCTTCAGTTTTAGTCGGTTTGGACAAGCGCTCACATTCCCGAGCAAGCCCCGCTGCGATTTAATACATCAGTCCGAACCGCGTTCCCGTCGAAGAACGCGAAGTTTTTCACTTTTCTTTTTGTTAAACTTTGATTTATTCGCGAATTGAGATTTGAATTCGGTGGGCGCGAAGCAAACGAATACAAAATACCGTGAGGCGGCGCTGTACAGTGTGTGTAGTCGAACATAGGTATACGAATATAAAAAACGTGCGGCATTCGAGATAGAATAAGATAGCGCCGAAGAAAAAGTGTGATCAGTTGTAGCGAATAAGTTAAATCGAGTGGTGTATTAAGTTATAAGCGCTTGAAAGTTCAGTTGGCGAAGGAGCTGAATAAGTTATTACATGTGAAGAAAGCCGGCTAAGGAGGCGTCACGATGAAGGATATCAACGTCAGAAATGTTCCTGGAAACGCAGTTTACAAGGATGTTGTAATAGTCGGTGAGTTTTTTTTTTATGTCTCTCACATTCTATGTACATTCGATTTAGTTGAGTAGTGTGGATTCTTTATCGAATTTGATGTGTGTTCAGTGCTTAAGTGCTTTGATGGCGCAAGCAATATGCAACTCAGTGTGTTCCTAATGCTAGTCCGAAACATCCCATCCAAAGATAATTGAAGAGGTCAGTCAGGAATTTGCATCTGTCCCTAGGCAAAGACGTTGTCTAATGTACAATGGCCATTGATTCGTTCATTCATTGATGGCTGCAGCGCCACCACCAAATCACACAATAATTGTTCATTAACCGGCTTCGTGTGCATACATACACACACACATGTGGTATACCACACACGAATTGTGCGATATCTGTAGCTCGTTAATGTTCGAGAATGCCATAAGTGTCACCTCGAACTTCATACTATGCCATATAAACGATTGCGCCGCAATCGTAATTCGAGCACGATATTTCGCAACATGTACATACGACAATTCGTAGCTCTGAAATGTTTTGTAATTAAAATTTAACTCAAATGAGTGGCCGAATGCAAAGCGGCGGCTCATAGACACAATTGTGGTCGGATTACGCGAGTCTTTGCTGCCTGCCAGCCTGCTCTGAATGCTTGCAATAGTCAACCATGCATTAAGAATTTAAACAGAGAATCGAAATGTTTATTGTTTATTTGCACGTTTATTGAATCGTATGCAAAGGCTGATTTTCTAGGTTGTTTTGTAAGCTGATTTTGTAATTAGTGATGGCGTTTATTATTTTGTGTGCAAATATATCCATAGCATAGCGTATTGAGTCTAGTACTCTATGATTATACTTATTACGCTTAAAGCAGTTAAGAGTTCTTCCATCGGTACTAGTGATTTTATCCTTGGAATCTTTATTTTATAATCAATTCTTCAGAGTGGTAAATAATAAAGATCATGTCTCGCTACGCTCCTAATTTGACAATGTCTATCTCAATAATATTCCTTACTTCAATCTGAATCAGTACCGGATTCAAAAGCAACAACAGTAGTAGACCACAAACTGTAAGCGCATTTGATGCTCCCCTTTGTGAATTAAAGTAATTAAGAAAAATCAGTTTCTAGACAACAACTAAACCTAAATACAGTTGGAACGCAGTGATCTCAATCATTGACAATATTCCTACTTTCTATTAATTTACTGATTCTTTTCTTGTGGTATCTCGAAGCCAAACAAAAGAAGGGATTTTCCTTCATCAAAAATCAAACACTAATTAAATATTATCAGTTACCGCCGCCAGTGTATGTGACTAAACTTGGTTTTTATTTTCCGTTGATGTAGAATAGAATTATGTATTTCCTGTTGCCGCCGATGGTTTTCCCATTCAGAAAACTTTGTTGAAGATAATATACTTGGCATGAAACTACATGTGGCTAGTAGTTTGCACAATAATGAATTGCACAAAATTGAGTGTCTCCGCGACAGAAATAGCAGGGAGGAATCGTGGAGGTGATATTTTGAATTTCAATAAAAATTTTGCGCCTACTGGTACTGCAGATAGTTCGATACTAATTAGACGAAGTTGTTTATCAAAAAATCCAATCGAAACCGAAATAATCCTTAAAGAGGAATTATTGCATAAAAAGTGTGCCCATGTATTTGTATTGCAGTATGTATATGTATTTAAGTATTTCTGCAAAGGCTGTGAAATTATTCCAGTTATCTAAAAACCAGAATTTCAAAAGATTAGAGTGGAAAATCTATTATTACTAACACGTTTGGCAAGCTCTCGCTTTTGGAGCGAGAGACCTCAATGCATCGGGCTTGCTTGTCTCCTTATCCGTCCTGTTTTCTCCTTCTTCAAGTGTTTCTCAAGGATCTATCATCGGACCTCTTTTATTCAACTTGATCATCAACGACCTTCCCAATTTTTTTATTGTCATCCTATCTACTCTTAGCTGATGATTTTAAAATATATTGTATAATCGTAGATTCTACTATCTGCGCCTTCAGGTAGATTTGAATGCTCTCTTATTATTGCTTGGTGTAACTAAAGTATCTTATCCTTAAATGTATTTTGCCATATCCGTTTCCTGAAAAATCAGTCTATTCAGGTTTTCCATGCGTTATTTGTTGAACGATCCATGTCTCTGGTGAGAATTTTACCGAAGTTGGGGTCATCTTTCATCAATTCATATAAAAAAGATTAAACCAAAAGAGCTTCACGGATTGCTGGCTTTGATATACGTTCCTAACATAATTTGTCTGTACTTGATTAATGTAGTCAAGTTTCTTTTTCTCTTTTCACATGCATATCCGGTGTTGTTGAATCAGTTCATAAAACTTTCCTTATTTACCGTATAATGAACGTTTGCCACTTCCAACCATCCACCTCCATCAGATGTGCAGAGCTCACCATGTTTACAGTATTTCCTTTTCAAAATCATTCTGTTCTTCTGCCGCTTCGTTGATAATTGAACGGCAAGACTATAAGCAAATTCAGTCCTCTGTTCTTTTTGAAGTATCTTTTGCTTGTAGGATAAATACTTCCGTTTCCTTGTTTTGCGCCTCCAGATGGTCAATGGTCATCTTTCGCAAGCACCTTTAGGATATTGTACTGTTCTTATTTTTAAATTTTTAACTTTTCTTTTTTGTAATTGGGTAGCTTGCCTGTTACACTGCAATTTGAACTAACCTCCTGAAGAAATAGCAAACGTCTTTAATTTCCACTTTTCTAATGTTAGGGAAGAATATGACATAACAATTAAATTCTGACATTTCCTTTCATTGCGAAAAATTTGTAACCAAGGAAAAAATTCCATTTAGTTATATTGAAACTGAAAATGTTATTTTACTAATCCTAGTCCTAATTTCATTTGAATCCTTTTTGTAAAATATTACATTGCATATCCAAACAAACCTTTAGCGTTTGTATCAAAGATTAGCTTTCAAACAGGTATTTTCAAAAATATTTACAAAATGCTAACTGTAAACTAGACTGGTCCACTCCTATTCCCATTCTATATAAACGACTTTCCTCTGTAATAGCATTTTGAATGAGTGAGAGTTGTGGAAGTGGCGTTTGGAACCCCTAAGCACTCAGGCCGGAACGACCCATTGCACTCATTGAACTTAGAGCTCCCTGACATTTTTAATAAAATCCTGACAATAATAGGAAATACTTGTAAGTGGCTATACTCTGCATATCCCCAACATTTCAACGGAAGTATCTGATACGTGTATACGCTGGGCACTCGCTAAGAAAATACTCCACAGATTCCGGTTTTTCTAAGCAGGATGGAGAAATGTCATCCTGTGCAACACCTGTGCGGCACATATGTCAGTATGCTTATCATAGCTTTACAAATTTGCCTATTCTTGTTGATTTTCTCCGTCCTGCTGTTTCATGGCTAAGTTCTGAGAGGAAAATTTCCGTGTGCCTGGCCACATCAAGAGATAGACATCTTTCCTTATAAATGTAAAATGTAGAATCTTACGTAAATTCACTTTTAGATGTAATACACTTCACCAATAAGTAGGAAATGTTTTTGTATAATTTGAATATATTTTTTTTATCGGCAATTAAAAATACCAAACTATTCAAACAGCCTAAGTAAATCGTTTCAGTGTTTAAAGGATATATGAGATGCCAAATACTTCAGCGTATTCATTTGATCTACTTACATGCAACCGTAAATTCATGCATGCGCAGATATTTGAAAAACCTTCAATTAATCGTTAAACGATTGCTAATCGATTTCCTCTTGTCCGATTCAGTTTACAAAATCTTCCCACTTATCACAGCAAACAAACATCGAAATAAATGTTGCCCGTTTGATTCAAACTCGTGGTCTAGCTAGTGCCAGTTTGTTCTAGCGAAAATAGCATTAATTTCCGAATGTAAACAAACCGTCCGAAGAGGAAACAAGGGTATTCAATTAAAAATTAAAAAAAAAACGATTCGTTGCATTTTTTAGAATTAGAGGAATGTATTTTAAAGCAATATTCATAGATTATCAGCTGTTGACAAATATATTTGAAGTTCATGAAACAAAACGGTTGAATCTTAGCTCCAAAAAAAATGTTGTATTTCCTGGATATGTAAACATATTTCATTCCTTTCCTTGCTTTTCATTTTTTCTACCTTAACATAATCGAAGCTCTATGCATGTCGGCTCATAAATCGCATCATGAGTACTTGGGTCGTAGTAAGAACTGCAAATGAAAGTGTGGCATTGACTGGTTTCCAGCTTTATTTCTTATTTAATAAAAAACGGTAGTTGCAGTGGAATAGTGAATCACGCTTCCGTGTCGACTTGTGAAGAATTTGTTCTGTTAGGTTTTTTTTAGACTTTCTCTTTCGTATTACAACTGTGTTATAAGCAAATGAGGAAACTAGTTTGACCAGGCAAAAACACAGACTTTTCAGGAAAATCATGCAAGTCAGGAAAGGACATCATATAGTGCCGTTTGGTTTTCTCAATGTACTGAAATTCACAATCCATACAATGTCAGTAAAAAATTTAACTATTTCGCTAAATTATTAAATAGTAATAATAATTTGCCTAGCTCAAAAGAAGTTAACTTTTTCTATGAAGAGATGAGAGGGTTGATATAAAATTTAAAGGTTTTGAATCCGATTAATTTGAAAACCGACTGTTAGTGTAGATGGTTTCTGGATCGAATGCAACCATGATCTTACACATTTGTATTAGCCTACTTTTAAACAGGTACTTTAGTCAAATCAGGAGTAGAATGTAGCCCAGAACTAATTACGCCACATTTGTTTCCATTAATTGTAAATATATGCCGACTTCGCCCCCAGATCCGAAACGAGTTGCAGTGGAATTGTTTTATTTTCTTTTTTTTTGTTTAATTCCCCAAAAAACATACAGAATCGTCATTTTTTCTTTATGACGTCTACAATTTTGGTGAAGCTGAGATGGGTTTCCATGAAACATCTAGTACTGAAAACAGATCAGGAAAATTATCTGAGTCGCGTTTAGAACGAGTTTCAAAAGTGGCTTCAACTATGTATGCAGGTTTGTGAAACTCGTTTCGGAGAGAGATTCAATGACGAATCTCTAAAAGCTTTCGAGTAAAATCCACCAGAAGCTTTGTTTTACGCAACCCTTCAATGGAAATAAAAATATACCATGGGTAATTTTGATATTGTCACGGCAACATATCGGATTACTTGTTCTAAAGGTGCATTTACACTACAATCATAGAGCAATGTCTGCAGTAGATGATATGGATTAACTGTTGATCGATTCGTTGTTCAGCAGTGAGTAATATGCAGAAATATTAAGCGATACGGCATGCACAGTTAATTCAATGCTTGTAATTTTTAAACCATGAATGAAGACAAAATCTTAATGAAAAAGTATTAAACGAATTCGGATGCAGCCATATCACCGGCGCCCAATTTTCAAAGCATATTTGAGTAGTGAGTTAAGTTTGGGCGCTTTGCCATGTAATGAATTATTAAAAATAGATAAAGATTGAATTACTTCTGAATAATGTGGTTCAAATAATGTAAAAAAAGTACAACGTACCCAAAACAGTTTCATTCACCATCACAATCACCTGACCTCAATTCTATTGAGTATCTTTGGGATGAAATTCAAAAATGAATTACATATTTTAATTTGAAGATCACTTTTTCCTTCCCCAAAGTGATCACCACTTTTTCCTTCCTCAAAGTGAAGACCACTTTTTCCTTTGGTTGATTAATTAAATAATTAAAATATATGGTCAGCAACAGTGGAGATGTGGAGTGGAGATGACTTTTTTTTCAGAGGATAGAGTTGGGTATATGAATAGTGAGTTTTCACTACCTTATTTTTCTCATGGAGACTAACTTATTCCTAAATTCCTAATGTCGAAGGTGACTCCTAGATATTTTCCTTATTTGCTCAATACAACTTCAGTTCTGTTTATAGGCAGGTTCCTTTGTTTGCAAGCGTGATCCGCAGTGAACATGTTAAACAGGATGGGGTCTAGAACTGAGCCTTGAGGTATACCATTAGAAATCAATCTATTTCAACTCATCGATTCATCCATTTGGACGAAGAAGCGCCTGTTTATGAGAAAGTTTTGAATCGTATTGACAACATCAGCTAAGAAGCCGTGCTATATGAGTTTATGACGTAAATGATTTCATCTATACAGACAGAGTCAAATGCTTTCTGAATGTGTAGAAAACAGCCTGCGGTTAATCCCGCCCGGTTTGTAGTGTCTTCGATATGTCACGCTGAAATCGGAGAAGATCAGGGGTAGTTGAATGTGGAATTCTGAAGCCAAATTGGACAGATGGGATAATTTGTTTGCCTTCCCTATGAGACTGCATTTTTCTGAGAATTAATTTTTCTAAGATGAAGAAAAGCATGGCGCCAGAGACCATAAACTCATATACTTCTCGCGCTTTGGGCATAATTTATTTCGGGATTTTGATAAATTATAGTGGCAGACACCAAAATATCTGGCGAAAAATTTATAGAAGTCCAATTACATAGGTTCAACTGACAAAAGATTCACTGTATTTGTTTTACTACTTACGAAACAAAATTATACATTATTTGTCTATCATTTACGTCATAATCGTTAAAGCGACAGCTCATTCAATATTTAACGACTTCCTAAGAGTAGGTGGGTGCTATATGTGCATGTTCTCACAATCTGCTTTTATATCATCACGTGTTCATAAACCTGATCGATAGCTTCGTCCCAAACCAGCTTGAACGATTCAACCAACCAAAGCAGCGAACCGAGCAGTTGTCTGGTTTCATGTTTTCCAGCACTGTCATTGAAACTGATTTAGCGGCATGGTACGTAATCCGGTAATTGCGATAGACAACCCATGAAAACAATTTTCCGGCCAACATTCGGATTGTAATGGGATTAACGGCCAAACCCGTTTATCTTATCAGCCTTGAATATAAAATTTTATCCCAAAATCCCGAGGGGAAGCTTTTTTCTGGTACCGGTGAACTCATTTACCATTTTCGGGTATTCCAAGACTAATTTGAATACACGCATGACGCTTATCGACGGGGTTATTCAACTGATTTGCATATACTTGCCATTCTATCAAAAATTGGATTCTCCTCTAAACCTGATTTGATAAATTTTTTGATCTCAAATTACTTGTGATTTATCAGATTCACATCAAAAGCTGTTCATCACGAAAGCAAAGGCTCGGCCCTTGAGTTGATTTTGCGGGCGTTGAAAATCAAAAGTAAACATTTTGGCGAAACGCTCAACATACAAGCTGACGATTGGAAATCAATGGTGTGTGGTACAGACCATCGATAGGAAATATGTCAGGTTGTTGATTTGTTTACATATGTTCGCGCAAGTGCTCGTAGTCAGATACGGAAAGAGATTAATAAACAGAAGATAAGTTCTAATATGGCTTCATCCCTACTTCTGCCTATTTGAAAACAATAGACTCAGCAGAATTTATCTAAGAATTTTTATTTATTTATATTACATTTAGTGTTTAGCGGAATTTATCATCCGGGCAGTGGATAAATCTTGTGTTAATCGGAATTATTTATGAATAGCCTTTCGGGATTGCAATCAGCGTGCTTATCGTCCACCAGTAATCCATTCACTAGTGACGGAGATGGAAGTATTCAAACAAACACCGTATCTTAAGATGACTTGTGGTAATTTATCACAATGGGTTTTTTCGGTGTATGTTATCTCGACAACAAATTCATATCTGCTTGGAACTTTTTGAATCTAATCACTTTATTGCGTTTATCGTCGTGTGGCTGACACATATGTGGGTTATATAGCCATTACTTCACCTGAATTTTTCGTAAAGTCACTTACACCTATTGCCAGATAAAGTCTTTGATACTCTGCAACATTCGTAATCAAAATATTTTGTGTGTAATGTGCGCGGCGATTTCTTATCACTGAAAATTTTCCGTTCTCGGGTTTTATGAGAGTAATTTCGAGAAACCGGTTTAATTATAGCAATCTAGTTGAGCTAATCATTATAAATCATCTCTGAAGCGATGCATGTTTATACTTTTGTTCCCAGTTTTTATTTCTCTCGCGAAACAGTAGCCTGTTAGTGTAGTCTTGCTCATTGGGCAGCTTTTCCGACTGTCTTCCGTGAATGAAATGCAGCATAAGCTTTTTGCTTACAACATCGATTTGTTTGCATCGATGTTTCGGCTTGCGACTAATACTAACAACAACAGTGTGCACAGCGCAATGATTGATTGACAACACCATTGTCTAAATAATCGCTATATGGACTTTGCAGTCGCGCTTGACTTGACTGATTGACTGAAAATGTCGGTTCTGGAGATAATTTAATTTTTTGCGCACTACGAATGAATGAGTGATAATGTTCAGACTGGAAAACCTATTAAAAATGTTATTGGAGTTATTAATTTGAATAGGTATTTGTATCGAAGTATGAGGACTTTCGTATTTTTTGTTATTTATACAGAAATAAATGAATAAATATCTCATGAGTAAAAGTTCAATTGTTGTAGGTAATAAGGACAAGACGCCAAAGTTCCTGACAACTAAAAAGCAGGAGTTATTAGACGTCACATTGGTCTCAAGCAGTGCAGTCCCTCAAATATAGAAGTGTAATGTCCTTACAGGGGTTTCGTTCTCTGATCATAGACAAATAATCTTCGAACTAGGAGAAGAACCAAAGTTCTCGGCCTGCATCTGAATTACACTACAAAGACGGAATTCGAGAACATGGTCGGTAAAGCCACTAAAAAAATCTTCGAAACCCACCATGAAAACTTTCACAAAAAAAGTAACGTAAAGTTATCTCACGACAATCCTCGAACGGGTCTAGGGTTTGAAGCTGATAGAGAACTTCATCACAAATTTACAGTCAATGTGTATACGAGTGTTGAGTGATTAGTTCCACGGCTCTTATTACCCCTGATTAATGCAGATACCAATTCAGAGCTAGGTAAACTCAAGGCTTCATACGCGGTCCCTCGTCCGAACCTGTATTCGAACCAGGGGCCCCACAGACAAAAAGCCAGTGCTCTACTCACTAGGTAACTCAAGCTTCCCCAGAAAAAGTAGGGCGACCAAATTTAGAGTGCTGGGAAAAAACAGGGAGCTGGGCAAAATCAGAAAAACAGCGAGAACAGAGTACAACAGGGCCAAAAGCACATCGAACTATGAGGCCTAGAAAAACAAACTCTGAGAATACAACAAAGAGCTGAGGAAATCCAAGCCAAAACGCTTGGAGTTCCCTCCGTGGGGGTCTCAACGGCATGCCAGAGATTGCAAAGATACAGAAAGTTCTATCTAAAGACTATATAGGACTGCCTCGAACCCCAGGCGGAGGGCCTACGACTGCCTTTGGGGGTACACTGAAAGTGTTGCTCAACACACACTTCCTAAGGTGCACACTTAGCAATCATAGTGAGGATAAGGAAGAAAACGAATGCCCTGAGCGGAAACCTAACTTACCTCTGATTAAACACTTCATCTCGAATGGGAAGTAAACTTCAAACCCTTTAAATCATCATCTACACAGAACCACAGTGAAACTACAAAAGCATCCGGGTACACATTTTTATAGCAAGCTTGAAACTAAGCTTTATATCAGAATCGTGGACTCTGGCACTTGTGGTGTTTATTTGCAAGGGTGGCAATAAACCGGTTGGGCTTCCAAAATCATTCCGGCGAACCAGCCTTATATCTTTCATATTGAAAACTACGTAGAAACTGATGGACCTATACACACGGAATGACCTCTTAGTGAAGATGCCACTACACAAACTTCAGTTTGCCTACCAAAAGGGCAAGTCGACTTTATCAGTTACACATAAGCTGGTACAAACAGTAGAAAACATATTGGATAGTAAGAAAATTGTACTATGCTCTTTCATGGACATAGAAGGGGTCTTTGATTATGCAAACCATGACCACTGCTCCATAATACGCGAATAAATTTCTGAGGTACTAAGGCGTATTTGCGGGGCAGCAAAGCTAAGGGCGAACACTTAAAAGGGATGTCCATAGAGAGGGGTATCATCCCTTCTGCTGTGGTCGCTACTGGTTGACGACTTTCTAGGTACCCTCAAGATGGGACTAACAGCTCATAATAAGAGGCTCAAATTAGGATAATTTGAGATCCAGAATGCAGAAGACCTTAAATCAAATGGCACAATGGTGCAAGGTCTATACATAATTTTTCAAAAGACCAACATAGTTTCAATAAGAATACAGAGGTCATCTATAGAAGGAAGTAAACAATCTAGGAATGCACCTGGATAGGCAACTCATCTGGGACAGTCATCTAAACAAAACGACCCTGAAGCCCACTAAGGCACTTTGGATGACAAAACAAATGCTTGGACGCATTTGGCGGCTATCTCCAAAGCAGACACTCTGGGCATACCAAGAAATGGGGAAACCTATCATCCTATATAGATCAGCAGTATGATGGAAGAAAACCACACAGAAAACTACTGTTACTAGGCCTGCAGATACAAAGCAGGAGACCTAAATGTAATCTCATTATCCTGGAAGACAACAGGCCCATAATAAAAATCCTAAACTTCAGTGATCAAATAAAGGCTAGGGCATCTTCAGAAAAATATGCAGGGTCACAATACCATCAAAAAAGAGAATCAAAAAGAGTATAGATGGTGCAGGGGGAACAGGGATCGTAGGACCGAGGTGCAAACTACACTTCCCCTTCCCTGAGGGGGGCGAATATTTATCAAGCAGAACGACTCAAGGCCACGCATATAATAAAGATAAAGAACACTGAAAGGATTAGCTTTGAGATCCTATCGGACAACCAAGCGGTTCTTAAGGCTATCAATTTGATCCCGGAAAAGCCGTTCAAATTTTATATTTTCTTAATCTATTACTAATTCTGTTTAGAATAGCTTTAGTTTCTTGATTTTCTGGCTGATTCGCCGAAAAAATGATATTTTTTGTGTTTTAATGATGTTTCTATTATCTTTCTTACTCAACAACTCCCGTGCCCATGTTTTCGTTCTGAGTGTTAAGAGATTGTTTTAAAATGCTTCGGTGTTCGAATAAGTTGCATTAGAACTTTCCTGTTAGTCACCTTTGAAAGTATCGATATACATCAAGTAATTGCTGAATCATTTTACTTTTATTTACCTATCACTGGCATGAAAAACTCCTAAATCGGAAAACTCAAAAATATGGTTAGAAAATCATGAAAACAACGCCATTCGGAACTAAATTAGTTATAAGATAAGAGAAAATTTAAAAGCATGATAAAAAAAACTTAAACTACTAGTCTACCCTTAAATACGCCTAAGGGCAAAATAAATAGAAATTGATTAATTTTTGTAAAAAGTTCTTCTTACATTGACAAACCAACTATCATGAACAATGACACTTCAATTTAAAATAAAGAAAAATGCCGGCTCTAATTTCTTTTTCGAGCGGCTCAACTATGCATTTATCGGCCATATAATGTTGCCGGTATTATTGCAAGAATAATTGATCATCAAAATAATCCATCATATTGTTTTCCGTTCACGTGCGAGCATTCTAAGTCTGTCCACGCTGCCGTCGAGCGGCTGTTAAAGTTTTCAAGACTTTCATTCTTCTCAACTAACTCGCTCTTAGTACGCTCTTCGCGTTTCCACAATGGTTGGCGCTTGTAGCAAGCACATGGGAACACAAAACCTTCGTGCTACGAAAATGCTGCGAACGTACTCCCAAGAGGCATAACTAGTTAAATCTTGTTTCTTATTTTGAATGGCATTTTCGCTTTGCTGATAAGTGGCGACTTAAGTCAGATGTAATGAAACCATACAAGCGAAAAAAGGTAAAAACAAACTTAAATACATGTTCGTGAAATTATTTCCGATACATGTTCTGTCCTATCACGTTTTTATTTATTTACAGTAAACAAGTTTCAGGGTTATTATGATATTTTTATTTTGGAATTTGAATGGAAGGAAAGAAAATGAATAATATTCTGCCAATAATCACATTAATTGATGAAAATCATATTGTATTTATTCTTTACAAAATTACACGGAACGACCACCCTTGAAACACATCCTCGTATCCACGTTTTGTTAAATTAACCGCTGGGCCAAATCATCAAACGCCTAACGAATATTATGATTCAAAGGTTACACTATTTGCTTTTAGTCGTCACATATTTGACTTTCGTGAATTGATTAAACTTAATTAGCATTTAGAAGTCGTGATAAGTAAATCTAAACTGAGTTCAATTTGCAGGGAATGGGCCGAGTGGATTAGCACTTTCCTACTTGCTTGCCGGCAATTGGCCATATTGGAAGCCAGACAAGATTTCAAAGCATCCGGACGAGTTGCTACGAGCACGTTTAAACTATGCTAATAGTAATAAGAGTTTAATTGTACAAGACTTGGAGGCATTGGCGGAAGGTCTGGAGGGCCGAAGTACAAATCCTGTTTCTCTGCTGGTAAGTAGTGTATACAATCTTCCTTAAAGTAAATTTCAAATGTTAAAATCAAAAAATTAGCCGATTAGAATCAAATGCTCTGTATTATCAAAGATTGCGTCAAGGACAACATACGTAGATGTTTATACTCGTTTGCAAACGCTATTTAATTATGGAATGATTAATTCCCCTTGAAATCCAAATGCCCTTATGTTCGATCTCAGGCTGAAGTATAAGTCTTTGCAGGGGTGTAAATATCTAGGTAAATATTTTTATGAAATCGTAGATGCGAATTCGTGCTTGATTTGAATAGGAAGTTTCTGCGAAGGGCTAAGAGAATTTATATATGCCAATATATTAGTTTCAC
Organism: Nemotelus pantherinus; assembly: GCA_963978885.1. Lineage (NCBI taxonomy): Eukaryota > Metazoa > Arthropoda > Insecta > Diptera > Stratiomyidae > Nemotelus > Nemotelus pantherinus. The sequence continues at coordinate 239,424,205 of OZ022263.1, forward strand.
ATTAATTAGTTGTTTTATACCAGCATTGAATTTTAAATGAAAATTTAGGCTTTGTGCTGCGTCAGTTACTATTTGACAGCTAAATTATTCAATTTCACTTCGACCCATACGATTCCTGTAAGAATAAAAACATTGGGAGGATATGATAAGGCTATGGCCTCCCCGGCTCCGATGATACATTGATATTTTCTTGGCGCCTCTATCATCCCCGAGTGATAGGTTGTAGATACATAGGCAGATGCATAGTGCCTTGTCAACTTTGAACCTTCCTTTTTATCTGCGTATTACTGATTGTGACGTCAGCGGAGTAGCTAAGTTACTATGACAGTTCGTAGCAAGCCAAGACAATGTGTCCGAATTAGTTTGCTTGGCTTGGTAAAATAACCTACAAATACTATTAAGACGACACGAAACCAATTCACAAGTAGTTTTTGTGAATAATTAAATGTGGTGATCAACTGTCATACAGGAGAGCAAAGTTAAGACGAGATGAGATGAGAGAAGTCGGATACTACTGAGCTTCCTCCGAACTCACAATCTTTTAGAACAAACACCCATAGAAGTGGCTGGTTCAATAATGATCGCAATAGCAATTAACGAAAAAGATAGCGGAATTAAGGTACTGTTCTTACCTCCTTAACAATAAGCCTCTGGCAAATTAAATTGGTACCGTAGCGTTTCGAATTCGGCCAAAAGAAAACATATTGCTCGTTGATGTCTCCGAATCAGATTGTTGTCTATCGGTCACAATAGCCAATTCACATTGTCGAATCGAGTTGGCCGGTATTCCAAAATGAATAATTCACGCGTATAAAAATCCTAAACTTGAGCATTTTCAAAGATACGAAAAAACTTTTAAATATATATATATATATATATATATATATATATATATATATATATATATATATATATTATATATATATATATATATATATATATATATATATATATATATATATATATATTTATATATATATATATATATATATATATATATATATATATATATATATATATATATATACAGCTATGGACATGTAAATGGCACATTTTAGCAAAAGTTCTTCCTTATGCTACAATATCGTAAATACTATTTACAAACAACAAATTTTTGGTTTTTTCCAAAGGTTTATTATTAATCTTGAATATTGATATAAACTAAAGTTGAAATTCATAAATAAAAAAAATAATTATCATTCAGAAAAAAAACACCACTGAAATGAGCTGGACACATAAATGGCACAATCTGAAAAGAAGAGGAACAAATCATTTTTATATTGCATTTGTTGGTGTTTTGGTATGTACAAAAATTTTACCATTAATATTTAATGCTGTAGCCTTTGTTTCTGATGACAGCTTCGCACCTGCGAGCCATACTTTCCACGAGTTTTTGGCATTTTGTTTTGGGTATGGCATACCAAGCTTCCTTTGCGGCCGACCATAGATCGTTCATATTTTTATAATTTTTTTTAGCGATTTCAACCCTTGACTTCGTTCCACAGGTTCTCTATTGGATTTAAGTCAGGGCTCTGGGCTGGCCAATCCAAAACGTCGATCTTCTCTGCACAAAACCAATTTTTCACTAGTTTGGAGGAGTGTTTGGGGTCATTATCTTGCATGAATTTCCACTTAATTGGCATGGAGTCGAAGGCATATGGCTCCATATGGTTTTTCAAAATGTCTAAATACTGAAACTTGTCCATTTTTCCATTTATTTTTATAAGCGGACCTATATCATGCCAAGAAAATGCACCCCAAACCATAATGCTACCACCACCGTGTTTTATCGTCTTCTGAGTGAACCGAGGATTGTACTCTTGTCCTTTAGGACGACGAACAAAGGTTCTGCCATCTGGTCCTACCCTATTAATTTTTGTTTCGTCACTCCACAACACGTTTTTCCAAAAATAAATGGGATTTTCTTTATGGGTTCTGGCGAAGATTAATCTTTTTGAAATATTTTTTTTTGAGAGCAGTGGCTTTTTTCTGGAAATACGCCCAAACAAATTTGCCTCGTTTAATCTTCTCCGGACAAGCCTGCTAGATATGTTCTTATCGAAAGATTCATTAATTTCAGATGCTATCTGCCGTGATGACTTGAATGGATCAGTTTTCGCCATTCTGACTATAACTTCATTCGTACGCACATTTGTTTTTCGAGGCCTTCGCTTCCGACTTTTGCCCTTAATCAATATATCGGGATTCTCAACACATGATTTAATTGCATTGTACACTTTTTTTCGAGAAATTTGCATTACTTCAGAAATTTCTAGCACTTTTTTCCCATCTTCATGCATTTTCCATATGATCCGCCTTTCCTCAGTTGTGGTATGTTTGCCTGATCCCATTTTCAATAATTTTTCGCACTTTATACTTATTTTCCAACTACGCAAAATATCAAGTGATTTGATTGAAATCAACGCGAGTACTGCCTATATCAAATAAATTGTGCCATTTATATGTCCACTTAAAATCAGCATTGTTTACGCAAAATGTGATAACGGTAAATAATTCGCAGAACATAGCGGAACATTTGAGCGCTATTGAGACAAATATTTTTACAACAACAACCAGAATAGATAAAACTTGCATTTTTAAAAGTTTTTAGTTGAAAAATACTCAAATTTATGCTCAATGTAAGTTTGTGCCATTTATATGTCCAAAGCTGTATATATATATATATATATATTTATATATATTTATATATATTTATATATATATATATATATATATATATATATATATATATATATATATATATTTATATATATATATATATATATATATATATATATATATATATATATGTATATATATATATATATATATATTTATATTTATATATTTACATTTATATTTATATATTTACATTTATATTTATATATTTATATAAATACAGCTTAAATGATGTGAGTACTTGATACCAGAAAAATCTTTAAAAACTTCCAGAATATGAAAAGTCAATGTATAAAAATAGGAAAAATATTTCGACTCGTAGTCTCATTTTTTTACTTCCATAGAAAAAACAACACAAAATTATTTCAACCAACAAAAAAATCAAATCCATGTTTAGCGTTGAAAACCACCTCACAGCTTAAATTATGTTCGCCTGAACAAGTCTTTAAATTTAGTTACAACAATTTTTGTTTTTTATGCAACTTATTTTTAATACTTCGCAGGACAACCCTTTTGTTTGCCAGCCCGTGCGGAGACGGGCTGGTATTGAACATACCAACTTCTTTGTGTACTCGGGTGAAATGACATCCCATTCATGTTGTAATGCTAATTCAAGGTCGATCTTGTTACTTATTCGATATTTTCTAATTCCTTCCTCTTATTTGGACCATAAATGCTCAACGGTAGTTATATCTGGCGACTGAGCAGGCGCTTTTATTTGATGCGGGCACTTCCAAATCTACCAGGTACGCACTAGTTCAGAACTGTATTTCGGATCGCTGTCCTCATATAGACGAAAAGTGTCCTTTAGATAGAATTTTTCGGCACTCTGTAGTAGATTCGCCTTCAATATGTTCAAATACTGAAATTCACCCAAGTTGCCATCGATAAACATCAAACTTCCTACTCCAGAGGACGACATGCACCCCCATACCAAGACATGGCCACCACCGTGTTTAACAGTGCTGCTTAAATTTTGTCGCTGAAGTTCTGTGACTGGCTGTCTGCAACACATAACTCCTTCCATCGGATTCGAAAATGTTAAATTCACTCTCGTCCGTATAAATAACGGTATCCCAGAGTGTTAAATTCTTCACCAAATGTTCTCGAGCAAATTTGACCCTACTTACTTGGTGTTTGGCACTGATGTATGGCTATTATCTGGATGTTCTTCTGTTCTAATTTGCATTTCTTTAAAATCTCCTTATATTTTCAGGATTGCACTTCTTATCCAGGTACGGTTTAGCTTCTTGAGCTAATTTTGGTGCACTGATCCTCGGGTTTTTCTTTATCTGTGCTACAATCCAGCGACAATAGGAAAGGGAAGGGGAACATATTTTGTTTGGTGCTGTTCTACTCGTATTTACCACATGATTTTCACAAACAAATCTTTCAATTATGTGCTGGACAGTGGAATTCCACTATTTTTATTTCCGCTGTTTGTTTTTGGAGTTTTCCTTTTTTTAAAATTAGAAGTGTTAATAGTTCGGCGACCCTTTTTGATCTAAGATATATTTTTTTATTTTCTATTTCACGAAGATGATTAATAACATTTGTCAGTACCGATTTGACATATTTTAGAATGCCGCACGGAAAATCATTAAGCGAAGAAGAAAAGGGTCAAATTAAAGCTTATTACGATCAAGGCATATCTAATCGTGGAATTGCTAAACGTTTAAAAAGATACATCTGTGTAATTGCTAATTTTGTAAAAATGGGGAAAGATTACGGTAAAACTAAACGACCAGGAAGGTCACCTAAGGTGTCTAAAAAAGAGAAAAAATAGGATTGCCCACATTGAAAATTCTTAGTGCGGGCGAAATTAGAGGACAGGACAGAGGGATATAGTATGGGGGTACTACACCTATTAGCTTCGTTTCGACAAAAATTGACTCGGAATACTAAATACATTAATTTATTAGATGAGGTGCTTATTGACTCCGGAGAGAAGATTGCTGGCGCAGAGTTCTTTTTTCAGCAAGATAATGTGGCGATCCATCGCTCGAGAAAAACTAAAGACTTTCTGAGGTCCTGTGGCATCCCGATTGTCGACTGGTCCGCACTTAGTCCGAATCTTAATCCAAGCGAGTATCTGTGGTCTATCTTATCAGCTAAAGTTTTTCACCACGGGCGCCAATACGCAAGCGTAAAGAAGCTAAGGGAATCAATCAACATGGAGTGGATGCACATCGATCCTGCAACCACCTGTACCTTTATAAATTCAATTCTAAGGCGTTTATAAACACGGCGGTCATACTTCTTACTAAGCTTCAATAATAAAAAGTGTTCAATGCCCTTATATATATATATATATATACATATATATATATATATATATATATATATATATATATATATATATATATATATATATATAATATATTTAAAATAGTATGGTTATATTCAAAAATAATATATTTACTCCCTGAATTCAAAAATTAGCAACACCTGCTTTCATTTACTTGTGTATGTGAATAAATTTAATTGAAAATGACTGTCATCATGCCCGTTCGTCAAAATTACGTGAGAAACAACAAGTGGTCTCAACCATTAATAATTGCTATAATAAAAGGTATTGAATCCAATCCAAAAATTTCCACGCACTAAATATGCATAAGTTTTTAATTAAATTGTAATGTTATCTTATTCTGATTCCCGCTCAGCGTTTCGCCTTTGCTTGTGCATCACAAAATAGCATGAAATCAGAATTAAAATAAATACGATTGAGGTAACCTTTAAAATGTAGGAAGTTTTCAATAAACTAATAGAACCCGGACTTCGCATTACTCTAATCGAACTACAAGTAGTCCTTGACGCTCAATCTTTGTATAGCATTAGCTTGTTTCACGTAGTCATCAATAGCAATTATCTTGATTATGATTCATTAAATATCTTCATCTATGTATTTACAGCTAGATAGCTTGGAGCATCCGTGTGCTGACTTAGGAATGGAAATGCCATCGATGTTGGAATACAGATCGAATTCCAATACACAGGTAAGCAATCAGTACTTCATTAGAGAAGTCGATTTAGATTCGTAAGAGCGTGATTAAGCTGTTTATTGGTTAGGCAAGTGAACTCAAATAGAAACGCATCTATTATTGAACTTCGATACTATGTAATATTAACGTGACGTAAAGCGGGAGTTTTTGACGAACTTGTAAAAGCGTCATTGCACGGAACCATGATTTTTTCGACGATGTGCAAAACGGAGTAAACTTCGATAGATAAATAATAGTTTATTATTTGAGTAATTCTTGGTACTCGATTGAAAAGTGCAGGCGATTTCATGAAATATAACGTAAACTAAAATCAAAAGATTATTCCAGAATAATCGAAACCAATAGTTCACTTAAAACGAGGAAAGTTTGAGTAAAATTAAAATCTCAGTGGCATCTCAAGATTTATTTCCAAGCCTGACCATCTATTTCAATTCATTGTCCTTGAAATTTGGTTGCTCTTTTTTAACCTCGCCAATTGTATTTCATTTAAGATCGATCACATTGTGCTGGGCAAAGGACCACCAGGTGGTTCATGGCATCGAATGGACCCGAATCTGCGAACTCTATCATTGGCTGCATGGATGTCATTGCCTGGCTATAGTTTTGGCGAATGGGAATCCGATCAGCAAGAACTTGTAGACAAACAGCCTAAGAAGCCACTTGACTACAGGATAAATGGTGGCGAGGGCGATACGACTTGGCGAAAACAGGCGATATTGAACAGTGCTGGACCTTGTCAAAAGTGCTTAGACCTACGAACAAAACCAAAGCCACAGCAACAAACTGAAAGTTCGAATAATCTACTCTTAGTGAATAATAATGAATCTGAAACCGGTGCCTTATGCTGTAAATGTACAAAGGGTTTGGCACAGAAGCCTACGATATTCGTGTCGGAATTCGAATGGAATGAGCAGCCTCGACCGGAGAAGGAAGACGACGGCGTAAGTTCAAAGGAAGCTGAAAATATTGTAGAAACGGTAGATGCTAGTAGATCGTCATTGAACGTGACGACTTTGCCACCTCGACGAAACCTATCGTTGAAGCGACAAGTTTCAAAAGAAGTACAAACCAGAGCTCTTGTATCAAGAGTTGCCAAATACTATGAGGACTACGTCCAGAAAGTGAATTTGGGAAAGTATTTCCTGAATGATGCACTGGTTACGATGATTGCACCTATACCTGAAAGCTGTCCTGTTGGGAAGCATAAGTCCGCTCGATGGATTGTTTCTGGGTGAGTATCAAGGAACGTTAAGTAGCCTGATTTTTGTGTGAGCATTCGCTTGAAGCTAACAACTTTCTTGAAATTGTCCAAATTTTCATTCAACCACCTCTTTTGCCCTACGCCAGTTTCTCATTTTCCCGAAAATAAATCTAAAATCAATATTTACAATTCTAGCATGAATAAAGCAACATCCAGAGGATTTTCTTTCGTTTGTAAAAATGTTGTGCTAGCATGCGGAGCATCTGATCTGCCCAATCGCCTGGGTTTGCAGAATGAAGAATACAATGTTTCTTGGGTGAAGCATGAGCTGCCACAGCTGGAATCGGCCTTGGAAACGTTCAGCGATCAAGAAAGATCTCGTAAGTATGCTACAGTATAAAACTTGAACGTATTCGGACTAAATCTTATGGTTCATTTCAGAGCTGAAACCAGTGATCATTGTTGGAGCTGGACTGAGTGCTGCTGATGCGGTCACAATATGTCGATCGTCCGATATTTCGGTTATTCACGTATTTCGGAGTAGGAACGCCGGGCTTGATAAAATGCTTCCGGAAAATGTCTATCCGGAATATCATGAGGTTGGTACAAGAAGTATTTTTTTTAAATTTTAGTCTTGTTGCTTATTTAGTAAGCACGATGTATATTCGAAAATTTTTGTAGGTTAGGTGGTGGTTTCTTTAGTCTTTAATTTTTAGCACATATTAATGCAGCATAGATTTAATAACTACTGCATCTTTTCAGGTTCATCGCATGATGAGAGACCCGACGCAGACATACGAAAACTACATGCCTCTGCCAGAACATCGGATCGTCGACTTGACCACTGGAGAGAATAACGTTCACCATGTAACCGTTGAACATATCGTAACAGGCGAGCAGAAAACATTTGCAGTATCCTTCTGTGCTATTTTGATCGGTTCCAGGCCGGATTTACGCTTTACTACACCGGCAATAAAGTTCGGATTTCCGAGAAGCTCCGCGCCAGCTATTGTAGAGTGCGACAAATCGGAGAAATCACCAGAAAATCTATCAATCTTCGGTCGGAGAATATCATGGTTGAAAAATATCTGTGCGAAATGCAAGCATTTAAATATTTGTGACTGGAGCCGAAGAAACGGCGGGGAGTATGGACGAATTTGTAACCACATGCAGGGAAAAATATGTGACTGTAACAAACCTCAAACCGTAAGCCCAGAAACTGACAATAAAACTTCTCCGGCCGATGGTTCCGGCATAGGATTAGGCATTGACCAAACGAAACCTGTCGACTGCAAGACCAATCAAATAGCGGTCGACAAATACACGAACGAAGTGCAGCAAGCCCCCAAAGGATTGTATGCAATGGGACCACTAGTAGGCGACAACTTTGTGCGATTTATCCCAGGTGGGGCTCTGGCTATAACCGCTGCACTGCACAAGGAGAACGACTGAAGCTGAGTCGGGACTCCGGCGAACGCATTTTTGTTTCTCACCAACGAATTTCCCATTCTTCTACTGGTGCTGCCATGCATCATCGCAGAATCTTTCTGGCGGATGCAAACTTTCTCGGTGGGCTTTTGTTGGCTACTGGTGCTATCACCTCTACTGATTCGTGGTTGACTGCTGGTATCTCTTTGGTTACGTGACGAGGAACGTCAACAGTTATCTTTTCAAGCAATCAACGTCAAAACTACTGTTTATTTAATATTGAAAAATGTTGATATTGAGCAACACATTCATTCAGTTGTTATTTCAAAAGAGTCATAATTGTAAACCAAGTTGCATTCTCACATATTGCACTTTTATAAACTTTAATAAATTGTTCGGTTAAATCATGCAAAGAAAATCAAGTATTTGTCGTTATTATCATTATTAAGAAGTTGTCACCTTCAGCACTGAGGTGTTGTGGACTATTGATGTTATTTGAAAAGATATTACTTATTTGTGAAATGTTTCTTGTAATTTCCTGTATTTGAAGTAACGTTGCAGACTATCATATTTTCGATTATTTGCATCTGGTGAAATTGTTAATTGTTACACGTAAGTCTTTGTTCTAAAAAGATATATTTTCGTTTGTCAAAAAAAGCTAAGCAGAAGTTCCAGATGCATTAAATTCTATTTAAATTTCTATTCGAAATAGGCACTGAATCATAAGTTATGTTTTGTATCTCTTGCTGTTTGTTGATTTGCCAAAGTAAACATTCTATTGAATTTTTAAATTGTGTTTTTGTTGATAGATTTAATTTATGCTATTGAAATAAATCAATCAATCAAAGTTTTGTGCAAGACATGTAGCATTGTGCCGCTTGGCACTCATATCGGTTTCCACATGGCATTTTGCGATGCGGTTTCATTGACGAAAATGCTACTAAAATTCTACCAGGCGAACAGGCGCCCATAAGTCATAGCCAGCAAATGTTCCAAAACTTAAAAGAGATTTTCTCAGCATCCGCTGAGGATATAGTCCTGAAATTGATCGCAAACCAAACAATTTGCCGAGACGCATCTTTGAAACCAAGCGGCACACTGCTACCTTCCCGCCTTGACACCAAACGATACATACTGTCTTGCCCCGCGAAAAATGAATAATGCCTTGCCCGCGAAAAATGAATAATGCCTTGCTCCGCGAAAAATGAATAATGCCTTGCCCCGCGAAAAATGAATAATGTCTTGCCCCGCGAAAAATGAATAATGCCTTGCCCCGCGAAAAATGATACTGAATTACTCATGCGAGTTTCACAGGAGCGGCTGATGCTAAAATTCTGAAATGAGTCGCAAATTAAAGAGCTTGTAGAGGTTCAACCTTGACACCAAGCAGCACACGGCTACCTTCACGCCTTGACACCAAACGATTCTGGCAAAGATACTGAATTTTCCAAGCGATTTTTACAGGAACGGCTAGGGCCAGGATCCTGAAACTGGTCGCAAATTACAAAGCTTGCATAGGCGCATCCTTGACACTAAGCGGCAGTGACGGCTCGTGACATAAATATTTGGGTCGGCCGAAAAGAAAGTTATAATTTGTCAACTTAATTTTTTGGTGCTTGGTGTTGATATTTCTGTACGAACAATAAGTAACATATCTTATCTTAAAAAAAAAATTAAATCGTCCAGCAAGAACCACGAAGAGGTCTACAGCACTCTCGCTAGGAAAGGAAAGGAATGTTCAAGTGGGTATTGGTGTAATTGGCAAAAATGAAAACAATAAAGAGCAGTAGAAAAACCATACCAAGTACGAACTATGATCAAAAGGATGGTTGAAGAGAAGGAATTGTACAAAATAAGGCATTGTTACTCATAACTATTACTTAAACATATCGATTAGAAATTCACGTTTTATAAAAAAATTAAAATAAATAATACGTGCATAAATCATTAATCTTGAAGCACTTAATTCATCTTGCGTGCATAAAAATGTATAAACAATTCTTGATGAGCAATTGATTTAATTTTGGATTGCGATTCGCTTATTTCACCAGCCATAATCAGGGCTCCGTCTAAAGTCTGACCAATCAATTTTTTTCTTCAATATTGAATTGCCCCAATTGTTCAATCCAAATATTAAAAATGTAATTTGCACGGCGACCATTACTGATATTCAAGAAAAGGAATACCCGTTCGGTTATTTCGTCCTTACAGTAAAATCGGAAAATAACGGACAGTTGAGAAAAACAACTAATATCAGTAGTTTCATCTATTTCCCAATAAAAGCAATACGCACTGGTAGTTTGACTGCTCATTTTATTACTTACTATTTTAATTATTGCGTCAATCAATTCATTGAAATCGTCTTTGATAATCCTGTAAAAACCGTTGTGTCTATAAATCTATTAAAATCAGAATCTAAGTTTGAAGCGAATTTAGCTAATTCTTTAACATTTCCTTAGTTGATGGATGACAGAAAAATTATAATATTTATCAAATACCTCATCATTTTCCGATTTTCTCGCACGTTTTGATTTTTTTTACTGATACCGAATTTACCGAGTAATTTATGTTTCAAAGCTGAGTGGGCATGTTCTTTCTAAAAACATGGGCATGTTCTTTCTAAACGACCGCAATTATCTCCGTACTGGACAGACTAGAGGTGGTGGTGTGCTCATAGCCACTCATAGCTCCCTGTCGAGTGAAATGGTTGAAACCAATTCAGATAATCAGTTTGAGCACATAATTATCAGAATATCTTGGTCCAAAAGTTTCCTTTATATTGGAGCTTTCTACATCCCACCTAATTCAGACGACGCTGCGTATAATGCTGTCAGAAATTATTTCTTCTCTAGTATCATCTCTTAAAGATGATGATAACATTATAGTACTGGGAGATTTCAATCGCCCAAACTTAAAGTTCACGGCTGATGAAAACGACACCAACCTTCTTCCAGTAAATATTATTGACTCATCCGATCTAAATCTTGTAAGTACATTTTACAGCAATGATCTGCAGCAAATTGCACCGACTTCTAACCAAAATGGTAATTGGTTAGATCTTATCTTCACTAACAGTTACGACGATGTAGTGGCTGCTCCGACTGTTGACGCAGAGCATCTTTTCTCCAATACTCTTCACCACTCTGCCTTTACAGTCGAGCTATCCATATCTGATCTAATAACTTTACAATCGTACAACAATTCTGTTGTATATGACTTTCGTAATGCTGATTATGATAGCATTAACCATCATTTGTGTAATATTGACTGGAATAGTACACTTTTAACTTTAGAATTGAACGAAGCAGTATCTTTATTCTACCAATTGGTTTTTGATGTAGTGGAAAAGTACGTTACCAAGATTAAAAAAAAAAACAAACTGTCTGAGCCATGGTTGGATAGAAATCTGAGGTCTTTACGGAATCGGAGAAACAAACTATATAAAATTCTAAAAAACAATAGCAATGCTAGCCATGATATCAAGACAAGATATAATGACTTAGCTCAGGAATTTTTAAGAAAATCTCGCGAAGCATATGAAAGCTATGTCAATATAGTTGGCGAAAACATAATTCACAATCCTAAGACTTTTTTCGACTTTGTGAACACCAAGCGAAAAGCTTCTGGCTATCCCACATCGATGCAAAAAAACAACTTAGTTTCTTCTGACCCACAGAATATATGTGACTTCTTTGCCGATCATTTTCAGGAAGTTTTTTGTCCTCTCAGCGGCTCGCCTAACATGCCACTTTCCCAAACACCTCAGCTGTCTATTGTTGATGCAATATATTTAACTAGAGAGGACATTACTAAAGCTATAAGAGAGCTTGACATAAAAAAAGGGCCTGGACCAGACCTACTTCCTCCAAGCTTCATAATTAAGTGTGCAGAAACGATTATTTCACCCCTACAGATAATTTTCAACAAATCGCTGCATTGCGGTAAATTTCCTCATTTCTGGAAGTCTTCCCATCTTACACCGATTCTTAAAAGTGGCGACAAACGATCGGTTGAAAATTATAGAGGCATCGCCATTTTGTCTGCAATACCAAAGCTGTTTGAAAAAATAGTTTGCGAAAAACTTACAATTGTTGTTGATCCTCTTCTAAACGAACAACAACATGGCTTCAGAAAAGGTAGATCCACTACAACCAATCTTATCATAATGATTTCAAATGTGCTTTGCGATATGGAAAAAGGACGTCAGGTTGATACTATATACACTGACTTCAGCAAAGCTTTTGACCGTGTCGACCATGATGTTTTGAAATTTAAGCTGCAAAAATTTGGCATCTCAGGAAATTTGCTAAATTGGTTGGATTGTTACTTAAGAAATCGAACACAGCATGTAAAATTCCAAGGTTTTATCTCCAAAAAAATTACCGTTTCCTCTGGGGTACCGCAAGGAAGCCACCTAGGGCCACTTCTGTTTAATATTTTTATTTCGGATCTATCGGAGGTGCTATCAGACATTCCACATCTTTTTTATGCGGACGATCTCAAGATGTGCCACACTATTCAATCGGAATCTGACTCAAAATTTCTTCAGTTAAAACTCTTATCGCTTGAGCAATGGTGCGTACGAAACAAACTTCTTCTTAATATTGACAAATGCCATTCCATAAGCTTTTCCCGTAAAACCTGTACAGTAAATTTCGATTACCGCCTGAATAATCAGCTGCTGAAGAATGTAGATAGTGTTATAGATCTCGGTGTCGTTCTGGATAAGAAGCTTCGCTTTAACCTTCAATACGACAAAATACTTGCAAGAGCCAGCAAGCAGCTGGGATTTATTAAGAGGCGCGCAAAAGAATTTAAGAACATATGGGTCACAAAAACTCTGTACATATCTTTAGTTCGTCCTTTACTCGAATATGGGTGCATCGTCTGGAATCCTACTTTCAATATTCATAGCGATAGACTGGAATCTATCCAAAAGCAGTTTGTTCTTTTTGCCCTGAGAGATCAATACCATCCACATGATTTTGAAAGCCTTCCATCTTATAGTTACAGGTTAAGTCTTTTAAATTTGAAAACACTTTCTTCAAGGAGAACGTTATTGTGTTCATGTTTTATTTTTGATGTGATTAGGGGTTTGATTAACGTTGAATGCATTTGCAATAAAATAACTGTCAATAATTCTGTAAGACGGACTAGGCATACACGTCTCCTCAATGAACACCAGCACCACCCAGTTTATGGTGACAGAGAGCCAATAAATAGATGTAAAATATTCAACAAATTTTCCCACTGCTATTCCCCGTCTATCTCTAAAGTCAGGTTCAAAAGCGCTTTAAATATAGCGCTGAATTCCTAAATCCTTTATTTCCTTTCCTTGGAATTTCCGCCTCAAATTGACAACCAGACAAAAGTCTGGGAAATGTTATCATGTTTTATTTTAGTTAAGCTTGAAAATGTAAAATGTAAATTGTTATTTGTTTTATGTATACACCTTGTTTGGTTTGAAATAAATAAATAAATAAATAAATAAATAAATAAATAAATTTGATTCTTATTTAGTGCGCGGCTAATATCCTGCAATGTTCAGCTTTTTTTGGACTAAATTTCCATTTTCGGCTGTGGAATGCCTAAACTTTTAAGAAAATGTTTATCTTGATATAACATGCGATTAAACTTATTTGTTAAAAGATGATTTATTAAATCACTCTTTCTACTCACACATTCTCTAATACTTTACGTATCCATCTCCATTGCACACTTCTCAATTCTAAATATATTCAAAGCTATTTTAATTCAAATTTTTATCTAGCAATTCAAACTCACTATTTACCTAGAAACAACTACGAAAACTACACTCTTTTAAACAAAATACAGAATCAATTAAATCACTAATATAGCACATAAGACCATCACTTTTCTACTATCAAAAGAAATGCTTTCTACTATGAGTAAAAACGTACTTGACTTTCATCTCAGTACGATCCGATTTAAAAAAAAATATATTCCCTTTGCCATTTTTTCTTACATTTTGCTTATTTTTTTATTTTCCACCTGAATGCGGCTGGCCGCCGAGTCTCTTGCATTGTCTCATCCATGCGCGGGGTGTAAAATTCTATACGAAACACCCAAATAAATAGTTGGTATGGAAACGAAGTCTCGAAAGGAGGCTATCTGAAAAGTTTTGAGTACCCTAGACTGTGCTTGGATGCGGCCAATTTTCTTCGGCCGCGATTTCAGCCGTCGCTTCGCTCGGCTCTCGCTTGCACTTGCTAGACATGTTCGCTGTGTACGATGCGGCCGCCGTTTCGCTGGGTGGATGATGCATTGTACTCATATGTATGTACATTATGCTTGAATGAAATGATTTAGATTAGGACTGGTGACCGGCCGTCATATGAACGATACATTTTATTGATGATTTGCTCTCCATAGCCGCGTATATTAACTAGAATTTAAATGTGATTGAGATCAAAACAGTCCAACACAAACGGGGTATTTATCCGTTTACATACTACCGCTTCGATCTTATTTCTGTTGTAGTCCAGTACTGTATACGCGGCTTATGGCAAACTAAAGATTGAATGAGGTAAAAATAGTTAAGATGAAGCTGTATGTAGTAGCTTAGGGCTTAAAATCAATTATTCATCCTTCCTATTTTTCATAATAATTTCCTACTTCTAATAATTTTCTTGGTACGGCCGGGCCGACTTTGCCGCCCCTGACGAGCCGTCACTGCTAAGTGGCTCAACAGTAAATTCACGTCTTGCCACGCGACATCATTAGTTCTTTCCCCATAGACTAACTATCTTATTTCGGTGCCGGCGCGGTCGATTTAGGTGCGATTCCATCCTTTACATCAAACGGCATAACGCCATCTTCATGCCTTCCCAAAAAGCACCAAAAGTACTTTTCCTAGAGGATAGCTTATTCTAATTTACAATGAAAGTCTTAATATCGAAGTAGAAACTGCGCCCAATGTGGCCTGAGCTATATGAAAATTATCTTTCAAATTTCTAAGCGATTTTCACAGGATTGGATTCTGGAATGGATCGCAAATTAAAGAGCTAGCAGAGGCGCATCCTTGACACTAACCGACTCAACGCTACCTGCAAACCTTGCCACAAAACGCCACTAGTATTTTCGCCAAGGGTTTTTATTGGATTTTCTCAGAATCCCATGAGGCTAGTATTTTGGCATTTAGATTTTTTTATTTGGAGATTTAGTAGCATTCTCGTCAATGGGATCGCATCGAAAAAATAATTCTTCATTGATGGGCTACCATCTTTCCTTCGCAGGCTCTCCTCTTGGACGCAGATCCAGTTTAGATGCCGCCCCTTCTTATATACCGAGCCTTCTTCCCTTTTTTGAACAGCGCATGAAGCACGCTGGACTCACATTTGATATGAAACCAATTTTTCCCAGCCACATAGAGGGTACTTTCAATAGTATGTCAAAAACATCTCAGTTTTTCCTTCAGTTTAACTTTAAACGACCATAATTGAGTAAAAATTCTTTAAAAATTTGACCTATCAAATTCTATGCTCCTGTGTGGGGCAATCAGTGTGCATAGGTAGAAACAATCTGTCCATTTCTCTACTTAAAGCTAACAGAATCGAGCAAGTGTTAGCTATATTTCAAAACAGGTGGTCTTCAGAATAGCATATCCATAAAATCATAAAGCCACTACTGCAAGCCTAAAAAATCAAGGTATTGTTTAGCTTTATTATGATAAGAGTATTATTTATCTGACCTCTAAGACATGATCGAAATGGGAAACTACAATACAAAAACTTTTTCGAAATCTGTGCAAGTAATTGTTTCTACTATACCATCTTCTTCTAGGTCAAGAAAGTAATATAAAAATGGTGATAGATTTGGCTTTGAAGATACACACTTGCCCAGCACACTACAAAAGCATGGATGGCATATAAAGCAACGGGCGATGGCATCTGGCACTGGAACGAAACAGAAGTTGCATTGACCAAGTACCTAATTTGCTGCTAATATAACACGCTTGAAGCTCATTTAACTATTTTCATCTTCTGCCTGCTCTAGGCCGTTGTTTGCTAATGGTACTGTTGGAATTTTTTTCGTCTATCTGTAAGCTTTCGGAAACTATGCTCAATAGCCTTAGATTTAATTTTATCTGTCTGTTCAATCCCACGCGGCCAATTAAAAAGACGACGGAGACGAAGACCTTTGCTTCAGTGAATCGAACGGTGGGCGAGCTCAAACAAGTAGAACCGACCAACGAAAGCATGTTCATATATGGTTTCTTTAGCTGGACTAAGTCTCAGTTCCATAAACGAATTTATTTTTGTGCTGCTAGAGTCGCAGCAATCGTAGAAAGTCCAGATACTTGCATATTGAACGCAGAATGTATTATTTATCTGTTCGTTCGTTACTCCATAAACTCAATTTGTGCAGAATTGTTCTCCTACAGAATAGAATGGGGAATTATTAAATATGACATCATTGTCGATAGAGAGATGCTTGTACAATTTACACTGTCAAGATGTTTCTTGAAATGATCCAGAATAAAGTAGTAATTTTTATGTCTGGGCAATTAGAGATTCGATTTCCTTGAGCCTCTGGAACCTTTTTTGGTGATTTTTAGGCAAAAATGACCCCGATCGAAAAGTTTCATGCTTTAGCTACACAATCAAATTAAACTTTTCAAAATTCCTCATCGCACAAAAACCGTCACCCTCACGACCCAACAATCAAATCTAATTGAAATTCACAGTAGTTATTGGGCTTGAATAGTACCAGATCTGATAGATGTTTTGAATGCGCTGGCAGAAAACCTTTCCTGCCAGTCTTTGCCTGAGAGCTCTTTGGTTTTTTATATAAAAGCTCCTTCATCTGTATTTGCTACCGAGTGTTGTTCATGACGAATGAAAACTCGTAGCGTCCGCTTTGTTTTTCCAGGAGCCAGTTCATCCCTTTTTGCACCAATGACCCATCATAGGCGCGTAGAAATAGCAAAGCGGTCCACTAGTGTCCGTCGGATGTGAACTAAAGTGTGCTCCGCTAATGCGGACTAAGAGCCTTCTACGGCACCCTATTCCAGGAGTAATTGTTTTTTTTTATTTTTCCGGGTAAAATTTGGAGAAACTAAAATACTTTATGATACTCAGAACTCTATAGCTATTAAGAGTTCTGGTATTTCCAGAGAGAGTTATCTTAATCGTAACATGTAATCTGGTAGGGATTAGAAGTTTCTAATTCTGCATCAGAACTAAAAAATGCATAAAGTTCATTTGTTTTAACTTTTTTTGACACTTCGATTCGAAATTCGGAGTCTCAAACATTTCTGCATTAAAACCTGAGTTTATTACTTTTCTGCATGTGACCCTCAATCAGCTCTACATTAAACTAAAATCGTTTGGTTTTTAACTGTTTTTTTTTTATGGAGCGGTACCTTTGCTCGCGGAGCGATATAATGTCCGCAGGTTCGAATCCCGCCGTACGTACGTCTGATGCTGAATCCTGATTTTTCTCAAAATGTATTAATTGAATTACAGAATAGTTTTCTCGCAGCTTAAAGCTTTGAAAATATTTGTCTGCATTTCTTTTTAGAAACGCATGTAATTTATTTGGCATGCGGAAATTTTGTTAATTATTGAATTTATTTTTGAAGCGCTATTGAAGTATTGCACAAATGGTCTATAAGCGAAACGTGAGAACGATTTTTTAGGATCCACACTAATGGAACTTAGGCACATATCCATACTTGGAACTTAAGAACTTATTTTCTCTCTGAGAAGTACAAGTCCGGTGCATAAAAAATAATTCGAAATTCATGTGCTTTAAAATATGAAGAAAATTCCAGGCTCCTTACATTTTTCCAAAACCCTGAACACGAATACTTAGAGCATACTTTTATGCGTTTGTCTAATCGTACAATCTGACGACTTGACAATTTTAGCTTAAAAGGCTTTACCAGGCATATTTCGGCTAACTTCGTCAACAAAGTGCATCTTGTCGATAAAAAAGGGCAACAATGTCCGTCTAATGCTGAGAACAAACTCTTGCCGAGATATGACAAGCAAAGTCGAGCACGAGAGTGTGGGCGGTTTTGTCGGTTTTACGGATCGAGTCAAAGAGATTTGAAAAAAATGTCTGGTGTTGGCTCCAACAATAAAAACCGATTTAGCTTGCATACGAAATCATGGACAAGATATAAGAGTGCGGATGTGTACAAGGTACACTTGTTTGAATATTTGTAAACAAATTTCTGACCAGAGAAAACGCCATCTACCTACACCATAAGCGTATCTGCGCACTTAAACCTCACACCCTTTAAATATTCTCAAAGCGGATGGGACAGCTTTTATAGCATACTGAGATAAATAAACGGTCTTGTTTTTGGAGTGAATACTTTGCATACTCTTCGAATGTTTTGCTAAATGTCTCGACGAAACATTCGGCAAGAGTGTATTCTCGACAAAACTTTCTGGCTATTTCGCAACCGTATATGTATTTTAGGATACACTACTTTGCTTGTTTATTTCGTTTGATTGAGATGCCTTTCATGTAACACTTTTAACAACAAAAAAAGCTCCCTTGAGACTTTATTCGTTTCATAGCTGCCATTGAAGGAGCATCACATACAAAGGAATTTTGATTTGTGTATTAATCCATTTTCTATCAAGTTTTGCATCTCATTGAAAAAAGGTTTTACTTTATTTTTATTGAGCGACATACTGCAATATTCTATTTCTATTTCTAGTATTTCAACTTTCTTTCATTACTCAATATGTCGTACGGAAAATCCCCAGTTAATTACTCAGGGGAATGTAACGCCGTGCGATAATCTCAGGTACATACACAGCTTCATGAGATTGGTTTATTAGTTTACGATTGTCATTTTTCCCGGCACTGTACATTAAATGATCAAATTATAAAGTTAATAAACTAATTGCTTGTACAAAATCTAATACGGATTTGAGTCATTGAGCTACTTCAAAATGAAAATATTTGCACGACTTCATCTGCAAATTCGTTAATATCTATGTCTTAAATAAACTAATAATGGAGGGTTGATCCAAAAGTAATGTCTCCTAACAAGTTAATACATTTAGCTCATCTTTTTTCCAAACCATAGACACCCTTAAAAAAAGATGATTTGTCTCGACTCTCCCAAAACGACTCAACAGCGGCCATCACTTCGCTATCATCTTCAAATTTCTTGCCCCGAAGGTGTTCCTTGAGCCAATGAAAGAGGTAGAAGTCACTGGGAGCTAGATTTCGCGAATAGGGCGGATGTTCAAGCAGCTCGAATCCTGTTTCTTGAATTGCAACCATCGCAATCGCAGCCTTGCCAACCGGTGCGTTATCTTGATGAAACAGCACTCCAGCTTGCAGTTTGCCACGTCTATTTTTCTTAACAGCCCCCCGCAACCTTCTTATTTGGTCTGCGTAGTAAGAGCCTGATATAGTGGTTCCTTTTTCTAAATATTCCACCATAATAATTCTTTAGCGTTCCAAAAAACTGATGCAGAACCATCCCTGCCGAACTCGACACTTTGAATTTCTTCGGCGTAGGTGAAGAGGGTCGCTTCCAGGTCATCCATTGCTGTTTGGTTTCTGGATCGAAATGGTGGATCTAGGTTTCGTCCATTGTTACGAAACGTGACAAAAACTTCTCCAGATCTGCCTGGAATTTCTTCGAAATGTCGCTCGAAATGTCGTTTCTTCTTTTGCTCGTCGGTTAACATTCTCGGGACCCAACGCGCAGAGATCTTCATATGTAATTCGTTGGCAACGATTCTTTGGGCACTGCCATACGAGATCCCTGTGACTTCAGCTACATGCCTGAAGGTCACACTTCGATCTGCCAACACAGCTTCGAATTTTCTCACGTTGTTTTCAGTGAGGGACGTGAAGGGACGTGAATGGACGTTCTTCGTGGTGTTCATCTTCAGTGGATATTCTTCGCAGCTTAAACTCCTTGGCCTAGCGTGCAACGATGGAATATGGAGGAGCAGAGTCTCTTAATGTTTCCACCAAGTCGCTGTCTATATCTTTTTCTAGGCATTTTTTTCAAGCAAAAGTACTAAATGACAACTCTAATTTCGTTTTTCCCCATTTTGATGTTCTCTCTTCGACGATTCGTATTCAAATGAATGTACCTCCCTGGAATCGTGGTCTATTTATTTTGTTTTATTTATCCTGACTTAAAAGTAAAACAAATATTTTTTTAAAAAATGTTATGCGAACTGGAAACAACCGATTATCACTACTTTTGGATCCTACTCCAGGTGCAATTAATTTTTCCTGTTTTTTGTCTCATTGTTCATCACTCTGTTGCCACTTGCCAGGCATCCTGACTGGACTTTGGTGTGTTTGAGATGCTCTGACAATCTCCAACTGATCAATTGCTACAATGATTTCGCTCATATTCCTTAATTTCATTGTTTTATTGTCATATAAGCAAGCTTCAGTGGAGAGTTGAAATAAACGTAGAAAAAACCTAAATCACTACCTATGCTAATTCCCGAAGGCAAAATACAACATTTGTTCATCTGGAAACTAAAGTTGTCTTCCTTTTTCTCTTAAAAACAAAGTTCAAGTGTGCCAATGTTTCTTTAGGTGATATAACAAATGTAGAAGTAACTTCTCAAAATAGTGTTCGATTATTTGCTTATCCGCTTTGCTTGCCTTATGTACAATACATTCCGACGATTGCAATAGTGTTTGGTTTATCGAAACAGCAATTCAACAGGGTTAAAAACGCCACCTCATCTATTACCCCTTCACTTAGCACGCTCGTTGGTTCTGCGACACAGATGCATTCACATCACTTCGAATTCGCAGCACCGTGCTAATTACTTGTACGGCGAAATGTCAATAATGAATATTAATGCAGATAGTCTTACCTCTTCGCGAGAATGTACACGGAAATTTGTACTGGTACAAAGTGCTGGCAGACCAAAATCCAATTCCAATTCGAGTGCAGCCTCCATGCATAAACATGAAAGTTGGTGGCAAGTGCACTTCTGACTGAGGCAATATCTTGGTAGGCATATTGGCCATTGGGCAAGCCAGGCGTGAGCCAGTGTGGAATATCGATATTGAAAAGATAGTTAGATTTTCAAATAAAATCCACACGTCGATCAATATGCCATAATGATTCGGGTGCGTGTCTGTTTGGGCCACTTATATGGTCAATTTCAGTTGCTATTTGGCCGCGAAAGATAACAGTGCTCGGGCGAAGATCGTTGACCGTTGCGAATCAAAACACTACAAACGGTGCAAGTACGAACATATTTTGCATGCGTGAGAGGACCTGCAAATTTTCGCCAAACGCTCGAATTGTGTACCTCACGAATTTTAAAGTGGATTAAGAAGTCGTATCGGTGATTACCCTTATTTCCATCGAATACGCTCGAACCGGAAGATCAAAAATATTTCACGAGTTTTCGGTAATTTTGTCATGCCACTTACATGCACGTAGTGGTGTTTACCTACTTTTGTTGCTTTAGTTTTGCCGCTTTGCTTCTAGTTGATGAGACCAGCACTTGAATTTTGTATGAATTGGAGGCTGTTTTTACGACTAAGTTAGAGCTTTCGTAAGGAGTAACTAATCAATTCGAATCTGTCTGAGGCTGAGTTTGTACTAGTTGGTGGTCTTACTGCTTAAATTCGGCGCTACCTATATAAAGTAAGCATGCAATAAGATTCTTCTAAAGCCCAGTTGCTCGCGGAACCCTGCGCGTTAAGAGTACCGAGTGCTAGGTGGACTGGCCCGTGGCTGCAGTCCGCAGAATGTCTAATGTGCTACTAAACAGTGCCTTCAGTATTTTTATATTGTTGCAAATAAGCTGGCTACCGGCACCGGCTCTAGGGTCGACTGAAGTGGTTGCGCAATATCCGAATGACCTCCAATTGTTCGACGACGGCGTTGGCCCCGAAACGCAAACCATTCGCAGAGGCTACAGCTTCTTGGAGCAAGGTGTCAATTTCAAGTTCTACAAGTGAGTTGTTTGTACAGACAGCGGACTGGACTGTCTTTAATGATAGGTTCCGATCTTTCAAGAAATGGCCAATTAACGTTCACCGCGAACGGTATCAACGAGGAGCGCTTGGAGCAGACTGGTTGCACGGCAAGTGATCTGTTCGCGTTTTTGCTGCACGGTTGGCGCGAAACATGCGAAGTTGAATGGATGAAACTGCTGATAGCAAGTAAGTATGTGTGTTATAAATAAGCTCTAATGCATTTGCTGACGAAAAGCAATCGACAATGCTAACAAAAGATTGTCTCCAAAGTAACATTTCTGACAAGGAGCTCAGGTATCTAATACGAAGCAGTGATCTAATCTAAATCGATTGCTATGAGCTGCTTCTTCCTAACATGCAAATACGATTGTAGCACAACACCCACTCAAAGTGTATTGTAAATTAATGTCAAGTGCAACCCGAAATATTTGAACTAAACCAGCCATTTATTTTTATATATATTTTGCATGAAGTGTTATTTGGCTTTCCACTTAAATGTGGTCACATCATCTATTAGTAATACTGGCAAAACTCTGACGAGCTACGCGATGATTGCTTGTGCGTTACTTGCATTACCTGGGCTCACACGATTTGTATCTTTTTACGAGTGCTATGTTATATTGAGTCTACTCGGGTCGAATCAATTCATCCATTCCAATCAAACTTGCAATATTACACTGTAAGTAGCGAAACTGAAAGTATTTTCGAATTTCCCATAGTAGGTCATGGATTTTGAACTGATGCACGTCGTATTTGCTGCTTTTTATGAAACTTTGAAAATCTGTGTGCATCGCGTGATTTAACGTACTTTTTAAAGGTACTCAACTCAGTCACATTGTACGGCCAAGTGCTAATTTTTTTATTTTATTTTGAGACTATGAGATATAGGCGCTGGTCAATTGAGCTTCGTTACTGACTATATTGGCAAATCTTTAAACTGCATTGATGAACACCGTTGAAAGTCGATGTCGCAATTGAAAATGGATTTGGCTGCAGAAGAATTGATTGCACTATAAACTGTAATTTTAGTTCGAGCAAAACTATTGAAACTATTGAACGTGAACTTTTTAAATTTCTTATTGAACGGTTTGTGGCATCTGAGCTAAAGCGTGCACAGTAAAAAGTGCGATGGGATTTTCCGATAAGAGAGAAGGGTAAGCTGCGAAGAGACTACCATCAGCTGATACGTGGAAAGACTTCGAACATAAAAAGTGCACTTTATCATAAGCATAAGTGAGGGCAGCATACTGCTTAAAGCAAACTTCTCGGGCATGATTTCTGAGCTAAATTCAGTCAACTGGTTCTCCTTCTGTCGGGAACTGGAAAGTTAATGCCACCCATGAATTTTAAGAATTCACACCCACTTATCTGAAGTTGTGCTTGCATTGAAGTTGAAAGACATAACTCGCAAACGATTCTAGCGCACGGGTTGGGAATTAGATTTGATAAAAAAAAAACACTGTGAAACTTCCTATGCGTAATTAATTTTATAGCGTCAAGTCGTCGATCCAACCAAATCATCAAACACTCCTCTGGCGATACGACCGCTCTCTCAAAAGCTCTCCCAACATTCCTCATATTATGTTCCTTGTGGAGACATCTTCTCATGCACAAAATGTATGCGATTTTTTTTGCTAACTAATTCTCAACTTTTTTCTCCCAGTCGTCAGCTTCTATCATGTATAATGTTTCGTCTTCCTTCCCTCGTATTTCATCCTTACTCCGTTGGAAGTTGAATACTTAGTACTCCGCCTCGATAATAGTACTGGTTGTGACTATGATAGTATTCACAGTGTCTTTTTTAACTGTAAGCTTCCCACTGGAGTTTTTCTGGCGCAACGAAAAATCGCAAATATTTTCCCGAAACATCGTGCTTGTATTTCCAATTATCGTCCCATATCCCTTCTTTTCAAATCCTTTCTCCTAAACTTCTCAAACGTATTGTATATAACAAGCTGTGTCCCTACGCCCACCCCTTCCCAGCGCTGTTAATGGAAAGTCTACTTTCTAATCATTTCCCGTTTACTAGCACTGTTGCATCTGCTTTGGATTATCTCGTTTATTAGGTTTTGTTCTCAGATCCCTAAAATCTTTTAAATCTTTTTCTATCTTTTGTTCGCAGCATCATTGAATATGATCTGCCCTACTAAGCATAAATGTTCTATCTACATTTTTTTCATTTTTGAGTTAACACCGGATTCGAAAACTACTCTATTACATCAGTCTACAAAATATATAAATAGAATGTATGTACCCATGCAAATGTGTTGGTCTGCATGTGATCCCACCAAGTGAGAGTAATCGAATCGTAAGATACCAAAAAAGTGTCAAAAATGGGGTTTACCGAAATCGGGTTTATCTTCAAAATGGTATCCAAAATTGCATTCTGCAGTTACTATCATCTTATCTAAGCTAGATATCAATATTAAATAGAATATCATAAAATATTGGCTATTTCAAGTTGTATTATTAACATACATTTATGTTGCCTAATGGGAAGCCTGCCTACAGTTTGATGGGAGGCCATCAACGAGGCAAGCTACCGACTGAACTTCGGTTCAGCTGAAATTTCCTATCGATCCTTCTACCCTTTGAATCGCTACAAATGAAATTGTTTAGTGTGATGGTTTGTAAGAACTGCCTACTTTCCAGGTTTCGCTTGACCTGTCTGGCATATATATTAGAGTGGGCTTTCCTGCCAGCTTGTTTATTATTAGGCCGGATTCATAGGACGGCGTAGTCCCACACACCACCGGCGGCCTGAGGCTGTCTACCTCATGGATGCAGCCTGGAGGTATTTTTCTCTAGGCGTTTTCTCGCGTATCACCAGGGTCTGGCTTGACAGCCCATGCCTGAGAGCTCTCTAGCCTTACACGAACAGATGTCTCTTTCCTTTTATTTTGTATTTATATTACGGCTATTATTTGTTATTCGATGACAGATGAATTATAAGCAGCATTCTTCTTCGTGAAGCAAAATCCGCCTCATTTTCAGTAACCCGCCCCAGCTACGTAGAGCTAACAAAGTGGCCTACGAACCCCCTACGAACATTCGTCGGGGTCGGATTAAAGGGTGCCTAGCCTAGATATCGCCGACTAGGGGCCTTTGCAGCCATTTATAGGCCCCGTGGCTCTTTTTTCTTCTTTTTTTGCGTTGTTGATCGCCATCCATCAAACACTAAACGCCATATCCTGGTGAGCGAAGTGCCATGTGGATATAGTCATCCCTGACTAGGCAGCTAAATTCAAAAAGTACGTGCAGTTTTTGGATGATTATATTTTTTCACCCAATCTCGCACAATAATGAGTTTTTTTATACCATACTTTTTTATGAATAATAAATCAAAATGACAACAATCATAAATCGGGGAAAATATTTTAAAAATTTCACAAAGAAACTTTAAAAAGATATTCACGCCTACCTAGCAGCCCCAGATGGGTTGCATGGAACAGTGGTAATAGTCCGTGCTCTTTCAATGTCAATGCCGATGCCAAAAGCGATATTCCCGCCGGCAATCGGAATAATTTTTACATTTGCACACCATATTCGGCGAGTAATATAGTTTTTGTCCATTGACCTCAATTCATTTGATTAATATGTGAAACGATCTAGAGTTGATACGGTTGGTAGAAGTTAAGATTATTTTGGTTGATAGTTTTTAGTGCCCATTTAAAATAATGCTATTTTATGTATTGTTGATATTAATTCAGAAAGCTATAGAAACATTAATTGTCTTACTGTACAGTGGCAGTAGATCGATTCATAATTGCGTTTTATGTACTTGCATAGTTGATAGAAAATAATGAAAGCAATAAAACTAAAAAATAAAAGAAACCAAAACTCGAAAATTCAACGAAAATTCTACAATATACTTTTATGTCACAAAATCTATACAAGCTAGCTTTCAAAATTTCCATATTTCTGGTTTAGGATTCATATAGGATTCATTTATTTTTTTATTTCCTTTTCAACAGGTCAGAGCCCAATCTTTTTTTTTTTTTAAATATGTGTTGGAAAAAAGTGAGAAACCAAGCAATAATTCATAACATTTAAAATTTAGGTACTCCAAATTCAACAAAGGTGAATTAAGATAGCTAATACAACCATAATAAAGTATAATATAATTAAAATTAAATACAAAAAATTCAATAATGACTCTACATAAGACGAAGTGGTAAACAAAATGTATACCAGTTTAATAAAAAGTAATAAAAAAATCCAAATTCATGTGAAAATTTGAGAATTTAGGCTTTGATTTACCGTCTAAATCGGGAAAAAAGTTAACGGTGGAACATCAAACTGCAGTTCATTGTGTATCCTGGGAATACGCAATAACGGCGAGTGAAAATAAACGTCTGTTTGCACAAAAGGCATCGAGAATACTGGCGATGATCTATCTGAGCGATTAACCTCACCTAATAAAAGCTTAGAATCAAGGTCAGATAACAGTGGAGGAGCCTGAAAACTTATCAAAGAACACTCGTCGAGACTTTAAGGAGGGAATTTAGAGTAAGGACAAACCATCACTATATTTCCAATAAGGTATATGAAATTTAAATAATAATGAGCGTGTGAATCTACGATGAGCGCACTCTACAGTATCATTTAAATAATTAAGATGGGAAGGCCAGACTTGATAGCAGTACGAAAGGATGCTACGGACAAAAAAAAGCATAGATGCTAGTGAAACGAGAGGCGTTATGTATGGATGTGTCTATCAAATTTAAGTTTTGAGTCGAAAAGCACACCATAGTCTTTAAAATTATCGACAATTAGACAAGGAATAGTAACACATTAGACGAGACATTTTACAAGTATAATAATGACATTTAGATACACTCATAGTAAGGAAGTTCATTGAGCACCACACAAAGACCATATTGTGACTGATGACAATCATCAAGTGATTTAATTATTCAGAACATCTTATTAAACAGAAGACAAGGAGAGTGGACAGTGGAAGGGAGATCATTGATAAATACGAGGAATAACAAAAGACCTATCATCGGACCTTGAGGAACATCAGAAAGAGGGCAGTATGGGGAAAAGGTACAAGAATTCTCAAATACAGCACAGAAATAACCAGAAACATAGAATGCGAACCAGGACAAGAGAAGGTTAGATACTGCGTTGCCGGTTGAGGCCAAGAGAGTCAAAAGCTTTTGCAAAATCATCAACTTGCTTTCTTTAGTCTAAGGCAGAATAAACCACGTTAATGAAGGGTAAGAGGTTAGAGGTGGATGATAAGCTTTTAAAAAACCAATGCTGCCCGAGAACAAGAAAGCGATGCAGGATAGGAAGCAGCTTATTGTAACCAACTTTTTCAAGTACTTTTCTAAAGCAAATAAGGAGGGAAATGGGACGAAATTGGATACGCAGCTTGGATCGGTTAAATATGAGCAGACTTCCAGTAAACGGGAAGGAGCCTAAGGAGAAGCTAAGGTTGAAACAATAGACAAAGGACAATAATCCTACTCGGCTCTGGGAGACAAATTAGAAGAAACAAATTAGATTTTAAGAATGGCGAAAACTTAGTTCATATGGGAATATTGATTTGAGTGCACCCACAATATCATACAGTCAATAATTTATAGCAATTATAATTTCGTTTTGATAGCTACGTTGGAAGCTATAGGAGTAGAAAAATTTTAAATGTTACCGCCCACAAAAGTTTCATATCTTTCGAACTTGAAACATGTTGTGTTGATAAGCACTACAAAAATGTAATCGTTTGATAATTAAAAGGCAGCATTTCTGAATGAAACAAATTACAAAACTACCATAACTGGCGGCCCTACTCTATTTTTTACTACCAAATTTAGATGACAATAAGTAACATCTACTGCGTGAATTTCGTTATAATCTGATGGCTTTATCGAAAGTTACAGGACACAAAGTTTTTATTTTCCTAAGCGATTTTTCGAGATGACATCACTGTCACACGATTGCCAGCATATTCATTAAACTTCTGCCAGATCTGGTCCTATTCAAGACCAATATATTCTGAGCATTTGAACTGGATTTGATTGTCAGGTGGTGAATTCTAGCAAAAAGAGATGTGGGATGCGAAAGAATAGACAATAGGTTTCTAGTGCTGTGAAGAATCTTGAAAATTTCAATTTGACTGTGCAGATAAAGTATAAAATTTGTCAGTCGTTTTCAGGTTTCCCCGAAAATCTAAAAATATTCAGGAGGGTCAATGATTTGAAGGATTTTTATTTACGTACCTGCCGTAGCTGCAGGGACACAAACATATTAAGCGCATTTCTTATGTTGATTAATGTACTCTGAAATTTTCTTAGTGATTCGTTGAGCCTGTAGGAAGCTAGCACATTTCCAAATTTGTCAAATTAGCTTTACTATATATTATGCACTTAGTGGACTTATGGGGTTGAAATTTTCCAAAAATTTGTCATTTTTTCAACTTGTTTTTTTTTCAAATATCTTGTCCTACAGAAATATAGGGGTACCACAAAATCAAAAGCTTTCATTCAAATATTTTAATTTAAAGATCATTTTTTCAATGAGTTGAGATATTCTTGACAGATATCGATATTTCGAAATTTATCTGCCCTATTTTTCAATGCCTATCGCTGAAGAGGAGATTACCCTCGAAATATCCAATATCTGTCAAGAGATTAAAATACATTTAGTTTCTATAGGAAAACTTTTTTTTAAACTTTATTGTTAATGAAAAAAACTACAGCTCATCTCCGCCAATATCATTCCCAAAAATTTCACCTCGATCGGAATACGCGATATATTGTTTTGGACATGAAAATTCGCAGCTGCATTTGCTCGGTATACCAATTATCTATGTTTTTTTTAACTTTTGATACAAAGATTGTTACTTGAGTACAACGCAAAGATTGGTTTTTCGATGTCAAATACTAGATCGAATTTTCCGTTGAAAAAAATATAATTGATAACATTGGAATTTTCAAAAGAACAGAGTGAAAAATAACCAAATGATGTATTTTTTAAAATCAATGAATTTTTATCGAGGGAAAATAATACAATTTTTTTCTATTATTTTTGTCATATGTTTCAGTTGCAAGATATGAGTGAATCTGTTATTTCTTGACTGATTCTAAAAAAAAACCAAATCATAATTAAGTTTCTACAAATACTAAAATTCTTTTGATTTCATTCATTTTAGAGTTAACTACGCACAGGGGAGGCTGTATCATTTGTGTTGATTACGGGATCGTCTCACTGGACGCATATGTACGACTGCTGCGAAAATTCAATATGTTGACGGCTATCATGACCAATAAAGTTGATTATATTCAATCTCAAGGTGTTGATCCAAACAGGATGTACATGTTTGGCTTCAGTTTTGGCGGTCAACTCGCTGTTGCCATTGGAAACTATATTGGACCGAACAAAGTCAAAGAAATTGATAGTAAGTTTCGATTCAATTAAAGTCCTTAGTTGGCTGATTTAATTGGAACAGTTTAGTAGATTTTGATAATCTCATCATTTCAGCATGCGATATGGCTGGACCTGGATTTGACTTCAAACTTGCTACTCTGGACCATAGAAATGCCGCCGAAAATGTCCAATGCATCCATACGTCACGTGACAAGGGTACGAAGAGCTACGAATGTCATCAGAACTGGCGCATGGGCAATTGCGGGGTCACACAGGATGCTGCTGAAAGCCCACCGAAAGGAAATCATGGGCTTTGTCCATACTTTTACATCAGTTCATTCGATCATCCTTTTTACGCAGTCGAACAACCAAGACAATGTGCAGCAAGAAGACCGGCATTATCTTGGCCAGACAATTTCCAAATGGGCTACATGGAACCACGCAAATCGTAAGCGAAAATTAATAGATGATCGGCAAAAAATCAAATAATGGCCGTACTATTAGCGCTAGCTTGAGAAGCAATTCTTATTGTATTTCCTTTTCAGGCTGGTTACGGGAGAGTTATTTGCAATCACTAGTGATGCTTATCCATTCAACAATTTGAATAAGCAAGTGACTTTAAATGACACTTTGGAAGGACCATTTTTCGACCAACCGAGGTTTCGAGGCAATCCATTCGCAAATACTATTCAGAGGGTGAGACAGCGATGGCGCGAGAAAAGATTCGGTTGGAGTTTCCCAGTTTAGAATATGGTTGTGGGTAGTAATTTATCCAAAAGCTTAGTTTTAGTTAGATTTATTGATTTTACTCTATTTGTTGATGACCATTTATCGATTTCTTGCTGCAAATACTTGTTATTTAGTCAGTAGTCTATGCGAATGAGCTGGTGTATCAATATCTAAGAAAAATTTCAAATAAGGAAGCAGATTGGCATCGTTATCCACTTACAAGACATAGTTGCTCCGCACAGGCGATGATAAGCATTGATCAGCCTCAGCTTAATATAAAGCTATGCTTCCTTTGAAATTATAAGTTGCACGCAAGTGAATTGCGAAGAATTAAAAATACAAAGATTCACATAAATTGCTGCTAAATGTCAGCTGCTTTAAATCAAATGACACAAATAGACTATTTATAAAAAAAAAAAGATTATTCAAGAATATTATTATTTGTACTAGCATGGATTTTACTCAACTACACTACCTCAACTTTAACTTTAGGAACATTTTATTCCTCACGCAAAACAACACACAAACATATACTCATGTTTTTTGTTAAAGCTTCCATTTTGGTTACAAAAATGATCTTATGATCGATATCTTTTATTTGAAAAAAAAAAGTATCAGAACTATTTATCTTTCGTGATGTACGAGGTTTTTACGGTTTTGCTACGAATTCTCAAACTATATAAGCAATATTTATGAAAAATTAGATTAAAACGTTACCGTGTAATATTTTGTATGCGTCTAATCTTATGTTATCTTATAAAACATCCGCATATGAAAAATTACTACACCATAAATACATTTCTTTGTTTTTATTGAAATATCATACCATTCGCGCAATATGTAATACTTTTATCAAAGCATCACATTGATTCTATTAAATCTGTTGTTACTAAGGCAAAACAATAAATGAATCGTCAACACCGTCTTGTTTTGGCAACAGCTGTGTCTGAAGTAATTTCAGATAATTTACAGTTTCGCTTGATTACGGAATTGTTTGAAACTGTGCAACCGGAACATTGTATGACAATCATATCATTATCGAATGTCGAAGTCAGCTTCCCCGAAAATTTCGTAATAGTCTTTGACGGTATGCTTTACATGCATCATGTGTACGACAAGGTGAAATGATCCGTTAAAAACGAGAATACAAACAATTGTTTTAGATGCGTGTGTTCTCAAATCTATTAAAATCTATAGCAACATCTTACCATCCGAGTAGAGTGATTGATACCAAAAAAAATTCATGCTAGAACGAATTTGAATTCAAAGGAAGACCTACGTATGCCAAGCCAAATCAGAAGATAGCCATCTCTCTTTGTGGTCATCAACTGCCCACTTCCGAAAAGTGCTATGTGCAGAAGCAGTGGCGGAACCGTTGATCCTTGTTTCACAACGGCATCAGAAATCTCAGAGCATTCCTGAGTACTTTTGGAAGTAGTCAGGGATCTACGTAACGACAGCAACGCTGCTTAACTGTCAGTGTAGATAGCGGTACGCTTACCCTTTTATCTTAGATCATTGGCCCTGCAAGCTGCTCTCAAGATAGCTTATATTTTTGCCTGAGAACAGAAATATGTGCTCTGACAGAAAAAGTCCACCTGACACTCGATGAATACAGGTAGACATCAGTGATGTAGTCTTTTGGGCAGCCTTTTTTTACTAATTTTCGAAGAAAATTAGTATTAAACTCGTTTCGCCGAAAATTCATATTTCTTATATATATATATATATATATATATATATATATATATATATATATATATATATATATATATATATATATATATATATATATATATATATCAGCAAAATGATTAAGGGAGATAATATCTGGAGTGGCCGATCCGATCGAGCTGAAATTTTCGGAGAACGTAGATGTATATAGTAGGTAGGTCCATGACTTGCTAGAATTCAGATATCTTAAACATTTTGGCGGCGGCGAGCGTTTTAGTGAATTTTCAGGTACTCCTATATTTCCAAGCAGTGAAAATTTTTATTAAAATAAATGTTTGGGAATGAAAACTTATTGTGCTTTAAGCGTGTCTATGATAAAGAATTGGAAATTTTAAGCCGTGTGTGGGTGCAGAGTGCCTAAAAGTAGGCAAGGATTTTTTTCCAAATTTTGATCTGTCATTACTTGTAAGAAAAACAATGGATCATCGTGAAAATTACAGAGCGTATTGATGTTGGCTAAAAATTAGCACATATGGATTTTCAAGATAAAACGGGTAACCCTGTAGCTGCGGCAGGCTGCTGAAAAAAAAATCCTTCAAATCACTGACCCTCCTCAAAAATTTTTGATTTTTGACAAAAAATTCAAATCATTGATAAATTTTGACCTTTGTCTATCATGTCAAATTAAAATTTTTAAAATTCCTATTTGCACAAGAACGGCAACCCATCACCAAACTACCTCTATTTTCAGCACTCGAAAGTTCTGTTCACGAGAACTGACGACCGGATTATCCGATCATAATGAAATTTACAGGACATGTTTGCATTAGCTAGAACCAAGTCTGATAGAAGTTTTTTTGAAATGCGGGCAACTCAGCGGCAGTGGTACCATTTTGAAAAATCACTGAGGCCTACAACTTTCGATTCAGCCATCAGATTTCAACAAAATTCACACAGTACTTGGATCTTACTTCATGTAACATTTGGTGAAAATTTGGTTGAAAAATTAGAATAGAGTTGCCAGCTATGGTGATTTTGTCTCATAAATCTTGCAAATTTGCTCAGCAAAATAAAGCTTTTTTCCCTATAACTTCCGGTCCAGTGCAGAAATCATAACGAAGTTCATGCAGTAAATGAATCTTAATGTGAACTAAATGTCGAAGGGATTTGGTACAAAAATCATGAAAGGGCTGCCAGCTATGACCATTTTTGTTATTTTGTGGAATTCCTTTACTGAGCGATTATGTCATTAGATTTGCAAGTGGGAATGATCCTGCAAAGAAAATTAACAACAAATATTAACGCTTTAAAAATTTGAAAAGTTTTGAGGGTGGTAACCCTCAACCCTCAACTTAACATGAAGCAGATTTGGTATATATTTTGCTCCGGTGCTGACACAGGGTAACCAGCATTAGCCATTTTTGTAAATATTGCACCAACAGATGCTTCAAATTACGTACTCATGTGCAAAGCATTTGCAATATAAATAAGAAACCAATTTTTAAATTTTCCAAGTTTTGAACATTTTTCGGATGGCAGCCTCAAACAACGTTTAACCGCTGAAACTTTCGATGAAATCCTCTGATGAGAACGAAATTCAAAGGATAAGTTGATTTAAGTATGAGCTTGTTAAGATAAACTTATTGCTACTTCGTTGGGAAAGTGTTGCCAGCACTGAACATTTTCATCAGTTGTGTTATAGTTGAGTTTTGTTGCTTTGGATAAGGAATGGTTGATATGATTCTACAAAAAAATGTATTGCGTCTTTCCACATTTTTTTGTCATTCAAACAATATTTCTTCGAAAATTAGTATTCTAGCGGTTCTGATGCGCTAGACTTTTTTATTTAGTTACCATAAATTATGAAGTCGGTACTTTCATAATTTGGGCGGTTTCCGGAGACTTTTCCAACTAATATGTGAGTTACAATGAAAGCAACACAACAAAGAAAGTTTGAGCACTTGAAACGGTACTTCGCCATTTACGAATTCGGTTAAGTCTCATATTTTGGTGGGCATCTGTTATTTTGAAATTTCCCATGGAACTTTGTTCCAACGGACCACTGGGATATGGGATACGCACTGTCATCTTTAAATTCCAAAATATTCACTAGTATCGCTTTCCTCTCCCAGTTCGAATTCTTTCCACGGAGGTTGAGTTTATTTTAAACAACAATTCCAATTTTTCCGATCTCCGAGCGTTAAATAAAAGAAAATTTCTAACTTTATATCAACTAATAAATGACGAAGATTCATTAAATTTAGTACAATCTTATATTACTAGGTGGCTTCCTGGGTTTCAAGCAATAAACAGAATTGCTGATCAATTTTTTGAATTGAACACATTTATGAAAAGACAGACAGGTACAAAGACAATTTTTTTTTTTTGAGAAAGCTATACTCAACTTTGAAGGATCAATATAAAATTTCAAAAAAAAAATGAAATGTGATTTAACCAGTTCAGATAGTATTCCAAACATACATGATATTTGAGAATTAGGATGCTAAAAATCAGTTGACTCTATTGATTTCAGTTTTGAATTCGAAAATAAATCTTGTGCAAGAAATCAAACAAAGCTTGAATTTATTATTGCAATTTTAAACCGCTGCATGTAAAACTATCGGAAAATATTGATAACAGATTATGACAAAAAGAACTGCACAAAGTTTAGCGAGTCATAACATAAAACCTATTATTACATTCATCGCTATTTTTTCATATATTGACATTCCAATATTTACCTATTACATAATATTTTAGTTGCAAGGTAACAATTAAAAAATGTCGTCAAAGGAAAAAGCCCTCCGTTCACGTATGGTTAAATTCTACCAAAAGAATAATTAAAGACTAGTACTGAGTTAATCGAGAAGCTAAATTCTGACATGTCTCCATTATCTGGTCATTCTTTCGAGCGAATATTTTGACGAAAAATTGACAAATTTCTGACGGATAAAAAGTCAAGAATTTCAATATTCGATTGATTTTGTTATTGAAAAGACATTTACACAATTCAATTTTCAAATTCAAACACCAAATGTCACTTTTTAACTCGAAAGAATGAACTGCACATACTAAACTAGCGTGAAATGATTGGAGACATGTGTCAATGCCATCTGCATTTTCAAAGCGAAAGCAGCTTCTAAGCAATTTTTCACGCTAAGAACTGAGTACAACTCTTGCTTATTTTCAAACTAAGATATAAAATAAAAATTTACGACGACAGTTGAGAGCGAAGTGAGGCTTTATTTAATCGTATCTGACAAAGGTGTTGCATAGCTTCATTTTAAGCCTAGTGGTTTAGTAATCAATCAGGATGTCTATCAAAAGCAATGTTTTCGAAGGATCTTAGTTCCCTTTTTAAGAAAATGTCCTAGTCTGAGATTTAGGGCGATTAACAGATAGAGTTTACATTCAAATACAAGAAAATATTAAGCCTAAAATCGACCCACTGCGAAAAGTACTATTCAAACTTTTAGATAAATACAAACAAGAATTGACTCGAATGGAAAAATTAGTAGTAATAAAAAAAAGTTAATGAACAATGATTTTATCATTTTCGGTAAAACCAAAGAAGAACACGATAAGACACTAAGACTTGTACTTGAAAGAGCAAGGGAAGGGACCTGAAATTTAATAAATCAAAATGTGAATTCGGTCTAAAAAAAATTAAATATTTAAGTCACATATTTTTCTGCGATGGAGTTTCTTCAGATCCGTCAAAAATTGATGCCAAAAAACATGTAAGCACCGAGAAATATCAAGGAGCTACAAAGGTTTCTGTGCATGGTGAATTATTTAGGGCCATTCATGAAATCTATGAAAATGGAGACATTGTGGGGATGGTTCCCTGAACACGAGCAAGAGTTTAATAATATAAAAGAGCTCATTGGCACTGCCCCTGTACTCTGTCATTTCGATCCAAACAAAACGATAACTTTGTCTGTAGATTTATCATATAACGCCATGGGTGCGGTATTATTGCATGAAAAACGCCCTATAGCGAATGCATCTTCCAACCTAACTGAAACAGAAAGAAATTATTCTCAAATAGAAAAAAAAAAAACTTTTGGTTATCTACTTTGGTTGCAACAAATTTCATAGATATATTTATGGTCAATTCGTGACTGTGGAAATAGATCACAAAACATTGATTCCAATTTTTCGCACACCTCTATACTCAGTATCTTTGCGACTTCAACGGATTCTTTTAAAACTACAGATGTACAACATCAAAGTTATTTACGTCCCTGGTAAATATCTTTACATCGCACATACGTTACCTAGGGCGTGTGACCAACATGATTTGAATTTTCAAAACATCGATGAAGAAATACACCGTGTAGCCCAATCGAAGATTTTTAACAGACAATTGAGTGAAAAGATGTACAAAAATAACTGAAAAGCATAAATATGTTGAGCAGCTTCAAAGAACAATACGCTTATATCTATGATATGTTTAAAAGAAATTGATCTAAATGTCGTTCAAACAGCTTGTCGTCCATAAAAATTGCGGGCTGTAGCCCACAACGCACTTTTTAAAATGTGTTATAAGAACTTTAATTTATAAATTTGTATGTTATGTAAATAAATGCTAAAGCTTAGTTTGAATTTGTTTTATGTTTTTTTTACGTTATCTCAAAGTTTGTGCAATTTTTTAGTTGTAACCCGTTATTTTAAAGAAAATCAGTTGTTTCTCTCCAGAAATTTATTGAAACCTTATGCCAAATTATTAATTTTCAACTGCAGCCAAGAATTCTCCGAAAAATACAGCCGCTTCACAAATTAAAAATTCATTTAATCTCTTGTCAGGGTCTTTCTGTTATGACAGTAATGCTGGAGTCGATAGAAAATCTTTTATGAATTCCATAAAAACCAAAGCTCATAATAAATTGCAGACTAAATCGCTTGACTCTCCCTATAAGAACTCGTATCACTCGAATTATGTTTTAATAAATTTTATTCCGCCCGAATATACTCGTACATATGATTCAAGCTGAGGGCAGAGATGCCAATTTAAGGAATTTTTCCCTAAATGGGAATTTCTACGGAATTTTTACAACCGCTGAGAAAATCTGGAGATTTTTCGGAAGCATCTGCATTTTCACCGCACTGAACATATTGAAATTACCAATTTGCAGATTTTTGATTATACTTTTTAGAGTGCGCAAATATTCGAATTTCGATTTGAACCCAAATAATCGCGTTTAAGCAAGCCCGTCAAGCCTATGCCTGCGTACCCAGAAGAGAAAAGTGTATATTGTGGGCGAAGCCGAAATTATCAGAAATTTGATTTGATAGATTAACAGTTTGGTGTGTTTTCTCTAGATAGTATAGTACCTGGTAGCTAAATAAAAATACCACACTAAAAGCTACGGTATTTCTTTCTTTTCTGCTGAATCTGACATCGAGGAATCATCGCTTTTGTTTGAGTGGGAAAAAATTTGCATTAAATATTTAATAAAAAATACAATTTGAATCTTGTGAATTATTGCCATTAATTTGTTTAATGTCCTTAATTTGTTTTAGTTTCATGATAAAATTATTATACATATGTTTTATTTTCATTTTGAATAGATTCGTTTGTGAGTTGCTTGTTCATTTTACATGGGCTGAGTTTGGGGTGCTTTGGGCTATATTTATTTAGGATTTGGGCTCCCTCATTTTGGAAAAATTTAGCAGCGCTGATAGACGACATATGGCAGACACGCATATGACGCTAAGAGTCATAGATGACTGAAATTTTGTGAATATTATGCGACAATTTTGTGAAAATTTTACTCATTTGTGATGGTGTATGCTGGCAAAACTCAGAAATTTCCTAGAATTTCCAAGATGCTGATACTCACAAAAGTTGATAACGAATACGAGTGATGAATGCACCAATCCGAATATTGAGCTGATCCAAGTACATGCTGAGGTCAGTTTTAAAAGAGAATCGAGAGAAAAAATTCGTTTTGAGTAGACCGTGTAAAAGTCGACTCACTAAGAAGCTTTTGGCTGTCCAAAACTCATAGCCACTTTTCCTTGCTACTACAGTTGTTAAAGTGATGATATTCCAGAACAGAGATATGTCTCTTCTGAAGATACTATGTTATGCTTTTCGAGCAGCTGTAGCATACATCTCCATCACCGGTAGTTACATACATATATCGAAATCGATTTTCAATTCAGCTCACTTGAGCTCGCTAATGAGCACTTGTTTATTTCACAGATTTAAGTTCGTTTTCTTGGAATAGAAGCCGCCTACAAAACAGTTGAATATGAGTTGCCTCCGGCTATGCGGCACATTCAACCTTTTTCGATATGAATACACTTCACTCTCCTCCTAGATAGACCTACCTACATACATCTATACTTTTCAATGCCTTTCATTTAATCGTTTTGGGTTTTTGTGCTCTATCGTGTGATACGTATAGTTCTCCGCAAATGCAGAGGCAAGCGGGTTTCAAGCGCTGCAGCCAACTTGTTTTGATATCTTTTCAGCCTGAACTCGTCACAGTTTACGTACTTACATTTATAGTCGCTTTTGTATCTATAAAGTTTTAGCTTTTGATTTTCGCACACTCACCTATGCATGATTATTAAATTCAGCAGGTAAACACCTTTGCTATAACTACTCGTATTCAGCGATGAAGTGAGTCACGATCATGATGCCGGTGATCTTGCACTTGTGGCGCCGTAAACCATCTGTTCCACATCTGGTTGCTTTTGTCGCAATTAGAAGCTCTGCAACCGTAGCCAGATAACGACGAACGAAGCAAATGATTTTCCAGCCAGAAGGTTTCCATCCTGCTAAATCCTCAAGGACTTCAAGGCTCGAGAACTTTGTACATTTTCTTGCTTCAAGTCTGGCTTCTCGACCACTTTCTTTTCCTCACCGTGTGGAAACTGAATACATACAAATGTACATAGCTCTGCAGAAGTTCGATAACAATATCAAGTATATTTCTTGCTTCTTCGCGACGCGTCATCTCGCCCTGCTGTTGAAAAATCACATAAAACAGGACTACGCGGTTATTTCCCGCAGCACTTCTTGGATATTCGAGCGGCTCGAAGAAATCCTTATATGTAAACCTGTCTGAAAGTTGCTCAAGCCTAAGGTAGGTTTCGCGATCTTTGAACGATTTATTTGGTCCGAATGAGTGAAAAGTATGTTGATTTCATATGAAAATGGCGATTTGTGTCCAAATGCGATATTTGTCGGCTTTAGCTGAATGATGCACGCAGAGATATTCTGTGTTTGGGTTGAGAAATATGCGAGCTTTGTGCGTGAATCATTCGTTTGAACACTTTATTGAAATATTTCGAACTGAATTAACCCCATGGGAAATTAAAGGTAGCAAGAAAATTATGGTACCAATTAATTCAATAGATTTATAAAAATCTGTTGTAGCAGAGGAAATAATAAGATTCGGTTGAGCTAAGTAATATTTAAGCATGCTAACAGCATTCTATTTGTATGTGTTTCGCTTAGACCACTTAGCCATGTGTGATCGGTGATTTATTTACATTGTATTCTGTGATCGAGTTTTTTTTATGTAATTTATATATACTAACTAACAAAGGCTGAAATGTTTGTGTTAGTGGAATCTCATTCCAGTACATTTTATTTTATTCACATATTCACTGTTTTGACTTTATATTCTTGCCGGTAGTTTTAATGAATGTGTCATATGAGACTTTTGCTATAATTCTTTGGCCACTGCATTGTATTCTTCTTTGATATGATGGCTAGAGTCGATATTATTTTTTATTGATTTTTAAAGCTTATTTCTATGGTTCCTCAGACGTTTAAGAGCCTTGTCAAGCCAAGGCTCAGAAAGTTGATCCTCTCTAATAATTTTAGGGACATATCTTTCGAGTAATTCTTCACTATCAATCAATTTTCCTACACCTAGTTGTACTTTTTCTGTTTTTTACATTTTTTTTTGGAAATCCAATCACTAATGAGGTCTCTTGACACAAGCACTAGCTTTGGTGGTGATAGCATTCCGAATTTTTTCGCTACATCACTTTCATCTTCCTTGTGTGTTCCTCTGTCAATCATTTTTAATCTGAGCATGTCAATCACTTTGGAAATCCACCAACATATTTCTTATCCATAAAGCTGGTGATATTTCTTACATCTCAAATTACCATCTAACTAAAAGTAAGTCAACAGTAGCAAACTTTTTGTCGTTTACAAACACCGTTGCTTCGGCTCTTGTTTATTATCGGTCTTCCTTCTTTAAGTCACCCTGCCTTTTGTAGGCAGATGCTCTTAATATTGTCAGAGTGATTGAATCCGCTGGTGACTGTTTCATATTGTAGAACGACTTGGATGTTTTATCTAACTAGTGCGCTGCGCTCTGAATATTGCGAAGCGTCATCAAATGTTCTTCACCTGCAAAATACCCCCTCTGCTCTTCCCCTATTCTGTTCTTGGTTCCCCTTTCAATGCTTCTGCTAGTTTCAGTGATCTTTGACTCTAAGTTGAAGTTCGATTTATATATATTACACATCACTGCCAAGGCCTTTCTTTTTCCGGCTTCATCATCAGATTCTCTAAACTAAATTTGGTGTCTTCATGATAGATACTTGATCGATGCAGTTGAATCCGTGCAACGCCGACTCATACGCTCGTTATTCTAGAAGTTCAGTATTTTTTATTGTGATTACAGTATGCACCTCTCCATCCTTCGAATTCCTTCCTTTGAGTCACGCAGAGTGTTCCTGGACGAGTGCCTTCTTTTTACCGGCTGTATATTAATTGTCCCCAACATTAACCTTTCTGTTAGAGAATCGGGCCATCCTAATAGAATCTTATTCAACTTGAATGTTCCATTTGGCCGTACCGACACCTATTTTTTCCCCACTTTTGCGTTTGACCCATCAGCACACTAGCCTTAACCTTAGTTACCTTCCTCGAACATTATCTGTGTTCAAAAGTGCTTTAAAAAATAACGTTCTCTCATAGACTCTGAATATGTCCTGGTGTACTCTATTGTTTGCTTCTTTTTTCCGTAAATTTAGCTTTTCATTCTTTTTTGTATTACTATTCCTATCCGAATTTATCAATTTTCTAAGTTTTTATGTTGCTGTTTTTTTACATATTTTTTTTTTTGTCTACACTATAATTGGATTTGTTCCTGATGATTTGGACAAATAAATAAAAAAATAAAAAATGAAATATAAAAACCCAGGAATCTGAGAAAAAATCATGGGAGGTTAGAAGAAATTCAGGGTGTCTAGAAAAAAATCAAACAATATAATAGTATCAATTCCAGCTGTGTATCAATAGAATTGTGTAATAGTTTTTGTGAAAGACTATTGCTTCATAGCTTCAGCCTCGAAATTTTCATGGAAATCCTTCCCACATGAGGCCGAATCTAGTCCACCGAGAAAATATTCTTACAGGTCACCTTATTATTATGAAACGAATTGAAACTATTAGCGGTAGCTCCTCGATGCAGATTTATGTTTGAATTTCGGCGTCAGTAAAGTCAAAGCTAGAAGTACTTCTTTCTTGATTTGGATCCCGAATGATCTACATCCCAGGTCCAACCTATATTTATAAAAAACGTGGAGAGAAACAACAGCTATCAACTTTATAAAAAGAACCCATAGCTTCATTTCCGTGGCATTCTGATCTTCGATATGAATCTCATTTAATTTAATTAGGAATTATGCAACTTTCAATGAGCACTCTTTGCTGCTTTTCTTTCTTACTCGTTGCTTTGTAGCTTACGAAGACCATACACAGCCTCTAGAATTATAAGCACAACCAAAAATGAAGACAAATTGCTTTTTTGCAGGCATATGACACGAGACATAATCAACTCAATTGATTCGTGCCGTGGGTGTTGGTTGGGTCGCTTTATTGGTGACTATTGAGAATACGTAGAGCCGCTTGACATGTACCAATGTAGTTTCAAACCACAAACTACAATGGGTGTTATGGATTTGTCATATTAGGGAGTGTGTATAACATGCGCTACGACTCCATTTCAGGAGATCCAATTGACGCGATTCGTATTTATAGCTGATACTGCAATGTGCAGTTAGTGGTGTTGCTGGTGGAACCACGTATCTATCAATGAGTTATTACTCATTCAAAGCAACTTCAACGACAATGTATGGGAAGAACGTACAACGTAAGCCAAAGTACGCAGACTGCAAGGGTTTAAGTTAGTAAGGTTGCACCATTTGTGATCCTATTTAGAAAATCATGGCAATCATTTGCACATAATAAATAACTCTGCTAACAGAAAAAAAAATTGTGAATCATGCAACCCTCCAAACAAAATACTTAAACGGTTGGTTTCGATGAAATAAACCTTCAGATATTTCACTATCAGTGAATAATCATACATTAAATCCATCGACTTTGAATACATGCTAAAATTAATTGATAAGTTGATTGAAAAACAATTCCAACTATTAAACGTTGATTAAAATAAACACCCGCATAATCTTTATCCCCGTAGAAGTACAATCAAGAGCAATGGTTGCCAGTTTTTTTAAAAGCCCAAGCAGTACTTCACCCAGGTACAAATGTTAGTTCCTAAGCTTTCATTTCGACAGAAATGGCTATTTTCAACGCCAGACAGAAAACAATATTCATATAGGGGGCTCACGTGACCTCGTAAATATTCCTCAATTTCTCTCAAACTTCCACTCCTTAGAACGACAAATGGCCACGTGACTGCACTACAGCGCAGAGTTCGGGTAGGCAAGTGTTGGCGCCGCTGCTACTACGACCCGTTGCCCGATGCCAGGACGATGTTATCTAATCGCACCTGCCGGCGACAGCACATTGAATTTCCCTCAAATAAAACTCAGTCGCCTGGAACCGTTCGATTTCCTGGCCTTTTGCTGTACAGAAATACTATTTATATCCCGTGCCCTGCCCATGTACCCTGCGAACGAGAAAACTATTTCAATACGTATTCGGAAAAACTCGTTCAATTAGGACGAAAAGCATGTAGCAATCTTTCGAAAATCTATTTTCTAACCTTATTTGGAATTCGACAGAAATCACAAGGAATATTGAGTTAGTGCACTCATACCATTTAATTTGTGCAGGCATACCTACGAGTGTACATACATATGTGGGTACCTTGTGGCTATCATCGGAAGGAGGTCGATTCAGGAAATTCAAGTATAGCGATAAATTGGCTGATGAACGAATCATGAAGCCGGCGCAGACAAGAAAATTCAGTTCTCACTCGCTTGATCCGTGTCCTTGCGCCGCAATGCAGGCACGACAAATTGGTTTTCAGTTTGTCGGAGCTGCCACTACAGGGCGGCCTAGTGTTGCAATTTATTTTATAGTACGTTTGCACTGAGGCCAAATCATATGACAGCTGATCGATTTGAGACCAAGTCACCCCCCAATTCTACTAGCCATTTTGAACCTAAAACGCCAATTTGCGAAATAATCCAAATCAAGGTTACTCAACAAAATTAACATTTTTTTGGTATTAGAAATACTATGTCACAAGTCCCTTACGAACGTTGAATCCAAAGTTAAATATCACAAAAATTTGTTGCTAATTTTTAATTTTTTTAGTGAATTTGTAGTAATTTTGATAGTATCTCCTCTCGATGAAATTCTAAATTACTTTGGCAAGTTCCGATAATATTGTTTTGATTTCGTTGACAGCTCAAACCTGATTTGGGAGTGCATTAACACTGGAGACAGACTACCAATCAAATCTGGTGTCGGAACTGGCTGAAGTGATATAGAGTTTGATCGGGAGAAGATACTATTCAACGGGATGGGATACTATCCTTAATCAAGCTATTTATTCATCTGGTAGGGGAATAATTGAAAAAAAAACGAGTAGGACACTTTCCTGCCATTTCTTGCAGACGAAGAAGTAAACAACGTGAGGTGGCAGTTTTTGACCAACATGGCCCATCATTTTTGTAGATAAATCCGATAAAATTAGTTAAAGTGGATAACAGAAATATTGTTTCAAAGAAAAACAGGATAAATATTAAATTGTCAATTTTTGGTTATGCATGCTGATAAATTATACTAATGCTTGATGCATACTTTGAGAAATTGATCACCAATTTTTTCAGTTCTACCTTCGAGTACTGCATCCGCTTTAACCGTAATAGCAATAATTTATTTGAACAAAAATAGACAAAAAGGATCAAACAAATAACGTTTCGACTCACGTTC
The DNA here is from genome assembly GCA_963978885.1 of Nemotelus pantherinus. Taxonomy (NCBI): domain Eukaryota; kingdom Metazoa; phylum Arthropoda; class Insecta; order Diptera; family Stratiomyidae; genus Nemotelus; species Nemotelus pantherinus. Next base: position 239,468,429 of record OZ022263.1, read on the forward strand.
ACACAACGCAAGGCATACATGTGCGACATCCTCGCGAATATTTTATGCGCAATCCAAACGCAGCTTACAAAGTGCCTAAATGAACTCTTGCGAATGCATTATAATGCCTGCGGCCTGTAAGTACGCAGCCATACCTTTTGGTCATGTGTAACCACTTGAATGATTTAATACTGCTGAGTGTCTGCCATATCAACTTTCTTAGCAAAAATATGTTCATACAAAAATTATAGTACACTTTCCCATTTATTTCAAGTGAGAATTTCTTAAGTCCGAAAATTTGTATTTTGCTTTATTCCTAGAGAAGTTAAAAACATACTCACCTGTCAAAACAACAAGCACTTAGCAAGTGTCGTTTTTTTTTGTAATCACGCAAAATGATCCACCGGTGTCAGATATTTTGCTAGTCCAGATTTACACGATTCAACTCAACACGAGTTGGTGCATATTTTTGTCTGCTGTGCTACATCCCGTCCAAATCGAAAACCGGTGGAGCTTTCGCTTCATTTTCAAGCTACCAGACACGTCATATCATCATTAACCGGCTCACTCCTGCATTGTTACGTGACTTAGATAGTTTTCTGCATGTTGTCCGCCAATATTTGTAGGCTCGGGAGATAAAAAGACTCCAAACGTAGCACAGCAAAGACGAGAGATAATGCACTCCACCACACCCAAATGAACTCCTCATGTCCCCTAACAAATGGCCGAAATGAAGCGGGGTGGTTGATTTCAACAGTATGCCGTCATTTTTGAAGCCACCCCCCCGTGAATAGAGGCAACGTAGACGTACGTAACCGATGCGCGATACGCAAGCGAGTGTTCGAACGCGCGCATTTCTCCGCCGGAAGGTGAATCGGGGAATTGGGCTTGGCAAGAAAAGAAAAAAAACGTTGACAATTTCCATAAATGCACTTGCTTTGTGGGTGCTGTAAAAAGTCGGCGACGAGCGGTGCCCGGAGGCAGCGACATTTGCTACTCTTGTTCATGGTCCCCAATTTGGAGACGGGGAGTTTGCTAGCGCAATAACTTAGGATAAACATCAAGACTATGCGTTGCGGTTTATGCACAGTGCATTACGTCATTTTTGTTTTGGATTCATTTGTCTACACTGGTAAAAATCAGTTCGAATGATTTTCAGTAGAGTAATAAAATACAAAAATTGAAGATTTCTATGCTCTTTGCGATTGCGACAATGGAGTAAAAAACCTAACCTAGACTAATGAATTTGACATTTCTTTCTACTTACGGAGACCACGAACTGGAACACATCTTTTTCAGTGCAGACAAGATATTCTTGCTCACTCCAATTACTCTTAGCCAGAAATATACACATTCATTTGATCAAACTGGAAAAAAAACAACATCAAAAAATCCAAACATATTTCGCAGTGTACAAAACTGACCATATTCTCATCCCACATTCGATTAGTCAACAACTTCCACACACCCGACGCCAATCCACAAACTACCTTCGGAAAATCGTCGCTCGTTGTTCTTTATTTTTCGAATTTCGTGTGTTGGCTGCATTGCCGTCGTCATCGTTCAAGTTTCCCCGCCGGCAAACCACTCGTCAGCCAATCAGCGCGCTTATTGGAGTTGCTAAAAAACCGTTGCCGAACGTGATTTCCTCGCAGTCTTCAATTTGTAAGCGAGTCTCGCAGAGCGAAGTTGTGTTAAGCGTTCGTTGTGTTGTAATTTATAAAGTATAAAGAAAAGTTAAATCTTGAATCAAAATGAGGGAAATTGTTCATATTCAAGCCGGTCAATGCGGAAACCAGATTGGAGCCAAGGTAAGTTCCTGTTATTCGACATCAGCTTGAGGATTATTTCGTTGGATTGTGTAAATTGGAGAATTCGGCGAGATCTCGTGTGTGGGCACCATCGCGTTTAATTCGAAAAATTGGTAAAATCGGTTGTATCTATGATGAAAATGTTACGTTTCAACGATATAAGTGTGTCGGTCGAGTTTCCCGTTGGAATAGCGTCAGTGGCCTGAGTAATTTAGGAAACTGCGAACATCTGGCCAACTAGTGTGGCGGGCAATTAAGTGCATCGCACCTGGTGTCAAAATAATGAATCCAATAGGTTCGAAGTGTCTGTTAGGAAGGACTTGCTATGGACCAGTTGTCCTGCCAGTAACCAGGAATTGTGGAAAATCCATACTATCAGGCGTGCGCCGACATTTTTGTTCGCGAAAAATTGCCGTTCCGATTTCTCTGGCTAATGGTCGAGGAGACGTCGACGACGGGTTGCTGACGCTCGATGTGAGATCATTTGTTGGCATGTTCGCATATATCTTGCCGGCAACTTGATCGTCTGCTTAATGGCGGCGGCCTGAATATTGAATTGGCCAGGTGTGTCCGCAGCCGGTTGCAAGTGTAGATGTGCACAGTTTTCACGTTCCATTCCAACACGTAAGCGAGACGCTGCTTGTAAAACGCGCGGCTTTGCGGTGGACCGTGACGTTGCCAGATGCTATGAAAGCTGTGTGATGCCGATTAGCGTCCTGGAATGTATAACAGTTTGGTTCAAATTTGAATAAAAGCAATTAACGGCTATCAGCATCTGCTTGTGTGCTGGAAAAACTATTTCATGAGAGCGAAATATTGAAAAAAATTGATTTTAAAAGGGCAGGGAGGTGGGGCACTGGGCGTGGGTCTATGATGAGTCACAGTTGTTTTTCAATCGATTTTTGTTGGATAGAAATGGATTTTAAGGATATCAACTCGTTCACACCTAAGATGTCTTGAAATTATTATGGAATTATCAGTAAAAAAATTAGTTATAGAAGTTCAAGGATCCAGGAACTGTATCATGTTTGTGAGAGGACACATGTTCCGTATACGATAATCAGAAGATTTTTAATGATTAAAGCTTCCGGTGTAGCTAGGGTCTGCTTCTGAGCGATTAAATTTATCAACTAAAATAACACTGAGTTTGTTTCCATCACATTAGGATAGTGGTAAAAGCAGTCTGATTTACGGGTAAATTCAATTAGTCAAGATCTAGGCTGGGATTAGTTTTACTTTCGGGTATGCAGCATAATTGTGCTTACGCCTTCAGATTAGAATACGACGTATGAATGAAGGTTGAAAAATTCTTGAAGTCTAGCGTGACATTGAAATTACCAACACAACACCACAATTCACATCCACTTGATCTGATTCCGGTTTCAGATTTTAAGTCAGTCACACGAATAAACTTCTGTCGGGATTAAATTACGACGGAAGGTTGGTTTAAAGACTAAACCAGTTTTACAATGGAGCAGAACTTTTCACCGGCGAAATTTTATTTTGAAGCCTCGTTCGCTGATTTGTGAAATTTCACGATGGATTCTTTTGCATTCAAACACCTCGGGTTTATTGAACTTTAGAATTAATCTAAATTATAAATATTGGAGTGGATAGTTGAAGAACATTGAGAATTTGCTGAATTTTAGTTGAGTACCCTATTCTATCCTTAGCTCAAGTCCAGAATCGCATCTACTATATCATGCGTTTGTTTAAATGAGTTTTTTTTTGGAGTTGAAAATATTCTTCTTTCGGCTTTGACCATTTAATGTGGTTGAGGCTCAACTGTGGCGTGAGCGGTAGTTCTTAAGACGTTCCTTGAAAGTTCTTGAAAAATTGACTCATTTTGCCTTATATGAATTCGAATCATCAAATTCAATGCAAATAAACTAATCAGGAAATAATTTTCTATCACACCCTTTCTGACTGTTGGCACGAATTTAACGCCGAACATAAAGTTGCACAAATACCACAATTTTTTGTAGCAACATGCACATTAATCGCAGCTGTAATCTGATTAATAGACTTCCTTGCTCTTTTTTAAAGGGTTTTTCTCTATTTGTCGCGAGAAGTTGCTTATCAGCTCGGATTTCTAAGCTCAGTGCATGTTTAAAAGTCTGAGAAAAGAACTGCCATGTTTAAACTCTCTCATTGCAGCCCAAAATAACTTAGAAAATACATAGACTTACCCCCGAAAAACCCATATACATTAGCAAATCGTTAATTTTTCCAGGATACAATTGCAAGTTGTATTTCAAATCATCCAATGCCCACATAATTTCATTGCCTTTCACTCGACCGTCGCCCGAAATAACTTGAAATCCATAAATAAACTCATCGAGTGCATTTGCTCCATGTATGTTTGAAAAGATCTCCAAAATGTCTAGAATCATTACTGCTTGTGCTAATGCATGGGATTAGTGAGTTGGCGCGTATCCAAAAAGAGAAAATCTCGCATCATCAAGCACTCGTTCTTTGCTCGGCTCGCCCCATCGTAAGTTGTTAGCCAAATTGTGGGGCTTTCATCTGCTGTGCGGTCGAACTCTCGGGTGTGCATTGATTATTCCTTTCCAAGTTTCTTCTCGTCTCGACGTAGTATGCGGATAATAATTGTCTTTCTTTCGAAGCAAACGAGAGAAAGAGTTTTCTGGCTACCATCTTTACCAAGCCAGAGTCATCAACAGTGTGAAATTTGCAGTTAGCTCGTCGAGCCCGATTATCATCTCATGCAAAACGGCCTGAGTACAGGCGGAGCGAAGCAATCATGTGATTGGTACGGGAGCTCTGATGTATGTTCTATAGCTCGAAGGAAATTGACTCGGTGTAAAGACGCGAATATGCCTAGAAAACCGTCTGGTTGTAGTTATTAGGGGAGAATGTGTTCACGTGTATTTGCCCGGCAGCAGAGACTGAAGAAGAAAAAACGGACCTGCTCATTTTAAGTTCTAGATTTGCAAAGCCATAATTTCCATATTGGAGCAGTGGAATGTTGGGAAGCATGAATGGTAATGACGCCAGAACGCAGACTACTACGCTGGTAGGCTCCGTCAATCCGCACCATAATGGCTCTTCCGCCTCCTACATATCCATCATCATCATTATGATATGGCGATACGCTGATGTGTGAAACGTCTATCTGATGTGGAAATGGATATAATTTGGTTATGGTTCAAAGATTTTTCGTTCCATCATGGACTGATTTAGTTTCAAACAATAATGCAAAATTGCCGTGTAGGTTTTGCCTTTTTTGTACATGCGATTGAGATCGGTTCCATTTGAGTAGTAACCAAATTGGATGTATGATATTTTTGGTGACCTCGTTGTTTGGAACACTACATGATGAGTTCGTTTGGCTCAAATAAGCCCTATTAGAATATCCAGTTAAAATCGGTATTCCTCCAAATCTATACCGTATGAGTAAGTCGTCAATGGATTCTTTGTATGTTCAATGGTGAGACTGCGCCTCGTTCATTAAATTTATTGCGGCGCTGAATCCGATTTTGTAACACTGAACTGTTTGCCCTGAAAACCTGTGCCTACCTAAATCATTGTCATTTACTGTTTCGAAATATTTCAATGTAATTTTATGGCCCACTCGGAATCATGGTCGAACCAGTCTATAACACTGGTGAAGGCTCCGATCCGTTGAATAAAAGTCCGAGCCGACTCTTATGCCCGTCTGTGACCCATTCGGGTGAATTCAAGCGTCGCCTGGGACTCCCTTGATCATCTAGTCTATTCTTGTGGGTATCTTGACCTGAAAGTGTCAATTCTAGGTTAGGTATAGTGGCGAAGTCGAAAGGAGCCCTGTCGAAAGACACCCTTTTATTTTTTATTTTTGGATAAGATATCCTGAAACTTAACGTACTGATTCCTATTGACCAAATTTCTGTAATTTAATTTGAAGAATATCATGATCAACACGATCAAAAGCAAAAGAAGTTTGTGTAGATGGTTTCAATTTGATGCCATTTTTTGCCACAGGAAGCATCTGAAACAATAATCACGAGGTTGTTAGTAGTTGATCTAGTTTGTACAGACATGAGACCTCCGGTAGCCAGTTCGTCGGCGACACAGTTGCCCTGCATACCCCGATGTCCACGTACCCAAATCAATTGCGCTGCCGAATGTCTCGACGTCTTGTAATTCTAAGTATCCCGCAATTTTAAATTATTTTAGGTAATGTCAAATGAGTTAATGAAATAATTATCGTTATGAAAGTAAAATGGTTTCCCGGTTGTAGCCCTAGAGTTTGAGGTGAATAATATTCGACAAAAAAATGTAGACTTTGTACCAAAAAGTTTTGTAGCTCTGATTTCGGCTACGTATATTCCGGAGGCTTTTCTAAATGCATTCAAAAAATGCAAAAAGAATGAGAGAGGACGGAGAGAGAAGTTATTTTAATATATAACTACTATAAAAATAACCAGAGCTAAACTTAGAATCTTTAAAAAATGCTCAATTTAACAATTCGGCTCTTCGATTTATAATTATCTTACTACCCCGCATACATTTCCACATCCAAAAACGACATCAAACTGAATTGATAGATTATTACTTATCGTAAAACGTCAGTTTTTTTGCCAAATCGAGAAATTACTGAGCACAGAACATATTTTTTTTTATAATTAATCATTGTCATTGATTGTACGCCCGATGAGATCACACACTTATTTTACTAAATCATATAATCTACGAGAATGTATCTATATCTCTCTGCTGCACACTGGAACAAGGCCAAGCACTTCAATGAATCAATATTGATTTTCTCCTTAGCGACGATGACTCTTCCACAAGCATAAACAATTGAGGAAAATATATGACTTATGTGCACTGGGAGCTCGAAGCAACGAGCGAAATGAATCGATCATTTTCTCGAATTTGAAGTCTGACGCCATTCGTCTTTTTTGAGATTTTCGATTCTAATCGAAGGCAGGTGATGTGGCCAACACCACAAAATCGGCAGAAGTTTCGAAACCAGTTTACTGAAAAGGTGAATGTAGATCTGATTGCTTATTTTGGAAGTTTGTGTAGTGTTAGATCGGAATCATGTAGCGAGCTTGTGTTAGCATTCGCGCGATGGCAATGGCAAAGGCAGAATGTTTTCCTTATTTGCATTCAGGGGTGTGTTCAATGTGCATGCTATAGCAGCTATTAGCTGCTAATTTAGCAGCTCTGGCTGTCCAATGTCACGAAATAGCTACTTTCTGATGCTTGCTATTTGACAGTCGGGCTGTCCAAGATTCCGGAATAGCTGCTAAGGTAGCAGCTATTCGCTGCTCGTAGTCTGGAGGATAGCTAGAAAGTAGCTACGGCAAAATGGCCGTGCATACACAGCTGACATGCAATTTGAACGTAATTTTCAATTGGAAATTGAAATCATTGAAATGGAAAGAAGTTTTTGCGCTTTTGTGACACAGGAGATTATTAATAAATTTGAAAATAGTGACAGGATAAATTAAATACGGGCTTTTAAACACTTAAACTCAACTCGAGTTTTAAGTTGGCTTGTACACAGCACAGTTCATCTTGAGTTTTTAGAAGGCGAGCATGAAGCGTAAAAGGCCGGGTGCTCCGATTCCTGTATTATCAAATTTTCAATGATTATTTTTTGCTCTTTTTCTCATATATGGCGTCAAAAGCCGGAAATAAGTGATACGTTTTAAATATGTTAGGAAAATTTCAATGGATTTTTCAGCTGTATGTTGACAACTCTTAGATTTTATACAGTTTCCAAAATGCAATGGAAGTATTGAACTGATCCACGAAAATGCAAAAATTACAATAAAAAAATTGAAACAAAATTATTTTTGAATTTCCTGCGTAAAGGCTGCCTTCGTAGCAGCTCTTGGCTGTCCAATATCCATAGCTGCTTCACCTAGCTACTGCGAATTTTGACACTTGCTAACGTGATGCTATGCTATGCTTTTGGAGCAGCTATAGCATGCACATTGAACACACCCCAGGTAAGATGAATATATGTAGATCGACAAAGCGGGGGAGGAGAGAGGTGTTGCGATCTGAAAGTTAGATGGTAACGTTGTTAAAATAACAATAAATATCGCCTTAAAGTCTCTCCATTGTAAAACTAATTTCGCATTCAGTAATGGTGGAAGAGTCTGAAATGCGTGAAATAGCATTTCGCTCCGCCGATTAATTCCAATTTGGAAAATCATGACTCACACCTCACGTGTTTAAACATAATTTTATTAGTTGGAGCTGGGCTGGAAGAATTGTCGCCAGCATAGCAGCATTCATTCATTCTTATGTTTCCATTTGATTTCTTTAACAATCATGATGGCGATAAAATGATTTCTGTCGTATTTGAATGCAGAAGGTAACTTGAGTTCTCATTTCCCACATCGATACTAAATTCTAATGACTTGACCACGTAGACGGGCTCGCGTTTTCTTGCTGTTGCTGCACTGTCGGACATTTCTATGCTCGAGAAATAATTTGAATTTTCCTGGCAAAGAGCCCAACTCTGGTGAGCAACGCGATTGGAGCCACTAACGTTGCAAACCGGCAGCGGCAGAGCTGCTAACTCAAACACACATAGATTTGTGGCCATTGACTTGCATGGTAAATTCTCCTCCATTGTTGTACTCGCACAACTTCCGAGTATGAAGCTAAAGAAAACTAAGTGCTTCTCATAACTACATCGTTAGCCCAGAAAATGGTTTGTGCGCGTGGTTTTATTAAAGTATGCTTTGGAAAATGGGGAGCTGGAATAAGGTTGAAGCGCCTATCATTTGTTGTGGGGTTATCACGAATGGGTTGGATTAAGGAAAGGGTTCTAAAATATTTCGGATAAAGTGGTTGTCCTCATTATTGTGGGGTACGAAAGGGAGATAGAAGTGTTGTTAGGCACTGTCCCCATACAAATAAATTAAGGACACATTGAATGAATTGAAATGTCGATGAATAATGAATGTGTCCTTCGGTTACTAGACTGTTTATACTTCCTAAAATATGACAACAGTTGTTCCAATTTGATGGAAATGGAAATTATGTTTGAAGAAAATGAGGCAACTTAATTTAGACGATTAGGCCGCCAGTTGTACATTTATACATGTGCATTTTCATTAATTGCATGTGAGCCTGCTTTTAGTAGGAAGTCCTAACACCTAAAATCGATTCAATTCTTCGATTTAGTCTTGAGTGTCGTTTTTCCGTTCTCTAGTTCACTTTGATATCTTACAAATCCGACAGACTTAAACTAATCCACGCGAAGAAAATGCATCGAAAGCAAATTGAGTTTCATTGGACTGCCGTCACGCAGATATGTTTGGTATGTGGTCGGTATGTTAGCTTCCTTTGACCGCATTTGGCTTTCAGTACAATTGCTCCGCACCGTCGTTGACTGCTCGGCTCCACTGCTTTCTTCTTATTATCATGCCAAGAGATGTTCATTTGCTTGGACTGGATCTTGTTCGCAGCTACTATTCTCGTCTGCTGGGCTCTCAGGCACGCATTTCCTTTTCATCGACACCATATTGCTAATATTTCTTTGAAAGCTAATTCACTCGTACCCCGCAAAGAGCAGAAGAAATGTCTGTACCAGCTTTCTTTCACTCAGTCTAGAGTTGAATTGTTAACGTTGTAACCGTACAAACCTGTTTTCGAAAGGCATCTGCTTTTTTATAAGAGAGCATGAAATAAATTTCTAGTGATTTCTCAAAATGTCTTAGTTTCCAAGGGGAATATTTGAAGTATTCACAAAGAGAAGATTTGTGTGGATTTAAATCTCCAGATTGATTGGAACGCTGCGATGAAATTCTTTATTATCGAGCTGCTGTGGAAATAGAATATATGTGGTAAAGTTTTCGCTGTAATTGCAATTAATATTTCCTCGTTTTCTATCTGAACGGAGCACTAAAATAACGGATAGGGTAACACTACCAATCAGAATGTCCATTTTCTCTTGAATGTAATTCATGTTTCCCCGTGCGATTAAGAGATTGGTTTAACGGCGCACAACAATCAATAAGCGGTGTTTCGTTGCGGAAAAGGTCAATGATTACATGGTGGTCACGTACATTCCATCCGATTAAGATTTGCCGGCTCTATGTGCACATTATGTATGCGTGGAATTGTTGGCTTGTAGTCGTTCGGTATCTGTATTTTCAGTGAAATGACTAGGGCGTGTTCGCTGTGTCTATTTCGCTTTTCGATCTAAAGACATGGCTGATGCTTTAGAAGAGTTGCACTTCAGCTTTTGATCTCATCTCTCTATTTATTATCCATTTCTCTCAAAACTGTGCAAAACTGTTTAAAACTGTTTCGCATCCATCACTCGACAAATATGGCTGAAGTATTTTGCAGGTATACATTAGTAATGATTCCGACTTCGACTCGCCCGAATTTTACGATTCACAGTGATGATGGTGGATGTGTAGTAATTTCAAATGAATACATTTTAATATACTTGCCGGCCTCATCTCAGATGACGTCAGCTAGCTTTAGTGAGCTTATGCAGTAAAATCTAACAATCACGTCATCTTTTCAATTTGTCTGCTGGAAATGTTGACTGGTGAATGCAAACGTGTGAATATTTTAGCTTGCAAACAAGTTACCACAATAGTAACGTTGTTAGAAAAGTGAATAATTGTTGACATGCTTCTGCACAACGAGGGCAAATGATATCATTCTGAAAAGAAGGGAGGTATGAATCTGGAGAACTTGTCCATTAAAACAAAACCAATGTGATTTGTACTCACTCTCTTCAATTAGTGTCTTGCATCCGAGAGTCATGAAAAATAAGTCTTAGTTTCATCTACAATGCGAGTGATCCCCATCATTTATCATCAAATAGCGGATTCGACCTATTCAGGACGCTAAAGGTCGACATGGAAATCGTTAGTACGCCAGATGCCAAACATTCATTTTCCGTTCGAAATTTATTCCCCATGATTAATTCAAATTATTTTTCTTTGGCAAACATGCATTCGTAAAAGAAAAAAATAAGCTGGAAATACTTAAAAGGGACCAAAGGAAGCTAAGAGCACGCACTGCTGCACACATTTCACCTGCACGAAATTTATCCGTACCACCTGGCGACGAATAAAAGCGTATTAGGCTGTGCTTCATGATTGTTTAGTCAATAAAAGTCGTATCTGAATTGATTTCAACCAAAAAGTGATATCGTCGATTATTCAAATGATAAGTTATTTACTCATCAGCTTAATTCGGGTTTGATATATCTATAAATCGCAGTTCTCCATTCAATTTGCTATGGAGGAAACACTCACGACTTCAATATGCCCGGGGTAACAGTTCGGCTGATGTCATATTTTGCTATGCGACACACTATTATGATTTACTATCAGACGCGGTGGCGTAACAATTCAAGCAATTCGTACAAGTCACAATAATTGATAAGGTCAAAGTCATGATATCACTGCTAGTGTCTCGAAATTAATGGATAGCTGTTTTGAAGGTAGCGAATTTTTGGTGCGGTGCATCATTTGTTTATGAGGTCGCGTTCTTGTTTAGTTTTTTTTAAATTGAATGAAAAATGTAAAATATCTCACTGAATCCTATCTTTTTTCCTTTCCAGTTCTGGGAAATCATCTCCGATGAACATGGCATTGATGCTACTGGAGCCTATCATGGTGATAGCGACCTGCAGTTGGAGCGCATCAATGTGTACTACAATGAAGCATCCGGCGGTAAATACGTTCCACGTGCTGTCTTGGTCGATTTGGAACCGGGCACCATGGATTCAGTCCGTAGCGGACCATTCGGTCAGATTTTCCGACCTGACAACTTTGTTTTCGGACAATCGGGAGCCGGCAACAACTGGGCCAAGGGACATTACACAGAAGGTGCTGAATTAGTTGATTCAGTGCTGGACGTTGTCCGAAAAGAAGCAGAATCATGTGATTGTCTTCAAGGATTCCAGCTGACCCACTCGTTGGGAGGCGGTACCGGATCGGGTATGGGAACTTTGCTCATTTCAAAGATCCGCGAAGAATACCCCGACAGAATCATGAACACATACTCCGTTGTACCATCGCCCAAAGTATCAGACACCGTCGTAGAACCATACAACGCCACATTGTCCGTACACCAGCTGGTCGAGAACACAGACGAAACATACTGTATCGATAACGAAGCTCTCTACGACATCTGCTTCAGGACGCTGAAACTCACGACGCCAACATACGGTGACTTGAACCATTTAGTATCGCTTACAATGTCCGGAGTTACCACCTGCCTTCGATTCCCCGGTCAGCTGAACGCTGATCTGAGGAAACTTGCTGTCAACATGGTTCCATTCCCGCGTCTTCACTTCTTCATGCCCGGCTTTGCACCACTCACCAGCCGAGGATCACAACAATACAGGGCGCTGACAGTTCCAGAACTTACACAGCAAATGTTTGACGCGAAGAATATGATGGCCGCCTGCGATCCACGCCACGGACGTTACCTGACTGTCGCCGCCATCTTCCGTGGTCGCATGTCGATGAAGGAAGTCGACGAGCAAATGCTCAACATCCAGAATAAGAACAGCTCGTACTTCGTCGAATGGATCCCGAACAACGTGAAGACAGCCGTATGTGATATTCCACCAAGAGGTCTGAAAATGTCCGCCACCTTCATCGGTAACTCCACTGCCATTCAGGAATTGTTCAAACGCATTTCGGAGCAATTCACCGCTATGTTCCGTCGCAAAGCTTTCTTGCATTGGTACACAGGTGAGGGCATGGACGAGATGGAATTCACGGAAGCCGAAAGCAACATGAACGACTTGGTGTCTGAATACCAACAATACCAAGAGGCTACGGCCGACGAAGATGCCGAATTCGAAGAAGAGCAAGAAGCCGAAGTCGATGAGAACTAAGATCATTCACTCAAAAACAAAACAAAAAAATCTCTAAAGTCTTAAGAATAAATGTGACAAATCTAATTTAAAACAAAATGAACTAATTGATTTCATTGTCTGCCTCTCTTGTAGAACTCACTGCCAAGCCTCTCTCCCTCCTCGAGAACTCGTGTATAATTCTGTGTAATTAATTTAATCCCTTCCACTCGATCCAAATCCTCGGCTTGACTTCATCCTTGAGTTGTCCTTAGTTTGCGTGGACCTCGTCCCGCTTTCGGAGCATACTTTATTCCCGCCTATTCATTCCCAGTCTTTTTAAGATCTTTTTAAGTTGTGAAATAAGGCGTGACGAAACCATTTTGCTACAGAGTTTTAATTATAATCATTTTTTATATGATCCAAAAAGATCTTGAAAGAGTCGTTTTTTTAAAAAAAATGTTAAGTAAAATCTAAAAACTGGAATAAAGAGCTTCTTTTGTTAATTTGTAAAATGGATATTATTTTATTTTGCTTTTGGGTCGTTTGGGGATTCCGCTTCGCTATGGTATTTCAGGCTGTAAGTTTGAATTTGTCGATCTGGAAGTTTGTCGATGTATGTGTGGCTGAATTAATCTGATTGCTGCTATCAGGGGCCCTATTATGATTCAAATTCCGAAATCGGAATTCGTAAAATTTTCCGACTCGCCAATGGTCGGAATTTCATATTATGATCTATTCCGAAATCGGAATTTAATTCCCATTTTGAACTGCAGACAGCTTCACTCGAATGGGCTGAATCGATTCCAGATTTCCGATATATTTCCTATCAAGTGTCAAAATAGCTATTTAATTTTTTAAAAAATGGCACGGAGCTTCAATTTTTCTTGCTAACATTGACTCTATGGCAATTTATTTTGTTTTGCCTAAGTATGGTCAGTCGGAAATAACAAAAAATAAGGATTAAAATTTAATAAGTCAAAATAAGTCCAGTAGTTAAGGAGAATCTTATAAGAATGTAATATCACGAATTTTAAAATTGGTGGCAAAATTACGATTTATAATACACGGTGTCTATCAGTTACCGGAATTTCAGGTTTTCCGTACGCATATCAATCGAACCGAAAAAACAAAGAAATTCGAAAATTAAAAATCCGCCAGAATCCGCCAAAAAATCCGACCACAAATGAGCTGTCGGATTAGACGACTCACCTTCGGAATTTACAATCCGAAGTTGGCGGATTCCCGTGCAAACTGCAAATCATAATACGATATCGTATGAATTCCGATTTCGGATTTTGATTCATAATAGGCCTCCAGGTTGCAGCATGGATGTGTGCTACAAGAAGGCAAAACAGGGTAATAGAACTTAACAGGTAAGCATGAGGTCGACAGCTTGACGGAAATACGCTTGTATCCTGTGCGGATATAAATGTCTGTTGTGATAGACCGGTGTAATTAGGAATGAATTGCTGAGTCCTTTTTTTAGAAGGCCTTATTTTTTTTTAAATGAATTAAAGTGTTTTTCCATGTCGATCAGATAACATGAGGTGCGGCTACATTTTCAGAAACAGTTGGTTGGTGTAAAGTCACTGAAACAGTGTGCTGTTGGCAACCTTCAATTTCGGGACCAAGATATTCCAAAAATAATTTGCGACTTATCAATTAAGCTATTGTATTCCAACTAAATAAAAGAATAGTGGTTGTGCTTCCTACAAGCAGAAAAATGTATTGAAAAGAAAATTGACGACCTAATTCAAGATAATTAAGACTTCATAGCTTGAAATGTTTTTGGGCTGCGGTATCAAGAGATTTGCTTATCAGTTTTGAACAGCTGATGATGTACGATTTTTCAAAAGAAAACACCAAAACTGGATGAAATGTTATTTACAATCCATCACACAAATTAATCCTCTTGCGTCTCGAAAGATAAACCCATACAAACTTGTTTGGTATTTGAAAGAAATGATTTATTGCTTTGAATACGATTTAATTTGTACCTTGGCCCTTGTTTTCTTTGAACATCTAAATTTAGAATATATTTTGGAACTCATCGCATGTCTACTTCAAAATGTGATTTATATCGGGTGGACTGAATTGAAGTGGTGCAACAACTCAAGCTTCCGTGTTCTCTATTTTTACAGATCATTTGAAGGGGATTGAAAATCAGCTAAACAGTAATATGAGAAGTTTACAGAGATGCCATACAAAGGAGTCAATCAATGATACACTTTTTCAATGAATGTTCTCTGCTTTGATATCAGACTCAATAGGAAATTATCATCTGAGAAATAGAGATGAATAAATCGGCTTGCCAAGCAATTTTCTAGTTTTGTGCCAGGATCAATTATGACACTCGATACGAATATACTGCTTATGAATATTTTTTGCAAGACAATTTAGAACTACCCAAAATGTGTCTACCCAAAAACACCGACATGGGGAAATATATGCTCCCCAGCATCACATTTTCACGGCTGATGGACCGAATTTTATTTATTTAGTTAGTAGCTGGGAACTTTATTACGTAAGTGTTATATTTTCATGTTGAAACTGTACAAAAAGAAAATTTCAAACTACAGTTCATTTGATTGCCTTAGGCAAGGCCCTCTAAACCAGGCAAGATACGCTTTGCAAACAGCTGATAGGTGTGTTGATCTCTTGCTTTTAATATTTACTGGTATTTCTGATGTATTTGCCAGTTGTTAGTGCCGTACATTCTCTCAACTGTAGAAGAAGGAGATTGTACGGATTGGTTAAAAGGTTTTTCCTTACGGCGTCACAACTAGCATTCGGTCTCTTCACGGAACCCGATTCTTTGCTCATATGAGCTAGGTGTCGAGCCCACTGGAATATACCAAGATTTATCTTTTTATTTTGCAGCTATTTCGTAGTTTAGGTGGGGATTCGAGTGGGCGAATCTAACAGAGGCCCTATGGGACCACTTTCTAGACAGATTTGGTTCTGATGAACTTCATTCGGAAGCGTAAACAGCTCACCAACGAGTCATTCGACGATCTCTATTCGGAGGTGCTACACCTGGCATATCGTCTGGAGCACCTCGTGCACGATGGGGGGTTAGCTGACAAACTGAAGTGTAACCTGCTGTAGAGGTTTATTACACATTCACTTACCATCAGTGCGAGTGTTGCGTCAGACCGCCATCCGTTTGGAAAAGTTTGGAACCTCACTTGACGGAATTTTTTCAAGACACACCAGATTCAGAAAACAAACAAGATACTGAGAAGAGAATAGCAACAGCGACAGTCTTACCTACCTGCTGGAACTACCGAAAGTTGGGGCTCTGTTTCGATGACTGCTTGGATGAAAGGAGAATATGGTTGAGGCAGAGCGGAGGCCTAAAAGTAGCATTGCAGTGCATCTCAATGAAAAAACCGACATCCAGGAGTTCTGTCCAAGAGCATGAGCCTCCCGAAGGGCAGTCCCCATCAGTAGGTGAGAAGGATACCAATTATATTACCAACTATGATTGACTTCATTAGCGGACGTGCCTCCGGGTGACGTCAGACTCTCGCGCAATTTGTTTAACCAACAGCGGGTTTGATAGATACGGAAACCACCGTGAGCGTGATACCAGCTAACTTGGGGCGATACTTCCTCGAGAGGAATTTTCTTCCTTGGAAGCTTGTTTCGCTCGGATTGAAGACCATAGATGGCACTAAACATCAAGTCATGTGTTAGCTGACATGACATTCCAGAGCTTATCAAGGCGTTTACACTATGGATATTTCCCATTCTTATTAACAACGTGGTGGCTTGCTTTCCTTGGTTTGCTGAAGAGGGATAGGGTTCAACCACCTCAGCCGCGCAGAGCTAGTAAAGCAGCAAACTAGCTTCCATCGGATACTCCTCTAGTGCGGACTGGGGATCTTTACAGCCATTTCTAGGGTACCTTACTCCAGGGGTAAATAATTATTTTTTTGCCTCTGATTTTTCGCCATCAAACCACTTGGCCGGACTTCGGTGTAGTTGAGGTCCACCTACCAAGGCTGTTAAACACCCAATCGCTAGACGTTATCTGCTTCTAGGTAGATTGTGTGCAACTCATTGCTGAAGATTGCCCGGAATCGTCCTTACTTACATACGGAGCCAGGAATTATCCGCAAAACTTCTCTCGAACGTGACTAAGAGGTCAGAGTGCCTTTTACGGAGAACCCAATTCTCGGATCTGTACAGCAGTAGCTTTGAGTTTTTGGTTCAATTTCGAGATTTAAAGACCTTTAATAGACCGTAGGACACTTTACCGAATTTCAGCATCCGCCCGCGCATTTCTTTTGCCATATTGTTACTAAGAAAGAACCATGAAAATTAAAATATTGTACTGCTTCAAATTCATGAATATTTAAAAAAAATAAATGAATAAATTCGTTCATATCAATAAATAAATAAATAGCAGCTGAACAGCACGATTTCTGCAGAGGAAGAGATCTAACGCTCCATGAGAAAATACAGATCGAACGACTGAATTGATCGTGGAAATGATCGTGAAATTGAAGCAGAAACGTGAATCGATCGGTCCGGCCGAAAGTTGACTGAGTCGTATTTTAAAAAGACTTACGAAAAAGTGATTCAGAATCAAAAATTCAATTCGTTAATCCTGTTTGAGGCTGTACAAGTTCCACTGAGCTTTTTTACTTAAAACATTTTTTACATTTTATTTAAATTTTGCACCTATTTCTTAACCAGGTAAAATATGCTTCTATTCAAAACAAATTCACTCTTTTATTTTTTTTCGAAGTGTGCAAACTTCTTATTGAAACCTGTCCGCAAGTTGATTTTTATAGATCAAATAGACGTCGACATACAATCAAATCAACGATTAAATTCCAGGTGTGTGTACGCACCAAAATGTACTATGATTAGTCTTCGGAAAGTAACTATCAATGCAAAAAAGTTCATCTCTTGTCCCATTCAATAAATGACCCTGATACTGACTTTCAGACATCGAGCCATATCAAGACCACGTTCTCGCAAATCAGTAGTAGGAGGCGTTTCTGATGAACGTAATCATTCAATTACCGAAAATATTGGAAAATTAGGACGGAAATGACCGTAATTTCTATTATTCTAGCAAACGCCAGTTGAACACAAGAGAGCTGCGTTTCAACTTCAATGTGATCATCAGTCAGATTAAACAAAAGAAATTGATTATTTTTTTTTTAAATGGAGCAGCAAGGTTGTTTCGTGGTTGGCATCGGATTGGTGTCGTTAGTCAAAGCTTCATGGATTTTATTAGTGACATCACTTCAAAACGAATAAATGGCTCAAGAATCAAGATTGCCAGTCTAGTCAGTAGGCGTAGGACATTGTCACTCGGTTTGCCTAAGGTCTCGTCTGGGAAATGCGGAGGCTGCTTGCTGCAGACCAGATCGCTATGAGCCGGTTGTTAACCGCGTGGGCTTTCTTTTCTTCATTACTTTCTACTACTTCATGACTTTCGATCAAGTTGCTGGCGATTTTCGCGTATGTGTCCAAGTGGGCATGTAGCAATTGGTTGTAATTTATGCAACTGGCGCACCATATGCTCAAAATCGGGTAGATATAATTCATACGAGACATGATTTGTTGATGTTTATGCATACCTACTGGATAAGTTTCTTGATTTTCTCTGTTTCGGCAATTTTGTTTTAACAATGTACTTCGATAATTATCTCGTGGAAGCAGGAGAGCAATTATTGCAGGTAGCATATTTTTTGAACGTTTAACTGACCAAGGAGAAGTTGCGCATCTTTTGAATCTAGTGTTTATTTATTTAAAATCCATTTGACAGAACAATCGAAAAAACAAAATAAAAACTACGGAAAAGAGGTGAAAAAAGCAATAATCACAATATAGAAGCTACATTCAGATATCAAAAACGTGTTTTTTAAATGAGAGGAAAGACAAAATACTACCAGAAAAAAAATAGTCAAAGGTAACGGGATCAGGCTTGTTGGAAGAAGACATCACAAAACACTTGGGAATATTAAGAGCAAGCTTTAGTGTAGACCGTTGTGCAAGGACCAGGCGACGAAGTTGATGAATTCGATTAAATTATTTCTCGTAGAGCCTCCCTAAATGATTTTTTTTGCTCTTCAGAATACAAGTGACTAGAAACACTGTGAATTCTATCATGAACGATTCGCTCAAGCAACTTAGTGAAACAAGAGAGGAGGGGCATGAGACGGTAGTTGGCAATATTACCAATGTCCCCCGTCTTTAATATCGGAAAAACATTGTCAACTTTCTAGCTGGAAGGGCCACTGCTTGTAGAGGGATCAAACAATGATGTTCATATTTCTACTTCAAGCATAATATCCAAATGAGAAAAAGACGAAATAGAATTTCCTAACGAAACGCTTGGAGAGGATAAGGAAGAAGCGAAAAACCTAACAAACAAATCACAAATATCTTAAGGAATCGAAGCCGTAGTACCCTCCAGCAAAAAATAGTCCGGAACAAGAAACAAGACACAAGCGTAAAATTAGATACAAGAAAATTAAGGAGAGAGTAAAAAGAAGCAAGAGGTTCATTGACTTCAAGCTCTCGAAAAACAGAAAAACAGCTGATGGCGATGAGCTCAGCAGGAATTTCGCCTTTAAAAAAACTTAGAAGTCGCCTCAGCTCTGCGCTTTACGAGTGGTTTACCCAATAAACAAAAATCGATGGATAGAGAGTGTTCATGAGGATCGGAATCAACGTAAGAGATAGATGATGAAGAAAGAGATAGATTAGAAGGAGAATTAGGGAAAATAAGGACCAACCTACGATTGTTATCATTGAAAACGCAATTAAACTGGGATAAGGAATAATAAGCAATAAAGGAGGCAAGCACATGTGAAGACAAAATTGTTAAGGACGTGAGATCCCACTGAACTAAAGACAAGTTGAAATCACCACGTACAATAATAGTAAGACAGAGAATAAAGTCAGACAGCTCACTAAAAAACATTCATACGCAGAAACGTTATTTAAACGGTCTATTTTTATAGCTTAGAGCTTTACGAAATTGCAGATTCTATGAAGAAGTCTCCTTTTGAGTGAGTGATCCCTATTGACCGTGGTACGTTCGGCATATATTATATTGATTTCGGGGATTGCTGACGAATTATAACCTAGCGAAATTGCCAAATGACAACTCATTATTTTAATTGATCAATTTGAATCCCCACAAATGATCACTAATTGGCAGCAATTTGGCTACAAAATGATTCATTTCTCGATGAAATATATCAAACGGTCTTGAGAGTACAGCTCAGCATACGCAGAATGTGAGAGCGGGAATGCAATCGAGAAATCAGCTTAGCAAAATTTCAACTACATGATTGATATCTTCAATTGGTTACCATTATTTTAAACGAGTTAAAAAAAGTGACTGGCAGCTACCCCATTTTAAGCCGATGATTCAGTTACATTTCAAATCGTTAGCATTTGGCTGAATTTCAATTTTTATTGCGAATTTATAATTAGACCCAAAGTAGAAGTAACCTCCATTCGTTGGAAATAAAAAGCTTTTACAAACTCTTGTGGAGGTAACTTTACCAGGAAAAAATCATTTCCTCCTCCTTTAACATTAACGATGCATTTAGGAAATACGTGACAGGACGTATTGATCCAACCGTTGTGACGAGAATATACTCGTATTCACGATATTACCCCATTTGTATGTTACTTTCACCCATTCGCCACACGCATACACATTTACATTCCTAAAGTAGAAATTTGTATTGTACTGATTTCAATGTGCCTTTGATGACTCACTACTTTCAAGTAGTCATGTCCTCATTCAAGGATATATTTAACCACCCGTCTTTTCTAGAATCTGCAATACGTCCATCTCCACCGTGCTACGCCGCCAAATCGACTTTCTCTGGCTGTTTCAAATTTCAAAGTTGGAGGAAACGAACGAGGGGAGATGTCACTGTTTTGTGCTTTATAAGGATGTGAATGTATGTATTTTGGCGTTGCCGAGCTAGCTGCTGAACGATGTTTGCATTGTACACTGAATGACATTTAAGGAAGTTCTTTTTAGGGCTGCAAAGAGCAGTGGGAACGATGCAGAATTTTTTGAATATGGTTTTGGTATCGTATCTGTGAAAAATTAAATGTGGCAGTAGCTGAAGCCAAATGTAGAGCTCCGAGTGTACTTCCAGTTATGACTCATATCCGATTATACGGTGTACAGGGATAAAAGCATAGCATAAGCCTCCTTGTCGAGTCGACTATTTACGGACTATATCTACTCTTGGCACAGCAGTTGGGGAAAGTATGAGATATTATAATCGCTGGAAATTTTGTTGCGACCATAACTTCGGGATTGTGATGGAAATGAAATTTTGAGCTTGCAAAAGAGCCAAGGGAGTGGCACTTGAATTGAATCCATGAAAATTATTAAATTAGTTTTTTTCAGTAAGCCATTAATTGCATAAATTTAGCGTTTTTGACGAAAGAAACGAAATTGTCTGTGGAATTCGTTTATCACTCAATAGTGTTGCAGCTAAATAATGACCTGCTCGCTGATGGCCCCATTCAATACTTCCAGACACACTCTAACTAGTTGTGATTCTCATTAGCAATCAAATATGAGAGCATGTCATGGGAAAATCCTTCACCTGCTTTCACTCCTTCACCAATCCACTTCTATGGTGAGATAATTGACAAAACGTGTACTTGACACAAGGGGCAATAACCCTTAATAGTGGTTGCTATGTGGTCACTTTTCAGGTAACACATGAGTCATTTGGCTACTGATGGACCTGAGTGTCACGTTGTTGCTCCGTTAGTAGTATGGGGTGGAATGGGCGTTAGGCACTTTTTATAGTTTATCATTTCAAAGTCTGATTGCACGTGGAATGGCGCTGAAATTTTAGGTTATTCGCCCAACATATCAAGGACACTGTCGTTGATATAGAGCTAATGTAGTTGTATACGAAATTCAGTTTGAAAAGAGCCCCGATGACGGCAATGCAGCATTTTGAATCGAAAATAATTCGAAATATAGGAGCATTGGCAGGAATTTGAGTTGAATCGCCGTACCGTTAGCTAATTATTGATGACTAAGCCATACTGGATATGTTCAAACGTGTGCGGGTGAACTGAAATAGATGAATAGATATGATAGACAATTGATCCTTCTATCACCGACTCGTCTTTTGGTGATAAAAAAAATTATAAACACCATTTCTAAATGGGGACCATTCATTCAAGTTTTGCAAAAAAACCTATAATATTTTTTGATTCCCAAACTTAGTTTTTTTACTTTGCATTTCCATTTCACGCTATAAATTAATGAGTCATTATTGCTAACAAATGTGCACTCAATTCAAACGCCTAATATGTATGTCTTCTCGCCCGTTATATGAATGGAAACTGTTTCTTCGCTTAATTGGTACGATCTGTAAAAAGTTAGTAAGCATACCAGTTGAACTTTGTGCGAGCACCATTGATGAGATTCAAGATTTTGATCGATGTGTGTGCTGATGTGTGTATGTGCGAATCTAACATTTAAACGAAATAACTGGTCACGTTCTGACCCTTTAATTTCATTAGCTGTTCAAGTTGTGTGTGTTCAAATGTATAATCCGAGATGGTGCGCAAGAATCTTATAGACCAATCTTCCGAAATATTTACTGCCAGCCGAACTGTCTCGCTTAAATACTTCTCAGTTCTTAGTTAGCTTAGGCTGTAGGCTACAATTTGCAGTGAAATGAAGTCACTTGCACAGCAATTGCGGGATATGACATAATCGTAGAGAATTCTATACATAACAGTTTGAATGCACTCATACATATAATTTATGTTGCGTTGAGGATGCAAGAGCACAAACATATGAATGTGATCAAGCTTGTTTACCTCAATTTCGTACCGCCTCGCCTCGAAAACAAGAAACTCTGTCGTGCGCCATTTTTGGTATGCGGCCCACATTCTCCGCAGCGTGACATAAAATTTAGTAGCTTGATGATGACTTAAGACTGGACGTTATCTTTTGGTGACTTCAGCTTTCGTATAGTTTTTCTGACCACATTCTTGTTGTATTTGTATTGGACTGAAGTGCTTGATTACAAGATTAATGAGCAACATAGTCACAGAGTCGCATAATTGTTTCTTCTGAAATGTGATATTAGACCAAACAATTTTGATAAGCATTTCAGGCCTTGCATAATACAATTATTTTTATTTTTCTAGATATCCTATATTTCTAGACATCCAATATTTCTAGACATTCTATATTTCTAGACATTCTGAATCTTTAGATATTATATAGGAAATGCTAAGAATGGTAAGGACAGCTTGTTCTATTTGAGTGAAATTCTTTTTTTTTGCGACTGCTGAATCCGCTAGTACTCGTAAAACTAAGAATTCGCACAGTGAGATAACAGAACCAAGAGAAGAAAAGCAAATAAACCAAACTGCCGACACTTATTCAGATTGTGTTTTTTTCGCGTCAATTTTCACTCGAAACAGTTAACCTCGAAACGGCAATTTTTGCATCTTTCGTAGTTAGTGAACTCCACTAAACTCTTGGTCTAGTCGTTCAACTTGTCAGTTTGAAGCACATCCCCCCGAACTTCAGCCCCATATAGCAAGACGGAATTGGTGATTGCCACTAGCAGCTTCACTGGGCCCGCCCACGTTGGTCATTAGTCTACTCAGTGAAGTGACGACTACTAGAGCCTGCGGATATGATCCTAATAGGTATCCAGGGTAACTCCCAAATAATTGACCGACTTGTTAGTTTGGACCTCGACGGAGCCAAATGCCATGGGCATAACAGCTGGTATCCTCCGCTTCGTTAGCAGTCTCTGTCTTTGAGACCAACAGCTAGATTTCGTCTATGGTCATCCATCATTTCATCCTCCTCTTCTCGTGACTTGGTTAAGTTTAAATTGGACGGAATCGACAGATCTGACAGTGATTACCGCAGCAACGTCATCAACGTAACGTACCAGAGACACATCCGCATGCATTTTTGGGCACAGCAGATGATTATATATGATGTTCCAGAGGTCCGGTCCTAAGATCGACCCCTGTGCCGCACCTGAGGTGAAAGGGTTCCTTCTGACTTCCTTTTCGGTGTCATATACCAAACATCGATGCTTAGCAAGTTACCAGAGATAAGAAACGTCTACTCAAGGGCCAGACCACCTCGTCGAGTTGAAGAGGCGTCTTGTACGCTCAGTCTGGCGCAATGACAGTGGCGTAGATAGGCGTGGGCGAAGCGGGCCCTTGCACACAGCCTCGCACCCATAGGAGCATCGCCCGAGTCACTCGCTGTAAGTGAGCGGGATGGAAGATTCAGAATCATATTCGAGCAATTGAATACGCGATACGATCTGACCACTGACCGATTCGATCGAATGAATGAGTGCATATAGTCTATTCTAAGCACCGGGGATTCCTCGATCTTTGTTTGAGTCTTGCATTTACTTTCGTGTGTACTGAACAGTTTTTTACAAAACAAAATATTTACTACCCGTCTTAAATTAATACAGTGTTAAATTCAAAAATTGTCTCTTTGAATATTTCTATATTTATTTCATTTATCACTTCTGGCTGAATCAATCAAGGAGTTATTAAATCTGTAGGTAAATAATAAAATTCACCTAACCTTATTATTCTATTCGATCAAACTTCTCATCATGCAACAAACTATCTGGGTAGTAAATACTTTTGAGCTGTCTAACCCAGATATTGATACACCGTACAATTAACAATAGTTCAATGAGTCGAATTTCAGGTATCGTGCGATGAGTGTGCCTGGGTAATAATTACAACGAGAAAGTAAAGATATAGAATCCTATTAGCTCTACGAAGAATTACAGTTTTTAGCGCCAAATATACCAAACTCTATTGAGGACGCCAATCATCTGATTGAATTCATAATTAGAAATGAATCGGAAGACATTTATCCTAATGCTATTAGAATTATGCTGACTATACCTGTAAGTACGGCTTTCGCAGAAATAAGTTTTTCTAAGTTAAAAATCATTAAAAATTATTTCAGGAATAGTATGAAGCAGGACTGACTGTCTGCTTTAGCAATACTACTAATCGAAGCAGAGTTAGCTTCAAAAATCAACTACATATCCTTATTACAGGACTTTAGTAAAGCAAAGAGCCGAAGGGCATTATTTTTGTAAAAGATTAGATGACGCAGGTTACAAAATAAAAACTTTTTACGTGCACTGATGTTTCACTATCATGAATGCGCCTTGGGTTTGATTTTGTATTTACATAAATATGGTAGGATCCCTGCATTGATCTTGAGAGAAGGTACTGAAACAAAGGGGCCTCACTGATGCGACTTTACCCACGTTTAGATTAGTCCACGCAAAGCCACTGCACAATAACATGCCTCCTGTGCTCTAGCTACTGCCTCAAAAACATCTGAGATGGTATAGTTTGTTGAATTCCCTTTACGCAAGCCATGCTGGCCGCGAGAAAGATCGCTGCAAAGCAGCCGTGGCTTGAGTAACTCTTCGAAAAGCTTCCCCGCAGTGCCCAGCATGCACAGCGGACAGTATGCTCATGGGTTAGCCAGGTTACCTTTGCCCTTGTCTACAAGTACCAGTCTAGCTCCATGCCATCGCGACTGGAAGGCCACCGCGGCTATACATTAATTCTACAAGTCCAATAATATACGCTATGGCTTTAAATGCCTCGATCCGAACTCCGTCAGGCCCCGGATCATTCCGTTTCTTCCGGACACTGCACTGTTCAGCTCCTCGTCCGTGAAGAAACGAATATACGACTGATTGACAATGACGGGATCACCTGTCTTTGGCGGATGCACTGAGAACAGGGAACCAATGATAAGCTCCCAGACTGCTAGGCCGCATGCAGCCATGGCCTTCATATAAAAGGCCTATCGCAAAAGCAATTAAGCTACAAGATGGCGGACCTAAGCTACTTTTCCCAACCAGTCCACACAGTGATGTTTTTTTATGGTTATAAAGAAATTCACGAGATCCACCTACAGGAGATATGAGGAAACTCATATGTCATGTTTATCACTGTTGTTTTGGGATCTTTCACAAGCAATTTAGATGTAAAAAGTCTTTAGCATCAGACCTCAATTCACCGGGACACTTATCCGAAGTATCGTTTGTGTAGAAGAATTTGCAGATTATCAATATTTGATGATTTTTAAAGTGGAATAAATCCTACCAACCACAAACGGCAATTGTTTACAATTCACATTGCCGAGAGTAGGTGGCAGGTATTCCAAATTGCAAAGTTCTCGCGTATACAGCACAATAAACACATCACTTTCACGACACTTATCCGAAATATCTTTTACGCGACAAAAACTTCGAAACGAGTCTCCGGATAATAGGAAAATAGACTCTATTCCCTGATTCAACCGAGTAGAACCATTCACATTACTAATTGTCAGAGAAATGTCAAACAATTGTCATTGTGCAATTCCCAATAAATCTTAATAACGTGAGGACTACACCATTTTAAAAAGTAGCTTAATACCTGTCAGATTGCAAGTCGCGATAGGCCTTTTATATGAAGGCCATGATGCAGCCGAGTCTACGGGCGATCAATTCGTAGCCATCTTCCCACGGGTCGGACTTAACGTCCTCACAAAGAGCATATCGCTTGGCACGTTTGATCCTCGTAATGGCATTGCTCAGCTCCTTCTTTGTCATTGCATTTTGAGCAGCAGAAAGCCACTCCCAGCCTATTCCTGCCTCAATGCACTTTGCGCTTGCATGCGAAAACGATGCGTCGCAGTTCGGCGATTTCATCGTTCCATCAGTACTCACGTTACCTCCTACGAAAGGGTTTCCGTTTTGGGCAATGATGCCACACACGCCCTGTGAAACCACCCCGTGGTGCTGTCGAGAGTGGCCTCTACTGCTGCTCGAGTCACTGGGGTCCCGGATGTTAGAGACTCTTCTTCCAAACTCGAATAGAGCGATGCGCTCATCTCAGTGGCGGCTCGTGGGAACCAATGTAAATGGGGCTAGTCTGCAAGGACCCCTACTTACTTATATTGGAAATTCGGAACAGTTTTATGTTTAAAATAAACTAATACTATGCACAAATAAGTCAATTCAGTAATAAATTCCTCCAGGAAAATTCTACTAAATATTCGTATCAGCTTATTGCTGCCTATTTTTCCTTGCGCCTATTTTTCTGTTGAATAAATCTATCACCTGCTCATTAAAATGCTCAGCTTCTTTACTAATAGATAATACTGCAAATAAATTGAAACGTTTTTTCTTTAGGTTGCTAAATCATCTTTCAGAATCTGCTGGATCTAATTGGAGTGATAAAACGTATTTAAATTAAATTATTTATTTGTTAAACAGAAGAAATCATATTATTATCTTTAAAAGAAGCTTTACAATTCAGTAGCAGATGACATATTTAGAACACTTCATTATTGTATATTAATTTTGACTGGATTAAACTGGATTATTATCATATCCCAAACTTATCAATCCTATAACATGAGGATCATATAGTTTTTTTCACCATTCATCCCTTATGATTAGACTTCCTTGATTTCAAACTATTTCTAATTGAATTGAATTAATAAACTAGATCCTAGGTTAGATTAATGTAAAACATAATGAAGAATATTCGAAAATTTTATTATAAAGTCACTAGAAAAAATTAGAATGATCATTATTCATATACCTTAACAATTCGATTACTTATATTGTCGTAACAACGTCCCAAGCATCCCATTTAATTAAATCAAAGCAATAATCATCTTTCGATGTTGTGGTAATATCTAGTCAATTGTGGTCGACTCAAGACTGCCGACTAGAAAACAGGGAATTTACACAAATTATCATAATATCTAATAATAATTATCTAATTTTTTTTAGATCTATATCGACCTTCGAAACGGAAACGCGGGGTACCTTAGCTCCTAGTTCCAGGAAGAGTCACAAAGAAAACACTACAACATTTTTCAAGGTTCGTACTAGAATATTTAATTTAAAAATTTTATGTAATGAACAGTTGTCTCGAATTATAGTGACGAGGGTTTTTCAATAACATTTTTATCTAATCTCGTACCTTTTATGCATTTTTGAATTTTTTTATCATTAATTTTTATGATTTTTTAAACTAAAGGTTATTGAATTGTGATCATGGTTCCCTTCTTGTCTATAAATCAGCATAGACAACGTATATCGTCTCTAACCTTTACAAGTAAATTATATCGATGGATATAAGTCGGAGATGTTAAAATTTGTCACAACTAGCGTAAATAAAAATTAATGATTTCCAACCGCAAGTGGTCACATCAGTCAAGTATGCACTGTGAGCTGGTGTCTGATGAGAATCAGTGCATACTTTCAAAACCACTTTGTCCAATAAAATTTTCAATATAAATAAACATTTTTTCAATTTTAATCATCCCGCAACAACAATTCTAATTTAATATATTATTATAATTCATCCCAACATCAACTACATGCATATTCGGCTCATCATTCGGACTTAGCGAATACAAATCAAAAACTAATTACGCTTCAATATGTCCACAAATGAAACTTAACATCATTGCGAAACAATATAACTAGTGAAAATTGTGTTAAAAAAAAAAGAGCGCAAAATATACAGTAATCGGATGTATAAGGGTTAAGCAGTTATATTTTAATACAAAAGCTATAAAAAGCTTTCGTGCTTACGTTCTGGAATCTAGGGTTTGGGTGGCTTTAGTTTAGGAGTAGCTTTGAAATCAAAGCTCACTTTTGACTTTAGTGTTTGTATTCGCTAAAAATTCCCCGTTTTAATTAAAAAGTTTAAACAGTATGCGGTTTCAGAAACTGCAGGTCATACAGGCTGAGCAAAAAATATGAAGTATCTTTGCAATCGATCTTTTTTTTCTGCCCGAAATTTTTGCATTTCGTAGATTATAATTAAACCCAATCAAATGTAATTTGATTAACTAATGAGGATGATTTTTTTGTAGAGATAAAATGTTTGATTATTTAATCGAATTTGGCAAATTTTCAGGAACGTTCCCAGCCACCCGATGGCCTTGGTTGGGCCGTCTATTTCCTGCATTATGCCGTTGTCTTGCCTTTGTCGTTTTATCCCGGCCCATGCACGAAAGCCACATGTGCGTTTCGCTCGTACGTGTTGAAAGGAAATATTTCCCCTGCAGGACTGAAGGGATGGAGGGCAGCAAGCAACGTAATGAAGAGGGACATGTTCAAAAATACCTTTGAGGCTCGAAATATCTTTTGAAGAAATGAAAGGCAAATACCAGCACGCACGGGGTGCTATGATTTTGGCCAGGCGTTCCTCGCACTGGTGGTACTCCACTGAACAAACATGACGACGGGAGGAAACAGTGATATACTGTACTTTTAAATTCAACCATTTGGAGTTGTTGTACGTAATTTCAGTTGTGTTAGTTGCACATGTGTGTGTGTGTTGATAAAATGAAGCATCCAAGTTTTCGGTAGCAATAGACAAGATGAATTGATAAATGATGATTTAAATGTGTGTTTATACTAATATGAATGTCTGTTGTACTTTGACAACTTCCCCCGTTTTTTTCTCTAATCTTCACATAACCACAAAATTCAAAAATGCGATTGGGAAGGAAAATTTTGGTAAATAGCATGCTTAAGACATAGAAAGCTAGTCAAAACGGTAATTATGCAGTTTACGGGAGACCCCTCCGATGACCTTGAAATTTTAGTATGTTGTAGAGATGTTTATGCTGAACAAGAATATATGTGCATGTAGGGCGCGGAAATCACATCTTCACATACTTTTTTAACTTTGAAAAAATGATATTATTTAATACAATTTAATGATATTAACAGATATATATATATATATATATATATATATATATATATATATATATATATATATATATGTGTGTATAGATTATAAATCTTAAAATATGTTTATTCATGTAAAAAATCATCAATTTCTAT
Organism: Nemotelus pantherinus; assembly: GCA_963978885.1. Classification (NCBI taxonomy): domain Eukaryota; kingdom Metazoa; phylum Arthropoda; class Insecta; order Diptera; family Stratiomyidae; genus Nemotelus; species Nemotelus pantherinus. The sequence goes on from OZ022263.1 coordinate 239,497,948, forward strand.
TGGATACATATTTGACATTTCAACAAAAAAAGCATCAATGCGGCATGAATAAGAAAAATGTCGTTTGAACAAAAATTCAGCAATGTATTGTCGATAATGTTGAATTCGACGTCCATAACGAGGGATGTTGTCACGCAAATCACGCCACAGACGCTCAATGTTTTGTGTGTGCGCTCTTGTCTCCGGATCCACAAAATTGTATTGATGGTTTACCGTGAGATGCATCCATCGTTCTCTGGACAAATTCTTATATGCCCTCCAGCAATCGGAAATGATGATTGTACCCGGTTTGATCCTTCGCATGATTATTTCCTGCAGAACTCCAGCAGATCGGGCACGTACTGGCTCAATGAAGCACTCCTTGGTTACTGGGTCAACACCGCCAAACACCCATGTTCCTCGGATTATCCGGCCTCGATGATACTTGCGTCGTCCAAGCAGTGCCTCATCGATTTGTACAGTATGACCTTCACCACCGATTTTCTGTATATTCCGTTTTAGCCAAAATTGACAAATCTTTAAAAAAAAGCATTGTATTTTACCAAACGTTTTTACGTTATTCATATAAGCATTAATAAAACCTACTTCTCGGCAGAAGGAAATCCAATCTACTGCTGTATGAGAACTCAATGAAAAGTCTTCTTCCAATTTAGCTTGATGTGGTGGCCTATGATACACAAAGTATCCAATAATGCGACATGCCGTTTGGATACTGATTTGCATATTACTGAACCACGTTCCTGTTAATGCACTAACCTTATAGCGACACCATACCTTCTTACGTTTTTGTTTCCGTACAGAAGACATGTACGTGTATGTACATTGAAAGGACAATGTTTCGCGTTTCAACGTAAGAAGGGTACCACATTCGCGACAAATCACTTCACCTCGTATAACATGTCTTTCTATTAAAAAGTCGATTAATTTATCACGATCACCAGCGATTTCGAGATATTGGAATAGTGTTATTATGTTGATTTCAATTTTGTAACTAATAAGATGCCTAAAATTTCTTGCCAAGATCGTTATACGAGTACTCATTATTAGACCAATGTAAACAAACAACATGCTATTTCGTGCAAAAAACTATGTGAAGATATGATTTCCGCGCCCAACATATACACATAAAATTAATCAGCGCAAAAACCTCTACAACATACTAAAATTTCAAGGTCATCGGAAGGGTCTCCCCCAAACTGTATTATTACCGTCAAAACACGTGCGGTAAATCATATGAGTGGAGACGTAATGAATTGCATTCTTTTGGTAATAGTTTACAAAAAAACTCTAAAAATAATATATGAATAATCTGATTAGATATTTAATTTGGACATTTTTTTAGCCCACCAAGTTCAATGAAGCATTGAGCAGCAAATTTAAATTTTTACCAGTCTAGACACACCCGAACGATCTTAATGATACATTCTTTTTCGTGTATTCGAGATTCCAAAATCGAGCACTATGTTTAATGCACTCCACAGCCCGGCAAAAGAAGCCTGTGATTTTTTTCTTCGAGGAGCATACACTCTCATATCGTTACGTATGCTTATATGTACCGAAATGTGTGTAGTGCTCAATGCATGCCATTCGTCAGCAATAAGAAAACACCAGTGCCAGACTTCAGACTTCTTGAACGAGCTCCAGGCCCGGCTCCGAGGTGATTTATTTCATGTAAAGCAAGTTGTTCAGGCCAGTAAGAAGTTGAACTCCAAGCAGAGTGGTGCCCACGCAAAGTTCTCAAAATCTCTTCGCAGTCATCTCCACTATCGCCGAGCCAGTCGACCTCCTCGAGAAGCAACCTGGGTGTAGGGTCTTATCAACCAGTGCGAGTCAACAAAAAGTTTTATCAGTCTTACCCCGCGGTTCACACCACACGACAGTCGACTTGAACTTAGTGCCCGTGTCGCTTGAGATTGTGCTCCCAAAAAAAGAAAAGGATCATTGCTTCCCGAAAATTCGTGGACATCTCGCAGTTATTAATTCGATCCCTGGTTGCGAAATAGCCGAGTCAGGAATCTTGGCAGTTTTTGTTGGATTTTAAATTTGATTTTCGGTTCGAGAAATCGGTCAGTTGTTCCGTCGATCGTTGTGCCTTAATTGCTTTCCGTTAAATTTCAATTTGAATCAATCAGAATGAGGGAAATCGTTCATTTGCAAGCCGGCCAGTGCGGAAACCAGATTGGTGCTAAGGTAAGATCCCGAAATCAAAGTTCGTTTGCAACTTAAGTTGTATGAAAGAAGTTTAGATTTGGTTGTTCGTGATTTGTGCATCGTTTAGAATCAAAAACAAACGGTTATGCTTCAATTTATTTTATTCACTCCATGATAGTTTAAGCAATCGTCCGTGGAATAAATTTAAATATCTGATTTACCAATAAATTGCAACTAAAATACCTTACATGATACAGGCATATATGCGATATCAGCTTATAAGATGTATTCTATGACATGCCTATATGCATTATATCGTGAAATAATTATCAGGCTAACTATCATTCTCAAGCATCTTACTTACAATTATGAGAGTATTGTGAATTCGATTGGCACAAAATATTTTTCGCAAAAAAAAAATAAAATCTAGAGTTTATGCATTTTTTTGAAACCCAATCCCTCTCTCTCTCTCTCTCTCTCTCTCTCTTTGGAAATAACATAGATATAGAGAGGAATGGATACGAAATGGGCCGAGAGAAATGAAGCAATTTTCGACCTCTGGTGTAGTTGTGTGAGCGAGAGGTCGCAATGTGTTTGTATGACGAGGGCGGCGTGAAATATTGTAAAATTAAAGGGCAACTTTTTTGGTGCAAATAAAAATTTGTTAATATTGATGTAATGTAATTCACGTCAATAGCGAATCAATGAGTTTCGATTTGCATTAAAACTGTGCGTAGTATTTTAATTAGTTGTGCGGCAGCTGAAAGGTTTTTTTTTATGAAAATGATTAGCTCTGAGCAGAGCTGAAGTCTGTTCGCGTACTTTCAGTCACAGAATTTTTGTGAATCATGTGGTGAGGGATATTCAGGAAAAGTACGAAAACGCTCTGATTGCATTTCCGGAAAAGATTCAGTTGTCGGTTTTTGTGAGAACAATAGTAATTATAAAGTCATTCTAAGTGGTGATAAATTATCGCCACAAAAATATTCGATCTTCAAAACAACATTACGCAAAAATATGTTGCTTGCCGCGCACATTTGGAAATTTTTACTCGCGACGCGCGTTTCACATTTTTCACTGTTTTTCAATAGCTCAGACTCTACTGAAATTTACTGAAAGAGGCGAAATTTTCAGCATTGAGTAAAACGAAGTACATAAACGGCTTCATTGCAATTAATTGTAGCACGCGAACATACCTAATTGTTGCCGTGTTGCCACATAACGCAGATCATAAGCATAATTCCGTGAAAAAAAACTTCACTTGGATTTATTTGGTAGGGAAATTCTAAATTCAATTTCAGCGGCACTGAGTCACTTTATTAGGCTCAAAAACTATTCAAATAAAACAATCTGAATTAAATGTTTTAATCTAACGAGTATTAAAAAAGTTTCAAATTATATATACACTCAAGACATTTACGCGCAAATAATGTTAGAAAATTCTCGGCATCTACAAAAAACAAACAATTTATAGAGGTTATTGATTTGTGATCTGGTTCCCTTCTAGTCTATAAATCAGCATAGACAACGTATATCGTCTCTAAAGCTAAAGCCGATAATATTTTATTGTATTATTTAAAATGGTACTATTTTGTAATTTTGAAGGTACATTTTTATCCCTTCAAATGCGCTCAAGCTGTATAGCCTTTGTCTGAAAAAATCACTTCACATATCGCGGCGTCTATTTAGACACAAGTTTTACTTGCAATATTTGCTGTGGTAAATTCAAATATTGTTTACTTACCGGAAAAAAGAAATCGCCCTCGCACTGCGTTTATAATCACTATCACAATTCACAACACTACACTTCATTTTGCTCAATACGAATATTAACGCTTCCACTCGCCGTAAATTTTGCTTTCAAAATGTGCGAATACAAATTCTTCGCACATTTCTTGTACGAAATGATCCTTAAGCACATGTTTTTAATTACCTTTTTGCCCGGCAAATCGTCCCAACGTCATATACAAAATTCTTCGCACTTTTCTTGTAACAAAAGGATATATTTCTTTCAGGTAAAACATATTTTTTCAAAATTCATGATCCCTTTGTTTTACATTATGTTCCCACCCTACAAATTTGTCCCTACATCGCATGTAAAATCTTGGCTTTTTTCAACCAAGGGGACGTATTTATTTCAGGTTAAATAGGTTATTTCCCGAAATTAGCGATCCTTTTGTTTTAAATTATCTTCCCACTCTACAAATCGTCCCTCCATTGTATGTAAAATAACCGCACTTTTTTGTAGCAAACGGACATATTTATTACAGGTAAAATAGGTTTTTCAAAATTAATAAATTACGTTTCCACCCTAGAGATCGTCTTTACAAAGCCCAGGAAAAAGAAAGTGAATTGGTATGCTTCATACGAGAGAGTGGCAAGAGTGGTATACATGTTTTTTTTATATGAACGAGCTCATAGATTTGATTGCCATAAATTTGATGCCATAAATGTTCGATCGGGTTTAAGTTCGGTAATAGCATTTGGACAGTAACAAATAGCCCAAAGCCTACATTGCTCCGGATACATGCGAAAATTGTATAAAATGCCTTATTTTTCAGCACTTTGTTTAATATTTCTTTTAAGAATACCCAGGCAACACGTTTGATCCATCCTACCATTCACAAAATCTATATATATATAAATCCTCCGCTGTATTTTACAGTGGAAGTAGTATGTTCCCTCCTAAACTCTGTATTAAACATTCGCCGAACATATTGCCGCTTATTAGATTCAAAAACATTAATTTTTACTTCAGCAACAAAAATTATGGACTTCCAGAATTATTTTGGCTTTTTTGCGCACTCTTAAGCGAAACGTTATTTAACAAATCAATTTTTTTAAACTATTATAAGGTTAGCTTCCGCCATTCTGCCCTTTAAATTCGCTTTCTTTTTTGAATTTCGAATAATTTGAGTAGAGACTTTCTTTTCAACTCGTTTGTTCACCTTAATTTGTAAAACTGGGGCACTTAATTTAGGGATTTTCATAATTTTTCTGATAATCCACTTTTTTCACACTCAGATAAGATTTTAGGCCTTTCTGACCGATGCTTTGTTTCAAAAAATTCGGTTGATTTATTTATTGTTATTACATTTCTCACTGTATGTCTTTTATAATTAATTTTATACCTATGACGCAAATAATGCAACAACAATAATATTATTTCTTGATTAGCCACCTTATTCAACGTATTTTCTATTAACATAAAAAAGTAAACTATAGTGTAAGAAATACCATTTAGAAAATTTAATTTGCAGACAAACACAGCCATCAAATCTAAAATTCCCATAAATTCCCTAAAATAGATATATTTGAAATCAAACTGAAATAAAATTTTCGCGACCAAAACACTTGCTAATTTAATTTCAATCAACCGGTTTGCCTACCAACGTAACATAAAACATCTACATGCGTTTAGATCATTTAGCATCATAATCTGCACGCAGCATTCGTAAATAGTAGCCCAAGTCAATTACGAAGTTTACTTGTGCTACTTTTAATCGTTCATTCACACCGGTTTTCATCGTTCGAACAATTTTCTTCACCTAAATGACGTCAATTCATATAATTGATTAAACTTAATGCCCCTACACGCTATCAAGCTTTCCCCGCCTATGAACAAAAGCAATCAATAAAAATGGCGATCGGGCGGTTTGACACATGTTTTATTTTCGTGTTTTCATCAATTAAAAGTATAAATGTTTAGATTGATCAATAAACAGTGTGAAAGTAAAAAGTGTTTTGCACCAATTACTCATAGGATTTCGCCCTAGAATGTGTGATGTAAGTACAAATTCAATTTGAATCAATGTACCTCTTTTTACCGGATTTAGGATAGAAAGCTTTCGAATTGTGGAAAGAAATGGTTGTTATATGTATGCAAGCAACATTTTCGACCTCCCCTTACAAAATAACATCAAATTTCATTCAGAAAATTTGATTAATTTTGAAATTTGTGCCCCATGTGACACATATTTTATTTTCCCCGCTATTCCAACTAACCCGAAAATCGACCATGTTCACAACAATAGAAATGTATGGAAATGTTTGTTTACATAGAGAGTCAACAGCGCAGAAGGGTATAGTGTGCGGCATTGAGGGGAAAGCTTTTTTGCAGAGAGTAAGTTGCATATGTAGTAAAAATGCTTCATTCACGTACGGGTTCATGGATTATCATTTCGTGTCCATTCTTTATATGTCTATGGGAAATAAATAATCTTCTGGAAGACAGAAATGAATTTAATTGCTGTTGCGTGAGATCATTTGCTATAATTATTTTTTTAAAAAAACATGTATTCGCCTGAAAGGTTATCTCCGAAGCAGTCCTCATAATTGTCATGCTAACAAAAAATTAGACTAGCTTTATTATTTTGATGACAAAGAATACATTATTTACTCAATGCGTTGGTATTAATATCTAAAGATGCGATTCTTGGAAAATTGTCACAAAAGATTCAAATTCCCTATGAAAAATTCACTTCGTAGTATGTAGTTCGAGAGACATTGAAACGATATTCTGTGTAGTCATCGAAACATTAGTCAGCTATAAAGAGTTTTATTATTTGTATCCTATTCAGAAATTTTTAGATATGTTGATACATTTCCCTATGATTTCTCGTGAATGTATGTATGTGCAATGTATATAAGAAATCATGATTTACGAGAAATTTCTGGAAATAAGTTTCGTATTTCGAATATAATAGGAATACAATCTATTGTCTGTGTCAAAAATTATGTGTTTTGCATACAGTTTGCATATAACGAGTGGGTCATATAAGAATGAACATATCTGCGCAGCGTAGCAGTTTTCGTTTTCGAAAGCAAATCGTTCTCATATGTGGCATGAACATTTGCATTCATGTATCATTTGAAGCCAGAATGAAACAACATTTATTTCTTGCCATTAATGTTATTTAAAAAAATACACTTAATCAATCAGTCAATGGAATCTGGATACTTATTTTGGACTTATAAAACCTTATACAATCAACCATGTTTTCTGAGTGGCGCCTCCAGCGCCGCTCCCTCTTCAGGCGCTCAACCTCCATCAAACAACCGCACATGGGCTTACGAAACTACATGGTCAGCCTTCAAGGTTCTAAGGAAGCTAGGTAAGATCCTTCCCGAGACGCTGTCCGGCAAGGACAAAAAGTCCCTCCAATGAGCATCTCGTTTTATTGGAGAGCAACCGCTTCCTGGAAGCCTTGTAGATTCTGGTCAGAACCGACAAAGGTCGGCTGAGCAAAAGAATCAGGGCAGGCAAATATCTAAGAAGCCCAAGCTAATGGCGTTCGCTCCAGGGCTAACTCCGATTTTAAATGACTTGACTAAAGAGTGCCTCTTCTGGGCTGCAATAGATAGTAAAAGAGATGAAATAATCTTGGGAGAAAACGCGGGCGAGTACAAGGGAGTCAGGCTAATAGCGCGTGAGGATCAACGTTCGGCCGACATTAACAAACAGGCAATGTCCCAAGTGGGGGAGTTTTGGCCAGGCGGCAAACTAAATGTGATGTCGAAAAACGAAATCTCCAGTCGGCCTAAATACAGGGCTTGCAATCCCCCGTTCTATTCCAATCTAGGATAATCATCAGGGTAATCATCAGACTCTTTAATCCTCATCTGCCCACGGAGAATTGGAGGGTGGCTAAAATTGGAGAGCCTGTTGAGAATCGACGGGAAGCTCTCTTCATTCTAAATGAAGAAGTAGTACCAGTTTTAGAGTACCAGTTTTAGAAATTATTAAGTATGGGGTCGACAAAGTAGCCTTACATTTGTGCATAAAATGATTGGGCTAAGGACTGTGGATCGAAGGATCCTGATGCCAACAAGCAGAACCTGATGCAGAAAGCTCAAGCAGCGGAGGACTCTACCAAGATTGGAGCCGTAGCTCGTTCAGGGGCGGCATCTGAGAAAGTATCAAATGCAGATGCTTTTTTCGTTGTTTGGGGCTAGTATTGGGACTACCTCTGAGTTGGGCAGCTGTCTAGATTTTTTGACTCTGGAAACAGAGGAAGGGGGTGAGACAGCTATAATGTCCATGAATCAACCTTGAATCAACGCTGATTGGTAATGGTGAAGACACTTCAAATTTATCTTCCCCATTTCCAAAGCAACTATCACATCCAGTCTAAAGTTTGCGTTCGCTTGTTTCTAATCAATTTCTACCGTTAAAAATTGGAAAACACATAGGTTTTTTTCAAATTTTCTTTTATCTATTCAGTAAGTCGATCTTTCGTATTCGACGTACAAAAACTTATTTATTTCCGTTTTATAGTTTTTGAAATAACGGTACTTTTGCCACAAAATACACAAAAAAAAAAACAGAAAAAGTTGGTGTTCACATGCTGAATTTTTGAGATAAGTCGAAATAATTCATTTCAAATGCACTGTTTTAATAATTGAATGCGTATTTCATTCAGTACTCGTCATTGTGGCAAGTTACTTTTAGGTTGATTGTGAGGTTTGTTTTGAGAATAATTGCTTAAAAAGAAAGAAATCTTCGTGAAACGAAAATAAATAACTGTAAAATTAAAATAAAAAAAGTAAAATAAAAAACGCTACAAAATATAGCAAAAATGGTAAAGAATATTCATCGATTCAAAGGGTTTTAAATATTTTCAAATGGACAAGAATTCTCAAAAAGGCTCGATAGCATGAACGAATGGCTTGAAAAAAAAACGTAAATAAGACAGTATAGAAGGATGGGTGTAACATTCTTAGATGAAATTGCATCTTCAGTATAAAAGGACGCCAAATAGTATGGAGAAAGCCTGGAATAGCACTAAAAAAATACTGCTGGCACTGTAAAACATAGTGGTGGTGGAATTATAATACGAGCGTATATGTCCAGTAATGGCGTTGGACCATTGGGAGTTTAGTAACTTAACGATGGATAAATTTGGTTATCTTGACATTTTATAAAAGACAATTGAAAACAAAATGCTATAAACTGCGGTTTAGATACAAATTTTTGCTTCCAACATGATACGTATAGCCGTAAATGTGGGGCTCTTGTTGCTCTATCATGCTCCGAAAGACTTAGATATATATATTTACGTATCTATTTCAATTTATATATTTAAATATTCAATTTCCAATTCAAGAGCCGAAAAAAGCCGTGTCTCAGGCCCGCTTGAAAAAGGAAGTAAGAGCCGTTTGCTTGCGAATTGAATAATCAATCTCATTCTGAATTTTTTAAAGGATACTAAATGCTTTTGCATATTTTGACTTAAATCTATCCAATATCAAAAGCTTAACGAAGCATATTGTCCCAAATTATTGCAAGGTTCGATTTTTAAATGTGTGCAGATTTTAAATTAGTTATTGTTCAGTACTTTTCGTGTATTTATACATTATCCTCTCATTTAATACCACAATTTTTTACTTCGTTCAGGTTTTTCATGTTTTTTATTGAATGAAATTTTTAGTTGATTGAGAGTTGGATAAATACATGTTTTGGTGTATTGTATATGGTTTGGTGGATTTCAGCAAATCGTTAACAACCCTTATAGGTTATTTTGGGTTTTAAAGATTTAAATTCACTCGCAAATGATATCATCATCATCGTCGTGGCACAACCGCCCGACGTCCGGCCTTGGCCGCCTGGATCGATGTCCTCCAATTATCTCGGTCACGTGACCGCGTCCTCCAGTCTTGGAATTCCAGTAGTTGCTCGGCGTCCGCATATACTGAGCTCTCCGAACGAGCTCTCGGCCTTCCTCGTCGTCTTGCTCCCTCGTCTCGTCTTCCCTTTGTAACTCGTTTCGGCATGCGATCGTCATCCATGCTTTGTACATGCCCTGCCCATTTTAGACGTTGTAGTTTGATGATTTTGGAGACTTTCCAGCTCATCGTACAGTTCGTACAACTCATTGTTGTACCGAATGCGCCATCCATCTCGGTCGCGAACAGCCCCGAAAATTCGCCATAGAACTTTCCGTTCGAATGTGTCAATGATATTTTCGGAGGCTTGGGTCAGGGTCCATGTTTCGCAGCCATAGCACAGCACAGCACAGGTCTTATGATAGTTTTATAAACGCGGAGCTTAGTCTTTCTGTGTACATATTTCGATTTCATAATGGGGAGTCTTATTTGCTAATTGTATCCGTCGCTTGATTTCGTCAGTTTCGTTGGCGTTATTCGATAAGTTGCTACCCAGGTAAACGAAGCTGGTCACGAATTTGATGCTAAGGTCCCCTACATTGATGGTCGAGTGTGCTGGCGTCCTTGTCCTCGATTGCATCATAACTTTCGTTTTTCCTTCGTTGATTCGTAGTCCGACTTCCTTTGCTGCGGTGTCAAGTCTAAGGAGAAGTTCTTCTTCATCGGTCAGTTTTCGAGTCGTGATGTTAATTTCATCCGCGTACGCTGCCAATTGTGTTGACTTAAGGAGTAGCGTGCCGCTGGTGTTCAGATTCATTACTCGAATAGCAAACTCAGTGCCAGGTTGAAGAGCGTCGGCGCTATTCTATCGCCCTGCTTCAGGCCAACAGGAGTTTCGAAAGGATCTGTCAATCTGCTCTGGATCCAGACCTGCCAGACGGAGATAGTCATCGTCATCTTTATGAGTCTCACTAATTTGGCCGTTATAACAAATTGCAGCATGATGTTTTATAGTGCGCCTCGGTCGATGCTGTCATATGCTTGTTTAAAGTCAACAAAGATTTGGTATACGTCGACGTTGTATTCCCAGCACTTTTGCAAAATTAACTTGACCATGAAGAGCTGGTCGATTGTGGAGCGCTCAGATCTGAAACCGCCTTGATACTCGCCAATGATTTGATTGGTTTCATTCTATTCTCCAAGATTTTTGCCAGTATTTTATAAACCGTACAGACTAAGGAGATGCCCCTGTAATTCTCACACCGCAGCTTATCTCCCTTTTTATGTATGAGACAGATGATGCTTCGGCGCCAATCGCCTGGGATCACTTCAGTCTCCCATATTCGCAGCAGTAGTTGATGTAGCGCACTTAATAAACTCGCCCCACCAGACTTCAGTAACTCAGCTGGTATCTCGTCAGCGCCCGGCGCTTTGTTCCTTTTCAGTAATCGCAAGGCGATATCAACTTCTTCCACTGTCGGGGGTTGTGTGGATGGGGGTTGATCCGCGGTACAATCATGAAGCTCAACTTCTGCTGCCAGTGTAAATTATATGCCCCCAAAAATATGTTGAATAAAACATTAGCTAAGTTCCAAAAATATCAATTAATGATCGAAGTCAGGGATGATGCGGAAACATGGTCGTATCATGAGATCCTCCGATATTTTCATCCTCACCGTTTCAGGGCTATAATGCTTGGCGTTCGGGACTATAATACATGATTGTTGAAGGCCATAATACATGACGCCTTCTCCTATGGATTTTTCGTTATGCATTATGGTGTTTGGAACTATATTCAATCACAATCCCGAAATCAAATATGTATTATGGTCTCTAGCCCTATGCTTTTTTCTCAGTGTAGATACCCCGAATACCTCGTTTCGTTTCACTTTTTTACCAAGATTACAGTACTCTCAATCTCAAAATCCATCATTTTCACAATTTTCCCCCAACATACTAAATGGATATCGTGGCGTTAGTATTTGTGTTGAACTGCTAAGCATATTGCTGAATAATTTTCGATTTTAACCCTGAAGTTATTCAAAGTAATTTTTTTATATCCCAGCAACAAAATGCTATGACCCTGTTTTCATTGGAGCCCTGTGCCCTCTGTAGCTTTCGAGATATTAAGTTTTTAGCCTAGTTACTCTTGCGCTTATTTGCGAGTGGTTATTTTAGAACAAAAATTTTGAAACGCCTCTGACAGCTTAAGAGTTAAGGATTCGAAAAATATTCTGAAAATATTTTTACTTTAAATTGCATGAGGTAATGGCCAGACACCCTGTATATTTTTTCGATTTCTGTACAGTTTTCAATATTTCCAACCCACTTATCTTAAAAACACATGTCGATATACACAATCGATAATTTTTCAAGTTCATGTCAAAGAATATTTCAGGCGAGCAAATAATTGCAGTCGCCACATTGAGTTTTCTGGACCCTTACTTGCTTCCTCCTTTCCGTACAATGAATCCGGTGGATAAGCGAATTCCAAACAATTAGCGCACGTATAACCTTTCATGAAATTTGAGCCTGATACTCCGTTCGCTTTAGTCTCAGTCCTATGCAAAAATACAAAATACCCTTTGAGGAGGATGTCCTTCACTTGTGGGGTTTCAATTGGAAGTTGAACTGGTTTTTTTCAGCCTTAAATATAGCCATACATATGTGCATCGTCTTGTCAGCTTTTCGGTGAGTCAGCACCACATGGTGTGGAATTCTCTCTTCATTTGACATGGATTGAACTAATTTAAACATTGATATGATGATTCTATGAGCGACAGAAAACAGAAATCGTACGAGACATCAGATATGTTCGAGGGAGTTTGGAGGCCAGGCCGTTAACACACCCAGGAGTCAATTTGATTCACTGGATTCACAGATATTTTTGTATTTCAAAACATGGCACATGCAATTTCGTGATTTTCGTTGCAGTTAATCGGATGTGACATGTTCATCTTTCCAATTGTAGATACATATCTTCGAAGGGGTCTGAAAAATGCTGTCGGTATGTGAAGACTTATTTCGTGTGCAGATTTTGAGTGCAGATTTTAGGTTTGTTGTTCTGAATTTAAGATATGTTTATATTAGTGGACAAGTATTAAACATAGATATATTGGCTTGAATAAGATTTTTAAGTTACAAGCTAAGTCGGTCCGATGGCACACTAAAATTAGACAATATAGCATTCTTAGTAATTATAGGCTAGTTACACTGTAGCGAATCGCTTGTGTTTTGTTAGCATGCAAATATTTCAGTTAACTACAAGAAAATCGAAATTTGAGAGGAAAGACTACACTTGTAAACTTTTGAGCTTTAATTTTGAAATTAGTACTATCCTTGTGCTAGAGGCAGATTAAGTGATGATTTAACAAATTTACTTCTTACTTGGCAGTGGATACATTTTAACTTAGTAGATATTGCAGATTAAATTAGTATCATGTAATAAAAAATCCAAATGACTGTCAGTTTAACACACAAAGAAAGTGGCATGCGTAATTAAACAGTAATAGATTCGATACAAGGATAAATCTAAATTAATCAAAACTTTTGTAAGAAAGTCAAACTTTTAGAGTCTAACTAATCATCGATATCGAAAACGGATGTTTTCAGCTTCACTAGACGATATTGCTAGCGCTGGTATCAGTTGCTTGTAGTTATTTCCACTTAGCAGAGTTCGTATTAATCATCGCTGAACAAGAAATTCCCCACAATGCATTAAACTCTACCCTATCGCACTACAAGTCCAGGCAGGGCGATAAAAATACATCTCAAAACACGAGAAAAAATTAATGTGTTGATTACGAATTGTGGTTTCGCTACCAACGCATTTTTTATCATATTGTTCAGAAAGTAAACAAGTTCTACTTATAGCAGTCAGTATATATATTCTGAGGAAGGATCGAAGTTCCATATGGGCTGAACATATGCTTTGGATGAATACGCCTAATGTATTTTCGTACAAAGATTTATCATTGACTGTTGTAAAATTATGGAGGTAGAACAGCATTTCAGTGTTTCGTAAAGTTAGTCTTGTAAAGTGATAAAAATTACATGATAATTATTCTTTTACTGATGCCAATACCTTACTTTGAACTGAAAATGGGCTTAATCTCATTTTGAACATTCATGAAGCTTTCTTAATTCCGTTTTACCTTAAATTCTAGAATGAATCTAGTTTTAATTTCACGGAAATATTCGAAATAAGCTTATTTTGTGAAAGAACATATTTTTGCTTATGGATATGAGCAGGCGCCTTCTCAAATCGAATTGCAACTCTTCTTCGCACAAGGTAGTATAATGACCTAAAAAGATACATAAGCGCCTTGGGCTACTTCTGTTTGTATCCCTGCGCCTTTCAAACCAATTTCTCAATAGTTAGGTTAAATTCTGCGGATGCCTCCTTCAGGCAGACTCCCGAGAAGGCACACTTAGGCACACAAGGGTCCATTGTGATGCCACGTTGCGTAGCACACAACCTTTACCAAGCGGAAAGCCACCCTGTGTACATGATGATTTCCAGTTAGGAAGTAAAGACGTATGAGCCAAGGGACTTCATCGTTCTTCCAGCGAGAGCCGGGCATTCACACAGGACGTGAAGAGCTATTTCTTCTTACTCCTTGCATCGACAGTCGGTCGTGCTGCATGTCTGCCGAACAGACAGTGGAGAGACAGCTGCGTGGAGAGACAACCATCCTGGATCGAGAAGTTCCCTGGAGCGACCAATGTCACAGGTTTTTCACAAAAGTCTAGCGATGTCACAGAAAGATTCTTTCATCCAGAAATTCACAGTGACGTTTAGATATTTAAGGTTTTAGGTACCAAGTCAAAGGGACTCAAAAATAGAGGTCTGCTTGGGTTCGGAAAAAGGTCGGGTAAATATCTTCCGAGCATGGATATTTACAAACCGATTTGATTTGCTTACGAAATCATGGACTAGGTACATCATTCATAACTGGGAATAGCTATAAAGCGGAGGAAAAAGCAAATGTGGCAAACTATATGCAAAGAAGTGGACCGGGACCCATGGGGCCAAGGCTACAAAATAGTATCGGGTAGGCTGGGCCGCATGGGTCCCGACCCACCCATGGAGGCGCATGTCCTGAGGAATATTGTAGATTTGCTCGGAGTTCTGTGGTTGGCGGGTAATATTTTTTAGTGAGGACGAATCTCACACAATCTTGCATCGTTCGCAGGATAGCTATTGAAGGTTTTTGACACCCGCTCCCAAAAAAAACCAAAGATACATCATACCGGACAAGATGCATGAGTGCGGTTTGGTACAAGGTACACTTTTTTAAAATTTTGTAAACAACTTTCTGTATGTGTGCACTTTAACTTTACGCCCTTAAAATATTGTTAAGTTTTATGGTGTCCTGAGATAAAAAGGTATGTGGCTTAAATAAACAGTGTTTGGCTGAATACTTTGAATACTTTTCGAATGTCTCGTCAAATGTTTCGACTAATGTTTAATGAAAGCTATCCTGGCTTAAGGATAGCTTTCTCGCTCACACCTCTCTTGGGATTTGGGTCTCAAGCCCCTAAGACAGTTACAATATAATCGATGTCCGCAGGAACAGATATGTCCTGCAAAAATAACCACAATTGATTCTTAGCGTTGTGCACTTTCCATGTTGCGAGAGAAGTAGATCGGTAGGAAGCCAATAAGTTGCACCAGGAGTGTCTTCGTCGAGGTAGTACGGGGAGCCGCCTTTATAAATAAATGATGCTAGCCTACGTCCTTTTTCTATCATATTCAGGTGAATTCAAATCACATAAATGCGCGCAAAGGTTCTAAACTAAAGTGGCTTTAGAAAATTGCCCCATGGGGTGCAAGAACCTAAAAGCAGGCAAAGTTTGCAAAATTTCAAATTGCAATACCTTAACAGATCATCAGATAACGGTTATTACTAAATTTATAGAACACATTTATAGGCACGAAAAATACGCTTTTGTCGTTTTTAATGAATGACAGATACAACAAGTACATATGTAAATAGCAAATCTTCAAATCAGTGACTCTCCTAATTTTTATTTTGTTTTTACACAAAAAAGCAATGGCTGATATGCTATTTTATGCTTTGCCTACACAAAAACCTGTGGCGCCATGTTGAAAAATCGCTAAGAAAAATAAAACCTTTTTACTCTATACCTTCCGCTGCAGCAATTAGGTTTTGACGAAATTCACACAGTAGGTGGATCTTATTGTAAGCTGAGTTTGTTAGTTTGAAAAATTAGGATAAGGTTGTGGTGATTCTTTTTATTTTTACAAAGATATGCTACCATTTAATTTTCAAATGATAATGATCCCATAGTAAAATTTAATACTAAACGTTTCAGTTTTGAGAATTTTGGAATTTTCGCGGGTGGTAACCCTTAAATTCTTTCTATTCCTATAACTTCCAACGCAGTCATCGGATCAGAACGAAATTTACAAGTTAGGTTGGTCTCAACGTTAAGCTTATTCACTATACTTTCGGCTATGGTGTTAGAAAAGGGTTACCAGCACCAAGAATTTTTGTTATATTAATACCAATAGATGCTATCATAAAATTTGCATATGGTAATTATCTACAATGAAAAATAAGTAACAATTTTTTTAATTTTCCAAGTTAAAAAATTTTTTCGAATTATTACCCGAACAGCTTTTCTAGAGAGCTTCCGATGCGGTCATCTGATTAAAACGAAACACACAGAGTGTGTTGATTTTGACGCGAAGAAGTTGTGATAGACTTTTGGTTACAGTCAGGTCACAGTCTTAAAAAAAGTTGCCTGCATTGAGCATTTTCATCATTATTTTCAAACAGCAGAGCCATTCTTTTCAAATAATAATCGGCATTTATGCGCCCGGTTGTGTTGTTTTGGGATTACCCTCGTATTTTTGATACTATGTAGGGATTCTAAAGAAGGTCATTCAAATGACTAAATACACATTAGAAAATCGATGCCGTGACTAACCATAACCACTTGGCTTCAATAGTGCATGTAGCTTTCCCAATTGAGCGCAATTCTTTTTTCGTATCTACGCGATCGTTTTATAATTTACCTTCATCCATGGAAACTTCCCCTCTTGTGTGTTCTGGTATTAAATTCTGAATGTTTTTCGGGAAGCATCAAAAACTTCAATAATTGGCTCACATCGAATCAACCGTGTCGGGACAATATTATGCAAGAGAATTATTGAAAATGTAAATTCTATCTGTTCCAAAAATGAAATCTATGCGTAGCACAAAAAAAAACCAATCAATCCAGATGCCTAAATCTATTCAAT
This sequence comes from Nemotelus pantherinus, assembly GCA_963978885.1. Classification (NCBI taxonomy): domain Eukaryota; kingdom Metazoa; phylum Arthropoda; class Insecta; order Diptera; family Stratiomyidae; genus Nemotelus; species Nemotelus pantherinus. Next base: position 239,514,974 of record OZ022263.1, read on the forward strand.
TGAAAAAAAGCACCATGTAATTTTTCAAGTTGAAACAAAGTCGAAATAAATTGGAGAAAAATGCGAAAATTTAATTCTTCACTTAAAAATCATGCAGAAATGTTGTCGGGCAACGAATGTACGATTAAGGCATAACGGGCCACCCAAAATGGTAGGTAGGTGAAGGTAGAGTATCTTTCGATCTACATGTATTTAAGGATTTGTTCAAATTAAAATTTTAATTTGATTTAACCGATGCAAGTTTTTTTCTTCGTCGTGTTAAACTTGAAAATGCGGGTACAAGCAGCATTACTGCATCTGCAGGTTGTGTATGCTGGCATATCTGTGCATTCACATGTATGTACGTCCCCAGTTAAAGAAATCTGCTTTAAGTTGTCGCGATCGTTCTGCTCTGGTCGGGCCTTTGAAAAAAAGTTGGTTTTACATGTGAATGTAGCAAAGCACAATGCACCATATCATTGCGACGAGATAATGATGTTTCGAGAATGAAAATGGGTGCGTGTGAAATATGCTGTTCGTGTCATAATTTTAATTCGATTGACTTTTCGGAAGACCGTGCATGTGCAGGCGAGCAAGAAAGATCGAAGGAAGAGAGGTGCACAAGTGCGGTGTATATCGATGTTTAGGCGTCAGAATAAGTAACCATGTTGATTACAGATCCACCAAAAAGTAAAGTATCTATTTCTCTAAATAAATAGATTTCACAATATGAATGAAGCAAACTTTAATCGAAACATATAGACTGCACTCTGGATTCCGTGCAATTTGTGCCTGCATTCTTGGTTCTAAAAAAACATATCGCTCTATTTACAGACTCACATTTCGTGCTAGCCAGTTTTCGTACTTCTTCTGTTAGTCAGCATTCTTTTTAATAATATGAAATTAATCGTGCGTGTAGCCTAAAACCATGATTCGAACCGGTATGAATCTTTCCGGACGGCAATTTTTTATATTGCATGCCCCGATTCGAGCAGAAAAATGCTAACTTATTATACTTGAAAAGAGCATTGACACTGGATCTATTACTCGCGGGCTCGTCCGACTTGTACGAGAAGTAGATACAGATGAATCTTCTTCTTCGGCTGAAAAAAAACCTGCGATTAAACTAAATCATGCCTCGACTAGTTGCTTTTTGTTGCTCTCTCGAGAGTCCCGACATGAAATTAACTTGAGAGCCGATCCGAAACACAAAAATTTAGAAAAGTTTTATGACTTTGAAAAAAAGTAGCGAGCTTATATAATGAAGTAGAACCATCCATTTGGTCTGTGGAGCATGGTATTGCGGTAGCGACTAAATGATCCGGTTGGAACCAGAGTTCAGAGTACTACTAATAAAAATTTAGTGGTGATTAAAGTCAGATTCATGGCTCAACACTTGGAGAAAATCGAAGGGGGAATGAAAATTAGCTCCCAGTGAACTGCAAGCACAGTAATTATTTTCGATTTTTAACCTGGCTGGATGTCTCGATATAATTGCAAACAGTCTCCTGTGATGCGCGACTCTCCAGAGTGCTATATATACAGTTGCTGGAACAAGTCTACGTTCACAATGAATATGTATTTGAGGGCTTTTAATTTTTAATTCACAATTTTAATTTTTTTACATATATTCAAGAAAGAGTTGCGTCTTTTATTGGAAATACCAAAACAAAATTACGTTTTCGGATATATTGACAGACAAAGAATCAATGAATTCATTTTGGTACCAAAATTCACGTGAAAAACTTCTGCGTACTCGTTAAGAAATTATTACAAAATTTCATCTATTATTAATATTTAGTAGGATGTCCTTGCCTATGTATAACTTCTTTTAGCCAATTTCTCATAAATTTCACTAAACCTGGATTAAAATCTGGGCTGATTTTATTCCGTTTTTCCACTAAATTCTCTTTTGGCATGCTTTAAGAATTTATGATGTGCTGTCAAAGGTCGCGTCTCTCTTTTTCTCATGAAAGTGCTGTAGGATTTAGGTCAGGTAAAAGGAGCGGTGTATGTAATTGGTGGGGTACATTATATACTTCAACCAGTTTTTTAATACTATCAGGGTTTTTTTTTAAATATTGCAAATAAGCATGATTATCTACACGGTTAGAAATCTTGGTATATTTTCTATACTTTCCAATTTATAGAATTATGTATGCGATTCTCAATATAAACCCCGATATATTCCAATGTATAAAGGCTCATTATAGGAAATAGTATAAACTTTATTCGAAATTCAGATCCATAATTCAATTTCAGAAAAGTGGTTTAAAATTTATCTTATAGGTATAACTTTTTATCATAAGTTCGTATAAAATTTTATCCTTCAGAAAATTATAAACATATCTATCTACAAGAAATATCAAACTTATTTGATGCAGTATTCAACTTAAAAGAAATTTGGATAAATTTTATCTGAGCGTTGAGTTAATGGCATGTGTTTGTCTGTGGTTTCTTTTTCATTATGACGCATAATTTCACAGCTGCAGTTAGAGTTTCATGCTGTGAAGTGTTGTCCGTGATGAAAATGAATATGAATTCCGGTGTTTTTGTTCAAATCGTTTGTGAGTCTTGCAAGAAAATAGTGCGTATATTGGCTGCAGATTGGAATTTAAAATACACCGATTTTGTAAATGAATGTAAGTATATTTCCAGCTAAAGTATTTCGCAATTGGCTGCACTACTGTCCTAAAGTGTTTAATTGACCCAAACTTTTGCAATTATTTTGGAAAAAGTTTAAGGGTTTGAATAAATAGATAGAGGCACATGTAATATACCACACTTCTGTGTATATTTATTTACTGGTCAGATTTATAGGCTTTTCAATTAGAGGAGAGGGAAGTTGAATGCTTCACGACATCCATTGACATCCCGATTGAGCCGGAGGTGTTTTTAGACTTTGTCGAACAGTTTGTCACCCATCCAAGCTTTCATTTAAAAGTAAAACTTAATAATAGTTCCAGCGATATAACTGCCACACGGAATTCCTCGAAGATGTAATGCTGTGATTGGACCCAGTTTATATATTACTCCTGATGTAAGTGTGAAACCAAAATTATCATTTAGAAATTCTGATATAAATACTACGTTTTATTGTAATTTATAATCTTGAAATCTGTCAATATCATGTAAACTTCGTCTTTTAAGTTTATAGCTAGCTATATGTTTTTGTGTCAGGTTAAGAAATGGCAGGTTTATGACTGCATTTCCTCTCGAAAAGACGGAAAACAATATTTGTTAACAAAGAATATATTTTATTTTTTTTTAAACATATACGTTTGGTTTTCAATAAAACAAAATTATAAATAAAAATATTACAGCGATAATAAGTTTTTTTCATTTAATGCTTTAAAATAGCGGAGTTCGAATAAATGCTGGTTGTGTTGGGTGTAATCTAGCCCTATATGGATCTAGGCCACTTTCTATACTCAAATAAGATATATTGAATACGACCTCCGATATTTCCATGTATCAGAATATCTTCTAAATTTTATCCGATTATCATATACATGCATAAAACTATCTCCGTATAAAAGGTATATCAAAATCATATAAAATAATTTTATATTATTTTCTTATTGGTTTTATATGGATTCATATTAAGCAAACTTATCCGCTCCTATAGTATACAACTCATAAGAATTCATATGAATGCTAAATCGTATACATTTTATACCAAAATTTCTAACCGTGTATTATTCTTCTTCTTCGGTAAATTTTGAAGTCTCCACTTCAGAGGCCGCCACACTCCTTTGCAACCATTCCATTCCATAGCACCACCTTCAGTAAGTTCTCGTTATCACATTCTGCACCTAATTTTCTCTAGATAATACCGCGCCCATTTACAACGAAAATGCAATATTTACTCATGCTGAACCTCTTCTATTGTTGTGAGACCTTTCAATTCATTTTCGCTCTGAAAATGAAGGCTAGTAATAATTTATCATCTAATGCATCTGAGCTGGAATTTAATTTTGACGTTTTAATAGGTGAGTTGAATACATTGAGAGGCTTCTATCATGGAGAAGTTTTATTTGTATATCAGAAATACGCATCAGCTAAAATTTATTTTCAAGCGTAACCTACAAGATTTTGGAATTTTGCCAATTCTAAGACATAAAACGATGAGGATCCCCTCACATTTAAATCCAACGACTCAGACATTGATGATCCCATTGATTTTAGTGATTTGTTTGCTTCTGTTTTCCGTAAAACTTATCGTACGGACTTGCCGAGCTCCAGACTCTTTGCAAATCCAGGATTTGAAAATTGACGAGGAGACCATTATCGAATTTACACCTAGCCCAGACAGCGCACCAAGTATTAATACCGATTAATCATGACAAGCATACCATTATATCTTATACATGCAAAAATCATCATGCTACTCGTATTTATGAATACTAACTTTTAAGGCAGTATTCTGGTCTAGAGGCTCGATTTTGAGGTGATTTTACGGACGCAATAAAAAAAAAACCTTAAACATTTTTGGCATATATTTTTTTACCAGTCTTTTATTAACATTTTGAAAGTACAAAAATGTATTCAAAAAATAAAAAAAAATAAAAATTGATGTACATACAGGCCGGCGAAGTGAAAGCTCAAAAAAAAACTTGTCTCATGGTTGACATGATTCCAACCTTCCTGGTGGTCTGAATCATAAATTTTTGGTGAAGTCTGTAATAAGAATGTAAAATTCGTCTGACGTAGGCGATTTGAAAATTTTTTTTTTCAACAAATGGCATCCATGTAATAAAAAAAGTTGGTTTTTTGCCTCATTTTTTCAACTTTGGGGATTTTTAATAAATAGTAGAAAAAAAATTTGAAAAATCCCTACGTCAGACGATAACCAATATTGTTAAGAGGGTTTGTGCAAAATTTCACGTAAATCGGTTCATTACAACCAGAGATATCATGTCAACCGTATCGAGAAAAGTAGTTCCGAGAAAAACGCGTTTAAAACTTGGAGTCTCGTTTCGGGCAGTTAGTTGGCGTGTCACAAAAATAGCTGTAACTCCAAAAATAATTCGAATTTCCGAAAATCCTTTTAAAAGCTTATTCTTAAAGGTATAAACTTTGAAAATATGCAAACAAATTAAAATCGATTTGATCGAATTTCTAGACCAGAATACCTCCTTAAGTAAACCTCAGAACAGAGAGATCTAAGGAAATGAAACAAGCGTATGCATATACGAAATTTAGTGAAGCAATTTTTCTACAAAGGTAAAATTTATAAATAGAACAAGTCAAGAGAATTGCTACCTCAGATATTCCCCTTGGTTTCCCCGATACCTTAGTTCTACGAGCTTTTGTTGTTGCTGAGTTACTAGCTGTTAAATTTGCGTACACATGGCCTAATATCTTTCTCTATCCATCTCTTTCTCTATCTCACTCTATCTTTCTGTTCGCGGAGTAAGTGAATGTCAAATTCCCTTACTAATACTAACGCTCAGCCTCACGCAAATTGCTACAATTCTCACTGCCATTTTCATTTCCTTATATCTCTCTCTTCTGAGAAGTAAACCATTAAGTAGATCAACGAAAGTACTCAATTTAGGAGTACTAGAGAATAAATGGTTCACATTTCAAGATCACATCGACTCAGTCGTTGTGAAAGTTAGCAATACCTTAGGTTTCGTCAGCCGACGTTCTCGGGAATTAAATACATCATCCATTTATTGAGATCCTCTTTTGCAGCCTAGCTAGACCTATTGTCAAATACGCAAGCCTTGTATGTGTGTAGGGAAATAGTAGGCCGAGTTTTGGCAACCCATAAAATGGACTGGTCGTGTGTGTTGAAGCCTCAGTCCAAACAACGTGGCAGTCTTGCTTCACACGCTGACCAGTGACAAGCTCATTGACTGTTTCTGTGATTATTTTATTCAAAAATCAGATACATCTGAAATTCATAGAATGTATTGATTTTAAATAGGACCAGGTCATATAGAAGCGATTTGGAAATGGTGGCAACTCTGTGCCAGTGGTGCCATCTTGAAAAATTACAATGAAAAAAAACTGCTTTTTGCCCTATGAATTCTGATTCAGCTACCAGATTTTCATGAAATACACACAGCATTTGAACCTTACTCTAAGCCACATGTGGTTGAAATACGGTTGGAGCTACCAGCTATGGCAATTTTGTTGTCTTGGATTTTTGCACCATAGCTTTCAGTTCAGTCATGAAATTAAAACAAAACTCATATGGTAAATGGAACTTACTGCAGGCAATATTCAGGAAGAATCTGGTTGAAAAACCAATATAGGGTTGCCAGCTATTGTCGGTTTTGTATTTTTGTGCCATATCTTTTTTAAGCGATTTTATTGTAAAATTTTCAAACTGTAATGGTGTAGTGACAATCAGCAACAAATATTAAGATTTCGAAAATTTGAAATTTTATGCGGGTGGTAACCCTAAGTTTCTTTGTACCCCTATAACTTCCAAAGCAGTCATGGGATCGAAACGACATTCGCAGGGTAGGTTGGTTTTAATGTGAGGCAGTTGTTATATTTGTTTGGCTTTGATGCTCGCCAATGCTTGCCAGCGCGAGGCATTTTTGCTGTTTTCGTATCAATAAATGCTTACATTAAGTATGGATATCGCGAACATTTCCAATGAAAATAAGTTATCCATGTTTAAATTTTCTAAGTGCCGGAAATTTTTCGGATAGTGTTCCCAAACATATTTCTACCCCTGTAACTTTTGATGAAGTCATCGGATAAAATCGAGATCGATAGAGTTATTTGATTTTGACGTGAGGCAGTTGTGGAAAACTTTTAGTTGCCATGCTTGTAAAGCGTTGCAAGCACTGAGCATTTTCCTTATTCATGTTACAGAAGATGCTGCTTTCAAAGTTTTGTAGTGTTTGACTTTCCTAAATCTTGAAATTCATGCAAGTGGTAGCCCTGAAAACATTTCCACCCTAGGAGTTTAAATGCATTGGTGATATCAAAGCGGGTCTGCCCTCGAAACAGGTTGGAGAATGTGTGGTAGATTATGCACTCAAAAACTGCACGATTCTTCTATTGTTCATCGAACATTAGTATTTCTATTGGTTCTGGTGCGCTGGAGTTTTTTTTTTTTTTTGTGGAATTACTGTAGAAAATTTGAGCTCTTCATAGCTGCAGCTGCTTGCTAAATACTGCAAATTGGTGTCAATCTTTTGTGAGGAATTATGGCTTGCCTCATATTCGTATTCTTTTGTTTGATTAATGAGGTGACCAACTGCAGCAACGTATTATATGTCGTTTCATCCATTCTTGAATAATTTTGCCAATCAGAAGGCTCAAGTGTGTCGAAAGTGTGAGTTCTTTTACCAAATTTACGTAACTTGCTTGTTTCCGTTCGGCAAGCCGTCCTTTTTGCCAAATCCTTTTTGGTTTTCATTTCTTTATGTAGATGCAAGCTGCAATTGCAAACAACTCCTCCGTATGCTTCGGATCAATTAATAAATTAAAAATAATTTTTTCTTCAGGTTTTTCTTTATTTTTTTTTCTAAATTAATGACAGAAAATGGAATAGACTGGCTGAATTGAGGCAAGGCTTTGTTGTGAGTGCTAAGCTAAATTGGACTTAAACCGAACGGACTCAAGCCAAATGGACTCACGTCGTTCGACGTCAAAACTTCGAAATTTTATTTGCCCCAAAATTTTAGCAGTCACCATCTACTCAAATTACTTACTAAGCCAACTTAACGCTAATACTAATGACAAACATATCAGTCGGGTAAACTTTTTATCGATCCCTCAACATTGGACCAATTATGGTTGCACTAACTCAATAAATAGATAGCTTTGACGAAGCTTACTGTTTATTTGATTTTGTACTAATCTTCGCACTCGGCCATTAAATTTTCCAGGAAAATTTAGCCAAATTATCAACGAATGAAAACTTTTTTCTCTTGAATTTATGAATTCCAGTTAAATTTGACTTATCTTTTCCTAAGAATTGATAATATCGTCTATACCTATAGATTTTTGGTAGAAATTCATAATATTTTCGATACTAATTCAAATTTTTTCAAATCAAATTCGTAAATTTTCAACACCAATTCATAAGCTTTCGAGTCAAATTCATAGTTTTTTTGAGTCAAATTCATAATTTTTTTTAATCAAATTCATAATTTTCTTAAGCGAAATTCATAATTTTTGCAAAATTAATTCGTGGTTTTTTCGAGTCAAATTCGGAGTTTTTTCGAAGAGAATTTATCTATTTATTTATTTAAATCCATTTTAACAGTTAAAAAAAGCCAAAAAAAGATTTCAAAAACAGAAAAAAATTAACAAATAATTGAAAATATTAGATACATACAAATTTGAAACTTCAACAAATTAAAGCAATACACAAGTTAACATGAAAGAAAGTGCGAAAACGGTAAAAAAAATTAAGAATTAAATCTTTAATTTATGCCCTTGAAGATGATAGTTTGTGAATTTAATGCGCAAAATATGAACTCACCTTAAGAATGCATGAATTTAACTCGAAAAAATATATATTTCACCTGCGAAAATTATGAATTTGAATTTAAAAAAATAATGAATTGGATTCGAAAAAATATGAATTCGACTCAAAAAAAATAAGAATTTCACTCGAAAAATTATGAATGGGTATCGAAAATTTATGAATTTGATTTGAAAAAGTTTATTATTTATGTACATAAATATTTTTAATAATAATCAATATTTTTACAACACCAAAGAAAACATGATAGGATCTTCAAATAACGAAGGAGGTGTACGCAGACTTTTTCCAGTGACTGTGTTGTTTGGTTTGAACATTACTTGTTATATCAGCTGGTCAGTGCTAATTCTTTGAACTTGAGATGAAGGCATTTGCTGGCGAAATTTTTAATTAAATCACCACACCTGTGCGAATGCGGACGCAGTGATAAAACTGAAAAACAGGTCACGACAGAAGCGAGGAGAGCGAATATCACTGCGCAAGTTTTTGTTTAGTGGAGTGGAATTTTGAGATATAATCTTGGCTGTGGAGAAGCGGAGGGTACAGTTAATCAGGGCAGGAAATAGCTGCAACATTTACCCTTTCTTCCCTCCTTTCTTGCTTGGATGTTTTTACTGGAGTGAAATAAACAAATCAATCTGGTCATTTTATTGAAAGTACGCAATTATCTAGGTATCTATTAAAAGAAAGAAACTATCGAGTTTTCATAGAAAACCTATAAATACAGTGGTGCCTCGCATAACGAACGCCTCGCACAGCGAACGCTGCACACAACGAACTTCCTTTTCGTTCATTTCACGATTCATACAACGAACTTCGCTTCACACAACGAAGTCGCCCACTTCACACGATCACTGCCGATTTATTGCATGCATCCGCGCAGGCAGTCGTTAGTCACTGACAGGCTGCCTCCACTAGCAATTTCCCATTGCATGAAACTTGAAATTGCCAGTGGAGGCAGCCTATGGTATGCAATATTTTATGGTATGCCATAAATGGCAGGCAATATGGTATGCAATTTGCTCGGCAATCTGCCTTGCAATATTTTGACAGTTCTTGGTTTCAAAATGGCGCTGAACCATGGGAATGCTTTATTTCTTATAAGTAGATGTAGGTATTTTGAATTTAAAGGGATTTTTAGATGTCGTTGAGCAATGAAATGGTGGGAAATTGCGAAAAAATCGAATTTGCATTTCAAATAACTCCTTAAGAGCATTTGACGCTCAGATACAGCGCACGTCCTTCCCGCTCAGAGGAATTTTCGAAATGAAATTGCATGCCATGAAATTCCCCACGCACAGATGGCATACCATAAATTTGACAGTCGTTGCAATCGGAAATTGCAGAGAAAATTGCTAATCGAGTCCCGGTGTGAGCAGTACGCTTAACTTACGCACGTGTCGCAGCAATCGTTCATCATTACAACGAAGTCGCCCACTTCACACGATCACTGCCGATTTATTGCATGCATCCGCGCAGGCAGTCGTTAGTCACTGAGCAGTACGCTTAACTTACGCACGTGTCGCAGCAATCGTTCATCATTACAACGAAGTCGCCCACTTCACACGATCACTGCCGATTTATTGCATGCATCCGCGCAGGCAGTCGTTAGTCACTGAGCAGTACGCTTAACTTACGCACGTGTCGCAGCAATCGTGCATCATTACAACGAAGTCGCCCACTTCACACGATCACTGCCGATTTATTGCATGCATCCGCGCAGGCAGTCGTTAGTCACTGAGCAGTACGCTTAACTTACGCACGTATCGCAGCAATTGTTCTTCATTACGAATTAAATCGCACACGTATCACGGCAGTCGTCCTTTTAAGATAAACTCAACATTTTTTTTATATGATGGGTTCTAAAAAAAGCAGGAAGGTGATTTCTCTTGAAATGAAACAGGAAATAATTAGAAGGAGTGAATGTGGGGTAAAACAGTGTGACCTCGTCAAAGAGTTTGGCCTCAACAAGACCACCATTTTCACCATTTTGACAAACAAGGATGCAATAAAATCAGCCAAAGTAGCCAAAGGAGTATCAAAACTATTTAATGAAAAACATAGATCTTCAATCCACGAGGAAATGGAGAGGCTATTAGCGATTTGGATCAAGGACAGGCAGATGAAAGGTGACGTAACAACCCAAGATATTATCTGTCACAAGGCCAAGATAATTTATGAAGATCTAAAGAAAAACATCCCTGGAAGTAGCAGCAATCAAGATAATAAAGAAGATTTCAAAGCCAGCAGGGGGTGGTTTTTTAGATTTAAGAAAAGGTATGGAATCCACAGCGTTAATATGCATGGTGAGGCTGGCAGTGCTGATAAAAAAGAAGCAGAAAAGTTCTCTATTAATTTTCAAAAATTTATTATGGATGAAGGATACTGCCCACAACAAGTGTTCAATGCCGATGAAACGGGTCTTTTCTGGAAAAGAATGCCGAGCAGAACCTTCATTACAAAAGAAGAGAACAAATTGCCAGGACACAAAGCCATGAAGGACAGACTTACCCTCATGATTTCGTCTAATGCCAGCGGAGACCTCAAGATCAAACCTCTATTGGTTTATCACTCTGAAAATCCAAGAATTTTTAAGAAAAATAACGTTATTAAGTCCAAATTGCCCGTCCATTGGAAGTCCAATCAAAAAGCCTGGGTGACCCAAGTTATCTTCAACGAATGGATTCTGGAAACCTTTGCTCCTGCCGTGAAGAAATTCTTGTTGGAAAAAGAACTGCCGCTCAAAGCCCTTCTGATACTTGACAATGCCCCTTCTCACCCAAAAGACCTAGAAGAAATATTGCAGGAAAATTATCCTTTTATCAAGGTGCAGTATTTGCCACCAAACACCACATCCATTCTCCAGCCAATGGATCAGCAAGTGATTGCGAACTTTAAAAAACTCTACACTAGAGCCCTCTTTAATAAGGTGTTTGAAGAATGCGAGTTTGGTGGAGACAATATGACTATCCGAATGTTTTGGAAGGAGAAATTTGATATCCTTTTGGCAATACGACTTATACAGAAGGCCTGGGAAGAAGTGTCACAAAGGACCCTCATTTCTGCTTGGAAGATGCTTGTGCCTTCGTGGATTCAGGAAGAAGCAGTAGTTGATGACACAGAAGTGGTGAAGGACATCATCACAGTGGCCCAAAGGTTGGAATTAGAGGTAGAGGAAGAGGATGTAGAGGAGCTTATTGAGGAACACAAAGAAGAGCTGACAACTGAAGAGCTCCAAACACTTCTGGCCCAACAACAGGACAATGCTCAAAGGGAAGCGTCATCTGATAACGAGGAGCAACAATCAAACAATCAACCAATTCCAACTGCTGACATCAATAACATCCTGGTCAAATGGAAAGCAGTTCAGGAGTTTACCAATGCCCACTATCCGGATTCCGCTGAAGCAAACAGGATCAACGACCTGTACTCCGATACTCTTGTCCGTTATTTCCGGCAGATGTTGAAGAAAAGAGAGAAACAAACGACTTTGGACAGATTTTTCACTGCACCATCGGCCAAAAAGCGGAAAATGGATGAAGATGTGCAAGATTCGATTATTTCTTAAAATTAAAAAATGTGTGTTTTTTTCATTATGTTTTTAGATGTATCTAAATAAAAATAATAACAAAAAATTTATCTTTTTTTTATGTCATCTTACCATATTTTATGCCACAGAACGAATTATTTTTTTAACATGTATTGTTATGGGAAAACGCGTTTCACATAACGAACTTTTCGCATAACGAACTTGCTCCTGGAACGAATTAAGTTCGTTGTGTGAGGCACCACTGTAGAGACATTGTTTCAAATAATGTTGGGCAAAGTATGTACATACATGCTTTAAGTATCTTATGAATTCTTGTGAAATTGGGCTCGTCAATTCATTTCGAGAAAGCACTCTTTATCTGAGGGCAAACAATTAGAAAGGAAATTTAATACCTACGCACGGAAAGTGAGCATCTATTATAAGCCACAAAGCCCGTAAGTATTTACGTACCTACAAACAGCAAAACTTCTTCAATCTCCTTTCGAAACCATCACCATTCATTTGAAACTGCACGGCATCCATCATCGTCGACATTCCAATAAAAGATCAAAGGCATAGTTCTTCGAAGAGTGCTAATGAAATGCTAGTGTGTAATAGAAAAATGAAATTAATTACTGGCCATTGTTTTGTTTGTTTTCATGATTGAATGTAGCCGTCGTGTTGCTTCACGTCATCTTTGACGAGCTAGGGTGAGCGGTCGTCGGTTTGTCTGTCTGTCTGCCTGTCTGTCCGCCCATGCATTTGTCCAAGTGCATCCCAAGAATAATTGCAGAGTGCACACCATTTCGCGATAAAGTTAGTTTTCTTTCGACTTTCGTAAATTCTCTTCATAATCTAGTCATTTATGAGCCGGCAAGACAAACTAGACTAATTTTGCGGCATCATTAACAGTTATTAAATACACTGTCTGCAATTATCATCCCAAATTGTTGCAAATTAAGCACATGAGCGATTCAGTATGACATTGCTTTTGCTGGTGAAGTAGACAATATAAATTTTGCGCTTCATTACAGTCAAGGAAGATGTGCTCATTTAATTGGCTACAGACAAATTGAAGATTATTATTGATGCCACAAAGAGAAAGTTTGAACAATATTTGTATTTATTCTGCGTATATGAGGATCTGTACTGCCTTTCGTACCCAGCATATCATGCTATCTGTATTTGTATCCCAGTGAAGAGCGAATGAGTGTAATTTATCTTCATCGTTTGTGACTTTTAGTTAATAAAGCACGCAAGATTTTATCTACATAATTTTATCTTTCATTGTCGGCAGATAACTTATATCTTAATCTTCGTCAAAAAAAATTGTGAAGTAATTTAAAAACTATTCTTTGTTGCAAAACCATCGGGTGGAAATAAATAAAATATGTTTTCCCGCTAAAAAGAAAACCCACCCGATTAAAAATTACCGATAAAAATTTTACATCAAACATGCTACAAGCGTCGAACACCAAACATGTGTAGCAATCTAATTTCCCGCATTATCTGCTGAATTATACACGTGCACACACATTCTCCGTTCTCATTGAAATCCTATTTATTCATCAAGGTAGGTACTTGAGCATACCAGGTGTTTCATACAAGTGTTTACAGATATTTTCTGCCGATATTTATTAGTGCAATGAACTCACTCACTCGTCTGTGCTCTGATTCATGATTTCGAATTTCTACGTTATGTTTGAATTCCGTACATTTCATTTGTCTATTCCTCATATTGTTCAGAGAAAATTTTTTCATCGTCAAATGTGTGTGTATCACGCTCTGAAATTTATGGGCGGAGAAAAAAATTGAATCTATTCCGGAATAGAGCAAGTTAAATTTGCAACATTAGGTAAGGTATTTAAATGTGATGAGCTATATTCAATCGAACTACATTTTAGTTACTATATTTGAACATTGCGAAGTGTAGATGGACTGCACTAGTATGTCAGTCGTCTGTGATGAGTGTAGTGGTGGACGTTTCTGTTGTTTGATTAAAAAAACAACTGTTTTGTTAAAACTGAAAAAAAAAAACAGTTTAAATTAATGGAAAATTGATAGCCAAACCAACTTTGCGAATATATGACAGCTTTTTGTGGAACTCTCTTTCTACCTGAACCCTCAATTTCCCACCGCTGTCTTACTGTTGTGTGGCGATTCCGACCTCTCAACTGTAGAATGGGATGCTGCATTGTCGACTATCATATCTATCAACAGCATAACACTGCTTACCTCTTCGTTTCTTTCATTGTGCCTCTTTTCTCGACTCAAGTACCATCCCAAATTCTAATAAAATCCTTAATCTTGTTTTGTTTAATGTTCTAATGTCCTTCATCACGTTAAATACAGCCCTTTCTCCTTATACACTTCGTAACCCGCACTAACCTCCACTTTTCTTAGAAAAACTGCAAACGTCTCATGTTTCAAGTATCGTAAAGTAAACTTATCAGTCATGGCTACTGAAATGAATGGGACTAATTAGTTCTCTTTCATTCGTGGTCTTGGTATTGATGATGCTTTACATAAATTTAACGTATTCCTTTCTAACCTGATTTTGCATTTTACCCCAATCAACCCTTCGTCTAATACAAATGATGCTGTCTGGTTTAAAGCTGATACTGCTACCACTCTTGAAGCAAAAGACGCTGCGCATTATAAATGCAAAATTACAGGTTCCCAACAAGATCTGCGTGACTATAAGAGCCTACGTACCGAAGCAAAAAATATGCAAAGCACGAAATGCACTACTACGTGAATCACATCGAAGTATCCATCCAGACTGAGCAGCCTAAATTCTTTTAGTCGTACATTCACTCTTTAAAAAGCTCCCAGCCACATGGAACTCAAAAATTTAAAGATGTAACTGCCTCCACCTCATAAGATGTTTCCAAGCTCTTCGCACGCTCCTTCTCTTCCTTCTTTCTTTCGTTGCTTTTTCTTCCCAATACTCCCCCCAATATCCTCTTTGCGCTCAAACTCTACTGAATTAGAGACCAACTTTGGCTGTGGTCTTGGTGGTATTCTGGATATCTTAGCTAAGTTTTTATTTTCTTCCTAGTGTTTTATTCTTTCTATAATCTACAATCTGAGCATTGTTTCTCTGGTACAATTCCTTCCCAATAAAAAACTGCAAACGTTTTTCCTGTATACTAAACTGGTAATTCTCTTTGTATCTCAAATTATCGCCCCATTTCTCTTCTTCCTTGCAACAGAAAACTACTTGAAAGAGCTGTTTACAAGAAAGTTTACCTTTTCGCCCAATCTCATAAAAACAAATCCACATTGACCAATTTGCTTTCTTTCACAAATGCTGTTGCATCTGCTTTGGATCAACAAAAGCTTGTAGATGTAATACACACAATTTTTTTAATGCTTTTAACTCTGTCAATCATGAAATTCTACTTCTTCTGAAGCTTGAAAATCAGGGTTAATATGATCCCCTAATTTCATGGTTCACTTTCCTTTCCGACATTGTCGATCGTACTTGTGTAGTAAGTGCCAACTCCTGCACCCCTGTTTCATTTTATTTTACCTCAGAAGTTCCGCAAGGTTCAATTCTAGGCCCTCTGTTGTTTCTGTTATTTATTAATGATCTACCGTCTTTTATACGTTCTTCCTGTTTTTTATATACTCATGACTTCAAGATGTTCAGAGTAATGGAGACATTTGAAGATTGTTATTAGGTGCAAAATGATCTATCTGCGTTAAATACGCGTTAACGCACTGACTCTGATTTTTACTTTTATACGACATATTTTGGCTTCAGTATTTTGCTCGGAATTGAAAATAGGTTTACAATACATATTTTAATGATACATAAATAGCCTATTTAAGGCTGTACATTAAATAAGATCAAATTTCGTGCGCAATCTTCACAACGACTATGTCTGGTTATTAACTACGAGTATTTTCAATCTTTTTATCAGACATCTGACGAATGGCTCAATCTCAAGTGTCTCTCGACAAGTTCGAGTAAATTTGGTTTGGCTGCAACAAATTGAATTAAGACACTTCATGTCATCTGCTAAT
Source organism: Nemotelus pantherinus (assembly GCA_963978885.1). Taxonomy (NCBI): domain Eukaryota; kingdom Metazoa; phylum Arthropoda; class Insecta; order Diptera; family Stratiomyidae; genus Nemotelus; species Nemotelus pantherinus. Next base: position 239,530,975 of record OZ022263.1, read on the forward strand.
TCAACAGTCGAAACATTTCATTGCTTCCTCTTTCTACATTGGGAACAATACTGTGCCTGATTCGGCCAAAGTCAGTTAAGCCTGTGTGTGGACATCGTTTTAGATCAGCATCTTGAGACTGAAGACGCATACCAATCATTCTTTAAGAGATTGTTGATGGCGTGCTGGACAGAACGCATCTCCAAGTACACACACTCCCTGGAGATGAAAAAGAAAATATTTCTAGCTTTTCGATATGTAGCCCGTAGTGCTGTTTTCTTTCCCAATCAAGTCGACTTAAAGTTAATTTCTTGTGCAACATATTTTCAACAATTACAACCGCAGCAACATCAACAAAAACACCCTACTCGCCGCCCAGGAACGTTTACGCAGTCGGACGCTTTGATAAACAAATCAAAAGTTGAAATATGATTTTCAATACATAAGTGGAAAATCAAACTGGCCCGCGGGTCTGAATTTCAAGTGTACTTCTGTATCTGTTAATGATTCGGTATCTGCTTTCACTACTCGACGCTGATACTTAAGGCTTTTATCAACAACATCGAGAAATCGTTCTGACTGCAAAGTTCGGAAGAAGTGAATGAATTTGTGGATCTTCTTAAGAGTTTCAGATTACTCAAGATCCAAAACAAACATGGGCTTTGTTTGGAAGTCTTGCTGTAAACATGTGGGAACGAAATCAGAAACAAGCAGTAACTCATTTGAAATTGTTGGTTCCATGGCAAAGGAAAAGAGTTGGTAGTTTTTTTTAACTCGACCTACTGGGAGAAGTAAAGGCTAAATTGCTTGGAAAGAGAAGCTGTATATTGTAATGGTAATGCTAATTGGATTCGTAATTATAAAATATGTTTTTGACTTTTCTTTGCACTTGGCAAGATCACATTAGCACTTGTATTCTTTACATTTGGTGGTTATGGTGTGGTGGTTTCAATTGGAAAGCCGATTTGATTGTACCATCATTTTGCGACTTTAATATTTGCAAGGACAAACTGCTTTCAAAATATGCATGTCTACGAAAATTTCAAGCATATCTACTTTTGAAAGATAGTCATTTATCACAAAGCTAAAATAAATCAATCTAAAATACCTTGTTGAATAATTCATATATATTCGCCCTAAACAGTTACTTAAAGCTATGAAATTTTCTTATCTGTTCAAGTACGAGCTGAATAGAAACGAAAAATAGTAGCCTAGTAGTAGCTATTAACCAGGTAACATTATTTATAACTATCTTTTGGTAACAGCCGCTTCTGAAGTATGCTCCGCTGCAAAATGATAAGACATCCCTCAATTTTTCAGAAACTGTAAAGAACGGAAAACCTCCAAAGTAAGAGCCTGATATAGTGGCTCCCTTTTCAAAATATTCCACCATAATAATTCCTTCAGCGTCGTCGGTCAGCATTCTCGGCACCCAACGCGCAGAGACTTTGTTCATATGCAATTCGTTGGCAACGATTCTTTAAACACTGCCATACGAGATCCCTGTGAACTCAGCTATATAATTGATGATCACCCTTTGATCTGCCAACACGACATCTTCGACTTTTTTCACGTTGTCTTCAGTGAGGGACGTGTATGGACATCCTTCGCGGAGTTCATCTTCAGTGAATGTTCTTCCCAGCTTAAACTCTTTAGCCCGGCATGAAACGGTGGAATATGGAGGAGCGGAGTCCCCTAATGTTTCCATTAAGTCGCTGTCATATCTTTTTCCAGGCATTTTTTTCAAGCACAAGTACTAAATGACAACTCTAATTTCGTTTTTCTCCATTTTGGTGTTCTCTCTTCGACGATTCGTATTCAAATGAATATACCTCCTATGCTGACTTAGTGGTTATATGAGGTAGTAAAAATTTTTTTTTTATTTTCTGCGAACTGGAAATAGCCGATTACAACTACTTTTGGATCACCCCTCGTATCTTAATTGCTTGCTTAATATTTTTTTCAACACATATTTTTCTCGTAGGGAAGGTTTTTGATAAATATTATTTCACTGACAATTGTCAGTAACCTAATTCTAATCGAATCCATCAATAAGATACTTTTTCAGTCCGGTCTATATCGTTTGAGAGTCTACGAATGTTTTCAACTTTTCCCAACAAAAGAAAAATGATCCTCGAATGCGGTCTACTTCGTATACCACAATCTACTCTTTATCAAATAGTCTCTAATGACACTGAAAAAATGCTGGTACAAAACATATCACGTACCAATGAAATTTTTTTTTCGGAAAATCACTTTCCACTCAACCGCATGAACTTTCGAATCAAGAACGTCGATTTGCTGGACAAGCTGAAAGCAGTGTAGCTTATGTCTTCTTTCATTTCCACAAGTACAAATGCGCTACATGAAATTTAATCTTTCTCACAGTCCAGATAGCGTTCGAGCTATCATTATTAAAGATCAGTTAAGACTTCAATTGATCGCGCATTCCTCCAAATCAAATTACTTGACTGCACCGTCCAGATTTCCCGAATCTAACGGTTACGATCTAATCGATTGACCCCATCTTTTTACTGACTCACGATCGGAAACGAAACAAATGGAGTCAGGGGGATAAGAGGAAGCAAGAGGAAGACGAAACCGACGAGGAGAATGGAGTTGGAGTGCGGCCAGATGAAACTGACCGCATCAAAATGAAATCTTCTGCTGTGCAGAAAGAAACAGAATATCGTTCCGCTTCGGCGTCTTCCTAATGACCGATCTATGGCCTTAATTGCTTCCAGGCCTCCTCGGCGGATCGCGCCGAAACGTCTCTCCGCGACGAGCGATCTTATGGTCTGTTTTATTGCTTTCAGGGAGGTGATCGCCACCCATCTTTTTGGCTTCTGATGACGAAGCGCAGGACGATCTTATCGTAGGTACAAGAGCCAGCCCAGAAGATACGACACGATTGCGTCGCGTCATAAATTGCGACATGCGATTGTCGCAAACTCTATTTTCAGCACTTGAGTGAGTCGAGCGATCACCAGATCATTGAAGAAGATAGCCCAGAAGTGTCTTGCTTCGTCTGGCTCTGTTTTCAACAGTAGCGCCTGCAAAAAAAACTTCGGGTATGATGAGTGCAATCATTTCATTTCCTTTTTTCGTTTTCTGTTTCCCTCAGTTGGCCATTAAGTTTGAGTAGCTCTGAAATAGAAATGTGGGTCGTTGCCCTCTACTTCTTACTCGTGTGCATTCAGCGCATTGTATTTCGTGGCAACGCATAGATTCTTGGTAATTTCGGAATGATGTACAGTCCGAGATTCTTCCTAGGAGTCATCGATGGGGCTTTACGTTAGTTTTGGGGCTCATTTCGCCATTGACGAAATTAAGCTCCGTACCTGTGGCTGGCAATTCCATATAATATTCTGTATTTCTTTAAGATAAGTATGATTAATGGATTGATTTTGGCAGCTTGTATTCAATTAGACATTTAGTGATGTTCTTCGTGAAAATGTTGGATATCACTTTTATTTTGCCTGGGTGCAGTTAGATATTTTGTTCTGAAAAAAGCATATCATTCGGCTTGTCATCTTAAAAACAACTCCTGGGACTTCGCCCGTAGCCATCCGTCCATCAATTAGGTCGTGCAGATTCAGCCAATGTCAGTGACCTGTATCTGTTAAGACCAGAAAAAAACATATCTTGTCGGCTCTGTTGACTGTCTAAAGCTACTTTTGCGGCTGCAGACACGTAATTCTGTCGGATATCAACAAAAGTCATTACGAGCCTTTTTTCAATCGCTATCGTGATGAGCTTTCGCGGTTCGATTGTGAGAGACGGGCTGGTGCAAGTCGCCATCGGTTTGCCAGGAAAGCCGTGCGAGATTTTTCAAAGAAAAGAAGACCAAGTCTACTCCGCGATTAATCTTGATTATACAATAATTAATTTCCGGCAGCGTCATGAACTTGCGAAAGGTTTCGGAATTCAGCTTGAACGAGAAAGAAAGTTCGTTGAGCCGGGCCGGGCCGGGCCAGACTAGACCAGCACAGCAAAGAGTCATTATTTTGCGGTCTGCATGTCTGTTTCTCGAAAGTCTATTATTTGGGGGGAGAAAGGCTATAGAATTGGGTCGGATGCATGATTCGTCAATAGCAGCAACCATCGTAATGGATATCGTCGCAAAAAGCTATCTCTTAAATGTTGGTAAATGTGTACGAGCACTATACAGTTACATACTGTAAAAGAATAACTGCGAACAATGCAAGAGTGATTGTTACTTTTTCAAATTCGATTCTGGGATACGTACAAGTGCCAATTACTTTTTCTCGCTTGACGGGAAGGTATGATGGATGCATTGGTCGTTTTCGGCTTTTGACAACATCGATTCGAGGTCAAAGTTTTCATTTTCGCTCGCAGACTGGGTTTCTAGTTGCAAACGGTCTTTGTACATGTGAGTGACCTGCTTTCAAATGTGTTATGTGTCGACTGAATAAACTAGGTTAAAAGTGTGGACAAAAAAGAAAAAAATCTTCGAAGGATTGGTTGTGAACGCCTTGGTTATTAACACTTCCCATTTCGAAGAAGAAAGAACACTAGGCATTGTAATAAAGTTTAACTAATTGTCACTTTTTATGTGATGAAAAATCTTAGGGTTACTTTGCTATATTTGAAATTAGAATAAGAGAAATCTCTACGCAGGAAAAACACTCTTTAAATAGTTCCATTCTGACTGGTTAATATCAACAGCACAACACCAAAGAACACAGAGATAACACACAAAATTTACTTAAGCTAAAGAAGGTTAAATTCGGTAAGTTATAGTCTAGCCATGCGTGATTAGGTACTGACAAATTCCCAGTCAGGGGGAAAATGAGTGGTAGAAGTAATGATTTATTTGGCATCAAGCCTCACCACGTGTTGTGGTGGAATATTTTAGTTTTATTGGTCAATGCCTTTTTGCATGATCTTTCCTTGTTACACACCTAGGGCATGTAATCCCGAGATTTTGGGATCTCGGGATCCCGACACACTTTGGACATTTTCGGGATCCCGAATTTTTTATCGGGACTCCCGAGATTTCGGGATTGATGAAATTCAACCCATTTTGGGAATAAGAAAGCAGAACTTAATACTAAAAGAAATATTGTTTTATGAAAACGGCGGCGGAAGCCAGTTGTAATAATGAATTGCAACTGGCGTATGATTACATGCTTAATATCCCACCAAAAAGTACCCGAAATATCTTTTTCAGCAGCTGGATATATGTGCAGCAAAATCAGGTCTAGTTTAAATTTTGAAACTCTTGACGAATTATGTTTGTTAAGAGCATACTTCCAAAATGAATCAGCAGTTTGAACCAATCGATATTATTACTTATCACTTGTTTCATTGAAAAGCAATATTATTTTGTAATTGATTGTAAACAACTAAAAAGAATAATGTATTTTTATTATATTATCGTAACATCCGTTATGCTGATTACATTTCAATTCGTTTTTAAATAATTTTATAACTAACTATAATGACCAAATAAAGAGCTTTATTGAATAAGAAGATAAGAAGAAATTAGATCATAAGATTAATTTAGATGCAATTATAGATTAACGTCTTACTTGCTAGTACCCATGTACATATGTGCATAAATTTAACATTATAATGAACTTAGCTTCCGGTTTTATGTATATCTAATTGAAATAAAGTTTTCATTGAGTACGAATAAGCCAATATCTGTTTAAATTCCCTTAGTATAGTTTTTTTTTATAAAATCCCAAAATCTCGGGACTAGCTCGGCATCCCGAAAATTCTAATCCCGAATTTCGGGATCACCATTTCAATCTCGGGATTAATGCCCTATACACACCTGACCTGTTCCCTATTCAACTCAGTTTTAGCTGGAGAACCGTACGTGTACAAACACAAAACTGAAACCGGAACGGAATTATTTGTCTCGTATTTTGACTTCGGTAGAGATCGTGTAAAAGCAGCTCCAAACATCGCAGGCCCTTCAATTGAATTGGCTCCATTAACGTTGGTATAAGTAAGCTTGGCGTCTTTATTCTTGCCTCTTTTTATGAGAGGGTTAATTTTGGCAACTTTCTAAGAATTAGGAAAGTATTAATTCAAAATAATGCAAAGTGTTTTGAGCATAGAGATGGAAAAGTGTTTAACAACTCAGTTCGACAAAATGAAAGTTGTCACTTGCAAAGTGAAAGTGTTCACATTCGGAAAGTCTTACCAGGAATTCGTCGATAGTATTCAGGAAATCTCACTCACATGCACAAGGAAAATCTACTTCAATGTATGTAGTTTTCATTACTCTAACAGCAAAATCATAACATTTTAGTTCGGGGACGACAGCAGGATCCATACTCAGATTTCTCCTAACTTACAGGACAAAGCCAACATTTTTATTGTCCAATAATATTAAGTACTCTCTGAAGCTGATTCTGTGAAGATCTAATAGGCTAGTTTCCGTAATTATGCCTAGTACTATACTCTTCGCGAAACGAATTCAACGGTCAAATCCCATACAAAAAGAGCTTTTCAATTCGTCAGTAAAGCTCTTTTGTATGGGATTTGACCGTTGAATTCGTTTTGCGAAGAGTATAGTACTAGGCATTAGTGCGAAATCCGCATTCAGTACATTAAGACGCTCTTTGCGGTATCAGCATGAGCGAAGTGCTGGTAAATGTAGTCACTCCAACCATCCTATTCGAAAACAGATGTTAGCAATTTAAGAGTTGCAATCAGACGCTCTGTATCGGCAGGCAGTACTTAGTCGATAAAATCATCCATCAGATTATGATTTTCATTAGATGGCAGCGACATCGAAGAAGGCGAAGCTTGCTGAGCACCAAAGCAACAGAAAATAGGAATAAAGCCCACTGCCAAAGAAACTCCACACTACCTGTAGTTCGCAACACTCTGCTTCAAAAACTTCAAATTCTTCGCCTCGATTCTGGCTATCATTTCTCTAAAGGCCGAAAGTTGGCTGAATGACCAAAAACACAGCTATCTACGCTCACAGGTGGCGCGTATTCAACCATTTTGCTATCGCCACGGTGTTGCCTTTCCAAGCACATCCCACAGCGATGAATGATCATGCAGTTATCCTCAACCTAACCGCAGTTTCAGCACTGCATCATATCCTTGTTTCGGATATATTCCCACAACACTCTCTCCTAGAAGTTGGACTGTATTTTGTATAAAGCAGCTAGCCCTAGGAAGATTCAAATTGCGCTATGAAAAACCCCGAACTATCTGAAATTTTCACTATTTGTCGATTTCTTCAATGTTCGGTCCTTAGGGGAAAATGCGACACTAATTTCAAATTCAGTTCAGGGTGCTGTGCCACTTACTCAGAATATGTTTGTTCGCTCGTTGGCGGATCTACATTCACGGCGAGACATGACAAGTATAGCCGAATAGGCAACCATTCACCTCGTCGATTCTCGCCTGTTTTTCTCCATCTACACACTTGCCAAGCCATGGCAAGCACGAGAAAGTGTTTGGTTTTTTTCGCCGGCGTCTTCCGGTTTTATGAGGGTTTCTGAGGGTTTATGAAGGTATCGTTTTAGCTCCGGGTCGCTCGAAATTTTGTCGGTTTTAGGTATCGAGTCAAAATGATTTGAAGAAAGGTATGTTGCTGGCTTCGATGATATTTTCGAACCGATTTGGTTTGCCTACGAAATCATGGACAAGATTCATCATATCGGACAAAATGCATGAGTGCGGATGGTTCAAGGGACACTATGTGAATGTTTGTAAACAAATGTCTGAATAGGGAAAATGCTACCTACCTACACCATATCAATTTCTGTGCACTTTAATTTCGCAACGTGCAGAAGGGTGCTAGTTTAAGTGAGCAAATATGCATATTTCGTAGGTAGGTAGGTGTCCTTTCATAAGATAAGCCATCTTCATCATATGGCTTGGTGAACGTCTCGTCGAATGGTTTGTCGAATGTCTTCCCGAAATGTTCACCCTATGGGTGTTGCGGCCTTTAGATGGATGACAAGAGACTTCATTTCACAGGCAACAGGGTATGCCGCAACAGGGTTGCACTTTGTCCTTGATAAATTCAAAGATTTTTTTTTGTGGTTTTCAGAGGATGAGTCATTTCTCGCTCGAAAAACTTTTCGTACTTGGCCCGATTCCTTGTGCGTTTATGTCGTTGATAAACTTTTTAATCTTCATTTTGTGAGCTGTTATGAGCGAGATTTCAACCTTTTTTTGGAGTCAGTGCGATAGATGATGACGGATTCGACTTGCCATCAAAATTCGGATTAGGAAAATTTGCCTGTCCATTTCATTCTTATTCCTGCTATAAAATCTTCATTTGTTGATTGTTAGCTCATGATACTTAGCCAACTGTTATCTCCATCCACAGATGCCGAGTCTCTAAAATCAAATGTTTTAATTTTCCTTGTCTTTTCTTCGTCGTGCCTAGCACAGGCGAAAAATGGTTACACTCTAATTCATAAGAATGATGTTTTTTGTACACTCAGTGGAGAGAGGAAACTGTTTTACACCGCTGAAGAAATGTATTCGTAACTAACGGTACTAACTTTACAGCTATAACTACCACGGCGTGTGTGCACTTAATCCAAATGATCCAAGTTGCAAAAACGGTCCACGTTGCAAACAAGCAAGGCGAATAAAGCTAGGCACGTCCAAACAACACCGTGCCTAGATCGAAACTCAATGGTGATTGATTAGATGTCATCTTAAAAAGAGTTCATAACGTATTATTAGTTTGTTGAAATTGTAATGTTTCCCAAGCATTTGGCAGTCTGTTAAACTTCTCAATCTCGATTCAAATAGTTTTAAATGAATTATAATTCAAATGAATATAGCATCCATTTTTCTGCGTTTTTTGACAATTTCGATTCGGCGAGTAACCTTTGTGAAAATCTTCATATTATCCAGACTTTTAAATCTAAAAAAAAATTAATTCTGAACTTCTGGTTTAAAACATGAATATACTATTGAGTTTCAAACGGTTCTAAACGCTGATAGAGTATTACATATATGTACATATCTTCCAATCACCTAAATCTTATTTCGAATCCTCGCTTAAGGGGGAAAATACATGTAACTGCTAAAAAAATCGATTTTTTTTATTACATCAAAATGTTTGAAATGCTCTTAAAATATACAATAAAAAGTTTTAAAGCGATATTCGTATTAGTTCTCGAGTTATAGTCAGTTATATGCAGCACGGCGTTCCCCAGGTCGGTGGAGCTTTAAAACTTTAAACGCGTTTTTCTCAAATTAGCACTTTTTCAACTGCCGTACAAAATATCTCAAAAAATATTGAACCGATCCGGCTCAAATTTATACCACATCTACAAAAGAGTATTATCTCTTCCTTGAACCTAAATTTTATTGTAATTTCAGCAAAATAATTTGTTTATTAATGTTTAAAGCGTGATTTTTTTGAAAAATAATCTCTATTTTTGTTTAATCTAAAATTAATGTAAAAATTTAATTTTTTTTAATAAATTTTATTGGTTTACCTATGAATTATATATTTCATTAGCATATTTTTTCTCTCTGAACTTTGCAAGATCTCCGGAAAGGCGTTAATTTGTACGAGGCAGTTTTTGATGTGTTTTTTTCATTCGCTCGCATCGCCGCCATTTTGTGTTGAAAAATTATTAAAAAAATATTTTCATTTACTGTGAGACTTGTACTTTAAGAATGTAATATCAAACATTTTCTGAATGAACAATATATATATTTTAAATCAATCTGAAATTAGCAACTTTTTTCGATTTTCCATGTATTTCCCCCCTTAAGCCGGTGTGCATCGAATTGCCGTTTATTTTATCTCTTGAATTACTTCTCAGATCTCCACAAGTCATAAAACTCACATAAAACGTTTAAACACTGCTACTATACCCCGAAAAACATATGATGCCCCTTTAACATCTATCTGTCTGCTCATAAGTATCTGAAGAACGTCCACGTGCAGGCGAGTCTGCTTGTCAATGAAAAATCAATTTAAATGCTGACACCGTTATAAAGATTTCTTACAAAATTAATTTCCTATTATTACGATGCTGACATGTGCAATTCACGAATTGTCGGGGCAATGAGAAGTATCATATACCCAATGCTTTGAAGGAGATATCAGACACACGTTGAGTATTGGGGAATGCATGCAAGAAGTGCATGCAGGGGTGGTGATCGTTTTTTTTTACTATGATTTGTACATAAATAAACGACAAAAATTGATGTTCACCTAATTGCAATTAAGTGAAATCTAAAGCAATAAATAATAATAATCATGTATCTACATATGTATAAAACAATACGAATACTAAGAAACTAGTTTCCATACCGATATGCAATCCTTTTCAATTTGCCTTACAATCAGAATGTAGTCACGGGTAGGGTCTCGGTCATAATTGCGATCGTTGACCATTTTCCAATGATGATGGCCAACATTTCTGAGATAAGCCGCGATACAGATCCATATAAAAATATGTAAACAAAATCATTTCGATGATTTGTTAAGCATAGAGAAAAAACAAATTTGGAAAAAGCAGAGTTATATGACAAATGGAATGGAGGCTCGAAGCAGAAACGGAACATGCTCGTATTTTGTTCATATTCTATCAATTTGAAAAGTGATATTGCGTTAGTAGACATATGATTTGTGATAAGTAAAACTCATAAATGATAAATATAAATTGCAAATTATAATTTTGAGCCTCTGTCGAGCACAAAAACATATCCGCCTTCAATGGAAACAAAACCACAACATCAACAGTGACTTTATAACTGACAACTTGCCTTTAGTTCGTTCATTAAAAGTGCAAATCCATGATTTATCGCTGAATACCAATGAAATCTATGCAATAAAGGCTGAATTTATACGTTAGATGAGCGAGCTGAACAGCTTCGAAACTTAATGCACTTTCTGCGCACTGGATCGACCCTAATATCTTCATCTTCTCCAACAACTTAGCTCGTAGTATGATCCATTCGTACCAATGCCAATCCTCTCAAACAAATTAATGAAATTCCTTAATAAACGGCTAAATGCAATCCGTGCAGTAGTTTGCAATAAATCCCCTACGTTTTCTCTGCCGACCAAACAGAATTTCTCCACACCAGACTAGACTGCTAGAATCCACAACGGATCGCCAAAGATTTTCATCTGTTCGTCTAACTATGAAACGGTAATGTGTTATTGACCATATTTCAACGCATCATAGGATCTAAACGCCTCGACGTTGATGAACGCCCGTGGACTCAAAAGGTAGTCAGTCAGCCGAAAGTAGTACCACGGAAGTATGATATGAAGCAATACAATGTTGTACAGAAATCTCAACAAATATTGCTTCAAGAATCACGAAGCAAGGGAAGCCTAAGATCGGCTAAGATTTCGGGGAACGGGCTGAACTGGAAGACGTAAAAAAACCATTTGCTTCGAAGCAGCCATTTGAGGTCGCATAATGCATTCGAACAATTTGCTGTTGAGAGCGCTGCATTATTGAATTGTCATGATCTGACCGAATAAAAAATCGGAATGCGGTTCTTTCGATTTATTTAGACAGTTATGGGCTTGGAGATCTATGAGTTTTGTTTTCTGCATGAATAGACTAATTAGGTACATACAGTGGAGGACATAATTATAAGTCCACCACAAAATTCAAATAAAATTCACTTCTAATTCATTATATTTATTACGAATATATGTTAAGAAAAACTTAATAATATATGTAACAAAATTTAAATTTAATGAAATTATTTCAACCGTAAACAAAATTGAAAAAATTAAAATTCTCTTTTTTTCTGTAAAATTATAAGTTCGGGGACATAATTATAAGTTCGCAAGGAATGGGGCACATATTTATCAATAAAATTATAAGGCTAATACTTCGTGTGGCTTTCTTTACACTTAATTACTTCAAATATACGTTTCTTCATTGAATTAGCCAAGGTTTGTAGTATTGTAACTGGTATTTCGTCCCACGTTTTATCATTTGCTCCCTTGTGTTCGAAAATGCCTTCCGTTTTCATATACCTATTTCTATATTATTCCCCACAGATTCTCTATGGAGTTTTAAGTCAGGACTACAAGCAGGCCATTCTAAAACTGGTATATCCTTTGAATTAAACCAAGCTTTTACCTCTCGGGATACATGTATGGGAGCATTGTCTTGTTGAAAGACAAAATCTGGTCCAACTATTGACTCTGCTTGATCAACTATCAAGTGTTCGAGGAGTTTAATATACTTTTTCAAATTCATTCTTGTGGATGTTGTGCCAAAGGAAGCTTCCGATGATAACACAAGCATCCCCAAATCGCAATTCCTTATCTCTTCTTAGATCGTGCCAGTAGTGTTGAAATCTATCCAGCCCGTCTAAATTAAACTTCTTTTCATAACTGAAAAGAACCTTTTTCCATTCATCTTTGTAAGACATGTAGGTTTCCGCAAACAGTAATCTTGCACTTTTATGTCTCTCCTTTAATTGTGGTTTGGGCTTCCTTTTTGTCCATATTAAATGGTCGTTGCTACTCAGCATTATTCTTACGTGTCGCACCGTTACAGGCAGGTCTAAATCTGCTAAGTATCTACGAGGATATTCAACGTTTTCGTACTGTTACTTGTCCAATTCCTATTTGAGGGAATGCTTGGTGTGAAAGCATCACAGACTAAAATTAACGCAACAAAGAACAGAGTTGAACAAGCATTCATAAAATTAAAAATATTTTTTTTGGCTGACCAAATCCATACAACCGTAAAGTCAATGAATTATTTCTCTATCTAAAATGGAAGAAAAATCAATTAAGGTATAGTCACATAGCAGATTCAGTCATAGCAGATCGTGTTTCTTTTGATTTTGCTAGGCACTATACCGAGAACAAAATCGCAAGCATAGTGGCCATTTTCACGGCTCACAATAATATTGGCCATTCACCGAAGTAAATCACCACTAGTGCTTGTCTAGTAAAGGACAAAGTCCATCCACATCACTAGGGTTTCCATTCTGCTGCTAAGCTCCTTCCAGGAGCACCAACTGTTTTTTTTTTTATTTCTGATTTATAGAGGCTAAGAACGTCTCTGTATCCATGCTAGCATTTTCTGAAGCAAAAAACTCCTGTACTAGCATTCTCTGCAATAACTCAGATCCCTGCGCTTAGAATGGACTGTGGGACAGGAGCATTTAGAAGTTTTTCTGAGTTTGACATTTTTGTGTATTCACTGCTTTCTTCAGATCTGCTACAGAGAGGAGAATCTATCTGAAGGAGAACCTAAACTATTATCAGGTTCCTGCTTGAATGCCTCCCAGTTTGTGTTACTGGGTTTACGAAACGGTCGGCAACTAACTAAAAATTCGAGTGAAGCTTATATATTCTTGATCAGGGAAAGATGGTCCTTCAAGGACCCTCCAGTTTTCTATCATTTGTTCATAGGACCCATTGTGTCGAGTGATTTTTAACACATTACAACAGATAGGGCCACTTCCCCGATTTACTGGTATGGATTATAAGTGATAACAAACCTGAGTGGAGAGACTTACCTTAAACAGTAAACTGAAGTCTTAAATGAAAAACCTGGTAAAACTTAGTAACTCCACGGAGTAGTTCGGACTTAAAAGTATTAGCTTTTATCTCTTCATATAGAATAACAAAAAGGTGGTGAGGTGTTTTGAGTTAAGGTGATGATCAACTCGATTTTTTCACATTTTACAATTTCCGATAAAATTAAGATAGGTTCGAAATGCAACATCAATTCGTGGAAAAAACTGCAAAGCCTTTCGAAAGTGCCAACATGGAACTAAAATTCGAAAATTCGGACTACTATCAAAAATATCAGGCCAATTTGGACGTGGACCTTTTTCCCCTAAACGGTATTCCTAATAGGAAGCGTCAATGACAGATGCACAGCTAAATCTGATTTTACACGCAAAGTAAGTCCATGGCAATTAAAATTATTTATCTATCACATAAATCGTACCGTATAAACCAAAACTATTCCTTGTCATAATCATAGTTTTATGTGGAGAGTATTAAGCCTGGAAACATGAAACTCTTTGATAGGTCTGTTTCAACTTCCAACTAAAGAACTCTGCGTTTGTTTTATAGTAATTTTACTAGGCCATATATCATTCTAGTGTGCTATAAATTCAAACAGCAGCGCCAAGTCCATAGCATTCAAACGACCCCGAATTAGATGCGGAAATTATGGGGACCGTCACTCCTCAAGGTGTGTCATGCAATCAGATACATCTTTTCATAGGCCTGGTTTGCGTTTAAAATGCTCATAAATGTGTATGCACAGATAGTTTGGTTTGAATGTTTCACGCATCGTGAGGTAGCTTCTGTGTTTCTAATTTAAAATAAATACTTTTGCCACGAGTCTTCAGATCCTCGATGAATTTCTATTTTCGGATGGCATCAGATCGCTTCGTCGGAGAAACGATACCAGCGAGCGTACAAGTCGCACCAGTATCGGACCAATGTAACGCCTAATGAGGCGAAAGGATCGCAAAAGACATTAAAGTGAAAAACAAAATGATGAAAATGCTATGAAACTTAAGCCGACTGGCAGACATATCTTCGCGAGTGATCTGAGACGGTTTTTGCTGGCGACATTTTCAGCTTTAATAAATATCGAGTCATGTGCCGTTGTCTAATCTGGAAGGATTGATAGTCCGTCTCAGTATACACAGTATTTGAGCGTGTTTTGATTGTCGTTGGCTACAAGGTGGGCCGAAAGGTTGATATAAATTTTCTGCTCGCGCCCTTAGAAAACGTTAATTGTATGCCGCAATTTAGGAGATATGTGAAGGGTGTACCATATGGTTCCGTTTTGCACGTTATTCCTAAAAGTCCAATGATATTAATACTTTTTTATGGTAGTATCTGTTAACTTTCGACACCACGTCAGATATTTTATGTGTATGGTTATTTCAAACGTTCGTTCACAGTCGATGAAATTTCACTACACATTCAAAAAATATGTTCCAACTACGTCCAGTTGTCCTCACCTTAATAGAACTGTGAATCAGGTCGTAAATGCATCCTCACCTTGTTTTCATTTGCTGTTAAATTTATTCCCTGGAACGTTTTTGTGGAGCAATACATACTACTACAGGGAAGATGTACATGAGCTCATCTATTTTTGGGCTTAGGGCCGAGCATTCGAATCGTTTGGGTGGTGTCGTATTTTTTCCCCTTAGGATGGTATGCATGGCAACAACGTCATTTTCGAAATTAGATTTTTACCGGATTCTGTCTTCTTTGTCTTTTGCAGTTAGCGGAGGTTGTTTTTTCATTTTTTTAAATTATAGATGATCATCTCTTTTTATAGTTATTTGTACGTTCCGAATTTTTGCTTTAACTCCGGCTTCCGCGGCGATTTGCCTGCAGTGTTCGCTGAATAAAATGCCACTTTTGAAATTGCACGATCTTCCCATTGGTTTAGAGCACGTGGTCGGCTTGGGCACTTCCTCTTCGAATAATTTTCAGGATCTTTGAGAAGATTCATCACCGCACATCGACTCCTTTTAAAAATTCGAATGCTACAAGATTTCAAAATCTGTCTTATCTTTTTACAGCAACCAACTATTAAGGATCTTTAAAAAAAATTCATTAGAAAGTAACGGAAGAATCCCATTGCAATTTCAATAACCTTTATTAGATTAGTTCAATAAATGTAGGTACTACGCAGACCAAAATAGAAGATTGTGGGAGGCTATTGAGGAAAAAAGGCGCGGCAAGCTGCGAGCCGGAGTGCTGTTTCATCAAGACAAGGCTGCAGTTGCGATAGCTGCAATTCAAGAAACAGGATTCGAACTACTTGAACATCCGCCTTATTCGCCAGATCTAGCTCCCAGTGACTTCTATCTCTTTCCTCGGATCAAGGAACACCTTCAGGGCAAGAAATTTGAAGATGATGGCGAAGTGATGGCCGCTGTTGAGCCTTTTTGGGAGAGTCTCGACAAAAAAGGGTGTCCTGGGTTTAGAAAAAAATTATAATGTTAGGAGGTTGTATTGAAAAATAAATATTAAAAATAAAGTTAAATCACCTTGGTTTATATTAATTATCATTATTTTTGAATCACTCCTCGTAGATGGCTTAAGACCGTTTTAATCATTTTTCCATTGATGTCAAATGCGTGAACATAATACTTCCGTAGCGTTTCATTCATTTGACCGGGAATTGAAGGTCCTAATTCATTTTAATACCATCAAACTCGAATATATCGTTGCTTTTTGTTGCGATCAAAGGGTTTTTCATTGGTTTATCTTGAATAAAGTAACTATAACTGACGTCTGAATTTTTTTTTCTTCCCCTAAAGGGGTTGTATTAAGCAGTGCAATTATTTCAATATAATATGAATGATGAGACCTATTATCCATGGAGCAGCAGTGTGGTGGAAGAAGCCCACGGTGAAAACTGCTGTCAGCAGCCTTAACAAGCTTCAATAGATTCATGCCTGCTGACTACAAGAACAATGAGTTCCATTCCAACGGCAAAGATGGAAGCCCTTCTAAACTTTTAACCATGACACCTCAAAATCCAAGAGCAAGCGGCAAAACAGACGATATGCGCACAAAAGGCCTGCAGGTACAAATCAGAAAATCTAAGAGGCCATCTCAGTATTCTCGAGAACCATAATCAACATGCTGACCTTCAGCTTTTAGTTTTCTAACTTTTTGCTTCTATTTCCCATGCTGAGGAGCTTGTAAAGTTGGTATCACGGAAATAAGTATAATTACATACATACTTATAAAATAAACAAAAACAGGCAAAAGTATTCGGAAAAACCGCATATAAATATAACTGAATTTACGCAAATAATCAATTTTCGCCAAAATATAGGTACACGCACTTTAAAAATTGTCCAGAACAAAACATTCATTCCTTCACAATTTTCGCCGATAGTGCATAAAAAAGCCTTCATTCGCCATTGGAGTGATAAAAACTATCAACTTCAGATAGTTCGTGCACATCACAATTAGTTTGCATGGCATGCTAAGAAAGATCGAAACCATTTATCAGCAATTTACTTATTCACTGCACGAGAATAAGTGGACATATCTCAGAACGGAAAGCGAAAATTGCCGATTGTGACTCATTTCCTCGCCTTTATGGAGGAGCCGTTTTTTGAATTGAAATCTTTTTTCGGGTGCGGTTCGCTGGTGTGTGAAGATACAAAACTGTACTTCGCTTATGGAATATTTTATGCAAATGGTCGACTAAGCAACGGAAATTTTGAGAATATTTCAAGAAAATGTACATCCTGCGAATAAGAACGGGCTCAAAAT
Organism: Nemotelus pantherinus; assembly: GCA_963978885.1. Classification (NCBI taxonomy): domain Eukaryota; kingdom Metazoa; phylum Arthropoda; class Insecta; order Diptera; family Stratiomyidae; genus Nemotelus; species Nemotelus pantherinus. The sequence continues at coordinate 239,548,190 of OZ022263.1, forward strand.
TGAAATGAAAATCGAAAATCTCTGGCAGAACACTAAAAATATAAGTTGACGTGTGGCGATCCAGATGCATATGCCTCGATACGTAGTACATATATAGATATTTATGTTTCAGTTTTTCTGCGCTCGCAAATAGCTGTAGTATGATGTAAAATGCCAGCTGTGCTCATCGGGATTCTCAAGTGGTGAAGTCGATGATTTGCTGCTTCACAATTAGCTTTAAATTTCAATTAATTTATTCATATCATGTGCGACTGAGGAACTGTATTGGCTTTCGTTTATTTTGGCAAGTGGCGAGGGAATTTCCAGATAGGGCAGATAATGACGCGGTCAGTCAACTCAAAAATAGTTGAGTTCGTAAATAGATAGGTAGGCTAGTAGACGAGATTTTTATCAAATCGAACCCAATGAGCTCAAATAGGCTTTGTATAAAATGAAGCGGATTCGTTCCATTACGGCAACCGAATTGCAATATTCGTAATCTTTTTAATTCTTCCATACAGATGTTTGTTCATTACAATAGCCAGTTAGCCTGTTGCAAGCCTGCATAGCTCATTTCATCCATTTATGAATAAAAAAATCAAGTGAAGATATTATTTCTATACATTTTCAATATCTATTAAAACTTTTTCGTGAATCGCGCTGGCGTAAATAGTTTTGAACCTTAGAAAGAAAGAAATTTAATAGCTTATCGTATAGATTAGAGATGGCATTATCAGCGTCAGTTTGTAGGTCACTACTATATGCAAACAACGTTAGGATTTTAACAAATGCATTTAAATATTAAATCACGTTCACAGTCTTTATACATAAATGTTCATATACACATATCGGGCTTAGTCACGTCTGACTCGTTCGCTGGTTGCGGCAGAAGAGAGATCCTTGCTGTAAGGACGGCTGTCGATGCGGTTTAGTTGTTATGTTTGCCGCAACGTGTGCAAGTGTCGCTGCACAACCCTACAAGTTTTTGTATACCAATAAGCAACAGAGCCTTAACTGACAGAATCAGTCTTATAAGTGAGGCGAGGGCCGTTCTAATTAGGAAACTCGGCTTTAGGAATTTGGGTTCGCATTGCAATTATTTGGCAGTCTGATTAGTCTTCACTGAGAAAAGAATCGATATCGAATGATTGAAACACCAACAAACTCGATTGGGCTCATAGCCTCTAATACTGAAGACAGACTACAATCGAATTTGGTTTCACGAATCTCCAATTAGCTTTGAACTTTTAAAATTTCCTTTGTTTGACACACTAGGAAAAAAGCTCAACAAGATTCGCGAAACCGGATTCAATTGCAGTCTGCCTCTAGTATAATATTTTTCCAAAAGTTGCAATTAAGTGATCGTAACATGTGTGAAATTATGTAGCTACGACCTGTTCGAGCTCGGATGCTTTCATGGGTAATTAGCTATTTGTTCAGCCGAATGATGGGCACCCCTTGCAGTTGAGAACATGTACATGTTGAACGCAAGCTACGTTAAAACAGAGGGCAAAGTCAAGATTAGTTTTCTGGAGTTACAAGAGGTTTTTAGCCAAAGAAATTGACTAAACAAAGTTTGTTCTACGTTGGAGATGGAAGATCTAATGGGTCGATTCTATTCAGTCGCTGGAATTTACGATGGACTAATATTCTTTTGGCTAGCTTGTTGGGATGTAGAGCAAGAGCTGCAATATCTTTTCCATTGCAGTTGTTAATTTTCTCTGCAATCGTCTCGGTATGCAGGTGCTTAGAGACTAGCGTTGCAAAAGTACCACGGGGCTCCGGTGATAGATCTAAGTATTTTTGATTGGGTCCTCTGAATGATATTAATGTTTGATGGGCGGGCTGCTCCCCAAAGCTGTGAGCCATAGGTCCAAATTGGCTTCAGAACAGACTTGTAGACGAGCACTTTAGAGTCCAGAGAAATTTTCGACATGCTATTGAGCATCCATTTGAAATTGTTGAATCTGAGCTTCACTTGCTGATTTTTCGCTTCGATATGCCGTTTCCAGGTGAGCCTCCTGTCAAGGTACATTCCGAGATATTTCACTTCGTTGCTTTGAGGTATTGGTACATTGTTTAGACCTACTTAGGACAGGTTAGTTTTAGCAATGTGAACGTAACGTGGACGCATTTGATTTCGTTCATTTTGATTCTCCATTTCGCTAGTCATTTTTCTAGAAGTGAGATGTGGGCTTGCAGTATTCGGGATGCCATAAGTGGATTCGAATCAGTACATCGAATAGCCACGTCATCCGCAAAGGTAGCTGTAGTTATTTTGTCGCTTATTGGGAGATCAGATGTGAAGATTGTGTAGATAGAGTACAGGTCCCAAGACACTTCCTTGAGGTACACCAGCATGTGCTCGATATTTTGTAGTCGTATGGCTTTTCCATCTAACCTGGAATGTGTGATCAGTTAGGTAGGAGGAGAGTATTTCATGAAAGCTTTTCGAAAGCATTGATTTGATTTTGAAGATCAAATCTTCATTCCAAACTTTTTCGAAAGCTTGCGTTACGTCTAAAAAGACTGCAGCACAATACTTCTTATCTTCGAATTTATTTTGATGTCGGACGCGATTCGATGGACCTGTTGGGTGGTACTGTGGTGTCTTGGAAATCCGAATTGCTGCTCTGGAATTTTCCCTGCATCTTCAAGTATTGGAAGTATATTTCTCAGCAGAGCTTTCTCGAAAACTTTGGAGACGCAGGACAAAAGACTAATAGGTCTGTATGACTTCACTTGAGAAGAGTCTCTACCAGGCTTGGGAATGATTATGATCTCGCCTGTTTCGCAAACTTCAGGGAAATATCCGATTCGAAAAATAGCGTTGTAGAGACTAGACAGCCAAGAGAATACGATCGCTGGTAACTGTTTGGGCATAGCATTAGTGATAGGAGGTTTCATGGGTAATAATATTTTTCACTTCCTTAGCCGCTGTTCTGATTGGCTATGAGTCCTGAGCACTGGTAATAAGTGGAAAGTCGCTTATTGCCGTAGTGCGAAAACCTGTTCTAGGTGAATTGTGAAGGCGATGGCTTTCTCTACGTCACTTCTGGCCCATTGCCCGTTGGCAGTTCTTAGTGTGACTTGCACTAGAATTCTGATTGAAAAAACTTGAGCATTTATGAAAAACGTTTGCAGAAATTGAATTGCTGGAACTGTGGAATGAAACGGCACTTATGTACGATTTGTTTACCCACATGTCCCACGAAAGCAATCTCATTTAAAGTCTCACTGTGACCACCCCGGCCAACTCTGAGATGAAACGATGAACTAGCTTCTAGTAGGAACTAAGTTCGAAGAATAGACGTTGATCGATGAAACTGATGAGTTTAAAACCATTACCGATTTTTGGTTTTATTTTCTTGCTTGGAGGGATGGTGTCGACCAGGACACTCAGCTCTTAGTGGTGTTTTATTCGATAAAATCGGCTCACGATCGAGTGTTGAGCTTTCAGAGAGAAGCTCTGGCTGGACTGTGGGTATATCGCCAATTATGATAAAAAGAAAGTGCACTATCCTCGAAATATTAACACTTGGCACGAAATTAAAATACATCTATTTGGTAAAATAACAGTTGGCCATTAAACGAAACTCTTCAGTCTTGAAACCTTATTCAATTTTTTCTTGTACACCACAATTCAAATATTACAATATAATCTCTGACAAATTTCCTAACTAACTACTTCTCGCATCTTTCAGTTCTGGGAAATTATTTCGGAAGAACATGGAATCGATTCGAATGGCATCTACCACGGCGATAGTGATCTTCAATTGGAGCGAGTCAGTGTTTATTACAACGAAGCCTCAGGTGAGTGGCACTATCAATTAAAATATTTAACTAGCTTTACTATGTCGACCACTCTACGTTCGAATTCAAATATGGAGTGCGAACGCAACAAGTGTCCATTTTAATTGACACTGAAGCAGGTGCTGATTGCTCGGGCACTAAGCTGCAGTCATAGAAATTGGGATATATGTATATTTATACAAAATATATGGCGCGATGCGATCTAATGTGCGTCAATAAATCGCTTGGAATTGCGTATCAAACAGTTGACAAATTGACACCTAAAGTTCTGTACAAAGCCTTGTTACTTTTCTTAAAGAAAACTTTTCGAATTGCTGCTAGATGATTATTTCGTTGGCCATAATTATCATAGTTTTAAAGCTATGTAAATGTACACAAGACTGTTAGCTTAACCTATAACGTAATTATACAAACTACTTCCAACGAAACGCATTATCGCTAACGGGACACGAAAGAACATTTCGTCGTACGAGTCTGTGTGAATGAATGGGCCAAACTCATAATAAGCACTAACCAAAATGGACAGCATGACCAGTTAAATATCTTCTAGATTCGATAATCGCATAGTGATGCAATTAGACATTGCCATCGCGCGTACTCATTCCGAATCGAATCCAAGCGACCAAGAAGAACTGACTTAGTTGCCCAACTACAAATTCTGAAGCATACCTCATTCATGCCACCACAAGCCACCATAAATGCATAGTTGTGCGTAAGCCACAACAAGTTCTTTGATTATTACGCGTGCAGATTGGTGTTTTCCACGCCATAAGTTTTCAGTCTATTGAGTGCTATGCAGACAGGGTCTATAGAACGGGCGGGAATTTCTAATGGCGTGCCGTACAACTTCCTCCCGGTTCCAGTGATCGCGGACGTGCTTGCAATTTAATGCGATGACGCTTGCTGTTTGTTTTAATGTTGAATGCAATTATGAAGACGGCTTCACACATTTCAGAACACGTCCTAGCAATTCGTTCTAAAACATTTCGAAACAATTTATTACAATCGTTAGAATCCAGATTTTTTTTTTACAAAAATTATGTCATTTTCTAAAACTCCACTCAATCCAGTATAAGTGAGTGTGTGTTGGGGGAGAGGTGTCCGGCGCCTCTAAGCACTCACGTCAAAATGACCCATTATACTTATACTGGTGTCCAAAGTACTATAAAATCTCGTTGACCTTTTACCCTCATTCAAAAGCTCATTCATCAATTGAAGATACGCAAAAGGAGATTCGATTGTAGTCTGTCTCCAGCATTATACCTCCAGCCTACCAGAGTTTCCCGAATTCAATAATAGTCTGTCTCTTCTAAGCAGAATGGACAAACACCATCCTATGTGGTATATGTGTTGAGTCCAGTCAGCATACCTGTAACCGTTAGTCCCATAGTTAGGTTCTGCGAGGAAGATCTTAGTGTGCCTGGCCACATCAGAAAATAGCCAGCTATACTTATGGGTATCGACTACCCATTTCCGAAATATGGCATATGCAGATGCGGTCAGCACATCTATGGCGGGTTTGAAAACCTGTAGTAGAATCATTGAGCCTTGGTTCGCAATATCATCTGCAATTTTTTTTTCTTTCCACGCCACTGTGTTCCAGTACCCCGAGCAAAAGCTTCTTGTGGAACCTAGAGACAGAGTTCAATGGGGTAATTTTAGATTTTTTCAATCTTGGGCAATTCTCGAAGTAGTCAGGGGTCGAAGTAACCCCAGCAGTGCAGCTTGTCTGTCGCAGCAAGTAGCGATATGTTTTCGCCTCCAACTGCTTAGAATGCACGTAGACACCAGCTCCAGATCTACATCTGTTTTCGAGCCGTCCAAGAAGATCTCGGAGTATCCCCTCGTGCAGGCTTATGGGTGTTCCCAGTCACTTCTGCTCGAAAAGGTTCGGTGGCTATCAATCGGAGAGTTTAGCTGAAATATCAAACACAGGCCCATTAGAGGCTCGTTATAATACAACGGATATAACTACTCTTCCTTAGCCATTGTATTCTGGGAACTATTTAGTTCCTTTGATGAGTTGTACAATACCCCATATTTCGATAACAGATAGATCGGTCAGATCTGAGAGGAAGGGCGCGGCAAGAGAGGCCACTCTTCTCCTAGCGAGAGTCGGACAATGACACATGAGATACGCCCAACCGCTGTGCGTGCCGCGCTATGAGGAAGCAGCTCGTGAGATCGACCACAATACACCGAAAACCACTACCGATTAAACTCAAAAGCGACCTGGTTTGAATCGCATCCACGGAGGTCCAGATCTGTCTTGCGATCGCACAGGATAATTCTTTAGCACATGACTTCTTAGCGTCCTCGAGATATTTTTGTCTAATGCCTAGTTTGGTCGATGACATCGATGTACCTACAGTGTAAGGGCATGAGGAGGCTGGTAGCAAGGTGCCAAGCCTTTCCAGTTCATCGGCCACGTAGTTACCCCGAATACTCCCATGTCTAGGCACCAGAATCAATTGACAATAGTCCGACAGGCGAAAGATTAGTCTTAAATTCTGCTAATATACTGCTACCAACTTTATTGTTCAGTTTTGAGTTATCGGTATACACATGTATAAGCCCATACTCGAGGAGAATGCCATCATTCCATTCATCTCAAATCCATCTTGAAAACTCGAGCTCCAGTAGAACGTTCGGAACTATGTAGTCAACGTCCGTTGGCGCAAGGACTCCCTTTGGTAAAATTCTAGCATGGTGACGTTCAGTTGAAATACAGTGCAGTCTCACAGCAGTCAGATAGATTAGCTTGCAAGATTATTGGATTGGTTGGCAACCAATGAAGCAGCACGAAAAGCACGTTAGTGGGAGTGGCTCGGAGGGCCCCTACTACCAAAAGTGCAGCCAATCTTGTCAAGCACTCGTTGGTAACTACTCTTTAGAGTAGCCCCAACCCCAACTTGCTTATATGGCTTTTTCGCAGCAGTAAAGTGCACCAAAAGCTTTCGGTGCTCATTCCACTATGTGTTCATTCCATAGGTCGAGGATCAGTCCCAAATATTTGACCCTTGTGCTTAGGAAAATTAAATCGAGGAACTATGGACTTTCTTGTAAATAGTGCTAGCTCCGTTTTACTAGGACACACATTCAATCCTCTCCAAAAGCGTAGATAGATACTTGCTTGACACTGCTATGGCTATGTCGTCTGAATAAGCAACCACTTTCCAACCAGCATAGTCCAGCCGCCTCAGAAGAGTATTTACCGTAATGTTCCAAAGCAAAGTAGTGAGAACTTTTCCTTGTGGCGTGCCCGTGTTGAACCCTCGTCGTAAGTGAGCACTTCCCAGGGAAGAGGATACTACTCTGTTTTTGAGGAGCTGTTCAATAAAAGCTGTACACTGCATATCAACATTCAGACCTACGAGTACCTCCACAACATCAGACCTGACGAAGTGTGAGGCCCCTCAAAGTCTTCGAAGGCGGCAAGCATAAACTCCTTAAGAGCGAGAAATTTTTCAATTCGCTCAATGAGAGCATGGAGAGCAGTTTCGACAGACTTGCCTTGGTGTAGGCACGCTGTCACTGCGAGCTTAACGAAGGATCAATTGAGCTTTGGATATGGTAACCAATGATCCTTTCTAAAATCTTTACATATCGAACAATAGTTTTTGGGTTTAACGTGTGAAACTTTTCCTGCTTTAGGAATAAACACAATTCTTGTTTCTCGCCAGCTGACCGGAACATATGAGAAGCGCAAGCACTCATTTTAGATTTCCTTCAGCCACGGTAGCGTAACCTCTATAGACTGCTGGATATCGCTTTGCAGGGGCTCCTAAATAATGATCTCAGTCAAAGCAACACTATAGCAGAGAAGTTCCACGGGATATTTACAATTGGCTCTGAAGAGTAGATGCTTCATAACTTCTTGTTTTGGTTGAATTTTACCAAATACAAGAAATAGCTCAATAGCGTTCGGTATCTTTCTCTGAGGAGCAAGAAGCTATCAATAATATCTTCAGGTTGAAGCCACTTTCACCAGCAGCGGGATTCTTCTTGGGATTTAGGTGTTTTCTGATCCAACGCACTGGATCGATTTCCGGATTAAGTTTACCGAATATACCAGTCATTCTACACCCATCCGAAGGCCAGAAATTCAACATATGACTTTAGCACTATCGGGATATAATATGATACTCAGTTGCCGAATGATCTACGTGAGCCACTCCTTAGATTTTGTCTGAAGTTCGTAATAATATATATAATACGTTCGCTTAAAATTTTTTCAATTGAAAATTTTCATTAACAATTTTTTTGCATTCTCATTTAGCTGTTACGCGAACATCGGGAGGCAAATATGTTCCTCGAGCAATTCTCTTGGATTTGGAACCAGGCACAATGGAATCGGTACGATCGGGACCATATGGAAAGCTCTTCCGCCCAGATAATTTTGTTTTTGGTCAATCAGGTGCCGGTAATAACTGGGCTAAAGGCCACTACACCGAAGGTGCTGAGCTAGTTGATGCCGTTTTGGATGTTGTTCGTAAGGAATGCGAAAATTGCGATTGTTTGCAGGTACGAAAAATCTTCAAGTATCTCTGCAAACAAACACTAACACTTTTAACTATTTTCAGGGCTTCCAGCTTACCCACTCATTAGGCGGTGGAACTGGTTCTGGGATGGGAACACTATTGATCTCAAAGATCCGTGAGGAATATCCTGACCGGATCATGAACACCTATTCTGTAGTGCCTTCACCAAAAGTGTCTGACACTGTCGTTGAGCCGTACAATGCTACCTTGTCTATACATCAGCTTGTTGAGAACACCGATGAAACCTACTGCATTGACAACGAAGCCCTCTACGATATTTGCTTCCGAACGCTGAAAGTGCCGAACCCCAGCTACGGGGATCTCAATCATTTGGTATCATTGACAATGTCGGGAGTGACAACTTGCTTACGCTTCCCGGGTCAACTGAACGCCGATCTGAGGAAGCTTGCTGTAAACATGGTGCCGTTCCCGCGTTTGCACTTCTTCATGCCAGGTTTTGCACCGCTCACATCGAGAGGTTCGCAGCAATATCGAGCTCTGACTGTCCCAGAGCTGACACAGCAAATGTTCGATGCCAAGAACATGATGGCGGCCTGTGACCCAAGACATGGACGCTACTTGACGGTCGCTGCTGTGTTCCGAGGCAGGATGTCCATGAAGGAGGTCGACGAGCAGATGTTGGCGGTGCAAAATAAGAACAGCAGCTACTTCGTCGAATGGATTCCGAACAATGTGAAGACGGCTGTTTGTGATATTCCTCCCAAGGGCTTGAAAATGTCATCGACTTTCATCGGAAACACTACTGCCATCCAAGAACTATTCAAGCGCATCTCGGAACAGTTCTCAGCCATGTTCCGCAGGAAAGCTTTCTTGCATTGGTACACCGGCGAAGGCATGGACGAAATGGAATTCACCGAGGCCGAGAGCAATATGAATGATCTGGTTTCTGAATACCAGCAATACCAAGAAGCCACCGCAGATGATGAATTCGAAGGAGAAGTCGGCGAAGAAATTGAAGGAGAATGTGTCTAAGTGTCTCGAGACATAAAACTTTAAGTTTAGAATTTACGAAGAGTTTGGTTTTCTGCCGATTTCGGTACTAGCTGCTGCAGAAATGCAATCCTATGAGTATGTTTTTAGGCTTAGTGAGTTTTTAACCAATTGAATTGTTCTGAAACGTGAGATCTGAACCCTGGGTTTGTACTAACACTTGCTGGAAGCGAAATTAGTGGCGGCATTGTAAAGTTTATAATTTTCATAATATTCGTAATAATTCAACTTAGTTGTAAAGTGTTAGAAAATTGAAAGAAGTATATTTATTATGTATTTTCTAAGTTCAGAGGAGGATAGAAATCATATTATTAATAAACCATCAACCATCCGGATAAGACCAACGCAGCTAGTATCCGGGCGCAACTGCATGCTACGTAATTATAGGATGAATCGACAAATTATGATAGTGGCCTTCCCGCCATACATTTCGTTCATCTCTATATGGTTTAAATATTATTTATTTGTACTGGAGTTATTTTCATTCTCACGCAACTAATTGTCATTTCTTTCTAATCCTCTATCGCACATAAATCGACCAAACAAATTTAGATACTTTTTTAGTTGAAAGCATCTGCAAAAACCGAACGAATAAGCCAATCATTGAACGAATTTAAGACAAATCGATGCCACGAACAATTCCAACCAATCTTCAAAATCGAGTAGCATAAATTTAATGACATGATGAAGAAGTTCTATTGTTTTGGGAAACTCAATCTCATCATCGACGATATCAAATCAAAGTGTAACGAAGACTGAAAGACGCAATTCGGTTTTGAAATTTCTAATGGAGCACCATTCATGAACATATCCTCTATCTGCCTTCTATACTTGTAACACCGATCTAGAAACTATTTCGGAAAAAACTGATTTGAAGAGATATTTAGATTTTTGAACGTTTTGTACCAAGCATAAATTATTATACACTATCATTCTTTTTTAAATAAATAATGGTTTAGTAAGCAATTGTTTTCGTTCATTTTCTTGTGCAAAATGAAGTGTTTCATCAGGATTTATGCTAATTAATAAGGCCGTGTTGTATTGGTTTGTAAAATATTGGTCATAACGGTTATGGTAGAAGAGTTTCGTGTTCATGTGACAAACATGAAGCAGGCAAATTACCAAATTGCAATTACCAAACATGAAGCAGCAAAATTCTGGCACTATAAAATGTATAATAACAGCATATATGTATAATATATTCTGCAAGCGTTAGGTCATTTCAAAACAATAGAAGCTGAATGAATTAGAATATAATGAGCTTTTTTACAAGTATTGGTTGCCAACAAATATCAATAAACCTTTTTGTTGATATTCGTTTTGGAATAGTTTCCATTATTCTTTTCGAAAACTCAAAATTCATTATACTCTTCTCATTTTGATCAAAAGTGTTATTCGAAGAGGTTGTGATCCGCATCTTCGGTGTTCGGAGTAAGTTGAACCTCGTGCACCGTACGTCGTGACGAAACACGAAGATCTGTAGTGAACTTTATGGAACTTGATAGCTGCAGTTTTTTTATGTGCAAATCATAATAAATTTTCACATTTATTCGTTCTTATTATTTATATTATCTGTTATTTCATATCATCCTTTTGAAAAAAGTGCATTAGTATAAGACTTACGTTTCGCGTTTCTTCCTTTTACAAAAACAATGATATCCATAAATTGACAGCGCATATGTCGAATGATGTCTTGTGCCCTAGCCGGGAAGTCTCATCACAACAGGGTGAATCGGGGATGACAGGAGTCAAAAATGAGGGATAACATAAAACCTAACACACGAGAAGAAAATTCACCGGAAAAGAAGCACCGGAACAACGTTGCAAAACACACGTAAACGTGCATACAAAACACTTCCAAACTTTCCGTCTCGCATTTCCGAATAAAAACTAGATAAAACTTGTATTCTTGTGCCTTAGCCGAGAGATTTCAACACGAAAGACCGAATGGGCAGCAACGGGAATCAAAAATTACGGAAAACAGCCACAAAATCGCAAAACAAACGCACGAGACAAATCACCGGAAAAGGGACGCCGACAAAATACACCGTAAAAAGTTACACTGCCATAAACACGCAAGCCCAAAAAATACCTCCAAACTTTATTAGTCTGACACCTATCGGACAAATTACGTAACGCCTCTAGATCTCAGCAAAGACGGTGATCTTGTGACCCAGACCCGTTACGGAATCATCTCTTTCTCGATTACAGCGCTCTTATGAAAATTATCACGAATTCGGAACGCTTCACATAGCGAACCAGGGGTGTGTTCAATGTGCATGCTATAGCAGCTATTAGCTGCTATTTTAGCAGCTCTGGCTGTCCAATGTCACGAAATAGCTACTTTCTGATGCTTGCTATTTGACAGTCGGGCTGTCCAAGATTCCGGCATAGCTGCTAAGGTAGCAGCTATTCGCTGCTCGTAGTCTGGAGGATAGCTAGAAAGTAGCTAAGGCAAAATGGCCGTGCGTACACAGCTGACATGCAGTTTATACGTCATTTTCAATTTGAAATTGAAATGAAAAGAAGTTTTTGCGCTTTTGTGACAAAGGAGATGAGGAATAAATTTGAAAATAGTGACAGCATAAATTAAATACGGGCTTTTAAACACTTAAACTCAACTCGATTTTTAAGTTGGCTTGTACACAGCGCAGCTCATCTTGAGTTTTTAGAAGGCAAGCATGAAGCGTAAAAGGCCGGGTGCACTGATTCCTGTATTATCAAATTTTCAACGCTTTTTCTCATATATGGCGTGAAAAGCCGGAAATAAATAATACGTTTTAAATATGTTAGGAAAATTTTAATGGATTGTGCAGCTGTATGTTGAAAACTCCTAAATTTCATACAGTTTCAAAAGTGCAATGAAAGTATTGAACTGATCCACGAAAATGCAAAAATTACAATAAAAAACTTGAAACAAAATTATTTTTGAATTTCCTGCGTAAAGGCTGCCTTCGTAGCAGCTCTTGGCTGTCCAATATCCATAGCTGCTTCACCTAGCTACTGCGAATTTTGACACTTGCTAACGTGATGCTATGCTATGCTTTTGGAGCAGCTATAGCATGCACATTGAACACACCCCAGTTCGATCCGTCATTAGCACATGTCAAATAATCATCCTCGTCCGGGCTCGGCTCGTAATTTGCGCACTGTCGTATACAAACAGCGAACGCGATTTCGACGTATCCGCCATATTGAGAACATTGAGTTGATTTGCACAAAATAGTGAACGTGTCGGAAAGAAATCCGGACTTCAACAATTCCACGACAAGTAAGTACTATTTGCTGGCAATTAAAATGGAATTTAATAGTGAGAAAAGGAACTTGACGAATCGGCATGTGTTTCTCGTGTTTTTGCAAAGTGTTGGAGATTGAGTATAATGGCAACGATGTACACGTCCTCAAAATGTCGTCATTTCTTATCTACACATTCATTTCGTTACGGCTAGGAATCGTCTGATTGAGTCGAACGTTTTTCGTTGCAGACTAGTCGAACGGATAATTTTCTGGTATCGCAAGTGGATGCGAAATCTGAAGCAGTTGCTAAAGTGATTTGCGCTTGTTTACGATTTCCATTCGGTTGGAAAGAATCTGATCGGTACGTACGCTAGAGGAGGACGGTCTGCGAGAAGCAGGAATTCTAGCCAATTGCTGAGCACGAGTGCGAGAAGAATTCGGCGTGACAGTCGAAGTGGACTTTTGCATCATTGAACCGAACTCGTTACGAGTGTTTCCGTGCCAAGCACGTTTTTTTGCGGTTTGAGCAGTGGCAGCGTTTCATCATTTGGATTGGATTATCAGCACGTCCCGATCCTAACATTTCTGTACGGAATCATTGCACCCCGGAAGGGAACGAGATCTTATATGCCTTTTGACAGAATCAACGGTAAGTGAATTTCTGTAATTAGCTGTAGTTAGCGTAGTGTATTAATCAGGCATAGGCCAAAACTGACGAAACTTCTAACCTGATTTGTGACGTTTAAACTGACTTCATTTTAGCAGGCAAGCAGGGCTTGTCTGACTTGTGGGAACTGCTCACTCTTGCTTTCAGCTAGTCATTCGAAAGCGAAAGGTAACGCATGCGGAGTGCCAGTAGAAACTAGTTCAGGAGCCCAGTCAATGTGCCATCCATCGATTGTGGATTCTGTAGTTTATGTCAGCACAAAACGGGCTACGAGTTTAGCGATCTCCACGAAATAACGTGCTCTATTGTGTCTTGGCTAATTGCATCGTGGGGGTATGACGATCAGTCGAATTGCATTATGCAATTAAACGCTGCGTCATTTGCATACGTTGCTAAGTGCGCTGGGAAGTTGGAATTTGTCGCATCAATGATGCGGAAATTATTGTCGCAATGGAACTTTTAAAACCTTTTTGATGGTGCAACTTCACATGCACTACTTTCACATTGTGTTTATACCTCCCTCCTTCCACGCTTCCAGCTATTTGTTTTTTTTAGATCGCGTCTTTCATCAGTCTTCTAAGCTTGCATTTACAAACTAAAATTTCAAGATGTAAATTGTAAGGTTATGGGACTTTTGCCACATACATTTTTCTCAACTGCTAGACAACTAAAATCAACTAACTTGTTAGTATTATAGAATTTAAGCCCTTACACAAGCATCCGCAAACAGTTTGGACGCCTTCGAAAGATGGGTCCCTGACCGAATAATTGGAGCCAAACAGGAGAGCAGCCAATGGCGAATAAAGAACAAACACGAGTTGTACGAAATATTTGTGGATCCATGCAGCGAATGAACGAGCATCGAGTACCTAAAAAGGTACTCAACGGAAAAGCTGAAGGTCGAAGGCCAGTGGGAAATCCCAAGAAACGCTGGCCTGACTCTGTCGGCGAAGACTGCTCATCGCTTCTTGGATTTCGAAATTGTAGGACGCGGTAATTGGACCGAGACAATTGGAGGCGTTTTCTGCAAAAAGCTGAGGCCCAAAAGGGGCTGTAGTTCTATGACAAATTTGTCCGGTGACGTAAATATTTTTTTGAAATTGACTTTAAGATGAAAAAATATCGATGGGAATAAATGAGCGCTAAGATAGAAAAGCAACAAACAAATCAATATCTTGGAAGAATTGTACTGAACCTAAGAATATTTAAAAAATTGACCCAAATTGGTTCAATACGTTCTTAATAAGCTTTCATTTGCTTTGATGAACAATTGGTTTTCTGTATTAGCTAGGTTCCTTCCAGGCATAGTTGTCATTCTGAGCAGCATGCTTTTTTAAAAGTAGATATACTGTCTTACAGCAGCTTTGCCTGGTATAAAGCTAGTAGAAAAAAGCTCTCGAGAGCCTTCAGGAGCTTACAATAGAAGTCATGCGCCCTGGAGTGCATCAATATTTCGGCAATTGCTTGCCACAGGAGTAAAAATGAATTAGTCTGTCGAAGTGTACTCTATTTTTAGATGATAGAATTCAACAGAACTCTCATTGTTATCATCCACCACATCATTGTTAAAGAATTCTTTGACTAACTGTTGAATAGCTAACGAGCTAATCTCAACTCATCCTGCGAGAGATGAATTGCAGTTTGTAGATAATTTTTGTGAAGGACATTTTTCTCTCGGTGTTTAATGATAATATCGAGTTGTCGTACTGCATACGTAGATATCGGTATAAGTCATCTGATGTAAGTGAAAAATAGTGTGTCCCTGAGTGCAATTCATCCCTGCAATTGACTCATCGAGTTTGCTTGTGTTCGCAAAAAAAAATCTTGTACACGGTTGAGTGCAAACGGCGTGAACGGATCTTGTAGTTTGGATATAGTCTCTCGTTGAGAAAAAGTTAAAGTGGCACTTAATAGTCGAAATTTCTACAAACTGACACTGCGTCATATGGTGGGCGTACTGTTGCGGAGAGAATTGCCCGGCGTTGTTAAATTACATCTATTCCGTAAGTACAGACATACATGAAGTGAAAATTTTCGCTTGGCTAGACAGACGTGTGAAATTCGTAGTAGGCGTAGAAATGATATTCTCATATTCGGTAGACTGTGAAATTCTCTATTCTAAGTCCGGTATTGATTTGACAAATTCTAGTCAAAAGTATGCGTAACGATTCGTCAGCTAGTTCCTGCACAGGAAATATGATTGCAAGACATAGGTGTCATGATCGATTTCCTGCATGTAGTCCTACTTCTTCGTCGTACTACACCGGAAACCGGCTTTCCTTGCAAAGCTTGGTCAGAGGGCAGTAAATTGTTTTACTGCTTATAAATACCTTACTGCAGAATAAGTGTCTATGATAGCGTATAATATTCACATTGCATACGAGTATGGGACTGATTGGTTCTCGTTATGTGTTCCAGTCTCGTAGTTAGATAACATCTGTGATAAAGTGCCAATTTGTTTATTGTGTGAAGGCGAATAGTATCATTCGATATTGTAAGTAAATTTTTATTTCCAGAAAAATAATTTTAGTAGAAAGTAGTATTTTTATTTCAGAGAGGGCTATGTGGAGACTGCATATTGGTCAGAGTTAGAACCACATCTCCCTGTAGAGTTTCTGTGATATTTATGCATTCTGTGTCTTACCGTCCACTTTGAGAAGCAGGATTGAGGACGATAATAATACTTAAATCGTAAATTCGCATGCGATTATGGTTTATTGTGCATTTAATACTGACATTGTATATCATATCCATTGAGCCATTGACATCTGTGTCACCATTAATAAAAGATTCTAAAGAGACCAATCATATCATAGTGGTATAGATGCTGAGTTCTATTCTCAATCATGCTCATAATATTAGCAATGTACGATTTTCTATTTGAAGTTATTTTGAGAGATGTTTTCGATAGCATCATCTTATACTCTTAATGTAACATTCGCTTCGAAATTATGCACTGAAACTCGAATTATATGTTTTCATTTGATTCTATGATTCATGAAATAATAAACTCAATGAAATAGTAATGATGGAAGCTCGTAAGATGGTTCCTTAGTTGAATCACTTAAAACAGTTTGGTCGAGAGCCATAGAAAGTAGTACCAATATAAAGGAGCTAAGAAGACAGCAACGTTTAGTTTGCACGAGCATCACGAGTGCTTAAGCACCGCTTCACCCCAAAGGCTGAGAGCCCCTGCAAAGTTCAATCGTGTGGTACGATTCAAGTCAAGAATTCCAGAACCGAAATAGTCTTGTTCCTATAGGTATGGACCTCAGTGTCAAAATAATATATCTTAATAGGAACTTGGAAAAAAAGACGGACGCATATGTCGGCTCGGGTTTATTTAACGAATCTTAGCCTTCACCGGTGGTATAGATCGTCCTATTATCCTATCGTATTCTAGCTAAAGTAATATGTCATACGCATGGCTGTGAAGTCAATGAATTGGACATCAACCAAAAAAATAACGCCAATTTGCGTCGGCTTTATTGTTGCTCTGTATATGGCGAATAGCAGAACCATGTCGTTTACCAGGAACCTTAATCACACATCACTTCACACAGACTAGAAATACTTCTAGGCTGTAAGGCTATTGATTTCAAAAGTGGTGAGTTCTATTTTACTGTACGCGGCACCAGTATGGACACCAGGACTGCAAGTAAAATCGAATCGGCGAAAAATGAGAACGATCTAAAGACTGATAGCATTCCGAACCTATTGCGCCTTTCGAACAACGTCCTATGAGGCGACGTATATTATACCCAGTATGCTGCCTATTTAAATTCTTGCGGGTGACGCGTTTCGACTCTTTAAAAACGAAGCATTGGCAAAAAACACGCGAGAGCATGAAAGACGAGTGTCAATGCGCTCATGGCAGAGTAGTTGGGAGGAGGCAAAAACGGGCTTTGGACGCACAAGTTAATACTCAAAGTTGTGTGATGGGCTTCAAGGAGCCACAGAGAAACGAGCTATGATCTGACTCTTTTGTTAAGCGGATATGCCGGTTATCATAATTACCTGTAAGGTTTTGGACACGGCAGCTCCCGGACTGTCTAATTTGTAAAAATTTACCCGAGGATGCGAAACACGTTATGCTCAGTTGTTCGCGCTTTGAAGCATATAGAAGTAGCCTAGAGATGGAACAAGGATAGAATATCGTACACTGTATGCTGGAATCTCAACAGCACTAACAAATATACACCGCGAACTGAATGACGCGGAGCGGGACAGTAAGAAGCAAGGATCGCAAGAAGCAGCTAAGGGCTGATAAACCCCCGCGAAGTAATGCTGTATAAGTAGTCCCATAGGGAGTGTGGAAAAAGAAGGAAGTGGTTTTAGTCGGTAAAAATCCGAACGGTTCCAGGGCAGGAACCATGGAACAACTTTTGAAGATTCCCACTTTCCAACAGGGGAAAAATATCAAGCAATGTATGCAGGAAGTTCTGAATATATAGTAGGCCGCTTGAGGTTTAAGACTCCGGTGGTGGAGTAGGCCGACCGACCGCTACGCAGTGTTGCCCAAACATTAGGCCCCCGTTATATTTTCTGTAAAGAATAAGACCCAAAATATTGAGCACTATCCATAAGTTTAAGTGATTTTCCGTTTAGGGTGGGTGTGATGATGGGCAGCATTTTGTGTGTACTAGTCAAGAGTACTAAACCATTTGTTGTTGGGTTTGCCCCAAGACCGGATTTTCTGCCCTGATTTGAATCTGGCCCATTGTCGATTGCATAAGTCCCGACAGTTTTCGGGGAACCTGCCTTTCACAAATATCACAACGTCGTCGGCCACCTGGCTCTTAAGTAGCAATTTACAGTGAATAAAATATCCTCTACAAATTTTCGTCTAAAAAAAATGCAGCTATCCAGTGACTCGCATACTTCAAAATTCGATTTGTTTTCTTACTTGTTGTAACTGAGTTCTGAAGAACGAATGACTTTCGAAACGCCATTTGAAATATTTGATTTTAAAACAAATGTTTCTTGTTTATTTACAGGAACGCCCGTACTCCAAAGAGCTTATTCATCTCCACCTAATAGAAGCCACTTAGCTAGGACGTGTATGAATTCACATAGGCAATATTTGAGTCATAGGTAAGTACATTAGCCTTGTCATTAAAAATCCCAAAATCATCTAAAAAAATGTGCGTACATTAATCTTGTGACATTCTCAGAATATGTATATAAAAGTTTTGTATGAAGCACTTGCATGAAAAAGTTTCCCTATCCAATACTCGCTGCAATACGAATCAATCGACTTTATGGCTCACAGGTACCTGTAGTAGACATTAAACTTCACACTCTCGCACTTCAAATCCCTCCCCGTTTCGAAAATAAATCAAAGTTTACTTTGGAATATTGATACAATTTTATCAAGGATAACATTGGAAATTTTTGTTTTTTTCGGCAATGAAAATTTATTTTTAGCACTAGCGATTTTCAAAAAATATTGCATTAAAGAAAAAGTAGTTTTATTTCTTCAATAATTGACGTGTGAGATCTATTGATATAGTTGTAGTTGTGAAGCTATTGAACTTTTGTTTAATTGTTGCTAAGAAAGCAGTTGTAGTAGATCGTATACGATCCGAAATACAATTTCGAGTGGAAATCTATACGGAGATTTCCACAACATTTTTTCAATACATTTATACCTTAAGATATACGACCCTACCTAGTAGAAGATAATTTTTCATATTTTGGAAATCGTCGCCCTCGTTGGATATAATCGCCAAGTTTAATGATCGAACCAATTGATGTGGAGACTTTCTATCTGATTTGTGCGAGTCAGTTCATTGAAAAGTTGTCCGAAGCATGTATGCAAAGGTGAGAGTTGTTAAAAAAAGGCACATATTGTTGGCATAGAAGTTATGAAAATTCTTCGAATGAATTAAAGGGAAGGTGTTTTGTTAAATGAAATTAGTGAAAGGTTTTCCGCAAACGTCAAATTGGCAGTTAGCAGGATTTAATTTATTTTTTTTACACTAAGTAAGTTTCTTGATACTGTTTGTACTTACATTTTTTGCTTACATTCAATTGTGATTTCATAATAGTAATAATAAGTGGTGGTTGAGCTTCTTTCACTATACTTTCCCAATTTTGTGGAATGATCATTGGTAAGATTATAAAGCATTGTTTTGTTTTATCGGTATTAGCTCTTTTAGTTTTTTTTCCTCTTTCTACTCTCGTAACTCAATCAGTATGAACGGTCCGTGTACATGTCTTTCCCTGCGGTAAATTTTTCGTAGTTCTTCCCAGAGAACTGGTATATATAAGAGCCAATTGCCCGCTTCAAGAATCATCAACAACTTCCGACAGGCGCAAGGAAAGCTTCAAGTTAAAGTTAGTGGCAAATATACCACAACCCACTCTGTCGTGTAATTTGGAGACATTGGTATATGTATATTACAACCAAATCTGTTCCCAGTGGTAATCTCCTCGTACACCTCTCTGCGTGGATTTTGGGTTTCAAATCCCTCAGACAGAGATAGTTGGGCAACAGTCTGATCGATGTCCGCTGGAACTGGTATGACATGCACCAAGATTCTGGCATGGCCTAGATCTGTCCTTGGCCAAAGATTCACTACACTTTAGTCTTACCGCAGAGTACTTCGTATTTTGCGAGACATGCGGATCGGTAGGAAGCCAATGTAGCAGCGTAATGAATGCCTTAGTTGGAGTAGTACGGAGAGCCCTCGGTTATAAATAAGAAGCTAGCCAACGTGCTCTCTCTACCATTTTCTAATTTATAGCCTTGAAGACGGCTGGCCACCGAACTAGTGCTCAATACAGCAGGATAGGTTCCACTATATTAGTGTAAATCCAGGAGGCGATACGAGGTTGCAGCTTCGAGGTCGTTCTTTACAGCGCTCTTACAGCTGTAAAGAGCACACAATGCCTTGCGAAACGTTTCTGCAATATTTTCCTTCCACAGCGGCTAGGAAAGCAGGATAAGTCCCAGGGGTTTTACCTTGCTCTAAGGATTATAGGAGTTCCATTGAGCTTCAGTATGTCAAAGAATGGAACCCTATACCCCCTCGTGAGGAGCAATATTTCCGTTTTGTTTGAGTTAGCGCTAAGGTCGCACTCCTGACACCATTGCGAAAGAATATATAAGGAATGATTTTATCCCTCTTTTTAGGGATGATTTCCATGAATGTTGATGGAAGGAATGATTTTATCCTTCTTTTAGGGTCAAGTTATTTTTCCCTGATATAGCAATAGCGATGTCATTTGCATACGCTATCGCACAAATGTTTTTAGAAGCCCGTTAACAGTTAAATTTCAAGGTAAGGTGGTCAGAATACCACCATGGGTGGTCTCGCACCAACTACTCGGTTAAGGGTTGAGCTATATAAAGACAATTATTTTCCCTACATTGTCGAATAAATCAGCGTTACTAAATCTATTTAAGTTTTTAACATTTTGTCATTCTAATTTGTATTTATTACTTTTCTAAGTAGCTTAATTTTTTCTTGATTTACCTTGACATCCCTTATTTCAAGAAAAGAAAAAACATCACATGTAGTTTTTCTCTGAGAGCTTTACCTTTGACCTAGATAATATAAGAATTCACGGAAACTGACCTTAAAGCTGCTGATACAAAGTTCAAACGAATCCCACTGTTTTGGTTTAAAAAAGGCATAAAAAGAACTCTGCTGAAGAGTTTATTATAGATTCAAGTAAATAGGAGTTAATTGTTTTCAATGTGTCCCATTTTTTTCCAGTTTGTAAAAAAATATTTCAATAAAAAAACCGATTTTTTCCTTTTGAAGCTGGATATATTTAATTTTGTGACAAATATCGATATTTCGAGGGTAATCTGCCCTCTTCTTCAGTGTCTATCGGTTGTCACAAAATTAAACATATGTAGTTTCAAAAGTAAAAAATCGGTTTTTATTAAAGTTGTAATCCTTGTAATGGAAAATCCTACTACATAGGATTATTGTTAATTAGTTCGCTAAACCTTGTCGTTTTTTCTTCCACTCTCTACATTTTAATGAGTATGTACGGTCCATATGCATCACATCTTTCTCAAACCGTCGTAGGATTACTTCCCAGACAATTGGTATAAGATGTTTATAGCACTTGCATAATAATCGTATCATTCACTCTCACAGTAACATAATGAAAGTCGACTAACACGCGAAAATTTTGTCGTTTCAGGACTTCAAAATTTTCCAGTAATAGACATCGGAAGCTTCAACCGTTTAGGGAAACGTGAGGCAATTACAGATCTTACACAATTAGGCGTCCTGTTAACTTTTAAAATTTAATCAAATTTAATGAGAGATTTCATCCTTTCCATATTATAGTCTGCAATTTCAAAAACTCAAATCAAATCGCAATAAAAATTCATAAGTGGCAAAAGGCAGCAAACATAATTTCAAGGAAAAACACGATCGCGAAACGTGATCTCGTGTTGACACTTTCGACATATAGCACGAAGAAGCATTTACGAATACACCAATCTGATTCGAAATAGAATCAAATAAAGATTTCATCTTCTTCGCTACAACATTTTGCAGGCGAAGACGCAGCTAAAACTCGATTTGTCCGTTGTGAGTCACTGAAAGCTGCAGCCGACACTTGGGACATCGACATATATTCGCGGGCAAATAGAATTTCGAAGGCAAAACAAACTTCATGAGTTTTACAGTAAAACCGATAAAAATCAAAAAACCATTAGCGCCCTTAGCGATTTGGTATCGCATTAAGAACAAGAACGGAACAGATGCTTTGAGCTAAAACCCATTGAAATTGCGCCAAAGCAAAAAGAATTACACGCACATGAGCAAGTTGAGCTGTCACTGATTTGGAGACTTGGAATCTTACGCGTTTACCAAAATAGACGAACGTCCGGAAAAACGATTCTCCATTGTTGTTGGATATTGTGAGAGGAGTAGTCACTGAAACCGAAAGCCAAAGGTCTATCGAGTATTGAAAGAAAGAATATTTTTGTTTGGTGAAGTTTTTTAATCGAAAAAATGGGTACCGTCAATGTTAACCGTAACGTTACGGACGTTTTCTACCGATACAAGATGCCCCGGATTAATGCCAAGGTTGAGGGCAAGGGAAACGGCATCAAAACCGTCATCGTGAACATGGCCGAAGTGGCGAAAGCTATTGGACGCCCAGCTACATATCCTACCAAGTACTTTGGATGTGAACTAGGCGCTCAAACACAATTCGATTACAAGGTGAGTGGGTAAAATTTAAAGGTAAAAGAATTGTTCCTGTTTCTAATACATATGTATATATCTCTTGGGATGTTTTCGTGGCATAGTAAATTCGAGTAGAATATAAAATTTAATAACGTCATGAATCTAATACAGAAGAAAAAACTGAATCAACTTATTTTATTTGCCACCGAACAAATATGCTCGAATATATGAGAAAAAGGATATTAATCAAAAGAAACTATTCGACTGTCACTAATATCCGCATTAGGTAATCACATTGCCCTAATACTGTTTTTTCATTTGCAGAATGAACGTTTTATCGTGAATGGTTCACACGATGCAGCCAAGCTTCAAGACCTGTTGGATGGATTTATTCGGAAATTCGTTTTGTGTCCGGAATGTGACAATCCCGAAACGGACCTGCTGGTCTCTACTAAAAAAGGAACAATATCCCAAGGATGTAAAGCTTGTGGATTTCATGGACCGTTGGAAGTTAATCACAAAGTCAATACTTTCATACTGAAGAACCCGCCAAACATGAATCCGGCATCGCAAGGCTCGTCTCTAACCGAAGGCAAGCGGAGCAAACGATCGAAAAAGGGTACTACCGAGAACGGTGGCGACTCGGCCAATACTTCAATGACTGCCGGGGGATCTGACGGAGACGCTTCTGTCTCTGGTCAAACTGCAGCCGAAATTGACATTGCAATCCCTAAGAAAGAAGACGGAGACGATGACAATTGGACCGCCGACGTGTCAGAGGCAGCGATTCGTGCGCGACTGCAGGATTTGACTGAAGGCGCTAAGTGCATGACCATATCCGACGATGCGGATAAGACTGAAAAGGAGCGCATGGACATTTTCTACGAACTTGTCAAGCAAAAGCGTGATGCCGGCCAGTTGGATAATGTTCAGGTTCACAAGGAGCTTGCTATGGAGGCCGAGCGCCTTGATGTCTTGCAAAAGGCACCGCTTGTTCTCGCCGAACTTCTCTTTTCAGCCAACATCAATCTTGAGGTGAAGAAGTATCGCAATCTGCTGCTCCGATTCACGCATAACAACTTGAAGGCTCAGCGATATTTGATTGGCGGTTTGGAGCAGATCATCGCCCTTCATGCGGCTAAATTGATGGAGAAGGTGGCTGGCATTCTAAAACTCTTCTACGACAACGACATCCTCGAAGAAAAGGCTCTTATAGAGTGGTCGCAGAAAGTCAGTAAGAAGTATGTGACTAAAGAAGTCGCCGCTCAAATCCACGAGAAAGCCAAGCCATTCATTCAGTGGCTTCAGGAGGCAGAGGAAGAAGAGTCGGACGATGATGAGGAAGACTCTGATGTCGAGATCGAGTACAATGAACGAGCTCGTGTTGAACCACTTAAGAAAGAGACGGCCAAACCGACTCCAAAGAAGGTCGAGGAGGACGATGATGGCGAAGAAATTGATATCGATGAAATCTGAAATGTACATGTGACAATTGGTCCATCACTGCAATGCTTTGAAATATACACCATAAATCTTCAAAATACAATTACACAACTTAATACTTAAAGCCAGTTTCGCTAATTCCTGATGAACTTTTTGAAAATCGATTTATTGATTTACACTCTTTATGCAAATATATATTTAGCAGTAAATATTGTACGATTGAAATTTTCACGAAATTCAAATGATTGCAATTATCAATATTAAACTTGTGGAAATTTGTTTATATTTTATTTTACTTGTTTCCTTGATTTCAGTTCAATAAATTTACACTAAATGGGATTAAAATTATATGAAGTGGCGTTTTTCTAATTACCCCATTTTTCTTTTTGTGAAATTGATTCTTTAACTAAAACAGTGGACTGTTCATATGATGATGCAGCTAGGAGGGAAAAATAATTTGCAACTGATAAAATTGGCATTCTCGTAGGCTGGTGTTTCAAGTAGGCACGTATGTGAATGTATCCTTTTTTAGATGAAATAATATCGTGCTCTCGAAAAAAAGATTGCAAACAAAGTGGGAAAGTTTCGAACAATTATTTTAATTTGTTAAGTTTTAGGGAGGCTTATGTCGTTAAAAGTGATGTACTAACTTTTTTTTTTCTACAGCACAGCCTTGGCGAAATGAAAATTGAGGGAAGGCTTGGAGAAAGGGTTGAGTGTGCGGTCAACGTTTCGCTTAAACAATTGAGGCTTATAGTCGGCGGGGAACACAGCAGATGGTAGGCTGTTCCACAATCATATTTACTTAGATGAGAAAGAAAAGTATTTCAAGTAAGCCCAGGAATTTCATGGCAGTTTTCCCAATTTGGAAAATATGGCCGGTC
This sequence comes from Nemotelus pantherinus, assembly GCA_963978885.1. Taxonomy (NCBI): domain Eukaryota; kingdom Metazoa; phylum Arthropoda; class Insecta; order Diptera; family Stratiomyidae; genus Nemotelus; species Nemotelus pantherinus. Next base: position 239,572,926 of record OZ022263.1, read on the forward strand.
TTGCCTAATAAGTTTAGTGGGGGTAATTAGAAATATCCACGCCGTCAACAATACTAGTGTGGCTAGCCGGAGGAGGGTAAAGCTTGATGTGAAAGAAGACAGCATTGGGTTTTGGTGTATTAAACACACCTCGGTTCGCTGAGTCCCAAGCGATAATGCTTAATAGGTTGCTGTTTAACGAGGTAAACATGCAATCTCTGCTAACAGAAGTAGCGTTCTTGCGAGAGTTAGTCTTTCTGTCAAAAGTCAAGGTAGCTGTCGGCAAAACTATGAATCGGATTAAAGTCAACAAAAGGAAGATAGTTGGTGAGAAAACAGTATTTTGCGGTACGTTGGGCACGGGATTTTAGTCCGTCCAGAACAACACGGAAGGAACGATTTACGAGGAAAATTTCAATACACTTGATAAAGACAGGGTGAAGATTAATTGCACGAAGCTTGGCTAAAAGAACTGGGTGCCAGATTCTGTTAAAGGCTTTCGAAAAATCAAAAGAAACGTCCATTGCTTCACTAAGGTTATAAGGGAAAATGGTTACATCTCTCATTGAGAAATGTAAGTCCCCAGTGGAGCGCCCAGAACGGAAACTATACTGGCGGTCGTTACTAAGGTGATTCAACTCAAGGTAGTTCATTAATTTTGAATTTACAAGTGATTAAAATACCTAAGATAGAACCGAAACGACTGCAATTGGTCGATAGTGATTTTCTAGCAAGGGAAATAATAATGACAGATAACAGGTTATCAAGCACTTTTTTAGAATTAGCATACATTTTACTATTCGCCGCGTAAAATTAGCAGAACGCTTTATTATTTTATTTTCGCAATTAGATATAGAAGCCGCTGTTTTAAGATAACGTTGCACATTTCGTCATTTAGTCCAAGAACATTTTATTGGAAGATTCTACCTCAGCCGAACGATATGGCACGAAAGGTACTTGAATTTAAATATGACGATCGAATTCAAAGAGAAAATAAAAGCGATTCGGACTATTCCTCTATTTTAATCATACGTCAGACAACTATGCATGAAGATACTCAACCAACTGTACTAAAAATGCCTCTCGCATTGCTTTAAATCATTAAATTGAATATTACTCGTGTTACCATCATCTGTGTTCCCGTCATGACAAACTACTTCAGAGCATTTACACTCCCGAGGTTCAAACAAGTTATTTTCCAGCTAGCGGTGCTTTGTTATCAAGTAAATTCACATGGGACTCGATTCAACATCTCATAAAAGACCATCGACATTCAAATCAAAGTGAAATTGATCTGTCTTAGCTTATAATCAAATAATTGCAGATTGATTAAAACATCCAGTACTACTCGCAAGTGAGGTGATTCTATTTTTAATAAATGCTGTTTCATCTGCCGATTGTTCTCTTACGGGCTAAGTAGTGTTGCATGGTGTGTGTTGCATAAGTTTCGTGATAAATAATCAGACCAAGCAATAATAATCACCCGAGTGTTTGGTAAAACGTCACAACATAATTACATACATTTAATTCATCACCGCTGTTTGCAACATCTACTTGCGGCCATAGGTTGAAATGCATTTTATGAGTATCTAGCGATGTGCGAATTATTCGTCAGTTGCTGCTGGCAAAATCTAAAGGTCTCTATGTTTGTGGAAATAGCTGCTATTTGAATGCTATTCGGTGCGCCATAACTGTTTATAACAATTGTTGTGCATAACGGTAGCTGTACTCTGATAAATCATTCTTATCGAAAGTTCAATGTGGTTTTCGTTTTCGAAAGTAAAAGGAAGTAAAAAGTGACATCAATATCATATGGTTTGATTTTCGTAACGCGTTACTGTTAGTTTTGATATTATTGTTCACTGTGTAAGAAATATTATAAGCACAATATTATGGGGACACATTCTACTTCTTTTCCCGCTAAGTGTTTGTATAGAACTATTATTAAAAAACCATGTCAAGATTACATATAATATACCTACGTTACAGAGAATGAGGGAGTACTTTCCCTTCAGCCAATTTTAAAAATATTCTGTGAAGAAGTTATAGCAGAGTAGGTATACTAAGATACAGACAGATCGTGCATATTGAATTAGGGAGAGTGTGAAACGGAGGAGGCACATAACAAACGCTGAATTCATTATTTTTCATTATAAGAATGAAGTTTCTTTCAACCTATTTTGATATTTTATATTAACTTTTTCGCTTTCTGCATGTTTTTATTATACATTGTGAACTCGGAGTTTATTTGTTGCTTTTTCTTTTCGTTTTCGAAATAATTAAATAAATACTAACAAAATTCATATATAAACTAATATCTTAGAACTGGACTATCAGTAATACACGATAGATTTATGACGGAATAAACACAATTGCTTTTATTATTGTCAGCGGGCAAGATGCATGCTCTCCACTAAATCGACACTTTGATTACCGACTCGTAATTGTACCCGTGTATACTACACGACATGTGTATGAAATCAACTAAGCTATTTCACACAAGATACCTTACTTCTAATCTAATCTTAGCTTAATTCAAAACAAATGTATCGAGAAACGAGGGAAACATCACTCATACATCTTATTATTGCAGGTTTAGTCGTCGCACGGAAATGCCAAATAATCGGTTGAGCTTTCACGAATCGCGCGATAATATACAAATGCAGGATACGTATCGACGACGAAGACATTTCGATGGAGGATACCTTTCGTCCGAGAGTCTAGGACCGAAAACCAAATGCAAGGGAATATGTCGAGTTGTATCGTCAAGGATATTCGTTGGTTGCGTGGCCATTGCTGCTCTGATCATTACAATCGTTTGCATTTCGTTACTGGTCACCTACGAAATGGAACGTGAGGTTGTTCAGTCGATCGACTACCATGACAAGGATATGCCCGATGAGCAACGTGTCTGGTTCGATTTGGGTATCCAGGAGCTGAGCGAGGCATTGGCTGTAAAACGGAATGCAAGACGAGCCAGAAATGTGATTTTGTTTGTTGGTGACGGTATGGGCCCAAATACTGTTACAGCGTCGCGCATCTATCGAGGAGGCGAAGGACATTTGCTGAGCTGGGAGACATTTCCGCATATGGGACTACTTAAGGTAAGTCAGTACTAATTTAATTTCGTCTCCAACTTACCCATTCACGGAAATATTCAATATCTTATCAAAGGAAAACCAGTTTGTTGATTCAAAGTAGCAGATTTTTGCCATCGAATCTGGTCGTAGATTTTTTATTTATCGATCAAGTGAATGAAAGATTTGATATTTCAATTACTTGATAATACATTCGAATTAATTAAGATAAAAGCGAAATTATTGAATTTTAACTGTTATTTTATGAACCATAAATCTTTCGCAATCGCTATTTGATTGTTGTCTGCCTTCGATTCGATTAATATGTGCAGGCTGTTTATCTAGAGTTTATCTGAATTCTTATGTATGCACCATAAATCGCTAAAAATGTTTACATTGTAAAATTAGACAAAAATACCCATTGGCTCAACTGAATACATTTTATGAATACCAGATATAATGACTTCAAAATTGAGGATGTGTGGCACTTTACGCTGGTAGGCTATAAGAGTAATATAGTCTTATGGCCAAACATATTTTACAATCAAATTTTTTCAGCTCATTTTGTTTTGGGCTGGTAAAGCATAAATAGCGGAATTTATTAAAAATACTAGTTAGTTTTTTTTTGAAAATATAATTCATACATCTGAGATAAAGAATGGGACAGTCAGATGTTCGGGGTGTTCGCCAGCTTTACCGAATTTTTGAAGTTGTTATTCGGTGACAGCAATGTTTTATGCACATATCTGTTTTTACATCCATTTGATTACTTTTAATCTTTGGATAATTTGAAGTATTATTTTGAATGTACGCTAGTACTAATTCATAAAGAAGGTTATGTAAAATGTTCGTTAAATAAGGCTGCTCTGAGACTGCGTTGTTTTTCGCATGGATTAGAACAGAGTTTGGCCATACTAGAATCTTATCTGAGGGAGTTTCGGACGTTCGAATAGATTTGGAGTTTACAACTCGCATTCGTGGTGCGGATGAATGACACCATGATGTCAACCTAGAAAGTAGGCTTATCCATGTGTAACGCGATGCAACAAAGCTAAACAATAAAGTCGGGAGTGATGTATAATCGGATGAACTGAATCTAGAACTGCCGCTTCATCTCCCAGATCATTGTAGTGTCTTTCAGGCTTCTGTGATCGACTGGCTTCAGTGTAATCGAATATTCTGAGCTAATATTGGCATATTTACATATACTCAAGCGACTATTAAGTCCCTTCCGCTGAATGCGTACATCTATTAGGAAGATGTTGAGACATTCGGCAGTCCAATTGATTTGGGTACCTAGATATAGGGGTATTCAAGGTAACCCGTACTGCTCTGCGTTGTGATGCGCGCGTTCTTATGGGCCACTGCCTCATAGGACGGCACGATTTTTTGTCGAAGAGGAATCCGTCCTCCATCTCATGTGCCAGTGTGTGACTTTGGAGAGGAGAAGAGTGGCGGCATTTGGTATACTCTTTCTCTCCATCTCTAATCTGGCTGATCTAACTCTGGTTGACCTAAAACGAATTTTAGTGAATAGGGCACAACGGGCCCCTTTGTGCCTATGTGCGTCTGTCAGCAGGTCTCTGTCGATCGACAGTCACTTCAACTTACCTACCAACCTACCTAGATGAATAAAGTATCAACCATGAAGACATATTTTCTTTGGCTTAAAACTATATCTACTGACGATGTTTCAAGATAGACTCAGCATAAGTAAAAAGTACAATATTTAAGCGTCAGTTTCGTCGATTGAAAGTTAGCTTAAGAAATGCAAACAAATCTCAAAGACTGAAGAGCAATACACCATAAAAAATGCTCCATATCGCCTTTAAATACACTGTGATTATTTGATCTACAATTCAGACCAATAATAAAACGAACACTGAAGCACTTGAAAAATTTAAAGTAATCGATTGAATTTAATCACTTTTCTTCATTTTGCTTTCCAGACATATTGCGCTGATAAACTCGTACCAGACTCGATGTCGACTGCAACCGCTCTATTTTCCGGGGTGAAAACCAACTATCATACTGGTGGCGTCGATTCGAGCGTTCAAGAAGGAAACTGTGCCAGCGCACAGCAAGAAACAAGTCATGTGGAGTCAATTATAAAATGGGCCCAAGTTGATGGTATGAGAACAGGATTTGTAACTACAACGAGAGTAACGCATGCAACGCCAGCTGCTTTGTACGCTCACACACCCGACCGAAATTGGGAATGCGAAAGTAAGATTCCGGCAGATGCCAAACTGCAAAACTGTAAGGATATAGCGAGGACTCTAATTGAAGATGAGCCTGGTAAAAGCATCAATGTAAGCTTCATACATTCCTGGGTATAAGATCACTTATAAGTGTTGGTAGTGAAGGTTGTAAAATTTGTAAAAATACTTTTTTCATTGTTGCAATAACACAACCTCTACTTTTCATCAGTGTGTTGAAATCTTAAATTAGATGATGATGACGTACAACGTAAATTTAATTTAAATTCACTATATTTATCTAACCATTTGTTTGTAACACTGCATAATAGCTGGTTAGAATTTTTTAGGCCCATTTCAGTCATGCGGCATCAGATTAAACTGTTTTTTCAGAAGGCAGGAGTGAAGTGGAAGATGGCAGCTATGTTGATTTGTACTTGCAATTCACACCTCTTAACTAAAAAAAAAACGGTTTAAACTGATGGAAGCATGTGTAAACAGGGCCGTAAAGATCAATTTTTCCTAGGAGTTAGATATATTTCAATTTCTTGACAGATACCGATATTTCAAAGATAATCTGCCTTATTCTTTCTATTTCTTGCACTATGCCAATCCATTGAAATTTACTTGATTTCAAAGGAAAAATTGATTTTTAAACAATTTTGGTTTTGAAAGCTACAAAAAGTTGATTCAGATTAATTGAATTAAACAAATAACAATTGACATATGAAAAACAATGATTTTATATATTATTCTTCAGAAGAATTATTTTGTGTACCTCACTTTAAAATTATCTAAAGAGGTTCAATGAAATTTTCAAATCTGATATGCTAATACATTTAATGTAGCAGCAGCTAAAACAATTATTACTAATTACTACGTCAACGAAAACAGTCAAAACTGCATCTACAAATTATAATTAAAAATTCAATGTAATACATAAAAAAAATCAATGCAAATCAAATTATGCAGCTTTTTGTCTGAATAATACAGGTTATAATGGGAGGAGGTCGCCAATGTCTTGTATCCAACGTTACAGGAAGTGATGCCGATCCGATAGATACTTGGTCATGTTATTCGACTGATGGCCGAAACCTTATAGCCGACTGGGAGAGGCAAAAACAATCGGAAGGTGTACAATATGCAGTTCTAGCCAACAATAAGGATCTATCGTTACTGACAAGTGACAAAGACTATGTGCTAGGTGAATATGCTATTAAATTTTGAAATGATTTAATAATTGCACGCTTAATTGCAGGAGTTTTTGCTAATGGCCACCTGAAATACGATCATGAACGCGATCACAGTGAATCTGGTATGCCGTCTTTGCAAAATATGACACTGAAAGCAATTGAAATCCTCAAGCGCGACGATAGAGGATTTCTCTTAGTGGTCGAAGGAGGAAATATCGATCAGGCGCATCATCGGGGTGCTGCTCGTAAAGCTCTCTCAGAGACTGTTGCAATGGACGATACTGTCCGTGCAACTATAGACGCAATGCGGTATAAACCTATCATATTTTCATGTTATGAAAATGTCTTATCTTGGAGTCGTTTCAGTGATTTTCTCGACGAAACGCTCATCATTGTCACAGCAGATCACTCTCACACGTTAACAATTAATGGCTACCCTCAACGCGGCAGTAACATCTTAGGGATTGCATCAAATTCAAAAACTGAACAAACTCCGTACACAACACTCACGTACGGTACAAGCTACAAAGGCTTCCAAGTGAACACAACTGATCCCGGAGAGCCACGTAGAAGCGATCCTAGCTTGGAAGATACAACGTCTTTCGAGTACACACAACAGGCTGCCATTAATACGGATGAAAATACTCACGGCGGGGCGGATGTAACTATTCACGCAATGGGTAAATTAATTATTCACATTTCTATCTCAAAATTTTCTATGTGCTTTATTTGATTTTAGGCCCCATGGCGCACTTATTTCACAAAGTCCATGAGCAATCATACGTAGCGCATGTGATATCATATGCCCTTCGGATAGGCCGTTTCAGCGATAGTTCAATTGTAGAATCAACGGCTGATATTTTTCACTTTTAGAAATAGTGATATTAGAGTTTTAAATGCAGATATATTTTGGTATTTGCTGGTAAAAAGAATCGAAACATGTGGCAATTTTTTGTAAAAAAATTTTGAAATTATATTAATGATTTAAAAATATATTAATTTTAATTTGAAATACTTCTCAAACAAAATGCTTAATTCAGCGTGTGATAAAACGTTTGCGATCTCTGTTTGTTTGCAAAACGAAACTTTGAATAACGATCTACGATCAAATTGTTAATTGGCTCACTCTTAAAAGAGATCGAGGTTGGCCTTATCCAATTGGTATTGGCCACCGGGAACAAGTTGATATTTTTTTTTTACTTTTTACTATACATTCATTCATTTTTACTATTCATTTATATTTGTACTTTTCGTCAAGTTTTAACTTTACTTCCAAGTTATTGTGTATTTACAAAGCGTTGACTCTCGAATGCTCAACTTCCGGGAAATGTAGTCTTTAAGAAAACCACATGTAGCAACCTTCCTCTACAAGAGACCATTCGGGAGTCAAAATATTTAAACAACTATTTACGCAATTAGTCGTGGAAACAGATGCAAATTGAAAATTTTCCAAAGCAATCATACTTTAATTATATTTTTTCTGTTACTATGATATTGAACTTTAAAGTTCTTTTGCTTCCTAGTAATGGAATGGGATGATCATAATATTGGCTGATATTAATTATAAGGGTAAAACTGGAGTTGATGCCCCACACAGCTGTTGCATGAATCTCGCCGATAGATGTCGGGCTAATTTGTTTTTGTGGCTGTGCGTTTGCTTTTGGGGCTTCTTTTCTTTCTTTTTTTTCTTTTTCTTAATTGGTTTATCTTCTTTTTTCTTTTTTTGTATAATTTTGTCTGTTTTTCTTCATTTTTTCAGTCCTTCTACCACCTTTTCGCCCTCTGGTGGTGGGATTTCCCGGGTGTGGGGCATCAAGTCCAGTTTACCCATTATAAGCTGTCAAATGAGCAGAAAGGAAACTTCCGGAAATTTTGAAGTCGAAGCCAGGACTATGGAGCTGGAGTCGTGGCCCTGTATATTCAAAGCGCAGCCGGAGAAAAGTTCGCCCACGCTTTAAACAAACAGGGCCACGATTCCGACTCCACAGCCCTGGTCGATGCACTTTGCGCCAGAGGGAAAACACATTGAATTTGTTCCATAGTTTCATTTTCTATTTAGATGATTTTATCCACTACGTATTTTCTAGCAGTACACCTATATGATAGTTTTTTAATTTACCCAACAGTCGCTGTTCGTCCAGTTTCGATATTTCCAAAAAAAGAGACTCTAGGCTAAATGTACATACATTGTAAATCTTCCCAGCATACGCACTTCAAAGGATTCTGCCATTTTTTTTTCACTACAATACTAACATCCACCGAAATGTACTGGCTACCTGATCCCCAGGCATCAAACACCGTTTGTAATACATACATGCATTTATATAAACATTTCATTCGCGTACGCATAATTACCGAAAAACGATCTCTCATTACAAAACCGCGTGTAGCAGCCCAACAACCGACAATTGAGGTTAGTTTACGGGATCGCATTTTCCGCCGGCAAAAGAAGGAAACTCTGGCATTATTGTGAATACCCATTTTCAAGAATTGTTCGATAAACGTCAATTGATTCGGCTGCAAGTACCTGGGAACAGTGTTGCCACGAAAAAAAATATTTGGGGACCTACATTTTGGAAAAAAAGGACCAAAGGGGACCAACCAATTTCGTTTCAAAATGCTGAAAATATAACATTTTTCGATTATATTATACATAAAGTAGATTCCCAGGTATGTGCATCTTTGTAGATAAATGGTTTCTTTTTGTTTCAAAGCTCTCTTACGAGAAAGGAGCAGTCTTATATGTACAATCAGCCATCCGTCAGAAATATTTCTATGCGGCATAAACAAATCAAAATGCACTTTTTGAAACTAAAACAATTCTTCAAGAAAATATAAATCCTTTGACACGCAATTCAATTAAATCCCAAAGAAAGTAACGGAATTTTAGATATGTGCTCTGAGAACTAAAATTTTGTTTTTTTTTACATAAATACTAAAACCCAAATTGAAATAAAATTTCAAAATTGTCTTCGATGGCCATATTTTTAGTTCATACGCTCATTTGATTAGAAAATTTACTAACTTTTCAAGCACATTATATCCTAAATAGTGAGTTAGTTACTCATTATATGCAATTATTATATGTCATTATATCATATCAAAATACCGAAAATATAAAACTTTTTACTATGTTGATTCAGGAACTAGATACATATATGCATAAATATTTTTTGTATTTCTGAAGTGAATCAAATGATGTAAATCTTTTTAGGCAAACATTTCTTCAAGAAAATATCACTTTTCTGTAATTAATTCAATAAACTGCATAGAACGGAACAGAAAGTTAGATATGTGCACTGAAAATTAATCATGTTTTATATTTTTTTATGCCTTAGTAGTAGATTGACATGCATACTAACGAATTAAAGTGAAACATACAATCGAGTTTTTGCTTTGAAGAAGCGCACGATGCGCATGTAGCCCTTCTTTTTGATTTCAAATGAAACAACGTTCAATATTATCGATGAAAGCAGAGATTTGGGATTTTATTTGTAGATTTGGTAAGAAAAGCAAAGTAAATTGCTGATAGATGCGAACGGGACCAAAACCTGATGGTTTTTCCAAGAAAGGGACCAAAGGACCAAAATTAAAAACTTTGTGTAAAAGGGACCAAAAATGGTCCCAATGGACCAAAGTGGCAACGCTGCCTGGGAACTAATCTCACTGCAAAGTTCATTTTCCCTTTACTTTCGGATAAGAGTGACAAATTTACTGTGCTTTATTTTATTATATATGTATTTCTACTTTTTGCGAACCTGTACATTGCACATTGTACGAAATCAGCAAGCCAGCAAGTACGATACGAACTGTGCTCGTTCGTACACTTCGCCCGTAGCAGACAGGATTTCGAAATTCAGCCGGCAAAACAGTGAATCAAACAGACAAGATGTGCTCATCGCAAGCCGAAGCTGGAAATTCCATATGGGGCCGATGCATGTTCGTCATCGGCAATTAGTACAGAGATGTGCTGCGCGAGCGCGAAATCAAGCCAGAAGCAACGACAGTAGAACCAGGCCAGGCGGGTCGGATTCATCCACAATCACATAAGTCAGCAGTTGTCATTCAGTCATACGGCCGGAGCCTTGTTTTGTACTTGGGAATAGTGAAGTGATTTCGCGGCAATAGGCTTATTTATAATTTGTTCTAGTGATATATTCATTTTCGCGTCGTGCTGGGTGCATTGTGTCCGGAAGAACGTGACTTAAGAGTGAAATTGCTGCCCCCTGTTGCTAGTGAATCGTGGTGGAATTGTCCTTTGAAATTAGCTCAGAACTAATAGGGGCATTTTATTGCTATTGCAGTGATTACTTAAGTCGTGGTGGTAGTATCAAATATCACGTGCAACTTCAGTGAATTTCAAGCTCAATTAAAATGCTGTCGTAAATGAACGAAAATTGTGTCACCGGCCGGACAGCTGTGATGTGATGTACTTTTAGGTTGAATTGAAATTAATGTGTAGCCCCCGAAGGTCATCTCGCTTTTCGATAATCTCGACACTAAGGTGTGGTTGAAATAAACTTCATTGAACTGTAGCCCAGTACCAACTTCAGCCCCTACCTGGGGACGTTCTCGCCAATAAGTCTCTGTTTTTTATCCATGTAAAACTAGCAAACAAAACGCAATATGTCTGTGGGGACTGGGAAGAACCAAGGTCACCAGCATCGATGCTGCTATTTTGCACTGGCTTGCTCCATAGGATCGTTTGGAATCGCTTGCGGGAGCCTTCTGCAACTGACTTCGGCTAGCGACAAAATATCTCTGCAACGAGGACTCTTCCTGACGTCACTGGGATTCATTTACTTCATATCCCTTACGGATTTCTTCAACAAGTACCTCTTGAATACAAAGCATGGCGATCGAATCCGGAGTAAATATCGTTTAATGGTATCTGATGTAATGGACATCACGAACAAGTAAGTAGAATACTAACAAACGTATGGTTGGTGAATTGCTAGTAGTTAGGAGTTTTTGGGGCGTTGTGCCAATATAGAAAAGTGCTCATGATCCTAAGCAGGCTTTAGAATGGGTCTGTTAAAAATTACGTAATGCAATGGCTGTTGAATATTTTTTTCTCAAAATGAATCCAACGAGCCGATTAGAAAATGCAATGTGCGAAACGAAGTACGAGTCACGATATTTCATGGTTCATTCAATTGCTAAGAGCATGACGAGAATCACTGCAAAGTAATAGCTGCCCAGTTCCTAAGCAGTTATATCACTTGCTTCTGATTAGCTTGTTTATTTGAGTTGCATGCAATGGAAACAATACGCACTTTGGAAAACATCGTTCTCAACTTTCACGTATGTATTCGAAGAAAGTGTTTCGTTTTTAGACTTGATTATTTAACCCGTTACTCACTGAATAAATGATAATTATTTTACCCACAATAGACAATTATATGACTATAATATTTTTGTTTAGACAGGATTTCAAGATATATATAGCTGACACAAGTACTTATTGAAAGCAAGGTGAACTGGATGTTCAATCACGATCCATGTCGAGTGCGATTGAAATATATAGCATAGCAAAATGAAGCTCGCAATGTTGTAACAATCAAGCCATATGCTAGTTTCAGACTTAATCTGGAAATGAAACACCCGTAACTCGGGCTGGCTTTCACGATAATACTAATTTCACGATAATACTGCCGACTTGTGTTGCGTTTGTGGAGCCAAGAAGAAAATGGTTCGGGGTAAGAGGTTTCTCGCTCTCCGGATCCACCTATATATATATATATAAGTCAACGGCATATTGCTGACAATGTCGACCGCCTTTAAAGTAGGCTTCTTAATGTTTCAACTTGCTGCGCAACTTACCTCAAAATGATAGCAATCGCTTGACACCTTGATCCAATCTCTCAGCAACTCCCACCTCCGGATTTACTGGACTATTAGACACTCAGTCAATAACTCTACTGCTCAGCTCCTGACGAATGCTATTCTCATCAAACATAGGAAAAATATAATTTCGCTATGTCGTTGGCAGCCTCAATGAAGTTGAATCATTGTTCCTCCTTGTGCGAACGAGGACTTCGCATAATGTTTCGAATGCAAACAATACGTCCTAAAGTGACATATAGGACCGAAATTGTCAAGTGTAGTATAGTATGTAAATAATCTACTGCGTCAATCGCTCGGCTGGTAATTGTCCCATCTTTCGAGCCAACGTCTTGGCCCTAACGTAGGCGGAAAAATTGATAGGACCATTGCACTTTTCGAGCAACATATATTTCAAGTAAATATTCAAATCGGCAAATTATTTCACAACCACTCTCTCAAAGTAGTGAAATTCTGTCAAATATTACCATTTATTATAAAGTTAATGTGATAATCGTCATTATAATATTTCCAAATTAACGACTAAAACGTAAACCATGGCGCACATCAAAGTGCTAATTTACCAGCACTTGACCTAAAACAGTTATTGCCTGATCCGACAGGAAGTCCAAAGTAATCAATATTAAAACGTTCAGTGAGCGTGTATGTTATATGAACGCATTGACCGTTATGACCTATTACCGAGCGAATTAAATTAGCGATTCCATTGCGTTAATGATTTGAATTAGCGATTATATCTTAAACTCATTCAAATAGTATTTAGTTGTACATTTAAAGTGAAATTTCCAATTATGATTTAATGCTAATCGTTTTACGTTACGTCGTCAATATAGAGAGAATTAATTTTGGTACATAAATCTAATATTTTTTTTCAATCCTACGAAAGAACTTTACACTTGAGCGCTTTGTTTACCTTTGGGAGTAAAACAATATGTTTAGACAAATGAGCAAACCTTAAAAACTTAAAAGATTCCTAAGAATTAAAATTTCATAATTTTTGGCAGCTGGTTTCAATTTTGGGAGACTAAAAATTAGTAAATGGCCTTTAATGCATCAACGCTTCTGTCTTCCTCTGCAAATAACTCGAAAAATAACTAGAAAATGTAAACGTTGAAGCATGATATATTTGAATTTCTTGACAGAGAATTTTATTTGGTAGATAATATGACCTCTTGTTGTATGTTGTGTGTGTCTATCGGTCCAGAAAAGAAAACAGATTGAAATATTGATTTTTATAAAGAAATTGATTAATCTACAGTCTAAAGGAAAAAAAAAATTCTTTAAATGAAAAGATTGAGTTGCAGCTGGTTCCTCTTCCATATAAGTAACTTAATAGACTCAGGGAGTTCGGATTGTGTTCATCCGTCACCGGAATTTTACCTTTTATGGCATTTGTGGGGAAGTCTATTGATTCCTCTATGTCTCTAGCCGTTTCGGGTGTTTCTGGGATGACTGCTTCGGTCAGAGCAGCTGGGAAAGCTCCCCAGTTGGTGATATCCCTCTCTCTTACAGGGCTTCCTACTCGAAAGATGACCGGCTTATCGTCAGATGGTAGTCCGTCGAAGACGTTTAATGTGTCGAGTGCGTAGGCTCATTGGAGATAATGGAACAAACAGAACTAACAGTAAGTGAAAATTTGAAATCGACAATATGCCACAACGTACGCTTGGCTCATTACAACATGCTTTTACATGAATTCCTCAGATCAAAAGAGATCACGGAAATTGGAGGGTATGACATTTGTGTGGTATTGACGATGATGATGTGATGATGATGTGGTATTCTATCAGAAAATTGTTCCGATTTTATTAGCTGACAATGTTAAAGTGATAACAGTCATTATAAACTAGCTGATAAGAGTCATCTGTTACTAGTTCGAGGCCTATTTGTTATTTGTAACGTCACAGTTATTAAGAGGAGATGTGGCGTCAATGCTTCTGATGTGATTCAAATAACTTTTTATTGAAAATATTTCAATCTTCTCTCTCAATACAGTGATATTATTGTCGTAATAATAACAGAAACAGGTGGTTTTTAACAAAGTAAAATGTGTGACTTTTTATTTTTTTATAATCAACAGTAAAAATAATCGACAACGCATAGCACGTTTGTTAATTTTAAGGGAAACTAAAGATACCACGTAAATTTAATGGCGACTTAACGTGAATATTTCAATTTGAATTAGGTTTTGCATTTAAACAAGTGTTCTCGATATCTTTCAATCAAAAACGTTGTCGTTGCACAGGAAAAACTATGCTGCAAAAATCATACATTTTGTGGAGGCCAGCGATGTGACAGACCATGGTAACACTATTGCATCGCTTACCGCTGATTTGAATCCCGCTGAATGTAATGACCGTTAGTTAAGATATAAAAAAGAGTAATTATAATTAAATCTCTAAAACGATCCCGCTATATAATGTCTGCCAGACGCAGAGCCAAGATTCTCTAGAGATATCAATAAAATACCAATAAAAACGTATTGTTGTGTGCTTTTCCAGTGTCCTCGCGACATCTTGGAAACTGCAATTGAATATTACTATCGTTAGTTAGTTGCTGCGTACAAGTAAATGTTATTTGTTATAATCTCTTATCTATACTGATTTCAAATAAGCTATCTTGCAGACATATGTATGTCTACAAATCATGTGTTTCTAATATTGCTCATTTTATATACGATAAGGAATTATCGCTTTATCTTCAATACATCTTCTTTCTTTCGGTGCATTTATATACAATCATATAAATCCGGGTTAGACTTTTTAACCACTTCAAAAAAATTAAATAAATGTATTTGTTTCGAGTTGTTGACTTCTTGTTATCAGAAGACTATAAATCAATCTGGACTTTGGACAAGTGTTGTTTATGTGTGTATATATATATAAGTAACAGCCAACTAAAACAGAGTTGCCGTTATAGTCCACTATGTTCGGGTTTTTGCGAGTCACGAATATACAATTATTTAATAAAAAAAATCAAGTACTTATGTTCCGCCAGTTTTGCCGTAGATTTAATAAGTCTAATAGGCAGGCCTTCAGTTTTGAGGGAAAGATAGGTCTTTAGCAGGTTTGGAGATGACTATAATTGTGGCAAATTTCCAGCAATTTATAATATCGGTGATGTTTTGCAGGATACTATTAGGTTTGTTGATGACGCAGAGGTTTGTGATAGGGCCTGGAGATTTACGTTTGTTAAAATTGAGTACCAAAAGTTTTACTTCCTGTAAGCTGGCGGGAGCAATTGAGTCCTCTTTTGGGGTTCTTGAACGTAGTACTCTCAAAGCGGTTCGGTCAGTGTAGTTCGTAAACTAGATCGCGTCTAAGGATATGTTATCCTGGGTTGGATTTTAAATTTAAAGTTTAAGCGCGTCAACAACTGCTTCGCCTTTATCAGTTTTCCTGAATTTCAGGCCAATTGTACCATGAATGGGAGGCATGATAAATTTTGTTTTAGTCCTGAAGTATTTTGGCAACATCCAGAATGAGCAGCTTCCAGCTCCAATACTCCTCATGAAAAGCTGTCATTGTCTATTTTTGAATTGATTGATTTGGATGCGTATGACATTTGTTAGACGAGTTGCTGCTAATCGTACCCTAGGGTCTCCTGTGCTCCTAACGTGTCTCATAATCTGTTTTCTCCTTCTGATGAGAGTCTTGTTGGAGGTCGGGAGCTCGCAAGGTTCATGGTTGTTCTTAATTGGGGTTTTTTTTACGCGCATTTACCTTGCACTGAGAGAAAATTTTTGGTAAAATCAACAATTTTCCTTAGTTGTTTTTGCGTCAACTACGGACTATAGTTAAAACAACCATAAGAAAATTGTTGATCACTTTTATGTAACATGACGCGTGGTTGATAAACAACGTCCGTGGTGCAAAAAAGTAAGCAACCACAAACTACGGTATTCCAACAATGTACTTAGTACGAAATAGTAAATGACTATAGTTTGTGGTGCCCCAACAATAATAAGTGATTGCTGAATTATGTTTGGTGAATTTAACAATTGTAGAGTGGTCCGCTTACTATGAAAATTGTTGATAATTCAGTATTTTGTAGTGTTAAATGAATTGATGCTCATTTTTCAACAGATCAACTATTTATCGTACTTATGAGCCAATTAACCAAGTTGAATCCTCGAAGGTTTCGATATTTTCTGTATCAGCAAAGTCAACTACTTTTGTATGGTCAAATGAACTATTTTAGCATAGTAGAAAGAACCATTTTCCGTTGTTCATTCGACAATTTTGAATGAATTGTTGCATTACTATCAATAATAGTTAAATCTACCGCGACTTTTTCTTTCAGTGTGCGCTTGGTAACACTCCTGGTCAGAATCTCTATTGGCTCCTCTAGGCCAATAGTAGTTACGAGCAGTTTGAAACTACTAGAATTAGCCATGGCGACACGGAATTAATTGGAGCGGCAATGTAAAAGTCCTCAATTAGAAAAGAACTGGCTTGTGAACCGAACGAAGTTCGTCAAGAGCTTTAATCTGGGTGTTTGGGGGAATGTTATGGGATATCTCCATATCCAAAATGTGCCCTGCATCTGGCCGAAATGAGTGGGTACATCGGCGATATGGAAGCAGGATGAGGACCCTACCACGAATTTGTACAGCTCTTTCCCAGCAAGATTGGTTTTAAATGACCCCATTGAGTTCTCCTCCTAAGTAAATGGGGCCTTCGAAATCAAAAAGTGCACGAAGGTCTTCGGCCACGAGGTCACCGTTCGTTAGGTGGCCCACACGCAGAGATAGCAGTAAAATTCAGAAAACTTTTTTGCCCCTGAATCACTGTTGTTTCTGTGCCCATAAACGTGGTGATCTATATTCTTCTTTATAAGGATTGCTGTAGATTCTCCCCTATCTGCTGGCTGCATTCGATTTCTCAATTTTTATTTTTTATTTTTTATAACTCTCTCCATAGACTACGCCCACTTAGAATCTTATTACTTGTGTGTGAGAAGTGAAGTTATGATTAAGGCATATTGGATAATAATCTCAACATTTTCTTCTAAATATTTTCAGAATTGTGTCTGCGATTCAAGCGTGTTTTTCATGCTTGGCCGGTGCCATTGCCTGCAAGTCAACATGTAGCAAATCATTCCTGTACGCGTCACATTTTGTCATGGAAGCTTACGCCTGGTTCGGCACAGCCTATTTTATGTACGATATCTGGTCTATGTACAAAGTACACATCTATCAACTGGCCGATCGATTAAAATCGAACTGTCCTCCACTCGCAGCCGGATCGACAAATTCAAACGGAACAGCGAATAGCTTGTACGACAAGCGCCAAGCAGGTGTAGCATATGAAAGGCAACGAAACAACGACACTCATAAAAAACACCATGAGGATGAAGTAGATATCGTCGGAAATATTCCATTACCGAAAAGTACTTTGTTCGAATTCACCAAGTATATGATCACGCATCCAATGATGGTAATTCATCATATTTTCATCGGGACATTTGGTCTACTTGTAGTGACGGTAAGCCGATTATTTTTTGGACAGATAGTTACCTATATAAGATATATTTTTGTTTTAGTATCTTCGCGGGCAGACTGGGCATTGTGTGTACAGCTTTATTTACTTAATGGAATTTTCTACACCGTTTGTGTCGATTCGTAGCATCCTTAGCACGATGGGTTTGAAGGATACTCGCATATACCTCATTAATGGACTAACTATGCTAATAACATTTTTCATATGCAGAATAGTTATGTGGCCGTACGTTTTCTATTGGTACAGTGAAGTTATTAATCGACCATTTGTGCAGGTGAGTAAATAGAAACTATAATTGAGCTTATAAGAGCAGTCAAAGATTATATTAAGATCCATGTGTTTCAAATATGAACAAAAATGGATTATGAATACGAAAATATATGTTTTATTTTTAAACTGAATGTTTTTAAGCTAGAGAACAAAGAAAAAAAGCAAAGGTTAAACATAGCGTCTGTTTTATGTTCACCTTGAATCTTTCATAATTTTCTTCGCAATTAAGATTAATAAGTATAGCATCAAGATCCAGCTGTACAGTAAGTGTAATCGCATTATTTGCCCTAAGAACAACTTGGCTGCCGAAACAAAACGTCAGATCAATTCACAAAAAGACTATGTTTACTAGATACAACAATTCAGCAGAACGATAAAATCAATTTCAAAACAAGAAAGTGAAAATTATGTAAATAAATAAAATAATACGTTTGTTTTTGCGGGAGAAATACTATTCAAAAATGTCTTGCTTCTGTTTTCAAGATAATATTTGTTTAATACAAAAGAGAACAAGAATCGAAAAAGTTAGTATTCTTTTCTAAATATCAATTACGATTATTTCACTGTATTCAATCGGTTTTCAAACCCTAGTGGACCTAAACCATAAACCATATAATCACTCCTTTATTTTTTCAGGCTGTTATGGGTCTTCCACGGAAATGTAAAATTGGTATACTAATATTATTTGTACCGCAAATCTACTGGTTCCATTTGATGATAAAAGGAGCACTTAAGGTAAATAGCTTTACTTTACCGGCTATAATTGTTTGAAAGCAATTCGCTTATTCGAGTACTAGATCGATTTTTGCTAGATGTACATGCATGTAAATGTGCAACAGGGCGAAATTTAATCTATGCATTTTTAGATAATTTTCATAAGAACCTGGCTTTCACAGTACAAACAATTGCATGCAATTTTTCATATGTCCAATATATGATTCTAATAAGTCTAATGTTTTCCGCAGGTCTTTCTGCCGTCGAAAACAAAAAGAATTCCAAAGACAAAACTCTATGACGAACCTCTAAGATCGAACGATGAACGTCCACATTCGGTGAGAGATGCTAATAGCATTATAAGAGAGTTGCGTGAAAGCAGTCCGAAACGATCAGTGTCACCGGCGAAAGAAAGAAGTAATGGACCAGCAATGCAGGGTCGTAGCCTTCTGTAGAATCGAGCTTGCTTGTAGCATTATAGCGGACTTGATAACAAATTTTGTATGTACACAATGCATAGAGCAGTCGAGAGGAGAGCAGAGTAGAAGAGATTTTAGATTAGGAGTGGGCTTGTTGTTGTATTTAGCAGTCCTAATCCGCACATTAATAGCTTTTATGACATCGTCAATATACATTAAGTACAATTTGTAATCTCGAAATGAAAATGCAATGTGAAAAAAACATCAAAAAGCACTAATTATCAAATTAAACAAGAAAATATGTTAAGTTTATTTATATTCCAAGAAAAAAAATGATGCAAACCGATGTTATAAACAAAATTGAATATTTCCAATCAGAAAGTAGCTTTTATTTACGACTAGTCCAATTAAACTAAATTTATTACAGTCCTCCAAAAATGTCTTTCGGAATTTTCCAAAGAAAACTTTTCAATGATTCCAACAGCAAATATTTATATGCAGCAAGAGAGTGAGTACTTATGCAATTGCATCTTGCCAAAAATTAAAAAAAAATAATTGCCGCTGTTCCGTTACTAAAACCATAAAAACAAAAATCAGTGAACTCGATGACTGTGTGTAAAGTAATCCTATTTTGTAGTGTTATACCAAAGCAAAAATTATAAGCTATTGTTGAATGAAGAGTTAGTTGTTTAATTTGCTGGTTTTTTTTCTTCAAACAAACATACTGGAACGACCAGGGAACTTTGCGAGAAACCCCTTCCAGTGTGTTGAGTGCCATATCAAAAGTAGACATCGTCGGTCCTTATTACTTCACAATTTTGTTAAATTTTTTTTTTAAACAATTATGTTAAAGAGATAAGGAACAATGATGAATTTTAAATTGAAAAATGTTTTTTTTTCAATTTTTGTTCCGTTTTTAAGTGACGCATACATCTATTTAGTTAGGACAGAAACCCTATCAATAGTCAATACACAAATGCTGTAATAGGTCTGTTGCCGTACTACGATTAATTGCGATTAATCGCGATTAATTGCAATGAAGCCGTTCCCGTACTCCGTTTTACTGAAAACTGAAAGTTTCCCTTCTTTAAGTAAGTACGATGAAATTTCAGTAGGGTCTGAGCTACTGAAAAATACTGAAAAGTGTCAAACGGTGTGGCGTGAGTAAATATTTTCAAATGTGCGCGGCAAGCAACATATTTTTTGAGTACATAGGTCTGTTTCCGTACTTGAATCTATTATAATATATTAAAATAGATTCGCAGCAAGTCGTTTCCGTACTTTTGCTGCAAGCCAAATGCAAGCCAAATTTTGCAGCAAAAAGAAGCCAGCTGCCAAATTCTGTTACTGCTGCAGTTTGCTGAAGTACGGAAACAGACCTAATGTTACGAAGGTCGAATATTTTTGTGGCGATAATTTATTACCGCTTAGGATGACTTTATAATCACTATTGTTCTTCCGAAACCCGAAAACTGACACTTTTGGTTGTCAATTTTCAGGAAATGCAATGAGAGCGTTCCCGTACTTTCATGAATTTCCCCCACCACATGATTCAGGAAAATTAAGGAAATTTCAGTGACTGAAAGTACGGGAATAGACCTAATTTGTATATAGTGAAGACATAAATCAGAACTAGTTTCTCTCTCACACGGGTTCGTTTCGTGGTGTCGAGTATTTGATTACTCACCATCCCATCATCCACTTCCGGTGACAATAAACGATAGAAAAAAAACCTGTGCAAAAACTTACTTCTTACTTACTCAAAAACTTACTAAACTCACAAGTTTGCTAACATATCCTTCTTCTGCTAATCAAATGTCCGACCGACATAAAATTAAAAAGAACTTAATATCTAGCTTCCTTCGTTTTTCGATTTGCAGTGTGTAGCGAAGGAGAAGTTGCAGTATCGAGTTAATATCCCGGCGAATATTCTGCAGGAAGAAATTATTTCTTCTGATTGTTTATCTCGTTTATCTTCAGGCGCACAGTGGACTGGTTTGCAGACGGCGAAAAAGTACTCATGATTCTCCGGCTGCAAGCGAGAACCGGAGAAAACCCAAATCGTGCCTCCAACTTTCTCTCGAAGAGAACAGATATTTGAAAGAGAAAATGATTGGAGGCAAAAATCACCGTTTCGTTATATATCGTCGAGCTCAGCGTGACAGCGTGAATAGTACACTTTGGTCGACTCGCGGTAGTAGGAAGTTTTGTGGGCGCCTAGCATAAATCGTTCGGATTCTGCGAATTCTGTTCAAATTGAGTTTAGTGTTCACTCCAGCACATTCGTTCTCTGTTCACTGCGTGCGCACGGTCGGTAGTTGGCTGCATTTGAAGTCTGCAGAACTGAAAGATCGCAATCGAGTAGACGACAGCTTGAAATTGACTTTTGAGTCAGTTCGAGCGAGTTTTTCGGCAGTGCGGTCGCGGAGCAGTGATTACGTCGTGCATCTTTGTTGAAAATTCATCGGACGCAGTGAATTCGAGATTTTACGAGGCTAGAAGCCGCAAACCAGACATTTCGGCTCGTTGAATAATGTTTGAAATGGTAAATATTGTTTGCGTTTTCACAGCGGCCGAGAAGTCGAGTGAATTTGCATTAGGTTTTGTTCGTTTGGTTTCGTTTCGCAGCGAGTCGAATGTCATTTGACGCATTGCTTGCCGTAGATTGTTTTTCGGGAATGCTCCTGTGTAGCTATCGTAGAAGCATTTGGTTTGATTGAAAAGTGGATAGCGGCGTGTTGCCGGCAATAAGTAGGAACATTTTGAAATTGTTCGTGACAAGAGTAGTGCTGATTTGTAGCTGGTCACTGCAAGAGGAGAGCAAAACGAAAACATAACCAAAAAGTGTAATAAAAAGTGACATATGCAGACGCAGGTAATATGTCTATCCCGCTCGGTAGCATCCTTTGTGCTGTGCAGCGAATACCGTCTGCATTGCGATGACAACTGACAGCGTTAATTGGGTGATTTTCGGACTAGGAATTGTGGTGCGGGTTCGCTCGTTTCCTTCACGGAAAAAGGAATGAACTGGATGAAGGATATTTTTCCTATTGGAATTCAGTGCATTTTCTATGATACGGAGGTTGGTTACTCGAATGGGATGAGAAGGCACACATGTGCCACGCTACTACACGTGGAATACAGGAAGCGGACAGTCTGAGGGCCTT
Source organism: Nemotelus pantherinus (assembly GCA_963978885.1). Classification (NCBI taxonomy): domain Eukaryota; kingdom Metazoa; phylum Arthropoda; class Insecta; order Diptera; family Stratiomyidae; genus Nemotelus; species Nemotelus pantherinus. Next base: position 239,595,288 of record OZ022263.1, read on the forward strand.
GCTGCAACTATTTTTTTAATTGTAAATTCTCCTGGGACAGTCAATTCTGCCACCTGCATTATTCTCATCATATTAGGCAGACATAATAATCAAAGAAAAATAGCATGTGCCAGTATTTGGCCACTGCATGGGCTGGCTTTGATAAATAAAAGGTTAATGGTGCATATGACTTGCATATCATTCTGAATTTGGCGCCAATATGACGTAGTTAATGCATTGCAAATGTCAGAAAAAATCTAAGTGATCTTCGGCAATCGAACTATAATAGCCAATAACTCGATTCTAAATGGGTTAAGAGTTTATGATTGCGTGAAAAATGCAAGGGAATCCGCTCAATAAAATTACGGTCCCAGAAGGTGCGTATCAATTGTAAATCACAACTGCAAAGACCGGAACACATCCCGTAGTAGAGGCATTAACTTTCCATCATCCTTTCATAGAAATCACTCAAATACTAGCGAATTTTGAAATGTTCGCGTAATCACATAGCAAAGCCACCAAGAACTTTTTTTTCTGGTCACGGGAGTTAATCGTATGTACACGATATGGCATGAAAAACAGTGCCATGGCATTGATTTAATAAGTATCTACCTGGCATTTTTACTTTTACAGCCGTTGTTGTAGGAAGAAGTATCCGGGTACTTTTTACAAGGAAATTTATTGAAACGTAATAACGACGAATATTTTTTATTGGGGTCATTTTAACTGTTCGCTAGTTTGATTTTACAAGCCAGCCGTTTAACAGAATATTCCTCTAAAAGCTTATTCATATCATCATCACTTTCCATGTGCTTATAGTTAGTAATTATTTGTGGTTTAGTAGGCCTTGACTCTAAAAACAAGTGTTACTTCTTTACCAAATGCATATTTGATTGGAAGAACGTTTTGTTTTTTCTCATTGTCCCTACGAGAGTTAAGTTCTAAAAACTGATTTGAATTGCGAGCTCTAAACTAACAATAGAATAAAGTCGTATATGGTGGAACAATATCCACCATATAACGGCTTTCCCATATCAATTTGTTCCACAAGCGTATATGAATTTTTGGCATCGCACGCCCAAAAGTTTTTGATTACATACTTACAGTCTTCGAATGCAGGCATATATTGTGTGAACTTCATCCATCATAGATAACCAAAGCGCAGTTCATCAACTGTTAAGCAATCGTAATGCTTATACGCTTTTCTCATTTTTCTCTCAATGTTAAGCATTGACTAAATATCACTATTGACAACATCTTCGTCCTTTGAAGCCCGTGCAGGACAAATGACATCGATCGTTATTAAAGCGTATGATGCGAAGAAGTACTATAAATCGATCGTAGTCCATAGTCCATGATCAAGCGAATGAGTGGGAAATAATTGAATTCCCACAATTCGGAAACGTACCCTTTATTCGACTTGCGAGCACCAAGGCAATGAGGATTCTTGGGAAGCCGGCAAACTCGTCTTCGGAAAAAGGCTTCAAAGTTAACACGCTATTATAGCCGTAGGTGAACTTATGAGCCTTCCAATTTGTTTTTGTTAAATAATATTGCCCTTATCATTAGATAGAATTATCTTGAATACTGCTTTTGCAGTGTACAAGTGACTAGAGCTTGTGGATCCACCTTGTTGGCATAAAATGTTACGTGTTGGTAGTCACCTTTGGAGAAACGGGGTGAAACTCCACCTAGTGGCATCTTTCCCTATCGGAGCTTCATGACAGTTTCGATTTCCACGCTGCCAGAATTTCCTGAGTCCTCTTCGAATTTCAGTTCACATTCTGGCTCGATATTCGATGCTTCGTTGATCCCCAGCTAGCGAAACATATTCTTCACCATCAGACGCAAGATCACTTTCATGTTGTCCCCTTAGTTGCATCTTCGGGTCTGTCGTCCCTCTATCGTACTGCTACTACTGCCTCCTTGATCAGCCATGGTTTCGTCAATAACATTTTTCTAAGCAATGCTTTCTGGCTTCTTCTGAAATCTTAATTGATAAAAAGTCCTTGGTATTACTCTTTGAATGTCAAGCGACGTATCAGTTTACTGCTTTTGGGACATTTCATAAGATGTGCTATTTTGTAAAACTCATTTTAGTGAAATTGATAATGAAAGAAGAATTTTGTTAGTTCTTAATTGTTCCCTGCATCAAATAGAAGTAATAAAAATAAAAATATTTTCATACCGTTTTGACACGTGTTTAAAAACAAACATAAATTTTCGTTCCGACAATTGTTATTTATTGAAAAACATCTAAAGGCAATTTGATTACTTGTCCGTATAAAATGTTCATAGGTACCCATATTCGGTTTGTCACTCACTCACAGATAAAATTTAAAATTGGCTAAAAATGCCTTTCGAAGGAATTCCCACTGTTAAACGCATACACAATATACCAATTTCATTTCCTGATGAAGAAATTCACATTTAAGTTTCTATTGTATTATTGTAGTTTCCTTGGAAGCTGTTTCTTTTTCCATAAATTTTGATACATCTCTGATCGTATTTAAAATTACGCATGCAAGAATATTTCACCTTATTTTGTCGTATATGTGTTTATCACAGAGTTTGAAGTGGTAAACAACTTCGGCGAATTCATCACATAAAATCGATATGCTATTGAATTGTAAATTTGTTTCTTTCACCAAATGAAAACATTTAAAATATTGTGTGCAGTAAATGCTTCGGGCAAATAAATATACTAGTGATGTTTTCGTTGAATGAAATGTGGATATCAGATTATAGTAAATAAACATTAAGAACATTTTTTCGAGAAGAAAGTAGTGAGTACATAATTCATTGAATTATCGTATAAAATAGAGTAGAAATTGAGTTGACTATTTACGCCGACTTTAGTATAGCTTATACAATATACATAACGATAGCCAAATGTACCCCGTTCAAACTAAATGTCTATTAGAACTCACACATTCATAGTGAACAAAAATATGTGAAATTATTTATGGCGAAGAAGTCGTTATCTTATTCATTATTTTTCGGGATTATTTGAGTTGTTTGAAATCAACGTAGCTAATTATCGTAATTAATATCACTGATTTGGTTCAGATATGATTTAGATGAAAAATAATTTTTGTGAGGCCGAGTATAGCTGGATATGTTTCGCTCATTGATTTCGTTAAAATATGAAGCTTCTGAATTGGCAGCTCTGATTTGTGGCGGCAACCCATGCTCACGACGAATAAAATTATAGCAGGGACAAATGAACTTTCGATTGCGAATGTTTTCGAAGTATTCGTGGCAGTGTGGCTTCGGAGTAACCTTCTCCAAAATGGTCTGTGTTATCTGCTCAATTGGTTTAATGTCCTTAAATTTTAACAAACGTTAACATCGTTTATTTTCTGTCAATTCCTCTCTTGGTGCGTTCTCTCATTGTTTTTCCATCAATTCTTTGTCGTCCGTTGATCAGTTCAGAGATTTAGGTGTGATTTTTGAACCTCAATTGAAATGTAATCTTCATGTAGCGGAAGTCACCAGCTCATTGACTGTTTCTGTGATTATTTTATTTAATCGAAAAATTCAGCATAATGGAAAGTGGTGGCCTTGATTTTGTTTTGGAAGCTATCGAATAATATAGACCTCATGAATGTATATTATATTATTTGACCCAAAGCCTGCAACCGCTTGCTAAGTACCGCAAAGTATCTTTCGTGAGGAGTGATAGTTTGCCTCATATTTGTACCCTTTTGTTTGATAAATGGGGTGACCAACGGTAGCAACGTGTTATATGTCGTATCATCCATTCTTAAATAATTTTGCCAATCAGAAGGCTCAAGGATGAGTTCTTTTGCCAAATTTACGTGACTCATTTGTTTTCGTTTGGCAAGCCATCCTTTTTGCCACTTCCTTTGTGGTTTTCGTTTCTTTATGTAGATGCAAGCTGCAATTGCAAAAAATAAATTAAAAATAATTTTTTCTTCAAGCTTATCTTTATTTTTTTCTAAATTAATGACAGAAAATGGGATGTAGTGACTGGATCGAGGCTCTATCGTGAGTGGCGAGCTAAATTGGGCTTAAACCAAACGGACTCAAGCCAAATGGACTCGGGCCATTTGGACTGTTCGTGAATGGGGGCCGTTAAAGCTTCTCAGATCAGTGGTTAGCCCTTCGCTTTGCTCTAAATTTGTGGATATGCGTGCATGTGTTCGTCTCTTATTAATATTGGTTCGTTATGCTTGTCACGTGTAGTCTATCCGTGTTCGTTAGCTTTCCTGGCCGTCGAGTGCGAGCAGTGAAGGTTTACTCACCATTTATTCTCTAAAATTCTGCATTCCTCATATGTTATCCGTCTATTGTGTCTAAAAATTCCTCCCATGAAGTCACGTAGAATATTCCTAAACGAGTGCTTCCTGTTCAAATCGTAGAGAGGAATTATCTTCGTTTTTGCCGACTCGATTTGGCCCCGCAACTCATTACTAGTCGACTGGTCTGCGGAAGTGTCCACTGTTTCGTTTGCGCGAACAAATGTGTTTTTCTCTGGTCAGAATCCATAGACGCCATAACGAGTTTAGGCTTGATCCTCTGTCAGAATCGTTCTTTGCATTTCAATAACGTGTGAAGCAATTTATATTTGAACTTAGCATTAGAAAAATTGATTTATAACTGTTTCTTTTTTAATACATCAACTTATGTTCTCTTTTTATTCATATCTCTACTATAATAAGAAAAATTGTCTGTTGCTTTGACTTTCATAAATAAATAAGTAATTAAGAAATGATAATTAACTCTTCAATTTGTCGCTCTATGAGTTTCATCAAACCTATGAATCCTATTTAAAAACTTTTTTTTCGCATTCACCATCATTGGCGTTACACCTGGGGTCCGACCCTAGACTCCTTCAACAAATTTTCGATCGCGAGCCCATGTCATCCAATTAGGCACCCCTAAGCTTCGAAAGTTCTGGTTAATGCTAGCCCTCCAGCGTAAAGAAGGGTTCCCCCGCTGTTGTCTGCCATAAAATCTGCTGCAAATTGTTTTCCGAGCAGGTTCCTCTTTGCTCATAAGAGCTAGGTGCCCTGCCCCCCTGAGTTGACCAAGCTTTATCATATTATTTACCCATATATGATTCTAGGTAGATAGCGTTTAACTCATAGTTGTAGCGTCTCCGGGCCATATGGGGCCAACGATTCTCCGCAAGACTTTCCTCATAAGTGGCTAAGAGATCAGAGTGCCTTTTCCTGAGCACCCTAAGAAACATTGTCTTGTACAGCAGAAGCTTTGATGTTCGGGTGAGATTTCAGGATTTGAAGCGACTTGACAGACTGCAGTAGGCTGGATTTGAGTATATTGCTATTTAGCAGTTGAGGGATCGCACTACTTCAAATTCATGCTCCACTACCTTGATGGTTTGAGCAACTCTATTTGCTCTAGGTGTTCTTCCTGCAGATACCTGCAGATACTGCCAATATAATATACGTTTTATCTAATTTACGAAATTATTATTTTTAGATGAAATAAATATAAGATTTTTCGAAATTAATTAATATGTGGTAAATATCACATCATCTTTTATAAGGCTCTCTCTGAACCGTTCTTTATCAATCCCAAAATTTTATGGCGAATACATAGTTCATCTTCCCCAGTCACCATATACTGTTTGATTATTTTTATTTTCCACCTGATTTCTCTTGCACAGCAATTTTCCTGCTTTAGATATTTTCGTCGCTTGCTTTCACTTGTGCATCATCAAACATTCCTGATGTGTGCACAGGATTCCCTATACAGGAATCTCATTGCTCCTTTTGCACGATCCAAGTTCTGTATTCGCTCGAATCGTACGTACGTATGCTGAATGAAAAAAAATCCCGTTACGAAGTAGTTGTACGCATGTCCGGGCCCTATCCTCATACTCCCCCGGCTTCGGATAAATTTTCTAGGATTGCTTGGGGGTTGGTTGGTTGGTACGATTGCTAGGCAAAGAAGAAAAAAACCGGTCGGTCGGTAGGCAGTAATTTGACATATATACGAAAGAGTTGAAGGGAGGGAGAAAAATGCGCGCAATTTTTGTTGAGAAATTTGAATTCCAAAAATCCAGCTGATTCAAAACAAATTCATCTGATTTGAATTGTTTTCGGAATTCTATGAAAAATTTAAGTGAGTCTGGGCCAAAGGCAAGCCACTTCTTGTTGCCGGGGTGTGGCATTAAGCGAAGATTATTGATTTTCAAGCATATATTCTGATGTCTTATATGTTGGAAGGAGCTAGTCTTTTGCAAGTACTATTCAAGGACTGGTCGGTTGATATCAAATTCGTGTGGTGTGTCGATAAGGCAAGGCGCGTTTTCAGTATTAAAGGTTCAAAGTCCTGTTCAGACAGAATTCACAAAGGATTCGCAAATGTTCAGATTTAAGTGAATAATAGTTTTGAAATCGATTAGTATGTATTTTACCAGCATATTTCTAGTTAGACTATTTTTTCACCTTAAATTTGAAATTAATTGTCACGTATTGGTTTCAGGCTACGAATAAAAGTTTTGTCAAAGATGAAGATGACTTCGACGATTCGTCAGGCTCGGATTTCGATGAGGATGACGATCCTGATAAAATAGAAGTACCTGGTAAGTAGAAACTGTCTGGAAATTGATTTATCTTGTGCGTGTGAGTGTGTTGAATCGAGATATACATAAGTCAGCCGCAAGTGCTCGAGTGTAAGAAGTCTTGAAAACGTAAATTATGGATACTCGTACATGTTCAATAAAGTAGTCCAACAATCAATGTCTGTGAGATGTGCAGTTCGATTAAAAGTGTGCATGTTGGCAACATAGTTCTTTTAGGCAGATTGAACCGTCCTGTGGCTGTAAAATACTGAAAAGCTGTTAGTTTTGATTTCAACCCCGATGATTGAATATTTTATTAATTGTACATACAAGACAGGCTCGTTCCAACCATTAAAATAAAAACAAGCAGAGGAAAGTTCTGTTTTTTTTTCTAGTTTATTAATTATGCTGTCTTACAGCAAAAGAATAATAAAAATGATCTACCAACGTACTGAAATTTTGTCTCTGTATGTTTATTCACGCAACGTTTGGCTTTTAAATTGCAGGTAATGGCACTTTACATCAAGATTTAAAGCTAACAATTCAATAAGCCACACATGCAGTTATTCACTTTAGTTTGCACATCGAAAATCACTTTATTTTGATCCAGTTTATCATAGGCCCGTTTATTATTGTACGCTAAGCGGTATCACTAAGGGTTCGCGTGTGTAATATATTTTGCAATATATTTTGTTCTGTATACTATCCAACTAGATATAATCAAGTCAACAGTATGAAATATCGCTCGCAGTGTCCACTTCCTAAGCATGATTCAAATTCGATACCTTATCAATTGATGAACAAGTATATTGCAAAATTATACTTTACTATTTTGTAGCTCGATTTAAAGCTGAAACGTGGCAGGGCATATAAACTGAATCAAAGTCCGGGAGAGAGCTTGCCAAAGGTGCGATGGAAACCCATCAAAGAGGCGAAAAATTAATTTAATGACCCTGGAGCAGGGTGGCTTGGATATGGCCGTGCATTTTTTAGACTAACCCCTGTTTCTGACTACTTCTTTGTAGAATACTACCTTTTCCGACTGCTCCTATTTAGTACAGCACTCTTTTTGGACTACCTATTTGAGCTACTGCCAAATACTCATTTTTGAACTAATCATTTTTTAGACCACTTTATTTTAGACGACATGCTTCTTTTATGGACTACTTCTTTTGTGGACTATTCCTTTTTTGAACTTTTTTGATGCAAAGGTTTTCATCAATCTTAATTTATAATTTCGCCCAATCTCTATTATTTTCATTACAAGAAGATCTGGGCAAAACTAGTTGTGGCTCCTCGATTGACTGCAATATATATTTTTATAAATGCGATCTAAATTATCGGTTTGTCAACATGAAACAATTCTTTATTAAAAATTAATAATTTTAATATTTAATTTGTTTTTGAATACGTTTTTGAATATGTTTTATTTCAGGAGGAGGAAAAGATTTAGAAACGGCTGTCACTTATGCCAAGAACAGTATGAAAAACAGTAGCAGTCTAGATAAAACATCCGGTTCAGCTATGCTACCATCAGATGGTAGTAATTTATTGCCCAGATCAACACCTAAAATACCTCCGGGTCTCGTTACTAAGAACAATGCAGCAGGATATGATATGATCAAACCACAGATGTCGCCAGGTAAATTCATACAATTTGTAGAATGACGAATAATTTGTTTGGTGATGGTTTCTTGTCACTAATTTGTTGTAGTCTATAATATCATCGTCAGTGGTTATATGTTGAATGTTTTGTGTTTTGTTTTTAGGCGCAATGCCATACGGTATGGGACCTAGCCACATGATGAATATGGGCTATCCAGGATTAGCTAGCTTTTATCAAGCAAACAGTATGGCAGCGTCATTACTGGCGCAGAGTAAGTCGAATAATGTTGGTAGTAAAAGTAAGTTTTCTTTGTTATGATTTTGTTTCTGTTTGTTTTGTTTGTTTATTTTTACCAAGTGTGCGGTGATTTTGTTGCTAGTAATAATTATATTCAGTGGTCTTAGGATGGATGAATCGAATAATTGAATACTATACATAATTTCTGAGAATGCTTTTGGACCAACTTTCAATTTATTTTATCGAAAGAGCCAAATCATCCACGGGCTTTCAATTTGGCTTTTATAAAATCACTCAATGGTCCGACATCACAAATGCCCTTGACCGTCAGGGATTGATGTTTCTCCTATATATAAGCTTCCGCACGTCGAGCTCATATAACATCTACTGTTACAGAAAAAATCTCTATACCTAGTCCTAAAAATTTAATCTTCTATAAGCAATCGGGCATTTAGAGTGAAGAGTAAAATATTTTTTATTTGAATAAAAAGTCATTTGTTGCAGGAGTTTCGCAATGATTTTGACTTAGTTCCCTTCTATTCAACGAGTATGATTGGCATTCCAAATCACCTCAAATCAGCTCAGTCAAATCCTCGTATACTACAACAACGCACACATTGAGTATGTGGTTGAATTTTCAGTGCGTATCGGTCTCCGCCAGGCATAGAAACTGGAAAATTAGCATTGAAATATTGAGCTCTGTCGAAAAATAGGATAATTTACCGCAGTCCAACTAGTCCTTAGTCATTCGGGAGCACCGAGAAAATAATTAGTCATACGTATGAGTAATTTGGGGAACTAGAAATTAACGTGTAATGATCGCAGTGCATAAAGTACCACTCACCTAGTTTATAAAATCTTGTCTAATTAAATAATTTTATGTTATATTTTTATAAGTTTGTGACCATCTTCATTTTGGGCGCTGTCACTAAAATTTGTTTCGTAAATGATGTGTAGCTGGTCTAATTTATAAGCATCATTTAATTCATCAATGACCATCATCATCAAGTTCGAGCAAAATAAAGTGATGAAAGCATAAAATATAGGAATAATCTTATGTTTGGAAAATAATTTTCAATATGCGATATTAATATTGTTTCATTTTTCTTTTGAACACTTTCACAGTGGAAATGTCGGGAATGGGCCTAGGCAATTTTATGGCGGGAAATCCTGCTGCACAACAAATAGGCCAAAATGCCATAAATCAATTTATTTTACAAAATCTGCAATCGTTGATTGCATCAAATCCGAATTTTCTTATAAACGGCATTCCAAATAAATTTTTGACACAAATGTGGATGGAGCCACCAAAGGTAATTAATGGGATTCTTCGTTAAGTATGGCTCATTAAAGTTTCATTAAACTTAGCCAATGAACGCGACTCCCGAAGATGATGAAGGCGAAGACGAAGAAATGGGTGTTGCTGAGACGTATGCCGAATATTGGCCGGCCAAATGTAATTGAAAATTGGAATTGCTATTGTTCCTTAAAATTTATAATGTGACTTTAATAGTGAAACTGGGGAAGAAGCATCCAGACCAGGTCGTCGAAACTGCATCACTGTCATCGGTCGAGCCAACAGACGTTCACTATAAACTATCTATTCCCTCGGAAACGATAAATGGTGGACTGTTGAGCGCGTTGCAGCTGGAATCAATAACTTATGCATCGCAAGCACATGATCATTTGTTGCCAGACGGATCTAGAGCGGGATTTCTAATTGGTAAGCATGAATGCTGGTTATTGTTCACACATGTCCTGCAGAGATATTGTATGAGCTTAATATATACGAAGCAGGGAAACCTCATACCGCATCAATTTGAAGGAGAGGCAATCCTACATATGTTTTAATGCTGAGTACGTACATAAAAAAAAGTCCCCTCAATTTGCTGCCCGATATTCCCTTTTCGATCTGGGGCGTTTTGAATATACCAAAAGATAAGCGATTGAATTGGCTCAATCGAATGAAGAGTACTCTACAGTTTGGGCAGTGTTTTCGGCTTGAACCTCATAAGCTCTTGGGAAACTTTAATACAAATCCGTTTTATGCTTTATTGCTTAAGCTTACATCAATGGCTTATTGTTTTCAAATACCGTAGACGATTATATTCCTGTAGTAGCAAGCAACTGAAAACCTACATTATTTAACAGGTGATGGTGCCGGTGTTGGAAAGGGTCGTACAATAGCTGGAATAATATACGAGAATTATCTGAAAGGACGAAAGAAATCCTTGTGGATTTCTGTTTCAAATGATCTTAAATATGACGCGGAGCGAGATTTACGTGATATAGGAACAAGCAAAATCGACGTGCATCCTCTAAATAAGGTATTACGAAAAATTACCAGTCTTCCAATGAATTTTCATTCAAACAATTCTCTTCTAAAATCCAGTTTAAATATGCCAAAATATCGTCGGATCTAAATAATAACGTGAAGAAAGGTGTGATATTTAGTACATACTCTGCACTAATTGGAGAATCGAATAATAAGAGTGGCAAGTATAAGTCTCGACTAAAGCAACTTCTCCAGTGGTGCGGCGAAGATTTCGACGGCTGTATAATATTCGACGAGTGTCACAAGGCAAAAAATCTTTGCCCCGTCGGATCAGGCAAACCGACGAAGACTGGATCAACAGTATTAGAATTGCAGAATAAACTGCCGAAAGCAAGAGTTGTGTATGCGTCAGCCACGGGCGCATCGGAGCCACGAAATATGGCATATATGGTTCGTCTGGGTATGTGGGGAACGGGCACGCCATTTGCTAGCTTTAACGATTTCATATCAGCAGTGGAAAAGAGGTGAGTGATTTTTAACCTGCTCGGCATTTGCACATGTGTTATTACTAAACTGTTTTGCAGAGGTGTGGGTGCTATGGAAATTGTAGCTATGGATATGAAGTTACGTGGAATGTACATTGCACGCCAGCTGAGTTTCCATGGAGTAACATTTAAGATTGAGGAAGTTCCCTTAGCAGAAAATTTCAAGAAAACATACGATGATTCTGTTGTATTGTGGGTTGAAGCGATGCAAAAGTTCACGGAAGCGGCGGAACTTATCGATGCAGAGAGTCGTATGAAGAAAACGATGTGGGGCCAATTTTGGTCAGCACATCAGCGATTCTTTAAATATCTTTGCATAGCTGCAAAAGTAAACCACGCCGTGACTGTAGCTCGAGAGGCGATCAAGTATGGAAAATGTGTCGTCATTGGTCTGCAGTCAACTGGAGAAGCTAGAACGTTGGAGCAACTGGAGAGGGATGAGGGCGAATTGAGTGATTTTGTGTCGACGGCAAAGGGTGTTTTCCAGTCGTTGGTGGAAAAGCACTTCCCTGCGCCGGATCGTAATCGTATCAACAGGCTTCTAGGACTCGAAGCAAAGAAAACACAACTACAGGTAATAATGGAGGAGGAATCACCGAGCACGTCTAAAAGGAAATCGGTGCGACAAGCGGCGGCCAGACAGCAACGCAGCAAACGTTCGCGATACGATTCTGAAAGCGACGGGTCCAATAAGAACTCTGAAGACTCCGACTTTAAGGTATCTGCCAGTGAATCTGATGAATCGGATGGCGGATCAGAGAGCTGCCCGAGTAGCGATTTCAATCCATTTTATTCGGGATCGGATAGTGATGACGATCCGTGGGTGAGCTCGCGAAAGAAGAAGAAAGGCAAAACAGAGAAAGTATCGAAAAAGAAGACCAAGAGTACACAGGACAAAATTCAACATCTACTGGCGAAGAAGCAGGAGCAAAAACCGGTAGTCCCCCAAGTGAATGGTGCGCGAATGCAGATGGCAGCTCCGCCAAGAGATGCGATCGAGCGTGCGTGCACAATGAAAGAAGAGTTGTTGAAGAAAATCGATCGTCTCGGTGACAGTCTTCCGCCAAATACACTAGATCAGTTGATCGATGAATTGGGTGGACCAGATAATGTCGCAGAGATGACGGGTCGTAAAGGTCGCGTTGTACAAACAGAAGATGGCTTGATTCAATATGAGTCACGGTCGGAGCAGGACGTACCGCTGGAAACACTGAATTTAACAGAAAAGCAAAGGTTCATGAACGGAGAAAAGGACGTGGCTATAATTTCGGAGGCGGCATCTAGTGGTATTTCGCTGCAGAGCGATCGCAGAGTGCGTAATCAACGACGACGTGTGCATATCACACTAGAGCTGCCATGGTCGGCCGATCGGGCGATTCAACAATTCGGACGAACGCATCGGTCGAATCAGGTGAATGCACCCGAGTATATATTCTTGATCTCAGATTTGGCGGGTGAGAGGAGGTTCGCATCAACAGTTGCAAAGCGCCTTGAATCATTAGGAGCGCTGACGCACGGCGATCGGCGCGCAACCGAAACCAGAGACTTGTCACAATTCAATATAGACAATAAGTACGGCAGGGCGGCGCTTGAGGCTGTTATGAAGACGATAATGGGTTACGAAGCCCCGTTGGTTCCGCCGCCACAAGACTATAAGGGTGACTTCTTAAAGGACGTGGCTGGTGCCCTTGTCGGCGTGGGACTGATCGTTAACAGCGAAGCAATGCCTGGTGTACTAAGTCTGGACAAGGACTACAACAATATATCAAAGTTCCTGAATAGAATCTTGGGAATGCCAGTGGAGTTGCAGAATCGACTTTTCAAGTATTTCACCGACACGCTTAATGAAATAATTGCTCAAGCAAAGAAATCTGGACGCTTTGATTTGGGAATTCTAGGTGAGTAGCTCTTAAAATTCCCGTAAATTTGGTCGAGATTGATAAAATATTCTTGTTAAGATTTGGGAGCGGCTGGTGAAAACGTGACGCGAGTCAAACTCTTGAAGTTTATTAGGAAGCATGCAACAGGAATTGCTCCCACAGAAGTGCACACAGTTCAAGTGGAAAGAGGGATGATTTGGCAAGAGGCGATGGAAAAGTAAGTTATCAAACAATCCTTGGGTGCATCTACAATGAATTAGTTCTATTATTATTATTTTTTATTCAATGCTATTCAGATATGCGGACATAATTGGCGAAAAGGAAGGATTCTATCTATCACATCAAGTTCGAAACAACAAACAAACTGTAGTTTTGGCTATCGAAATTGAAACACCTCAAAAGAAGAAGGTTGACACGAAGACTTCGAAAAAGGATATGATGTTCCAGATTTTCCGCCCTAATACTGGTTTGCAGTTTCGTAACGAATCACTGGTCGAGCTAGAGAAAAAATACAAGAAAGTGACAAGCGAAGAGGCCGAGTCACACTGGACACATCAGTATGATGCTTCGGTGAATACATGTTCACATGCGTACTGGAATGGTAATTGTAGAAATGTAAATATGGGACAAGACTGTGAGGTAAGTGATGATATGAATGGCATGCTAGATCAATAGCTTTAATTCAATATTTATTTTTAAGGTTGGCTTAAGGCGTCGTACATATACAGTTTTAGCTGGATCGGTTTTATCTGTGTGGTCGAGAGTGGAGAACATTCTAGCGAATAAATGTAGCGCATCGAACAACAAAATGCAGGTGATACGACTAAAAACCACCGAAGGTATTAAAATTGTTGGCACTTTAATACCGAAGAATTGTGTTGAAGGACTTGTTCAAGACTTAAAATCCGATGCTGAGAAAGTTGAGGAACAAATTTTTCCTAAGGTTTAGATGTTAGACAAAAATACAAACCCTAAATTAAAATCACAAAAATATGATACACTAATTATCAAGAATATATGAAATCCTTCATAAATGCAGGAGGCACTAAGCATTCTCAAAGTTCTAGTAAAGAAGGAAAAGCAAACAAACAAAAACTTATCGATTCTACATTTAGTTGTATTTGATTTTAATAATGTTCAACGATATACTTAGTAAGCTAGTTTGTAAGCGTTCAGTTGTTTTTTTTTGTCTCGAAGTTTTTGAAGGGTAGCAAAAAAGATGAAAACATTTGATTTGCTTTCTTCTGCCATTCATTCGATTTTGAAGCACCTTTTGTAGTTCTTTTGTCACGCTTTGCATTAAACTACATAGTTCAAGTTGTGATTTTGTTATTCGTTTCGAAATTTAAGGATTTCTTATTCGTATATTTGTACTATGTACGCGTAAAAATTGTTTTTTCTTTTTTAGTTTAATTTTGGCTCCAACTCAAATTTTTATTTTAGCCCTTCGACAATGTGATTTTTTTTACAATGGAAAATTATTAAAGACGATAATTTTTTATAGGTTACGAAATAAGTAATATACGAAACTTGTATTTTTAGTTGATAATAAAAATATATGAAAAAGCAAGTAAAGCAGTTGGTGTATTTTGAATGTTTTTGTTCATTTTATTGCCCAACCAAAAATACAGTTGCTCGGTTGAATTAACACGCAAGAGATAAAAATAATCAAAAAGTTGCGGTTAAGAAACTGGTATGTGCTTTATTCTTATTCAAAAATGTATTAAGATAGTGTCTTCATCAGTACCATCGGCAGTTCGTGCTTCGTCCATCATTTCAAAAGTAGTAGTACAAGTATCTGAAAGGAAAAATAATGTTAGACCAAACTATAGTTAATGCGAGGCTAAATTCTTACGGTTTTCTTTCGCAGGATTTCTATATTTCACTTTTCGTTTTCTTAAATCGTAGCCGCACAGCACTACATAGTGCCCATAATATCTGAAACACAAATCACTTTAGCAAACTTATTGACAACAACAATTAGCACATCGCATAGTTTCTGAAAACTCGTTTCAAGTCATAATTTAATACCTTTTCGTACGTAAGTATTGATCTTTTTTACAAATATCACAATACAAGAGAGAAGCGTTTGTTAGTAGCATTACAGGTCCGTTAAGTGTCATGTGTTCAATGAGAGTTTTAAATGAGATCGCTCGCTTTTCGACGGCCATGCCCATACTAATTGCTTTTTCGAATTTCTGATTGACTCTTTCTTCATCCTTCGACATTATGTTCCGATAGTAGCTGTGACTCCCATATTTAGGATTCACGCCAAAAGTCTTGGTCAGGTAGCGGAAGTAGATATTGAACTGTCTGAGGACGAAGCACAAATCAATGGTCCAAGTGCTCTGGTCAAATCCATTTTCCAAGCAGATTTTATCGAAATCCTTTATGAATAGTTCGCGTTTGTATTTGGGAAGGAGCATGAGGATACATGACAAGCCACAATCCCAGTGGAAGCGTTGCTGGTAGTGCGTTAGCAGGAATTCTTTGTATTCTGGAACGGGTCCTAAAATTGTATTATTAGAAAGCATCATGAGAAGATGTTGTATGTATAAACTTACGGGGGTTCCCTTCTAATGGCATTATTTCTGCGGCCATTGTATTCGATGTGTTCTCTTTTTCAAACTAAGCACACACAGTCTTATCACAGTTCAATATACAATCGTATCAATAAAGGATGGATCGGTTGCTTATCTTGCTATCTCCGAATCATGACCAGTGATTTATCGGAAGCATGAGTGCCCGGACGTACACGAAACATGTCAGTAAAGAGTAAATTCACTAATAAATAATCTCACCAAATTTTCACGCTCAGCTAATTACAGTTGATTGCAGCAAATTGCAGACAACTGAACTGTTCACAATAGTGAGTGAGCTTTCGAGTAGAAGAAGTTTCACAGGAAATCAGCTGTTCTGTTGAGGTTAGTTTGATGTAGTTTGATGGAGCGACTGTTAGGTTTTCTTTTGTCTACGATAAATGGGATAAATGTAAAAAGTTGACCGATATTTGATTTGCGATGGGAAATATTTAATAGTTTTTCTTTCCAAATAGTTGTGAAACATGATGGGAATTCGTAGAATTATAGCCTTACGACCGGTGGCCGAATCTCTTCAAATTAGCAGTAAGAAGACAAATTTGTTTGGTGTTTGCAATCGATGTTATTCGGCGGAACAATCACACAAAACAATAGAATACAAAAGTGGCGAAACTCATTTTGGATATCAAACGGTGCCCGAAAGCGAGAAAGAAAAGAAAGGTGAGTTGGTTTTATTGAGGTCTGATGATAAGAACATTTTCAAATACTAGTTGAGTTTACTGTCACGACTTTCCCTTGTTTATTAGAACATTTTGATTACTTTGCTCGACAGTATGTATGTATGGTTGCGTAAAAAGTCGGGAAGCAGAATAGATACATACTTTGAAAACACTTTTGGCGGCGAAAAATTGGAGTATTTTTCGGATATTGTGAACTATCAAAGAAAATAACAGCAAATTTTGTACTGAGATTGGTCGATTCCCGGATGGTCTCTGGCAATGGAAGGTTGCCGTCCGGAGAACTACAGAGTAGTATTAGCCTCAATGTAGTTTTCTCGGAAAGGCGACTTTTCTTTGTGATTGAGTGCTCGAGAATAGTAAAAGTGTCGAAAACGATTGCTCGTGCTTTATAGAAATAGCCAAATCTGTTCTGACCAAGTAAAAAATAAACTAAGATCGAACACAGTTATTGTTTCCTTTTCATAAAAGCATTGACTATATCAGATACTGCTTATTTTATAGCTGCTAACTATACTGCTAGAATTTGTAAGTAGAAATAACTGTATTTTATTTGCAGTCTACAAAGTGTTCGAAGATGTCGCTCGGTCGTATGATATGATGAATGACGTAACATCATTGGGAATCCATCGAATATGGAAAGATGTTTTGATAGAGCGGCTAGCTCCGTTCAGAGGGACAAGACTTTTGGATGTTGCAGGAGGAACGGGTGACGTTGCTTTTCGTTTTCTGAAATACTTAAAAAGTCAACCGGAGGTACCGGGCCAGATGAAAAAAAGCCACGTTACCCTTCTGGACATAAATCAGAATATGCTTGATGTTGGAAAGGCGAGAGCAAAACAACTTGGCTATGAAGATCTTAGCGCCAACGGGGATAGTATGGAGTGGGTTTGTGGCGATGCGGAAAATCTACCATTTGAAGACAATTCGTTTAATGCATACACAATTAGTTTCGGCGTTCGAAACTGTACGCATGTTCATCGGGTGAGTACTAAGAATCTTTATAGTTTGTCCTTGGAAGCGATAAATGGATAAATTTATATTTTCACAGGTACTAGCTGAAGCTTATAGGGTGCTACAGCCTGGCGGAAGATTTTTATGTCTGGAATTTAGTCATTTGACAAATGATTTTCTGCAATACGTTTACGACCAGTATTCGTTTCAAATAATACCTCCGATGGGACAAATACTAGCTGGTAACTGGCATGCATATCAATATCTAGTCGAAAGTATTAGAAAATTTCCGAATCAAGAAACCTTCAAGAAAATGATCGAAGATGAGGGATTTCGGTGTGTTAATTATGAGAACTTGACTTTTGGTATTGTAAGTATTCACTCTGGATTTAAACTTGAGTAATTTAGTAGTTTTGTTGTTGAATAAAATACGTACTGAGTAAATCTTTATTGTCTGCATGCGTAATATTAGTTTTGGCAGTAAAATTTGAACTCGAGAAAAAGAGCTTGTTATCTATTTTGGTAACGTAATGGTAAAGCATTATACTACTAATGCATAGCTGGTACTGATACCATGGTATGAATACCTTGGTTTATGACGCGAGAAAGAGAGACATACAACATATAACTCGTATAATTTAACATCACCTGTCCAATGTAAAAACTGTCAAAGTGAGTGTCGATTTAAGTAGGCTGGAAACGGAAGTTGAGGAAATTAGCAAGTCCATTTCGGGATATAACCACAGAATTACCGCAAAAGTATCAGCTTGGACCTGCCAACAAACAATTTTGATAATTTTGGTTATTCCTTTCATCACTGGCTGGAAATTATTGTTGATGGCAGTGAAATCATCGCTTTACTGAATAACGTTTTCGCAGTACTCTACTATGAAAGGGTATCCAGTAGAGTTGGGTCGCACTAGGACTTTTACATACTAGGTACTCCTAGTACGAATGAAATGCTCCGGTAAAGTCGGCAAGAATAAAAGATGATTTTATGATGAAATATTCTATGGTTTTGTGGTAACTAAAAATCGTATAATAGATTTCTGATGAAAGAATGAATACAAAAAATGTTTCTTGTATGCTTTGGGGTCTTATTTTATGCGTTTTTTTGCTAATTTTGAGTATATATTTTACTTTGATTTCAAACATTTCCTCTGTGTCTTACATTGAAATAGGCTAGCGAAGTCAAAGCTGTACGAGAAAAGTAGTTCTGCTAGTGTTTGGCACGCTCTTGCATGAGGCCCATTAGCTCAGTTGGTTAGAGCGTCGTGCTAATAACGCGAAGGTCGCGGGTTCGATCCCCCCATGGGCCAATTTTTTTCCTCCATCTATCGACTGTATATTTTGAATATAAAAAAACTCAGGTTTTCAGGACCAAACGGGATCCATCAAAATAGTACATAAGTAAAAAAACGAAAGTAAAAAGGTATTTTTGTAAACTTTTCCATTGACACATGTCAGAACAACACATATAAAGGAGCATATACCGATGCACTTCCCCGTGTGCCAGTTTTGCTATGAGATGAAAGTAACGTGATAATTGGATGAGTAAAATTGTAAACACCCTGTACTAAACAAAATAATTATCAATTACAATATAATGAGGGAAATAATCTACTAATTGAAAATTTAATTTTTCTGCGAGAGCTATCAGTATGCGATCGGAAAGATAATATTTTATATGTAAAACACTCTCATTTTCTGTCGGTACGAATAAGGAGCAGTTTATTGTAGTATCATACAGGCTTCATCAATACAACTCCAAAACGTATGTAAATTACAATTTGCTTATTTATTATAGCAAGAAAGCAAGAAAAAATGCAAAGCAACAGCTTCAAAATAGTTCATTTACAAAAATAGAGACTTTGATTGCTTCAAGATTAATTTGCAAATCCTTAAAAATAAACGTATATTTAAAATGAATTAATTAAAAGACGCTTTTTTGCATTGCTTTGAATGAACATTAAGGTAACGCAAGAAAAAAAAATGACCTGAACAACTAGAAAAATGCTATCGTTGTATAAAAATTCACTTATCGCCAGCATCAGAGCGAAAAGCAACAAGTGGCGTGTCCTGAAACTTTTCTACGCAAGTTATATACACATATGTATGTATCCGTGTAACCTTGAAGGCGCCTCCAGTATTTTTCATGAACCATCTGGCATTATTACGAACTTTTATCTTCTTGGATTTCAATTTGGCCAACAAACAACTTGAAGCAATGTTCTATTTCACACGGTATAAGAAAGAGGGCTACGCGACGCACGTCCTGGTGTGTATTCTGCAAACGAATCGATTCAGGACGATATAGTGATGTTTGAGGGAAATTGATGAGTGTAGGCAATAGGTAAGATTTCGTTGTTATACAAATATGTACGAGTACTCAGCTGCAAGAGGAGGTTTGAGTAGATACGAGATATTCTCGCTTCCATTTTAATGTCCTTAAGTCGTATCGGTTTGATGAGGCAGCAGAAGGATGTTAGGCTGAGGGATGAAAGAATAGGCTTTAATTATTGTGAATAAATGGCGCAGGGAAGTCGATTTATTTGATTTGATGATGAAGTTGAATTTGGGATGTATTTATTTACATAAATATTCAATTTTTTTGAAAGAATGAGTTTCGGGACATACTGTGTTCTAAAATATTTCAAAGTTTTTGATTGATTAGAGAGTGATTGATTAAAGTATTAATAAAATTAGAATCTTTCATTAATACTATGATATTTTTCGCAATCAGTGTATCTTCAACTGAACGAACAATTTTTCCTTTAGAAGCTAGATGTTTTTTTCAATTTATTCACAGACATTTATTTCGAGAGTATTCTACCTAAATGTCGATATCTGCTAAGAAATTGGAAAATATCTAGTTCTTAATGGATAGATTGGTCTGTTAATTAAAATTGTTGTTCAGATCAGGCTAATTCAATCAGTATCTCTGGCTTTTTGATCGGCTTTAATATGATGAATTGATTTTTTTTCAACTTTATTTATTTTAGATAAAACAGAGCCAGCTCCCCAAAATATGGCTGTTAAAAGGCAGTTAGGCAAGACGGGGGGAAAACGAAAATTTCAATATACTAATGCTTTAGCATGCACTCAATTTATGATGAATATCTTCTGAAATTCGTAGTGAAATCCTCGAAATTGTGACCACAAAAGGGGCGAAAAATGTAGAAAAGCTGGTTTCAATTGAACGTGATGAACTCGTGATCATTGTCTGCACCACGAGAACAGCTACAGACATAAATATCACGCTGGCTATGACCTTTTCTCGCAGAATTTTGATAAACGAGGTGATGGGTAGAGCTCTCGGAATCTATGTCGATATTCCAACATCCAAGAAAATTGCTCACACATATACTGTATTCACCGAAGCCTATATGCCGACAAGGAGTCAATTATAGTAAAGGTAAGCCAAACGTGACACCCATTATCGTACGAAATTAAATCGAATCGAGATAAGGCTTTCAAAACATTATTATCGCTATGTCCTTAAGAGCGCTCTAACAGCCTGAACACCCTGGAACATGAAAAGCTCGTACTCCTCACGTAGTAAATGTTTAGTTTTGTTTTCACAGGATACATGCGCATTTCGTATGCCGATCCAATCCGATCCGTGGAGCCACCACCACCACCACGACCTTCATTGCCAATGCCACCACCGAACAATCCAAAAGATATTCGTTTCCACAGACAGATTACAGTGCCCCATTTATTTCGATTCAGTTCGAGTGAGTCTACATACAACAGTTGGCTCAGTCTCGACGAAAAGTGAATTGTGGGTGAGTTATTTCATAGCCATTTCGCATCTTGTCACGTCCTAACGATCTTTTCCTCTCGTCTGTGTGTCGTGCTTTTGTGTCGAAGTCTGGCAGTCCGTCCTCCTTAAGCAAATCGATTCCCCCCGAAAAACGTTTAGATACTGCTATCGTAGAGCAATTGCCTTAAAGGTTCCGTGGAGCGCTCGGGTGGCACCATTAAACTATCCTAGTTGGTCTGATGTCGTTCGGTTGACTTTCACATCCTAGTTTGCGTTACGAAAGTACCTCGGACCATTAACGATGAGTTCTTCCAGAATCTGAAGAATCTTCAGTAGCTGCTGCCCATTAGAGCCGTAAACATCTCGTCGTGCCGTGCCAACAAGTGTTTGTCCTCTTTCTCATTGTGCTGGTGTTTGTGGAAGGAGGTGAAGAGTGTTAGTTCAACAAAAGTAGACTCTGAGTGGATATTAGGTACAGTGCAATTGATTGCAACCCCCTGTGCATAAGTATTATAGTTTCTTGTGACTTTGATGCATAACGTTCGTCAGTTAGTGAGACGGAGTGAAGTGTGGTAATAATTTGAGTATCCTGAATCGAGTTACGAGTTCCTGAAAGTTTCTTATCAGCTAGTGCAAGTCGATATTTGGCTTTAAGGTGAGTTCAGTTGAAGATTTATTGATTTCTCAAGATACGGGATTAAATTGATTGTTTTTTTTTTTGTGATATATTATAATAATGGGAGAAGAACGAAATTTTGAATGATTAGCCGTAACAATTTTTGCCTTTGAAATTATGGAATAAGGATGCACAGAATGGCCAAGATTGGATTTTATCTAAATCATATTGCGAAAAATTTACTTTGGTTTGAATAAAGTGAATGGCAGTTGACTTTATTTAAATCAACGAAATCACGCTTCAGATTTTTAATGATTGCTATCTGCATACCGATAATCGAAGATAAATACTCGCGTATTTAAGTCCTGGTAACTTTGGTCAATACAGGAAAATATTATTCTGCTTTTAAAATTATTGGAAGGTTGATGATTATATCAACAGAACAAAACAAATAATGACAAAGCTTTTATTATAAAATAAATAGAGTAACTAAAAGTTGAGTAGGTTTGTGCTAGTTTTTGCCTAAATAAAAACAGTTACATGAAAAGAAGTTATTGCAATGGATAGCTTTATTCTTTGATTTGTGTCATGGGAATTGCCGTTAGGACTATGTCGTGAGAACTGCCGTTAGTGCTAGAAATTCATCATTCGGAGCTGTTGTGAATTGCTTGCTCTGAACATTCTCCTTCCACGCGCTAAGCACTTTCCGGAATGCTGTTTTAATTGATCTGAAATATGCAACATGCAGAGATTGTAAGAGAAACCTGATAAATTTCAATATGAATGTGAGCTCTGAGATTATAATATAGAATTGCTTCCATCCTCGCTGGATCAGATTTCAGAACCAAATTTATGCATCGATTATAACAAGTTTTTTCCGACCCAATATCCACCGAAATTTCTCACATTTATTCTGGTTCGTACACTATATAAACTAGCGATATTCCAACTCTAGCTTTTTCACACCATAGTCTAGGAACTAATTTGAACGATTTTTTCATATCCTCTAGGTATTTGCAGCCTCTTCTAACAAGAACTTGAGCTAGAATCATCAAAGTGCCAGATACATTTTGCAGGAACACTCCCAGTTTATCATTTTAGATGATATAAATCATTTATGGCACTTTCATTAACACTAGCCTGAACGTGGGTAATATTCCTAAACATTGGGTTAGAGATTTTACTTTCGAGCCTTTTGATTCCTATCCGCCAAAAGCATAATTCACCGAAAAGCACATTCACCGAAAATCCATATAAAAAATTAGCCGTGAAATAAAAAAAAATAATTTGGGATTTAGAAAATTTTGTTTCAAGATAATTATTTCAGTACCCTGTAGTTGTGCAGTCTTTTTCATTCGATAAAAATATTCTGAAGTGTCGGCGGGACAGTGAAATTAGTTGGCCTATACTTTAACAAAATAAAGTTTGTCGTCTCATGGAAGATATGGCCCAAGTCTTCCAGAAAGGCTTCCACAACGGCTACAGGCTACAGACTGTTGGGCCTAAATTTTGTACATTCAAATGATCATTCTTATTCAATTTGCATACATTCGCCGCGTGTTATTTCAAAAATTTTGATTCTGGATAACAAAAGCTACAGTTTTTCTGCTTCATAGACCCACAATAGCTTAGTTTATTCATATTTAATTTTTTGCAATCTGCATTTTCCAAATTGCAATCTGCATTTTCCAAATTGCACTCTTTTCGATAAATTCGCATTTACCAAAATGCAATCGTTACCAATCATTTTACAGAAAAACATCAAATTAACACACCATAGGCCAATTTAGTTGAATTCACTTAGACCCACATCGAAATTGGAGTGACAATTTCTAATTGATGATATATGGATATTGTGCGCTAAATTCTTGTCGTTTTAACGCCAATCTGTAAACGAGTAGCTTCTGACAATATGAGAAGTCCACTAATAGACGGATGGCTGATGGATATCTATCTATGCTTTTGTAGGGCCGCAAATAAGTTAGTCGTTCTAGTCAATGTTATAGCTCGACTCAAACTTGATGCGATATTAGTACGTTAAGTGTCTCATAAAAGCAAATCATTGACTTATTCCCAAACTGACTAACTAGTGCACGTATGCACATAAAATACACTTCGAATTTATTTTCATTTACCGACTGACAAATTGCTTGTGTTCTGTGCTGCTTATTGCCTTATCATCTTTTTTTGTTTGTTGTGCTAAAGTGTTTTATGAAGGACATTAAACTGATTAATGATTCGGACGATTGTGGGAAGATTAAACGAATAATTAATCATGTCTGGTGATATAACGGCTAAATAGTTAATAAATGGGGCTGTTTTTACACATTTTTTGAAATTTCGATTCAAATGTCTTTGATGGTGAAGCATGTCGCGGATATGCTTAAGGGAAGTAAGTATAATTTGGCAGAATGGTCTGGTCTAACAGCTATGCTGATTATACTTCTGATCTTGTCAGGAAGTAGAAAGATGAGCAGCAACTTGTACAGCAACAACTATAATTTATAAATCAACAACGGGACTAGATAATATGCCAAATAGAATCCTATGAAAACTGGCATTGAAACCACGTTTAGAAACACGTAAGAAACACGTCTTATCCTAGCGAACAATTTTTTAGCCTTGTTTTCATCCTTAAACTAAGGAAAACCTCACGCGCTAAACCAAAGGTCAGTAGACCTACTTATATAAGCTCCTTTCCGTTGAGGATTTTAAAGAGACTATCAATGTCAGACAAGAAAATTGTATGATATCTAATAGATTTTTAACACAATTTCCTGTTTCTATTAAAATGAAACAAAAACCCGAACCAGTATAGTCTGTTCACATTCATGCTTTTGTTAGTCTAATTCGATTCTCTATCACAATATCCTTTCCCCTTTGTATCCTTCAGGCGAATTAAACTCAACCTATTGCTCAGCATGGAATACAAGATAATAACTCCAGATCGATATTTAGATGTAATACATCATTTGCGAGAAACATTCTTCGTTGACGAACCTCTCAATAAGGCTGCTGGACTTTGTTTGCATGGTGAAGGCAATGAAGAATTAGAACAGCATAGTATATCAACATTGGAAGATAATTTAAGCATCATGGCGGTGAATGAGGATGATGAGGTATGGCATGTATAATGTGTTTGTCTGTGTAAGTGATAACTTTGTAATATATAAGAACAAAAGATAGATAACCTTTCTGTTCAAAATCAATAAATTGATTATTATTCAATGTCCTGGAAATTAAAGTATTTAATTTTTCAGATTGCCGGAGTTATTCTCAACGGTATTGTTAAATTAGGCGAGATTGAGAAGTCACGAGAAAAATTAAAAGATTGCCCCGACGAAAACTTTAAAAAGATATTTAATCTTCTCTACGAAGCAAATCTAAAGAAAAATCTATTCGTTCATTTTGACGTCGATAAGATTTTCGATTCTCGAATTCTATCGGTAGATTCGAAATATCGTGGCAAAGGTATTGCGAAAGAACTCATGAAACGAACTGAAGATTTAGCTAAGAAAAATGGTTTTAAGGTAAATTGAAACAAATTGCTCGTTTATACTGGCCAGGACATAAATTCCTATTTTTGTTTTTTAGATAATAAAAGGCGATGCAACAGGTGTTTTCTCACAGAAAATACTTCAGAACCTAGAGTTCGAGGAAATATCAGAGATAATCTACGATGAGTATGTAGACGATACGGGAAAACCCTGGCTAGAAGTTGAAGATCCTCATCGGAGCCTAAAAGTCATGTTTAAGATATTAAATTAGAGAAATTTGAAAATTTTATTGCTCACATGGACCAAGTAGATGCTAAAATATCACCACTAGGTTCATTTAGACACATACATAAGATGGGTACAACTGTATTTAAAGGGTGTAAATTGTAGTTGAGCTCCATCACCAGCTATGAAAAGCCTATGGACTCGAATGTTATGTTATTGTTAAATATATTTGCAACGCACATTACATACGATCAAGATAAGATTTGGAGCTCTGGCATCTTGTCTTGTAAGGCGTGATATTCAAATTACTAAAAACGTACTAGAATCTTTTTGACGTTTTTAAATCTTTGTTAGAGCTATTTTTCCTAAATACTTATAATGCAAAGAAATTTTATATTGTAATGTTTTTGACCCCATATTGGTTAGATAAGACAATTTTGCTATACATGCATGGATGATTTTTTTATAATATCAGCAACGCTAGATTGTTGTTGGAATAAATTATTAAACTAAATAAATGGAGAGAAATGAAATATGAATGTATCGAGCTGTGTATGGGCTATAATAATTTTGTCTCGAGTCGTCGAAGATCAGGTCAATGAAGGCTCTGACCATTTCGGAAATACGATTCGAGGAACTTTGTACTTTCTTTTAAATAGTACTAGTTTTGTTTTAATGAGATTCATATTCAAGCCGCATTTCCGGGAATTTGAAATTAATGCCAACACTTGTTCCACCGCTCTTCACTTTTCTATGCCCCTTGGAATCCTCCTCCTCCGATTGAATACAACAAATCAATTTTTTGTTCTGATTCTAAATTTTATTCACTTTATACTTTTCTATATAAAACTTTCTTGAGGCTAAGAATATCTGAAAAAATTAATTTCCAAATTCCATCCAGACTCCCGTTGTTGTATAACAAAATTATGTACATTCAAGTTACAAAACAAGACTTATCGCCCAATAACACCAGTAAGAGTTTTTTTCAATATTGTCGGGTCGTTTCCCTTAGCACAATTATGAAATACTTTTCGACTAGTTACAAGGCGATAAAAATAATTCCGAGTTACCTGTTGTAATAACTGAATTAGATAATTGTATTTTAATAACTTAAAATACATATTATTAAAAATTAAAACATACATAGGAGTTTTTCAGAAATGATAACAAAGTAACTACAATTCGGGTAACATATAATGCCCTAGTTATGGGGAAAAACCTTGTATTTAGGTTGCTTTGATGTAGTTCGTTTCGAAGATTTCCAGTTCGTTTGTGATGTAGTTTGCCTTATTTCTAAGGAGTTTTGTTTGTTTCTGGTTTGCTTCGAGAACTGTAAGCGACGCTTCGATAGCTTTCAGTTCGTCGTTCATTTCGATTGAGGCCGTATCAACGACTCGGCAGAGGCGTGCGAATGTGCTTGAAAGCTCCCTGTAAAAATTAAGTTATATATTAAGAATAGTCATTAATCTATATCGTACTCACTGTTGAACCTGGTGACTGCAATTGGCTGATGTTAAATCCACAATCATTTTTAGCTTCTTTGTTGCGTGTCGGACATATTGGCTTTTGAATGCACGCTCCTTGGCTGAATTGGTCCATGATAGTCTTTCGTAGAGGTATACACAGCCGTACAAAGCACCAACTCCGACCAGAACCCTCCATCCGATTGTTTTAAATAGCTATGAACGGGAAAAATACAATTTTTAGTGTACTCACGGTGCAAGTGCACTAAATACTTACAATTCCAGCTACTAACAAACCACTAACAGTGCCCTGCGAGCCAACTGATGCAATTACAACTCTCGATAACATCGATAGCTGTTCGGGCGTCATTCCTTGCTGGTTTGGTATAAGACACATTGGTGAGTCTAATTCTGTGCTAACAGGCGAAAGTACATTTTGAACCTATGGCAAAGAAGACGTTAGCAAAAAATGCCAAATTTAAAAATAAATCATGTGGCTCACATTGGCATTGTTACTTTCACGACCGCTCATTATCGCTGCTTGATTTTTGCTATTCTTCACTTTTCCTGTGAATCTTTGTATCATGGCAGTGATTCCCCACGAGAACTTAAATTCCAGATCCTCTTGGAAATCAGAACATAGATTCTGACAGTTCAATGAGTACAACATCTCGAAGGGCTGGGGCCGTGATATGATCTGCTTCGTATGTGCAGCCAGCTTTTCAGAAGGAACTAGAGCATGCATACGTTCAGTCATTTCTCTTTGTGCCGCTTCCACATTCATGGCCAGCGCCATTGATAGCCGAGCGCGCAAATTAGATCCAAGACCGGCTTCCACATGAGTGTTAATCTCTTTCTTGTAAATATTCATAACCAGCGGTTCGGTGTGGAAAGGCATATTGAACTCGTCAACCAACACCCCCAAGCGCCAGATCTCCTCCTTCAGAGCCTTCGCCACTTTCTGCTCCACTTCCTCCACCATACTGTGAATCTTCAGTTTCATTTCGCGTGTGACTAACATCAGTTGGTTTTCGGTTTTCTGAATACGATCTGTAAGTGATTTCTTTTGATCGAGCTTATTGTTTCGTAGAACATTCGCTCGATCGAATATATTGTCCAACATAAATCGCATATCGCCAGATATGCTCTTACCACGCGAGCTGTGCTGTTCGAATTTGGTTTTTACTGCACTCTTCGAAATGCATTCTTCGAACTTGCGCTCGAAATCTTGGAAGTCAAAATAACGATTTTGGAACCCATCTGCGACGGCTCCAAGATGCGCTGGGTTACCTTGTGCTTCTTGTAAACGACCCTGTGCAAAATAAATATGATGTTTTAGCTAAAATGTTGACGGAGAAAGAGAAAACGTCTCACTTGTAATGCTTCCTTGGCAGAAACGAAGAACACTCTCTCTGTGGCTTCTTTCTCGGTACTGACTTTCAGCTCTTTTACTAGAAAATCTACGCATTTTTCTTGATGCTGAGACCTTACCTGAAATAATTTTAGATTTTTGAAAAACTCGTTGACATTCTAAATTTTCGCTGATTTACTACAATACTGATAGTATTGCGCGCTCACATCAATTAAGTAAAAAATGCATTAATTAGCTTATTATTCTTAGTGCGTAGTAATCTCATTTTAGATATAAAGTTATGGTCAAATTATTATCACTTATAAGAATTTTTAATTAATTTGATTTTCCATTTTTCAATTGTATCCTTTTCGCGTTTCAAATGCCATTACCAACAATTTAATAGGAATTTATCAAGCGCTATATTTTCTTGCATTCGCAAAGAACTGTGATCAAAAACTTACCTTCTCTAAATCCTTTTAATATGCATTTCAATAAAGACATACGTGACAAATACCAGACAAAATATTTAACACAAATAAAGACTTACCGACTCTTGGAATTCCGGTTCACTGGCCGATGCGTCCCAACGGTTGTTTAGCACAAATATATTCGGTTTTGATAATTTCTGCGATACTGTATGAAAGAATGATTTCTCGGCTAACGTCATAGTCGACTCGGCGTTCAGCACTAGCACGAAAACGTCAGCATTCAGACAATGGTTATCGATCCAGTCGTCTAAATTCCTTGATACATCGACACCAGGCGAGTCCATGAATACAACATCGTCACGTAATAAACTGCATCTTTCGCGTGGCCAGTAAATGCGTACTAATGAGCTTTCGCTCAGTTTTTCTTCGCATAATGCATTCGCCAGTTGTTTAATGCTCTGAAATCAACAGAAAATGAAGTGTATGTTAAAATCGATCGATTACTTTAAACTTACCACAACGCTTAGTTTCTCGTCGGAGCCTTCCTTCACCAAATATGCTTCTTGGCCATCGATGCCTTCAACCTGACAGAAACAATTCGTTGTATGTCCTATCCCGCTTGGCAAGATCTTCTCGCGTAGCATAGCATTGATAACGGAGCTTTTTCCATTCGATGTCCTACCGAAAAATGCAACTTTCATGTGATCGCGAGCAAGAACTTCACGAATGGCTCCCACTTTCTGTACATAGCTTTTGAAAAGTTCTTTTTCTTCTTTGTCGACGATCTCGATCTCCGGTGGTAGTCCTGCAGGAAAAATTCATTTACATGATATAGGGTTGGATCTCTTCATATCAAGATCAAAACACACAAATCAAACATTTACCTTCTATAAATGTTGTAGTTTCGGTCACGTATTCTTCTATTTCGCCATAGATATCGTTGATTTTCTTCTTGGCACGTACGAAAATCTGTAATGGTGATTTTTCAATGCCCGCGTTTTGGAGTGAGCGTGCCGTTGTATCCGTGAGTGCATTTGCATCGTACGGCGCAGTGGTTTGTTGTCCAGTTACCATTGAAATAGTTCGGTTCAAATAGGCCGCCATTTTTTCAAAGGAATATTAAAATTATAATCGAATTTGTATTAAGATTTCAAGCGCTCTAAGTTAAAAACTATTATTAATCGACTCGCTTTCGCTTCCCGATTATGTAATTACTCAACACAATCTAACTTGACTATATCACAACTATAATGCACAGCTTCCGAGAAAATAAATTACGTGGTTGGCGTGAAATTATAAAAAAAATTGAAAATATCAATAACTTTCTAACGTAATAGAGTTCCTTTAAAATGGCGGATGTGTCTCAGTTTGCTTTCATAGCCTAAGAAATTAACAGCGTTTGCAGATCAACTGAAAAATAAGATCAAAATAAATCAAACTATAGACAAATGTAGTTTCAAGCAATGGGTTATTGGAAAACTAAATAAGTAATTTCAACATCAAAATAAAACATGCAAAAATAATCTTAAAAATAATATAATTTATGATACTATCTCAAAATCAAACGAATCAAATTCTAAATGAGAAGCACCTGTAACGAAGTTACGGAGGATGCGAGTCATCTTACGGATGCGATATAGAGCAAAAACTAAGGATTATGGACGCTGAACAAAGCTGGGACTGCCTGCTAGTAATGGCTCAGGTGACAGGGCGAGCCTCGAAGCAGAAAGTTGTAATTATAAAGTGGAAAGGTGTGCGATCGCAAAGTGGAACTTGCAAGTTGTTTGAATCAGAAATTTTGGTAGAATCTGGTTGGGGTTTTTGTCCATTGGAAATCGCCAAATAAGACTATATCCGTTTTGTTTGAAATTTGTATTGCAATGTGCATGAGCTCTTTTGAGGAAGGAAGGCAAATCAACCAAGAAGACTCCACTGATCATCACATCTTCATGCGAATTTTCTTTTCTTCTTGTTTATATTTATTGACAACGAACTTATCGAGAAATTGGCTATTGTACACGAAACCAATCATATTTGAGCATTTTTCAGAACACAACGTGTTTCTCAGAAATCACAAGTAATCCTTGAAGACATTTCATTTGACAGGAGCCCACATGCGATTTGGTGCACTCGAAAATTTTATGCAAAATAATCTCGTACAACGTCACAATCTAATTCATCTAATTGAAACGATCCGAACGGCAAGGCACATGATCTAAAAATACTTAAAAACATAAACGAAAAACACAACTACGCATATTGCGATAATGAAAGTAGCATCGAACTTCTCTAACCTGCTCATTGTTCTCAGACATGTTCCAGCTAAAACAAGCACTGCGATAGCCCAGTCTTTTTAAAAGCCGCGGCCAATACTCTTTGGCATTGTATTTATCGATTTCCTTTAGAAATTTCAACAATTTTTAAGATGCAAACTGACTTCCCCACAGGATAAAACAAATCAAGAATTCCGAGTGATGTAACACTACTGACAATCCGCATCGACAGCACCTTCGTCTTACAAATTCGCGAATTTCCGAGCTTCCTTTGACATTTCACAGTGCTGCCATGTTTGAGAAGTGACTATCAACTGTACGAGGCAGTTTCGCCTACATCGAACGCAGCCGAAGTATATCCACTCGAGGTGGACGATAATACAGTGCTGCCTTTGACAAATCAATTTCACGGCGAATTGAGTGCGTTGTGTGTGAGGTGAACGAGCGCGAAATCGTCGGAGATGTTTTTGTCGTAATCTAAATCCGTGGTGGTTGATTTACGTTTTGTGATATCAGGAGTGATTACTCGGGATCTTTTCCACGCATAATATTGCCTTTAGTGTAGTGACTGCATTGGTTGAGTAGAAAAATGGAGAGTATGACCACAGGTAAGTAGGATGTCGTGTCCTAGCAATTGCGAATTTTTCTTATGACAGCTGTCAATGTAGGACAAGGCAGGCTAAAAGATTTTTGTGAGGTTATGAACAGTGAACAGTAACAAAATAACAATCAGTGGTTTTGGGGCAACAGTTGTTTCGGATTCGGCGTTTCAGTATTTCAATTTGTCTGGTAGACAGAGAAGTAGAAGAAGTGGACTTGCAGATAGATGCTAGTCATCGAGTTGAGATCTGCAGTAAAGTGTTTTAAGTTGCAGAGTTTTTCACAAGATAAACATGTCGTGCGGACCGCCAGACCCGATAGCTCTTAGCTTTCACGAATCCCTGCTACGAGTGTCGGATGTGCAGCTGTTGCAAGGCCCTCACTGGTTAAATGATCAAATCATCTCATTCTATTTCGAATATTTAGAGAAGGTGAAATACAAAACGAACAAGGACATGCTATTTGTCTCGCCAGAAGTGACACAGTGCATAAAGATAGTCCCCGATGATGAAATTGGAATCTTTTTGTCACCGTTGGGTGCCGAGACGAAGCCTTTCATATTATTTCCCTTGAATGACAATGACACCCATCGCGCGGGTGGGTCGCATTGGAGCCTGCTAGTGTTCTCTAGACCAGAAAGTGCCTTCTTTCATTTCGACTCCTCCTCGTCGACGAATTTTCCGCATTGCCAGCAAATAGTTCAGAAAATGAAATATTTTCTGCAAAAGCCGAATGCACACTTGAAATCAGTCCGTTGCCTGCAACAATCGAACAGTTACGATTGCGGTATCCATGTACTTTGTGTTGCTGACAATATATCCGATTACATTAACCGATTTGAGGTTGTAGAAGGCGCCGGGCCAGTAAGTCATGAAACGATCAGTCGGAAACGCGGAGAACTGCTGAAGATAATAGCGCAGCTGGGCGGCAAAGTAAGTTAGATGTTTGAAGGACAAGGGTACTGTCCCTCAAACGCAAGAGATTTGTCGCGATCGACTGATTAAAGTCCTTGACTAATTTCCGTTTATTTATTGAACTTTAAATTGTATACTAAAACGCTTCCATGAAGAAATTGTGTTTAGCATTTCCGAAAATTGTATGTGATGTTAATTAAATTAACTTAGCATTGCTCTGCATCCGGTACTAAATATCGATTATTAAGAAAATAAAAATGTTAAATTTAGAATAAGGGTATTGTTTTATTAAA
Source organism: Nemotelus pantherinus (assembly GCA_963978885.1). Classification (NCBI taxonomy): domain Eukaryota; kingdom Metazoa; phylum Arthropoda; class Insecta; order Diptera; family Stratiomyidae; genus Nemotelus; species Nemotelus pantherinus. The sequence goes on from OZ022263.1 coordinate 239,628,026, forward strand.
TAACGTAGGGAGTGCTGTCATTGTTTTTTTAGTTTTTCGCTTAATGATTTCTCATGTCAAAATAGGCAACGGGTTAACGACAGCGTGGCAATTTGGCACGACACCTGAACATATTTTCAGAAGCTTATTCGCTTGACAACAATGATGTGGGACACTTAGGCGGAATCAAAACTCCTCACCATCCGATGAGTGGAAGGCTATGAATTCCTTGATTCAACGCGTCCAATCGAACTTCTAAGATCATAATTTAGGAATAGTGACTCAATAACATCTCAAGAAAAATACAGAATATCATCATCTACTTGGTTTTTGATAATGCCAGTCGAAAAATACTGGTTGTTTAATTGTCGCTTCATAAATCAATTTGTGCTGTCAACTCAGCCAGGAGAAAAATTGAAATTGATTTGAAACCACTACTGACCAAAATCCACGAATTTAGCATTCATTATAAAATCTAGAAACTTGATTTGATGTATATCGGCTGATAACTAATCAGTCCAGAAATTAATATACACCTACCTTTTCCGAAGTGATGGCTGAATTATCTGCTATTGGAAGTTATAAGCATTTAAATTATTTTTCGTGAGCTTTAAAGCAAGTTTATTTTATGAAAAACAAAAATACACTGACAAATTTAAGGATTTTCACACAGTATCCTTGGTGGCGTCCATCCACCAAAAGCTCTTTCCAACTCGGCAGCGACCGCCAGACACAAGCGATCTTGATTAACATTAGCTATCACCTGGATTCCCAGTGGTAAACCTTCGCTACCTATTCCCAGTGGAACTGTAGTAGCGGGAAAGCCTAGAACGTTTATTATTGCTGTATAGATAAAATTGAAGGTTCTGACAATTGGTTCGTTGTGGTACGGTGCGACGGTTGGATGTGTTGGAAAGAGAAATACACCGTTATCACCCATCATTTTCTGCATGTGCGCCCGAAGCTGGTCACGTTTTCTTACAAGATACTGATGCTTCGTTGAGCCATGTTGAACTGAATTGTCCTCGGCAATGCACGTCAACAGGCCAATTAAGGTATGCTCCGAAGTGCCAATCAACCATTTCAGCAGTTCTTTGTACGCATTGATTCGAACTTCTTTATTACCCAGCTGCAGAGCAAAGTCCACGCCACTGTTGTCTGCCATATTCCCAATCCAAATGGCGCTAGCTTGTTTGAATGCTTCTATTTGGACCTGTTGTGGTTTGACTTGCAGGTTCGTTTCGATATGTTTGACGACCTTTCGAAGAGCCGTCAGCTGATCAGGATCGACTGGCGAAACCATAAAACCACCGCCATCAGTTTCCTGATAAAAGTAATTGATTTTCCGTAAATCTACGGGCGTATCGAGGTTAAGAAGTTTAGCATTATCTCCGGATAAGATTTTTAACATAGGTTTCAGATCGACTGCATATCGAACCATTGGTCCGACTCCAATGAACGAGTGCTGTTCATCAGAATTCGGATCAGGATATTGACCCTTAATCGAAACGATGTATGAAGATGGCTTGTGACCGAAAATTCCATTGAAGAATGCTGGCATCCTTATAGATCCACCGATGTCAGAACCAATTCCAAAGGGAGATCCTGCTGAAGCCTATGCATGGGGAGGTTGAAGACTTGTTAGTTAATCTTTTATTGATCAAATGGCACTAAAATGATTATTAGTACATACTTGCAGACATCCTTCACCACCACTTGAGCCGCCAACAATCCTAGTCGTGTTGTATGGATTATTTGTTCGCCCGTGAACGGTATTCCAGCTCTCCCACCTGCATTACAATTGTTTGTTAGTTTTCAGTAGAAAATAACATCAGCTAGAAATCTACCACATGCAGCACTCGGAAACATTCGTTAGAGCTAGGGGTATAGCTCCTGCAGCGCGCATTTTTGAAATGACATATGAATCTTCTTTGGCGCGAATATTTCTTCGTCTGTAGATGCCGGCCGTGTGAAGCATACCTGAAATTAGCAAGAGTTTAGTAAAGGGTAACCTGAAGTCTGCCTAAACTCATGCGATTCTGGCAAGCACCTTTAACAGCCAGCTGGTCCTTTGTTGTGATTGGCACACCTAGATAAGGCAAATTTTCCTCGAGCTCCTGTTGCGAGTATTTGCCGGATTGTATGAGCCTGTCAGCTTCTGCGGCTTCTTCAAGTGCATTTTTGAAACGTTCGTCTACGACAACATTGAGAAGTGGATTGATGTCTTTGATTCGTCTAATGAACGAGTTGACGACTTGCACACTGGTCAGCTAGAAATAAAATAGCAACGATTATGAATCATAATTTGGAGCTTGATAAGCTACTTACTTTTTGTGTACGAATTTTATCGGCTAGTGATGTTGCTGATTCTAAAAGTATTGGATCTGATATAGGTGGCATGGATTGGGCTTTGTGATCTAAAAAGAAATCCAAACACGATCTGATAACGATAATTGCGACTTTATAGAATGCATGGTAGGCGGCTTTGATGCATAGTAGAAGTTTGTTACGTTTCGGAGGTACTATAAGGCTTGGATCACCAGTATATTTTGAATTGCCTGTATCTCTTCCCATTGTAGAAAAATGATATTTTTCTGTGGGCGGCACTTTGATCCGTTGATTGGCTGGCGCAGTATTTTACTGTAAAGCATAAAATCATTCTATAGCAGAAATTTTTAATTATTTTTAATTTTGGATATATACATAGATATTTATTAAAGCCATGATAGATATCACAATTTTTTATAGCAAAAACAATTTTTTATAGCAATAATATGTCCCACCTAACTAAGCAACCGGTAGGGTTATGCGGGGAATTATTTTAAAAAATCAGATGTACTGCTCCAGATCATAGTTGACTCTTTTGAGAACATAAGTGCTTACAATTCTTCACTCAATGCACAAACATTTATCTAAATCGATTCCTATCAAACAATTATAAATAAGTCAAATTACTATCGATATGATTAATAACCTCTGGGCTTTTGATTGCTGTAGTTGTCAACAAAGTGGCTATTTATCAAAGCTCATTGATTGGTACTGACACTGAACGTGAAAAATATCAGTAAATATCAGTACGCTTATCTCGAAAATAAATTCCATAGTGCATAAAAAAGATTGGAACAAAGTTTAAAATTCTATTGGCATATCGGGCGCTACATGTTATGTACACATGTATTCTGGAATTAAAATCTAAGTGAATTTTATAGTGGTGAGCATAAAATTCTTGTGGAATGGAGGGATGTGGTTGAGATTTTTCCAACCACCTTCTTCTTATACAAAACCATCAATAAAATTATGGTTGGTTTCGATTTTTTTATGGATGCTAACAATATTTTAAGACACATAAATTATTTTAAGTTGTTATCATCAATACCACCCATCGAAATACATATTTTACCACGTGTGTTTCTCATTTCAGGTAAACCAACAAATACAAATAGTGAATTACTAGTGATACAACTAGTCACAATCTGAAACTATAGTTGCTATGCTTCATCAGGGATGAAAATATCCCCTAAGTAAAACCAAACTGGTCTCCAAAGATACGCACTTGTCACGCGTCTATCTGCGAAAAGTATGAGCATTGATTTGGTCAAAGTTCAAAGTAATTAGTACAGCGGTTGATTCTTAAGAATCATGCCACGAAGGTCTTGTTTCATGATCATACTATGGACCACAGGTGATAACGCACATAAAAGAGAATTTTTTTCAGCTAATGCATTAACTAACGCGAGGTCGTGGTACTGTATGTACACACACAACTCAGCATCAAGATTAAAGTGTCACCGTAAGATCAGCTCATTACGTAAATAAATATTGTCAACTTTTAATAACATTTGAACACAAATGGTCATTTAAAAATCGAATTTAGTGAATATTAACGAAGTGATCAACAGTACGAACCCTCAGACTTCCACTAGATATCCGTTCGACGATACCTTCAGGTTTGAAAAGCTGACGATAACTAAAACAATTTCTATTTCAATTTTGAAATATTCACCAAATTTTATCGGTAGAAAAGCAATCTCTATTGATTGTAAAACTACCAATCAGACTTTCTCCAGTATTTCTCAAAAATATTTAATCAGTGTACAATAAGTTACCATGATACATAAATTAAAAATATGCTACTGACACGCTTTAAAGCTAAGATGCTGATAACTACACAATGCGATTATCAGAAGGTGCCGTCAATATTTTCCTACAAGAATGATTTATTAAGAGCGATGACTAGAACTTTTGATGACAAAAATAATCGAATGTGAACTTTATGTTCAGCAGCAATTGTAACTTAATTTTTAAGATAGAAATGTTAAATAAGCTAACGTTAGCAGATGATCTAAAATGATTAATTTTTAAAAAGTGTTTCCAAGTCTGTTGAACCTGTTGAATTTGTTTTACCTTTTCTAGTTAATAGATAGTTAAAAGGTGCACTGAGGGTCGAACCCTGGCCAAAAAGTTGTTAGCCTCGATATTCAAGGAATAATCGGGTCATTTCTTGTGTGTTGAAAAGATTTCAGACTTTGTGCTTATCGGTAGAATTGAATAGAGCGGTTTAGAGAAAATCTTAGGACTACTGTAGATGAGAACTATTACCAGCTCTCGATTTTGACCAAATCGAAAATTATATTAACTTAATAACAAATGAAACGATCATAATATCAACTCTATCAATTTAACAAACCCCCTAAATTACACAATCTGGATTCACTCCCAAACAATGATTAAACTGCACTTTCATAATTTTTATTCAATATGTTTTTCACTGTCTTGTCATGTTTTATTTATGTTCTTTGCGATTTTCTCATAATGCTTAGAAATTGACCAGATAACACAGCACACACAATTCCCGATTTCACACTGTCTGATCATTTATGTAAAACAGCAGAGCAATCTTCTCAAAAATTTAGTTCGTCGGTGAATGTAATCAAAGATGAAGGGACGTTTACGTTAATTATATGTTGATAACATGAAAAATATGCGGTAGCATGGCCCTTTAGCATCACTGTTACATCTTACGAATTCGAAACAATAGAAATGAATTTCAACCAAATTCCGAATTGAGGGAGAATTAAGAGATAATGATTGGTATTATCTGATTAGACAACATTCACTGATCTAGAAGAAGACATGCACTGATAATTAATACTTGGTGACCCACTAAAGTTAACCAAGCCAATGAAGTAGCAACCAGTACAACACAACCAGATTGCATGTAATTCTGTATTTTATTCGAAAAGTGAACTGTGTGCAGTTTTCGATTATACAAAAATTAATGACAACAAAACATCATATGCGTATGGAGTGCACAAATTTGCAAGTTTAGACCCGTTCTGCTGTAATGTGTGGTTGATTGAAGAATAATTGAGTAAGACTGCTGTGTACCAAATGGTGAATGTTTTCATAATATACTCAAATTCTGTCTGCTTGTGGCTCAATTACGTATTATTTGAATTTTAGAGCTATAAATATTTACTTTGAGGTGTAATAGAGATGATTGATATCGGGTATTCAAGTTAGGTGATTTGGAAACGGAGTGCAAGACACAAGGGTTATTGTTTGCAAGATAATCTTTAAAACTTTTTCTGCACAGACTTTTCGTTATAAAAAGCAAAAGAACCATCATAATTTGAAAATTGAAATCAGGATGTAAACATAATACAGATTCTGCTTCATATAACTAATAATGCGTGTATCAAAAAATCCAAAAATACATCTATCACACAAATTCATTAGTTCAATCCTTAATGCTTTTTTGTTGCTGTACGCTTGCAATTCATTGTCCCCCAATCTTCGGCGTAGGATGTCTAAAAAAATTGTGTTAAAGTCGAGCTCAAACATGTTGGATTGGGTTAATGCGAGGACAGTTTTCAGGCCAACTTTTGCCATCATTGACTTTGCCAGTTTTTGTGTTGTCTTTGCCGTGTGTGAAAAATGTATGTGAGAACTGTTTTATGCCATCCAGACATTTTAAGTAAAATGATCTTCCGCTCATAGAACCTCCCGGCAGATGCGTTTTCTTCTACAACATGAAGTACCGTCATTCCAGTTGTGCTAATTCTTCATGCAAGCATTATCTTGAAGTCAAATTTCGGCTTTTGGATTGGTTCAATAGTGCTAGCATTACTTGTCCCAATGTTCGTGCTTTTTTTCTATCTGACGTTGCGTACGGAACAACTAGGATTTCTTCTGTGAATATGTTAACTCTCTTAGACTTTCGTTTAGAATTTGTGTTAGAATAAAGATGGATGAGTTTTGTCAACGTTAAATGTGTAATGCAGTTTTTATTAATTAGTTGGCAAGAAACTTTGGGCCATCCTATATAAACTGCACAAGTATTAGTATATGGTGCGTATTTAAATGCAATTTTGAGACTGCAGTGGAATCGTGTTGCATAACGTGTTGCAATTTCCCAATATTTTAAATTTAAAGACCGTTTTTTCCTGCAGAAGCTATGTTATAATTTCTAGAGATATGTCGATATTTCGAGGATAGTCTGCCCTCTATTGCTGATAGACACTAAAAGCTATACAAAATGGAATCCTTATAAATTGAGTCCTATTTCAGTTATGCCGAAAAAACAATTTTCTCCATGAGCAATATTTTTTTTATTCAACCTGTACAAATTCCTTACAAATTCATTACAAAATATATTTTATATATTGTATATATAGTTATATAAAATCTCTTCTCCAAATTTTCAACTTTCAATAGTGATATTAATACAACACATATATCTATAATTATAATAGTAGTTTACGCAAGAATTTCCGGCGCAGTCCAACCTCCAAACGCTCGTTCCAATTCCGCTGCAACAGCCAAACATAATCGATCTTGATTGTAATTGGCAACAACTTGAATCCCTAGCGGCAATCCTTCACTGCCTATTCCTAATGGAACTGCTGTTGCTGGGAATCCCAGTACATTGATAATTGCTGTATATGTGAAATTGAATGTCCTTGCTATAGGTTCATTGTGATATGGTGCAACTGTTGGGTGCGTTGGATACAGAAATACTCCATTGTCGCCTAACATATCTTGCATTTCGGCTCGAAGTTCGTCACGTTTCTTCACTAAATGCTTATGCTTAGGAGATCCATATTTGATGCCATTGTCCTCTGCGACACAAGTCAACAGGCCGACAAAAGTGTGCTTAGAACAACCGAAAAACCATTTTAATAATTCCCATTTCGGATTGATACGTTCCTCTAGATTTCCCAACTGTGTTGCGAAATCAACGTCTGTTTCATCTGCCATATTGGCAAGCCATATAGGAGCCGATTGCTTGAATTGTTCTAGTTGCACTTTTTGTGGTTTAGCTTTGAATGTCCTTTCGAAATGCTTTACGACTTTTCGCAGCGATGTAAGTTGATCAGCATCGACTGGGGATATCATAAAACCACCACCATCGCTTTCCTGATAGAAGAGTTTTACGTTTTCCAAGTTGACTGGTGTGTCAAGGTCTAAAAGTTTGGCGTTTTCACCTGCTATAACTTTTAATGTTGGCTTTAGATCCACCGCATAGCGGCACATTGGACCGATTCCGAGGAACGAGTTTTGTTCCGGACAGTTTGGAATAGGGTGTTGCCCTTTATTTGAGACGATGTTCCGTGATGGCTTGTGGCCGAATACTCCATTGAAAAAGCAAGGCATTCGTATTGAGCCACCAATATCGGAACCAATGCCAAGAGGCGAACCAGCAGATGCCTGAAAATAAACGAAATATGTATTTGTTTTACATTTTGTTTGTACATTTTAATATTTTTATGCAATTCTACTTGTGAACAAGAAAATACTCTATTAAAAGCTTACTTGCAAGCAACCTTCTCCGCCACTTGATCCCCCAACGATTCTATTCGTATCATACGGATTATTTGTCCTTCCGTGAACCGGATTCGAACTCTCCCACCTGAACAACAGTTTTCAAATTTACGTCCACTTCAAATTTTCGTCTCGAATATATTTACATACCACATACAACATTCAGATACGTTTGTCAGGGCGATTGGGATAGCACCGGCTTTCCGAATCAAAGCAACAACGTCAGCATCTTTATCCGCCCGGAAATCCTTTCGTTTATATAGACCGGCCGTGTTCAGCAAACCTAGACGAACAGGAAGATATTAGCAACTATAAAATGATTTTTATGGCAATGTTAATTTTATTTACCTTTCACCATAATACAATCTTTTGTTGTAAATGGTACGCCCAAGAAGGGCATTGTTTCTTCCAAGTCTTTCTCCGTATAGGTGCCGGATTGAATGAGCTTGTCAGCTTTGGCCGCTTCGATGAGCGCTTCCTCGAATCGTTCGTCAACAACACAGTTCAGTAATGGATTGATCTTTTTTATTCTTTCTATGAAAGAATTGAGCACTTGTACACTGGTAATCTAGCAATTAAAAAACAAGAAATATTTTTTAGTGTTCGCGTTTAAAAAATGAAAAAAAAAGTGAGTTCTACATTACAGATTGATTTAGATTATATGTTGATTGAGGAGAGTTAAATGATTGAGAGAACAAATTTGAACGTAAGTTAATCCATGCAGACTCAAAACAAAAAAAATCTCACCACAACTAGAAACTCACCTTCTGTATTCGAATTTTGTGCGCCAAAGATGTTGCCGGTTCGAGTAACAATAAATCTTCGATCGCTGGCATCGATTTACTTTTACCACTATACCAGAAATCTAGTATTGATCTTAATACTACAACTAAAAAACGTTGAAATATATGAATGGCAGTCCTTATAAACGTTGGAGATTTTCTTGTAACACTGCCTCCTTTTGAATTTCCTCCATATTTACTATTTGATTTGTCGCTTGTCGTTCCATCCATTTTGCTATGGAATGTTTTAAGTATCTTCTTGAATTTTCGTTTTAAGTAGCTCATTAGTTGTAAAATACGATCTAATTTATTCGGTTTGATTCATAGTCGTCAGCAATGGAGCATCTGAGGAAGAAAAAGAAAAATATAAATTCATATTGGTTATTAAATATTGGTTTTATAAAAGTCCAAGGGTTGGAATTGTTTGTTGCGGGATGATTAAAATTGAAATTTTTTTTATTTTTATTGAAAATTTTGTTCTGATTGATGTGACCACTTGCAGTTGAAAATCATGAATTTTTATTTACGCTAGTTCTAACAAATTTTAACATCTCCGACTTATATCCATCGATATAATTTACTTGTAACATCAGTCAGAATGCACTGTGAGCTGGTGTCTGATGAGAATCAGTGCATACTTTCGAAACCACTTTTTCAAATAAAAATTTTCAATCAAAATAAAAAAAAGTTTCAATTTTGATCATCCCGCAAAAACAATTCCAATTTGATTCTGCTTTCGGAGGTTTATTCCGCAAAACGATCGAGTTTCCCGTATCAATTATTCTCTGCTTTGATAAGCTTTAGAGACGATATACGTTGTCTATGCTGATTTATAGACAAGAATGGAACCATGATCACAATTCAATAACCGTCCAAAAGTTGTTTAAAATTGTGTCTCTTCGCTAATTTTCTGAATGTGCACTGAAGGATAAATATTGCATCTGACCACGGATGACTTCTGCGTGCGGTGAGGGAGTTCAAAGATTTTTCGGTGCTTGCCTTCAAGGAAAGGTGGTGGCAAGGCAAGGCACGGTTTGACACTTATGAATATAATGTTCTGCCTTCTGACAGTAAGTAAAACTGTACCTGAAAAATTTCTAAAACTAAACACCTTTACCTAGTACTTTTAGTAGGAGCCAATTAGATTATAGTAGAAGAAACGGGTCGGAGGACGATGAAATCCTCAAAACTGCAATAGAGATAAAATGCAATACGGCGTACATGAGGCTAAATATCTAAAGCATATATTTGCTGGGAGCGCAATTAGACCTGATTCCAGTTGAGTAGAAGCTATACTTAAACTGAACGAGCTGGATGTCTATGAAGTATTATTCATGGAAATTTAACTTTATACGAGCTTTCATACTATTTTTTTTATAATAACGCAGTGCTTTGTGATTTATTGAACAATATGACTAATTTCAGTGGGAATATCCACTGATTTTTTTTTCAGTGGAAATATCCACTGAACACTGATTTTTACTAAATCAAGCAACTTTTGTCTCTTCATATATTAATCCTGAAAACCCTTTATTGTAGCACTTTCTTGCACCAAAAATATTCGGGGAAGATATTTGATTATAGAAGGATCGCATAAATGAATGCATGTGAAAACAGTCTGTATACCCCACTTACAAAGCTGGTGATTCATTCTACTAAATTTTTATTGCACAACATTTGACTTTGAACATTAGTGTAGAATTTTGCTGCCGTTGCCACAATACATGTCTCGTCACGATCGAGACTTGATATCGCACATATACACAACATGTAATTGTCAGTACTTTCACTTCCGTGCGTGGTTTGCAGTATTGCATCAGCAGACGGTGAAATACATGCAGTAAGAAATCAATAAATAAACTGCAGTATTAGTTACAATTTCTGATGCTAGACAGTTAGTTACCTAGTCCATAATCCCAACGTGCTTTGACCCCATTCACACAAAATTAAAATCATTAAATAATTAATGCTTGAATGTGAAGACATATTTTCCTTTTATATATTTAATGGAATCTAAAACACACTTCATGCGACATTACATATTTTATCAGTTATTACGAGAACCATTTTCACGTTAATTAAAGAGCGAGACACTTATGAATTTATTATAGTATCGAGCGTATGACAGACGTTGTGTTCTATGCAGCAATAAAATAAATGGATCCTTGTTTGGAAAAATTACAACATTTACAAACCTGTTCATTCCATACTTGGGATTTATGTTAAGTGGCTTTATTTCGACGCTGACATTTGCATGTAAAAATTCAACCAGCACGATATGGTAGTTCAAAGTTCATACTTGATGAAACAAAAATCAATAACCAAATATCAAATGTTGTATTTGTTCTGTTAATATTCTTACGAAAACATTGAAATATATACATAAAAAATTACGACTCCTCACAGTCGCTTGTCCAGTCTGAACTAGATTCAAGTGGGAATTGGTCAATTATCAAAACAAATAAACTCTCTTGCTTTCATTCACTGCCAGACACTATGCAAAGTTCGAATATTCATAGTTTCTATATACAGTTTCTAATCTAAATCAATGTTATATGCTTTGTTACTACAGATATAGAGGCTTCAGCTAAACTTATCTCTCATGTTAAATAGCAAGCAACACTATCGCGTTCGTATATGTTCATATACCCATTTTTCACTGAATGACTGCTACATTATCTTTGAAATAAATGCTGATGACATTTTGTCGTTTTCTGTTTTGGGTGGTTTTCATCGTAGTCATTATCATGCTCATGGAAAGATTCAAACTATAATTATGTTATGTAATTACCCAGTAAAGTACAAAAAAAAAACACTTCGTTGGGATCAAGTTGATTGGGAGCTATATTTGTTTGAGCAATATTTTATAATTTTGCAGGAAGGTTTTGTAAAAATATAAGTTAGCTGCTGTTTGATACAATGAATATGAGTATTCCGGCATTAGAATATTCGAATTAGAATATTCACAGAATCGAAGTATTACATTTATGATTAGCATGTTTATGTAAAACAAATCAATGGCGGCAAGAGCGAAATTCGAAATATGTATATACTTGAATATAGATTCTTGATTCGTGTGGCTTATTTTTGGGTATTTCATTTTTTTTTAAGCAGTGAAAATTCGTGAATGATTTCATCGTGGTTGTTCTTAGTCATTGCACAAATTTTGAGTTGCAAACTATAATATTTTTTGGACCTTGTGACATCTCATGGCTCAGACCCTACTAAGTATCGAATTATCAATTTCTCCGCCAGAATTCCTGGAGATTTACGAATTACTTCAAATGTATCCACGCACCATAGAAGACAGAGCTACTTAAAGGCTATTTCAGAAGTATGGAGACATTGATTAGGGCTACCTAAAAATGCATTTCTAAATATCACAGAAAAGTGGAGTAAGAGTGAATCACTTCACTAGGTCCAACGGACTTCGTTCCTTGTCATCTAAATTTCATAAGCCACAGACGAAATTTCAGTGTGAATTTACCATACTCGACCAGTACCATACTCGATTTAAGAGCTTAAGGATACAACAAAAGCCTTCCAATTATTTCTATTTTGTACGAAATGTCTTAGCTCAGCTTGTACAGTTCTCCCCCAAGGCATTGCAGGTCTGCCTCTTTGCCTGGTTCCTTGTAAGTTCGACGTTAGCGCAGCGTCATCGTAGCGCTCACGCAATGTGTGGCCTATCCAGCCATATCGCCAACTCTATGTTTGTGATCATTTTTGATCACCATCACTGCAGTATATTGCGCATACGGCGATTGATAAAAGATTGCAGCTTCCTCTTGGTGGCAACAATCACAAGTCAAGTTTCCGCTCCATATAACGAAATTGCTATTATGCAAGCATTCAAATTTTTAACATTTGTGCACGTGTAGTCTAGTGAGTAGAGTATTGGCTCCTAGTGTTTGGGGTCTTTGGTTTAAATGTGGATTCGAACGAGGGTCTGTGCACTGAGCTTTGAGTTGACCTACCTCTAAATAGATACCTTACTTGAGTTAAATCATGGGTAAGGGGAAGTGAGTCCCGGAACTAATCACTCCTCACTCGTATACATTGATTATAACATTTGTGAATGAAGCTCTCTACTAGCTTCAACCCCTAATGCTGGCAAGGATTGCCGTTGGATTACTTTATACTCTGTGCTGAATTCGTGGTATTTCATTATAACTAAGATAACTATGAAGATACTCTGCGGATACTTGAATTTACCTTACTTTAAATGCTTATTCTGTGCAATAGCAAATAATAGTAAAAAAAAAACAACACAGGGCCTATCCGAATTCACGTCTTCGTCCTCATCTTCGGCTTGTTATGACAGATTGTTACGTCAGCAGAGTAGCTGAGCTATTCTAACAGTTTGAAGCAGACCAAGACGAGGAGTCTGAAATCGTTGGATGTGCTTCGTAACATTGCCTCAAAACACTATCAAGCCAACGAAAAGTCAAATCAAAACGTGACTTCGTCAACTATTATACAGGAGTGCAATGCTTAGGCGTAGATAACTGAATTCGGACAAGCTCGACTTGGCCTGACATCACATTCTATTATAACAAGTTGATGACGAATGCAATATGATTGAGATCATTAAAGAAGCTTGATATTAGTCAACTTTTATCTGGACACAGTAGTAGCAGATCTTATCGATACCCTAAGGTCCTCGAACTACAATACGTACGATACTGGTGTCACTGATTGTTCTGATTTTTTTTTTAAATCACACCAATACGTACGAAATATATTCAACTCTAAGAACTCATGTTTAAACTTAAATCTTGAGCAAAGAGCGATTGCATACATAAACTTTTCGTCAACCTGCTCATATTTTTGATGAAATTAAATAAATTAAATTTTGAACATTTTTCACGAACGTTAAAAATGCAAACTGACAGACTCACAGACGCTTTTTCTGAGCAACAACTAAAATTAGCTGATATCAGCAGAAAGTTGGAGGATTTAGACCGTCATTGCAAAACCTCAAGAAATGATGCAGACGAAGATTTATTAGCGAATGAGATAACACTCCATCAGGAGCTCCTTAACACAACGTTGGAAATAAATAATAACACAACGGCTATGAACACGAGGACGCAGGACAAAGCAACATCGCCTATAAGGAATCTAGTTGAGGGTACAGCTCCATCTATTCAGCAAAAATTTTCGAACCTCAACGGTGAAACACCAATTTACAAGTTCGGTACTTTTTGGTCCCAAAACGATTGGCAGAATCGTATACAAAAAATAAAAAAAACGAACGATATTCTTCACAATAAGAGCACGTCTTCCAATTTAACGACTTCAGTAAACAAAAGTGCATTCTTTGTGAAAGGGATTCCTTATTCTACTGACGACGAATGGTTGGGAAAGATTCTCGAAGCGGATTTTCATATAAACGACTACGAAGTGAAATTTTTATCCCAGCGTAAACATATATCCTCAAGACGGTGCAAGGTCTTCATCCCATCAAAATATGCCTGGCTTTTTACTTGCTTGAGTGGAAACAACAGCTCCATCAATTGGAAAGGAGTGACATTCAGCCCCTGGAGAAACATCACCGACAAAACTAGGTATAAGAGAAAACAAAAAATTGTAAGAAAAAATTGTATCCCTAGTCACACCTTTACCCAATTTCCTTCCACCCATAAAACTCGCTCATCACGTACTCAGTCCCAATTTTCAATGACAACTGATAATTCTTCCTTATCTGACTGTTCCAATGCTTTTACTCATAATAATAGTAATGCACTGATACCCCCAGCAGTTAACACGGCATCTTCTCCCTCAAGCAGGTGTACCAACGCTGCTAATAAACACTCCTCCAAGGTTTCCAGTCAGGCCGCCGCAAACTTAGCTCCTTCTACGAGCAATATAAATTATTCTTCTAATGGTAGTAATATGACATCTGAATCTCTTCGAAGATCAGGCAACCCTTTTAGGCATTTTTCCTAACCGATCTCAGAAAAGCCTCAAACTTTTTTACCACAATTGTGGTGGTATGAGAGGCAAACTAAGTAAATTGTACCTTGACGCCAAATCGTGCCATTTTAATTTACTCGCCATCACCGAAACTTGGCTTAATGCCTCTCATAAGAATGAGGAGATTCTTGATAGTAGTTGGACTATTTACAGAAGCGACCGTGATTATTGTTCTACGGGTCAGTCGCGAGGTGGTGGTGTCTTACTTGCTGTTAGCAACACACTTTCAAGTGAGCTTGTAGATACCACTCCAAATGCTTTCTTCCAATGTATAATTGTTCGGATCTCCACTAATAACAACTCAATTTACATCGCTATTGTCTACATCCCCCCTAGATCTGACGAGTCCATCTACAGCAATTTTTGTGACACAATATCTTCATTAGCAACATCACTTAGCGAAAAAGATAAAATAATAGTTTTGGGTGACTTCAATCGTCCGAATCTTTGCTTTGTTCCGGATGAAAATGACTCTTACCTTCTCCCCGTAAACCTTGTAGACACCAACGATTTCAATCTTGCGAGTGCCTTTTATGGTAATGATTTGCAGCAGGTTTCCCAAACTCCTAACCAAAATGGTAATTGGTTAGATCTTGTTTTCACAAATGCTTATGACGAAGTAGTGGTTAGTCCAACTAGTGACGCAGAGCATCTTTTTTGCAATAGTTTACACCATACAGCACTGTCAGTCGAACTTTCCACTCCAGATTCCACTTGCTTGAAAACTTACAATAACTCAATTGTATTTGACTTCCGTAATGCTGATTATGAAAGCATTAAACATGTTCTTGATACTACTGATTGGTCGACTACTCTTTCAACACAAGATCTCGAGACAGCCATTTCCTCTTTTTACAACAAAATATTTGACGCCGTTGAAAGATATGTTCCAAAGATAAAAAAAAAGAATAAATTGTCTGAGCCATGGCTTGATAGGGACCTTAGGCATATGCGAAATCGTAGGAACAAACTTTATAAGCTTATTAAAGAAAATACCGATGTTATTCCTGCTATTCAGGAAGAATATAATGAAGTTGCTAAGCAATTTTTAGCAAAGTCTCATGAGGCTTATGACACTTACATTAGAACAACCGGCGAAAATATAGTCCGCGACCCGAAAAAATTCTTTGATTTTGTTAATGTGAAGCGAAAAACTACTGGCTATCCATCGTCCATGTTTCTTAATAATATAACGTCTTCCTCTCCTAAAGAGATATGTGACCTATTTGCTGATAGTTTCCAAGAAATTTTCAATGCACCAGACCCATCAAACTCACACCTTTCTTCCGCTGATTCAGCTTCAACAGCTTTTGTGAACCATTTAGAAATTTCCCGTGATGAAATACGTAAAGCTATTTTGGATCTCGACTGCAACAAAGGCCCTGGGCCTGATTTTCTTCCTCCGATCTTCTTGCGCAAGTGTGTAGAGCAGCTTATAGATCCCTTGCATATTTTCTTTAATAGATCACTTTCGTCGGGAATTTTCCCATTCTGTTGGAAGCTTTCGTATGTCACACCCATATTCAAAAATGGTGATCGACGCTGTATCCGAAATTATAGAGGCATTGCCATTTTGTCTTCGATTCCGAAACTTTTCGAAAAGGTGGTATACGATAAACTTTCTCTGCTTGTTGATTCCCGTTTGAACGAGCAACAACATGGCTTTAGAAAAGGTCGCTCAACTACCACAAATTTGACAATTCTAATCTCTGACGTTCTATGCAAAATGGAAAAAGGATACCAAATTGACGCAGTCTACACTGACTTCAGTAAGGCGTTTGACAGAGTTGACCATTCTACCTTGATTCTAAAGCTTCAGAAATTTGGTATTGCCGGGTCTTTACTCAGCTGGCTGACCTCCTACCTTCGCGATCGCACACAATGTGTAAAATTTCAAGGATTTTTATCGAAAAACGTTAGTGCTACCTCTGGTGTACCCCAAGGTAGCCATCTTGGCCCACTTCTTTTTAATATATTTATTTCTGACTTATCTGACGTCCTAGCAGGCATACCTCATTTACTCTATGCAGACGATCTCAAACTTTATCAGACTATTGAATCGAAATCGGATGCCCCCTTTCTCCAATCCAAGCTTAATTCACTTGATCAGTGGTGCAATATAAACAAGCTCTCTCTCAATATCAGCAAATGCCAAGTTATGAGTTTTTCCAGGAAACGCACGGTCACACACAATACGTACTTTCTCGGCAATAATATGCTAACCCGAGTTGATAACATTGCTGACCTCGGTGTTATCTTAGATGAAAAACTCCGCTTCACCTTACACTTTGATAAAATGCTTTCTCGTGCGAACAAACAGCTAGGTTTCATCAAAAGACGTGCCAAAGAATTCCGTAGTCTGTGGGTCACAAGATCCTTATACACTTCACTTGTACGTCCTATTCTCGAATACGCTTGCATTAGCTGGAATCCCGCTTTTGAAACCTACAGTGACAGACTCGAGTCAATACAAAAACAATTTCTACTTTTCGCCTTGAGAGAACTGTACAACCCTTATGATTTTAATAGCTTACCCCCTTATGAGTTTCGACTGGGTCATTTAAACCTATCGACACTAGCCTCCAGAAGAATAATGATATCGGCCTGCTTCACATTCGACGTCATTAGAGGCGCTATTAATGTAGAATTCCTGAATAGTAAAATTTCGATAAATATCCCTGTGAGGAACACCAGGTCCAATCGTTTCCTAAAAGAATATTCACATTCGACGACATATGCAGCAAATGAGCCTATAAATAGATGCTGCAGAATATTCAACAGCATAAGTCACTTATATTCCCCTACGATTTCCAAATCATCCTTCAAATCCTCTCTTTTGCATGCCATCCATACCCCTAAACCCTAAGCCATAACTTATATGTCAATGTTTTTATTTATTGATTGTTATTTATTAATCTTTTTGTTACTTTTTTCATTTGCTTGTTACTTATTTAACTTGTTTGCTTTTACTTTTTACTTCACTTTACTTTTCCATTTTATTTTTATTTTGTCATTTTATATAAGATTTTGTACCTTGTTAGGTGAATTAATAAAATAAAATTTTTCTCTTGAAATATTCTAAATGTGAGCCATTTCATTGCACCGAGTTTCTTTGCGCACATATCAAGTAGGTGGTTTTTAATTGCGGGAAATTAAAATGTAAAATGAAGAATATATTCTGTTCTAATAAACAATACTATTTTTGAACTGCATGAGAACGTAATATTGAAATTTTCTAGAAACGTAATTTTCACATTTAATTTACTCAATAAACACTATTTTTGAAGAGGCTCACAATATGAAGATGATTGTACCAATTAAACATGTACACGACCGTGCTCTACAGCGATGAACTCACATCAACAGCACAAAGCAAGCGAATGCTCGAGCTTCATGCATAGACGCAGTATTAGTTGCGGAAAACGTGACGCACTGAATCCTGTTACTGATAAAAGATAATATAGCGCGTGTCTACAGTTTCTTTGATGGTGCTAAAGTCTATCGATCTTGGTTACATGTTTTAGCTAAAGCTACATTACACCGGGAATATCTACAAAACATGTTACTTAGAAGCTGAAAATATGATCGTAGCAGAAAGATTCACAGGTTTTCCCCGAAAATTTTGCATGATCACTGTGCCGATACATTAAAGTAGTAGAGTTAGTCTTTCACATGTGATGTTTCCAAGGGGAACATTTTTATGCAAATTCCGAATTCCGAGCAGCAACGAGAGCACACCTTGGAATACATATGTACTTGATAGTATTAGATTAGTTTTCGGATGCATAAATTGTTCCGTGCATTCATTTACAATTGCGTAAGTTCGATGGATTAATTCTTAGCTGGAAATAGCAGTTAAATCAAACGACATTGAAATTATTGGCGCGTTCTCTCACCATAATGGATGCAGAACTATGCTAGAACTACAATCACCAACTGGCTGCAATACCAATTAATATACCACAACAAAACTCCGATTTCCGCCAGATATCGAAGTAAATAGGGTTTATTTATAGAAACCGAAACTAGTAATCGGAAACTCTATACGAAAAATCCACAAGTATTTGATTTAATATCTCCCACAACCGTAAAGCCGCATTTGCGCTTGAGTCGCACAACGAAACCACTATACAAAACCAATTTGTCTTTAAATGCGTAGATATACGAACAATAAAACTGACTCACATCTTTTTTCCGACAATTGGAAAAACGTGCGGAATTGAGATTCTAAAATCAAAGTTCAAAGGCCGTGGAAAAATCGTCAACAACTGCACCAAAATTAAAGTCCAAACCGCGATACTAACAAGAAAAGACTGACTTGATTACTACTGAGGCGAAAAGGAATAGAATTCGTTTTGACATTTATCGCACATTCGTCTTTTAACTAGCATATGACAATGCCGTGACGGGAATTCGCTCTGATGTGTAGAATTGTAGAAGAGATTCTGTAGAGAAACAAGGCATTGCCAACTTTATTGTTTCGGTTTTTATAATTTTGATTTAATAAAATTAAATAAATAAACTTAATAAATACATTAGCATAAATTTAATGAACTAATTACCATAAATACTCTGTTGTATACAGATTTTTACTGTAAACAGATGTTTTTGCAAATCAAGAAAAAATAGTAAAAACTGAAAAGTAATAAGAATTTCATAACTAATCAAAACCTATGAAATTTAGGACTAACTTGACGTTATAAGAAAAAATATTTAAATAAAATTGATTAATCCAATACTTTAGACAGAAGTGAGGATGAGCGAAAGGAAAACGTCAAAAAATTGTTGGTGTCCGACTCCATCCGCTTCATCACCGGCTTCTAAAAGCTCGATTCTAATTGAGCTATGTAAAAAGGTATCTTTTTCGGTCGAATTTTCACAAAAACGCGGATTCATCTTTCCTTTCCCCTGTTCTATTTATGTTTTGCAATGTATGCGTGTCGTACCACAGTGGAAGAACGCACGCAGGATAATTCCTTAATTAAATCATGCTGCACTAACCACAGTTCGGCAGAGTTTATTCGGATGCAAAATAATATCAAAAAAATAAAACCGCAAATGAAACGGTATACATTACCAAAGATACTAAAACTTCGATCAAATTTTGTTATAATCATATTTTTTTATAAAAAGAATTGATATTTGCGAAACTGACAATTCGTATATCTTTGGTATCTAGTTTCTGTTTATTTCTTTACAGGAATGAGTAGCAATGATTCCAATCAAAATTTAACAGTGCCAAAAGTATCAGTGAAAAGCAATGAAAATCAATCAGTCAAAACACCAATTAAAAAGAGCAATATACTTGTTCCGCAGACCAAATTCACTGTAGGCTCAGCAACGGGTAAGAAAATTATTACATTACATTTTAAATTATTACAAATAACATGCGTAAAGCTTATTTTAAAAATGGCTGAAATTACTCAAGGAATACTAATTTTCCTGGCGTAATGCTTTAATTTGGAAAAATAATAACATTTATACAATCGTAATAAATAACAATTTCAGGAGTAATAAATTTATTTAACACCAGCGCTTTATAATCTATTTTTTTTTTGTAATTTCGATCACTTTCAAAAGTAGAGTCGAGCATCTCTTCTAGTTTTGTTGAATGTTTCTTTCGTTTTTTACGTTACATTTCTTTGTTTACTCTATGTTTTTTACTGATACTGTGGATACTAAATAATATTTCGCTTGAGAACATTGACCACAATTGACCATACGAAAAATGCTTAATGCTTTTAAACTAGAAAACAATTATACGAAGTAAGTGAAAGGGAATCCGATAAAAAATTAAATACAATATTATAGAATAGCGAGTTTCGCGGTTCGTGACCCAACTGCTATCATAAATCATCAAACTGCGATAAGCTTAGGTCGTACAGTTCGCCCACTTTTAGAGTAAGTGGGATAGTTGCATTTTTCAACGCTCGTTATTAACACCTGATTTGCCCACGTTGGGCGCGAAGTCGATGCTGCCTTAATTATATTTCAAACATATAGCATATTTTAAACATATATAACTTATATTAAAGTTTGCAATAAATGCTGTTAACTCATTCATTTTAGCCTTCTTAACATCTTTATTTCACAGTTATTCGTTTTTTCCAATTAAATTTCAAACAAATATTGTAATCAAAATGCTAGGATTTTTGCAAAAGTTTATTCAATGCGAGCATTTTTGTACAAAAGAAACTATATGAAAAATATTTGTAAAACGAAGGTGGCCTATACGGAATAGGGATAGCCACTGCTTGTTTTGGTCTTTAGATAAGATTTCGTTTTTCATTTGGGGTTTTCCTGTGCGCACCGGTTTTCATAAAGCCCTAGTACGAAATGCGACCAATGCGGAGCATTTTAGCTTCTTCTCTGGCTTTCGTGTCTGCTTCCTCGTTTCATTGGTGCGCCTCCATGGCTGTGGATGTATATTACCTCGAGACTGTTCTACGCCCGTATTTCATTTAAGTCATCCTTTGGCTCCAAGAGTATAGCTGAATTTATGTTAACGCGACTGACAGTCTTGAGGAACGCTTGGATATCCGATAGGATCTTAATTCGAAAACGGTCCTATTCTTACTTATACACGTGGCCTTTTTGACTCCTGCCATCACTGCTCCTACTCAAAAAATCTTCTTTTTGAGTTGTTCAAATACCATATTTACGCCTTTTTGCCGTGATATCCGCGTAGTCGAGAACGAAAAAGTTAAGCCGTTGAGCTCAGAAGAGAGAGATATAAGAAAATGAAAACAGCAGTGAGAAGTGAAGCGATTTGCCTGAATCTGCGCGTTACTAGTAGTGAAGGAAAACAATGGAACCATGGGCAAATTTGGCAGATTTCTCCTCCGCGAACGATTTGGCCTTGTGTACGATAGAGATAGAGATAGTAGGCCATTTGGGAGGTTATAACCTCAGAACATATAGATCTAAGGAAATGAAACAAGCGTATACATATACGAAATTTAGTGAAGTAATTTTACTACAAAGGTAAAATCTATAAATAGAACAAATTGAGAGAATTGCTACCTCAGATATTCCCCTTGGTTTCCCCGATACCTGAGCTTTTGTTGTTGCTGAGATAGTAATTGTCAAATTGGCGTGCACATGGCCAACTATTTTTCTCTATCTACCTCACTCTATCTTTCTGTTCGGCATAGCTAGTGAATGTCAAATTCGCTTACTACTACTAACGCTTAGCTTAGGCAAATTGCTTCACTTCTCACTGCCATTTTCATTTCCTTATATCTCTCTCTTCTAAGGTTATAACCAAAAGCTCGTAGATCTTAGGTAGCGGAGACACCAAAGCGAATATCTGAGGTAGTTCTATTTATAGATTTTATCTTTCTAGTAAAATTGCTTCACTAAATTTCTAATATGTATACGCTCATTTCATTTTCTTAAATCGCTCTGTTTTGAGCCCTTGAGGGTCACGGGAGGGCCACCAACCAGTAACAACCGTAGGGGCCTGATTCTCCTCCCTCTGAACATTCCCTCTTATTTGCCCTTTGTTGGACGTTCAGCTTCTTTAAGGTCTTCAGTATGAAAGATTGTGAGGTTAATTGATTATGTATGATTTTGGTAGGTTGACCGGTTTGTTGCCACCCTTAGAGAAGTGTCAAACAATAGATTGGATTGATTATCTTCAATTATTTGGTCAAAATAATATTCGAAATGTAGAAGTGATTTCCTTTAGTCTTTAATAAAATGCTAATCCGCAATATATTGCAAAATTTGTTTCAATCACAATCTCACGCCAAGATTATTCGATCAATTCTACTCAGCTCGTACGTACCGTATTTACATTTGCACCCTTCATACTGTACTTTTTTCAATACATATCTTCTAATCCCCAGAAATTCACTGCACAATAGCAGCAAACGGGACCATATTAATGGACTGATTTTGCTCAAAGCTTCTCCAATAAATGGTTAGGTTCTTAATAAAAGTCCCAGCACGGTAAAGTACTCGACTGATTCAACACAAATCTACCATTCAGCATCTGATAGGAACAGACTAAACGAAATCGAAAATCTGATACTAATCGAGTTGCTTAAATTTTAGGATATTTCTTCTAAACTAGGACCGCAGTTTATTTTATGACCCAATACAGAGTTCAACAAAGCCAATTCGCTGCGGTCCGTTACGTAACATTTTTTCTGGATACAAATAAATCTTTACTTACATTCGACTACAACATATATATTTCTATACATGATTTCGAAAAAGAAGCGGATGTTCATCGTTTCATCGTAAGTATTTTCGATGATCATAAAGTTTTATTAGTATACGTGCAAGCTATCGACGAAAAAAGCAACAACAGATACAAAAGCGGAATTATTTGAATATGAGAATATTCAGATTATTTAGAAGAGATGCTTATCTGTTTGTATGAAATTGATAAATTTTGGCGGTAAATAAAAGGGGAAATGTGACTTGAGTCAAATACTGAAGTTACTTTACTTTCTTTCATATCTGCATTACATTATGTGTATTGGGAAATGCGCATATATATTATTTTTGAAAAGATAACAGCTTTCAGCTATTGGAACGTTATGAGTTCATTCGATCTTTTTAGGAGTAGTTTCGGAAGAGTTCTATTGAGTTGACCTATCTGCCACCCTTCTGCTCAAAGGAAAAAAAGGTTAGCACGACCTTGGACTTGAGTTTTAGCGTTTCACTGATTGTTATCGATTTTGTTTGTTGGCCGAAGTGAAAGCTTTTGCATTCTTTAAGAACTATGAGAGTTGGCTGCATATTTTTATTCTGAGATCAAGTAGTACAGTCGCATAAAAAACTATGGTCTAGACTTTAGAATAATCTAAGATGCATGCACAACCTCTTTGAATGTTTCCGCGTCCAACGTGGGCTCTGAAGCAAGTGAAATTGTCTATGTCATATGTTTAAAATATACGACCTTTTTGATACTGAGTCCATCTGTATTCAAAAATACACCGTAAAAGTACCAATGCACAGAATTTTGAAAAAAAACAACGTTTGTACTAACAAACTACCAAATTTAATTTCGAAATGGTGTATACTATCACAAATATAAAATATTGAACGTATCGTTTGTTAATAGGATAATTATCATCGTAGTTAATTTAGACATCATCTTGTCAATAGGTGATATTTTCATTAATTTCAATTTAAAGTGAACTTTTTACAAAAAAAACATCTTAGAGCTAAACACGTGGCAGATGTTTCGTGGTAAATCTAATTATATGGTTGAGAAAAGTATATACCTGTAACGCTAACAGTAGATTGGCAAACGAATTTTTTCGCGTAACTTATTTTGTTGTTCAGAGGCAAAAACAATACATAAATACCATCAAGTGTCATGCTATCTCTGAAAAGAGCGTACAACTGGTCCATTCCTATCTGTATTTCACCGGCACTTCTCGAGGCTTCGTTTTCATATTTTAAGTTCATAATAAAATTCTATGGGGGATTAGTTACGATTATGTATCCGCATCCAATGCTTACGCTTACATTCACTTGACTATTTCACACAGTGCCGACAAAAAGGACACGTCTTTCAGCCCAACTAAGGAATTTCACATTTACATTGCTTCCTGATAGCTTTCCAACACCTTGCCGCCAATGGCAGAAGAGGGAGCAGCAGGGGAGATGTCTTTGACCATGAGCATGCGGATGCCAAGCGCTTTAACTGAAAGAATGATATTTATGGCTAAGCCACCGGATGTTTTGTAAGCTTTCGTCTGGCTGTCGTCAAGCTTTCAGTGCAGCAGTTAGTCTGGTATCTGTTGGAAGTTGTTTCTCGCGTTGGTCCTTAGCACTGACAAGTATGGTTAGTTCGCGTGTTTTCCTACCACTTTGACACTCGTGTCAAGGCAATATAATCGCGTACAAATTAACGAATCATAAATCAGTTGGCATAAAGTTGTTTGCGTGTGCATCGTATTGCTATAAACAAGAAATTTGTTGAATTTCCAGCGCTGCAACTGAGGCTCGAGCGGTTAGTGACATTGCGTAAGGAGAATACTAATGAGAACCGACCAAAATGTAAACAAAGCGTGACGGTATCTTCTATAAAAGGCCTACTCATCCATTGTGCAATTAAAATAATCGTGACTGCAATGTGAAGTGATAAATTTATTGCCTGCATCATAATATCCGTACCATTCATATTTTCGATAAATTCATCTCGAACAGATCTCTAGTTGAGGAGTCGGTGAGTTGTGCTTAGGGTGAAAGGTTCTTTCAATTCCGGGGCCATTGCATCCCATGTCAGCCGGTGTATGCTGTGAGTTGGACTAGATTGAGGTTGAATCTCTTAGACAAGTGCTTACGATGACATTGTGCGGGTGGAAAATATTTTCAAAAGGTAAGCAAAAAGTGAAGCATGCAGAAACTGACGAAACGTGCGCCGTCACAACTGAGAGTGCCGCTCGAACGTTACAAGTGACGTCTTTGTCCGCGTCCGTTGTCGTCAGCGGAGTTAGTGCAAGCAATTCAAAAGGGGACTCCCCGTCATTGGCACGAGCTGCAAACGACGACGACGACGATGGCAGTTGGGATAACGGTCCGTGGACGGTCGAAGGTGACGAGGTAGACGGTAAGTTTCTAAATCTGCCCGGGAGATAACAGTTAGTTGGTAGCAGGATGGAATTTGTAACGAGATTAGAGACGCCTGCATGAGTTCCAATTTCAGAGAACTTGTTTGGGAATGTGTTGTTGCTGATATATGATGCAAATGTTCGTCCTGCTTAGCATGCATTAGCATGTCACTAGGGCTTCTAAATAATTGGAACAACGTGCGTACGTTGAGAGGTTTTGAAGTATTCTTTTGAAATCTTAAGCCAACGTATGTTTACTATTTGAGTGCGATCCTTTTCCTTGAAGCTGCAGGTTTACAGCGAATAATGTACGATTTTTGAAATTGCAGTTAGATATTCATTTCAGTTAATTTTCCATGTTTTCAGATGTAGTTATTTTAATAAAAATTCGGACCTGTGCATGAAGACTATAATTTAACATAAAAATCGCATATCATAAGATATCAAGCAGAATAATTTAACTAGCCCACGAATAGCGCGCGAATCTAAGTTGTTCAGCATCTTCTTTTTGGTGTTTCAAAATTGCTTGGTGAATCTCTCGATAGTTTCAATGTTTAAATGTTGTTTGTAAGGTACATTAAAACTAAAAACAAAAAAATAATAGAGAATAATATTTTATGACATTTTTTTTTTGATAATAAAATAGATAGAAATAAATGCTCAAAGATTTGCAACAGAACTTAAATTGAAAAAAAATACACTTGAGAGAGAGATGCTTGAAGACTTAATAAATAAAGTCAGATAAGTCTACTGATCATACTAGTTTTAATATTTTCATTGTCTACATTGCAGAATAGAGTTGCATTTAAAAAAATGTGATTTGCACGAAATGCTTTGTCTATCTTGTCAGTTTGAAATTTTCAAAATTACGCGTCCCACAAGAACGGTTACTTTTTACCCAATTACCTGTTTTGAACACTCAAAATTTCTGTTCACGACAACGCACGATCGGATCATAAGATCAATATGAAATTCTCAGGATGTATGTATTAATTTTGTGAAGATGCAAGTTCCAAAATGTGGGGCTGTGGCGCCATCTTGAAATTTGACCAATTAAAGAAGTATTTTCCCTATTACTTCCGATGTGGTCATCAAATTCAAACGAAATTCATACTGCAGGTTGACTTAAATGTAGGTTAAGTTTGATAAATGTTTACCTGCAAAATTAGAATAAATCTGCCTCTTACGAAGATTTTGATAATTTTTGGACTAAGAGCTGCATCAGTAAATTATTAAAATAGTAAAAATTTAAATTTGAAAATTTTAATTTGTTTCAACAACCTTATAATTTTTCGCACCCTTAAAGTTTCCACTGCAGTCATCGTTTCTAAAAGTTTTACTCCAGTTCACTGAAAAATGCCATTAAATGTACATATGCTATATTTCTGATGTGATGACTCGCTTCTAAGTCCACGAAATTGATTTAGTAAACATTTGAAAACAATCTATACATTTCTTCTACTTTTTTTCGAAAATCAGTTTTTCTAGTGGATATGAGTGCTAGAGTCTTTTTTATTAGACGTTTAAAACACACTTGACAATTTTATTTTTACATCTTGTATGATTGCTTGTAGGCGGTCGGTTGCCAGCCGAATAGGGGGAAAAACATGTAGTATACGCAAATATACACGTGCCGCAACTGTTCGGTCTGGTGAAAGTGTGATCCATAACCTCCTCGCGGTGGCCGCTGGTAACAATTCCCCCGGAAGGGAGGATTGGCTAATTGGATCAGGCTAGTCCCTTCTAAGTAAGGTTGGTGAGAGATCCCTCTCCCGTAAAAAAAAAAAATTTTGGTTCTGCCGCACGCCCGTACAGCAGCCAGCTGTATGGGCTGTGTAAACGGAGGCCTCGCCCGTAACCGGCAGAGGGGCGCCCTTGTTTCTCTCCGCAGGGGTGACACGGAGGCCTGGGGACAGGTCTGGGCTGGTGACTGAGGTGAAGGTTCACCTGCGGGGTTCTGGATCCAACACTTCACTTTGCCCGGTTCTGGAACCTGGCGAACCGCGGTCTACAGATTAGCGAACTGTTAGACTAGGGGAGACACCTTGGTTGCCTCGGCAGCAAGGTTCGCAGGTTCAGCGTACTGTGAAAGCCTACAGAACCCTCGGATGGTCGTGGGGGAGTCTGCCTCGCGATCCGAAGAGGGGGAAGGACGGTCGGAGCAATACGTTGTTCCTATGGGGGCGGGGTGTAGCGGGAGGCAAAATTGCTGGCGATTGCCTCGGCTGTGGTCCGAGAACGTGAAACCCAAACCTGAAATTATAAAAAAATATAATCTATGGATCAAAATAAAGACCTGAAAAAACTCAAACTTCCCGCCAGTACTACTGGAGGGAAGTCACCTGAAAAGGACCCCTTCAAAAGGAGTTCAAAGGTGACACGATCACCAACGTCGGGAAGCGAAACGGCTCAGGGTCAGACGATCGAAAGATTGCGGGCCCTGAAGCTAGATGGGGAACCCGCCGCGGGATCTACTGTGAGTCCGATGGACGTAGCGGTACCCGTCAGCAGAGCAGCTACTCAGCAGTCTGGCGGCGGGTCTGGAGATTCACTGGCCAGTACAACGGAAGCGGCGGTTGAGTCGGCTTCTAGCAGAGCTGTGACCAAGAACGGAGGCGGCAAGCTGAAAGGCTTGCAGGTCACCGGGAAGGAAGCGGCGGCTAAGCCACTCAGCAGAGCTGTGACCAAGACTGGAGGTGGTGCCTCCAAAGATCTGCAGTCTACTGTGAAGGTGGCGGCAGCTGATCCCACCAAAGGGAGGAAGCGGAATGCCCAACGCTTCAGAAGGAGAGAGGCAAAACGAGCGGCCAGTAGCACGGTGACGCTGGAATCCAAAGGGAAACCCGAGGTTGCCCAAGTGAAACCTGCTGCAGCGGCTGCAAGTAAACGCCAACGCTCAGAGGAGTTAACCTCGCCGAGAGGTAAATCGACGAAAAGGCCACGACAGGAGACGGCAGTTCGTTCCTTTAGGGACGTAGCGGCCAGTCACCTTAAGCTGGCCGTCGTTGACAAGCAGGAACCCCTGGAATGGAGACTTGAAGATGACGTGGCCAAGGTGATTCTTAAACGGATCACCGAGGAACTCCTCAGGTTTGCCATGTCAACGGAAGAAGGGTCACCTCGCTTTGAAGGCTGTAACATTGTTCGCGGCCACATTGCGGTGACCTGTAGTGACGTCTTCTCGACGGAATGGCTTCGGTCTACCGTCCTGAAGATTTCTGCAGACCATCCAGGTTTGGACGTAGTGGAGGAGACATCCGTGCCCAAGCTAATTACAGCGAAGGTGGCGGTGCCCCACTCGAACGCTTCGGAGGCTCTGTCTCTGTTAAAAAGACAGAACCCCGATCTGAAAGTTTCAGGCTGGAGATTATTCCAGGCTGTTAAACTAACTAACCAATCTGCGGAGCCTGACTTAACTGGTGCAGCTAAGTTAGTGCTTGTGCTGGGTATCGATCGGGAGTCCGCGGATCAAGTACGGGCCAACAACGGGTTGATTCACTTCGGTCTGAAGAGGATCACCTTGAAAGTTGGAGCGGAGAAGGTGACTGAGGGTAGCCAAAGTGCGAGTGGTCCAAGCAAATCTGCACCACAGTAGAGGGGCGACGGCCAATCTGCTTCGGCATCTCAGTCGGGGGCACGCTGACATCGCACTGATACAGGAGCCGCTTCTGTACAAGAATGTGGCTTGTGGATTCGGCACCAGCCTCAGTGTGTTCCAGCTAAAAGGAAGGGACAAGACAAGGACTTGTATTGTCGCCAAAAAAGAGGTGAAAGCAATCTTGATTCCGCAGCTTTGTGATGGGGATACAACCACAGTGTGTGTGGAGTGGGGGATCGCTGGTAGCGGCACGAAACGGTGCCTGTTGTCGGCGGTCTATCTACCATACGACATGGATCCCATCACGCCCGGACTGAGAAGATTGGCAGTAGCGGCTATGACAACGGATGCTG
Source organism: Nemotelus pantherinus (assembly GCA_963978885.1). Taxonomy (NCBI): domain Eukaryota; kingdom Metazoa; phylum Arthropoda; class Insecta; order Diptera; family Stratiomyidae; genus Nemotelus; species Nemotelus pantherinus. Next base: position 239,657,115 of record OZ022263.1, read on the forward strand.
TTATCGGCTGTGACGCAAATGCTCACCACGAAATATGGGGAAGCACCAACATAAACGAGAGAGGTAGGAGTTTGCTAGAATTTCTAACGTCAACCAACCTCAACATCCTCAACATGGGTAACAAACCTACATTTATAACTAAGAACAGGGCTGAGGTAATTGATATTACCCTGGCAACTCCAAGCATAATGAAAAGTGTCCACAGCTGGCAGGTTTATAACCTGCCATCGCTCTCGGACCACCAGTGGCTATGCTGGAATATCGGTTGTTCTGTTATTTCACCTAAAAAAGTACGGAACCCGAGAACAGCACAATGGGAAGTTTACTCAAGGAAAACAAATAGACACCTCAGAGCACTAGACGATCTGGAACTGACGAGTCCAGGACGGCTGAACGAGCAGGTGAACCGATTAACGGGAATCTTAGTGTCAGATTTCAAAGACGTGTGTCCGGAAAAGCCCGTAAGGAAGAACGCTACCTTGTGGTGGAATGGCGAACTCACAGAGGCTAGAGGTCGCACACGAAGGGCGTTTAACACCGCAAGGCGTTCCGGAAACGTGGCTGACTGGGATCGTTACAAGCAAGAGCTGTCGCTTTTCAAAAAGAAGATTAGACAAGCCAAGCGCGACTCATGGAGGGAATTCTGTGAGAACATTGAAGGAGGTACAGAGGCTGCCAGAATCAGGAAGGTTCTAAGCGTAACCCCCGGCGTACCTACGCTTTTGCGAAGGGAAAACGGGGATTGGGTGGAGGACCCGAAAGAGTGCCTGGACTTGCTACTGGAAACTCACTTTCCAGAATCAGCCTGCGTGACACCGCGTAGTGACGTACTTCGTGGAACCCACCGGGCGTCTGAGCGGCTGATCAAGGAAGTAGTGGACGAGGTCAAGATTGAATGGGCTATTGGCACATTCCGACCTTACAAAGCTACAGGGATTGAAGAGATATCACCTATCATGCTTCAAAAAGCAGATAAGGCCATCATTCCCATTCTGCAGCGTATTTTTACCGCATGCCTCCGCCTCGGGGTAGTACCCGAGCAATGGACAAAAGCTAGAGTGGTCTTCATTCCGAAACCTGGTAGGTTGAATCATCATTACGTGAAGGACTTTAGACCAATCAGCTTAACATCGTTTCTGCTCAAAACACTAGAGAGGCTTGTTGATCTGCACATCAAAAGCTCGATTGATGTCGCGAGAATCTGTGTTGATCAACACGCGTATCTAGCGGGCAGATCAGTAGATACGGCATTACACAAAGTTGTCCGTACAATAGAAAAATCCTTACGGCAGAAGGAATTCACGTTGGCAGCCTTCTTAGACATTGAGGGGGCCTTCAATAATGTCACTGTCGCGAGTATCATTGATGCCTTGGCTCGATATGGGGTGGATAAAACCCTGGCGACCTGGGCATCTGACTTGCTCAAGAGCAGGCGGATTGAGGCTACCTTTTTGGAGGCCAAAGCGGAAAGAACAGTCGGTACCGGAACACCACAAGGAGGGATTATATCTCCCCTTTTCTGGATCCTGACAGTCAACGAAATACTGGAGAAGTTAAGGGCCAGTGGCTTTGAGGTAGTGGCGTATGCCGATGACATTGTGGTACTTGTGAGGGGTGCGTTCCCACAAACTTTGTCGGACCTTATGCAATCGGCGCTGGACCATATTCAAATCTGGGCCAGAAAAGTCGGTCTTAGGGCAAACCCGACAAAAACCGAACTTATGCTCTTCACAAAGAAACACAGGGTACCGGCTATTGCCACGCCTAACCTCAACGGAATAACATTGGAGCTTGCTGATAGTGTTAAATATTTGGGCCTTATACTAGACAGGAAACTGAACTGGGGGGCTAACGTGAAGCACAGAATTGGTAAGGCCCGCGCAGCACTTTTCGCTTGCCGGTCCGCCTACTCCAATACCTGGGGTCTTAAACCTAGGGCGGCCTATTACATATTCACATGTGTAGTCAGGCCGATTTTGGTGTATGGAGCGGTCGTGTGGTGGAAAGCAGCGGAGAGAAAAACTAATATCAAGGAGCTAACAACACTGCAAAGATTAGTTTGCATATGTATTACGGGCGCTTTAAGAACCGCCCCAACGGCTGGGTTGGAAATGATTTTGGGACTCATGCCCCTAGATCGATTCATCTTTAGAAGCGCAAGCTTAGCGGCGATACGCGCTAAAAGTTCTGGCATGTGGAACGATTCAGAACAGTGGGGCCACAGCGGTATTCTTATAGAATGCCGCAAAAGATTTGGACTCGTTGCAGAAGACACGGACCACATGAGCAAAATAATACATCTTGGCAGGAATTTCCAGGTCAAGATACCCACAAGAACAGACTGGAAGAAAAAGGAAGCTACCACCGATAGGGGCGCCTGGATTTACACGGACGGGTCAAAGACGGACACAGGAGTTGGCTCGGGCGTGTTTTCTACGGATTTGAGCCTTAACCTGTGGTGTAGACTGTCGGACCATGCTACCGTCTTTCAGTCTGAATTACATGCTATACGCATGGCAGTTGAGTCCATTAGCGGAATATCAACCAGACCAATGACCATTTGCGTCGACAGTAAAGCAGCCATTCTCGCTCTTGCGTCTTACAGATGTTCTTCAAAAACTGTTAACGCTTGCAGAGTGGCTCTCAATGAAAAGGCAAGGCATATTCCTATCCGGATTATGTGGGTGCCAGGGCATAGTGGGGTCATAGGCAACGAAAAATCTGATGAATTGGCGAGGAAAGGTTCAGGAGCTAGCAACTGCCCCTGCATCACTGTACCTCGGTCAATCGCGGACGCCACAAACAAACTTGATGCCGCCATATGGGCCAAACTAAAGTCCGAATGGGAAAACAGGCTGGACTGCAGGGTGGCCAGGACATTATGGCCATCACCTGATCCAAGCAAAAGCAGGAAACTGCTCAAGCTCAGCAGGAATTGCTTGAGAACCACGGTCGGCTTGCTCACAGGGCACTGCCTTACCGCATCTCATGCGAAGAAAATGGGACTGACATCCAGCAGTTTATGCAAGAGGTGCGAGATGGAAGAGGACACCATCGAGCATACTCTCTGCGATTGTCCGGCCCTCAATAATAAACGCCTCAAAATTTTTGGTGCATACCACTTTCAAGGGTTGGCAGAGGTGGCTGGTACCGTCACGCTGAGTCAGCTGATCCAGTTTGGCGAAGCGGTCACTTGGCAGCTCTAAAAGCCAGCGGAGGGTGGCAAATGGGCCCAAACTGGTGGCCTAATGCAAGCCGCGTTTCCCGGCAGCCCTCTTTACTAACCTAACCTAACCTAACCTATGATTGCTTGTATGTCAAACAACATGAACGATTCCAGGTGAATGAATCCAACAAAATGTCATGTATCAGTCTCTAACTAAATTCAAATAAATTTATTTAGCTACGTGTGTAATTATGGAAACTGGCATGAAAGCCGAACAAAGCAACGGCTTTCTCTGCTCTATGACCTAATGGAGACAAAAACTCTGAAACAAGTACAAATTTGTTTCTGACAGCTGTTGCGATGTTTTGAGGGAAGTTTTGTCCATGGGTTTCAAATTAGAGAAATCATTGCTTTTATGAAAAACATTTGAAGAAGTTATGTGGGACAATCGGTTTCTAGTTATTGTGATGTTGCCTCCTAAGAGGTTTATTTTAGGCTTAATGGAAACTTGCGATCTAGTTAAGCTGCGATTTCCAACCCTTTTGTGCAACAATTTGGTGGAAACTTTTGGGCAGTGGATTTGATAGAGACGGAATTGCTACCTATTTCAGTTGATGAAATACATGTCTCTTTAAAAATAACGATTTGCCACTGACCATCTATGACCAAGGTTGAAACTCAGAAAAGCATTTATATTTAATGATATTTAATGAACCAATGTAGGGGGAGGAGAGAAGGTCGAGGGATGAAATGCATCTTTGCAAGTCAACTGCGCTGAAACCGAAAATATACTCAAATCAACTACATTGACAAATCTCTAATGCAATCATTATCAAAAGAAATTAAACATTAAAGTGACACTCTACATTCGTTTTGAACTTCCTCCCCATACTTTTCATTCAAACTGCCCAATGAAAAATTTATGCAATGCAAATAATTTTCCCAGAGCTTCATGTTAGCACAAATTCCACTGGGTAAATCTGAACAATGTCATTTGAATACGAAATTTGACTTTCTCGCAGGATATTGAATTAATTAGTAATAGCATTTCTCGCACTAAATTATGGAAGGAGCACGCGGTGTTTCAAAACGTAGGAGTCTAGAGGATGGCATGATTTTGTATGAAATTAGATATTCAACAAGTTGATTAGAATTTACTTTAGTTCTTGCCTTGGCCCTTAAAACGAAATTCAATTTGAGTAAACCAACGCCCTATGTTGAAGATAAGCTTTTTAGTAAATAGATAATCAAAGAGACGAATTATAAATCGTCGGTTTTGTTTGCAGCTTTGATTGATTGAATAGATGAGGACTCAGACAAATTTTCAGTATAGAACATTGATTAAAAAATATTTGTTTTGGAATGGATTTTATTATATAAGTACACGCGTATTCTTATGAACCAAGTCCAACAGTAGTGTGTGTTTTAGAAATCGAGAAACCTTTTGATTCCATCTGGCACGTATGGAGTCCGCGAGGCAAGTATGGAGTCCGGGAGGCAAGTATAGAGTCCGGGAGGAAGTAATAAGACGTTAATGGAGCGATTCTCTCATAGAGCATTTGACACCAAGAGTGCCACAAGGTGTTATTACTGGACTGATTCTCTATAGCATATTCATCGCTGACCTTTCCATCCTAGTGGGTCAACCCCATGCTCATGTTCTCCAATATGCCGACGATACACTGTTATTTGCGTCGAACCAAGACCCACTCAAAGCAGCGAAGAGCCTGAAATACTACTGAGCAGAACTAAGTTTTGACTTTGGTGAATGGGTCATCAAACTAAATAGCAGTATGGCTCAGCTATGCGTATTTCGCAATCCTTTTACGTATCGGAGATCCCAAACTATTTGCAAGGAGACCAAGAAACTCACTGTCTTGTTCGGATCATCTAAGATTACTATTAGCTCATCTCTAAAGTACCTTGGAATTTATAATATTTCCAGTAATTTTTAAAGTTTAATCCTTTTGCGCGGTAAACAATTAACGCCGCCAAATATGCATTTCGACGCATACGACCTTTTTACGCTAGAAAGGTGTGCGTGATCATCAAAGCTAAATCCGTTTGCTATCAGCCCTAATTTGACCTATCCTGACTTATGCATCCCCATCCTGGATTACCTGTTCAAAGACTTCCATGGTAAGACTTCCTGGCAGGTTCTACACTTAGTGACTAAGAAGTGGGTGAAGAACCTTCTCCTGTAACAGGAGTCGAGACTAAATCCACTTTGGGACCGGGCTGTGGGATTGGCGACACGATTCTACGGACATGAAAACAAACTGGGCGTTCAGGTAGATCTAACGAGCCATTTATGCGCCTCGCGAAGATAGCTCATTGTAGCTCATGGATGTGCTATTCAATAACGTAGGCCTTCCGACGAACAAGAGGGGTTATATTTAATTTAATTTATTTACCAAACAAGGCAACATACATTAACAATTTAATATAACAACATAACAACAACATACATATTTTTTTTTTCCAAATCATTAGAAAACAAAATACATCACAACTTTTATTTTAGTTACTTTACTTTACTTTAATATATTTTATTTTGATTTTAGCTAAATTGATGGGCAAATTAAGTGGGATTAGGATGTTGATAGGGCCTTTAATAAGTTTGCTCTAAAAGTGTGTTTAGAGTTCCCCGAAGCGTAGTTGCTGCTTATAGAGTTGAATATTCTACAGCACCTATTTATGGGCTCGTTATATGCATAGTTAGTGTGGTGATTGAACTCCTTGAGCAGAGTTGCATACCTAGTGCGTCTTGGTTGGTCATTGAAAATAATTTTGTTGGAGAGAGCTTCAACATTGACTGCACCACTTATAATATCAAAGGTTAGGCATGCACTTAACAGTGTTCTTCTAGAAGAGAGAGGCATTAAATTAAGAAGGCTCAGTCTGGTTTTGTAAGAAGGAAGATGTTGGAAGTCTTTTGGATCATAGAGGTCCCTCAAAGCGAAAAGTAAAAACTGTTTCTGAACAGATTCTACTCTCTCACTATGTAGCTCAAAAACTGGGTTCCATATTATGCAGGCATACTCCAATAGAGGACGCACCAGAGTGATATATAATGACTTGGTAACCCTAATACCTAGGTTAACCTGGGTTAATAAGCTTGAGTAGCTTCTTTTGTGTGGGATCCCTGGTTCGAATCTAGGTTCGGACGAGGGTCCGTGCACCAAGCTCCACCTAGCTCTGAATAGGTATCTGAATTAATCAGGAGTAAAGTGAGTCGTGGAACTAATTACTCCACTCTCGTATTCACATTGATTGTAAATTTTTGATGAAGCTCTCTACCAGATCCAACCCCTAGACCAGTACGAGGGTTGTCGTGGGGTTACTTTACTTTAGGGTAAGATTTAGGTCTGATTGGGTTAAGTTTATTATAATTAGGCACAGGTGAAGTCTTAATTGTACTGTAAGATATATTTTAAACGAATTATTCCCCAAATAACCCCAGTTCTTGTACAGGCTAGGCAGCATTATTAGTGCGTGAGATAAAATTTGTGCATGAGAAATGAAAATAAATGAAATCAACACGATGAGAGCCAGCAGGCCAAAATATTATAGTTGCTAAATTTAAAATTTTCACTGCTAATTAAGCTTTAAACTACGTTAAGAATGTACAATCCATATAAAACAAAAATCTTTTCAATTAAATATTCGTATGAATCGATTTATTTGTATTCGTAAACAACTGAAATGTTAAACATTGACAATGTTTTTACAACTGCTGACTATGCAATTCAGGACATCATATGCTATTCTATCTAGGATAAAAATAGTGCTACTGACATTCGACTTCCTTGCAGAGTGTGACAGCGCAAGTGTAAGATAAAATTGCTTACCTAAACTGTCAGCCTACCGCATCGCATTAGATATTCTTCGGGAACGAACAACATACGGACGAACGTAACGAACAACAGGAAACCAAATCTGAAGAGTATTGAATAATAGAAACTTTCGACAGCAGTGCTAATCGTACTAAAACACTTTCACTGTCGCTTACTTTTGAAGCTGACAGGTTTCAATCAAATGTCAGTTTAACTTAACGGTCTGATATTTTAGATAAATTTCCGCTTGGCACAGGCATCTAGCTCTTCAAATTAAGAACATAATAAGTCAAGCATCTTATTTTAATGATTTGTAATTATCGTAAAAGAGAAGTTTATCGTTAAATTATGTCTGAACAATAGATTCAGCAGAGTTATATTCTTTGCAATCGAAGGATTCCTACCTATGCTTAATCGAATTTATTGCCTGTTCAATGAAATTTCGTCTCGAACCTTCAGCTGGCAATAATCGTATTTGCTACAGTAAATGCATGCTGAAATCATATTAATTAGAAAATACACGACACAAACCTTTTGACCCCATTTGCGAGAACTTAAACTTTGAACATTGCGGAATGTACTTAGAACTGGCTTTTCTACACCCACTGCATTGCGGAGTTCAATGAAACAACTGCATTTTGTACAAGCATCGACTATCGTCTATTTGAAGCTCCATTGAAGGTAAACTTCAGCAAGCATCCTAGCTATAGCTGTATTCGACGATAACTCGATTCGCACTCTACCGACCGACAAATCGAGCGAAAGCATCATGCTTTTCCTCCTTGAATTGTGGATATGCATTCAACGAGTTCACCGTAGACAAACGGATACGAAGAATCGAAGAAACCTTTTCGAGGCAAAGTGAGGACAAAAGTTTATCGTTTATCGCACCGCAGAAGATGTTGCTAATTTCACGCAGCAGTGATGCAGATGTGATCCATTTTCAATCTGTTCTCGCCAGTTGCTTCTCATCAGGATCAAAATTAACGTTGACGTGTCTGTTTAATTTCAATTTCCATTAGGATCCAGTTTATTTTCGGTTCGATGTTTGCTCAGATCTAATAGCTTCCGGAGCGCTTTCGTTTATAATTGAGCGTTTAGATTGAATTCAGGCGAGATGTTTCAATTTCGAGGCGAGGATTCATACAGGGAGAACTGTATAGGTATACCTGAAGCCTGTTGAGCCTTATGTGGTGGTAACTATGGCTTTTGAATTCAGACGTCAATTACAGTTGACTCGACGTAACTGGATGCCGGATATATTTGAAATTGTAAGATTACTGACAACACAGCAGGATCTGTCATTTGTTTTGCGCCTGTTTCATTAAAATGTATTGGCTTCAATACCAAATGAAAATAAATTGCAAAGCACGAGTTTACCCGCACTCTAATAATGGTAAATGAAATGAGGAAGCGTAAACGTTGTCCGGGAAATATTCCATAAATGTAAGTTTTCGGCTGGCTTTGGGGAAAACATCAGTTGTCGTGTAAATTAATTTTAGGCTTTTAGGCACTGGACAATATCGATGGGGAAAAAATGAATTTTAATATAATTTCGTAGAAAACACGATTTGTTTGAGTTGATTGGATGCATTTAATTTTCGTAGCTTATGTAAATAAAACGCTGACTATTAATTGTATTGAAAGTAACTTTTTAAAAAGAATGAGAACAAATTGATATTTTCATGAATACCGAAGTCGCAATTCATGGCCTTTAATTTTTTACTGGTCTATCGAGTTTGTGAAATGCAATGTGTTAGAAACATTGCTTTTAGTTTGGAATTATGTCTTTCCCTTTTTAATAAATCATGTTTCAAGCTTTAGAACCCAAATCGAAAAGTGGTCAGTGATAATAAGTTTCTGCTAGAAAGGAATGCTTTTATTATTATAATAAGTTGTATTGTCAACTTGAAGAGCTTCACCAGCTACCACCACAGCCGCAGAAATGCGCAGTTTGGTGAAACAATGGACTTTTGAGAAAAATATTTTTGTGAGAACCAGATTTCACGTTTTGGACCAGTAAATTGATCGTGTGATATCACACTTTTAGATTATTTTCTTTGGAGTTACACGAAGTCTCTGGTCTTCAGGGATAAGCCAGCTTCAATCGACGCTTTGGAAGCCAACATTACTCGTGTCATTCGCGAGATACCGGTCGCTATGCTGGAACGCGTCGTCCAAAATTGGACCCTCAGGATGGACCATTTACGGCGTAGTCGCGGTCAACATTTAAATGAGATAATCTTTAAAAAGTAAATGCCACAGATTGTTTTTTCGGCTCACAATAAAATGTTTACTATAGAATTCAACTGTATGCCTTTTATTTGAAATTAAAAACCAAACCTCATAATAAATCACCCTATATTTTTGACCGAAAAATTTCTAGGTTTTTTCACTTTTTTGCGTGAAGTCCTTAGTAATTAGCAGGGCTGTGGAGTCGGAGTCAGGAGTCGGAGTTGAGGAGTCGAACAATTTTTAATGGAGTCGGAGTCGGAGTCGAAGCTAATTTTCATCAGCCGACTCCGACTCCGACTCTGAAATTCATCACCAAGCCTAAAAATTGGAGGACTATTTTTCAATTTTTGACTGGATTGGGAAGAAGCTACAAAAATTTCTAGAGTTGCTATATCAACTTTATATAATGACGAAAGAATTTCAGGCAGATGACCTTACACCTGTTTTTTTTTTTTACAAAAATGGAAAAGTCTTATATTTCGCCTTTCAAAAATGAATGGAAACTTGGTCGATGCATTAAAAAATTCACTTCTTCGTAGAGAAATTTGTCTCTTAGATAATGAAGTCCTTTTAGCTGCTAGATATGTAGATCCTTCAGCCCGGGTTATCCTGATAGAAGATCAGCAAGCGCGTGCTAAAATTGCGTTATGCGAATTAACTATTCGTATGAAAGGATTGCATACGGAAAGTGAAGCCATGGCTAGACTACAGCAGAGAACCATTCAGTCGTCATCACTTCCCCCAAGTACTGAAGTTGATGATGAAAATGAATTCGAAAAATATCTTGACGAACAAGAATGAGCAAAGCGGCAGCGCTTAAGCTTGTAAAAAAGTAACGAAGGAGGAAATTCATCGCAACTGGAAGCCTTGAAATTTGATTTTTATAGGGCATTGAATGATGTTGAGAAGTTTGACCGAAGTTCAGTTTTGGAAGTAGAAGATGCCATAACGAAGTATCCCGAAATCGTCCAAAATGCAGCATTACTCATTACGGCATTGCCCCGACTCAAGTATATGTGGAACGCTTGTTTTCTACCCTTAGAATAATTAAATCGGATTTAAGAGTAGCGATGATGTCAGATCTGATTCTAAGAACTAGCTCGAATTAAATGTTTTCGGTGTTTTTATATTAGTGTGTGAAATGCAATAGGAATATTTTCTATTTCGAAATAAAACTCTTTGACAATATAGCGTAACATTATAATTTAATGTTACTAAAGCAAACAAACTAGTAGGAAAATATGATCTAATTGTAAGACAAAAAACGATTTTAACCTTCTGGCTTTAACTGTATATTAGAGCTACGAATGTTTGAAGTAGAAGTATGGAGTCGAAGTCGATATTCGGGAGTCGGAGTCGGAGTCGCAAGTTTTTCTTCCCGACTCCACAGCCCTGGTAATTAGTCCTGATTGTTGACCTATTTCTAGACAAATTTACAGAATACTTCTAAAGAAGCACATAAAATGACTGACCTGTAACACGGAATATTTGTTTTGATATGAACCTTGTTATCTGGAGCACTTAGTGATGAAATATTATCAATATGAAATTTAATTTCAGTATCGCATGCATTTGTTGATACTTAGCTCAATGAAAAGTTAGAAACAAATCTCTTCGAACATGCAACAATAAATCCCTGATGTCAGCGATTTATTTTCTGCTAATAGCTCCGGTAATTATTAAGCACTTCTTTCCTCCTCATCGTCGATTGACTTTTGCGCAAAACAAACTAATTGACCTGCAAAAGTACCTACTACAAAACCCCTGCACGTGTATATTCAAACGAAGTTCTATGCTTTAAAGATATATAAGATGAATCTGAAGCAATGTATAAACGTGTGTGTGTTGCCTTCTTCTCCCAAAACCAGAAAATTTGCTTTAAGTGTCCAAACAAACTGTATACAAATTGTCTATGGGTACAATTTCTGTTTACGTTCTACACTAATACATTAATTATTCGAAGAAAACACGACAACATGTGACTACTTCTTTTAGCATTTCTCACGCCAAACTATTAAAAGAAATATTCTGGGTATCGTATCGTCTACAAATGAACTGTGAAAGGATATTTTCAGCCTTAGTATATGTGTATACACTTTATGTAGGAGGAATATATTTCCTTTTAGAAGCTTCACTTAGTATCGTATAACTATAGTCATTAAAGATGCCTCTCTAGTGGAGCTATAAATTCCATGACACGAAGGATATTTATGCGTAGGTGTGGATGTAAGCTATGAGGATTCATAGAATATAATGTGTATCATAGAGCGTCTACTGTTTGATACCGTAAAGCGTGTGTCATATACTTAGTCGCTGAGAATTTGCCAGCAGGCTGTGGATTTATATTTCTGTCGAGCTTCTTCGTATGACAATGGCTTTGAAAGGATTTCCGTGCTTGATGTACAGAGCAATTGTAGTTTACAAAGTTTACCTTCTGCGGAGGTTTAAAGAGGATAACAATACTTTGAAAAAAATTAATCTGAAATACTGAGTTAAAAAAGACAGCTAAAAGGAGAAAAAGTCTGGTTTGCCCAATGACAGGGAGCTGTTATTTGATTTCAAGTGAATTCCAGTTAGATTTCATGTAACTTTTTCTTGGTGGTAGACTATGGCCAGTCATTTGGTCTACGAATCCTTTGGAGATTTCGTTGCTTCTGGTTTCGAAAAAAATCCCGACAGATCGCGTGTCGTTGCAACTTCCTATGAAAGACAAACTATGGTGCTTGAACTGAATCTGGGAGTGGATATATAAGAAGTTTGGCCTACTTAACTTATATCTTCGATAGAAAAATTCTGTATTTCGATCTAGACGAAGGATGTGCTTCAGATTTCGATCGAAATGTAAGGCATGCCTTTATGTCCTTGGTGCGGAAAAAGTTCCGGAAAGGCTGTAATGGGTATGAAAACAACACTGAAAAGTAGAAAATACTTATCTTTGCAAGAAGCGGCTGATGCATTAGCATTACCCTTTTGTGTCCTAACTTCATGATGAGCTACATGGTCACGATTTCCGATTACCGGTAAAGGTACTTCGGACCTTAGAATCGATAAGAAAACCTATGGTTGGTCAAACCTTCAGGAGCATGAATTTGAAATAGTGCCATCCTTCAACTATTTTGGGTCAATTGTGGCAAAATACGCAGACGGTTAACCAAATCCCGAAATCTCACCCGAACATCAAAGCTCCTGCTGTATAAGACCATGATCCTATCAGTATCACGTATGGATTCGAGACTTCGGTGCTCAGCGAAAGGCACTCTGACCTCTCAGCCGCGTTCGAGGGGAAAGTCTTGCGGAGAATCGTTGGCCCCATCCGTGAAGAAGGGCATGGAAGAACCATGAGTTGTACGCTATCTACCTAGAACCTAGCTCGAATAAGCGAAGAAAACCATTTGCGCCTGGAAGATCTTGTCTGCGCTGGAAAGAAGTCGTTGGCCAGGATGTTCGGAGTTTAGGGGTGCCCAATTGAATGAAATCGGCTCGCAATCGGGACCGATGTAAAAATTTGTTGACGGAGGCCAGGACCGGACCCCCGTTGTAGCGCCAGTGATGATGATAATGTAGGTACTGAGAAAAGTATAGAATCCCGTGGTAAAACTTTCACCAGTGTTTCTAAAGTGAGTATGGTGAATAAAGGAGGAAAAATAGCAAAACCCTTGAATGCTAACGGCATACGAATAGTTTTGAAATAGTCACCAAAAATTGCCTATTTAATACCTATTTGTCTAAAATTTTCTCACAAAAACGTGTGCCGTCTGTCTAAAATTTGAATCATAAAAACAATAAGAATAATGAAATAAAATAAATAATGAAATGAAAGTAAAATCATTAAATCATTATAAATCAAAGAAATAAAATCATTAAATCATTCAAAAAATGAATCTTTTCTCATTTCCAAATCAAACAAACTAGTCTCAGATATTTTCAATATTATTTCACATTAAATATACACTCCCTTTTCTCAATATACCCTCCGTTTTCGGCAATATTTTCGTCCGTCTTAGCTCAACCTCTAGCCATTGCATCATTTTTCGTACACGTAGTTTTGTGTTCTTATTCTGCATGTTATTACAACACAACAAACGACGAATATTTATGTACGAAACATCTGATAAAATATTCATATGAAAGAAAATTGTAAAAGTTTTGACGTTTCATGATAGTATCCGTCCGTCGCAAAGCAATTGCTATTGAAGTCAGAGCTTAATGTTACTGTCAAGTCATCAATCAGTCGCACAGAGACGTATTTGAAATGCGTGAGGAGTATTAAGTTTTATTGTTTCTAGTGGCTTAGTGATAAATACACAGTGAACACCAATAAAAGGGTACTGAAATAAGGGTGAAAAGGAATCTTTTACGTCTTTCAGTACGTATGCATGGCATCTATTTTCTTGCTAGCTCAACCGTATCAGCAGGATAACTGGTCCAAAGTAGCATATTCGAATTCAAAGCAGACCTGTTGGCCCTTTTAGTCTCGGTAATAAAATTTCCTTTTAGTTACAAACAAAACTCGAGTAAAACTTGAGTCATACCATCAAACTTCAGCCAATGAGAACGCAAATAGCTGAATTTTCCTTGTGAAGTTTTCCAAATTTACTCAGAAAAGAGTCAAATGGCCATACTAACACTTTTATACATATTTGTTTGTATATCTCCTCGTCTGAGCGAAAATTTTACCGTTGCTTATTTGATCAAAAGATATTTCAACGTGTTTGTGTGTGTATATTTCGATGTTTGTTCACATAAAAAGTATTTCGTACGTTAACATCATTTCTTGAGAAAACACCATTGAGTAAATATTTGTAGACTTTCTCGATGGCTTAATGCTGTTACGAATTTTCGCCAACGTACATTTGCTGACTAACAAATAAACCCTTGGAAAGTTGAGAATAGAGCAAGAACTTATACCCGATGTTGTGATACTAAGCCCTAGGTGGTAATTGTTCGATTTCGAAGGATTAGAATGACTCGAATTTTACTATCTAATATTTACTCGTAACACTCTATCGTCAAGAATATTGATTGGCCTTTGATGTAAGGAGGGCAATAAAATGTGTTTATTTTTAATAATCGTGAAAAGAAAGGACGCTAGTAGCACGACTTTTCTGCGAGTATGAATATGAGTAGAAAAACAAATTCATTCGTTGTTAAAGAAATTGTGCAATTTGGCTTAGGCTAAGCCCCTTCAAGTTTCTAAAGAGTGGGTTATCAACAAAAAGTTCCTTTGATCCTGTGAAATATGTTCTTTTGTAGTCGGCAAGCTGGTTACAATCAAATTATATATATTGCAATTGGCTGGACCGCGATGCTTCAACATTGTGACAAAGTCCTTCGAGTCACTTTATTTGTGTAAAGCGAAAATTCGCAGTCATTTTAATGCGAAAAATTCAACAATTAAAGCGATTACGTCCACGGTCTCATGGCTTCACTAATTGTTTTCACTGTCGAATGTTTGTGACATAAAAAAATATATTTTCACGAACCATAATTCTGGCAATAAAAATTTATATTGCATCAACATAAAACAACAATTTGGAATTTTCACCATAGTATCCTTTCGAGTGATTTGATCAATTTGCAAGTCCATACCGATTTTATGTGATATCTACTTTTTATTCAGTTGAGCCATTAACATATTCATTACTTTGAAACTCTCGATGTACTCTTTCAAAGATACATTCTCGTATTCGCCACAATGGACACCCTTTGCCCAACATCATTCCAAACACTCAACTTCGAAATGCAAAACTTTTGTAAATGTAAATTTTTCAAAAGTAAGAATGTTGCTTTGTTAAATCCATTTGCTTTAGATTCCTTCTCCATCCAGCAGTTGAAAACTCGGTTAGACGGAATACACAAGTAACGTGTCTTTTATCTGAAAACGAAAAATAACAAGAAAAGAATTCTATCTATGTAGCAACTATGTATGGAATGTACGAGCAGATGTGCAGGCATTTGACTGGTAGAATTTTATGGCGTGGCTACGTTTCGTGCAAATCTATTTATCCGTCACTCTAAGGACGGAAGCGTTTTTAAAGCTACACCATGGATCAATGAATTCTATTTTTTTTCTTGCACGCAACCATTTTTCTCTGTCGGCAATCTTGACAACTGTATGTAATGTATGGATTCATATAAACGATATGAAAAATTCAATGAATTTAAAATAAATGTAGGTATTTTGTGGAAACGTGCACGTACAAATGACAGTTGAGAGGATCTATGGGTAAAAGCTCATTTCATGATTTATTTATTATTTATTTATTTCACCAAGCAATATATAAAGTAATAATAATAATAATTATATATATATATATATATATATATATATATATATATATATATATATATATATATATATATATATATATATATATATATATATATAAATAAATATGAACAAATCAAAACAATAAATTAACTACAAAATAGTATAATGGCAATAAATAACAAATAAATAGATAAGTGATAAATAGATAGAAAAATAAATAAATAGGCACTAAATACCTAATTTATAGAAAGCTTAAAAATTTTAGGGTGCAAATGGCTTGGATAAGGGAGGGATATTTTAGAAATTGTTGGGAAACAAATATTGCTAAAGCCATTGAAAATCCTGCAGCATCTGTTCATCGGCTCATTAGCTGCATATGTGGTGGAATGTGGATATTGCTTTAGCAAACGATTGGACATTGTGGGTCTTACCACATTAGTTTCCAGGAATTCAACTCCAATAACGCCTCTAATGGCATCCAACGTGAAGCAGGCTGAAATGACCATTCTTGTGGATGCAAGTGGAATTAAGTTTGAAAGATCCAGTATAATCTCATAGCGGGATAAATTATCGAAATCGTAAGGGTTGTGAATTTCCCTCAGTGCGGAAAGTAAAAATGGTTTTTTTCTGTCACCGTGGATTTCGAAGACTGAGTTTCGGGTAATGCAAGCGTATTCAAGAAGAAGGCGTACGAGTGCAGTGCTTGTGACCCAGGAGTTTTTAAATTCCTAGTCTCGTCGTTTAATGAAGCCGAGCTGTTTATTCGCACGGTAAAAGATTTTGTCATAGTAAAAGGTGGAGCGAAGTTTTCCATCTAAGATAACACTAAGGTCAACTATGCTGTCAACGCGAGTTAATAAATTGTTACCGAAAAAGTACGGTTTCTGTGTAATGGTGCGTTCACGGGTAAAACTTCTAATTTTGCACTTATAAATATTAAGCGAGAGCTTGTTTATATAGCACCACTGATCAAGCTTGAATTGGAGAAAAAGTGCATCAGACTTAGATTCAATGATGTGGTACAGTTTGAGATCGTCTGCATAAAGTAGGTGAGGTATATTTGACAAGATGTCAAACAGATCGGAAATGATTATGTTAAAAAGAAGTAGGCCAAAATGGATGCCTTGTGGTACACCACAAAA
The DNA here is from genome assembly GCA_963978885.1 of Nemotelus pantherinus. Lineage (NCBI taxonomy): Eukaryota > Metazoa > Arthropoda > Insecta > Diptera > Stratiomyidae > Nemotelus > Nemotelus pantherinus. The sequence goes on from OZ022263.1 coordinate 239,673,765, forward strand.
AAACCTTGAAAAAAGATCTCGAAATTGGTTTCGATTGAGCCAGCTAGATAAGTTTTGCATCTTTAGGATCAAGAAAGAATGGTTAACTTTGTTAAAATCAGTAGCTAGTCCGAAGCTAGAAGTAGTTGAGTGAACTTTTTTAAAGCCAAGCTGTAGGTCGTTCAGATGGGAATGAACAATGCCCCTAACTTGCGATACAACTTCTATTGGAATTTTCAAAAATGGGTGATACAAATGAAAGTTTCTATCGAAATGGGAAAGCCCCAAATAAAATTGACCTGTCAAAGAGCAGGAGGTTTATTAAAAGTTAAATTGTACCGATTTAAATCCATTAACAAAATCCAAATGGAATAAACAAGATTTTGGCTAAATAACATATTAATTTGTTTTAAATATGTGATTTTTTTTTTGGAAAATGGAGAAATGGAAAGCATAGAACCAAACAGGATTTTTACTGAATTTCGAAGGAAACTAGCATAAGCATCACTTTGCCCAGAAATGTTTAATCTAATTAGCAGTAACCAATAGTAATAAGTAACAGGTTGAACATTTTCACTTCAATTTGTATTGTAGAATAATTTGTTTACAGTGCATTTGAAGATGATTAAGTCTGTGCTTCTTCAAATCGAAATTTGCAGATTGATAAAAAAAGTAAAGCCAATACAGTTTGGGGTTTATAAAGGTTTGTTTGAGATTCATATGACTAAATACGATGATATACTTAATTAGCAATAAAGTAATGAAATCGCTTTTCTAACAGACTTTTTGGGGGTCGGGTTTTAATAATAGAAAATTCGAAAATTTTGAGCACGGTACGATCATTTTTCCAGGGTGATATGAGTTCTGTCTTTTGGTTATCTGCCATTCCTGCTCCAGACTAATTGAGAAATAAATATGGATATCGAGGGCTGTCTCGAATATTCGTGAAATTTCTAAGCTACTGTAAATAGTTCCCCGCCGAATTTGGACGTTATAAACTGTTTTACTTAACCAACTCAAAGAATCATGGACCCCTAAGTATGTTTAACTAAAAGCACAACATTATTGTCGTTGCCTCCTAAAGTATATTTTCCTTTGGCTAGAAAAGTATCAAAAATTGAGTGAAAGAATTAGAAAAAAGTATAAGATAACGAAAAAAACTCTAGCGCACCTGAACCGCTAGAAAACTAATTTTCGAAGAAATTGTCTTTGAGTGACAAAAAAGTGTGGAAAGACGTAATACACTGTTTTTTAGAACCATATCAACCATTCCTTATCCAAAGCAACCAAACTCAACACATATAATTCAGTGCTGGCAACACTTTCCGAACGAAGCAGCAATAAGTTTACCATAACAAGCTCATACTCAAATCAACGTATCCTTTGAATTTCGTTCTCTTCGCAGGATTTCATCGAAGGTTTCAGCGGTTAAACGTTGTTTGAGGCTGCCATCTGAAAAATGTTCAATGCTCGAAAAATGTAAAAAAGAATTCCTTATTTTTATTGCAAATGCTTTGCATATGAGAACGTTGTTTGACGCATCTGTTGGTGCAATATTTACGGAAATGGCTAATGCTGGTTAGCCTGTATCAACAGCAAAGCATAATACATACCAATTCTGCTTCACGTTAAGTTTAACCCAACCAGTAAATTTCGTTTCGATTGAATCACTGCGCTGGAAGTTATACGGTTATCAAATTTTTAAAGCGTTAATATTTGTTGTTAATTTTCATTGCAGTATCATTTCCATTTGGAAATCTAATGACATAATCGCTCAGTAAAGAAATTAAACAAAATTACAAAAATGGTCATAGCTGGCAGCCATTTCATGATTTTGGTACGAAATTTCTATGACATTTGGTTCGCATTAAAGTCCATTTACTGCGTGAACTTCGTTCTGATTTTTACACTGGACCGGAAGTTATAGGGAAAAAACTTTATTTTGCTGAACAAATTTGCAAGATTTAGGAGACAAAAATCACCATAGCTGGCAACTCTATTCTAATTTTTCAGCCAAATTTTCATCAAATGTTACATAAAGTAAGATCCAAGTATTGGATGAATCTTGTCAAAATCTGATGGCTGAATCGGAAGTTATAGGCCCTAAACCGGTTTTTTTTCTGGGTGATATTTCAAGATGGTACCACTGGCACAGGGTTGCCCGTATTTCAAAATCACTTCTATCAGACCTGGTCCTAGCTAATACCAACATGTCCTGTAAATTTCACTATGATCGGATAATCCGGTCGTCAGTTCTCGTGAACAGAACTTTCGAGTGTTGAAAATAGAGGTAATTTGGTGATGGGTTGCCGTTCTTGTGCAAATCGGAATTTTGAAAATTTTAATTTGACATGATGGACAAAGGTTAAAATTTATCAACGATCTGATTTTTTTATCAAAAATCAAAAATTTTTCAGGAAGGTCAATGATATGAAGGTTTTTTATTCAGGAGCCTACCGTAGCTACAGGGTTACCCGCACTATCTTAAAAATCCACATGTGCTAAATTTTAGTCAACATCAATACGCTCTGCAAATTTCACGATGATCCATTGTTTTTCTTAGAAGTAATGACAAATCGAAATTTGAAAAAAAATCCTTGCCTACTTTTAGGCACCCTGCACCCACACACGGCTCACGTTTTCCAATTTTTTATCATAAACAAGCTTAAAACATAATTAGTTTTCATTCCCAATACTTTTCTTTAACAAAACTTTACACTGCTTGGAAATATAGGAGTACCTCAAAATTCACTAAAACGCTCGCCGCCGCCAAAAGGTTTAGAATATCTGAATTTGAGAAAGTCGTGGACCTACCTACTATATACATCTACGTTCTCCGAAAATTTCAGCTCAATCGAATCGGCCACTCCAGAGATTATCTCCCTTAATCATTTTGCTGATATATATATATATATATATATATATATATATATATATATATATATATATATATATATATATATATATATATATATATATATATATATATATATATATATATATATAAAGAAATATGAATTTTCGGCGAAACGAGTTTAATACTATTGTTCTTCGAACATTAGTAAAAAAGAGAACTAGTACTGAGGAAAATGAAGTGAGGTTCCACAGTCTTCTTAATGCGTGACATCTGGCTGAGACTAACATTAATGTGGATGAGAATAAATTTAGACAGTTAAAAAAAAAACTACAGATAGATATTCAGATGCAGATGTGTTACACAGTATTTAAGCTGATACCAGCAGTATTGGCAGATAAAGATATAGCTGTTGCAACATACTCAAGACTATAAGCCAAAACTTAGTTAGAGCGAAAATTTCCACTCAGGAATTTTCGTACGGCTATAAAAACCCTTGCATCTGTTTTTGACAGAGACCCAAGTATTTCAATGTTGAGCTAAATTTCTGTAAATAAAATGAAATCATCTTAAAATATTGCGATAGAAATATTAATTTGCTTGAATATGGCTCATTAGTTCAATAAAAGATTTCAGCACATATTTTTTAGGGATTGATTTTACGTGAAGCTGCATCAATTTTTGCAATTTGTTCTTTACAATTTTACTTGAAATGAAAAAAAAATACAGATACTCTTCTAATTTGACCTGGAATGAAGTCTTTTCATTAACCGCGAAATTAAATTGAAATATCACCTGCGTCAGTCTTTGAAATGACATGACATATTTGATCAAGTAGTAGACCCAAATAAACAGTGATATTTGTAGTAAATGGGGTCAGGCGTTATCCAATCTAAGAAAAAACAACCCGAACATAAAGTTTCAACATTACTATTTTGAGGTACATCAGAACTTCACGACCAGTTTCAAATTATCTTCCAAACCAATAATTCATTATGATAATACATCCAAGCCAACTAATACGAAACGGCAACAATAATACATCATGCCGAAAGCGACTTGGTCATTAAACTGATCACCACAAAATATAACAATATGCTTAATTAAATCCTGTTAGTTCGCTCTGAATATGATATAAACCACTATCCAATTTAAATTATGTACGGAGTCAATTTTTTTACAAGGTATCATCTGAAACTGTAGTTTATCTGGTTGAAAGCTTTTATCTGAAACGTAACCAGACAATTTTCATCTAATTACAGGAAACCCACGAAACAAATGCGCTCTGAAACCGGGTCATTCATTAATGGACTGGATCCGTTTGGGCTCGTCCGGTTTGGATTTGTCAGGAACGAATGGTATAACAACGCCTGTAAGTAACGCTGAACTAGCGAAACATTGTAAGCAGGATGACGCGTGGTTGGCGATTCGAGGCAAAGTCTACAATGTAACTCGTTACATGGAATTTCATCCGGGGGGTGAGTTGAAAATGCACACTATTATCTATTTGCGGGCCTATGTATCGTTTGTTCTAAGTATTGGGGAGTTTGGAGGCTCAATTCATTGTGAAATAGTTTATTTGTCATTTGGGACTTCGGCTATTTCGACATTACCCAAAACGGGCGAAAAAATAATTTTATTTCATCATTCAGATACTCAGTATGTATTCGAAATTCCATAATGTAAATCAGTCTTTAATTTCTTCCCAGTCATTAATTTCCTAATACGTACTGTCAATGAATCCTCTTTAAAATTCTATCTTTATTCCAGGACCAGATGAGCTAATGAAGGGTGTCGGGAAGGATGCCACAAAAATGTTCGACGACGTCCACGCCTGGGTTAACTACGAGCAACTCCTATCAAAATGTTACATCGGCCCTTTGCGAAATTCCGCGGTGATTGACTTGGAACCTATGAAACCACTCACAAAAACATCATCCGATAGTAGTGGTAACTTTCGTTTGCCGACACTTCCATTCCTGCAAACGTCGTCCGCGAAAACCTCACCGATTAAGAGTGCATCGATCCCTGCAAAAGGCGACAGCTTAGCAACAGACGAAATTGTACCACGGTTCGATTGGATCCAGAAAACGTCGGACCTGACTCTGGTATTCTACACGAGGGCGCTGTGTAATCCCGGTTTGGCTGTCAGTTACGAAAGCAATAATGAGTTAATAGTGCGAATTCAAATCGAAAGGACTACACATGTTTATAGTGCTAAATTGAGCCACGATGTAAATTATCCGGGTGTGATTCGGGTGTCGTACGAAACAGGGAAAATCGAGCTGCGTTTTGTCAAAACGAAACCGCAACTTTGGACCAATTATGGCGTGATAGAGAAGCGAAAACTGACGGAAATGGAAAGTTTGGAGTGGGAATTCGAGGTGGTGAGCAAGGAGGCGATAACACACGATTCTTGCGGTGTTGAACTGAAACCAGTCGATAAGGTGCTATTTTTTAATCCTATTGGATATCATGTCAGCGTTTCATCGATTGTGGGTGGTGAGTTTGAACAAAAAACTGAACTAGCATAATTTCGCTTAATTTAAACGTTCATGAGGCTTAGAGTTGGAATAGTTTCGTTTTAAAGCGGGAAAGGGTTTTTTTCGCAAATTTGTTTCTGTGCTACAGCAATATTTTCAAAAATTGTCTTTCACTTTAAGATGAAATTATTGCCAACTTCAAGTATTGCATTATTCATTCCAAACTATATATTATTAATTGTATATGTTAGTGCAGATTTATTTATAAATTTCGAATCCTGTGGCTCGTTTCTCAGTAGGCTCATAGTAATTAATAAGAAAAAAAGACGACAGCCACGAAGTTGATCTCATTCGACAGTTTAACAGTTCATATACACAAGATAAAATAATTCTGTAATAAAGTTGCATTTTTTCGTATACTGTGATGCAACTAAAATTTGAAAAAATTTGAATATTATTTAAAAAAAAATATTCTGGTCAAAAATACATTGATACATCAACATGGTGACCTGATATGTAACAGAAATTGCTAGTTTTTAATTTAGGAACGGGGCGGTAGCCCTAAAAATCTCTTCACTTCCTAAAACTTCCGATGCAGTCATCCAATTGAAACACAATTCACAGTGTGGGTCGATCTAATCACGAAACAATTTGCGGTTTTAGCAAAGGGGGCAGGCACGAGGGATTTTTATTATTTTTGTGCCAATAGATTCTACGAAAAAAATCTCCAAATATAACGTGAAGTACTGATGATGATTCGCTAAAGGAAGGCTTAGAAGATCGTTTTAACAGCAAGGATAGTTTGTATTTTTTTTTTTTTTTTGAAAAGGAATTAAACTGTGAATCGACAGATATAAGTGCAAAGCAATACAGGTAGAATATATTGAAAAATTGGACATGAATTGTTGTTTTATTTTCTGTTTTTTTTTTATAAATATTTTTCCTATATATGCTGTTGAATTTTACAAATCTCATCACGTTTTCTATCTGTATGAAATCAATTATAAACAAAATCAAAATACGAACTGTCCTCAAATCAGAATTAGCTATAAACTCAATTTCGCCATCTCCATATCATTCTAATGACCAAATGCGAAGATTATTTTAATGCTTGATTTCACCACTAAATATTTATTATTCATGAAACCAACAACCGTGCACGTATTTCCTTTTGAAAACTGAAACATAAAATCAACTTGAATATGTCAATATACCTCAGATATTCATTCAATTTTATTCAATTAGCTTGAATTAATGAATTTCATTTTTCATAATCATAGATACGAGCGTTACTCGAAGCTATACACCAATACCGCTACAGTATTGCCCGATCGATATCAAAACACCAAATCTAGCAATGTTAATTAAATCATACGAAACGGGAATTTTATCGAAACACATAACAAGTTCGATATGTAAAACAGTGAAAATTTCACAACCCAAAGGAAATTTTCTATTAACAAGTGTCAAGGATTGTACAAAAGTTGGGTTGTTGGCTGCGGGTAGTGGAATAACACCAATATTAGCTGTACTACAATATCTACTCGAACGGACTTCGAATAGAATGTAAGTATGTATTATAATATTTTTGCACTGGAGCTAGTGATATGTCAGATATGTATATGTCGAGAGTCACCTGACCTCTTATTCAGTATTTAAATACCTGTCCTCTTATTCAGTAATGAAATATCAATATATGCTTAGATATTGAATTATCTAGCTTTTAGAGGAAAATTTGTCGGTTTTAAAGCCTTTACTTTCCTCTAATAATCAAATAAAATCGAAAACTGGAACTATTTTATCAAATCAGGAAAACTTTCGGAAAAAATTGTATTAAAATCCTCCTAAAATCAAAATTGATAATATTTCCCAAAATCTTTATAACAGGGGATCATGTTAATAAAGCATTGCTTTCTTCACTGTTTTATTAGTAACCTTTCTGGAAACACTTGTCTCTCGAAACCCAAGAAAAATCAATTTTCCTTTCAGTCTCCTTTGAAAATATTGAATGAGAATATTCAGCAAAAGAAAGATGAAACCCGTAGATTATTATAGCAAATACAAAGAATAATAATATATCTCCTCCTCATGTTCATATGTTCGAATAATCCTTCACAATATTAAAGGTCAACACAACCATTGCACTATCTGATATCGCTCGTATACAATTATTGTCATCTCGGTAGACTTGTCAAATCGTCTAAGGAGGATATAATCCTGAAAATACAAGCCTCCTCATAAATAATTCATGCGATGATACAATTTGTATAACCTTCATTCCGAACGACTTAGGCTGCTTTCACACTATACGGTTTCACCGTACGGCAAACACCGTACGGTATAAATCCGAATGAGCAACACGTTCACACTATACGGTTTATGTACGGTTTTTTTTGTCACAAGCTAAATATCACCGTACGGTTTTTGCCGTACGGTCGGAACCGTATAATGTGAAAGCAGCCTTACGGTTACCGTTACGCTTATCACCCATGCACATAGATATAATACTGATGAATATACTGACTGATGCATAGCTATTGATAACTTCAACGCTATTGTTCACTCTCCTTTCTTCTCTTTTCAGCGAGAAAATTGACTTATTGTTTTTCAATAAAACGGAACAGGACATATGGTGCCGTGGCATTCTGGAGAAAATTGCCGAAAAGGATAACAGGTCTGCATTTTAATTTATGAACAATGTGTTTTCGAACTGTTATATGAATAGAGATGTTTAGTATGTATACATCTGTGTAGAAAATTAAACGATTTACTGGCTGTGTGAAGTAATACATGAAATAGGCGATAACTCCAAAAAATAGAAAATTATATATTTTCGAATTCAAACTGCCAAAGCAAAAAATATTACTTTTTCGAATTACAATTTATTTTTATGAGCAAGCTAATTCGAACTCAAGAGGATAGCATCCGAAGGGAAAAAATGCTTGGTATAGAAGAATTCAATCAGTTTTCGCTGAACTAAGTGCCTTGAAAATAGCCAAGATTAAAGTGGGGGATCAGATACAAATTGTAATTAAATTTTATGCGCTTGGGTTTTGGCTATCCAAGCAATGATGCTGACTCTCCAAAAGTAGGATGTGAAAACTTACAACAGTGTAAATTAAAATCATCCCTACAATTTTTCAACGTACACAAAAAACCAAAGACCATAACCATAAACTTTCCTTATTTTCGCATTTGTGTTTCTGGTGACTTTTCAAACGATTTCAGTAACATAAATTTTTGCTGAATTATGAAATTGAAAGTTACCAGAATTCAAATTAGAATTTGAGGATGTCTATAATATTCAAAAGTTCAAGTCTGAAACTGTTCAATCAACTGAAAATTTGGTCTATTTGAATGGTCAGTGGCCTGAAAAGGGTAAAATTAACAGTTTTTTTTTTGCATGGGTGAGAATAAGGCTGATACTTTGAAGTGTAAATTGCCCTGAGAAAAATTTTCCTAGAAACGAATTACACACAATGTTAAGAGCATACGACATTTATATACTCGGTGTTTAAAAGTAAAGTTGAAAATAATTAGGATCATTTATTGTCGGTAGCTTGACAAAGGATTAACTCAATGGGCTAACAAAAGTAAACTTTCATTGCTTGCACCAGTGGTTAATGTAATGATCTTGGCATTGAAACAGGAAAAATCGTTGCCGATTCTACGCGCCCAATGTGGGCTGCACAGTATGGAAAATTGTTGCAATCGACTATTTGTGAAATGGAAAAGAAGCTCAGTTCGGAAGAATTTTTTCAATGCAGTGAAGCGCTTATATTTTTTCAATAGCCAGATGCTTCATTCTTTCGCAAATCATCTTTGAATGATTGAATGATGTTGAATGCAAATTGAATGTTATTTTCATATATTTTATTTTTTGTTTCACATTTAAGTAGTTCAGTTTAAAGTAAGTGTGTTTATTTTTGCAAGATTTTTTCAGGTAAGTTTATACTTTTTCGGTTGATTTGTACTCCCCTCACTTATTTGTACTCTCCTCATTCGGAGTACTCCTTGTACTCCGCTTGAAGTTTATCAAACGGCAACACTGATAATGTCGTCGCTTAAAGTAAGAAATAGCTTTAATAATTGCTCAAACTATCTGGATATTCGTCTCAGAACTATATAAAATTTGTTAGATTTAGAGGGAACTGGTATACAGTGAGACTTAAAAGTGATAGACCACTTATAAATTTTATTTTTGACTTAATATATTTTAATAACTCCAAGTTAAAGGAAACAGTTGAATATCTCAAATCAAAGTGCTATTCGTCCTCAAGAAATCATATTAATTTCATAGCAATGCATGTATTATCATTTTACATGCAAAAATATTGTAAGAGTGCTATTTTGATCAGTCAAAAGTAATGGCACACTTGCTCCTATCCATTGAAAAATAACAGTTCAACTCAAAACTAGTGTTTTGTTTTGGTTTCTTTTGCCTTTATCATACTTTGCTGATGTGTTGGCACTAACGCTAGCGGTATTTATGTGATTAAACTAGTGATTGTTCGGAAGTGTTTGAGTGGTGCTAAGTATTAAGTTTATTGCAGCAAAATGGGCCACAAAACTCAGTTAGAGACAAGAAAAATAATTTCAAATTTTCGGAAAGACAGCAAGTTCTTCTGTGAAATTGGAAAAATAGTCAAACGGCATTACTCTACAATCAAAAATATAATCGTGAAATTCAAATCTGGTAGAAAATTTGAAAATTTACTGCGTTCTAGTCGACACAGTAAATTGGATCCCGCGCAAGTAAAAGAAATCATCAAAAAAGTAAAAGCTGATCCAAGATCAAGTGCAGTGAAAATTGCAGAAAATATCACCCATGAAGCAGAGAAGTCAGTAACTGCCTCGACGGTCCGAATGCTAATGGTTTACATAGACGAGCAACAAGGCAGAAGCCTTTCACATCGGACAAAAACAACCGAAAGCACCTGAAATATGCGAATAAATACAAAAACTATGGGTTTGAGTTCTGGAAAACTGTGCTCTTCATCGATTAAAACAAATTCGAGATTTTCGGAGACAAAAAAAAACCTACAAATTTGCAGAAAAAATAATCGCATCTACAGTCACGCATGGTAGAGAGTCGGTCATGGTATTGGAGTGTATGGCGGAGATAAGAGTCGAAGATATTGTTTTCATTGATAGTACCATGAACAGAAAGCAGTACCTCAACCTATTGCAAGAAAATTTGACTCCCAGTGTTCAAAAATTGCAGCAACATAGGACGTGGGCTTTCCTATAACATGCCTCTCGCTTGGTCAAAGAATGTCGCTTTTATGGAACACCGAAGCAATTTGATTGCTCTCCCCAGACCTTAACTCTATAGAGCATTTGTGGGGAATTTTGTGGGAAAAGGTAAATTTTGAAGAAGAATGAGTTGAAAACTGCTTTGCTTGAAGAATGGGAAGCTATAAACCCAGATGTAACACAGAATCTTGTAGAATATATGCTAAGACGCCTGCAAGCTGCGAGAAAACCGAAAAGAGCCCCAACAAAATAATTTAAGTTGATCTGTTAATTTTCAATTGATTGGTTCACATTTGCCAATACTTTTGACGATGAAAATAACACTCTTACTATGCTTTTGAATATAAAATGATAAGTACTGAATGAAATAATTATAAATTATTGGGAACAAAAAAAAATAATTTAAGATATGCAACTGTTTTCTATAATTTACAGTTATAAAAACATATTAGGCAACAAAAAAAAAAAATTTAAGTGTGCCTACACCTTTGACTCCCAAAGTAAATACGTATTTGATAAAAATGTTCACATTGGTTGAAAAACATATACATCTTTCTTAAATTTCCTACGAATATGTAGGTATCTTTCTTAAAGTTCCAATTTGCGCTTAATTTTCACATATAATTAAATAAATTGATGCAATACCAATGCCAAGGGTATTTCCTTAAATATTTAAACGAAATCGTGACTGAGCTATTAGTATAATTTCATTTTTGATTCATTTCCTTAACCCGAATGCATAATGCCATAATGTCTGGCACTACAAAATATTTTTTACTTAATCGTACTTTTCGCAAACAGAGCTATTTGCATCCAAAATATCAAAGTACCCAAAAGTTTTCTGTGTACAATATATTTCCAGCACTTTCCTCTTCGCAATCAATTAATATTTTTAAGGTGCAACTTTTTGCAATGGATATACTAGCATGCATTAGATCTGGAATTAGTAGTAACTGCATTTCATAATCAACGGTAATTCAATCGAAATGATTCCTTTTCTGTTCAATTCCCGAAAATTATTTGTACTCGTATATGTATGAATTTATATTTCAAATCAATTGGTTTAAACTCTATTTTTTCCAAATTGATCGAAAACAAAAATAATGACTGAAATAATCACTGCAATCAGCAATTAATTACATTCACATAAAGCAACAGAAAATATTGATCATTTTGCAAACGAACTACCATAACAAACGCGGTGCTCCCACGTTGAACAGTGATTCTATGCCAAATAAATCTAAATTTTCCCAACTTTAAATTGCTCAACTAGAATCTCAAGAGGCAGAGCAATTGAAAAATTTCCAGTAACAAACTTCTAGTTCACGAAAGCGATTAGAACTTTATCGCGAATAAAACGTAATGAACAAATTGTCCACTGGGGCTGAAAATCGAGGGTTGCTTTTTACCACCGCAAAGGATCTCATTTATTTAATGAGAATCAAGTTATTGAATGTCGGGGCTCTGATACGCGTATTTATTTACGGGATTTTAATGGCAGAACGGAACTCATTCGGTATGACCTCCGACTAATGAATTTTCTCTCAAATATTCCCTGATTTTTAAACGATTGATAACTTTAATTTTTTTCATAACAGTCTTACATATTTAACATCATCATATCTTCTTGTTTGAACCGTTCCAGACTTACGGTCCGCCATATTTTATCGGAACCGCAGGCTGATTGGCAAGGCGAAACAGGTCGTGTTTCCTGCGATCTTATTGCACCATTAGCCGACACGAAATCGCCATCATATGTCTCATTCTGCTGTATCTGTGGGCCGACACCGTTTAACGATCTCAGCGAGAAATTATTGACGCAAAATGGATTCGCACCGGAACATTTGCACTTTTTCCAAGGATAAAACGTCGGTGAATCTCACAGAATTTATGATTTCTATTCAAGATTTATCGCTTCTATTTCCTTCGGCTTTGTCGTGTCATTGTTCATGCCCACCCACGCCAGCAGCTCGGAGAAAAGACGGCGAAGGATCAAGGTCTGTTGGAGATACGTTTAGTACATGCTTGTAGCTGATCATATATAAGTGTTTGTATGGTGCAAAGATTGTATAGTGAAAATGTATTGTATAGTTTTACTGGTTGGAGCTATATTTTTTACATAAACAGATGATAAAGTAAATAGACGCTTATATTTCTAAGTTTTGTGTTGACATTACTCTCTAACAGCCTAATCTCCGTAGCAACGAAACGAATCCATTACGAGAACCTTTCAGCTTTCATAAATCAACAAGCTAAATATAATTAGGAATCGGTCGTCAGGTCGAATTACAATTGTGTACGCACTTGGGATGAAGCTGACTCTCAATCAACGCCAGCGTTGCTCACGTCAAATTAATATGTACACTTCTCGTAAAGAACACGAGACTTTTGGTGAAATGTTTCAAAACCGGTGGACACATTGACCTTTCAAGTGCTTTATCAGGAAGAGTTTGAGGTTTTCTTTGGTTCGGGGTGCATTGCATGCTTGGAGTCCTTTAGCCTGGTGAGTTTGATGGTTGGATAGTGGACTTGTTGCTCTCATACGTATGTTGTCAGCGGAAGAGTGGAAAATTCAATCAGTTCTTGTTTATGAAATGTAATTTTGGGACGTAAAAGGTGATTAGTAGAATCACATTTTAACTAGTCAATCCAGTTTTGAAATTATTTCCCGATAAAATTATTGGTTACGGGCACAACTCAGCAAAACAATGGGCCCCAAAAATCTCATCGCAAATATTTTTTTCACTTTTTTTAAAAATATTTTTTACATTATACATATATACATTTTTTTTACTATTAGTCATAATTTTTGTATTATTATTTTTGTGTTTGTCACGATGCGATTATAACCTTTTCAGAGTAACGAGTACACGTTAGAAGAACTTTGAAGCAAAATTTTGCCTTAGCAACAGCGAAAACAATCTAAGAAAGATGAAAGTGTAATGAAAAGTTATAATTCACAGACGGGAAAACTACTCTGCAAACTGGTAAGATTTAATTCAATATATTTCAAACACTTAGCATTTCTCGTATCTATAGATAATTGCAAATAGTATATAAAATATCGATAGCCAATAATCGAATATCTAATAATATCAACAGATATTAAAATATCTGTAGACATTCAAATATGTATTTGTAATTAATAATTTTTAACAATAACTTTCTCCCACTTTTGCTCACTACTTAATGACATCATTAGTTCTGAAAATATATGTAATGCACAATACAAATCGAAACAATCCAATAACTAATGATTTTCGGAAACACATTTTTATTCATTTCATTGAAAGCTAAAATGGTTTTAGCTTGTCATTTCATGGTATCCACAAAATTAATTTCTTTAAAAGCATCGAACGAGAGGCCGAAAGTTAAGAGTACTTATGTGGGTAGAAAAAAGACGAAAGTACAAATATTGTGGGAGCTAAATTACAAGCCAATGTCATTTGGCTTGTCATTGTATCTAATTGCTAACGTTGGACGTTGTATTGCTTGTATGGGCATCCCTCCAATTACAGCAGGTACATCAAAAAATCTGACAATTCATCGAGTCTCGTTATTTTTTATAGTTTTTTTTTTTTTACTAAATACAAATTTAATTCTTTGCCTACCGTGTAAGCTTAAGATTTTCTAAATTCCTCATCCCAAATCAACAGTAACCCTTCACCAAATTGCCTGTTTTCTGAGAACCCGTCAAGTTTGTACTCGTGAAAACTCATCATTAAATCATCATCAGAAATGACATTCCTAAGCTTTGCGAGCTTTCGGGTCTTACTTGTCAAAATCGTGTACATATGGCCTACTATCTCAGTGCATATGGCGGACATTTTCTGTTCACGGCGGCCAAGACTGTCGAATTTTCCCATAGTTGCATAGTTTTCCTTCGCTACTGCAAGCAAATTGCTTCTATTCTCACTGCTGTTTTCATTTCCTTATATCTCTCTCTTCTGACAACTAACATCAATCTTAAATCCTAGCAATCGGTTTCTCAGAGCTAAATCTTTCTCTTCGAGAAACTCAAGGGCAGAATTGAAAAGATTCCAGAACCTCTTGAGGTAGATGCCTTTGGAGAGCCAGCGATTAAATTCTTCGTTTTGTCCTTACACAGCTGCCCGAATAATCGATCGTTGACAGTATTACTACGAATTTTGTTCACAACAGAGATGACACATTATAACGACCGATGGAAACGGCCGCTGAGATTTTCGCAACCAAATGTTGTGACACCGAAAACAGCTAAAATACCTGGAACCTACCTCTTTCCTCAAGAGGGCGATAAACCCTCGATGGCGACCTATCATTGCAGGAGCTCCATCGGTGGGAACAGACATAATGTTCATCAGTGGAACATTTTTTTTTTTAAATAGTCTTACTAAAATTATCTATTAAAAATAGATTCACCTTTAGTATCTGCAATCAAGCTTCCTGAAAACTGCATATTTTGAATTATTTTTCCTTGCTTCACAAACTGGACGTACGCTAATGGATCATTGGTATTTGGCAAAGTTGGTTCATCAACCTGAATAAAAAATTCAGTGGATATCAAAAGTTTGCATAATGAAGCTTCAACATCTTCAGCTATCCCATCAATTCATCGCCGTACTGTATCTTACACAAACAAAAAATATTACACAAAATACAGAAAATATTTTTATCACGAGAACTTCCTACGCAAGCATCAGATTGAATGCAGATTCACATTCCTGGTGGCTTTTAAATTCAAGCCGGTCTAATGGAAGTTTGGGGACAGTGACTGAATTCTAGCATTAAATTTTTATGTGCTAAATAATTGATGTGATTCGTAGGTAGGAAAAAATAATTTCCTAAACATTCAACGAATTTCAAATTTGGAACGAATTCTACACATTTCCTTCGCTTTTCCTCGAAAACATTCTCTTTAGTAATTAAAAAATAAATAAAAGATACCTGTTAGATTTTATTTTATAATTTAAAGAAGCAATCACTGTTTATGATTTTGCTTTGATTTTTCTTTAATGATATAACATTCCCATTTTGTAATTAGAAGTTATTTTACATTTTAAAATGAGAAATATATAGCGGAGATTTGCTTTGAAATCCAATTGAATGAATTTACCCCATGGTAAATAAACTCAAACAAACTCCACTATTTCTTGTCAAAAACAATCAAATTCTTCCTAACTACGCCAACATAAAAACGAGGAGATACATTCCTGTAGTTACTGCCAAAGCAATCATTTGATAAATTAATATCCTCGACCTCGACTTTCCTGCCACTCAAAGTAGTATTCACATTCCGATTGTAGGTCTCGTCCTTTTTTTCGATAATATCCATTAGGAAGAACGGAAAAGCATGCATTAGTATTCGTCACGATCCACACATTTTCGACGACTACTTTTCCCACGATATTATTTCCGCCAATGATGGCCTTGTCTTCGCCGGGACATCCTACGCATTGTGAATATGCAAGTAGAAAAAACGGCTGTTTTTCATTTGCCATAAAAACTTGATACGTACCATTATTTATTGATCGAAATGAATTGCCACGAAATTTTCGTTAATCGCTTTCTATTCTTTCTGCTTGTAGTTGAAATCATTTGAGTCATGTCACTGTACTTCATCGTCATTCCAGTGGTTTCGATTGTTCTGACAATGATTTCGCTTAACGGTTCTTGTTTTTTTTTGCAAATACTAAGCCATTAACTTCAAGCCTGAATGATTTTTCAATGTAATTCTTAGTAAACTTCCAATGTAACTCCAATTTTCCCATAATTAGGTTTCGAACTTCGTCGGACGTAGTTGACTCTCGGTTGATGGTAAACAGTTGAAAGGCTGCGTCCTTCCTCTTTTCCACAAATCAATATTCAATCGAATAACAAATTTCATCCCGGATTGGATGAATAGAATATCCTTCAGGCATTGTTTGGTATAGGGATTGAATCATCCAAGTGGATATGATTGCTTTGCAATACACCCGCACTGACGAATAGTTGCCTTTCCTTTTCTATTTCTGCTCGTTTTCTTGGGCAAAGTCGTCGAAAGGATCGATCGGATCATGGTGAACTGGATAGGAAAATGTTTACCTTTTCTTTTATACTCGTACGGCATTAGTTTCGAGAGGATATATGATAACATATTGTGAAAGCGAAACATTCTATGAGATGGAGAGTGCAGACAATCTGGTAGATTGTGGAACGCACTTACGTACGGATGTTGAGCTAATCCGGCTGAAGTGGGAGGTTTCTTGATGTTAAGATATTACTCAGTTCGCTGACATAGTTTCCAGACTGACAAAATACATACCTACATGCAGATATGCGGAAGGAGATTAAGCGATTTTATGCAGATTTTGGTACAGAAGAAAGCTCTCGTCATTCAGTAGGTATCAGTAGGTATTGTGTTAAACTCAGAGCTCGGTTTCTATGTTATGAGTGGCCTCTGGCGTGCTCGATGGCAGAAGACGTTATCAGTTAGCGGACAAAAATAGCCTAATCGACGTTTGTCCTGAGACGGTAACTTGAAATTATTGCTGGTAAGCTTGCGATGACGAACACTCTTGAATGTATAAAATCATTAGTGATGGCCGTTTCTGTTGTTTTCAAAAAACGAAAACGAACTGTTTTTTTTTTATCAAAAACAACTGTTTTTTGAAACTGTTTGAAAAAAACAGTTTGAATTAACGAGAGAAACAAATTTTATGCTGTACGACAATTAGAGTTGGGTCGTACTAGGATTTTCACAAAATGCCTGTTCCAAATACCTATTTGAAGTACGTACATGTATACACACAATGCATACGATTTGCAGTAATGTAATGAAATGGACTAATTATGCCCTCCTCCTCCCTCCAGACACAACGTTCCCAAGCTAGAATGGTGATGGTGCAAAATGACCTTCAAAGAATACCGAGTCATTAGTCTGTGCAGCTTGTCCGTAACTTTCCAATGATCGGTCATTTATTTGGCAAGTCTTTCTCCAATCTAGGGGTCATCTAAAGAAAAACGATCAAATTCAATCAATTTAATTTGTTTTTCATTTTATTATATGCAAAAAACACTTCCTGTATTCGTTCAAATTACAAAAGTAAAAAAATTACTAAGATAGGACTAACTAATCCTGTTGTCATCTATATGACTTTTCATCGAGCGATCTCTGATACCAAACTTTTCCTGGCTAATCTAAAACAGTCGGATTTCCACTTCGCCTCACTGAAGCATGAAGTTTTTATTAAGAAATAAAAAAAAATGTTTCGTTTATTAAACATGCACCCACTAGGGGGCCAACCTCTTCCGTAAGGCTGGGCATGAGTCCAGGGGCACCTTACCTCCCATTGTCTCGTAAATTTTACAACCCCGGTAGGTATCGAGACACCCTCGTGGTGACCTGCAGTCAGGAGGAGGGCCTCAGCACACCCGGAGACGCAAACTGATGAACCAAAAAGGATCTCAACCTGTTCCTCCTTGGCACTTTTAGTTTTTCCGGCGGATTTCATTTTGGCGTATCTTCGAAACTATGCCGCTTTTTCCCAGACTTGTATGGAAATTTGGCCCGAAACAACTCAGAAAGGTCCTCGAATTCATGCTAGATAAAATTTTTTTTTGGAAAAAAATGGACGTTTTTGCCCAATTCCCCTACCAAAAATTTTTTGCCCTTAAAATATCACTAATATACTCCCCGACCACTTCCAATCATCGAAAGCGCGGTAAAGGCAGTTTTTGCCAAACTATGGCCAAAAAAAACCCCTTACTCGCCTACAAAACCGAAATTTTTATATCACAGTAATAGATCTTGGCCCGTTATGTCCCAAACCACTCTAACCCAAAATTGGCCGATTTTGTCCGATTTCAGCTCCTTTTGCCCTAAAAACTTTTTGAATATTTGAATAAAATACTTGCAAGTACGAAAATACTCGCAAGTACGAAAATACTGTTTTCCACTGCCAAACAGTTCGTTTTAACAAACGAAAAACGGTTCGTTTCAGAAAAACGATTCGTTTTCAAAAAACAGTTCGTTTTAAAAAAAACGATTCGTTTGAGAAAAACGAAAAACGATTCGTTTTAGAAAAACGATTGGTTTTATGGAAACTATTCGTTTTAGAAAAACTGTTGGTTTGAGAAGAATGGTCCGTTTTAGAAAAACGATTGGCTTTAGAAAAGCTATTCGTTGTAGAAATACGGTTCGTTTTAGAAAAACTGTTTGTCGCTATTTGGAAAAACTGTTCGTTCGTTTTTTGCAGCCAATCGTTTTTTTCAATCTGTTTGGCGCTTTTGAGCTCATCACTAAAAATCATTATGAGAATCCAATGAAAATTAGTTGGAGTCTATTATAATCTAGATTGATAATTGGTTGCATAATTGAAAAGTGAAGTGAGTCCGTGCGAGCTTGTTTGATAATTGAAAAACTACACTAGCTGGAATTTTTTTTCATATATTTTACGAGCAGAAAAAAAACAAGTTCTTTGTATACTTTATTTACTTTACAATTGGCTAAAATGCAACTATGCCATAAAGTTTGTCGATGAAACAGAAATACTTTAAATAAATTTATTTCGGAACAACATTTCGGTGATAGTTTACACACATTGATTGTCAATTTGTGAATAAAGCTCTCTACCAGCTTCAACCCTTAGACCCAGCAAGAGTTGCCGTGGGATTACTTTACAGAATAAACCAAGTTAAACGTCGTTCTATCCAACGAGGAACTTCAAACAGTCGTATAATAGCATGTGGAAACAACAATCTCACGTACTTATAATAAAACAAACGCACAGTCAATTTGGCTGTAGGAAACACTTAGCTGAAAGCGTAATCGATTAAGAAATAAACGTTCCCGGCGATTTTCTCGTTAAAATTTATCCTCAACGAATTCCGTAACATTCTTTGAGGCACGTTTAACAAGCGTCTTAATGAACTGTAATCGAAGCGTAGAATAGGACGAGTAGGGCTTGAAATTGAGCAGGATTCATTTCCCAACACTGGATATATCAGTACATATGTATGTAGGTCACGTAACAGTGACAAGAAAGTGTATACTTATTACTTGACTAAAATTGTTCATTGCTCATGAATCAAATCAATGCAAATGACTATCACAATACCCTGACATTTTTAAGATAAGCATATTGATTTTTTTAAAGGAAGGAGACTACGTCTAGTTTGATCATTAATCCCACTAAAACATATGTATGCTTAGACCTTGAGGACTCTGCTGTTAGAGTGGGTGGCTATTTATTTGACTGATGATTTCGTTGAGCTTCTGCAGCGAACAAATTTCAATATCAATCTTTTTTTGTAGGAGTCTTTATCGCTTATCTATAATGCCTTTCAACTGATACCTATCAGTTACCTCTACGAAAATTAGCTAAACCACATTTATTATCAGAATCACTCTTCTCTAAAATAAAATTCCTAAAAATACACACCTAATAAAAAAAATATTAAAACGTGACTCTGAATGGAAGGTACCTAAATCATGCTTTAGTTAAAAATAAATTGTTTTCAGCAGATTGCAAGATACTTGTATTGTCCGCAATGGATATTTATGACCGTCACTTGTACGCGATAACTGCGATAACCACCAATGTGTTTCCATTCTGTGATTGATTGCACAAACAGCTATGATTCATAGGCTGGTGGCTTAAAGTTTATAATAAAGAAGTCACTGAAAAATTATTCGAAGAACACAGATACTTAGGTGTAGTAATCGCACATTGCGATGTTGAATAGTAAAAAATCATTTGTATCTACATACATACATATGTACACCGTTTACAAAAATTAGTAAAATTCCGTGATTGATTTGAATATGTTAATTGCCAATTCAATATTTACAAATTCAAAGTTAATATTAGTTAGTCCGCAACCTGAATGATGATCGTGACTTGAAATGGATTATCTGTTATATTTTTGGAATTTCACATTATATTTAGAAGTTTTCCTAGAACCCATATTCTTGATAATCAATTCTTGTGCGCAGTTTGAAAATGTTACGCTAAGCATGCTAACGTATTTCCAAAGGAACATCCGTTTTTCGATCGGGTAATATTGGAAGCAAACAATTTCCGGAACCTCATATTTTAAATTGCAGTGGCCTGCACGTGTTCATTTAGAATATGCCGTTGATAATGTTGTGCATGGTTCCATATTACAGTAAGTAGGTTTAAGTTGATTAATATAAAACTACAATTCCAACATAAACATTTTGAGGAACTAAATGAAAATATAGAAAATATAGGGGTGCTAAATATCGATGATGGGATCGAATGAAAAATGATGAGGGGAAATCAAATAAATGCACGTCGATGATTCACATAATTTTCGCGCACTTATCCGTGTTGTTTTATGCAATGTTTTATTCATAACTTATTTATTCTAAAAAGCAATACCTACTATGTAAACCATCTCGATTATCTTTTCATTCATATGAAAAACAAAACGACAAAATTAAATAATTTCAAAAGTAAATCATTTCAAAATTTTAGCGTAGAATTTTCTATATTCAAAGAAATCGGAAATGTCTTCTTGAATACCTTTTTCACTAAGGTATTTAACGTTTTGATGGAACATCTTCAACTTCGTCTAAAGATGATAGCTCGGCTCCCATTTTCATTGTAATTTTAGGTAGAGAAATTAATATGTCTAAGGTTTATCTCTTGTTAAATGCTGTTTGGCAATCTTTTCGATGACATCTTCATTTTCCGATTCTTCTGAACTTTCTGAATGCTTTTTTTGACTATTTCATCTTTCAATCAAAACTAACGTCACAAGCTAAAAGTTCTTTAAACAGATCGTCCTGTGTTCGTATTTTACTTATTTTCCGCTAGAGCTGCGCTAGCCCCCTTTGTTGGGTTTTCACCGACTTATGGTGCATTTAAATTTTTCCATGCTTAGTGGTGGGAACAACTCCTTCTTCCTCAGATACATTCAGCGAAATTGATTTAGCCGCACAAACAAATTTTAATAAATACCGTTATTCCTCGAAATTTTGTTGCAACCAGGGGCAGATTTGGTCATTTTAAGTGTTTCATTTTAGAGATTACTGATCATTTTTCTTGATTCCATGTGCGAGTTTATTTTCAGATATTGCCTTTGCTTGATTCAAAGTGCGAAGTTGATGTAGCCGCAACTGAAAATATTACACTACTACTTTTGAAATTTAACGTTTTTACGCGTACGGATTAGTAGGTAAGTATTTATTGTCCTCTAAGAGTATAATACATTTTGTGTAGATAATTTTAGTAATGCAAGTCTATTCACGAACAAGCTGAAACAAAAGTATCTCACTGGAGAAGAAAGGTCTCAAATTGAGGCATTTAAAGAATCAGTCCTTTCAAATTGGAAAATTACCCTAAAAACCTACCGGCATGTAGCTGAGGTCAGGCATGTAGCTGAGGTCACAGTGATCTAGTATGGATTTGTTCAAAGAATCGTTACCAAAGAATTACATATGAAGAAGGTCTCTGCGCATTGGGGGCCGAGAATGTTAACCGACGAGCAAAAGAAGAAACGTGTCGATATCTCGAGGGTGAATCTCGAAAAGTTTCAGGCAGATCAGGAGAGTTTTTTGTCACGTTTCGTAATTATAGACGAAACTTGGATCCATCGTTTTGATTCAGAAACCAAACAGCAATCGATGACCTGGAAGTGATCCTCTTCATCGAAGCTGAAGAAATTCAAATTGTCGAGCTCGGCGGGGAAGGTTATGGCATCAGTTCTTTGGAACGCCGAAGGAATTATTATGGTGGAATATTTGGAAAAGGAAGCCACTATATCAGGCTCTTATTACGCAAACCAAATAAGAAGATTGCGGGAGTCTATCAAGGGAAAAAGACGCGGCAAACTGCGAGCCGGAGTTCTGTTTCATCAAAACAATGCACCGGTTCACAAGGCCCCCTATTGCGATGGCTGCAATTCTAGAAACACGATTCGAACTACTTGAACATGCGCCTTATGCGCCAGATCTAGCTCCCAGTAACACCTTCGGGGCAGAAAATTTTAAGATGATAGAGAAGTGATGGCCGCTATTGAGGAATTTTGGGAGAATAAAGACAAAGAATTGTTCTAAGGGTCTACTGGTTTGGAAAAAAGATGGCCTAAATGTATTAACTTGTTAGGAGATTATGTTGTAAATAAAAGATTTTTTTTTTAAGTTTAATCACCTTGGTTTATATTCATTATCATTACTTTTGGATCACCCCTTGTAAAAGACGAATGCAACAATTTTTATCATCCAGTGACCACATGAAACACAAAAAAAAAACCTTGTAAAAAGCCGCTACTTAAACCACACCATAAACAAAATCGGTTGCAGTTTGTGAAAAATCGTATAGATATGGAGAATAAATGGAAAACCTTCGTATTTTCAGATGAAAAAAAATTAATCTGGATAGACCTGACGGATTCAGTTATCATTGGCATGACTTACGTCACAATAATCCCCCCAAGATGAGACTCAACTTTGGAGGCGGAAGCCTTATGGTTTGGGCAGGCTTTAGTTATCATGCAGGACACTTATTTGTTTTATATCCTATAAAATGAATTCAGCAAATTAAGTGGAACTGCTAGAAGGAGTTTTAATTCCATTCAACACTTAGACGAGGATTTAATTTTTCAGCAAGATAATGCTGCGTCCACTGTTCCGGGCCTGCAAAGCAGGGGTTTCTTGAACGAAATATTACTCTTTTAGATTGGCCCGATTGTAGTCCTGACCTAAACCCCATAGAAAAAATAGCAGCAAAACAAGCTATTAGCCTACAGGTACAAATTAGCAAACCTAAAAGGCAACCTGTGTATCCTGGGGGACATCAGGACCAGACTGAAAATGCTGAGCTTCAGGGATCAAGTAAAGACAAAAGCAGCCGTTAGGAAAAGGCTCAAGGTCACAATAGCATCAAGGAACAAATGGGAGGATAGGTCATCCCATCGTGTGAATGCGCGCAAATGTGATATAAACATGGCTCAAAGATATATTTTGGAGTGCGAGCAGGAATCATAGGACCCAAGTGCAAAATGAATTGCCTTCTCCCAAAGGAGAGCCACACATATAATAAAGATAAGAAACGCTAAAAGGGTTAGAATTAAGATCCAGCGGTCCTCCAGCCTTTCAATTTCGATCACATAAATTTAGCTATACTCTTAGAGGTGAGTCAGACCGTAAATGAAATAGGGGCACAGAACAACCTCGAGTTGGTATGGATCCCGAACTAGGATGCTGATACCAGGGTCAAAGAACGAGCAAGAATGCTTTGCACTGGTCCTACTCCGTACTGAGGCCTTTCAGGCTAATATTGAGGATTTGAAACACTCCAGCAAATACTTTGGCTTCTGTGACAAAAGAGCAAAAGAAGCAGTGGCTCTCTGCAAAAGTGTCATAAGAGCCCTATGTGGAGCATTGACAGGTCATCTTCCTTGCAAAAAGTACCTTTACAGAATGGGTAAGAGGCGGGACGACTGCTGCGGATACTATGGAAAAACGGCAGAATGTACAGAATATGTTCTCAGACACTGTCCAGTAAAAGTGAAACGAAAATTAGAGATCCATGGCTCTGTTTTTACCTCCACCAGGGGAATATTACAAATGTCCCGTCAAGCCTGGACATCCTATAGGATATAACGCTGAAGAGGCACAAAAGACCCTTCTGAACCCATTCCAGGCAATCAATCAATCAATCAATCAAAGCAAAGCTGCTGCGCTACAGTCCATTGGGGTCTTGCGAGCCCGAGATGGTGGAAGTTCTATTAAGTTCAAGTTGAATTACTTTGCTTTGTAAAGCTGGCACAGAACATGCATTGCTTTTCAGCTTCAGTCTTCTTTCTGAATCCATATTTCCTGTCATTTAATAGATTCTTTATTATCAAAGGAAAATCATAAGGCTGCACTTTAAGACTTTTGGCATGTTGATTTAAAAATAAATGAATGAATTCTTGCATTATTATTCATTACGCGAAAAAATCCATTGAATGTGATATGGCTGGCCGTCAGAAAGTCGCACGCGTCAAAACTTGCAATTATTATTAACGATATATTTTTACTAAAAAAAAATCCACAATAAATTAATTTATAAATAGCACCATATTTACAATATTATTCTTCTAAAATAATTTAAAACCACTTCAACATTCAGTCTCACATTCTTTCACAATATTTGTCAAAAACAATTCTCTAGAGTTTGCTTAGTATCAGTATGTATTCCTGAGTTGACATATCACAGGAACGTATCCTCACATAAATATTAGCTCAATGCAGTTAACTGTTATCACATCACTCATTAGTCAGCGTCGGCCCCGCATCGCTATAAACCGATACCAAATACTATCCACAGTGACAACGTTAACGCGAGGCTTATCCGGCTCCAGATTGTTATAGTTGGTATCGTTCGGTTTATCAGAGATCCGTAGCTCCGGAAACGCACAGACCAGCGTCAGGAGAAGAATGATCAACAGTACTCGCTTGTCTGTAAAATGCAGTCTAGATTAGCCGTTACTGAAGAAATATCCAGCAAAATATTAGTACACTTACACATTTCGAAAGACTTTATCGGAGTAAGACACAGAATCAAATAATCTACAAGCAAACTTGAGAGCCGGCTTTTATAGGTACATATCTTTTGCGCCAAAATTCCATAAGCTTTACGTCCGTCATGTACGAATACTGGCACGTTTAACTACGCCGGTATCTCGAAATTTATTGCGGTAAAACAGTTTAAGATTAACGCCAGTGGCCCGTCAGGTGGAGGCATGCTTTTATCAGCCGGGTTAGTACCATTATCATGTTTATACCGCAAGCCTCGTCATGTGGGTCACATGGACCGTGATTAATTCCGAGGAACGTAGATGCGTGGCAAGAAACACCCCTTTCGGATCGGATCCATTCATAAGGAGGCAAAACAAAACACGTATGATCACCCATGATAAAATAGTGACATCACCTGTAGCATATTGTCCCATAGATGCAGCACGTTACAGCTCATATTTTTGAAAACAATGCAATGCAACCAATGGTAACTGTTGGAATTCACTGACGTCGAAGATTCCCCCAAAAAATCTGATCAGTTTCGTAGATAAAAGATCTGCAAATTTTTGCGGATTACGTCTAAAGTACGTCGAGGAGTTCAAAGACACAATCTTTTATTTTTCATTTTCATTTCAACCATCGTCATCGAATTCCTAGAAAGGAATGCCTTGTGATTTTGTTTATTCTGTTGCCAAACAAAGGAAACGTGGAATGTTTTTTTTCGCAAAACCACAATAATTGATGTAAGGAATGAGTATTGTGCGAAAGTTATTTTTTCTGTTATTTTCTTTTCCTCGATTGTCATTAGAAACTAAATATAGCCTTAACTATGAGCATATCTACAGCTTCTTGTCTTATGTCTGATATACTTTCATCGAATCAGACTAATTTCAGCGTTTGCGATCTTTTATGGAGATTTTATCTTATTCGAATGCTAATTTAAGCGTGTGATAAGAATACTATTTGGTTGCTTATGTCAACGAGCTAATGATCATCATTCATACGTTCTATAAACGTCCCATCAAAAGATTTACAATATCTGCACGGTAATATGTGTAGCTCGATGCAGATATGGAAATTCTTTAACGCATACTAATCTCAGAAACAAATAAACAATTTAACGCGGTCGACTTATGTATTTCAGAGGCATGAGAGCATCTAATGGGAGATCAATGCAAACATGTGTCACACCTTCATTGTCACTTATCAAAATCATAATTATCATTGTGATGTAAGAAGAAGAAACTTAACCATGTAGATAGCCTGAGTTATTTAATAAATATTATCGAAGCTTCCGACAAAGATTCAACTATAATATGCCCTGGCAATAGAACTGTTTCTGTCTCCCACAGTCAATATGGATATGCAACAAAAAATAAAAATATTTATTTACTTATTTAATTAATTAGACCAATTTTACAGATAAAAAATCCACTTACAATATTGAGGTATAAAAAAGTTAAACTAAGATAATTAGAAAATGGATTAAAAATGAATTTGACTTTAACGTAATGTATCCAAGATATATTGTTTACAAGAGGAAAAAGTTAGAAGCAGACCCACACTGGAGCTCATCATCTCTCTGTACAAGCAAAAGGGACATTGAGAGCAATCCAGAGGGTAGTTTTTCATCACGTAAAAACAGAGTTAAACTTATGCTGCTAAAACATTAGTCAGGGTAAAATCTACGGATGTTTAGATAAGGGTGATTCAGGAAGGCAAGACACTTTTGATAGGGACAATAGGAAACACTGAACTTAAACAATAGACAAAGATTAAACTTACGTTGAACAGATTCAATGGCATCCGACAAGTACACTAAACGAAGGGACTTCATTTGCGAGCAGTTTTCAAGGATGCAGCGAATTAAGAAGGTAAACAAACGAATACACGTGTAGATATTCAAGGAGAAACGTAAACAGGAAGAACGAAACCAGCAAGTTTTGATGCCCTAGAGGTAATATAAAATACATATAGATCAGATTTCGAGCATAACACCAAGATCTTTATGCTGATCCACATGCAGCAAAATATGAACTGACAGGGATTACTCAAAGGGTAAACAGTTTAGTTTGATAGAAAAGGACATTACTAGACGTTTGGATATATTAAGAGAGAATGACTTCCTGGTGCACCTTGCATTTAAGGCTGTGAGATGTGACAGCAATAATTACTTAAGATCGGAACTTAGATGAAATTACAGAAGGAAAAAGAAAAAGAAAAAATAATAGAGGCCCAAGAATGGAGTCATGCGGGACAACGGAAGAGAGATGAAAAGGAGGGGAAGAACAACCACTAGCACAGCTTTGCAGATACGATTGAGGATGTAGAAAGAAAGCCAGGAAAGGAGGAGATCAGAAATACTAAACTAAGTAAGTTTACCAAGCAGCGTGTCGACAGCTTTCGAAAAATCACTATGTATTACATGAGCTTGATGCCTATTGACCCCTTTTAGATGCATCAAGTCAACATGAAAAATTCTTCTCAATTCTCTTTTAAAGCTAATCTTAGTGTGTTTAGTAATTTTAACAGCACCTAGCGGCACAGATGAGCAAAATCATTACGAAATAGTCACAAAATATTTTTACGACGAGCACGAACTACGGGGGTATGTTTAGCTATTAGTGAATTAGGGAAAAATACAAGAGAAAGGAATGCCTCATTAATGTCGAGATTAAGAAAAAAGAGAACCAGTAAATACGGTTGATTTCTACAGTCTTACGACGAAAGTCAGCTCTGAAAAAGTTAAAGCACGGTTTCACAGCCTTTTTGGTTACATCGGACTAACGCTAACATTAATGAAAAGGGGAGGTTGATTAAGATCAGAATAAGCATCTAAGGAAGATGAAAGATAAGGGAGAATATTAGAAATGATAAGGCCTAGAAGATATTGGGAATGACATTGAACTGGGAAAAGGAATATGAGGAAATATTTAGAACGCATCAGCCAAGCAACATACGAAAAATATTTAGCCCAAATGATTGACGGTAGGTTGAAATCACCACAAGCAGTAAGGAATAATTCATAGACAGCAGGGTAGCACACAATATATTAACAGCTATAAATTACCTCTACACCATCTGTTTCGCATGACAGAGAAAGATCACAATCCGGTCTAAAAACATTGTGCAGTTATTATTGCTGAAGATGCTATCGCTGAGCCAATTTTCAGTTAAGCAAATGAAATCATCCGAAGAGGCTATTGAAGATAGTTTGATTTGCTCCACCTTGGTTCTTAGTCCACGAACATTCTGATAATATAAACAAAACGATTTGAGTGATCAGAGTTTAAATGTGAAAATGAAGCAGGAATCGGATAAAAATTTCGACGACGATTTCGTTTTTCAAGAAATTCAACCAGAACGTCAGTTATTCAACAGCACAGGAAGTAATAAGCAGCGCTTGAACAACTTTGTTTTCTATTTATGTTAGAAGGCTAGATTGTCTTCTGGGAATCTTGAATTTGTGCGGTCAGCCAGACTCAGAGAAATCAGGACAATTAAGAAAATAAGGATTAAGGATTCTATAGATGCTGGCAGCAGGTCACTTTTGGGAGCACCGAACTGGAGGACGCGGTCACTGAACCGAGACGAATGGAGGCGAAGAATTAAGGAGGCTAAGGCTCGATTCGGGCTGTAGTGCCCCGATAATGATGAAGAAAATATCCACAGATAAAATAATGAGCAATGAACCTGGACCATCACGCCGACAACTTTGTAAACTAATATCCATCAAACTATACATTTTTTTCCGATGAAATACTCGTGCTTTTACTGAGACAGCTCTGACAATCTAGTCAAAAACATAGTTTCTGTTCTACATTCCCAATTATTAGTAACATCATTGAAATGGCGTTGAGATTATGTGAAGATACTATTGTTCCAAAATATAAGAATGGCAAGTGGTTATGGGATGAAGAGCAAGAAAAATTTAAATTCATTCCAATGGAAAGTGGCTCGCCTGACTGGGCGATACCAACGCCGAAACTCAAGTTCGGTATACAATTCAAGGACCATCTGGATCAAATCGATGAGGTATCAGTAAAAAGTCCTACTGCCGTCCATCTAAAATCTTCTCATTTGGCTGTTAGATAATATTTCGCAGTCAGTTTGCAAGACCGCAGAACAGTCACGATGCGGACGTAATAACCCTTGAAGACATCAAGGATCTTGTCTTTTATACGGCACCGTCAGAAGCGCTTACTGATCTTGTCGTCGATTTTTTCCATACGGAGACAGTTGACCGGTTTTTGGATGCACTCATCATATATTTCGAGGATTTTCTAAAAGTGGTAGAATTTTTGCTGATACGGCAGGATGAAGGGAGCGGGGATAGGGCAAAGTTACGGAATGAAAAATCAAATTTGATTGGGAAAATGCTTGCAAAGTTGCTGGTCAGGAGGAGATTGTTGGTGGCAAGAGAGTATAGCAAGGTAATTTGGGCATTGCTTCATATAGTTGCAGGATTACTACTCTTTACAATTTGAGATTTTTCCAGTCATTAATCTCGAAAAATTGCTCTATTCAGATTATTTTGGGTAAAGCCGACATGAAGAAATTCTACCATCATGCCGAATGCGAGAATCGCTCGAAAACTATCCGCGATAAGTTCCTGCACGAGCACTTCATATCCTATTGTACGCAAATTGTCTGGATAGCAATGTTTCGAAGAGCCTATACCATCATTGACGTCGAGATCAATAGGCTTTTACGCTCCGGTCATTTTAATGTTGCTGAGAAACAGTTCCACAAGATTTTGAAATTCTCCAAAATCCAGCAACAAATTCTTTACGGTCCGAATGATAAACGGACCAATTACCGGATGCAAAGATCTCCCTTAATAGAGGAACTGGATAATGTCAAGCCTGAAGATGCTGATGTACTCTGGATTGGTGAGCGGAAATATCGTGGCAAAGATCCACAGATTAAATTGCTCGAGTTAGAGCATGTTGTGCCAGATAGTCAGCTGTCATTCATTGGAATTTCGCATGGCATCTTGGGTCATCGGAAGTCCTTGTACAATACGATGCTGACAATTGATTGGCATGCCGTTCGAAGAATGAAATACAGCGAGGACTACGACCCGTATAATTTAATAAAACAGCCACGGATTGATTTTAAATACTGGAATATGTCGCGGGCTAAGTAAGTTCTTCGTTTAACCAATAGATTTGCGGTGGTTCGAGTTGATGTCTCCCAATGTTGCTCGATATCTCTAGGATTTCTAGAGTCACTGCCGGTATTACGCAGCATAATATTGACCACGGCTTCATTCTCGAAACTCACCGTTTAAACCTTTCTTTTACCAGTCGAATAGCCATCTTAACCTCGACTATTATCTAAGGTATCTTCTTAAATCCACGCTTTTTGTCGCTCAATCTACAAGCATTTTAGTACTGTAATAGTAATGTAAAACTAGTAATGAATGAAATCGACAGAAGAGAAAGTGCCGATATATACACTTTTAAAATTATATTTTATTTGTTTTTTTTTTTAAACTACCCTAGAATTTACTGAACGATTATTATTTCATCTCTATTTAAAATAAAGGCTCCAATTTATAACCGATTGGCATTCCTTAGTTATTTAGTTGTTTTTGTTTTTTTTTTGTTTTACCAACATTTCATTTACTATTCCTTCTTTAAGATACGAACGTGAAAATCCTCATTTCAAAATTATCGATGTCCGACGTGAGGATGATGTGATTGCAAAACACAAACGTTTATGGAAGAATCGAGACAAAATCATCAAATCAACCAATTTTATGCGAATCGAAGATTTTAATATAGTCAAGAAGTGCCAAAGAGAAATTGAAAAGGCCGATCAAGGAATTACGGTGGATCGAGAAAAAATCGTATCTGAATTCTTAAGAGAGAAGGCCAAACTCAGAAAACAAAAGAAGAGCAGTGCAGAAATATGAATTTAATTTAGTAAAAATAATATATTTCATGAAGTTTCTATTCTTCATTTGTATTTGGTATCGATTTCGTGATGTATATGTGGAAAATTTACGGAAAAATTTAATTCTTAATCGACTGACTTTATTGCATTTTTTTCAACTGCTTATAAAAAGCCTTACGGCACTTTTGTTATCGTCAAGCTGATTTTGGATTAAGTCTTTAGAAATTACCGTCATGCCAATTTGCTTTCAGGAACTTTAGAGATAACTGTTAATTTTTGGTAGTAGAATTTGATCCTTACAATCAATGTAAGACGAGTTATATTTTTTGACTTTCTTTTAAATTTCCGCTTAAAATTACACGAGATTTTTCATTTAAAAGTAATATAAAAAAAAATATAACGTCTTACATTGATTGGTTGCACTTTTCGTACACAACAGATATTTAAAATAAAAATTGATATTGTTTTGTGCTTGTTCAAAGATCCAAAAATATAACTCGTCTTACATTGATTGGTTTGTTTTATATGGATCAAATTCGACTACCAAAAATTAACAGTCAATCCAAAGTACTCCACATGTTATAAACGATTGTTGATTGTTTATTTTACTTTAAACATATAACCCACTGTTAAATGAAAGCATTGTCAAAAATATATTAGTTGCATGCATCTCCCGCAGGTTTTAACATAACTTTTTTAACATTTTACCCATTACTTTCACAAACAAAACTTTTCTAAAAAAAAAAGCCAATATTTCCATTTTTCAATTTCTCTCTTTTTCTCTCTCCATTTCTCTCTTCACATACAATACTATCTATATATATGTATACAATTAAGAAGTATCAAAAATTTACAAAATATTAAAAATTTGATAAAACAAAATTTTCCTCCATTCTCGCCATTACATTATTTGCAATTTTTTCGGATTTCCACGTCGTTTACCCAGCCATATTGTACAAAAACGACATCTGGGTTCTTGCATTGGCTATAATAGAACACCACGGCGAAAGTCGGCGTCAACTGTAGGCGAAACCAAAATTACAGAATCTCTCCTACCATACCAGTTGACAATGCATGTGCGCTTGACATCCGCTAATGTCAAGCTAAAATCGACCTTCTCGCTGTTTGGGATTTTACTTTAAGTAATAGTTTTGCAATTCAAGTAACATGTCCGTCGAAACGGAAAATATTGACTTCACAAAAGTGAGAATCAAAGAAGAAAAATTAAGTCCGCCGCGCGAAATACCGAAAGAGCAAACTGTTGATGCTATTATTCCGAAATTGTTCGACTCATCTTCGAAACCAGCAGAAGACACTGAGCATGCTGAAGAAAAGAAATCTGTCGAACCTATTAAATCATCAAATGAAATCCTTGCTGAATTATTTCGAGTATTTAATGCTACACCGCCGAAAAGTCTACTGAACGATGAATTTCTCCTCGAGAAGAAGAAGAAAAAGCATAAGGAGAGGAAGCACAAAAAGAAATCGAAGAAACGGAGTCGCGACAATAGTGAAGAAGAATTCACGTCCGATGAGGAAAAGAAAAATAAAAAGAAGAAGAAAAAGCATAAAAAACACAAAAAGGACCATGAACAGGAAGCGAGCATTGTAAAGACCAAGCAAGAAAAACCTGACGAAAAGGATAAGAACAGACCACGTTCGAAGGAACCTACACCACCGCTTGAAAACAAAACATCGGACATATCGGATTTTGTGATATCCAGTGAAGATGAAGGCGGTCCGCCGCGGATGCCACAAGAGCCGATAGTCATCAAGCGCGAGAAGGATGCTAGTCCTAAGCCTGCTCGCGGAAAAATTGTCATTAAAAATTTGAAAAATAGTCAAGTTTTGCAAGAGGCTGCTCAAGGAAAGAACAAAGGCAAGAAAGACCCTAATCGCGAGGATGGTGAATTGTCCGACCTTACGCTTTCTGATGAAGAAACGTATTTGCGAGAAAGAAACGACCGTGCTCGGAATGGACATAGTGGACGGAACAAAGATCATTGGAGGCACACAGGAAATCACAGACGTTTCCGGGACAGGTCTAGAGAGCGACCTAGTGAACGATGGAGATCAAGCGGCAGTCGAAGCAGATTCAGGCGAAGGTAAGAAGTATTTCTTTCAGTCGATCCCATGCTATAATTTTCTATGAAATAGGTCTCGATCACGCTCGGGCTCCCGTCGCTCGGAAGGATTAGACATTGACAAACAGTATTTACTGCAAATTGCGAGGAAAAACGCAATTTCAATGTTTAGAAATGGGTCTCTTCCCGGAACGCAATCAATGCCGCAGGAGGTTAAGAACAAAGTTCTGATGAAAATGCGATATGGCGGTATTTTGAGTTGAATTAATAAGAATTGTCCCAAGATTCACAACTTTTCCGTAGGCAAGACTGTCGAAGAACTCACTGAGTTTTGTAAAAAACTTTCGAACGGGGAAAATATGAATGATCTTTCGAGCGTATCTTCAAACGAGGATTCGGATTACGATAGACAAGGCAATGATAAAGCGTTTCATCATCCGTTCGTGCTGAAAGATCGTGGACCTATCGTTATGAACATAAAGGTAGACATCATGTCAAACAAACTATGTGCAGACTATTAAAAAATCACTTTCAGAATGCAACACCTATACCACCTAAAACGGCCGATCAAACAAAAGCAATTCTATTGCAGTTTCCAGTATCCTCCGGTCAACAGCACAGGCTAAATGAAAACGAGTGGGTACCGGTCCCGGTAACAAAACATCCACGGCCTGAAGTGGTTTCCACTCCCGTTGTGACTGTCACAAAACGTAAGTTTCAGGTTGTCTATTGTAAGGGTTGTATTGACATCGATTTCTTAATTTTAGCGTCGGTGCCCAAAAATGTTTTCCAAAAAACTTTGCCACTTGTAACTCAACAGCCCGCCTTCGTACCCACAAATCAACCATCACTACCGCTTATACCCGTTTCTAATCTAGCCATCGAGACACCTGTCATTGTTCCGCCTGTCGCAACTGTTCCAACGCCATTAGGCACCCTACCATTTAGCCAACTACCGGTCAGCCAGCCACCGGTTAGTCTACCAGTTGGTCAGTTAGCGATTAGCGCGCTATCAGCTAGTCAATTACCAGTAAACGCACCAGATGTTACATTACCCCCAGTGGCAAAAAGTATTTTTCCAGAAGCTGATAAAAATGTCGACATAACATCGGTAATTTCAAAGAGATTGAATGCAATGCGAAAACTACAGGAAAATCCAACGGATACCGAAGCTTTGAACACATTATAT
Source organism: Nemotelus pantherinus (assembly GCA_963978885.1). Lineage (NCBI taxonomy): Eukaryota > Metazoa > Arthropoda > Insecta > Diptera > Stratiomyidae > Nemotelus > Nemotelus pantherinus. The sequence continues at coordinate 239,708,002 of OZ022263.1, forward strand.
CACACACAGAAAGATGTACGCTTAATTTAGTTTTATAACTTTCATATGTTATTCAAGTCTGTGGCTAGAGTATATATCCTCTACTTTTCATTATTTCTTTCAGATGTCCTCTTGGGCTACGTCGAAAACGACACCAGGTCAATTCACTGGCAGTACCGGTGCGAATATTCTAAGCGCAAGAGAATTAACATCCGGACAACAAGCATGGGCTAAGAGAGTATGTCCTGCAACTAAAAGCTAATGCTGTTTATTTTCAGGAAAAAAAAAAACTTATCAATCAGAGTTATCCATTTGCTTGGGCATAGCTTTTATGACTAAGTAAATGGAAAAACACTGAGGAACTCTGAAGGAATGTCATTCCGAAATTCAATATTATTCCTTCTTCCGCAGTCAATTTTTTTACTAACACGTTGAAATTAACAACATTAATGTTGGAATGGCATTCCTTGAATCGGTTATGCGCAATCTCATTGTATTCATTTCACTCAGTTGTGTTGAAAAATGAATACAATGATAATGAAAAAAATGCTTATTTGTTATTGGAAAACATTAAAATGAACACGTTTTAATGTTTTTCGAATAACGAAACTTTCAAATAATATCGTTACTGAAGATTCTTGTTCTAAAGTCATTTCTCTGAGGCTTTAACTATTCGAAATCATTCTATTTTTTGGTATGACACTACATATTTAGTGATGAAGAGAGTGGAGTAAGGGAGGCAAAAAATATATACTGGGCAGGTAGTTAGCAAACATATGCCAAGAAAATGTTTCTGTCTATACGTCTTTTATATTCCTACAAAATCTTAACTGTATTATCACACATTTGATGCAGGAGGTACGAAAATTAGTCGTCATAACACGGGGTCCGTGTTGCGCTCTCTAGTAGTTCAAATAATCGGTTAGGCACTCTATTATTTGATACAGCCTACTGCAATCGCTAGACCGTTATCGGTTTATCTAGGTAAAAGAGTCGTTGAGCATTAGGTATTTTTTCAGATGGTAATGCGATACGTAGCAAAGAACGAACCATTATCTGATAGGTTTGATCCTATGCCATTGTGTTATTATAGCTGGCTTTTAGTATATTGCTGTACAGCTGTTTTTCTACCATCACATTTGTTAAAATATACTATTCGAAATACATTTTCGCAATATTTTTTCCAAATTCATAATTTGGGAAAGAAATTGCGAAAACGTCCCAAGTGTAACGATATTATTTGAAAATATTTACAGATGTGGATTAGCGCAGGTTGATGAAAATCTTATATAGTTTATAAAATTTTGGTACTGAGTAAGTATGGATTGATTGATGGATATCATCTAGATTGCAAAATAGCGAAAAATTGTATTTTACTAATGTGCTAATTAAATTGTAAATAATTATATTTTTGATTGTCAATCAAAATATGCGCATGAACCATATTCATAAAAGACGCTCTTCTGTTACAGTGCCAATATCTCGTTTAAAGTTTGTTGTTGTATACTTGCTGCGCGCAATTCCAACAGCTAGAAATTATCATTTAACATATTTTAATAAATTTTTCTGAGCCATGATTTAGCCTAAATTTAACATTTCGATCTATATTGCAATCAACATGATTATCGTTAGTAGATACGCACAAATATGTTGATAATTTCACGCAAAAATATTTAATTATTGCGTGTATCATCCCCATTCCTTTATTTCTCATCGTATGACTGCAACCATTTACCCATTAGGATCAACTAATAACAAGCACGCCAGTAAGCGGAGGAATGGGAATGCATTTACTGAAAAAAATGGGCTGGAAACCGGGCGAAGGCCTGGGGAAAGCTAAGAACGGATCACTTCAACCTTTACTGTTGGAAGTTAAGACTGATAAAAGAGGCTTGGTGACGAGAGAAGAGGTAAAATAAACGTTCACGTAAAAAATATTCTCATTTATGCTGGTTCGCAGGATACGGTTATGACATCGATTCCGCTTTTGACGCCGATCCCGCCTAAAATGCGAAGAAGACGACCACCACCACCTTCTGCACTCGTGAAAGTGCAGCTTAAAATCGATAATAAACATCCGGTATCATTGCTCGCCGAACTAGCGGGAAAACGAAAATGGTCACCGCCTGCCTATGAACTAGTCAACGAAGATGGACCGTCGCATAAAAAGAGTTTTGTTTTCAGGGTACTCGTTATAATCTTATCTCGCAAACATGAATTAATTGATAATTGTAAATTTTCATCAGGTTATACTAAACGGTATGATTTACCAGCCTTCAATAACATGCAACACAAAGAAAGATGCAAAAGCGTTGGCTGCAAAGTATTGTTTGCAGCAAATCGGAATTTTACCAACTTAGGTCGTACGTATAAGCATAAGGGAAGTGTATTTATTTTCCAAAAGTGGAAATCCAAAAAAAAATTACTCGTAGCTGTGGTCAATAAAAGTGAATACATATTGAATTTTGCAGTGTTTAATAATTTTGCTCGCTAAGTTTTCTTATCAATCAGGGTACTCTATAAAAAATTAGGTACATCTTTAAAACTAACATGGAAGCTTAGGAAAAATCAGGGAACTCCTGAAAAATCTCTGTTGGTCTTAGAAAAAAAAACTTGGAAGCTTAGAAAAAATAAGGGACCTCTCGGGAAAATGCTGTCTTCGAAAAAATTCTGAGTTTTCGAATAACCATGAGAGTGTGGGCGCACATAAAAATATACACTTCAACTAAATTTTACAACTCTACATTTGACACCATACATTTCTCCTCATTGTCTATACTGAATAAAAAATGTTTAAAAGGAATGTCTAGAATTCGAAAAAACATGTTAGTCGATTCAGTTGTTCACGATTTCAGTTGTTCATGACTTGTTCACAAATTGTCCAAAAGGATAAAATTGAAAAATGACAAGTTGTAATGAAGAATAGATATCAAAATAATATTTTATTGTGGCATACACTACAAGAGCATAGAAAAAATAAGGGCAGTCTAAGGAAAATCTTAAGGTATGTATCCATATGTATCATTTTCGCGTATCGTATCACCGTTGCGTATCAGTGGATGCGACAAACGTATCTTCGTTGCGTATCAAAATTTGATACAAAGAAACGCAACGTACTCGATCGGTCACTTGGCGGTTTCTTGCCGTCGCATCAAAGGAATGATACGATACGAAGTGGAGTCATGTGTGGACACGTTGCGTTGTACACTATAGATTAGTGAATAAAAGCGTTGCCGCTGCGTGTCGAGTTTTTTCCAACGGATCGTATTGATGATACATGGAATATTGAGTAGTTTGGACATCGTATCCGTTTAGTGAATGATACGCAACAGGGATACGATACGGAAGAAATGCAACATATGGAAACCTACCTTTAAGATTCTAGGAAAAAATACTGGTAGCTTTAGCGTTACCGATCGAAGGAATACAGAATAGTAGAGACAAATATTTCGTAGACATATGCTGTTGCGAATGACTCCAGGACAATACATACAATCATCATCTGCCTGGCACATTATGAGCATAGTGATCATTTGTCCATATTACAAATCCCGGCGAGTACATCAAGTGAGTACTTTATGAGCACATAAAGCTGAAAACGAAAGTTCAAAATAAAAGACCACTGTTTTCAATTGACACAATTTCACTTCGTGTTACGTCACTTTTCATCCTAATACATGTAAATGAACATTGCTTATGATTGAAACAGACTAGAACTAAACGCTCACCAGTTAATATTTTTCCGACATCATCAAAACCACCAGAGCACTCCACCCAGTAAATGGTCGGCATCCTGAGCCTTCTCCCGTCGAATCGTTATACTGCTCCCAAATATAACCGGTCCTATTATATTGTCTAATTATATTTGAAATCAAATTTTGGCGTAACTCCGTGTAAATTCGAGTTGATTCTTCTCTAAACGGACCTTCCTGCGACCCGTAGTAGTTGAGAGCTCGAAGGGCTAAGTAATTGATATTTATCCAAATTTGGCCTCTCCAATATGGAGGATCGTGTTCAGTGTTACGCTTCATATACAATGGTGATGTTTTGGCAAGCGATCGCAGGCCATAGTCCGACCAAATCAATTTCGGATCACGCATGAAAGTCAACGTCTTGCCAAGTTGGAACGAGTTTGGTTCGAGGATTTGTAGCAAGAAGGGAAACAAGCTCACGTAACCAAAAGATGAGTCCACATAACGCCACTCAGGGGCTTTCAAAGTTACACGTTTCATCGTATATTCCATTGGCTGATTGGGCTGAGCCGGTTGTTCCTCCACTTTTCTTAAAACTACAGAGTCTGTGTGAAATCCCCAGTCTGAATAAGTTTCGGTGTAGGAACTTAAATGCAATTCATTCAGCAGCGTATTGTCCGACAGGTAGGTGAACGTTTCCCAGTACTTCAAGTCATCGCGGCCAAGAAGCCTTGAAAGATCCGCCATCACTCCGGCGGCGAACGCTATCCAGCAGCGTAAATCAACATGCCGCTCAATGTTTGTTGGGTACGCTGGGCGCGGATAATCATCCAAGCCCGACGTCAGCGTCTTCGGGTTCAATTCGGCGGTCGTAGTTTCATCCCGACCACGCCAACGGTATGTGCCCAACAGTTCACCTTTCTGCGTCGTGTTGTACCATGCAAACCACACCTGCAATCGTGGATACAGCTTTTCCAATTTGGTTTTACGACTAAAATGCATCAACTCAGTCTTGAATTTTGTGATGATTTTCTGAAGTGTTAAGAAAAATGTTGGCGGGTTCGCGTTCGTGTTCCTTTGCGTTACGAATTCTTCTGGCACTTTGGATAGAGCTTCGGCGCCCAAAATTTGCTCCCGTGGAATCCACCCCTCCACGTTAATCAGATCAAACCAGTGACTGATTATATCTAGCTCTATGTCCAAGTCCCATTCACTAATCAACAGGCCATGAAATCCCTCGTCCCAAAGGAATCCACGTGGGAAGAACGAGCGTGATGGAACCGCTGTATAAAGTGGAGCCTTCCAATAAGGCACCGGTTCTTTCGTATGCACGCTTTGGACACGCGAAGACCCATAGAAATAGCCGATTCCGCCGATCATGTTACTCAGTGCTGCTTTGGCGAAATCAATGTCGCTCTTCGAGAAACCTTTGCCTGCGAGACCGAAGATTTTCTCGAACTTATCATTAAATTCATTGCGATAGTCTGTCAGTCGCTTCGAATAAGCAGCTCCGACTAGCCAGGGTTTTTCAATGCTACTTCCTGCAGGTGCAGACTTATACGTGATGTCCAATGTAAACGGCGCTTTTATTACCATTTGCACAACGACTACGTTTTCCTTCAGTTTTCGCCCCTGTTCGGAATAAAGTGATTCCCCTGGCAAGGATAGCACTTGCTTGTTCGGACCGATTGTTATGTAACGTAAGTGGTTTCTCGCCAGTGTTCTTCGTAGATCTTCGAAATTGTCCACAGCGGTTGTAAGGTAGGAACGATGAATTACTGTATTGTTTGTGTAGAATCTCATATCGAAATCCCCCAGATTTGTTGTCTCACCATAAATACCTTCTGGTTGATTTTGCGAGTCTAGAATGGCGCCAAGCTTACCGTCTGATTTTTCGTCGAGAGTTACATACCAGAATAGCCCCATCTGAAAATGCCGAGAAAATTCAAGAAGACACTTGGGAATTGCCTAGAGAGAAAACGGTTCTGTTTTTACTTTTACAGACCTTGTTCCCTGCTAAGTTCTTCGATTGACTTTCGAGATTGACTGTGATCCTAGCAGTCCAATCGCCACCTAAATCGTTCTCTACAGTTTTAACAAAGGATGTTTCAATTTCAAAAGGCGAATCTTGTATTTTCTGCACTCCAAAGTACCGACCGTCGTGTTCAGTCCATCCGTACTTTTTGACTTCATCCCCTGTGCTACAATAATGCCTGTAATAGAAATAAGATACTTGGAATGGAATTTGCGCAAGTTGTTTTGGTTTCTTCTGCATAAGTTCATTGGCTAATAGATGCGATTTCTGTTTTTGTTCCCATTTCTGAATTTTTCCAAACGGTACCGTTTGCGAAATGATACCATGATATAAGAGAGACTCTCATGATTTATCGAAGGATCGCATTATTCAAACTATTTACCGTATGCCTTCTTCGCTCCTTAGAGTCATCACATCATACCACATCAATCCTATGGCCGGAGAATGTGGGTCCCGCGCTTTCATCCCAAAATACGCAGCCGGTCGATACGAGCCCCACATCAAGGACAACCTATTATTATCGTACTTGTCGTACACCACCATCTACAGTAGCCACAAAGAGGTGCATTATTTAAGGAACCCATTCACAAAAATACTCAATTACTACCTTATCGCCTTCGAACGGAGTATTTACTCTCGTCTCCAAGTAGCCCACGTAACCAAAGTAAACAGCAATTGCCAAACATGCACATCCGAAAGCCATTCTCCACTGAGTCATAACCAATATTCGATTACCTCCCATCGCTGGTTTAACAGGTGTTTGACTTCCGGCACTACTACTACTCGTACCGTTATTAGTTTGACGCTGAGGGACCTTCTTCGCGCTGTCAGCCCCTGAATTCGTGCTAGCAGCAGCATTTTTCCTAGACCGTGCCTGAAAATTTCACGAAAACTCTGAATTCCGGATCTTTTCTACAAGTTAATATCGTCCTGTTCGTTTGTCAACAACAGTCGAATATCAATTGCCTTACCATCGTCGATAGAACGTTCTTCTCAATGCACTCGAAGCTCTATCAACAGCATATTTATCAGCCACCCGGCGAAATAAACACGTCAACACGTCCGATGAGTTTGTAGGGGTATGGTTGGACGCACTGGTACGGCAGTGCCAATTGCCTGCACTGCACAACCATCGGCAGTTACGCAGAACTATTAGCAGACTTCTATTTCATCAGCCGACCGAACAGGTCGGCCGTGGACGCGTTCAGTATTAACTTTCCTATCTTTTAGTTTTATAGTCAATAAATTGTTTTCTTAGTTTCTCATTAATATCGTCTTTCATTATCCGACAATTAGTAGCGCATTTGCTACATTGGTGACCCTCGATCGTGCGAAAAAGAACATCCCGACGACCGGCCCGACGACAGCTCTGACGGTAATTACGACGCATCAGCTTGCTACAATTAGGCCCGACATTGTCGCCGCGGTAGCCATTGCCATGTGATGCCGCATCAATTAGTTACACGAGGCCGGACATTGTCACCTCGGCGCTACATTGATGCCTACGAACATCCGAAAAGGACATCCTGGCAAGCGTCGCCTCAGCAGCCGCATCATTGATGCCACGAGGAGCAACGCCGTCATCTCAGCAACTGGCGTAGCAACAGATCGTCGCAACGGCGAGCTATTTTGCTGCGACAGCGCGATGTTTCATCGCAGCCCATCGAGCTGTCCTCGGGGCCCCCTACGGCAGATCAGCCCCATTGATCGGCAACGTACATCGCGCCATACATCAGTGAGAACACTTAGGGGGGAGTGCTGTAGGGGTATGGTTGGACGCACTGGTACGGCAGTGCCAATTGCCTGCACTGCACAACCATCGGCAGTTACGCAGAACTATTAGCAGACTTCTATTTCATCAGCCGACCGAACAGGTCGGCCGTGGACGCGTTCAGTATTAACTTTCCTATCTTTTAGTTTTATAGTCAATAAATTGTTTTCTTAGTTTCTCATTAATATCGTCTTTCATTATCCGACAATTAGTAGCGCATTTGCTACAAGTTGTTTACTGTTTAGCAATCGACCTAGGAATTGTGGGATGTGATATCGATGCAGAAATGTCATTTGAACAGGTTCCAATTCATGTACATGTTCGTTGAAAAGCTCAAGCCAAGACAGGAACCGTGTGTGATACCTTAGGTCTGTTCCCGTACTACAATTAATTGCGATTAATTGCAATGAAGCCGTTTTTTGCACTCCGTTTTAGTACGCTTCATTGCAATTAATTGCAATTAATCGTAGTACGGGAACAGACCTCTTGTGTTGTGGGTGGGCCAAAGGCGACTAACAAAATTAAAACAGTTTCTACATTTTCGACTTAGTACACGTCTCTTTAGCCATGGCCTTCATATAAAAGGCCTATCGCAAAAGCAATTAAGCTACAAGATGGCGGACCTAAGCTACTTTTCCCAACCAGTCCACACAGTGATGTTTTTTTATGGTTATAAAGAAATTCACGAGATCCACCTACAGGAGATATGAGGAAACTCATATGTCATGTTAATCACTGTTGTTTTGGGATCTTTCACAAGCAATTTAGATATAAAAAGTCTTTAGCATCAGACCTCAATTCACCGGGACACTTATCCGAAGTATCGTTTGTGTAGAAGAATTTGCAGATTATCAATATTTGATGATTTTTAAAGTGGAATAAATCCTACCAACCACAAACGGCAATTGTTTACAATTCACATTGCCGAGAGTAGGTGGCAGGTATTCCAAATTGCAAAGTTCTCGCGTATACAGCACAATAAACACATCACTTTCACGACACTTATCAGAAATATCTTTTACGCGACAAAAACTTCGAAACGAGTCTCCGGATAATAGGAAAATAGACTCTATTCCCTGATTCAACCGAGTAGAACCATTCACATTACTAATTGTCAGAGAAATGTCAAACAATTGTCATTGTGCAATTCCCAATAAATCTTGGGTGTGTTCAATGTGCATGCTATAGCTGCTCCAAAAGCATAGCATAGCATCACGTTAGCAAGTGTCAAAATTCGCAGTAGCTAGGTGAAGCAGCTATGGATATTGGACAGCCAAGAGCTGCTACGAAGGCAGCCTTTACGCAGGAAATTCAAAAATAATTTTGTTTCAATTTTTTTATTGTAATTTTTGCATTTTCGTGGATCAGTTCAATACTTTCATTGCACTTTTGAAACTGTATGAAATTTAGAAGTTTTCAACATACAGCTGCACAATCCATTGAACTTTTCCTAACATATTTAAAACGTATCATTTATTTCCGGCTTTTGACGCCATATATGAGAAAAAGAGCAAAAAATAATCGTTGAAAATTTGATAATACAGGAATCAGAGCACCCGGCCTATTACGATTCATGCTTGCCTTCTAAAAACTCAAGATGAGCTGCGCTATGTACAAGCCAACTTAAAACTCGAGTTGAGTTTAAGTGTTTAAAAGCCCGTATTTAATTTATGCTGTCACTATTTTCAAATTTATTCCTCATCTCCTTTGTCACAAAAGCGCAAAAACTTCTTTTCATTTCAATTTCCAATTGAAAATGTCGTTTAAACTGCATGTCAGCTGTGTACGCACGGCCATTTTGCCTTAGCTACTTTCTAGCTATGCTCCAGACTACGAGCAGCGAATAGCTGCTACCTTAGCAGCTATGCCGGAATCTTGGACAGCCCGAGTGTCAAATAGCAAGCATCAGAAAGTAGCTATTTCGTGACATTGGACAGCCAGAGCTGCTAAAATAGCAGCTAATAGCTGCTATAGCATGCACATTGAACACACCCCTTAATAACGTGAGGACTACACCATTTTAAAAAGTAGCTTAATACCTGTCAGATTGCAAGTCGCGATAGGCCTTTTATATGAAGGCCATGCTTTAGCGTACACCATAGATTCAAAAAAAAAGCATAGCGCGAACTCGCCGGCATGTCTGCCCTGCGAATTATCGAACAGAGAATTAGCAGAAAACAGCGAATTTTTAGATATTAATGTTTAAATTAGCCAATGAAGGCATAAATGTATTTAAAAAGGAATTAAGTTCAATTTTTAAGAAATAAATTGGATATGTTTGTATCATTTTCTATCCGTGTGAAACTCGATTTAAATACTCATATCAATATTTTGAGTTTCATATTGACAAAGTAGTAAGCATAATAACAAATAATTAAGAGAAAATTACTTGTTCGCTGGTTTGATACCTTACTTTAAGTAAGGTATCTTACCTTACCTAGTTCTAGGTTCGTATGATAAAGCCACGTCTCAGCTTAAGTTAATGTGATTTCCTTGCAGAGCGGGTCTTTCTTTGTCTTTCAGTTGCACATACTTTTTGCACTCGTGGGAACTAAGTTCATATTTGATTCCCCACGTAAAGACATTGATGAATTCTTCAGCCAAATTTTCCCCATTTTATTTTTTTCTTTCAGTTATTGTGCCGCACATCATTCCTCATTTTTACATGCCCATAAATTTGCGAAAATTACACAACTAATGGCAAATGTCATCACAAAACGCACAAATGAAAGCGCTGATTTGATAAATGTAAAATCATCTTTGAAAGAGGAGCATTTTCCTCATTGCTTTGATTATTGTATTTGCTAATATATATTTCTTTTTTTATTGGAAAATTTTATTGGAAAATCTATTGCACAAATAAATCAGCAAAATACAAATTTAACGGATACGTAAGACGCATATGCATGTCAACGCTTCGCCCGCGAATCCTTGCGAGGGTCCACCCCATATGTGTTTTGTAGGCACAAATTCGAAAATATGACGAGCATCTGTTGAACCTGCAATTTCACCTGGTGGTGGTTTTTCTACCGATTAGGACGTATCCCTGCAATAACGAGGTCAAGGCATCTGCGGCGATTGAGTTGGGCCGAACAGCTGTTTTACATTGTGCTCGTATGCTGCAAGCGGCACAGCTTGTACAGGTGCAACTCAGGTGTGGTTTTCTGTGGCATGGCAGTGCACCACCGTATCCAACATGACACGTCTGCATTCGGAAATAAAACACTAATCAGAATAATTTCAGAAAATCCAGTTTGATTTTGATCGATATTAGAAATTATGAATATGTAGATTTATTCAGAGTTTCATTCGCCGTTCTCTTTGCAAAAATACTATTTCCATCGAATACAGTTTCATCCGTTGTTTGAAAAACATCTAAAACCATGAAAAATGTCTGCTGCTCTACGATAAAACTGTTTAATGGTATTCCTCGCTGTTGTGCAAATTAAAACGTGTGTGTAAATATTTTCATACAATTTTTGTGGTGAACTGTTTCGACGCAATGTTGACGTACAGTTTTATCTGTTTCGGACAGGATAAAAGTTTGCCCAGATTAAATTGCGTGCAGAAGCAGTTTATGAATAATAATGGGAAAATCACGAATAGGACAAGCATTGAGGCACGCAGATAACGTTTTAGAAACACGAATCTGTTCTATGCATTCGCTGGAGCCAAACTAGCTTTTAATTATGGATATGTATGTAGTTACTTACTACAAACCATTGGAAGGTCTTCTGAGTAGAAGTTTCGAGTATGCTTAGTTGATCAAATTTTGGTTTTTAGGGGTATATAATTAATACAATGTTAAATGTGAATTTGTCTTACATGTTTTACTTCGAAGCCTGGTTTCGGGAACTGCATGGTGTCGTTCCATGTTTCGATTTGAAGGAATACAACTAACGTCCCAGTTTGTAGTTTTGAAAATAAATACAGGCAAATTACATTAATTATTTAACAAATGTATTGTTTCAGTGAATGGGGGTGGGAAATAAGAAATTAGGTAGTGAAAGAGCCCTTGTCAGGTTTGTTCGAATTGAAGGTAGATTTAGAGATACCTGGAAAATAGTGGGTACTGATTCATTAGTACTGATAGCCAGGAGCGGCTCAAATTGTATGCAGAGAAAGCAGTGCTTTCCTTGTAAAAGATTCCTTAATGATAAGTGGTGAAATTCGAATCATATTTTAGCAGTAGTATTAAGTAAATTAGTATGAAGTAAATATTTCACTTCAATAATATTTTTTAAAATGAATGTTAAATTTTATTTAATTAAAGTCAATATTTTACAAATTACATTTTTTATAATTCAACATTATTTATCTAAGTTCATTTCAAGACTGAAAAAATTATTTTTACAATTTCATTTTTCAAACAAAAGTCAAGCTACTAGATTACAATCCTTTTTCTTGACACTTCCCAAGTGCATAGGCAGTGTATCAAACCAAAGTATTTCCATCTATCTTTTCGCCTGAAGTGTCCCTACAATATTAACCTTCCGAGAACACACCAATTTTTTCGATCATCGAGAACGATTGGGGTCAAATTGACCCCAACAACTTTTGAACGTCTACAGAATCGCCGCCACTTAAGATTTTCAATTGAAAAAATTTATAGGAATAGATTAAGACCTCTTTTAGTAGTTTTCATGTATTAGAAGTGCCCTAAATGTCCTTATCATACCTGGAAAAATTCGAGAAAAAACAGTTTGATCGAAAATCAGCTTTTTTGCAAAAAAAATCGTAACTTTGTCAATTTTCAATATTTTTGGCTAAAAATGTAGGGGGATATACTCAAGGTATGACAAAATCATAAAAAAAGTAGCCCTATAGTGACCCTTGAAAAAAAGTATTTATTTCGCATATTTACGGTGGTGATTGTGAGGATTTTAAAATTTGCACATTTAAAAAAAAATCATAACTTTATCAGTTTTTAATATATTGAGCTAAAAATGTATATGGATACTCTCAAGACATAGTAAAATAATAAAAAATAGGTAGCTCTATATAAACGGTTGCAAAAAAGGTGTAATCTTTTGAATAATCAGATTCTGATTGCTCCGAGACATGGTCGTCTCCGGAAGAATCACTGTCGCCAAAATTGTTATCATTGTCTTCAGCTAACAAATTATTGCGTACACTAGAACGCAGATTATACGTCATATTGCTAAAAACAAAAAATAAAAGCACTTGCAAACTTATTTTTAGGCTTTTTTAAATAAATCTATCGATTTATTAAGTAAAAAAAAATTGAATTTTTACCTCAAAATTGACGTCGAGTACATATGGGGTCTATTTGACCCCTTAATCTGCTTCAAAGGCTTCTCAACGACGACTGACGACTTGGTACTGTATGCGAATGGTATAAACTTATAGTCAAGACACAGAAATACACTTAGGAGCCTATAGTACCCCCCTTTTCCCGCAGGCCTAAGCGGTGCGATCGGTCAACAAGGTCACTGGGGTCAATATGACCTCCTGTGTTCTCGGAGGGTTAACCGATTTCGTTCTATATAATATTATTAATCCTGTAATTTAATAGATAGAGCACTGATTCCTAATATTTGGAATCCAGATTCGGATGAAGGACCGCGCACGAAGCATTGAAGCATCACCTAACTCTGAATAGGTATCTGCATTAAATCAAAGACAAAATGAGTTGTGGATCTAATCATTCTATTTCGTCTGCATTGATAGTAAATTTGTGAAGGAAGCTCTCTACCAACTTCAGCCCGTGGGATTACTTTAAGTAATATTTTTTTTAACAAATTGTCATAAGTCCTCATCGATCCAAGTTCTGCTAAAAGTTTTACGCGACTTAAGCTTATTATACTGAACTCAACTAACCTTCAAGCTATCAAAAATCTATATCAATATGCCTTCATATTAGTTTTATTGTTTTACATTTTACATTTTTTGTTTACATTTAATAAACAATCATTTATTGATGGAAGTTGACGCATTGCATGCATCATTTTTACTTAGTCAACCGTTCTTCCAAAAGTCACCCGATAGTATCCTTTATTGATGCATGTCGTTAGTACTATAGTATTATACCTGCAGATGTGCCAACTCTTTAAAAAGTAAGCTATCAAAAGTGAAGGAAAGGACCAGAAACAAATGCTGCTGTTAAATCAAGTTGCGACCACCCAATTTTTACTGCGTGACGCTTTAGATACTAAAATGTGGAGCGGAGCTAGCGGGACGAGTAAACGACTGTTTATTCCTGCTTAGTTTTTATACTATAAATCCATACATATAGCAGATGCAAAGCCGGACCTATCGATTGTTAGTAGACGACATTTTCGCAATCCAGCGGATGTTGTTTGCTCGTGACTGTAAAAGGCATGATATAGAGCAGTAAGTGGCTATGACCACTCTTAGAACAAACAAAAATTATTTTAATATTATTTCCCTCCTAAGGAAATAAATATCATTGAAATAATGTGTAGAATGAAGAAAATTCCTCACTTTTCAAAAATTTCACATGCACAGGAAAAACTTCTTTGCTGCATATTTTTCTAATTTTTTCCGTAACCAGCTTTCTGCCTCAGGCAAGGATATTCACATCCTCCAGTTTATTGTACTCAACTAGCACCCGCGCAGCAGCGTTAATTAACAGCAAAGTGGGCCTTTCAATGAGAGTGCGAAGAAGTTTTATGTGTTGATAAATTTTGATTAACGACAACTTCTCGGGCTGTTGCCGACTGTTAAGCGTATTTTCTTTCATTTCGTCCTTTTTCTATTCATTTGTGATCCGAAAAGCTTCCAGCACAATGTCGATTTCTCTCAAACTGTCGTAAGGAATCGCGAACGAAGTTTGCTGCAAACTGACCTAATTAAAAATTTCAGAAACACAATTAGAGAAGTGCCAGATTGGTATTACGTTTTCGTTTTCGTTTTTGGGGCGCGCGAGGACATGCAAGTTTTGTTAATCAAGCCCCCAGCTCGTAACTTGGGCGGCAAACTTGAAACAGGTCCTCGCAATTCGTGACGAAGTACGATTTCGGCGGCATGTAATCAATCAAGGACTATTCATGCGATTGCTTTTACTTCGTGGAGGATTGGCACAGGTGTTCTGGTCAGTTGCAGATGCTCGGAAAGATGTTTATGAATGGAACAAAATGATGATTATGATGTCTCATTCTTCAACAAATGTGATATGATGAAGAGAGTGATAAGCAAAGGAATTTAGCAAAGCAAATATAAGCAAAGAAATTTCATTGGTGAACATATGCTATTCAATTCCTTTAGATTGTCAGTTATGCATGTACAATATAGACATGTTGTACGGAAACGAAAATTTGCATAATGCAATCATATCGTCAACCAAAAAACATTATTCAATTCCAAATTTTATTGTTGTTAATCTTAAATTCGGGAGAATTAGTTTGAACTAGATCAAAAAAATTAAAACATTTACAATTTTTTAAAGGACTTTAAAAAAAATTAGTAAAAAAATTAGTATATGCTGGGTAATGCCAAACGATCTACACTCTCCGTGTCTGTAAATCTTCTTCTCTCCGTATCTTTTCCCGAATTGCTTTCGTTTCGAACGAACTCTCTTGCAATTGAGCTTCTGTTGAACGATATCGATGCCGATTCCGATAGTGGTTCCGACGGTTTTCCAAATATCCTGGCTAAATCTCTTTCATCATCTCTGTGCGCCTCTCTTTCTATCTTATTCTGGCTCTTTTCCTTCTCGCTGGAAAATCGCCAACATCTTTCCAACACATGAAGCCGGTGATCGTACATGCATTTCAAACTACCATCAAATTTTCCTTCTTCGTTGCTTTAGCTAGATCCTTTAAAAAGTAGTCTACAAGCGAGTCTACTCCTTTATCCAGCCTACTCTCGCTCAAGAGTAGCATGGTTTTGTCAAAGGTAAATCCACTTTAACCAACCTTCCTTCCTTCACAAACACCGTCGCACTGTTAATTCCTCCTCTTCAATTCCCTTTTATCCTGCATCAGGTGTTCTGCAAGGGTCTATCCTTGGTCCTCTTTTCTTTCTTTTGTTCATAAACGATCTCCCACCTTTAATCTGATCTTCTTGTCTTTGATATGCCGACGATTTCAAGATGTTCCGAGTGATCAAGTCACAAGATAACTGTATGCTTTTATAAAATGATCTTAATAGCCGCCTACAGACTTGGTGCGCTGCTTATGCTCTCACTTTGAACATCGCGTAATGTCACAAAATGCCTTTGCCTTTGAAAATTTCACGTTTTATGTTCTCCTATTCTGTATCTGGCTCTACTCTTAATGTCGTTGATAATTTTAGATATCTTGGCGTAATGTTTGATCCTAAGCTCAAATTTGATAAGCATATATCATACATTACCGCCAGGGCCTCTAAATTATCAGGTTTTATTATTAGATCCTCTAAAGCCTTCATTAATATTTCCACATGTGTACACTCCTTTGTGTGTAGTGTCCTTGAATATTGCTGTCAAGTTTGGTGTCCTCGTTATGTCTACTTAAATACTGCGTTGGAATCTTTTCAACGCAGATTTACTCGCCCCCTATTCTATAAATTTCAGCTTCCCTACCATCCTTACAGTGATCGTCTGCCGTTCGTTCATCTTCCTTCCCTCGATTCACGGAGACTTTTCCTGGATGAGTGCCTACTCTTTAAATTATTTCATAGGATAGGTGAATCCGACATTAGTAGCCACTTTTCTGTCTGTGTTGCAGTGCATGGCACCCGTTCTTCTTTTGCGTTTAGTGTGCCATTTGCGCGTACTGACACCTATTTTTATTCTTCGCTGTTGCGTTTACTGAGGCAACATAATGACCTACAGTTTTTCCTCTACCGACAACATTATATGCCTTCAAAACTTTTCTTGAAAACAATGTTTTGTTTACTACCAACTGAATGTAGTTTTTTTCTCTTATTTTTCTTAATTTCGAATTTGTACTTTTTCACCTTGATTTTGTTTATTATTTTTGTTCTTTTTTATCATTATTATTTCATTATTATTTTGTGCTTTCTATATTAAGTTCTTTCATTAGTAGATTCTTTGTACATTATATATTTCTATATTCAGTAATTGGATTTTATCTGTTGAATATGTAAATAAATAAATAAATTTTTCTTGCGTCACAATTTTGTTTTGTTTGGGTTGTAGCATTTCGGGTCTATTCTTCTTCAGGTTCGGTAGCGACAGAGTGAAATTTGCTCGTTAACGGCTTCGGGTTAATCTTCGTCCTCTTAAAATCCTAGCAGGCATCAAATAACGTTTTCAGTCTCGTCGGCATTAAGTTGGTGGTGTAGGTTCAGTTGAGACGGATTCTTGACAAGCATCCGATCGGATCGTGTGCCTACACATATTCCCCATAAGGACTTGTCTCGACCATCACATGGTCTCTCTGTTTGCATAGATAATCTTGGGATACACATTCGGACTGTGGTGTCGGACTGCTGAATGGGGACCCATATAAAATAGAAACTAAGCTAAATAAGAAACCAAAACTAGTCAGGCGTAAGTCTGGCACCAAACTGAATATACCTTCCAGCGTCGATGCGGGGATAAGGACAGCTGAGCCGCCGGTAGCAGCCAAAGTGACGGGATGTGGAGTTGTGGCGAATGAGCTAGCTCCGCAGAATGCTGGCAGCATTGTTTCTAAGTCTGCTGGAGGTAGTGAAACTATGACGAATGAGCCAGTTCCACTAGCTTCCAGCACACCCACCACTGTTCACCCTCGTTTCGAGTAATGACAGGACTTTGATTTTTAAGTCTTGGCAGTGAAATAGCGTTTTTGACCAGCGTGATGTACTAATGAACTAACCCGACCGTTAACTAGTGTGGCCTTTATTGCCGCTCCCTCTTCAGGCACTCAGTCTTCATCTAACAGCTGCATTTGGTCTTGCAGAGCTGAGAGATCAGCATTCAAAGTTTTAAGGAACTAAGTTTTAAGTCCTTCCCAAGACGTTCCCGAAAGTCCCTCCAATGAAGAACTTGTATTATTGAAGAGTATCTACCGTCTTGAAACTTTACAAAATTTACTCGGAACCGACGAAAGTCGGCGAAGCAAAAAATTTAGAGCAGATAAATTCCAAAGGTGCCTCTGCTTTTCAACGAAATGGTGAAACAGTCATCTGAGCTGTAATCGAATCCAGTTTAAAAAATTGAATAGGCTCACCTGAAAATAAGGCAAGGTATGTTAAGAAGCAGCTACTGATAGCCAGCTCGTGTCCTGTTATACCAAAATCAAGTTATTACCGAAGGATAAAAATCCCAGTCGCCCTAGATGCAGGGCATAGATTCCTTGCTTCCGTTCTAATTCAGACGATGGAGATCTTCAAAATAAGGGGGTCGAAAAACTGGCCTTACGTTTGTACAGGAGTGATGGGGCTAAAGGCTCTGGATCAAAGGATCCCGACACGATTGAACATAGCTCGAACCAGGATATTCAAGCAGTGGAAGAATATTTCGGAGCGAAGTGGGATCATAGATGCAGAACCCTTTTCCGCTCATGAGGTTAGTATTAGAACTGCCTCTGTGTTGCGCGGCTGTCAATACGTTCTGACGATTGAAACAGAGAAAGCGGGTGAGGTATCTAGCGACCGAGGAGAACCTGGATTTAACCCTGATTGGTAATGGTAAAGGTAGTTCAAATAAATCTTTACGATTCACAAGCAGTAACAGATGCCCTACTTCTTCGCTTGCCAAAGACAAAGGAGGAGCTAATTTCGGTCGAATAATCATAGTTCTTAAACAACCGAGCTTATGGCCTACGCACCAATGGACGCAGATTGATAGCAACCGATGGCTTGAAGATTCTATATTCTTGCCGAAATATCATTAATATCTTTGTTTTGCACAATTTCTGTCACCAGTATACGTAAATCAATATCCTCCGGTTTATTTCTTCCCACATGGTCATTGTACAAATACTCCCTGTAAACCCGTCAAGGATTTGGTGGCGGCACCTTCGATGGTTTATGTGCTACGCTAATACTCTAATGCTCATCGTGAAGTGTGGAGCAGCTCTAACACGAACGGTTGAGATGAGACAGTTTTTGGCCTACAACATGTCCATCAAAAATGTAGGCACCTTGGGCATGATGCAGTTTCGCCTGTAGGTACTTCAACCTGCGCTCCTTTTTAGGATCAGTCTCGGGTTTTTTTGGTAATCATTTTGAGGCATGGAATGTCTATGAAACCAAATGTTTTTCATCTCTTAATTCTTTTCTTTGTTAAATTTTATGATGCAAGCAAGAAATTTAAACGAGCAAGTATTGAATTCTTCTACAAAAATTGACAGCGTCAATTGAGCTGAAACATGAACAGTTTTCACTTGGACGAAAATCCAATATCCGTTGAATATAACGCTTTGCTTCTTCATGTACTTGATCCGCATTATAGCAGGTCGATGGTTCAAATCAAGAGATTGAACAACAATTTTCGTCTCTGAAAAAAATATTCTAAAATTATATCAAATATTATAATATTATATTATTATATACTTTAACTTGCTTATGGTTCAAGAGACTGATATTAATTACAAAATGCGTGCGTATTGCTGCCATCGACCATGCGAATCTAGGTTGAAATTAGTGATACTAATAGCCCGAATACATTTTTTATTCTACTACCGAAAAACTACAGTAGATCCAACGCTCATCTCACAATTTAGCCACTATTGCTCGATTTTTGCGTATTCCACTGCACAGACGTTAATTTTCAATCACCCGCAGATACATAAAAACAGTCCCGTTACTATAAAAAACCACAAACTACCAATAGGATGCACCTTGTCATCAGGAGCTCCGAAAACATTGTTCTCTCTTCCGACTAAAACCTACGACTTTACCATTGCGCTCCGAGTGTCTTTCATGTTCTAATGGCCTGCCGATGTTTTTTTAGCCGATGGCCTACAACTAATTAGCGCAACGTGTTCCTGGCGAGGCAACATGGCCATTATTCAAAGGCTTAGTTCGCAACATGGATCGGTCCTAGCCACAAAACGTATTCGCGGTAATCGTTTATGGAGATTAATTGCAGTATCGTGGAATTGTTGTCTTCACACAACATGCGAAACCTAGATAAAGGATGATATCGATTCGAATTAAGCCTTAACGCGATGGGAGAATTTTTGGCATTGGTTGGTCTCAGGTTTTGCTTTTAAAATCATTGAATAAATATATTTAGCTACTGCGATATGAATTTAGCAAACAGGAAATGAAGATAGTAGTTACTTGTAAGCGTGTTATGTGGTATGTTTTTGGTTTGCCAGGTACAAAAAAGCTATTCAATGAAAGTTGTTAGATTGCATAAAACACTTCATTTGAATTATTTCGTACAAACAAGCTTATAATTTAAGTGATACAGATTTCATTCGTGTGCTCATCCCCTACATACAACAGCACATATAACCTGAAATTCTTGTTTCGACACAATTAAAGATTAAGAAAAGTGCTGGGAAAAATTGGCATCGCTATCGCGATTGTGACGTCATACGTAAATCTTTAATTATGAAGTCGAAAAATTGACTGTTGTGGTTGTCGACTAGATTACAACAACATTTTGCCACATCTTTCACGGACTGCGATTTTCACGACTGTTGGTTGTCACTATGAGCTCATTATTTCATTACCGTACCTAAAAACGCGTTCCGCTTTTGCTGCGCAGAAAACTTACTGCGGATAATCTTCGAGATCAGACTATAGCTTCGTTCTGCATTACGGTTTCTTCCGGCATCAATGACTTACTAAAGGTTTTCGTAAAGGAGTTTACCAAGATTCCGCGTGAAAATTTTCGGTCCAAAGCAGCAAAAAAGACATAAACATAAATCGTTCCTTAAGGCTATATTATCAAAACGTTCGTGGCTTGAGGACCAAGTCCTATAAAGTAAGTCTTGCTTCTACTTTATCATCTCATGATATTATCTGCTTTACGGAAACTTGGTTGAATGAGGATATTTTTCATGGTGAGATCTTACCACAGCACACTGTTTTCCGCAAGGATCGTGACCCTGTCTAAATCTGATGGTGGAGGGGTTCTCGTTGGCATTTACAAATCTCTCGCTAGTTCTGCTTGCAGCGATTTTACTACTACTTCCCCGGTGGAATGTATTTTAGTGCGTGTTTTTCTAGCTCCTACTTCATTATTACGGGTTGCTTGGATCTATATCCCCTGTAGCCCTTCTTCGCTTTACGAACTTTTCTTTTCAGAGCTCTCATCCTATCTTCTGCACCGTTTTCGTTCTGGCCACTATAATGTTATGTGGTGATTTTAATATGCCATCAATCGAGTGGAACACCTCCTTTTCAGCCATTACTTCTATCTTGTCTTCATTCATTTCCCGATCCCCATCACCCTCCTATACTTTTAGAATTTTCTCTAAATTTTTCTTCTAGATCTAAAGTCTCTTGCTATTCCCGCTTTAATTTCTATAAAGCCAACTTCGCCGGAATGAGGAACGAAATCAACCATGTCAATTGGTATACATTTCTTCGCTGTTCAGACGTTGACGAGGCTTTTCATAGACTTTACGTCTTCCTCTCAAACCTCATTCCTCGCTTTACTACCACTAATATTGCTCCCTGGTTTACCTCTGAAGTTGCTGCTGCCCTTAGGGCAAATTATGTTGCACGCAGCAAATACAGACATTCTGCCTTGCATTATGATCTTCTTGAGTTTAAAAAACTACGCTCTTATGCTAAAAAGGTCGCTAAAGAAGCTAAAAGGGTCGCTACGTTGCCAGAGTTTAGGCTTCTATTTGTTCCAACAATTCTAATCCATTCTGGTCATTTATTCACTCCCTGAAAATTTCCCCCGTTATCCCTCAAAATATGTTTCGGGATGAAATTTCTTCTACTACAACTGAAGAGACCTGTGAGCTCTTTGCTCGTTTTTTCTCGTCGTTTTCAACCCCGCAAAACTGTCTTTCTCTCCCACATGTTTCTTTCTTAACTCCTTCGTCGTATCGTGCTAGCCTTAAAGCGCTCTCTTCTTTCCGTACAAACCCTTTGGAAGTTGAGTACTTAATAAGTTGTCTCGATTCTAGCTCTAGTTGTGACTCTGACGATATTTCTAACATACTAGCTAAGTCACTATCTTCTTCACTTTGTTTTCCCCCTTCGATTATATTTAACCTCAGCATTGCAAGTGGCGTTTTTCCTTTCTTATGGAAATTTGCCTATACTTAAAACCGATGACCCTACTTGCGTCTCGAATTACTGCCCAATATCGCTTCTGCCTTGCTTCAGTAAGCTACTTGAGAGAGTTGTCTATAACAGAGTTTATCCTCTATTTGTGCCTTTCCTCGCCGCCGAGCAACATGGATTTGTCAAAGGCAAATCTATTGTTACTAATTTGATATCATTCACCAGCACTGTTGCTTCTGCCTTGATCAGCAAAGACAGGTGGCTGTTCTTTACTCTGATTTTTCCAAGGCGTTCGATTCTGTCAACCATGAGCTTCTTCTGCTGAAATTAGACAAATATGGTTTTCATGGTCCGCTGCTTTCCTGGTTTTCTTCCTACATTTATGAACGTACTTGTGTTGTTACTGTGAACTCCTCTTCGTCTACTCCCTTCTATCCCTCTCTAGATGTTCCACAAGGTTCGATCCTTGGCCCCTTATTATTCTTAATTTTCATTAATGATCTCCTGTGTCTTCTAAACTCTTTTTCTCTTCTATATGCAGACGATCTAAAAATATTCAGAGTAATCGATACAGTTGAAGACTGCTTTTAGCTTCAGCTGTTTACTGCTTACAGCTCTTGTCAACTGGTGTAATGAAAATCATCTTACTTTGAATGTTTTAAAATGTCGCCAAATGTCATTCACGCGTAAAACTTACCCACTAGTATTTTCTTACTACGTTTCTGGGACCTCTCTCGACGTCGTTTTTCATTTTAAAGACCTCGGAGTAATTTTCGACTCTAAACTTTTATTCGATCAACACATCTTGCACATAGCCGCCAAAGCGTCCAGATTTTCGGGTTTTATACTGAGATCTTCTAAGTATTTTATAGATATCTTCACTTGTGTACACTTGTTTTTCTCGTTTGTCCGCAGTATCCTCGAATACTGTTGTCAAATATGATGCCCACATTTTCAATATTTGATTGATGCGGTTGAATCTGTACAACGCAGGTTCACCCGCTCTCTTCTTTACAAATTCAATTTTGCTTACTGTGGTTATAGTGCGAGACTTAACATGCTGCCTGAAATATCGCAGACCAATTCTCAATGAATGCCTTCTGTTCAAACTGCACCATCGACTTATCCCATCTGACCTCTGCTCTGCAACCAGATTTCCGTTCGTGTTTCGAATCGGTCAAATAGGTCCACGTTAACGTTTAATGTTCCTTTTGCACGGATTGATACATACTACTTTTCACCGCTGTTACGGTTACCTAGGCAGCATAATACACTCAGACTTGTTACTTTCCAAAATCACTTTAAAAGATAAAGTCATTAAATTTTCTGTTTAATACGTTTTTATCTTTTCTCATTGCTTACATGATATATGCATTTTTATTTTGATTCATTAATTAGTTTATGATATTCTGTTTGTTTTATATACATATGTTTGCATTTATCATAGTCTATTTCATAATTGGATTTGTTCTGTTGTTTCAGACATTAATTAAATAAATAAATAAATAAATAAAAAACTAAGAAAAAAACTGTCTCTGTATTTTTCTTCATCATTCGACGAAATGTAGTTTGTTGCTCATGCTGTTCATAGCGTCTAGCGGCAAGTATAAAAAGTATTTATCCGTTGCATTATATGCACATGCAACACAGACACATTCACTGCAGTTATTACCGTTAAAGCTTATATGCTGCATACTTGTTATACACCACAAAAAATGTCCCTTAGACAACATATCTTTGTTTCGAAACGCAAACATGTCGAGCCCATTGTACCGGCATATCATCACACCTGCACTGCTGCTGCAGGAAAAGGACTTAGTTCGAACAATTGCTACGATTGGGATCAAGAAGCATCAGTGTCATTCAAAATCCGAAAATTGGTTGAACATCAAGTTCCATCGAACGTAAGGATAAAAGTTGCTAACAGGATACGTCGAGTGCAGCTTCTGGATCGATTCCAGTTCCCACGCATTTCCGTGACAGCTTTGAATGATGTTCAATTTTTCTGCTTCCAACAACATAATCCTGCCAGGGGCTTATGTCCTCTTGTTCGTGGCATAACACTTTCATTTCAAATTTAGGAAGCTTCCGGCAAGACCATTTCGATTCGCCGGTGTGACATGTGTGTGCTTTTGCAATAGTTCCGCGGCAAGTTGTTATTGGATCGAGCAAATATGTAAACTTATTTTTAAGAGTGAATAGAACTAATTGATTTTTCATTATTGTTGGGCACCCACTGAGAAAAAAGCTGAAACTAAAAAACAGTTTATAATAATGAATATCGAAATGCAGTTCCTTTGGAGTTTGAGTAATGTGAAAAAGAGGTAAGTAGAAGTGAAGGTCAAAAGTATCCTCACATGTAACGGAAACGTGTACTTTCACAAAGAGTGTTGAATGTAAATACGCAAATATTTAAAATGAAAGTAATGGTAAGGATCAGTAGGAGCCCTGGCCACTTAATTTTGTAAATCAATATCCAATAAAAAGATAGCACGTGTATATGAAACCAAAATAGAACTTTAAGCTATTGCCAGGGTATATTTGCAAAGGTTTTTTTTTGCGGATCCTTCTTTGTTTCTCTAAAGTATTTATATCCAACATTATATTTTCATTATTAAAATATTTGCAGGAAACAAATTAACCCAAACGAAAGAATTTATATAATTCGTTGGCAAAATGTTTTCTAGTCACCAGTGTAAATAAATTTGCCTCTAGCGCCCATCGCCACTTCTATGTATGTATAACACTGTATTCGGCATCCGCATTTAGCAAATAACCGAAGCAAAGAAAAACTCAGCGAGACAGCTTTGGTGCGTTCTGCAGCACATTAGATTTCTCCAAAGCCTTGAATACCTAATTATGAAGCTGTCAGACGCAGGAGTTTTTGGTATGATTAAGTAAACTCTATTTTACTCATTGAATTGCGATGCGGAATTAATTGCTGCCTCGGTGCACCTATTGAGGAGTCGCCTCGAGGCGATAGCCAGGCCACAATCACTCCCTGTTCGGCATCGGGCTCGTGCATGTGACACATGATATGGAGTCCTGTTGCAAGCAAGCTCGCAGCCTATCAACTTCACATTCACTTCGACCGTGATGTTCGGCGACTTCCGGCTGCCACTATGATAAGTTTTTCGCATTTTAAAATTTATTAATGAATTTACGAAAACAAAGAGCATTCCCCGCTTATCACAGAACTGTTCCGGACATTTTGCTTGTGGAACGTATGAGTTTCGGGGATTTTCCGGTTAAAGATAACAAACGGTTATTTATAGAGATGCATTTCAATAAAATATTGGGGGCTTTTCGCATGCATCAATCATGATTTATGGCTCGTTTTGATGGGAGCGAGACAGCTGCAACATTTAGAAAAACAGACTGGACGGTTCGAACAATGCTATAAAATATTCAGATCAAATTTGCATAGTTTTCATTCTAACGGCTAACTGGACTAAGTACTACAAGCAGAGTGTTCCAGTTCAGCTTAAGCTGCAAAGGAAATTTACGATGGTTTATGCTTGCGTAAGTGCATACATTGAATTATTGCCTGTGTGTTTATTTGGGGCCTTTGGTATTTAAAACAATTCCTGATTTCCGAAGAAAATTTGTATTAAAATTACTTTGCCCAAAAATTCATATTTCTTCAAATAATTTTCAGGGGAAATGGATGTACTCAAATAAAAAGTAGGTCATGTCAAGTTAAAATTAAGATAATTATTTTTTAAATATCGATGAAAAAAACTAAGATTTTTCATGAATGTGCTGGCAGCCCTGTAGCTACAGCAGGCATGTTCGTCCTGTCATGTAGCAAATAGATATTGGCCGAGGCCAGGCGAGCCGAAGTCAGACGAGGCCGCCAACATGTGGACGGCATTTGACAGCTCGTCTCGAATCGCCTTGGCTCGTGCTCAACATCCATTCCGATCGGATGTGGCACGAGCGCCTGTGACACCTGTCAAAGTCGCTCGTCTGGACCGCCCACACACTCGGCTCGCCTGGGCTCGGCCAATATCTATTTGGCACATCAAAATGAGATGTTCAAATTTCTGAAATGTCTTTTCAATAGCAAAATGAAATTATTGACATTTCATCCGTCAGAAGTGAGCAGTGTTTTTCTCCATTGTCAAAATTTTCGCTCGAAAGAAGGACCAGATAATGGAGACTTGTCAAAATTTACCTTCACGATTGTTGAATATGTTTTGTTAAGTAGCCGCTGCCGCTGAAAGCCTTCGTGCAAAATGTGCACTTGAACCGCTTTTCGCAATTATGTTGGCGCACATGTCGGTCAAGGTAATCCTAGTTGGATAAATACAACTATGCAGCATAATCAATCGAACAAGTGATCTAAACTTCAACTTACTTGCGTGAGAACGACTTGGAACAAACTGTGCATAGATAAGGTGACTGATTTATATTCATTGCTATTGCTGCTTATTTGCTTGCTTAAGTTGTTACTCTAAAATGAAATACAATTTGTACCTTTTGTTACTTAGTGAATAGGGAGTATATTTAATTTATCTTAGAGTTATTTAAATAGCAACTGGTTGCTCTTATTGCTGTTAGGGAAAACTGACGGCTGAAAGGTTTTGGGTCTAGAGGTCTTAAGTTGAGCCTAACTGAGGAGGCAGGTTATAAATAAATTACAAATCCTTATTAACTAAAGAATTGGTAGTTGCGCAAAAGAAATTTTGATTATTTATATGTTTGACCAGCATGGTACTAAGCGTGTTTTTAATATCACAAAACAGTCGTATGAAGTAGCTATCGTAATTAAATCTAGAAAGCTGGCTAGTTCTCAGCTAGTTTACACTTTTGTACCTTCAAATAATGAAATAATGAGCCAAATTCTGATGGTTCAACCCCCCTTTAATTCAAAGTTCTGTGCATGATATTAGAGGAGTAATTTCATATGTATGTATATGTAAATATCCCGATAAACTTAAGTTTTAAATGATTGGCCTTCAAGGTACAATCGAAACTTATTGCTCTAATTAAAATTCACCAGGACGAGCATATTAAAATGGGGTTAACAATTGGGCTACGTATTGGATATTAGCTTATAAGTGACTTTTCTGTACAAACATTTTTTAAAGCATTCTAAGCGTTTTTCAAAGCACTATGTGCTACTACTGAAATAGCAAATATTTAAATATGCATATTTTGATTAAAGTCATTTTCTTCTACTTTGTACTTGTGCGAACTCAAATTTTTGCCGTAATTAAGAGAGCCCACGTTGGGCGCCACTAAATTTAATACGCAAATTTCGAAAGAAATAATATATTATTAGTGATTTTACCAGTTGTTTTTCCTATTTTATCTGAAGATAATACTTCCCATCTGTGCATTTTTTACGAATATTTGTGATCGAGTAAAAAATTTCCAATGGAATTCTCCTAAGTATACTAAGCAAGTAGTCATGTCTGGTTAAACAAACTTATTGAAATTGAAAATGATTGATATGAGATAAAATTTAGGTAATCATACTAAATTGTTATTTTCTTCTCATTTTCCGCCCACCTGATTGCTTCGATCTTCCTCCCCTTCCATTATTCAACTCATTTTGTTTCATTTCATTTCCTAGTGTAGATGGCCAATAAAATACTACTTACCAGATCCCCGGGTGACCTAGCAAACCGCAGGTTATGTGAGGTTTGACTTACTTAAAAAAGGATCAGCCACAACCCTATGAAGTTTTGAATTAGGACCCGCCTAAGCACTGCTTCAACCCGGTTGTAGTGACTCACCTATCGGTAACCACGGGCCACAGCTCATCACTTGATTAAGGGGGTCTCCTATTTGCCTTCCGCCACCCAAAACAGGCGTTTTTTAGGAACACAGAACTCGGGAATGGCTCAATCAATTTTTTTTAAATTTGGACAACTAATTCTTGAAGATAATGTCTATGTTTTTCTTTTAGCACAATAGTGTTTTGGGAATTACTTACATTTTGTAGTCATTTTTCGCAACTTTAACACAATATAACATTTTTACTTTTAATTTTTTTTCAAATTGGTTTCGTCAGGGCATAGATAATCTGTTGTAGAACATCTGTACCAAATGTCAGAATAATCGGGTGGGTTTTACCTGAGATCTGAGTTCCTAAAGGTGAAAAAACATGATTTTCCGGGAGAAGCGTTTGAAAGAACCGGGACCGATGATGTGTCAATTTTCGATTTTTCGATTATGTTTTTGCAAACCATTGGCTAGATGTAGTTCAAAAACGTGTTTACAATTAGTTTGTAACCTTATCATATGTGTACTAATTGTTATGACGTGCTTTAACAAAACAACGAAAGAACCATGCTTTCACATCAAAAAACCATAATTCCTCTAATCGCTTCAAACGCTTTAGATTATAAATTTAAAATCAAACACTTCGAATTAAAATTTTGAAACGGGAAAAGTTGCAGAGTTGTAGAAGTTTTTAAGCCCATAAATTGTTTTTTTTAAAATATATTTTTGATGATTTTCAAGTTGGGAATCCCCTTAAGTCTAAGTTTAGCGAAATCGGCAGATCTGGAAGTGATTACCGGCATGACGTCATCAGCATAACCTACCAGGAACCGATCCACAGGCATTTCAAAGCGCAGCAGATCATCGTACATGATGTTCCAGAGGTCAGGTTCTAGGGTTAGCGTTTGTGACGCATCTAAGGTGACAGGCCTCCTTTTCACTCCCTCCTCGTTGTTATAGAGCAACCATCGGTCCTTGAGATACTCTTCCATCATGGCTAGCAAGTAGCGAAGGATATAAAACCTCTGCTAAAATGTACGAAGGATGTCTGTAATAGAGTCCATTCATTCAAAGGACCTCAGACACAGGAAGTGCCGGAATTTTTTCCATGCTAAGCAGTTTTTTTAAGCTATTTTCCTTGCTGACTTCCCTCCTATGGCTAGTAAGCCACAAGCAAAAGTTCGGTAG
Source organism: Nemotelus pantherinus (assembly GCA_963978885.1). NCBI lineage: Eukaryota > Metazoa > Arthropoda > Insecta > Diptera > Stratiomyidae > Nemotelus > Nemotelus pantherinus. The sequence goes on from OZ022263.1 coordinate 239,736,509, forward strand.
CATGCCAATGACACTCAGCAATGCAAAAATTAGTTCAAAGTTGCCCACAAAACCTGGAGCAATTCTTATTTAGACTCAGTTTTTACTTTTCAATGGGTAAAGCATATTAGTTCAGGAATATATCAAAGTATCAGTGCAAATACGCACCACCTGAAATTTATATAAATTTAAATTTGCATTGATACTTTGCAAGCAATATGTTACTTTTCGATAAGTGTGCTAGTTTACACACACAAAAACCAATTAAAATGTTCAAGCAAACTAAATCAACATTGTCCTGATTTCGAAGCCTCTGCATACACACTTTTCATCATCCTTGTTTATCAAATGCCAAATGACGATGAGTCTTCAACGCTCACGGGAATTCCTTATCGGCAACCTCAGCAGCACCATTCACGAAGGAAATAGCAGCTTGTTGTTCAGTCAGCATTTGGAGGCTGTCAGTCCTAACCAAACGATTGCTAACCTAATGCATGAGCTCATGCCAGAGCTGCCGGCTGCATGGAAAACATTAGAGCCGTGGAAAAATAACACCTAGTAAAATTCACTCAAAACATTTTCATGTGTTTGTAATTGTCGCATCGTCTACATCGACTCATAAAAATTCATATACCCCTAATGCGTTCTGAAAATTTCATAACAATTAATTTGTGCCGGTTATCCTGAAATTGGAACAGCATTTCATATGACGGCAACACAGGTCTCGAAAGACGAAAGTATATCAAAAAACTTTCGCTACATATACTCCCCTCCCGCTAGAAATCCGAACAGAAATGTTATTTAAACATTCCCTTTCCAGAGCCAGACCTCGTTTGAAACTCAAACGTCAGTCTGCTGGTATCGTATTGAACACACAGTGATTCGCTTCGGCCTGGAACGTAATGGATAATGTCGAGCTTAGGGAATGACTGAGCCTGCATAAACAGATAAGCCACGTCCTTGGATTAGCCACAACAAACACGCGAATGATGATGGCCAATAAAAACCATGGATCAGACTAGCTGCAGACACAGGCCGATGTGAACTTTATGTTTCGCGCTGAAGGTTTACAGCAGATATTGCTAGCCGGCAAGTATGATTAAATTCATTGTGTAATTTTAGCTCTGATCCCCGCAGTGGGAGTGTATTCATTTGCTATGTGTTGCGTAGGCTAAGGAGCCTGAAAGGACTTGAATGTTGAATGAAAATGAATAAAGGTTTCAGTACAAGGAGGGCTCGTAGAAAATATAGGGAATGAAAAATACATATTTCGTTGAGAGAATTTAACTAAAATATGAAATAGTCTACACATTTTTAACTTTAAGTTTTCCTTGCTATCTTTTCTAGTGTCGAGATGCCATTTTTCGCAACTGGCAGATTACAAAAAGCGCCAAATCAACTCATTCTCTTGGCGTTTTTCCTTCCTAACATTATTACACTATACTAAATTATTGAATGACGGAAAGTTTCTATACTATGATTGCATATATTGTAGATTTTATTAGTATTTATCGTACTTTTAACCGCATAAGTAGATTTTCTACTTACTGTCGACTTACTGTACTTACTATCGAAATTTTACACTCGGAATGGAAAAAGTAGGAAGTATGGTGTCTCAATAATTTTCAGTTGAGGAAATTGTAAAAAATGGCAGATGTAGTAAATGTCACTTGAAGTTTTCAGGATTCAAATTATCAAGGAAAACTGCGACTGTGGAATTGAATTTCACCATCAATAATTAAAACTTACGAACGTTATTCATTCAAACTTATGTATCAGATTTTTCAATAAGGGTAAAATAATTTTGTACTTTAATAGCTGTGTCTAATGAGCTGCTCCAGGTTGATATATCTCAGCAAAATGTGTTTAATGAGCAATTCGGCTGCTCTAACTTGCCCGAAGTTGCTCTGATTTGTGTTTCATGAGCTTGCTCTAAATTGAGCTAAAGCAATTTAGAGTACGATTCCTGCTCTACTTTTTTTTGGTAGAGCAAGTTCGGGCAAGCAAGCAGCTGTTTGCCAACTGTCATGTAATCGACTTTCAAAAAAAAATTGTTATTCAAGTAGAGTTTTTTATTAGTGAATTGACAAGTTGAACTTTTGACAAGTAATCAATTTTGAGAATTGCCTCTCAATTGCTTCAACTTGCTCGACTTTTTTTTTGCCTCTCAATTGCTCTAGTTTGCTCGACTTTTTTTGACAGCTGCTCTATTCTAACTTGCCTTGCCTTGATGCCTTGCCTTGCCCTTTTTCAGAGTCATTAAACACAGTTAATAGCTGTGTTTAATGAGCTGCTCTAGGTTGAGATATCTCAACAAAATGTGTTTAATGAGCAATTCGGCTGCTCTAACTTGCCCGGAGTTGCTCTGATTTGTGTTTCATGAGTCTGCTCTAAGTTGAACTAGAGCACTTTAGAGCACGATTTTTACTCTACTTTTTGGTAGAGCAAGTTCGAGCAAGCAACCAGCTGTTTTCCAACTATCACGGAACCGACTTTCAACAAAAAATTGTTACTGAAGGGCAGATTTTTGTTTGTGAAGTGACAGGTTGACCTTCTGACAAGTAATGGATTTTGAGAATTGCCTCTCAGCTGCTCTCACATGCTCGACTTTTTTCTGCCTCTCAATTGCTCTGGTTTGCTCGACTTTTTTTGACAGCTGCGCTACTATAACTTGCCTTGAGATGCTCTGCTTTTTTTCGTGCTCATTAAACACAGCTAATATAATATAATAAGCTTGAGTATCCTAGTGGGTAGAGCACTAGCTTCTTGCGTGTGGGATCCCTGGTTCGAATCCAGGTTCGGACGAGGGTCCGCGCACCAAGCTTTGAGTTCACCTAGCTCTGATTAGGTACCTGATTTAAATCAGGGGTAAAGTGAGTCGTGGAATTAATCACTCCACACTCGCATCCACAATGATTAAAAAAATTGTAATGAAGCTCTCTACCAGCTTCAACCCCTAGACCCGTACGACGGTTGTCGTGGGATTGCTTTACTTTACTTTTAATATAAACGTCAGTGAAGTTAACGGACGAGCAACATTTGGAAATTGCTACCAATATTCTGAGTTGATGATCGCAACTTTAAGAACGCTTACTCCAATTTTTGGTCCTAAAAAAAAGACAGTCTGAAACAACATATTCCCTATTGAATATTCCTGGGTCAGTAAGAAAACTCATCGGTCCAAGTACCGAAAATATCATAACCGTAAGTGCTTGAGTTCATATTGTGGCGAGTTTTGCGTAAAGATGTTGACTTACACGCTTACAAGATCCAATTAACTTAAGATCTGACGTCTCTTGATCATTTGAAGCGCCGAAACTACTTCGATGGGACTCTGCCAAAAGTTAGAAGCACATCCTGAATTTAATCGAAAAATCATCTTCAGCGATGAAACTCATTTTTGGCTTAATGGCTTTGCCAATAAGCAAAATATGCATTAACGGGCAGCAACAAGCCAACATTTGCTTGAAAGGACTTCATTGTCCCCACAAAAATTGACCTTGTGGTGTAGATTTCATGCCGGGGTTGTGATTGGACCGTATTTTTGCGTTGATGAAAATGATCGCCATGTTGCGGTCAATGGAGTTCGCTATCGTGCCATGGAAGACTTTTTTAGGCCAGAATTAGATAGGTTTGATATCAGTGATGGGTTTGATATCAGTGATGTGTGCCACATGCCGCATAGCTGGGTAAACAATTGATCTATTGAAGGAGAAGTTTAGCAATCGTGTAATCTGGAGAAATAGTCCGGTCGAATGGCCATTTCGTTGATACGATTTAACACCGTTGGATTTCTTTTTATGGAGTTACATTAAGTCATTGGTTAATGGCATCAAACCAACAACATTAGAGCAGCTCAGGAACAACATCAAACGCGATATTGTCAACGTTTCGAAGAGTGGTGGAAAATTGGCTCCAAAGAATCCATGGCTGCAAACGTGCTTGCGGTGGTTATATGACCGAATCGAATTCCATACTTAAATGTAACATGAGTACTATACTTGGAATAAAATTCAACTCGATATCTCATTTATTATAAAATGCCTAAATGCAAATTCTTATGTCCATTTCGAAAAAACCCTAGAGTATAATAATTTAATGAAAAGTATATTAAACAGGAAAAACATTCGACATCTTAGTTTAATATTTAACAGCAAAACTCAAAATTTAAATCCAAAAGTACCTGGCATGGTAATCACTTCAGTCTTCAAACTTGTGCAATCTTTGCTCGTGAGAGTCCTTCGTAATGGGTAATACCAAGAATTCAATTTACGTTCCACTTGCTTATATCTGCACAGTTTTGGAAATATCTTTTGTATCGAATTTCAACTTATATAATTTTCCATTTGCGAAAACATTCTGAGCAAACATCGAGCTTATTGCTTCGCCAAGATGCAAATAATTGTATCTACAAAATTCTGAATTCAGAATTTATTTTAACGCTAATGAAACAGCAGTCGCTCGGAATTGTCTGACCAGAAGTGTTAGCTCAGCTGCTAAGCATCACATATGGCTAAGTGCGCGGTTCACTTTTCTCCGTCCCCGTCACATACTGTGCTCCTCCGATGTGTTGGATCTTTGGCACCGTCCAACTCTTACGCTGGATCTTGAGTTGAAACACCTGCACACCAAATGTTTGCAAACAAAAATTATCATGTGTGTGGTGTCGATACAATGACGAGACGATGTGTCAAAATGCTTAGAAGCTTGAACTGTTTTCGATTCGATCAAAGAGCATTCCCAGACGAGAACTAGAGATCAGCTCTGCATGCAGTGCTACTAGTGTGCTGCTGTGTTTTCCCTGATGCCACTCCTGCAATCTAATTATAGCGCTTTTCTGTTTTTCCTGGGATATGTTTCTTTTCTTCCCTCAAATTTAATTGTGCCATGTGGTTGCAGTTTGCTGTTCACGCGTATACACAAATAAGTGGGTTTTATTTCCTTCGAGTGTAAATAAAACGAAAAATGGAAATTCAAAAATGATGGTGGCAAAATATTCGACGCAATCGTAGGCACTTATTTCTAATTTAAGCTTTCCAGTTGCAAAAGTTGCGGTAACAATTTTGATTTTAGCAAAGGCGAACTCTTTTCTTGAGCAAACTGATTTATACTTTTTAACAAGGAAGTCCAGATTTCACTTGATTTTCTCTCTGAGTATCTTTTCTTCGACAAATCAGGTGCAACATTCTTGCTGCGAAGCTAATTGTGAATTACACCTCAGACCCTGGTTATTATATGATCATATATTAAAATTGATTATATAATACTGAATAGTTTTTAATAATTCATAAGTTTTACTCGAAATTAAATTGGAAATTGCAAATTATACACTGAAAGAAAAACTCTTGGTTGATTCAACTATTTTTAATAGTATTGCAACGATTCATTCAAAATCGTTAAATGAACTAAGGAAAATAGTTATTTTTACTATGTTAATATAGTTAATTTAACGATATAAAAGTAGTTGGCTCTGGTTATACAAAAAATATCGCAACGCTCATGAAATCAACTGTTTTAATTGTTTCATAACCACGAAAATTAGTTGATAAATAGAAAATATTCATCAATTCACTCAAAACTTCAACGTTTCGAATTATCAACAGTTTTTATGGTACTTAAACTACTTTGCAATCGTTGATTTCAACAAACGGAATTCAGTGAGTAACGTCTTTGGAATTATTCTACGCAAAGTAGAATGTTTTCAACATTTGGACGTTTTTCATGCTCCGAATGAAATTGTTTATCAACCACGCGTCATGGTGCATAAAAGTAATCAACGATTTTCTTATGGTTGTTTTAACTATAGCCCTAGTTGATGCAAAAACAACTAAAGAAAACTGTTGATTTTTCATACTCCTCATACTCATGCTCCTATTCTATCATAGAAGTTTCATATGATACATGGCAAAATTGTGTTCGGTTTGCTGTCCGATATAATTCATATTCATGTTATGCTGTGAAGCCTTTATATTACGTTGTATGACGCTATTTTGTTCACAATACAGCGTATTCCGCTGTTGCGAAACAGTGGGCTGCGGCAAAGCGCAGTCAAAAAATTAGAATGCACTGTTTTGTATGGTAACGCGCACAATGGCTGCGGCCGAATTTGCGGCAGCGGCAGAAAATGCCAAATTTCTAATTTTGCCGCACCGCTAGCGGTGATACCTGCCATAGGTTGGCATCACCACTAGGTTGAATTATATCTGTTTGAATTAGGTTGAATGGTCTGGTGGAATAGACAAGCGATGGCTGATGTGTATTGTGATAAGCCAACCTAATCCTCGTACAACAGGATTTAGCAATACAAAAGAAAAAAAATGAATTTGGTTGGTGGCTTGGTTGCATTGAAAGCGACATTGTCGCTGCATTGTGTTTCACCAAATTCAACTGCGGCATTCACGCCTTCCCTGCCTATATTTCGTACTATGTATGGAAAAAAAGTAAGCAACCACAAACAATGGTTGGAATACCATTGTTTGTGGTTGCTTACTTTTTTTGCACCACGGACGTTGTTTATCAACCACGCGTCATGGTGCATAAAAGTAATCAACTATTTTTTTATGGTTGTTTTAACTATAGCCCGTAGTTGACGCAAAAACAACTAAGGAAAATTGTTGATTTTACCAAGATTTTTCTTTCAGTGTAATAATTAAGTAAACTTGTACTGTTTTTTAGCCACGAAATACATTTATTTGTTTATCTCTCTAATTCTCATTAGCACATGTAATAAGATTTTTACTCTATTTACTATCTTCATAATCAGCGAAACTCTATTTCACTGACATCGGAGGACAACAGCGTCGAATGTTTATTTGTGACATTAATTCGCTTGCATCTTTATGCTAATTGGAGGATTAATCAAGCAATGTCCCATTACGAAAAGCGCCGCCGCATATCAGTTCCCATCTATATTAGCTTCTCTAATTTCGTGCGATAATTGCTTTCGGTCGCTGCCAGAGATACCTGCTAATCGAAGAGTTTCCATTTACACTCTCCAGTCTATTTGTCTTATCAGCGCGTTGCAACTAATCTTCCTTGATGCTCCCACCAGGAATAAAATTCGGACTGTGTTCAAATCTCCCTTATCAGCTGGTGTGCAGTGCTATTCACATGTGCACGTCTGCGACGGTGGAGATAGTCCGAGGGTTGATCGAGGGAAATTGCGAAGCAAGTAAAAGTCTTGCTAATCATTGTGGACTGTGCGGTTTGATAGCACCGATCAGACCAGCGCCAGACCGGCATTTTTCCGTTTTCCTGTTTTTCTCCCAGCTCCCAAGTCATATGTTGCTTACGATACGATGCGAAATTTGTTTTGCCGCCCACTCTTCTTCAGAACATGTGTTCGCCAGCCGGTATTCGATTCACATATGTACATATGTTTAAGCACTGTATGTACGGATGAGTGTATAGCCAGAACGTCTGCAGAGGCGCAACATAGCGACAGGCACACTTGGTCGTCAGCATTGATGGAAATTACGGGAAATATGGATGAGGTCGATTTTCACAGAGAGTCAGGGCTTCCGCCTCAAGTGGAATTTCAGAATCAGCTAAAACGATTTATTTATTTTAATATCGAATATTTCATCAAAATAAGTAATGGCGAAGAGTTGAAACGTCTTTCAGGCATACGAGTTAAAATTAACTTTTCAGCGTGGTCGTCCAATGAATAATCTTCAGCCCATGAGAGCTCCAAAACTACAGACTTTCATAAAATCCCGCGGAATTTCAAAAATAGGAAAATTTTTCAGGGAATTAAGGGGAAACATTAAGAGTATTTTAAGGGGAAAAATTAAGAGGATTTTAAGATGAAAAATAAGGGGATTTTAAAAAATAAGAAAATCGAAAAATCAATTATGGACTGTAAATGATTAAAGACAAACTTAATTAAAAAGAATGAAATGTAAATTGATAACGTTTAATGATAATTTAGCATACCAAAGCTTGAGAAAGAAACGCATCTAAGTGGAATTGTTTTTGCGGGATGATTTCTTATTGAATTTTTTTTTTGACAAAGTTGTTTCGAAAGTATGCACTGATTCTCATCAGACACCAGCTCACAGTGCATACTTGACTGATGAGACCACTTGCAGTTGGAAATCATTAATTTTTATTTACGTTAGTTGTGACAAATTTTAATATCTCCGACTTATATCCATCGACATAATTTACTCATAAAGGTTATTGATTTTGGCGCTTTGCTGCATTTGAACCCGTTTACTGTGTTCTTGACCTCCTGGGTGCTAGTTTCAGAAATGATGTAGTTAAAGGGAGCTGCAGAATTAAGAAGATTATTATTGATTCTACGTACTTTTGTCTCGAATGATTCCTCTACTGAATCTTCGTTTGAATGGCTATTTTCACGAAACTGTAGTTCTAGTGTGTTTGCAAATGCTTCCATTTTCCTTTGTAGTCCTGGCATATTTTCTCTGTTAGTCTGTTGTTGATGGCATTTATTTTGGTATTTTCCGCACCTCGAGGAACGACTATATTGACATTTTTTTCAGACAACACATTTTACTATTTAAACACGCTACTAGTTTTTTGATAATCTTGGTATAGGAATTGAAAGTTTTTTTTTGAACAGTAATGGATTGTGTGTGGAATGAAAGTATATTTTTGTAAATGTATCTATAGCCTTGCCTAATTTTCATAATAAAAGACGTCAAGATCACAGTGCAGGAAAATGCAGGATACGATCGTGTCTACTTTCAAGAGATATCAAACTCAGCACATTATACTTTACTGCTTTTATGTCAAAAAAATACTGGGTCTATCTGAATCAGTAACCTAACCTACCTTCTTAGATTCTTCGTTAAATTCGAAGCCAGTTTATTTTAAAATAGATGAAAAGTACAGGTAGTCACATCCCATCGAACAAAGTATCTCTCTTCGACCTTATTCTATTCTATATTTTTATTTATGATATCCTCAGTTTGGTGCACGAAGACAAGGTCAACTTGTATGCGAATCACGTTCACATTTGAAAAAAAAAAATGTATTACAAAAAAATGATGCCGAACAGTTATGTCAGTCAGAATTTTTATTTCCAGCCAAAAATGAGTCAAATAACTTAATTTAACGAATTCAACTTTTTCTTAGAGATAAAGTATACAATAGTAGATGTCGAACAAACTAAAGTAGCGAGCTGTACAGCAAATCGAAGGTTAAAAGTAACCAGGTGTCGATAATGTTCTCTTTAACTTAACACCTGATTCAATTCCGAACAACAACTGTGTATATTAGTGTGACTTTGGTATTTACACCTGTATTGACACCACGTACTCATTAGAATTATGTAGGATTTGGCCAGTTAGACTATGACGAAGTGAGTGGTTTTTGTAATACAATTGCTTATAATTATAAGAAAATAAACATAACTAATAAATAATTTTTTTTATATATCCAATTGGTGTTCTGATTAAATAGTTTAAATTTTGATATCATGATGTGCGTGATGTTACTTGATGCGACCACTCCCAGCCCCAATTATCTTGATTATCTCCACCTCCAGACTATTTTAACATATATTTGATATCAGAGCGGCAGCACTCGTCCTAAACTTATTAAATGCATCAGGCACCATCAGCTCAATTCCTGGCTGCTGGCCGGCGTGGCGGCTCTCACATTTGGTTAATCACATGTGCTCCAAGTGTTTCATGTGTTTGGTAATTGAATCTATTCGTTGAATGTTGAATGGGAAGCGATAGAATCGTGTTCTGCGCACCAGATACGCGTTTCTTTCGTTTCCCCACAAACATACGGACGCACTGTGCACTTGTGCAGGCCAACCGCTCCGCATTCGTTCTTCGAGTTTCATTCCAAGTTCAGGCTTGATTCAGTTCGGTTGTGAGATTCGAGAGTCCTTCGCAGGTCGGCCGAGCCACGTTCTCAGTTCTTTGTCCTTGCCCTGACGGCGAAAGGACTACTCGCAGTGCTAGTGACGGTTCACTCCGCTGCTTCCGGTCAGACGCGCATAGACTTTGAAGGGACGACGACGTCCAAGTGGCGGATCATTGCGGAGTGCAATATTCCGACTTGAAAGTGAGAAAACGTTGATAGTGTCTGCCGACAGATTGCATACATTTGGTTGTGGAGTTCTTACAAGAAATGGTTTTCGGACTGTGACCTTAAAGTGAAACGCGTGCCAAGTGGGCCGAACCGTAGTGGGTGAATTCGTTTGTGTAGTAGACAATTTGCTGGTGAAGAGTGCTTGATGCTCTGAGTCTTTTGGATATTGCTACCTTCAGGCTGAGATCATACTCGACAAAAGGACTGGAAAAATGGTAAGTTTAAGTATTTAAATTACCAATATAGCAAATAAGTAGGCATGGTCACATCACAATTCCAGCAAATTATCAATTGCTAATTTTCATTCTAACGTTTCATCAAACGTTCTGGAAGTGCCCACCCCCACATGTGTAATCAAATAAATCTGAACCAAGCAATATGTTACAATGGCATCTATTTTTTGTCTTAAGATACATTTCGGCGCCTAGGTATGTGGGAAACAATGTCAGACGCCGTTTAATGCTCAGGTGGGTGCGAATGTTTTCTGTGGCGAGGCGGCTGTAAATAAAGTTTATCGTTAAGACTACGCTGGAGAGAAAACAGATTTTTTTTTTGCAAACGCTAAAACAGATACATACTTGTTCCGGTATGATCTGGTTAATGGGAAAATATTGGATCATCGAAAAACGCGCCTATGTACTTAACTTGTGATGGAGAAAAATTGAAAATGTTTGCTCGGAAAAATCAGGAGGAAAGAATGACTCGGAATGTGAAGAGGCTGGCGAACGTGCGAAATTGGTTTATTTGCAATGTACGGTGCAATATGCCGAATTTTTCGGAAATGAAAATAGCAAACAAAATTAATTTCTAAAAGTCAATGTGAGCAAGAACGTTTTTTTTCGAATTCACACATAACGGTCTTAAAACTTTCATTTTATGAGTATCTTAATGCGGATATTATCACCTGTGCCTGAAGCGGCAAAAAAGAAAGGAAGACGAATATAGTGACGGGAAGAGTTATACCTAATAATCTACAAACTGATTTATTTTTGTTAATTTAATTTACCTACTTCGGATTTTTTTTTGTTTAGTTATATGTTTGTTCTCCGCTCGTAAATACTCGATAGAAATTTTGCTCTGGTTCAAAAAGTATAATTAAATTTTCAGGTATGTGAATCCTTGCTTGGGAAATTTGTCAATACATACATTGGCAATGTTTTTGATTATCACTTGATTTGTAATCTATGCTAGTCTCAAATATTGCGTTAAGTGCTAAAAGTTTATTTACAAAACAAACTAACTATTTTCAATCATCTTTTGTTCGTACATTTTTAATATAAGAAACTTAATAAAAAGCTCACAAAAAAGGAAGTATCGTGTGAAATAAAGTGCTTAAAATTGCAAAATGTTCAAATAACGAAGATAAAGATAGCCATGCGTTCTTAATAGTGGTATCAACGGCAGCAAAGCCAAAATGCTTTTGTGATCCTTTGAAACGGAAACTTTAGATCTATGATCAAAGAACACATACTGGTGAAGTTTTTAAAATAGACATTCATCAAGAAACAACCCGCGTGGTTCAAAGAACACAACTTGAACTTACGTGGGACGGATTCCAAAGCATCTGGAAGGTCCGTATAGCTAGGGCAAAATACTTGAAAACAATATTCAAGGACATTATGAGCAAATAACAACAAAAGATGCACGTAGGTTAAAGTATTTGTAAAAAAGGTTTGCCAACATGACAGTAAACCCAGTGAGGAAATACATTGACAAACAAATCATCAAGATCTTTGAAGTTTTCGACCAGATCAAAAGACTAATCTGAAAGACATTAAAAAGATGCGAAAAAAGCAGGAATTAAAGAATGGACCATTGCAGAACTTGAGATGTGAAATAAAAGGGCGCTGAAAATCAGGAATCATCTGTTACTTCGCATATATAGTCATGAACATAGGGCAAGAGCCAGATACTTCTTGCAACAAAAAATCTATTGGGTCTCAGCTTCAAGAGAGCTAGCTTATGATCAACTGTATGAAAAGTTTTGGAAGAGTCCATGTACACAACATCTACTTATCGGTATTGACCTAAAGCATATTTCCGGTGGTATTCATTGTTTGAGCTTGTCTTTTAAAAAAATAATGTACAATTGGATGGAGTTTGTTCTCAGAAAGCCTGGTTGGAAGGGTTAGTTGACGCTTGTTGACAATGCAAGCACAGTCATCAAACTTTTCCAATGTTTGTGCTTTGAAATCGAAACGGAGATTTTACAATGGCTAAACTAATGTGAAAAGAACAAGGCATCAATAAGCAACTATTATACGAGGTAATTGAAGCTGTCTGCTAACAGAAGTCATCGAATGAAAAAGAAGGACTGCAAATCTACGTAGATGTGAGACGAGTAGCCATTAAAAAGCGAGCAAGAATAATTATAGTCAGAGCCGTACGATGAAAAATTCGCTGATGAGGACACAAAACCCAATCTGTGCTTAACCCTAAACAGGAAAGTGATCTAATTTGCTAAACCCACGAAAAGGGCATAATAAAAAGAAAAAACTACATCGTGACGTTAAGATGCAAAACAATATTATCTAGAAAATCTTTGAGTGCGTGTAAGATCGCCGGTCAAGGACCAAACAGTAGGTAATTGTTCTGCCTAAGTAAACGCTGCAATGGAGAATACAAATATAGTAATTGTCATTGCGGTACACTAAACACAAACGGCACACTAAATACAAAATAAGAACGCGTGTCAGGAACTGCAATACGGACGAAAACGTGGCTCTGACGTCAGACTCAATCATCTTAGGAACGAAAAGAGGAGGAAAAGTTTCCGTGATGCGAGGGTAGGAAGATGTAGGAACAAAAGCCGATCATTGTAAGAAGGGTAAGGAAGCCGAAATTTAAAGAAAAAGATACGAGTAAATCTGCGTTCAACAGACTCCAACGCATTATTTAAATAGACGTGTTGAGGACATCAAACTCAATAGCATTATTCAAGGAAACTATGTACAAAGGAAACAAAGAGGTGTAAACAGGTCGAACTTGGCATTTATGTACAAAATATGCTTATCCAATTTAAGCTTCGGCATCGAGGACGGATTAAGGAAGGGAGATCGTTTATGAACAAAAGAAAGAGAAGAGGACCAAGAATAGACCCTTACGGAACACCTGATGCAATACGAATTCGACCAAAGGTGTAATAGGTAAACCAGGACAAGACCGGCTATGCCATCGATCCTTAGCTTTTTTAAGGAGGAGTTAATTGTTGACAAAATCAAAGGCGATGGAAAAGTCAGTATATAATACGGTGACCTGTTTTTGATGGTCAAGAACGGATGCGACCTTATTTTTTGAATGAAAGAAGTTTGGCTCAAAAGGATTTATCTCTGACAAAACCGTGCTGCTTATGAGCTAGGGTAGGTTAGGTAAAAGAGCAGACTCTCCTGTAGATCAACAAGGAAGCAAGGAAATGGGACGTTAGGTTGACATGCATGTAGAGGGTGTAGTTTTATAGAGAAAGGCATTAGTTCGAAACAAAAGGACCGTATCGCTTAAGAGATTGAAAAGCGCCTAAACGGGTAACCAAACGGCCGAATGCCATCGTTTACCGAATACAGCAACATTACAAGCAGCGCTCGAAGATGAGACAAGGTTATTGCTGATACCACAGACACAACGTTATTGAGGATAGCGACGAATATGTTTGGGACGAACAGGTCTAAGAGAGGTAATGTAGTTTTGCATGCATATGCGCGCCGAGGACATATTCGTATTAAATAAAAGAATATAGAGCCATATATAGAAAACTAGCAGATATTAGAGTGTTTGATATGCGTCTGCAATATCTGAGGATTTCATTGGGGGCTATATTTAGTCCATCAGCGAATTGAGGCAGACAGTTAGAGCTAGAGAGCTAAATGAACTACAGCGAATTCATTGCATCGTGGAAGTTACATATACGTGACTACTATCGGAAGTTTCAATTTAAAAAGAAAGACGCAAAGAATGTCGAGCCCACAAACTATGTTTTAGGAAAATTATAACAATATTTTCAGCATGAGAAAAACGTTTTTTCGACGATTTTTTTTTATTTTAGAAATATGGATAGAGATCATTTCAATAACATTCTGTAATATTTTTATGCAAACATATCGACGAACAAACCGGTGATAAAGGTTTTTCAAGAACGTCTTTGTTAAGAGACGATTTGCGGTGTTCATTGTATTTCAGCTGAAAATTACTTGAAATCAAATGACATTAAAATTTTGTCAAAGTATCATCAAATCCTCCCCCCAACGTTTTCCGATGATAATTTATTTCATTTTCAAATTTGTGTGGTCATTTGAAGTGAAAATTGCTATTTTTCCCGAAAAATTTGGCCTACAACAAACATACATTTTGTGAAAAAACAAGTCTTGTCATCATGTAAAATGTAAACGTTTAATAGTATCTCATCCCCGCCCAGCTATTAGTTTAGATAAACTATATCGCCTAAAACAAAATTTTCCGGTTTCCAATCAGAAAGTCGCTCCTCGTTTCTTTCGAGTAACGATTATCGTGAATAATTGATGGGCTTATCCGGTTCGAATGCGTGCCTACCGAATCATAAAGAGCATACGCTTGTTTGTTTTCCCGTCAAAAAGAAAATGCCCTGCAGGGTAAGCGATTCAACCTGCTGGCTCACATTGCAGCAATTTTCTTTGGTAAGTCGTAGACAAGGTGTCTAAATAGTTTTCTGATTTATGACTCTCATTAGCAACCTGACGTTTTGCCACGGCTCCGTGGGAACCGATACTAATGTTGTCAAATCACCCAACCATCCCACACGTACCCCTTTCAACGCATTTTTGTCGGTGAATTTAGGGAGTTCGAGGACAACGACTTGAAAGCAGTAGTAAAGGTAGCGCAAATTGCCGTATCAACATGTCCACAGATATGCACGTACGTTGGTGCTGAGCGATTTAACCCCCACGGATAGTTTCATGATTGTTGTTTTTACCTGTCAAGGTAATTACCACTATGGACTACCGTATGATAATGACAAGACAACTACTTAGTGGCTGAGATGTGTGGTGTTTTTGTGAGCTGTCCACGGGAAGGACTTGCAGTAGAGTGTGAATTGTGTGGCGCAGTTCAGTTTTTAAACAGACTAAAAACCATTAACGGATTTAAGTGGAAGTTAGTAGTTGAGAAGTTTCTGTTGAGGCCAGTTTATCTTAAGTAGTTTAAGAGTAATTTGGAAAGTAAGTTAATATGCATGTATTGATTACCAAGTGCACTTAGCTGGTTCAACCGTGAGCATATCAGTGACGCTCTAAATGAAGTTTGTGCACAACGTAAGTAAAGTAATCCTGCCCTACTAATTCTGTCTGTTTTGGGTCAACAAAATTAATTGGGCTAGCTGGTATGTTTTCTTCAGAGGACTAAGTGCTGATAATGTTTTCTTCAAATCATATTCCTTCTAATCCTACTTAATCTCTAATCATACTTCTTCATATATTTGTAGTTGACATGGAAGCTTCGACTCTCCGTGGTTCACTGTAGAGGTTGCGATTGGTCTGAGAACCAAAGACGTAGTTTGTACAAAATACAAATGATCTGGCTCGCTTGATGACTTTTTCACGTTTCAAAAGCGTCATACTACCATTACTTTCTTTTAACGAAACCTTTGCAAGTCGAAAATACGAGCTCACTAGATGCAGGCACTGTCTTTGTTGCTGCAGGCATTCACTATCTCTTCCCAAATAAATTCCATCTTCACTATGTGTTCCTCCAACACTAACTTGTTCTCTTAGTATTTTAACAGATACATTCTCGTCACTTTACATATTCCCCATCCACAAAGCGGGTGATACTTCTTCCATCTCCAGCTATCGTCTTTTATCACATTTGACCTGCTTCTCGACAGAGTTTTCTATTTTAATTCAGCCTTCGATAACTAGCGAAGAGCATGAATAGGTAGGTAAGTATCAAAGTCAAAGCTATAAAGCTTACTGTCTGTTTACTGTACTGTCCGCCATTTTTTGATGGCTGTGAGTATCCGATGTATTCCGGGACAGGAATATATCGAAAATTAGACTGCAATAAATTAACGTATGAACAACTTACAAATATTTATCCTGCGTAAATTGTTAAAAATTGTTGTATTATTCGTTTAACGTTTCGTTTAATCGTTTATTGCACCAACTATTTCAGAAATTTAATCTGAGCCAATATATTTGACTGCTTTGACCGACACTCTATGGTTGCGTCTTCATATTCCTTACGATCGATCAATCAATTAACGACTAATGACATAACACAGAGTCCAGGTGGAGCTACATCCATGTGCTTGTCTAATTCAACCATCTATCCATTCAGTCGGGATCTGTTATCAAACCACTTGAATTTCCTGAAGGCATGTCGTTTGCACAACTCACGAGTGAACACATCCTGAAAGCTACCTTATCTCCAACTGTTTTCACATTCTTCTTTGTGCGCTTGGCGATAGGTGTGTGTATGTACCAAGTGAGGTTCCTTTGCTTTCGCTGCCATTTACCATTGCCGAAACTAGAAGGAGCTTATTCGCAGTTGGCATATCTGTGCAAGACCAGACTTGGTCGTGTTCCGTCTGCGAGTACATTGCATGTGTCCTATTGATAATTCGCCTGCTGCTGACAACTTGAAGTGGCGCTGTGTATCCTGTTTACAGTCTGCGCTAGAGAAGATGCGGTATGCCTGTCATCTTTGCCGAATTATCATCGATAGAGCGGTTCAGATTGACAAGAGGCACGTTCACGTGCTTGCGTAATGTATCTAATGAAAACTTTCTTCTCAAACGATTACACAATTACCGAGGTAGGACACAATTCAGACACATAAAAGTTTCAACATTTTTTCGCAATCGTCTTTTCCATCAAAACTATTGCTTCCTGGTTCCGATTACATCCTACGTGCCACGCTTCTGTCTTTCGCTGGCAGCTCGATCAACGACGGCACGGGCTCACACATGTTCCACTGCTTTCTGCACGGCATCTTCATAACGTCCTCGTCGGAACTTTCCGGATCCGGTTTGTGTGCTGCTGGCTTCGTTCCTCTTTTTGTACCTACCTCTTAAAAAGTCCATCTGCTGCTCATGACATTTCTGTTATTACCTTCACCAATATGTTTCTGGATTTGTTGCGGAACCGGCGGAGGAGTGACACGGCTTGGCACAGAATGGCGAATATTATTTGTGAGCTGCACATGAAGTCTCGTATTTTCAACATCAGTCTTTCATTTATAGTTTATTTTTGTTGCTCGCAGGCGAATGCCTACAAAGAGCGCACTGTACTAAACTGAGCTGTGTTTTGAAACGACAGAAGAGCTATTTGTGATATTAAGGACACGAACATGCTGTATTTGTCGGCTCTGCTAGTGTGCACTACACTTTTCCGCCACGGGCTGTTAGGGGGATGCAGCGTTTTTGGGCTGTGAATGGCTGTGCTCGATAGGGGGATGCAGCGTTTTGGGCAGCATAAGTGTGCGAGACATTCGAATCAATTCGGATATGGAACGAATTATTAATATAATATAATTAATTTGAAAATGTCCAAATCACATCAGACTCGAGGAGTTTTGATTCCCGAGAGCCGTACCTGATTGATTATCGGATTTTGACTGCTTTCCCCTTTGTATTTCATATATTGTATTTCATATATCGACAAAAGTCAATACGTCGGGTTATATGTATGTCCGTCCGCTGCTTATTTTATAAAACATAGACGTCCGTTCAGCGAATAGGCAATTTAGTATTTATTTCCCTAATTTGCTAATAAAAAAGTGTTTTAGCATCCAGGAGGTTTTTTAATTTTCCTCTTCATAATTACTGTTTGCACTTGATTTTTCGAAGCTCAGGAAAATTTTAACTGATTTAATGCTTTGGGAAAATGAGTGAAATTTTTGAAAAAATCGATATATTTTGCAGTTTTACTACAAAAAACGCTACACAAGCCCAAGAAAGTACTGTTTACGGTAGCATGTAGATGATTTACTCGCTTCCGTTCGGGAAATTTCGATAAGATAAACCAATCACGGAAAAACTCGATTAAATTATGCAAATGGTTGAGGAAGGAAATAGGAGTTGCACTATATATCAGTAATATAACAGTTTGGAATCATTTCAAAAGAGCTGGGTACACAAAAAAAGCTCGGAATTTGAATGCCGCATGAATTATCGGAGAAAAATTTGATTGACCGAACTGACTACTGAAACGCAACGAAATCAAACCAATTTTGAAGCGAATCAGTATGGGCGATGAAAAAAGGGGTGAAATACGTCAAAACGTTCGAAAAATATCATGATCAAAGAAAGATGAATGAAGATAAAACACAAAAAAAAATTTTTAAGTCCGGATTGACACCAAGAGAATTTATGCTAAGTATATGGTGGGATTGGGAGGTAATCTTTTACTATGAGGTGCTTAAACCTTGTCAAACTATTTATTTTGCTCTCTCTTGTCAAAAATAACCCGATTAGAGCAAGTTATTCAAAATAAGTGGCCAGAATTGACCTGTAGAAAGAGTATTGTCTTCCAAAATGTCAACACATATTTGATGACGTGGCCAAAATTGACGGACCCTGCCTAGAAGTTTTGTTGTATCCAGCCCAGATCTTGCATCTTCGGATGATCATTTGTTTCTACCTCTGCAAAACTTCCTTGATGGTCTAAAGCTGCGTTCGAGAAAAGACTAGGAAAATCACTTCGCCAAGTTTTTCGGCGGTCGCAGAAGTTTTATTTCGACGCGATTA
Organism: Nemotelus pantherinus; assembly: GCA_963978885.1. Lineage (NCBI taxonomy): Eukaryota > Metazoa > Arthropoda > Insecta > Diptera > Stratiomyidae > Nemotelus > Nemotelus pantherinus. The sequence continues at coordinate 239,755,269 of OZ022263.1, forward strand.
TGGCTCTACTCCAGAAATAAAAAAAATTAATTGAAATCGATAGAAAAACTTGATTGACAAATGAAAAAAAAAATCTCTCAATACTTTTTTCACTAACCAATATTACTCAGTTTCACTTCATCGAATCTACGAGGGGCGGCCAATAAGTTCGCGACCTAAGATACTTAGGTCGCGAACTTATAACACGCCCGTTCACACCACCCGGGTTGCGAGCTATGTCTTGAAAGCTACGGGATTCACAGAAATCAGCCACTCACTCCTACAGTCAGGACTAGGCTTCTAGTGACTTTTTCCTTCTTTCAAATTTAGTTACGGGGACGAAGATTTTCGAACGACAGTGAAACGAAGGCGATCGTAGAAAACCATTTTGAAGAGAAATCGAAAGAAGATTTTTTCAGTAGTATAAAGTTATTATATTCTCGATGTGAAAAGTATATATCACTTAAGATGGATTACATTAAAAAATAAAAAAAATATAAAACTATACTTTTCATTCATTAAGTAATTTAGGTCGCGAACTTATCAGCCGCCGCTCGTACTAGAATCGGAAACTAAGGAAGTCGTTCGTGGCCGAGGACTTCACATCTCAATCTGGATTCACTCTAGCACAGTTTAAATCTTCTCAGCTAGCTTCCGTATCAAAAAGAAATGGTGATAAGGATGTAGGTCAACTATATTCAACCTAGAAAAGACACTTTGGTAGTTGATGACGCATAGCGTTATTGACAACTGAAGTAAGAAGTCTTGTTCATCATAGTGCTGGTGCTCCCGCACAAATCATCATCATCGAGGGTGCGATATACACTGCGCCTGCTACAATAGAGGGCTAACAAGATAGCGTTCCGAGTAAATATCGGATCCCATACTTTTTTGAACAGATATAGGTGGTGGCGAACTATTAAGGAATGGTTAGTCTGGAGATACCCAGGTGGCTTGATGAATATCTTTCCACATAATTCAGGGACCTACTCCCTGCAACTTTTTTTTTCAACCCCCAACTAACTGAGAAGCTTGAGTACCCTAGATGGTAGAGCTCTGGCTTTTTGTGTGCGGGGTTCATGGTTCGAATCCAGGTTCGGATGAGGGTCCGCGCACCAATCTTTGAGTTCACCTAGCTCTAAATAGGTGCTTGAATTAATCAAAGGTAAAGTGAGTCGTGTTCACATCGATCGTAAATTTGTAATGAAGCTCTCTACCAGCTTCAACCGCTAAACCCGGACGAGGGTTGTCGTGGGATTACTTTACTTTACTAACTGAGAATCCAGCAATCGAGTATCATTGGTATACTTGTGCAAGCTACTGGGAGAAATATGCTGTCCTACACTGAGAAAACACATGGCGCCAGATGCCATAATTTATAGACTTCTGGCGCCATGTACATAGTCGATTTAGGGACTGTGATAAAATATAGCGCCACACGCCATAATACATGGCGAGAAGTACATAGGCCTACACGCCATGTACTATAGTCCTCCACGCCATGTACATGGCGTGGCGGACTATATTACATGGCGTGGAGGACTATAGCACATGGCGTGGAGAACTATAGTGCATGGCGTGGAGGACTATACTGTATGGCGTGGAGGACTATACTGTATGGCGTGGAGGACTATACTGTATGGCGTGGAGGACTATAGTACATGGCGTGGAGGGCTATAAGCATAGCGTCTGCTCCTATGTACTATGGCGTGTGGCGCCATATTTTATCACAAATCGACCGAAATCGACTATGTACATGGCACCAGAAGTCTATAAATTATGGCGTCTGGCGCTATGTGTTTTTTCAGTGCATCTAAAGATGATCCAGTTTGCATCCAACAAAAGGCCACGAACCTTCTCAGTTCGGAACATCTGGAGGTAGAGCACTTGATGTTAGGTGATGGAATTCTACCAAAGAAATTCCCGAGGGATTAATGACATCTAAGATCATATCCTCTCCTATATTCAAGAAGCTTGCTGATATTTATAACCCTGCTCACACAGCATGGCTGCGAGTTATAATTGTAGTGCCATGAGCCATATTACATGGCTCATGGCACTATGTAATATGGCGTGTGGGGCCATAATTTCTGCGCCATGTAATTATGGCGCTGGGAGCTATACTGCATGGCTCAGGGTACTATGTACATAGCGTGTGGCACCATAAATGCTGCGCCATGTAACATGGGACCACGCGCTATGTAGATTCTGACATTATGGCGCTGGGAGCCATATTGCATGGCTCAGAGTACTATGTACATGGCGTATGGGGCCATAAATAATGCGCTATGTTACATGGCGCTGGGCGCTATGTGAATTTTTTTCAGTGTATCTTCCTATTTTGATTTCATAATCATCCAGTACGATTCTGATGTCATAATTGCATAATAATCTTGTGCTAAGTACGTAATGCCATGGGCAGCAGCAGTAGCAGAGGTTATTGTTGCATTTCTCCAAAATACTTGTCCCTTTTCACCTTATGTCTCGCAGAGCTGTTAGGTAAAACAATTCTACAATTTAGAATTCCGATATCTAGCTGATCGGTATTAGAAGATTTCGCTATTCTCTTCAAGCATTTTTCGGATATCTTCAATATTTTAAACATAATATTTTCTATCCTTCTGCTAGACCTTCGCTTATAATTTTCTCTGAGAATTCAACTCCTGTGACTGTTGAGAAGTTTTCTCGCTGGATGCTTACGATCGTATTCCTTGTGAAAATGAACATCTTCTCGAATTTTAAGCTGCTGCGATGAGGTTTTTTGAAAACAACTATGGTTTTTGCGGCTTCCAAAATATAATTGATAATGTGCATTTATCCTATTCTCATAGCCAGAAAACAACCACAAACGATTACAAGTCAACTACGGTGGCTTTATTGAAACTATACGTTTCTAAGACGACTTCGCCTTGTAAACCTGTAAGTATTCATAAAGGCGCTCAAATCGTATTTTATAATTACTTCCGTCATTTAGCTTTTGACTACAAAAAAGTTCATTCAGAAAAAAACTATTCTAGCACCTACACTTTGCGTGTTTCTATTTTCTGCAATCCCTTTTAATGCCAATGGACTTTCTACACACATACATATGTAGCTTTATTTCGCATGTTTCATACATTCGTTCGTCGATTCGGCCCTGTCGACCCGAACGCGTCATTGCAGAATAAATGATTAATTGTTCTTGTATCTACATATACACGGCTATTGAAAACTTTGTTCCACACCTAAGCTTAGGAATTCCTTCGAAATGGTTTCCGGATCAAAAAATTTCCATTGAAATCTGTCCGATTTATTCTGTCAGTCGATCGCTTGTTATTTTTCCCCGACCAAATGTACGTATAGAGAAATTTTCACACGGTGGCGACAGTCCTTTCATCCGACTGTGGGACGTGACGTTGATTTTTGTTTGAAGCTCAGGAAGAAACTAGCCTATTGAAAAAACAGGACTGGGATATTACATTGAAAACAACGCAGATCTAATGCAAAAACCGCTATGTTGAGAGTTATTGAAGGATAAATAGAGTACTGATGGCAAGGCGAATGCAATATTGATGCTTACAGAGATGCATACAATTCTTAGTGCAAAAGATACACATTTTTTCCATTAGTCGTTTCTAGAGATGCAGACTGAGAACACTGCACACTTTTAAAACAACCCCCAACATTAAAACAACCCCCTTCCCCACGACTATGCTCTTACGATTATCACAGTCCTTTTTCAATATTTTTCATTTATTCCATTCCCTCTCCTGAATTTCAAACTCTAGTCGCCACTTTAAATCTACCATCGGTTCAAGCGTTCAAATAGTTTAAACACGTTTTTATTTGATAAACATTTCGTAGTTCTCATGTTCATCTTTTGAAATATGCTCTATGTAAATCAGAAATAAATTGTCGCAAGTAGTGTTCATTTGTAAATTTCCCATTTATATTTTCGATCAAAAAGTTATTTCAATAGCCAAAACATTGTAAAAATTATAGTTGAGCTCGACATTCGAGTGAGACACCTATCAGCGGAAGATATCCTGCTACTAGGACACAGCCGGTACTAATGCAGCTGCGGTAAAATCCGCCAGAGTCTGAAACATTCAAAAATCCACTCGTCCATTATCTGAGCGCACAGTATGCCGTACGCGTGATAAGCGCTCGAAGAACAGTGAAAACACGAAATCGGTCTCGGCTGGCGTGGGTAGATAACGTGGAACTGCTGGCGATAACCATGTTGCGGTTTCCATTCATTCTGCCGGCGCCGTTGACATCCTTCCCTGTGCACCCAAGATACTCACTCAGCCGCTGCCGTACATTTACCGAGTCAGCCGTTCAACCAAGCTTCCACCCCCACACACGCACACACAGCAAGTCGTCCCTGAGCGCCCGAGCGAGCACATTGTGTACACTCGTCCTCGTCCTCAAGCGCAAGGAGAAGCAAAAATGTTTCCAAATGGGATGATTATGCAAGGCCATCAACAACACCTGCTTTTAATTGAATTCGGCTTTGACACGTGCCACCCCTGGTGCCATGTGCATTTTACATCCTTTTGGCGACTGAAGGAACGAATCACTGGGAGCACATGGCAGAGCTGTGAACTGTGCCAATACCACGCCAGTAGCAAGTTCTAAACTCGAGATTAATTGAGAGTGAACAAAGCTTCGAACGGGTCGTGTTTGCGGAGGCTTTGCCAAGAGCAAGGATAAAGCGATTTTTTCGGTGCCTTGTTTATTTTCGATTCGGAGTCCAGGTGCAGTGTGGTGCGACGATTCCAACCATATTTCGGCCGTAATCCAATCAGGCCGAGGCTACTAAAGCTTAGTGTCAACAATTGTACAGCTGAGCTCCGTTTCCAACAGCAAACGACGCTATGTGTCCGTAGCAGTTATCCTTTCACCAGCGAGTGGCCGCAGCAGAAATTATTTTCGTAACAGACTTGGGGAATATCGTCGCCCACATAAATGTGATGATGTTCGGGGGTTACCGCAATCAGAATCGGTCTCAAATTTGTAAAACTATTTTTGCTCTTTTGAGCTTGTTATTTTATATGGCTTTATATTTTCACACTTTATCACATTGTATCTATTGGGCTATAACTCTGGATTCAACGAAAATTTCCTTTGAAAAAACATTCTGGCAAGATATTTAATAACGACATTCTTTCATTTAGATTTTTGACTGATGCTGTTCTTGGTGGATACTGAAAGTGCACGAAATATGTTTAATCCTTTTTTCTATCCCTCAGTGTAAAGACAAATGGTTTTAAGTACTGATCACTAATTTCGACAAAGAGAATGTTGGAAGCATTAGAGCTCCTCGAAGTTCCAGGTATAGTTGGGCTCTTCATCTTATTTAGATTTGTCATCATGATTAATTTGCAGGATTATACGTTTAAAAGATTGGAGCTTGAAATTTCATTGGATTGATTCTTCTATTGCCGTATATATTATATCCTTATAGACTTTGATTAATATGGTAACAAATAAATCGTTTATTTTTATTGGAAATTTGTGAAAAAAGACTATCTTTATATTAGGGGGGTGGCAACATCGTAGGTAGTACTGAAAATTATTTGAGTAGGTTGCAAACGAGAAATCAAATCTCAGTAACGTTTGCGCACCGAATTTTTTTTTTTGCGCACCAAAACTGTGACTTCCGTCCCAACTCAATATCTTCTTCAGAAACACATCCAACACATTGTTATTCGTCTTTCTTTGAATAACAATTTCGTCTACATTAGTTTGGTCTATATGCCATCCAGATCGGACGAATCGGTTCAACTTGTGAATTAGTATCTTCAATTACGTCTCTAAATGAAAACCTATGTTTTATCCCTGATGAAAATGACGCACTCCTTCTCCCTGTAAACCTTTCAGAATCCAACGACTTCAACCTTGCGAGTACTTTCTATGGCAACGATTTGCAGCAAGTCTCTCCAACTTCCAACCAAACTGGTCATTGGTTGGATCTTGTCTTTACAAACGCCTATCACGAAGTAGTGGTAAGTCCAACTTTTGACGCAGAGCATCTTTTTTCCAATAGTTTACATCACCCTGCACTATCAGTTAAACTTCCAACTCCTGATTCTATTTACTTAAAAACGTTCAATAATTCAATTGTATATGACTTTCTTAATGCTGACTACGAAAGCATTCACCATGTACTTGACTCTATAGTTGGGGCGAATATTATTTCAGCGTTAGATCTTGAGGAAGTCATTTCCACTTTTTACGATAAAATATTTGAAGCCGTTGAAAAAACAGTTATCTGAACCATGAATTGATAGGAAACTTAGGCATTTGCGAAATCGTAGAAATAAACTTTACAAGCGAATAAACGAAATTATTGACGTTCATCCTACTATTCAGGAAACATATAATGTAATAGCTAAGCAATTCTTGACGAAATCTGACGATGCTTATGCTAATTATATCAAGAAAACCGGTGAAAGCATAGTCCACGACCCGAAAAAATTCTTTGACTTTGTAAATATGAAGCGGAAAATCAGCGGTTATCCTTCGCCAATGTCCCATAATAATATCACGTCTTCTTCTCCTAAAACTATTTGCGACTTTTTTCGCAGACAATTTCCAGAAAATGTTCAATGCTCTAGACCCATCTAACTCAAACCTTTCCCTTTCTGAATCCAGCTTCAACCGCTTTTATCGGCCAAATAAAAATATCACGTGAAGAAATACCTAAAGCTATCTTGGAACTCGATTGTAACAAAGGTCTTGGTCCTGATCTTCTCCAATCGATCTTCTTGCGTAAGAGTATTGAGCAGCGAATAACACCCCTGCATATATTCTTTGACAGGTCACTTTCAGCTGGTGACTTCCCATCCAGACGCTGCATTGAAAACTATATTTTATCTTCGATTCCAAAACTTTTTGAAAAGGGTGTCTACGATAAACTTTCTCCACTAGTTGATTTCCGTCTGAACGAGCAACAGCATGGCTTTAGAAAAGGTCGCTCAAACACAAACTTGACAATTCTAGTTTCGGACGTTCTGTGTAAAATGGAGAAAAGCTATCAAATTGACGCGGTCTACACAGAGTTTAGCAAAGCTGTTGACAGAGTTGACCATTCTATCTTGATCCTAAGGCTGCACGAATTCGGACTTGCCGGGTCTTTACTTAGCTGGCTAAGTTCCTACCTCCACAATTGAATCCAATTTGTAAAATTTCAAGGAGTTTTATCAAAAAATATGTTCCTACCTCTGATGTACCACTAGGTAGCCATCTTGGTCCACTTTTCTTTAACATTTTCATCTCCGATCTTTCTGACGTCTTGTCAAACATACGTCATCTACTATATGCAGACGATCTAAAGCTTTACCACACCATTGAATCTAAATATGAGGCACTTTTTCTTCAATGTAAGCTTGACTCAGTGGTGCAGTATTAACAAGCTCTCGCTTAATATTGATAAGTGCCAAATTATAAGTTTTAGCCGTAAATGCAAGGTTACGCAGAACACTTACTTTCTCGGCAACAACTTATTAACTCGCGTTGATAGCGTTGTTGATCTCGGCGTTGTCTTGGATGGGAAACTTCGTTTTACTTTGCACCAAAATAAAATTCTTTCCCGTACGAATAAGCAGCTCAGCTTTATTAAGCGATGAGCCAAGGAATTTAAAAACTTGTGAGCCACAAGATCATTATACGCTACACTTGTACACCCTCTTGTTGAATACGCCTGTATTATCTGGAACCCAGCTTTTATAATCGACAGTAACAGACTCGAGTCCGTACAGAAACAATTTTTACTTTTTGCCCTAAGAGAACTATACAACCCTTACGACTTCGAAAATTTACCCCCTTATGAGGTTAGACTGGGTCATTTAAACTTAACTCCACTTGCATCCAGTAAAATGATGATATCGGACTGCTTCACATTTGACGGCACTAGAGGCGTTATTAGAGTTCAATTCCTGAATAGTAAAATCGTGATAAATATCCCCGTAAGGAACACCAGGTCCAATGGTTTGTTCCACATTCCACCATATATGCAGCTAACTAGCCGGTAAACAGATACTGCAGGATTTTCAATGACTTTAGCAATCTTTATTCCCAAACAATCTGTAAACTATCCTTCAAATCCTCCCTTATCAAAGCCATTTGCACCCCGTAATTTTTTTAAGCTTTTTGTAACTATTGTTTTCTAATTTTTATTCATTTATTTTATTGTTATTTATTGATTAGATATTTCAAATTTATTTATTTACTTACTTATTTATTTATGCGTTATCTGCTTGTAATTTACCTTTTTTTTTGTTTTATTATCATTGTTAGTGTTGTATTCATTTGTAGTTTTTTTTTCGGTTTTTGTATTTATGCATATGTACTAAATTTATGCCTTGTTTGGCTAATAAATAAATAAATTATCATAGTCTTCACAATCATAAAAAGCTATGGGAAACAATTAATGAAGCAACTTAACGCTGTGTGAAATGCTAACCGCGGAACAATAGATTAGAAATAACAGCAACGAACAAATATATTGAAAATAGTATTTAATTGATGAGGCTTCTAAATATATTACAGATCCTGATAACATCCCTGGTTTATCAAATGACTACTCCAACTTCTCCGCATCTTTAAATCTATTTCCCCACGATATTTCCACATTATGAATCTTAACTGTAATAAACCTCTGAGTTTGAATGGTTTCACATCAAAGCTTTTAAAGTCAATAGTAACCTCTATTGCACCTCTTTCGTTAATGATGGCATTTTTCCTATTAGATTAAATCATGCTGCAATAATTGTATATCATAAAGGAGGTGATATCCAGCTGCTGAATAACTATGGGCTCATCTCCCTTCTGTCGAATGTGGCGAAATTACTTGAAGAATTTATCAAGTTAAAATTAGATAAATTTCTACTGGAAAGTAATATTTTGGCCATAATCAATACAGCTTTCAAAGCCCCTCTAACACTTTAGATTCCCATTACAATGTCTTTGAGTACATTTACTCTGCTTTAAATATTAACGACAAATCTCTGGCAACTTTTTTAGATCTGAAAAAAGCTTTTGGTATGGTGAATCATAAGCTATTTTAATAAACAAAAAAAAGAACAAGTAGGCATTACGAACAATTCACTGTTACGTTTACTCAGTCGTATATATCGAATCTAGCGCAAGTAGTAAAGATCCAGAATACAATCAGTTTACCTAGCTTGGTCAATTGTGGAGTCCCCCAGGAGTAGAGATGGGCAAAATGACATATGACATATCACTGATTGCTCTTTTTTAGAGTATTTTACAGTATTGCGCCGTACTCTCAGTACACTGTTCGCTTCGCATTTCATTAAGTTTATTCAAACGAAAGCTTTCGCTCACAGACTATGCTGTGCTTTTTTCAGGCGCTGCACTGTAAGAAAGAGCAATGCGTCATGAGCTATGACATTTTGCCCATCTCTACCCAGGAGACAGTTCTGGGTCCAGTTTTATTTTAACTTATGTTAATGATTTGTGTAAAAATGATAGCATGTTGACGGCCGTTTGGTTGCATTCGCAGACGATATAGTCCTTTTATCAAAAGACAAAAGGTGCCAGCAAGTATTTAGTAAAGCAAATCAAAGAATGGCTGGTGAAAAATGGATTGATCATAACGCAGACTCAGTAGCACAACATAAAAACAAAATTTTGATTAAAGGGTCTGTCATGAAAGGAGTAACCGATATGAAATATCTCGGAGTCATTTCTGATCATATACTAAAATGGAATCATATAATGCACATCTGTAGAAGACTGAGGAAATATCCATACATGTTTCTATTCAACGCAATTTCGTCAATGTCCGCAATCACTCTAAATTTACTATTTAGGACTTATATATTCATTGAGTCCAGAAGCTTTTGGTATTAAAATGCAATTAACTCTTCAAAACTATAAATTAATGCTAAAAAAGCATCTTAATACACATCCAAATATATTTAATGATATACCAAACTATTGTATCTAGGCCTAAGCTTACACTTGTAATACCGAAGTCAAGAGCAAGATGAAATGCTAAATTTTATGTTAATTGTTTATTAATTGAAGCTCTCACGCACAAGTTCTTCTGCCTGTTTGTCAGTTTCTTAAATATTGTATTATGTATCCTTTTATTTATTTGCAACAAATTGAATTGAAGTTTACCAGATTGAGATATGTTAATACTATTGTTCGCAAGTTAAATGATCAGCTTGAATATCTTTTCTTTTCCATTTTTTTTCGATACATAATATTTATTTTCTTATAAAAAATATTTTCCGACAGAAAATCCTGACAAAATATTACCATCATTCATCAGCAAATGGCAACCCTTTCATTAAAAACCAATACAATACGCTCAACATTCCGTTGTAGACGGGCTTCGCTCTGTTCATCCCTCGTCGTCAGCTTCTCGTCGTGGTCACAGGTGTTTCGAACAGAGGAAAGCAGCTGTCTCAATTCATTCAATTTCCGACAGTTGGTTTCATAGGGTGTAGTGTATAGTACGGGCTCATTCTCATACCCGAGTCCTTCCAAGGATACGTCGTCTTGTAACGATGTGCACTTGGTACCCGGACTTTGTGCAAGCTGCCATGGCGATACGATGTCGATTACGATGATGGGATGACTAAAGACGGGGCACATTTTTACAACTGGGGGTTGTACTTAACCCGATTCCATCGTTTTCCTTCGTTTAAACTGTAATCCTTGGCATCTTTTCGGGTGTAGCTTATTCGTAGAATGTAGCGTTTGGCGGTAATCAGAATTTCAAACATTTCATGACATGCCGGCACGGCACTTGTGCTGCTGCCATCATTCAAATCATTGCAATGATTCGATGAAGCAGGCTGAGATTGCCAACCACTTCAAGCCCGTTTGCAGAGCGAAAGAATTTAGAAGGTGTGACAGAAGGGATTTACAATTGCGGAAACGTTATGATGGCTGGCTCTTGGTCCTTGTGGAAATACGTTGCGAAGCTGTGAATTAGTCGGCCACCTCTGAACGACGTGGATAATTTATCATCGAGACAGAAAAGCAACTAGACTGATGACGATGTAATTTAATCTTTTCGTGTGATTCCGTTTGTTGGAGCAGACAGTTTGTATGGTGGGAGCTCATATTCGTACACGAGCTAGGAAACGTGCTGCATTGCAGTTTGGTAAAATGATATTAATCAGATATGACTCGTTAGGGATTTCGGGACTCGTCTGATTCAACAATTTCGTTCCCGCTTAGAATCATGAGTTTATGTTGGGAGGCTTTAGATAATTATTTTTCGTATTTAATTATTAAATTAATTTAACCAATTTTGTAGAGCACTGGTCTTATAATTAAGTTTCAGTTCTTAAAACATCAGAAAAACTGCCAAATGCAAATATAAACGTATGATGAGACTCGAAACTGCAGGCAGAGGTAACTGCAGGCAAACTGGGGGTAAGAGGCAGCGCCTCTTACTCCCGAAAGTCTTCCCTCAAGATCTAAAACGATGAACAGGTAATTGGGAAAAAATAAACTGCAGTGACAAAATATGTGGTAACTATGCCAGGAGCTAATATCCAACTCATTACCAACGTTCACACCAAATCAAACCATTCACCGTCATTTTCATACACCATTTTCAAAAATGTCGCAGTTAAAATTTTTTAGCTCCTTAATCCAGTTCATAAGGGTTTCTTTGCTAATAAAGCTCGAGCCTCTGATATCGTCTTAGATTTTGTTTTCACAATATCCGGGTGACGTTTTAGAAATGATTATCGTGGGAACTTTCTGTTAAGATTTCTTGTTATTTAACAGTTAAAAATTAAAGCTTAAACTTATGTAATGTTGAAATACTAATTTATTGAGTGTTCAATAGCTCTGTAAATTTATCATTACTTTCAACAAAGAAAGGGTTGCATAGTAATGAAAAGGAGTAAGAAAGGCATTCCATTTATTCGCTGGAATTAGCACTTTCCAGCACAAGCGTCCACAGGACTTTAAAATAGAGGCGACAAACACTCAAATTCGACGCACATTTTTCTTGATTTGCAGCGAATTACTATGTAGGCATAGCAAAGGTGTAGCACGGTGTAGAGTGAAACATCAAATTTTCAAGAGTGGCGATGCAATAGAGAAGGTGATTGCCCCGCTTTGACCTCGTCTGTGCTTGTCACTGCTTTCAGACCTCTCCAGTTAATGACATCATTGAGTTTTCATCTTTTTTAGCCCTGTTGTAATGGATTGCTCAAAGTTTGCTTTATAAAAATGTATAATTATGATAGTAAAATAGAAGATTAAATTAATATATGAGAATAAAAAATGAAATTGAAATAGCAGAAAGAATGCGCTATTGAATGCTACCTCTTTGGAATTCTCTTATACTGGACACGGACTATAATCAGACTTTGTCGTGAGTCTCGTTTAGGTTTAACCTTATAATGAAGACAGACTACAGTCGAATCTCGTTTGGAGAACTTAGTTATCAGGTTCTCTGCAACTTGGTTCTCTGTCGTTGACGTTCTTTGGACACAAAAACTCTTTAAAAAACAGAGTCTTTAAGTACGTTGTCAATTTTCGAACTTGCTAATAGTTTTATTTTTTATTTTTCTTTATTTTTGTACAATTTTTTTTTCTTTTTTCTTTTACTTCCTTTTTTTCTTGGATTATCTCTATTTTCTGTATTATTTTAATTTTTTTTTTCTAATCTGTAATTGGACACATGTTTGTTGTATTGGAGAATTGTTAATTAAATAAAAAAATAAATCTCTTTTACACTACTGTGTCAAGCAATGGAAATTTAAAAGGTCGAAACTCATTGGAGATTCGCGAAACCAGATTCGATTGTAGTTTGTATCCAGTATTTCCTACACCGCATTTGGTATGATAAATCGATAAAAAGTTTGCATGAATTTGTTTCAGAAATAATACTCTAGACATTGGGCCGTATTCATTTAAAAGACTTATTAATTATGACTTAATTTAAGAGAATCTTGGCTATAGATAGTCAAACTGTAGCCAATATCATACATAAACCCCATCCTTTTCATCGCAAGGTCTACATGTCGTTAATTTCGTACTTTCTCGATTTGTTTAGCTCAGTTATTTACCAGTACTCAGCAATTTTTCGTCACCGCTTTCATGCATATATTGCAGTCAGGCCACAATCGACTCTTGTTCGCGAATCTCCAATCAGCATTGAGATTTTACAATCTCCTTTACTAGACTCACTAAGGTCAAAGCTTAACGAGATTCGATTTGCCGGAAAGTATCAAATTATAAGTCGTCACCTCAACATACCATAGAAATATGCTGAAAATAGTTTTTACATTTTATTCCAATTATATACGAGCATGCTATCATCTTCGGAAAATCATTTAATCAATCAGAATGGAAATGTAACGGGTCTTCTGGTTCATTTCTGAACTTTTATTTGGTCATTTATTGGGGGTAGCCCAGGATTTCAGTGTTCTTATGTGGGAAGATATCACAATGTTATGCGTTACAAGTATTGTTTTTTTAGGTAGTATTTGATTTAAAATGACTGGGGCAAGGAATATAAAGCTTTATGGCTAGACTAGCTGGACACCATCTTCAATTGCAAGCACTATAACATATTCTATCAATATCCAAAAATATTAGGTTGCTGCAGATGAAATTCCCGATTTAGTAATTAATTTTTAAACAGATGTAACTTATTATAAAGACAATTTATTTAATCAAAATAGGTACCAATAGATGCAACACACTTTTCCCAACGAGATAAAAGTACATTTATTCCAGTTTTGTAGAAGTCCGAGTTTCTGGTTCGAAGAAACTCCTCGAAGGCATTTTTGACAGCAGCTTCATTATTAAATCTTTTTCATCAAAAAGTGATCCAAATGTTTCAAGAAATGGTAATCTGTTGGTGAGAGGTCTGGTGAATATGGAGGGTGAGGAAGAGTCTCATAGCCCAACTCGTTTAATTTTTGGACCGTATGATATGATATATGAGGTCGTGCGTTATCATGAAGCTCCATCCCTGTTGACAAGCCTAGGTCGTTGGACTATCGATTTCTGATGCATTTCATCCAGCTGAGCACAGTATTTTTCAGCATTGATGGTTTCGCCAGGTTGCAGGAATGAAAAGTGGATAACTCCAGCTACAGACCACCAAACAGTTACCATTATTTTCTTTGGATGAAGGCTTGGTTTCGGCATGTGTCTTGGCGCTTCATCGGCATCTAGCCATTGGGCCAATCGGTGACGATTATCGTATAAAATCGATTTTTATCGCAGATCACAATTCGGTGCAAGAACGGTTCCTTTTTGTTGCGGGAGAGAATAGAACTTGAAATCTCCATTCGACACGTCATGTTTTGCTCGGTAAAATCATGCGGAACCCATTTGTCAAGCTTTTTCACTTTCCCAAGCTGTTGCAAGTGGCGGTAAACTGTCGAATTGAGAACGCCTAATTTCTCGGCAAGATCCCTTATGATTTGGCGGGGGTCAGACTCCACTAATGCACGCACTCGTCGTTATCGATCGATGGTCTTGGGTGTCCACGTGGCTCACTCCCAAGGTCCATACCTCCGGATCGAAATTTTTTGAACCAGCCTAAATGCGCTGTTGATATTCCTCGTTGCTTCCGTTGCGTTGTGCTCTTATTTAAATTCGTATAGTAAAAGTAGCCGTTTTTGATTCACTTCCATGCTCACTTTCTCTTTTTATTTTTACGAAAACTATGAAGTGCAAAACAGAAATGACTCCATAAACCAAGGTAGCAGTATTTATACTTCAATATGTCATATCATTTGCGCCGCCTTGTGCCAACATAATACACTAAAATTGCAGCCAACTTTATGTCATTGCTAAATCGGACATTTCATCTGCAGCAACCTAATACATTCTTCAATTCAACTTGACCAATTAGTTCATATTTCATTTATTATGTTTGTATTTCAAACTTTCCTGGGGATTAATAATATTTAGAAATACCTCACGAAACACGAACTCACAATTTAAATTACGATATTACCCATGGGATATTTTTGATACCGTGTTAAGGCCGCGTGAAATCAAGCTTTTACTGGCTTTATACGTATTTTTTTTTAAAGATTCCTCGTCGAATCTCATTCCGGAACGAGTTTTGCAGATTCACATAAATGCTCGAATCCGGTTTTGAAACTCGTTTTAAAGCGAATTCGGGCACGGAAATTTCAGTCCCACCAGAATTAATGTAAAAATAGACAATGCATTTTCAAACTCATCTAGAATTGTACTTAAGATAACCAAAATGACTCACTTGTATAAACTACCAATTTATTGTGTTGCAAAAATTTGATAATGTGAACGTCGTAGTTTTTGTTGCAATACGAATAAATTACGCTGCAAAATCTGTATTGCGATTTACTTTTTTTTGTATATATTTGTGTTTAAAGATACACAACACATGCTGAGCTTTAGGAACGCTCGCGTGCAAACAGGTCCAATTTCGAACTATTATTTCCATTTGCATGATTTAAGTCTATTGCCTGAGGTAGAACGTGGGGAAAATTAGTGTGGGTGCCAGAAGTGCTGCCGATCCTTGCGCCCTACTAATACATGCAATAAAATGAATTCAAATCCACAAAACTTCAACATTTTTAGGTTGAAAGTCCAGGCGCGAGACTCCGATACCCTTGACTATGCCTACTGCGAAAAGGACACGAGAGTCAGCATTACATTTCAAACGTTGTTCGTTGTAGTTTTCTATCAGAACTCTTAGCTATAAAAATGGGGAGCATATGGCACAATGCAATTTTCCCGACAAACAGCCGACCAAGTCGATTCCGTTACTGGATGCGACCACATTTCCATATAACTAGCTCGAGCGAACGAGAGCAGCTGGTGCTTCCACGTCGCATTGTTGCGGCAGCATCTGCAGCGAAATTATGTTGTCGACCGAGCTGCTTTCGAACGCCAGCCGTCCTGGCGACTGGCTGGGTTATCAAGGACCAATCGAAATTGTATGTAAAAGAAAGTCATTTGTGTCACATGTCAGACACAGTGAGCGTCAACATCTGGGTTCGTTTGAGTTTTTCACGAGTCTTTCTGACAGTTTCAAGTGATGTTCAATTTTGAATATTCCACCACCCGCGCCCCCGTTCGGCAGCTACGCTCCGCCACGATTTCGGCTGGATTGGATGGTGGGTGGTTGGCCTGACTGCTCTGCTATTCGTATTCCTGCGAGAAATAATCTTGTTTCAATGACTTAGCGGCACTCCTGTTTTCCATCTTTGCAGTTGACAGCTCGGAATGCTTTCTCTACGTGCCAAAATGAGTCTGATGGCATCCATTACACTTGCGCTAGAATCGAGAAAATTCTGTTTGGGCAGTGTGTGCCTAAAGAAATATATGTATTTGTATGTAGTGAAAATCATCGAACTAGGTGTTTGCGACTATTATACGCGACTAATGGTTCTTGCTTAAATGTTATCAAGCGTCAACTGGTGCTTTCATTTTATTGAATTTAGTTGTCTATTTTTCAGTTAGCTATGGAGCCAACACAATATTACTAATTTATAAAAGTGGTTTTGCTATAGTAACAGCTGTTGCTTCACACAGATTAACTTAGGACTGAGAGAAAATTGTTTGCAAAGCTTTCTTTTATTCCCCACAGTCTGAGATCGCATGTAATGGAAAGCCTCTTAGTTGAATCTGGGTGGCGGGCTGTTGAACATCGTCAAAAACATTTTTCTTTTGAGCGCAGGCATCATAGCATCTCCGAAATGTGTGGGTCTGGCAGATGATATGGAACAGCGGGCCCAGAGCAGTTAAACCACAGTGGCATTGACGAAAAACATGCTTTGAAAAGTTGTTTGTCGAAGAATTGCGTCTCGATGTGCACCATGTGGAGGAACACTTAGCAGACTGTAATAGTCATTTGTGGAATTATTGTGAATTGAAGTGGTGGTACACATACTCGTAGAGCAAACATTTTCACAGCCTACGTAGGAAGTATGGTCCAGACATGGGAATTGCTTCTTGTTGCATGCAAGCCGTTTATTTTATTCCATTTCGAATACAATCTCGCGCCAACAACGGCTGAAGCTTTTGCTGCTCGAGCCTGAAACGGAAATTTCTATGCGAGCTTTGTACTTCCGGCGGCACCATGACATACTGAAACTTCTTAGTTTAAAGATTGTAGACGCCTTTTAAATAGATTCAAACAAATCCCATCGTCTTGGAGCAACACTCACGATTGATACAAACCAAGTGATTGCCTCTTGTAATACGGAATCAACCCCGAATCATCTGACTAGTGTCGGGAAATCACAGCATGTAATCCTCATCAGAAATTAGAAGGCGTGGATACGTAAAACATATAGTTTCTGCTACCACTGATTCTAGCCCACATGAACGAGACCGTTGAGTGACGAGAAACATGTTGCTGCGGATGGTTGTTTTGCAGGAAGTGTTGCGAAACGATGGGAAACGTTCATTCAGAAAAGATCCAGCAGTTAGCTTTCCTGGCAAACTTTCAATACGTTTTCCGCCATTCATTTTCCTTTTTGCGATTGTTGCGAAAATTGTAACGGATGAGCAGAGCAATTAGCGCCTATTGACAAAATACAACTTAATTTGTTGAATATTTGATGGAAAACACGAATGTCACTTTGAAGTGGTTTGAGGCATGACGATATTAAGTTGCGTACACTAATTGATCGACGTTACGAAAATCTTTTTATGAGAAAATTCTAGTGTTGTCGGTATTAAATCTAGTATTTAAATTTGAATTATTTACTAATAATAGGTGCGTTTTTTTGCTCCGATGCAGAGCAGAGTACAACTATGCCGCAAAATCAACGATCTAGTATAAAACAGCAGTGCTTTCGCTAAGACTGACATAGGTTGCGGTATTCGCTGTGGTACCACTAAACAGCTGAAAATAAAGGGAGAAAATAACGAGTATAAACTATTACAATCGATAGAAAATAGAAAAAGAACTAACAGAAAATTACTTCTTCTAACTTTCTACACATTTTGAGGGCTTTTTCTAATTTCCTAACTACCAAAACATTCAACATAGCCATGAAAACCGAAAGCCACCTCACAGAAAAAAATACAACTTCTCATGAGCTTTTCTTTTTTCTATCAGCACATTCTACACTTCAACACGTGAACTACAAATGAGGCATAGAATTTCTGTACTAGTGAATTCACTGGTGTAGGAGTGTTGTTGTTTTCAATGCGTCTACTCTACTCTCCGCTGGATATAGGAGCAAAAAAACGCGCCTAATACTAGATATACTTAGTATTGAAAATTTGAAGCGATCAATCTTTCACAGTTTTGCTTTTAGTCTCCGATTCCAGAAGATAGTTACTAGATATTTAACTTTTTTTCAGATGGCATTGGATGGCAAAACAATAATTAAAGAAGAAATACCAGACAAAGAAGCTTACGAATCTACAGCCAATACTCGTCGAGCGAAAGGTAATTTTTATATCATCTGCTAATAGGAGCATTGCTCTAGTTTTTCGCAATTCAAATTTTAATCAAAATGGGAATATTTGGCTTCAGGTCTACGAGCAAATTAGTTCTGCAATGATGTACTTGAAATTTCGTTGTGTTTTAATGATTCTTAGAACAGGAAAGTACTGAGCTTGTTGTTTTTTATTTGTTGTTTATTGAATAATTTACGGAACAATTTTCCATTGCAATTACCAAAATTGATATATCTTAGCTTATTAACCCTTAAAATGCATTGTGGGTGCTTGACACCCAACAACATTAAATTAAAAAAAGACATTTTTTCACCTTTTTTTCTTTCAACAATTTTTTAAACGAATTAAAAATTAATAAATTAATATAAAATTTACATAACTTTGAGGGAGATATTTTAAAGTACATCCCATAATTTTTTTGTAATAAAATATTCCATAGCGGCAGAGCAAATCAGCCTAGAACACGTCAGGGTGTCGGACACCCAAGTGTGCACTTAACGTGATTCCTAAGAAGTATGCACTTAAGAAGTATGCACCACCATCCAATCCACTTAAACATGTTAAATTACTTTATATCTTATGCATTAGCTAAGCTACATTAAAAATACTAGGCACGTCTTTCAAGCGGTTAAATACTGATTGTGAATTGTCAACGTCATATTTTCTCTGTTCTAATCTTATCTTTTGCTTTACTCCTATCAAAAGTCCCCTGTTTTTCTCACGTTGAAAGTCTCCGATGTTATAAAAGTTAAAAAAAAACTCGTGAAATGCTGGAAAAGACGGGTTCACCAACTAATCTTCAGGAATTTCCTAGTTTGTGCTTTGGACCTAAAAGCGTGCTCAAGTAAGCAGTGCATGACCTCTTCTTGAGCATCGAGGTTTTAATCTGTTCTAAACAACCAAAATTCTTTTGGTCCTACATCCGTTCCATTAAACTCAAATTCTCAGTTTCTGATTCTATGCAATTTGAAGACGCTATTGCTTTCAACCCTTAGACTATTTGAGATTTGTTTGCTCCCTTTTTTACTTCTCCTCCTTTAAAAATGCACTAACTATCTGATATCTTCTCATTTTTCCTGTACTTATCCTGCCTTATCTTTGTTTAGTATCAACTCTTTGGAAGTCGAAATTCTGAGCCGTATCTCAGGTTCTAATGCTATTAGTTCCGATGTTGACGGTGCTCCCAACATCCTGATAAAATCTATCTTATCCTCTGTGTCCTTTTAGCTATCCTTTTCAACATGAGCGACAGAAATCAAGTGTATTCTCCTCATTATGAAAAGCCGTTAATATTTCCCTATTTTTCATAACTGGAGATCCATCTGTCGTTTCCAACCATCGTCCTAGATCCTCCTTCTGTTGTTTAAGTAAACTCCTTGAACACCTGGTTTATAATAGAGTTGATCTTTCTCTACAACCTTTTCTTGTTTGTGAGCAGCATGGTTTCATCAAGAGCCGCTCTACAACGACCAAGATTATGGCGTTCACTAATTTCGTCGCTTCTGCCTTTGACTCTCAGCGTCAACTTAATATAATTTGGAATTTAAAGGAACTTTTTGAAGGTTTTTGACTTTGTGAACTATAACCTGCTACCCAATAAACTTGAAGGATTTGGCATATTTTGGCCCCTTTCCTCCTATCTTCATAGCCGTCCTGCAGAGTCACTTTAAACGGTCCCATTCCTTCTCCTATATTTCGTATATCTGGAGTTCCTCAAGGATCTGTCCTAGGTCCCTTACTTTTTATTTTGTTTGCCGATTACCTTCTTTCTATTATCAACTTTTCCTGTCTTTTAAATGCGCGTAACTTAAAATTATGCAGGACAATAACCAATAACAAACTGATTTGCTTGGACTTAATCACTGGTGCCAAAACAACTTCATACCACTAAACATCTTGAAGTGTTACCAGAAGTCATTGCTCTGCATGTGTTTTATTATTCCTTGTCTGGCATTTTCCTGTCGCCTGTCTAGCATTTTCAATACCTTTGCGGGGGGTTTGATTCTAAATTGAATTGAATAATATTCATGATATCCTGAATAACACGACCGGAGTCTCTAAGATTACTGGCTTTGTTTTGCGTTCTTCGTATATATTACCAACATTTCCACCTGTATTCATTTATTTGTTACCGTAGTACGTAGTATTCTGGAATACGCGTGCCAAATTTGATCCTCTTTCAGTATTTAACTGACGCCATTGAACCAGCTCAGCGTTGGTTCACTCGCTCGCTGTTTTTTTTTTAATTCAGCATTCTCTATTATCTCTACTCCTCTCGTCTTTCCATTTTTCATGTATTTTCTTTGGAAGCACGTTGATAGTTCCTCGATTGCTCTTTATTATTTAAAGTTTACCAATTGAATTGAGTCATCATAGTCAATCATCTGAGGTTTTCTCGCGAATTCGAGAGGGTTACCGTCTTTGAAGGACGTGGAATTTCGAACATTTGAAAAAGGTAATTTTATAAATCGTTGTTGTTTTGCACAAAACAAAACGATTTTTGCTAGGAGACTCGATGATTTGATGATTTTTTCACTTGCCCACCGTATCTACCAACTTGCTCGCACTAACATTGAAAATCATAATTTGAAAAGTTATGACACCTGAAAATTAAAAAAATTGACTTTGTCTACTTTTAGACACTTTGCGTTCACACAGGGTTAAAATATTCCAAAACAATATCATAATCAAGCTTAGAACATTATTGATTTCCATAGAAATGTAAAGATAGCTGAAAATTCACTAAAATACACAAAGGGTGAGATATATTTTAATTTTAACTTAACACAAACTTAATACTTATATGCCTCCATATGAGCGCACTCCATCTATTTTCATCTGTGTCATCAGATTATATAGTTTGACTTACCGAAACTTGGCTTATAGTGGGTATTCATGACACTTAGCTCTTTCCATTTCACACTGTTTTTCGTCGTAATCGTGATAGGTTGCTAACGGTTAAACATGATGGTAGTTGTGTTTAGAGGTACACTCTGTCGTGACTTCTGTTCATAGCCTACAGTTGAATATATTGTAGTTCGGGTTACCTTAGCTCCTTCCGAAACTCTGATTGTTTCCTCAGTATATATTTCATGCAATTCTCTTGATTCCGTCTATGATCAGCTCTTTGGGGAACTTTCTAACTTTCTTTGACTCTCTGTTTGTTTGCGGTGATTTTAATTTGCCTAACCTTGTTTGGGACGCCAATCCCTGCTCGATCCTTTCGTCTTTCAGCATTTCCTTTTATGTTTATGTTTCCTTTCTCAGTTAAAACCTTTTGCCAATTCCAATAGCAAAATATTATTGGATTTTGTTCTTTCAAATATCCCCTCCCACAATATATCTCCACAGGCTGCCCCCGAACCTCACGTTCCTCCTGACATGCACTATCTGTCTCGCCACTGTTGTTTTTACCCACTTTTCCACATAAGACCCTTACATTTCATTTATTATCAACCTGACTTCGTAAATATGGCTAATGAAATCAATCTATATAATTAGGACTCTTATTTTAATAACCTTTCTCTTGACAAATGCTTTTTTTTTACTATTTATAATTTACTTTTCTCCTTAATCTTGCGATTTACTCCTACCAGCCGTCCACACAAGCGGAATGATTCCCCTTGATTTCGGTCCGATTTGGGGTCCGTCTTAAAGGTTAAAGACATTGTTCGCGCCAAGTATAGAGCTTCGAGGTCTCATGATGACTGGGTAGAATTCTCAAGACTACGGTCAGCGGCTAAAATCAACGCTAGACAAGCCACGTGTGATCTTTTCGCCAATATTGAGTCTTCTATTTGTTCCAATCATCGTAAACTATTCTGGTCTTACATCCGTTCCCTGATAAAATTTCATAGTTTCCCTGATACAACGTGTCTTAATCATGTCATTTCTTCTACTCCTTAGAAGATTTGTGGACTTTTTGCTCAACAATTGTCCTCATTATTTTCCTGCAATCTGCAGCCTACCCCCCATATCTACTAAACGCAATTTTTTCACCTATTTCTTTCATCCAAAAAGATTCTTTAGAAATCGAGGCCAACTTGAATTCATTTAGCATGAATATCGGTAATGGTCCTGATGGTATTTCGGATTTGGTAGCTAAGTCCCTATCGTCGTCGCTGGGTCTTTCTTGATCCAATATTTTCAATCTTACACTGAAAAAACACATAGCGCCAGACGCCATAGTTTATAGATTTCTGGCACCATGTACATAGTCGATTTCAGTCGATTTGTGATAAAATATAGCGCCACACGCCATAGTACATAGGAGCAGATGCTATGCTTATAGCCCTCCACGCCATGTACTATAGTCCTCCACGCCATGTACCATAGTCCTCCACGCCATGTACCATAGTCCTCGACGCCATGTACCATAGTCCTCCACGCCATGTACTATAGTCCTCCACGCCATATACTATAGTCCTCCACGCCATATACTATAGTCCTCTACGCCATATACTATAGTCCTCCACGCCATGTACTATAATCCTCCACGCCATGTATATGGCTTTGAGGACTATATTACATGGCGTGGAGGACTATAGTATATGGCGTGGAGGACTATAGTATATGGCGTAGAGGACTATAGTATATGGCGTGGAGGACTATAGTATATGGCGTGGAGGACTATAGTACATGGCGCGGAGGACTATGGTACATGGCGTCGAGGACTATGGTACATGGCGTGGAGGACTATGGTACATGGCGTGGAGGACTATAGTACATGGCGTGGAGGGCTATAAGCATAGCATCTGCTCCTATGTACTATGGCGTGTGGCGCTATATTTTATCACAAATCGACTGAAATCGACTATGTACATGGTGCCAGAAATCTATAAACTATGGCGTCTGGCGCTATGTGTTTTTTTTAGTGCACCAAATATAAATTCCACCAAATATAAATTCTACCAAATATAAATTCGAGTCAACATACTCACTATTGAATGTTCCTGCTCCAGTGTGAAAATTCACCGGTCGAAGTATCGAAAATATCGCAGCCAGTACTTCAGTTCAAAATGAGTCAATTATGTAGACCCAAGCTCTAATGTCACTTGCTGACATTTATACCTTCCCTCACACAGCATGGCTGCGAGTTATAATTGGAGTGCCATGAGCCATATTACATGGCTCATGGCACTATGTAATATAGCGTGTGGGGCCATAATTTCTGTGCCATGTAATTATGGCGCTGGGAGCCATACTGCATAGCTCAGAGTACTATGTACATAGCGTATGGCGCCATAAATAATGCGCTATGTTACATGGCTCTGGGCGCCATGTGGATTTTTTTCAGTGTAGTTTCAGTTCTGGCTCCTTCCCGTCCCATAATTTTTCATTTCTAATGTTGTATTAAAATTAATTTAGTAATTTTTCTCTCAATATATCTAAAAATGTAAATTTATTTTATTATTTCGAACATAACTCTACCTATTGAATGAAAATAGAAAAATTAAAACTGTCCTTTAAAATGTGTTCTATTTTTAAGTCGTCACGTTTATATTCATGGCATACGAAGACTTTTGACAGTGAATATGTGAAACGTGAATTTTAGAGCAATGTGATTCTGATACTAATTTCTGTTCGAAAATCAGTAAAAATGAAAAGAATATAGATAGGGTCAATGCCCCAATAGAAATAACCAGAATTAGCAGTTTTCTCTCCAGCCCAAAAAGGGAATGTACAGTTGGATTGGGTTTGGCATGATGACAGGTAAGCAACTGAACGCAATAATTAGTTTTCTTCTCAAAAGCAATGAATAATAACGTAACGGCCAGTCCTACTGTTCAGATTTCACACTTTTAAATCTCATTTACATGCGTTCACCAGTAAACCAGACCATCATGCCGCCCAGGTGA
Source organism: Nemotelus pantherinus (assembly GCA_963978885.1). Taxonomy (NCBI): domain Eukaryota; kingdom Metazoa; phylum Arthropoda; class Insecta; order Diptera; family Stratiomyidae; genus Nemotelus; species Nemotelus pantherinus. Next base: position 239,779,517 of record OZ022263.1, read on the forward strand.
ACTTAGCAATACAGTCTGCGAATAGAAAAGAGAACTAACCACTTAGCTTTCCCGAATTTCCTTTTTATCCTCTACGCTCCCCATTGAATCTCCTCCGCCGTCGAATCGGGGCTCCGTCAAATGCAGACAACTTCACCAGTCAGAAACAGAAAAGCACTTGTAGGTCGTTAGGTTCACGTATTTTCATTTGATTTTCCCGTGGCATGGCAACGACGTATGCCTCTATTGTTGATGTTTTTGTTGTTCTGTTATTATTGTTTTTTGATTTTCTCCAGCACCGCAGCTCCGAAAATCCTTAGCGAAGGCCTACTTGGCTGCTGTTACGGTTATGGGCATGGGTATCGTTGATGCCAGGTCGTTTGGCTGACTGACTATGGCTGGCTAGTGAACAAGTCCTTTCCAGATGCCTGTCTCTTACATTCGAAAGTATTTAAAGGAAAAGCCAAGGCTAGCCGGGACTGATTTTCATATTGAAATCATTTACAACAACATTTTCATAATGCTGTTGACTGCGAGGGAGAATATCCTGTTGATTTGATCGATATGCTGCGAAGCTAAGAAGCAGCAGCAGACTGAGAAGAAGAACAATTGTGTGTAGGTGATTCTGCGAAGATTGTTTGCGCGATAGTAGAGTATGATGATGTATGATTTCGAGTTCGATTTCATCAGTGAAGAATGTTGACTTTAAGGAATTCAAAAAATTAAAATAATTTGGTTGTTGAATTTTGCCTTGCTTTTGATTAGTTAGTGAAAGAGACAAAGATACAAAACTCTGCTTCGGGAGTCTACCTTCTACTTAAAAGACAATTAAACTGAGTCCGAGCTCTCCAGCAGTATGCAACAACTGACAAACGAGCCCAGCTATATCCCTATACCTTTCATGACTTGAACCGCATAATCCATTCACTAAAATGTAAAAAATCTCCGGGTGCAGACAAAATTGGTAACATACAATTGAAAAATCTACCTACCATAGCTGTAAATTATCTACAGGTTATATTTAATAAGTGTTAGGTACTACCTTTTCTCTCAATTCGTGGGAAACTGGCAAAATCCTTATTGTTATTAAAACCAGGCAAGGACAGCAGTATCGTTGAAAGCTACAGACCGATTGGCTTGCTGAGTGCTCCAAGCAAGTTACTAGAAAACTTATAAAAGGCTGTATCCTAAACTTTGTTGATCGATAGAATATTTTGACTAATGAGCAGTTCAGATTTCGCAGTAAAAATAGCACATTTCACCGGCTGAATAGATTATCAAACTATGTATATCCAACATCATTTAAACAGCAAAAGGTGCAATACCCTTTGATATTTATAAAGCTTTCGATTGCGTCTGGCACGTCGGACTTATACACAAAATAATGCAATTTAATTTCCTTAGACATAAAGTCAAGTAGATTCGTTCGTTCTTTCTGGACATAGCTTAATGCGTTCAATTGGGTCATGCAGAATCAACAAAAAAACCATCTGCCCAGATTTCACAAGGATCAACCTTGGAGTAGCCCTTGACAGAAGTCTAGAAAAAAATCACGCGAGCTTAGAAAAAATCAAAAGAGCCTAGAAAAAATGCTAGGAGGCTTCCAAAAAAAAAATCAGGAGGTGTAGAAAGAATTCAGGAGGAGTCTAGGATAAAAAATTGGGAGCTTAGAAAAACTCAGAACACTCGAGAAAAAATTCTGGGAGTCCGAGAAAAATTCATGATAGCTTAGAAAAAAATCAGGGGTTCAAGAAAATATCTCGAGAGTCTAGCGGAAAAACTATGGGAACTTAGTAAAAATCAGGGGGCCCTAGAACATTTTTCGGGAGTCTAAGAATAAAATATGAAAGCTTAGAAAAAATTCAGTAGATGTAGAAAAATTTTCGAGACTCTAGGAAAGAATCATGGAAACTAAGAAGAAATCAGGGCAGTCAGGACTAATCCTCCTGATTACGCCAACGGAAGACTTATTTATACTGCAGGAAAAATATCTAGAATATATAGTTTACCCTCTAATTAACATAAAATTCGGTTTGAACTTTACAAAGACGTTGGCAAAATTCAGTTAGTTTTCCGTAAATCGAGAAGATATGATTTTTTTATTCTTGTATTCTAAAATTATATTCTCCATGCATTCCTAAATTAATTTGATGCAGCTTGTCATCTAACTGGACAGGCTATAAATAGCATGGTGAAAAATAATAACGGGCAATGTCGTTAGGGAGTGGATTTTTCTATGAGCATCTAAACGTAAACGAGTTTTAAAAGAAAAAGATATTTTGAATGAAAGAAAGCAGTGGAGATCAAATTTGAAAATTGTTTCGAACCTGCAATTTAAGAGTTGTTAATAATTCTAGCATGATTTAATAATGCAAGTATTACATAAAAATTTGTCTTTCGGGTAAATAATTGATGTTAGTGCTACTTTAATACAGTGAGCGCAGAAAGTATGAATAAACGAAAAGGTTTCAATCCAAAATACCCAAGAACTTTACTGATAAATAGGATTTCTTCATAATATATACAAATTAGATCTTTACAGAATAATATTTGTTTATTAATATTTATTTTCAACCTTTTGTCTAATTAATCTACAAGTGATATATAGGATTTATATCGGGAGTTTGGGGAGAAAATTTCCTGTAATTTTTTTTTACAATATAGAGGATCTACAGCGTTATGCTAGGTATCGAGTCCTTGTGGTAATTATTTTGCATGAAGGAAAAATCATCTGCACTTTCAATAAGATTTTCTTTCTAAATATTAATGCACTTCACATGGCCCATAATCCCATCAATGAAATCAATTTTCCTGCTTCATCGATATTCATACGACATGCTTCAATAAGAGAGTTAAATCATGAAAAATATTTTTTAGCTAGTTAGTACCACCTTTTGAAAGAATAAACGTCAAATTTCATGTGTGTTTGACTGGCATTGTAGCGAAGAACTTTTGGTGTTTGAATAAAATGGATAAAGTCGATTAAACACTACTATTTGAGAAATAAAACAGCAAAGAAAACTCGACAAATATTAGGTGCGTTTTTTTGCTCCGGTGCAGAACAGAATAGCAAAATGGCGCAAAAAACAGCTGGTGATTTCGCTAAAATTGCTATAGATTGCTGTATTCATTGTAGTAGCGCAAAGCAGTTAAAAATAAAGGGAGAAAATAGCGAGTTTAAACTACCACAATCTATAGAAAATATACAAAGAACTAACTGAAAATTACCTGTTTTAACTTTCTACACTTTATGAGAGCTTTTTCTAATATCTTAACTACCAGAACATTCAACACAACCTTGAAAATCCAAAGCCACCTCGCGGCAAAAAAGCCAACTACTCATGAGCTTTTCGTTTTTCTATCAGCACGTTCTATAGTTCAGCACATGCACTGCCTATGCATAACAGAATTCTGTCCTAGCGAATTCACTGGGACAGGAGTGTGGTTGTTTCCAATGCGGCTGTTCTGTTCTGGATAGAAGAGCAAAAAAACGCACCTATTATGGAGCATCTGTTCCGTCAGCTAAAATGGTCAAATATTGGTACGCTAAATTTAAATGTGGTCGAACCAGCACAAGTACCGCCCAAAAGACGCAGTCATTGCAGAAAACATCAAAAAATCCATCGTATCGTATTAGATGCCCGCAAAGTAATAATACGCAAGATAGCTAAGCCCATGGGCAAATCAGATTGCTCTGTGTTTACAATCTTGCACGAGGTCAGGTAAATTTACAGTCTTGCATGAAGAAAAAGCTGAACGCACAATGGGCTTCGCGTTTGCTCACAGTGGATCAAAAGCAACAACATATTGTTGATTTGGAGTTGCCCACTCTGGTCGTTTCCAAACTTAAAGAGATGGCTCCAGGGAAGGAGATTTTCATTAGATTATGAAGTTAAAACGGAAACTGAGGCCTATTTTTGAGGACTTTCTTCAAAGCATTATTTAAAAGGCATCAAAATATTGGAAGACCGCTGGATCAAGTGAATGGAGATGGAGAATATACAGAAGGAAAAAATAAATTTCGCACATAAAAATTGTGTTTTTTTTTCTTGTTAGATACGTTCCTTTTGAAGCATGTAGTATACCCCCATAGAAGAGCCGATGCAATGTTCTTAAAAGATGGACATAAATTGCGTTTCTGTAGTTCTATTTTTTTGCCCTCCAAGCCATCAGTTTCCTATCAAATCAAATTTACTCTCACCGGTGAAAATAACTTTTCTCAAATATTCTCGACGTTCCTCTTTGCATGCCTTAGCGGTGATCAATCTTTTTTTCGATTTTTATCAGTTCAATACTTCTGTTAAACGTTCAATACTTCTTTCAAGCTAGAGAGATCGTCTACTTCTCAGTATGTCATTAAAATTTCTCCTAGATACAAATCATCTGAAATAATTCCGAATAGTTGACAGCGATCTCTCGAAAATTTCAGCAATTTCATTAAATGAATTTCCTTTCTATTTTGATCTTCAAAATCACTTTTCACTCCCTAAACTGACTTTTCGGAACTTTTTCTTATCCCATTTTAATCAAAAGTAACCACTAACTGATCGTAAGTTGAACTGTTTCCGCTAAATGGTAATGTAGCTATGAGTTTCAATCTTCGAACAGAAATCACATTGACTTTAACGGTTTTTTGCCAGTTCGCATTCCAGAATGAAGGAAGAAAAATAAGAGTCTTTATTCTTAATTTTGTGAAATAGAGCCTAACTCTAATATTCATTTTCATAGACTCTTCTCTAAATATTGTTTCTTCCAATAACTACAACGCTCTAAACTTTCCAATTAATTCCGGCAATGCTGATGTGAACACAGCTGATGTAGACACAAGCGCAAAGCTCTATTGATGGCCCAGATGATATTGCTTCAAACAAATCATCTAACTTGAGGCGAAATATGCAAAACATGTCATCCTACGCAAACCGATATCTCATCTCCAGGCACCTGTAGCACTTACATGCTCGCAACGCAAGCAGGGCTTAATGTTCACAAAAGTTTTGCTAAGCGCATCTGTCGATTTCCAGAGCGAATTATGACGAAAGTATGCTCAAGATCCCGGAATTCGAATCAACGATAATAGTTAAACAATCGATTTTCTAGGTAAATAGCCACCGGGGGTTGGCGAAGTACAAATGTTCCATTGGGTTTCACGACGACCGTACCACTGGAGCGAAACCGTAAGCTCCGATCCATTCATAATAAACGACGTCTATCTGTTTGCGAAAGGATGGAAGGATGTTTATTTGGCTGTGCCATACGCTCCGCTCCCATGATTTTATGCGGCCTTGCACGAGCTCCACTTTCATTTGGACAAAACCTTTGGAAACATCTTGTACAGGTTCCCATCATTTATGTTCATTTCAACGTTTATTTGCATGGGTCATACATGTCGGCATTCTCGACGCTCCCTTATTATTATGGATACGTACGTACGATGTGTGAACATGAGCATGTGTGCACCGAGCGTGCCGAGGAACGTGTTGATTTAACAGATATTTAGCTTCAGCGGTTGCTTGCAGCTTCACGTGAAAATAAATAGCAGGCGTTTCATTGCTTTGGCCTGATTAAATATCCGAGTCGATTCCATCAAATAAATGTGCATTTATATCAAATATGTAGAGTAGCTAATTAGTGAAAGATAATATTACATTGTATATTGCAAAGTATCTATTTGAACATAAACTGTGCACGTATCATGGGAACTCTAAGGAAATAACTTTGGTTTGCATATTTCAGGCAATGGTAAGGATAATTGCCGAACACCTGACTCACCCGAAAGTGCACGAGCCGTTGCCCCCAGATCGCCCATGTCACCGCAAATTCATCACAGCAGTCTTGCTCCACCACGACCAAATCGTAATGCAAGCTCGTCACCTGTAGTTAATGGCGCCAACACAACTCCACCACCGCCACCAATCGGTGCAGCTCTTACGCCACACCTCGAGCAGTCCCGTGCCCTGGCGAAAATTCGCAAGTTTCTTGGATCTTTAGTGCAAATCACACAGGACTCGTATCCCGAAATTAGTGATAGGACAAGAGCGTTGGTGCTATCATTAGCGGTGAGTATGTAACAAACACCAATGCATATGTAGTTGTAATGTTTTTAGTGAATTTCCATTCCGAATAAATGGTGTAACTTTTACTCGGTATTTGAGAATTCATTAGCTAATTTGAGAGCGGTTAAGACAGGCGTTTATGTCTTCTGTCTAAATGGTTTTGTGGAAATAGGTGTTTAGCAAGGACTTCTTGCCAGTTCACATTTAATTATTACTGTGGAGACAGTGGATCAATCTTGAGAAAAAGAGATATTATTGAAGTTTGGCATACTTCAGGCGGATCGTGATAAAGAAATGGAATTACCGAAAAGGGAAATTACCAAAAAAGGGGAATAACTAAATCAGGGAAATAACTAAATCAGGGAAACAACTAAAAAGGGGAATATCTAAAATGGAGAATTACTAATTAAAGGGAATTACTAAAAAAACAGGAGAATTACTAAATAAGGAGAATTACTAAATAAGGAAAACTACCCAAAAAGAGGAATATCTAAAAAAGAGGAATTACTAAATAGGGAGAATTACTAAATAAGGGGAATTTCCAAATAAGGAAAATTAATAAGAAGGGGAATACTTAAAAAAGGGGAACAACTAAAAAAAAGGGAATTACTAGACAATTATTTTCATAGTATATCACCCAATCTTTTTTATTACATCAAAGAAATAGGAAACATCGGAAAACAAAAACTTTATTTTATGTTTATATGGTTGTTCATGTTATTCTATAAGACCTAAATATGTCAAAAATTTATTTCTTGTTTGTTTCTCAAAGACTTTCTAGCATTGACTTAGGAAAATGCGGTTAGTTATCAACACGCTTAAAAAGTAACAAATAAAAAAATAATTTAGTGATCAGGGTGCATTAGCTAAATGCACCGAAAATAAGACAAAACTTTTAATATTTAAATATTTAAAGCAAATTTTCGTGTCTTCTTTTTCGCGACATTTATTATTAACTTTAAGTTGGAAAAGTAAAATAAAATAAATAGAGATTTGATTTGAATTTGTTAAAAATTATTTTGAACATTATCTTTTATGCGAAATCCTTCGTCCACGACGTAAAAATTGGTTATCTGTCAGTGCTGAAATAGCTTTGCAATACGAAAAAAGAGTTTTATATTCATTAGTATTTTGTTTGTTGATTCCTAAGGTTGGCTACTTAATATGGTCTCTTTTTTTGTTTAAATGACTGTTTCAATTCATCGTGGTACATAATCTATGAGATATTGAAGCATTTTCGTTTTTATCGCCCTCCAACTGTTCTATGATGACCACCCAAGTTGTGAGCTACCGATTTTCTGCTAGATATTTATTTAAATCTGGACTTTGAGAAGGCCATGGGAGAACATTTTGTCTAACATCTGAGAAAAATTCGTTCTTAGGATATCGCAGAGTGTTTCTTGGTGAATTTCTTCTCTTCTCTGCATCTCCAACACCTGTCTTGTCAGGTCGTAGGTGTGACAGGACTTTGGAATAGAGGGACTAGCAAGAATAATTCGGTACAATGTATTTTCAAAATTAATTTTCATTGAAGGTACCAAAGTCAAAAATTCTTTTTAGATTTACTTTATTTTTCTTACTTACTTTTTTACTTTTACTTTATTTACTGACATACTTTTTTGACTTGACTTACTTTATCCATACACTAATTAGAACTTGCTCTGTTGCACTAATACAATAAATAAATAAATGAAAGGATATTTGGGCTTGTCTAATTCACCGACATATACATGTTTTTATGATTTTTAAAATGAACATTAATAGCAACATGTTTTCACCATTTGTCGACATGGATCCATTTTCCCCAACAATTAATAAACAATTAATCAAAGTCCACAGACCTGCCGTAAAACGGGTTTTATTATTAAATTCTTTGAATACAAATATATGCTTTTCAAGAACTCAAATTGTCGGCGCATGTGTTTTAGTAGTAGATGATTGATATTAGATTGTTTTCCAGTTATCAATAAATGATTGCTTCATTTTCTTATTCTATTACAGAGCGGTGGCGTTTCTATCGACGAATTTCGGACAGCTCTTCAAGATATCACTAGTTATCCACTCAGACCAAATATCATTCCATTCATGAAGTCTCATATTCCACTGCTACAGAGAGAAGTAGCTAGCCTAGCTCGAGTAACTAATCAGGTTTGTTAATTTGTAAATTATAATTTTTCATTCGGTCATTTAAAAAAAATTTGTGAAAAAGTGAGTTTGAAGGCTACAAAATTTAATAAAAAAAGACAAATATAATGGATAGAGTGGATATCCCTACAATTCGTTTGTCGAATCTATTAATTTTGATATTTGACTGGTGAAAATCACGATTTTTTCATATGGCGTGAAATTCACCACACTTGTTGTTTACGAAGAAGCAATTTAAAAGAATTGAATTTGCAGCCCGGAAAAACCATGGCTTTTCCACGCTGGTAATTAATTTTACTCGAAATTTTTCCAATCTATTATAAACAATAGATTAGAAAAAAGAATGACTCTGGAAGGACATAGAGGGTTCTTCAAGCGATGCAGAGTCGAAGTTGAATCGCCATTAGTCTTTTGAACCGATTCTGGCTAGTTTAGTTTATAATGGAGTAGACTGAGATGAGTTTCGGGAAGGAACATTACGTCGGACTGATGCTATTTTAAAAAACTTAGAAGTGCATGAAGTGAAAAAAGGACTCTCTTCAAAGTGAAAAGGGGTATTCAAACATGGTGTACAGATGTTGTAAACGAATCTCATAAAAGCAATACTTTTATCCTGTTTGTCATTTATTTTTCATAAGTTAGGAAGGAGCTGCTTAACTTCCTTTATTACACTGAATAAGTCGATTCCTGGGATTTTTATGCCGCAGTCGAAAGCATCATGTTTTATCATTTTTGGTTCATAAAGATTTAGTGGTTTTAGATTGGGGTTTACCGTTAGCTAGACTGGTTCGGCTCGCGGTCCCTCGTATTTATCTGAATTTGAACCAGGGACACTACACGCCAGCACCTTGTGCTTATCTATTAGGCTACATAAGCTTCTCTTGGCAACATCCCCGTATGCTTGTGATTTGAAGGGCTGTGTAATGTCGCGTGGGTATAGTTTTTCGAAGTGCACCTTATTGTTGAGAAGGTAATCGATTCTTAAGGGGTTACATGGGTTTCAGAGAATAAAAGAAACCCCATTTTTAAATGTTTCAGAAATAAAAAATAATGTATTAAATTATTATAAATTATTGTTAACAACTAAAGTAACTCTTGATCTATATGTAAAAAAATTTTTAGACAAAAATATTGATAATACGCCCTCTGGCAGCTATTTTACGAAAAGGCTCGAAAAATGCGGTGCCAATGATATCTTGAGCTGGATTCATCTGAAACAAAAAACTCAAATTGTTTCTGTTAGAGTATGAGTTTGGCTTGTACTTGAACGAAGGATTTGTAAAAATATTGAAATCTGAACTTTTGGCAACGTCGCGAGTAAAAATTATAATTTTTGACCCAAAAATTCAATAAATAATGCCATGTGTATTAAATTCCAATGAACGAAACACAATATCCTTCGTTCAAGTACAAGAAAATACTATTTAAAAGAAGTGAGCAAAATTTGGTTAAGATTGGTGCATTAGTTTTTGAGTTATCGTTGGCACCGACTTGAAATATACCGTTTCGAGAAAAACGCGTTTAAAGTTTAAAGTAAGAATAAAACAATTTTTTTTTGAACTTACATAGAATCATCGATACCAGGCCCATACAATAATTGCCCTTCTTCATTGGTTATGTCCAAAGCCTGTACAGAATAATATATCTAAACTCAGTATTTCATTACCCTACCATTATTATTTGCCCTCCTCGATAGAAAAGAAAGTGAAAGAAGTTGCGTTAAATGAGAAATATTACTTACACAGTTGGGATAGATCAAAGTGGGGAAATCGATTTTTGTGTGGGGAAAACCTCGACTTACGAAAAAAAAACTCCACCATTTTTTTTTTATTTTTCAACCAATTTTTTTTTATTTAGTTCATTATAAGGCCGCTTTGATGCTGATTGAAATCCCATTTTTTGTTTTTCTGACTTCTCTGAGGGCAGTTTTCGTGCACGCCGTGATTTTTTTAGTGTTTTTTCAAAAAAAATTGTAGCAGGCGACAGTGGGCCACAACAAATGTTTAAACTTTTTTTTTGTATAGTATGAGGCAAACAAAGTGTATGGACAAAGTTTTATTAAGACATGTCTTTTTGTTCCATTAAAAATTAACGTTTGAAAAAAAATTTTGAAGGTTCTATGTCCCCTTAAGTTTTCCGCCCGCTGGCAGTTGGATCAGGAACATGTCAAGCTGAATTCCTCGAAATTTTTTCTCGACATCGGCAGTACAGGTCAAGCATTGAAAACTATCGTTTTTTAGCAGCGCGAAAATCTTGGTTGGATTCGTTGTTTTATTTATTTTCTTCTTTCTGTCTTTAGAAAACTCGATTGGATTCTCGCATTTATTTTTTTCTCGGTGTTTACTGATTTTTCAGCGGCTCTCTTCAATTTCCCCATTTGTCTGCTCCTCGTGCTAATCTCCGTCCATTGAAACCTCATATGGATTATTTTCGGGTTTGGGAACCAGTTTGGTTTTCGCTGGCTTCTTCTTTTAACCCCCCAACGGTACCGTTAAATTTCCAAGAGCGCTTGTTAACATCGTCAGGCGTGTAATGAAACTTGTCCATCATCAGCTTATCAAGCTTCATATACGCGATGAGAATATTCGTATTAGCTAAGCAGAGATACTTTACTCACATAGATACCACTTTTATTTCTAATAATACTAAACCCCTCTGGTCTTACATTAATTCTCTTAGAACTACTAAGCACTTCCCACTCCTTAAATCAGGCAATTTTGAGAATGTGTCCAACTGCAGTCCTATTGCTTGAACACGCTGAAAAATCATTGTTCTACCCTTAATATATTTTGCAGCTAATATATTTATATTAAAAACATTTCTTAACATTATTATATTGACCTAGCAATAACATTATATTGCCCGCACATAGCATTCTTAAAATGTTGTATATTGACATGCGTGTGGTGAATTTTTCTGTTACAATATTACATTAGTAGGCCAATATTAAATAGTAACATGGCAATAAGTTATATTAGCATCTTACAATACTATATTGACACACCAATAATATATATTAACATGCCAATATATTATAGTAACATGGCAATAAGTTATATTAACGTCTTACTATAGTATATTGGTACACCAATAATTAATATTAACACGCCGTCGATACGATTTTTCCATAGTCCCAAGAGGTCCCCCATCTAAGTACTAACCGCGCCCAACACTGCTTAACTTCGATGATCGCGGAACATTAGGTTATTCCAGTGTGCTATTGCCGCATAAAATATGAACATCCTAAATAACAATACAAGCAATGTACTTTGTTGTATGACCAACAATTTCACCACCCTTGCTTAATACATTTATATTAGCATAGTAATATATTTATGTTAAGATGTTAAAACATTTATATTTACAGATGTTCTGAATATAAAAAGTTAACAGCTTAATATGTAATGTTAAACTGCAAATATAATATTGTAACTTCCTAACATACAATATTGAGCTGTTAAAATTATGTATTAGGGACAATGCTGTTACTATAACAATATTAAGATGCTAATATATTGATTTCGGTCATTTCTCAGCGTGAACGAATGATTCATAACAAGATCTATGGTGCCATCAGCTATCTCTACAAACTTGGATGAGTTTGTGAATTTCGTTGCATTGAATGATGGACAATAAGTTGACGTTGTCTACACGGCCTTTGCTAAGACATTTGACAGAGTCAATCATGTTGTCCTGTTGGATAAACTTCGTGAATTTGGCATTTCTGATATCCTATACTCCTGGATTTTTTGACTATGAACTGGACTATGTTGTTATTCGTGCATGCCGTATAATCTTTAAGGGCTGTGTTTCCTCACCTTTTTATGTATCATCTGGTGTTCCCCAAGGTTCCATTCTTGGTCCTCTCTTACACATTCTGTTCTTTGATGACCTTCTCAGTTATCTTTATTCCTTTTCCTTCCTTTACGCAGATGACTTTAAGCTCTTAAGCTGCATTGTATCCATTAGTAAATATCTGCGATTTAATTGGATTTAAATGTTTACTTACTTGTTGCACACTGAATAGCTCCACTTGTGTCCACCTTTTTCCAAGTTTGGTCTCCTTGTTTTGTTTATTTGTCAGATATAGTCGAAAACGTCCAGCGTAGTACTATCCGATGTTTTCTTTATAACGTCTGCAAATTCTCCGCCTTTCTTTGTTGCGTACTCGCAAGTTGTTTTTGGGTGAATATTTCCTTTATAAACTCTATATGGGATTACTTTCCTCCAATATTCCTATTTCCTAAATGGTGCGAGTTTATGGTCGTCCTAATATAGCTCAGTAGACTTTTTCTGTTCTTTTTGCACGTACGGAGGTATTTTGCATTCACAGTTGCTTAGGATGCTTGAAGGTTACGATGATCACTAGTTTGTTTCATTTTGCGAATCAATCTTTGGTTTTAAAAGCGTATTCTACGAGTTTTGACTGAACCTGATGGCCAATAATGTGCTAATTTACTTTTTTCCTCTTTTACAATGTGAATAATTTATGTGAATAATTTTTTTCCTCTTATTTACTATATGAAATATTTCTGTTTTGTTTTCTTTACTGAAATTTCAATATCTTCTTATTTTTATTTTTGGTATATATCCTTAGTATCTATTTTGTAATTGGACCAAACATCAATGAAATGCATCAAAACCTGTGTACTTATTAGCGCTTGTTTTCAATAGTTAAATTCTATTACGTAAATTATTTCACATCTAACACTCGACACCCTTGCATCCATAATCATTTTTCCTACCACAGTGGTCAATAGTTCTATTAACCTGATTACGTCATGCAACTAAACATTTTTTTCTCGATATTTACCCGACCGAATTCTCGCATCTTATTTGCCACATCAGTATTCTATGTCGAATTCCAACCAATGAAATATGAATTATTTCCGAAAGAAACTTGCCATTCCGCACCACTTATTCAAAATTAATTATGCTGAAAGCACCTGTCCAGATTTCCATGCTTACCCTTTGCGATATCAATGTGAACATTTACATCTGTGCTCTTCCTTTGCTCCTACATCAAAGCATTTCGCAAGCAAGCGAACTTTCCCGGAGGGAATGATATAGTTGTTCTGTAAGCTTCAGACTAGAGAAGACGCCGAGCTTCGTGCACTCTGAGGGTGGGACGACGGCGGCACATTTTCTATTCATGATAATAATTAAGTAGATACAGCAAGTACATTTTCCCACAGGGCCTAAATGGCTGGTGCGACAAGGTAAGGTGGAGTAAAGGTTGAGTGGAGCATGGGTATATTATTGGTGAAGAATAAAAATCGTATGAATATGAAACTGAAATGTCTGTTCGGAGGTATGGAGCCCCGTAAAGGAAATGATTGAATACATATTATGAGATATAGCGAACGGTTTGGGTGCTCATTCTAAGAAACTTCGAAACAAGTTCGCAAATGCTCAAATGTAGTGGTAAACTGAAATCTGACGGTTAGTATTGAAAATAAAGTAATTTCTCGGAGACAATGATTATAAAATAACATTGGTTTATCTTTTTGCTCTTTTATTCTGATTATTCTGTCTATAATGCAAATTTAAGATGTCATGTTTCATAGATGCTAAATGATGTCTACATCATTAGTATAATCAAGCTCAGATGAGTACAATTTATCTAACCTTAGAAACAAGCAAAGCCGCAAGTGGTTTGACGTCCATATTGCACTTAAAATGCATTCTATGGTCCAACATCAAGTTTTGGAATTTTTTTATCTCAAACTATCAAAGCTGCAGCAGAATATGTTTCCTTCGCGTTCCTATGATGAGACTATCTTTGCCACCAATTAATTAAACTATTCCTCACCAAGGGTACCAATTGACATTTAACTCTAATTGTGGAAGCCAAAATGAATTCTCTATCCATGCCCTAGATCTCCCTAATTTGATAGGTCTCGATGTCCTTCTAGTGAACTTGATGTAATCATTCTCATATTATTTTATTGTCACGCGGCTCTTGCGTAACATTCTTATAAATACACACGCTTAAAATACTCTTCGCCAGTCAAAAGAACATGAACTATTAACCACTTTTTGTTGTTTTCGAACGCAGACTACCCTTCAATATGTAACCAATAATGAAAACAGTGCCATCGAACTTTCCCACGGCCCGTCAGATCATGCAGAAATATTCCTGCCTATTGACGGCACAACGAACAGCAGCGTGAATGGAAACGGATTGGTTTTCAAAAGACGACCATCAGATACATTGACGGATCAGCATAATGCTATGACTGATTGGAATGATTACATATATCCACCGGCAAAGCGACTGCACACTCACAATCACACAGCACTCATGAACTCTAGTCATATATTTAGTAACCAACCTGCGCTGTTTGAGTACCAAGGAAGCTCGGGTAATCAAAGTGAAGCAGGATTCGGGGCACTTCTTGACAAGGTAAGGAAATTTTCCAGCACAAGAGAAGTAATCATCAGTGAATTTGAAATAAAAATTTGATTTAGTAAGCTATGTGTGTAAGTGTGGACACCGTTCAATCGAAAATATCGACTAATAATAAATTTACATTTCGATTCTTTACTGCAATTGCTAAATCATTACATTTCACGTATATAATTGGCACAAGATACACTTATACTGGAGACAGACTACAATTGGATCTCGTTTCGCGAACCTCGTTTCGTAAATCTCATTCTTTCACATCTTGTAAAAGATCAACGAGATTCGCGAAACGACATCCGATTGCAAACTGCATTATCCATCTATTTTGATGCTGTAGTAATAGCTTAACTCCAAATTTACAATTCTATCTGATAACTTTCACAGTCAAACCATCGAGATGATCGTGATCCTTCCAGTCGATGTTCAGATTCACAAAGAATCAACCGGATGAGCGGCGAAGAAGAATGGAAAAATATTCACACAATGCTCAACTGTATATCAGCCATGGTTGATAAGACAAAACGAGCCATCACGATTCTGCAGCAGCGTGGCGTCGATCCTCAGCCAGCCTATTCGGATGCTGCAGTAATTGATATCCGACGTCAAACCGAAGAAAAAGTTACCGAACTGAAACGCAATGCTGAGGATGCTGTTAATCAGGTAAATATATAAACTAGATTTCTAGTCTCTCTATTTATTCTTGATTCAGTGGTTTTTTCTGTAGGTAGAGCCTGTAGGTAAACCTAAACACAACTCATATTTGAATTTATTTGATTCGATAATTCTTTTCCGCATTCCGATTCGTTGATAATTGTTTTCCGGACTGTTTTCAACGAACAATCGCATTTAACCTTCGGAAGGCAACAGGGGTTATACGTCACCCCACGACTTGAGAAAAGTATTACTTTTCTATCACTCTGTGTATTCTCTAATTAGAGTGACTATAATCAGTTGGATAAGTCAACGTGTCGCGGCAGGTTGTTGTTTATATTATGTTGACATTGCTGGGGTGACTATACACCCCTGTCGGTAGAGATGTGCTGAACTGCTCTTTTTACTAAGCAGTGATCGCAGAGAGCAGTTTAGAGTAACAGCTATTTCAATCGCAATTGCGATCGCAGTTTCGTGCGTAAGAAAAACTGCTCATTGCCAGTGTTAGCTCGTTACCTGCTCATTGCTTTCGATATTATCGTCCTCTGCCTGTGCTGGATACATCAATTTCTAGGTACTATGCGACAAATATATTTCTGCACGTCTAATTTAACCGAATAACACAGTTTAAACTTTCCTAAAAATAACTAAAATTAAAGTAAGTAGATCCATCCTATTTATATGGAGTGTATCTTATTTTCTTGACATAAATCGATATTTTTTTATTATTTATGTTGCAAAATCATTATCATTTGTAAATTTAATGGTGATATCTTTCAGTAAAAAATGACGAGATTAAGAGATCTTCGTAGAGATCATTCTGTGGTAGCATAGAGGGTGTCAACGAGTCTAATTGCATGTTTAAGGTTTTATGCGCGGTGTCCAGTGCCCTGGCGGTATCTGGACTAACTCAAACACCGGCGCTGTAAGTGTGCTCATGGACTCCCATTTCCCGGCGAATCACATTCCCCCAGTGTACGCGACGCACCAAGTGGAGCATGCCTTTAACTTAACACCACCTCTTAGGATTTCTAATTCCCAGTTGAGGTAGGCCATAAGCTCGTTTGGGCCTTTCAAGTCTCTGGGCCCTGATAGCGCTTAAGATTCTGGAAAGGATCAGCGTCTATCATGTTAGAAGTTAATCTTTCAGCAGAAGTTAATCTGTGTTAACCTTACAGTCACATCAGGGCTATACCGAAGGCGACTCTGTTGTCACTACTCTTCATATCCTCATTGAGCGAATTGGGAAGTCTCTCGCTCTTTCTCTTGCTGCTTTCTAAAATATTGAAGGGTCTTTTAACAATATCAAGCCTGATTCGATTGTTGAATGTTGCCAGGCGGCTGATGACCTTTGTCAAGCAGCTTCTCAGGAGTAGGGTTGTTTCCTCTTTCTTAGGGAAAGGTCACTTGCGACGGGTTGTCAACACCGGCACCCCTCAGCGTAGTGTCCTTTCCACCTTGTTGTGGAACATTGCGGTGAACACTCTTGTGATAAGGCTGGTGATTGCTTATGCGGACGACAGGGCCATAGCATCATCCACGGGGTGATTTAATTACTCGCTCGATATTCTTTCATGTTGAAGCAGAGATTGCGGCTTGAATGTGAATCACACCAAAAAGTTTTTACTTTTTGCAAGGAAGTATGAAGTTCCTCGCTATGAACTGCCAAAGTTCAAGGGTACTTGGGACTGATCCTTGATTCGAAGCTGCTATGGAACGAAAATATAGCGGCAAGAGAACGGAAAGCTTTCGGTGCTCTTTATAGCTGCAAAAGATCCTTAGGAGCAAATTGAAGTCTAAAACTTCGCGTTGTTGCATGGGTCAATACAACTGTGTGGTGTGGTGTTCTGGTGGCAGGCTGCTCTCAAGGCGGTCTACCAACGCTTTCATGAAAAAGTTCGTAAGTTAGCCGAACTTCTGGTGATAGGTGCCCTCTGAACCACTTCTATCTTCATTGAACACCAATCAATTTACTTATCTTACAGCAGGCCAATCTTGTTGCTGTAAGACTGCATTGCATTTCTGAGTGGACCAGAACAAAATGTTTCCAGCTTAGTATCTTATGTGTGGACTTTCTCCACCTGTGGACGCTGACTATGTCATTCTAGGCATTTTACTGGATTTGGAGCTTACAATTCGCATGCCTAGCAGATACGGAAGGAATGATGTTGTCACCATCGATGGCCGGCTTATCAATGCGTACACTAATGGCTCAAAACTGAGCAACAAAGTTGGCAGCTAAGCTAAAGACTATCCTTTCGTCTTCAAGACCATTGTAGGGTCCTCCAGGCGGAGGTCGTAGCTATTTTGCTGGTTTCTGTGTAGTCTCTATGGTAATTGTTGGACTTAATACGCAGTACTCATCGCTGAATTGTGGCCTTTCTCAAGAGACTCTGTCTCATAGTGCGACATGCGCAACGGCTGCGCGTCGAGTTCAATTATTTCTGCCTGAGATGTAGCTCAGAAGAGGAATCAATCCAACACTTCCAGTGTCAGTGTCCGGTCATGGTGGGGAGAAAACTGACATCGCTCGGCGCACATTTCCTCAAAAGGCTGATTGAACTGTCCGCCGTTGCCTAAAGCACAGTTTATTAAAGAGCCAGATGGTTTCCCGACTGTAGTGGCTAAGGGGGGACGTTAACCATTGTATCACAACGGGTCTCTTCTATACCTAAGTGTGCCTCTCAGCAGTGATATCCCGACTTACAGCCACTTAACCTAACCTACCATAGCTGGCAGCCCTGTCCTAATTTTTTGACCAAAATTCTAAAATAGCATGGCTTACGCTAAAGTCCATCTACTGTATGAATTTCGTTATAATCTGATGGCTGCATCGGAAGTTATAGGGCAACAATCTTTTAGTTTGTCGTAGGGTTGCCAGTATATTTATTGAATTTCTCCCAGGCTTGGTCCTACTCAAGTCAAATGCATACTGTGAATTTCGTTTCGATCTGATTATCTGGTCGTGAGCTATTGCGAAAACAAATTTCCGGTGCTAAAAAAAATAGGTAATTTCGTGAAGGGTTACCGTTCTTGTGTGATACGGAATTTTGAAAATTTCAGCAAGACTTTTACATTATTTGATGGTAGAATCGTAAAACCTTTTCAGATGGTTATAACATTCAATCTTTCAAGGATGAATCTTGAGAGGGGATGGGAACGATTATATGAAGGCGAATCGCATTCAATCTTTCGTTGACAGGCTCGAAGTTGATTGTTTGTGGTTTCATTTTCTGAGACCACAATTAAGGCTACCCCAAATTCGTGACTTCCAGATGACTTTCTGCTTTAAAATATTGTCTACGATTTGTCTACGACGACATTGTCAACTCAGCGCCAAACATATCCGTTTCCTAGACATCGAGCATATTTATTTTGTATTTCGTGCCCTGCTCCAGAAGAGCCTTGTTGACCCCGCGGTCTGTACAGGATTCGCACATTCGTTAATTTTTACCTTTTATTTATTTGAATGTGAATGAAATAAACATCTAGTACCTACCCCTATCCATGCCATTATTTATTTATATGGGTACATATGCACGTGCAAAACTAATTGTTTTCCCCGTAAACGATTTTCCATAATTTCCTGTATGTTTTGTTTTCGTTTCTCGTCAGGTAAAACGACAAGCTGTTATTGAAATCCAGCGAGCTGTAGCAGCTGCAGAAAGCCGCACCGCCGAGATAATGGCCCAGGAACGCTTGAAAATGGAGAAATTTCTCAATGATATGAGCAAGCATGCGACGGAAACTGAAGTCGAGAGTAAATCGCCGTCGTTATCGTCCGGGCAAAATGTAAGAAGTGTATAATTACATTGGCATTATTTTTGCTATCCCTTAATTATGTTTTGAAGGCTGCTAGCTGTTGCATTCGTAATCGTCCCTCGAACCATTGCTGAGAGTTTTTCTATATATTTGTATGATTTGGTTATTGCAGGCATGCTGGAATTGTGGAAGGAAGGCGAATGAAACGTGCTCCGGTTGCAACTTAGCGAGATATTGTGGAGCTTTTTGCCAGCACAAGGATTGGGAGCATCATCATCAGGTAGTTTTTGATTTAAATTGGTTTTTTTGAATGGCTTTTAAATATTTAGGTATTTATATTGCCAGATAATGTTCGCAGTATATGATAGCCTTCTTGTAAAATGTTACAGAATGTATTTCAGGCGACTTTTCAAATGAATAAAAAAATCTTTGGGGGGAGGTGTAAGTCCTTAAAGGGTGACCAATGACGGCAGATTGAATTGCAGTATACTACAGTGTAGCTTATTTATTTATTTCAAGCTAAAGCAAGGCCTATTAACAATAAAAAAAACATAATCTTAGGCCATAACCGTGCACAAGGTTTTGAAACAGAGACCCTAAATTTCAAGTTTTTGCGGATATGATTTGGTAGGGACTAGTTGGCGATATCAGTGCTTCGGAAAGGTCAGTCTTAAATTGGGGTTTGAAAATAGACGGAGAATAATGTTTGCCAAAATTATTAAATATTATGCAGTATTTTTTGATTGGCTTTCTGTCTCTATGTACCCAGTATAATGTTGATGGTCATTCAGAAAACGTGTAGCCATCGCCCGACTTTCTGAGTTGTTGAGGGAGATTTTATTGGACATTGATCGAGCCTAATAGCGTCAAAGCCGAAACATGAACATAATACTTTCCTTCTTGAAGATAATGTTGTGAGATTTAGAAGACAAAACATGTCTGCGTATAATATGGTAGGTTTTGATAATCGTGTAAATTCTATACATCTATCTAGGCAAAGAGCAAAATTACTTTTAGAGAGATCCGAATCTATTGCTAATAATACAAAAAAATAATACCAAAAATAAATATACTCAAGTAACGGGCAAACTAAGGTCATGTACAGAGATTTTGACACCCATAGAGTCTTGAATTCCTTGTCATGCTGGATCCGAGCTGCTTCCTTGCCTTACTTAAGACTTGATCTGTAGATTGAAACCCAGCTTTGTATCTAGGATGTGACCGAAATCTAAGACACTGTCAAAATTGTTCAGTATCTTATTATTGAGATGGTAAATAGTGGTTTTGCGCGAAAATTGTTGTTGACGTTAGTAGATGTTGTTTTATTCATACCCTTTCTCACGTGGTAACAGTTTTGATTGGAAAAACTCCGAGTCTGATTTCGATTGAATGATATTATACATCTTCAGATCATAGAAGAGGGGCAGAATCTTAGATAAAACCTCTGCCAGATTCAAAATGAACAGATTGAACACAAGGGGTCCTAAGTGGCTGCCTTGTGGTACTTCCGAGAAATCAACAATAATTTTTGATAATCGAACTAGAAATTTTACGCACTAATTTCGATTACGCAGCCACGAATCTAACCAGCTCGCAATCCTTGGTCGACACGATCAAAGGCTTTGCTAAAGTCAGTATGAACGGTATCAGTTTGGTGCACTTTTTCCATATTTCAGAGGAACAGATATAAAACTTCTTGAAAATGGTCGGCGGAAAGATGACAGATTTCTTGAGTATTAGACGTAATGAGTTATTTTTGTGTTTTTGTACGTGGGTAATCGGAAGTCTTTCTTTTGTGTCTTAACATCGAGGAGCCAAAAATTTGTGGGTGGATTCATTTTAAGTCAACTGATCTGATGCATGATAAAATCAAATCTGATCATATTGCAATACCGAAGATTCTCAGACTTTTGTTTGATAAGTGAATCGTTGCCATAAAAATATTCTACCGAAATTTAGGAACAATTGTGGAGCAATTGGTAAACTAATTTTTTTTTAAGGCAGGATACATTTGGAAAATGTACACTTTATAAAACATAATATGCGTGGAAAAACTGCAACAATAAATTCCTGTCGCTATACGTTTGGAAAGAGTAAATTAGCGCCATATTTTGAAAGACCATATTTGGAACGAGTAATATGGTCGTCTAGGAATGTGTTTTTAATATGTAGGTGAAAACATTCCGAGTACAGTTTTGTCAGGATACATTAGGAAATATTGAAAAGACCATATCCTAACTGAGAGAGCGCCATATTTTGAAAATCTGACTAAGTACAGTATGTGTATATATGTGTAAGAGATGTCATAAGTTGACAAGCTCTATATATATATTAAACAAAAACAGTGCTCATGTGCAATATAACTAAAAGGATGGATGATCTTCATGTTGTATTTGAATTACTTTTGATTGTAATAATGATTTTGTACTCACTTATTTTTGTTTTTTGTTTAATTGTTTCCGTGTGGGGGAGAATTTTCTCTTAAACCCGCGTGTGCCACTGGGCCTCCGAAAACCAGTCCGAATTTGAGCAGTTTCAATAATGTCCTTTAAGACCACGGTCTAGTGCATCTGATTTTCCTCGTTGTCAGTTTACGGTCCGGATGCTTCATTCACTGTACAGATTTATTACCCACTTTATCATCTTTGATTCACAGTCACAAATTGATAAAACCACTTTTTCGCCTTATATGTTTTAAACTTTCCAGTTGTTGATATTGTTTATGTTCTGAACGATGATGGTACTCTTTATTTTCCCGAAACTATTTATGTGTGTGAGGGTAATGGAACAGGAACAAGAATAAAAGATATGAAGTTTGGGAGTTTTTAGGTTTATTATCTGTATTTTATCACTGTGGAGGCTGTTGCTTCTTAATATAATTTGAAGATACACACTTGACAACTACAATCGAATTCGTCGTCGACAATCAAACATATATTAATGTATAAATACACATATATATGTCCGATTTCATGACACACTTCTTCAGCTCAGCAAAACCAGCATTTACTGAACTGAAGAAAATTTCACCATTTCAACATACTCATGCATGTATGCTGAAAGAGGGCTCTGTTGAGAAAAAGAATATATAAATATGCATGCATTTTTCATCCACCACCAACTGTTAAGTGTTTCATACAAACTAAAGACAAATTGGGGTTAGTTTAAATTGCCGCTAAAGTTAGTAACCGATTGACCATTCCCGAGTAGGGAATGAAGGATCTGTGGATAGGTTCGAACCACACTCTCATCACAATTTTATTGATTCTTAACAAAATGAGGGTACATTGGGAGTGACATAACTGGCTAATTAGTTGTGGTACGGTCGTTAGTTTCTCACATGAATTCACCAACACCCATAACAAAGATTATTATTTTGCATGCACTTGAATAATATCATTTGCCACATCTTTCCCCTCAGGCAGTGTTGAACACTGGTATGAGAGAGGAAAAGAATTCACAAATCAAACTATTCATTATAAAACTATTTGAATTGAATTCTCTGCTATTTCAACCATCACTCTGAATTAGATTTTTATGGAGAAAGAGAAGAAATATTAGCATTAATTGGTTAGAATTAAAATATAAATAAGATAAAAACTAAAGTTAGATAATAAATATATAAATAAAATAAAAAAAAAAATTAAATAAAAAACTAGAATTAAAGAAAAATATTTACATTAAAAATATAAAAAAATCATCAAAAAAATTCATTTGCTTTTAAAATAGGTTTACAACATACTGCTTCAGCTTCCTTTTAGTAACGAAATACGATAGGTTGTTTCTTAAATCATCAGGCATATCATTATACAACAATATAGCTGAAAGAATCGGGTCATTTAGGGCTCTATTGGTCCTGACTGGAGGCAATCTATAATAATTCACAGATCTTGTTTCATAGTTATGCATTTCTCTGGTTGTTGTCAGAGAAATAGAAGATTTATTCTTTCCGTGGACTATTTTCCATATTGTTATTAGCTTTTGAAATGCTAATAGTTGAAAAAAAGTCATTTTCCCAGTTATGAAAGGTAGCTGATTAGTGGGCGTCCGTGGACTCAGGTTGTGAACTGCCTTAATTGCCTTATTTAGAGTTCTGCTCAGGATGGCCAGGTTTGTTGAAGAAGATTGGCTTCAGTTAAGCATAGCATAACTAATATAGGGAATCACAAAAGCATGATAAATCATGTTTTTTACAACAAAGTTCAAGTAGCATCGTCTTCTTAAGAGACCTACAATGGGACAAATCTTGGCTCTGATTTTTCTAATTTGATCCGACCATGACAATTTGTCATCAATTAATGTTCCTAAATATTTAGTTTTTTCTAGTCTATCAATGGGTTGGTTGTTAATCAAGATGTTTAGTGATATGTCTTCCTTATTTTTCTGTTTGAAAATCAAGTAATGCGTTTTATTTACATTTATTTTTAATTTATTAGTAACTAGCCAATTGAAATATGTACCTAAATCATCATTGATCATCTGCTCTAGTTCAAAAGGATCTCTATTTGAGTTTAATAAAAGGGTGGTTATCTGCATAAATGACATATTTAGATACTAAATTAAGATTATTCAGACTCTGGACATAAAGCAAATAAAGAGTTGGTCCCAAAATGGATCCTTGAGGAATGCCTATATTTATCACCCTCCTATCACTAGTTTCACCTTTGAACTGCTTAATTATGGTCCGATTGGATAAGTAATTTTTTATTAGCTCATTTCCCTTTCCTCGAATACCCAGTTCGTTTAAAATATGGCCTAAAATAGTATGGTTAACTGTGTCAAATGCCTTTTTAGGGTCAACAAATATGGCTGACACATATAAACCCTTGTCTAGTTGTTTGATTTGTTCAAGGTATACACTTGACCACTGGTAAGTCCGAACTTATTCCACCAATCTCTGTTATTTAATATGGTAATCTCTGTTTACACTTTATAGTCTCCTCTGGTATCCACTTTTATTGGGTGTATAGTATTGGGGGTATGTAGTGTACCTCTGCTGAGGTAGATATGTTTTCACAGCTGAACCAAATGTTTGGTAGTAGGCTGATAACAATTTTAATATCGTCAATGCGTCACGAATTCCCGGTTTATATGCACATCCTAGTATACCGCTTCAAAGCTTGAGTAGCCTAGTCTGTAGAGCACTGGTTTCTTGCGTGTGGGGTCACTGGTTCGAATCCAGGTTCGGACGAGGGTCCGCGCACCAAGCTTTGAGTTCACCTAGCTCTGATTAGGTACCTGATTTAAATCAGGGGTAAAGTGAGTCGTGGAACTAATCACTCCACACTCGTATCACAATGATTAAAAAAATTGTAATGAAGCTCTCTACCAGCTTCAACCCCTAGACCCGTACGAGGGTTGTCGTGGGATTACTTTACTTTTGTATACCGCTTCGCTAATATTGACAACAATATTAATATCGTCAATGTGTCACGAATTATACTCCTTCTCTCTCTCTCCCTTCCATTCGTATTTATATTCTTAGTCAGTTTTTTCATTCTACCTACTTTATTGGCTGGCGGATTTACATCCTGTAGAGACAATAGCCTCGTATATTACCAGGACCGACTTAGAGTGACTTGGCTTGGAACGGATTGAAATGAAACTTCAAAGTAGGTTTTTGGTGTGACTGGATTAAAGTGGATTAACCGAATAAAATGCAGCTAGTGCTACTAAAGTGACGTATATCGCATCGTAACGTCACATATCGTCAAGTAGGCTTCACATTTTTCAATCCTCAATCGCTCGATCCGCGTCTTTTAACGCCCAAGTCGGTCCAATCCAGTAAAATTTTGTGATCGGATCGACTTATCTCAAATCAATCCACTGCGCGTATACAACGTGGTTTGACTAATCCTAAGCCAGTTTGAAACCACGTTATATACGAGGCTAACTACCTGAGTCTATGTTTGTTCTCTATGCCATTTGGGTTAATTGTGTTTTCCCACGGATGGGTTAATTGTATTTTCGTATTTTTACATTTGGCTTGGTATGAATGGTGTTGAGTACCTAATATTAACAAGATTGTTATTATAAGATGGGATGTTATATTGTTTCTAGAAGTGTAAATGAAACTGTGTTTAGATGAGAATATGTACCTGGTATACAGTTGTATGTCTGTAAGCGATTATATAGTTGCGTATTTCCAGAATTTATTTTGGATTATTCTTGTATATTTCGTTCAATTTCATAAAGATTTCTTTATGCATTAAGATATTTCTTTTTGTTTTAAATATCTTATGGATTTTCATGTTTGGGTAGCAGGATGCCAATCTTAGGCCCGTTGTAAAGTTCATGCTATAGAAATTGTGGCCTGGCCTGTTTGGTCTGGTAAACAGTTTGCATTTATTATGGGGTGGTTTATTTGGAGTTAGCTTCCATATTTTCTAAACGAAGCGGGAATTCATTATTGACAAATGCATTAAAAATAATGTTGCAATCCCTACAAATTATGGCACAATGACTGTTCCATTTTTCCAGATTGTGTATTTTGTCTTTGCCTGAGAAAAAGAATATGTTCCTGCTGCTGTTAGGCATCTAGTAGCAGATTCTTTTATTCTTTTTGTTGAGATATTTGTTAATTGCCACATGGTGTGTGGAGATATAGGGTATGGAAAACCAATTATTACATTGGGCCATCAGATCTTGTTTTCTGGTAGATTCTTTAGACAATGGTTGTGGGATTGTGTATGATGTTACTATCTTACCATTGGAAGTTACAATGTTGCCATTAGAAGTAACAATGTTATTTAGCATTGTATGCATCAATTTGTCATCCTTGATATTTTTGGATGGTAGCAAGCATGGACCTGAGAAGATCTTGTTTTCTGAAAAGGAAAAGTTGTTGCTGTTTTGATCTAGTTTAGCAAGAGCCAATCGTATGTATGA
Organism: Nemotelus pantherinus; assembly: GCA_963978885.1. NCBI lineage: Eukaryota > Metazoa > Arthropoda > Insecta > Diptera > Stratiomyidae > Nemotelus > Nemotelus pantherinus. The sequence continues at coordinate 239,805,404 of OZ022263.1, forward strand.
CTTGATATGAGAGATAGCGTATGAGTTGTCTTCTAGAATATTTCTGATCTTTTGTAGCATCCAATTCCATAAGAATGTATTTGAGCAGCTGAGTATTTTGTTGATGTGTTCAACTGCCACATTTTTTTTCATGAATTCTGGATGGTTAGAGTGGTAGTTTAGTAGGCGGTTAGTTGCTATGTCCTTGCAGTGCCATCTACTGTACAGTTTATTCAGATGTCTCATAATTGTAACATCCAGAAAATTGATACATTGCCAGTGATTTTCAAATTCTATTGTAAACTTAACCCTTCCCAGATCCCCAAACGACTGTTTAATCTTGCATGCTTCTGTATCTAATCTATTCCGAAACTTTCTTATGTTGACTGTGAGTGCTATGATTAGTATGTCGTCAACGTATTTGGTTAATAGGGTGATGTTTAGATCTTTACTATTGTTTAAGCATTTTATGATTAGGTGATCCATGAACAGGTCCGCCATAATAGGGGCAAGGGGGCTACCCATGGGTAGTCCATGTTTTTGCTTGTAACATGTACCTAAAACTTTGAAAACGTTACATTCTGATGTAACAACATCTAGAAGATTCTCCAAGTTTTTGGGTTTTATGCCTGATCTTTCTTCTATGTGTTTCCCAAATGAGTTTGCAATAATGTTTATGGTAGCCTTTATGGGGATATTAGTAAACATTGATTTAACGTCTAGTGATGCTAGAATGTAACTAGTATTTGATGAGGAGGGGTCTGTCTGGATATCTATAAGGTTTTTTAAGAGTACTTTTGTTTTTTGATGTTGTAGTATTTATTTTTGTACTCTTTGAGGATATTGGCAAGAAAGTCTGCCAACGGTCCTGCAATGGATGATCTAGTATCTACTATGGGTCTGATTGGCAGGCCTTCTTTGTGTACTTTAATGGTACCATAAAGACGGGGTAAAAGTAGATGTTTTTTGGTAAGTTTAATACTCCATCTGTGATTGATAGTACAAAGATTAAGATTGTTCTGAATGCATGATGCTTGCTTGAGATTCAGTTTTTGAGCTAAATTACATGTATTATGGGAATAAATGATCCTATTTTTATGCCCTCTTTGATAAAATTGAGAATGTTCTCTTTATATTTATTTCGCTCTGTTATTATGGTAATGTTACCTTTATCTGCTTCCATTATGCATAAGTTGGAATGATTTTTTATGAAAAGTTTTGTATCTTTTACCGCTTTCCTTACTGATATCCTAGTTTTGTGTTTTATGTTGTCCTTTTTAACTCTACACACTGATATCTTTGTCCTGTGTTTGAAGTTGTCCTTTTTAAATGTAGAGATACGATTTTTAATGGAATTTATGCCTTTTGAATGGAATATTATTAGATTCTCAATGCTGTTTTGTATATTTTGAAAAGAGTCTTCTTGTTTATGGTATCCTATATTAGGTGCGTTTTTTTGCTCCGATACAGAGCAGAATAGAACTATGCCGCAAAAACAACGATCTAGTATAAAACAGCAGTGCTTTCGCTAAGACTGACATAGGTTGCGGTATTCGCTGTGGTAGCAGAAAACAGCTGAAAATAAAGGGAGAAAATAACAAGTATACACTACCACAATTGATAGAAAATAGAAAAAGAACTAACAGAAAATTACTTCTTTTAACTTTCTACACATTATGAGGGCTTTTTCTAATTTCCACCAAAATTTTTTTCCAATTCCACCAAAACATTCAACATAACCATGAAAAACCCAAAGCCACCCCACAGAAAAAAAAAACAACTTCTCATGAGCTTTTCTTTTTTCCATCAGCCCATTCTACACTTCAACACGTAAACTACAAATGAGGAATAGAATTTCTGTACTAGTGAATTCACTGGGACAGGATTGTTGTTGTTTCCAATGCATATATCCTATTCTCTACTGGATAGAGGAGCAAAAAAACACGCCTATTATTAATGATTTCATCCCAGGTACCACCTGATAGGAGATCTTTAGAATCTATGGAAAATCTGGGACCATACGAAAGTAGTGCTGCGACATTTTTGGGAATATCAATTTCCGTAAGGTTTCTGAGTGCCTTAGGGACAGGATGAAGATAATAACTATTTCGTGTGCCATATCTAATCTTATTTGTAGTATCTCTAAGTAATGCAATTTGATGTTTAACCTTATGATTTTTAAACCCATGTGTGATGGCATTACTAGGTTGGTCATGAGAGGTGTTGCTCACAAAGAGGTGTAAATTCTGGTCAAGTATGTTAATTAGGCTTTCAATTCCTAAGTTCCATTTTTGATGTAGTAGCTTATTCGTGTCATAGATAGAATTTGGGGGGTATTGCAGGTTGACTCGTCTATTTAAAATTTGCCTAATTGTATGGTCTGAGTTACCAATAAGTATGTTATTTTCAGAGACCTGTTTTTTAAGAAGGGGAATGAGAACATGGTCTGTATTATCTATAAGCCTCTTGATGATGGCAGTTATTTGATTATTGTTGTTGTTTTGAGTTCTGTTTTTGATATCTGTGAGTGATTGATACAGATAACAATCAAGGTGTTTAAAATCTAAAAATCCATAACTAAAGAAGAGGTGTGATCTCTTAATAATGATAGTATCATAGATTTGTATGGCCTGTGTGTTGGTGGATATTTGAAAAGAAGGCATATTTTCAGTCTTGTGGCCATATTTCTCTAGGAATTCTTCTCCCATTATAACTAGTCTGTTTTTGAAATCCATGATATGATTATTATGTATGATGATAAAAATTTTATTGTTGTAATACGCAATAATTCTGCCTCCAAAGCGTTTAATAAGAGTAGGAGTAATGTCATCACACAAGGATTCCGAGAGGTGTGCCATTAATGAGTTTGTAAGCGGGTTACATCCCACGACACCGCTCATGCTTTTGAGAATAAGGCCATTCATTTTTGAAAAACTACTAATGTATATGAGGTCATGAATGTATTTTTTAATGGTACTAACACAACTTAATCTCAGTTTTTCCATCAGCGATTTTTCAAATTTATGTATCAAGTCATCTAGGATAGTGTTGATTGGAGTGTGGTTTTTGCTAAACTCAATTGTGAGAAAAGATAGCTTTTGATCCAGCAATTCATTTTTTGTGGATAGGGATTTTAAGTCTAGTTTTTCTAAGAACATGTGAGTGATCGTGGTTTTTGGGTTTAGGTAGGATTTGTACAATAAACCACTAAGGACCTTACTGAGACGGTGACATAAATTAAAAAAAAAAATCACGATTCCATTTAGTTGGTCTTGGTGTCTTAAATCTCAAAAACAGCAGCCAGAACAAAACAATTTTGTTTGTGTTGATCACTATTTTTACCTCTAAAAACTTTACCTTTAAAACTAAATGAGTAAATAAACACTACAAAAAACATTAAGGGGTATCGGAAATTCTCTAAAGGGAAAGCTTGCGGGTTTCGTAGACAACGAAAATATTTGATTTTTTCATGTTGATTTGGGGTCGTTTCTTTCTCAGGCAGGATGTTTTACTCCTGAAAAATCCTTGGATTGAGCTTATTTTCCTCCTATACATTTAATCATATTTTTGCATTGGCTCTTCCTCTGTGTACGGCTGAATTGAACATTTAATTCTGTTTTCAGTTTTCTAGAGGTCCCATTTCGCAGAGAAGTTAAAGGCAGTTCTGGAAATTTGACCGCTGCCTTGTCAATGAGACCTGTTCGTTTAGAGCTTAACTTCTGTTGAAAGATGCTGTAGCCTGACTTGTTAAGTTGCTTGTTGCCTTTTTCTATATTTGATTCATTTTCGATTCCAGGAGGAAGAAGTTTATTAAGATACTTCAAAATTCCAGTTTTGAATTGTTAGCGCAAAATATTAACTCACGATGCATAAGACGATCGTGAGATTTTTTTCGATACACCTGCACACTACCACTCGACTACTGGATCGAGTAATAAACCTACTAAAAGTACTCAAACTTTTATTCTAATGTATCTGTAAAAACTTGATGTAAAGAAAGGAACGGTTCATTCTCTAAAAAAAAATATTTTTTTAATTTGACAAACAATCAATGAAAAAAGTAGTTCTATTTTTAATAACGCAATAACACAATGGGGTCAGCTTCATTGCAGAGCCTCTTCTTCCTAGCAGCAGTAAGCCACTTAGTCAAGAAACAAGCAATTAAAATTATCATCATCCCCCGAAAGGGAATAGGATAGGAAAGGAATCCCAAACCACACTCTCGACACATTCAATTTGTAATTAAATTATATAATAGTAAAAAAGAAAACATAAATAGGATAAATGGAGAATAAAGAAAGTAAGATAGAGTTAGTTGATGGGAAGTTAGTGTAAAAGATGGATAATAAAAAAGCATGCAAAGAAGAAGAAGAAGAACAACCTTGTCGGGCTTGGTGGTTGAAGTCGGTATACACTTCATTCATAATCAGTGCATAAGAGTATGAAGTCATAAGTTCCACGACCAAAGTTACCCCTGATTTAACTGAGCGATATGTAACCTATTCAAAGCTAGGTTTATTCAAAGGCCGGTGTGTGGTTTTCACACAAAAACAGCCGATTCTTTTCTACTCGGCTTCTCAGGTTTCAGCAACGCTTGTTTTTATTGTTATTAACATTTATTTCCGAATGCCCGTTTTTCAAATTATAATTTACTTATTTTTGATGTTTCAGATATGTGGCACCGTTAGGAGCGATGTAGCCTCCAAACATCCTTCCCAAGCTGTTCGTGCTCAAATCACCAGATCACCACCGACGCAGGCGCAACCGCAACAAGTTCCGGCCGTATCGCAGCAGCCGCCCAGTGTTGTAACAAATGGAGTCAATTCGGGAGGTGGAACGAAATGACGTATTCGTTCAATGAAACCAAAAAGGAAGTACATGTGCTAGTCAATTTATACCTAATAAATTATAATGATCACTGAAGGTATCTGATATAATTACAACCATAAGGACGTAGACGAAGACGTAGAATGTTAAGTTCAGGAAATCTCAGTCAGTAAATGTATAACATACCGATTCCTAAAGGTCTAATAATGTTACCGGATAAGTTTTATGTTACTCTGTATGGCTAATAAAATTAAGTTTAGGCTAAGCTGCTCGTTTCAAACTGAATTTCCTATCGATTATCAAACAAATGTGAAAGTCTAGGACGATGCTGATCGGATATATTATTTTTAAACTGTTTTATAGTTATTTAAACTTTCACCATCTTATTGAAACAATGTTGATCACATTCTTGCGTGCAATATACAATTTCCATTCTGTCTTGGTAACAACCAGTAGCTCCGAATAGCAAACCTAATGTTATGCTATCGAATTTTGTTAAATCAACCCAAATAGATTTCTAACAGCATTTCCAAGAGTTTTCATCGTTCACAGATTTCGCGTAGAATTGTAGCACAGGCCAAAAATAAAGTGTATAGCTAGTAGCTCTATCATATGTACAAAAATGTTCTTCGTAGTCAATGCACCAGATTCGATAATTTTGCACACAGCTACATACATATATAGATTGTTCCTCCAAAATGCACAAACTTTGTAACTTTTCGATGCATTCTGCTGTCAGAATGAGTTAATATACAATATGTTTACAGCAATTAGTAATTCCCCTTGATGTTCCAAAACTTGTTTTTTGATGTTTGTAGTTGCGGAAATGACTTTTTTTTACGATCTGTTAAAAAAGTATTAAATAAAAAATAAGAATACATTCAATGCATTGCCTTTCATTCAATTTGATTTAATTTTGCAGTTAGCCTTGTGTAGGTGTCTTCCGAGAAACTTACAGTTTGGTATGGAAAACAGGTTTTTTGATGACTAATTATTTTCAATGGAGCTATGGTAGAACGAATGCATTTATCTATGCACGTAATAACCACAATAGCGTTTGAATTCGAGCACAACAAGATAATTTGTTTGATTTGCCAAGGTAATTTGTGTCCAAGACAGTTATTTTCATGCTCGGGAAAAATCATTTACTACCTCTTCAAATTTGGATGAATAGATTCCATAATGGAAAAAAGATGAGAAGGGCAGCACATTTGAAAATATTTATGAAAGTATCTCAAGCCCTATCGAGAACCCAAAACGCGTACATGAAAAGGAAATCCGTTGAAACGGCTCTCCATAGGGTAGTCCTTGAAATAGAAAAAGCACTTACAAAGAATACTAGAAAAAGCATTACAAAGAATACTCTTTGGGAACTTTTTTAGATATTGAAGGCGCCTTCAATAATGAGTATACAACAGCCATTATGAAGAGCCTGCACGCAACTAACAGCCATCCCGCTATTTGTAGCACGCTTAAGCAAAGGCCCATATCAGCCGAGTAAGCGGGGTCGCAAATCACTAGGAAGGTCCACAGAGGCACACCGCGAGTAGGAATTCTATCCCCTCTCTTGTGGAATCTGATCATAAATTCAATTTTGGAAAGGTTGGAAATCAAGGGACTCACGGTTATGGCCAATGCTGATGACATTGCGATCTTAGTCTCGGGTAGGTTTCCGCATATTCTTGGCTAGCTCATCGAGTATGCTCTGGGGATGGTTGATGAGTGGGCGAATACCGTGGGCCTCAGCATCAACCCCAATAAAACCGATCTTGTACTCTTTACAAGGAAGTACAAAATTCCTGAATTGACCCCTATCAGATTGGGCGGCGCCAGGTTAAATCTCAAGTCACAAACTAAGTACTTTGGTCTTATTCTGGACAGCAAGCTTGCCTGGAAGGTAAATTTAGAGGAGATAAATAAGCGGGCAAGCAATGCGATTTACGCCAACAAGAGAATGCTGGATAAAACGTGGGAACTAAGCACTGATTTAATGCACTGCATCTATATGGCGATAGCTAGGCCGATCTTTGCTTACGAACGCTTAGTATGGTGACCAGCAGTGAATAAGACTACCTTTGCTAGAATGACGAACAGAGTTCAGTGGTTAGCGGCTCTCTATACCACAGGTGCCTTAGCATCGAATCCTTCGTCTGCTCTGAATGTCCTGCTTCATCTCTCTCCGCTTGACCACTTCGTTAGGGGCACTGCCGCAAAAACTGCTGCCAGGCTTAGGGAATCGGGACACTACTAGTCACAGTCCTTCGGCCACAGCAGTATTGAGCGAGGGTATGCAGGCAGCACTGACTACTTGGTCCCTACTCTGTGCTTCGAGCGGGGATATCAAGCGACTGTGGGAGGTGGGCAAGAGTGGAATCAGCAAATTGGTACAGCAACTCCCAGGATCTCCACTGACGGCTCTAAACCGGCTGTTGGAGTGGGGTGCTGCAGCATATTCTGCAGATGCAGCTATGGAAACAGCTTTCAGGCTTCCTAACCACTGTAGGATTTTTCAGGTGGAGGTTTTTGCGATACGTAAAGCCGCAGACATAGTATATGCCAGAGATACTACAAATGAGGAAATCAACATCTTTACAGACAGTCAAGCGGCGGTTAAAGCTCTGATGTCCTAAACATACAAATCGAAGTGTGTAATTGACTGCATTCAGGCCCTGAATAGACTGGGCAATAACAGAAGAGTCACAATTTTCTGGGTTCCCGGTCACAAGGGCATTAAAGGTAATGAAAGAGCGGACGCGTTAGGCAAGCACGGGGCTAGCCTTTCCCTGTCAGAGTCGGTAGACATCCCAACTCCAATCCAAACAATCAAGTACTCGATCGACTCTAAATAAATAAATTACTGGCAACTGTCTTGTAGCAGCACATGCCATGAAAATGGGACTCCTAACCAGCGACACTTATAGAAAGTGTCAAGAGCCGGGAGTCTCAGAAACAATCCAGCATCTCCTGTGTCACTGCCCGGCTTTGGGGAAAACCAGACAGCGCTCCTTCGGTGAGCACTGGCTGGTGGATCTCTCACACGTGCCAGAGCAGAGGCTGAACGACATCGTTCAGTTCGCAAAAAAGTCCGGGGCTTTCGATGGCCGTTTGGACTGAACTTTCCTTCTCCGGGTCTACTTATCTGGTATCACTACAGGCCAAATTGGTCTATGTGTAGCCTGTGCCAGCCAGAATAACCTAAACTAACATATCTGCGAATTTCGAACATAAATCTGCTAAAATATATCTACTATATCGTCTTTCAATTCAAATAAAATATAAAGTTTAGATTCACACCAACTTTTAATACGCTTCTCTTTTCATAGATAGTCAGCAACTCTTCCAATCTACCTGAAAATAATAAATTGCTTTAGATAAGCATTAAAGTACTTATTGATAAATAAGCTACGAAGTCAAGCACGTTGTTCATACCAATATATCCATCCGATTTTAAAACGTTTAAACAAATACTAACTAAAATACTTGTAGAATGTGTAAGGAAACGTTCCGTATAGTATGCCACGAGCGAAACGTTTTGCTGGACATCACGTACGGTCCGCGTCACAGTTAGAAACTTAAAAACACATAAAGAATTCTGCATTAGACGACAAACCTGTAAAGTATCACAGGTGCCACGAAAACAAATGGTATGTGTGTTCCCGTCGGTTATGCTCCTAATGGCTTTCTGCTAATGTCATCGTTCAAGAACTTTCTGTATCTTCGAAGGTTGCGAATAGGAGTAGCATGGAACAGCCCTCGGGAAGTATACTTCTATGGGGTAAGGATGGCACCAAATGGTGTACATGACATTTTTGATATTCGTAAAGTTTACTCTTGTCATCTCTAATTTTCCTTTGTCGAGATTATTCATTTTGAATTACCTGTATGTGAAGTGCTAATGTTACCACTACTCTGAAAGCGAAGGATTCAGATGGAGATGAAAGGTTCCAGCGTTTGTGTTCGCTATGATGAATTACTAACATGACCGAAATGGCTGGATAGAATGATTACGGTTCTTAAAGTTCAAGTTTTTTTTTTAATTGCATTTTTGAAAATATTTTAGTGTCTGTTCCATACAAGATGCCGTCAAACAGAAACAAATCAAAGTAACTGCATACACATACATATGCACTTGCACTTAATGTGATGTGTATATCTCTTTATTTAATCCGAGAATGCAAGAATTCGTGAGAATTGTTTATGTTTAGCGTTTCCATCTAGTCCATAATCGCCTGGAGCCGAAAACAGTACGTCCCTTCAAAGTCCAGGGACACAGTGTCCTCGAAAGTGCAAAATGGTAATCAGACGTTTATATGAATGACTATCTTCTGTTAAAGCATTACGACCACTTGCATGTCAGCAAGTTTGGCATTCATAGAAATTTCAATTGCGACATTCGCCAGGAACGGCCCCATAAAATAAATACTTCACGCCGTCAATCGTAAATAAATTTGGCATAAATTTGGTGGCCGATTTGGTGGCAATATGGTACTCATCAGCGCTTTGTTAACAGCTATAATCTATGCGACCTTTCTCATCGCCCTTTCTTATCCTCGCGAATTGTAATTGCTAGCTAATTCTGCGGTTCTTTTTACCAGTTTCCCGTCGTCCAGCACCTCCTATTCTCCCACTTTTAGTGTGGTTTTCTGCAAAAAGTGGATTTCAAAAATACTATGGATTTGGATTTCGGAAAGTGCTTGTGGCGTTTGGGATCCTAATAGCAACAGAAGCGTCCGAAAATTATGGCAGCTTTGCGATTCATTTGCCTCGCCTTCCCTTCCGAGCCAATCCCAGCCGACGATAAATTTGTCATATCGCCCTTAATATCCTTCGGGATGGAATAATCCAAATTTATTGTTATAGATTTCTGTACAGGACTTTTCGGTGTATTTTTTGCCCAACGCAAGGATGAGGCTGAGTCGAAGAGCGAAACCGTGGCCACCACATTGCTTCGCACGCTTCTCCTTGGCACTCGCAGTCGGAAAGCGGTTTTCGCATGGGGCCACAGATGGCACATTCAAGTAATTGCAGGCGCTTTACGTGGTGGTTTCGAAAGGACCAGGTGCTCCTGATGGCTCTTTATAATTGGGCCTTCGACATATTGAATTTTTCGAGTTGTTTTTAATACCCCATCGTCCAAGTGAACTTATAGGAAAACGTTCGATGACTGGTTACATTCGCCTGCTGGTCGCGGCTTTCGCAAACAATTCGAGAAGGGCGGACGTATTGAGATTATTTCTACAATTAGAAAGTATCGACCATTTACGATTGATTTTAGCAGCAGGTCGACATATCGATCCGAATCATTTGGCAAAACCACCCCGCAAACGCTTCTATTTCGCGACGGGTTCAGCGTTGAAATCGGAGCTCAATACCCATCAAGTGCCGCTTTCAGGATTTTGATGTTTACATTTATGCAGGCTGTTAAATAAAAAAATCCTAGATGAGTACAAAAACGCTGACAAATTTCGATGTATCGAAAAAAGTACCCGAGCTGTTTTTTCCCAATTCAGTATTCCTATTGCAACACAACTACGGCAATCGCATAAAGATATGACCAGCAAAGTTACACCAATTCCACTGACATTTATGTCCTGAAATTCCTTGTTCGCGTTCTGTTATGATTATAGCGGTTGTTTCGATGGCTCTGTCGACAGCGCTCTGGCGAATCGCAAGCGTTGCTCGACGATTATTTATTGGCTTCATCTTCAGCGTACTTTGCATCTGTGGCTATTCTTAGATACACTTTGCCACTCATTTTATTGCTAATCGATCTAAAGTTATTTGAATATGCGGACATGAACGTTTATTGCGGTGTCATGCTGAAAGATACTTGTAATTCTCCAAATGGAAATTAGCATAATTCATTGCAAAAGAGGCCATAAAATGATTTGGGATTAGATAGAGGATATCAGGGACGCGGGGACATTTACAATTTTCTCAAATTTACATGAATGGCAAATAAAACTGCTGCGTTCGACAATAATATTTCTATTGTTTATCATGAGATTCAATTTTATGTTAATAGCATGAGAAGATGCGTGTGGTATGCGGCTTATCGATGATTATGACACTGTTCGGAATGAGTGCTCTCATTTTTCAAATCATGTAAATATCATTCATGTATCAAATCTGTTTCGTGACATAAAAGTAAAATTTCGTTCTTCATTCAGCTAGCGGTGTATGAAAGCAATCTGTTTTTCGAAGAAATCCTGTCAATGTGGGAATTTTTGAATTTAAGATGCAGATGTAGATTAGGGCTGACCGGACAGACGTGTTGTGGAAAACGTATTTATGGTTGACTAGATATTTTTGTTTTGATATTTTTGATTTTAAAAAAAAGGTTCGAACTGCATGTACTTTACATTGAGTTTTTTTGTTGAAACTTGCATAAATCAGTTAAAATTAATTGTTTTTTTTTGTTTGATCGCAAAGAATCTGGTTTTTGGATGTATGAAAGATAACTTTAGACATCTGCATTGAAATTTTCGCTGGCTCTTTACTCAATCTTTCTGAGTAAATATATTTCCACATGTAAGGAAACTTGCATAATTATTATTATTTATTAAAATTGACTCATAAGTTTTCACAAAATTGAATTCATACAAATATATAAAAACATGCAGAGTACTTCGTAGTTGATGACGAACATCCTTGATGTGGCCCGACGAAAAAATTGCGTGGAGGCCGTACAATATTGAAAAGTTTTGAAATATTTCGGATATATTTTCAAACAAAATCAATAAGACCGAGTGATTCTGTGTCAAATGAGTCCTGATTTAAAAGTTCAAATGAAAAACAAACAAAAATTGAATAGTTTATAGGAATAGCAAATGAATTTCCCATTTGGACACTTTTGCTTCAAGGATGCCTAGAGGCGAAGTCCACAATAGGCTGTTCTGACGCAGCTAGCTATAGTTATGACCGCCAAACATCCTCAAAACAAGCGACTTTGACAAGACTCGCCGGTGCTTGTGCGACTTCCGTTCGGAGTGGGGTTTGGGCACGAGTCAAAGGGATTTCGTGACGACCCGGCAACTGCCATCCACATGTTGGTTCACAAGCCGTTGGCCTGGCCTTGGCCAATATGTATTTGCTACATAATATTCGTGCTGCCCTAGGCTTTCCAGCATGGAACGTCAAAGCTCATACAAGTATCTAGCTTATTGGGCTGTAATATTCGCTCGTATTTTTCGTTATTAGTTAAGCTTTTTTGCCACAAAGATTATGTCATTCGATATGTCGAGTATAGTTTGTTCTACCTCATGTTTGTCCGGACCGTTCATGTCTACGTTGCTTATGTCATTGTCTATGATATATTCTTTTATGGATTCTGTGGCAATTTCTTCTAGTTTTCCCTTTCTAATGCCCTCAATGCTAGCTGACCTTTTATGGATGTTTGTGTGGCGGGATAGAATGGGAAATTGGCATAGCTCTTCGCTAATGTTGAGATGTAGAAGGAGGTTTTTAACATATGTGTGCATTGTAACATGCCATAATGCCGGATGGGATTTATTTGCGGCTGTGGTGATAATTTTATCCACGCATGCCAATAGTATCCTAAGATCTGTGTCCCCATATGGGTGATACTTTGGGCATTTTGCAGTGTCTTTTGCCAAATCTATATTGTGTCTAAATATTGTGTGGTACCATTTACCATCTGTATGTTTCACCAGAAGATTGTGGTTGGTTTGTATTGTGTTGGCCGGTGCTACTATTTTGAAGAATAGTTTGAAATTTTCATAATTTATGTTGTTGTTAGCACTCGTGTGCTTTTTTATTATATCCCTAGCTAGGCTATTTAGAATATAAAACATGGGGGCCTGGTGATTGGGTTTAGTTTGGATGACTATTTGGTTTTTGTCAATAAGCATACTTGCACAAAATTTTGTGTATTTGCTTCCTGATCGATTATTTTGTAGATTGTGGGACATTTCGTAGACTATTAGTTTTGAAAATATTACAAAGAGTCTGTTGCCAAATTCTGAATCCTTCAATTTAGTGAAGGTATAAATTGTGTCATTCCATTGGAAGGTAGAGTTAATTTTTATAATGTTCCTGATGAAGGATACAAAGATCTCATAGGTGGGTATGTTTAGTTTTTCTTGAATAGCCCATCTATTGTTGTGGAAAATAGTATGTGCCATAACACTAATATCAATGTGATGAGTGGGGATGCATGGGTTAGCTAGGACTAAAATGTAATCCCCTTCATATGAACACCCATGTATCGAGGTGTATCTGTTATTTTCTTTGTTGATTTGTTTAGCATCCAGATCTATTGTGTTGGATGACGAAATCTCTTCTAGTATATTAGCTACTTCTATGGAAATATTGTGTTGCCACTATCAGCACATTCTATAGTTCAGCACAATGAACTACCTATGCACAACAGAATTCTGTCCTAAAGAATTCACTGGGACAGGAGTGTTGTTGCTTCCAATGCGTCTGCTCTGTAATGGATAAAGGAGCAAAAAAACACGCCTAATGTTTCAAAAGTTTGAAAACTCACTTCCAAAGTTGAAAATGTGCTTCTGAGTTTTGTAAGACAGGCTTGTTAGTGAAGAATAGATGCGGTTTCAGTGCACACACTTGGGAATATTGCCATTGGGGTCGAATGTACAAGCCAATACCAGAATATCCACTCGACAAAAATCGCGGCAACTCATCGTTCGCCGCACTAGCCCTAGGATAATTATGCATTAAAAGGTCGGAATTTTCGCCTGATTGACTCAGGAATCGCAGGCTACCTATCACCCGCTTTAATACCGCTCTAATCAAAGATAACGTCGACATTGTTCGAAAAATTATTCCTCTGATGAGACGCATTTCCATCTTCTCGGATATGTAAACAAGCAATATTGTCAAATTGTTCGTCGAAATTTTGTCGTCATTTAGGTTATAAGTTAAAAGGGACTCATCTCTCTTACCTACTTATCTACGTATCACGAACTTATCGCTTCGATCAACCTAGTTCCAATCATCAGGAAAAGAAAAATCGAGACAGGAATCCTAAAAATTAGGGGCACAGAGGTGCATCTTCAGAAAGAGGCAAAATATCTAGGAATGCAACTAGATAGGAATCTCACGAGGGACAGTCATCTAAAAAAACGGCTGTTAACAGGCTCAACATGTTTCAAACGATGACCTGCCTACTGATTGCAGAAGGCTTGAGCTCCACCCCAAGGCAGCGGTGGGGGCAATTGATCATTTTTGCTCAGTTTTCAATTTTCAAAAAGAGACTCTGTCATGATCAAATTATTACATAAAATTGATTTCAAATTTCACGCTGACACCTTCCGTTGCTTAACGCAATACTATTCGACATTAATTTCAGCCAATTTGAGTTGAGCTTTTGTTTCATCTAGCATTCACCAGTCGATTTGTGAAGCTGTGACTCGTGCATGTCAAGCGTCAGTGGCTGTTGCGTTTCGTATTATGCCCGCTAGTTAATTACGAAACTGTCAAATGCAAAAGTATTCAAAATAAGGATTCCCTGAAAGAGATTTTAATTAAATCCTTGAAAGCGACAACGGGTAGTTGTTAACAGAAATTCGAATAGCGAACAGCAATGACCTGGCACTACCACTATTAATAATATTGCAATTGATTGGAATTGCCTTTGGACGGTATTAGCACACAGCATGGTTTTGGTGCTCTGAACAAATTTTCTCTAAAGTTCCTGCAGCAAGTACGCCGATTGATATTCGCATGCAAATTCATGGCCGACGTGGCCATAGCAGTTGCTATGATCCCTTGAAAAGAATTAAGGCTCGTTGCGATGATATGCGATATTTTCTGGTGAGTTTAGCTCTGTTATTTTACAACAACTTAAAATGCATATAACCTGGGAGCCACAATGCGATAAACAATTTGAGAAAATATTCGAACGAGTGTTTCCGAAATATTTTCGCAATAAACGCGCAAAGTTTCAATGTATCCCTTGCTACACTTCACACGAAGTTCATTCATTTTGAGCATGGGTTGCAGGCAGGGTTGCCAGGTCTTCTGGCTTGAATTACCGTACAAATGTTCAAAAATTACCTGATTTTCACGTTATTACCGTACACCATTACTTTGTATTTGTGTAAACCTCAATACTTGAGTTTTTGATAGAACATTCATTTTCTCCATGAAAATGATTCTTTTATTCGCTAATTATAATATTGTTTTATTAGGGGGCATGTTTATCATTTTGTAACTTGTGAGCAAGAAGGAAATAGAACGCGGCTACAAAAATAGTCTAGCTTTTCGGTCGAAACACAAAATCAAAATAATGATTGAGAGAATAAAGGTGGGTTTTCAGTCAAAAACTATAATTTATTCATGGAACTATTCTATAATTTACAAAATTTATTAATAGTATACTGATATTGTTGCATTCAGCGTTTCTAAATTCATGTAATTCCTATTTTTCGTTTTGATAAAATTAAGTTTCGAAAAAATCCTTTCACAATCAGCGTTTGAATGAGGCAAACAAAGAAAATCTAACGCTAATTTGGACAGGAAAGCAAATTCTTGTTTTCCAGCTTCATCTATAATTTTACCCAAATTATAATAAAAGCAACAAATTCCATCGTCAATCGGCAATCGTGGGAAAGTTGAAAGTTTTCTTCACTCAATATATATTCCTTTACATATTCTGGGATCAAGTATTAAGTATTTTAACGAGGGGTATTCGTCTGTTTTTGAGGCGTCTACTGCCAGCGTCGGCTTTAAAATATGCATTACAGACAAAAGTGAGTTGCAAAAACCACATTGCTTTTTCTTTTGTACGCAAGCAATCTTATAAAATTGGGTGCAATTCCGGATAAAACTTTGATTCTCCTGTTCGAAGTCGGCTACTAAATTTGTATCTTTAAAATGCCGCAAATACTCTTCCACACAATGAGGAAGATAAGTTTTGTTTAAGTGGAGAAATTTTTCGTTCATAGAAGGATCTATATCTTCAACTTTTACAGAGTTAGTAAAAGTTGAAAATATAGATCCAAGTAACATCGAAAACCAAATCAGCACTATATCTCTGTTGGAACCCTTGAAGATTGTATAACATTTTTAGAAGAATAATCTGACGGTATGTTTTCGTTACAGCTGTTAGCAAAGTTAGGCACAATCCGTGGCAAATTCTAAAATGCTAAGGGTGCAACTACACGAAGTGTACGAAACTGCAAGTGCGTAACATTTTCGAAATAAATTTATGGGGCTGCTTGGAAAATTATTTGGTAGAATTTTCAAGGAGATCAGGTAACAGAAGTTGGCACAAACATATGTACATAAAATCGGCCATTTATAGAAAAAGCCAAAATTACCGTACGGTAATAGGTTATTACCTTTAACCGTACGGTGCTTGAAATTACTGTACAAATACGGTAATTACCGTACACCTGGCAACCCTGGTTGCAGGCAAAAATCAGAACTACCGCTTCAGAAGCTTTATCAAAATCGATGAGCGTTGACATAGCAGCTGCTTGTCTAAAGAGCTGAATATTTTCTTTGTATTTTGAATGTCAATTTGGTTTCGGTTTTGGACTCATCAAATCGAAAGTCCGCATAAGTTTAATCATATGGGCTTTCAAAAAAGTGGTTTTTCAAAATCTCGTTTAAACGCAGTAACGATATATTTAAAAAAAAGTGTTTTTTCTGACCTTCGACCTTTTTCCGCACACGATTTGTTTCGTATTATTCGTCTCACAATACGCACAATTTCGTTGAAAAGACTGCTCTTAAATTTTTTTGGCAGGGAAATTGCAAAATGCTCTTGCTATTAACCGACATTTAATGAGCACTTTATTTAACACTATATCATGCCTGACTCATATTTAAAAGCTCCAATCTACAAGCAAAAAAACATGAATTCACTTATAGCACTTTTTGTATAGTGCATACATATTGAATAAGCCCCTTCTTTTGAAAATGCATCGCAACTATGTGCATTATAACTGTCTACATGGCAATTTGACAGCCTTAAACAACGTGAACAGCAGCTTCATAAAAACACTGTTTTTTCCAATACTTCTCAATGAAGTGAGTAGGTAAAAAATGCCAGTTTTAATGCTAAAACGAGGAGGAATAAGAGTAGGAGGAATAAATAAGAAGCGGAGGAATAGGAGAGTAAATAAGGGGAGGAAGAATAAGAGGGATAAATAAGAGAAGGAGGAGGAATAAGAGCAGTTAATAAGAGAAGCAATGAGGAGGAGCACAATGACGTCACAAATGAGGAAGAGGATGACGTCCGCGATTGAAACAATCAGGATATCCAACTAAATATTTGATAAAAATATTTGAAAAAAAAAAAGTTATAAGTTTGAAGTAAAGGACATTCATATTTGGTGTTTATAATGAACTTTAATTTTTTTATATATTTTTTTTATTGTTTATTACCTTGGAAATAATAAATAAAACCACAATCTAAAATATTTTGTTTGTTTCAAGAAAATAATTTTCCATTTTCCTGGATTTTTTAAGGGTTGATTATTCTCGTAAAAAATGCTCACGTCATTTAGGCTGTGATTAGCGAATCCAATCCCGGGATCCCGCATCCCGGGATCCCGGGATCCCGGCTAATTTCTGGTCCCGAAAATCCCGGGATTAATGAGTTCTAATCCCGGGATTTTCGGGATCAGAAATTGGCCTGGATTCCAGAGCCGGGAGTCAAGCATAATCGGCAATCAAATTGCGGCAAGACTCGAAAAGACCAAATAGAATCCATATTTATGAGAAAGCAATTAGCATGCAGGTTCACATCAAAATGTGTAAAGAATAGAACAAAACAAACCGATGTAACAGTTAACAAGAGAATACAAAGGGGTTTGTAAATAAATAAGTATGGACTGTTTCGCATTTAGTGCATTCGTTACTTCGAATGATTTGAGGAAATTAATACTAGCGAATGCATACACAGATTTACCAAAATCCTCAACAACAATCAAAAAAAGGCTGTGGGCTATGCAAGCAGGACAAAACAAATAATAAAAAATGAGATAAGACAGGCTAGTATCTCAGGTGAACGGTTCAGTTTGACGTTTTATGAGTGGACCTCGACAACAAATAGGCGCCACACAAATATTAACATATACTTAGTGAATTCTTACTGGAGCTTGGTTCGAGTAAGGATATCAATGACAGTTGCAAACTACCTAGATATATTAAAAGAGCGTTTCGCTGAGTTTGATGTTTCTCTAGGAAAAGACATTGTTACCATCATAACTGATGGGTCAAATGAAATGCGAAAAGTAGGCAGACTAGTTAATACAGAGCAACATATTTGTTTGGCGTATAGCATCCTTTTGGCAGTTTGCGATGTTCTCTATAATAGGAGGTCCATTCTAGATCAAAGAGTTGATGAAGCAGTTGATAATCTGGACGAAGACCACGAAGATTTGGACGCTCCTGAATCAGCTTACTACGTTGAACCCGGTCGCCTGCAAGACACACTAGATCTGACGAAGGACATCAGCGCATGCATAAAGAAAGTTCGTAAGGTAGTTTTATATTTTAAAAAAGCTCCAACGAAAAATAATAACGATCTTCAAAACTATGTCAAATCCGAGCAAGGCATTTAATTGTCTCACTTACTGGATTGTAAAACAAGATGAAATAATCTCTTGACAATGTTTAAACGGTTTTCCATTTTGAAAAATAGTATACATTAATAGGCCTGCAATATCCAGAGCGATTAAAAGGAACTGAGTTTGATTCGGTTCAGAAACTTATTGAAGTTTTACTCCTTGTAAAATTGACTGTAGAGGCCTTAAATCGCAGAAATGCAAATTTATGCACTGCTTATACTTCATCAAGATTTTTATTTAGGCTACTAGGAGAAAAACGGTCCATTTTTGTGAATGCTATGAAAATTGCAATATTGGACCGAATAAAAGAGTGTCCGTATACTGAGCTATCTGTTAGCTAAGCTATCTCCAGAATCTACATTGTGCCAGCAAAAATTTACCAAGTGAAATATAATCTCTATTTTGGAAACCAAACAACGCAAATATTTTAAAAAAATACTTCAATGATCTAGATGCTGAGCCCTTTGCTTGCTAGCCAAAGAAATGAGGAGAGCCCAGTAGATACCCATATTGAATCAGAACAAGGTAGTCGTCAATTGATGCTACAAAAAGAGCTGCAAAATTATGAAAAAATAATCAATCGTGAAATGCCGCAAGAAACTAAGCTAATTAAAACTATTGCAAAAGAAATGAAACTTTTCGAAAGTGATGGCACTCGCATAGTTTGGAGCAGGCTTACCAATATTTATCGATCGTTTCCGCGGCGTCCAACATGGGGAATAAATTTAAAAGCAGGCTTAGAGACGATACTTTGGATACTTTGCTATTGCTTCAATGTTACTTCCGAAAAAACCAATGAACTTTGGCAGAATTTTTATGTCTTGAATATTTTATATGTTAAGAGTTGTGATTTATTGTTGTGATTTTTTGTCGTGATTTGTTGTTGTAATTTGTAATAGTTGTAATTTTAAATATTTGCTTTCATACTGTCAACGTCTCGGATAATTAAAATTATTGTTTTTATGCTTTTCCTCTTCAAATCTACCATTCATAGTAACAAATCACAAATTAGGTTTTCTTATTATAATATTTTATAGCTGTTAAGACTTTATCTGATCTCTAAACATCATACGGTATACGTAATTATGAAATTATGCTTAATTTATTTGAATTGTAAGTTATTTATTATTGTCATTATTAAGTAGCTTATTATTAGAGTAAAAGTTAGTGTTTTAAACCTTGCCTATAAAACATAAAATTTATTGGCTCTAGCTTCGATGGTCTCGAACAATTTGAAGAATAACCAGTTGCCTAGAGAGTGCAGGTTATTCTCGAGCTGTAAGCAGTCCTCAATTGAATCGATTTTTCTGAATCTAATAAGATCATCTGCATATAGAAGGGAATAGGAGTTTAGTAGACACACACGCTGAAAAATCATTGTTCTGCCCTTAATATATTTTGCAGCTAATATATTTATATTAAAAACATTTCTTAACATTATTATATTGACCTAGCAATAACATTATATTACCAGCACATAGCATTCTTAAAATTTTGTATATTGACATGCGTGTAGTGAATTTGTCTGTTACAATATTATATTAGTAGGCCAATATTAAATAGTAAAATGGCAATAATTTATATTAGCATCTTACAATACTATTGGTATACCAATAATTAATATTAACATGCCAATATATTATAGTAACATGGCAATAAGTTATATTAACGTCTTACAATAGTATATTGGTATACCAATAATTAATATTAACACGCCGTCGATACGATTTTTCCATAGTCCCAAGAGGTCCCCCATTTAAGTACTAACCGCGCCCAACACTGGTTAGCTTCGATGATCGGACAAGATTAGGTTATTCCAGTGTGCTATTGCCGTATTTAATATTAACATCCTAACTAACAATACAAGCAATGTACTTTGTTGTATGACTAACAATTTCACCACCCTTGGTTAATACATTTATATTGGCATAGTAATATATTTATGTTAAGATGTTAAAACATTTATATTTACAGATGTTCTTAACATAAAAAGTTAACAGCTTAATGTATAATGTTAAACTGTAAATATAATATTGTAACTTCCTAACACAAAATATTGAGCTGTTAAAATTATGTATTAGGGACAATGCTGTTACAATAGCAATATTAAGATGTTAATATATTGATTTCGGTCATTTCTCAGCGTGTATTTGCATCAATTAAATAAATTAGTAATTATTCAGTAACATATTTTTTATACAGTTTTCAGCTTACTTATTGCTGTAGTTTTGAAATGATGGAACATAATATTATCTGTTTATTAAAACTTGATTTATTTTGTTGTGTTACATTTTGAGTCTCGAATCCCGGGATTCCGGGATTTGAGATTTTTTAATCCCGTAATCCCGGGATTGAAAAAATGGTTCGGGATTGGAATCCCTAGCTGTGATCGATCCACTACACTTTAAACCCAGATACAACACTTCTTTTTTCTCATGTATATTGACTTTTTTTTAACAAATTATCACTAAAGTTGGACTTTTATTTAAATTTTACGTGTACTTTTTGCATTCGTTTCTAAAAAAATTGTTTTATTTAATGGCACTTCGAATTTTTTATACAAAACTGACGCGAAATGAGACAAAATGTTCGTCATATGTACACGATTTTGACAAGCTATCGTACGTGCAGGTGACAGCTTCTCTACTCTCCCAAAAGCACACAGAGCATAGGCCGCGTATACATGATGCATAAGGGAAAATCCGAGGCAGCTATGCCTCGATTTGATAGTTTCTTTGTTTAGAAAATGCTTCACTAAATTCTCTATATATGCGGTTTGCCTAATTTCCTTAAATCTCTCTCTTCTGAGCCTTCACTTTACCCCCACCCGTTACCAGACAGAAGAAGGAAATTCTCTGCAATTACGCGAATATTTCGCTTGATTTCCCTAGGTTTTTGTACAATAGTTGTATTTAACTGTCATGTATAATATGTATTTTCAGACAGACATACAAAAGTGTTGAAATATTAGATGCAATTTATAAAATCATTCAATTTTCATTTTTTATTATTTTAAAAGCGGACAGAACCCTACCGAAAATCATTGTTTTCTAAGAAATCCTCTGCTTTCTGTTTTCTGTTTGACTTTCGCAAACATTGGGCCTTTCCACACTTGTATTGTTGATGCACTCCTCAAACCGGTTTTCTGGGCAAGAGACGAAAGAATCAAGGGGAATTCTCTTGGGGTTTTTATCAGTTTGGCTTCAAAATTCGAGCCATAAGTACAGCGTTTAGGAATGCCTCCCAGAATGCATTTGACGCCTAAAGAAAAAGTAGAAGCTATTAAGCTTAGTGAACGCAAAAAATTAAGTGTGCGAGACTGTGCTGCATAATTTAAAATCGATAAGACACATGCTAGTGACATTTTAAAAAATAAAAAGGGACTCTTAAACAAGGTGGAAAAACACGGAAATGACCAATTCCGTAGATCATTTCTGAAAACGACTTCAAATATTTGCGAAACTCAATCATTCGCGAAAAAGCTTTAGATATTGGAAAAAAAAACTTGGATCAAACTGACTTTAAAACCTCTGTAGGATGGCTCGACAAGCTCAAAGCACGACATAAGATATTTTATAGAGCCACTAGTGGAGAAGTGGCCTTAGTGGATGCAGAGGTCGTACGAAATTGGGTTGCGTTGGTTTGAAAAATGAGCGTTGCCAAGGAAGAAAAGTTTCAAAAGAGCGTTTAACTTTGCTTTTATGCACAAATATGCTCGGTGAATTTCAAACCCCGCTGGTTATAGGAAAGGCAAAAAATCCACGGTGTTTCAGCCCAACAGGAATCGCGGTAATGTATTCTGGGGGAATGTATGAATCAAACAATGCTGGTAATGCAAATGTAATGTGCTAGAAAGCTATTTTCCAGCAATAGGTGCGTTTTTTTGCAACCTAGCAGAGCAGGTTAACGTAGGGTTGCAAAAAAACGATCCAGAGCAGAAAATCGCATTGTTCGAAAATGTTGTTGCATTCGCTGAGCTTTTGCTTAGATTGGTTGTTAAATTAGAATAATCCATAGAAAAAACCTGAATGAAATCTTATATAGATTTTAATCGAAATCAGACATGAAACTTGCATATGAAACAATCTACAATGTAAAGTTCATCGAAACACTCAAAAACTGTCTGCACATTACAAGATTTGATGTAAAATAATTGAAAATTGCAGAGTGCTATGCAAATTCATTCAATTCAAACTGCCGGTTTCACAATAATCAACAGCAGTGGTACGAACCGTTTAGAACACTCTTACTGTTATCAGCACACTCTACATGTAAACCCATAAACTACCACTGCTTAACATTTTTTAATTCAGTGACGCCACAAGTGCAGGATTTTTGTTGTTATATTCAATATGCTTAACAAAATTTGATTTGCTCGGGTGTGCAAAAAAACGCACCTTATACTGCATATTGGAGCATGGAGAATGCTGCAAGGGAGAAAGCTCATATGTTATAAGTCCATGACTGGCCAATGAACATCACTCGCAGAAATAAGGGGAACAGAACTTGCGAGCATACATCGGCTATGGGAGGTCTGCTATATAAAGCGGAAAGATGAAAATTTCGGAGCATTTCAAATCATCACAGGTAAGTCAAATGTATGAAAAACAAGAGTACCAATTTCCCCTAGTAGTAAAGAGCATGCGCTATTGGAATTTCCAATGAGCGTCACAATCACTCAGCATGCAAAAACCACACATGCAGAGATACGATCGGCCGCCGGCCAAAGCTTTAATTCGTATTCACCGTAGATGACGGATATGCGAGAATACGATGTCGTACTTTCCAAAAAGCTCTTATACATAAAGCTATAAATCTAAAAGCACAAGATTCTCCTTGTATAAATCTTCCCAGCCTAGGACATGTAATGTTAAAAAGAAAACAACATGCAATGGTCCGGTAATGCTTCCACGCATTACGCGAAATGCTTACCGAACATATCCGTAAGCATTATTTTTCTCGTTGGGAGAGGCATCGATATCAATTTGCTACATGTGGATTGGCACTCTAATTCCAAGACGTGGATGGCCAAAGATATAATGAACGTCTTGTTGACAAAATTGAACAACAAAATGATTTTACAAAACCGAAAAATAATCTTATTTATGGATTCAGCAAAGTGGAACTTGAATTCCATCCACCGAATACAACTGCTATATGCCAACTTTTGGACCCTTGGTTATAAGAAACTTCAAATTCCACTACCGAAAGTGTATTTTGAAGCATCTTTTGGCAAATATAGGAAATGCGACCTGTTCAAGTGATCTTGCAAGGAATATAAACATATTAGATGCGATTCACTGAATAACGTCCTCCGATATTAAAATATGCACAGAAACAGTTTTGAATTGCTTCATAAAATCAGGCTTTGGGAATCTCAGTGATGAAGCCACAAATATACAAGATATTGATGAAGATAATATGATGAGCTTCAAGGCCTGCTAAGATCATTCGACCCGACGAGGGACCCAACATACGCCGAGATCGATAGAAGCCTCGTAACAGAAAATAGTTCCTTGAATGTTGCAGACCTTATACGTGAAATAACTAATTTTTTATTTGTTGAAGTTTCAGAGGAAAGTCAAAACGACGAAGAGGATGTACGAGAGTTAGAAATGGGTGAAGGCGGAAGAGGTCTTAATGCAAATCAGGCGGGTCAAAAAGTTTTTTTTATTTCAAACTGCGACGCAGAAGGACTCGACTTAACAAACATTGAAGATTCAATCAAATATTGAAAATGAAATTATTGCTAAAAACAACTCAATCAAAAACCACAGACTTTTTCAAATGTTAATTTTCTTAATAAATTTTACAAGACCATAAATATTTTAAGCTCTTTCTATACATTTTGGAGAAATTCACGTATATTTGATTCCGAACAGACATATGCACATGAGTGAAGCGTGTTTGCTTTTCAACGATATTTCCATCACGGAATGTACATATTTTTATAAGTCAGATGTAAATACATAGAATTGTTCATTAATTGTTTTCTGCGCTCTGTGCTATGAAGTAAATTACGTTTTGTCTGTGTATGCATATACAAAAACATATACATACATAATTTATCAATTGTCTATGGCCCAATTTATAATTTAATTTTTTTTATATTTCTTCCAAAAGCAGACACTTCTATATAGCGGACAAAATTTCGTGCACCAAGGGTATCCGTTATAGGGAAGTTTCACTGTATGGTATTATTCGCTTATAAAACTTTTAGTCTTTTTGAATACTACCCTTTAAATACTAGATAAAAAGAATACGTATTTCTTCAACATGAGCAGACTCTAAAGATCAAAATTGTGCTGCAATGTGCGAAGTAAAAAATGATAAACGAAAAATACCATAATGTCTTATCTCTATTATAAAAAAATTTAAAAATTTTAGTCTAAATCATATAAATAGAACGCAACAATTAAAATAACCTGAGAACGGTTGATTACATACCACAATTGTGCTTCAAGAATAATGCATCAAACGGCGACTAGTTGAACTACATTACTTACGAACCTGAAAATTTGGAGAAAAAAATTAAATTACATTTCTCTCCAAACAATAGTAGAAATCAAAAAATAGAGAATTAAAAGATTCGAAATTCTTATAAACATCCGAAATAAAATACTTTGCGTTGGGATGTCTTAGGCAAAGATGAAGACAAATGCTTCTAATCCGTTAACAGAAATCAAAACCTTTCATTCAATTATAATTTGCCGGGCATAATTCCTAACTTAACTTAAACCCCATCTATGAGTATATGACAAAAATTACTCGACCGTGCGACATTTCAACCCCACACGCGCTGTTTTACGAGAGCCTTTATTCATGCGGTTGGGGATCGGGAAAATCTAGGAAAATTCTAATTTGAAATTTAAATATTGACAGGTCGGTAATCAAAGTGACACACAGCTATCGTTGACACCTGTGCAGGTGCTATCGTACACTGTGGGTTGGATATCTCTTCGCGCCAGAAATGTTACGTACACAATAACTGTATATGGATTGAATTCAATGAAACTTCAGGTTACACGCACCTTCTCAGCTCTACCACTTCATTGTGTTTTTTGCTGAGGGTTGGACAATATTTAACACGTATTCGAAAATGTGTAGTTTGTTGAGCACCTATTAGCCGAAGCGACATTCATCTCATATACGTAGCGATACTCTCACATCGCCACCATCGATAAATAACTTGACAAACCCACAAGAGGAAAGTCCTTGTAGAAGATGGAAACATCTCTGCACACCAGAATCGATATGGAAGCAGCACTCCTGCCATGCACGGTGTCATATCAGACGGCAGGATCTATCATGCTGGAATGTTGTCCACGAAATCGTGTCGCTACAGATAATTGGAAAATGTCTGACTCTGCAGGTCGAGATAAAGCATGCTTCAGCAAAAGCTGGCATTCGAGCTTGCCGATGGACTCGACTCCTTCGACGGAGTGAGTGTTGAAAGTAAATAGCGAGATAAGGATATCGTGCAGCCGTTAGCATGGCTCTTGGGTAGATATTCGCAATCAGAGGATGGAAAAGCATCCGTGAGAACTGTTGCTATCACGAACGTCAACAAACAGTAAAAACGAAATCTATTATGGGCTCATTTTCGGTACAATGAAATTGAAAATATTAATCCCACAAGTACTCCTCCGTCAGCAACTTGTCGGTAAGACGGTGCTGATGACGGTTTGGCGAGTAAGTGTGCATGCAAACGATTACTGTGCGGATGGAATCTAGAGATATCCAGACACATCAAAGTAATGGCGGATTGATTTTATCTTCGCGCTCACAATGAGACTCGACGCTTGTTGGCTTGATATAGGTTTGCCTGAGATTAATCTTCAACTTTTTTTTTTAATTTGATTAGAAGTTGTATGTGAAATTTAATTTAAAATCTGCATATCTAGACTGAAAGTGTAATTATATTTCATTTGTGTTTGCAATCATCAGACATTTACCGATTTACCAATTTATTTGAGTTTTGGTACAAATAGTATGAGAGCAGGAAAGAGCTGAAGACTTGCTCGAGTAAAATCTCAGAACAGAGAGATCTAAGGAAATGAAACAAGCGTATACATATACGGAATTTAGTGAAAGAAGTATGGTGCAGTAATAGCATAGTACTGAGTTCGATTTCACGTGAAATTTTCATACGAAATTTCACGTGAAATCTGTTTCGGCGAAAATTTAGCTTGAAAATAAGCAAGAGTGGTACTGTGTTCTTAGCATGAAAAGTTGCTTTCGTGTTGAAAATATAGATGGCACTGAAACATGTCTCCAATCATTTCACGCCAATTTAGTTTGTGCAGTTCATTCTTTCGAGCGAAAAAGTGACATTTGGTGTTTCAATTTGAAAATGGAGCAGTGCAAATGTCTTTCCAATAAGAAAATCGATCGAAAAGTGAAATTCTTGACATTTTATCCGTCAGAAATGAGCATTGTCTCTGCTTTTCTCCATTGCCAAAATTTTCGCTCGAAAGAATGACCAGATAATGGAGACATGTCAAAATTTCACGTGATCTCGAACTCAGTACCAGCCTTTATGAGTACAAGAGGCTATGATAAAAGCAATCTGTAGGAGTTAGCTGGTACGCTGCAATGTTTTGCTCGTATCCCGGAAAGGAATACTCCAATGTTATCAGCAGATTGAAATTTCGATAGCCAAAAGAATAAATTAACCTCTCATTTCAGGAATGCTGGGCAAGAGGTTCCCAGATAGCCTTGTTTGGAGGAGTAGCCACGAATCTTGGAGTCTAGAACGGAATAACTTGCGGATCAATATCTAGTAGATAGGAACTGCTAGAAATACTAATTTTTGAAAAAAGGTAGGGGAAATGTGTATGTGTATGTGTGAATGCATGTTGTACCAAACATTCCCCTTATTATGACCAACCTGTATCCAGGTTCATGTACCACTTTTACTCGATAGCTTCCTCGGAATTCATAGAGTAGAAAGATTTCAAAATTAAGGAAAAAAAAAACAATTGCTAGTCAATATCATGCTATGATCCTTATCATTTGAAAAATTTAAAGCAGAATCTGACAAGGGAAATCTGTTGAGCCAACTCTCCATATCATCCTGCTTTTTGCAGCTGGAATGGATCTATGGAATGGGGAGGCTACGCAAATAAAAAGGAAGGTCTCCAGACCCACACTCTAATGGGGAGTTCTACTTCCTCTCCTGTGGAATCTAGTGACAAATACAATTTTAACGAGGTTGGAAAGCAAGGAACTCACGGTTGTGGCCTATGCTGATGACATTGATATCATAGTCCCAGGTAGGTTCCCGCATACCCTCAGCAAGGTCATCGAGTATGCTCTGAGGCTGGTTGATGAGTGGACGAAAGCAGTGGGCCTTGGCATCAACTCCGATAAAACGATCTTATATTCTTCACTGGGAAATGCAAGATTCTTGACATATACCCAATCACGTTGAACGGCGCTAGAGTAAGTCTCAAGTTGTACACTAAGTACTTGGGTCTTATTCTGGACAACAAGCTAACATGGAAAATTAATTTAGAGGAAACAGGGCATGAAACGTAATTTACACCAGCAAGAGGGCGCTGGATAACACATAGGGCTAAAGCCCAGCTCTACCACACTGGATCTACACGGCGATAGCAGGGCCGATCCTTGCTTACAGGTGCCTGTTCTGGTGGCCGGTAATGAATAAATTTACGTTTGCTGACATAGCGAACAGAGTTTAGTGGTTTTCTGCCTTACAGGTGTCTTAGCCACGACTCCTTTCGCTTGACCTCTTTGTTAGAGGAACTGGGCAAAAGCTGCTGCCAACGTCAAGGAATCAAGATCATTGGGTCACAAGCAGTTTGGAGCAGAGTTACGCAGAATAAATGATCAGACGGGTTTCGAATTGTTGGAACTAATAGAAGGAATTTGATACGTTTGAATTTGCCACGTGCCGCATCCTTCGCCTTGAGAGCAGCAGCAACTTCAGAGGTAAACCAGGGCGCACCATTAGACTTTCTGGGACGGCACGGTGGATTAAAACGAGGAATGAGATTTAAGAGGAAGTCGTAAAGTGTATGAAGAAAAACAACGTCCAAACAACGCAGAAATGAATACCAGTTAGTATGATTCATTTCGTTCGGAAATTCGGTGAGCTTGGCTTT
Organism: Nemotelus pantherinus; assembly: GCA_963978885.1. Lineage (NCBI taxonomy): Eukaryota > Metazoa > Arthropoda > Insecta > Diptera > Stratiomyidae > Nemotelus > Nemotelus pantherinus. The sequence goes on from OZ022263.1 coordinate 239,833,902, forward strand.
GTGGAAATTGAAAGGGGAGTCGGAAAAGTCTTTGGATCCAAGAGGAAAATTCAGAGAAAGTTGTAAAAGAACAGGACGTTGTTGGGTATAATAAGGATTAAAAGGTGAAGCAGTGGAATCCAAATAAATTGAAGACACTGCAAGGTAGGTTAAAATAAGATTAAGTATTTTGCCAATAATATCGGGTAAAGGGTTTGATTGACAAAAGGGAACATAAGGAAACAAAGGAAGACAAGGTTAGAGACTATTGCTGGAAGTGACGGTTAAATAAGAGGTATTTCACTCGATCGAAGGCATATCTAAATCATCAGTGAGCAGAAAGAAAACGGCAAAGCAGATAGGATGAGAGCTCTGAAGAGAAAGGTTCATAGAGTGAAACACAGGGCATGTAGATTGAAGATTGAATAATGAGGTAGGAACCAGAGAAACACACACTAAAACACAGGAAGTAGTGGTAAAGTCACTGCCAAAATTACTATTTGTGGATGCCAATGAGGAAACCTCCACCATGAGCCTTACTAGAGATTGAGTGGTCACGATCCTTGTAGAAAACAATGTGCTGTCATCAAGTTTCACTATCGAAAATATCCTTGTTCAACCAGGTTTCAGTAAGATGGATCATATTATCAGATGTAAAAGTAGAAAAAAAGACAGCTTTATAAGAATTGGTCCACGGACGTTTTGGTAACACAGCTTTATGGAATGGCTTACGTTTGAGTGTTCTATGTTGTTCTGGATCGAAAATTGTAGGCGAAAATTTGGTAAATTCCTTTATGAAAACTCTAGGTGGTCAGAAGTCGCACTTCAATATGTCACCAATGCCGGAAGGAACCGTCATGCCGAAAGAAGCTTTATTCAATCCTGAAGATTATCCAAAGTAAGTTTTTGCACAGCAAAAGCGGAGGAGCGTATCTTTGTTTAATTGCTACGTACTTTTTGGTAGTTTCGGCCGAAGTTTGATACGCTAACCAAGAAACAAAGAAATGAAGTGGAAGAGTTACAACTTTTATGTGCGGAACTGTAAGTAAAGCAATTGCAGAAACGAAAAGATGATTATATGATTGCGAGGACGCTGAGTTTCTATCCTGCAGTGAAGGGGATGCAATTTGCACAGTCTGAATAGTAAGGAACGGTTGAGTGGCGGGTAGCAACGGGCTCAGCAGCTGCTGTTGATCACAGTGTTGTGTGTGTGTTGTGGGCTACGCTTCGGCATTTTCGCTATAGTTTGAACCTGCGACCGAGTACGCGCAGCTATAGGGGACTCAAGTATTCCGTGGGATGACACGGAGAAAGACATCCCTGAAATACATCTTCGGTTCTGTTTTGGGTTTTTCGATTGACACTTGGACTGGATATATTCAGCTCCAGGTCTTCTTATCGGATATCATTATGGACCAATAGGTATATGTGTGACTTTGTGCTAGTCAGTTATATCTAACCTAACCTTTTGCTCTTACCGGCGCTATACACGTATATCGAGAAGAGCGTATCAACGAAGGCAGGGTGGGACTCCGTTTGCTGTGCATTTGAGGTTATAGGCATTGGACGGCAAATCGTTCCGGCTCTCCGACTCAAATACAATGAATTTACTTTCGTTGGCAAACATTAGGTGATTTTTCAAAGTTGGATCCTAGTTGCTGTACAGTTACTACGCGCCCACTAATTTGCAGGACTCTAATTCCTTTTTAGAGTCCTGCAAATACTTTGATGGTGAACTATTTATCTTTCCGACTCAATCCATCCTTTGCTTTTATATCGTCTCACGTTGTCACCTATGGAACTTTTGCTTACATTAGCAGTAATAATACAAGCGCAACTCTAATATACAAGCTTCGCAACTTTGGTATATCAGGGTCTCTTCTTGATTGGCTCTAGTCTTATCTTCGCGATCGAACTCAGCTTGTTAAATTCCAGGGCCACTTATCTAAAAGAGTTTTCGCATCTTCTGGAGTACCACAAGGCAGTTATCTAGGTCCCCTGCTTTTTAACATCTTCATTTCTGATCTTTCTGAGACATTGCTTGGTATACCCCATCTATTATATGCAGACGACTTAAAAATCTACCACAGCGTAAACACGCAATCTGACGCAATTCTTCTACAATCCAAGCTTCAATCTCTCGAACAGTGGTGCAATGAGATTAATTTGAATCTTAACATTAACAAGTGCCATGTAATAAGCTTTTCCCGTAAGAATACGGGAATTACTGCCTTAACAACACCATATTGAATAGGGTTGATCATATTATAGATCTTGGGGTAGTATTGGACAACAAGATGCGGTTCAATCTCCACTATGACAAAATCCTTGCCAGGGCTAATAAACAGCTCGGATTCATTAAGAGACGTGCTAAAGAGTTCAAGAATATATGGGTTACCAAGTCATTATATATCACTCTGGTGCGTCCTCTATTGGAGTATGCCTGCATAATATGGAACCCAGTTTTTGAGCTACATAGTGAGAGAGTAGAATCTGTTCAGAAGCAGTTTTTAATTTTCGCTTTGAGGGACCTCTATGATTCAAAAGACTTCAAACATCTTCCTTCTTACAAAACCAGACTGAGCCTTCTTAATTTAATGCCTCTCTATTCTAGAAGAACACTGTTAAGTGCATGCCTAACCTTTGATATTATAAGTGGTGCAGTCAATGTTGAAGCTCTCTCCAACAAAATTATTTTCAATGACCAACCAAGACGCACTAGGTATGCAACTCTGCTCAAGGAGTTCAATCACCACACTAACTATGCATATAACGACCCCTAAATAGGTGCTGTAGAATATTCAACTCTATAAGCAGCAACTACGCTTCGGGGATCTCTAAACACACTTTTAGAACAAACTTATTAAAGGCCCTATCAACATCCTAATCCCACTTAATTTGCCCATCAATTTAGTTAAAATCAAAATAAAATATATTAAAGTAAAAGTTGTGATGTATTTTGTTTTGTAACGTGTTGGAAAAAAAATATGTATGTTGTTGTTATACTGAATTACTAATGTATTATGTTGCCTTGTTTGGTAAATAAATTAAATCATATACTTCCTTGTCTGCTACCTTTTCATGCTGAAACGTCTGTAAATTTTTTTTAGCTCATTCGTGATCGTATGCGTATAAACTTAATAACCTGCGACAGCTATAAATTTGGAATGACAATCATGGTGTTCTTTGCTGTTCAGTAATATTCTCATATCTTCCTATTTCTCAACTGCCTCTTCTTAGTTGCCTAATTCATATTAATTCTGACCGCGCCTACGCTCGTATTATACGAAACCACAATCTTTCCCCAGGTGTTATTTGCTACAGGTACCCAAAAGAATTTCTTCGTATTCGAGAAGAGGAAATTCGGGCAAAACGCATTGAAATATCTGATGAATGTTTGGCCATCGGCACCTGCATAGCCACGAAATACATTATCGACACCGTTAACTTAAAGTTACTGGTGATTTCATCGAGCATTCAGCTCGTATGAATGAGGAGATCCCCGTATGCGGGATGAAAAGGAAATGAAAAATGGAAAAAGACGTCAATTCAACTTTTGTCTTCTTTGGAGGGTGCTGGACTTGACAGCAGTAACACGAAATCAGGACGTTTGCAGCTCTACAGCATTAAGCTTTGACCCAACTTGTGGTAATTGCATCACTGCTTGTTATGGTTAACTTACTTGACTTTTCAGAAAATGTGTTTATTCGCAAATATTCGCAACTATGCACGCACGGAATCTGCATTTAACACACTGTTGACTAATGATACAGCAGACTTAAGGTGCACGCATTGTATTTCTTAATAATTTCATCATATCAAGTCATTTCGGATCAGAATGAACTTTGTTTCTTCAAACAGTTAACCGCCCTTCGCTCTTCTCCATAAAAATCCAATGAGCACTTTTCGAAACTTTTGAATGATACGGGTAAAAGAAGAACGTCTTAAAAATATGCACTCTAAAAGTCCTCGACGGATTAATTTTGTAGAAAACCACTAGTGGCAATGGACGTTAGCACAATATAGCTACAACAAGAGTTTTGTGGCTTTGCTATATTTCTGTCTCTGACAACATTGAGTGCCATCAACAAAAGCGTTTGGGGCTATACACTGAAATTGTGCAATTGACACTTGCTATGTGCACAGCTGCCAGCCCACACTGTTTGTTGAACCATACAGGCGTGCACACTACTCTCCTACGGGCACAAGCCTTTATCATGCGGTTTTATCCACCAGGCACAAGGTTGTCGTCAAAGCTCTTTGAAATCACCGGCAGATGCTTATTGCTAGCTTCAGCGCCATTACTTGTTCACTATGTCTCCTGTTTTCGTCTCCGCTCTTGCTCATAAATCCTTGTTATGGGAGTAGCATCAGTAAGGCAGGGTGAGCGCCTCCTAAACTATTGACAAGCAAACAGCAGCCCATTTCGAAATGAAAGTTAATGGACATTATCGGAGCAGAACGTAGTCACAGGCTAATCCTGCTGAATGTTTTCTTGTTTGAATCTATCGGTTACGACGCCACCGACGAGTATTTCATATTGTTTAGTATCCCGCGAAATCTGCAAGGACGCTTTTAATTTTCAATGCACACCACTCGGAAGACAACATTAATTGTTGCGAATCTTTTGAATTTCAAGTTCAATTATGGATAGTGTGGAAGAATAATGTGTTGATGATTCAAAACAAGAGCTTACCAGTTGGATGTTGCACTGTAAGATTAAAGTACTACTACTTCGAAGAAGTTTTTGGATTAGATTTGTCCGTAAATCTGACCAGATATTATTGGCTGACCTAATACTATCGGATCAAAATATTCGTAAACCTTCCTAGATTCCCAAGTAGGAATCAATCTATACTCTTCACCTGAACATCCTTTGAACGATGTGAATTTTCGCTCTTTGATAGACACAAAGTATTTAGTTCTGTCGCTCGACATAATATCTAGCTGCTCTCTATAGATTTGCTTAGCTCACTTGAAATTGAAGTGGATGCGCTGAAACGTGTTCATCTGGCATTTCTCACGGAAGTATGCAATGGCGCTCGCTTAACAGTACAAAACAATAGCTACCATTACTTTGCCTGTTACTCAAATCATAGCATCGTTAAAGAGTTGCCGTTTTACTTAGAAGAAAATGTTAGAGGAGCAATTACTCATTTTCAGTACCTAATGAAAGTTTGCCATGTGCTCATGGTCATGGAAGCAAATACGATATTTTAAAAAAATCTTTTTTTTTAAAGTACTTTGAGGCCTGTCAGAGTTTCAACGGAACGGAAATGATTACATTAATCTAGAGCCATCCACGAGTAGATTTCACTTTGTGCTGCACCTGAAGGCGTCTATGTCCGCAATACTATGGCAACCCAGCACAAACGCGACAGATCGAAAATTGCTGAGCAAGAATAATCCAAGGCCTTACCCAAAATTGGGCATGAGGGGGCGACCTAGCTCACATCTCTCCAATTAGATAGTTTTAAAAATCAATAGGAATCAGATCTAAATACAAATTGCTCGTAATTCGTAAAACGACATTGTTGTTTATTAGAAATAAATTTTATTATAAATGAATCTTTATTATAAATAAATTAATTTATTTAATAAATAAATCAATTCATGTTTTTGAATCAAATTCATAATTTTTTTTTAGCCAAATTCATAATTTCCGCAAGTTAAATGCATTATTTTTTCGAGTTATATTCATAGATTTTTAAGATAAGTTCATAGTTTGCGCATCAAATTCATAAATTATGATCTTAACATGCAAAAATTATGAATTCGATTCGAAAACTTATGAATTGGTACCGAACAATATGCATTCGACTCGAACATATGATGAATTTGTACCAAAAATCTATGAAAGTGACTCGAAAACGATATATTAAAAGCACTTCTCTATAGCCACGATTCAAACATAATAGCTGGCAACCCAGCCTGCATTCTGTTACATCCTGTCAATCGGGAAATGTGCGGAAACTTGTGGCACATTGTGCGGAAAGACGTCCAGGGCGCTTTAATCTTTTTGGGAAACAGCAGCAGCTGCGACTCAAAGCTTTCGAATTATTGGGAAATGGCATTTTTCCCATGTCGACAAACACTTTGTCTCGGCGAAAGTTGTTTTCCTTGCACATCCACTTCCCGGCTGACTATTATTTTTGCTTGTCCCTCATGCTGGGTTTCGTGTTCGCCTGCTTTGCTCGTGTTCTCCGCCAGCATGCAGCGTTTTTGTCCCACGACGGCTGAGCCGTCCATCAGCAACAAACCAAGACCGGGTAATCCAGCCGGGCCCCAACCGTGCGGAAATCTCTTGAACATTGTAATGTGTGATAACATAATGGATGGGAAATGCTTCACTTGCACAAACTTCCGACAGATTTACCTTGTTTCGATGGAACATTGGTGACGACGACGGCACATGAGACTGCCTTGTTCGAGCTCTCACCGAGGTACATTCGTTACGTCGTGTTGTACAGCAGGTAAGCTACACGCGAGGGAAGGCTACATACAGCTAATCGTTATTTGTCAGCTGATTCCTTGCAGTGATGAAAAAAATTTATGAATAGCAATTATCAGTATTGTTGGTGGGAAAATCATCACGTCTACAAACGGTGCTCATCGGGTAAATTGGAATCTGAATGTGCATAGGGCATTAGAGGTTAGGTAGGCATTTCTGGGGGGAAACCATTGCAAGTTAAATTGCAAGTTAAATTGAACACTTGCTACATAATTTTTGGGCGTGATCGAGTCCCGTAACTAACACAAAAAATGTTATATTGGATATCGCCACTTAGCCAAAAGTCCAGAATGGATTGAAATCGTGGATAGAGCACTATCAACAACAACACTTAGACTCTGGATACATCCAGTCCTGTATTGTGATTTAGCTTAAACATAATTTTATATGTGTTTTTGTTTGCAGAGTTTATTCATGCATTAATTTTGTTAATGAGCTTAAGGCAGTATTCTGCTCTAGAGGCACGATTTTGAGGTGATTTTACGGACGCAATAAAAAAAAAACCATAAACATTTTTGGTATATATTTGTTTATCGGTATTTTATTAACATTTAAAAAGTACAAAAATGTATTCAAAAAATAGAAAAAGTATAAATTGATGTAGATACAGGCCGGCGAAGTGAAGGCTCAAAAAAAAACTTGTCTTATGGTTGACATGATTCCAACCTTCCTGGTGGTCTGAAACATAAATTTTTGGTAAATTCTGTAATAAGAAAAATGTGAAATTCGTCTGACATGGGCGATTTGAAAAAACTTTTTTTTTTCACAAAATAGCGTCCATGTAAAAAAAAAGTTGGTTTTTTGCCTCATTTTTTTAACTTTAGGGATTTTTAATAAATAGTAGAAAAAAAATTTGAAAATTCCCTGCGTCAGATGATAACCAATAGTGTTAAGAGGGTTTGTGCAAAATTTCACGTAAATCGGTTCATTACAACTAGAGATCAACCGTATCGAGAAAAGTAGTTCCGAGAAAAACGCGATTAAATCTTGGAGTCTCGTTTCGGGCAGTTAGTTGGCGTGTCACAAAAATAGCTGTAACTCCAAAAATAATTCGAATTTCCGAAAATCCTTTTAAAAGCTTATTCTTAAAGGTCTAAACTTAGAAAATATGCACCTGAGAGCCAACGAGCTCAAGTTTCACTCATTTTCGGAGAACCTCACTCCCACTAAAAATACCGACTGTTCACTGCGGGAAGCGGTCACGAATATTGACAAACTTAGCATCAGTGGTGGCCCAAGAGTGACGCAGAGAAATCTACCGCCTTCGCAGCTCACTTAGAGCCGGTTTTCACCCCTTTCACCACAGTAACATGCGATTTTCCATCTAATATCAATGCACAGGACACACACGCAACCAAAACTTCCGCTAAGGAGGTGCACAATATTATTATCCAGGCAATCCGCTCTAAAAAAATCTGCGGGCATGGTTTTCTCATCAATGCTATGTGTGATCATACAGACCTATTAGCCTTTTGTCCTCCGTCTCGAAAATTTTAGAGAAAGTTCTGCTGAGTAATGTACTTTCAATACTTCTAGATGCAAGGAAGATTACAGAACATTAACTCGGGCTATGAAAACGTCACAGCACCATCCAACAGGCCTATCAAATCGAGAAAAAAAAAATGCTAAATAGCATTCGAAGACAAGAAGCATTGTTCAGCTTTCGTCAGTCAGCCAGCATTGACTGCCGTAGACTTTTGTCTATTCAATTTTTTACGTTTTTGTGAATTTATCTTTAAGTTTGTTATGAAAAGTTGTTGTTTTTGGTTTTATTTTTATAAATATATTTACGTTACTGAAAAAATACGCATCAATGGATTTTTGATTAAAGCTTCTAATTAACCAGAACCTCAATATAAGGTGATGCCGTAGACTTTTGTCCGCCACTGTAGTTTATATGAACTCTCAATTCAATTCGGATATTTACTGTAACATTTTGTCACGTTCTTCCATATCCGCTAGTGTACTTTTGCTGACACTTGACCAGGAAGAAAAATAAGTAAGCCTCAAAATTTACCTGGCGAATTTGACCTTTTTTCGTTTCTTCTAACATTTCATCACGTGTCATCGTATGTAAATATTGTAATTAATTACATTACCTTAAACCTATGAAATGATTGTGACCACTACTTTTTCTAAGTGTATATGTATACATATGTGTATATATATGTGCATATGTATAAATATATGTATTTATAATATATGAAATTAATATAATGTTTTTTTATTATTAATTTTTACCATTCGCGACAACATAACTGATTTTTGTGTTACTAAAACATACCCTTTATTGCTTTACGCACCCTTTAATAACATAATCACCATTTAATACTATAACTAAACTAATAACTATAGCTAAACTACTACTATGCCACGAAATTAGACATATATATGTGTATGTGTTTGATTGTCGACGCCGAATTCAAATTCAATTAAACACCCTTTACCTCTACATAATTGTTTTAGCTATAAAAGAAATACAGATCAACCCTACAATAATGCACAGACCTTTACAAATGTTTCAGCACTTTGACATTTTATTATTTCATGAAATATTAATTAGCCCCAAAGAAGATGCTACAATTTCTTAAAATCGTCTTTCACTATGACCTTTGTTATACACTTCGAATGACCTGCTCTCATACAGCAAAAAAAAAATCGAAAAATTCATGATATCAGGTTCGCCACTAAAAATTTACTTTCACATCATACATACAACACATTAAGTAGCAAATACATATTGGCCAATGCCAGACTAACGGCTTCTGAGCTTGTGAGCCAACATGCCCGAAATCCAGTCCGAACGGAAGTCGCACAAGCGCCGGCGAGTCCTGTGAAAGTCGCTTGTCGGCACCGTCCACACGCTAGCGCTTACCTGCTTTGGTCTGGCCTTGGCCAATATGTATTTGCTACATTACACATAAATAGGCGACACATTAGACACATTAGAAAACAGACACATTAGAAATAACTCCTGTCCCATTTAATTCACTGGGTCAATTCCAATGCGTTTGTTCTGGATAGCATTGTTTTGTTATGGATAGAGGGAGCAAAATAAGACGCCTAATGCCATCACGTGTCATGGCTCATGTCATGCCTACTCTATTAGCCTATATCCGCCAACCCATTCAAAAACCTCTAGTAAAAAGTTTATGTGCAGCCGAAAACATAACTGTGCATGTTTTCCATAGACGCACGAACCTGTTGCGCGTTGCTACTATACGAACCAATGCATTCCACACTTACCCACTAACAAGTGTTTATCCATAAATACAGCCAAATGCACTGGATTCCACACGAAGTGCTCGCACATGTTCGTCCATCTATGGATATTAGTTCTATGTTTATCCCCACACTATCACAAAATAAAAATTCACATTGTAATTTTCAACTCGGAAAAACCAACACTTTCCATACGTGAAAACCACAAAAACCTGTCAAAATGCCGCGCTGACGAAATACCCTAGTTTCTCTTAAGAAAATCAAATGCAACTGACATCACAACAAAACAAAAACAAATCGTGCTTGAAGTGGAAATGTCACGCAACTCGATAATTTCCCCATACATTAGGATAGCGGTAGCGGCCATTTTGGTTGTGGGAATGCAATTGATCGAGAAAACTACATCACTTACCTTCTCCAGACTGATCATAAGAATTAAAGTAAGTACAGCGAATTAATCACACAAAACTATCACATGCTGTAATCTAACAGCAAAACACAAAACACGAATCCACAAAATAACAAACAAAAAACACTGAGTCTATCGGCCGGCCGGCGCAGGACATAAAGCTTCGCACATCCGCACGCGACGACGTATTACGTGTAATTAGCAACAAGATAGCTTTTTCTCTCAAGCGCACGGATCAAATGCGCCATCTCTACTCACTCGGATAAGTGACCACGTTCGTCGGCAGGTATGTACATACCTGATCGTATACCGTTACGTTGAGTATTAATATTTGTCATTGTCTTTCTAATTAATTAAGATAAGAAATCGTTTGGCAGCAAGTAAGATCCCTCTCGTAGACCATTGACATCGTATTTCATAGGAATCGGGTTTTGATCATATTTGATACGACTTGATGGTGTTCAGTTGGTATACTTTACCACTAGACGGCGAATCGGTGGTAGCAAGCCTTTTTTACGCAAACTGATTTATTTTTCCAGAGAAACCCAGGCAGCAGTCAACATTGAAGAAAAAAACACCAAAACACAAAACAAAAAACACGAGAAGAAAACGCACTCAAGAAAAATACTCCATCATACAAAAAAACACATTCGACACGGACAAATAGCAACAACAACGCAAATTCGCTTTGCTTACCGGTTGGACATCTACCGGTAAAATTGTCAATTTCAAGTTCAGTTCGAATTCGCGCTCTTTCAGCTTGTCATTCTCGCGTCCGTCTTAGCTTTCGTGTAATCGCGTCGCGGCTGGTCGCGGCTCAAGTTTTCATGGTAAATTGTCAGTAAATTGCATTTCGTAGACTTTTTCATTATTCCAGAATGGAAGTAATTAAGTTAGAAAGTGAAAAAGATGTTATTGGCAAACTTGCCACCAAAATTGGAGAGTGTTCTGTGCGTGCAGTTCAAGAAAATGGAATTTTTCGTGTCGGTCTCTCAGGTGCGTAGAAAAGTAGTTGTGGACCTATGTTGATGCACATTCATTGTATCAAGGTTAAAAAGTTATTCAAATCTATTGGATTTTACGTAACGTGTCCAATGTAATGCAAGTGAAATGTAATAAACGCGATTCTTGGGGCACTATCATTTGTTAGGTTAGGGCTGGATCTAGTTGCATTGAAAACAACAACGATACTGTCTAAGTTGTTGCTGGTTCCTGTTGTTCTTTATGGAGAAACAAATAAAGCTCCCGGTATTCGTCTTCCGTCAGATATCTCTTCGTGTTACAAGGATGCAATAAATAGTTGATACCTTAATTTTCATAAGATTCTAAAAAAAAGCTTAACAGCGCTATGAGATGGTAATGGAGTGGTTTCAATATTTAAAATTCTTATTCGGCGTCCTGTTAAAACTGCATGAACTTCATCTAAATTGAGGTGCTTCCAAGCTTAGATGAGTAGATATTAGTTTAATAAACATTGTAATTGAGTAAAATAAAACATAAGAATTTCTGTTTATTAATTCTGCATCATTTATTTTACCTTTGTGGTGTGATTTATGTACTAAAAACTAAAATTAGTTTGCTTTTAGGTGGTTCGCTGGTTAAATTTCTTGCAATCGGGTTGCCAAACATAAAAACGGACTGGTCTAAATGGCAGTTATTCTTCTGTGATGAAAGATACGTTCCAGTCAATAGTCCGGATTCTACATTCGGTGCCTATAAAGACCTTCTACTTCCACACGTTCCGCTCAGTGAATCAAACTTCATTCAAATCGATTCCAGTCTTCCACTTGCCGGCTGTGCCGCTGACTATCAGAATAAAATTAAGCAAGCATTTGGTTCCGACTTGCCAACCTTCGACTTGCTGCTTCTGGGAATGGGGCCAGATGGGCATACTTGTTCATTGTTTCCTGGACATCCACTTCTAGAAGAATCGAAGCTATTGATAGCTCCAATCTCAGATTCACCTAAGCCTCCACCGGAGCGTGTTACAATGACATTCCCGTTAATTAATCAAGCGAATTTTTGTATTTTCGCTATGACGGGCGAAAGTAAGGCAGACATGCTGAAGGTGAGATTTCTTAGTTACAGTTTCTCAAATTAAATGTTTCTATTTAATGTTTTAGAGAATTTTAGTCGAAAAAGAAGCACTCCCTGCCGGAATGGTAAAGCTGCATAAGGGAAAAGTGTATTGGATAGTGGATAAAGAAGCGGGACGGTATTTACAATAGATAAAAAGGACGAAATAGATAACCAGGTACCCATATTCAATTCGAAGTAGCTAATGTAGTTAAAAACATTTTGTATTTTTGATCTTTTTAATATAAAATTTTATTAAAAATAAATTAACTACAAATCTGTATTATCCGAATACATTCAACCACACTCGTCGAAAGAATCCTGCACTTTTGTATTCATCATCTTCATCAGCTAGATATTTTTTGTAGCGCTCAAATGTTGCTGGGTCGGTTGGACCCCACTTCTTGGAGGGCTGGAACGCGCCATAGACTTTTTCTGCCAGAGTTATTCCTGGTTGTTTTATAATAGCCACACAAGCCCAAATCGGTAGCTGGAGTATGCCCAGCGCAGATATACACCATCCGATGGCTAAAAATAAAACAATCCATTAGTATTGCTCTTAAATACCAGACCGCTGAACTTACAGTACGCCCAGTCTGGGTAAGTCTGTCCTTTGTACTGCAATGGCTCATAGGACACGAAAGTATATATTAAGATAACTGTCATCAGCAGAGGCGTCACAATACCCCAGCACACACGCCAATACAGTCCAGGATTTCTACCAATCATAAATTCAGTGTCGCGACAAATTCGTCGGACGCCGTAAATCCAACTTAAAGTAGCCAATTCAGAAATGGCTAAAACTATCGCAATCACAGATGCTCCAAAATAGTCGACTAAATTTAAAATGAACTGCCCACCCTAAAATTGAAGCGAAATGATTAAAGCGTTAATATTTCATTCTGCAACTAAGCTTGGCTCTTTCATACCGGCGTAACATACACCAATCCTATAAAAATACTGAAAATAGCTATCCCCAATGCAGCATGGGAATTCTTGACTTTTGGGAAATTGTCACGAATCGATGTCATCACGCACGACGTCATCGCAACATTGCTTCCGATTCCCAAAACGAATAACATCAGGAAAAACAGCACTGAGAAGAGCTGTGGTAGAGTCTGGAATTTTGCAATGGCGTCTGGATAGGAGATGAATGCGAGTCCAGTTCCTCCTTTAACAACCGACCCAACATCTTCTGTTCCGACTTCATGTGCCAAATGACCCAAAATCCCAAAAATTGTAAATCCGGCCAAGAGCGATGTGCCAGTGTCCAAGAGCGTTACAATCGTGGCATCTCTGTAATGAATTGTAGGTAGAATTTAATTGATTTCGAGTTGGTAGAATTAATTTGACATACAGTGAGTGGAAAAAGGCTACTTTCGAGTATAAGTTTTCAAATATATCACGAAAGCGTTATGTTTGTTTATTTCCTTACGTCATATAATTGTTTTAAGCTTAGAAATTATTTAAAAAAATACTACTGGAAGCTCCTTCTATGTCCATGAAGGCACATAATGTGCTTTCCTTGCCATCCAATACCTTTTTGTATTATTTGTACTAGCTTATAAGTAGCCGATACAGCTGATTTGTAGTTTTGGTGGGCAAATTGAAATATGTGAGGTGGTATCCTTACCAGAAGGTCACTCCTTATTTATAAGTCGATCAGCTTGTCCATGTACTTCAATATGAAGGATGTGAGACTAATTGGCCTTTTAATTTCCCCGTAGCTTTTTGAAGCTGAGCTGGAAAGGTTTCGTGTAGTCCTGGTGATTTAAAGGGTTTCAAGTACTTAATGGCCCGCTAAACCAGAAGGGAGTGAGGCGTTAGATCAGAGACTTCCTCTTCTTCCTCAGCCTCACCTGCTCTCAATTTTGCATTCTGCAAACGTGTTCTAAGCAGTACGTCCAGTGTTGTTTCCAAAGGTGGTCGTCATCCCTAAATCTGCAGTTCTAAGTAGTCCTTTAAGCTCTTTCTGTATCCTTGTAGAAAGCGCTCCTAGCCTTTCTTTTAGATGTCCTTAGCTCTTTGTTGTATTCTGAGAGTTTCTGTTTACAGGCCTCCCAGTTTGATGTAGTTTTGGCCCACTGAGCTCCGTTCTTGTGAATCTTCCGATTTTTCTCTTCTTCGCGGTTTTTTTCTTCAGTACTACAGGTTGTTTTAGTATTGTTTTTGAATACAATCTTATTTCTTAGCTTTAAAATAATTATATGATGTAAGTAAATATTAAAATAATTTTAACTTTCCGTGAAATATTGCTTTTCATTGGAAACTTATACTCGTATGTCGACTGTTTACATTCACTGTAGGTGGGCAAAATGCAAGGCTGATCAAATATATATTTTCTAAAAGACTTTATTCGGGAAGGTAAAAAAACTAAAATAGCTTTGCTTTTTGCATTTTGTAACGTTACATACGAAAGCAACTTACTTGTAAACGTCATGATCGAAACGATTGTACGACGAATACATGATAATATTTCCGAAACACACCGAAAGTGAGAAAAATACTTGTGTCACTGCAGCATACCATACCTGCAAAGACGAAGTGTTACAAATTTCAAAAGAACTCATGCACACTATTCTCAAGTACCTTTGGATCCAAAATTTTTCCCCACTGTGGTTTTATGAAGTAAATAATTCCGTTCGACGAACCTGGTAAAGTTACAGCACGAATTAGCAAGACTCCGAGAATAACGTACGGAAATATGGCTAGGAAGTATGACGCTTTCCCTGCACTTTTAATGCCGCGAATAAGTACTAAGTAGACAACTACCCATGATCCAATTAGGCATAAAACTAGTTTCCAATTAGGCGCACCGATTCCGTCATCGATTGTGTCCACTTCTTTAAGTACTTCTTTTCTATGTAAATTTAAAAAAAGAATCTAAAATTCTTATGTAGTAATTAAAACAAAATCGTTTGGGAAACTAACTTCCGACACCAAATGCATGAATTGTGGTCAAAAATCAATTTCTGAATGCCAACGAAAGCTATCGCAAACAATGTACCGAAAAAGTATTTAGTTTAGCTGTTGAAATTAGTATCAAGAGCTTTTAAGCATTTTCAGAAATTTATTTTTTCGTTAAACGTAAAAACTTACACAAGGTAAATCTCAGAACTACTATGCTGAATGGGCGAGACTGATGAGTTAATAGATAATGATGTATTAAGCATTGTTTTACCGTCTGAATCTATGCAATTCGACCACTCAGGGTAGCAGTTACCCCAGGGGAGAGGCGATTGAAAGGATTCGAACATGTACTGGCCGATGAGTGCGTTCACAGCAGCGTAGTATGTTAGGAGAATGCACACCATCAGCAACTGTCCCATACCGATACCTTCAGGAAAGAGAATTGCAAAACTTTTCAAATGTAATAATAAAAGGGAGAGGAAACGAAGCAACTGAATTAAATATTTCGGTAAAAAATAAAAATAAGTTAGTTGCCTATAATGATATTAGTATTGCAACAAAATCAAGCGAAAATACAACATTTAAACATAAAAGTTACCATAATGCAGAAAAATATGTAATTTTATCAATACACCTTCCCGGAAAACAAAACAAACTGTGTGCTTGAAATAACTTTAACACAATTAAATCACAGTAAACGTGATGAACATTGCACTGTGCAATAATAAACTGTATTGAGTCAGCTTTCTTCTCGCTAGTGATATAACATTTCATTTATTAGTTTGCTGTTCCGTTGCGACAGAAGACGATCGGAGTCAATTGATTTGTAGACACTGTGTACTTGCATGCGTTAAGGCTGACCGAATACCCGATTTAGGTTGAAATGATTTGATTCAGACAGATGATGGAAATTGGGTACCAATTGATGAGTTTTTGATTAGAAGAGACATTGAAATATTGATAGTCACATGAAGGTCAAAGTGGCTTAAATATGAAAAAAGTATATTCTATAAAGATTTGGTTTTTAAAACACCTTTTCGATTGTGGGTTTGTAGATTTGCTGATCGTGGGCGAAAGTAATAGCGCCTTGTCATGTGGTAACTTTTGGAGTGTTCCATAATTCATTGACTATTTTTCATAAAAAAAGACAAGTTTCTTATGTTAAATAGAAAAATTTTCCTTTTATACGCAGTGACTGTTTTGTTGCACCATCTGTTGCCTTCTTTTGCATAATTCCGGGCTCCAAAAACGTTTGACCTAAGTCAGCGACGTATTGCTCCGAGTGCTGTTTAATAAGATCATCTGAACTGAAGTGTTTACCATACAAGGAGCTTCGCAAAGATCGAAATCAATTGTAGTCTCACAGCATAAGGTCCGGTAAGAACGTTGGATCTGGCAGCACATACCATTCCAGCTGTATCAATTTTTGGCAAGTGACCAAAACAGTGTGTGTTCGGTGTAGCGTTGGAACACAACTCCTTTACGATTGGCCAATTGTGGGCGCTTCATTTTGACTCTCAATTGATCCAGTTGGCGACAGTATACGTCAGTATTGGTTGCTAGCTTAGCTTGTTAGCTTCTCTAAAAAAAAAAACTCGGAAGTTTAGGAAAAAATCAGGGGGCTCTAGAAAAAATCTCAGCAGTCTAAGAACAAATCATGGGAGCTTAGAAAAAATCAAAAGGCTCAAAAATATCCTAGGAGTCTGGGAAAAAATCAAGGGAGTTTATAAAAACTTCAGGGGGTCTAGAAAAGAGGTCGGGAGTCAGGAAAATGATATTCATGGAGATCTCACTTCCATGGTCAGTATTCTGGAGTATGCAGATGATTTTCTTCTATTAGCTAGCTATTAGCTCGATTGTTACTGATAGCTGTTCAGCTTGCGACCTTATTAGCAGGGATAGAGTGCCAAATCTTACGATTTTCAAAATTCATAAGCTCATTGATAAAAATCCCTTATTTATGTTAAAAGTAACCTGGGCTCCAGGTCATAAAGGTGTTCCGTGGATGAGTAAGATTGATGAGCTAGCTAAAAGAGCAATCATTGAAAGGTCGTTTTTTTGATACCCCAATATAATGATGTGTGTGACTAGTTAAATACCGAAGTAAAATCTGAGTGACAGGGTGTCTGATTGTTTATGATTAAGGTAATTGAGGACCCTAGTTTTGAACTCAGCGGTACATTTGGCTCCAACGGTCACAAAATATTTTTTTCGCAGAAGGTTTTGTACGTTTAGAGTTGAATTTGAATTTTTCCAACATAACAGTCCGCTCTTAAGGCTACTTCTGGACCATAAATATATATGTATTAAGGATTTGAGTTTATTTCTGTACAATTCTATTATTGAATAAGAATATTATTAAATAAGAACTGATATCTGTATTCTGAATTAAACTGTATAATTCAAATATTTCCTAAGTAAATTTCTCTTGGATAATAGCATTTTGTTATGCAACATAGTGAAGAAATATCACCATTTGTTTAGTATTAGTATTATTAATCTGGATGTGTTTCTTTTTTGATGTTCTATTTTTGATGTTCTAAGTTTTTTTGTTACATATATTTTGTGTGATGTTGACTGTGATAATGTCTGCCATACACTCATAGAATTATAATAAGTCAATATTCGGATGCGATGGCTGATGCCTTACGGCGGGCCAACCTGGGTTTCTTGGCAAAAGGAGCCAATTAGCATTAAAAAAAGAGCCAAAGAAAAAATCATGGGAGCTTCGGGAAAATCATAAGACGCTAGAAAAAATCCTAGGAGACTGTGAACAGATCCTAAGAGTCTAAGAAAAAATCAACAGAGCCAAGAATAAATTCTAAGAGTCTAGAAAAAAAGATGGGAGCTCAAAAAAATCGAACCATTCTAATAAAAATCCTGGGAGTCTAGGAAAAAATCGTGACAGCTTAGAAAAAATCAGGAGATTTAAGGCATAATTCTAGAAGTCTAAGAAAAAATCCTGTGAGTTTAAGCAAAAATCATGGGACATTTTACAAATATTTAATATTACAAATAACTTTTTAATGGGTTGAGTAAAGTCTCGCCACAGCTTCAGAAACTACTGGTCTACAAGGTACGAGCTTGGAGATTCTTATATGTCTAGGATGATGCCACGAATCCGTTTCGATTGGCTTCTTGGGAGTCTGCACCTCAATGAGAATTCGCATCTTGGAAAATATAGTCTTTCATATAATAAACTTTATAAATTTCGGCAACTTTTAGAAATACTGGCATTCTTCTACATTCTATAAATCAACCAAAATTATTTCAATCAATCAATCAATCATTTGATTCAAATGAAATCCGTCGCGTTTTTTTGTCCCTTTATCGAGCTCAAGTTAGAGTAGAAGGATTGAAAACAATAACTCCTATCCCAACGTTCTGACTGCGTTAGCTGATCTGTACGACATAAGAATTTCAGTAAAATCTCATCGGTTCCCAATATCGTATGAATATGAGCGAAACTGTTTGAAGCGGTTGATGCAACCGGTGCCTATTTCGGTCGCACCAATCGCCAACAGTTCATAAACAAACAGTGCGAACAACTATTTGTTGAATTAGCATCACTCGTTATGATATTGATTGACTTGAAAAAATAACTTAAGTGCAATTTATATACAAATTATATATACTAATCTGGACTGTTTTGCTGGGTCAGAAGTTAACACTTTCTGTTAAATAATTATCCTTTTATGTGCTTTCATAACAAATTTGTGGTTTATAATTTTCATTTCTATAATTTCACAGTCCGAAAAATTAAGATAATTCTTCCACCAATTACATAAAAACAAACACAAAAAAATTAATTATGTTTTTTTTTGGTTGAATTAGTTCAATCCACCACCAATGAATATAAAATCTGTATTTATTGAAGTATTAAATCCTGCCAACTTACAAAAAATACATTTCTGCCGATGTAACTCTATGTTGCTGTGAACTATTGTGAGTAGCATTTGAATTAACTGAAGAAACGCAATTTTCGCCCCACTCTTCTTTACACAAACTCCACGGTAGAACTTTAACGAACGATTCAAAGAAATAGTGAATCGTCAGACTCATCAAGGACGCATAGTAGGTTGTCACTACAGCAATGGCGAATGTCTGTCCAAAACCTATTCCTATATGGCCCGTCAATATAATTATTAGAAAATGATTTTGATAGTATATAAATAGAAGTAGGCAAATGAGTTTTGAAAAGTAAGTGAGTAGTTGTGTCATTACCGAATAGTTTTAGTAATCTTTTTTCGGCCCATTTTTATATAAAATCGTCAAACATCAACACCCCAGTTGATTGGTATACCACAAAGGCCATTTGATTGTTATACTTTTAAGTAGGTCAAACTGACACAAACACTAAAGAGCAACAATACGGCTCAAACTACAACAAACATGTGTAAATATGCTCGATGCAGTATTTGCTATTTGGTCTTGCGTTGATTTAATGACACTGTTATGTAATAATGATAAAGTAATAAAAAGTTAAATTTCAACAAAAAAACTATAATTGCTCTCATCAAAAACTTAGGAGCGAACTACAGTCAATAAAATTGTTTGTGTCTGTCCTCTAGTGCACCCAATTGCAGTAGATTACACTTTCATAGAGATAATTCAATCTTTTATTTTACCCAAAGCACGGCTCTATCTACAGTATGTTGTAAAATGAACTTACTCGAGAGAGAGAGGGAAAAAAGTACTAACCTCTCATGGCTGGGCACAAATCGTACACTTTGACGGATCCGCGACTCGAAAATTGTCCTACTAGCATTTCCAGGTAATAAATAGGCTTACCGACTAAAAATAATACTATTATGTATGGAATAACAAATGCTCCGCCACCGTTCTCTAGCGCAGTGAATGGAAAGCGCCACACGTTTCCCAGACCCACCGACATAGCAATGCAGGACAGTAGGAACTCTATGTCTTTGCCCCAGAGATCACGTTCTTTCTTTTTGGTGGTGTCCTTTGGCGAATCCTAAAATTGAATTGTTGTAGCAGTGCCTGACGTGTGATAGGTGGAAATCAATTACCGATTCGGCATTTAAATCTATTGGGTGGGTTCCTCCTGTTCTCGTTTCCACGTTTCTCGTCTCCACGGATTGGCCCGGATCGTCGCCTTCGAATGCTCTATTGTCCCACACTTCCATTTTGTCTGAAAGAAATAAGAAACCGATATGAAATTATGGAAAATAAAGCAGGTACATACATTTTAGATAATACCAGGTCGGTCAATAAGTCTCGATGCTACTTAATAAAAAGACAGGATTTTGGCAAAATTCGACATTATTTATCAACATAGTGACCATCAATGATTTCAAATTCTTTAAATTTTCTATATCTTTCTTGTAGAATGATTTATCGGTAAAATTCGACTTGATGGCCCCCAGGCGGGAAATTTTACCACCAGATGGCGAAAAGGTGATAGCAGGGGGCAAAAATTGAAGAAAAAAATATAGCGGTGCCTGGAAACTCACAAAAACACCCGCTATAGCCAAAGGGTTAAATATATTTTGTTGAAAATTGCGATGACGTACAGTAGATTCAGATTAGGTTAGGTTGAAGTGGCTGCCGATCCGCAGAGGCCTGACGACCGACACACATAGGCACATGAGAAGCCCGTTGTGATGCCACAATAATGAGCGACTCTCTCCTACTCACTGGACTCAGGAAACCATCTGCTTCCTTTGACAAACTGAACTATCCCCTTTAAATTGACCAGGGATAGTTGGGTCAGGTTTAAGGGAAAGGGTGCACCAAGTGTCGTCAACCTTCGCCTTCCCAAAGCCGGGCACTGGCACATGAGATGGATGACTGGTTCCTCAGAGCCGCAACTCCGACAGAAATCGTTAAACTCTACACCCAATCGTTGCGCATGCCGCCCTATGAGGCAATGAGCCATAAGAACGCCCACAGTGCAACGCAGAGCGCTTCGAGCTAAGCCTAAAAACTGTCTGCAAAACTGTTATCGCACAGGATGATTCATCTGCCCAGGACTTCCTAGCGTCCTCAAGATATTTTTGCCTGATGGCCAATTTGACCGATGTCATCGGTATACCTATTGAGAAGGAGCACGAGACCTCCGGTAGCAAGGTTCCAAGCATTGCTAGCTCATCGGCCTCACAGTTGCCCTGAAAAAACCCCTATGTCCAGGTACCCAAATCAATTGAACAACCGAATGTCTCGATATCTCCCTAAGAGATGCACGTCATTCAGCAACAATCATGGACAGTGTACAAGGACCAGCAAGGGATTTAATAGCCGCTTGGCTATCTGTGAAAATACCAATATTGACCCCGAATATTCGATTACACAGAAGCCAGTCGCTTGCCTGAAAAATAGCCGCAACCTCTGCCTGAAAGTCAGAGGGACAGCTTGAAATTCAGCTCATCTGAGTATACACCACTCCCGACTCTATTGTTTAGCTTTGAGTCGTCAGTGTACACATGGATAAGCCCACTTTCGAGGGTGACACCATCACACCATCCACCACTACCAGGAATGCGAGTTGTGAACTCCAAATCCAGTTGACATTGCGGAGCTATGTAGTCAACATCCGCTGGAGCGGGTTCTCCCTCGGCCGAAATCCTCGCATGACCGAACTCTGTTCTATTCCATGCTCAGATACAATTCAGTCTCACAGCAGCAAGATTAGCTTACTGCGAGATCAGTAGATTGGTTGGCAGCCAATGAAGCAGCACAAAAAGTGCCTTAGTAGGAGTCGAGCGGAGCGCTCCAGTTACCAGTAGTGCAGCCATCCTCCGCACTTTTTCAATCTGCCGTTTTCAGGTAGCCTTTAGAGCAGCCTGCCACCAGAACGCTACCCCAAACAATAGAATTGGCTCAACCACAGCAGTATAAAGCCAAGCAACAGTACGAAGCTGTAATCCCCAATTCGCTCCTATGGCTCTATTACAGCAGTAAAGTGCGTTGAAAGTCTTCCGAGGTCTTTCTGCTACATTGTAGGTCCATAGTAACTACGAGTCAAGGATAAACCCTAAGTACTTGACCCTCTGGCTCAGGTCAATGGAGGCCCCATTTAATTTGGGTATCTCAAAACAAGGCACTTTGTACTTCCTAGGATTCACATTTAAGCCACACTCACGACTCCAACGTGAAAGTATGTCAAGAGAGTGTTTTAGTCTCTCCGACAGCGTAGATAAATACTTTCCCGACACTGCTACAGCTATGTCGTCCGCATAAGCCATCACTTTGCAGCCGGCACGGTCCAGCCTCATCAGGAGACTATTCACCGTGATGTTCCACAGCAGGGGAGAGAGGACTCTACCTTGAGGTGTGCCCGTTTGAATAAGGTGGCCAGATTGGGCTATTTCCCGCCAATTGGGCTATCTAAAATTTGAATTCGCGGGACGTTTTTCATTTCGCGGGTTGGCGGTTTTTGGGCTATCTATTTTTATGAAAAGCTATATTTGGGCTATACAAGTAGATAGAGAATGGCGGTTCTGGATCCTCATCCTCATCCCTACTCTGAGGAGGATGACGTCACTGAGGAGGATGACGTCACAAGTGGCGGATGACGTAAACGAGTATCGGTCCGCGCATAACGTAAACGATCATCTTTGAACTGATAAACAGCTCGACAGGGCTGTTTAAAAGCTAAACAGGGCTGTTTATCAGCTCAATTGGGTTGTTTATCAGCTCAACTGGGCTGTTTATCAGCTTAACTGAGCTGAAGGGGTTTTAATTCCGATAGTGAATTCACAAAACAGAAATTGAATTTCGTCAGCAGAATACTAATTCCATTATACGGAATTTCAAATCTCTAAACGAACATATCTAAAGTTTTGCAAACACTAAAAGATTGCGCAGTTTTAATGGAGCAGGTACATCTTACGAGCGCAAAGAAGGAAATTTCTGTATCTAATTATTTTAAGTCTTTAAACTGAGCGTGCGTTTCTGTGAAAAATTAAGCATTTGTAAAACATTCACGTGAAAGCCTATATTTTGCATTTTATTTTCTTGCACTCAAGATTCGATAATAATAAATATGTGAACATAATTTAGAGTAACCTTTGATAAAAATAAATATTGGGGAAAATATCTTCAACGTTTTTTTTTTTTGAGCCTTTAAAATCGGACGACCTGTGAAATGGGACCATTTAATTTGTGACGCTGATGTTGTCCGATTTCAAGGTTTCACTGTGGTTATAAAATATATATGTATAAACATGATATATCCTATCCATTTCATTGTCAAAAAATTATTCATTTTATTTCAAAACACTTCAATTTTTTCGCGAAACGTTGCTTGGAGGCCCGTATGTGGAATTGTTTGACGTATGTTTTCTTTTGATAGTATTTAAACGTCTAAGCATAATGCTAATAGCTGATCGTCTAACTGAAAAAATAAATTACTTCAAAACTTGCTTTCATAGTTTTGAATGTAAAAATCGGATAAAATATTAATATTTGACTCATTTTAAATAAAACATTCAGCCATTCTAGCCATTAAGACTGTTGCTTATACTAACTCATTTTTTGTGCCACCCAAATTTGCAAGTTGTTTTTATTTTCTGTGTGAAAATATTAAAAAAAGTCCTTAAAAAATAAGTACTCCTCTACATTTATTTTTTCACGGACTTTTCTAAAGTTTTCACACAGTTCCTGTAATTTATTCACATTTTTCCTGCTTTCCATTTTCAAATACGTTATGAATAAAATTTTATCTGTATAAAATATCAGATATTTTTACTGTTTCAAACGACTTTTGGGCTGCATTTAGAACATTTATGTTACTTGGTCTGAATTTTATTGGTACAAATATTATAATTTAACCAGCTTAAATGAATTGATTTAGTTATAAAGACAGTTATCTGATGTGGCGGTTTTTGGGCTACAAATAAAAAATCTTCGCTATTTTGGACTATGAAAATTTTAAATTGGGCTATATTTTCTCCCAAATATCTGGTCACACTGGCCCGTACTGAATCCTCGTCTTACGCTGGCATTTCTCAGGGAAAAGATGACCACTCTACTTTTGAGAAGCTGCACAATAAAAGCAATCAGCCGCTCATCCACATGCAGCACCGAGAGTGCCTCAACAATTGCGTTAGACTTTCCGTTGTTGAAGGCCCCCTCGATGCCCAAGAAGGCGGCAAGCGTATATTCCTTAAGAGCAAGATATTTCTCAACTTGCTCAATAAGGACGTGAAGAGCAGTCTCAACAGACTTACCTCTGGTATAAGCGTGCTGTGACTGCGAGATCAACATAAGATCGATTCATCTTTTAATATGGTAATCAATGATCCTTTTCAAAATCTTAAGCAGGACCGAGGTAAGACTTTTTGGACGATAGTCCTTCGGCTTAACATGCGAAAATTTCAAAATCTAACGGATACTATACAATTAAGAAGACTTCGCTCTATCCGACATCATTTTTTTTAAAAAAGTGATAATTAACTTCATACTGTCGCAAAATGTATCTACATAAAAAGTTCTATTAAGACTGCTGAACGAATGTTAAGCAGCTAATATCGTATATCTGCATCTAAAGTTAACTTATCAACTTGATAATTATATGGAATATTGGTGATGAGTGGTATAACGGCTTTCTCTGTATGTTGACAATTGATTACGAGCTCAATCATTAAAACAATTATGCTACAGATAAGTTTTCTTAACGATTACTGCTGCATTTATACTTATATCACTATACATTTTAGGATAGCCATAACTGTAGACCAATTTAAATTTTTATGCCGGATTTATACATTGGGAGAGCGTCTCGTGTACAAAAGTCAACAAGACTCAACAAGAAATTGGACGAGACTCCGCAAGACATAGGGTGAATTGTTTACTTAGGATATTGCACCATGCATCTTTCGACAGTTGTGAGCTGTTTTGTTCAGTTCAGTGAACGATGGCTGAGGTACAGGTTGTGGCTATTGCAACTGCCTGGTGTGCGTTGAGTTATTTCAATCTGGGACACGCAAAAACATGTTTGAAGTCCCGGCGAAAAATTCGAAAATGTGAATGAGCACATGCTACCCTCTCGAATCCCTTTGACTTGATGCATAAAACCGACTTCGCTTCCAGCGGCTTCGAGCCAGGACGAGACGGTCATAAACACTCAGGCACAGCAATAAAAGGATCATTATCCCTTCATAAAACAAACAAGATCCGACGAGCAAACCATTTACACACGCGTGCTTGCCATGAAAAAAACAGCCGAGAATAGACAAGGAGACCATTGACACACAGACCTTGTCTACATTTGGCATTCCTCGGCGAGAATGTAAATTCGGCTTTATATAAAGTGCATTGGTTAATAAATCAACATTTGTTTGGATTTGAGAATGATTAGATAATTCAGAAAAAAAACATGCAATCGAATGCAGACTTTTGCTATTGAAAATTGTTCCTTATTGTTTACTTCCGACCGATCCGTACTTTCATGCCATGCCTCGCTTGTCTAGACGATTTTGACTCTTTTTTTATAGATCGCAATCTTAAATGAATTGTCATGTTGGTGACGAACAAAGATTTTCTCTGTTTGCTATTTTACGCCCTAATTATTAATATCGAGCTTTTTATCAAACATCGCAATGTCTTATCGATGATGAAATTGAAGCGAATAATAAAAAAAAATGCTATCATAAATCTTTCCATTGTTTACTTCTTGTTATGTCGTGTCAGTTTGGGTTCTGAGAAAAGGACAAATCGTTACGAGACATTAAGCCATTTTCGATTTCAAACACCCTAATTAAGATCGATGTCAATAGAAAAAAAACGAATTGGCCTTGCATCAAATTGCACAGGGAAAATCTTTCGCGAAATATTCAAACCGATTTAGATAGCTTCAACTTTTTATTGACAAAAACGATTGCAAAAAATTTTAAGTAGAGGTTGACTACCTTGATATTGACAGAGTTTTTTTATCAAAATGCACAAGACAGGTCGAATACATTTCGCCCACTTGTTGGCAGTGAGAGAGCAATATGCAGAAATACAGATAACCGAAATTCGTAATGTTACGGAAAGTATCTGTTGATTTGGCGTTAACTCGTTAGCACAGTGTAAATTCCTTTTCTGGATGTATGTTACATGAAACGGTATTTTCGATTGAGATATAGGTGTATATTAATGGGATTCGAAAGTCCCTATTAAAATGCTCATCAAATTTGGCGAAGATGACGTAAAGCGTAAAAGTTCGTAATTACCATCGAATCGGGAATTGTATATCCGTGCGAAATATATATATATATATATATATCAGCTTAGGTGATATGCTTATTGGTGCTCGTAGTTTTTCGAGAATATACAGGCGATGCCATAATTATTTGTACTTATATTTTTCATCCGTAATTCCAAAAAAAAAATCACTAAAACTTTTCGTAGTAATCGAAATAATTAACATTTATTTTTCTTATAGTAACTTATAATAACTTCCAATTAGGCCAATAATAATGATAGAAGTGATGCCAAATTTTTTTTCGTGCACTGGATTTTCGTGCTACAATTATTTGTGCACGTGCAAAATATTATTCTAAGCGAATCATGGACGACTTTTTGGATATTGGGTATTTTGTGCAACTGATGTGTAAAGTAATGGGTAAGCTTAGTTAAGTTAATTTTTCGTAAGAGTATATTGTTTTGTCAAAAATTCTGGAGTATAGGATTAAACCGTTCGCGGAAGAAATCATTGGCGAGTATCAAGGCGGTTTCAGATCTGGTCGCTCCACAATCGACCAGCTCTTCACGGTCAAGCTAATTTTGCAAAAATGCTGGGAATACGACGTCGACGAATACCAAATTTTTGTCGGCTTTAAACAAGCATATGACAGCATCAACCGAGGCGCTCTATATAGCATCATGCTGCAATTTGGTATACCGGCCAAATTAGTGAGACTTGTAAAGATGACGATGACCAACTCCGTCTCGCAAGTCCGGATCCAGAACAGATTGACGGATCCTCTTGAAACTCTGGGTGGCCTGAAGCAGGGCGATGGAATAGCGCCCACGCTCTTCAACCTGGTACTTGAGTTCGCTATTCGGGCAATGCACCTGAACACCAGCGGCACGGTACTTTTTAAGTCGACACAATTGGCAGCGTACGCGGATGACATTAACATCATGGCTGGAAAATTGACCGATGCAAAAGAACTTCTGCTTAGACTTGACACCGCAGCAAAGGAAGTTGGACTACGAATCAACGAGGACAAAACGAAAGTTATGATGCAATCTAGGACAAGGACGCCAGCGCACACGACCATCAACGTAGGGGACCTTTGCATCAAATTCGTGGACAACTTCGTTTACCTGGGTAGCAACCTATCGAGTGACGCCAACGAAACTAACGAAATCAAGCGACGGATACAACTAGCAAATAAGACCTTCTTCTCGGTCCTCCCCATTATGAAATCGAAATATGTGAACAGAAAGACTAAGCTCCGCGTTTATAAAACTATCATAAGACCTGTGCTGTGCTATGGCTGCGAAACATGGACCCTTACCCAAGCCTCCGAAAATATGATCGACACCTTCGAACGGAAAGTTCTACGGCGGATTTTCGGGGCTATCCGCGACCGAGATGGATGGATGGCGCATCCGGTACAACAATGAGTTGTACGAACTCTACGATGAGCTGGAATCTCCAAAATGGTGAAATTACAACGATTACAGTGGGCGGGGCACGTGCAACGCATGAATGACGACCGCATGCCAAAACGTGTCATGAACGCACGACGAGTCGACGGAGCGAGGCCAAGAGGAAGACCAAGAGCTCGTTGGGAGAGCTCAGTGTATGCAGACGCCGAACAACTATTGGGGTTCCAAGATTGGAGGACGCGGTCACGTGACCGAGACAATTGGAGGAGCTCGATCCAGGCGGCCAAGGCCCGACGTCGGGATGTTGTGCCACGTTGATGTTGATATTGTTTTTAAATCTTTGGAAAATACCCCGAGAATGTAAAGTTAGGCTTGAGCCATTGTCGGCTATTGGTGCTGCGTAGCAACGGTCTTCCTGAGAAAAGACTTTCGAACAAGCTTGGGTTTCATTGAAATACTATCCATCACTAGGTGGTAAAGGCAAATAAATATCAAAATTTGTCAGGGAGAAGAAGAAATCGGGCAACTTCTGCAAAAGCAGGCAAGGAAATTATTCTAGTGTGCCTAGTGGGTGAGGACTTAGAGTAAGATTCTTTTGCTTTTAGGACTATGAGCAAGAGTGTAATTCTGTCATCATTCCGATTCGAAGGTCTTGGTGGAGAGAAGCGTTATTAAATTGCCACCGGTCTCCGGTAATATCTCTTAGGATTTTTGATTGGTCTGGTTGAATGATGGTTGTATTGGACGGACGAACTGCTTCTCAAAGTTTTAAGAAATAAGTCTCAAACGGCTTCAAAACAGATTTATTAATAAGCACTTTGAAATCGAGTATGTACGCAAACTTGCTATTGATGTTGAAGCCATTTGAAGTTGATGAATTTGAGCTTCAAGTGCTGAATGGAAATGCAAAGTCCAATTGTCAATTTTTGCAGTGAATAATGAGCGCTGAGCTAGATTTTTAACTGACATCAATAAAACGGTTAGATATGTTGAATATTGTAAATGTTGAAAAGTGCTACAACTGCGATATCTTTCAAGCAGAATTTAATTTAGTAGTTTCATTTTCTTTTTCATATTTTCCGACAGCGATTTTTGATGCTGAAGAAGACTCCAGAAGTGTCAATTGTTGGCGGTTAAATTTTGAAAAATACTCTAGTAGACAGTTTGCAGATGAAATAGAATTCTAAAGGGAAAACGCGTTTAGTTTAATTTTATAGTTGCTGATGATGGCGAATCAATAAGTGACGATATTGTTTTGCCTTAAATACATAACAATCCTTTTTTCGCAGTCGAGACAGTTATCATATGAGTTCCATTAATGGATACTGTTGTTCAGGAAGATAATTATATAGAATTGTATACAAAGAACTATCTATATCCATACATGTGCACATATATGTAAAATTATCTTCCTATGCAACAGGATCTATTGCTTAATCTTAAAACTAACTCGCCTGCAAAGAAAAAAAACATATGTAATGGTTATAAAATAAAACAGCTTCATATTCCCCTAACAATACATTTTTTAGTTACCATAAATATGAAGTTGAAAGGACAAGTCAGCTTTGTCCTCACTAAAACCAAACCTCCACCAGAGCCCATCAATATATATTCAAATAATAGTAATTAAAAACAAAGTTCTTGTGTAAATTTGGTGCATTCACTTCAACTAGTGAATCCTGCATGAAAAAATGCATAAATAAATTCATTCGGGCTGATTGTTCAGGTTGAAGGGCAGAAACTTTTGCGCCACCCTTATTAACAATCAGGACTTTTCGTATGGAAACATACATATATTCTCAAAGGTACATGCTTCTTTCATATCGATATTGCCGGAATATGGCCAACAATCTAGCACACCAATAAAGAATCTTTCTCTCTTAAATGGGCTTAAAAGTGTATAAGTACTTTCACTTTTTAGATAATAATTCCACTTACATATGTATGTCAGAAAATGTTCAAAGCCACAAAGTTACAAGTTACGTCAATGCACAATGCAAATAACTGTTTCTCGGGAGACTGTGAGGCGATTGGATTGAACGCAAGATGTGCATGCTACACGAAAACTCCCTTCTGAAATACTGTGACGATTCGTTCGAATGGGAAGGGAATAGTGCACAGTTCTAAGCGAACTGTAAACTTGATTTTATTGATCAGAATACAGTGCTCATAGTAGGTTGCATAAAAAATCGAGGTCACCTTTTCTCTGCCCTCTTCCATCTCCATTTAAGATTATGCTCTTGAGTTTTTGAATTTCCGCAGTGAGTAGGCAATCAGGAGCCATACTGACATAGTCGACTGTTCTATCGAACGCTACGAAGTCCCACTTTCAAGTCACGAGCGAGCAAAGTCACCAAAGATTCTGCACTTTCAATGAATCTGGCTTATATTATTACTGGAATTGAATAGTCACCATATTAAACGAACCCATACACATTTAGTACCACACAATCTTATAATATTTGTATATTGAACAAAGGGAGTTAGAAATACAATAGTCATGCAAAATGATAATCCAAATGAAAAACCTTGCAAATAACTCGTTTCCTCCGCGGTGTGAAGTTTTAGCTTTTATCTTAGTTGGCGGCGCAGGCTAGATTCTAGGAAAATCTGCATCAAAGACTATCTCAAGAAAATCTGTACGAATTGCATCCGAGCTGAGCACGTTGTGCATGCATACTTCGAAGCCGTTAAGTTTCATCATACATTACCGACTCACCTTGAATCTGTGATTTTTCCTGAGTCAACGAGCGTTTATTGACCAACCGGTGGAGTTTTCATGGTCAAATCGAAGCTCCAACAAAAGTGAAAATAATGCTAGAGTTGTAGACCCGACAATTACTGTAAATGTTACGTCGATGTGGAAACAAGTTGTCTATGCATGACGCGAGAAGTAGTCTTTTGCATGAGCTAAGGAATATCGGTCAATCATATGGTGGACGGTTAGATGCTAGGAACCAGCGATACTGGCAAACTGTCGACCGTACGGCATTTGATTGACATTGTAAAGGTCTTGTGAATAATCATTCAGTGTTAGCCAGAAGTCAGAATGTTCCAAAAGAATAATAATAATATGCCTTTCAAACTGAACAAACCGGTTGAGAGTTATCTCGAGTATCTTCGACCAAGTGTAAATTTTCGTATTTAGATTCAGCGGAGTTTGGGTCATGTGACGTGAATGCGCAGCGAATGCCCTCTTTTCCGGTTTATAATTTACAGCAGTTATTGCGCAGGTTAGTCATTTAAAAGCATATTGTTGACAGCGAGGGGATTTTTATTTTACGAGTACTATTGGCTTTGTAGTTTTTTTATCACTCAAGTTGGTAAATGTGTGCATACAGGTGTTTTATTTTCAATGTCATTTAATTGCGCTCGTTTGAATACCGCTACAAAATTGCAAACAAACACTGAAAAGAGTATGGTTTTTTATTGATTTAACAAAAATTCGAAATATAGATGAAAAACTAATTTAATCAGATTTACTTTGCTAGTCCATTTTCGGAAGTATATACATATGTACGTATTAGATATGTGGGTGCAAGATTTTCTGTATCAGGTACAAGATTCTACTTCTCTGTCGCTGATACTTTTTGTCATTATTTTTTTTATTACTGATACCTACATGAAACTTTGTGAAGGATAATATACGTTTGAATAATAATGCCAGTTGTTGGTGGCATAATGCACAATAGGCGTGTTTTTTGCTCGTCTATGCAGGACAGAGCAGAACAGACGCATTCGAAACAACAACACTCCTGTCCCAGTGAATTCAGTAGTACAGAAATTCTATTCCTCATTGGTAGTTCACGTGCTGAACTATAGAATGTGCTGATAGAAAAAAGAAAAGCTCATGCGAAGTTGTCTTTTTTGCCGTGAGGTGGCTTTGGATTTTGCAAGGTTATGTTGAAAGTTTTGGTAGTTAGAAAATTAGAAAAAAGCCCTCATAATGTGTAGAAAGTTAAAAGAGGTAATTTTCTCTTAGTTCCATTTCTATCGATTGTGGTAGTTTATACTTGTTATTTTCTCCCTTTATCTTCAGCTGTTTTGTGCTACCACGGCGAATACAGCAACCTACAGAAAGCTTAACGAATGCATCAGCTGTTCTGTGATGAATCGTTTTTTTTTTGCGCCATTGTTCTATTCTGTTCTGTACTGAAGCAAAAAACAGCACCTAGTGTTAATGTATGCACACTGTTGAAAGTGCCTTCAATATCCAAAGCGTACTCTTTGTAGTGAATTGCCTTTTCTATTTCAAGAACTACGCTATGGAGAGCTGTCTCAGTAGATTTCAATTTCGTGTAGACGTTCTGGGGGTTTTAAGATCCAAGTCTCTGCTTAATGTGAAAACCTAAAACTCTTTCGAAAACTATCGTAGGTATATAAGAATAACTTTGCTATCGTATTTCATCGTTTGACTTTCTTGCTAAAATCTCGCCACCCAACGAGGAAATAATGCGAGCATAGCAAACGGCGAATTAATAATTCCAGGGTTCTCAAGACCTTCGGTGCACAGTTGGTTGTCCGCTAGCTCAAATCAATTAAACTTTGAGTCATAAAAAATGTGATATCGGCAAAATCTTTGAACAGCTTTGATTTGTTATTTATATTTTCTTATGTATATATTTTCATATACTCAACTTTGAATGCAACGGTAAAATAGCGGAGTTATTTCGGTGGAAATTATGTGCAATACTACGAACTAAGACTTGCTGCTCCAATAACACTTCACTTTTTCGTCTATGTGAGCTTATTGCCCGTTTGCAATAGATCCTCAAGGTGATAAATACAAACACAAATTTGGAAATATTCATGATCACCATCATTCTCTCAGAATCATAAAAAAAAGGAAAATGTAGAGTTCTTGTTCTTGCGATAATCCCACTCCCTCTGAGCCAATTAATGATTTAACACGATTTGGTTCCATAAGATACCTTTTCCAGGAACGTATCAAATCAAATTAGGAAATTACTAAGATTCACATCAGCACATCGGCAATCGTCGTTCTCTGCAAAACAAGAATCTGAATCGCAAAAAAAACGGAGAGTAATTTTCAATCAATTAAGGTTTATTCACGTCAATTACACTTCTTTGGCAACCAGTATCTTTGTAATCATAATGGGAATTCTCGTTTAACAAGCGGAACTGCGTAGCTTAGTTGCATTATGAAAGATACTGAAAATTGCAAAACAATTCTCGTAAAGTTGTAGTTCTTTGTAAATTCTACCAACAAAGATATTTTTACATCAGTCTTTTATACAAATGTCGAATATTATTGACATTCGAATACATTCCATTGATATGTGCTACTATGTATGTAGGTCGCGTCATATATTATTTGAAAATTCGAAATTTCGTAGCTCTGATTTAAAACTAGCTGTACTTCCAGCTACAGATTTCATTTACGGCAGAATGTAATACATGTTCATTTACAATTTTTACAGTTACATCATAAAATGCGCCGACACGTCAATAAGTACATTACATGCAAGTCGCATTTGTGTACATATGTACGTAGGTACTGCAACAAATGATCGGTGTCACCTTTGTTGTTGATTTCAATCAAAGCGCACGAATAAACCAAGTGATAAGCTTTGTTTTCCCTTTTCCTTGAAATCCAAGTTTTATTAACGTTTTCTGAAGTATGAAGTAACAGACTTTACAACTTCAGAAAATGTTTACTCTCATGAGTTTTATTAGCGTTGCTCTTAATCTGAATTAGAGATGTGCTTAACTGCTCTTTTTACTGAGCAGTGATCGCAGAGAGCAGTTTGGGCAAAGAGCAGTTTAGAGTAGCAGCTATTCAATCGCAATTGCAATTGCAGTTTCGTGCGTACGAAAAACCGCTCGCTACTTTTGATTGTTCATTGCCAGTGTTTGCTCGTTACCTTCTCATCGCCTTCGATTTGTGCTTGACACAGCAATTTCTAGCCTCAGATTGCAATCGCATTGTATGCTTACAATGTGACTGTATTTTCCCTTAGCGATGGATGCTCATGTTAAGAACAGATGTAGTATGTTTGAGAATACGTTGCCTGCATTAATTCGGCATTTGCTAGCAGAAGAATGTATTGCCAAGTGCTTGGTAAATCGTATAGTAGTTTTGTGGTTTTCAAAATGTCATACATTGGATGCAAGCAACGCAGTGAAATGTTATTATGCATGTACAGTATTATGCAGTATGTGATTTAATTTCGAAGATTTATTTTTCCTGGCTAATCTAAAACAATCGGTTTTCCACTTCGCCTCACCGAAGCATGAAGTTTGTCGAAAATTTTATTGAGAAATGATAACAAAATGTTTGCGTGTTTTAAACATGCACCCACTAGGGGGCCAATCTCTTCGGTAAGGCTGGACATGAGTTACAACCCCGGTAGGGTTGGAGTGCAGTCACGAGCACCGCCGCAGAAGCCAACTGGCGAACCAAAAAGGATCTCAACATTTTTAGTGCTACTTTCAGTTTTTCGGGCAGATTTAATTTTGATGTATCTTAGAGACTAGGCCGCTTTCTTCCAGATTTGTAAGGAAATTTCGCTC
This sequence comes from Nemotelus pantherinus, assembly GCA_963978885.1. Classification (NCBI taxonomy): domain Eukaryota; kingdom Metazoa; phylum Arthropoda; class Insecta; order Diptera; family Stratiomyidae; genus Nemotelus; species Nemotelus pantherinus. Next base: position 239,868,107 of record OZ022263.1, read on the forward strand.
GAAATAACTCAGAAACGTCACCAAATTCATGCCAGACAAAAAAAATTTTTGGAAAATATGGACGTTTTTGCCCAATTTCCCCTATCAAAAATTTTTTCGCCCTTAATATATCACTAATATATTCCCCGATCACTTTCAATCATCGAAAGCGCCATAAAGGCAGTTTGTGCCAAACTATGGCCAAAAAACCCCTTACTCCCCTACAAAACCGAAATTTTTGTATCACAACAATAGGTCTTGGCCCGTTATGTCCGAAACCACTCTAACCCAAAATTGGCCGATTTTGTCCGATTTCAGCTACTTTTGCCGTATCTTCGAAACTAGGCCGCTTTTTCCTAGACTTGTATGGAAATTTCGCCCGAAACAACCCAGAAAGGTCCCCAAATTCATGCTAGACCAAAAACAAATTGTTGGGAAATATGGACTTTTTTGCTCAATTCCCCCTATCAAACATTTTTTCGCCCTTAATAAATCACTAATATACTCCCTGACCACTTTCAATCATCGAAAGCGCCATAAAAGCAGTTTTTGCCAAACTATGGCCAAAAAACCCCTTACTCCCCTACAAAACCGAAATTTTTGTATCACAGCAATAGGTCTTGGCCCGTTATGTCCTAAACCACTCTAACCCAAAATTGGCCGATTTTGTCCGATTTCAGCTATTTTTGCCCTAAAAACTTTTTGAATAATTGAATAAAATACTTGCAAGTTCGAAAATACTCGCAAGGGTAGGAAGAAAAGAATCTGAATAGATGAGCATTTAAAATGTTCTGTATTGCAAAAGAGCAATGAGCAGTTGAACAACATTAGCAAAACACAACTAAATTGCTCACTGCTCTTCATAAAACTATCTGCTCTGCAAAAGAGCAGTGAGCAATTGAACAGCATGAGCAGAGAGCAATCGCACTGCTCACTGCTCTTCATAAACTATCTGCTCTGCAAAAGAGCAGTGAGCAATTGAACAGCATGAGCAGAGAGCAATCGCACTGCTCACTGCTCTTCATAAACTATCTGCTCTGCAAAAGAGCAGTGAGCAATTGAACAGCATGAGCAGAGAGCAATCGCACTGCTCACTGCTCTTTTCAAAGAGCAGTGCGATTAGTAGCAGTGATCGCAAGAGCAGTCCCATCTCTAATCTGAATAATGGAAAGCATCTTAATTGGAAAATCATATAGTGCGAACATTTGTTGTAGATTCCGCATACGTTTCGAGAGAGAGAGAGAGAGAGTGTCAACAAAATTAAATACAAATGTTTGCATAGCTACCATGTTCGAATTCAGTAGGTGGTGTTATTTATCATGCTTAGTTGAATATGATAATTTACGATTAATGTGGCAATAGAATGCTAGCAAAAAATTTTAATAGTCGCATTATATAATTAATTCAAGTAGATCGAAAATGGACAAAGCTGTTATGTCGAACAAAAACAGATGTATAATTATAGCATTAGAAATGATCACTAGATAGCTACTGGTGACCAGTATCTCTATATGATTCATATACTTGAATGGCCTCTTCTCCGGAAACCTGCTTTGCCTTCCCCATCAACGTCACCGGCTTTTTGGAGTTCCAAGACAACATCATACATTGCTCGTGAAAAGAATTCGTTTTTTTGTTCGCTCTTTTCGAAGAACATTAAAAATTAGTAATAATATATATATATATATATATATATATATATATATATATATATAATCAAAAAAATCAGTGACTATTTCTCGGAACCGCACCATCCAATTAAGTTGTAATTTTCAGGATGCATTTGTGTATATGTAAAATAGGTCCAGGTGTCACCGAATGTTAATTATTTGTAACCCTTTGGCGTCGGCGGCCATTTTAATGATATTTTAAGTATCCACATTTTTATCAACAAATGACTTTCAAAAACAACAAGTTTACGAAACAAATTTCGAACGTGTTTTAAATAAAGCTCTGATAACGTTTTGGGAAATTTTTAACCTTACGTGTGCGCCAGGTACTAGAGATGAAGCGTATATACTGGAACAGGTATATGGAACAGGTATTTTTTTGGTACAGCTAGTACCTAGTACGAAATTCAAAAATACTTGATACGAGTATTAGTGTGAACTATACTTGTTATCAAGAAGTTACACAATAAGTTTCCTCCATTTGATTCATTTCAATCAAACAGCGACTTAATAGTATCCTAATATTAATATGTACTCGTATTTCCAACGAAAAACGAACGCTGGACTCTAAAAAAAATCATTCAACCACTACGTAACGCGCTTCGAATTTTCTGGCGACAGGCTAATTTTTACGGGTAAACAAAACAATCGTTAAAGTCAGTCTTTTGTTTCTACATGAGTAGATGATTGAAAATCATTAGGAAGCGTAGGCAAAACAAAACGTGATAGGATCGAAATCATCTTGCTTTTTGCAACATTTCGATGAAAATTAATAGAGCTCTCGTTAAAGGTGAGTCACATATAGTACAGTAAATCTGTCGAAAAAAAAATCGATTTACGGAAATTAGTGCCTAGGACGTGAATCTTTTTTTATTCGATGACAAATGAGATTTACTAAGCAACCATGGGGGTGGACCAGTTCAACCCTTAGCGGTCTTTTAAAAAACTCAAAAAAACAACCAAAAAATTTTTGAAATGCGTTTATCTCGTTTGCTATGCATTTCACAGAAAAATCGATTGATGATAAAATGTAGAGGACGTTAAAATCTACAATTTATGTCATTGGAGCAATGCTGTACAACAAAAAATGCACACGGTAGGTGGCGCCAAAGTATCCAAAAAAGTGTTTTTCCACTTTTTCGCCCTGAAAATATTATTTTAACGCAAAAATGTAAATGCAAAAGTTGTTCCTTACATTTTTATCAACAACTTTTATTTAAACATTTTTTATATACGACTTACCGTTTCAAAGTTACAGTGCAATATAGCGCAGCGTATACAGCACCGTGCTGTTAATGGTATGTAATTTCGTCGTACCTACTGTGACTTTCTCCGGCGACGTTGGCATAGTTCTAACAAAAGGGACTATTCGACCATCTGCCCTATTGACTAAGGACCGTACATTTTTCAGTTGCCATGTGAGTTTCGGAGAGTAGAGACAGCAAAACTTAGCTCTCTAAAAATGAGTGATAATGTGTCGATTTGTTTCGTTTGTGGCGAAAGTGTTTTACCTCCGATGTGCACTTATTGCGTGCAACCGTATTATTGGAATTTTCGTACTTTTGCAAGCTGCAGCTTTGAAACGGTAAGTCGTATAAAAAAAATGTTTAAATAAAAATTGTTGATAAAAATGTAAGGAACAACTTTTGCATTTACATTTTTGCGTTAAAATAATATTTTCAGGACGAAAAAGTGGAAAAACACTTTTTTGGATACTTTGGCGCCACCTACCGTGTGCATTTTTTGTTGTACAGCATTGCTCCAATGACATAAATTGTAGATTTTAACGTCCTCTACATTTTATCATCAATCGATTTTTCTGTGAAATGCATAGCAAACGAGATAAACGCATTTCAAAAATTTTTTGGTTGTTTTTTTGAGTTTTTCAAAATACCGCTAAGGGTTGAACTGGTCCACCCCCGTGGTTGCTTAGTAAATCTCATTTGTCATCGAATAAAAAAGATTCACGTCCTAGGCACTAATTTCCGACCTCAACCTGCAGATTGACTGTACTAATATATAACTATGTATAGATGTACGCAAAAATATTGAATTTATCTCTGGCAATGATTAATTTTTTGCTAATTTTAATTGTTGTATTAAAGTACCTCAAAAATAAAGTAGACCTTTTCGCAAGCGTGCGTTTGAGAAGAAAAACGTACGAGTCATTCAAAATACTTGTTTCAGAAGTGTTGATTCGAATAGCACAAAGCAATATACATACCGTTCAGAACAATCAAAATGCTTTAATCTTAAATGAAATCTGGCTTTGATAAATCATGAGCTTAATAACCATTCCGAATTTTTTTATTTCCGAAAACTTGTGGCCTATTGTTGAAAAAGTTAAATCAAACAAAGCGTGTACTTGTCGATCTGACTTTACAATTAATTTTTATTCTGGTGATCAAAAGTTACTGATGGAGGATATTTTCCCAAAATGATTTTCCTGAAAAGTGAAATAATATAAACAATAAAGAGGGGGGAATCTACGTTGTACGTGTCCACCGCATCAGACATACTCATATGTTTATGCTGAGGAGACCAGATTTGACAGCAATACTCGAGAATATTACGAACTAACGAATAAAGCCGATGTACACAAGCTCACAAAAGCGTCGCAAGTTTTGAGGACCAAACCGGACAAGCGGGAAACCTTAAATGTAATGTGTGCAATATGCAGACCGAACTTATGTTTCGAATTAAAAATTTTCGAAATTTTAGACGGTAGTTCGAGGGTATCCCGAAGGAGAGTAGAAAATATAAAGGAAAGCTTTTCACATGTATAAGACATCCGATGACCGACTCCACATCACAAGTGCTGATTCATAATGACATAACCAACTCGTTTTCGACGAATACATGACTAAAAGAAGGGGATGGATTAGATCCTGTACTCGTTAACTTAGCACTTGAGTATGTCATCAGAAAAATTCCCGTTAACACGAGAGGAACTCTTTTATTTAAGTCGGCACAGCTTGTAGCTTAGGCTGATCACATCAGTATTATGTCACGTTCGTTCAACGACTCCAAGGAAGTATTGGTAACACCAGACGAAACCACCAAAGAAGTTGATCTTCAAATTAACGAGCAAAAAACAAAAACTATGAACCAATCAAGGAAAAGGACGCCAGTATGACGAACCATAACGATAGGGGACTATAACCTTGAAAACGTAGACAACTTCGTGTATCTAGAGACGAACCACGCGAACGATAGGAATGAGCATAACGAAATCAAACGACGGATTCAATTAGCCAATAAGACATTCTTTTCGGTGCTTCCCACTTTGAAATCTACGCATCGAGGAAAATGTAGCTTCGCATCTTCAAAACAATAATCAGACCTGTGTTATGCTACAGAAGCGAAACCTGGACACTGAAAGAGCCTTAAATACGTTCGAAAGGCGGATATTGCGAAGAATGCTCGGTCCATTACGGGATGAAGATGGATGGCGAATCCGATACAACAACGAGCTGTATACCATATATGACGAGCCGGAAGTGTCTACCGTTATACGATTGCAAAAACTGCAATAGGCTGGCCACATCGAACGAATGAACTACAATCCCCAAGCGATCTCACAAGGGGTGAGCGAGCGGAGCTAGGCCAGTCGATAAGCCACCCAAGCGCTGCAAAGATTCGATAGATGCTAACAGCATGTTGCTTTTGAGAGCATCGAATTAGAGGACGCGATGGAGACGGAGCATAAAAGAGGCTAAGGCTCGATTCGATCTGTAGTGCCACGATGATGATGAAGACATCAGATGGTATTTCGAATTGTTCAGATCAAGTAAATTCGTTAGGCAGCAATCATATAAATTGCACAGATCGATTTTGGTTGTAGGCATTCGTTGAGACATTCAATTACCCTAAACACTTTGAAATTATCATCGCGCAGAACGCAAGGCGAATGATAACAGATAGAAGGTCGCTGACAAAGACCAGGAATAACAGAGGACTGAGAATCGAACCCTGCGGAACGACGAATTGAGAGTAGAATACGGAAAAAGAAGAAGAGGAAAGTGGATTTACGAAGCAACTACGACCTGAAAGATAGAAGGAAAACCAAAATTGAAGGGAATCAGATATACCAAAACATGCGGGCTTCAAGAGAAGCTTTCAGAAATCGGTATAAATAACATCAACTTATTCCTGTTGATCCAAAGCAGAAGCAACCAAATTGGAGAAGGTTATGAGATCTGCTCTTAATTAATCCATGCTGCTTAGGGGCGAATAAGGCATGGAGCGTAAGAAATCAAAATAAATGGCAAAGAACTCTATCGAGCACTTTACCAAAGCAGAAAAGAAAAGAAATTGGCCGGTAGTTCTGCATTTCTAGCTAGTTTCACATTTCGAGTATCAATAGTATATTCAACCGGAAAAATTAGCATTGTAACTTCGTAATTAGCTTCTGAAGCTAGTAAGTTAATAATGGGGGCCAACTTTTTTTCTTTAAACTTCAATATTTTTTAGTGATATTTCCTGATTCGATTCTGACTTAATTATTTAAAAAAAAATCTTGTCAAATTCCAGTTTCGTAAATTCACGTCCCGTCTTAATGTATTTTACTCTACGTTGCATGTTCTGGACCGAATTATTACCTTGCCTCTGAAAAGCTGTCTCATTCTTGCGAATCTACGTACGAGTTTTGCATCACATTTCGATTTGGTGAACGAATAAAATAAGCCAAGTAAGAAACTCATTCATTGAGTTGATCACCTCTAAAGTGCACAAGCTGAATAACGGTGCTTTAATGAACATTCGTGATGTAGCGAGCAATATGTGAATTTAAAATTTGCACCATGTGCCAGTCAAATTTACATGTCTGGGGTCGAAGAGGGCCATTTTTAAGAAAAAGTTAATAAATAAAACGGACATATGAGTAAGGAAACCAATCAGCAGGAAACAATGAACATACTTTGCTGCTACATGCATACATTTATATTTTGTTAAGTCTGTGCTGTTTACAAATGTATAGTACATGCCCATCATACTAACCACTCTGTTAAAGAGGTCACAAAAAGTCATTCTACCTGGTTTTGACAGGACACCGGTTTTGACAGGAAATAATCGAAAAACGAGAGAAACAAAAGTGATATTTACATTTGCATAATGTCCGATTCGACCGGGCTCTAAATAAAATTCTCTCTATATTGTGCTGAATGCACTTTAATCTTCTTACAACCGAAAACTCAAATCGGCCTTTATTCTGTGGCTACATCAATTCACAGCAAGAACGTGTACGAATGAACGTTTTACGGTGACGACAGATTCAATTGCAAACAGAATCTTCAAAACGCTAACTCAATTAGAATTTGCCAAATTTTGCAAACTAATAAATTATTTAAAAAATTCTAAGCAATTTCGGACACAAACCTCTGTTAAGTCTTTAAATCTGTAGCGTTTGTGCTTTTAATATGAATATAAACGCTTACTTAATAAGGACTAAAAATTTAGCGGCAATGTCTCCAACATTTGCCCTCGACAATATGTAACAGGCAGCAGCAAATAAACTACGGCTAAGCTAACACATTTCTGGTTCAATCTGAAATAAACCTACACGCTACTTTGCCGCTAACAAAAATTCAATGCAAATTGCATAAAATTGTGAATAGTATTTCAACATTTCACTCACCGCGATAAATCTCGTTTGGTACTGAGGTTAAACTATCAACAGTCTTGTTCACAACAGAGTCGACACACACCAAAGTATCTAGTGTCTACTATGTATCATATAATTCAGTCGATTAACGTAGATACGTTTCTTGTACTTTTCCTTCGCGCGAAAAGACAGTTTCTTTAAAACACTGCTGCTCGGTCTCACATTACACAACTGGCTAATGGTTAGTAGACACTAATAAGCACAAAAAAATCTATTACAGACATGTAAGTTCAATTTCAGAGCGCGCCATTAAGTTTTTCACTTAGTCACGTGAAAGGTCTTCACGGCCGTTTCCTATATTTGTAACAGATACTTTTCCCCGTTTCCGAGTTGCTTATTATGGAAAATTTTCCACAGTAGCTTAAACAGTAGCAACGGAAAAACGATCGATGCACATTCGAAGTAAAGGCTAGTAAACGGAAAAGCTCGAGTAGAATCGAAGGCAGTAGAAACACCTTCCGATGAGCTTACATCAAACAACTACCGACCGCGTCAAACGTTTTCTCCAAACTGAACGTACAGACGCGCGAAACTGGCAATAATAAATAAAATTTATGTGCCGCATGCAGACGGATCGACAGATCGTTATTCGATTCAAGAAAAACCTTGATTCGAATAGAGGCTCACTGTTTGGGTCGTTTTGATTGTCGATCTATTGTCGGTGATTTTTTGCAGACACCGAAATGAATAGGTCAGTTTGGGAAACCACACTGGCAACAAACCGATCTTCCAAAAAAAAATTGTTTGTATCGAGGTGACGTCAATTTCTCTCCGAGTGCCAAAATTGACCAGTTTGTATGGAAACTAGGCGAGGGTGGCAGAGGACGGTAACTTGAAGCTCTCATTCAATGTAAAGTATTAGTTCGATTTTTAATGATTACGTATTAAGTTGAAGATCTCTTGAGGAGAAGCACACGTTGATTTCTTATTGAACGTAAAAGAAAGGTAACCGGTTGTTTTTCGCATCAAATTAAAGAAGTCAAAAACCTTTTGGGGTCGTGAATTCTATTTTCGCTTATAATTTCAATGTATCTGTTAGCTTCTTGAGTCATAACAGGGAATTCTTTAGCAATTATTTCGATTTTTATTTCGATAGTTATTGTCGACTCTATTTTTAATTAATTTTTAAAGTTTGTTTCTATAGTTTTTCGGACGTCTAAGAATTTTGTCATGCCAATGTTCAGAGAGGCAGACAGAATACGTCAGTCACTACTCTGTAAAATAAAGCTAAGACATCATCAAGGGATTTCACGTGCAAGTATTTTTCCAATCGACATTTTTCCATGATTTTTTTTCTAAGCTCCCATAATTTATTCCTAATTGCGATTATTATCGTAGATTTTAAATAAAAATACACCTTGCATACAAAATTACATGTAAGTAAATATATAAAGTCTGAGAAATCATATCACGATTCACTTAATCTATGTAAAGCACATTTAGAGCTGATATGGAAGCTAATACTGCTGCAGCACATGCAAAATACAATGTTGCACTGGTCGATCCGATCAGGGCTATGATTGATCCCATGCTCAGCGAAACGATCAGCTGACCAATGAACACCATACTGCTGATTATTGCAATGTCCGTACCTAATCCCCGTGATTGCTTCAACGGTACATTTTCTCCTAAACGTATTTTGAACTACAAAAAGACAAAATTTCATATGCGTACTCGCTTAGATCTAAAAAAATAATAAACGTACACATCCTTGTGAATGGTATTTCGCGATCAAAATAAATGGCATTGTGAAAAGCGACGAGTATATAACGCCGGCTGGAATGCTCAGCACAAGAACTCCAATTTTCGACGGCCAAATGGCAAGGATGAGCATGCCTGTGGCGTAAACTAGAATCCCTCCGGCGTATACCACTTTCGTACTTGTCCAGTGTATGAACTTCCCTATTAGGGTTGAGTAAACGGAGCATGAGAATGCATAAATGCAAAGGCCCCAGCATCCAAATCTCACTCCTTGGTTATATAGATCTGCTTTTGTGCTGCCTGGCAATGCCTGGAAGAAAGAAATGATCGGTTTCAGGTTCCTCGCAACTTGACGTTAATGACAAAACTTACGGAAGGATCTCCACCGAAAACTGCTTCTCCAACAAAATCCGTAAAATACAAGCAATATGATAGATGTGCCATGTGGCATAGTAGATTAGTCAAGGATAAAATCCTCATAGATTTTGGCATAAAAATAATACTTTTAAGGTAGGTACTCAAAGAAACTTTCGCCTCTTCGTCTTCTAAATGGGATTCGTTCAGTGGTATGCTGTTTAAACTTTTGCTGCCTTTTTTGATGCCGTTCAGTAAAATAGGGTCGATGGCACCGTTATTATTGTTATTGCTCTTTATATCATCCGCAATATAGGCATATTTCTCATTGGTTGTAGTCATCGACGATAGTTTCAGTTCCAGTGCTGTTGCCTGAAATAAAAGATATTTTTCATATGTGGCCATTTATAATCATATAATGTTTTAAATAACTGTGATGCAGTGAAAACATTGTGTTACCGATAGTATTAAAATAAGTCAACTCAAATAAGCTTAAGCACATCTGGCAAAAGTGATGCAACACCATAGAACATTACTATGCTTTGGTAGTAATGGCTAAAGATAGGTTAGTACTAACATTTCCTGATATTCCCTTATACGTTAATAGGTATTATGATTAATATCTTTACTAATATTAATATTTCATTAATATTAGGTATTACTAATTTGGTGATATGCGATATTATAAGTTCTTCTAGGCTCTGCGCCAAAAAGATGTTATACACTTGCCATACTTTCCATCGCAATAGAATCAATTTTTATCATATGAAAAATCAACAATGAAGCTAGCATGCTATTACTAGTAAAGTTCAGACTGTCGTTTCTAATGTCCACATCTTGAAACACCGATCTAATTATACGATGCAATACAATGCGGACACGAATTATTCAACTTACCTCTTTGATATAATAAATAAAGTCATTCTTCCTGTTCTTCATTTCTTTTCGGATACTTGCGGCAGACAACGGTCGTAGGAACTGATCATGTTCAATCAAATCCAATGGTATTTCACGAAAACTTGTCACAGTCACCATGAAACATAGAATAAATACGACTAACACAATGAAAAACACGGTTTGATAGTTCCCGCCGAAGAATAAACCTGAAATGAACAAAAATAATTTTCAAACATAACATTTGCCATCTTCCAGTTTTACTTATTACTTGGGAATAGATTACAAATGGAACACCATCTCCGTTCATACGAACACATTTTAGCCTGCCCAAATTGTAGGCAGTTTACAAATGTAAAACGGTTGAAAATAATAATAATATAAAAGCAACTAACAGGAAATTACATCTTTTAACATTCTATACATTATGAAAGCTTTCTCTAAGTTTCTATCTACCGAAACATTCAACATAACCTTGAAAAACCCAAATCCACACATTGACAACTAAATGGCAATCTCACGGAAAAAAAGGCGTAACTGCTCGGGAACAAGAGCACGAGTAGTTGAGTAGTCAGAAGTACTCGCAAGTAATAATGGAACTAAATTAGTAATAATGGAATTTTCTTCCATTAATTTCCATTTTCGGTAGAGTCTGGCAGCACATTACATATTTTTCTGTTACTCCTAAGAATAGGCAAACATAACTTGACCTAATCGAATTAAAACAGTCTTGCTGGTAAATATTTGGACAGTTGCAAGTTGAAAATTTCATTGAAAAATTTCACCTTCAATTGCATCATATGCATGCTTCTCTCAGAATAATTATAGTAAGGCGATAAAAATTACTCCAGAAACGATTGAATTTTCAGCAAATGAACTTGTCAACTCAAAAATAATAATCAGATTTTCTCGAGAGACTGCAAATATTGAAAAAAAAATCCATTTCAATTTCGAAATCCATCGCTATAACTCTTCTTGTAATTCTTGTTCTTCTTGTAATATTCTGATGCAATTAACAGGAAATATCATTTATATATTGAATCTGATTTCCATTGGCTATTTTGTTTTAACAATGTAAATGTGATTGCTAGCGTTTCGAGGCACAAATCTGTGAAATTCCGTTCGGAGCAGTAGAACACGCATTAGACCTAATGATTTTTTTTAAGAATGAGAATTTCTTATTCTTCCGGTGATCATTGCTGATATTGACTTTAATTCGTTACTTTTTTTAAAAAATTACATGTTTTTCCCAAATATTTAATAATATTCGTTTTTCTTTCAGGTATGTCTAACACACACACACAACATTGAAATGTTCAAGGTGATTTGCTTTATGAATTTTAAACAGTTTAGTTAATTTCGAACTCATGTAGTGTACCAAACACGAGTCAATGTGTAGGTAGTTAGTGACATAAGCAGTGGCGGCTCGTTAGGGTGGGCCCGGCCCGCCTGGTCCACCCTGTTGAGCCGCTACTGAGTTAATGTAAAGTAGATATTTCTTGTTGGTATCCGCGTATACCTTATAATAGTGTTTTTGTGTCGAGCCGCCACTGGACATAAGCAATTATAAAACCACCAGTACAGTGGGTAGAGCATTGGCGTCTTGTGTGTGGGGTTCCTGGTTCGAATCCAGGTTCGGACGAGGGACTACTCTACACTCATATTCACATATATTGAAGCTTTCATTGAAACAAAGCTCTCTACCCGCTGCAACCCCTAGATCCAACAAGGGTTATCCTGGGATTACTTTACTTTAGAGGTCAAGTTCTCCTATTGAACGGCTGAAGCAATTTTAGCTACAGAGGTGGACAACCTGAGTATGATCGGAAATTTTTTGAAGTACAGTAAGGGACATGTTAGCCGAAAAAAGAGCAGAGTATCCCAAGACAAAAAAGTCGAGCGAGTTAAAAATTCGAGCAATTTAGAGCAACTGAGAGGAAATTGTCAAAATTGGTTGCTTGTCAGAAGTTTAAACTTGTCAATTCACTCATAAAAATTATCATAATTTTTTGTTCAAAATCGGTTCCCTGATAGTTGGCAAACAGTTCGTTGCTTGCCCTAACTTGTTCTACCAAAAAATTGCTCAATTTAGAGTAGGCTTATGAAACACAAATCCGATCACTTTCGGGCAACCCAGCTCAACCTAGAGCAGCTCATTAAACACAGCTCTGACTAGATACAGGAAAGCAGCCAGTCGTGCTATTTGGCGTCAATGATGCCGTGATCAACATGCGGTATACGGGTGAACATAAGGGTGTCTGATAGAGGCTTTTTTTTTTTTTAAAAAAAAAAGGGGATAACAAGGCCCATTCGCTCGTACTTCGACTCAAATTCAAAGGAAAGACTTTCTCATTAGTAAATTATTTTGAAATGGGTCCAAAATTTACAATCAGATATACAAATCCTAAAAAAAAATCAGATGGGCATTCCAAATGAGTGAGAAAATGAAAATGAAAATATCACTGCACTCAAAGCGTCAAGAGAATAAGCACCTATGCGTTCTGCTCGAATACATACATGCTTTAGCGCTTCAGATATTGGCTCTAAAGGTGAGGCGGATTTCGTTCTACGATCTCAAAGTACAAGACTAAAATTCAGTTCAGTAGATTGCGAAGATGTGGATATTGCTGTAATGCGTTGTTTACAGCTGTGTCTCCTAGCAGTATTCTGTGGAGTTGCAAAGAAGGGCATTTTCATCTTTCTGACACAGTGAACAAGCAGAACTCTTGCTATCGGTCTACTGAAAACTCCCGAGAACTCCACCAAAGACTTCTTTACAGTCCAAAAGTCACCGGTTGGTCTTCTTTATCCTCTGTAGGATACACTAAACTATAGCCTAAAATACCGAATAAAAAACGTAAGATGCAAAAATTATAGTGTTTTTTTTTGGTTTATTCATAAAAGAAATTTAACTTACCGATTTGAGTCGAATCCCAGTCAATGGCTCCAAGGGCATACCCAACCGTTCCACCCAAACCTGCCATTATCGAAAACGCGCTCATGGCTTTGGCATGGTCACCTAGGTACGAAAACTCACATATAGTTTCAAAGAAAATATAACATTGAACTAAACAAACTTACTAGGTAAGCATACGTCCAGCAAATACGCACGCGAAGGCGTCTGACAGGTGTCTGCGTTGAAGTCAAGCAATATCGTTCCCAATATCGTAAAGAAAAAGGCGAATATATGATGAGCAAAAGTCGTCTCAACAATCTTTGGATCTATCGTATAGTTCAGTGTTGAATTAGTCTCCATTGTGGAAACGTCGTCTGATCCGGAAGTTTGATCGCCCAACAGAGTTCCAATTGATTTCCCATAGGGAACAAGTATCAGACCCAGTATTATGCCCATTGACAGTCCTATCATAAGCGGACGTCTCCGTCCGAGACTAGATCTGCAACGATCGCTGATTGAACCTAAAAGCGGTGACATGAAGAATCCCAGTAGCGGCGAAAGACCCCACACCATCGTCATATGTTTGTGCTCGACGCCGATTTGAAGAAGAATTGGCGACACAAAAGCGGTTTCTGCTGAGTAAGCTAGTTCGATGGCAACAACTATGCACGACAGTCTTATGAGGTCAAATGTAGATTTGGGCCTGGAAAAAAGTGGGCGTAAAAAATTGAAAGTGAGAAAATTATATATAACAATACACAAAACAATTTATAATCAAGCAATCAACGGTAGTAGACTAGAATGCAATTCGAATTTTGTTTTTGGTTTAAAAAGTGAACTTGTTGAGATGAACTATTTTCCTAAGTAGCTGTGAAGGCTGGCGGTTACTCAGGCTAAGGTTCCTCAATAGTTGTCTCGATATCGCTGCAGCGCTGGCAACTAACTGCGATATCAGAGCTCCTTTGAGGACCTCATGTAGAGTCTCGGGGACAGAGGTCGCGATTATGTTCCTTACGGTTCTCCTATCCGTTGCGGCCAGCTAATGATCCACTTTGTCAAGGACGTTTTAATCCCTAACAGCAAATCGCTCTCCCGAAGATAGCTCGTCTGCTCAGAATGATAGTGGCTTTACGACCGTCGTGTCTACTGAGGGTTCCCCCTTCTTGTCACAAGATAGGCAGGCAACATCTTTCAGACAGCTATTCAGGCATTCGTCTAGGTCCTTTTGAGATGCTGGGTTTAATGGAACAATTGCATTTCCCGACTTCGGTTCTTTTTCTTTTCGCACTATCGCTGTTTTCGAGGACAATTCATTTTCTTCGTTGCTGGCACTTCTTTTGGATCTTTCCATTGAAAATCTAATGAAGCTGCTGTGATAGTAATAGTGGAAACATTTCGTCAGGTTGCGGCGCCATTGCAACTGAGGATTTCAAAGGAATAAAAGCAAACTATGCAGCTAAGATTTGCGATGCGGCAATCGTAAATGACTTCATCTGAATACGTGCTTAAGGGGGCAGGTACACTTAGAATTTTGAAAAAAAAAACGATTTTATTTTCTTTGCATTTTCTAAAAGTAGCACATTTCAAGAGCATTCTCTGCAAATTTCAGACCAATCGGACAATTCTTTATGGAGTTAAATAGCTTTGAATGAAGTCGTCTCTATTGCATAATGCGTTTTTCGCATGCTTTAAAAGCATTTTTCTCGAAACTATGTTTTCGAAGTCGGTGATCACTGTAACTTGAAAACGACTTTATCGATCAGCATGAAATTTTCCTCACTTATTTGATATGTAATTATCCTCCGGATGAACGAAGGATTTTTTGATTGGACGATATACTTTTTTTCAATAGCCGAAAATGTGAGTGAAATTTTGGTCGAAAATACAATTTTGACTTTCAGCAACCGCCATTTTTCGACAAATCAAAATCTGCCAAAGTCCTTCGTCCATCCGGAGCACTATGTCATTAACTAATAATCTCCGATTTTTTTTTATTTCGGATGATCCAGTGACAAGCTACAATGATGACGGCAAAACAATGTTTTTTTTTTGGACCCCTCGAAAATTTACTCTATTTCGACTAATTTTCAGCCTTGTGCCTTAAAAAAATTACAATAGCTTCTACAAATATATTTCTTTCAAGTAAAAAAACATTTGTTATTAATTATTTTAATGTGTGTCTAAAAAAAAATCCTGAAAAAGAGCTTTTTCTGGACGTCCCAAGTGTACCTGACCCCTTAAACGGTTTCGTATTTCGTTGCGACACTCTTTGCGTTAAGATCATGTTAACTGAGCCACTATAGTCAATGCTGCCATTTTAGCAGTTTGCCATTATTGTAATGGCATTATTTTTTTTCAAAACGGCATTCGAAATTTGGAGTCTGCATCTAGCATAATTATTAGCATTTGAATTTTTCATTTCAAAATAATCTGGCAGTCATCTTTTTATAAATTTGCCCATCAC
This sequence comes from Nemotelus pantherinus, assembly GCA_963978885.1. Taxonomy (NCBI): domain Eukaryota; kingdom Metazoa; phylum Arthropoda; class Insecta; order Diptera; family Stratiomyidae; genus Nemotelus; species Nemotelus pantherinus. The sequence goes on from OZ022263.1 coordinate 239,883,727, forward strand.
ATTTTTCTGAAATTTTTCAAAATTTCATTTTTCATTTTTCAATATTCAACTGTAAACCAAACCGCTCTCGACTGATCAATCTCCAATTCCAAATGATATTTTGAAAAATATTAGTACAAATGAGCTCTACATAAGAAAAGAAGATTTATTTGTAACTGACCAAGATCTTTTACATATAGAATTATCTTGAGATGTTATTTTTAGGCTTCTATTTTGTTTTTCTATTATTTTCAAATCGAATTATGGCTTTAATGGAATAAGGAAGCATTATGATTTTAACGGATCTGGCATTATCTAGCATTACTTTCAATCACATCTGGCATTTTTGGAAAAAATAAATAGGCAGCACTGAATATAGTCATCTACGCAATCGTGATAAAAAAAATTGTCAAAATCTGTCACATATCAATCGAATATTCCTTTTCTTTTTTTTCTCTATTTTTTCTTATTTTGGATTTATACTTTTTCACTTTGATTTTGTTTATTATTGTTCTTTATTTTGTATCATTATCATCTCATTATTATTTTGTTCATTTTTTCATTCTTTCGTTAGTGAATTATTTGTATTTTATATTTTCTATATTCAGTATTTGGAAAAAAGAAAATAAAACAGCAAAAGGATAACCAAGCAATAGTAAGGAACGTCCATTTTCGAATCAAATTATACGTGCACTAGCTACTTACGTAAAGACATGTGAATAATCTTTCTTCTGCTGCTTTGCATGCTCTCGTCGTGTTTGAAGCATATGTTTTACGAGAGGATCGTTCATGTCTATGGCTGGTAAATTAAGTCCACCTGCAACCATTTTTGTTGTTTTTAAGCTCTGAAAGAAAAAATATATTTCTATGTGAAAACTTTAAGCCTTTATCATTCACTGCTCATATCATATTGAAAGGTTGTTATATAAATATTGTCCTTAAATATTTAGTTGCATATGATTAGTTATATGATGACAGACGATGTGCTGATTCGACAAATGCATTCACGAAGTCTAAAATGGTTGTTATATGACTAACCAATGTTAAACCAATTGGCTGATCTATAAATTTATCTTAACGACTTTCCTAAATAAATAATTAAGATACTAATCAGCTCCGTTTACAACACATGAGAATTCATCACGCTCAATGTTACCAGCTCCAGGCTCTCATCCTATTCTAAGCTGCATATAAAAATAAATTCTGTAGACTTGAGTTTATAGAGCTTGAGAGGCTAAAGTTTATATTTTGTAGACGCAACGCACAGCCGTACCTGTGGGAGGTAGGTTTTGTGACAGTGAAAGTTAAAGCGATAATAGAATTATGAGCTGCTCCTTTTTGGCTTGTGGCTCAAAACTCTGACCTTTGGGGGTTTTATTAATATGAAGTACGATTGTAAATGAGCTTTAATTGCTTAGTTTATATAAATGTTAAGGACGGTAAAAGAAAAAAAGTCGGCTCTCTTCTAGTGAAACTTTGAAAGAATGAAAAATGTAGGAGATATCAGAAATGCCAGCATGTGTGGTGAGTGAGAAGCTCACTGCCTATGAGCTGTTGATAAGGTCAAGATATGATCGTTGAGATCCAGGTCTTGGATGAAGCGATTGGGTTGCTCTGAGGCACGGCGAATTGCATTGTTGTTTAATTGAAGCACTTGAGAGGAAAGTGGCTTGATTTTCGATTTTTGATAGAGGACATTACTCCGACAATAGTGGCCATTGAGCATAAAGTAAAAGGAGGTGACATTATGAAGGATAAGGCGTTCGTATTTTGCCAACCTCTCAAGTTGACCATATAGGGGCACCATAGGTTAGAATCAGTCTAATTAATTGTTTATATGCAATACTTTTAGCTCTAGTAGATGTAATGGATTTTGGGCTGAAGATACAGCCTATGAGTTCCAGCGAGGATCGAGCTGTATGCCGAGGTATTTAACAGTCTGCGAAGGAGTAATTGTCTGGTCATTAATAATGATTTTGAAGTTTTTGAGATCTTTTATTCTCTTCTTGAAATCCTTGTCCCATTTTGCTTAATATGCAACAAGCAGATTTTTGTACCTTGCTGTCAGAAAACGCGGCTTATGGTGCGAGTTCCAGAAAAAGAAGTCGTGTGCGTATAGATTAATGGAAACATATGTGAGAGAGTCGTTTGAGATTCCTGGGATGTCAACTGTAAAATGTTGAATAAAATTGGTCCGAGAATGAAGCCTTGAAGTACACCTGATTCGATTAGAAATTCGTCAGAGAAAGCCCCATTGAAGGCGAAGAAAGCCCTTCTGCCACTAAGAAAGTTATCAACAGACTTGATTAATCATGTTGGAGAACCGAAAATGATCATTTTAAACAGGAGTCCTTTAATCCAAACGGAGTCGAAGGCCTTCTGAAGATCAAGCAGACAGGTACCAAAACCCTTTTGGTTTGCATGATTTCCTCAACAGCACTTTTGAGAACCATAAGCGCGTCCACTGTAAAATGTTTGGCTTTTAAGCCGAATTATCTTCCGGTTATAATGGGGTTGACATCTATAGTGCTATTAAGGTTGTTTGGAATAACTCTTTCAAGTAGTTTTCCGACGTTTGAGAACAGAGTAATCGGATGCGCGTTGAGGACATCGCAGGTTCCTATAGGTTTTGGTATAGGAAAAATTTTTGCACGTTTACAAGTAGTGGGAAAATAACTTTTATACAGGAGTTGAATAGAATGGAGACGTGCTCAAAGAACCAAGTAGGGAGCCTTTTCAACATAAAATTAGATATTTTATCTACTCTGGAAGGGTCGACACGAGAGTTAGAGGAGGTTCCTTATTCACGAAAAAAACGTGTCCTTGGGGGTTTGTGGAAGGATTTGTAGGACTGAACCTAGAAAGAGTCAACAATTGATTTTCTTGCCTAAAATTAGACACAGAATTCTTGACAAGCCACAGCCGTATGCTATACGAAAAAGGTATCTGAAGACCTTCAAACTCAACACACCTGTACTCAAAGCGTCAAAAAATAGAATATTTGGAGCAAGGCTCCCCTAAAATTTTCTTTATAACTTTCAGATCCCATAATAAGATAGTTCTCAGCGAGTTATCGAAGATATACGGCATAAAGTGTTTTCTCGTTTAAAAATTAAATATGTGCCTATTTGAGGGTGAAATGTTGCTTCTTCTCTTTGTGCCCATTTATCCATCTTATTCAATGTCAGTCTCTGTGCTAATAAGTTTCCCTCTTCCTGGAAGCTATCAAATATTATTCCCATTTTCAAATCTGATGAACGTAGCCTTGCGTCGAACTATCGCCCTATCTTCATTCTTCCTTGCTTTCAAAAAATGTTGAACGCTCCGCTTTTAGTAGAATCTATGATGCCCTCAACTGTATCTTCGCAACTCAACAATATGGTTTTGTGAAAGGCCTTGTTGAATTTTCACATGCTGTAATTGCTTCTACAAGTGACAGCGACGATCAAATTGATGTTATCAATATTCATTTCACTAGGGCTTTTGGCTCCGTTAATCATGAGCTAGTCCTAGTCGAACTAAACCATGATGGTATCTTGTATCTTTGCTTTCCTGAATCTCAACTTTTTTTAACGAATCGCACTTGTGTTCGCTCTCTCTCTCTCTCTCTCTCTCTCTTTCGAATGTCGTCCTCATTTTTCTCCTCTTCCTCTGGCGTACCTCAAGGATCCATCCTAGGACCACTTCTATTCAGTCTCTTCATCAATGATCTTCCTAGTGTTTTTTATGTCATCCAATCTTATTTATGCAGATGATCGAAAAATCTTCCCGGTAGTCAAAAATTTAAATGGGAGAAGATTTAAATGCTCGCTCTGCTTCGTGTAACTTAAATCGTTTATTCTTAACGTCAATTTGCTTAAAGCTTCACACTCATGTCTCTCCTTGTGTGTTTGATTCTGTTAAACATTTTATTGGTCTTGAGTTCTCCTTTGATTGGAAACTAAAATTTGATTCTTGTCCCAACCATCACTTGCTGGCTTTGTTGTTTACTCCTATCATAATTCCTTTAGTATTTCTACATGTGTCCACCTGTTTATTACCTAGTCCGATCTATCTCGAATATTGTAGTCAGGTATGATGTCCTCGCTTCAAAAGCCTCTGAGATGCTGTTGAATCAGTTCAACGAAGGTTTACACGCACCTTACTTTATAAATAAGGTCTTTCGTATCTACCTTACAATCAATGTTTATCTCCACGGAGAGTTTCTTCAGATGAGTGTTTTCTCTTCAAAATCTTTACAGGCTTCTTCTCTGCCACCAGTCGAGCTGTCCAATCTGTAATTGGGCAGTTTGCCTCTTGATTTGAATATGCGCCAAATAAGCAAATGTTGAGGACATATATATAAAGCTCCATCACTCATCTTGAATCGCGAGACTGCCCGAATGTTTGCTCCCGAAAAACTCTTTAACCAAATATGAAAGTGAGAACAGGAAGTGCTTTTCAAATTAATTCCTGCGAGCGACTACTAGTATTGAGGAAATACGGTTTTAATTCAAACCGCCTAAAATCCACATGAGGTAAAAACATCAGCCAAGAATGTCCTGCCAGACTTTTGAAAGGAGAACGAGACGTATTTTTCGGAAAATGCATCCTTTTTTTCGAGTTTGAAAAATCATTGATAAAATTCAGCCCATTTGCATCTTTTGCTGTTTTTTCACTTGTAAATTCATTCCCTATTAAAAAACTCATCAGAAATTTCCCTTGCTATTTTCCAGAATTAAATAATATACTTTGCGATATCATTTCAAGCACTTAATTCATTAATTAGAGCCTATTCTAGCTCGATAGTGGAAAGTTAATCATGTGCAGTCATGTGCAAATATTTTAGCTGCTATTATGAAATTTAATTTAATAAGACTACTTAGTAATTGCTACTACAATTATAGCACCATGTGGGCGTGAGTTCGCGTCTTCGAGGTTTTGAGCTCTATCCAAACAGTCAAGGGAAACTTAGCGTAAAAGGGATTCTCGAAACGAATCATAGAAGCTTAAAAAGACCGCGACCTAGAATTTTTCCGCATTATCATGACTTCAAACTAAAAATGCATCCAACCAATAATTTATACTCATATCAGTGAGAATTCTATTTAACTCGAAAGTTCCCGGGCAAGAAATAATCATAGTCAAACGCTGTTCTCAAAACAATCATCAATCAAGCTTTCAACAAATTATACAGCAATTAATTTAATCGCTGCAATTGATGCTTGCCTCTGTGATACTCGTGGAATAATTTCAGATTTAATAAAACGACTGCCCGTCCATAAACAGTATTTATTTTGCGGTTTTAATTAAAACGTGTTGTGAGACTTCAGAACCTTCTTTGCAAATGCGCAAATTAGTCGACCACACATTATGAATTTCAGATTATAAAATTCTGCGAGCTTCCTATCTACATCTGTAAATATTTGCCGGGAATCAACCGCAATAAATGTTTAAATTATAAGAACGACGTAATTGATTTATTAAGGACTTTATTCTTAACCTTGTTTTGTCTGATTTTTTTCCAATTAAGTTGACGTACGTACAAATTAAGTAAAGCTGAATTTACCAAATATTCAAATACTGTGTAGCCGCAGTTGAAACACAAAAGAACTTGTAGTTTTTACTCCCGAGGCCGCCTCCTTTCAATTGCTATTTTCACAACACTTTTAACATGAATGGAAGAAAATCCTACTGAGGAACCAATCCAAACTGGATAAAAATTGTTCATGGAAAATCTGAATGAAATTTGAGCCAACTTGAACCAAAAATCTGTGCTTATTTTGATACTAAGCCTGTGACACTCTTTTTTTGGTAACGCATGGAAGAAACGTTTTCGTAGCTATGTGCCTACCTCCTAAATGGGATGAATTCGGTATGCTATAGTAAATTGGAAGCCTACCCTAAATTGAAAATGTTGTTCTTTCAAAGTCGTTCTAGACTTTTGGGCTAAGTCGCAAAGTCACAAAGGTGCCTTTGTGCCGCCCGACGTTTCAATAAATATCGGAAGCTAATAAAAGTTAATACAGTCAACGAAAACAATAAGCAAAATGTTTATATTGGGAGTTCCATTTGCCAGATAACGCCACCAGTATTACGTGGACATATGAAAGATTACACACATACTTCCAAGCCAAGGTCAGGCATTCGAAAAGACTTTCGCCTTGGCTGATAGTACCAACAGCGTTACATATTTCTTTCGTAGCCGTGTTTACAAACATGCAGTTGAAGTCAAAGCTTGTAGAAAAACAACGATAGCGATTTTAATGATCGGTAATACGACTACCATTGTCTCAGGAGCATTTTATCATGTGAACATTGAACTTTTCCCAATTGAAATAAATTATTTTGTATTCACTTTTATGTTCTTGTTTTGATCAGTGTCCTTTGACTCTTGTCAAAAATTCATAAGTCCAATTGCTTCTAAATTTTGATGCAATCATAAAATCAAGTGATCAAATTAGCTGATCATCAAATACTATCAACTTATATCAGCAAATATGAGTAACCATGATGATATTAAATCATCTTCAACTTTAAAGATAAAATCCATGAGTGGTTAATCAACATTTTTTCAAACCTGAAGATGCGTGAACACATTTTAGCTAATTTGAATGAAGATAAGATAATTTTGAGGTTTGCTGTCCGAAACGTTTCAAAATTTAGGTAAAATGAACATTTGCGACTTATTTCTATCGTAACGTTCTTATTATATGAGAAAATACCATCGCAAAGACTTAAATAAGCAACTACAGGCCAATATCCTTTTTACCTACATTTTTTCACAGCTTAAATGATGTGAGTACTTGATACGAGGAAAATCTTTGAAAACTTCCAGAATATGAGAAGTCCTTGCATAAGAATTGGAAAAATATTTCGACTTGTAGTCTTATTTTTTATCTCAAATGAAAAAAAAAAACAAAAAAATTACTTCATTCAAGAACAAAAAAATCGAATACGTGTTAAATTCAGAAAATTGCCTCACAGCTTAAATGATGCGAAAGCATAAGATAAAAAGTGATAAGAAGTGTAAATCTGAAGCTATAATAAATTACAACGGAAGAACATCCAGAGAAAAGCCATACATCAGTGCTAAGAACCGAGTAAGTCGAGTCAGATTTGCTCAAAAACATTTGGCGGGGGATCTAACGTTCTGAGATACCGTTATTTATGCGGAATATAGTAAATTCAACATTTTCGGATCCGATGGGGGGAGCTGCGTGTGGAGACAGCCAAATACAGAACTTCAGCCACATATTTCAGTGTTTAACCTCTGCACCTGCAATTAAGCTTCATCAGAGGGACTATTATTTCTGCACGGACGACGGCGTATTATTTATTAATCCTACCATTTTTAATTTCACCCATGGGGACAAATCCATTAATCGTAGAATAACGTACCCATCTTCATACGGTTTATAGTGCCCATTTTCCCGGGTCCAAGCGGAGTGTGCGCATTCTTACTAAGCCAAGATACTAAGACCATAAGATACTAAGCCAACGGGTCTTGCAAACCCGCGGCTTTAAGCTTTCAATATTATGATTCATACAGATATACTCCAGGGCACTTGTCCATAGTCGTACCTTGGCCGTGTCCTGTGGTTATGAGTGGGGATCTGCCTTCATTTGTCACATCACCCCAGAAACTTTATCCATTCGCTTCGCCGCCTTCATCAGTATCTCAGCCTTCCATGACATACGTGGCCTCTTGTAACTTCAAATTCAACTAAAACAGTATAAACTGGGTGTCCCTCCCCAGTTCTTTTATCCATTTCTATCGACTTGGTTGGCAAGCAAAATGCTATCTGTTTAACTCAAATCTTCATTACTTCGGTTGCTTCTTTAATACTTCTCGTCACCAATTTTCCATTGAAAGCGACCTTTCTGACATTTCGTGCTCATTTACCAAATTCAACGGCTAGGCTCGTAGAATCCATGTCCGAAGCTCCGCAACAAGTTCCTGACCGGGCCACCTTAACCATGGAGAGACGAATAGAGTCTCTGCTCCCTTAAGCCACTTCCGCAAACGAAAATGACCCTCCATACACCAGCCGCGAAACGTGTGGGATGCCACCCGTTTTGTACTCGTTGCGATTCCCGAAGGAAAAGCAGGAGTCCTCCTCGCACATCTACCAGGGAGGGTGTACCAGAAGAACATATGTATATAGTCCAACCAGCGCTTACTTTCCCTACCTGGGGATGCTAAACAACAATCAATCATCAATCTAAGGTCTGTAGCTTTGCTCGCTCAGGCGCCAGTCCAAAGCAGCGATCTGCTGGCCTCGGGTTCGTATCCCGTCGTACGATCATGGTTGTATTTGTTCGTCTTATGTTGTCTTAATAGCCGGCGACTGGGCATAGCACCAGCACTTCACAAGAGTAATGTGAGGAACTTAAAGAATAGTGGAATTAATTGTAATCACTTGTAACTTCCTACAGCCATAGCTAACCATTCGCTTCAAAGGCCTCTTTCCTCATTGATGAAGTGTACAATACCCTTCAAGTCGATAAAGGATGGATCGGTCAGACCAAAAAAAGGACACTCCGAGTGAGGCCATTCTTCTCTGCGCTAGAGCCGGATACTGTCATAAATCTACGCACGATAATCAAGCGTGCTGCCCTATGAAGATGTAGTTCGTGCAAAGTGAATTAAGTGTTCAACTTAGCAGCAGCCTAGTGCGACCTTTGCCGATGGAGAGACAGCACTGTCTTGCAAACGAAAAGATTGATTTTTTAGTCCCGCCCTTTTTGCCTGATGGCTATTTGACCGATGAAATCGATGTGCCAATGGAGAAAGGACTTGAGATATTCGGCAGCAAGTTGCGGATCCTTGCAGGTTCGTCGGCCACACAGGTATTCAAAATAATTGCATCATCAAAAAGGTACCCAAATTAATTGCATCATCAAAAGTACCGATATCTCCTTAAGATATGCACGGCACTCATCAAACATTTTGGACACTGTACTTCGCTATCTGTGAAAATGCCAATACTGCCTCCGAATATTCGATTACACGGAAGCAAGAGATTACCAAGCAATAAAAATTGGCTAGTTCAGTTATAAGGTTTCAGTAGCGACATGGTGCATACCATCAAGAACTCCAACAATTTTCACATCAATCTGAATTTTTGTGTCCAGTTTTTCTCTCCACTCTTGTGAAATTCAAATAGCAATATTGATTTCAGAGGTAGTATTTGCTGCATAAACCTTGACGTAGCGGCGCCAAGATACATTTCAATTTCGGTTTCAAAAGTCCAACTATATGCCTGCATACACGAATAACGAGTCAAATACATTCATATTTATTGAAAGATCAAATGTTTCTTTCCATATCAAATGCAAGTTGCTAGCCATTTCATACGATATATTTTCTGGAAAAATAATATCGGCATTACGTACAAAGACACACCAAAGCTAAGAGCAGTCTGTTGATTTGAAACAAAAACAAATTTTTTCACATAGTATGGTGAATTGATGATATCCGAGCACTAGCATGTGACAGAGCATGAAGTTCATTTGACTTCGCGGCAATTCGCATAAATTCGTTTCAATGATAACCATGAAGACTTCAAATTCGAAAATTGACTGAAGATTACCGTGATTCGCATGAATATCAGAAACATTTAAGATTTTCGGATAAGTGACGATAATAACGGACAACTGGTAAAAATATATGTTTATACATGTAAAGCAAATACGTTAACATGTACAAAGCTATATATCAGCGATAAAAACCATTTATGAATAACCTGTCAACATAATTTACAGCAAAACATAAAATGTGACCTTAAGTTTTCAATGAATCGACGAGGTGTGTGTACCGACTTTTTCGCGAGAGCATGGTAATGACCACGGTCAAGTTCACGAAGCAGACTAGCCGCTACTGATATCACGTTTATCGCAGACATTGCCGACATGAGTTTTTGTCGATAAATCGCGCAAGAAAAATCACCTTAAATAATTTTTCCTGATCAGCATTTTTACGCATGTCAATGAATGCGATATTTTGACAAATTGACAGTTCGATTATGGAATATTTTTGAAATTTTTAAATAACTCTTAAGTGATACGATGACAGATTGTATTGCCCAGACGTACAGGTATGAATAGATAAATTGAGGAATAAGATCCCACAAGACAAGTAACATAATCCGACAGATAGTTTTGAGCTCTTTGTCACCTAAGAGCTTCTGATAGTAGATAGATCTACTCTAGGGATTACCCCGAAATTTAAAGAAAAACTTCCAAATGCAATAAAGAATGTATGTAAATTAAATCAAAGTGAATTTCTATTCACACCACAGTTTTAATAAGCAAGCCCGTCATCAAGGGGGAACATACTCAAATTATTCTAATCATCTTAATTTCGCGTTAATCGGTTTGCAGCAACACGTCTTGATTATAACCTGCAAATTTTGTGTGGAAAGCGATGGATTTGTTTTACCCGGATTTGTTAAGACCATGTGTATAAAAATGAAAGCGCCAACGAAAAAATTATTAAAAAGATAAAACATTTAAAAATATTTAAAAAGAAAACTAGACATAGTTGACTTGATTTGTAAATACTGTCAGCCTTCAAAACTGTAATAATATCAACCCTAACTATACTCTTTCATCCGCGTTTTGGCTCTTGTGGTGGGAGGTTGTAGCCGGAGAACTGCTGAGTGATTTGCTTTCCTCCGAAAGACGGTCTTTCTCTGGAATTGACAAAACGTGTATTAACGTGTCTTAAACTGCGGTTTCGTGTTTGTTGCGTTGTTTAGGACGCTTTTGTGTTTGTGTTGTCAAGGAATATATTGCGGTCAAATCCACCATAAACGGGTGTTGTCGAAACCGATGGCTGATGCGTTATCGTTATAAGCCAACCTAATCCTCGTAAAACAGGATACTGTACTGCAAAAAAAACTATACTCTTTCCTTGAAACTGACTCAGACATAACACTACACTGGATGGCTGCAAAGTCTGCGTCCAGCGTGGGTAGTATATCTTTCAAATCCAGCCAAAGACAGTCAACCATGATCACATACCGTTGTTTTTGTAGAACTAGCTGTGTGACTAAATACCCGTGTTAAATCAGAGGCTCAGGAGCAAATCAGATTTGGAGTGCAATGAGTCATATTCGTGAAAATAAGCTTGATCTTGGATATTAATTCTTGCCATTGAGCATCATACATCTGATTCTAGCTCTGAATAGATACTTGAGTTAAATATGGAGTTAAGGAAGTCATAAAACTTATGACTTCACACTCATATACATCGATTGTAAATGAGGTCTTTACCAATTCCAGCCTCCAGATACAAAATGAGTTGTAGTACTCCCTAGAAACACAAGGGAATGATTACTTACTTACGTTACGTAAAGCATACGTTCGAAAAAGATTGGTTGACTAGAATTTGAATGAATATATCTGGGCTCAAAAGTCATAGGCAATAGTTTGACGAAAAAATTCGTACATAGCTCCTGTCGGCCAATAAAATATATTTCAGCCTATCAAAACTTCTACCCTCAAGCCTTTCGATGAAGTCCATGGTACTGTTGTACAAGACAGTCCATCTGTATTCATCGGTTTATTTGCAAAATAATTAACAAAAACTAATGGATAAATACTTTAAACTAAGCTACAAAATATTATAAAGAAAGTAAAAGCCTACAGATTGTGCATAAGTGCGTACGTCCTGAACTTACTAATAACTTATTTTAGTATTAAACCTGATTAAATAAAGAAAATATGAATTTTGGAGGTATCTTATAGTTTCGCATTCGCGGAATTGCCTCGAAGGCCTAGCATTTCTAAGCTTAATCTGACTTGAGCTGAAAATGTATTTTTAGTAAGCGAAAAGTGGGCTATCCATACGCAGAGCGAATGATTCTGGACTCGTGGTTGACGCGTATTTCACGGATTTTTCGGTCATGGCAAACTATAACTTTTTTCATTAAATCAACACCAGATGAACCACACAATACTTTGTTCGAAATATATTTCCGAGGCTCATATTTATAAAGTCACGTGCATTGACGGATGACTTTACTCTCTAAAGCTTTAGCAGAATTTTGCCTCGTTATGGGAGCTGACCACCAGATCTTTGTGCCGTAAAGAATGATTGGTCGTATGCGAGTGGTCTAGATCAGTGTTCTAACCCTTTTCGACGAAGAGGCGGATTTTCGCAAGAGGACGTACATCATTCCGAATGCTTTAGAAATTTTCCAGAGGGTCATTTCTATATGTTGGCTGAAATATAGACAAGAGTCCAAAATTAACCCCAGGTATTTGACCCTTTTTGACGACTTGATAGAGTAGCCTCGGATGCGAAGCTTATTGTCCTTCTGGAAGACGATTGTCGTGGGCGCTTAAAAGCAATAAACTTGTTTTTTTTTGCGTTAATTTTTAAATCCCATTTGCCGTTATGTGAGCAGAGAGTGTCAACGTATCGCTGGAGCTTTATTGTTGCTATCCTTGGATTGTGGCCATCAAACCATGGGAGGTCATCAGCGTACAAATCTACCTTAACATGACGAGGGTTATTTATGCTGGGAATATCAGAAGACAAAATATTAAAAAGAATGAGTCCAACGAGAGAACCCTGAGGGACACCTGAGTCAAAGAAAAAGTGCCTGGAGTTTTCCCCACTGGGTATTACAAAAGTGATAAGATACCTGAAGAGGTCAAGAGTGTTAAGTTTGTGGATCAGGCTGTTGATCCAAATTGATTCGAAAGCTTTTTCCACGTCGATTGAACAATCCGTGTCTAGGACCTTAGTAGGCCCGTCTTGAAGACCTTTAAGGAATCGATGGTGCAATGACCTCTTTTGAAGCCAAACTGGCGGCCAGGAATGATGCTGTTCTATACAACTACTTTGTCGGGAGCTGAGTAGATTACTCCTTCCAGTAACTTCTTTATATTGGAGGTTTTGCAGGCAATTTGCGAACAGGAAGGATTTTGGCGTGTTTCCAAATGCCACCAAAGTAACCAATATTCAACGAATATTCAACAAAGAAGGAGAAAGGAAATTCCTTTACAAAATAGTTTGATACATTGTCTTCACCCGCTGTTTTCTTATGTTTAAGTTCGGGTGCCAGCATTAGTAGGTCCACCGAGTTTATAAAAAAATCACTGCCATTAGCGTACTCGGAGACGTTGATTGCAGAAAATTCAGTCAGATCCTTGCTCAATGTGAGCAAATTGGATTACCCTACACTTTACTTGTTTTGCGAAGGTCGGATCTTTACTGGGTTCTTCACATGTGAGCAGCTCAGAAAAGTGGTCTGCAGTCGCGGCTGCGGTAGCATTGTCATCAGGGAAATGAAGATTGGAGTGCGGTCTCTCCTCCTGGTGATTCTATTAAATTCCGGATACATATCTATCTGAATCCTTGTTCTTGTTAAGATGGGCCCTAGTTTTAACCATAATGAGGGAGCAGGTTAACTTGAAGATGGATTTCACCCGTCGGTACTCATCATTAAACACGTTCAACCTTCGATGGGAGATACATGTAACGCGTTTTTTCAAGGATCTGCGTCTTCCATTTGTATTCATCGGAAACCAAAAATGGATTGTATATATGAGCAATTTCGAGACCGTCATGTCACTAATAGGATTCGCGTGTTGGCTCTTGTGGTGGAAGGTTGTAGCCGGAGAATTGTTGAGAAATTTGCTTTTCTCCGAAGGACAGTCTTTCTCTGGAATTGACAAAACCGTTTTCAACGTGTCTTAAACTGCGGTTTCGTGTTCGTTGCGTTGTTTGAGTCACTTATGTGTTTGTGTTGTCAATGATTATTTAAGGTCAAACCCACCATAAACGGGTGTTGTCGAAACCGATGGCTGATGCGTATCGTTATAAGCCAACCTAATCCTCGTAAAACAGGATATTGTACTCAAAAAAAAAAAATGTCACTAATAGAGGCAGCCTCAATAGACAGCTGGGCGAGGATGATCCGACTCGAGAAGTCTTAGGGGGTAGGTTTATAGAAAAGAGATGCCATGGCAAGCGCTGCTTTCGTTTGATCGATGGCATACAGCAAGAGTCCAAAGAAACCAAAATATATCTAGTTTTGAAAGTAATGTAGCTACAAGAATTTAAAACTTTTGATATAACTGATTGATTGATAGCTTCATTAGCAATCATATTCGATCTTGTCAAACTGATAGGTTTTTTAAAAATTAGCATTACTTTTGTCTTCGTAGGAAACAATCTTATTAAGGTTCGAAGTTTCGTACATACAAAACACGTTTTGAACAATATCCTTTTCACTCTGACTGTTCAACATAGTAAACATATTCAACTGAATAACCGTGACACAGGTCTCTAAAAAATAAGAATAAAATATCTGTATTTTGTAAGTAGATTTTTTTTGCATTTTAAATAGAAACTGTTCATATCTTCCTGCATGAAATTGTTGATTTGGTGGTTGATAAATATTTAGACATTGTAAAAAGAATGCAGGATAGCATTTTTGAAGCACTGTCGTGTATTTTCTCACCTATGCTTTACAGATTTCAGGATGAATTCTTATTAAAGTATTGCCAGGTAGTCATATTCAGCTAACAAGAATTGAATACCTATTTAGCTCAGTGTTCCCAACTTTTTCCTTTTAGAAATTTTTAACATTTTGCAGTTAATCCGTGTTGTTTCAAAGGCTTGCGTAAAAGAATCCAAAACATGCCGTGAGTGCAATAGTCAAATTCATAGTTAAAGAAGTTCAGTAATATCAATCTACACCTCCAATATAACTTATCAAACAATAAACAATTCAAAATGACTGGCGAAAATCGCTTCGTATTAACTAACTCAAAACTTTTCAAATAAACTGATTAAACGGTCAACATAGGTACACATGCCGCACTGATTTATTTTGGGTAAATATTTTTCGAATTTTAATCACAATCTGAACCGTGATGCTCAAGCGACCTGTTATCACACTGCTATCAGAATCATTCAGCCAAACAAATTTACAGCTGATTTGGCGAGAGTTCAAGCGAAAAAAACTTGAACAAAATTTGTGCGAAATTAAACAGGAATCAAAGTGGACCTTGTCAAATTGTGCAAAGTGCTTTCTGATTTACGGCGGTTACGGACAGTGGACGATCACACATACACTATCAGTGCGAACTGTGAATTCAACCTTCGTCAGCTTGCCAGCGTGTTTGCGATTTTCCATGCTGATACCAATCGAAAATTAATGTAGGAAAACATGTAAAAAATGTATGCACACTTATTTCTATGACTCAACTTACCAGTAGTCAGGAACGGAAAAAAGGAACGCAAATTTTTTGATGTTTGTTCAAAAACAACTATGCTCACGTATCTATTTCGAAACAACTGGAAAATTTGTTCACGGCGTCTAGATTTTCTTTTAGTCAATTTACTAAAGGCGATTTGGGTGTTTATCTTTCTCGACTTATACGAATGGACAGGATAATTTAGATGATGGTTTTTTCTCATAACTAGAATTTGTTCCGAGCACTCAATCTCACAAGCTTTCCGTGCAGAAACTGCAACAGACCCGGCAAAGAAAGAAAATTGTCACTAAGGAAGCCACGGAACACTTGCACTATTATTTTTTGCGAAGGACATTGGCAGCGATTAATTCATTCCAAGTCGTTTTGTTAATTTGAGTCTTGAAACCTTCGTTTCGCGTAACTTGCGCGGCTAGGACTAGTAAAATCGGATCCTTCCCGTACGACTTTTCACGTACATATGATCTGAACGTTTACGCCGCTTCAGTTTTTATGCATGCGCATACTATGGACTCATTGACACTACTAAGTTCACTCTTACTTAACGTTAACTGTGATTGCTTTTAAGCTTCCCTGCAGCATGAAAAATTGTGCTCTTCGCTGGCGATCGCCGGTGAAAAATACTTCAAGTTCGCGAAGCAATGGTCGCGGCTCGATTACGTCTCCATGCGATAAGACTGTTTAGATTAGCCGAGATTTAGAAGTGATACAGTAGCTGACATTTTTGCTGATGCGTCAAAATCTTTCTACGCTATAAGAGTTTGAAGGAAAATATTAGAATGTTTAGACGAAACCAGATGGAAAACGATGTCATTTCACCGCCTATGTAATTTCTAAGAAATGTTTATTTATTTATTTATTTACTGTCCAAATCCACAGAACAAATCCAATAATAGATTAGACAAGAAGAAAAAATTAAAAACAAATACATATATAAATATATATAAGAAAAAGAAAAAAAAATAACTCAAAAATTAAGTAAATTAATAAATTCTGAATGGAATAATAATACAAAAAAAAAGAATAAAAAGCTAATCGACCGAAAAAGAAACAAAAAAATTGAGTAAATTAGGACATATTCCGAGTATATGAAAGAACGTTATTTTTCAAAGTATTTTTAAACACTGATAACGTTCGAGGCAGAGGACTAAGGTTAAGGCTATTGTGCTGACGTGGCAAACGCAAAAGGGGGCGAAAGAAACAGGTGTCGGTACGGGCGAATGTAACATTAAAGTTAAATAATATTCTACTATAATGGCTCGATTCTCTAACAGAAAGTTGAATGATGGGGTCAACCAATATACTGCCGTTAAAAAGTTTAAAAAGGAGGCACTCGTCAAGGAACACTCTACGTGACTCAAGGGAAGGAATTTGAAGGATAAATATCTTTGTCATTTAGTAAACATTTTTGTACATAATTATTTTAAGAAAGTAGCTACATAAATATTTTCAAAATAAAAAGCAGATCAAGACTTCGATTCAGAAGGGAGCTAATGACATTAAAATCACAGTAATACAATACATGTTTAATTACTTGTTTTTTATTTCGTTACAAATGAAATTATATGCATATTAATTTGAAACATTGACGAACTTTGCAACGTGACATACATACATATGACCGTACAGTCAACCGTCAACCAACTGCAAAGTTTAATAATGCACCAGGTAATAAAATATTTCGCACTTAATTAGAAGCTATAATGTGGATGTATTTGTTTTTAAATTATGCATTTTTTTTCTCTTCATCATTTAATAAAGTTAGTATGAGTTTAATAACAATATTCAATTGTTTACATTTACATGTTAGCCACGTTCAGTGCTGTCGTTTTTGTTTTCTTGTGTGCAATATGTAGAATTTTTAAATTACAATATATTTTAATCTTAAATTAAAATTGCAATAGTTTGATTTTCCATATGCATGCTAACTTTTTTTAATCTACAATTGATATTATTTAAAGTAATATTATTTAGGTTCAGTCTTAAAAAATAAAATCCCTTTGAAGCTCCTGATCATGCTAATATCAATATCAAATAGTTTATCTTTGTCAGTGTTTGATCATCATGCCACTCATTAAAATGTGAGCTGTTGAGATTCTGTAAATATCTTTTAATTCTATAATGTGCTCATCTTTCCAACATGTCAATAACGTTCCATTTTAATAGTCCCTACGTATGAAGACAGCTTTAAAGATAGAAATATTACTTTGAATATATTCTTAAACTAGCAACAATTTGATGAAATTCGGGAGTTTTCGACTCAAACTCCGCCTTTATATTGTCAGTTATATTTAAAATATGAAAAAGTATTCAATATATTGTATAAGTAATGTTTATATTTTGACCTAAATGTGCAACTAGATCTGAATTTATTTCAAAATGTCTGCATCTTATAAAGTGATATAAAAGCACTCACTGCTTAGGAATTCATTAACCAACTTATTCTAAGGCTAATTTTGTATTGAATTTTTGAAACACAATTAGTGCTAAAAATTTATCTTTTACGCTTCCGACAACGAAATCAGAGTAACGACATGAAACTTTTTACTCCTATTTCAATTGATTCATCAATCGATATTGTGGGTAGAGATATTATTATTCCATTGAAACCCAAAACAGGAGTCCCACAAGGGTCTATCCAGGGTTGTCTTGTTTTAGTTTTGTCTGTGAATGATCTGCCGCCACTTTTTTTTTTATGTGAATACCTTTTTTACACCGATGCTCTTCAACTTTTCACAACAGTATGATCCATCGAGGAACGTCGTCCCCTTCAATCCAACCTGCAAATACTTGAAAATATCACACAAACAAGTTTTTGCTAAATATTCAATGATTTTTTCCCCAAAAAATGAATCCACTTGTACAAAGCTCTTTTATAAATGGCCCCATACTGCATTCTCCTACGTTTGTCAGGGATTTAGAGTCACTTTTGATGTCAAATTAAGATTTGATTTACACATCTTTGATAACGTCAAGCGTCTCTAAAAGATCCGTTATTTTTTATGATTCTACTCTAAATTATTTGCCACTTTTAAACCCTGTCTTATTTTGTTTAAATCTCTTATCAGACCACTCTTAGAATACCCTTATGTTCTCTCGCCGTCAGAGTATGAATGTCATTACTAAGCAATCGAATCAGTCCAACATAAGTTTATGCGAACTCTTCTTCATAAACATACCTCTTCTTATTTGAATTACTTCGATCGACTGACTATACTTAACCTTCAGCCGTTGTTTCCTCACCATATTTTCCTTGATCAGTATTTTCTGTTCAAATTTTGCTAAAACATCCCTAACTATCCTACTTTTGAGGGCATACAATTGGGTAATCCTTCCCGCGACACCTGGTGCTCAGATATTTTTGCAGTGCCATTTGCGAAGACTTAAATTTTGAGTTATTTTTCTGTTATACATTATTTAATTCATTTATCGGACTTTCTCTTCTGGTTATTTTCTTTAAATAAACTTTTTTTTTTAAATTTACATGTTTTTTTAGAACGTCTTATGTCCACTCACTATCAGTGATTGATATTTATCGTTCTCGAGACAAGACATAGTGCTCGATCTTGTATTACGATTTTAACAATGATAAATTGCCCAACACATTTTTTTCTCTTTCATTACTATTGTTAGATCACTATCGGATCTATGACTAAATTTTAACTTCTATTTTCAATTTATTTTACACGAAACTCTTGATTGGCATCGATGACTATCAACGAAAAAAATGTTGCGAAATATTTTTGAACTTCATCTTATGTCAAAGCGTATCACAATGCGATAGTTTTCTGTCGTTCGAAAGAGAAATTCACCCCTTGCTAAGTTTTTTGACTACCCTGCCCCTATTATTTATTATTGAGACAAGTAAATTGTGTTGAAAGCCTTTCAAAATCAATTTGGCTCTAAAGTAACATACTATTCTTAAAAAAACAGTCCGAACATTCGCAAGTTGGTCACACAGGTATCACAACGGGACCATGAAGGTTTCTTTCCTTGTGTTTGGATGTGTATACTAATACCGTTATAATACCGTTATTCTGACGATCGAAGCAGATTTTCAGGTAGACCTCACGAAACGTTATTAGTATGATAGCAAATTATTGGGAATACCGATCCGATTGTGTATAGTTTTGTAACGCCCTGTAATGAGAAGTTGATGTCATATCTGGTGTTCCTCAAGAAAGCCACCTGGGGCCTTTACTTTTTCCTTTAAACATAAATGACCCAATATATGTCTTGAAACACTCATCCATATTAATCTATGCAGATGATACTTAAACTTTTGATATGGTATCCAATATTCATGATTGCTTGGAATTTCAAGCTGATTTTGAACATATTTCGACAACATTCTCGATGAAGGAGTACCTTGAAATCATGCTTTCTTTTTCGATGTAGTAAAAGCTTCTTCTGCTCTAGGATTTGTGAGAGAGAAAATCCAAGGAGGCTCATGAAATACATCAAACAAAAATAATTTTCTGTGTTTGAGATAGACCAATCATTAGTACGGTTGTTTAATTAGGGCACCTTACAGCAGGTGTAAATTGGCCGTATTCACCCTATTCATTCTCTCTTACTCATTTATGTTTACGTGAGTTTGCTTGCTCAGATCATTCACAATAGCCTCCTTACATTGATCGTCTTAATTTGCTGAAACACGGGCACGGCTGAAAACAAACAAGAAAATTTCAAAACCTTCTATGCTGATACGCTTCTCCAAATAATGTTTATATCTATTTGGCTTTAACACCAAGAGTCAATAATAGCTAGAATGAGTGATGGCAAAACTTAATCTGTATCTACTTATTGGATTAATTACGGCTGTAATGAATTCGTTTCATCCATAAAAATATATTTTAACTGCTCAAGCTCAAGGTCTCATTACTCTTTAAACAAAAACTATCCAACATTTTAATGAGGTAAGATATTGAAAAATTACTCCTAGCGAAATTTCCTCGCCTGACTAATTCATATGTTTTCCTTCGAAGATTCTACACAAACACTCAATTTCGAATTGTTACAATATCTCCAATCATAAAATTTTTCCATTTGAATGATTTATTATAAGGGCTGATTGGTACTTTAGGTAAGCATTGTGAGCATTAGCACGTAGGAATTCTACATGTCTGGATTACGAGGCAATTATTGATTGAGCGGAAAATTTATTTTAATCCCAGTCTCATACTTACTTAACAATTGAGCGCCAAAGTTTGCACAGTGATAGTGTAACTGTGAGTAGACAGCAAACAACAATGCCAAGATAAAGTGTAGACTAATATGTTGCATGAAAGAAGTGATCTTTCATTTGAAGGGTAAACATGTCTTTGATAAGTATTTTGTTGGGTGACCTTTATTTCCTGACTGTTTTAAGTTCTCATACACATACCTGTATTACTTCAAAATAAACATACTTAGTGATTCTATTTCTAAGTAAGTGAGAATTAGGAAGCGAATGACATGTTTATATTTGACGTTTTTTTATTCTCACATTAATCTGATATTTAACTTCATCAGCCATTGTGGAAAGAAGTTCGTTTTTCTGCCCGATGCAATGCGCGTCCATGGATACCTAGTACTGTGTTGCTATTGCAGAGGTTAATTCATCGGTTTAGGACTTTATAGGACTCTCGAGGTATTTCTGTCTGATCGCTGATTTGACCGATGACATCGGTATTCCTATGGAGAACGGTACCAAGCAAGGTACCATGCCTCACGGTTGCCTGCAAAACTCATGTGTCCAAATACCCCGATTGTAAATATTATCTATATAGTGTTCTTCTTCTATCTGATCATAGCGACAAATGAGTGTTTTTATCGCTTTTTGTTTTTTGAATAGTGCGTTTATTATCAGAAATTTATACACATAAAAATCTATTGCACTAGTTCCCCTGTTAAGGCAAAAATCTTGTATTATTCGTAAGGAGTACAAGGACTTATTAATAAACACACTAATATAACGAAATTGAGTTAAAATAAAGCTAAGTAATAAAGGTCATGCATAATAAAATTAATAAATTATAAAAGAATGTATACATAGTTAGAGAAAAAGTAAATATGAATGCATAAAATTATAATAATTCAATAAACTCTGGTATAAAATACAAAGAGGGGCAAGAAATAAGATAACCATTATTATAATAGGGTGATTCAAATTGTATTTCCTTCAATTGTACGAAAATTGATGAAATAAAAGTGTCCGACAAATAACTGAATACACCCTTCTCTCACATCGGAAAATAACACTGTTTTCGCGCTCTATGATAATATATAAGCTCTACCCTCGGTTTTTCCGAATTATTGATTGTGTAGTACAGGCTAGTTATTCGACAGATAAAATATATTCTCCTGTATAATTGAACTCAAATCCTTTGCACAAATCATTTCACGTAAATATGAGAATTGCTTACGGAAATAAGAATAAGTAGCTGTGATAATGTGCATATAAATTCATTTATTCATATATGACTCAATATATTCACATACACACTGGTATATGATATTACAATCAATATTTTTTTACTAATGTTCGAAGAAGAACATTAGTATTAAAATCACTTTGGCCAAAAATTCATATTTCTATATATATATATATATATATCATCAAAAAATTTCAGTGAAAAAATCTCAGGAACGCGTCATCCGATTGAGCTGAAATTTTCAGGACACATTGGTGTATATGCAGAATAGTGCCAGGTCTCACAAAAAGTTAATAATCTTTAACCCTTTGGCGCCGGCGGCCATTTTAGTGATTTTTTTAATATACCTATTATTCCGTACACAAATAATTTTTGCAAAAATAAAGTTGACGACATAAATTTCGAACAAGTTTTACATGTGAGTCGGATAACGATTTGGAATTTTTTAGCCCCATGTGTGCGCTGGGTGCCTAAAAAGAGAACGGGAAAATTTGAAAAATTTTAAATTGCGATAACTTCTGACAAAGCTATTTAATCATTACGAAATTTTCAGGACATGTTTGTTTTGCTTAGTTTTAGATAAATGTATGTTTAAATGAGCGTGCTGGCAACCCTGTAGCTAGGGCAGGCACTGAAAGTGAAAACCTCTAAATCATCGTCTCTCTTGAAAAAATGTTGTTTCTTAAAAAGAAAGCAACTCATATGTAAATTTTGTGCTTTGTTTACATAAACAAAAAAAAAAATTTGATATGGTATAACGGGCACGCCTGGTAACCCTTGCCCAAGTTACCTATATTTTTAGCATCAAAAACTTCTGTTCACGGAAACTCACGATCCGATGAACAGAATTTATTGAAATTTGCAGAATGTATTGGTCTTAAATAGGACCAGGTCTGATAGAAGTGATTTTGAAATGCGGGTGATTCTGTGCCAGTGGTGCCATCTTGAAAAATCACTAAAAAAGATAACTACTTTTAGCCCTATAAGTTCTGATTGAATCGTTCGATTTTGACGAAATTCGCACCGTAGCTGCACCTTACTTTACACCACGTTTGGTAGAAGTTTGGTTGAAAAATTCGGTTGGAGCTGCCAGCTATGATAATTTTGGTGTCTTAAATTTGAAAAAATAAAAATTTGGAAGTGAAAACATTCAAACCATCGAATATCCTAAAAAATGTCCGTTTCTACAATAAAACCAATCTGTATACAAATCTTATGCTCAATCTACACAGTCAAAGTAAAACTTTAGAAATTTCATGTCGGACAAGAACGGTAACCCTCTCTCAGTTAACCTATATTTTTAGCTTCAAAAACTTCTGTTCACGGGAACTCACGAATCAATAATCAGATAGAATTGAAATTTACAGAATGCATTGGACTTAAGTAGGGTCAGGTCTGATAGAAGCGATTTTGAATTGTAGGCAACTCTGTTCCAGTGGTGCCATCTTGAAAAATTACAAAGAAAAAAAAATGCTTTTTGCCCTATGAAATGTGAATAAGTTACCAGATTTTCATGAAATTGACACAGTAGCTGCACCCTACTCTAAACTCTGTTTGATAAAAATTTGGTTGAAAAATTCGATTGGTGCTGCCAGCTCTGGTAATTTTTGTGTCTTTGGTTTAAAAAATTCGCTCAGGAAAATACAACTTTTTGCCCTATAACTTCCAATGCAGTCATGAAATCAATACGAATTTCATACAATTACTGGAACCTGTTATAAACATTATTCAAGCCAAATTTGGTTGAAAAGCCATGATAGGGTTGCCAGCTATTGTTGGTTTTATGTTTGTTTGCAATATCTTTATTAAGCGGTTTTATCGTAGAATTTTCAATTGGTTATGATATTGTAGTGACAATAAACAGCAAATATTAAGCTTTCGATTATTTGAAAAAACTCGCTGCAGGTAACCCTAAATTTCTTTATACTCCTATAACTTCAAATGTTATATAACAACGTGAAGCAGATGTTATATATTCTTGGCTTTGATACTGGCGAAAGGTTGCCAGCACGAGTCGGTTGTGCTACTTTTGTATCAATAAATGCTTACAGTTAGTTTTCATACCGGAAACATTTACAATGAAAATAAATAACCGATGTTTCAATTCCCAAAGTTCTGCAAATTTTTCGGATCGCAGCCCCAAACTCCAACTTCAGTTACAGTGCTGCAGGCACTGAGCATTTTCTTCATTGATATTATATGAGATGCTGCTTTCAAAATTTTGTGATATAAGCAACTGATAACGAATATAATTAACCCGTGTTTTGCTCTCATAAACGTTGAAATTCATGCCAGTGGTAATATCTGAAACCTTCTACCATATGAGTTATAATGCATTCTTGAGACAAAAGTAAAACGTGGCATTTGAAACAATTTGGCCGTAATAAGCAGCGCATTTGGTGGAATATGCACTCAAAACCTTCACGATTCTTCTACTGTTCTTCGAACATTAGTGTTTCTAGCGGTTCAGGTGCGCTAGAGTTTTTTTATGATAATGCCAAAGCTCAGGGGATTGCCCTTTGAAGCGAATGCTTAGCGATGGCGGTAGGGAAACACATATGGGAGAAGCCGATATCTATTATTCCATTATTCTTTTTAAGTTCCACATTTATTTCTTATTTTCTAAAGCGCTAGTGTTATGCCTAGTCGCTACTAAAGCTTTAATGTGGCACTTCATTAATGGAATGCTGGTATTATGCCCAGTCGCCGATTGTTGAGACAACACAAGACGAACAAATACAGCCATGGGCGCGGCGGGATTCGAACCCGCGGGCAGTAGCTCGCTGCTCCGGACTGACGCGTTAGCGAGCTAAGCTAAGCATTGCCGAATGTTCTCTCCGTGAAGTTTCCAATCATCTTTTTAGTGTCTCCAGCTCTGTACGATAAAAATATTCGCTTTACAGATTTAATCTGCGAAAAAAATAATGCTCGTAAGCAGATCAAGAATCAATTTGATACCTTTACGCATAAAAAATCTATAGCCATCTTACCAAAAGAACATAAAAAAAATCATATATCCTATGCTGGGGAAAAATTCAATCTAAAAAAACTTAATAGAGAGTATTTAGTTAAGGCTATCTAAAGTTGAAACCCAATTTAAAATTCAGGATGAATTGAAGGATGAATTGAAAGCTACCGATTGATATGTGGTCTCAATTAACTGAAGAAAATATCTACTCTCATGATTTGATATTTTGCATGACAAGAAAAACAAACATTAAGATTTTAACAGAATCAATCTGTGAGTAATTTTTTACACAGAGAGAGTTTACTTTCAACAAAGAAATATTTTTTACGCTCCGTCTAGCTTTTTCTGGATCTTTCACACGGATGCTTCTGGTTTCACAAACACTAAACAATCAAGACGAGCTTACTACAAGTATTGCTAAAATTATCAATGGTGAATTATGCAATTGACCCGTTCGTTTAGAACTTACTTTTTTCGGCAATACTAAGCCCAAAATGTTCCCATAGTTCCTTGAGAAATACAACTATGAAATGTTTCATTCACCGGCAAGGTGACCATTTCTCAAAGCGACGCAAATGTGTTCACATCATTCCGGGTGTATCTGATATTTTTCGCACGATATAATGTAAAATATATGAGCAAATAGTCGATTAACGTACAAACAAGAAGGCGATATCAACAAGGCCTCTATGATATTTCAAATATAATGTCCAAACATCTTGCTTTACAGAATATTAACAAATGTATAATATGCTCATTAGTATATTTCCAGAGACCTCAAAAGAGTGTATTGAGCGAAAATTCTCGATATGTATTTCTTGTTGTGTCCGAACGAACAGAGATAAGATTATATCCAACTATTTTGCTCACAGACTTCGCTTATATTCGAAAGTCAATATTTGCTTCTTCAATCTTCGCAGATCCACACCATAGCAAACAGTATTCGAGACAAACTCTTGTTTTTAGTTTCTTGGATTTCCAGGGAAAGGTATTAGTGGGAGCTCGCATTTTATTAGAAAATCATCTGCTCATCATCAGCTTAAATCAAAATATTTCACTACAATGTATTATCTTGAAAATTTGAATCTAGCATAGTCGTTAGTCTATTCATATCAAAGTTGTGAAAATATTCCACGTTTATAATAAATAAAATATTATTTGTATCTTTTTTTTATCACACAAACTTTAGTATGATAAAAATATTTATCCAGGTATCTTATGACCCTAAATGGAACTTTCTTTATCTTCATCTCGCTAGAGCTGGACAATGTGTGAGAAGGTGCCGCTTCTCCTTAGTGTCTGCAGCAGTAAACTCGCTCATTCTCTTGCGGAGACAATTTTTGCAAAAAAAATCCTGCTAAGCTTTTGTTCTGTTTGCTTTTGAGGTAACCAGATTAAGCCAGTTACTTTCGATATTTTTCATAATGTCAGTATCAGCCTTTGTAAATTTCCAGTGCAGAGTGAGATCAATGTAGGATAGTTTAACCCCTTTGCACTGCTATCAGCTTATCATTTCCGTAGTACCCCTGAAAGCCAAGGATCCATTAAATGTAGCAGATAATTCTGCTTGATAGATACTGGCCTTCTCGGAGAAGAGAAAGTACATTTGCCGCCTGGGGCTTATCATCTCTGCTCCTATTGCACAATCAATCTTAGAGCCACCCGTACACCACATTTTTATCCTTTATGTGAGACGTATAAGCTGTTCAAATATTTGCTCTATAAAGGAATTGGTCATATTGAATATTTTCTTGAAGGTTGCTTTGGTCTTTATTTGGTCTGAAATTCAGCATTTCGGGCCTAACATCCTCGAGGATCCTCTTCGATGCTCTTGAGATCGTATAACCCTGCAAACCAAATGCCTCAAAAATTCATACTTTCTTATGTACAAGTGCACACTCGGCCAGTTTCGATGGGATGTGTAAGTTGATGGGATGGGATGTGTTCACATAAACGTTTCGTAGCCGCGATCAATGTCAGCACGATTCATTCATTTCCCCCCTGTTCGAAGGGCTATGCAACAGTACAATTGTTTCCCAGATACTGTGGCTTGTTGTTGGGCTCGCAAATAGTGCCGACTGGTTTCGCACTGTTTGAGCACTCTTCAGATTGGCATAGTGCCTACTACTTTCAGGTTTCAGAACTAAGTCCTATCCAGAAGACTAATTTTTTCCATTTTATATTCCAATTTCCTCAGCGACGTAGATGCTTCGAAAGAAATCTACCCTCTTGTTAAGTATCTAACTAAATTGCGAAATATCTATTATCTCTCGAAATAGCGAAATATCTCGAAATATATAGACTACCCTCGAAATATCATCGCTGAGCGGTCCAGTGTAATTCATGCTCGATTCATCGCTGCCATTCAAATTATAAGCACATAGGTAGTAGTTCGCACGTACTCACAGGCACGACGAGTTATATAGCGGAATTTCGTCCCCAGTGACAACCTGGTTTCACTGAAAGAGTTTCAAAATCTTCCGGCCTGAATCACCAATGAATGGTTTGCAAGGTAGAAACATGCAGGACGAATTTTAATTTTGGAATCGAAAATGATGCCGGAGTCCTTATGTTGATCTACATGCTCAAAAAGAAAACCAGATCAGTATCAACTTTGCTACAAAAAAAAACATCACGAAATTCTTAGAAACGTTCAGAGCAAGAAAGTTCGCCATGCATCATTCGTTTAAAGCAACAAGCAAGGGTTGTACCTAAGCGCAATGACACACACGGCGATTCTACTGATGCGTTTCCCGAGTGGAGAACCGAGTTGGCTTAGTTTTGCATTAGGGTACGGACAAGACGGAGCGACGAGAGCGTCGCGAGCGTCGCGAGCGTCGACTCAAGCAACGCGCCGAAATCGGTCCTATGCTTTCAAATGGAAGTGGCCATGTCGAAGCAGCGACCAAAGAGTGAAAATTTGATAGTAGCGACGACATCGATTCGAACCGATTTCGTTGCTCGACTGCTCGCAGCGATAATGTATGTTGTTGTTGCAAAATGTGTTTCGATGGCATACAGTAAGTAGACGAATTGCGTTAATGGGTTTTTCGTGGGTGATTCGAAATTTTGGGTACATTTTTTATGATTGAACGGTGCAGAATTGCACACAGTCAATTAGATTTCTATCAGTGATTAGGAAAATTTATTGGTGTATATATATCAGCAGTCTATTGATTTCAGTTTGGTGTATTGTGGTGAGAAAAACTCTTCATCTGACACTGAAGAACTCATTATTTCGTCTGCCACTGTAAAATTTCGTTTACAATTTCGCGTCTCGTCGCGTCTACATGAACACAATTCAAAGCGCTGTTCTATGCTTGACTCGACGCTATGCTCGACTCGACGCTCTCGTCGCTCCGTCTTGTCCGTACCCTTACAAAGCCGAGAGGCGGCCAAACCGCGGTGTGTGTCATCTCGTCACAATGCTAAAGTAATGCACGACTATACCGACTCGGTTCTCCTCTCGGGAATCACTTCGGTACAACCGCCGTGTGTGTCATGGCGCTAAATGAATACAATCACCATGAGGAGTGACAGCACGAAAAATCTTTAGGTCATCAGCACATAGAAGAGAATGAAACTAGAAGATAAAAGCTATAGGCTATCGATCATATGCAAAGTGCGCTAATCATTAAGGTAAAAAAAATAAAAAAGATAATTCACGATTTTCATAATTTCTGATTTGTTTGAAGAACTGATTCAATATCTTTGCAGTATTTCTAAGATTAATTTACATGATAAACTAGTTATTTCTCAGTAGCTTAAACTAATGAGCAAATTGTATGCAAAACAATGCTTAGCACAAATTAAAAAGTAACTATATTGTTAGTTTGTGTCGCAGATTCTAAAGAATTGCAAAATCGAAGTCAATTAATTAAATATCTTTATAAGAAATCTACAAATTGACTTTATGTACACGTGATATACGGTCAACGTTGAACAGTATTTTCCCGATCCTACAGCTTAGAAAAAATATTACATGTTCAGTTCCTTGAATATGAAGTATGTAAAACCTGAAACTGTTTGAAAATCGATATCAACTTTATTCATATTATACGGCACGATACTTCTTTATTGGCTTCAAAGTTACTCAGCCATGTTGTAGCTTTTATCATGTAGCTTTTTACCGCCGCTATTAAAAGAAGACTATCATCCATGTATTTAAGGCGGGCATATATGTCAGTATTTGCGATTTCAAAAATGAATTTATTCATATAAAAGCTGATTTCAACATACTTGCTAAAGTAATTATTTACTCATTGAATTACATTTGTTTTTTTTTTTGCACGAGTCGCAAAAAAAAACAACTACGCTTCAAGCATCTGTTTCTTGGAAATTCACGATCATAAATAAAAGATTGTTAATTTAACTTTGCGTATAAACTACACTTAACAAACTTTACATTTTTACTGAATATTTTATGTTTGTATGTCAACATCCGAAAATAAAGAATATGACCGATTTTTTTTCCGTTACTTGATAATTCCTTGATCAGAGCTGATTTTCGATACATAGCATACAAAACTAGGGAAATCCATATTACATTGTTTTTATATATTTTTTTTATTTCACGTTTGACAAATATTATGAAAAGCTGAAATGCGAATTAATACGATAAATATGACAATATGGGAAATTCCACCATTTACCAAAACAAATAGTGGTTGATTAGAACTGCTTCCATATTGGTTTTAAATAATGCTTTATTCAGTTTTTTTTATTCAAATCAATTGAATATGTTCAGAAAATAATTATACAAAACGTTAATGTGTTTTTTGCGCTGCCAGCCGTAATATGTGCGATTCACATTGATCCTCACGGTGCCCTCTAATTTTCGAATTCCGCTACTTCTTTTTAGTAGCCGATATCTGATAGGCTTCGTAATAAAATGGTAAGTTGATGTTAAGCTCCGACGTCTGTGCGGGAATATATTCTAATATGAGTTGTTAATGAAAGGTACTTAGAACATAAAACGGTAAGAAACCATCATCATAGGAAATTTCAGGATTAGAGTCTTAAACTATTGCTGTATACCATCTATCTATTTCTTCTGGCATTTTTCCAAACTTGTAGATAGATTCGTCTATAGCTCGAATTCACTAAAAAGGCAGTAGAGATGTTGTGCACAATTTATAGACCAATCGCCAAATTACCATGCGTTGCCAAGTTCGTTGAAGCTGTAGTTACCAAGGTGCTATCTTTCCACTCTAAGGCATTTATCTCGCCTTGTCAGCATGGCTTTATTAAAGGCAAATCGACAACTGCTTATCTTTTAGAACTTGCAAATCTAGTCATCCCTGCGATTGAAGAAGGTAAACAAGCTGACTGAATTTACACCGACCATACGAAGGCTTTCGATAAGCTGGATCATAATATTCTAATGTGTAAATTGCATCTTCTTGAATTTCCTAATAAGTTTATTAACTGGATTAAACCTTATCTCACAGATCGCAAATAGAACGTTCGATTTCGTGGCACACTATCCACTGCCATAATCTCCACTTCGGGTGTGCCACAAGGCTGCCACATCGGTCCGATTCTTTTCGCTATTTATATTAACGATCTTATCACCTTCGCTCCTAGATCCTCCATTCTACTCTACGCTGATGACGCAAAGATATTCAATATAATATCATCACTTGACACAATCCTGTAACGCAATGTGTTAAATTTTTTTAATTGGTGCGCTCTAAACCGTTTTTCACTAAATGTTGACAAATGCTCAGTTTTACAAGTCATGTCCCATTAATTTCAATTCCTTTTTAAATGACACTCTATTAACTCGTTCTAATAAAGTTCATGATTTAGGAGTACTATTCAACTCTGCTTTTAGTTTTACTGACCTCATTGAGTCAATAATAATAAAAGCCAACTGTGCACTTGGCTTCTAAAAAAGACGGTCTAAAGAATTCAATGACATTCGGATGACAAAAATCCTATGCTGCTCTCTGGTTTGCCCAATCCTAGAATATGGGTGCTTGATGCGGTCTCCATATTATAAGGAGCATATAGATCGCATTGCATCTGTTCAAAAGAGATTCTTAATTTTTTGTTTTTTAGTTCATTCAGCTGGTCTTATTCTTTTTGCTTCTATTTTTATGAAAGCCGCTTGCAATTATTGACCATGGACACTCTTGAAACTCAACGTCAAAATTCCAAAGCTCTATTCGCTGCGAAGTTACTCAGTGGAAACGTGAACTCTGAGTTTTTGTTATCAAAACTGAACTTTCGGTTTTGTCACGGTGAGCGTGAACATAGCGCCTTATTCATCTCATTTCATGAGACCAATTATGGATTAAATGAACCAACCTGCGCAATAGCCCGAAGCTTTAACTCAGCGTATCAAATGTTCGACTTTAATCATACTGTTGAAATTTTCAAGTGTCTGCTTATCCGACCATTTAATTGTTCTTACTAATTTCTTAAATGTATTTTTTGTAGTAACCATTTCGTTGGTGAAACTGTGATTGAATAAATAAATAAAAATTCAGGGCTGCAACCAGCAACCTTAGCACCCTCAAGTCCGTTTGTGAATAATGCTTGCTCCTTAATAAACTTCAACCAAAAAAACGAGGCCCACAGATAGTGGCACAAGAATATAAAGTGCATACTGAAAGGTATCCGAAAGATTCTCACACGAACAATTCCTGATAAACAGAGATTGTAGCTCAAAGTTACTCGGTGGACGCAGTGTGTACGAGTTCAAATCAGCTTCCAGGTTGACCACGCCTCTTTTACTTCAACCACAATCTGCCACAATCTATGATCAGACTGGTTTTCGTGACTCGAAGCAGACAAAAGTGTGTCCTCCGCAAAATGGAGGACTTTAATTTATGACTTATGCACTTTCATTGACGGTGAATATGGAATAAAAACAGGTCCCATTGTTGAATCTCACGAAACTTCGAATGTGAAAGCGTTAATATATTTATTTATTTATTTATTTTACCAATCAAGGCGTACATGTATAAAAAAAGAATAAAATAGTACATGCAT
The DNA here is from genome assembly GCA_963978885.1 of Nemotelus pantherinus. Taxonomy (NCBI): domain Eukaryota; kingdom Metazoa; phylum Arthropoda; class Insecta; order Diptera; family Stratiomyidae; genus Nemotelus; species Nemotelus pantherinus. The sequence continues at coordinate 239,915,305 of OZ022263.1, forward strand.
AAAATTACGAAACAAAATAAAAATAAAACAAACTATAAATAAATACAAGACTAATAAATAGTGCATAAATAAAATTATTAATAAACAGACAACAAATAAAGTAATAAATTAATGACAAATGACAAATAAATGACTAACAAATTAAATACCAAATTTAAATTTAAAATGAATATACAATGCATATATGTTAGTATGGTGGGGGTGGGGGAGATTATAAAGAGAGAGCCTTGATGATGTTATTTTTAAACGTTGATTTGGAGATTATAGGGGAAAAGTTCTCGCTCATGCTATTGAATAGCCTGCAGCACCTATTTATTGGCTAGCTTCCAACCAAGGCTAGCTAGCTTCCAACCAAGGACTTGTTTTTATCGCCCAATGACAATAAGTGTGCTATCATATTGGTTTTTGTTTACCCCAAACTCATTGATTTTACGTAAATATCCATTACGCAAACCATAATATAAAATGTAAAATCCTTCATGTAAAATACAATAGTAACATCCTTGTATCGAACAAAGTGTCGAAATTGTTTTCCAATTCAACTTAAAATTAATTTTGAAATTGTGTTCAATATGCGGCAATGTCATTTTTTTATGAACTTAATTGTTTTTCAACATTTGGATTCACCAAATGGGAATTATGCTGCAATGAGCTTAGCACTTGACCTAAATCCATTCACAATATTAACTCGTATTTCCTGACCTCTACCAATTTCATTCTATTCGAAATCCCGCTGCATTCGCCGTTTCATTACAAGAAAGGCTATTGCGGTATTGTCAATTGAAACTTCACTGCGAAAGACAAAATTGACAAAATTGATATTGAAACCAAATCAAAACAATTCATAACTATCGATAAGAATTCGATTAAGATCAAATTGTCTTGTTACATTTTCGATTCATTGAAGATAAGAGCCCAGTGCCCTCAAAATGTTTACAGTTTAAGGAAGTAAAACATTATCACGCAATCATTTACAATCAGTAAATTGTTGCGTGAGTGATTTTCGTAGACGCGCTTCAGACCATGACCCTGAAAGCTAATTGAATTGTATTGTACACTTCAAATGTATTTCAAAGCCAAAAATGTACCTCAATAATCAAAATTTAGAACATTAAATTGAAACAGAAGCGGTCTTATCAGTGATGACGCAACTAATTGATAAAAGACTAGGAATCGGAGCACAGAATTAAATTTCAGAAAGCTTTGTCATTGAGTAGCTCGTCTATAGATGGCAATAATTACGATTAAATAGAACAGTATCGCTCGAAAGTTTGACTGCAGTTATGAGGAATTCGATTTTTGAAAGTAATATTGTACTAATCAATAACAAACTACTTTTCATTTCGATCGCTTTTGACATCATGCTTGCAATTAATGAAATAATTTAACCTTGATACTGGCGTGTTGAGCAAAATGTCAAAAGTCCCCATCGATCCGCGTGCTGCGTTACTTTTTATACGGGGTCAAAGGTCATCAAAAGTAATATTTCGCAAATATCTCAGTAACGGTCACGTCTTCAGAAAAACAATGTATGACGAATTTGTAGCTTAAAAAATTTCCTACAAAAAAGATTTTATAACTTTTTCTTGTAATCATAACCGTTTTTTTTTTTGGAAATAACTCTGAAAGACGGATCTCCTCAATGATCATCGGCATCACACTGATTATGAAGATAGGGAGCCCATGAATAGATATTGTAAAATATTTAACCATTTTTCCAACTAAAGTGCTAAAGTCAAAATAAATTAAATACCTAAGCAGTAACGTTTTTACTTTCCTTAAAATCTCCATCTCAAATGGACAACCAGAAAAAAGTTTAAGAGAGTGAACTTATCTCATTTTAGTTTAGATAAAGAAATATTTAAAAAAAAATGTATACACTTCACTTGGTTTGAAAAGAAATAAATTTAAATTTTTTTTTTTTTTTTAATTAGAAATTTTATTCAATAAATTGTACATAGATAACTTAACTAAAGGGGTATTTAACTTAAAAGAACTTATATTTAGCGGCTATCCTATTTTGGCCTGCTGGCTCTTATTGGGTTTTAATTTTTATTGTTTTTTATCATTTATTAATTTTCCGATTTACACTTATTAACTATTACCCAGATAGTACAATACCTGGGGTTGACTTAGCAATAAAGTACTTAAATACTAACTTAATTTACTAAACTAAATCTAGCTTAAGTCTAAATACAACTAGCTTAGCCTACTTAGACCTAAACTTAACCTAGGTCTTAGCTATCCTCTCCGATTCGTCGGAAGGCCAACATAAGTGAACAGCATGTCCATGAGCCGCCGCTGCCCTGCTATTTCCGCTGGACGCATAAATGGCTCATTAGAGCCACTCATACGTCCGATACCCCGGATCAGTCCGTTTTCATGTCCGTCTGTCTGTGTGTAAAACCTTGTCGTCAGTTCCACAACCCGGTCCCTAAGTGGCTCAAGACCTGTCTCCTGATATAGAAGAGAGTTCTTCGGCCACTTTTTAGTTACCGGGTTGTAAAACCTGCCAGTGCAGAAACGTAGAATTCTTCGTTCGAACATCTCCGCCTCTGCCATGGCTGATTTGGAACAGGTAATCCAGGATGGGGATGCGTATGTCAGGATTGGCCTAATGAGTGTTTTGTAGCAAATGGATTTAGCCCTTGTCGTCATGCCCATCTTTTTGGCGAAAAGATGTCTGATGCGCTGAAATGCGGACCTGGCTACTTTTATTCTATGTCGAACATAGGGGTTAAATTTCAAGAATTCATGCATATCTACTCCAAGGTAGCGCAATGTAGGATTAGGAGTAATTCTAGAGGTTCCGAACAAGACAGCGACTTTTTTGGCCTTATTGCGGATGGTTTGCGATCCCCGATACTTGGAAGGGTTCCTGAATACAGTCAGCTGTGTTTTGCTACTATTAAGCTTGATGCCCCATTCATCAAAATAAAATTTAAGGTTGACCAAGTAATCTTCAAGGCTCTTCGCAGCTTTGAGCGGGTCTTGGCTCGACGCGAATAAGAGCGTGTCATCTGCATATTGTAGGACTTTAACTTGGGGATTGCCCGCTGGAAGAGGGAGGTCAGCAGTGAAAATGGTATATAAAACAGGTCCAGTGACAGAACCTTGTGGCACTCCTGATGTCACAGGTCCCAGGGGTGAATTTGCTCCATTAACGCTAACAAAAATTGTCTGTTGCTAAGGAAGCTTGCGGCGAGTCGTATTACTATTTCTGGAAATCCCAACTTGATCAACTTGTATAGAAGACCTCCGTGCCATACACTATCGAAGGCCTTCTCGATATCTAAGGCACAAACAACCGTCGGAGTGTGTCGCTCATTCAGGTGTGACACAATCTGATCGTGCATGTACGAGATAGCGTGCTGGGTCCCATGCTTACGCCTAAAGCCAAATTGATATTCTGGTAATAAATTTAAAAAGAATGACACCTTCATAAACGCTTTTCGTTTTGAACACTTTTCCTCGCAAGGTTGAAAACTTTCTAAATTTATTCTGTGAAACATCTGTAAAAACATTGAAAATATGATTTTTTCTTACATTTTCGTTTAATAATAAATAAAACAGTAGGTAAATGGTTACAAATTTATATAAATTTAACTAATTACTAAAACCATCCTATGAATTTCACATTAATCTGATGATCCGGTCGTGAGCTCCTGTGAACATAAAATTAGGGTGCTCAAAATACATGGATAGTTTGGTGGAGGTACATATATCTTTTTTTTGGGCAGAGGAATTTTGAAAATTTTAAACTGATTGTGTAGACAAAGCATCAGATTTATCATTCATTTCCATGTTTTCTCCAAAAGCGGAAATTTTTCAGGAGACTCGATGTTTGGCTGGATATTTTTCACGTGCCTGCCGTACCTACAGGCTCACCCAGACATTCATAAAAAATCACACAAACCTATTCTGTTGAATGCGCCCTGTGAATTTCATAAGTTTCTAGCAGAAGCTAACATAACTCGAAATTCTGCAAATTTCGTTTGTTTACATTGAGGCGCACAGCACCCGCTTTGGATAGAAAATTGTCAAAATATTTTGATAGCAAGCATAAAATATGATGAGTTCATTTCGCATACTTGTTCTTTTCCAAAATTCTTCTTTCCATAGAAATATACAGGTATATGAAAGTTTATTTTAACTTGACACAGAACTACTCTAAAGCATAAAGGTTCTGCATTTTTCTCAGTTTTGAGTTAACAACAGATTCGAAAACTACATACTCTATTACATCATTCTACATAATTCATTCTACATTCTACAAAATCAAAACACAAATCAGTGAATATCTCGAAACTACTTAAATGTAGATAGAACCTTTATGCTTAGTACCTTTCATACATTAATGTTTCCTGTAATTTTTTTAAATTGAATCATGCACTTCTGAGATAATCTCACAAAATTCAACTTGAACATAAGTTCCATATTTACCTGTCAGGAAAATATCGCAGCGATCGAACAGCAAGCGAACGAAATCACTGCGATCGAAATCACAGCAAATAAACCCAGCGATCGAAATAACAGTGGATAGAATCACAGTTTTTGTAACCTGTGACTTTGTGCGCTGTGATTTCGATTGCTGTGGTTTTTCGTTGTGATTTCGTTCTCAGTGATTTCCTTCGCTGGGATTTTGTTTGCTGCCAGTGATTTTTTATTCACTGAAAAATAAAAGTGATTGAAATCGGTGTAACACTAGTCTATAAAAATGGTAAAAATGCGAATTTGGAACAATAAATTTAATCTATTTGACCAATAATTGCTGGTTCGATGGATCTTTTCGCTTTATGAAAACAATTAATGTACATTTGTATAAATCAGTATTTATTTCGTAGTAAACGTCAGTTTAAAATTGTCATTTGTTCGTAATTTTTCTATTAACCTATTATAAAATAACTATTTATCGAATAAAATTAATACTTTTCTCATATAAGTAAGTACTCGTGCAAGTCTTATTTCATTGTGCATTCTGCTTTGCCCTTATATCAGGTTACTCTAAGTACAAACATCTTAAGGCACATATAGCGGCAGCTATACTTAAAGTACTCGCCGTATACAGGACAGCTGCCGTCGACTGCATCAGTGATATTATGGACCCGATTCCTAACGATACAATTAGTTGAGCTATGAAGGCCATACTGCTGATGATAGCTATATCGGTCCCCAGTCCACGTAGCTGCGTCATCTCAATATTTTTACCTTCTTTGACCTTAAACTGAAAATAAAAGGACATTTTTGAACATGGTATTCAGCTAGGACGGTATTTAGCTAGTTATTCTACAAAAGTGTAAAAATTAGATACGGTAAAGCAATTGGAAGCTTTAAGATCTGAAACTTGGACTAGGGGCTTTGTTGCTATAATAATAAGATCGTGTAGTCTGTTGGCTAGAGCTCTCACTACTATTGTATGGCGTCCCTGGTACGAATTCAGATTCGGACGGGGAACCGCGCACCGAGTTTTGAGTTAACCTAGCTCTGAATAGGTACCTGAGCCAACCTGAGGTACCAGGGGTAGTGTGAGCTGTGAAACTAATCACTCCACCCTCGTATGAATTGATTGTAAATTTGTCAATGAAGCTTTCTATCAGCTTCACTCCCCAGACACGACAAGGGCTGTCGTGAAATAATTATACTTTTTTTTACTAATATAATGTAACTCACACATGCTTGCGAATGGTATTGTGCAACCAAAATGTAAGGCATTGTAAACATTGTCGAATAAATAACACCCGCAGCTGCGCTAAATACAAGCACTCCAGCTTTGGTCGGCCAAGCAGCCAGCACCGCCATGCCAACGGCAAACACTAAAATTCCTCCAGTGTAAACAATTTTAGTGCTGAAATTATTTTTGGACATTCATTAATTTTCTATCAAATCGCTATATTGATATTCATACTTAAAGGTTTTTATCATTCGATCAATCAGAGAAGAATAAATCGCACAGGAAAATGCATAGATTGAAAGCCCCCAGCAGCCGAAACGCACTCCCTGTTCGTAGAGCATAGCCTTCTCAGAATGCGCGGGAGCCTGAAAACAAAAAACAAAGGTCAATAACATCGCACAAAAGCGTCTTAGTTACTCCATTTTAAGTAATTTGGCCGATTAAAATTTCAACCGAATATGTACAGGTACTTACTGTTGGCGATCCATGAAACACTGCTTCCCCCACGAAATCAGTGAAATATAAGCAGTAGCAAACGTCAGCCATCCAGCAGAGTAGATTCGTTAAGCAGAGGATCCTCATGGCTTTGGGCATTTTCACAACGCTCACCATATATTTCCTCAAACTGATCGGTTTGTGTTCTTCCTCCTCTTCATCTTCATCAATGCCATTTTCTAGCTGCTTAGGAGAATTATTGGACATGGAACATGCCGTCGTGAAATTTGCAGGGCTCAAAACTTGAGAACTTTCTTGATTGTTTTTAGACGGTGAAATATTCAGCGCAGTTCCCTGAAATGTAGAAAATTTGATAGTGAGACAGGAAAGTTTGACAAGCAGACAATGAGGGAAATGTGTATGACAATATTAGGATAGTATTTTGTTAAGTGATATTTTAATATTTCAGCATATTTGAGTAAATCTCGGGAATTAGTTTAACGGCCATAATACACTCTCCGGTCATAAAAAAATGCTAAGTAACGTTTTCATTTTGAAACTAGTAGAGTATTTGGAACGATTCCCCTTGATCCTGTTTTATGTTTTTCTCTTTATTACAAGCATATAATGCATTTTCTATTGCGCTTACCTCAGGCGAACCAGCAGAGGTTCTACTCTTTAGCATTTCCTTTTTGATGGCTGCCGCAGTCATCGGTTTCAGTAAGTCGTCCTTTTCCATTAACGGCAGTGGAATTTCCCGAAAACTCGTCAAAGTTATGATTGAGCAGATCACAAACCACACTGCCACAATTGCAAATACGGTTTGAACATTTCCTCCGAAATATGAGCCTGTGATAAAATGAAAAATTAGATTCAAGCTAGTTCATCACGTGGATGAGTTTTGCCTACCAATCGACGTCGTTTCCCAGTTGATTCCACCCAGAGCATAGCCAAGGGTACCACCGAGACCGGCCATAACAGTAAAGCTGCTAAGCACTTTCGCATGGTCCGCTGAAATGAGAAGAATAGGGTCAGCATAATCAAAGAATTTTTTGGAGGGGAAGCTTAACCGCCAATCATTGACTTACTTGGGATAGAAACGTCTAAAATATAGGCTCTGCATGGCGTTTGTGCGGTATTTACGTCGAAATCGATTAAAATTGTGCCGATAATTATGAACATTATAGCAAAGAAATGACTATTGGCTGTCACGGAGACCTCATCCGTTCCCAGAAACTCTGTCCCATTTTCTGCTGTCATGTTCCATGGATCTGATAATGGGAGAACGATTTCTTGACTATCTCCGAAACAGATTCCGATGTCTTTTCCGTAGGGAATCAGTATAAGGCCACAAAATATCCCCAAACATAAGGCAATTATCATAGGCCGTCTTCTGCCTAGCTTCGATCTACAACGATCGCTGATTGATCCAAGTAGCGGTGCAAGGAAGAATCCAAGGAGTGGTGCCAATGACCAAACCATTGTCATGTGCTGGTGCTCAACGCCAATTTGCAGAAGTAAAGGTGAAACAAACGCAGTTTCCGCGGCATATGTCAACTCTATACCTAATATTATGCATGATAGTCGAACGAGATCACAGACGGTCTTTGGTCTGCAATTGAATGAATTGTTCAGATTTAAGCTGCATGATGAACTGTTGTGTCATTGGACATACCTAAAGACATGCGAATAGTCTTTTTCCTGTTGCTCTGCATGTTCGGCTCGAACCTTGAGCATGTGTCGTATCATGGGGTCATTTGAGTTGAACTTAAGTGTGTCTCCGCCACCGCTCACCATTTTATTCGATTGATATGTTCTGAAAAAGATCCAAAAAATATGTATTTGATTAAATTGTGAAGTATTTACAAAATATATGTGCACTATAGTTCATGACAATTGATTCGTTTTTTAATGTATCGTAAAATCAAGCCTGCAATAACGTAGACCACTTTCGTAGATCACAACAGATCACTTTCGTCTGGAGTTTTTCCACCCTATTGGAAACTTTCGTATGTCACACCCATCTTCAAAAATGGTGATAGACGCTGTATCGGAAATTATAGGGGCATTGCCATCTTATCTTCAATTCCGAAACTTTTTGAAAAGATTGTCTACGATAAACTTTCTCCGCTTGTTGATTCCCGTTTGAATGAGCAACAACATGGTTTTAGAAAAGGTCGCTCAACTACCACGAATTTGACAGTCCTAATCTCAGACGTTCTGTGTAAAATGGAGAAAGGATACCAAATTGACGCAGTCTATATAGACTTCAGTAAAGCTTTTGACAGAATTGACCACCCTATCTTAATTTCAAAGCTTTTGAAATTCGGACTTGCCGGATCTTTGCATAACTGGCTGACTTCTTACCTTCACAATCGAACACAATTGGTAAAATTTGAAGGAGTTTTATCGAAAAATATATCTGTTACCTCCGGTGTACCACAAGGTAGCCATCTTGGCCCACTCCTTTTTAATATATTTATTTCTGATCTATCTGACGTCTTAGCAAATATACCTCATCTACTTTACGCCGACGATCTCAAAGTGTATCACATCATTAAATCTAAATCCGATGCACTCTGTCTCCAATCTAAACTTAATTCACTTGATCATTGGTGCAATGAAAATAAGCTCTCTCTCAACATTGCTAAGTGCCACGTTATTAGTTTTTCCCGAAAATGCACGGTCTCACATAACACATACTTCCTTGGCAATAATTTGTTAGGCCGAGTTGAAAACGTTGTTGACCTTGGTGTTATCTTGGATGAGAAAGTCCGCTTCACCTTGCACTATGATAAAATAATTTCCCGTGCAAACAAACAGCTAGGATTCATCAAAAGACGTTCCAAGGAATTTCGTAACCTGTAGGTCACAAGATCCTTATACATCTCACTTGACGCCCCATTCTCGAATATGCCTCTATCTGCTGGAATCCGGCTTTTGAAACCCACAGTAACAGACTCGAGTCCGTACAAAAACAGTTCTTGCTTTTCGCATTGAGAGAACTATACAATCCTTACGATTTTAATACCCTTCCTCCTTATGAGTTTCGACTAGGTCATCTAAACTTATTGACTTTTGCATCCAGAAGAAAAAATGATTTCGGCCTGCTTTACATTCGACGTCATTAGAGGCGTTATCAAAGTTGAATTCCTGAATAGTAAAATGGTATTAAATAACCCTGTAAGGAACACCAGGTTCTCTAGTTTACTTAAAGAATATCCACATTCCACTACTTACGCAGCTAATGAGCCGGTAAATAGATGCTGCAGAATATTTAACAGTATAAGTTTTCTGTATTCCCCAACGATCTCCAAATTCTCCTTCAAATCCTCCCTTTTCCAAGCCATCCACAACCCCTTATCTTAAGCTATATGTCAATGTTTTATTTGTTTGTTATTTATCGATTGTTATTGATTTATTCATAAATTATTTAATTTTTCGTTTACACATATTTATTTCAAATATTTTCTTGTATTGTTTATACCTTGTTTGGTTAGTAAATAAAATAAACAATAACGTAGATCGAAAGTGTATAGTACATCAAAAGGATGATTAAATGACAATTATTGAACAAATGCTTACATTTATTTAGTTTTTATTAAGGGAAGCAGAGTAATTGAGCCTTAATGATATAAAAAGGGACATAGAAATCAATAGAAAGAAAAGTAATGATAAATTTCATAGATTGCAGTAAAAGCTCGATTCAAGTAAATATTAGGTATTAGTGTGAGGTAATTAGTTCCACAACTCACTTTACTCCTGATTTGATTCAGGTACCTGTTCAAAGCTCGGTGCGCGATCCCACGCTCGAACCTGGATTCGAAATATACAGTGTTTGAATCCATTTGAAAAAAAAATGAAATATTTTGTGCAAATGTCTCAAGGTCTCGCTACATCATTCTGAATTTACGCTCGTTTACGCTTTTAAGCTAGCGATTTCAATTCAAATTTTCAGAAGCTTTTACTTTTTTACAAGCTAATATTTCTTAGAATATTAGATTCAAGCGCCCACAAAGCTTAAAATTATAGGCGAACTCCTTTTTTGCAGCACTTATCACACCTACAGGTTTTGAATGATGTCCTTTCTAGTCTACTATCGAGACTGCTTTATGATATCTTCCTCAAGATGCATCTCCTTGTTGGATGTCGCTGTGTTTTTTTTAATTTATTTTATGAAGTATCTACATTGCAGCCTTCCTATATCCTTGATTTGCCCAAGAAGTTACTATCTTGATCTACTTTTAAGGATTGGCTATTGTTTCGATGGTTGTCTACACAAGAGCTTCCTAACAGTACAAACGATTGCGGAACTCATCCGAAACCTTGCAAATTGCTTTATTAGCTTAACTATTTTGATTAATTCAAATATTCCAAAAATTAATAAAAACGCAACTAGGCAATTTCCAATCAACTTGAATGTCTTATCGAAACCTTGAATTTAGAACAAATTCCAAATAACTTGACACAAATTCATACTCTTTCAAAGATAACACCTTCAATTGTTTACGAAATTGATTCGAACTGAGTTCACATGGACATACAAAACAATTCGTTGAAACAATTTCAAGCTCGGCAAATTGGTTCCATCGAACATGTGTTTTGGAAACAAAACAGTGTAAACCGTGTGAATTTTATGTCATTATTTGATACAATGCAATAGATGTTATGCAAACTATTAGCCCGTAATATCAATTATCAACATTTGCTTGCACTGCTTCTGAATTGTTGAGTAATGATTTAATTCATTTGATATTACGCTTGCGGAAAGTTCTTGATAGTACGAATGAAACGAATGGAGAAAGCAATACCGTTATCAAATAGTTATGAATTGAGAACTGCTACCACATGTTAGGTATTGAGAAACAGTTAAATGTTCGATTACGTTACAAATTACAATATAATAGCGATCGTAATTTGATGATTTGACATTCATAGATGATGATTAATGATTAAAAGTATTTATTAAATCTTAATAACAAGATGCGTTTCTAAACAGAACATATTAGTGATATGCTTGCTTAATAAACAGTTATTAAGAGCCTAGTGTCATAAAAAAAACATCGGCTTGCCAAAACCATTACTGATAAACAATATAAATCTGGTTGTATAATCCCAGTTCCATTAAGAGCTGATACACCGATGAAAATGTTAATTTAACCCTCCAAGACACACCTATTTTTTCGATCATGGAGAACACTTGGGGTCAAATTGACCCCAAGCACTTTTGAACGTCTATAGAATAGCCGCCACTGAAGATTTTAATTTGAAAAAATTTGTAGGTATAGTTTGAGGCCTTTTCTAGTAGTTCTTATGCATAAGACGTGCCTTAAATGTCCTTAACATACCTAAAGAAAATTCGCGAAAAACAGTTTTGCCGAAAATCAGGTTTTTTACTAAAAACTCGTTATTTTTTTTAATTTTCAATATTTTTGGCTAAAAATTTAGACAGATACTCTCAAGGTATGACAAAATCATAAAAAAATTAGATGTATATTGGACCTTAAAAAAAAGTATTTATTTTGCATATTTACAGTGGCGATTTTGAAGGTTTTTTATGTTTGCATATTTAAAAAAAAAATTAATAAATTTGTTGATTTTTAATATTTTGAGCTTAAAATTTATATGGTTAGAATAATACAAAAATCATCCCTATATAAAGGGTTGCAAAAAAGATATTCGTTACGCATATTGGTAGTAGTAATTTTGAGGGTATGAAAAATAATGAATTTTTTCATTTTTGAATAGAAAAAACTATTTTTTATTCATTATAATATATAAAAATATTGACAAAATAAAGAAGAAATTGAAAAATTATTCATATCCAACACAATCATTACATAAAAATGCCCGATGCTCGTCGCACATCGGTCGATCGCAAGATGCGCACACATCTTTTGTTTTGTGGTCCTGTTTTCGAGCTTTGGGCGTTCTGAAGGAACATTTGGGATATTTATTCCTAAAATATTCTCGATCCCTTTTCGAATGTCTACACGTAGAATGGTATTATTTAATTTTTCTCGTAAATATGGCTCGACGAGGTGAGCCACAACTTCTTTCAAGGCAGCAATGGCAGATTTATTTTTGGTAGCGTCAGTGTCAGTGTCTATCGATAGACCGATAGACATTGAAGAAGAAGAGGGCAGATTACCCTCGAAATATCGATATTTGTCACAAAAACTAAATACTAGGTGGGGTGAAAAGTAACCTCCTTGGGAATGAAAAAAATGTTTTTTTAAATTTTTTTTTTAATTTTATTCAATGTTGTCCTCTTTTAGGTCGATACACTTATTCCAGAAATTTTCCAACTTTTTGATCCCGTCCGAAAAGTAATTTTCCGGAAAGCCTACAAAATACTCATCCGCGGCGTCGATGATCTGCTCGCACGAGCTGAATTTTTTATTAATGAGCCATCTTTTGAGGTTTGTGAACAGATAATAGTCCAAGCGAGCCAAGTCAGGCGAATAAGGTGGATGGGGAAGCAATTCGAGCCCTAAATCGTTGATTTTAGCCATTGTTGCGATGCTCTTGTGTGACGGCGCGTTGTCTTGTAAAAACAAAATTTTTTTGGCTTCTGTTTCGCATTGATTTCGGCTTTCAATCGCTCCAATAATGCGCAGTAATACTCGCTGCTGATGGTTTTTTCTTTTTTGAGGTAGTCCACGAAGAGTATGCCATGACAATCCCAGAAAACCGACGCCATGACCTTTCCGACCCATTTAGCCTCCCTTGGCCGCTTCTGAGCACTCGTGCCGGCTTCAGTCCATTGCCAGGCACTCATTCTGTTGTCTGGCGTGAAATAGTGGATCCAGGTTTCATCAAGTCACCAATCGAAGCCAAAAGTCCACCCGATTCCGCATCAGCATGGCCAAACACGCTTCCGAAGTGCGCTCGCGTTCGTTTTTTTGGTCCGGAGTCAGCATGCGCGGCACCCAGCGGCAGGATAATTTTTTTATCTGCAGAATCTCACCCAAAATATGGCGTGTGCGCTTGGCACTAATCCTTGTGGCATCTGCTAGCTCGCGCATCTTCATTTTCCGGTCGGCCAACACCATTTCATGTATTTTTTTGACATTGTCCTGTGTAACCGCATCGGAGGGCCTGCCGCTGCGGACTTCATCGGCAGTGGAGTTTCGGCCACCACGAAACTCTCGAAACCAATATTTCACGGTATAATCTGAAGGAGCACTAGCTCCATAATATTTATCCAACTTTTCTTTTGTTTCCTTCGCCGTTTTGCCTCTCAAAAAATAATGTTTTATGAGAGAATGAAAATGGTTTATTTCCATACTCAACATGATGCCAAACACGTCAACAAAAATCGGCTGTAAAAACAAAACAAATGACTGTATCGCTCTGAAATTTGACATGTCTGCCTAAATATGAATGGACTATAAGGCACAATAATCTTTTTTGCGATTGCAGCGCATTCTGGTGGTCAAGGAGGTTACTTTTCACCCCACCTAGTATATCTAGCTTCGAAAGGAAAAATCGGTTTTTTAAAAACAGTTTTTACAAGCTGGAAAAAATTGGTACATATTAAAAACAATTATTTTTTGGCTATTTTAAATTAATCTATCGATTTATAAAGTAAAAAAAATATTGAATTTTACCTCAAAATTGACGTCGAGTACACATGGGGTCTATTTGACCCCTTGATCTGCTTCAAAGGCTTCTCAACGACGACTGACGACATGGGACTGTATGAGAACGGTTTAAACTAAAAGTCAAGGCACAGAAATACATTAAGGAACCTACAGTACCCCCCTGTTCCCGCAGGCCTAAGCGCTGCGATTGGTCAAAAAGGTCTCTGGGGTCAATTTGAACCCCTGTGTTCTCGGAGGGTTATGGACATTGTCATATTCTATAGTGCAATTCGCAAATAGTTGATGGGGTAACTAAAATCAAAACTCAATTGAGACTAATACATATAATAGTAATTCTACAAATAAGTAGGAGCATCCATTTCATGATTGGGAAAGTAAACTTGAAAAAAACACACAAGAGATTCGGAAAGTGATGTAATTTTTATTTCATTGTAAAGATTGATCTCGCCATTATATGTGAAACACAATATCGTTAAAATGTTCTCCGCGGGATATCTTACAGAACTCAATCCTTTTGAGGTAATTTTCAATTACTTTCCGGCACATTTCGGGCAATATCTCGGCCATGACTTCACGAATATATTGGCTTTCAGTTCGATCCCCTGCGTATCCCCACAAAAACAAATCCAGAGGCGTTATATCGTAGGATCTTGGAGGCCAATTCACATCAGCCAATCACGAAATTACACGTCCTGGAAATTTCTCTTGCAAAAGAGCTCGATTTGCCTGTATTATGTGACTTGTTGCCCCATCCTGCTAAATCCACATATCGTAAAGATCATAATCTTCAATTTCCGTCAAAAAATAATCGATTAATATGCGGCCATAGCGCTCAGAATTGACGGTGATGGCTCGTCCTTGATCGTTCTCAAAAAAATACCCACCAATCACGGCATCACAAAGTAACTGTTTACGGATGTAATGGCCTCTCTACGATCACTTGTGGATTATCTGAGCCCCATATTCTACAGTTCTGCTTATTAACGTATCCACAAAGCGAGAAATGGGCCTCATCACTGAAGAAGTTTGCTTGTTGTTCACGTATTCACGTATTCTCATACCATATTCTAAAATGGCAAACATTCAACTAAATAAATGACAGCGTGGTTGACGTGTATCTTTGACAGATGTAGGAATGCAAGGTTTTACTTTCTCAAGCACGAAATGGATAACCGTATACTTCCACAGTCGGTATAAAGTCTGAACACATTCATTATTTCTTTTTATTGCTTCCGGGCCGTTATATAAGTATATAGAAGAACGGTCGCGACTTACAATTTGACAGGTATTATATGTATCAAAAATTGTACTGCCCTCTTGGTATCAAATTTCGATGACAATTGCTTTGACATTTCACTTTGACTATTGACCGTGTCAATGCTGCTGTTCGGCCAAGTTAGAGAACAGTGACTAATGTTTTTGTTAATTGAATTCTCGCTCTCTTTGTTGCGTAAACGATATTTTTTATAGTAATTATAGTGTTGTGTTCACGAGAATCACTCGTTTCATGGACGAGGAAAAAACTTATGTTACTAGCTCCGTAACAAATTTATTATATTTTTTATATAAATTACTGCATGAATTCAGTAGACTATCTAAGTAGATTTTTTGCATATTTATTATATTTCCGGTAGTAAATAGCTAACGACAATATTTTTACGGTCAAATTTAAACATAAAAATTGCATGTATGTAAGTTGATGGATAGAATATTCCCCAAAATGCATAGTGGGGGATCACTATCGACAGCAATTGGTGCATTTAAGCCGAGCTTAGGAGGTCTGAAAAACGGCCGCAATACGAGGAGACACGTAAAGTAATTTTTCAGCATGCCAACACTTGGCCAAATGCTGCAAAACCGGACAAAACCTACCTTCTACCTCAGGCGAGGTAGAAGCTAGAGAATAAAGTTATATTAAAAAATATCAATTTAATTTGACTTATAATGTCTTA
Source organism: Nemotelus pantherinus (assembly GCA_963978885.1). NCBI lineage: Eukaryota > Metazoa > Arthropoda > Insecta > Diptera > Stratiomyidae > Nemotelus > Nemotelus pantherinus. Next base: position 239,930,970 of record OZ022263.1, read on the forward strand.
AAAGCGACATTTTTCATAGTTTCTAGTATATTTCGTTATGCTTACTAGTTAAATGAACTTCCAACACACACAAAATCAATATATGGTAGCACGTTCGACCAGAAAAAGTTCCCGTACAGATCAAAACGGGGGATTCCCCGTGTTATGCAGTGGCATATTTGGACCCGATGACATCTCTATTTTAAATGGTAGTTGATTTTGAAGTGAGCGCATAGCTTTACAGTTATTTTAGGTCTGTTCCCGTACTACGATTAATTGCGATTAATCGCGGTTAATTGCAATGAAGCTGTTCCCGTACTCCGTTTTGCTGAAATCTGAAAATTTCCCCTCTTTCAGAAAATTTCAGTAGGGTCTGAGCTACTGAAAAATACTGAAAAATGTCAAACGGTGTGGCGCGAGTAAATATTTTCAAATGTGCGCGGCAAGCAACATATTTTTTGCCTAATGTTGTTATGAAGGTTGAATATTTTTGTGGCGATAATTTATCACCACTTACGATGACTTCATAATCACTATTGCTCTCCCAAAAACCGAAAACTGACACTTCTGGTTGTCGATTTTCAGGAAATGCAATGAGAGCGTTCCCGTACTTTTCATGAATTTCTCCATCACACGATTCAGGAAAATTCAGTAAAATTCAGTGACTGAAAGTACGGGAACAGACCTTTTAAAATTTTTTTGTTTATGAGAATTTGGGATGGGACCCAAAACGAAGGAAATTAGTGCTGGCGAGAAGAAAATTATCCTGAAACTTTGAAAGAAAGGCAAATCTTTCCGTGAAACAGGGCAAATAACAGGAAGAATTCACTCTTCTGTTCAATCTGTCGTACAATCATTTAATGCGACAGATGCCATTGGAAGTAAATTGACTGTGTGCGAAAATCGAACTCTATTACAATCTGTGGAAAACAATCCTAGAGTAACTGCGTCTCATATAAGAAGAATTTCGGGAACATGTCTTGTTCTCGGACGAAAGAAAGTTCTGTACATTCGGTACCAAAGGAAGAAAGCTAGTGTGGCAGGAAAGCGGTACTGCGCTAGAAAAAGAAAATCTTGTACCAACTGTCAAACATGACGAAGGTTGAGTGATAGTCTGAGGGTGTATGGCGGCGGAAGAAGCTAGCAACCTAGTTTTTATAGAGTCAACAATAGATCAGTTCGCTTATTTAAATATTTTGAAGACCAATATGATGTTGTTGGGGCTTGGTGATGACTTCTGTACAAAAGGCTTAAACTAATTTGCTCTATCCATATTTTTAAAAAAAATTCGTAAAAAAAGTTTTTTTTTACGCTGAAACCCTTACTCCTCCCTTAAACCATAATGAATACGTACGTTAGATTCGTCTTGGTATCAAGCAAATCTGGTAAACATTCGGCTGCAAAATTAGGATGGAGTTGCCAGTACCGGCCATTTTGTCACATTTGTACCAAGACATGCTACCATCAAATTTTTATCTCCCTTTACAATGAAAATAAGCAGTGATAATAAAACAAGTTCACTACGCATACTGTGCTTTTAAAGATGATTTGGGAGCATGAGTAGGTTTTAATTTAAATCCTCAACCATCCATATTATGCAATTCTTTTAAATTACCACTTGTCCCGGTGCTATTTTTCTTACCGCTGCACAATCGAAAAAATACTCACTTATGACAATAGAAAAATTACGCAATGATTTCGATTTGGGTTCTTTTTTTGATTGCGAACTGGTTCTTACGAGTTTCTAACTATGTAACCGTTTTGCTCTGGTAATTTCCGCTCATCACAAAAACTCAGTAGGTTTGGCGTGCTAAAGATAGTATCGAGACTTCCCCTTTCTCTTACGCCGCCCAAACTTGCAAAAAAAAAAGAATTACATTTTGGTAAAACCAAGGAACTCAAAACAGATTCGCTTGCCGAAAAACGGACTGGCAATCGACTCGAAAATTGTTAAAGTCACATTTTCAACTTGGATAAAGAGCCGATAAGTTCCGTAACCTTCAGGTGTTCGGTAAACATGGCTCTAAACCAGAAACCCGTTTGTATGTCACTGCTACAAAACAGCTAGGCTCACCATTACAAAACATTAAAATACAACCCCATGTACTAAAGATTATTTTTGGGATAACATCTCTATCATCGAAAACCAGAAGCTACCGATAGATCCACAAAGTCTGTCTTGACGACTTGCTCGATACAATTTTTCGCAAAGAACGCAGTATAGTATCCAGTAAGAATGAGTCACTGCATGTTGTATCTAGTTATTCACTTATCATCCATTCGCTCGGATGCATATGAACAAGTTCAGGTATGATCCGCATTAGCATACACTCAGAAATTAATTTAGGAAAAAAATTAATAACCTGTAAATATGTTTACTGTCGGAGGGAAACCGGTACCATTTCAAAATCTTGTTTTTCAGAACATTCGCTACCGTGATTAGTTCAAATTCTCAGCTCTGAGATCGGCGCGTAAGGAAAAAAGGTTTGGAGATGGGTAGAAGGGATAATACTGAACAGACGTCATATTATGCCCACTTGTATGTATATAAGTAAATTGTGAGCGTCCAAGACGCGCTGATCAACTATAAAAATAAACGAGTCGATTTCGTTCGAGTCAGTTGTCATAGTCAGCCTCTTGTTTAAGATAACGTGCCATCGGTAAGATTTGAAAGTAGAAGTTAACCGTAAGCTAGCTAAGAAAGTGTAAGTGGTTGGGGTACGATATGCGCTAACTGTCGGTATCAATATTGTTTTTATGTTTAGCGAATTCTGGCTGTGATTTGCCAGAAATGTAATTTTCCGAAGATGTCTCAGTAAATAAAGTTAAAATGACCGTTGGGCGCTAATCGTCAACTAGCTTGCTTGCCTTGACATGCTTATGTTTCTTATAGTGATTTTTTTTACTGGGGATATTAATTTTTTCATGACGAGCAAGTAAAATAAAAGTATATTTTTATAATCGACCGACATGATCGCTTGGCTAATCAGATTCCGGGACTTGATGCGGCGTAAATAGCAAGCTTTGATTTAAATCGGAATAGGTGCAAAAAATTGTTACTTCTGTACAGGCTGCTTCTAGTCTTTTGGTCAATCGGTTTTGGCACACATACATCACAGCACGCAATCAGTCTGCTGAGACTCTATTCATGATCCTAAACATAATTTGATAGCTTTTGAACGTTTTTGCAGTGGACATAACGTTACTCGTGTTTTCAGGAAAAATGAGATTTTTTGTTGTTTTCTCTGCGTTTGTTGCTATTGCGGCCGGCCAGGGATTCTTGGGAGGACTTGCAAATGGAGTGCAGCAGACAGTTCAACGACTTCCGTTTGTATCGCGGTTAAATATTGCGAACCTTCCATTACCTGGCACAATCACGGACTTTGCTGACTTTGTTGTGAGTTTTTTAAGCCTGTATGTTTCTAAACTGTTCTCCAGCCAAACACATTAATTTACAAACAAATAATTTATCAACGATTGTCACCTGCAGGCCAAAACTGGTAAGCGTTACGCAAACCAAGCCGAGCAACGATTACGTCAAGGAATCTTTGCCGCACATCAAAAGGCTGCTGACTCGCACAATGAGCTTTTCAAGCAGGGTAAGAGCTCATTCGAAGCGGGCTTGAATTTCCTGTCGGACTTGTCACCACAAGAGTTTCTGAAAGGCCTTACCGGTCGTTCTCGGAACCACAAGGGGGAGTGAGTATACTAGTGGTGCATTTCTAGAATTTTTTACATGTTTTGATATCCGCAAAATAGCCATAAGTTGAAAAATAGAAAATCTGCACCAGCCCCAGTCAGCAACCAAATTCCAGAATCTTTTGATTGGAGAGAAAAAGGAGGAGTAACACCAGTTAAATTTCAAGGTAAATTGCTATGTTTGTAATCTATGTGGTGCATGTTACTATTTCTCTTTGGAAATAGTAATTGAAAATGGGAAACCGTTTCGTATCCACTTTGACTAAGAAGTAGTTAATTAAAGCTTAAATGCATTTTAAGGACTTGAATGTGGAGCTTGTTGGTCGTTCGCCGTTACGGGTGCCATTGAAGGTCATGTTTTCCGCAAAACGGGACAGCTAACCAACTTATCGGAACAGAATTTAGTCGACTGCACTGAAGAATACGGCAACACCGGTTGCGATGGCGGCTATCATGACTACGGCTTCGAATATGTTGTTGATAATAAGGGCATAAGCAAGGCCGAGCCGTATCCTTATCTGGAGAAACAAGAGAAATGCCAATACAAAGCAAGTGACAGTGGTGCTCTAATTAAGGGCTATGACGTTATTCCACCTGGCAATGAAACCATGATAAAGGAAGTGGTGGCTACTTTGGGCCCAGTAGCCGCATCAGTCAATGCTGGACCTGATTCATTCCAGTTGTACAAGGGTGGCATTTATGACGATATTGCCTGCAATGAAGGAGAAGTTAATCATCAAATTTTAATCGTTGGCTACGGCTCAGAAAACGGCAAAGATTATTGGATCATCAAGAACTCGTGGACAGATAAATGGGGCGAGAAGGGTTTCATGAAGATTCCGCGTAACAGAAATAATTTCTGCGGCATCGCCACTGAGGGAAGCTACCCTATTGTTTAATTAAGTGATGGTCTTAAAATCAGTGTATGATTGTAATCATAAAAATTGTTTTTATAAATTTGTGTCTTTCCTGATTTGACACTGGCAGCACTGTTAATATTGTTTACTTTCGCTTCATTTTAAAACACTTTCACAAACCGTCGTTTAGTAAGTAATTTTCACGCTACTGGCGAAATCTGAATATCGAGGGTTCTTCTTGAATAGTTTGCTGATTCACGAGCTTTTTGGTACGTCCTGTGTTGTGTAATTATTTAGCTTTATTTTCTGGTTTTGTGTATTTGTAGTTTTGACTATGAATAAAAGAAAATCGTGTTTCGTAAGTGCAACAAAATCGTAGGAATCGATATGAACAATCAGAAATTTCGTGAGTGACTGGTTTTTTGCCACAGTTTCTTTTCGAGTAAAGCGCCAATTTTAATGCTGCCGTGAAAAATTGAACTAGAAAAGTTTTGTTGCTATGGCCACCCCAAAAAAAAATTATCATCTTCTAACACGCATTGAGCCATAGCGCAACATCGTGCTTTGAAGCTCAGTGCTTAATATGTTTCGCTTGCTAATTTGTACATCCGGTTCGCATTATCTAAGCTTCGAACCAATATCTTACCATCTAGTGGCCAGCTGCTGTATCATAGTGCAACTTAAGCTGATTCCGAAACTATTTTTTGTCAATATGTGGTTTAGTTTTTACTCTCCGAAATCATTGCGGATAAAATGATCTTCCCCGGCGTAATATCTTTTGCGTATGCCATAACTATTAATTGAATTTTTGAATATTCTGAAACTTTTGATTATTCATAGCTTACGTGATGAACATGCGTACAGCAAAACAATACCTCGAAGATGTGGTGAAATTGCATAGTTTTTCTCTGGAGGTCAGCGTCATCCTGAAAAGTTTGCAATACCACTGCGCCTGATAACCCTGAACTGATAGTGGGCGTTTCAGATGATGCAAAGTCTGTTGTTTGAGTAACGACTCGTAACCGTTGTTTGCAGCGAGCCCCAGGTATTTCATTCAAGTTTTTATGTGTAACGGATGATTTACCTCAACCAGGTCGTGAGTTGATCTCTCCTAGTTCTAAGCTGACCGGTATTGCTGCACCTCCTACAGAAACTGTTCAGATGGAAATTTGCCAAACCACAAGCAAGCATGCATGGCCTAGTTGTATTCTTAATGTTGGCGTATAGTTTTCGGGAAATACAACCTTGATATTGACAAAATTGCACCAATGGAATAAATTTTCCTTGATTTTTTCCCATTCTTTTACAAAGCGAAAAAAAGTTTTTCCTTTTGTTACACACCTTGCTCCATTTTCATTTACATACTACGCAAAGTTCCGAAACAAGGTCACAAATAGTAACAAATTTTTATTAGATAATAAACGTTTTCATTTTTCAATGTGGTTTTTATATTAAATGTTCTCGACCAGATATTATAACAATTTGAATACAAAAAACAAAGAGTAACACAATTTATTTAATATTATATTACAGTTTTCAATTGAATTATCAAAGATTTTCCTTGCATAAGTCTTCTATACATATCACTATTGTTTCCTTAACGCAATTCCGTTATCATGTGGGCATTTTAATCGGTTACTTAGCCATAGTTCTCGAGTTCATATCATTCATAATTCTAAAGAACAAAATTTTATTAGAACACATTTCCATTTTATAACAAAAACATTACGTTTTCAGGGATAATAGCTATGTCATTTGCTACAATAGAGCTTATTTGTTTCGGTCATGATGGAAGCAAAGCGATATATGCACAATGTAAAATATTTATAACACTACCATAAAAATTATATTGTTCAATATCTGTGCGTGCGTCACAGGCAAGTGTATTAAATTCCTAGCACTTGTCTCAATATTTGATCCACTCAGAAAAATATGTTTGCGAGAATCAAAGAAAATATTTACTTGTTCACGGGATGTGAATTCATCCACAAATCAAATAAACTTTTATTTGATCTCAGTAATTTGTATAAATATTGTGCAAAAATTTCTTACGTTCAACGGAATACCATTTTTACTTCAAGCAAGTAATTTTCCTTAAATTTAGTAAACTATGGCTACGACGCTTCAATATTCAACGAAAAAATGAATAGTTTTTATGACTTCTATCAACATTTTCTTGTAAGAAATGAGAGGTCGGTAGCCAGTCCGAAGCAGCGGTCTACTCCTCGCGGGTTCGAATCCCGCCGGGGTCATGGTTGTATTTGTTCATCTTGAGTTGTCTTAACAACCGGCGACTGGCCATAATACCAGCGCTCCATAATTAAGTGTTAAATTATAGCTTTAAGTGGTGACTAGGCATAAATAACACTAGCGTTTCAGAAAATAAGGAGAGAAATGTGGAACTTAGAAAAAATAATAATGGAATAATTGATATCGGCTTCTCCCATATGTTTCACCCTACCGCCATAGCTAAGCATTCGCTTCAAAAGGTAATCCCTTGACCTTCGGAATTGTCAAAAAAATGCAAGTTCAATATTTATCTGACTATATTGCTTTGGCACATGAAAATAATTTTATTTACTTTCTTTTTTCATTGTTTTCACTCCCTTCAAAGTAAGCCGTGCATTTCATATGAAGAGAGGGAGGGTTTTTACGTGCCACTGACATGCGATATTCTTAAGCGGTCCCCCATCTAAGTAGTGACCGCGACCAACATTGCTTAACTTCAGTGATCGTAGGAGAACCGACTGATGCCAGATTTATGGCAACATTTCCTTGAAACTATACCAAATTTTACTCAGGGCAAGTTCAATGTCAGTTCTTTGAAATGATTTCTCTCTTTTCTATCGATTGAGTAAATATTTCTTTGGTGCAGAATCGTTACCAACTTACTTTGATAATGTGTTCTTTTTGCTTAAAAAAATTGAAATATTTTCTGAGTGTAAGCTCTTCAGTGTCTACGAGCGAAATATTACAAAAACTTCGAATTGATTGACCTAGCTGTTTCATCTGTTGTCGGTCACGTTCGATAAAAGAAAGCTTTTGATGTGTTCCTTTATTTGCACTGTGCGATACTCGTACATCATATTCATAATAAATTTTTATTTTCTATTAACCCTTTGAGGACTACTGCTTACCAACATTTCAAAACAATTTTTGAAATGCCTTGGTAGTTTCGCAGGAGAACCATCAAGCCGGCAACGCTGTCTAAGACATTTACAACTGTCAATTCAGGAGTCTCACATGCATAGACTTGTCGTATTTTTAAAGATGATTTCGTTGCTTCAATGTCCTATTGGCTTTCACGTTTTTAACTTCTCTTAGTTTTTTTCTTAGTAGGTATATTTTTTGTAAGTTTAAAAAAATGTGCTCATAAGATTTATCGTTTTCTTTAAATAAATCTTAAACACATTCCAGGTGGCGTATCCAACACAGTTTTGTGTTGCGTTGTGTCATTTCTACTACCAGTTTATATTTTTAATAAACACTCACCAGCGTTACTCCTATATTCAATGCATGCAACTGTGCACTTATAGCAAAACTCTCTTGCTTCGCTAAACTTTTATTGTGAATCAATTATGGCCCGGACCAGCACGATTTTATGAAAGGTTTTTGTGTTACAACCAACCTCCTATAATGCCCTCAATTGAAGCCAGCCTCCAGACTGACCGTGCCTCAGTGCTGTGAGGTTTCCGTGGCTGAAATTCCCTCGAAAAGGGAATTTTATGCTTCATTTTCCCACAGTACAAGGTGTGAATTTCCACGAATTTCCCAGCGACAACCTGCGAGCTATTATTCACCGTTTTATATTTATTTGTCAAAATCGATATAACTTCAACACTTCTAAGAACTCAGTCACTTAATAAAAATCATTGGAGCTTAGGAAACATCAAAAGACTAGAAAAAATCCTAGGAATCTGGAAAAAAATCATGCGAGCTATGAACAAAATCAAGAGGTGTAGAAAAAAATCTTGGTAATCCAGAAAACAATCGTGAGAGCAAAAAAAATCAAAAGAGATCAGAAAAAAATCAAGATTGCATACGAAAAAATTATGGGGGCGTGGCAAAGATCATAGAGACTCTGGAAAAAATACTAGATGCCATTTTACTTTGATTTATTACAGCGAATAAAGAAAAAAAAGGCTCTTTAAGGAAAAAGACATGTGGCCTTGTTTTCAGCAGATTGTTTTTCAGCAGGTTGAAATCAATGCAGGTAACAGCTCTAGACTGAAAATTTGAACAGTTCAGTGAATTTCCACAAATTCTATTATACGTCGGTTACAACGATGAAAATTCTTTCCGACTCAGCATTTGAATGTGGCAAAACAAAAGCAGACTTTGAAATCTTAGTTAAATGAGGAAACATGTACGCATCTTCAAATTTTTGCTTTTTTCTCTTTTTTCTAAAACTTCCCTCTGTTAGCTGCAATAATTTCGGCTTTCCATCATTTGAAGAACTTACTGTTAAATCTCTTCATTTGATATTGATAGTAGATTTCCCGCATCCAACTTTTCTGACAAAATCTTTTGCTAAAGCGAATTTGTTTGCTTTGTATTACTAAGAGCTATTTGTGGGTATAAAAATTCAATTTATTTGAAGATATCATCATCAAATGGTAATCTCTATTTAAGTTTAAATGTCGTAATGTAACACTCTTTTCTTAATCTTTTCATTTTTAATTTTGCATCTTCTTCAAAAGACACGATGAACTCTTCACATTTAGGTCCCAAATATATATCCATTTCCAATTAAATGCTCGTCATCCAATTCAATATTTTCTAGTGGGTCAGTGAAACTAGATTTCACAAAATTTAAGCAAATTTTCCTCAAAATACAATTCAACTTCAACTTCAGTCAAAGCAACTGCACCAACAGTTGCTTTGACTGAGATAGTGCATTCCATATATTAAAGTAGCTTAAACGATCTTCAGGAAAGTAGAAAAATGCCTTTACATGATTATTCTGCATTATTTCATATGGTAGATACTGAAGAAGAGGGCAGATCTCCCTCGAAATATCTATATTTGGCCTTAATTCAATGTTTAGTGCCTTGAGTGAAATTTTTAGTAGAAAGCCGCTAACCCAATGGCGTGAGAAGCGATTCTAGTCCATTTAATTCCTGGTTTTAACTGAAATGTAAGGCTCCACAATGTAATGTAAATTTTGCGTAGATATTTTTTCGATCAAATAAAGTTTTGTTTCATTTGAATCATTTCTCGCACGATTTAAAAGTCTTAAAACTCGAAAATTCTGACAAAATAGGAGAATTCCCACGATCTCACAATACTGCCGTACCTACACACTGACTGACTTAGCGAAAGCTTTTGATAAGCTCCATCACTCCAATAGTTTTGGCTAAGCTTCGTTCCTTAACTTGTTTATTAGCGAAATCGGATCCAACTTATGTATGTCTGTGCTGCCTTATCGTCTTATGCTGCCTCCTCACTGTGGGCCATCATCGGTCACTGCAATGGTCGCAATGATGGCAACAATGATGGGCACCATCACAGAGTTGCCTCCAGACACTGAGCCACTAGATGGGCCTGTCATGATTTTTCGGTTGCGCATGATGGCCCGCTTTGATGTGTGTGAAAAATCGCTCCGAAAGCCATCCTCGGTCATCACAATTTCCATGCTTCGCCACTGTCGGCCACTGCCAGCAATGGGCCGCATGATGGCCCACAGGGTGGAGGAGACATTAAATCTAGGTGGTCATCTGAGCCTGTTAGGGTCCGCCTTATTTATTTACAATAGGCGCGTTTTTTTGCTCCCCTTATCCATAACAGAACAATGCAGACGCATTGGAACAACAACTCCTGTTATGGAAAGGGGGAGTTGTTGTTGTTGTTCCCAATGCGTCTGCATTGTTCTGTTATAGATAGGGGGAGCAAAAAAACACGCCTAATATCAGTTTCCTTCTGTAATTATATTCTGTCCTGCTTTACGCTAGTGACGCTTCCAAAGAAATTAGGAACCATGGTGACTGCAACAATTTGCTAAACAGATTTGCCAGTTGTTGCTCCGATAATAATTCTTATTATCAATGTTGACAAGTATACAGTTACATATTGCACGCGTAAAAACTCTTTAAGCTCTGAACATTCCCTTTTAAGTACACTGTTATGTAGATAAGCGAAAGTACTTTATTTAGGAGCACTGATGAAATCATACATGTTTTTGTAACAAGACGCTCGAAGGAATTTCTTGACTAAGCGCCTTTTTTGCAGTTTATAAAGTTGATTTTGACCAAATTGGGTGCATCCTAAAGATATTCTCACATTCCTGCCTTCGCGGTCTTCCGTGATCGGACTCTTTATACTGACTCTATACTGACTAAACTCCCGACGTCAAACTTGCAAAATATTAATAACTGCAAACATTTTAGGAGTCAGCTTGATTCAAATTACTTACTACGTAAGCTAACTTAACTTTAATACTAATGATAACCTTGTGACATTTACCCGAGTGAAATTAGATTTTCAATTGTCTACAGCATCACTTAAATGAATCTTACAAATGAAGAAGTAATTGTTTTCATACTTTTTATTGTTGTTGCCTGTATAGCCTGGATTAGATAAATTTCCAAAATAATAAAAATAAAGCAAATTACTACCCCTAGTCACCCATCTCCGAAACCGTAACTTAACTGCATAGTGAAATTCAACAAATAAATAATCTTTGCGTTTTTACTTTTACTGTCATTGATAAAAAAATACTATTGATCTTTAAATCCATATTCAAATTCCCAAGGATAAAGAATATGATATTTATACGACTGGCTTGTAACTTTATTGTGATTAATCTATTGTCTTCTTCATTCTTCCAACCAAAGCTTATTAGTTATTACATTCGATTTATTGGATCTCAATTCTACGCTTGATATATTACCGAGAATGTTCTCACGCTCAAGGCAATTGTGAACCAAAAGCTAAAACCGGTAGTCTGCGAAGATCTTCTAGCATAACTACGCGATACTAGCTGATCTTAATGCTTATCAAGGAATCTGTACAGTTTCTTTGAGGCAGCTATTATGAGAATATTTATGATAATACATTCATCAAACCCGTTGTTATGCAACTAATGTGAAGCTCATTTAGTCGATTTGACGAATTGGTTTTTCTTTCGAATCCAAGGTACGCGTACACTTTTCACACAATACTTATTAGCAATTCATGATTTGATAGCTGTTGTTCAAGGAGTTGAAATGATAAACAAACTTCTCAACACAATTTAGCTAGCACATTTCTGTTGTATGACGCTTCCGAACTAATCATTGATTAATTAAATTCCAAAGTCATATCTTGAAAATGTTTCATATTGTGACAATGTCCCGTAATTTAAAAATTGTTAGGGAAAGAAAACGGTCTTATGAACGTCCGAAAATATGAAACGGCTAAATGATGGTCAGTGAACTAGTTGCATGATGGGCCCGTTTCCAATGTAATCGAGAGTTGCATTCGTTATGAAGACCATCGAGAGCACTAGATGTGTGGCTTGTTACAACTCAAATAAACGAATCGAAGTTGATACGATCGGGTTCGATATTTTACTTTTCTATTTTCATGATCAACGTCTCTTATGGTATTTGGATACCAAATCACGCAATGGAAATTTCCGAAGAAGACGTTTGCTATTCATTGATCATGTGTTCGAATGAACTTTTAATATCACGATATGAAATGGCACTTGCTTTATAGAAAATAAACCGTTAGTTGGAGCAGATACAATAAGTAAGTGTATGGGTTAACTGAATTATATCTGAATTTATTTGTTGCATGTGAGCCATTGTTTGCAAAAAAAAAAAAAACATATTCAGTAACTAGGAAAAGCCGCAATCGGAGGCATGTTTATATGTATTATTGAAAGATAAATTGTCTTGTCAAGAAGATGATAAATAAATGGAGCCGCATTATGTCTATCGAGAAATATTTCTAAACGCAAGTTTTATCTTTTGCATTCCATTTCAATTAGCAGTAATATTAACATGATAATGGTCAATAACGGAAAATGCTGTAGATTGTCGAGGCACTAATTACAGATAGCTCGGCTATGCTTGCCATATACGAAAGTAATGCGACACTTAAAGAAATATGACATTTTTGGTATTGTTGTCAAGGAAAAAAGCGAATATTACAGTAACAATTTAGAGCAACAGTTAGCAACAGAAAAAGTGAAGCGAAAGTTGAAATGGGGGTTACAGGAAAATTATTAATTGCATTTAGGCGAACCCTGACGCGACTTTGTGAAAAAGCAAAACTAAATTGTAAGCAAAAATACCTCAGTACATATGATTAGAATATCTGCAACAAGGAAATTGAAAGTGTTAACCAAGTTTGATTTTACATAATGTATACGTTAGTTCACCTGCGCGTACCGAAGATAAGAAAAGAAGATAAGACTAAGTTTGCTAGTCTTCAACAAAAAACTCGCAAGGTGCACATAGTTGAGTCCTTGAGATGCATGGTTGAACAATGACGAATCAAAAGCACAGCATCGATTGCTCTTTACTCGAACAATGAGTCGTCAAACTTACAGTCTGTCCGAACCTATGAGAGTATGCAACACTTTCAAGGTTTTTAGGACGCCAATAAAACCTTTTTAGTCCACGATTCGAGTATTATATTACATACTGAACGTTTTATTTCTCTACGCCTCATCTAAAAAAGATTGATAATTATCTGTCGGGATACTAATTTTAGAGCTCCAAAATCCATTTCTGTGAGTAATGATGCACTACCTAGCTTGATTGTTTCCGATATGAATGATGCAGCTTCGTAGAGTAATGAACGAATGGGTCATGACTAGCTGGTAACGACGATGGATGAAGGCCAAAGTAAATCAGGTCTAGACTTCAAACTAGCTCTGGGATACTTGCTTACAAAAACCTGTGATATGTCAGAAGGCTTACTGAGCCTGAGTCCTTTCTCACATCCTCTTCTCCTGTCCAACGGACTTTTTACTGAGTTAGGCCCCATACAGTTATTGCGATGTCTTTAAATACCTGCCTGATCAGGTCTTATTTAGGAGGGTTGACGACTTTGCTTGACGTGCGTTTGATTTGAGCAGTAGGCCTCAAAATGTTCCTGATGCGTTTGATTTATTTTCCATGTGGTATTTTTTTTTAATTTTCATTAATGTATTGATAGTATTAAGCCTTCTGGCAATTTATCTTTTTCCCTCTGGCAATTTCTCTTTTTTCTCCCTTGGTTTTTGTCAGTTTTTTAATTGTTTTCCTGTAGGTTTCGTTCGTGTGTTTCACTGGCCCCATGACTGCAGCTTGTCAGAACTCAGGGCCTAAACCCGACCTGCGGGCTTTAAAATAATCCGGTACCGTCGGTGGTTAGGGTGCCCCTTAATTTACACTGTACATCTATCCTAACCAATGGGATGTGGTTAAAAGCCTAACTTTAAAGGTGCCCTTGCATAACAGCTTTGCGGAGTTGTTTTGCAGCGCTAGTTAAATTTGCGTGGCTGTTGGTCCCTTATAGACGCAGATCCGCGTTTCTGACCGAGTGCTGTACACCAAAGAACAGCAAAGGTTTGGATAGGCCTCTCATCCACCACTGGTGGATGTTCCCCAGCACAAAATAGCAGACCGAAATAGCCAGAGATTACCGTGTATTTGCTTAAGTCGACGTTGAATGACACTCAGTCCAATCCCTAAGGGGGCCCGTCAGGTTGAGCCCCAGTGGCAGGTACTGACGTAAACCCCATGGTGCTAAATTACAAAAGATGTAAAATAATACACAAAAATCTACATATTTTGCACAAAATAAAGTGCACAGGACAGTAATCAATATTTTTTTCAAAACGTAGATAAGAATGGCATATTGGATGTTGAGACACATTCGCATGTGGGCTATAAAAAAAATTGTATACGTACAGGGCTTGAAACTGAAGGCATACGGCAAGAGTACCCAGAGCTGCTGAGATTGAAAATATATTAAAGGAGAAAAGATGGTCATCAAAATAATTTTGATTCCAGCAAACAAAATCAATATATTCGGAGCTCCAAATTAAAATACCTTTACTTTTCTTTAATAATTTGACTTTCTAGTAATTCCCATGCCCTAGAGTTTTTTTTTCATTTGCATGAGCCGGAATATTAGATCTGCAGCTAACAGGGTACATTTTGATCTTAGTATCAGCATAACGATCACCCAGAAATATATTAAACGATTTAAAGATGACTCCTTTCAGACCGTCCTGTTAATTAAAAGCACAGGAATAGATTACAGAACGGTTGATTTCATTTTATGGAACAGTAATTCATCACCTAAAAGGATATGAAAAAAAAATATTTGAAACCGATTGCCTGCGGTGAATGATCATATGCACTTCCATCTTATCTGGCTTTGAATGTGGGCTATTGATAGACCGTCTGGTAACTGGGGACATAAAGTGGGTAGTTTGTCATAATGTCCCAACGAAAAGAGGGAGGGGATGAATAATAATAAGAAGCTCTTTCCGAAAGAATAGGTATTATCTCTAAAAATATACTTATCCGTATCTTGTGGTCTTGCCGCCCCTGGGTAATTGTGAACTTGGAGCACGATTATCAGAAATTAGCAAAAAAATTTTTTTGTTTTTTCAGAGAGCCAAAAATTTGTTAATTAGATAAATATTTATACTTGTTAGATAAATACTCGCCGAGCGAAGTAACTCAAATACAATACACAAAATTGGGAGCTGTTAAAACGATCTTCAGTCATCTTGGAGCACAAATAGTTTTATTATTTTTTTCAAGAAATGCATAATTGATTCAGCTTTTATTGATTTTCTATGATTAGAATTATATTTTTGCAGCAAAACTTGAAAGTCTTAGATAATATGAAACTTTTCGAAAATATGCCGCTCTTCTACTCCTCGCAAATATTTGCCGTTCTGGACAGTTGCCCATAAATGCTCATACTTAAATCCGGCCCGGCTTGTGGTATGTATCGTGTCATAATCAAACAATCAATGCAGATGCTAGCATGCAACAAATTTGTCATTTAAGCTTCAGATTCATTTTTTAAAAATTACTCGCAATTGGTGAAAATCAAATAAGTATTTTTTTCACAATGATAATGCTGATCCAAACGCGACATTATAATGATAAGCCAAACAATTTGCATGAGGTTAATCTAGAGGCTTTGCTGCATATTCTTTACATTCCAATTTTTTTTCTTACTGATTTTCTTGTGCTTTGTGCTCTTCGAAAAAAAATGCATTAGAGAAAAATTCACAATCTAAGTATGAAATACTGAAAGAACTTTTTTTCACACGTCGTCTTGTGCAGCCGATTAAATAGAGCGATAGCCTGTGGTTCAAATCCGAACATTGCCAACACACTGGGCTTTAAGTTGATCTATGTAGTTGTGACCTACCTGAGTCAAATCAGAGGCAAAGTGACTCGTCGAACTAATCACTCCAAACTCGTAAGCATTGATTGTGATTGAAGTTGCCACTAACTTCAAACTCGAAACGTAACAACTTCACTTTTACTCTTTTGCTTATCTCGAACTAAAGACAAATGTGATATAGTGGTGAGATATTCAATCTTGGTGCAAGTTTATGTCCTTTAATCCAAGAAAACCGTTATCTTTATATTATGCACCAAAAAAGCCACTTTTTCTGTTAGCCAAGCCAAGCTGATAAAATTGAAAATTGTTAGGGCAAAACAGCTAATGCTTGTTTGCGTTTGAATGGACAACTTTCCCGATGTATCCTTTAAGTTTATATGGGTTCTCGTAAAACTCAATTTAAGCTATTCGGGGTTTGTAATTTTCCATACGCATCGATATTTTGGGCTTTTTTGGTCGTTTAAATCGACCAATACCTGAAAAATGTTGACACATTGCTGATACCGATAACGGAAGTGAATAGTTCGCGGTGATTTTGATTGACGTTCAATTTTTGTGTTTGAAAAATTGTGACATCGTGGATATGTATATTTCAAATTAAACCAATCTAAATGACGAAAAATAATACTACAATAAGCAACTTCACTTAACTGATTTCATCAAACAATTGAGTAGACCTACGTCCTAGAAATTTTCCAAATGTATATCTGTCCATCAACCTTCCGAAAATTACATAACATTCAAAGTAAATATAACATAACATTCAAAATTCACCTGCTAAATATTACGATAAATGTCAGTGAACCTCTGTGAGTTTTGTTGAGGCAAGAGGTTCTCAATGGTTTTATTTTGCCATATTCTGGCGATTAAAATTTTGCTCAAGATACGGACACTTTAAATAATACTACACACCACCGAACTATATTCTTTATTCGGGCCAAGTATATTGAAATGTGTAGAAATCTATAAATTCTCGCCGGCACTTATAGATATTTCAAATGCTATATATAGTGACATCTTAGCATTTGTGTCATTTGTTTTTCTATGGAACAACTTCGTAGCTTTGAGAGTTCATTTTTCAAGGCCTATGTGGTTTTGTAACACAAATGTTTATCTAGCACGCAAAAGACCCGGTGTTTGTAGAAGAGGTTTTATTCAATGTATGTTTTTCGTATTCAATTCTAATCACTAATCACTTAAGTCTAAAGTGGTTATTGGAACATCAACAATAATTGTTTGGCACGGAAATTACAAAAATGTTTAATGCAAAATGCATCATGCATACTATTCGATGTACATTTATTATTTAATTCATTATGGTGCATCCCATTCACCTATAAATTAATTTTGTTCCATCTAGGCCGGTTATTAGGAAATTTTCATACATTATGCGTTGATTGATGCCAGTCCTTTTAATATACGAAAAACAATTTTTATAAACACAAATGCAACAATATGGATTGAAAATATACATAGCTACTTTTGTTGTTAGTTCGATGCAAAGCTTGGAATAGCGTACTAATCAAGATGCTCTAAATTGTCAAGGATTTCTATATCTTCTTCCAAAGAACATTAGATCAATCGAACGGAGAGAACGATGCGAGTCTCAACGAAGAAAATAATATTCACTAAAAAGCTTATCAAATCTCTAAAATACTTACGTGCGTTGATAGTCCGAAAGCGTTTGACAGTTCGCTGTTAAAACAGCCGAAATTACTTGTGACGCGCCTTTGAGAAATCCCTGTAGGGAACGTAACTTTTGATGATACGCGATCGCACAATAACCAATGAAGTTGTGAAGTTGTTACTCATCACGAGCAAAAGATTTTTTTTTCAAAAAATGTTCCCTTATATTCACAGACACGTGCACTCAATTTCAAATTAGATCAGTGACAGATCAACAAAATGCTCACTTTAAATCGGGTCAACAATTAAAAACACGAAACGTCCGCGCAATCGCTGTTCAAAGTCGAAATGCACTGGCAGTGAAAGATGATAGATTTTCGGGCTAAGATTCTCAAGAGCACACGACACGTCGCCCCAATCTAATCAGGATGAGGCAATATACTAAGTTTGCTAGTGTTCAGGCTGCCAATTTTATATTGAAATACTCTTCCAATGGAAAGCTTTCCTCAAGTTCAAACGACCTAAAAAAAAACTGTCTATAGTGCACTAAGATTCGGAAACATATATTCCCTCGAAAATACGTACACACAATCTAGCATGAACGAGCGATAGCTACACGGAAACTTGCTGTTATCACGAAGCTCGTTTTCATGAAAGCTGTGTGGAAAATCGTTAACCGACTGATTATCGTTAGCTTTAATCCGAAATTTAACAAAATATTCACCAGCATTGCGCACTACGTGTAGATTCAACAGGTATGGAGCTGGAAATCGATGCTAGCGGAAAGTAGCGAAAAGTAAACCTCCCCCAGAGCCCCTTCCCCCATAAGATTGATGTGTTTTGAAGAATACATCGCTTTTCTTAAGGAAACCGAAATGCAGTCTGGTCGGATTTCCGGCTCCAGAAATCGATTAGATACTTTGACTTGAGCTTCGCGACTTGTGCTTACAGATAAAAATTCGGTTTGTTTGCTCTTCAATTTTACACAGTACCGAATTTCGTATACAGAGTTTAAATACGTTCTTACGTATACATATATTGTGCATATTCAAATTCTTGCACCTATGTTATTTAGGTCTAGTGCGGAACAGCCACAATATTGAGAAAAAGTACCGGAAAATAGTATCAGGTATACGTACCTGCATATTTTCATTTATTTCGACGCATAAAGTAAGGGATGTTTTACCGTCCAATAATGTTTATAAAATATTCCGGAAATTTATTTACACTTATTTACTAATTGAAGAATTTAATGAATTGTTTTTTTGCACACTTAGAAACCGGCAAAATTTCTAAATTAAAAATATTTTTAAAGTAGTCAAATATGCATTAGTCTTATTCGAGTAGGTACATCATATTTTAACCTAACCTATTCTTACGAAACCAGATTCAGGCGATCCGCCGTCAGTGCAAAATTTAATATTTTTAATTATTTTTTTCGGCCGACTAGCTCAGTCATGGCGGGGGTGTTTAAGTCTATGATTCCTTCGTGCTACGTTACGCCGACGTCACAGCACTCCCCATAGAGAGAAAGGGGAATGAAAATTCCAGGTAAGAATCTAAAAATTCCTAAAAATTCACTCCTAATTTAATTTTAATTTTTAAACCTAAAAATTCACTCGTAATTTAATTCATACAATAAAATTTATTCAGACTTCATTATAAGCAAAAACAAAAATTAATGAACTTAGTTCTTGCAAGCAAAAGCCAACCCAACTAACATTTTCTTGAAAATTTTGGACGTAGATACGTTTCCATTCGTAAAGTTGTGTAGACAAAGATATCCATTTTTCAAATCGGCGGCTTCGTAGACCTAGTTTATTCGAGATCCCAAATCAATCCCAATTTGGGCTTATATCAGTCAGAACGTCGTACAAACGGCCAAATTTGGATTTAAGATTAAACCCGAACAGTTGGGTTTACGCCCGATGAATATGTGTGAGTGTGCATATGAAATGTGTAAATGAAAGTGATTTTTGAACTTGGCGACTTTTGGTAAACGCTGTGCAATTGGTCTGTTATAAATTATCCTTTTTGTGAAATTCATTCTTGATTTGGGACGAAGCCTCAGAAAAAACAAGAACGAGTTAATAAAATGTTCAGCTATCGCTACAAGTCCCTCCATATTCATTCTTGCCTTCTTCGTACTTTAACTGAAGAGTTTAAAGTAACCTAAACTTCCTATCTTGCCACATTTGTACAGTACAGTTTCAATGTGCGTATAAGCTATTCCGCAAAACAAGTTTCTATGGATATACGCAATTCGAATTTCGGAAAATCCCAATTCCAATTTTACCCGTTTATACGACGCGATATTTGGGATAATCCCGAATTGGGATTAAATTGGGATCTCGCATAAACTAAGCCGTAGTTACATCATTGGTTCGACGTTGGAACAACGACGTTCAGTAATGACGTCGAAATAAAGTAGCCTTTGCATCGAAGGAGATACGTTGTAGATGCCTCTTCGAATCGACATTACTTTCTCAAAATTAAATTCCGCATTATCATGCAATCATAGCATGTGCTTATTCCAGCAACCAAAATTACTGTTTTGGGCATTTTTAATTGCAAAATGATTTGCATATTTTAGCCACCATGATTGACCAATTTTGTTCACATTGACTGTCCTTTGAAAGGAGCTACTACGGCTAGTATCTATGCCGGTCATTTCAATGCATTGTTCACGTTTTACGTCACTAGATGTTACCGAAAGGTAACTTTGACTATGTCGTACCTCCATAGTAGCTTTTTGGGGGCATTCGTTACTACTTAGTTTCTAATCTGAAATGCGGTCGAAACTCTATAACATAGATTTGGCCAATACTAGGCGTGTTAGAGCTGGTTCGGATCGTAGCCTTGAAAGCAACAAAAACTAAGACAGCATTTTTGTTGTTTTCAATGCTATTATCCTCCTAATCAGATCTCGATAAAGGCGCAAAAAATACGAATATTATAATAAAAATTAATTGATAGCGATTCTGTACATTAATTTAACCATAAATATATAGCATACAATATACTAGTTGGCAGCGCTTTGATTTCGTCTTCATCGCTGCCTTGTCCTCATTCTTTTAATTGTTTACTACACCAGTCTGATTTCCGAATGCAGAAACTCTGACTTTTGGATGCACGAAGCTTTACTGTCCTCGAAGTAACATAGAACCGAGATGTGCCCATAACATAGAAACGAGATGTTCCTACAAGACAACAACAGGATTGATGTCAGTAATTGACAGACTGGGAGCACAAAATAACACAAAAATAGGCCAAAATTGCATTTTGAGGTATCTGCAAAGGGAAAATCATCAACATGATTGTGTAAAGATATATTCTGAAGATGACAAACCTATCAAACTTGTCTCATAATCTCAATTTGAAATGCAATCAGGAGTGCTCAAAAATGATTTACATCCTTTGGTAGATAATCAAGACCACATTCACGACGGGGTAGAAGAAGGATAATTCATGCCAGTCTATAAAACATTTGTGCTTAGCGCCCAAATATCCAACACTTCTATTAACCCGCATTTCTTCGCAGTAGTTTTAACACATCCACTAGCAACATTTTTGTCTCGTGTTTCATTTTGGAATTTATTCTGATGTCGGCCAATTACTGACGGATGAGACAAAATCGCACTGGAATCCAAAACTCTTCTTGATGATTCGCAACTCAAAAGTATTCACTGAGAATTGAATTTCCACTTGATTGAGAAAGTTTATATTAGGCAATATAAAGAGCTCATAAAGGTTATTGATTTGTGATCACGGTTCCCTTCTTGTCTATAATCGCATAGACAACGTATATCGTCTCTAAAGCTTATCAAAGCAGAGAATAATTGATACGGGAAACTCGATCGTTTTGCGGAATAAGCCTCCGAAAGCAGAATCAAATTGGAATTTGTTTTTGCGGGATGATTAAAATTGAAAAATTTTTATTTATCTTGAAAATTTTTATTTGACAAAGTGGTTTCGAAAGCATGCACTGTTTCTCATCAGACACCAGCACTCAGTGCATACTTGACTGGTGTGACCACTTGCAGTTGGAAATCATAAATTGTTATTTACGCTGGTTGTGACAAATTTTAACATCTCCGACTTATATCCATGGAAATAATTTACTCATAAAGGTTATTGATTTGTGATCACGGTTCCCTTCTTGTCTATAATCGCATAGACAACGTATATCGTCTCTAAAGCTTATCAAAGCAGAGAATAATTGATACGGGAAACTCGATCGTTTTGCGGAATAAGCCTCCGAAAGCAGAATCAAATTGGAATTTGTTTTTGCGGGATGATTAAAATTGAAAAATTTTTATTTATCTTGAAAATTCTTATTTGACAAAGTGGTTTCGAAAGCATGCACTGTTTCTCATCAGACACCAGCACTCAGTGCATACTTGACTGGTGTGACCACTTGCAGTTGGAAATCATAAATTGTTATTTACGCTGGTTGTGACAAATTTTAACATCTCCGACTTATATCCATGGAAATAATTTACTCATAAAGGTTATTGATTTGTGATCACGGTTCCCTTCTTGTCTATAATCGCATAGACAACGTATATCGTCTCTAAAGCTTATCAAAGCAGAGAATAATTGATACGGGAAACTCGATCGTTTTGCGGAATAAGCCTCCGAAAGCAGAATCAAATTGGAATTTGTTTTTGCGGGATGATTAAAATTGAAAAATTTTTATTTATCTTGAAAATTTTTATTTGACAAAGTGGTTTCGAAAGCATGCACTGTTTCTCATCAGACACCAGCACTCAGTGCATACTTGACTGGTGTGACCACTTGCAGTTGGAAATCATAAATTGTTATTTACGCTGGTTGTGACAAATTTTAACATCTCCGACTTATATCCATGGAAATAATTTACTCATAAAGGTTATTGATTTGTGATCACGGTTCCCTTCTTGTCTATAATCGCATAGACAACGTATATCGTCTCTAAAGCTTATCAAAGCAGAGAATAATTGATACGGGAAACTCGATCGTTTTGCGGAATAAGCCTCCGAAAGCAGAATCAAATTGGAATTTGTTTTTGCGGGATGATTAAAATTGAAAAATTTTTATTTATCTTGAAAATTTTTATTTGACAAAGTGGTCAGCGTAAATAACAATTTATGATTTCCAACTGCAAGTGGTCACACCAGTCAAGTATGCACTGAGTGCTGGTGTCTGATGAGAAACAGTGCATGCTTTCGAAACCACTTTGTCAAATAAAAATTTTCAAGATAAATAAAAATTTTTCAATTTTAATCATCCCGCAAAAACAAATTCCAATTTGATTCTGCTTTCGGAGGCTTATTCCGCAAAACGATCGAGTTTCCCGTATCAATTATTCTCTGCTTTGATAAGCTTTAGAGACGATATACGTTGTCTATGCGATTATAGACAAGAAGGGAACCGTGATCACAAATCAATAACCTTTATGAGTAAATTATTTCCATGGATATAAGTCGGAGATGTTAAAATTTGTCACAACCAGCGTAAATAACAATTTATGATTTCCAACTGCAAGTGGTCACACCAGTCAAGTATGCACTGAGTGCTGGTGTCTGATGAGAAACAGTGCATGCTTTCGAAACCACTTTGTCAAATAAAAATTTTCAAGATAAATAAAAATTTTTCAATTTTAATCATCCCGCAAAAACAAATTCCAATATAAAGAGCCCTACTGGGGCTATGATTAACTGCTACTGAAAAACTGATTCCTTCTGGGTGCAATTCCTACAAATCATCGCATTCAAAACAGAAAATGTAACTCATATAACTGTAATTCAAAAATATAACCAAACATTCTTAGAACTAAATTTAAAGATGCATATGTAAAATTAGCATAGCCAAAGCAACCATGATATTACAAATTACATTCGTTTTACTGTTTTCTTCAATTATCTAATATTCTCCACATATAATTATAGTTTGTTTTTACATGACAAGTGTAGTCTATTGTTTGCCTGATTTAGAAATGTGGTCTACTCAATTCACATAAGTCATCATACATTTATGTTTATTATTTAATGTTGCGAAAGCTATTTATCCGTTGATTTGATTTCGCGACCGTCAATTATTCAAGATCATTTTTCCTCTTTAGTTTTTATTAATTTCCAAATTTTTCTAAATTTGCACCATCTAGTATTGCCCTGAATACATCACAGGCTCTTCTGTTCGTTTTTAGAAATTATTCATTATTATTTTTGTAAAAAAAAGGTATCTCTGCCCCAATCAAGTATTAGCACTCGTAATTCCACGACTTAAATTTTCATTTAAAATTGAGCGTTTTGTTAACTTTTCAAAAAACGAACTCTCACTTCTCTTAAATTATTCTTCTATTTTTTCTCTTCTCATCTTATTTAAACTAACAGCTTCTTAAAATTTTCTCCTTTAAAATGTCGACCCTAATTGCTGCCTTATATCAGTTTTCAATTCAGTTATCCTTCACTCGCGTAAACAGAATTTTGAAAAGATGGAGGCCAGCTGATTTCTCAGGAGAACATTGAAAAGTAAACATTCAGTTTAGAAACCGAGAAATTAAACCATAGAATCTAGACGACTAAAGGACAATATTTCGGGAGACCAACGCCTGGCTTGAGGGTTGGTTTAACGTTTTCTCAGATAAATTGCTGATACAATGACGTACCGTTACGCAAATTCCCTAATGGCTATGCTTTCAGAAGGTTTTACGGTAGAACTTGGATGCTAGTGATTATGTGATTTTTTTGACCTTTTCAAAATTTAAATTTATGCTGTACATATTCCTATTCATAATTAGGGCACAATACTTATACACCCTATTTAGACATATTTGCATTGTAAGCAAACCATATAAATTTGTGTGATGCATTTCACAGGAAATAATTTATTTCGTGTTTTTATCGATAGCATTCATTGATTCATGGGATAGCATCAGTGATATTGAAAAAAAATTTCCCCCTTCCTTCCACTCTCTCCATATCAGCATGCACCGTCCGTCTGCATCTTTTCCCCCTTGGGTAAGTGTTTCATTGTGCTTCTCAGACAACTAGTTTGATGGTATAAGGGACAGCACAATTTCTTATCAATATGATAGACTTTCGTTTATTGTCTCGTGATTGTTTTCATTGACATATGTATGTCCAGAAAAAAGTGTACAAAAAACTCTGGTGCTTATTATCATTGTGCGTGCTTGTTAATTCTTTATGTGCAATTTTAAGTTTTCTTTGAATTTCACGATGTTTCTGGAGTTCATTACCGTACCTAGCAATGTATTGGATCCATTTTCAATATATCCGTTCTTGGTGTACAAACCGAAAGGTTGCTGGCTGACCTGGTTTCTCTGCTAGCTGACCTGGTTTCTCTGCTAGCTAACTTTGCAACATTCCGAGGAATATCTGGCCATTTTAGCCCGGTGTTAATAATTTGGTATATTATTTTTCCTCTTTCGAGATTAATAATCCGTTGGATGCTCAGCAACCCTAAACGAGTGTACACGGCGACCGTTGGTGTTAAGGTCGGCAATCTAAATATGTACAACTTTTATCGCCTTAAGCTCGATGTTATGCTTAGTTGTTTGGCGCCACAAGACTGCTCCATATTTAATAGTAAACAGGATAAACGAATTTAAGATTAGAAGTTTAGTGTGTTTTTCCACGAAATCATGCTTTCTCAGTGTTGCGATAAATGGTGCGATTTTACTTCTGCTCTAGTTTATGTGTCGTGTCCAGGAAATCTTCTCATCCAAAATCAATACCAGGTATTTTATTGTATCGAGCTTCTCCAGTTGAACTCCATCAATTCGAACACATGGATTAATAGGGCGTTTGTTTTCTGCTTGAACATAATGTTTTGTGGACATTTATAACGAGCTTGCGCTGCCGCAGCCATCTCAAGTATTTATCCAAATCCATATTTATTGTATTTTGGATGGCTCACTCATCTTTTCCAGGATACAATAGGAGTGTGTCGTCGACAAACAAGACTATTTTACCAGAAAGCCTGAGATCTTGAACACTGTTCGCATAGAGAAGGAAAAGTATAGGCCCTAGGATCGACACCTATGGAATACCTTTATTTATAGAGCATTCCTTACTGGTGTAAATTCCTTGCTTTGTCGCTATTCTTCTATCCAATAGATAGTTTTTAATAACGAATTTAAATTTCATGCAAATTCCATACTCTTCTATTCGCAGAAATAAAATTTCGTGGTCAATGGTAACAAAAACCTTTTTCGTATTGGAAAAACCAGCTCTCATCGCCTGTAATAACTCGATCAAGCAGCGTGGGATTGTTTTTTACTTGTTCCAAACAGTCTTCTGCGACGGTCATTTGATGCTGCTTTTGCTCCTCAGAAAGGTTCTTTGGAACCATCTTCGCGCATAACTTTTTCATCCCAAAATCGTCAGTTAAAATTTGTCTGACTGTTTCACGGTTCATGCCCAGTTTCGAGGCCAACATTCGAACTGTTAAACGCCGATCTTCACGGATTAGGGTGCACACACGCTGCGCATTTGCGTCAGCCCGCACCTCGACTGGTCTCCCGCTCCGCGCCTCGTCTTCCACGCTTTCACGCTCCTTCTTAAACTCTTTATGCCATCGAAACACCTGGGCACGACTAAAAGCACTATCACCATGCACTTTTACAATTTTAGCGTACGTTTCCGAAGCTGTTTCGCCCAAACTGGTGCAAAATTTTATCGCGACGCGTTGCTCTTGATTTCGTTTCTTCATTTTCGTGACGAGCACCACCAACACATGTCTACTCAACAGGACACAGCAAGCGAACTAAACACGCTAGATCGATGGTAAATATATCAATGGAGAGGAGAAAGATGCCGGAGAAGGGGCAGGGAATTTCAAGGTCGCAGGTTTACGACAAGCGCGGCAATAAAATCAGTCTCATTACTTAATTGTCACACCTCGTAGATAAATTAATGGGTAAAATGGAGTCCATTACTGCACAATTCTCATCCTCCACAAAATCAAGTAACAATTTCCCAACTAGCAACATCGATATAACTTATAATAATTTAAACAAAATAAAATAAAGTAAAAAACCACGGAAAAATATTTATTAATATGTAAAAATTTGTGTCCGAGCAAAAATGACTTACTCCTACAAACAAATAAAAATGTTGATTGTGAACACTTTTTCCATGCAGCATGGTTAGTTATTCGTAGTTGAGAAAAACGGAGCATAACATGTGGGATTGGGCTTGAGATTGCATAGCTGGAAAATAACATACTGCCTCTTTGAGCCCAAGCTTATAATATCTACTATCTTTTACATTCTGCAAAGAAGGAGGTCTATCATCTACTGGACTTGTTTCGCATGAAAAAAAAACTCAGTTCGCAAATATTCGGACGTCTTACTCACGATCCCCCCCCAACCAGTCATCACGCAGGTTACTCTACTTGACATATTCATTGAAAAAGAAAAATTATCCACTAGTTCAAATGATCTTAGGTAATGTGATGTTTGATGTCATATTTATATTTGTGATACAAAAGATTCTTTGAATATCCTTGTTTATAGAGTTTCACTGCTTAAAGATGAAAACGAAAGCGTAATATCATTCAATCTTTAGGCAGATGATAAGATTCCAAAAATATGTTGAAAATGGAAGTTTTATTTTGCGTAATACAGATTATGCATTTATTTAACACAGACGACTTCCGATCTCTAGTGTACTCGTTTAGACTATTTCTTCGTTTTACTTTTGAAAGGGGAGCACTTGGAACCTCATTAACAAACTAATTGCTGGATATCGTCAACGAATTAAAGCAATTAAAAGCATCGTACTCAAATTGCGGACAATCAAATCTGTCTCTGACGGCGAGTCCACAACTGATTCATCGTCCTAGCTTTGATGTCCTCAAAGAGCAGATGCACAGGCCGCGCAGTTTCGGACTTCATTTAATGAATCAAAGGACACGTACTAGTTTACTTTTTCCTTTTCACACTCTGACCTACAAAGGCAGTATAGCCTTAATTCTGTAATAAAATTTATTTCTACCATTACTATTATTTGAAATGAATCCAGATCCGGTAGCTTAGAACTAACAAATGAACCAATGAATTCTTGTCTGGCTTCGTCCATTTTCCAAAGCTTAGAAGTTTTCTGCTTTCATTCTGACAGCCTCCTACACGTCGCCGAATATGCACGAGTATGTATTATATATTATTACATGCCATGCAACAGATTTGACCAGGATTTATTTTTAGAAAGCACTTTCGGAGTATGCCTCATTCTTATCGATTCCAAGCTCGAGTTTCTTTCCGCTTGCTGTTCGACCTTTCCCCTCAGTAATAAAAACTATGTAATGTTACTGTGTCACGCCATCATCGACTTCACTCCCAAAATTCACTGTGCATTTATTAGGCTCGAATAATCAAGTTTTTGTTGCTGTTGAATGAAAATGTGTGATGATTGTTTGACTTGAGCCGAGACAAACCTAATTAAGAAAAAAGTAGAGTAATGATCAAGTGCTTCAGTGGGTTTTAGATGTGGGTCAAGGTCGAATGAATAAAAATTATTAGTTGCTAATGCTTTGCTAAGCAATATGAATTCTTTGCTTTCAAAGGTTGGAGACAGCTTAAAGGCGATAATTTAAATGTGATATTCACTCACTTAGCTTATGCAAAGGTTTTTTATAAAAAGTCCAAGTCTCCCTAAGACATGTCCTATGATTTCTGTTTAATTCCTTAGATGATGAATATGAACAAATCTGTTATTTCGAACCTTGAGTGTCAATTTAAAATTAGCAACGGGGCTCTTAGTTTAAATTTTATTTTTAAGGTGTTGACAATTTATGCATCTAAGCTTCTTTATATCAAAGCATGGAAAACATCACATATGAAAAAACTCGTTGTTGCTAAGCAAGCGTAGGTGTATCTAAAAGCTACAGCAGTAATTACCAACAAACTGATAATTTAATAGCAAATCGCCTTTCAATCATTGTCAATTCCATGTTAACTGTATCACAAATAACAATTTGGGATTTTCCAATCACAATTTTGCAGATAGTTCAAATATTTATGAATTAAACGCTGCAGTGGCACTGAAGTGCGTATACTCTTATTTGTTTGAAAGCAACAAACCGTGTCCATTAGAAATTCATTGACTTATTGTCATTTTATTGCGATATCCATAGCCTTAACCCAGACTAACGTTATCGTTATACATTTTAAATCCGATAAATAACGTAATAATTTTCATCTCGTTTGAATAGCAAGTACGCGACTTGCGATCTCATGGTTGGTGTTGCGTATTAGTAATATCACAGCTACGTAAGAAAAATAACGTCAACTTAAATTCTTTTTTATGTTAATTCCGCTGCTCATGTATTAATTGAACGATGTTTATGAAGTTAAAACATAATTTGCCTAATCACCAATTTAGGGTCATCAACAAAAAAATAACACATTCAATCTAAAAACCATTTAAAAAAAAGATGATATCGAAGCTAAGAATCCTGTAAAGAACAATTTTATGTAGAACCACTTCTTGTTGACGGTATAGGCAGGAAGGTAGGTTTCGCGGCTGCCCCTCCAAACAGACTCCGGAGAACTTCCACTGAGGCATTTAGTGCACAACCACTGTTGAGTAGAGAGCCAGCCCGAGCCTTTGAATTACTGAGTGATCCTTTTTAAGTGCACCGAAGATATTTCGCGTATGCTTGCGAAGCAGTATGAGCCAACAGACTGCTTCTTTCTTCTAGCAAGGATCGTGAAATCGCACAAGAGATAAAAAACTGTTTCCTTTTCCTACTCGCATCTACAATTTCAGCAGAAATCGGTTGGAAGGGGCGGGGCACCCATCCAGAGCGCATGCCTGCCAAACAGAGACTGTGCCCAGTTAACATAGTCGAGGAGGGCCCTTCTTTCCAATTTAAGTAGTTCTTGAATGCGGTCAATATCAAAAGCTTTCCACAATTCTCTTGCGATCACACGGCTAGATTCTTCTACCAATGACTTCATAGGGACATTTAAGTGTTTTTTTCTGATCGTCAGTTTAACTCAAGCCGTCGAAGTGCCAATCAGGAAACTGCAGAATACATTCGGCAAAAGTGTGTAAGAGCCAATTGGCCTGAAACACATTGCAGCAGGCTGGAACCAGTGGTATATTCCTTAGTATTTGTTCCTAGGGGTATACCTCTCTGCTTGGGATCTGGGTTCCAAATCCTTGAATCAGATATGGTTGGGCAATATTATAATCGGTGTCCACTAGAACCTACTTGACGTGCAATACGATTTTAGCATAGCCCAGGTCTGCCTTAGTCGGATGGTTATAACAATGTAGTCTTACCGCTGCGCCTTTCACTTGTCAACGAAGCAGCACCAAGAGCCTACAGCCTTAAGTATGGCTGACCACCGAGCTACTGCTCCCCACAGCAAGATTAAGTTGTACTATGCTAGTGTAAATCCTAGATACGATTCGAAGCCGCAGCCCTCACGTTGCTGTTGCTCCTCTCAGTCTTCTTTTCCAGTATTACAGAGCATAAAATGCCTTGTGTGCTATTGTTTTTATATTTTCCTTCCATAGAAGTTTAGAATCCAGGATAAGTCCCAGGTGATTATTTTTGTTTTTTAAGCTTATTGGAGTTCTGTTGAGCTTCGGTAAGCCAAAATTTTGATCTCAATACTGCCTCGTAAAGAGCATTAATTATGTTATGGTTGGCACTTGGGCCACACTCTTGGCACTTTCGCGAGAGAATTTAATATCTCCGATAGGGTCAAATGAAGTTTTTCTTGCATGGCAATAGTGATTTTATCTGCATATGCTATCACTTTACATCCAGTTCAATCCAAACTTAGAAGCTCATTAACGGTCAGATTCCAAAGCAAAGGAAAGTGCCTGTATTGACCGCTCCGTTGATCAATGGGCTATCCAAAGACGAGTATAATACCCGGTTGGTGAGCAGCTGATACACAAATACGACTAGTTGCGAATTGACTCTCAGGATGTGAAGAGCATTCACAATCGCCTGAGGACGCACATTATTGAACACTCCCTCGATGTCCAGCAATTTATCTAGCTTGTACGCCTTTCAGGCACTTGCTCCACTAAGCTATGTAGCTCTGTTTCGACCAATCTCCCTTTCCGATCTTCGCTTTTGTGGTTCCAAGATCAGAGAAGAGTTTAAAGCGCTAGTTATCCAATACCCCAATACCCCTCTCTAAAGTCTACCGTAGAAAAGAGCTTTGACAAATTGGTCTGCAATTTTTGGTTTATCGTGAAATGCTTTACGTTCTCTCTAATATCGCCTGAATATCGGCTGGGATGATATCACGTATAATCGAAAATATACTCGCTTGACGCCCAATAGTACGGCCATGTAGGAGCCATGAGAATGTAAAGAGCATCTTTCAATGCACTATGTAATGAATGTAAAAAAAAACATTACAAACTCTTCTTGCTACAATTGTAACTCGACCATTTAATAAGTAGCGGTATAAATTCGAAAAATTTAACAAGTGAGTACTCAGATTTTCCGAGAGAACACCTCATTTTGTGCTAATTTAATGGACATATTTTCTAAAAGGAACAGTAAATCTGGACAGCAAGCGCACATGGAAGGTGAATTTAGGGGAGAGATTTACGATTTACGCCCGGAAGATACTGTTGGGTAAAACGTGGGATCTAAGCCCTGCTTTAACGCACTAGATCTACTTGGTGATAGCTAGGCCGATCCTTGTTTACGGATGCTTGGTGTGGTTGCCAGCAGTGAATAAAATTAACTTTGCTGACATGGCGAACAGAGTTGAGCGGTTGGTGTCTCTCTGCTCTACAGATGACTTAACCACGACTCCTTCATCTGCTCTCAACGTCCTACTTTATCTCCCTCCGCTTGACCTCTTTGTTAGAGGCGCTGCCGCAAAAGCTTAGGGAATCAGGGCACTACGAGTCAAGATTCTTACGTCACAGCAGTATTGAGCGAGGGTGCGCAGGAAGCACTGACTACTTGGTTCCCACTCTGTACTTCGAGCGAGGATATCAAGCGACAGTGGGAGATGGTGAAGAATGGAAGCAGCAGCTTTTAGCATCTACACTGATGGCTCTAAAACAGCTGCAGGGGTGGGTGCTGCATCATACACTGCATATGCAGCTGTGGAAGCAGCTTTCAGACTTCCTTATCAATGTAGTATTTTCCAAGCGGAGGTTTTTGCGATACGTAAAGCCACAGATCTAGTATATGCCAGAGGTACTACAAGTGAGGAAACCAACTGTAAAGATGTTGTCAAGTCAAGCGGCGGTTAAAGCACTAATATCTCACACATACAAATAGAACTGTGTACTCGACTGCATTCAGGCTTTGAATAGACTGGGCAATAACAGAAGAGTCCGAATTTTCTGGGTTCCCGGTCGTAAGGGCATTGACGGAAATGAAAGGGCGGAGCGTTAGGTAAGCACAGGGCCAGACTTCCCCTGTCAGGACCGGTAGACATCCCAACTCTTATCCAAACAATTAAGTTTTCGATCGACTCCAAAATGATGCAAGGTGCGATGTGCTGATGGCATGCAACTCATACCTGCAGGGTAACCAAAATCATGTGGGGGTCATACAATCTCGCAGCGACTAAATACCTGCTCGAATTAACGCTGACTGACTGCAAACGGCTGGTCGGCATCATTACTGGCCACTGTGTTGCACCAGCACATGCTATGAAAATGGGACTCCTAACAAGCGTCACTTGTAGGAAGTGCCAAAAGCCGGGGATCTCAGAAACAATCTAGCATCTCCTGTGTCACTGCCTCGGACTGGGGAAAACCAGAATGCGCTGCTTCGATGAGCCCTGGCTTGTGAATCTCTTGCACGAGGCGGAGCAGAGGCTGAAGAACATACGCGAAACATTCGCGAAAAAGTCGGGGGCCTTCAACAACCGCTTGGATGGAACTTTCTTTCACCGGGTCCACTTATCTGGCATCACTATGAACCAAATAGATATATGTGTGGCCTTGTGTTAGCCAATCTCACCTAACCTAAATTAGAACAGTAAGTAAGCGTAATTCGTTTAACGGCACTATGTGTGTTTCTTAATTTAAAACAAGCAAATGATATTATTATTTTAAGGTAATAAAAGATGAACCTATTCCTCCAATTTTTGAAAAAGAAAAGAGAGAACTACTTTATTTTTTAAATAAGAACAAAAAATCAACTTTCTCATTAGTATTTTATTTTTATTTTCCTTGATTTGACGTCAATACGATTTGACATTGAAGAAGTTAGGTTTTCAACCGTTTCTCTTAACTGCATCTCTTAAGGTGTTGATACTTTCATATTGCCGTTCAATTTCGAAGACTTTTCTCGCTGTTATTCCCCATGGATTCTCAATGGCATTTAGGTCTGCACTCAATAATGGCCACTCCAACATTTGAAGTAAACTAACGCAATGATGGTGAAGACCGCATTATCATCTTGAAATGTCAGAGTATCATCGGGAAAGTCGTCCAAATAAGTCAATAAAACGAATTCTAATAAGTCAGTGTATAAGTTAGATTCGATTAGAAAAGATTTTATTTGTAGTTTTTTTTTGTACATTATTAACCTAATTTAAGTACTATTTATAATACAACATTTACTAACTAGCGGCTATATTATTTTGGACTACTGGCTCTTGATATTTTTATTTTATTTTTGTTTATCTTTTGCATTTTCTTTTAATCTTACACGCTAATTATTATATCCAGCTTTGTACAGTAGCTGGGATTATCTTACACTCAGAAAAATGTCATTTAATAGAAATTTAGGTCAAACATAGGTCTTACAACTAGCCTCTTCTGATCGTTGGGAGGCCTACATAATTAAAAAGCGCATCCATGAGCTGCCGTTATTTTTATGGGGCGCATAATTGGTTCATTAGGACCATCTGTACGCCCAAGTGACCGTATAAGTCCGTAGTATCTTGTCGTTAATTCTCCAACCCGGTCCCTAAGCGGCTTCAGTCCCGCGCTGTTTATTCACGTAGAAATAAAGCAAAGCGGGAGCTTTCCATGATAAAAAAAAACCTCCTCGTACGAAAATGTACCTCCTCCCCATACCATTAATGTATCTGCTACAAAAATTCAATTCATTCTAGGATCCATTGGACGGGTCGAGCCATATAAATTGAATTTCTTTTCATCAGTAAAAAATATATTTTTCCACTTTTCCACCCATTGAAAATGTTTTGGAACAAATTTTAATCCATAATTGATATGGCGTTGCTTTAAAACTGGAGTCTTTATGTGTTTTTACCATTTACCTGATGGATGAAAAATTTGTACTACCCGTCTATTTTTTTATTAGAAGATTTAGTTTCGTAATGATTTTTGCAGAATTTAACCGATATTTTGTGGCTTTTACTTACAATTTCCCTTTCTATCCTTTTTAATCTCTTATAGAGGGGACCTTATTTTAACAAATTTCTTAAAACTCTTTCAGATCTGCTTATTTTTACTCCTATTTTGCGATTGGACGAACTGCTCCCTGTATATGCCTTAATTCTGTCATTTTCGTCATCTAAAAAGATTTACCTTTTGCCATCACGAAATGTCTACTAAAAATTAGTAATTATAAGAAATCTGGTATAAATTACCTGAGCTGTTAAAATGCTGACAATTTTCGACAAAAAAGATTGTAAATAGATGAAAAGCAATTTCTGCGTTTAATCGGATTGCGTACGCGAATACACTAAAACTTAGTTTATAATTAACAATCAAGAACTGATAACGACATTTTCCAGTTATTTTCTCAGATAAATAGAGCACCGCTATACTGCCGTGCTTAGCATAAACCTTCTATCTACATTTTAGTGGTTTTCGAGATATTCAATGATTTGTGTTTTTCTGCAGCCTGCAGATATATGGAGAGTGCATTTTTCATTATTGATTTTAACATCCTTGCACAACAGGTTTTTCATACTTTGTAGAATTGTGTAATAGAAACTGTAGTTTTCGAATCCGGTGCTAACTCAAAAATGAAAAAAAAAATGTCAGATAGAAGGTTATTGATTAGGACGGCGATATTTATAACAAACTATAATATATATACACGTTCCTCTAAATTTATCGCACATTGTGGTTTTTCTCTAGGTATACGCTTAATTTTGTGAGTAACTGTATGTAGAAATATGAATTTTTCAGCAAAGTGACTTTTATACTAATTTTTGTGATTCTAACACTAGAGAAAAACTGAAGACAAATTGTCGAGTTTTTCGTATCCAAAATGTACTGGCGAAATAAAGCTTACCAAGTTTGGAGAAAAACTTATCTGCATGCCGGATGAGTACATGTGCGCGGATAAATATTCAAATTTCGATCACTTTTCTTCAAACTCTAATTGCATTTTAATTATGATTTCTTTGATTGAGTAACTATCTGAATTTCCCGCACACATACAACAATAATGTTGGCAGCAATAGTGACATATTCGTTTGGAGAAATTCGTTACACTGATTCATTGCGTCGAAATAATGTTTTTCACTGCCTGAAATTCACCTTTGCTGATAATATGCAAATAGTTTTGTGATAAAGTTCATAGTCGAAGTACGTTTTTTTGTGTAATAGTTATTCAGCGAGCTAAAACACACACATAAGTACTAAGAAGCATACTTTGGAAAATAATCGCCATAAAGTAAATTTGTGCGTTACGTGGATTTGAGCGAATTTTCCAATTGCAAGGAAGTTATTCAAGAACGCGTACTGATATTTCTCGTGAATATATTTTGACTCGGACATGGTGTAAGTAGAACGAGTGATGGAAAAATCCAAGACCCAAGCCCAAGGAGCCAAAGTTCCCAAGGGAACCGTTCTCGTACTAGAATTGTACGGACCTGGCAATAATTCATCGAAACTGAATGTAAGTAAGAACCGTAACTGTCATGAGGTGCATAGCTCGTTGAAAAAGTGAACAATCGAAGATCACAATGGAATAAGATATAATCTACTATCTACGCTACACTCATTCTAATTATCAAAAAAATAGTGACGCGCCGTTGAATCGTACAAATCAATTGTCAAAACTATTTATACTATCGAGATTCTGACGATAGCAAACAATCTCACGGTCTCTGGCTGTATGCATTAAATCAAATAATATTTTATTGCCTTGCGCCGAATCCTCAACGAGACAATATTAAGATTTTCGCCACACAAATCTTACTTCGGTGATAACTAACTCATAATTGCTCGTATGGAACAACGAATGTACTTATCACGGGTTTCTCTCGAGTATGTAAACATATCTGTAGCATGAAAAAGAAATTTACGCTTTTGTCGATGCGTGTACGATACAATAGCTATATATAAAATAGCTATGTACAATAGCTATACAAAAAATGCGAAATATTACTAAAAGAAATATTCTAATGGGATGCAGAACATTCGAAATAGTCTGTAATATTTAAGATTGGATTTATGAAATACCTGGTTTGAAATATTTGGCTGTACCCGAGTAAGTAGAACACCGAACACCGGTTGCTAGCGTGCAAGGTCCGTAGTTCAAATCTAGTCATGATCATGCTCCGGTGTTAGAGTTAACCTAGCTCTTAGTAGATATCTCAGTTAAATCAGGGGTAAAGTGAGTCGTTCTACTAATCACTCCACGCTCGTGTACATTGATTAAGAATGAAGTTTCAACCAACTTCAAATCGCAGACCCCACAAGCATTGTCGTGGGGCTAATTTATTACCAAAATATATATCTCTTAACAAAACGATTTTGAATGTAACATCCTACCCATTCGATTGATTTTCAGACGCCGATTTTCAGCAAACCCATTCCGTCAGAATGGAAATCAAAATGGCTCCGCAACATAGAGTTTCTCTTCGTCACGACTGGAACTTGCGCAGGCTTAGGGAATATCTGGCGATTCCCAAACATAGCTCTGAAATATGGTGGAGGAACTTTTCTGATCGTCTATCTGTTTGCGTTAATTATATTGGGCATTCCGATTTTCTACTTGGAAGTCGTTCTTGGACAATTCGTGAGTCGGGCCGGAACTCGTATTTTCGATTGTGTGCCGGTGATGCGTGGTATGTTGAAGAATATGTTAATTTTGTATAATTTGTTCTTCATGCTTCGTCGCTGTATTTATT
Source organism: Nemotelus pantherinus (assembly GCA_963978885.1). Classification (NCBI taxonomy): domain Eukaryota; kingdom Metazoa; phylum Arthropoda; class Insecta; order Diptera; family Stratiomyidae; genus Nemotelus; species Nemotelus pantherinus. The sequence goes on from OZ022263.1 coordinate 239,967,540, forward strand.
CTCCTCATTAAATTTTTTGTTCATCTACTGCCAGATTTATTTATATTTTCGCTTCGCTAGAACCGTATTCTTTCGTTCTTGATTTTCAAACTCATTAAAGTCTCTTTTAATGTTTTCGAGCATTTGGCTGTATTTGTATCTGCATACTCGTAGATTGCAAGAGGATGTTATTTTTTAAAAGTAAAGTTTGATTTAGGTATAGGATACGGGCAAATGCTAATCTCCACTGTAGTGGCGACCTACTACTCAGGTGTATCGACGCAGGCTGGGAAATACCTCATCTCATCATTTCGTTCGACACTTCCATGGACTGCGGAAAACAGGAGTTTTGCTGATGCTGAAGCATATTACAGGCAAGTAAAGTTTTGCGTCGAAAGCATTTCGTAATACTATGTATTATTTTATAAGACTATATACAATATTAATACAATCATATAATACTATCTTTAGCATACATTTTATAGCATACAACTTACAATAATTTTCCATCTGTAATTTTTAACATAGCTTAAAATTTAGCAGCTATTCTATTTTGGACCTAGCTCTTATCATTTTTTTTAATGTTTTAATGTTTCTTTTTATGTTTTTAAAGAGGAGGTGAACGTAGTTCAATATTAGGTGGCTGATCAGCCAATTTTACTGTTGAGATTTGAGCCGATGTTACTGAAGAACGTAATACAATTGCAAATTTTGCATAGATAATAGATTCTAATATTGTTATCGTCATAAATATATTTCTTTGTATCATTCCTCTTCATTAATTAGGTATTTGCCACAAATGTTCGGAGTTGTTCATATTATCTTTTTATCATGTACGATTTTGGCTTCTTTTATTATTTTATCAAGTATTTTCACGTACCTTTTCTAAATAACCTTATTGTCTATATTATTTGGATCTATCTTCCAGACCATATACAGAGTCTCTTTAGTGTTACAAGAAATTAATATGCCTTTAGTTATCCATGCACTTCGTGCAGTAGATGTCGATTTCTTTTTACAATTTTTCTTTGCTAGGGTTATACATTAGTTTTGCAAGTGATTCATTGGCCAAATGGGGGGTCTGGCATTGATAATATTGAATTCCAATGTACGTTTTCTGCAATCTTAGGTAGTTTGTTATAATTAATAGTTTGAGTTTTGGTCGCATTGCTTTTAATTTTACTTATTGTTAAGAACAGGGGGGTAGTGATCATCGAAAAGTGCAGCTAATTTGGAAGCTCTCATTTCAAAAGTATTAGTTTTGATAAAGATATTATCATTACAAGAACCTTTATTACAGTCTTTTTCCGATGGTCTGGTAATTGACTAGAAGGCAGGTGCAAGCCCATATTCTAAGAAATTATTTAAATATTCTAGACTATGATTGTCTATTTTAATTAAATCAATATCAAAGTCACCAATTATTAAGTGATTGGAATTATTTTTGCGTGATGATTAAAATTGAAAAATTTTTATTTATCTTGAAAATTTTTAGTTGACAAAGATAAATAAAAATAAAAAAATTTTCAAGATAAATAAAAATTTTTCAATTTTAATCATCACGCAAAAATAATTCCAATTTGATTCTGCTTTCGGAGGCTTATTCCGCAAAACGATCGAGTCTCCCGTATCAATTATTCTCTGCTTTGATAAGCTTTAGAGACGATATACGTTGTCTATGCGATTATAGACAAGAAGGGAACCGTGATCACAAATCAATAACCTTTATGAGTAAATTAAGTGATTGTTAACTTTTCTTTTTGAATTCATAACTGCTAAACTCAGTCTTTCGCATGTCATGCGATCTATAAACCGCCGATATTTCCAAAATAGCATTGTTATCTAAGGTAATACAAGAGTTCAGTACGTTAAGTCTACCGATTTTAATATGAATTGTATTTTCATTTATAAAGCTTTTGATGACTGTTAATTACCACACCATCAGCAATATTTATATCGCCTTGATTATAGTAAATTTTATAATCTATGATATTAAAGAATTGGTGTTGTTCTAATTTTCTCGATTCAGAGCATACTATTATACAAGGCTTGACCTCCAAGCTATCAATGAAGACTTGTAATTTTTCAAAATTAGTATTTAAATCACGGATATTAACATACATTATTAGTTCATAATTATTACTAGTAAGGCTTTTGAGAGTTTCGAGGTTGTGACAATTTTTTTCTTACTTTACAAACTTGTTTTGAAGATTGGCATTAATATCAAGACTACAATCGATGTTACAAACTCGATCGTTTTACGGAATAGACCTCCGAAAGCAGAATCAAAGTGGAACTTTTTTGTCGGATGATTCAATTATTATCCGTATCAATTATTATCTGCTTTCATACGCTTTAGAGACGATATACGTTGTCTATGCTCATTTATAGACAAGAAGGAAACCGTGATCACAAATTAATAACAGTTTTTTCTTTAACAAATGCCGTCGTTTCTGCTTTGAATCAATCTACCCAAAAGCTCTGAATAATATTCGTCGGGATTGTTTCACCCGTTTCAATGAATGATACCGCGTGCATTCCTAAAAATTGTGGCCATGATCTTGCTGGCCGACCGACCCATCTTGGCCTTCTTGGACGCTCGTTCGCCCGAAGAAACCTACTGTTTTGATTGTTTCTTGGCCTCTGGTGTGATGTTTTGACTACGGTAACGAAACGGCGCCAAAACACATTGTGATTGCAGCTGAACATTGCCAAAAACTCCTTTGAAATGGTCACACGGTTCCGCTTATGGTCGAGAGTGAGCAATCGCGCGGATAGCATTTTCATGTCCAAATATTCATGTAAAATGTGATGTACCCGCTCAGTTGATATGCCTATAGCTTCAGTCTCCTCACACACTTTCGGACTTCTCCGATCGTCCAATATCATTCCATGGATTTTATCGGCGATTTCTGGCGTGACGCCCTCTTTTGACCGACCTGACAGTTCGGCGTTATTTGCGCTGTTGCGACCAAAATTCAAATTCATCCAAATTCATGAGGCTGTCTGCTTTCAATGGCTGTCAATCACAAATTAAATGGCGCACCTTGACGGGAGTAGTGTTGCATTTAAAGTTACTACGCGGGAAATTCAAAAAGTCACTGACTTATCAAACCGCCCTAGTAACATATTGTAAATTGAAATTAAGTTTTAGCAGGTGTGATTTAAAACTATATATAAATCAATCGCATTCTATTAAAAAAATTCTTATTTGCAAACCGCACGTTTCACCGTTCACTGACAAATAGAATCTGCTTCTTGTTTAAGATGCTGTCATTGGGTTATACAAGGCATCGATACCGGAGATAATGCCGATGCTGCCATTGAATTTTGACTTTAAGATTATCAATCTGACGGTTTAATTTTTTTGGTCACACAAACACTAAGATTTTCTACTAAAACGTACATGTCGCACTGAAACTTATCCCAATCGATGTTTTCGAAAAACCGAGTTGGGTTTGGGAGTCTTTCCACGAAGCTTAAAAAGTGAGAACTGAATCCGTAGCTTCGCGGCAAAATGGTCAGGCATACAAACGTGCTTCCAGCAGTGTAGAGGTCATCTGACAGGAGAAAGAAGTCCATGTACAATTACTACTTGGTCTATTTGGTGAGTTCGGGGCGACTACTTGCAAGGAAATGAGAGGTCTGCTTGATTGCAGCCATTCGAGCGACACCCGGCCGTTTCCATTTGTGACTGAATCTTCCCATTGTAGGTGTCTCGAGTTCAAATCGCCACCGATAAGCGAATGTTTGTGTTGTGATATGATTGAGTTGATCACTCAGAAATCATGCAACGGACTTGATTTTGACGACGAACTACATCGAACATACATAGATGCGACAAGGCTCCGCCTATAGTCAGTGTTAAACTCTCTAAAGCGGATCCTATGGAATTCTGGACATCTGGTTTCTGCTATCAATGCAAGATCCGTCTTCGACGTATCAGAAAGGCGCTGAGCAGATGTTCCTTGCGTCGTCGAGATGAGCCATTGTACCAGTGATAAGTGCAAGATAATATCTAACGTCGCATTAAAAAACTATCAAAGCCGTGGATCGCAATTTTGGCTTTGTTTTCATTAAAGATTAAACAACAACAAGATCATGAGTTTTAACAAATTGTTTTAAAATTTCATGTACTAGAGTTTTTTTTCATTTCCACTTATTTCCTCCCCTGACTTTTCAGAAATAGTATGATGCCCGAAATTGAAACAAGTACGACTGTTGAATCTATGCTGTTGCCAAACTACGAGCTATTATTATACTCTCTATTATTTTGGATTGCTGTTGCAAATATTGTAAACAAAGGTTGACTATGCCTCTGAATTTTCCAAATATTCATAATCAGCTTATCGATTGCAGGTCAGCGCGCTTTGAGCTGGTTTGGGTGCATATTGTTGCTCATTGTGATTTTTATTATGATGGTAGTGTTGGCGCAAGTCCTAGTACTGCCTGGCGCAATTCAAGGAGCACATCATTTTTTCGTACCTAGTCTCAAGGATCTTACCAATGGTGAAGTAAGTTGGATTTGTTTTACTGTTTCGAAAATTGGTAGTTTTCTTGTATATTTTCAGGTATGGTTTGAGGCAGTAGTTCAGGTTCTCTTTTCGCTAAGTATATGCTTTGGTCCGATTACAATGTATGCATCATTCAACAGGTTTTCCTACAATATGTTCACGTGAGTAACTATAGTCAACTTGCACGTAATTATGTCTATGCAAATGAATCTTGTTTACACAAAGCTAGACTCAACTTGAGTAACTGACGCGTGTGGTCCGTGGTTCAAATCCAGCCATAATCACACACCGGGCTTTGAGTTACTTTAGTTGTAAGTAGGCACCTGAGTGAAATCAGGGGTGAGTTGAGTCATCGAATTCATCACTCCACACTCACTCATTGTGAATAAAGTTTCTACCAAGTTCAACCTCCAGGCCCGATATTTGACGTTGTAGTCGTTTTACAAAAACTGGAATGAAAAATGATATGATATAAAATATAAGATACAATGCCATAATTTTGAAAGTCGAATAATACCACAGAAACAAAATTTGTTTATATTTATTATTAGCATAACATTTTTTTTTCAGAGATATGCTCATGACAGTTTTGGTTAACATCGTAATGATTCTGCTGTCTGGTTGCACGTATTTTTCATTTGTTGGTAATCTTGTGCATTTATCTAATCTAAATTATGCGGATATTGCTGACAGGGGTGGCTACAATGTACTTCTTATATATGCACATGTTATAGGCAAATTTAAATTCCTTCCTCAGGTACGTATTTCATCTTCTTTTTTTACTTATTGAGTAGCATGATTTAACAAAATTTTGCTAATAATATCAGTGCAAATACTTGGGTGTACAACAGCGAGCAAGTCGTGACTGTGAAGTCGGTGAAAAGAATCTTGTCGTATTCCCGAATTTTTTTTTATCTGTCGTTGATTTACGTACAGTGGTACGAAACTTTCTATCATTCTAGCTAATTGCGTTATTTTATGAGAGAGTTTAATATCAGGTCGATTATAGTCTACAGTTCTATCACTTATAACTAGGCGATTAGGCGATCTCAGTATAAGTTTACTTCGCTCGATTCTATCACTCCTGCAGGTGTGTACTTGTAATAAGTATACTGAATGATGTCTTGTATGCTGAATGATGTGTTTCAGCCTCTGCTCCCCAGTGACGCAGGAGATACTGATTTGTCTCTAAAACTCCTGTCTGTTGACACTGTCTATATGTGTCGCTGCTGGTTAAGAATCGCAGTTTCATGGCATGTGCTGCTACAAGACAGTGCCCAGTAACGATGCCGACCAGCACTTGCAGTCAGTGCGCGTTCATTTAAGATGACCCCCAAATTATTTTGGATACTCTGCACGTCAAAGTTGCTCGCCATCTGCACATCGCAACTTGCATCATATTGGAATCAATCTAGTACTTAACTGCTTGAATAGGAATAGGGATGTTTACGATCCAAGTAGGGGAAGGTTGGCTCCATGTTTGGCCAACGCATCCGCTCTCTCATTCTCATCAATGCCCTTACCACCGGGAACCCATGAGATTCTAACTCTACTGCTGTTTCGTAGCCTGTTCAGGGCCTATATGCCGTCGAGTATGCACTTCAATTTATATGCCTAAGGCAGCAGTGCTTTTATCGACACTTGACTGGCTATGTGTATATCAAACCTGCGGCTTTTCGTATCACAAAGACTTCAGCCTGGAAAATACTATAGTGATTAGGAAGCCTCAAAGCTGCTTCCATATCACGGTCTGCAGAGTATGCTACAGCGCCTGCTCCTGCGGCTGTTTTGGATCCTTCAGTGTAGATGCTAAGGGCTACTGTGCCCGTTTGCTGATTCCATTTCTCTCATCTCCTACGGTCGCTTGATATCTTTGCTCGAAGCAAAGAGTGGGAACCATGTAATCAGTGCCTCTGCGTATCCCTGCTTCGTATTGCTTTGACCAAAGGATCTTGACTCGTAGTGTCCTGATTCCTTGTGCCTGACAGCAGCTTTTGCGGCAGAGCCTCTAACAACGAGTTCAGGCGGGGAAGATGAACCAGGACATTCAACCAAGACGAACTCTCTGTAGTGTAGAGAGAGGCCAGTCGCTGAACATCCTTTCGTGTACGCGATTCGTCTCAAGATAGGGTTTGTGATCTTTGACAGAGTCTGGCACCCTGCCTTATTAGCCAAGCTTCGTGCATTTGGTCTTCACCCCGTCCTCGTCAAGTGGATTGAAAGTTTCCTCGTAGATCGTTCCTTTCAAGTTGGTCTGGATGGACTCAAATCCTGTGTCCACACCACCAATGCCGGGGTTCCGCAATGTACTGTTCTTTCACCAACTCAAGTCCTTTTATTTATAAATGACCTCCTTTCCTCCAATTTCAATCCGATTCATAGTTTTGCCGATGACAGCAGCCTTGACTTCGCGTACTCTTTTGAGAAAATAGCCGACTCTCGCGGAAATGTTACTTCTGTTAGTAGAGATCGTATGTTTGTATCGCTAAACAGGGACCTATTAAACATTATCGCTTGGGGCTCAGAGAGCCATGTTGTATTTAATGCTTCCAGAACCCAATTCTGTCGTCTTTCGCTCAAGCCTTATCCTCCTTCTACTAGCCACACTATTTCCGAAGATGGTGTATTTCTGAATCACCTTCGATAAACCTATTAGGATTTAACATTTCCAGCAAACTAAGCTAAACATTTTTCGAATTGCGAAAAATGCCATGAAATGCCTAGGTTTCCTTCAGAGAGGCAAGAAATACTTTACACCATCAGACATAGCGCACATCTACAAGACTCTCATAAGACCAAGACTTGAGTATAACTCCCATATATGGGCTGGGGCAGGCCGCACTGCTTAAGCAAAACTAGACAAAGTCCAACGCAGAGCTTTCAAGCTTATTGGCGATGAAACTATTACCTGGCGTATTGAATCTCTTGAGCACCGACGTAACGTTGGCTGCCTTTCTCTTCTTTATTGCTATTATTATGGTCTTTGCTCTAATGAAATATCAAGTCTGCTCCCTTGTAGAGCAACGCCTACGCGTAACACCCAAGCCTCCCAACGCGCTCACTCTCATACCCTTTCGATCAGTGCCAGTCGTACCGTCCAATTTCACAATTTTTTCTTATCTAGTTCAATACGATTATGGAACAGCCTACCATCTACTGTTTTCCCCGCTGAGTATGAGCCACAATTGTTCAAGTGAATCGTGCATCTATCTCCTGCAAACTCAACCCTTCTTCTCTCCCTTTCCTTAAATTTCCTTCCGCCAAGGCTGTGCTATAGCATAATACGGCATCCCCTAAGCATTGGCATCATCATAGAAAGAAAAAAATGTCTCTGCTTAATGTGAAGATCTAAAAGTCTTCCGAAAACTTTAAGGAGGAAGAAAGTCAGGCCAATTGGCATGTATTCTTTCGGATACGCATGGCTGCTTTTACCTGCTTTGGGTATAAATACAACCCTGAACATGACTTAGCCCTGCGCAATCGTTATAACCCAGGATGCGGCAAGCATTCCTGCCTTCTGGAGCATCACAGTCAGAAATCCCTCCGGATTTGGGGACTTCAAGGGCTTGAAGATGTTGATTGTCCAGACTAGTTTCTACTTGGTCACGACCCTTTCTTGCTTTTCACATATATTTTTTTACGCTTAATAATCCTCGGCCACGTTCGGATCGTGGGAGATATAGTCTTTCAACTGTTGAATAAGAGCGGAAAGGATACATATTTCTAAGTAATATCCTTTTTTTATTATTATATACTCTATGTAGTCTTTGTTATTAAATTGATATTATATTAGTACTACTGTTATTATAATTATTTTCATACCATAAAATTTTTGATAAGTGCGATATCTAAAGAAGAAAATGACTGTAAAAAATGAAAATAAAATCCCCAGAAATAAAATCCTTACACTCTATTACCCTTCTGGCATTCGCTGGCTGGTTGCATCATTTATGCTCTTCTCACAGAGATCTCTCTTTTCTATTTAGGTCTAGTTAATAAAGTATTTCTGACTCATCAAATCTACTACAATCCAAGAAGTGGACTGACTGACCTCTCAGTTGATTTGAAACATTGATTCGAGTGCATCCTTCCGAATATTCATAATCGTGAATCATGACTATAGCGCTATCACACGTGCACCTTATAAGTAATTTGCCAGAATAATTAAGCTCTTGTTTATTCGTCATTTCTCCAATGCACAGAAATTCTTATTTTAAATTTTTTTTTCATTTTAGGTATCGTCGGTTTTATTTTTTTCCACATTCTTCATGATTGGGATTGCAAGCAGTGCAACGTTCACTTTCTTTGTTGTGCAAGCGATACGTGACGAATATTTTTTGAAAAACGTACGGAAAACAACAGTGACCGTGGTCGCGTTACTGTTTGCTCTAAGCTATGTCTACTTAGCACCAATTGGTGAATATTGTCTGAACTTACTGGATGTCTACGGAATACCCTCAGCAATAATTTTCACAACAATAGTCGAGCTAATGACTTTTGCTTGGATGTATGGTAAGTAATAGCCTAGTAAATACGAAACACATATATTCATATAAACATGTATCAAAATATTTACAATATAATACGTATAATGTTTGATCACCTGCGGCCATAGAAGGGTTCACGCATCAGACTATTTTCAATTCATGGCTACATGTGAATCAAATCAATTTCATATTTCATTGATGTTTTTGGTGACACAATTTGTTTATTGGATGTTTGTTAGCACTTGCTTGTCGAACAAAGCGTGATTTGTAAATTTTCTAGACATTTCATATTACGGTACAGAATGCAAAAAGTTTCAGAGCTGATTTTTCAGGCCAAGGATTTTCGTATTCTTCGAAACTAAATTTTGAAATTTGTATTGAAAGGTTTTTCTGAAGATATCACTTGAAAGGAATTTGTAATTTTGGCTACCATTCAGTGCAAATATTTTATGAGACGTCTAGTTATACAGTTCAAATATCTTTCAGGTGTGAAGCGAGTTTGCGACGATATTGAATTCATGTTTGGATTTAGAACGAGTTACTGTTGGCAAACCTTATGGTATATTCTACCAGTGACAATCATAGCTGTTTTCGTTTTTCATCTGGTGTTTGCCGGAATGCCACTAAACATCTTTAAAGCGGATAAACTTACGATTGCTTCTGGAGGATATAGTAAGGATACTTTTTTTTAGCGATTTTTACTTAGATACTGAAATAATTACTGTCTTCTCTTTCAAGTTCTTGGTTTGAGCTTTATTCTGATCATCATTCTTATTATTGTTGGATGGAGTATCTACGTTGTTCTAAAGCAGCCAAAAATACCAGACACCAGTGTAAGTTCAATCGGATGTTTTGATTATATGAATAGCTAATGAATTGTCATTGCAGAAAATGAAGCTAGCTTTTTCGCCAGTACCGAATTGGAGTCCGGCTGACGCGTCGTTGCATTTCAACTATCGACATTTTTTGATTAAAAAAGCCTATGATAAAACTTAAATGCACCTGCTTGCTCGGAAAAGCTTTCCAATATTGACAATAAATTTGCAGAATTATATTAAAAATGATAACATGGACGATATTTTAATCTATTTAATCTATGGTACTATCTTCTAGCAGTGCTATTACGAAATGAGACATTTATCGCACTTAAATTTATTTCTAATTTATATTTTTCGATGCTCATTGTCGAAAATGCTATTAAAATTCGACCAGGTGAACAGGCGCCCATAAATCATAGCAAGCAAATATTTCAAATTTCAAAAGCGATTTTCTCAGGATCCGCTGAAGCTGGGATTCTGAAATTGGTTGTAAATTAAAAAGCTAACGTATACGCATTCTTGCCTCCAACTGGCGCAACGCTACCTGTACGCCTTTTCACAAAACGCCACTAAAAAAATAACAAATTTCCCAAGCGATTTTCACAGGAACGGCTTTCGCTAGGATCCTGAAATTGGTTGTAAATGAAAGAGCTAGCGGAGGTGCATTCTTGACACCAAGGGGTAATCGTTATCTTCACGCCTTGAAACCAAACGCCACTAGTGAAAATAACAATTGTTCCGAGTAATTTTCTCAGGATCCGCTGAGGTTAAGATTCTGAAATTTGTTGCAAATAAAAGAGCTAACGTTGACGCATCGTCCACTTCAACTGGCACAATAATAAACCAAGCTATGTGTATATATATATATGTATACATATGTATACATATATATATATATATATATATATATATATATATATATATATATATATATATATATATATATATATATATATATATATATATATATATATATATATATATATATACGTATTTTTTTTAAATACCAATCCATATCTTATTTCTTATTTAATTCTTATTTAAATTACATAACATTATTTTAATTGTTTAAGATAATAGATTAACACAAAAATGATGATAATGATGATGATAAAGATACAAAACTACAACAAAAGCCGAAGATAAATTAATGTACGTACATTCATGTATTGAAACATATATATCTTCTTCCTGTTACTTACTTTTATTATATTCTATTATTTTATTATTATATTGTTTTCGTTGTGTTTCGAATCATATTTTGGTGGTGTGTTCCAATACATACTCGAGTTCCGTTTCAAATACCGAGGATCAATCGCTGGGAAGATCTCCTTGAGATCGGGTGTCATTGGTTGCACTGAGAAGAAACTGTCAACTATTATTGCGGGCATTTGAGTTTGACGTTCTATCAGCATTTTTCGAATGGAGGCTGAAAGTTAAATTGTTTTCAATATAATTTTCATTTTTGAAGTTTAAAATTTACATTAATCAGTAGTCAAAAATAAACACAAACTACTGACTAAATTCAATAATTTTAGTATTTTTGAATTAGTTATTTAATTTAAGCTCTTTCTTTGGAAATGCACTGATGAAGAGAGAGAATGTATTTTTCCTCCTTTTCGAAAATATTTATGGTCTCTACACAAATTTTTCAATGTGTCGTACTTTCGAAATAAATTTTGTAATTTAATTTAAAAACATTACTTATGAAAATCGAGAAAGTTTTTAGAATACATTTAACTGATTTTGATAATTATAACATCGAGGTAGTAGTATCAAACTAACAAATAATTTAAAAAATTAAGTAGAATATATTTACAATGTTTGTAGCGCTAATTGATTTATTTAGATGGTCAAAAACCAATTTTGACTTACTTTTACTCCAAATGGGTGGTGGTGGTCGTTTCTTGCTCGGCTTGTCTTCTTCATCGGTTGAGTCGCCACTGTTCAATTGGTCGAAATCATATTTCAAAGCCTCTTTTGCTTTTATCGCCATTTTCTTTTCTTGAAGCATTCGCTGATTTTCCAAAAGCTTTTGCTGCAACTCCTCTTTCGCTCGTTGTATCTTCAAGTTATCAAGCATTTCGCGTTCCTTGCGCGCTGCTTCCGCCAAATCTTGCTCAAGCTGCTTTTTATCCAATTTTTTCTGAGCTTCACACCTCTCCTCATGCAGTTTTTGCTGCTTTTGCCTTGCTTTCTCTTCACGCTCTTGCATTGCTTTCTCCAATTTCTCAATTCGTTCCTTTTCACGTGCCTCACGAGATAAAGCGGCTTGCTGCTGTTTTTGTTCACGTTTTTTCTTCTTTTCATCGGCCATTTGCTGTAGTAAATGAAAGGGTTGTAATTAGTAGGAAATATGTTTGGATTTTGGAAAAACTTACTTGTAATTTAGAGTTGTAGGTCGCACGCTTAACATCTTCGGCACTATTTTCACGCGACAACGACTGTGCTTTGGGGACTGAAGTTGGAGCCTTTGCGGATTTTTGCGATGGAGTTAGTTTAGCGCTCCTGTTCACTGGAAATTTCGTATTCAGCATACCGATAGTCGGAGTAATATAGGTCTGAAAAAATCAGTCATGGTTTCAGAGATCGCAATGAATGAGTTGACACGCAATCAAAGTTAGTATCATATAAGTTAGCAATGTCGGGGAGTTTTATTATGGGGAAATATTAGTTAGTGTTGAGAAAGTGTGAAAAATCAAATACACCCCACATTATAGTTTCGAATTACATGCAAGCTGTCTCAAACTACAAACTGTCTTACAAAACTTACTTGTGTCGGAGTGTTATGTTTGGCTATTTCTCGCCTTAACAACGGTGTAATATGCTGAAAAGTTAAGCAAACAGATATTCACAGTTGATTTCTTTAAAAGATCATTATAGCTGTAGGAAGTTCAAACCAGATACGGGCGTTTTTGCAAAAGAACATACATATTTTTCATGTGTGTGGCACTCGATGTGAATATTTTTTTGTAAATCAATAGTTTTCACCTGAACAAGACATACATCATACATCAATGTACATACATACATCAATGCGAAAATCCTGAAGTGTGACAGGAAAATACTAAAGTTCATGGTGAAATCCTAACTCAAGTGAAACCTGAATAAAAATAAAGTCGTAATTGCTCATCAGCAGGATGGAGTCTTGAGTCTCCTGCGAGTTTTTAGAAACTCATCTCCAGAAATTAATTACACTCATCCGTCGAACTTTACATACTCGAAAAGATCTTGGAGGAAAACAATGAGAGGTCGAAATCGGTTGAGAAATTAGAAAATTACAGTCTGGCTATGCTCACGCGATTCGGAATTCAAAAAAACTGTAAGATAACTTCTATATTATTTTACAGAACAGCTATATATTTTCGAGTTTTCGTGAGATAGTATTTTCACTAGGTACATATCTACGAGGCTGGCCCATTGAGCTTGCGGAATGAGTAGGTACGTCATTGCTTAGTTTAATGAAATGAAATTGTAGTTTAATCGAACCTAATGAATTCAGCGATTCATTATAAGTATAAATAATAAGTTTTGTTCCAATCAAACCATTAGTTTTGAAACTATCGTCGACCAAGCACCTCAATCTGGAAGAGAGTATAAAATATAGAGAAAATCGAATGTTGGCTAAAATCATAATGGAAGAGATTGCATCCGTTTACGGGATCTCTTGTGCAGTTAAAATCATGATGTACAAGTGGCACAGCGTTTTTAAACAAGGAAAGAACTCACTCGAAGACGATCCACGACCGGGAAGGCCAATCGAAGGGATCACTTCGGAAATTGTTCAAAAAGCGAAAAAGTGATATTGGAAGATGTTAGTCGAAAGAAGAAATAGCTCACTGAAATGGTTGAAGTATAAGATAAAACCATTTTCAAATTTGCCTCACGATCATCTTGACATGGCTAAGGTCAGCGTAAGGTGAGTGCCATGAATGTTCACGCCGCTTCAAAAACTGCAGTGCGTGGAGTGTCGCGTATTTTTTGACCTCGCTAGTGAAGACGAGAATGGAGTATTGAATCGAATCGTTACTGAAAACGAGACTTAATTTTATTATCATGAGCCGGAATCCAGAAATATGCAGTGGCAGAAAAGAGGCACATCGCCTCCCAAGAAATTCAAGGCGTTGCAGTCTGCTGGAGAAAAGTCATGGCGACCGATTTTTTTTTTTTGCGACTCAGGAGGAATCCTGTTGATCGATTTTAAAAACCAAAGAGTCTCCATAACTGGAGAGAACTACGCTTCAATTCTAGACCATTTGAAAGATACCATCAAAAAGGAAAAAGAGGACAATTCATCAAAAGTGTCCCGCTTTTACACGACAACGCGCCTGTTCACAAGAGTCGTTTAGAAATTTTATTTTATCTCAAAAATGAAAAAGGAACTGGGAAGAAGTTTTCAAACGATGTACATCAGCTAATTGAAAGAAAGATGTGTAAATCAACTAATTGAAAGATCCGAAAAATGTACTAGAGTGGCAAGCGAATATATTGAAAAAGAAAAATAAATTTGCTTTATTTCCACCTATTACATCCCATTCCGTGAACTTAATAGCCCACTCTCGTAAGCATGCATATACCGGTGTAAGAAAACATAATAATTGAAATGTAAACCACTCTGGTTGGTAAATTGCATCGATTTCCGTGTGTCGTTCATGAATTGAATCGAGTAATAGCGACCATTACTCATTTCGCCGCCATCCGCTTCATACGTTTTTTTTTTTATTTTTGTGATTTGAATATTTTTCGTAATTTTCTTCAGTTTGCTTCGAGAATCGATTAATTTTACGGCTTTTATGAATTTGAAAATATGAAGCCGTGCACAGAAACATGCTCGCAAAACACATTTCATGTAGGTTGCTAACATTTCAGGAATATAGATTCCAATGTAATGCTTAGAAACTATTATATAAATACAATGTTCAACTCACCTCCGGATCTCTATTTTCTTTAGCCTCAACTTTGTTTCTCGTCTGACGTGGACTTGCCAATGCACTCGCGGCGTGTTTCTCAAAAGCTTCAACTTTCTTCTTCACTGGACTTTGAATACAAGGACTATTATTTCAAAATAATAATCGGATATGATGAGTCTGATCACATCAACGCGACTATACTTACTTAAACAGCTCTTTTTTCTGCTTTGATTTCGTCATTATAGCCCGTTGAATTGGGGCCGGCGGAGCCATGATTTCATCGGTGGAATCTTCTTCCGTCATTATGCTGCTTCGTAGCACTTCATTAGACTGCTGCTGCTGTTCAGTCGTCTGAGCTTTAAATGTATGGTTGTTAATGTTGAACGTCGCATCGGCGGTGGAAGATGCTGGCATGTTTGAAAGTACAACATGCGTTATATTTCCATCGACTGCATTATTCTCCTGATCAGGTCCTTTTTCCATAACAAACGTTTGCTGCGGACATCCGGATGCTACAAAAGTCACATTGTGTTCATTAATTGGGATATCCTTCGCAGATACGAATGTTGCATCGCCCGGCATTTCCTTAGATACACGATCTGTGTCCTTATTTTTTTCCTCTGATGCAGGTTTAGGCTTCCCTGAGACTAGCGGCGCGGCATTAGAGATTGCATCTTCATACACCGATTCGGTACTTGTTGGTCTAGTATTTCCTTTGCTCCTTGTTACCCGGTCTTCGTTAGATGATCCCTTTTCGCTCGCTTTCACGTTTTCAGCTTCTTCTTTGATTGGAAGACACTTGAAGGCTTTCTTTCCGCGTTTACTTTTTCCACGTTTCG
Organism: Nemotelus pantherinus; assembly: GCA_963978885.1. Taxonomy (NCBI): domain Eukaryota; kingdom Metazoa; phylum Arthropoda; class Insecta; order Diptera; family Stratiomyidae; genus Nemotelus; species Nemotelus pantherinus. The sequence continues at coordinate 239,983,087 of OZ022263.1, forward strand.
AAGTATTTGCTGCTTCTGACAATTCCTCCTTTTTAATTTCATTCACGGTTTCCTGCGAAAACTGAACCTTGTGCCTAAGTTAAATAATATTCCACGAAAGATACCTCAATATTTTCTACAGCTTCCGTGGTAGTTTCAGAGTTCTTGTCCTTTTGAGATGATTCGCTGATACTTAGCTTTTCTTGTTTTATTCTCAGCCTGGATGATCGGGTTGAAGTTCCTGATGATGTGTCTGACTGATTGGCCTTACGTGTTGTTCCTAATCAATTAAATGATGTAATTTTAAATACGATTCGGAGTTTATTTTAAAATAAAAAAAAATTATTTTTAGATCTTAAAAATGCAGTGTCTGTTTTGGACGGATTGCGGCCAATGTAAGTTCAACTTACTCTTTTTCGGAATATCAGCTGGAGGGGGCATAAGTCTGTCGTTTTCATTGTCGGATATTTCAAGAACTGGCAAATCGCCACTCGGTACAATGAGCAGCGAGTCATCCACCTGAAATAGGTAATCCATTTTAGTTACAGCTGCACTTATAGCATCTCATAACTGAACACAAATAACTAGCGAACGATTATTTAACAAAACCTTTACTTTCTTAGGAGATTCGACCGAATCATCCTTTTCGGCATTTTCCTTATCATCCTCCAGCGATCGTTTCGTGGTAACGTCAATTTTTGGAATCGATTTTTCGGCACTACTCTTCGCAGTAGTTTCATTTGTTGGCTCTTCCAATATTTGTGTTATATTCCTTAGACATGATTCATCAGCTTGCGATGGCCGACGCAGTTTTTGTGTTAGTGAAGGCTCTTTCTATAGAACAGATGTTGAAGGAATTTAGCAAGATCCAAATAAATACAGAGAGTATCAATTCAACTTACGAGGGATGACACTTTCAATTTCGCGGCACGCGAGGGTCGTGTAGATGATATGGTACTCGTATCAGTAATTTCATTTTTTATGGCAATTTCACTTATTTGAGATCCATTGAACTCCAATTCTAAATATTTCCGTAGATTGACTTAGTTTTCGCAACACAAATGTATTATTTTCTTACCTTCTGTATCGACAATTACACTCAGGCGTTTTAGTTTTCTTTTCTGTTGAGGCGTTAAACTTGTTTCTTTTGTGCCATAAACGATTGCGTCCAGATTCGTTTTAAATATCTGAAAACAAATAATTCTTTATTTCTTGAACTTTGTCATTGATCGAATATTAAGTTGTTTTCATGAAAATAGCAATGCAAAATCTGCTTTGAGAACCATGACGCGTTTACTCTATGGGTAATGCAAAATTGGTTTCGACCCATCCCTGTAGGTATCTGAGCATAATTGGATCTTCCAAATGTGCGACTGCTGCGATGTTTTATATTCATAGTGTTCTTCGTGCTAGTACTTGAAAATATACCTGATCATAAAAATAGCAGTCGGAGAATAACTTCCCGGAAAATAATTATTTTTTGAAAATGTTTCTGCTTTTTGTTGTGGACATAAGCAACGGTAAGTACACCAATCATATAAACGTTGATCGTGATCTGAATCGTTAAAATGTTCTAATTGAAATTGCAGTGATGAGTCGTTCTAAACACTGCACAGGAGAGCAGCGAAATTTATTTATTGAACTACATGAAGGAAAAACATACTTGGAAATAGAAAAAATCATTGGTTGTTCTGCTAAAATGGTAAGCAATGCTTTAAAATGGAAGAAAAAAGTGGAAACGCGTAGACCAAAGCGAGCAACAGACAAAAGGACTGACCAAAAAATAGTAAACCTTGTGTAGGCGAACCCAAGGATGAGTTCCAGCAAAATAAAAGAGGATCTTCAGCTTGGCATAAGCTCGGTCACAATCAGAAGGCGTTTGCTAAAACCCGAATTGCCGGCCAGAAGCCTCCACTGGGTACCGTTTTTGACAAGCAGACATGTAACCAGAAGGCTAGAATTCGCAAAGGGGCATTTGGATTGGCCTCGGGGAAAATAGAGGAATATTTTATGGAGCGATGAGAGCAAAATTGTTCTGTATGGCTCCGCAGGTCGTCGCCAGTATGTAGGACTGCCACCAAACTCAACAACTAAACCACATTTTACTATTAAGACAGTATACTATGGCGGACGAAAACTGATGGTTTGGGCTTGTTTTTCTTATAATGGCGTAGGATCAATTTATCGAGAAGGCAATTTAGATCAATACTAGTATGTGAAAATACTGGAAAAGGTCATGCTGCTATATGCCGAGGACAAAATGCCTCTAAAATGGATCAAACAGCAAGCTAATGACCAAAAACGAGCCAAATTATGGTTTGAAGAATAGAAAGTGAAGATAATGTGTTGGCCAGTACTATCTCCGGATTTAAATCCAATTGAAAACCTGTGGGCTGATGTAAAAAGTGCTGTACAGGAAAATGGATCGTTCTGCGACAAGCGTGGAGTTCCATCCCTCTAGAACGTTGTCAAAGATAGGTCGACTCTATGCCACACAGATGTGTGGCTGTTTTACGAAATAATGGCTATTCGACAAAGTAATGAATAATACTCTCCATGAATAGCAAAAGAAGTAGAAACTTTAACTTTTTTATGATTTTCTTCGTTTTTTACCTAGCCTTGTATAATAACTGCTATTTTTATGAACTTCCAAAAAATTTCACTTCAAATCTAAATTTACATAAATTACCACAAACTTATTTGTTACAAAAGTACAAAGTTACAAAATATTGAATAGTTCAATGATTGACCATATTTCGCCCACTATTTTCATGCACTGCTCTATTTTTGTGAACACTTCTGTAAATCCTGGAATATTATATTCCTCCCAGTCTCACATACCTCAAAGTCATCAAATATCTCCCTCCGGGAATTTTCAGTTTTTTCGAAAATCCGGTCGATTTGCTGAAAAATTTCTTCCATGTCAAAGCAACAACAAACTATTTTCAATTAGTTTTCACAACTCGGAAAACCACAAAACCGGCACGAATTACTTGCGGCGCAACGACGATAATTCAAACTGCGAACGCTACCAACTGATGTTTAAGCGCCATTGGAAATGTCAGGGAACACGCTTCCAACAAATTCGTACTGCCATAGCGCAAGTATGCCCACACACGCGTTTTGCGTTTTTTCCAGGTAAAAATGTAAATTTTCCGAATCCTTTGTCTTTAAAACTTAAATATGTTTGAAATCTAGGTAAAACTGGACTTGATGCCCCACACAGCTGTTACATGAATTTTGCCGATAGATGTCGGGCTAATACGTTTGTGTTTTTGTGGTTGTGCGTTTGCTTTTGGGGCTTCTTTTCTTTCTTTTTTTCTTTTTCTTAATTGTTTTATCTTCTTTTTTCTTTTTTTGTATAATTTTGTCTGTTTTTCTTCATTTTTTTAGCCCTTCTACCACCTTTTCGCCCTCTGGTGGTAGGATTTCCCGGGTGTGGGGCATCAAGTCCAGTTTACCCGAAATCTATCTTCTAGAGTAAAAATAAGCGAAATTTCTGCTTGCCGTTGAGCCGCAATATGAATACGAGGCTAAGCCCAATCTGAGTTGACTCACCTTAAATCCCAACTGTGGTATCTGCTCAAACTCTTCTACGCTTTAGCTCCCATCTTGTGGCAAATTTTCCAAGCAATAAGTATCCAATTTGACAAGCCACTCGACAACTGGGAAATTTAGTTCAGTGCTACCTGGTGTTGTTTTGTTAGGGAACGGGAATCTCGCTGTCGTAATTTTAGATTTGTGTTTAATTTTTATTTGGAGTAAACACCAGACGCGCATTTGTTTCAAAGTGCGTAGTGGATGCAATAAGTGATAGAACAGCTGAAATGCATCGAAATTCTGTTGGACTGAAGCAACACTAACTGGGACATAAAGATCTTCCTCAGTCGTCTGATAGCTGTAAGTGCCAGTCAAATTGTTTACTTTGTTTTTTGTTTTTTTTACGCGAGAAGTGTTAGTCAGTACCTTTTTCACAAGTGGCATAGCCCCAGTGGCCTGGTGCCCATGGCTTTAAGCCTGTGCTGCCCAGTCGTTGCTACTACGTCACAACTATTCCGCCCGCTGGCCGTAGCTGCGCGAACTCTCACATCTGCCGGGGATTTTTTTGTTGTCTCAGTTTGTCTGTCTTCAAATATATTTTCGCGTTTGAGAGGACTCGAAGCAAAGTATAGCTTTCACGGTAATAAATCGAATCAAATCACAATTTCCGCGAAATTTTTAATGCGAATAAATCCACAAGCGTATTATTTGATGCAGCATAATCCAATGGTGAAAGTTGCATATGCTGTGCAGCATCTGCACCCGAAGCTCCACTCGTTATCTAATTCATGGCAACGCGATATCATCCCACACTCAATTATCTTTCCCGAGATAACTCATCTATATCTTTCATTTATCAAAACGCCGATCTCGTTGTTTTGAGTTGGAGCACTATCCTTCATTGGGTTTGCGCGGCATTGTTCTCGACATATTCGTGATATGCTTGCTCCAAGAACATGCCTGTTGCGTTGAAGCATTCTAAACTGCAGATTCGCTTGCTTATTCGTTCAAGTGTATGAGCGAGCTGATTAAATTAAGTCTGAATTCCGCTTCAGTCGCCGTTCACTCGTTTACTTATAGGAAACTTACGCAATTTGGAACTCGTTCCCGCGTTCAAGGGTGGCCGTGTTCAAAGTAATAGTTTCAAAATAATGTTGGGCTAATGTAGAGTCTAAAACGTAAACCACTACTAAGCTACTCTATACCGATCCCGAACATTCCCAATGTACTATAATAATCAAAAAAATTACAAGATAACCATAAGTCCATAATAAAAAATCTGAGAGCCTTTCAGTTTTTAGTCTATTTGGAATGTATTCTGTTCTAGTGGTGACTATAGGTCTGTTCCCGTACTACGATTAATTGCAATTAATTGCAATGAAGCGTACTAAAACGGGGTACAAAAAACGGCTTCATTGCAATTAATCGCAATTAATTGTAGTACGGGAACAGACCTTATATTTCGCGAAATAATGGGCCGCATATAATTCAAGACTGGATAAGATGAGTCATTCTGGGTCAATCTAATAATCTGGTACTAGATATATTCTTTCGCTAACAAAATTGATTGTTTTCCAATCGAATAAGGTCCTAAAAGTTAAAAGCAAAACAATTTTTTAAGGAGTTTGTAGATGGCAGCACTGTTACCGTTTAGTTGTGTTCGACTCAATCAAACAGCCGAATAGCCGTTTACATTTGCGATTTCATAGATGTGTGTTTACATGTTTATAATGTTAGCGATGTAAATACACAGTTTCTTATTTAATTAGCTGGCGCACCTTCAAAACAAAAGCAATCTACTGGAGCGAAAAAACTGGCAGATGTAAATAAAAGAATGAAATGATCATGTGGAATCCAATCGCAATGTGGATATTTTTCACTTCGATGATTGAATATCGGGTAATGTGTAAACAATTCTGATGCTCGAACTGATATTAAGATGGATTGCAATTTCAATTGGTGGATACACTTTAGATATTTGTGGATCGCTCCAAATTTTTCAAAGAGTAGAATTTCAAACGCCTGTTCAGACATTCCTCTTCGATCTTTGAAAACAGCCAACGCATTTTGGATTGGAATCATACTCTAAATAAAGAGACCCAATTTCTCACAAAACCCAAGAAGTATAACAATCATCCACTTATAAAGCATTGTCAGGAGGTCGTTTCGAGGTACAAATAAGCCGTTCGCAGACAAAGTGCTGCTATTGTCAGTTAGTTTTTTGATTATGTCTTTGATAAGTGCTCAAATATTTATTTGAAACTTGTAAAACTGAAAATACGATGTTTTATTTCAGATTTAAATGTGGCATATGTGTTTTCACATATTCAATCCTAAAAATAAATGTGATCGTCTGAATTTAAATGATTAGTAAATTATTATTCAACACTAAACAGTTTTTAGGATTGACTCACGTGACTCAGTATCTGACTACTAAAGATACAAGGTCGATATTCCTGGAGTTTCGTTTATTGTAGGGAAATTAGTGGTGTGCGATAATTCCAATACAGGCGATGGGCAAATGTGCAGAATTTCAGCTACCCGCCACCTACAGCGCTAGTTGTAGGTTAACACAACTGGCGACTCCTTTATAAAACTGGTCAGGAGAAACTGTAATATGTCGCAGAATGGTGTAGGAAGCATGCGGTCGGCAGAGAAAAGGTCACTGACGAGAACCGTAGTTACAGACCCAGTACGGCATCAACAGATTTGAACACAAATCGTGTTGAGGTTGAGTTAGGACGGCAGGAGGATCACGTTACGGCATATGACGGTAGAATTGAGAATGGCATTTGAAAACGTTTGTCAAATTGTTCACGATACTCTGCAGTACCGGAAAGTTTGTTCCCGATGGGTACCACGAAATATGTCTAACCAACGAAAGCAGATGCGCATGAGGGTAAGTTTAGGCAAGGTTATCCACTAAAGGGAACAGTTTTCTTCACTGCATTGTCACGGGTGACGAAATATGGATCTAAAACTATACCCCGAGCAGTAGTAAGTAGGTCGTCAATGGTCGTCAATCTCCTCCCTAAAGACAAACAAGTTTACGGTGACGTCATCCGCCGGGAAAGTAATGGCCACATTATTCTAGGACAGTGCGTTTGTCATACTTTTGGCGTTTTCGGAAAAAGGGCACATAGTCACCACTGAACGATACTGCGTGACCTTGACACGAGTGCCCGAAACAATCAGGAAGAAGTAGCCCGGACTTCTCACCGGGGACGTGATCCTCCTTCAGAAGACAACCACACTGTTGAAGCAATTTTATTGTGACATCAACGACCACCGTCCCTACAGCCCGGACTTTGCTCCACGCAACTTTCACTTCTTTCCTCACTTGAAGGACCACCTAGAAGGCCGAAAATTCGCTTCAGACGAGGTGAAAAACTTCACGACAACGTGGCTGAACACGCAAGTACAGGATTTTCACCAGGAGGAAATATTCAAACTCATCCCAAGAGACAAGTGTCTAAATCGATATGGAGAATACATCCAGAAATAACCTAATGTATGTACTCTCTATGTATGTACTGTATTGGTTCCATGAAACAAAATGTACACGTTGCTGTGCAGGCCTTGTAACCTTACTTTTTAATCATCCCTTATAATTTGCTCATCATATATAAAACCAAACAATAAAGTGAAAATAATACAAAATGAGATAAAATCAGTATCTTGGAATCTCCAACTTTTTATAAATATTATTTGATATTTTTTACGTTACCACCTCCTGTCTGGCAACATAAAGTTAATGTAAGTTGAAAGAGTTGAATCAGAAGCTGGCTGAGGCGTTATCCGTATTTTATACCAGTTTCAGTCCCTAAGCCCCGATACGGTTCTGATTTATTCAACGCTGTGTTTAGTTTCCATTTGAAGTGAGTCCACACATAAACGTGCTCTTGGTCGTCGAATACATGAGGGATTATAAGCCAAATTATTAATACGTACATACATATTTACTTAAATAAGAGGAAAATTACCGATAAACTAAAACAATGTTGACTCACGAAATCAAGTTACGAATCGGCTTGTACGCAGCACTTATTACTATGATAATAAAATGTGGTTTACTCATAGCGCACGCATTCATAAACTCATACTAGAAATGCTTGTGTAAATAAATCAATTCACACGTGATTAGCATGCAATTACATTCTTTATCAACGATGTGATGACAGCGTGAATTCCTCGTAATGCGATTATGTAACATAAGCCGCCAATTTCCGATAGACGACATAATGCATACACAGTCATTCGACCTTGCTTTATGATTGCTTGCAATAAACTCATTCACAAATTACTAAGCGATTGCTGGCCGAAAGTATGTGGGAGATTAGCGATACGGTGGACTTGCCTTCGCTCGGCATTGTTAATGCCAAAAATATGTGTGAGATTAGAGCATGTTTGGGTTTAAACAGTTTGAACCAAAGTGAACCCAAACCGATTTTTTTCATTAAATAATGTGCTGAGTACTCTATTTATTTAAAAATTAATTCAGTTGTTATTATCTATAATGAAGTAGCATCAGGAATAGGTATCTTTTGAAACTTTATGATGCACATTTTGTGATAATATTGGGAATCGAACAGATATACTAAAAAAGCTGGAGTTTATAAAAATTGTGTAATGCAAGTGAACGAGTTTCAGCTTTTGACCAATGGGCTATTGTAGACAGAATGGGTGCAATTATTGTCCAGAGTGATAGAATATGCAAACAATTGATATATTTACCTGCTGATTTGGTTGGCAAGCAACTCTGCCAAACCAACTATCTGTTAGCAATTTTTCTCTTTGATCTCTCTTAAGGTTTTTTGTCAGATATTCGATCAGAAGCAGTCGAGAATTGATTGATTGTCGTCATCGTAGCACTACAGCCCTTCCCGAGCCTTGAATGACGTTACTGCCAAAGGCACAACTATCGATGATTCAACATATAGCGACAGGATGGTCGAATGTACGTATCCCAGAGAGACGTATCCTGGAGAGGTAATTTTGAGTTGCGTAATAGTGCGGTGTCCCACGTGCAAGTCCCACGTCTCAATTCATCCGTGATTTAGCCCAGACACATATTCAGCTCTACACTAAGTCAAATACTTATGTGTGATCATTTCTGGATTTGATCAAATAACCTGACTCGCTAGCTGTCGGTGCTCTACCCATTCGGGTCAGGGGAAAAGGTAGCAAAATTTTTAACGTGCGAAAATTGATCATTCATCATCGAGATATCCCCCAACTAAAAGCTTCTTGCTGGATATTCCTTGCTTTTCTAAAATCAATTTAATCAATTAAAATCAATTTAATTTTAATTTCATGCCATAATTTGAATAGTAATAAACACTAAAACAGATTACAGTTGATTTCAATATTACTTCTCACACATCTATTTCAGAAACTCAAAAACAATGGCCGACTCGGAAACTGACTGGCTGGAAGAACTACTCCAAGACGTTCAGCTTGAGCAATTTCTGTCACGCATTCGAGATGATCTTCAAGTCACTCGTTTAGCACATTTTGACTATGTTCACGCAGACGATCTGGAGCGAATTGGTCTGGGAAAGCCTGCCATTCGACGTCTTCTAGAAGCAGTGCGAAAGAAAAAAACTCAGCAGTGGCGAAAGAATATTTTATCGAAGCTGATCGGTGGTGGGAAGCAACCTAGTAAAAAGTCCACTAGCACAACGAATGAATGTAACACATTCACGTCATTGACATGTTTAATTCACGAGAAGGATGTAACGCTTGGCTTGAAACTGGGCGATGGATCGTTTGGGGTAGTGCGACGGGGTGAATGGAGTGCTCCAGGGAATCGTCTGATTCCAGTAGCTGTCAAAATACTGAAAGCTGACAACCTCACCCAACCCGGCATCATCGAAGATTTCTTCCGAGAAGTGCAAGCTATGCATGCTTTAGATCATCCGAATCTGGTTCGACTGTATGGTGTGGTTCTGTCGCAGCCAATGATGATGATCACCGAATTAGCTGAGCGGGGCTCTCTTCTTGATACTCTGCGTAAGCAATGCAGACATACTCCACTGCCAACTATCTGGAACTGGTCTGTACAAATCGCAACTGGAATGGCATATCTAGAAAGTAAGCGGTTTTTGCATAGAGACCTAGCCTGTCGGAACGTCTTGCTGGCATCGGGGAACAAAATTAAAATAGGGGACTTCGGACTAATGCGAGCTCTTCCCCAGCAAGAAGATTGTTATGTGATGACTGAGCATAAGAAGGTACCGTTTCCTTGGTGTGCGCCAGAATCACTGAGATACCGACAGTTTAGCCACGCTTCAGACACGTGGATGTTTGCTATTACTCTGTGGGAAATGTTCACATTCGGTGAAGATCCGTGGATTGGTCTAAATGGGTCCCAAATTTTGAGAAAAATCGACAGGGAAGGCGAAAGACTGCATCATCCAGATGCTTGCCCTCCGGATGTGTACCAGCTGATGTTACAGTGTTGGGACAAAACGCCGTCAGAGAGGCCGACGTTTGCTGCTATAAAGTAAGTCTGGATTTTTGCTTTGGTTGAAAATTTAATACAATCATCATTTTTAGAGAGTTCTTGGGGGGTGTGGCGCCTCCTCTTGCAAGAGCGTCGACGCCATATGATGAACCTAATCGTCTGCCTGTTCAGAGCGGCGATCTCATAGCGATAATAGACGGTAGACCAGATTTGAAATTTATTAAAGGCCAGAATCAGCGAAGTTTTGATATTGGAACATTTCCGAGGTAAAATTGCTGTCTACGTGTTAAGCCAAGCTATTTTTTGCTTTTTATAGGCATATTCTGGAAAAGACTAAGCCTAATTCTGATATAAGTCGACCTGTGCGTGACTCATTTCGTCATACAGGCCATGGAAGTCCATTCGGTCCATCATGGGGCAGTCCCACATTCATTGACCCGGCTTATTTAGATGGGAGTGTCGAGCTAAGAGGTAAGTAGAAAGTTAATAGTAAAACTTCAATCAAGTAATTTGTGTAGCAGGAACACTGGACAATAAGGGTCGTGAGCGTCGAACAAAATGTGTATCGGATCTTCACCAAGTGAAGGAGCGGAAAAGTAACGCCATCAAGCAATTCGCTTATAACAAGCTAATAAACGAAAGAGTAGAAAGTGTCCGTGTAAAGCCCTTGAGACCACCACAGCCCAAAATTAATAACCAAAATGGGCAAGAAGGGATACTTATTGACCTTTCTCCAGACGGAGGTGACGTCGCGGCACAGCCATCGCCGCTGAGCGATAAGATTACAAGTTTGAAGCATAATAACAGCGCGTGCATTCTCGACGCTCCAATTGAAATACCAACGGAAGGGGATGCAAGCGAAGTGGAGTTGAGTTCTATACACTCAATTCCTGTTACTAAAGCCGAGCCACCACCTTATCAGATGCCACCCACTTATTCAAACACAATCGAATTTAGCCTGCTTTCAGCTTCCTCCAGTCCTCTTCGTATGTCTAATAGATCAGCTGAACCTAGCGATCCTTTCGACACTTCTATTGTTACCGAATTGTCGAATGGAGCGAGTTCATCTCAGCGCAGCAGTATTTATAGTAATGTAAACATGACATCAGATTCGCCAATGCATCAGAGCCTGGCTGCGTACTGTAACGGGCTGTATAAAAACGATAATATGAATACAGACACGTCATCACTGTCGAGTAAAGGTGCAATATCGAAGCAAAAATTCAACGATAGCTATGAGATAAGATCGCTGTCATCAATCGCGAAAAAATGTCTGAATTATGACCAACATGAGAATATATCAGCTGCCAATCGGTATGCGTCATATGAAAATCCGAGAAAGATATGTAATGATATCTTATCGGCGAGCTCGATAGCAGCTGCCACTACTGCTTCATCGAGCTTGCCAAATCCAGTGAATGATGGACTTGACACAACAAGTGACTCCATGACCGTGAACCTTAGTACGTTATCGCTGAATGACATAAGCAGCTCCGATAAGAAATTAGATGAATCATTTATAGCAGAACTAGAAAAAGATATTTATAAAAACGAGTCAGCATCTAACTTGAATGTGAATACAATTCAATATTTCTCCAAGGGAGATGTTCAGAAAGATAACTCTATGTCGGCGTTTTTGTCACAGGATAATATGTTAAAGACATTAAACACATCACCACCTACATCTGCATCATACAATACACAAAAAGTTAATAACAACGAGCAACGCTATACGAGCACATCGGTTTCAAATGTAGAATGGTCGCGATATGCGTCCGGCGACTTTAGCTCGTCCACCAGCACTTCTAAGCAAATCAATACATCGCAAAGCGATACAAACGCCGTCATCAATCAAATCTGGTATGAAACAATAGCCCGCGATAACTATGCGTCAACACAAAACGTGAATGAAAACACTTACGCAAATACATCTTCAGTTAAAAAGAATCACAATTATGTGGCCGTCGCCAACAAACCACCGAATCCGTCAATAACATATCAGAAAAACATGTACTCCTTGCCTCACGATAAAAACGAATATAGTAGTATCAGCGACATCAATGGATTTTATGACTCTGTACCGCCCACACCAGCTTCGTTTTATAGCCCAGTGCCTGTTGCTTCACAATCTAGCAACAACAGTCAAAATTATGCAACGACTCAATCCTTTCAACCTGTGATATATGACGAAGTGTCGGCTGACGACTATTTGCGACCCCACAGACCTGCTCCATTAGCACCTCCCCAGTTGTCTGCCCAGCAAATACAGAGACGTCTTGAAAAGCACTTATATCAGCAAACACAGCAACAAGCATTATATGGAAATACAAATGCTTCTGTCGATAGTCAAAATTCGAAAGTTGATGCTTTGATAAGGGATCTTGGGTCATCTGTCAGTGAAGCAGAAGCTCGAATAGCTCTAAATGCTGCCAACTGGGACCATAATATGGCCATAAGGCATCATAAAATAGAACAATTACTAAGGTAGGTTTCTTAGATTATTGACGTTCAATATTTTCCAGTTCTTTAATTCCTAAAAGCATAACATTCCTAAGCATGATTATTTTATATCCTAGTATCCATATAGATTTTCTAAGCTATCAATAGTGTACAGCAAAAATGTGTTGGTTCATCCTGAAAATAGGAGATAATACGACACAAATCAAATATCTAGAATTGCCGTGTATTTCTTAAACTATATGTGATATGTCAGACGAATCCTAGACCTATATCATGAATCAACCGGCATCATCTACAGTTTTCCTTTGCATAACCGTACCGTATCAGACTGCACCGTTGATGATGATAATTTGATTTTTTTTAAATTGTGTTTTGAGAAATCGTGCTATACGCAGCCTCATTACTCATGAGATTTAAGTCTGACTAATTTGTAAACACTAGTCGTTTACTAATAGTATAAATTTTACATTCCTATATATTTCAACTGTAAATAAGATTATTTTTATTTTCAGACTTGGTTTAGCGACGCGGCCGCAATGTGAGCAAGCCCTATTGAAAACTGGGTGGAGCGTCGAACTAGCAGCTTCCGTACTATTGGAACCAGCCGTATAAATTTCACCGTTTGCAAACCGAGCAAGCTGCTGTTTAAGATGTTTTACCAGGCGACTAAAATGCGGTTGCTGTCACAGAGAGTTTTGTTCTTAATATATAAAACATTAAACGGGGATAATTCAGTTATGAACGGACTCGATGTGGTTAGAAGTATTTACTGTATTATTTTTTTTCAAATGTCCAAATAGATTTAAGATTTTATTTTGAAAGTATCATCTGAAACGAAACTCAATTTCCGTATTGCCTTATTAGTAGTTTTAGCTCAACTGACTTTATTTAAATTGAATTGAAATTCTCGAACAAAATGCCAATTGGAATCTTACAAGTATGTCATAGAATGAAAATATTTGAAGTATCATAGATATGAAATGATTATTTTAATTTTGTTATCAAGTGTAAATCTATGTTACATAATTATATATATACTAAGCTCGTATTGTGTAAGCTATTTTAAATGTGATTTGGTATTAGTAGACTTGTGAAGAGTTGAATATGAAAAAAAGGAGTCAAAATAGTTGTTCGTTGGCCACAATGTTTACATACATTCAACGCGGCAAATGTTTTCTACGATGCATGCATACAACATTAAATAATACTCCTTAAGCAATAGATGAAAATGTATATATTGATGAGAGAAAAAAACATGACAAATATATGTATGTAAAAAAGGCAAACTTCGGTTTTTGAATAGGAATCAGCTTTCACTATCTTTTAGACTGATGGTTATGAACTTGAAGTATGAAAAAGTGCCGTTTAAACTTGGTTCAAAGTATGATTTTAAGTTATAATGTAGAAATCATTGCTTTGCAGATCCATTTGAGAAGTGGTGCAAAATCTATCTATATTTTTTGCTCCATTTCGTTTCATATCAGTATATCGCTATTACTAGCAGAATCCCTTATTGTCTAGGTTGCTTGAACTGAAGTATTTTATGTCTTTTTGAACCGATTTATAATTTTAAGTTATTTGGGCTCGTATTCAGAAGAAGAAAGTCCTACATTATATGTCTGAAACTCCCAACATTTGGATAGTTAAAATATTGTAAAAAGCTGTCCTGATCCCTAAGTGTAAGATGCAGGATTCAAAATAGTTCCATAGTAGCTTTGAAGTTCTGTTAAAGGCGGTGCTAATGAACACAGGAGCGTCACTCGTTTATACCAAAAAAGTTGTTACGTAACACAAGGAGAGTATACTGTATAAGAGCTAAAAGTGAAAAAATGTACCGAATTTGATTTGATAGACATAGCAGTTGATACCCGTTCTAAGTTGAACGGGTAATGCTGCTATGAGGAACCTATGTTTTCCGATAGCTAACGGATAGTTTGTCATATTTTTGTCATTTCTAAAAACATTTTGCAGAGGTAAAATTTCATTGCTAAATATCGAATTGTCGAGGAAGGTTTCAGTCCAGCAAATTAAATCAGTTTTATTTTCAATGAAAGTCGAAAATAACAAAACGATATCGTTTATAATTTTGATCATCATAAGAAAGGATGATCTTCTTGGGTTCAATGCCTGCAGAAAATCGAAGCACATCTAGAGAACAACATCATCCTGTCTGGCCGTTGGTATTACCACAAAACGGCACCCTACAACTCGTAAAAGACCTGTTTGTTGGTTGTAATTTTATTAGACAATTCGAACCTGTAAAATTATTGACGAATTAACTATCCTGCATTGTTTTTCAAGATTAATTCATAAATTTTTCTGTTTCTGAAACAATCGCTACTAACAAATTAAACGCACATTTCTTACTCAGCATACTTTCGAAACGCATTAATTTCCATTTTCAGTTCATCCAACTAGCATGAGTTCAGTATTAATTCCGTACATTGTAATATCTATGTTCGATGCAATTACATCATGTTACCTTCGACACGGTCTTCACTCTGAACGTTACGTAATGATAATTAGATTTCAATTTATGACTTCACAAATCTCGCTAATACTTTGGAAATCTAGTCAAGAGTCAATGTAAGTTACATTTTGATGCCCTCCTGAGTTGAAAGCATTGTAGGATTTTTTGGACTACTTAATGCTGATTCGAAATGATGCAGCAGATATAAACAGATAAAAGCTATCAAAAAATCTGCGAAAGATGAAATATAGCTGCGTAAAGCAGACGAATTTGATTTTTTGAGCACTGGACTGATCAGTGTTTCCATATTTCTACCTCTGATTGGAGGCGCTTGCTTTCTGGTGCATTATGCAAGCTTTAAAAATTAAAAATTAATTCGAAATCATGCGATCTTGAAGCAATATCTAAATACAGAAATCGAAATCAAATCATTTTTGCTGTCATTGAATCAAGAATTGGAAGCGTCAAAGGCGGAGATGATGCTTAAGTGCAGGAAAGTACAGACAAATAGATACAGCACCACACAGTGCTAATTTTTTTTTTTTTAAACTCTCCTGTAATCAAATAATGCATATCATTTCTCAAATACATGTGCTATTCTATACCTTATATTTTTATCAATGACCTCATCAATAATCTTGTGTTATTCTCTTTGAAAATAAAACCAACCTTTTTTTGGCGTGGTGAGGATTTGTTACCACACGTTTAATACTAGCTTACAACGATGTTCGCATCTTTAAATGCAAACATTATCTCGACACCTCGTTGAAAAGAGATTTGCGCAAGCTACAAACGCAAACAGTTGTCAAGGATGACACCGATATCTCCGCCCGACCACAGCCTTCATCGGTCGGTAAATACGATGTGATTTGTAAACAGAAGAAGCGGCTCGTTTTCATCGTCTCTAATAATTGAGTAATTGAGTAATTCGACGCCTTCGATTTCTATCCCGCACAGAAGTTGAAATACATGAAACTAGATTTTTACGTAAGAAAGCGCAGCGCGGCAATGCGTAGCGCACTCGTTAAATATTGATTCGAACGTTGCTCAAGCTAATGCAACAGCCCCACTGAAGGTTGGATTCGCAACAAGTGAAGCATTTCAATTGGAAGCACTAATTACCATACAGCCGAGTCAATGGACCTTGTGTTGAGCCCACTTTTGGCCCCAAAACTAGCATGGTTCTTCGCGTTCGCCATGGATGGATGGCACAGAATGCGATGCGACCCACAGTTTGCAGATGAGACTGAGGCAACTTGCGATGCTAGCTGATAATTGACTTCCACTTGAAGCTGTTCGTTCATATTGTCGTTACAGTCAAGAGTCAACAGAACAAGTGTGCGTATCTGAGCTGAATAGAATATTCATGACACAATGGATCTGATAAAAAAATCAACCTGTAGGCGCACAGCTACCTTTTGTAGCTATAGAAAAATAGCAAAAACTATTCTCTCCCATGTTCGCTTCGATTCAGTTGCGTGCACATGCAAGAACTTAACACAATATATGAGTATGAATGTATGAATCATTGCTTTCTGTTATTTTAATTTTTATCTATCTGCAAACATACACGTACATCTTACACTATTTTAAAAACATGATAAAGACGTCAAATGGCACCAAGAATTCAATGAATGTTTCCGATACTATCACTGTTTTACCACACTACGCTCTAAAACAATGTCCAACAATTCAAGACTGTAGAAGAATCTATGTAGTCCTGCAACGAGAACAAAATAAACGAACAAAGCCCGTCAGCATTCCTTAGATAACTAGTTTCAAAACTATTCGGACACGTAATTTATTTTAATGATAAAATGTACGGTGTCGACGTGTTCTGAATTTTGAACGCGATAAAAGTAACGTTCATTTGTTGCCATCCGAAAAAGCTATGTAATTAGAGGCTGTTTGATTCATTTCAAAGTAGATAGTGCTCACCACTGGGCTTTTCACAGTTTGCATTGCCATTGTTTTTTTTAATGGCTACAACTTATATGCATATTTCCACAGTGCATCATAATTGAGAAATCGCTTTACAATGCAACCGCCTTTATGGTTCGTATTATTTCAAAAACTCCAATGAATCCAAAAACTCCAATGAATTATTTACATTTTAGTAAACATTCAGTGAAAAAATTCCAAAAATTAATTACTCATTTAATATCCCTTGCATATCAGCATTTTGATGCTACACCATTAATTTATTATTAATACTACACAATTAATTGATTTTATAAGAATGGTTTTTGCGATTTTTTTTGTAAAAGAAGAATTTTTAACAATGCTTCCGATAAAGGGAACAACGTAGCTTTTATGCCATTTGCTGAAAAAACAAATTTGCCTTTGCATAAATTGGTTGCTTCAATGATTGGTAGAAATCATGGATTTTTAGACTTTTGCAAACAAAATAAACAGTTTCCTGATTTCATATCATTTCATTGCATAATTCATAGGTAATAATGCCTTATGTGGAAAATATGGAAATATTGGATGTTAGTGATATTATGGATGTGGCAGTGAAAATTGCTATGTAATTCGATAAGAGCGGAAAGTTTAAGCAGGCGTCCTGCGTCCATTCCGTAGTCAACTTGAAGACAATCACTCGGAATATGAAGATTTACTTCTCTTTTTTGTCATTTTAGGTGGTTCAGCCGAGGATGCTTTTTGGAAAGATTACCTAAAATTATCGCATTTTTGAATACATTGCGAGAAAAACATGAACAATTGGAAGATCCAGTATGGCTAAAAAATATTAGCATTTCTTACGGATTTGATGGCAATTTGCTTAATTTACAATAACAAGGAAAAATAAAAAAAAATATTATTGATTTGTTCAGTTCGGTAAATGCTTTTAAAGCAAAATTAAATGTTTTTACTTCATAATTAAAAAGGTGAAATTTTAAATATTTTCCATATTCAGAAAAACATACTAAACTTACTGGTGAATGTAATATTGAAATGTTTTGCTCTGAACTGGAAAATTTTAATCAAGAATTTGAGAGACGATTTGCAAATCTCAATAATTTTCAACCGATTTTTGAATTTTTTTCATTTCCTTTTGGAGAATTCGATAACGAGGACATTTCATCAAATCTGCCTCATTTTTTCAATTGAATTCATCGGATCTAGAGCTAGGAATTTCAACAATGCAATCGAATATAATTCTGAAAACACGTGCAAATGAAAATTATTTTTCTTATTTATTACCACAAAATAAATATTTGAATTTTTGGTTCCACTTATTTATGTGAAGCAGCTTTGTCTCAAATTAAAAACATCAAATCGCAATTTAGGAGTTCTCTGACTGATGACCACTTAATGGCATCTATTCGATTGTGCACCAGTGATTACAAACCTAACTTACAGGACTTGGTGATAAAATGGAATGTCGCATATCTACATCAAAAAATTAATCCAAGATATTTATGGACAAAACAGTAAATACAATGTATTATTATCAATAGAGACTTTAATTAATTTTTTATTTGTTTTTAATATAACCGGTTTTTCGAAGTCGATCGTGCATAAATGAGAAAAATTAATGTCGGTCGATCATACCAATATTACGTTTGCCCACCCCTGCATTAGAACATCACATAGAACATTCGTAGGACATAGTGATGTTTACTAGAAATAGACAAGTGTGACCTTAGATGAATGTGCGGATAACTCTGTAGCTACAGTAGGCATGCTACAGGCCTGCTACAATTGAAATCTCAAATGAAAATGATGTTGTAGTAAGAGTAAGCAATAAATGCTTGAATTTCGAAAATTTTTGCGGGCAGTAGTAACCCTTAAAAATGGTGTCATAAAAGTCCAACAACCAAACTGATGACGTCCACTAATTTCATCCCCTTTGCTTTGATTCTAAACGCCAAGATGATATTATTTATACGGACTTTTCGAAGGCTTTTGACTCTGTGGACCATAGCATATATTCAATAAACTTGAAGGGTTCGGCGTATTTACTTTCCCACTCTCTTAGTTTTCGTCCAACCTTCATAGTCGTCTCAGCAGAGTCATTTGATTTATTTGTCCTTAATCACTACGGTGCCAAAAGAACTTCAAACCAACAACAAAGTTAGAAAAATAAAAAAAATGATTGTTTATACTTACCACCTGTGGCACCACTTCCCCGCCTTACCTAAAAACACTTCTATAGTACTAGACAAGGTCAGCTAAACTACGTCCATTCTCTTCTGCCTCCTCCAATCAATAGCCCACCATCTTGACATTTACCTTATTTTTTAAACTGTTTTTCTGAAGTATTTAAAAAAAAGTAGATTTTGTTTGGTGTAATTACCGTTTAAAATCATGACTGATTTTCTATGGTAAAATGGCAGCACAAGACAGTAAATTAAAATCATTTTGTATGTCCTTTACTACTACTTTTATTTTTCGTGTAAATAACTAAAGCCACTATATGTTTTAATAATATAACTGTCACTTCCAGTTAAAAAAAGTCTTCAGATATACGTTTTACGGTGCGACGACCTGCACCGGAAGCATGTAATGCAAATCCGTCAAATTATCTGTTCTTTTCGGGCCTGGCACCTCAATTTGCTAATCATGAATCTTATTATTCTGCCTTTTACTCACTCTGAGACACCCCAGTTCATTGTACTATCTGGCTCATGGAACCTTACGCATCTGCATTTCCACAGCTATAAGTCGAAAGCACATGGCCGCAAGCAACAGAAGCAAACTTTGGAATTTCCTTCAGCCAGTGACTAGTTCAAATCCATTTCAATGCAACTGAACTCTGGTCGTGTTCAGCGTTTCGAGAGCGATCTTCCAAGAGATCTAAGCGCTGCGTTGAAAACAGCCAGAGACGACAAAACGTGTCGGGAGTGAATCGAAGCGAATCTGGTGTGGAGGTTTACAGCACAATGAGACCAATAAAATCAAGTTCATCGTCTGTGCGTTTCGTCCAAGTCTTTTGTTTTGATGCTGCCAGCGCGTTCGGCTTGTCGATACCGAGATGAACTACGCAAGTGAAAGTTTATTTTGCTCGCGGTTGTGTACAAGCAGTACGGGTGGCCACCGATGGCTTAATTATGAGATGCATGAAATGTTTCACGAGACGGGTGTAATAACGAGCTCTTGCGCACGTAGTTGAATGCACTGCCGAGCTTTTCCCGGTACATTGTAGCAGTGAGTGTTGAGAAGGAGATATTACTGTGAATCGTCAGAACAACTTTCCTAGTACAAGTTGACTCACTAATAATACTCTAATGAGCACGTTCGAAACGCGTATAAGACATCGATGCGCAAACAAAACCCTCGTTTAGTCGGTCACAGTTCAAATGACTCCCGACTGCAGTTCTTTGACTCTATGGCCAGTTCGTTTCGAAATATTTGATTGCTTTGCCATCGATACTCAGTCGACCGAAATGATTTCGCACAAAAGGAATATCTTTCATTGTATCTAGGAAATGTTCTAAGAAGCTTGTGGTGACAATAGGAATGTTGCTGCTTATACAAATTCGAATAGTAGTTCGCGACCCGAAAACTAATTGAGCTATTGAATGGCGAGAACACCGTTGATTTATTGCTTTTGAGAACAATGCATCAGGTTTGACAGTGGTTTTGGTAGTAATATCAATAATTCTTTTAGATTTCGGGCAGTAATAGCTAAGTTTCGTAGTACATAGGATATAAGAATCTATTTCGTTTTGATTGAAATATAAAGTAACAACGAAGAAGATTCGTTTGACTGAGAAACAAGGTTTTCGTTTCAATGCTAAGTACCTAAAGAATGTGAAATTCAAAAATAATCCATGAAGTGCGTTTTTATACCACGTTTTTCCATCGGTTTATAAAGGCACGTGAATCAGAGTACAGAGTTAGTAAGTGAATAGTCGATCAAATAATTTAAAAAATCGAACATTTGGTTAGTTTTTAGGAAAATGAATGACAAGTAGCTGCAGAGAAATAATAATAGCTAATAATTTTGTTTGACTATTTTTATTTAAACTATTATGCTGCAGACAGTACTATCAATGAACACCCTAAATGGTAACCTTTCTGGTTTTTTTATTAATTCAGAATAATTTCACTTTTGGGTAATAGCATTTGCTATAAAAAAGATTCCAAGATCTGACAGTCTTTCTAAACACATAGTAGAACGTAGGTAAGTTTTTATAAGTTTTCATTTACTGAAACTTCGTTCACCTTTAGCAACTGTCACAGGTATTGTCAGCAATATACGAAGTGCTGTCAAAACATTCGGAAAATATTTTGCGAATAATTTTTTCAATAAGTTCGAGAACTTTAAGTGGCTCTGCTGATTGAAGATCTTTTATAATCTTTTATACAACAAATTCACAATTCACGTATTATTGAACCTAGATAGTTGCTTAAATCGAGTGACCAGTGCGCTTTCAATCGTATCAATCAAAGGGTAAAAAACATTCATCTTTAACAATTCTTCACGATCACATGGTGTCTCATGTACGGCTTCGTACTACTTTCTTCGGGATCGACCTGGTTTAAAAACTGGCTCTATATCAGCCTAAGATACTCTTTTCTTGGCTGTTATGAGAGCAGATGAAAAGTCTCGGTACTGTTTAACAAATCCAAACAGTTTTCCAACAATTGTGACACGTTTGGTAAATCCATAGATTCAGACTGCATAGCCTTATTTATAATGTTTACTTGGAACAATATATCATACCTAACACCAATGAAACAATGAACTTGAATTGATCCATGTACTGAACTAACGACAAGGCTTCTCATGCTGCTACTGAGTCATTTGAATCTTCATGAGATTCAGAAGGGCATTACCAACTGAAGAGTAATGAAAGCGGACAGCAGCAAGACTAGAAACTCTAATCTCCCAGCGAGTTTCACAAACTTATTTAACCGATAATCCTTCCATGTGCTTGGATATCACTTCCCATTGCTTTGTTGATCCGGAGAATAGAGTAAACAGTCTTTGGAGAAATCCAAATAAACAAACTGATTTAATGCAAGTTTTGGCTGCATCGGTTATCAGTGATAATAGGTGATAATGATTATTTCTTCAGAAATTTTTTGATTTCCAGAAGAGCTTTCAGGAATATCTAAATCAACCGGGCTCAAGATTTTTGTCAACATTTTTACGCCGAATTTCTTCCACAACCTAAACAAATATTTGCCACGTGTTTTTGTTCAACTACAGTTTCGCTTTAAGTTTTTTGGCATTTGTTTCATTTCTCAAACTTACCGTATTGATTGACCGTTAAACTGTACATCTACATACATTAAGCAGTTTAATCTTTAAGCTTTTGCACAAAACGCGGTATCGGGTCACAGTATAGGTGTAAGGGTTAGAGCAGATGCGTGTGGTTTAATTAGATAAGCTTATTTTAGGTTAAGTAATTAGGTAATTATTTTGAACCGCTTTTGAAGACGCGGAGTAAAGCGAAACTCTAGGGCTAGTTTTAATTTTTTTGCGAAATTCTCGCCTAAAATTACACCATATACCATGAACTCATATGCGCGCAAAATGAACGACTTGATGACAACAGACAGTGCATGGCTAGCGAAACAAACATCGGTCAGTAGCAAGTTAATAATGATTCGGTGTGCGGTGAGCAGCGCCCGAAAGTTGCTTTTCGGCTTATATCAGCGCCTCCCCCTTGACGGCACCCCGTGCAGTCGCATCGCCTTACGGCCGCCACTGCGCCCTGCCATCATACCCTGTGCATAAAAAATCTATATCTCTCTGTAATATTGCAGTTTTAGCTGGACCAGGAAATTCTTCCGACCTTAGTTCCATAGAGGATATCTGGAGTCTTTTAAAATCTCTGGTGTATTCTACTCCTAGCCCTACCCTAGATGTCTTGAAACAAAACATTACAGATATATGGGAAAGCAGCGAAGAGATCAAAGTCTCTAAGATACTCATTCTAAGTAAAATTTGTATTAATTTATTGATAATGAATGAGCTCAAATATTTACAGAGCATTATTTTTATATTATGTTTAAAACAGATATACTATAAGTAAAGAGAAAATTTAAAAAAAAACGTTAGTGGTCCTCATTCAATCAATAGGGACTGTAATTAGTTTTCAAGCAATCGACCACACAGTAATTTCCATGCATTAGGCCCGCATTTCCAGTTATATTCCCATTTGAGTTGCAAACCTTTCTTCAGTTACCCTAAAAAGCGATTTCCTCATGCACAGCTATGAATTCGCTCATCAATAAAGGTAATGTTAGGGTTTTACATATCACCCAACAAAATCATATTATGATATGAGTGCTTCACGCATTTTCTTTTCCTTGATTGAATAATTTACGTAATTTAAACTCATTACTGTAATGTACATGTGCACGGGGTTGAATGAACTTTAAGGTAAACTAAAAACAATTAGAAAAACAAATAAAACTCAGCCCGGATAATTTGGCTGCCAATTCAAATTTCTAAACTAAATTCAGAATTAATTTCTAAATTACAAACCCGCAAAAAATTCGATATTTTAGACAACGGTGTGCGTGTCATTTGCATGATTTTAAACTAATAGCCAAATTGTTTAATTTGAGTCTTAGCACAGTGATCACAGTGTGTACGCTATCTTTTTAGTTGTTTCTAAAGAAGGGTATCTTTGGCAACTCCCCAAGCCACTGAAATATAGCCAGCAAGCTACTCATTTTTTAGAAGTTGAGAAATAACCGCCAATATTTGCTGATGCCTATCAAATGTAATCAAGCTAATGAGCATATTTTCTTAATTATTATTCACGCTAGATTACACGCCACAGTTAGTCTACGCTCCATTCTGCCACCTGACTTGTAGTAGGTACAACGTGTACCGTGTAAGGACGCCACAAACACGGCACTCTGCTCAGGTGTATTTTCATATCAGTTGGCTGAAAGTGGGATCCATTCGCTTAAGCTGCCGCGACAAATCGCATCATTCGCGACTTCTTGGGCTACGGGCAGCAGTGTTCTTCGTGAAACGCAACGGTTAACACGGTCTTCTCGTCAGCCTTGCTGCCCCGGGCGGTCCGTTATATTGTTTTCGGCCCAAGACTTGTTTGGCTGCTACTGTCAGTGTCGCAGGCAGTTCTTCGCGTTGGTTAATCCAAGAACTAACCACTGACCGATAAACGTGTTAGGTACACATCAGTACGTGATCCGTAATCCGTGTGCGCGTTACATCGTTGGTTTCTGCTGCATGTGTTCTATTATTGCATAAAAACCGCTGCGCCGCTTCGCTTCAGGTGTGCTTCTAGTCTACTATCATATGCATGTAGTTTTACATGTTGACAGAATAAACGGGCCAAAACGATTGGCGAGTATTCAATTATCGAGTCGTATAGCTGGACCCAGGCGCAAATGCGAATCCGATAGCTGAAGATAGTGGCGTTCTTCGTATGAAACTGGTTTGCAGTTCAATGTGTTAAAGTTGCATTTCGTTTTACTTGCATTGGTGGACACAATTTGGAATAGCTGTACATTTCAAAAGGTAAATTATTATGTGGATTGCAAGTAATTTAAGCAAATACGTGGCCTAAATTTTTCCGACTTAGAAGGCTCCGAAAACCGAACCTTAAGCTACTTGTGTGCATTAAGCGTATTTGAATATCCTTTCGAAATTCCAAAACTAACAAAGCAACGAGAGAATGAGAATTGCGTCAGTTAACTTCAATTGAAAATTTCTGGAAACGCAGACCTACCATATTTCCCATTATACATACTGAAAAATATGTGTGCCGCCCGTTTGCAAAAACTGCAGAACCAATTTAGCCTACATTCTAGTTTCTTTTATCACAAAAAAATCTCTTTTCACTACATAAATACCGTCGGAACGAGTATTTCTTTAGGTCTCACTTCCCATATTTGTGTCAAATCGCCCTTTTGCTTCACACGTTAGCAATTCTTCTGCCGAACTTTCCATGTTCTAACTCAGCGCCAGAGGCAATAGGCGATCTGATCGAACGGTAACAACAAAATACCTAGCACTTTTTCAGCTAAATAATTTCCATTCAAATCGAATCTACGCGATTATCGTATGCCCAGTTCGCGGATTAAAATGAAAGATACTAACTAAATCAATATCTAAATTCTTAAGTTCGTTAGTCGATTTGGGAACCTACTAACTAATATTGATGGACTATAAATTGTTTTTGAAGAAAGTATTTTCTATATTGCTCTGTAACTCATTTGCATCTATTTCGAAGACTGACTATGTAAATAAATTTGAAATTAGGCTAGAGATGTAAGAATTGATGAAAAACTTATAACTTTCACTGATATTTTTAGAATAAATGAAATCTTTGAAAATCTGATCAGTTTTAAGTGTTGGAAGCTTACTTTTCAACTGAAAACAGTTTCACTGTCAGTTATAAATTGCGTGAAACTGTTCAAAATTTGAAGTTATGTACTAAAAATTGCAGATAACAACCCAATTACTTAAATTACTTATTAACTGAAGCTGGCGAATAATTTACAGACTGATGTTTGTGGCCTTGAGTTTGGTTGTTTCTCAGTTCTGTGCAAGCTAGAAGAAGTTTTCGAGATGAAAATAAATAAATAGGGGCAAAAATAACTGTCACGTAACAGTAGGAGTTTATTTTCCAAAAATATGCATATTATTTCCGTAAATTGACTAATCCATATTTAGTTTTGGTTTTTTGTTGAATTTAACCCTTACAAGGCGTGTTGATTTTCTTGTTACGGAAAACAATAATTCTATTCAAAAATTGTGATTGTTTTATTCTGTCTGTGCTTTAGCAAATATTGTCCTTAGTTTAGAGGAATAATTTTTCCAAAGGGGTACGTTTCCAAAACGTAATGTAATTTTATCAGATTTTGACTTTTACATTCTTTATATTTATAAGCTCAAATAAAGTCAATTGAAAAATGGAATTTATTCCATACTGAAAGCTAACACTTGTACTTTTGTAACTAAGTCGAGATTTTTATTCAAAATAATTAATGCGTCAAAATACTAATATTTTCAATCTGATCAACTTTTGAATCGCTCCTGCTTGATACAAACGGTGGAAATAATAAATTTCTCTGGCCACCTCGACTACCTGTCACGAATTGCCTCCACTCGAAATGTTGCAAAAAACTGCTTCATTTTCATAAAGCCAAGTTTCGCCTAAAATAATGATATCAGAATCATTTAAAATTGTAGCTATAACTTCTAATTCCTGAAGCTTCCTAATGCTTCTAATATTTGCATAATTTTTTTTAGAGAATTTTAGAAGGAATAGTTTTCCTAATCAAAAATGTTGTGCCTATAAAGCTTCTCTTTACAGAAGTGGCGAACAAAGTCTACGTTTACATACCTATTGACTTGACTAGTTTGAAGTACGTATCTCCAGAAACAATATACTTGTCATTTCTATTTCTGTAGCTTTTTTATAGAATTTAACATGAGCTTTAGCATCCGAACCAAAGCCATAGTTAAAGGATGAAATTTGATCATTTAACTCTTCCTCCGAGTATGGTTTCGCTACAACCAACAAAAATTAGTTCGGAAGTCGTTTTTTGTGCTTTCAGCAATATATTTTGCTCAAGCTTCTGATTTAAATTATCTAATAACGCTTTGATGTTAACCTCATTATAAGTTTCTATTAATTATCTTTATAAATTAATTAAAATTTATTAGTTTGTCTGGAAGACCATTACGTGTAAATTGACACGAATCTAGTTCTATCAAATGATTGTTCTTCCATTGTCCCTCACCAATTGACTCCCTTGTTCCCTTATTTTCATTAAAGCTACTTTGGCCAACTTTTTTAGATTTGCCGTCTCTCGAAGTACGCTGCTTAAAGTGTGATACAGTAGGAATAGACTTCAGCTCAGAATCACTTTCGCAAGATATAGAAGATCTACCAACCTTACTAGGTTTGTCAATAGCATCACAGTATTCCTCATCAGAGTAATGAGCTGAAGAAGATGGCGTCCATTTTGCTGACACTGTATTTCCTTGTAACATAGACATCGATCTGAAATGTAAAAGATAGTTTTGTGTCTTTGTTACGGCTTCAAAGAAGATACAAGTGAGAACAAACATCTAAACTTTAGCCAAGATGGGAGATCCGTTTCTGAAATATCAAGGACAATAAGTGTTAACAGGAAGGCCATACAGCTATTACTGAACGATTAGGAAGGCGACGTACACGACAACATCTAGTGAAAATCCTGCAAAAAAAAATCAAATTTTTAATTAAAGCTGCAAAATTGGTATTTCACCTTTCTACAATCTTTAATAACTTTCAAATTTGCATCACAAGTTCCTGGGGTGATGTTGCTTAGAGTCTAAGGGGAAATTACAAAAAATTGCAGCGAAGGAGACGCACGTTAATCAGGAGATATAGCGTTTCTAGGCACAGTTTTAGGTGTGATTAATGGGGCAATATTTGTCCATGCATCGAAATATGACTGATAATCCTTGTACCTTTTCGAAGGAAGATGTCTGAAGTCATAAAAATCTTGACAATTATTTAAATGTATTCCGTCGTATGGGAAATATTGAAGTGTAAAGACAGTGAGTGAAACTGTAAAAGTAAAGTGTGCTCTCTTCTACGAGTCCTAATTAGGGACGAATGCAGCAACGGCTGTCCATAGGATATATGATGCATTTGAAGACAATGTTATAGTAGGACGTACGGCTGATCGATGGATTGTTCGATTCCGCACCGAGGACGATAGCTTCAGGGATGAAAGTAATCCTGGAGCGGTGTCTTGGATAAATGATACGAAGCTTCTTGTCGAGATAGAGGGCAATCCCCGTCAAACTTTGCTCGAATTAAGCGCGAAATTCCAGGCTGACAAAAGCACAAAAGCAAATAGAATTTTCTGTTAAAGTATTAGTGATTTCAGTAACTCATCTCTATTACCGTCATCAACAACTTTTTTTTTAAAGGTGTTATCAAATGAACTCCATTCATTAAACTGAAACTTTATTAACTGTTATTACGAGCCATAATGCCTGAGGAACAAAAGATCCAAGGTGGACAAGAGCTACCATAGTGCCTATAATGCAAGCATTACCTCATCGCGCCGTGTCGCGTGAACTTATGTAAGGTGTGTGTTGTCTGGTTCATTGGCTTTTTTTCAAACTGCTCATTTATGCGACCAACCGAATGCAACCTGTTGGTGCAACAAGTTATGCAGTCGTACAGCAGTGGTCTCATTGCAGCGAGTCCTAGGACTAATGAATGCGAAGGCAAACGCGTATATTACGCGAAGTGGTTCAAATCTACTTACAACTCGTATTTAATAATTGTTTGAGCTTATTTTGATTTCGCATTGTTACATTGTTGTTCGTTACATGCTTTTAAGTGGAGCAGTAAAAAGTCAGTGAATGGCGCACAGCCGCGGCAGATAAACAAACACATTGAAATTTGAAGTCTTCTTCAAATGGAAGCAGCAATGTTTTCACCGAGCAATAGAAATTAGAGAAATTTAAATGTAAATTGGAGTTATCGAGATTGCCGGCCTGATAGCTAGCTATGTGCACTTAAACGTTTACAAACTTGTAGCCGATATCGTGCTGACCGCTCATTCGAGTAAAGTGTGGCAGATAGCTATCAGTTTTATGTCTTTAATTGTTTTCGAATGGAAATCTCAGTTTCTCTTAATGTCTGCCTGTGCTTTAAACATATGTGTGATTGTGTAGTCTTGCGAAAAATAAGATACAGATATGAAACACACTAACAAATGGAAGATTTTGACGAGTGTACAAGGTGTAGCGTTTTTTTTTTTTTTTGGCTACGCAATACTAAATGAAAAATGAAAGATTCAGCTTAACCAGAATCAATCACGGCTGACCTCGTGAACGGTGTTACGAAACAACGAATGAAAATTATTTACGGAGCTACGTATGTATATGCGTAAGATTTATATATATGTATCTTCAAATATCTTCAAAACTTATAGCTCTACTATGTCTAGATTTTCTGAGCTGAGTACTATATTCTCCATTGAGGTAGATGCGTAGCAAGTGATTAAAGCAGTGACTGCTAGCGTGCGTGGTCCCTGATTCGATTTCAGCCAATAACGATTAGCCAAATCACGGGCAAAGAGATGCATAGAACTATTTCCACACTCATACGCATTGCTTATGAACGAAGTATCTATACGAACTCAAAATTTTTTTGATAATTTGAACTTTCTTACATTCAACTGCAGTAATTTAAACTGTTTCTGAGATTCTTTGAATATTGAGCCATTGTGAGTAGATTTTGCTGCAATATTATGATAAGTTTGAGGTTGGCTGAAGGGTTTACGATTACAGTCTGTAGAAACATTCTGCGAAAATTTCATACTACAGGCAATGCAAGCTATCTAGAATTCATTATGCAGCATACATGCTATGGGCGCCACTCGAGCATAGAATTCTTCGCCCGCAAGCCATCCAGCACGAAAACTAAAAGAAATCGCGAAAAAGCAGTCGTGAGAGCATTTCATGACCGTTTGTGCGCCAAGCCAAGAACTACAGTTTGTCTTTGCATTTGCAGATAATTAGTCAAAGACTCAATGCCGGGTAAGGAACTACTTCAAGGTGAATTGCACGTATTAAGAGACAACAGTCTTCATTCGACTGGCATGGTACATATTGCCATTAAAGTGCGGCCTGATGGAATGGACGTGCACCACAATGCGAAGGAAAGGCATGTGAAATTATGTCGTTGTCTTTGAATATGTCTTACATGATTCGCCCATTGAAATTCATGTTTGTCGACTGTACGGGACTGCCCAGCCCAATTCATTTTTCTGATTTTACACTCGACTGATTTAACCGTTGTCAGTGTTCATGGGAGCAATTTCTGCGATGTCTCGTCGCTAAACCAAGGGTAATTGTTATAAGCCTTAAGAAACATTGCAATAACACCAGGCATGAGTATTTCTCAGGTTCAGAGCAGTAGAGCCTGAATCAACTAGTGTTTCGTGTTTTTCGCAGAGCAATTATAATAGACTTTCTGTGACTTATAGTTGGTTTGGGTGCAATATTATAAACTTTCCCATGAAAATACTACTAAAAATTCCCATTCCCAGCAATTCGAAGTGTGATCTACAAGAAAAGAACTAATTTGAATGAAATTAAAATATACATAAATACAGATCTAGCGGTATCCACGCACTTTGTTGAAGTGAATCTTATAAAGTCAAGAAAACCCGTTCAGACTTCAGTAGTTTTAAGCCTGATTATGCGTTTATTTCAACGACCTTGGTACAATCAATAAATCTTTCAAATACCATCTGCTTTTTTTTCGAAACAAGTTGATCTCATTCGTTTTCTTTATTTCTGGGGTGCTAAAACTGTACATTCGTATTCACCCGGAACCAGATCAACCCACCTTCTAATTAATGATGAATTTTAAACAAGATTTCGGTGTAAAGACACAGAAATTTGGAAACTACATGTTTGAAAAAATACGGGCAGTTATCAAAAGTATTCCGTTAGTGATTTGACGGTTCTGAAAACGCCGGAGAATAATTTTATGCGCGATGTTACTTGCTTGCTAGCTGTCCATCTTTAATTTTATTGTATAAAAATTGGTATGCCATGAAAATCTTTTACTGATTTATGCGAGGGCGAGACAGTTGTTTTATGTATTCAAACGGGATTATCGAAAGTGGCCTACGAATTTAACCTTGACTTGACAGGGAAAGATTTAGTGAACTCGCAAGAGATTCCACTCAGATGAGCAAACGTACATATATTTGCTTAGTCAATCATGAGCATAGTGCTTTTTTTGTATTTAAATCAATTTTCCGTTAATCGATCTAACATGTAACAAGATCTGATAATTTGAACTTGCCCCAGTTAAAGATTGATAACTTTGTGCAACCGTTATATTTGAATGACTTTGCAAGAGGATATGATAATTCGTTTCCATTTGTAATTTAATGGACCGAAGACGATCAAACTCAAATGTGACTTCCGTAGTAGTTTTGTAATATTAACATAAATGTTAATCAAGTAGTTCGATTCGCTTTAGACCAGCTACGTTTCTGGGCCCGGTCGAGATATTTGACAAAAAAACTCTTTACCAAATTAAAGTTCACGTATTATGTCATTTGTGTGTTTTGAAAACTGTTACGATGAAGTGAACTAGTACACCTACATACATATATTGGAGCAATGAAATCACCGTATTTGACATAACGATAGTGATGACAGCATGCGTGGTAGGTATTGATTGTATGCATTTGGGCTGTTTGAAAGTGTTGTTTGAAATTGGACAACGCATTTACTATCGATTTGAAATTTCATCTTGTGTATGTAAGTATGAACTCATGTTGAAACACAAGCGAAAAGCAGCAGTTTTGGATGAATTCAGGATCGTTTATTTCTAGTCTGTACCAGCGTGGCCTACGTTTATTTATTTATTTAAAAATTCTCCAAAACAACAGACTTACGTCCAATTACAGATTAGAAAAAACAAAATGAAAATAAAACAGAAATAAAGATAATCCAAGAAGAAAAACAAGATAATCGAAGAAATGAAAAAAATACTGTACATTAATAAATAAAATTAAAAAATTAAACTATTAGCATGTTCAAAAATTGACAACGTACTTAAGGACTCTATTTTTTAAAAAAGTTTTTGTGTCCAAAGAACGTCAACGGAAGAAGTCCGAGTTGCAACTCGTTATGTTGTTTTGCTATACGTAACAAAGGCGAATAAAAGTAAACATCAGTTTGCGCGAAAAGAACGTTAAACGTAAAAGAGAACCTGTTAGATCGACCAGATTCCCAAACAGAAACCCGGCTGCATATATCACAATTAAGAGGATGGGAATGCAGTTTGAAAAGGAGACACTCTTCAAGGAAAACTCTGCGCGATTCAAGGGAAGGAATCTGCAATATGGAGAGACGATGATTGTAAGCACAGAAAGGGATGTTGAATTTATAAAACAAAGAGCGGGTAAACCTAACCTACGTTGGACGGATTCTAAGGACTGCACATGACATTGGTAATGGGGACACCACACTTGATAACAGTATTCCAGAATACTGCGAACAAATGACAGGAAGAGATGCAAACATTTGGAGAGATTAACAAAGGGTTTGGAAGATCAAAGTATAAAGCTAGACAATTTAGAAGCCGTATATGGCATAACTCCGTACATAGCATAACGGAAAACAACATGAAGCGGCTACACAATTTTGATCTGTACGTTCTTAATAAGATTATCTTTTTTCTGATCTATTCTTAGCAATTAATAATTGTACGACAATATTACCCAGCTTGTAGAAAAGCTGTAGTTAGCTTCGCTTTATTCAGTTTTAGCACTACTGAAATGTAATTAATAGTGTCTAATAAAAGTAGCTCAGCCTCACTAGATCTAACATTAAACTTGAATCTCGAACTTAATCCCTTCTGGCGATCAGGAGTGAGCTTGTTTATTTATAATTAGGTTGTTTGGTCTGCGATTCTGTATCTGATTTCACTCCCAGCTAGCAGGTCTTAGTGCCGAAATATCGATACCTGCCTTTGATTCGGGTGGTATTTCGAACCATCTGACACTAAAAGCGAAGAAATGATCTCCATCACAACATCAATGGTCTTTCGGCGAAATCCGATTGTAGAATGTACTCGGTATAGTCATCGGATATCGAATTTCCCATAACTAAATTACGTTGTGTCCTGAAAGAGTCAGTCGTGCCAAAATTAGATCCTTCAGACTATGCGAAACAGAATTGGGAAGCTGAAATTTGAAAATAATATGGATTGTGTCATTCTCAGTCACATAACGTACAAATAGAGAAGTCTGCTATTGGTAAAGCGAGTGTGTGTTTAGAGTCTATAGAATGAGCCCGCGATGTCTGCTCTAAAAATTAATGTCAAAGTCGTACTGGGTATAAGCTCAACAAATTCACTTAAAAGTTACAAAATATTAGTTACAAAATGAATGCAAAAAAACATAAGTAACAAAATTAGATACGATAAAAGAAGAAAAATTAATTTTCATATGACTAACTAGGCAAAATATGCATTACTAAAAGTAGCATCAAACAAAGTGGTTGATCAAGTAGCTCTGTCATGCTGGCGTTCAGTAAAAGAACGAATCAATCTTCTTTGGACAAATTCAACCATATTTGTCAAGTACCTAATAGAAACCACAACTCCACACTGCAGAGCAATACTCAAAGATAGAGCAAATAAAGGAAAGAAAAAGTCGAACACAGGTGCATACGTCAAAAGAATTGCGGTAAGCACGTATAACAAAACCAGCTACTCGAGAAGCCTTTCGAATGATGGTACGAATGTGAAAATTAAACTTAAAGCTCCGAGAAAAGATCCTTGAGGTACACCGGGGCAAGGAAAAAAGGAGAGGATCACGAGCCATAGAGGGAAGCATAGCAAGTTCGATTAAATCCAGATGCACATATGCAGAAAAGAAGCGGCTCCGATATGCCATGATGCTCAATTTGCAAAAAAAGCAGCTCTTGATTAACTGAATCAAAGGCCTTCCTCTCAATGTATGGGAAATCTACTCGATGGTGGCTATCTAAAACACTCAACAAAATTCGTAACACAACTCCAGACGTGATACCAGATTTCGAGTAAGGGGCATTACACAGACTAAGGTTCAAAGTGATGGACAAGATGATGAAAAGAATAGTTGCAATTTTCTATGCAAAGATATTACGGATTCACTCAGGTCCACGAGCTAACCTGGAATCAAGCTTCGATATAATAGATTGTACTTCATGCATTCATGATTGCACATGCCATAAAATTAGCCACTGGCCAAAAAGATTACAGATTTTTTGCAAATTAGATGCCGAAAATTTATTAAAAGAATCAAAATGGGATATAAAAAGATGATTTTGAAAGATGTAGCAACAAAATGGGGAATCGGCCAATATATGCGCAGTATGCTGGTTCTAATTATCCAAGTATTGGAATGTTAGGGAGTACCTGCTTTGTCCGGAAAAAATTATAGAACAGGATCATATGGAAAAGACGCCTAAGCAGGCCTTATAAATCAGCGGAGCGATATCGTACAGGGATTTGACGAAGGTGGTGTACTCGAGCAGGTTTAGACAAGAATACTATTTATTGCATCGTTGATGATGATGATTCCGAAGAACGACGAGGCAAACGCTAGGAACCTGGCTATTGAATATTATGAAGCCAAAATAAAAACTTTGGTGAATTCAAATTTGGGAATATGGCATCCATATATGCCTTAAGAGGATCTTCAATAGGCAAAATTATTGAACTCTTTCTAAGGTTTTATCGCAAAGTGTTCGCGTTAGTTTTAGATTTGATCATCAAAACAAATGATGAATTCAGTAATACTTCTTATTCAAGTATTTTTATAAGTGTCTTTGAACATCCTACTCAGAAGTGGGTGTTTAAAGATTATGGGGATAAATTTTACAACAGTGTTGTGACGTCTGTTTAGCACCAACCTGTTAGGATAAATTGAATTCGTCATTTGATGGTAAAATTCTAGAAGGCTAGTTGAGGTGGATTTATGTTCTACAAAATCGTATTTTTATGCCGCTAAAGTAGGCTTCGAATAAAAGGTGAGCTTGACGATGCACAGATATTTTGCAATAAGTTGATAAGTACTAACATTATGCCCATTATGGCGATTTCTTTTCTTGAATATCATAAATAATAAATATGATAAAATTTCATGGCTATGGAAATTCGCACATAATCACGTTTCATTGCTTGTGTAATTTTTCCCTAAATTCTACTCATCGTTGCTTAAAATAGCAGTTTGATCGTGAGCATTATTTTTTCGCAGCAGTTTTAATAAGAGCACAGTTCATATTTTTTCAATTGAATATTTTATTTGAATTGAATCTTGAATTCTCACTGCCTATCTCTATCTTTTTATTTTTTCCCTATCTCATGTTCTATCTTTATCTTTTTTTCTTCAAAAAAAATGCGAGTACATTCAGAGTTCAAGGTCATTTTCTCTCGCAAAAATATTGCTTGTGCTTTAATTATTCCAATGCCTAAAACAATATTTCAAAACAAAGAAACACTTCTACGCTTTAAAAGACAAAATATATTTTATGAAACAACCATAAGCACATTTTCCGCCAATTGCATGGTTGTAATATTCGTAGCCGACTAGAAAATCAAAAACAATTTTACACAACATGTTCGTTCGGCGAATACGCTAGGTGCGCAGCTAAGCACTTTCAAAATTGTTATGAAAAAAAACAAGCTCAATGCTTATCATCATAATATTCCGTAAACTACTTAAAACAATACAGATATGTAGTGAAGTTTGCAAGTATGTTATGCAAATGGTATTCAATTCATGCATTGAACTTACGGGTGAAATTATCAATTGTTCATGAGTCCTGAGAACGTCGATGTAACTTGCATTGTTCTCATGCGAACGCATTACAACGATTGAAAAACAATTGGAAAACGATGACTAGTTGTTCCGAAAATTAATTTTGGGGATTTGAAGGTGTTTAATAAGTTGGAGAAATTTTCAATTTTTGGCAAGTAGATCCAATACTTATCGCAGCTGCTAGCCAAAATCGAGGGGCGTAGCTTTCGCTGTACAATTATAAAATTGTACAAGGTCTATTAGACAAGGTCTATCAGTTTGGACTTAGAGCGATCGCAAGTGAAAACGCCACTGAAAAACTTTTTTATTCTGTAATTACGATAGTATTTACTGGGAAATCGATTTTTATCTTGAAATCAATTTTTTTCGCTCACTAACCACACATATATGGGCAAGCCGAAAAAAGTAATTGCCTATTGAACGATATTTGATGACAGTGAAATATGAAACTGATATATTAGAAAATCCAGCAAGCGTAGCTGCAAGCATCACAATGTGTTGTACCGATTGGGTTTGATTTTAACTGACTGTCTTAGAACTTTTTTGAAACTTTTCTTCAACGAGATAGTAGGTACCATTAACATAATAGAAATAGGAATGTTTAAATTTCCTTCGTTCAAGCACTTTTGCGGGCGATAGCCGTGAAAATGTTTCTAACCCTGTAGCTGCTGATGGAGTCATGGGATCGCAACAAAAGTCACAGGATTAAAATTGGTCTCAAAATGGACCAGGTCTAGTAGACTTTTGGCCGAGGTGACTGGTCGATTTGCAGGAAAAAATGCTACTACAAATTTATAAAAAGCAAGGTTAATAGCACATGCATACAAAATCTACACATTTTCTCTGGTCTCTCCCCAAAAAAGTAGTGTTTCCAGTGGTGCCTAAGTGATGGAGCCTTTTTTTTATTTGGTTTTAATGATGATCGTATCCCACCATGTTTAGTAAGTAGGTAGCTCTGCTCACTAGGTGCCAGTGGTTGGAGTCCACCCGTAAGCTTCTGGATGTATTTTCAATAATAAATAACCAAATCAGTTTTTCCCATGTGTGGGAGTGTAGCTCCCTGAGCTTCGGAATTAACATTATAAAATCTCGAAGAAAACTCTTTAACTCATTTTTAGTTGACGGAAGAGTTATTTTGGATGCTCTTATGACATCACTCTCAGGATTCTGGTAAAAGATATTAGTTTCATTCTAAAACCAGTGCTCATAGACGGGTCCCCACAGTAGCTATTTGCCCAGGTGGTTATCGAGACTGTTTTTTTTTATTAGTTTTAGGAGCTTTTTATTATAGAACCTTTTTTAATATTCCATAAAGGCAAGTGAATTTGATACATATGATATGTATCTATAAAAACCCAGGCTACCAATAAAACCTTTTTTAATTACATATCTGTACATCCAGAATTATCTGTGGTTTCTACTCTTCGAATCATGCATCGTTGCAAGTCATCTTCTGGTAGTCACATAGTGTTAGGTCAGATGAATAAGGAGAAGTGATGTATGCTACACTAGGAATATCTTCACAGGCGGTGCATTGTCTTGGTGGAGAAGCCATGATTTGCTTGGCCACATCTCAGGTTTCTTTTTCCTAGTCCGTGCCTTTTTTTCCTTGGGGAATCGGGTGTTTTCTAGTGCATGTGTTGCAGTGCGGTTTCCAGGTCGTCTTGAAAAAAAAATATAATTTACCACAGATTCTAACAGTTCTCCAGAGTTTCGATCACTTTCAAGATTTTCATGAGTGTTCGCACAAATGGTCGTGCGAACCTACTTCTACTGAGAAATGAGTAGCATCATTTTGTAGCATACTTTCTTCGTACTGAAATTTTTATATTTTAATGTTTACCGAGCTGTGTTTTGCCATTGATTGATTTTTTGGTGATATACCTGATATGTTTATGGAGGAAAGAGGAGAGCCAGGGAGCTCTAATCTTCGTCTCGCTAGGCTGGACAGTCTGTAAGAAGATGTTTTACACACTCTGTTGTTTCTCCACAGTATCTGTGGCCCTATTATGTTTCGCCAATGGTCAGAATTTCATATTAAGATCATTTCCGAATCGGAATTTGATTCCCATTTTAAACTGCAGACAACTTCACTCAAATGAGCTAAATCAATTCCAGATTTTCAATATAATTTCAATCAAGTGTGAAAATAGCTATTTAAATTTGAAAAAATGGGACGGAGTTTCAAATTTTCTTGCTCAAATTAACTCTATGGCAACTTATTTTGCTTTGCCTAAGTATGTTCAGTCGAAGAAAACAAAAAATAAGCTTTAAAGTTTGTTTAATAAGTCGAAATTACCCGCAAATCTCCATCCTTTCAAAATCCTCAAATTCTATCCAACTTGTTGACTATTCCTTCTAAAAACCCCACCCAGTCTACGGTAGTAACAAACAATTTATCGTTGGACGGTACTTTTAATATTGCTTCTACTCGTAAGAACTCATTAATTCCACGTCCTACTGATGCTTCCGTTTCTTCTCAACAAAATGCAAACAATATTAGCTCCTCTTTATCCTCTAGCCACCTAACTTCTTATGTCGCCTCTACCGAGGCAACTACGAATACTGCCACTATTGACAATTTAATGACAACTGCTTCTCGTCGAAAAGCAGTCAACTCTGTTAGGCATTTGTCCTAACATAACCCCTTCTTTTAATGGACTCAGACTCTTTTACCACAATTGTAGTGGTATGAGAGGCAAATTGAATAAATTATATCTTGACGCAAAATCCTGCCACTTTAATTTACTCGCCTTCACTGAAACTTGGCTAAATGACTCCCATAAGAATGAAGAGATCCTTGATAGCAATTGGACAATTTACAGAAATGATCGCGACTATTCTTCCACAGGTCAATCGCGAGGCGGTGGGGTTTTACTGGCGGTTAGCAACACTATTTCAAGTGAGATTATTGACATCACCCCCAATGTATTGTTCCAACACCTTGTTATTCGTGTTTCTTTGAATAACAATTTCCTTTACATTAGTTTGGCCTATATCCCACCCAGATCGGACGAATCAGTTTACAACCATTTCTGTGAATTAATATCTTCCATTACAACATCTCTAAATGAAAAAGACAAAATAATATTCCTAGGGGATTTCAATCGTCCCAACTTACGTTTTATCCCCGATGAAAACGACGCATTTCTTCTCCCTGTTAACCTCTCAGATTCCAATGACTTCAACCTTGCGAGTACTTTTTATGGCAACGATTTGCAGCAAGTCTCTCCAACTCCCAACCAAAACGGTCATTGGTTGGATCTTGTATTTACAAACGCCTATGACGAGGTAGTGGTAAGTCCAACTGATGATGCAGAACATCTTTTTTCAAATAGTTTACACCACACTGCACTATCAGTTGAACTTCCCACTTCTGATTCTATTTATTTTAGAGCGTACAATAATTCAATTGTATATGACTTTCTTAATGCTAATTATGAAAGCATTCACCATCACCTTGACTCTATAGATTGGCCGAATACTCTTTCAACGTTAGATCTTGAGGAAGCCATTTCCATTTTTTATGACAATATATTTGACGCCGTTGAAAGATATGTACCTAAGATAAAAAAAAAGAAGAAACTGTCTGAGCCATGGCTTGATAGGGACCTTAGGCATTTGCGAAATCGAAGGAACAAACTTTATAAGCGGATTAAAAACAATATCGACGTTAGTTCTGCTATTCAGGATGAATATAATGAAACTGCTAAGCAATTTCTGGCAAAGTCTCACGAGGCTTATGACAATTACATTAAGGCAACAGGTGAAAATATAATCCGCGACCCGAAAAAATTTTATGATTTTGTAAATGTTAAGCGAAAAACTACTGGTTATCCATCGTCGATGTTCTTTAATGATATCACTTCTTCCTCTCCTAATGAGATTTGTGATTTATTCGCAGATAATTTCCAGAATATTTTTATTGCTCCTGACTCATCAAACTCACATCTCCCTTCCTCTCATTCCACTGCTACAGCTTTTATCAGCCACTTAGAAATTACACGTGACGAAATACGTAAAGCTATTTCGGAACTCGATTGCAACAAAGGTCCAGGGCCAGATCTTCTTCCTCCAACTTTCTTGCGCAAATGTGTAGAGCAGCTTATAACTCCCTTTCATATCTTTTTCAACAGATCACTTTCGTCTGGAGTTTTCCCATCCCGTTGGAAACTTTCATATGTCACACCCATATTCAAAAATGGTGATAGACGCTGTATCGGAAATTATAGAGGTATTGCCATCTTATCTTCTATTCCGAAACTTTTTGAAAAGATTGTCTACGATAAACTTTCGCCACTTGTTGACTCCCGTCTGAACGAGCAACAACATGGTTTTAGAAAAGGTCGCTCAACTACCACAAATTTGACAGTCCTAATCTCAGAAGTCCTATGTAAAATGGAGAAAGGATACCAAATTGACGCAGTCTATACAGACTTTAGTAAAGCTTTTGACACAGTTGACCACCCTACCTTAATTCTAAAGCTACTGAAATTCGGACTTGGTGGATCTTTGCTTAGCTGGCTGACTTCTTACCTTGGAAATCGAACTCAGCTGGTAAAATTTCAAGGACTCTTATCGAAAAATATCTCTGCTACCTCTGGTGTACCACAAGGTAGCCATCTTGGCCCACTTCTCTTTAATATATTTATTTCTGACCTATCTGACGCCCTAGCAAATATACCTCATCTACTTTATGCCGACGATCTCAAAGTCTATCATATCATTAAATCTAAATCCGATGCACTCTTTCTCCAATCCCAACTTGATTCACTTGATCATTGGTGCAATGAAAACAAGCTCTCTCTCAACATTGCTAAGTGCCAAGTTATAAGTTTCTCCCGAAAATGCACCGTCTCACATAACACATACTTCCTCGGGAATAATTTGTTAGCTCGAGTTGACAACGTTGTCGACCTTGGTGTTGTCTTGGATGAGCGACTCCGCTTCACCTTGCATTATGATAAAATACTTTCCCGTGCGAACAAACAGCTAGGCTTCATCAAAAGACGTGCCAAAGAATTTCGTAACCTGTGGGTCACAAGATCCTTATATACCTCTCTTGTACGCCCCATTCTCGAATATGCTTCCATTTGCTGGAATCCGGCTTTTGAAACCCACAGTAGCAGGCTCGAGTCCATACAAAAGCAATTCTTACTTTTCGCATTGAGAGAACTATACAACCCTTACGATTTTAATACCCTTCCTCCTTATGAGTTTCGACTGGGTCATCTAAACTTATTAACACTTGCATCTAGAAGAAAGATGATTTCGGCCTGCTTCACATTTGACGTCATTAGAGGCGTCATCAAAGTTGAATTCCTGAATAGCAAAATGGTGTTGAATAACCCTGTAAGAAATACCAGGTCCTCCCGTTTACTTAAGGAATATCCACACTCCACTACTTACGCAGCTAATGAGCCGATAAATAGATGCTGCAGGATATTCAATAGCATAAGTAATCTGTATTCTCCAACAGTCTCAAAATTATCCTTCAAATCCTCCCTTTTCCAAGCCATCCGCAACCCTTAATCCTAAGCTATATAACAATGTTTTATTTATTTGTTATTTATTAATTTATTATTGATTTATTTTGTTAATTATTTTATTTAATTTTTCGTTTTGTTTCTATGTACTAGTAATTTACAACTTTGC
Organism: Nemotelus pantherinus; assembly: GCA_963978885.1. Taxonomy (NCBI): domain Eukaryota; kingdom Metazoa; phylum Arthropoda; class Insecta; order Diptera; family Stratiomyidae; genus Nemotelus; species Nemotelus pantherinus. The sequence continues at coordinate 240,023,946 of OZ022263.1, forward strand.
TTTTTTTACTGTTTATGTTACTTGTACCTTGCTTGGTTGATAAATAAAATAAAATAAATCCAATAGCTAAGGAGAATCTCATAAGAATCTAACATCGTGAATTTTCAAATTAGCGGCAAAATTACGAATTATAGTGCACGCTGTCGCTGCCGAATTCAAGGCTTTACTAAATCATATCAGTTGAACCGAAAAAACACAGAAGTTTGAAAATTAAAAATACGCCAAAAAATTCGACCACAAATGAGAGGTCGGATTAGACGACTCGCCTTCGGAATTTACAATGCGAAGATGACGGATTCCTGTGCAAATAGTGAGTCATAATATCATACAAAAATACGATATCGTATATATTCTGATTTCGGATTTCGGCCTATTATGACCCCCTGCAGCAGTCGTCCCGCTCCTGTGGAGGTACTTTTTACAAGGAAGGTGACCTGTCAACGCTCCACATAGGGCTTTAATGCCACTTTTGCAGAGAGCCACTGCTCCTTTCGCCCGTTTGTTATCGAAATCAAGGTGTTTTTTGAGTATTTCAAAGCCTCAAGATTAAGCCAGTAGCTTTCAATTTTGTTTCTAGCTCCATGTTTTATCCTTGTCCATATCTGCTTTTGTAACACCCCAAAACCTATGAAGGGCATTCTTAGTGTTTTGAAATTACAGTCACATTAACAACATTGGGTCATACAATGCAGGTCATGCAATGACCTGCGAACTCCTCTATCCTATCTTTTACACAACACACATTCTTGTATACGAGACAGTCACTCGCAGACCGACAACGTAAACTTCTCTTAGTAAGTTTCTTTCTTTAGTTGTCGTTAGTCTCCGTACAATTTAAAAAAAAATATTCACATCAACATATTGTTCCAACTTTTGGTTCATTGTAATTAGAGAGTACATAATCTACTTTTGATCCCATAAAGAGGGTTAAGAAATATACCATATAAGATCAAGAAAATTTTATTTGGGGCTGGAGATGACTGCGTCCAAGTCTACTTGGATACGGTTACAAAATTAAAACCAAAAATCAGCTCATCTATTTTTTAGTCACGCTTCGTAAACTCTGGCTAGAAAAATCTTATAAACTTTAAATAAACTTTCTTTCAGGAACTAAACTATCCTGACTGGAAAACCCTAACTCACCCTAATCTCTTGATCACGGTAAGTCTCTAGTTCATGTAGTTCTATTTTCCCAAAATGATCTAGACGAATCTCTTGGTTAGCAGCAAAATTATGCTCTAAAACAGGAGTCAAAATAGAATCAACATAATCATTAGAATTCGCTTTTGAGTAGGCAGCCTAACCTACTTTTTGTAAAAGCCTCGTTTATATTTCTATTTGCTTTCATATAGACAATAGCGGGAGTAGACAATAATTTTAAAATAGATAAGGAGCTCCAGAGTAGTGCACCAACTATACCTTCCGACTTCGATTAGTGTGTTTCAAGTAATTTCAAGTAATCAAGTAAGTCACAGCAAGTAATGGCCACCTGTACGCAAACATGCTGTTCGAATGTCGAATGCATTTACTATGTAGTGCAAACTACTACTCATTTGAATAACAAATTAAATTACATGTAAAAAAACATTGACTAAATGATGTTGTCTGATGAGAAAAACCTTCGTGAATCTTCTAAAACGACGGACGTCCGAAAGCTATTTAAGCCAAATACGCAAAATTGTTGTGTGACCAAAATGCTGCTTTATTTTATGAACTTTTTTTTCCTGCAAGTAAAGTTAGGAAACTGGTCGTTTCCCGACTATTTTCAATGTAATGATTCCAATCACTTTATTTATTATACAGGCTGATGAAAAATTCATTAGCATTATTTAGCTCGCAGAATTCCACGGCCAGGTCAGTAAAACATTTTACAAGTGTGCACAAACGAAGTAGTTTATATTTTCCAAGCAATTAAGCTTGAAAACAAATTTAAGCAAAAAAAACAAATTTTACCAAATTACCGATTTAATGAAATTTTTGTGGCAAAACTATCGTAAATAATTACTGTTTACGAATTTCTTACGTTGCAAAAAAACGCAAGTTTCACTGGTCCAAATAGTTCAGCGCGCAGAAAGCAATATATCAAATTGCAATTCGCACGTTTCGCAACAAGAGTAACATTGAAAAAGTATCAGTCGTTAATCTTTTCGATCGATCTGGCGCAGTGGAATCTTGCGCACATCGGAGATATATGTACTTTCGACCTGCAAGTGCACTTGGAAATCTCCGTTTACGAGCAAACGAAAACAATTCTCGCATCAAAATCATAACCCAGATAATATTGGTGAAGCAAGTGAACACTTGAAAGCGTGGAACATGATATTAACCTTCTACGCTGGATGCCAGAATAATTGGGGCCTATTATAGTCCGAGTCGAAATGTCTTAGCAGGTGCCAGCATCGAGTCCACTACTTCAGAGTCGCGAACCTTAATGTGCCTGCAGAGCAATGATAAATCAGCTGTGAGTGGCGAGAAGTAGATTAATTAATGAAGCTTTCTGTGCACATGCATGCTCTTTGGAATGTTATGGCCGCATAATTGGCCACAAAGTGAATGTTTTGGGGCTCTATTTTGCAACAAAACGACCGCAGTGTCGATATAAAGTAGTACGTAATGGACCGTTGTTATTTTGATCTGAGGAAGCAAGCGTACAAAGCATGAGGCATGATATTATGGCTACTTGCACTGAACCACTTACTCTTATGGTAAACGCATTACCGAAAAATAATCCACCTATTATGAAATGTGACGAGTGTGATGTGTCAGTTTTGCTTTTTTAAACGGGGATGAAGACGACTGATAACAAAATCTTTTATCAAGCAAAACAATTTTTCATAACTCAGCCCCAAACTTGTTACTAAGTTAAGTCCCGTAAATATGTAGATGTTGCAGGATTTTCAATAGCTTTAGCAACCTTAATTCCCCAACGATTTCCAAACTATCCTTCAAATATTCCCGTATCCAAGTCATTTGTACACCGTAATTTTTAAGTATTTTTTAATTATTTTTTTTTTAACTGTTATTCATTTATTTTATTTTTATTTTATTCATTATCCATTTCAAACTCATTTATTGATTGAATTATTATAGTTATTTATTTATGCGTTATTTATTTGTGTCTTACATTTATTTTATTATTAGTGTTGCATTCATCTGTAGGTTTTTTCCTTTTCTTGTTTTAATCTGTTTCATATTTATATATATGTATATATATATATATATATATATATATATATATATATATATATATATGTATATATATATATATATATATATATATATATATGTATATGTATAAATATATATATATATATATATATATATATATATATATATATATATATATATGTATATATATATATGTATATATATGTAAAAAAATTGCAGCGGATAAGAAACGCAATCTTAAAGATTGATATTAAATGTAGTTTTATTAGTTTCACAGGTCTATGTTTAGATAAATCTGTATACCGCTCAAAATTTGGTATTTTATTCTCGATTGTTTACAAATTCCTCGTTATATTCAAATTAATATCTTCTTGTTCGTATCGATGAAAAAAAGGACGACCTGTCAAACACTCTTTTATTTTTATATCGAAATATTTGTTTTCTATGTTTACTTCGATAATAATTTGACATGACGTCGTCTCATATTTACACTCCCGCCTGTGTTGGATCCACAACACCTTCAGCATCGACGTCCAATTTAGCTAGTTTTACCACTGGACGTACGTATATTCCGCAGCTGGTTTGGACTGCAGCAGTTCGCACAATTCCATCTCTCGAGCGCATGATTTCCACTATTCTTCCTCTGGGAAAGCTCCGTGTCTTATCGTTTTCATCAACGATCAGGACTAGATCGTCTATCTTCAGCTCTCCTGGTGAGTTGAACCATTTTGACCGTCTTGTGAGCGTGGGCCGATAGGTTAATGTCCAATTGTAGTAAAATCGCTGCAATGCTTGTTGTGATTGTCGCCACTGTAGTTTCGGTGCGATTGCGTTGTTAGGAATCCCAAGTGATTTGGATGGGTTTTTATAGGCAAGAAGAGCATGATTCGGAGTAATCGCTTCTTGATTTTGGTGATCCAATGGAATATAAGTTAACGGCCTAGAATTTATTAAATTTTCTATTTCAATTAGAATATTTTGTAGGACCTCTGGTGTTGGTTTGCGTAAGGGGTCAAGCATCACTCGCATCGCTGACTTAATCGATCGGATTAGCCGCTCCCAGGCACCACCCATGTGTGGAGAAAGTGGGGGATTGAAATGCCATTTCAGCGTCGAAGTAGTTGTGGCCTCTTCTATTGTCTCAAAATCCACTTCTTTGTAAGCCTCTTTGATTATCTTCTCGGCTCCGACTAAATTTGTCCCCCTATCACTATAGCACTCTAATGGTTGGCCTCTTCTTGCCACAAAGTTTCTGAATGCCAGTAGAAAACTATCAGTTGACATTTCGCTGACGATTTCCAGATGGATGGCTCTTATTGTAAGGCAAGTGAATATTACTACCCAACGCTTCTCATGTTTTCGGTGTACGGTAACGATGAACGGACCGAATAAATCAATCCCGGTGTGAGAAAAGGGTGCAGTGTCGACAGAAATTCGACCAACTGGCAGTGGAGACATCTCCGGTGGTGACGGTCGAGCCAATAAAATTTTGCACTTGTAACATTCGCGACGCACTTGCCTGACTAGCACTCGTAAACGTGGTATATAAAATCTTTTCCGTAATTCGTTTACTACTATCTCAGAGAATTGATGAGCACATTCGTCGTGTTTTTTTGCGACTATAAGCTTAGTTATACGGTGTAATCTAGGTAGAATTATCGGATATTCATGTTCAATTCTTCCCTTCAATCGAATAATATTAGTTTCGTCCAGGACAGGTGACAGTTTGTATAAAGGGCTTTGCTTAGAAACCTTTTGGCCCTTTGCAAGTAATAATATTTCTTCGGAATATGTCTTTTGGGCCTCCCGAAACAGAAAATTCTCTGCCTTTTGTAGCTCTTCTGATTTTAGGTTTCCCTTATACTTGCTACTAACGGATATTGTTATATTATTTAAGAATCTGAAGAAGTACGCTGCAGTGCGTAACAGTCGATTCCAATTGCTAAATCGTGTAGCGTCTATGACATCGTTGACTCCCATGATGTGCAATGTGAGACATTCAAGTGAAGTGCTTTCAGTTTCGATGTTTTCAACATTAGTATCATGCTGGAACTTTTGTTTCGGCCAGAGCTGTTCATCCTCCATGAGGAAATCTGGACGTTTATACCAACGGCTATTGACATCAAGTTCAATGTTATCTCGCCACTTCGTGGGCATGTCCGCAACGTTTTCGTTGGATGGGAGCCATCTCCATTGGTTGATGTCAGTGTTTTCTCGAATTTCTCCAACTCGGTATGCGACCCAACTAGGTAGTTTTTTCCGAGAGTGGAGCCAGGATAGGACGACAGAAGAGTCGCTCCAAAAGTAAATTGTATCTACCTTTATGCCAAGTGCGCTTTTTACTGTATTTAAAAGCCTGGCACCTATCGTAGCAGCCTGAAGTTCCAGACGTGGAATGGGTATGTATTTTAGTGGTGCGGCTTTCACTTTTGCAGTGACGAGTGATACTTGAACATTTTGTGATGTCACTACTCTTAAGTAGACAACAGCTGCGTAGGCTGCTTCGCCGGCATCGACGAATACATGCAGACTTGTATGTGTGCATTCACTCCAAAGAACTGAGACATATCGACGTGGAATTTTCAGTGACTCGATTGACTTGAACTGACTTAGCCACCTCTTCCATTTTTTATCGATATCGTCCGGGATCTGTTCGTCCCAGCCCAATTTGAGTCTCCAAGTTTCTTGTTGTATCATCTTAAGCCCGGCAACGAAATGAGCAATCAATCCGAGTGGATCGTAGATTGACATTAATGTTACTAAGATTTCTCGTTTCGTGGGTTTTCTAAAGCCATTTAGTACGTCTCTATGTGCCTTATTCAAACGCAGTGAGAATGTTATGCAGTCGTCATGTATGCTCCAAAAGGTTCCGAGTACTTTCTCGATTCCATCGGATTCACATAGATTGTGACAATTCGCATCACTCTCTTTTTGATTAAAATATTTTCGAAGTTTCGGAGAGTTCGATTTGAAGTTACGGATTTCAAATCCACCTTGCGAATGTATGAATCGCATTTCGCTTGCTAGTCGTAGTAGGTCACTTTCCGTTTCACAACCATCAAGCACATCGTCTACATATGTATTTTTTGTAATACTTTTGACTGTGTCAGGGAACTTACTGGTGTATTTTGATGCATTTAGTCGCATCACGTACTGCGCTTGGTATGGCGAGCAGGTTGCTCCAAACGTCATCACAGTTACGACGTACACGTTCGGTTCCTTTGTTTGCTGGCAGTCACGCCACAAAATGCGTTGTGCCATTTGGTCCTCATAGCATACTTGTACCATATGGAACATTTCTCTTATATCACCAGTGAATGCATAGGCGTGGATTCTAAACCTCATTAAAATTTCAAGCAATGGGCTTAAGAGGTCGCGGCCAGTCAGCAACATCGTATTAAGGGATATTCCATTAACCTTTGCAGCTGCGTCGAAAACTAGACGAATTTTTCCCGGCTTGTTAGGATTCTTCACCATGAACACGGGCAAGTACCACACTCGTGGATATGGAGTTATTAGCTCGGATGGTGACAACTTTCTTATAAATCCTTTTTCGACGTATTGATTTATTTGACGCCTGAATTCTGTTAATAGCTGTGAGTTTCCCAGCAACTTTCTCTCTAAACATAGTAGGCGTTGATATGCCATTCCATATGAATCAGGCAGTTGGAATCTGTCATATTTCCACAATAATGGAACTTCGTAGTTTTTCGCCTTATAAACTGTCATGTTGTGCATTATCTTGTCGGCCCGGTTCTCTTCTTCGGTTAAGCAGAACTCCTTTTTGTTGGATATTCCGAGAGAGTCAAGAGCATAGAACTTTTTAACGACCTCTTCTAGTCGCCCGTCTGAACAATCACATGCATGGACGTTTATACGGTGCTTCTTACACTCCGTTGATGATGATAGTGCGCCACATAGGTCCCATCCAAGACGGGTTTTTGTTGCCACCGGTTCGTAGCGACTGCCTTCCTTGACTTTTGTGGGCACGCAGAGATGCCAATTGTCTAGTCCAATTAGGATTGTAGGCACGGCATTTTCAAACGATTGAAACTCTACGTTCTTAAGGTGCTTATATTTTTTGAGCATGGCATCTCGGTTGATGCTTTGTGTAGGAAGGTCAAGGTTAGAAACCGTTTGAACATGGATTTCATGAAATATTGTTTGATCTTCCCGTGGTGCGATTTGGAGCGTAGCAGTTCTTGACTTCGGTTCTAAATGGCTTTGTCCATTTGTCCAACGCATACATAGCTGTTTCTCTGTGCCTTTCATATGTAATTGGTTTGCTATTCGCTCTTGCACAAGTGTCAACGAGGATCCATCATCAATGAACGCGAAAGTGTCGATGAGCTTGTTCCTATATTTTAATGTTACTGGAACAATTCGGTAGAGAATGTTAGGTTGAGTTCTATGAGCTGTGGCAACTATGGTATCACATAACCTAGTGGAGCTAGTTGAAATACGTTTGTCGTCACTGTGCAGAAGCTGATGATGAAGCTTCTGACAATTGTTTATCCCACATTCTTTAGCTTTATTACATCTTGGATATTTATGATGCATTAGACACATTCTGCAAAGCTTAAGGCGGTTCACTACGTTCCATCGGCTATTCAGGGTCATATCTGCAAACTTTTTGCATTTCGTTGCATTTTGGCATGATTTTTCACAGATGCGACACTTTGTCACTTCGACTTTTTCGTAGCTTCGTTCGTCGTCGACATCATCATCTCTTGAAGAATGAATGTTAACTCGACTGTTTTCATATAATTTTGGCATCTGAAGGACGCGTGTTGTTACATTGCAGGCACTTTTCGCGATTGTGTCAAGCCATCTGCTGAATTGTTTTAGTTTCGGCTCTGACTGCGTGAACTCGTGAGTTTCATATAAACCCCAGTTGAGTCTAATTTGAGGCGGCAATCTTTCGACGAGCTCGTGTAAAAGTCTAATATCGTTGAGATATTCCTTGACTTTCGCAGATTCGATAGCGGCGAGCAAATTTCTGACTTGTACAGCGTAAAAGATCAATGTTTCAAGCTTTTCGGCTTTTGGTGCAGGCGACCTTTTAATTTTGTCGATTTGCGTCTGTATTATGAGAGCCGGTCTCCCATATAGCATTTTCAACGTGTCGATAATTGACAAAACGTTTGACGGGTGCGTCAAATATCCTTCCACTACCCGGCGCGCGTCGCCTTTCAGTGCTTTTTGTAAGCGACACAGGTTTTCTACGTCCGAGTACTTGCATGCATTAGTGGAGTACTCAAATGTTGCTAAAAATGTCGGCCATTCTTCTGGGGAACCTGAAAATGACGGAAGGTCCCGAGTTATCGTCTGACGAGCCAGAAAGTGTTCCACTTGATTTTCGCCATTGCTGATTGATGTGTATTTTCTTCGGGTTTCTGCACGCTCGAATCTTGGCGTCGAGTGGTTGCTGCCGTCGTTTGTCGGTTCGTACTTTGCTGCATCGTCTAAGTTAGCGACGCTATTCGGATCGCCGTTTGATGTGGGATGTTCGGATTTCTTGGCTGTGTCACTTCGAGGTTGGATTACCATATTTCGAGACATATTTTCCACGAGAGTTTTGAGTTCCGCTATTTCTTGCTGAACTACGTCATTTTGAAGCTGGGTTCGTAGGCGCTTGACGTCCTCCAACTGGGTTGATAGTTCTTTTTCGCGGTCCATATTACTTCGGCTAAGACTTCTGAAGCGAGAAATACAATTTTGGCAGATCCAATCTTTACTCACGACAGTAGCGTCTACTCCAACGCATTTGAAATGGAACCATTGGTGACAACCATCACATGAAACCATATCGATGGTGTCGTTTTCCGAGCAGAGTCCACAGCTAGCTTCATCTTCGTTAAGAATCTCCGAAGTCCTGCTTTTCGTATTAACTTGGTTGTCCATTGACATTTCAAGGAATTTGTAAAGCAATTTTTCCACCACGTAAAGAGTGAATCAAATTTTGAGAATGTAAAAAAATTGCAGCGGATAAGAAACGCAATCTTAAAGATTGATATTAAATGTAGTTTTATTAGTTTCACAGGTCTATGTTTAGATAAATCTGTATACCGCTCAAAATTTGGTATTTTATTCTCGATTGTTTACAAATTCCTCGTTATATTCAAATTAATATCTTCTTGTTCGTATCGATGAAAAAAAGGACGACCTGTCAAACACTCTTTTATTTTTATATCGAAATATTTGTTTTCTATGTTTACTTCGATAATAATTTGACATGACGTCGTCTCATATTTACAATATATATATATGTATATATATATATATATATATATATATATATATATATATATATATATATATATATATATATATATATATATATATATATATATATATATACATATGTATGTAAAGGCAAAAAGATTCAGTGAGATTATCTTTGTAATGCGTAATCCGATCAAGCTGAAATTTTCGCATGATAAGTACAGTTACTCCAAAAAGTATTCGCACACTAGCTAGTTTCCGAAAAGAACGTAAAAAACTCACATTTTTAAATTTGTAATTGGAAATATTGCATCACATATTTAACAAAATTTAAGAACTATTTTGCACTCAAAAATTATTCGCACACGTCAAAATGTGAAAGTAAATTTAATTAATTTTTATTATTGTCACACTTAAAAGAAGAGGCATGGGACGTCCAGTACCAAGGTACCAAACCTCGTCAGTTCATCGATTAAGTTTGGAGCACCTGAAATTCTGTTCACGAGAACTCACGACTGGATCATCAGATCAATATAAACCTCAAAGGATGTATTTGGTTCAGATCTGATAGAAATCATTTGAAAATGTGGCCAACCCTGTGGCAGCGGTGCCATCTTGAAAAAAAAACACTCAAAAAAATAAATGCTTTATCTAGTCCTATAGCTTCCGCAGCAGTCATCAAATTTCAATGAAATTCACACAGAAGATGGACGTTACTGAAAGCAAAGTTTAGTTAAATATTGACTGCAAAATTAGGATAGGGTTTCTAGCTATAGTCATTTTCGTCATTTCTTTTTTTTTTTTTTTTACTATAAAACGCTTTTAAAAACATATGAACTTAAAAAAAAAGTTACAAAAAAACTGGAGTTTAAAAAAATCTCGGGAGTCTAAGATAAAATCATGAGAGGTTGCGAAAATTCAAAAGACTCTCGAAAAAATCTTAGCAGTCAAGGAAAAAAACCATGGGAACATTAAGTTTTCGAATAATAATGGCCATACAGTGATAATAATAAATAAATGTTTTAATTTTGGAATTTCCGTCGGCGATAACCCTTAAATTCCTTCCGCTCCTGTAACTTCTAACCCAGCTATCGGATCGAAACGAAATTCACAAGGTGGGTGGGCCTGAACGTGAAGCAGATTTGGTATACTTTTGACTTTGTTGCAAAGGGTTGCCAGCACCAGGCATTTTCGTTATTTTTGTACCAAGATTCATTTGGCATCTACATCTACAATGGAAATAAGTAACAAATTTTTAAACTTTCCAAGTTTTGAAAATTTCCCGGATCCCCAAACAACTTTCTATCCCTGTAACTTCCGACGTAGTCATCGGTTAGAAAGGAATTTAAAGAGTAGGTTATTTTGATTTGAAGTAGTTGTGGTAGGCTCTTGGTTCCAGTGCCAGCACTAAACGTTTCCAGCATTTTTGTACGAGGAATGCTGCCCTAAAATTTTCATATGATAAACATCCTAAATTTTGAGCCATGGAAATTTTTCTACCCTATGGCTTCCGATGCACTCATCAAAACAGTAGAAAACCTTCGGGTTGGCCGTAATATGGAGAACACAAAAATCCTCGACTTTTCTTCGAAAATCGCTAGAGTTATATTAACTTGCATTTTTCTTATTCTGATTGAATTTTCTGCATCTAGAATGCATAGATGTTTCATTTCTCCGCCCGAATTTATTGTAATAGTAATAATTTTAATGAAAATTTATTATTTGCAGACCGAAATGCGACAAAAGGCAAAATATCGTCGTCAAGGTCCCCGAACTAAACCGAAAGATCCCATATACCAATCTCCAAATGATTTTGAAAATGAGCTTCTTTATGGATCACTCTATCCGTCACAGAGGTACTGCATTGACTCATGGGATCTCGAAAACTACGATTATGTCCGCAAGTAAGATACATAAACACCAATAGTTTTGGCAATGGCAAATTCGTTTTTCTTGTTTCTCTTATTTACAGACAGTTGAATGCAGCACCTGAAGTTTCAGTACCTAGTCCCACAATCGAGCCGATCTCACCAATTTTCTCGCACTTAAACAACTTCACTTATTCCGCCGAGTGTCCTGCTTGCTGTGCAGGATTAGAGGAGAAGACATTTTACAATACAAAGTATGAGACAATCGTGGACGATGAGCGCATGTACGGTTCATATGGAGGTAAGAATCATTTGAATAATGAATCAGAAGTAAAACAAGTCCAGTTGTGGATCAATCGCAATGTATTTTACACGATATCATTAGCATTTTATGCGAGCTGCCAGCGATTGTAAATAAGAATACGAGACTTTCAGCCATTGAAGAATGGGGAATGCATAGCATATATTTCCCGGTACCATATCGTGCTGAAGCCAGATCAAACCAAAGTTATTGCGTTTCTAAGCAGACACCAAAACTTAAATATGCTATTCGATTCAAATGAACCCGAATATTTCCGATGCACCAAAGCTAATTTATGTCTAAAGATAAGATATTGTAAGTAATATCTTGAATTTTGCAGACCTATCATGTTTGAGTGGATATCGTGACTAGCATTATCAACAGAATAGCAGAACAAATAAATCAACCACAAAATTTGTGAATTTTTCGTGAATTGTTTGCTACGAGGTCAATGGCAACAGTATGTTAATGTTGTTGGCAATGCTGTTTCAGTTTGTGGTTATTTCAAGTTTAATTACACAAATGTCATGCGCCATTTAACTTATTACATGTGTATCAAATTTTATGGCGCTTGTTCCAAGTCCGCAACAAAACTGAGAAATAGCCAGTTTTGCGACAGAGCACCCGCATTGCAATTTGAATCTAGAATTATTATGTTTTGTTTTTTGAATACCATGCGGAGTTCGAAAACAAAAAAATTCGAGAGGGAATCATTCAATTCGTATTATGAGGTACGAGAAAGAGCAAGAAAAACCAATCAGCAGATAAACTGGACTCCTGAAAACATCCGGACGGTGATTTTGCCACGTCCAAAAAAGAGTCTCTACAGATCTGCGGTCACCAGCGAAAAGATCAGAGACGCATTCATGTCCTGTGAAAATATCAAATAACCGGGCCTGGAAGGCATCTTTGCTACCATGCTAAGCAAAAAAATGGACTACCTGGACGCAGAACTAAATTATATCTCAGGGTATGTTCCGGCAGCTTGAGGACATGATAATGTAGTTTTTATACCGAAACCATCCGCTTGAGATTCAAATTTAGAGTGTAGCGATGTGCTCTGCCCATCAGCATGATCTATGGGTAGACAACGGCGATGTGGCGCATTGCTCTATTAGAGGTTCGATGCGAGATCTCTCTTTGGTTTTTGCATTGCTTTCGGATGCTCAAGTGCTCCTACTTGATCGGGAGAAGTGTCTGGGAGCAATTTAAAATAGAAGGAAACAATAGAGCTGAACAGACACTTAACAAATAACAGGATACCGAAAAGCACAAATCACATAAAGATAGAAAAATACGGGTTCGAACAAGGACAATGCCTGAAAATGTCAGAGTCAACGATTTCTCTTTTAGCCGATCCAAACTCACCCGCTCAAGTTTCTTCAAGAAGTTCAGTAATTCAGCGTTTGGCAAACTCAATATTATTGCTCGATTGGTCCAGTAACTTAGCAAAAGAAATTCCAGATCTAAGACATTTTCATTTAATCGCCTCAATTTTTTCTTTCTTTCAGAATACGAGTCACGATCTTCGCCGGACAGTAGAGCTTCCTACGTTGGAAGTGGATCGTCAGCAGCATTACGTCTCCATACACCTGGTTTCGGAGCTGTTTCAGGAAGACGACGAATGGTGCTGCCAAAGCCGCCACCACAGCTCGAATTCCCAGCACCGCCTTCGTATGAATACTGTATCCCCATGTCCGAGAACAACTACTGCAGCTTGTCCGAGTGCTATGACTGTCTTTCCGAAAATATTCCTTTGTATGCCGCATCTACCTACCGATCTGGAAGATCCGCTTTTTACAAGCCACATCGCTTCGGACTGAGCAAAAAGGGACTACTTCAAATCGACTACTCTTGCAACTGGAATGACTTGGATCGACTGATTACCAAATAAATGCATACGAATGAGTCGGGAATGTGGTGGAAAATTACAGGGTGAGATGTGGGGCCAAGTGCATATAATCGAAGAATGCAGCGACTATTTTCGTCTTGCAAAAATAGCAGAGTCATTCTGGTTGCAAAACAAGAAAATTTGGTGTAAAAGTGTAATTAATACTGTAAAATATGTTGATTTATTTAAAATAAATACAAAGTTATTCAAAAAGTTGTCCTTTATTTTATTTCAAAATATCTAAACCGTAATTCAAGAAATGCTCATTTCAGTTTCGAAGCTACTTGTATTTAGGGCATTTGATGGAGTAGTCTTTTATTATAGACTTATGACCAATGGAATTATTTTCAGTAATTGCTCCTACATCAGCTGCGTGGCTAGACTCTTCACATTGAGTTCGAGTGTCATTAAACTCCGTCACAAAAGGAAGAGTAGTTCTCAGCTTTTCCAGATTTTCGGAAAACTCCCGTTTCAAGTCGGTTTCCAGCTCATCCGTTTGCTGCCTTAAGGATTGAGTTTTCGAACTCAGCGAATTGAAATCCTGCTTGAGGTCCATGCCAAACTTACGAGTCTGATGGAGGATATTCTCGAAGTGCTCAACGATGTCTTCAAATCGCGATTTCTGTATATTTCGCTCAGTTTCGATAACTTCATGTAGCTCTTCGATTTGTTGCTTCTGTTCCAAATCATGTTGATCCTGATTTTGACGCAGTTCGCTGACTAGATGTGGACATTACAAAGTTTGTAACAAGATAAATTTAGTTCATATCTAGGTCTTACTCTCCCTTTGCAGTTCCGTTGTTCGAAACTTCATTTGATTCTCGAAATTTTCTCGAACTTTCGATAGCTCGTTTAAGTATTTTTCATTGCTGTGAATCAAATCCTATAAAAAGGGAGGTAGATGTACTCAAAAGGCTGTGATTGAGGCATTGAAAATATCGAAGGAAATATTTCAATGTATCTCTTGCTAGATACAGTATGAGAGTCATTCTTGCCATTTTAAGCAATAGAAAATACAAATTATGCAGAAAAAGGCAAGAAAATAACATATTAAATAAGGATGAGCTAAATAATTTCAACAAATTGTGCAGAAGCGCCACCAGAAGTTTTTGAAAACATTATGTAAACATGTTAATAAAATGGTTGAGGACGAAAAAGGTATTTTAAATATTTTAAAGACTCGAATAGCTTCGTCTAACCACTTGAAGAAAGTAATCGTAAAAGAAAAAAAAACTATTCAACGTTCTTATCTTTTCTCATCTTTTAATGAGTAGGTAGTGCGAAAAACCGATCTTTTAGCAAACATTCATGTTGCCGTAGTTCAAAAAGAGTTTTGATTGGTTTTTATTCGCAAAGAAGAGGTAAACATTTTGGTAGACCCAAATCATACAGATGGCGGAAGTAATAAGAAAAAATTCATGATAGAATCATTCACGTGTAAATTTAACTGATGATTTACGAGAGTGTGCAGATAATTAACGTAATTAATGGAAACTGATCGAAAATGAGTCCAATGAGCTGCTGCGACTAGTTATTTCTGCAATAGAAATCTGTTTCCCCGCATGAAAGGTTGACTTGTGCCTATGATTTTTAGCCACTGGACAACCGTAAAACAATTTTAAATTTGCAGTTTTCTTATACGACTTAGAAAAGTCGAGAAAGAAAACTTTTGGAATAATTGCGTAAATCATAGATTCGACTTGTGCCTCTGCCACCCACGCAAGCTTTACCGTGCAAACCCAGTTTGTGCAAACTAAATAATTCAGGCTCGCGCGTGTTACCCATTTGCTGGCCACACGTCGAGTTAAGAGATTTGGCAAATAAATGCTTGGACAAAACATGACTTCTTTAGAGTACACCTACATTTTCCAGTTTCTTGTTTCGAAGTTTGATTTCTTCATAATCTCTGCTTTCACTAAATAGCACGCGCGTGTAGTCCAAGTCCTCAGAGATTTCGGTGAACTTTACTTGCAGATCGTTATATTTCGCCTTTGCCTCTTTTTGCTCTTGTAACTCTAGTGTACCTTCTGTGTGATCTGATACTCCAGTTTCGCCAATATATTCAATTATTTCATCCTGAAAAGGGAATCCTGTAAGAATTACCATATATATATATTCTATTTTATGGACCATAGTCTCACTCTTTTCTATTTATTTAAATTTGCTTTTATTATTGCAAAAATCAATCCTATGTAAATCAACAAACGTTTTTTCGTTGTCAAAAGTACTGTCATTGTTGAAAAATTTCAATTAGTAATGTATCAATTGTACGAATTTTGAAAATCCTTCATTATTTGAGATTTGATTAGAATTAAGTTAAGTTTTTTTTCTAAAGTAGCCGCAATTTCCGAAACAACCCAGTAAAGCGATAGAGGAATCCAACAATAGCCCATTTTTTGAGGAGTTTTTCCCGCTTTACAGAGCTTGTTTATGAGGTGCAACAAAAACCAAAAATAGTTTCCTATTTCTCTGCGAAGTCAGCATTGCAAATTTTTTGTAACGGAATCCGATACAAATTTTCGCTATTTATTTCTGCACGGAAGAATTTATGTGTAGAGTAGATTGATTTGAATGTGCATTGAAATATGTTCAAAATATTGCTGCATGAACATCAACACAAATCGTATTTGACTCTATCAATGCCAGAAATATCGAGAAACATGGAGAAGTATCGACTCGAATTATCCCCATACAAAACATTACCGTAATAATAGAGCGAAAAGTCCCATGTAAGAATGCCGATAAGTATCCCCTTTATCCCCGATAAGTATCCCCTTTCAACTTCTATCTATAAATATACACATTATTCTTTAATTCCATAAATCTGAACCCGGATTGATAGTTTTTAAGAAAAGCATTGCCAGGGCAATTCCAGCTGCTGTACAGGCTGGGTAGAACCATTAGAGTGTAAGGAAATAAAAATTGTGAATGAAGGAAATAAAAAACAAAAAAAAACCCAACCAGAGCCACCAGGCTATAATAGTATAGCCGCTAGATTGTAAGTTTTCTTGTTAATTAAACTTAAAGTTAGGCTAAGAATGTACGATTAATTTAAAATAAAATATTTTTCAATTCAATTCAAAGCCCAAATTGATTGAATATGATCCAATTCCAAATTGTTCTAACTTTCGACATCAAATATTTTAGTTTAAATGCCGATTTTTCTTTTAGAAGCTAGATATATTTTAATGCGATATCTGCCACATAATTAAAATATATCTAACTTCTAGAAAAAAAATCGTGTTTTGAATTAAAACAATCCATCGTCCAATCGCCTACGATTTAAGAATAGATAAATAATACAACACCGTTAATAATCTGCCAATTTTAATAATATGTATTTATTTATTTATTTATTTGGTGCGTATACAATTCAACAGGCAAAAGTGCCCAGTTACAGAATGGATACAATCAAAAAAAAATAAAATAACAAGAACTAAATAAGAATATATAAATATAAGTATGTAAAATAATTAAAGTTAGAATAAAATAAAGTAAAATTAACTAAAGCAAAAAATTCATTACAATCACGAATGATCAATTCAAAAATGATAGGATACAATGACAAAAAAAAAAAAAAAAAAAAAATACTAAGAAATAAATGAGTAAATATAAATATAAATATATAAAAAATAATTGAAGTGGTAAATTAAATTAAGAAGAGATAAGGCAAACAAAACAAAAAGAAAGAAAGAATTCATTAAAAGAATAGGAAATAAAATTAATTAGGAACAAAAAAGAAAAAAGAAAAATTCATATGTGAGTATATATAAAATTAAAAATATACAAAAGATCTTAAAGTAGTAAATAATGAAGTAAAATTAAGTAGAGCAAAATAAAAAAGAGAAGAAAGAAACCATTATTAACAAGAATAGAAAATAAAATTTATTAATTAGAAACAAAAATTTTACTTCGAACCATATTTTTGAAAATGGCAATAGATTGTGGAAGAGGACCAAGTTGAAGACTATTATGAGTGCGTAAGAGTCGTAAAACGGGAGAGTAAAAGAAAGTGTCAGTACGGGCATACGGCACTTCAAATAGAATGGAGGACCTGATTGGCCTTACGGAGTCCCGCACAATGAACAAAAATGCTAATGAGGAAGATAGGTTGCCGCGACAGATTTTGAACAGGAAACACTCATCCAAGTAAACTCTGCGCTGCTCAAGGAGAGGAATGTTAAAAAGAGATAGACGTTCACAATAGGGTAAATACGGTAGACTATATTTAAAAAGTAAAGTACGTGTAAACCTGCGCTGAACAGATTCAACAGCGTCAGAGAGGTATTTGAAGCGAGGACACCACACTTGACTGCAGTATTCAAGTACAGGACGGACTAGGCTAATAAATAGGTGGACACAAGTAGAAACACTGAATGAATTGTGGCAGGAACGAATCACGAAACCAGATATCCGAGAAGCTTTCCTAGTGATAGCAAGGACATGAACGTCGAATTTCAGTTTACGATCAAAGGTGACCCCAAGATCTGAGAAATGATCGACACAAGAGAGGACAGTGCCATCAATAGCATAAGGAAAGACATAAGTGTGAAGCTTTAAGGAAAAAGACATAGAAAAACACTTGGAAACATTAAGGGACAAACAGTTCAAGTTACACCAACCAGAGAGAGCTTGCAAATCATCCTGAAGAAGCAGAGAGTCAGCAGTATTTTTGATGATTCGGAAGATTTTTAAATCATCTGCATAAAGAAGACATGAAGACTTAAAAATAGGGGGAAGGTCATTGATAAAAATATTGAACAGAAGAGGTCCCAAGATGGAACCTTGAGGAACACCAGAAGAAGGGGAGAAAGGTGAGGACGACAAGCCAAAGAGGGAGACGAAACAAGTGCGATCAGTTAAAAAGGAAGAGATCCAGGAGAGCAGAGGTTCACGAATGCCATAATGCTTCAGTTTGACAAGAAGCAGCATATGATTAACAGAGTCAAAAGCTTTGGCAAAATCAGTATAAATGACGTCAACTTGATTGTTGCTGTCAATTGCAGAAGCGATTACATGAGTAAACTCAACAAGGTTCGTAGAGGTGCTCCGGCCTTTTACAAAGCCATGTTGCTGCGCTGCAAAAACACAGTAGAGGGTATCATAGATACGATTGAAAACAAGGCGTTCCAAAATTTTGGAAAGGCAAGGAAGAATGGAGATGGGGCGATAGTTAGAAGCAAGGTTCCTATCACCCGATTTGAAAATGGGAAGAATGCTAGAGAGCTTCCAAGAGGACGGAAATTTTCCAGCACAGAGACTGACATTGAATAAGATGGCTAAAGGGACACAAAGGGAAGACGCAAGACTTTTTACGAAAAAATTGGGAATACCATCCGGGCCCGGGGAACAGTTAGTGTCAAGTGAGGACAAAAGCAATTCAACCTCTACGGGATTAGTTACGACTGAGGAGAGACAAGCAGGGAAATCAAAGGAAAAGCAGTCAGTAGCAGGAATCGATGGGATAGTATAAACAGAAGAAAAATACATAGCAAAGAGATTACAAATGTCGAGAGGGTTGGAAGCAGTAAAGGCATTAAACACTAGTGAGTCAGGAAGAGAGGAGGAAGATTTTAAGGAGCGGACAAAAGACCAGAATTTTTTTGGGTTATTCGAGTTCAAGGAAGCTTCAACAGACGAGGAATATCTGCGTAGTGCTAATCTAATTTCTTTCTTGGCAGAGGCACGTAAACGAGAGAAGATTGCATAATCTTCACTAGATCGAGAATTCGAAAATTTCGAGCGTGCTGAATTTTTATCTCTAAGGGCACTCTTTACCCTCACGGTAAACCAAGGGGGGTCACGGAGCTTACGAGAACTGTAAACAGGAGTATAAGTCGAGATCAACTCTGTAAGAATACTGTAAAATTTAGAAACAGCAGAGTCAATATCGAGACCACGGAAGGAATTAAACCAATTGATTGAATTCAGATCATTAGACATGCGGTCAAAATTAGTTTTTTTAAAGTTAAATCGTCGCGCAGTGGAAGTTTTAACACGATTTGAGAATGAGATGGACAAATTAATAGAAAGAGGAGGATGATGGGGGTCAGGGTTGGTGTAGGGTATTAGGACAGGAGATAGTGAAATCGAAGAGGACTCAACGTTAGAGAGGATGAGATCAAGGATCTTGTTATTAACATTGGGGAAACAGTTAAATTGAGAAAGAGAACAGGAAGAAAGGAAAGAAGATAAGGTAATAGAAAGGTTGTTGGTGGACACAATGCGAAAGAAAGAAGAGTCCCATTGCACAGAAGGCATATTAAAGTCGCCACAGATAATGATTGACGATGAGGGAAAGTAGCTATTAAGATACGTGGAAAGTTCAGAAAAGAACTTATCATAGGTCGAGAAGGGCATGTTACAAGGAATATATAAGGACGCAACAAACAAAGTGGATATAGGAGACAAAGAGATGGAGACAGCAACACATTCAACAGGAGGACTGGGGATAAAATCAGCGCAAAGTTTACTATTGAGAGTCCTGAGCACAGCAATAAGCACGCCACCACGTATTGTGTGCAATACACTATTATTGTGATTTAATTCTTAAAACGGACATTTGTTTTAGACAAATATATCGGGTATTGTATTGTTGTCATTGTATACAGGATATTTATAGTTAATTATTTTTGGATAAATGTTGCTTTTATATTTAATGTATATGTACGTACATGAAATATCGCAGCATCAGAATTGATTCATTTTCTTTAATTTTTTTGCACTTTCTCCACCCAACTAAATACAATAATTGCTAGCGCTATCGGTTTATTATATTATTACAAACACTTTCCCGCTTAGTTAGCGAGAAAGGCGCCGTTCCAAGAAACCAAATGTAACCGGCAACATGCTAAGATTAAACTAGTTACGTGAAGGCCCAGGGAACCGAAACCTTCTTTCACTCACGAACACCCTTTCTCCACTTCCGAATTCACTCCATTTTCCGATCACTCACGGTTTTAAAAACGAATAAATGAATTCCGTTGGCTAGTACAGGGAAGAAAATAATTATGCTGAGCGCGGAATATGTATGTTAAACCACGATGAATTGTATGTTAAAAAACTAACGAAAAACTCACTAGAAAATATAAAATTTTGCAATTTTAATCCATTGCCTTCCCATTCTCGTCACTTTCGCAAGTCGTCGTTTTTCCCGGATTTCAACGTCGTTTACACCATTCTCCACTTCTCCACACGAAAATACCATTACTTCCGACCGAATTTCAATCTCCCCACGGTTTCAAAAACCCAATAAAAATGAACAATAAAAAAAAAATTATGCTTAAAAAAAATTATGCCGGTTACCGATGTCCGCTGTCAAAAAACTCCACCACAGGTGGAGTTCATTCAGTGCATTCAAATTTTTGGCGATGGCAGATTAGGTCTGTTCGCGTACCTGAATCTATTATAATATATTAAAATAGATTCGCAGAAAGTCGTTTTTTACTCTTGCTGCAAGCCAAATTTTGCAGCAAAAAGAAGCCAGCTGCCAAATTCTGTTACTGCTGCTGCAGCAGTACTTCACGCGTACGCGTACTTTGTACGCGTACTTCAGCAACTTCAGCAACAGTTTGCTGAAGTACGCGAACAGACCTATTCTCTCGCGTGGAATAAATTTTAGAAGCATATAATTTCCCTTCGACTAAAATTCCTAATGAGGACTTTTAGAGAAGTTGGTTACACTGTAATTCAAACTAGTAGTAAATACACAAACCAGATTTTATCATTTGCATACTTCATTCTCCACAACTCATTCAGTGTAATTGGGATCATTAATGACAGTTAAAAACATTTCACGGCACAATTTACAAATCTAGTTAACAAAATAATCCTCAGCTTCCATCAAAATCGAATTAATAAAAGTGTTCTATCAAAATCGAATTAATAGCATAATTATCATTTGTGACTTTTGTTCACTTCGTTTGGCACCACCTGATGCCATGAAACTAAAATGGCCGACTCAATTTTGCAGAACATGAACGACGGAAAATAAAACCGTGCAAAATATCCAAGTACAGCCCCGTAGCTGGCCGAAAAATATACGTGTTACATCGTACGCGAGTTTCCAATCGATAGAACCCCACTATATGTTCACCCGAAAGAAGGTTGTGGTATTGTTGAACAAAATCAAAGAATCCAGTGCTTTATTGTTTGAAGTGTCGTGAAGTGGGAGAAAAAGTCACCGACGACTAGCATTTGGCTTCGATCTCGGGGAAAACTGCCGCATTGTCCAACTTAATTTCTGGGTTTATCGAGAATTTTTCGGGTGTCGAATAGTGGCATTGTGAAAATCTATACAGAGCAAGAAGATAGTTTTGTTCATACTGTTCGTTCCTAGTATTATTTACGTTCGGCTGCAACTGTACGGTTATAAGGAAGGCAGGAGAGATTTGTCCGTTTGTTGCGTGGGGCACACGGACCTCGTTGATTGCTTCAATGACGCCATTACGGCCCAAGCAGAATTCACAGCGAGCAGCGATTGGACAAGAGGTGTTCTGCTTGGAAGCGCAACAAAAGCTTGGAATTAGTTACTTGTACCGGAAGATTGCTATTTTGAAAAGTGAAGAATAAAAAGCAATTGAGTAAGTATGTAAACTATAATTTTCACTAGTCACTCCCATTGAATTTCAATTTGGAGCAGTCATCGTGATGAAGAGTCACTAGCCTTAGGCACTGTTAGAAAAATGACTACTGTGACCCAGACCCATCATCATAGCTATTCCAAAGTAGTATTCTATGAAAGTAGTGAAGTATTTTAATATTCGTTTCCACATTGGGTGGAAGTTTTTATTGATTGAGTTAGAGGTATACCTATTTCTGATATCTAAATCACTTGCGACACAGACTCCTGGAAATCTTTTTCAAACTTATTGAGCTCTGGAGTAGGGTTTGCTATATATTTATTGCTTCCTATGTGGAGGCAGTCTTAAATGATCATTGCAAATGAAGAAAATGCAGATTTGGCGCGTAAACACGTGCCCGTCAGACGTAACGCAGATGCCAATGTCAAATGAATTATGCGATGGCTGTCAAAAATTCTCCACATGATAAAAAGTAATTTTTGTCTTTGTTGTCGTTCCCACGAATTTATTTCTACACGGTTCGATTTACAAATATTTGAACTGTGTCGGAATTGTCCGATTTACTAGTATGCAATTCATTCACATTATGGTTAAATTAATCAAATTAGTGTTCAGAATTAAAAAGGTAGTGAATTAAGTGTTTATAATAGACTTACCGTTAACTAAATTTGGCTGGTCTAGTGATAATTTAACTAATAGTGTGAAGTATTCCTACTGGTTTCACTTTCTTTATCTTTAAGGTAAATATAGGGAATTTCATGCAATTAGCAGCAAAATACAGCAGCTAAATACATGCCTTTTGCAAGCAGCGATTACGCAAGTTTTGATAATATTGGTGTTCCTGTAAATAAATGTCAGTCTGGATCATTAATAAACTTTCTTTTAGAAGTATTGACGCATCTTTGGTATTATCTACATCATTTAAGGGCTCTAACTGAATCATTATTGATTTGAAAGTTAGGAAATAAGCAGTTTGTTGCTTCAATCGTCGTCGATTCAAAATCTTTGGCTCCGTTTCTGAGCAAGAGCTATTCCAGAGACGCACAACTATCAGTTGTACGCGATCTACCTAGAAGCAAATACAACTACGAAGACGAAGTTCGGGAGACTCTGATGGGCTGAGCATTTAGCTCGTATAAGCCAAGAATGGACGCTCAGAGGTTAGGGATGTCTACTTGGGCGACATTGGCTCGCGATCGGGTTCGATGGAGAAACTGATTGAGAGAGGGTTGTACAGGAATTCCATTGTAGCGCCGATGCTGATTATGACAAGCAATTTACGATATTTTAATAAAAAAACCGATTTTTCCTTTCGAAGCTAGATATATTTTAATTTTGTGACAAATATCGATATTTCGAGGGTAATCTGCCCTCTTCTTCAGTGTCTATCGGTTAGACTGATAGACACTGAAGAAGAGGGCAGATTACCCTCGAAATATCGATATTTGTCACAAAATTAAAATATATCTAGCTTCGAAAGGAAAAATCGGTTTTTTTATTAAAATATTTTTTTGAGCTAGGAAAAAATTGGTACACATTAAATACAATTTACGATGTATATCCCATGAACTTAATAGTCCCTATACGAGAAATGTAGCAGTCCTCTGAATCCACATACCATTTGTCAAGTCATATACTGCTCAGGAAACTTTCTGATTTGCCTTTTGGTGTCCCATCCTTCCTGGTTTCACTCTATGCTGTATAAAATGGACGCCCCAAAGGTGGTAGGGACGTAAACCAGAGTTTTTTCTAAACTTTTCTACAAAATTAAACTGTTAATTTTGAAGAAAATTTTTCGTTTTCTTTGCTAGGTCAACTGACAAGTCCTAAAGAATTTGGTAACAGTATTGATGGCTTCAAAGACCAAAGCAATAAAATTACATGTTACAAGACCACACAACGATGGTTTCAACAAAGATTTAAACTCAGGTAATTTTAGGCAACACCTAACACATTCAATAATTGCACCGATATGCAAAACAGTTGACTCAGCAGATCCTTTAAACTGTAGACCGTTAGCAGTCACATGTTCTATAAAGACCTTCGCTAATTTTTGCTTTAAGAATTGAATGCTCGATGACCTTTCTAGACCCATCTAATGCACTTGAAAACTTATTGGACTAGGTCGAAATGTAGGATTTCTATTATCACAATTATACCGATCTTGACCATATGTTTCTTTAAATATTTGATTTTATTTATTTTACTTTTAATCAAGACCTCTCATACATATCCTTGAAATATCGATCTTCAGATATAATTGGATCCTTTTTGTTTACTTCAGGGAAAATGGATCAAATTGAAAGCTCCACATCAAGCCCACCTGCTGCCACTGGCAATGAACCGCAGCAAAACTCACCCGATCGTGAAGACCGGCCTGACGAAAGTAAAAGTTTTGTAAAGGTCAACGGCGACCACAGCATGCCGCAGCAAATATTTCCCAGTGATGAAGAAGCAACAACCACGTCGGCGTCGTCATCTTCTTCACCTCGGAATTTAATAATTGATCATCCAGACGACAATTCTAAGGATGCACATGACGAAACGAAAGCAAAAGAAACCGTCCTGACTAAACCGACGCAAGATACAGAAGCGTCATCGAAAACTGGTAACGGCGGGGCAAAGGGCTCAAATAAAAGGAAAATGAAAAGAAAGCTAAGCTTACGCGATATGAGCAAGCCTGATTTGCCTGCAAAACGATGTAAGTCTGCCAAGTCGATTGATTTGAGTGTCACCGAGAAGAGCTGTGACGATCCTCCGATTCGAGACGAACGTGAGAGTGAAGGCGGCTGCCCGAATTCCGATCCTCCCCTTGTTCTACGATTGCAAAAGGGCAGCGGCCCTTTTCGTGAATATGCTCATTACTTAGGTTTGAAGCCAAGCACGATACCCATAAAATGCTTTAAATGCTCCAACTCAAACTTTGAAAATCTCAACCAACTCCGAGACCATCAGAAAATCTGCCTGTTCAAAGACAAGCAGCGAAGTCTATCATCCGCAGCAGAGTCGAAAATCATCACAGATAGTTTACGGCAGATGGATAAAGCTTCAAAGGAGCAACACAATAACTCTATAGACCCTTCGAAGACGTCAGAGAGCGCTAAGCAGAAGCAACTCGTCGGGGCGCCTGGATCAAATACCACGGCCAAGGCGAAGAAGAGAGTATTTTTATGCTCGGCATGCGGGACGTACTACGAAAATTGGAATCTATTTCTGCACATGCGAGAAGTGCACAAACGCCACATATGTCTCTACTGCATAGGTATGTTCCCAAGCGCAGAGCGGCTCACTTTTCATTTAGAAATGAAACACGATTTGGAGCAAAATCATTACGATTGCCAGGAAAGACTGCTGAAGTCTTCCCGGGACTCATGTTACTTAATGTGCTGCGCTTGTGAGTATCTATTTACAGAACACGATGACTTCTCGGATCACAAATGTGCCGACCACTTGCAGCCCTGCTCGCTTTGCGGCCAGAAGGGAAAGCACAGTGCGAATTGCAAATTAGCGGGTTCGCAGTCAAGCAAAATAAGACATAAAGAAAATAACAAGCGAAAAAATAAGACTATTGGTGAAGACCCCAAGGTTTCTCTAAAACTGGATTTGGCTCTGAAAAAACCTTCAGAAGGTGGCATGGTGAATGGTGGCAGCTCCAATTCGCATGGAGACTCAATTTTAAGAAAAATAATATCTGGTGGGGTGGGACATTTTCCAAAGAATGAAACAAGCGCCGTATCCTCTCCATCCCCTCTTAAGTTAAACGGCTGCGAGGAAGCTACAGCTAATATTTGCGAAAACCGTGATGTCGAGGACACGCACAAGGCAGAACACCAAAGTCCCGATCAAGAGAATTCCAGCAGGAAAGAACTAGGCACTGTCGATCCTTGCATAGAAGGCGTACCACAAAATGAAGATCATGCATTTTCGCGTGACAGTGGTGATGTCGAAGAAGTTGAGCAAACAAACGAGTCCGAAAACACATCGCTGTCGCAGTCAAACACAACGACTGATCCAACGTCGCAATCGCAAAGTACACCAGATGAACTCGATGATTCGCTAAGAAACAATGATGCACCGCAAGCAGCTGAGTCTACACCTGAAGCCAAGCCCTTGTTGGTCCCCAAGTTCAAAATCAGGATTCCAAAAGAGTTTCAAACTCCATTGGAATCCGAGCAGTCCTCTACAGAAAGTGATGAAAATGAAGGGGAACGATCTGAAAACGCTGAAGAGGAACAGTCAGAAGGCTCGGATATGGACTTGGAAGAAATACAAACAAGCAGTGGTGTAGAGAAGTCATACGAGATAAATGAAAGTGACACAAGGGAGGGTAATGAAAAAAACATAGAAATGTCCGACAGGAAAGAGGTAGATCTGGATAAAACTGTGTCCACTGAAAATTCTGCAATTTCAAGCTCGCCCCCAAAGACTGATCCGAAAGATGAATCCACGAGTGAACCAATGGAGCAAAGTTTGTCAACAGATGAACCAAAATCGGAAGCTAAAATTGAACCTGACATCGTTGAGGCGGACGAAGATATTCCGTTGCAGGAACTGCTGCTGGATCAACCATTGGACAGGATTGACATGGTAGACTTTATGCGGATCTGCCTGCGGAATACGTACAAATTATGCTTGTATTGCAATCACGCTCGCCGAATAGCGGTGAATGGCCAAAGCTTCGCATACCATTTGATCTCTCAGCACCGCTTTTCCGCAACGGTCGATAGCATTACGGCCGAAGAACTTCAACCCTCGACCATACTACAAAAGCTGAAGAATTTTATTCCAGACTCGGAAAATGTTTTTTTCAATCTAGAAACGTACAACAATAGCGACAAAGAAGAGCCGAAACCATACGAAAAAATCTTCGAGTGCTTTCAGTGTCGCTTCGAAACCCGAATCCACAAAGAACTGTACTTGCACAATCGGAAGATGCATTTGAAGAATGCGATCTTGTGCTTTATGTGCCGGTCGAATTTCTTCAGCTACAGCGAGATCCTTTGTCATGTATGCCCCGGAGCGGTGAATAAGTGTGTCATATTTAACATTAAATTTCGTTGCTGTCTTTGTGATATAGATAACATTCCGTCAGCTTTCCGGCTTATGGTGCATCTGCGAAAGAAGCACTTTGCATGCGACGTCTGTTTGGAGGATTGCTTCGACCAAAGCAAGTGAGTAATTATTTTTTACACGAATTTTTCAACAAACTTGTATTGAGATCACTAATTTAATGTGTATTTTACAGGCTTTCGAGCCACGTTTGGAAACATAAGCTGCATCACCTGTGCTATCGTTGCGGTATCGCATATCGGAACAAACCTGACATCACGAAGCATTTGTTTTGGAAGCATGGTACAGAAAGCGTCCTTTGTAAGCGCTGCTTGCAGAAAAGGTGGCCGCACGTATACCACTTCTGTGTTCCTCCTACGGCATTCGTGTGCGAAGTATGTAATTTATCATTCTCAAGAGCGATGGCGCTCAAAGTCCACAAAAGACTGCACACGGGCGATGCACCCTATCCATGTCCAGAGGATGACTGTGAGCAGAAGTTTATTTCTAGAAAATTACTGCTAAAACACACTGCTCGTCACAACGAATCACTAGCACCGCCACCAGCTGCAGTCGATGAGGAGCATAAAGAGGAGCTAGTAGAAGAACCAAAAAACGAATCCACGACTGCCTTGCCAGAAAAGGAAGACGCACAGGAAAGTGTAGCAGAAAAAAAGGACGATGTGAAAGAAGGAGAAATTAATGAACAGTCTAAAAAGAAGCGGAAACGGTCTAAAAAACCCAAAAACTTGGATGATTTAATGGACTTGCCTGCACCGAATCTGTCTGAAAGTGACAGTAGCGATGGGTCGGATGATGACAAATCCAAGTCTGAAAAGGTTGAAACCCCGATACCGAATGTAATGCTATCGCCGCCCTCCGAAGCGGATGAAGAGGACACAGGCAACAATACCGGGACCCAAATCATGGATATTTGGGAGAACTTTAAGTCTTTCCAAGCTAGTCAGGTGAAAACTGACGAGGATGATAATCCAGAAGAGAATGATGATGCTCCTGCTCCAGCAATTTTACATGTTGCTCAATCCGATCACGACTACTGTATGGTGTTCAAGCCCATTAACAAGTTGACAAAATCGTCCAGCAAAGACGATATAAATGAAATAAAGGCAGAAAACGAAGAAACAAAACCTGAGCACGCTTCGCCCAAAAAGAAACAAAAGTCGCCACGAAAATTACAAAAATCGGGAAGCGAGTCCTCGTCTAGTGGGTCGAGCAGCAGCTCAGATTCAAGTTGCTCCTGTGGATCGAATTGCAGCTGCAGTAGCTCCAGCGGTAGTTCTAGCGGCTCTTCCTCAAGTTCGGACAGTGAAAGCTCATCCTCTGAGGGTAAACGTCGATCTGCAGCACGGCGAGCAGCAAAGCACGAGAAAAAGAACCGTTCGAAAACCGAGGATCCGAAACCTGAAGATGCTCAAATGCTTTCTCCGAAAGCGAATGTGTCGGACATTGTCGACGTGGTAACGACAGACACAAAGTCTCAGGAAAGAATTGACCCCGATTCAATTATACTTGAGTCAGATTTAGAGACAGATGAATCAGAAACAGACGAAGATTTCTATGACGAGCATCCTCAAAAGATGGCCAATCAGTCTTTGGCTGAAAAAAGGAAGCAACTTCTGCAGCAAACTAGTCTCAGTCCATCGCACAACTTCGATTTCATTGAGAACAGTCGACCATCAACGCCGTCTATACCAGAAGAAATGGTGAAAGAGAAAAAAGTGAAAATTAAGAAAAAGAAACGTGATAAGAAAGTATCGAAAAGTGACGTACCAGCATTTAGGCCTGATATTCCAGCGCCCTGTATAGTCACTGATGATCATTCTCCTATAAAAGATCACCAAACTACTGCACCAGAGTTAGTGGTGGCACCTACATTTTACTTAGGCTCCGAAGGCTTAGAAAGCAGCCAACACAAAATCGATGCAATATCCACACCAGGTCCAACGCAGCAGCGTTCAAGTACACCGATACCTGCACCTATTTCTGCTGAAAACCGTCTCAGCACGGGCAGCAGCTCGGATGCTGATGCATCGCTTAAGCGTTCGAAACGGAGGAGACGGCCCAACAAGTTCTATGGCTACTCCAGTGACGATGAAATGGGAGCGGGCGCGTCCTTGCTTTCTGGATCGGCAATATTTAAGCCCACACCACCTCCCAACTTGACTTGGAGAAAAGAGGATCTTCCCGCCCCGCCAAAAGCATCGCACCACAAGCACAAATCTTCAGCAGCTCACGCGAAGAAATCGACTCCGGCGAACACGCCTCCGCTTCCCCCTATTCCACCGATCATTATTCGGCCTTCTGCTTTATTGTCCAAAAGACCGATGAGCGTGGAAAACGCCGCACACAAGCCTCCTATTGTGCAACCAATCAGAGTTCCCGCGGTCCCAGTGCATCATATCCGGCCGCCACAATACACTTCACCAAATCAAAGCGTCGATGAAAGCGATAGTAGCAGCGATGATGATCATCGCTTAACAATAATGACGACTGCCGTGAGGAAAAAAGGTGGCCACAGTGCTGTATCAAAACAGCAGCGATCGAATCATCAGCAACGGTCGAATCACCAGCAGCGTCAAAAAAGTCAAAGTGAAAACAATTATCAACAGCAATCACAGCAGCAACCGCAACCCCAGGCTCAACCAGAAGCTCCGCAGGGATCATCATCAGCAGCAGGTATTGATGTAAGACGTATTCCGCCCGCTTTGTTGCCGAATCCAGACGCTGGCCGCTTGGAATACTTTCGACAAAATAAGATACGCTACCCGATCCAACCTCCTGCCGGAGCTCGGCCACCACGGGAAGGAGAAAGTGTTTACTGTTACTGTCGATGTCCATACGACGAAGTGTCGGAGATGATAGCCTGCGACGGTGACGATTGTATGATAGAGTGGTTCCACTTCGAATGCGTCGGCATCTTGGTGCCGCCGCAGGGAAAATGGTTTTGCCCCGAGTGCAGGTCTTTGTATCCAAATGAAGCTAGCAGCCTGATGGAAAATACATGAATCAAAAGGAGAGATAACCAATAGCTTGCGATGTTGAAAGATGTTCCAGGCATATAAAATAGTGCATCTAAAAACTCGCCACCACGGAGACTTGTAAGAATCGCCTACA
This sequence comes from Nemotelus pantherinus, assembly GCA_963978885.1. NCBI lineage: Eukaryota > Metazoa > Arthropoda > Insecta > Diptera > Stratiomyidae > Nemotelus > Nemotelus pantherinus. The sequence continues at coordinate 240,054,165 of OZ022263.1, forward strand.
CGGTCATCTCTGTGCGCTGGTGAGTTTGTCAGATACAAACAACGGCCGTTAGGTTTGACATAACGAGTGCACTACTACTTGAGTTGATGAAGCGCTGCATCGATTGTGTTAATAAAGGGTTTCGGCAATAGTATGTTTTAGATTTAAAGCTTTTCTTTGAATTTCATTGTGAACTAGATGTGTAAATATTGTAAATATTGTAAGTTAATAAATTAAAGATAGCTTTGTACACAAGACGTTACGCTTATAATGTTCCAGCTATTGGAAAAAAACTACTACTGCGAAATCAGATTTAATTAGTTTAGTGAGTTAGATTTTAGTGAATGGCATTTGTCAAATATGAATAAAAATTTAAATGACAAAGTAAACATTTTCGTTTTACTATCGACATGCGGAATATTAGCCACCAGCAGCTTTTCTCTACATACTATTGGATTGTATCTATTTTTCTAAAATGTTCAGCTCTACTCTCAAGAGCCATGAATTGAAAATCAAACATATTTTGTTGTGTAAATGGGGTAGGGGTCATATGTATCTTATCTGGTTGATGTTCATTTTTATCCCTAGTGTAGATGGCCAAAAAATCTGCTTACCGGGTGACTTATCAGACATGTGAAGTTTGACTAACTAAAAAAAACCATCTACAAGCCCACGAAGTCGTGACCCGCCTAAGCAACGCTTCAAATTGGTCGTGCTGACTCACCTATCAGTGCCCACGGACTTCAAAAGCTACCACAGCTCATGGGTCGGTAAGCTTCCCACTCCAACGTTGCTGCCAAAGATGGTGAGATTGCGTACGCGCACGCATCAGAGCCTCAATTCTGAACGAAAGAGGTACCTTTCCTTGCATTCTCACAATAGTAGATCTACCGGGAGTACTCCTGATACCACCATCAGCAGTTACCGGCGATAAGCAGGGTACTCCTGCGCTGGACACAGGCAATGCGCTTTTGAACTTCTCAGTTCGATATGCATCTCCCTAAACTTTGGCCTCATATAGCAAGACAGAATTGGTCGTTACCATCAGCAGCCTTCGACTCGTATCACTGGGTCTGCCGACATTCGCCATTAGCCTACTCAGCGAAGTACCGACTACTATAGCCTTACTACATGACATACGAATATGATCCAAATAGGCCAGCTTAGTATCCAGGGTCCTTTCCAGATTCCTGACTGACTTCCTGGTCTAGATCTCGACGATATCTTCCGCATCGTTAGCATGACCATTTCTCTCCTTGAGGCAGTCAGCTGGATGCCGTGCTTAGTCAACCACAGCTCCACCATCCTCAATATTTATTGGAGTCTGGCTAAATTGGCAGATCTGGCAGTGGTTACCACTGCGACATCATCAGGGTAACCTACCAGAGACAGCTCCACCTAGACTTACAATTAACACGTCTCATTCGCTCCAATATTGTTATCTTCCTCTATCTACAAATACGTTAGAAAATAAAAAACAAGTAAAATTTATAACAATGCTTCATTGGATCAATTTTCAGCTTGCTGTATATTAAAATAAATTAGTAAATTAATATGCTAGCCAAATAAGAGAAATTTCTGTGTCGAGGGAATAAAAGGGAGATTTCCCATTTTTTCACAGATTTCCAATTTGCCGGTTGAATAACTATATCTGACTTGAACCTACTTGATATTCCTTTTAATTTATCGAATTCAGTAATAACTTAATTGCTATCAGTGTTAACTTAAAAGCTATCACTTAAGTTATTACTAAATTAGAAAAAGAAAATTTGTCATTCAAAGCACCCTGTAAGTTGATCTTACGTATTTGCTACAAACGCATAGCTACAAATATTGCACCTGTGAAATCAAATGGTTTTCCATTCAGATTTTCACCTGAGTCAGTTCAAAGTGTTTGATTTTTGTCGCTATCACGAAAAAACTGCGCATGAATTGAATTTTCCGTTAATTACGTTGACACCATGCGGTGGAGTACAATTTCCATATTACCCATACAAATATACACGAAATCGACAAAGAACCACGTCGGCTAGTGCCGGTGTGGGTGACCGCGAATTGCTGAAAACGGAGGACAGGGGACACTCGACAGGACATAAACTGACCACAATACTATAAAAACCATGTATACGCTTGAACTTGGCTTAGTTGAGTGATATTGGACGTTGCGTTAGGGTCATACCCATTAGCTTTTCTAAGAAAAGGGTTGCAGTCGATAGCGCTATGCTCCCATGAGTGGATTATTATTGTTGCGCTTTGATGGAAACGGTTTGTACGTCGGAAAACAGTAAATACCAAAAAGGATGTGCCGATTTCAAATGCAATCGCTGAAATTTGTGTTGTGAAGTGAATTTGTGAAAAAATTGGGAAACAATGGTTACGAGAGCCACGAGTGTGCCCAATTCAATAAATACTATTGACAAAAAGAGTGGGAAGAAACCCCATTCGACGGGTAAAGCCAATTTGCCGGTTAAAGCACCTAAGCCACTGGAGCGCTCTAGGAGTTTTACGAACAGGACGAGCAAGGGCAGCAGTCCTGCGAATCGAATGGTTCGTAGTACGGATCGTGCGAATTCGCAAGATAAAAATGTGCCCGTTATGATGAGATCTCGCGGAAATGAGTAAGTGATGAAGTTTTTATTTGGATTGTGATTTAAGCTATGAAAGAGCGATTGGAAGTTTATCTGTTGTATGCATTATTTAAAACTTTTTGATTATTTAAATGAACATGATTGATTTTGCATGTTCAAATGCATTCATTGTAAATACCATCTGTGGGATTTACTTAAGGTAGTGGCATTATATCAACACGTATTGACTAATTGTACCAGCTTAGTCTATTCCTCGAAATTCTCTACAACATTGCTGTCGGGGTCTTGATGATAATGTCCTTTTCACAATTACTATCCATTTTATGAGACGTTATATCGATTTGAACATTTGGAGTTAATAAGTATTTGCCTATTCGATTGATTGATATGTTGCGATGACTATTGTAACGTAAGGACATCAGGTATCATGGGAAGTGTAAATCGACTGATTTTTTTTGCGCTAAATTTCCCACAATCATGTCCAATGATTCAAAGCAAAAATGATTTTTACCGATTCTCGTGGTTTTGTTTGTTTAGATATGATTTATTGTCAATGCTCTTTGAATGAATTCGAGCTGTCTTTTCCTGATGACCATCAATTTTTTTGCTGACAGCATAACCAACACAAATAAGTCAGGTTCAAAACGATCTTTACTGTGAAATATATGTTTTCATTGGTTCTAAAAGATAGCTTAGAAAAACAAAATAATAGCAAATAAGAAATTATGGAAGAAAATATTCGAAGCCGCTAGAAATACTGATTTTCTAGATAGACAAAGGTGTCGAAGTTTGGGTTCGTTGAGTTGAAATTTTTGCAATTTCAAACAGAAAGTACACGCCGATTAATCATACCTTCAATTGGGTTTTACTTCTTACGCAGATTCATAATTGAAAGTCATGCGTGTGAAAAATTGACCAGTAAGTATGCTGCTCGAATCTAGATACGATTGTAATAGAAACACTTCGCTCTTAAAATAGCCATTTTTCTCTGGTTTAGCACTAAAACTAGCCATTTTGCTTATTCATTTGTTTTAATTATATGCATTTGGATATTCATGTAAGCGTTGTATGCGTGATTTACTGAGCTATGATACTTTGTTTCCGTCGAAACGAGGGTAGATTTTTGTTTGGTTACTGTTCTCATAATTAATATAGAAAACTCTGCCTCATAAAATTTGCCTTTCGGTTTTGATGATATCTAAATTATTACATATAAGGGAAATTGATCTGCGGCCTAGTTTCGAATCTGCGAGTTTTTGTAATTATTGCCAACATACATATACAAGATCAACTATTTAGATGTTTCCAGGAACTGTCTGGGCGGCAAAAGAAAATAATACAAAATATTCTGCTTCTCATACTTATTTGACATTTTTCGTAATGTGACTAATCAACGCTCAAGGCTATCACACGAAAAGTTTTCCACTTTCCTTTTGGAGCCCGAGTTGTGTGGATAAATTAACGAATTGAATTTGCTCGCTCGAAACAAAATCGAAAATGGTCGGTGTAGTAGTGTGGGAGTACGATTGTCATTGAGTAATCTACATGATGTTATGACAATTTGTCATGCGAGTTTTCGAAAATGGGTCAACCTTTTAATTTTCAGCAATACTGTACTGTTACTTGAACTTATATAACGTCCATCAGACAGTGGAAAGCGTGCTAGTAATTAGTTGTCAATATTGCAGGATCGCAGAAACAAGAATTGGTTGTGTATGTGTATTTAGTTGGCGGAATGACAGATTATTGATAGAAACTTCCGTTCTTTTGACTAATTTGATTTTATTTTAAAGAGAGAAGAAGACTGATGACCGGCAATAGGCTGAACATTTTCATAATTTTTTTTTATATTATTAATGAAAATTCTTCCATTTTCTACTGTTCGGTTTATCCATTTTTGAATTGCTTGCAGGAACTACTGCATTCGGTTTTAATCTCGAGCTTTTGACGTTAGAATTTTGATTCGAGCCAAAAACTTTGAATGTAGAGTCAATATGCTTATGCGTATACTCTCCATCTTTCGGAGGATTTCTCTATTTCAATCAATTTCTAGTCAGTTAATGGCCCTTACCTTCATTTACAGTACAGTTGTCACATGCAACCTGAGTTGGATGGCAATATAAACTCTGTGAATATAAGCTTCAAGTCGTGTATAAATCATTTGCTGACGTATAATTACTCAGAAATGCGACAACACTATGATTATGTAAAAAGCATGTAGAAATAAAAATATTGCCGGCAATTAATAGCGTATTAGAGCACACCAATATTTACATAAAAAATTAAACACTGTATCTTCTACACTTTGGATATTTAAGGAGCAGAAAGTGTTCACATACCTTAATCATAATTTTCCTTCACGACTTCACAACATGTCATCAATACGAACAGCAAATAGGTGGATTTTCGATTGTTGATAAATACATGCTATGATCATTGCCCTGAGTTTTCTTCTGAAATCAATAAGCTGGCGACACGACGCAGAAAGTCGTAAGGAATTGAAATCAGCCAAAGACCCTTGTGGCCATTGTCTCTCATATTGCTTCGAGTATAAGCGGTAAGACAGTGCCAGAAAGGAGTCGATTGACCTTCGCCCTTCAACCTCAGTGTCACCATAGTGTTGAAAAAATGCACTTGGCCTGATTGATGGCGCAGTTAAAAAAAAATATAACAGCTTTTATGTCGATGAGTTAGCTGTTTATACAAGTTAAAAATAGGTAAATTTACATTTTCTAAATATAAATAAAAATATTGCTCAGAGCAAACCTTGGTTCTTTTTCGCACGAGAACAAATTGATTACTAAATCTTTCATGAAGCAATATTGACTTATTGGTTGTTACATTCCGGATGAGGCATTTGGTTGTGTGAATTTGGAATTGCAATTTCTATGAATCATTGATTTATCTAGTTGAGCTGCGATTCCCGAAAATTACTGGAGCCGCTAACTCTAATTCATTGCTAACTCTAACTTGGTCGCAATGGCTAAGAATGGAGTAGGTTTTTGAACTTCGTATGAATGGTTGATACTCCTAAGACGGTGTTGTCAGTTTTATCTGAGATACATGGTATTATCTTTTTCGATGTTAAAGTCCTCACAAAAGCGACGGTATCATCAGAACTGCTAAAAGTGTGATAAAGCTATAAGTACTATTTCTTTGGAATCTTTCGGTATTTGTGATATAAAGTTCATTTTTCGAATCAAATGAAAGTAGTTCTCGAAACAGTTTACCTTCTGTAGCCCTGTAATTTTAGACAAAATAACATCCTTCTGGCAAAAATTCCAAGTGAAGGTTTTTGAACGGAATTAATTTAATTGAAGGATGTAAATGATCGCTAAACTCCAAGGTCTCGAAATTCTTTTTTTTTTGTATTTTTTCTTTTGTTATGTTGAATTTTTCCATGACTAGAAACAACTGGAAAAATTCAACAGCGATGAATACCATGAGTAGAAGAAAGATCCTTTACCAGGCTCTGTCAAACAAGTGAAATAGATCTTGAAATAGTGCAAATGAACTATTGGGGAAGTCATTAAGCTGCGAATCGGAACCCAAGAGATGAAAATGTACTACCTTCCCCTCCAATGTAAATCTTATGGGCACGTTCCTCTATTTCTACTGTCCCAGTGATTTTTTTTGTCGATTTTCGAAGCAGGTTTGCCAAGTTCTTGGGCGTTTTATTTATTTATTTATTTATTGACTGCCCAATCAAAAAAGAACTAACCCAATTAAATACTAGACAAAATTATAAAAGGCTTAAAACTACGGAACAATCTTCGTGACTCGAGGGAGGGATTTGTAGGATGGAGAAGCGCATGCTATAGTCACAATAGATTATCCTAAGTTGATAGAATAGGGAACGAGTGAAAATCGGAACCCTCTTAAAAAAACACTCTATATATATATATTTATATATATATATATATATATATATATATATATATATATATATATATATATATATATATATATATATATATATATATATATAATATGTGTATTTATAATACACCGATTCAAAAGCAACAACCAAACACTTAAAGTGATGACATCAAATTCAGCAGCAATATTCTAGGACAATTCCAACGAACGAAAAATACATATGCAGAGAGATGAAAGGGTTAACAAAAGGTTCGGAGGATCTAATGATGAACCCGGAAAGACGAGAGGCCCTGGCATTGATATGCAAACGCATGCACGTTGAGTTTAAGCTTAGAGTCGAAGATCATGCCAGCGTCGTTAAAACTATCAACAGCATTAAGAGGAGAATAGTAGAGAAAGTGTTTCATAGGTAAAGGGTATTTGCTGATGCTTCAGAGTAACAGAGTTCATGGCGCACCAGTAGTTAGCTAAATTCCACAAATCATTTGTTAGTAGGGAACCGTCGTCAATGGATTCAATCACTCTGAAATTTTAAGGTCATCAGCATATAGAAGTGAAGGTGAGCTAAGGTTAAAATGAAGAAGAATAAAGGACCAAGAATGGATTCTTGCGGAATGTTTGAAGTGGGAAACAAGAGTGCAGAAAAGCAAGAGTTAAAAGTAACAACAACACAAGTGCAATCACAAACGTAGAAGAAAACCAAGAAAGAAGTTCATCAGAGAAATCATACGCAGCTGGCATAGAAAGGAGAATTTAATGGTGACTGCATCGAAAACGTTGGCAAAGTTTGTTATGAAACATCAACCCGCTTTTGCTGATCGATAGAATTAGTGAACGACAGTGAGTTTGATACTGTAAACTTACTTTTATTGAGCCCATACTGTTCTTTGTCTAAGAAGGGCTGAACGAAAGGATACACTCTATTGTAAACTACTCATTCGAGGAGCTTACTGAAACAGGGCAAAGTGTTATGGGATAATGCAACAAATAGCACCAGCTTTGTGGTTTGAAAGCTTTTTCTAAAGGGAAGGGGAAAACTAAGATTTAAGTGATAAATGAACATGCAGGGAAGAAGAAAGTGATTTGGCAAAAATATTCGGAGTGCCATCAACACCGAAACCAGTGCTTGTATCAAGAAAGCTCACCAAGGATTCGATTTCTAACGGATTTATACAAAATGAAGTCAGAGTACAAATGGGGGAGGAACAACTAACTAATGACGTTGGACGATTAAGATGGGAAGTGAAAGAGAGAAGAATTGACCGGAAAGCTCAAAAGAATCTTGTGGATAGGAGGCAGACCTATCATGAAGGTGCATAACAGATGGACAACCAGAGGAAATTTCAAGGGAGTTAACAGGACCAAAAGCGGTTTGGATTATTGGATATAATAGATGCTTCGACGTCTTCAAAGTATGCCAATTTTGATAATTGGTTATAATTTTGAAAAAATCTTGTTTTTTTTTATTTTGCATTTTTCAATTTATTATACTTTCAGAAATCACGCCCCCAAAATTTTATGAAGCTATTCCCAAAAATAAAAAGTTACGGCAATTTACGGCAGACAGCTGCTTTTAATTACTGCGAGAAAAAAGATGAAGAACGCATAAGTCAGGCAGAAAAATAGGGCAGAGGAAGCGCTTATAAGGACTCAGGAGCACTTATGTATGGTCCAGGGATTGCAGACTGAGCAATTGCAAGTGTTAAAAATATATTTTTTAAATAATATTCAATAAGTAAATGGAAAAAAAATTTAAACGCGTTTTTCTCGAAATGACGTTTTTTCAAACTGCGGACACTTATTCTCCGGATTGGCCGAACCGATTTAAATCAAAATTGGTGTGCTACTTTATTCAAGTATGCTATATGGTAATCTACTACAATATATGCCAAAAAAGCACCCAATAAAATTTGGCAAGCGAAACAAAGTGAAAAAAAAAATAGATTTTTCGAAATAAATTTTCAAACAACCGCAATTTTTTTTTGCCATGCTTTTAAAATATTGTGGTAGATTACCACGTAAGAAACATTCCTCTTTAAAATGCGGTGTGACTTTTTTGTTTCAGATTCTTCATTCCTGAGATTATCTGCTCGCAGTATGACGAGAAATTTCTCGAGACATCAATTTTGCCGCCCTCTATAAATAAGTAGAAAAATTAAAAAAATAAAATTAAAAAAAAAGTTTCAGTTAGCTCTAAAAGCGATCGTCACATTGACTTTTACAGCGATAGGAAGGAGTGTGACGTGAGAAAGGAGTAAAATTTGTTTAGAGCATTTTTTTAGAGCCATTTGAAGAAATGATACCAATTAGTGTCATTTATTTAATTGATCAAAGCAGTGCAAATCGCATAATCGAAGGGGCCGATAAAAAGGTAGTTTCAACTAGTATGGATAACAAATTAGGCTTTGCGTTAGGTCAAGTTGAAGATCAAAAGAGAATTGTGGCATTTGTAAGATCATTTGCCGGAAATGCGAAAAATAAACATGAGTCAAAAAAGCGGTTAGTTGGTGTTAGATTGACTGAAACCAAGCGAGTAGATAACTCAGCGTGGACAAGAAATAATACTTAAATGAGATCAGTAGTAGCATAACAAATTTTGACGGAGGAGCAGAACATAATGTGTGACAACGTAGAGGTGATCAGTTACGAAAACTAAATACAATACGAGAGACTTCACATATGTTTGTTTAGGCTGATTTGAGCCCTTATTTTATAGCAAGTAGTAAAACTAGATGTGTAAAAAAATTAAACTTATAATAAAAACTTATTTCAAATGCAATTAAAAAATTGATTCGCTTTTATAGGTACTTTTAAACAACATGGTATAAATGAAAGGTTTACATTACATTACGGTCAGACTAATAGTCACTGAAAAAGAGGACAGATTGTCCTCGAAATATTGATATCTGCTAAGAAATTGAAATGTATCTAGCTTGGCAATTGCCAATCAAGAATTCGATCTCATAGATTTACTCGAGCAATAAGCTACAATTGCAGCATCTAGTTTTATCGATGGCCGAATTAGTCTGTTCCCTAACTCAGTTATGAAACAATCCTGAAGAGGATTGTCCAATGAGCGTTCCTTAATTTTTCCTTGTCCGAAAAAATTGTCAAATATTTCATACATGCTTATGAAGAAATAGCATCTACAAGTCAAGTATTTTTTTTTTGCAAATAACCACAGAACTGTATCTTTCATTTCAATGCCAGAGTCAAATGCTGGAGTAACTTGCCCCGACAGTTTTACAGTTTTAAAGAACGTATTTGAATGGACTTTTAATTTAGAAATAAAAATGCGTCTGGTTTATTTCGGTTTGAGGAAATTTAGGAAGATCATTTTTTTGGAGAAAAAATATTCCATTTGGCTGCAAATACCAAAAACGAAGTAGAAACCTGCTTTGAATGCACTATACAAAAAGCATTCTCTTCTGCATTTATCATACTCTTCCTAATACCTACGCTGACACTTTGGAGTCATGTTATCGACATTTATTACAATTCGTAGTGAGCGTGAATGAGCTTAACTTGTCTAAATGAAGTTTGATGTGTATTTTCGGCGGCAAATATTCTGTTTGTTAGCATGCTTGCTACATAAGTGGCGCGTCCGGGCTGTATGTAAATTAAGAAGCGAAAGGTAATGAAACTCGGAAAGTGATAGCATTCAATTGATTTCTCGATATCAATTGGACGGGACTTGGAGGAACAATCATCATCATCCCTTAGCTTCCCCTTTGGCCGTTGAACCAATTAACTTAATAACTTGCCATAGTTGGAAGCTCAAGCACGCAATCGCACGTAAACTGAAAAGTATTTAGCTGATGTTAAAAGCAGAGAGTCGTAGGAACATAATAAATTTGTTTGTTTTCTTGAGCAATAAACACTCGACAAAAACACTCGCGGGCAGGCAGGTACACTCGACTTTCGATTTTCTTCGTGTTAATCGAAGGGTTGATCAGAGATAATTTTTTTTTTCTCAGTCCAGTTCGACAAGGAAGCCTTCGCTTGAAATACGTTAGACGACTTGGAAGGAGTAATTAGAGTTTATAGGGTGGTCTGTGGTAGGGGCATTGTCTGCCGTCCACTAGAATATGATTTGGGCTGCGGCCAGTTATTGTGTGGGTATTTTTATCGTAGTATCTCAAGTTATTGGGAGAAACTGTACTGTGGATCAAGTTGTAATTTTCGTTCATAAGGTGCTATTAATAATTTATTAGGAATACTAGGAAATTTTCCAAGTCGATGATGACTTTGTTTTGCCATCGCCTGCCATTTAAACTTGACTTGAATTTTTATGTCTGACGCTCAAAGTTCTTAGTAGTTTCTTTGGAATGGAGAAAGAAGATAGATAGCAGCACATTATCGCAAGCATTGAAATGTCGGTGGTAAAAATTGGAAATAACCTCTTACTCTTTTGATATTTACCGAAATATTCATTTAGCCTTGCTCTAAATAAGGCGAGTTCTTGCAAATCGAATCAATTTTTTGAATTATTGGGCAAACAGAGTATTCAATTGTAGACCAAGGACATGAAAGTAACGCTTGTTCAATTAATCATCACAGCATTTGTTTTACAAATGTGAAATATCAATGGAAGACCTTAGAATCGAGGCTCAATCAGCTTGCCTAGAGCCTAAAATCAGCTTGCATTGAGAGGTAATCGTTGTGGCCTCTAGAAAGAGGACATAATAATATAAATGGTAAGAAAAAAACCCAGAATACATAAACAGCCAGACAAATAGCATCAAATCCAAGTCAATAGGAGAGCAGATATACAATTATCCTCGAACTTGATAGGAAGAAGGATATAGTCAACAGAATGAAAAACTCGTGTTTCTGTCGGTCTTAGGCAGAAGTAACCATTTGTGTGAAGATTATGAGGTTCGGGGTAGAAGATTTGCCCTTGATGAATCACGCTCACATTCTAGAGCAGGAATAGGTTGTCAGATTGTCGGTTAGTTATGAGTAGAGTTTTATTGGGACGAAAAAGAGCAAGTTGAGAATCTTAAGTTAAAAAACTGTAGTGCAAAGGCTGTTTTTCGAAGAACAGTAGAGGAAATATGTAGATTTTATAGAATCCTTAATTTTAAAATGACACCTTTCGTTTCAATTCATGGAAACTTGTTCCAGTACGGTTGATGTAAATTCAATCTTTTTGCGATTTTCGTAGCAATGTAAAAAAAAGTCTAGCGCATCAGAACCGCTAAAAACTGATTTTCGAAGAAATTATCTTTGAGTGACTTAAAAATGTGTGAAGACGTAATACACTTCTTTGTAGTATCATATCAACCATTTACTCAAAGGAACAAATATCATTTTTTCACAGCATCTCCTATAACACAAATGATGAAAATGCTCAGTGTGCTGGCAACATTTGTCCAACACAACAGCAATAAGTCTACCATAACATGCTCGTACTTAATCAACCTATCTTTTGAATTTCGTTTTCATCCAAGGATATCGTCGAAAGTTTCAGCGATTAAACTATGTCTGAGGCTGCCATCCGGAAAATTTCCAAAACTCGGAAAATTTAAGTATCGGTTGCTTATTTTATTGTAAATGCTTTGCTTATGCATACAAAATGGAGACATCTGCTGGTGCAATATTTACGAAATCGTCTGGTACTGGCAATCATGTGTTAACACCATAGCTGCTTCACGTTGTGTTAAACCCACCCTGTGAATTTCGTTTCGATTGAATGACTATGCTGGAAGTTATAGGAGTTACTAAAACGTTAGAGTTACCACCCTGAAAACTTTTTAAGTTTTCGAGACCTAAATATTTGTTGTTAATTATCATTGCAGGATCATTCCCATTTGGAAATTTAATGACAACATGGCACGATAAAGAAATGTCAATAAATTACGAAATTCATCATAGCTGGCAGCTCTTTCATGATTTTTCAACAAAATCCTACAAAATTAGAAATACAGCAAGGTCCACTTATCACTTGAGTTTCGTTTTGATTTCGTTACTGCATCGGAAGCTATAGGGGAAAAACCTTTATTTTCCTGAGCAAATTTACAATATTTAGGAGATAAAAATTGTCACAGCTTGCAGCCCTATACTAGTTTTTCAACCAAATTTCTATGTAATCTGTCTTAGAGTAAGGTTCACCTACTGCGTGAGTTTTGTCAAAATCTGGTGGCTAGTCAAAATCTGGTAGAAGTATCGAGTGCTGAAAATAAAGGTAATTTGATCATGGGTTGCCGTTCTTGTGCACCGCGGAGTTCTTTCTTGACGTGGTGGACATTGGTCAAAATTTATCAATAACTTGAATTTATTTTCAAAAATCAAAAATTTTTCAGGAGGGTCGATGATTATAAGGATTTTTTTTTCAGGAGCCTGCTGTAGCTACAGGGTTGCCCGCACTTTCTTGAAAGTCCATATGTGCTAAGTCTTAATTCACATCAATACGCTCTGCAAATTTGACGATGATCCATTATTTTTGTTGACAAATTTTACAGTTCTGACAAATCGAAATTTGAAAAAAAAATCCTTGCCTACTTTTAGGCACTCAGCGCCCACACAATGCTCAAAACTTCCAGTTTTTTATCATAAGCGAACATGAAACATAATAAGTTTGCATTTCCAATATTCACTATTAGCGAAAATGTACTCTGCATAGAAATATAAGGGTACCTCAAAATTCACTAAAATGCCCGCCACCGCCAAAGGGTTAAAGATATCTTAATTCTAACATATGATGAACCTACCTGTTCTATATATCTATGTTCTCCGAAAGTTTATTTCAATCGGATCAGCCACTCTAGAGATTATTTCCCTTAATCATTTTGCTGATATATATATATATATATATATATATATATATATATATATATATGCATATATATATATATACTTAGTCCTGCCATAAGTTCTGTCACATAATTTCTCACATTGGCAACAACTTTATTTTATGAGTGACATTTCAATATCGGCCAGTTTTATAAACGTCATAATGTTGTTGACAGTTGATGGTCATTTAAAGTTTGTTCGTAAACGTGTGAAGATGGAATGGGGTGTAATAGAAAACCGAATTGCAGTGATTGCACTACATAAGTGTGGAAAATCCGCGAGTGAAATTTTCAAGTTGTTGTGCCCGTTAAAAATAACGCAAAGATTTGTGTATCGTGCGATCCAGAGATATAACAAGATCCAGACTATTGAAGATCGACCTCGTTCTGGACGTCCGCGTGATGTACGTTCTTCTGCTGCCATCAAAGCGGTCGAGAGTCGAATTCGTCGAAATCCGCTTCGTAAACAACGAATCATGGCTCGAGAGATGAACATCTCCACCCGAAGTATGTCTCGCATCATAAAATCGGACCTCGGGATGAGTGCCTTTCGACGATCAACGGGACATTTGCTGACTGAGCAGTTGAAGCAAATTAGGAGCACCAGATCGAAAGAGCTCCTTCGGCGGTACGGCAACAACAAACATCGAGAAATTTTATTTACCGATGAAAAAAATTTTACGGTGGAGGAACATTTCAACCGCCAAAATGATAAGGTGTATGCCCACAGCTCCAGAGAAGCCCGAGAAGTTGCCACTAGGGTACAGCGAGGACATCATCCAGCATCAGTCATGGTATGGTGGGGTGTCAGCTACGAAGGGGTCACCGAGCTTCATTTTTGCGAAAAAGGCGTAAAAACTGCAGCGAAAAATTATCAAACGGACATCCTGGAGGGATGTGTGAAGCCGCTGAACTCTACGCTATTCAACAACCGACATTGGGTTTTCCAGCAAGATTCTGCGCCAGCCCACAAAGCTCGAACCACACAAGCGTAGTTGGAAACCAATGTTCCAGAGTTTATAAGGGCGACGGAATGGCCTTCTGGGAGCCCAGATTTGAATCCCCTGGACTACAAACTGTGGGCGGAGTTAGAGTCCATGGTGTGCACGAGACGACACCCAAATATCGAGAGCCTTAAGCGATCTTTGACAGAAGCAGTAGCTAATTTTCCGCTAGAAACAGTGCGTAATGCTATCGATGACTGGCTCAACAGATTAAAGAGCTGTGTAAAGGCTAAAGGCGGCCACTTTGAATAATTTGTTGCTTATTTTACTTCCATTAGTATGCCAAAATAAAATATATTTTCCTTTGTCAAAAACTCTTTTTCATTTATACAAAAATTGCCCATATACGTGTGACAGAACTTATGGCACGACTATGTATATATATATATATATATATATATATATATATATATATATATATATATATATATATATATATATATATATATATATATATATATATATATATATATATATATATATATATATATATATGCATATATATATATATATATATATATATATATATATATATATATATATATATATGCATATATATATATATATATATATATATATATATATATATATATATATAATGATGAATTTTCGGCAAAACGAGTTTGACACTAATTTTCTTCGAAAATCAGTAAAAATGTTCGCTCAATATGCTGTATTCATACCAGCTGTCAATAGAACATTCAATGAAGTGCAAAGCACTAGCTTGAAATAGTAACGCTAACCGCATCGATTTTTACTGTATTATCAATTAATAACACACACGACGATGTAAATCATGTAAACTATGCGTGGAATATCTGAAATGCCAGTGTTTTTTCTCCTCAGCAATCGAAAATAAATTCGACCTCATCCCGCATTTAAAACTGTAAAATAATATTGGTGATGTGTATTGAAAGCGAATATTTAAAGATTCAAAGCAAGGACATGGACACACTACTTTAGCTGGAATATGTTGAAATATTTACTTACATCAAGACATCGATATTTTGACGTCGTTAAGAGGATTTTCAAGCAGTTTGTAACCTTGAAAAACAGCTGTTTCAGCATGATAGAGCTATGAGCTGGGTATACACATAGCTTCTCGAAATTTGATCTATAGCCCTGGATCTCTTCTGTCTCGCTTTTGACCTGATATGCTGAAGTATTTATTATAAATGATGCGGAGAGATTTATTATGTATTATTGTGTATTTTGACTAATATCTGTCTGACAGAATAAACGCTTTGATTGGGCTCTGAAACTATGAAAGTTGTAAAAAAAATTGAGGCCAGTAAGTATTGGTTTTACTCGTACCTAACTCTTGCTCACTTCTAAATTATTTTGTTTGTTTGCAAGTTCCATCGTCAACTGAACTCAAAAAAGATAATAACATACGTGCATCGTGTAGTATTTTTGAAAGGATTTATTGAAAATAATTAAAAACTTAGAGTATTTTTTACGTTCATCAGTGAGTTCTGTAAATTTCGTAATGATCTAATTATCGGCCTATTTCCCTATTTCCTTGTTTTGATTAAGAACTGAAAAGAGTTTTTTACCATAGTCTTCTTTCCATCCTTTATCCCTTTCTTGCTCTTGGTGCTGTTATCTCAGGTTAATCGTTTGGATGGTTCTTCGTTAGTTTTCTCGATACCTTTTGCGTAAACAGATGTTTATTTTCATTCGCCGTTATTGCGTATCCCCAGGAAACATAATGAATTACAGTTTAGTTCTTTCAATTTAAACAACAAATTGAAACCTTTATTCTCGAAGTTTCACATCATTTTTCTTCTATATTCTATTTGTTTCTCACTGAAATTTCGTGTTGATATTTATTTAGGGTGAATGCTTCTAATGTCGGCCTATTCCAAAAGTCGGCCATCCAACCCTTTTTTTCATAACAAGAATCAGACTCATTAAAACGAAATCTAAATTGCAATACTTGGAACAATAGCTACTGTACTTACTGTAGAATCTTTTTAAGTAGTTGCAGCAGGTCGACTTTTGGACCAAACACCCCTCACCTTATATAGAGAAATATGAATTTTTGTGCAAAGTGATTTTAATACTAATTTTCTTCGAAAAGAGGTAAAAGTTTCTTGATAAGACATGATAACGTGACTAGAAAATCGCGCCGTTATAAAAAGTAAGCATTGCTGATCCATATCGATTTTTAAACTCAAAGTATCTAAATGTAAATCAAACAAAACTATGGAATAACATTGTAATATAATGCTATTCACTAAATATCCATCACTGAAAATTTAACCATGTAAAGGAAACTAAGTTAATTCCGTTCAGGATTAAATGCCAAAGTAGTTCATCTGATTCAAGTAAAGTCGACATTTCCAGTGAAAATGTGAAATTCATTACGTATTTACATCGTCGTAGACTACACATTCGCATTACTGGCGTGAATGTTTGCATGTGTATAATAAAATAGATTTCCATAATAATATCTGATTGTGCTTTAAGCTGACTGTTTACATTTGCTCGGCAGGATAGGTAGTGCGGACACTCTGGAAATTATAGCAACAAGGTCTACCGGTAGCGAGCCTTCCACCCCCGAAGATAATGTCAACGTTGTTGTGCGAGTCCGACCATTGTGCGAAAAGGAGAAAAAAGGCGGTCATGGAATGGTTTTACAATTCCCAGGCAATGGACAAATACTGGTAAGTTTATGCTTATTAAAATAAGTTTATCACGTGCTACTCTTGCTGACGGCAGGGTCAGTAAGTATAAGCAGTTACACTATTATTTGTTCAAGGATTCACGATAATTACAGTGACTTTATGGAATGATAGCTATTGCCATAATGTGCACCGGAGGAGATTTACTAATCAAATAGAAATCCGCATTTGTAGGGCAGACCTATTAGATCTAGTCTATACACATGCAATATATGTGTTTAGAAGTCAGTGTGCAAGTCAACAATTTCTTATATATTCAGTGTCAAGTTTGCCAGTGTTTTCAGGTGTGCAGTAGTTTGAATTTCAACCTCACTTGGTTACCGGTAAGAAGCGTCACCGGGAAATAAATTTTTTAATTTTTTTATTTTCCCATCAATCCCAATTCAAGTACTCAATAAATCGATTAATCCATTTAGCTTTTCCTCGAATCGATTAAGCCATTACAAAAATCATTAGGTAGAATCAACTTCACGATCTAAGTTGCCGTGTTCCATTTTTACTAATAAGTCCTTCCCAGTACTTGAGAGTAGATCACAAATGGAACGCCATATTCGTTCATACGAGCAGATTCTAACCTGTCGAATTGTATGCAGTTTTCAAATAAAAATGATGTACCCAGGTAACTTATGAAAAATGATCAATATCTAGCTGCTTTTGAATGCAATAAAGAAAAACACTTATGTGCAATTGCAGATATAATGTGTATTTATCATTTAATTAAAAAAATTGCTAAAAATATAATCCCTTACATAAAAATTAATAACTAGATGGGGAAGCTAGATTGAGAGTGGTAGAGGGAGAGCCCTATAATAATAAATATGACTCGGATGAGGCTATAAGGTCATATAAGTGAATTAATTAAAAATGAGTATAGGAGGGAATATAGAAGTGAAATAAGAAAATATAAGCAATGTACTTGGAACAAAGCGTATCTGAGTGGCAAAGATCATCTCTGGTTTAATAATTTAAAATTAAAGAGCAAAGTAATAAAACAATTGAACAAATTAATAACAAATAAATGTTACAATAATTTACAGTTATATAAAATGAAAATCTTAGATAGTCCGATTTGTTCTTCATGTGATTTAGTGGATGACCTGATCATCAAAACGGTTAGAGTTGCCTCCATCTGCACATTCGCCTCCGAACATACTTTTACCTTCACCCAAACCTATCCCAAAATCATTGCTTCCAAATAATTAAAAATGGCAGCACCAATTACTGTCCACTAATCAATCAATTCCTGCAGAAATTCCTATTCCAAAATCTCGCAAGATAAAATCATAGCGACGAATTGTTTATATTAAATTTCTATTGAAAAATCTCGAAGCCATGAACTGTTTACATCAAAATATAAAATATCAATTTTACTAACTCTTTGATTCTAACCGATAAAACGATTGCATTTTCCGGTCCAAGATAAAATTAATGACATACAAAACTTACTTGGACACAAAAATTTTGATTAAATTCTTTCGATGTCGAACCACCAAGCAATAAACTCATAAAACCTTAAAGGGTCTTGTGCGCGCCGTAGGTTATTAATTACGATGGAATGAGACTTATTTCGAGAAATGGACGGCAATATTTAATTTCGAAAAGTTATACGTTAAGAAAAAGACGAAAAGCGCCTCCCCGATCATGCTTTTTTTATCAAGATTATCTGTTTATTCCTACTAGGCAATATACATGTATTTAGATAAATCTGAGTATTAAAATGGTAAGCAATAAGGTAATTAACGTAGAATACAATTTTTGAAGTCATTTGGAGAATAAAAATGGCATCCCGTCACTTTTATGCTATCTATGACCTACTTGGTTTACACTCAGGTTAAATGTGTGTGAATTTCATTATAATTTGATAACTGCATCGAAAGTTAAAAGGCATAGCACTTCAATTTTACCAAGCGTTTTTTCATAGTGACACAACCGCCATTATTATTATTCATTAAACTTTTGTCAGACCTGTGTCTACTCAAGACTAGTATATCCTATGAATTTTATCCGGTCGCCACAACTTTTGAAAATGATTTTAAAAACAAGATTGCGAACTACTGTAATGGCAAAACACAAAATGAATTAATAAAAATGATTGCTGAAACCGTTCGCGAGGACAATACAGCTGAAATAAAAGGGTGCGGACTGATGTCCATTATGGCAGACGAAGCAAAGGTCCACAAAAACGAACAATTCTCCGTGGTTGTCAGATTTGCTAAAGAGCTAGCTGTCGAAGAAAGGTTCTTAAGCTTTGCAAACTATTCAGGAGCTAGAAATGCCTCGTATTTAGCAGATATAAATTTGAGCCTGTTAGACAGCTACGGACTTAGCGAATTGCCTGTTGTTGGACAGTCTTATGATGATGCTAGTATCATGTCAGGACAAAAAAGTGGTGTACAAATCTAAACTAAGATGAAACACCCTGCAGCCACATTTGTACACTGTCTAGTCTATGGACACATTTTCATAATCAATCAATCTATGGACACATCAATCTATGGACACATTTTTCACAATCGAAACGTGTACATCCTTTTTCAATGCCATCGAATCCCTTTACCTACACTTTTCGAAGCCATTACAACACGAATTGTTGAAGCAGCTTAAAGAGGCAGTTGGTCTAAACACAAGGCACGGAATGAGAAGTTTAAGTTCGACTCGTTAGTCTCAAAATGAATGAGGGAAAATACAACGACTCAGTTTATTAATTGGGGATCTTTCATTCAATCAGTAACACTAAGTTTGTAGCAAATCTTTTCATCTTTCACTATGTTCTTTTTATAACGAACATGTTAAGCACATATTTCCAAACTAAAACTGCAACTCTTAGGGATGGGATAGATCTTGTGAATGGCACAGTCAAAACACTACTAAGTGAGCGAGAAGACTTATACGAGTATGTAGTTTGGGAAAAAATTAAATCATCCGCAGAGAAGAACTGTCTGGATCTTACATTTTCCGGAGGATTGCAAAAACGGAAAACAGCAAAAAAAACTAGTTTCAAAGGTTTTGCTGTTTCATCTAGCCTCGGACACGCAGTTAGGGCTACAAAGATATCCCTGCAGAGTAAGTTACAGCACTCTTCATCTTGCCAAATTATTTTCCTTTTTCTAGGTTTTCTAGGTAAGAAAAGTTTGAAGCAAGAGATCAATTTCTTCCTTCTAAGCTTAATATATTCCAATTTCTTCAAAGATATTTTGAAACTAAGTTATCCTCTTCTTCAAGTATAAGTTGAAATATATTTAGCTTCTAAACGAAAAAATAGTCTTATATTTCTAATTATTTCCATTCTATTCCCGTATAATTCGTACAAGCTTTCTTTCTTAGCGGTCATAGATAATGCATGTGTAGTTCATACCTACCATTCACATTATATGCATATGGTAGTAGCTCATACGTATTCACAAACACGAAGTTTATATGATAATGCGTTATGCATTAGCAAATAACAAAGAATAAATTAACAAATACCAGTATATAATGCATTAGTAAATTACATACGTTGTATGAACAGTACGTGTACTTTACGGAAGACAAAATCATCGCATGTTTTGAACCCTTCGGTCCCTGGTCCCTGCCAGATTTTAGACCACGGCACGCCTATGGTCTTGTTTTAACTTTAACTCTAGAATTCACAAATGCTCATAAAGATTGTCCATTTGAGTTCTAGAAGCAAGTAATTTTGACTGATGAAAGTAGATTTACTATATTCCAGTCAGGTGGAAAATACCGAGAGTAGAGAACAGTAAATACTTCGTTGGAAATGTGGAAAATCTCTTATGGCATAGAGGTGGTTCTCTACTGCTGACACCGGGAAATTACATTTTAATGATGGTACTTCAGATAACATGAAATACCTACATAAATATTTTTGAATATAATTTAAAATCCAGTGCCAAATAGTTGGGACCATATTTTATCAGTAGAACGACTGAAACATACGGCTTTCGAAACCAGACTTTGGCTGGTATAAAATTGGCCAAAAGTGCTTCATACACCCCCTTAGTCCCTGGATATTGACCAATCCAATTGAGCACTATTACAAAAAACTGCGATTCCACGAAATTTCAACTCTTTCGGGAGCTAAAACAAAAGCTGGACTACGAATCGACAGATATTGGGGTAGATGTGACAGATTAGCCGAGCTTGTAAAGCAAAAAGGTTAGCTAATTTTAATTGAAAACTAACTTTAAGAACAACTCCTTTAATGAAGATTAATTTGACGAATATGAATTTGAGATAATTTTGAATATCTGTTTTTTATGTGCTATGGTTTAATCTACATCAATTATTTAAACTATCTTTGAGTAATATTAATGTTTAGAGCTTAAAGTGAAATGTTATATTTCAAATATAAGGTTTTTCAAATATTTTGGCATTTTTTCTTTAGATTTGATATTTACGAATACAAGTGTGAGCGACTGTATGTATTAAGAGTGAGGAAACTCTCTACATAGATGGTTTTGTAATGGTTTTTGATTAAGCGAAGGGAATATTGAATTTGTAAACGCAAAATGGAGCCGTAGTAGTATTATACGGCAGCAACATAGAAAAAAACTGTGAGCCTGTTGGCAATCGAAGTGATAAGCGAAATATTAGTATCCTTACGTGATCAAACCCTAATTTCATTGGCAACATGAAATTTACCCATTTTGTATTGCCGCACAACAATTTTTTTTTTATTTTTAAATAAAAAAAAACCTTTGATAAATTGGCAAAAACTGAAGAGGATATATATTTGAAATGTTTTCGCAGTGTAATGGTAAAGCCATGGGAAACAATGGGGGCTCCAACATAAAGCTCTTCACGTACAATGTTGTATTCGAGCCGGGAGCGACGCAGGACGACATTTTGCAATATTCAGGGATCAAGCGTCTTATTGAAATGGCCATTGAAGGCTTTAGTTGCACAGCCTTCTGCTATGGTCAAACAGGCTCAGGAAAGACGCACACACTTACCGGGCCCCCTGGACTGGTAAGCTGTGGCATCATAGAATCACTCGCAATCACCTCACAATTTCTATTTCAGTTCAACAAGAAACCGGATCCCAAGGATGATCGACATGGCTTGATTTTCCGAGCGTTCGTGTATCTCTTCCAGCGTTTACAGGAATCCAAGGACATGCATTTTATATTAAAAGCATCGTTTTTAGAAATCTACAACGAAAAGGTAAATTCGTCCAGCCACCAATGTGAAGCTATTAATGCTACTTGTATAATTTAACAAAGTGAAAAGTCAAAGTTTCACCCCTTCACCTCTGTCTCGCATGCAAATCTGTTCTTTCGTGCCTTCAATCGAACAAAACGCTCCTATTAAAAATTGATAGTTTCCCTCAAGCCGGCTCAATGCCAATATCGATTTACTTTCAATCACTGGATTTTCCTAGTTCAAAGTCTGGACAGCTTTTGCATTGCAATCGCAAACATGAAAACGGTAGTGCATTTCCTTGACGCCAGTTCGTTTGTTTGAAGAATGCATAAACCGTTCCACCACGTCGTATTTAAGTCAATGTGAATTATTTATTTCATGCAGGTCATAGACTTACTGAACCCCGGCTCTGCTCGCAAGCCTCTGTCCGTTCGATGGTCGAAAAAGTCAAGAGGATTTTATGTGGAGAACTTGTTTACAGTCGACTGTGAAGAGCTTGATGACTTGCTAGCGGTTTTGGAGGAAGGTAATTTATGTAGACTGGTTTTTTGATTTCGGCTCTTTCTATGAATTTACATGATTTTCTGAAAATCTGATTGTTGGAAAATTCACTTCTTATTTGGCCATGTATTTCGTTGCAGGAATGCGAAATAGGTCAGTGGGGTCGCACCAAATGAATGAACACTCATCGCGATCGCACACGATACTCACGGTACGAATCACGTCCGAACAGCAAGCCGAGGGCGGAGTGTTTATCTCCAAGCAAGGAAAGATCAACTTTGTAGATTTAGCCGGAAGTGAAATGACAAAGAAAACACTTAGCGAAGGTACAACGTTGGAAGAAGCAAACAACATTAACAAGAGTTTAATGGTGCTGGGTAGGTGAAAACAACATTCACCCGAAATATTTCATGCTTCTCATAAATTATCTCGACGGTTTGTAGGATACTGCATAGCGTCGCTCAGCGACAGTAAAAAGCGACTGGGGCATATACCCTATAGGGACAGTCAGCTAACCAAACTACTAGCAGACAGTCTAGCAGGAAACGGTGTAACGCTGATGGTACAGTTGCAGCCTAGCTCCCCAGAAACCGTTTCAAATATTTTTTATTTGCGTCCTTATTTACAGATCGCATGTGTATCACCGGCACATTCAAACTACGTAGAAACCCTCAACACTCTAAGGTATGCTTCCAGAGCGAAACGAATACGAACAAAGCCCATTATTATCATGGACCCCAGGGAGGCGCTTATACTGAGCTTAAAGCGTGACGTGAACGTTTTGCAAATGGAAAATGAACATCTCAAAGCCGCCCTCAATCTACAAAATGAAACTCTCGCCTTGAAGGCACTCACGAGCTCGAGCCATGACCGAGCCGTCATTCCAGAGGCGCCAAAAGTCGATTTGGAACGGTTAGCGGAACTCGAAGCTTCTGAACTAGCGGAACTTGTCAAATTATACATGGTTGAAAACAAAGCCCTGCGGCATGAAAACTCCGAACTGTTTACGACTCGAGAGGTGGTGCTGCGTGACCATGAAGTTGTTTGCCGCGAAAATGAACGCTTGTTGAAAAAATTGGAAGATGTTAATTCGTAAGTAGATAATTTACTGATGACAAAACACTATTCATATTCCAAGATATATGTTGCCCACTTCCATCGGTCATTGCACCCATTGCTACTGTGCTTTTTGTTTCTTTCTTTCTACTACTTTTGTTGTGTGCGCTGATGTCAATGTAGGTTTAAACATAGACGATTCATGTATATTTGCCCCAATAGTAACATAACATCAAAAGTGATAGCAATGGAATCAATAAAGTTCAGTTAGTGTCATTTAGAAAATCCATAAAACTATAAGTACGCAATTATTGTCTATTGGAATAAATGCTGTTAAATTCTTTGTAACAAATAGAGGGGGTGTCCTTGATGACTGTACGGCTTGAAATTCTCCAAATATATGCACGCTGGGTTGCATGTAGCATTGCTTTTAACGAAATTAAATCTCTCCAAGTTTCAAATAATTCAAAATATTTGTTACTGGAACCTGTTCCAAAGACTTCCCACTCAAGCAATATATTGAAATTCGCTAAATATTGTTTGATACTTTTGATCTTGAAACGTCCAATCCATAAGTCTAATCCCCTTAAGTTTACTTAAGTGTATCTTCTCCATTTATAAGTACTAAGCTTTCAGTCTACCGGCACTTATTGAGTCTGATATTTTCGGTGATTTCACGGACACATCCCGGAATTGTGTAGGTGACGAAAACTGTCCTCGTTATACGAGTTGCCAAATACCTGCCGAAGGATTCTCGATCCTTCAACGCAGGTAAGTGCTTATTTTGTACAGACGTTTTGCATTTTTTTAGTTTATATAGCAGATTAGGTAAGGTTAGGTTAAGAAGGCGGGCAGCTCTAGGCGTGGACGCTGCGGCTCAGTTCAATGTTTAAAACCTACCAGTTTCAAACATAGGTGAGTAATATAGATTAGTAGCTCTTTCTCGAATCTTTAGGTGGATTCATGGTCGTTTTTAGTTCGTGGAGTGAAGTGTTTTCATTAAGTCTACTTGCATAATTTTGGTGTAGGGTCGTGTAGTGCTTCTGGAACATGTATGCGATGTATGCTAATGAGGTGTGTACGGGCACTACCTGCTTATTCTTTGATGTAACGACTCAAAATGCCCATACCCAATATGGTTGCTTCCTAAATTGATCGAGTGATAGCGTTTTCTCTCTGTCTAAATTTTTGGCATGGTGTGAGATCTAGAGATCTCAATAAAATTCTCAGGAGTAGAGCAGAACGAAATGGGATTAAGACGTCACATGTACACGGTTCGATTTATTATTATTTAATCACTTCTAAGTTCAGTAATCGTTATTTTTATGGTTACTTTTATTGCAATTATTTTGATCAATTGACCGGTTGCACTTCAATCCCAAACATGTAAATATGTTTATACAAAAAATCAAAGCTAATCATCTGACAGTTGATTGATTGGGCTATCATTCCAGCCGATCGTAATCAAAAATGCTACAAAGCTGGATATGATAGCTCCATTGGCACTGAAAACGCACAATCAAAGAACAGCACACAAATGTAATAATGCATACAACTGTTGTTCTTGATAAACAAAAATAAAAAGCCTAATGTAACTCATGCGTGTGATGACTTGATATATATTTTGTAAATATATTGGAGCTGGTGAAATGTAAATTATATTAAAATTTGGGCGAAATAAAGTTATATTCTGTGAACTCAAATTATGTTTACATGTGTCACGAGATCAGAGCAACATTCATACTAGCCGCATTATTTTTGCGCCTCTATCGAGAGCTGGTTAGGATAATAGGGTTAAAAACAGCAACTGGAACAGGATTGTTGTTGTTTTCAATGCTAATATCCTAACGAGCTCCTATTGTTTCGTTTTTGGCCGTTCCACCGATCGCAATTTTATTGCTTATCAATTTTAGGGTGTGCATTAGATCGCCGCTTATATCAGCGCGCCCCGCCATTTCTTCCGCCCCATCTGTGCAAGATGACTCCGAGGTTTGGACAAATCCAGCGCAAAATAGCAATGCGAACAATAAATCAATTGTATGTACTTACAGGAAAACCGCAACGAATAACCATTTAACAACAAATACACTTTCTCACTAGGTAAATACCTCTGACGGCTGCCCGTCTTCAAAAAATGCAACTATTCCGGAAGCGATTCAGAAAGAAATGGACAGACGCCGCATTGGTGAAAATATCCTCGCCGTGGCAAACAATCTGCAACGTCAGCAAATGAGTACGCGGAGTCGGTCCTCTAGCGGAGATTCACTGAAAAATACCAAGAACACTCCAGATTCGCCGAAAGCTATAACTTTGCCATACATGTCCGAGTAAGTAACGGTAGCTCGAATACTTATTTTCCTTACAATAAAAAAACCACTTTCTAGCATGATCCTCTGAGCCACAAGTCGATCTTGCCGACACCAAATGTATGTATAAAGCCGCGAACACACCTGAACACGAAGGCGAACGCGCCAAATCAAGGCTGGACGAAAGTCTAGTACGACTCCTACTCCACCTAGGCACTGAACGAAGTTGGCTGAAACAACGAACGTGCAGTGTTCCAGTTGCTTCCGTACAATCGGAAAGTATAGCAGGCGCAGCATAGCAGCACAAAACATTGAAATAGCTTTCACAGCGAAAACGAATTCTCTTTGAAGTGCCGACAAGTCACGGATGGCAGGCGAACATCCTCAACCCCAAAGACAACAGTTTCCATTCCCACGCTCTCACATACTCGCCCTTCGTGTTCAGATGTAAACGCGGCTTAATAAAAGCAATATTTTATTGTAACGATATATGAAATAAGGAGACATGTTATATTTTCTTCAAAAAGTTTCGTTATTTTCTTCGAATTTTCAGATAAACTGATATTTCATCAAAACAAAATACGCAATTGAAACTGAGTCGAATTATTTCCCGCCGCAGTTTATTATTGGTGTTGTAAGAGAAATAGCATGGACCTGAATTATATGCTTCAAGTCAACACCTGACGATGAACTGTTTCTTTTCACCTCTGCTTTTAAAAAAAGTTAATTTGTGTATAAAAAAAACTCGAATTGAGTTGAGCTATGCAAAAACGACAAAGCGACGTGGTATTTTGATGGTATCGAGCTGGTTATATTGAAAAAATGTTTCCTGAATCAAGAGGCAATCTATTTATGCTCGTTTACTCCTGACTAAATCTAAGCGTGCGTTTACATTGCGCGAAACTGCTTCCAAAGAATGTTTCCCGAGACGATTGGCTCGCCTTTGGTGTTTGCTTACATTGCGCGAAACGTATACGTGAAAAAGGCGAGCCGTTATTATGGGTGAGACAAATATCCCATCAAGTTCGTCAGTAGTACCTCCGAGTATTGCTCCCACATTTGCCGTAATGGCATTTATATATTTAAGCTAAACAAGAAAAGGAAAATAAGTCCAAAATCGAGTATCTTTTGAACATATCGCTCATTCAAATGTAATTTTCATAACTTGTTTCGCACAAAACAAATATACCCATCCACACTACCCGAAACAATTGCAGCGAGTCCCTTGGATGTGCGCGCGAACATGGCCTTGCGCGAACCAGTTTTTCGAAACAAATTTGACGTTTCGGACGTTGTGAATCAGTTTCGCGTAATGGAAATGCACGCGAATATACGTTTCGAATTTAACTGAACGAAAGCTCAGTGCATTTGCTAAATAAGTTGGATGTATGCACGTTTTTCCCGATTCAACTTGTTTTCTATTCCTGCATCGGATGGCATTAAAATCCTGAATATTCTTGTATATGCAAGCTAGGAAGTTTCATGAAGACGAAGAATAATTGATCTGAAGAATAATAAGTATAATATTTAAATAATGAATAATTGAAACCAATTATTTTTTACTGCCGTAACATATGTTTCGCATCGGGCAGGCGTAAAAACGGTAAAAACAAACAACCGGCGAATCGTCTTTCGTTAAAATTTTACTCTCCGCCAGCACATTTCAACTTCGCCAAACAAAATATATGTATATGCTTCTTCTCAACTAAACACACATCAATCTGCTTCTAACTTTCTCTTTCTCGGCCGGCCTGCCGTGCTTGCAAATCGCTGTCGAGTCCGTAGCAAACCGAGGGAACCTCACTTTTTCGCCGTTCGCTGCCCGGTCCGACTGAATTTGACTGCTGGAAACTTTACCAAGAATTTTCGCGATTCGTTGGTTCGTCTCGTGTGTCTGTGCAGTGCGAATTGATTTTCAGCGACGTTTTAAACAAATTTCATGTCTAGTGTAAATTAGGGCCAGTTATTGCGAAAAGCGGAAATAGTGATTAAGTGCGAAGAATTGCGTCGATAGCTTTTGACGAGTGCGGAGCAGTGCAAAAGGACCTAGGCCGACATTGTCGTAGCACTGCTGGTTTTGCTGGGAATTTAACTGTGTCCGTTATTTCCGAGAACGACGGTAGGCTGGATGTTGCAGCCTGTTGAAGGAGCCAGAGCGAGAAAACGTGAACGCTTCGAATGAGCAATCGGATCGGAAGGAACTCTTCTCGTGAAACGCTGCCGTCGTGGTTGTGTCCGCCGCGTAGTTAAATTCTTGCGAGGACGCTTCGTCTGCAGCCGTCGAAGCGACTCGTGGCGTTCGGTTTTCATATTTCGAGGTTAACATATAGTGGCGAAATTGAAGGGCAAAAAGCTTAAAGTAGACATATTGCAGACGCGAAAAATTCTGTTGGTTTTTTTTGTGCCCCCGATGTCTAGTGCTGAAATCATCGATCAATCCGTTGAGCCGCCAGCCTCTAAAAAGCGGAAGCTGACAGGATTGCAGGTAGCAGAAGCCACCGATAAGGACCAAGCTAGCGCTCAGGAATCGCTTAGCCACAAACAGAGCCAGCGCAAGTCGCCAGCACAGGGAGAAGCGTCCAGTTCGGTGTCAGGAGCCGTCGGAGCACCAGGAATAGGCGCCCCAAACCCGTCAAATTCAAACACGAACATCGAGCTGTCCTGCTCTAACACGTGTTCGCCGTGCTCGTTGCCCGAGTTTTCGCCGCTAAAAGCTAAAGGGGTAGCCGCTGTAAACAGTGCTGCCAATTGCTCGAAGACGTCAGATATCAGTTCATCTTCGTCGGCCGCCGCGTCAGAAACAATAACAATGGCTGCCACCGCGAACAATAGCTCCGGAGGAAACCCTGCCGCGGATATTGATGAAGCTCTTTATTCACGCCAACTTTACGTTTTGGGGCATGATGCTATGCGGAAGATGGCCAATTCGGATGTGCTGGTGTCCGGCCTGGGAGGACTCGGTGTTGAGATAGCGAAGAACATCATCCTGGGAGGTGTCAAGTCTATTACTTTGCATGACAAAGCGGATTCGACGGTGAGTTTCATTGCTCTTTCCTTTGTGCCATGTCGGCTATCGGCAGTGTTCTATGTCTGAAAAAAAATTCTAGGAGGTAGCTGTGAAGTGATAAAGGTAGTGATAAAGTTTGGGTCGAGAGAAAATCTTGACGACGTTGAGGTTATGTGGTGTAAAGATCGATAAAGTGATTTCATCTCTCCATTACTTGTTTTTGTAACAAAGACCAAGTGAAATGTACTTTCCAAACAGATGAGTCATGACGTTCGATTGCTGCCGTTGTGCGCCCGCCAAAGTTAGTTGAATAGTTTTAGTCTTTAGTCAATTCCATTAAGTTGCGAACGCGACTCACTTCGTCTTGCCATAATGTGACTAACATTCGATCCCACACTTGCGCCGTCAACTATAAATAGAAAATCGAAGTTTTCCTTGACGGAAAACTTCCATTTTTACAGCTTAGTGGCTTAGCGTAAAAAGTGAGTGTGTCCTCGAAATGAAATGTTTGCTCCATGTATCCACCGGCCAGCCATCGAGCTGGAGTCCTATATATGTAGCTGGCCAATCGATTGATACATGCAGGTTTATTTAGTTCAAAGGGAAATATGTTGTACAAGAATATTATGGCTTAATTAAGTCGCGGATGGGCGATATGTTAAAGGCCGAAATAATGGAAAAGCGTTTTGTCGAATTGTGTAGCAAAGGAAAATTTCCTATCTTGAGCGAATGCATGCAAACATGGTCGAAACAGATTGTCAAGAGCGGACAAGAATAATCAAGAATGAGCCTGCTTAGTCAAGAAATTGTGAAATAATATGAACTATTGTGATGCAAGGGAAATTCATTTGACAGCTTTTTTCAGTAAATCTCAATTCTTTGGAAAACAGTTGACTATGCAAGTTGTGTTTTTTAAACAAATAGGCCTCTTACATTGCTATCTTAATTCAATTGTTTAGGTTTTTTCTCGGGATCACATCATCCAATCGAGCTGAAATTATCAAGAGTTCTTAGTGTATATGAATGAGTTGAAAGACGTTTCGGATTTACAATGATTTTTTTTTTTTTTTTTTTTTTTTTTTTTTATATAATATATAACCCTTTGGCACCAGCGGGTGTTTTAGTTAATTTCTAGAGACCCATATATTTTTGTAGGAAGAAAGCGAAATATAATGTTTCTAGTATGTATATGATTGTTTTGAAAATTTTAATAATATATGGGCGGTTTTTCACGGGCAGTCACCTTAAAGATTTTTCTACCCCTGTAACTTCTAGTGAGTCATCGTATCAAGAACATATTTACTGAGTGGGTTGACTTCACCCGTAATGGTTTGACCAAAGTTTAGGGGGGGATTGTTCTCTATATCGAGAAAAAGCTCCGGGTGATTTATCCGAGACAACGCTGCAGGATAGTATTCATTATCAAGGCTGTCGTCCTCGGTACGGAATGGGGCAAACCATCGTTGTTTTTTACGTTCTGATGCAACGTCATCTTCAAATTGGTAACATATCCTGGATGCAGCCTTTGCTGCCCTCGCCCCTAATTTGAACTCGTAGTAGAGAGCACGCCTTGTTTTCACAGTTGCATTGACCATATTTGTACTACAACAGACATATCCCTTCAGAACGATGTAAATATTTCGGGGAAGTGACCTGAAATTCTGGAACTAAAAGGTGTCCATGGTGACTAATCCCTAAACCGACACTTTCAATGCAACCGCTCAATAAATCTGGTAGACTTTTTCTTCAACCTAAGCTTAATGCATTTGAACAATCATTGGAACAATGTAAACAAGCACTTAACATTGATAAGTGCATGGCTATAAATGATTCCCGGAGATCGCAGATCGCCGAAAATAATTTACTAGCTCGAGCTGATAATGTTGACCTCGATGTATCTTGGATGTTAAACTCATATTCGCCTTGCACTATGACGTAATCGTTTCTTGTGCAATAAACAGCTATGCTTCATTGAACGTCGTGATAAGAAATTTCGTATATAATAATTCGTAACTTGCAGACCAAAAGATTGTTCTAAGCTTCACTTGTACGCCTACTTCTCGAATAGAACCCCACAGTCACAGACTCGAATGCACCTTGATTGGCTGTTATATGTGTTCTCTATATCAGACAAAATCAAAAAGTCAATAGAGGGCGGCAAATTTTATACCAACTCAACTAGTGAAACCTTATTGAATTCATGGAAACTTTTCGTCGTTCCTGGATGTCCGGATCATTGGTTGCTTCTGCGGAGCGCTGAATTCAAGCAGCGATGCGCTCTGTTTATTTTGGTCGATTCGGCGCTCTTTCACTGATATCATTCCGCCTTGAAACTATTGACTACGCAATGAACGTATCAAGCTTACTGATTTTGGAAACTGTAAAAGCTCGCTGTCGTATTTATTTACGATAATTCTCTGTTCTATGCCCTGCCGAGTATATAGGTCTGTTCGCGTACCTGAATCTATTATAATATATTAAAATAGATTCGCAGAAAGTCGTTTTTGTACTCTTGCTGCAAGCCAAATTTTGCAGCAAAAAGAAGCCAGCTGCCAAATCCTGTTACTGCTGCAGTTTGCTGAAGTATGCGAACAGACCTTATAAAATGTGTGTATTTCGAAGCAATAGGAAGCGAGCAACTAAACAGTCGAATTTAGCTTGTATGTTCTAGGAACTGTTTCGAATAGACGGGACGCAAGTCGCTTTGAAACGCATTGAAATAATGTCTCACAGCGTGTTTTCCTCACATCCTGATTTTCAAATTATTTTATTCATTTGAGCTATTGAAACAGACTTTTTTGAATTTGTTATATAATTACAGATTTGGGATCTCGCGTCTCAGTTCTACTTAACTAAGGCCGACATTGGAAAGAATCGCGCTGAGGTTTCGTGTCCTCAGCTGTCCGAGCTCAATAACTACGTTCGCACTAGTGCATATACAGGCGACTTGACGGACGACTATCTAAAGCAATTCCGAGTGATTGTCTTAACTGATTCACCACTTGCGGAACAGCGGAGGATCGCTAAGTTTGCTCACGAAAATGGAATCGCTGTTATTCTATCGGAAACTCGTGGTGTCTTCGCCAAAGTTTTTTGTGACTTTGGGGAAAACTTCACAATCTACGATACGAATGGATCGCAGCCAATCACAACAATGATTGCTGGAATAACTCGAGATACAGAAAGTATTGTAACGTGCCTAGATGAAACACGGCACGGCTTTGAAGATGGCGATTATGTTACTTTCTCTGAGGTATGTATGAAACCATGTAGTGAATCATGAATTGTTACATCCAACGTATCTTAATTAAATAATAGGTGCAGGGAATGACTGAGCTCAACGGTTGTGAGCCGATAAAAATTAAAGTCCTCGGACCGTACACGTTCAGCATTGGCGATACTTCGAACTTCAGCGAATACATTCGCGGAGGCATAGTGACAGAAGTTAAAATGCCTAAAACCATTAGCTTCAAGCCTTATCAGGTGGCTGAAAAAGAACCGGAATATTGTCTATCGGATTTTGCGAAATTTGACCATCCCGCAACCTTGCACGCCGCCTTCACTGCTCTACATTCGTTCGTCGAGACCGAGGGCCGTGTGCCCAGGCCATGGAATGACGAGGATGCAAACAAGATGTTGGAAATTTCGAAACAACTAAACACGGATGTCAACGAAAATCTTATCAAAATATTTTCAAAGGTATGCTGTAATTGAGCCAATGAGCTCTCGATAGTGGTAATCATGAAACTTGCTGCTATTTCAGACGTGCTGCGGTGATGTGTGCCCGATGAATGCCAGCATTGGTGGCGTCGTGGCTCAAGAAGTATTGAAAGCGTGCAGCGGGAAATTTGGTCCTATCTATCAGTTTTTCTATTTTGATGCAATTGAATGCTTGCCCGAAAATCTACCCGAGGAGGAATGTCAGCCGCTGGGAAGTCGATATGATGCCCAAATTGCCATATTCGGCAAACAATTTCAAGAAAAACTTGGTAATCTAAGGTAAGCAAGCGTATACTAGCACCAGCGCTTTCGGATCTTAAACGATAGCTTTTCAGGTATTTCATAGTTGGTGCTGGAGCGATTGGCTGTGAGTTGCTTAAGAATTTCACCATGCTGGGATTGGGTGCCAGGAACGGCGAAATCATCATAACCGATATGGATCTGATCGAGAAGTCGAATCTCAACCGTCAATTCCTCTTCCGACCACACGACGTGCAAAAGCCAAAAGCTCAGACTGCGGCGGCGGCTGTAAAACGAATGAATGACGAAGTGAAAGTGACTGCTTATGAGCTGCGTGTTGGTTCGGAAACGGAGAAAGTTTTCTCAGAAGAATTCTTCGGGAAATTGGACGGTGTGGCTAATGCGTTGGACAATGTTGACGCCCGCATCTACATGGACCGCAAATGTGTTTTCAACAGAATACCGTTAGTTGACTCCGGCACTTTGGGTACAATGGGGAACGTGCAAGTGATTATTCCCTATTTGACTGAAAGCTACAGCTCGTCACAGGACCCGCCCGAAAAAAGCATTCCAATATGCACACTTAAAAATTTCCCAAATGCAATCGAACACACATTGCAGTATGCGCGAGATTTATTCGAAGGAGTTTTCGTTCAACACGCTGAAAATGCGTCACAGTATATTTCCGACTCTACTTTCATCGAAAGAATTCTCAAACTACCAGGTGTTCAGCCGCTGGAGATTTTAGAATCTGTCAAAGTATGTGATTTTTTAATTCAACCCTATCGCAAGAGCAGTAAATATTTTAATGACCTTTCTAGACTGCTCTGATCGACGACAAGCCCAGGGACATTACAGATTGCGTGAAATGGGCTCGCAAAAACTGGGAGGAACTGTATTCGAATCAAATAAAACAGCTGCTCTACAATTTCCCACCGGAGCAGTTAACATCAAGCGGCCAGCCGTTCTGGTCGGGACCGAAACGGTGCCCCGAGCCTCTAGTGTTTGACGTGAACAATTCACTGCATTTAGATTACGTATACGCGGCAGCAAATCTTAAGGCTGAAGTTTATGGAATCCCGCAGGAGCGGAGTCGACAAAGAATAGCCGAAATTGTTTCAACAATAAAGGTGAACCTGCATTAAATAACCATCCATTTTTTTTTGTTAACTGTTGCTTATAAATCCGTTGTATTATTGTTCGCAACAGGTACCAACTTTTATTCCAAAGTCTGGGATAAAAATTGATGTAACCGAAGGTAGCACGAACAACACATTTGATCATCATAACGAGGAAGTCGATCAGGACCTTGTCAACAAGATTCTTACTGAATTGGCTTCGTTGGGTAAACTCGATGTGCGAATCAAGCCACTTGAATTCGAGAAGGACGATGACACTAATCTGCACATGGATTTCATTGTTGCAGCATCCAATCTACGCGCCTCCAACTATAAGATTCCGTTAGCCGATCGCCACAAGTCTAAGCTGATTGCAGGCAAAATTATTCCAGCAATTGCTACGACAACCTCTGTTGCATCTGGTTTGGCCGTTTTAGAAATAATCAAATTAGCGCAAGGGTGAGTGTTCTTTTAAGACAACGAATTATCTTAAGAATTTGCATGGCCGCTGGAACGAATTGGAGCAATTTTTTTGGTTTTTACATAGAAAAACAGATTTCCTTAAGTCAAACGCGAGCTGTTCGTTTCATGTAAAGTGCAAAGCGAATCAAAGCGCAAGTAGTTTTATTCTAACGGACTTATGTTTCCATCTCTTTCTGTTTTCTCAGATTCAAAACAGTAGATCGCTATAAAAATGGCTTTTTAAACCTAGCTTTGCCCTACATGGGTTTCTCAGAACCATTAGCACCCATGAAACAAACGTTCTACGGCAAGGAATGGACACTATGGGACCGCTTCGAAGTTAAGGGCGAAATGACGCTATGCGAGTTCCTCGATTATTTCAAGAACGAACACAACTTAAGGATCACAATGCTGTCGCAAGGTGTGGTGATGTTATATTCTTTCTTCATGACAAAGGCGAAGTGTGCAGAACGGTTACCGTTACCGATGACTGAAGTGGTTCGACGCGTCTCAAAGAAACCGATCGAGTCGCATGAACGGTCGCTTGTATTCGAGATTTGCTGCAATGATGAGGACGGAAACGATATCGAAGTTCCGTACGTCAGATATACTTTGCCCTAAGGAGAATCAATTTTCTTTTGAGTGTTGAAATATTATATTATTTTTTTTTCTCTCTCGATTGAAATAAAAGGAGTACTAAAATGAAGAATTAAATATATATTTATAAATAAAAGATAGAATAAAAATTCGTGAGAAGAATTGAAAACGTAGAATTGGATATCATTTCAATAAAAACGTATCCAGTGAATTAAGAGAATTATACCTACTGTAAGATTAAGTGTAATGCGGCAGGGATGACATAGATAGAGACGCAGAGGCCTAATCGCAGTGTATGTAGCAGTTGGTTTGCCAGAATTGTTGTCTGTTTTTACAATGGTTGTCTGTTTTTACTTGATTCTTATCGCAGAATCGCAGAGATTTCATCATATAATTGGCTATCAAGTGGCAGCAAATGGACTTTGATCAGTTTCCTACAATTTCATCATAATGTTTTTTGACTGCGACCTTAGGCTTTCTACAGTTTGGACACTGCAGTAGACTACATATGTGCCTCAAAAACCCAGTATATGAACTGAGTTTGTAGACTTATCATTCTTTTCTGGATCGTAATTTCAAAAATATTGGTTGGCAGACGGGTAATGGGAAATGAAATGGAACAACGCCAGTTAACACCCAGCATTATATTAGAGATGCATTTAGGACCTCCATCAGATATCACGTAGGAGTATTTTAAAAATTTTGGTTGAAGAGGGGATAACATATTCGAAATTTAACCCTTTGGCGGGCATAGTTGTGGGGTTTGTTTCAGTAAATCTGACTTTTGGAAAGAGCCATAGGACAAATAATTCTTTGATTTCACGCAATTTAAAAAAAAAAAAAAACCGAAAATAGCGAAAGAAATTCAGGGCAGTCTGCAAAAAAAACAAGCATATTGCACCAAAATTAACGGCTTCAAAATCCTTTAGTCTCTCAAAACTTCGATCCCAGAGTAATTGAACTACTTCACCCCTTTACTTTATAGCCCGCAATCGTAGCCTCTTCTGAATCCTCTTCTTCATTCTATTTCGGACCAATCGCTTGATGTGCCCAGTTTCCATTGGGTGTCTATGAGTGCGCAATCGTTTTGTGGTTAAACTAATAAAGAGCTGAACAACTACTATTGTATTCTGATACTGATTCATTGTTTGGAGCGTCACATTTTCAATGGGCTATTTTTAAAATACATATTTATATTCAGAGCGACTGTTGTAGTGTAGCAATCGGAATATCGAAGAGCAAATTTATCGCTAAGTATTGCATTTTTCCACTCGATTGCTGTTTATGAAGAAAAATGATACTGTTTCTTTCATCTTATCGTATGTCCATTATAACGGGTGGCCCAGAAGTCACGAATGGGTTTAAACAGTTCTTTTTTTTTCTTTTAAATTTTTTTTTGTTTATTTTCTATTTTTAATTTTTTCTTTATTTATTTATACAGTATGGGAATTTGTCTACTAATAACTAATTACGAAAAATATCTGAGTTTTTTCTGTTTCTTGCCTCCTTGTCATGGAGTGTGGAATTGCTTAAGGTTTTTTTTTGAGTATACCCTTTTTTTAAATAAACCCACACAAAGAAGTTTTCCGTTCTCCGTTAGATTTGGAGAACGTGGTGGCCAATTGAAATTATGCGTTCTTCGAAAATCTCCCTTAAAATTATCAATGTGGCTTTAGCAGTAAGACAAGTGGCACCATCTTACTGTAACCACATCCCAGAAACATTACCAACTGAACAAAGTTTTGAAACATAACCCGATACCGTTCTCCAGCGATAGTCATAGTGTTACCACTACCATTCTGGAAGAACAACGGTCCAATAATTTCTCGAAACGGTATTCCGCACCAACCTGTGCACCTAAGGGAATGCCAATGCGGTTCTGTCTGATGAACGTTAACTTGTTGCACGTGCTAGATCATATACAGAGTCCTTACACTGAAAACGGTCATCTAGACGACGAATCGCTGGTCCTCAAGAATCAACTCTAACATTAAAATGCCTTCTCTATATAAGCTGTTTTCGTTAGGGACAATCGATTTATGATTTTCAATAATAAAATTTGGTAAATTTGGAGCGTTTCACAACTGTAAATTTTTCCATTATGTATGCATTTCCTCAATATTCAATGCTAGTTCTGAAGAAAAAGAAACAAAACAAATTAAAATAACCTACTACATCCTCTTCTGAGCCACCCTGTATAAAAATCAGATAACAAAGGCAAATCAGTCCCTCACTGCAATAAAATTTTGATATGCTTTGTTTCAATCTCAATACATACGTGCATACATATTATGTATATACCTTGTCGTGTGCCCTAGCCAGTGTTGCCAAAGGCTAAAACATCTCCTCAGCAATAAAAATTCGAATTTTCAAGGTTTGGTTTTAGAGTGTATGCTTCTGGTAGTTTATGCTGACGTTGACTGCCAAATATAAGCAAGTAGACCCTTGAGTTTTGCCACCCATGAGTTTTTTCGTCAACTCAAGTGATTTTCAATAATTTGTTTGTGAAATTAGTGATCTGACAAATGTTGATTGAAACCGTTTTGAAACAAATCTGAAATTGCTCCCTGTAAACTCTAGGAAGTCTGGCAGTTGAAATTGCTAGAGACTTCATCCAAGTTAAAAGTGCACAAGTGTGCACGTGCAGTGGCTAAGTCGCTGTTTTATCCTATCGGGCGTACGACGTTCGGCTTGCGGAATTCCAATTATACAGTGATTCATATGACATCCCCTTGCAGTGTTTTGTTTTGAATTCCACGAAGTGATTTGTCTTGGATTCCGGGAAGTGCTTTTAGATATTTTATCATGCGATTTACTAATATAAGTTCTATTTATCAAATCTAAATAGACACTAAAGCTAAAACGGTAAGTGATCGAACATTTTATAACATTCAATAGTGGTTTGTGCTGCGGTAGTTTCATAGTGGCATCATTTGATTTCAATGTGCTGATCTTAATTATAGCAACATTGTATGTAAGGAATATACACAGGTACATATGTACCTACTTATGTATTTTGATATTCCGGCGGCTTTTAGAAAACTAACTCTAACCAGTTAAGATCTTTCAGAAGGCATAAAAATTCTCGATCGTCGTTTTGAAACGAGATTTGGTTGAATTTCCTTTTCTATGCCCCTAAACCTAATAAAATCTTTTAAGTTGCAGTTAGAATACGGGAGCGTATCGATGGTATATTTAAATTTATCGGCATGAACTGTTTTGATTTATTCAGTTATAAAAAAATAACGATTTATTCAGAGCTATTAATTTGATACGATAGTACAAATTTGCTACAATTTTTGTTTTCAAATATTTTGACGCGCTACTTCTTCATTTTGATACGTTTGTGCCTCTCATTGTGCATTTAAAATTTTTCTATTTTAAAAATTGACCTATTTTCATACTTGCATTACGTGTTCGGTTTATAAACAAATTTTTCTTCTATTCGAATTGCTTTAATAAAGGCCAGGTCGATCGTAATTTGAGGCATTGGGCTCCACTGAAATTATATTTTACATTCTGGTAGGTACGAGACGATCGAGGACTCGGAATAAAATGCTAGTGAAGCTAAAATGTTAGTTGAAGAAATGGTTAAACCTCGTTTTATATTTTTATTTTTGATCTTATATTTTGATAATAATTAATCAAATGAATTAAGAGTTCCAGTTTTAGCAAGTGATACTTCACAAACTTCTTTCATCAATGAAGAGCCCTTTTGCAGCTTTTTGAACTATTTTTTAATGCCCAGTACGTTAATAGCGGTTACTGCTTCAGTAATCCGCATTATTAATGTCGAAGCAAATTCAGAAAAGAATGAATTTTGCTGATAAGCGATTAGTTTAGCTGACTTATTTGGATCATGAAGTGGTTTCCATAACGGGAAATGAATCTATTTTGCTGCTTTCAAATGCATTTTCAAACATCAGCAAGAAATCGGATTTGGAAAATATCTGTTCTCAATGGCGTTTACTGGCATTAACTGGCTTATAGAATGCTGTGAGAATAAATCATTACGTAAATGCGAAAGAGAATAGGCACTTAAACTGTTCCTTGTGCAACCCCATACTCAAAAGAAAGTTCGGAGCTTAGTTTTTCAACTGTTTTCACTTTTGCTTTCACTTCACGTGCGAAATTGAATTAAAGGTTTTTATTAGAAAATTGTATCCCTTGTCTTGTAACTTAAACTCGTTCTCGTTGATTCGCTGACGTTCATCTAAATATGATAGGTACTAAGCGTTTCTTCGCAGCTTTCTCTAAGATTTTGGGTATATTAGACGTCAAGGATATTAGAAGATAGTTATTAATATCTAGTTTATTTTTGCCGTTGTGAATAGGGATGACAATTGGCTTTTTACAAATCTGTGAGAAGGTATTTGTTTGGAAACTTTAGTATGCTAACAAATCAATGGTTTACTGTTAAACTCTTTAATATTTTTTAAGCATTCGACTGTGCATTCAAATCTAGGGTCAAAGACATACAGTGGCGGAAAAAAGTATTTGCGGTTTAGATATAAATCTAAAATATGACATTTTTGTTCCTTGTCTTACTCAAAACAACTTAATATGTTCAACTAAATTTATTCTTCAGCTCACACAGATATTAAATAAACAATTAAACCTACAAACCAAAATGTATATCTAAAGCAAAAATAAATTAATATGAAATTCGTGAAACAATTGAGTGGAAAAAAGTGTTCGCGAAAAGTTTAATTTGGGAATTGTATTTAATTTAGTATTTAGTGTGAAGACCCTTGGCTTTAATAACAACATTCAGACGATTAGGCATCGA
Source organism: Nemotelus pantherinus (assembly GCA_963978885.1). NCBI lineage: Eukaryota > Metazoa > Arthropoda > Insecta > Diptera > Stratiomyidae > Nemotelus > Nemotelus pantherinus. The sequence goes on from OZ022263.1 coordinate 240,094,037, forward strand.
ATGAACCAACTTTTTTGTGTAATCAGGGGAAGTGTTTTCCCATTCCACCTGTAAAACTTCTTTAAGTTGTGTCCTGTTTGTGAAAGCATGCTGTCGAATCCTTTTTTCCAGATCATCCCAGAGGTGCTCGATGGGGTTGAGGTCCGGGGATTGCGATGGCGTATTGAGCATATGCGGAACATTATACGCGATCCATTGACACACACAATAAGCCGTGTTCTTGGGATCGTTATCCTGTTGAAAGTAATAACTGCTACCAAGACCCGAGTTATTGCTGCTGATTTTCAAGACATCTTTCAGGATATTTAAATAAACGTCCTTGTCCATGATGCCGTCGATAAATACAAGTTTCCCAACCCCCGATGATGGCATACATCCCCACACTAAAACTCCACCGCCCCCATGTTTAACAGTCTGCCTTAGGTTTTTTATTTGCAGTTCTGTGCATGATTTTCGCCATACTAAGCGCCTGTCATCGGAATTAAACAAGTTGAATTTACTTTCATCTGAAAACAGTACTGTATCCCAGAATGTTAAATCTTTCATGTCATGTTCTTTTGCAAACGTTAGTCGCTTCTTTTGGTTTATTTTTCATTTTGACGGTTTTTTTCGTGGCACTGAAGAAGTTGTTGGGTTTCTTGAAGTATCACTAACAATTTTCCGTCAACGCGAGTTAATACTGGAGGACGGCCACAGCGATGTTTACTTTTGAAATCATCCGTTGATCCATGTCGTTTGCAAATACTCCGCACTGTGGATTCACTTCTATTTAGAGCATTCGATATGTCAACAAGCCTTTTTCCTTCCTTTCCTAAATGTTTTACAAAAAAAAAACAATAAATTGCAAAAAAATATCTGGATTTTGTCGGGAAACCCTTCTGCTTCGCAGCCTCTTGCAGGCGCTTCGAAATCGTGGGTATAAGTCTCCTGCATCTCTCCACAGGTATTGGATGCCCATTCTTCTCTCACCACTTCGAACAATTGATTCAAGTTTGTTGAATTGGTTAACATTCTTTCTAAATAGTGGATTGGGCCAACACCAAACCACGAAAAACATCCACACATATTGATAGAGCCACCTTCGTGCTTAACGACTGTTGAAGTGTATTCGACGGTCGAATTCCTTACTTCTTGATGACCTTGCAAATCTACTGCCACCAGGGCTAATGCAATTTATTTTTGATTCGTCGCTCCAAAACAAAAATAAATAACATTGGCCATTCAAAAAAATAAAACGGGAGACAAAAGCTCTACGCAATAAGTTAAGTGAAATATCTTGTAAAACAAAATGAAAAGAAAATGTCGATTTGATTGTTTTATAAACAAAATATTCATATTTTTAAGCAATACAGTATCACATAAACAAAATACATAAGATATTACAGTATTGCTGTAGGTATTTTTGGGTGGATAAAAAATTTTAAATTAGCTAATTATATATGTATATTATATACAAGATATATAAATTAAGGGCTCCATAGCAATTATTTATTCTCACAATTTTTAAATCGCCGTTTACATTCTCTTTTGAGAAACCTTTTTACTCAGTGTATTTGCGCAATTTACGTCGAATCAATATACAACAAATAATTATTTCATTTTTTGTAACTACGACTATGTAGATTGGATATTTGTGACTGGCTATTTCGAAGAAATAAGAATTGAACCATCAAAACGAGCTGAATTATTTTCGAGAGGTTATTATTTGATAAATAACACCTTAGGTAAGTTGTCTAATTTTCGAGCTCATCAAATACAATGGAGCGTATAGTTTCAGAGCAGAAGCCAAAATTTATTTGCAAATATTCAAAATATTGCTTATAGACGACATGGCAGAATCATTATTGCGGTTTTCTTGCTATGCTTGCAAAGATATATCATTAGGCGAGGTTTTTATTTGTGAGAATCATCATTTATATTGCGCTGATTGTGCCGAAGAAGCGGAGAAAATTTGTCGGGTAAGTTTAACCTACTATGTATAAACGAATGAAGTGGCCAAATGCTCAATGACTCAGTTTTTGAATGAATTAAAAAAAACATTTATGAAGAATCGCAGATATGATTATTTATCTTTTGAGTGAAAAATTAATAAAAGAAATAATCCGTTACGATAAAAATTAATAAAAATCCAGCTAAGAGCTGATTTTGATCTTACAGTCAAAGTGGTGTGAAATGGGTTTTCCTAGAAAAAAATTGTATCAAGTTCTTTAATATCTTATAAAATTATAAAATAGCACTTCTACTTCTAGTATTTCTTGGTATAGCCTTTCTGCTTGAGGACCTCCAAGGCATCGATTCCACTAGAGACTTCGTGTACTCTGGCTGAATTTGGTTTCACTCTTCCTGCAAAGCTTTTTACTAATGTTCGAAGAAGAACATTAGTATTAAAATCACTTTGGCCAAAAATTCATATTTCTATATACATATATATATATATATATATATATATATATATATATATATATATATATATATATATATATATATATATATGTATATATATATATATATATATATATGTATATATATATATATATATATATATATATATATATGTATGTATATATATATATATATATATACATATATATATATATATATGTATATATATATATATATATATATATATATATATATATATATATATACAGTCAACTCCGGTTATAATGAACCTCAAGGGACCGGGAAGATTGGTTCGCTATAGCCGATGTTCGTTATAGACGGAGGCATACACATAAGAGTCGTTACACATACATATAATTTTTATTTATGCATCAATATTCAAAAACAAAAAAAGTCAAATAAACAATAATTTTCGAAATATCCATTGATTGAAAATTTTTATTCTTAAGTTATGCGCATACATATATTATTTATACATTCTGAAAATAATTTGTTATTTTAGTTTGACCTTTAACCTATGGTCCTCGATTCCTGTTGACCTTCTTCGATTGATATTTCATCGTTAGGATTTGATAAACCTTCAACATTAGTTAAATAAAAACCAGCATGCTTAAAACAGTTTTTTATTGTTTGAGAGGATACTCCTTGCCAAGATCTATGAATAAGATTGATCGCGTCCAAAATAGTAACAGGAACTGTTGTCCCAGCATCAATGTTTTGAATAATATTTAACAAAAGAGCTTGCCGATAGCGACTTTTCAGGGCATGTATAACATCCTGGTACATAGGTTGAAGTAACGAACTAGTATAAAAACAAGGCATAAAAACAAGCTTAATGGATCGTAACTGGTCAACTGTTGGGTGCGCTGGGCAATTATCCACTAACAAGACAATTATCCGTTTGTTTCTAGTACATTCTACATCCCATTTCCGCAAGTAGTCGGTGAAAATTTCAGATGTCATCCATGACTTGGTGTTTGCACGATAATCAACAAGTAAACTCTTCACTTTTTTAAAACATCGCGGATTTTGTGCTTTACCTATTACTAGCACCTTTCGTTTCTCTGATCCGACATGTTGGCACATACTAAAAGTGTTATTCTATCCTTAGCTTGCTTTCCCCCTTTACACTGCTCTCCTTTAAATTTTAAAGTTCTGTCGGGAGCTAATTTATAGAAAAGGCCAGTTTCGTCGGCATTGAATATGTCATCAACGTGGAATTCTTGTTTAATTAATGGCCAAACAGTGGTAATCCAATTGTCAACAATAGATGTTTCTACAGCTGCTGCTTCGCCCTCAATTTTCCCGCTGTATACATAATGACGTACCTTCCATCGCTCGATCCAACCTTCACTGCAAACAAATTCGTTCTGTATTTTCCTAGCGAAATCTTCTGCTTTCGTTTTTAAAACTGCAACACTGATACTAACATTATTTAATCGCTGTTGAGTGAACCATTTTAATAACATTTGATCGACATCATCGCGCACGGATATCCGATTTTTTTTCACTTTCACGTTAGATTTTTCGTATGCACTAAGCAATTCTAGCTTAGTTTTGTAAATTGTTCCTACTGTAGACTTGCACAAGCCTCTTTCTCGGCATACGACACTCTGCATTTTCCCACTTTCAATTTCACGAATAATTTCACATTTTTCCTCTAAAGAAAAAAGTTTTCGTTTTCGAGCATCACCCATTGTTCTTCACGTTCTTCACTGCAGAATATTATTTCGTTACTACATAGACGAACAATACAACCACATTCGGGGAAGTCCCCAATTATATCGATGTGCTCTTTACGCATACTCATCACACTCACCGTACACATCGAAGCATCGTTCATAGATTAGTGTCACGAAGTTCGTTATAGCCATGTTTTAGGGAAAATTAGTTCGTTACATCCGATAGTTCGTGATATACGAGTTCGCTATAAACATTTATTTTTAATACATTTCCTATTGGTCACGCGCCGGGACTTAAGAAGAGGTTCACTATAAACCACGGTTCGTTATAACCCGGGCCGTTATAACCGGAGTTGACTGTATATATATATATCATCAAAAAATTTCAGGAACGCGCCATCCGATTGAACTGAAATTTTCAGGATACATTGATGTATATGCAGAATAGTGCCTGGTCTCACAAAAAGTTAGTCTTTAACCCTTTGGCGCCGGCGGCCATTTTAGTGATATTTTTAATATACCTATTATTCCGTACACAAATAATTTTTGTAAAAATAAAGTTGACGAAATAAATTTCGAACGTGTTTTACATGTGAATCGGATAATGTTTTGGAATTTTTTAACCCCATGTGTGTGCTGGGTGCCTAAAAAGAGAACGGGAAAATTTGAAAATTTTTAAATTGCGATAACTTTTGATAGAGCTATTCAATCATTACGAAATTTTTAGGTCATATTGGTATTATTTAGTTGTAGATTTGTGTAGCTTTCAATGAGCGTGCTGGCAACCCTGTAGCTAGGGCAGGCACTGAAAGTGAAAACCTCCAAATCATCGTCTCTCTTGAAAAAATGCCGTTTCTTCAAAAAAAAGCCACCCATATGTAAATTTTGTGTTTTGTTTACATAGACAAAAAAAAATCTGATATGGTATAACGGGCACGCCTGGTAATCCTTGCCCAATTTACCTATATTTTTAGCATCAAAAACTTATGTTCACGGGAACTCACGAACCAATAATCAGATACAACTGAAATTTACAGAATGCATTGGACTTAAGTAGGACCAGATTTGATAAAAGTGATTTTGAATTGTGGGCAACTCTGTGCCAGTGGTGCCATCTTGAAAGATTACAAAGAAAAAAAACTGCTTTTTGCCCTATGAAATGTGAATAAGTTACCAGATTTTCATGAAATTGACACAGTAGCTAAACCTTACTCTAATCTCTGTGTGGTGGAAATTTGGTTGACAAATTTGATTGGTGCTGCCAGCTATGGTAATTTTTGTGTCTTTGGTTTTGAAAATTCGGTCAGGAAAATAAAAATTTATGCCCTATAACTTCCAGTGCAGTCATGAAATCAATACGAATTTCATACAATTAATGGAACCTATTATAAACATTATTCAGGCCAAATTTGGTTGAAAAGCCACGATATGGTTGCCAGATATAGCTGGTTTTGTGTTTAATTGCAATATCTTTATTAAGCAGTTTTATCGTAGAATTTTCAAATGGTAATGATATTGTAGTGACAATAAACAGCGAATATTAAGTTTTCGATTATCTGAAAAAACTCGCTGCAGGTTACTTTGAATAACTTTGAATGTAATTAAACAACGTGAAGCAGATGTGATATATTCTTGGCTTTGATACTGGCAGAAGGTTGCCGGCACGAGTCGGTTGTGCTATTTTTGTATCAATAAATGCTTACAGTTAGTATCCATACCGGAAACATTTACAATGAAAATAAATAACCAATGTTTCAATTCCCAAAGTTCTGCAAATTTTTCGGATCGCAGCCCCAAACACCAACTTCAGTTACAGTGCTGCAGGCACTGAGCATTTTCTTCATTGATGTTATATGAGATGCTGCTTTCAAAATTTTGTGAAATAAGCAACTGATAACGAATATAATTAACCCGTGTTTTGCTCTCATAAACGTTGAAATTCATGCCAGTGGTAATATCTGAAACATTCCACCATATGAGTTATAATGCATTCTTGAGACGAAAGTAACACGTGGCATTTGAAACAGTTTGGCCGTAATAAGCAGCTTATGTGGTGGAATATGCACTCGAAACCTGCACGATTCTTCTACTGTTCTTCGAACATTAGTGTTTCTAGCGGTTCTGGGGCGCTAGAGTTTTTTAAATGTTCTGTTTGTTGTTAATTGTGTGTTGTTTTCTCATGCCTTCAACTCTGACCACGAATTCTCTACATCATTTAAGTCCGGAGACTGTGTAGGTGTTTCAATAACATGTGGGCAATTCCAAATGACACACATTTGAACGAGTTTGGAGGAATGATCCGGATCATTGTCCTGATAAAATCGAAAAGTATCCCTTATATTCAATTGTTCTGTACTTTACAGTAAGTTCCCTATCAAAATATTCACATACTGGTTTTTGGCCATGATACCATCGATGAAAGCCAGATTTCCGACCCCTGCTGACGACATAGCATAACATGTCTACATCCGTGTTCAACAGTGGTCCTTAAATGACTTGGATTGAGCTCTGTATTTGGTTCTCTGTATTGGAATTAGCGGTACTTTTTCTAGGAAAAAAATTCACACCATTTTTTAATTTTTATCGTAACGGTTTATTTTTTTTTGTATCTTTTCACTTTCAAACATATCTGCAATTCCTCATAACTGTTTTTCTTTATTTCATTCAGAAATTTACAGATATTGATGATTTTGCATAAGCTACCTGCCCACATCATTTTGACTGACACTGTACTTTGTTGATTAACTTATTTTTTCCCACACAGTGTAATGCAGATCTGGAAAGCAAACCCCATCCTTTAAAAGTTGCAACAGTACAAAAGAATGGTAACAATTGCAGACATAAAAATTGTACGTTCAAACTGAAGGCAGGATCGACACACGAAAGCGAATGTAAATATCGTCCTAGCGAATGTATCGGGCGCAAACTGAAGGTTTTCGGGTAATTGTTTAATTTTTCTACATTTCAAGACACAAACACTTTTTGGTTACGCTTAGTTGAACGGCCCCTTGCTTATAAATAGAATCAACGAATTACGTACATATCCTGAGAGCTTATAACACTTTGCCTGCTAATACATTACCGGTGAGCATGCAAAAAATTATGCCAATGCATCACTGGTAACACCAATATTTCCCAAATGATTGTTATTTATTACTAACGGTAATCAAATAAATTACGCTGCTAAAAGTATCTTCTTACTTATTATGAATATGGAATGAAATATTGTTTGAACTAAAAACTATTTCCAAATTCCAGCTGTTCCTGGAACGGAACCTTCAATGACATGTCCGAACATCTAAAGCAAAAGCACAGGAATTTTATGAAATTTTATGAGCATGCAGATGAGGGTGTTCTTCCTTTCGACGAAAAAAAACTAACATCCACAATCGGTCACATCGATGCGCACAACAATTCATTCATCCTGTACTATCACCCCAACAATCAAACGCGAACAATCAATGTTATTGTTATGCTGTGTGGAACCAAGATTAATGCAAGAAATTATCTGTATGAATTCGAAATAATATCGATGAAAGACTCCAATTTAAAGGTAATGTGGCTCACAATTATTTCCAGTGGTATATAATCGAATGCGTTGAATTTCAGATAAAATTTATGAACGAGTGTGTAAGCGATACTGATAAAATTTGGGAAATCATATCGAGCGGAGATTGTGCCAGCCTTGCTTTTAATGTAGTCCGACACTATGCAAGGGCATTTGTACTGCAGTTTAGGCTTCGGATTTTGAAGAAAAACAAAATCGTCCAGAGCAGTGGAAGTAGCCACAAGAAATGAATTCGATTGTGTTTTCTCTAATTTTCTTCCATACACCAATATGTTAAACAATGCTAACAAAATAAATTGTCCGAAATTTCCAAAGTTTTCGGGAAATTCGAATTTCTTTGTTGTAAAATTTTCAGTAGATATGAGATGAGTGAGCTCCTGAAAAGCATCAAAATGTGTAGAATGGGCTTGGCGCGAATATTTGAGCATACATATTTACACGGTGGTCAAAGTCACCAGGATAATCCTCGAGCCCTACCATGACAACTGACCCGAAAAAAGCTAGCGGTCCCCAAAAACAAGGATGCCTTGGCGGAACAGGGAGTTAGAAAAGCTCGGAAGAGATGACGGCGAGAACGGAGCTCAATAGGATCAAAAACACATCAAACTGAGTGGCCTGTGAAAAGAAGCGCTCAGAATACAAAAAGAGCTAAGGGAATTCAAACGAAAGGCTTCTGTGGAAGTCTCAACAGCATCTCAGAGGACTTCGAACTCTAGGTGGAGAGATGACGACTAGGCTATCTTAGTATCCTGGAGGAAATCAGGCCCGTACTGGAAATGATGAACTTCAGCGATCAAATAAAGACTAGGGCAACCTTCGGAAAAAGGTTCAAGGACACAATGCCATCAAGAAACAAATGGGAGAATGGTCCACCCCCTCACAAAAAGAGACGCAAATGTACGGGCTGCTCAAAAATGAATTGTGGAGAGGGAGCAGAGATCGTAGGACCCAGGTGCAAAATGCACTTTTCCCTCCCCTGGGAGGCCACAAACCATCGAGCAGAATTATATGTTACACTGTCCACGCATACAATAAAAATAAGGAACACTGAACGGCTCAGCATTAAGATCCTATCAGATAGCTAGGCAGTTCTCAAGGCTATCAATCGCAATCAAATAAAAACAGCTATACTCTTAGGGGCGAGAGAGACCCCTAATGAAATAGAGGCACAGAAAATCCTCCAGTTTATCTGAGTCCCTGGCCATGAGGGGCACCAAGGTACCAAGAAAGCTGATACCAAGGCCATTGTGTTCCACTGCGTGCTGGGGCTTTACGAACGCTAATAAAATTAAGCCATAGACCAAGAAAAAGATCGAAAACTATTAGTTTAGGCGCCATCTGGACCCGCTCCATGATTTCCTTCATTCCTACTTTCACATATGCGGTTGCTGCAAACGTTTATTCAGAATCATCTAGCAAAGATAACTTCCGTACACACCAAATAAACGATTTCAGTTTTAACAAAAACTGTGAATATAACTTTTGCAGTTTTCACTGATGAATTATAAAAGAAATTAAAAAAAAACAAGATACTAATAAATAACATCCATCGGTCTATTTCGTAGAATAACTGGGACGCTAATTCATGGCAATATAGCAACTTCCGTTATGACAGCGTTAGCCAATTCAGGCGGAGCTATGTCGTAAATTAAATTCAAAGGATATATGTTTTCAAAAGATTCCCTCTTCCTGTGCTTGTTGATTCCTTTAGCACCAACTAGAAACACGTTATCAGGGTTACCTAATTCGTTGATAACAATAGCATCAAATAAAATCAAATAAGAGTGGGAACATTCAGTGAATGAGCCACTAGAGCGATTTGTGCTGTTCCAGCCCTGGCCATAACGTATCCATTCGCTAAAAAGGCGTGAGCCCCTCGAAGAACTTGTGTCACCTCACAGGCCGCCTCCACTAGCAATTTCCCATGGCATAACATTTGAAATTGCCAGTGTATGGTATGCAATATTTTATGGTCTGCCATAAATGGTATGCAATATGGGGTGTGTTCAATGTGCATACTATAGCTAAAATTTTCCTAACATATTTAAAACGTATCACTTATTTCCGGCGTTTTACGCCATATATGTGGAAAAGAGCAAAAAATAATCGTTAAAAATTTGATGGCACATGAATCAGTGCACCCGGCCTTTTGCGCTTCATGCTCGCCAGCTAAAAACTCAAGATGAGCTGCACTGTGTGAAAGCCGACTTAACTCGAGTTGAGTTGAAGTGTTTAAAAGCCCGTATTTAATTTATGCTGTCACTATTTTCAAATTTATTCTTCATCTCCTGCGTCACAAAAGCGCAAAAACTTCTTTTCATTTCAATTTCCAATTGAAAATAACGTTTGAACTGCATGTCAGCTGTGTACGCACGGCCATTTTGCCTTAGCTACTTTCTTGCTATCCTCCAGACTACGAGCAGCAAATAGCTGCTACCTTAGCAGCTATGCCGGAATCTTGGACAGCCCGACTGTCAAATAGCAAGCATCAGAAAGTAGCTAGTTCGTGACATTGGACAGCCAGAGCTGCTAAAATAGCAGCTAATAGCTGCTATAGCATGCACATTGAACACACCCATGGTATGCAATTTGCTCGGCCATCTGCCTGGCAATATTTTGACAGTTCTTGATTTCAAAATGGCGCTGAACCGTTGGCCTGGTTTATTTCTTATAAGAAAATGTAGGGATTCTGAATTCAAAGGGATTTTTAGATTTCGTTGAGTAATGAAAATAGTCTACAAAGTATGAAATGCTGGGAAATTGGGGAATTTCTTCGCTCTGCACTTCAAATAACTCCTTAAGAGCATTTGACGCTCAGATACAACGCATGTCCTTCTTGCTCAGAGGCATTTTCGAAATGATATTGCATGCCATGAAATTGCCCACGCACAGATGGCATACCATAAATTTGACAGTCGTTGCAATCGGAAATGGCAGAGTAAATTGCCAATCGAGCCCCGGTGTCAGGCATGATAAAGCTCACAGCATTAATTGAAACCAGGCCCGTGCGCACGGGGGGGTTTTGGGGGTTCGAACCCCCCCCCCCCCCCCCCATTAGGACTCTCTTGTACTTTATGACTATCATCATTAAAGTTTTTTTCCACGAAAATTTCATGTATTTTCAAAAGTTATATTTTGGATTCTTAAATTAACTGTACAGTTCTACAAAATAATTCTTTGTACTTTTTATTCAAAAACAATGCAAAAGATATTGTTATAAATAAATAATTTATATAAATTATTCACTTAACACTTGTACGAGGATAAATTTACTGGATTGGAAAAGTATAATACACTTTTCATTTCAATTTCCGCGCTATCGACCTCTATCGATTGTGGGTGATCGTCAATTGTCGCTGTATCATCGTCAATCTTCATATGACAATGACATGAGGAAAGTGCATTTTTTTCCTTATTGTTTGCACGACTTTGTTCATTAATTAACGGTTGTTGACAGTTATTTTTAACGTTTATTTGTTTGAACGTGAATTTTTACATGGATATCCGTCGCTTTTTGTGCAAAAAACCACGGATAGAAGTCGAAAATGTAAGTACTGAATTTTTCACAAGTTGAAATGACAAACTTGGTAACTCGAGTTCTATGATGTTTCTATAAAATCCCTTATAAAATTTCCAGATGATAACAAAATTTCGTTTTTTTATAAATCAAGTTTTTGAAACTTATGGATCTCTATGAAACGTAGCTAATTTTAATAATAAATTTCATGAAATGTGAAAATTTTTCACAAAAACTTTATAAAGTAAAGAAAACCTTTATAAAGCATACCTGAATTTTCAAAACTCTCAAAGGGAACTGTGAAGTTCTTTTCACTCATATTGCTGACTATTGGCTGCTATCGACTTCAATAGTGTCTTCTTTAACTTTGAACTGAAAAAAATTCTTTCTAGTTTATCAGACAACGATTTGACTCAACGGTAGCGTTTTAGACTTTCACCTCGGGCGCCTGAGTTCGTGACCAGTTGCAGAGAGTTTTTTTTCTATATTTGCTATACAGGGTGTACCAAAATCCCCGTGCCGAAAAGAAATCCGATATTCCTTTTCGAATTTCAAGTCGAAAAGTCCTTTACCACTTTTTACATAGCTCAAAATTAAAAACGTTATTCAAGGTTGAAATTTAAACAATAAATACGGCGCGTATGAAAACTCCATGTTTGATGGAAACATTCCTTGCCTCCATGCGAAATTGCTACTTGATATTTTGAAAATAGAAATTTCATTACGGTAACGACACATTTTCTCCACATCTACTTGATATGTTAAAAAATTTTGTGAGTAACATCTCAAAATGTTAAGTGTATTTATATTAACTTTCAGATATCCATGCACATTTTGAGCTCGGTACATTCTTTGACTTCATTCGAGTACTTCAAACAGAAAATCAGGATCTTGGTGAGGCTGTTGAGTTAGCCGATGCTGCAAAAGAAGAATTGACAAAAAGAAGAGAAAACGCTACAGAAAACTTCAGAAAAATTTTCGAAACTGTAAGCCAAATCAGCGAAGAATACGACATTCAATTGCGAAAACCAAGGACAGCTTCAAGATAAACGCAACGTTCTAACGTGCAAACTGATTCAGTTGAAGATTATTTTCGAATTACGATTTATATACCATATCTTGATTCGTTTGTGACACATTTACAGGACCGGTTTCTGAATCATCGCAATATTTTATTGAATTTCGCTTGCCTTTTTCCGAACAAAATGAAAAAATTTGATGAAGAGTCATGTGAAAAATTATTCGAACCCTACTCTTCAATTTTGCACGATGATTCGCGTGACGCATGGGTGAATGAAGTCATACTCTGGAGACGACGCATTATTGAAAAGGACATCAAAAATTCTCTCGAAGCCCTTGAAATTTGCAATGCAGACGCGTTCCCGAATGTACACCAAATGCTTCGCATTATGACCATTTTACCCGTGACGACAGCGAAAAATGAACGCTCCTTTTCAACATTGCGTCGTCTGAAAACGTACATTAGATCGACAATGTCTGAAGATCGGCTCAACGGCTTAGCCTCCCTCCATATACACCGTGAAATTGAGAAAAATGTGCAAAAAATTCTGGAAGAATTTTTTTCGTTGCCTCGAAGAATTAATCTGTTAAGTAATGAGAAATAAATATGAAGTTTTTACATGCAAACGTCTTTAAAAAATAAAATAACAGATTGTGTGTTTTTACATATTATTGAAAAAAAACTTTTATTTCAAAACCCCCCCCCCCCCCCTTAATTGATTTCTGCGCACGGGCCTGATTGAAACACAACAACATGGAATTCCTTTGGTTGTTATTCGACGTAAAAGTTCTTGTCCATTCTAAAACTGAAGCGAATCGACTATTATGACACGAAAATGTACTTTTGGTCGATGCGCTTCTTCCAAAATACGATTTGCAAGTGGTGAACACCCGAAGGTTAAAATAACATCATCATTGCAGACTTTTTCTTGGACAGTGCTGCTAATTGTTTCAGCTGCTTTATCAATTTGATGGCTAATATAGTCCTCCAAAAGCTCAATAATATTCTCTTTAAGCTTTACTTCCAATGAATTTCTTGGTAGCTGAGTTAAAATGTACCTTATATACTTAGAAGCATTTATTACAGATACTGCCAGCGGCCTAAAGTGTTGTAAGTAATCGGTCCATTTCTTGGAATTGGCTTCATGATCTCTCGAAATCTCCTGATCTGTTGAGGAGATTCGATCCTTTGTCAGAGAAAAGCAATGCAGCGTGCATTAGATCCGGTCACACTTCTGTTCAAATATTGTTGCCCAGTACGTATGATAGATGGATGCAGTGACGGCTCGTAGCATAAAAATTTGGGTCGGCCAAAACGGAAGTTATATTTCATAAGTTTAATTTTTTGTAAAGCAAATAAAATTTGATCTTCGTACAAAAATATGTTCCAATGAAAACCAGGAAATGTGCTTGAGCATTGTCGTCAAGACAGAGAGAGGATGTAATTGGGGAGGAGAAAGACAAGTGCATTAAAACCTAATGAGTCTGAAAAAAGTACGTCTCTAAAATTAGCAAACAAGCGCAAAAGCTAATTCTCAAAAGCGTATACAATAACATTTTTGATATTCATTCTTTCATATCATGCTTTATACGCAGCGAAATGGTTGATTATTTCGGTATAAAAAATATAATTTTTCTTCAACTAACTTTCCTTATTTTGCTTTTAATGACTAAGTATTGAAACGACATTGACCTTCAAGCCAACTGTATTAAAAACTAAAAAAACTTTTTTCAACTGAAAATTTGCTTATCTTGTCACATCGTACCAAAGACATTAGTAGTTTTCCAAACTAAAAACTGTTCATTATGCATTTCACAAATTAGTTATTCACAACAACGATTAATGTCAAATTAATGTCCAAATCATATGTCCAATTTTTGTTTTATCCTATAAAGTTTTATCCTATAAAAAGATGATTATTTTCAACCACCTTTTTTACTTGTATTATTTTATTTCTACACCATCTCCACTGCTCACTTTTCAATAAAAAACTTTCCAAAAACCACTTAATAACAGCTTAATGCTGTATAATAACTACTTCCTATATAAAACATAAAATCGATAAAAAATATTTATTTTATTTGACCAGCATACATCAAGATTGACTTACTACTTTTACATACACTACCTTTACATACGAGGTAAGAAAATTCGTACTTGACCTTTTTCTATTCATGCAATGCTATTTAACAGAAAATGAATCTCTTCACGAACAGAAAGCATCCCAAGTTCGCCTAAAGAGTAACATAACAGAGCGTCTACGCTACATACTGTTCTTAGTCAGCAAATTGCGGCTGGCCGCAGAAATTTTTGCATTGCCTCATCTATATGCGGGGTGTAAAATTCGTTACAAAACACCCAACTAAATAGCTAGTATGAAAATATTGTTTTGAACGGAGGCTATCTGCAGAGTTTGGAGTAGCGTAGACTGTAATCAGACACGGCCAGTTTGGTTCGGGCCGCAATCTCGGCCGTGTATTTGCTTGATTTTTGCTTGTACTTGCTGGGTATGATGCGGCCACCGCTTCGTTGGGTGTATGATGCATCGTACTCGTATGTACATATCGTCGCTGTGAAATCAAACCGGCATATCTGCAAAATACACATTCTTCACTAGAGCGCTTTAAAGTTTTCGCATGTAGGCTATTTCCACGTGAATGCAAAGCGGCAAAACACCATTAGACGGGTTTTTATTCAACTTTACGATATGCCGGTGCGACATAAAAATAGAGGGGAAAATAAGGAATTTTTTGATACCAAAAACTCAAAAACTCAATTTTTGCAGATATGCCGGTTTGATTTCACAGCGACGATATGTTTGAACGGAATGATGTAGGTTGGGAGACCCGTTGGCTGGCCGTCGTGGGAACGATGCACTTGCTTGATGTTTTGCTCAAGATAGCCGCTTACACAAACCAGGATTGAGGCAAGATTGAGATGAAAACGGTCGAATGCAGACGGGTCGTTTATTCGTTTACACTAGACTATTTCGATGTAACTTTAGTTTGGTCGGAGATTGTGTACGCGGCTTATGAAAAACTTAAGATTGAATAAGGCAGATGTAATTAAGAAGTAGAAGTAGAATTAGGAAGTTGTAGTTGTATAGTGCTTAACATTATTTATTTATCTTTCTTATTTTGGGTGATATTAGTCAATTCTTTTGGTACGGCCGGGCCGACCCTGCCGCCCCTGACGAGCCGCCACTGGATGGATGGATTGGAACAATATTTATAAATATAGTACGGCTTTCAATGTGGCTATTCAAATGATGAAAAAGCCTAGCTTTTATTTGTTATCTCCTACTAGATGAGATAACTTCGAATTTTTTGAATTACATGTGTGCATCCTTTCGTAACTGTCTATAAATATTTGACTATTAATGCATTCGGGAGCAATCATGGGCACTTGTTGCAAACAGGATATCCTTTTACTAAGTTGCTATTTATTACCACTGAAATAAAACACACTGAAAAGCGATTCTGAATCTGCCAGGAATTCTTTCGCTAAGATCAAGGAATATTTTTTTGTACAATGCTGTTATGAAAGTATACTCGTAATATCAAACAATTTCCTCTTCTCCATAAACCAAGCGTAGGCGAAATAGTATTGCTGGTGAGAGCACATTTTTTGGGTATGAATTTTCGGAATTTGTTTGACCTGTAAATTGAAGAAAAAGTCGTGGCGACAGACAAAACAAAACATGGTTTTCTAACTTGTTTCCTTGCAAATAGATGCCAACTGGATTCGTTCATACGAATTCAAATGCGAATAATTGTCAGGTTTTAATTTTTATGCTATCAAGCATAATTTTTATGGGCATTTCAATCACGATCATTCAAGTATAATGAGCACTTACGAACATATTATTTTCCCGTTGATGGTCTTATATTCACGTTCTAGCTATAGCAATGAAACGGGAAAATTCGAGTTTTAAGTAAGAAGACAGTGTGAAAGCATAGTTCAGTTGTGATAGGGTATCGAGGCTGTAGATAAACTACACCTCTGAATAGCGGTAGTGTAGGCTTCACTCTTCGGTGTTGTATTTAGCTCTCGGGTTTTCAACATATTTCAAAGGTATAATACAATATTACATAAAAATTTGAATATCAAGCGTGGAATTACTAAACCTGTTATAGTTAATTGCTGTCTCTATTTGTCAATTTATTAATCGATTGCTAGATAATACGGTTTTAAAAAGCCTAAAGCATTTTATGCTCGGTGGCAGGTTTACTCTTCATAACATACTTTTCTACCGCAGGGCATTTATTTTTTTTCTACTACTACACTCTATCTGTTTCCTTTTTTCGGACTACATTAATATCTAGCATGACTGTTCGTCCATTATCACCCCTGTTGGCGAAAAAAGCCAAAGAAGAGTTGAATGAGACTCCTGAGCGAATCGAAGAGGACATTAAAAATCTAAGAGAATGGATCTTGAAGCAACCGCATCTTAAAACCAGATTAGACGATCAACATCTTGTATCGTTCTTGCGGAGCAGCAAATGGAGTCTAGAACGGGCCAAGAGAAAAGTCGACACGTTCTATACGCTTCGATCTGCAATGCCTAGCATTACATCGCAACGGGATCCAAATGATGTAAAAGCGCGTGCGCTGCTTAAAGCAGGGTATTTTATTGTCAATACACCATTTACCTAATCATTGTTAATAACTATTTTGAAAATGCAGAGTTGCCTTTTTCGTTCCAAAATGCGTCCCAGAAGATGGACCGCGGATCTTCATAGTTCGTCCCGCACAGGTCGATTTAGATAAATACACAATTTCAGATGGCGTTAGACTGGGGAGCTTCCTTTCCGACATATTATTCGCAAACGATGATAATTTAATAGTATCCGGTGTCATAAACATTTACGATATGTCGAACGTCACAATGAAACACATGCTTCAAATGGATGCAGCGTTCATGAAAAAGATGGCGCTATACACGTCTGAAGGATGTCCGATGCGGCACAAAGGCACTTATATGGTCAACATTTCTGGAGCTTTAGAGACGACTTTTAATTTGTTTAAAGGTCTGTTTGGCGAGAAGCACAAGTCCCGGGTAAGGATGAATACTTTTATTGTAACTAAGCGTACTTTCTAAAAAAAAAAAAATCCTCACTAAGTCTATATTGCATATAAAGTGTTAATGTACTTTTCAAATTTTCAGCTGCATGCCTTCAAAAGCGTCGATTCAGTACTCGAACATGTTCCGAAAGATGCACTACCGAAAGAATATGGAGGCAATAATATGACAATCAACGAGATAATCAAATATTGGGAAAAACAATTGGATCAACATTGGGACTTTCTGATGGAAGAAAACAATTTTACGGTTGACGAAAAACTACGTCCGGCCGATTCCAAACTGAGTGCGAAAAATTTGTTTGGTACCGAAGGATCATTCCGGAAATTGAATGTCGATTAGAAGAATGGCTTTATTAGCGGCACGCAGACTGAATATACGCAGCCTCAATTCATAGATGAAAAATATAGTACGTTAAGTGAATCATTGTCATTTTTGGGTGAGAGAATAAATAAAGAAGTTACGAAAAACTGAGATCGTTTTTGTAGGCACCAACCGCAATTGCTACATTTCCAATTTGATATGCTTTGATTGTGGTTTCGCGATTTGGTGTCATCTTCGATTCGTATCGTACATAAAGGGTCCTGTATGATGTAACTAAGCATGAACTAAAATAGCGAGTTAAACTCATGTACAGTGGGTAAAAAAAAGTTTAGGCACAAACTAAGAGACTCAGTAAGAATAAAAAACTTATTTTTAATGCTACTTTAATCATATATGATAGTGGTTTTGCATTTAATTAAAAGTTTTGGATGTTTACTTTAAGAACAATATCGAAAAAAAACTGGAAACGAAACAAATTTCACAACTTTGAAACAGTCTAGGTTTAAAAGTGTTTTGTAAAAGTAATTTTACTGAGGGTGTTGTTAAAAATGAGTGTGAAAAGGAAATCGGTAAGTGCAGAAATCCGTGAATGTATTTTGCGACGTTGGAAAACATGAATGGCGTATTCTGAGATTGGAACACAGTGAGAAATGTAATAACAAAATATAAATCAACCAAATCGTTTGAAACAAAGCATCGGTCAGAAAGGCATAAAATCTTATCTGAGCGTGAAAAAAGTGGATTATCAGAAAAATGAGGAAAAACCCTAAATTAAGCGCCCCAGTTTTACGAATTAAGGTGAAAGAACGGGTTGAAAAGAAAGTCTCTACTCAAACTATTCGAAATGTAATAAAGAAAGCTGGTTTTAAGGGCAGAATGTGCCAAAGTAAAACTTATATTAGTGAAAAAAATGAAATTGTTAAATTACGTTTTGCTTAAGAGTTCGTAAAAAAGCCAAAATCATTCTGGAAGTCCATAATTTTTGTTGATGAAGTAAACATTAATGTTTTTGAATCTGATGGGCGGCGATATGTTCGGCGAAAGCGTAATACAGAGTTTAGGAGGAATCATACTACTTTCACTGTAAAACACAGCGGAGGGAACATTATGCTATGGAACTATATGGGGGCATCTGGTCCTGAAAATATAGATTTTGTAAACGGCACGATCGATCAAACATGTAACCTGGGTGTTCTTAAAAGAAATATTAAAAAAAATGCTAGCAAATTTTTCATTTTATACAATTTTGACCTGTATCAGGACAACGATCCGGCTTTGGGCTCTTTGTAACTGTCCAAATTCTATTAATACCCGCCCTCAGTCACCGAATTTAAACCCGATTGAGCATTTATGACATCATCTCAATACCAGAGTAGCATTGCGAAAGGTAAAGTATAACAAAGGGCTCCAAGATGTCATTACTGTTGAATGGACCAAAATTTCACCCACGTTTTGCAAAAAATTTGTGAAAACGATGCCGAAACGACTGCGAGATGAGATAAAAATGCATGGAAGAGCTATGTAAGTTAATTTTTTTTTTAATTGATCACATTAAAACAGATAAAACTGCGCTGTGCCTTAACTTTTTTTTGCGTTATTTTGGTACTTCAGTGAAAAATTTTACGTTAATTTTGTGAAATTTGCTCCGTTGCTGGTTTTTTGATATTGTTCTTAATGTAAACATGTCAAACTTTTAATTAAATGCGAAAACACCATCATTTGTTATTAAAAGTGCATTAAAAATAAGTTTTTTGTGCTTATTAAGAGTTTTTGCTTTAACTTTTTTTACCCACTGTACGTATACGGGCAAAAAAATTGCTGCCAACTGGTCAAATAAATTACATAGCAATTAATTTGCAGATGCAGATCTTTTAAGGATGATTTCTCCTCTCCTCAATCGTCTATCATTTCTAGATATAATCTAACCTTGAAACTTCATTTAAATCTTACTCAAGATGTTTGCTGATTATCGAAATTTTGGATTTATGTACTACGAATCCATATTCTTTGGCTTAGTATACCGCAACGTCTTTGCACGTTTAATCACTAAACACTTACACACGTCGCTTCTTGTTTTACCATGTTCAAATGGCTGCAATATTTTTTTTTAACAAAAAGTATAGTCTAAGTCATTAATTTATGTTAAAAAAGTCGTATTTTCTGAGAGTATCGTATTTAATTGCCGAATAATCAGAAAAGAAGTATTTGCACACCTGTAATGCAGTAGTAATAATACCTGTTGTTTTGCTTTCACTCGTATTGCAATCTGTCCAGTGGTAAGGAAAATAGTTTCTACAACACATAAATGCTCATAATAGGCAAACTCCCATTGTTATTTCAGACTTCTAAAATGTATTCCAGTCTTTCGATTTTTCCTAAGTGCCTTTAATTTTTTCAAAGGTTACCAGATTTTTTTCTAGAGTCCCCTGACTTTTTCTAAGCTCTCATGGTTTTTCCCGTACTCCTAGAGTTTTTAGATCTTTTTATTTTTCCTAAGACTCCCAGGATTGTTTCTAGAGTCCGTTGATGTTTCCTTAGTTGTAGTTTTTTCCTCGACTCTCGAAATTTTTCCTAGACTCTTCTGATTTCTTCTTAGCTCCCATGAATTTTTCTTAGACTCCTGAGGATTTTTTCTACATCTCATGATTTTTTCCCGGGCTCCTAAAATGTTCTTCCAAATTCAACCATGACACGATATCTCAAGTTCAAGTTGTTCAAAATATAATGCCGATACTCTTGAATTCGATGGTCGATTTGGTCCGTTGAAATGTCATCATACCCCAACTGTTATACCGCCCTCCTTCAAATTTTATTTTATCATATTGTATTAAATTCCTAGTACTTCCCAGACAATTTAAAAATTAGCATCCAGCAAATATTTTACAAATGTATGATTGAAAAATCTCAGAAAGTCAAGTCAAAAAAGCTCCATCTGTTTTTTGTCCTCCACCCAGAACCTTTTTTAAATAAATCTTGGCTGTTAGCATAATCAATCGCCACTCTTGATCCCGTAGTATACACGCAGCTATACCAGTTTTGTACAATTTGTCTTAATACAAAATACATTGTACTACAATAATAAAAATATATTTCCACAACTAAACGCAATCTTATGTCTGCTGCACAATTATAATAAACTCCTTATCTGGACTAACCATCCATTCTCCTTTTTTCGTGTAGATTCGCAAAAACTGAAGATCGTCACTTGGATCAATGTCGCGAACGGCATTATTCGCTAAACTAACAAGTGTGCCAGCTACGTAGTTGCCCAATGCCTGTGTCGTAGCGTTATCGAAGGATGTTTGTAATGTTAGCTTTTCTTTCGATAGAATTATAGTTCCATATACTTTGCTACGAACACGCTCTGCAGTTTCTTCATTTTCAGCAACAATCCTCTCGAGAATAGACTGAAAGTTTAAAACTATTAATTAAAGCAAAACTATGATTTCTTCTCCTTACAAAGTCCGTCATGATTCAAGTCGACGATTTCAATGCGACTTTTCCAACTTTTATTTTCGTAGCCTGCTTGTTTCCTTGCAGAGATATTTTCAAAGTCGTTCAATAATCTGACACGCTACATACAGACAAAACGTCATGCAGAAGATGCACCGGGTCGAGGGAAAACAATTAGATAGTTTTCACACAGTTTAAGGGGTCAAGGGTAGTCAGGATTTCCAAAAAAAATCGATTTTTTTTTTAAATTGTATTATCTTGAAAGATATCTTAAAAATACTATCTGAACATTTCAAATAAATTCAATGAATTGTTTTCGAGATATCCTACAATTACTGAAGAGCTCTCTGGTAAAAACTGATTTTGAGCGTGTGACGGTGGCAGACAAAAGCGCTAATGAGGAAGGCAGTAGAAAACAGCAAGTTGATATGTTAGAAACTTCCACATCGGCAGAAGAACTAGAATATGACCGAGGAATAGATGACTCGATGTAAGTATCAAATAATTGGCATTTCTTCACATAAAATGAGCGTAAATCTTTAAATGAGTTTTTCTCGAAATTGTGTTTTAAAAGTTGGCGATCATTGCAATTCAAAAATCAATCAAGGGATTTTAATGAAATTTATACAGCTTATTGAAAACATAAAAAAAAACTAAAGCTGGATCGAAGGAATTTTTCGTTAACTCCTTCTCTGCTTTTCCAAAATCATTGAATGTTTTGTATTTAACAAAATATTTCAAAAAAATTCAGCAACAATCCTCTCTTAAGTATGCTTTCGTACCTCAGCAACATGGTTTTGTTAAAAGTCGGTCCACATCTACGAATCTCATTGAATTTTCTCATGCAGTGGCCTCCGTGAGCCTTAAGTGCTCTCTCTTGCTCTTCAGGATGATTTGAACTCTCTTATTGCTTGGTGTGACTCTAACTGCCTATCGTTAAATGTTTCCAAGTGTTTTGCCATGTCTTATTCTCTGAAGTCCCAGACTTATGCCTTTCCTTACTTAATATATGAATCCGTCTTTGTCTCTGTGGAATATTTTACTGATCTGAGGGTAACTCTTGATCGCAAACTTAAATTTGATATCCATGTTCGTAACATTACTAATAGTGCCTCGCGGATTGCTGGCCTTGCTAAACGTTCCTGCCACAATTCTTTTAGCGTTTTTACATGTGTTAAGATATTTGTTGCCCTAGTTCGTTCCAAACTTGAATACTGTACTCAAGTTTGGTCTCCTCGTTTCACATATCTTTCCGATACCGTTGAATCCGTTCAGCGGAGGTTCACTCCCACCCTACTCTTTAAATATAATCTTCCCTACATGCCTTATGACGAACGCTTATCGCTCCTTAATCTCCCTCTCCTAGCAAAGCGCAGAGTTAGGATGAATGCTTTTTGTGTAAAATTTACCGTGGCTATCTGACTTCATCTATTGCGTCCATGATTAATGTACGGCAGTGTGTGAGGCAAAGTAGATCCTCCGTTGTCTTTGATGTACCATTTGCACGTACAGATACTTACTTTCACTTTCCTGTTTTACGCTTATTACGTACCCATAATGACGTCCAACTTGGTCCTCTTCCTCATTCTATAGCCAGCTTCAAAAGTAGTATTTGGAACGCAATATTTGCTGCTGATTAACTTATCTATCTTTATATCATTCGTGGTTTGAATTTCATATTTTCAATTTTCTCAATTTTTAGTTTCTGTTTTTATTTTCTATTTGTTATTTTCTATTTTTAAGCTATCCTATTTGTAATTGGTATTTTTGCCTGTAAATGGATTGTTTAATAAATAAATTAAAAACTATGCTTTTTAGACGCAATAAATTAGTGCTTTTTTCTTGATGTTCCCTGAGTAAATTCTTAAAGGCCGCATATTTTATTTTCAAAAACAAGAAAAAATCTTCAATCAAGGGCTAGATTAACTGTTAACTTATTCATTTTTTCTTTGATCGATTTTAGATGAACTAGTAAAAGCACGACGTGTGAGATAGGGTCCGACAATATTATCTGGTATTAACTTGGTATATAATAAATGTTTTTTTTTTGTAATTTTTGTCAAAAAAAGTCAACGTGTATTATAGTAAATTACAAAATTAATTAGTGTACTGTAAAAAAAACTGTTTAAAATACTCAATTTTTCAGGCCGCTGACAACCCCTAACCCTTAGCGGAAATTCGAAATTGCTGGCGATAAAGCCGTTCAATTAATTCACACAAAGTGTAGTAAAATAAGTGTCCACTGACACTATTAGCATGGCAATTTTCGGACAGGTGAAAATTCGTCTTGCGAAAAACGATACTTAAGAAAGAGGATCGACCATTCTTGTACTAGTACAAAGTCAGTATAATACTTTTCCATTTTTAATAGCCCCTGAATTAAATAAAAGCTTTCTACTCTATAGTTTACGATGCAACCGATTGAATCGAAACGAAACTCGCAAATTATAGAATTTAAGCCGAATTTCATAGATTCTTGTTGGTAAAATTAGGATAGACATAGGGGTCTCAGCACCGGTATTTTATTTTAAACATTTTTGTACTTAAAGATGCTACCATTCAATTTTCATATGATAATCATCCGTAATGAAAATACGTAGCAAGCTTTTGAATTGTCTAGCCACTGAAACTTTTCTCAAAATCTTTCTGCCCTTATAATTTTCGATACAGTCATCGCATCAGTTCACAATCAACAGGGTAGATTGGTCTTAATGCTAATCAGATTTAACCGTTTTAGTGCCATTGTTTTTTACTCATATATACTTAGAAATGCCAAAAAAATCTTTGTTTTTGATGTCATTTATTACAACTTATACAATAGCGCGCTAAACAACAACTGATTTTGTGAGCGCTGTCGCGCTCGTGGCAATTTTGAATAGTACGCACACGAGCGCGATCGCGCTCGTCGGCACTCAAACGATTAATAAATTTGGTAGCAGTGCTGAAGATTTATACTTATATTTCATAAATTTTCAAACTTTTGCGAACACCTACTCTCCAAAGTATGGGATTTATTTTTGAGCATTTATTTTGAGCAAACTTCTATCTGTTCCAATTAAAAAAAAACCCCATTTGATCCCATATCCGTTTCTTGAAATCTTATTCCCCTATTCCTGATTCCTCTATTCATCTTATTGACATAGTTGCGACAACACCAGACGCTATTTGTGATCTATTTTCCACCTTTTTCTCGTCCTCCTTTAAAAATACATCAACTAACTAATCTGCTTCCTATAGATTTATTTGTTAATCCAACTACCCTGCTCTTGATTGATTTTTTTGTATATGATACTAGTTGGACATCTTAGGCCGAACCTAGATTTCAATTTTAGTTAAGGCTTTTAGCTCCTTGAATTATAGTGTGCTTCTCAACTAACTTAAAGGTTTCGGAATTACGGGTTCCCTTCTCTCCTGGTTGTCTTCCTATGATTTTAGTCATCTCTGTGGTGTCACCCTTAACGGCACCTTTTCCTATTCATATTTATTCGTGATCCCTTTTGCGATAACGGAAATCTACTTGAGCGTTCGTTTGCTACGTCTTCCGAAGAAGCACAATGCTTTAAAGCTTGGCTGTCTGCTATTATTTTAACTCTACCTTAATAATAACTTCTAATTATTTATCTTAATATTGTAGATTTTTTATTTGTTATATAATATTAATTTTTTCTCATTTTCTGTAATTGGAATTGTTTCTGTTGGAATAAATAAATAAAAAACTCCAAAATATATCAGCCCCTTCAAAACCATAAAAAATCTGTCCCAATAGCTTCCGGTGCAGTCATGGAATCGAAGCGAAATTTTTCAGGATAAGTCGGTTTTAAAATTGAGCAAGTCTACAAGACTTTTGGTGATGACTGGGCAATTAGGACAATTGGGTACTGAGACAAGCTACCATTAAATTTTTATGTGCCAAATATCTCATCTGATGATTTGCCCGTGAATACGAGAAAGATATTTCCTAAACTTTTTTTCCTAAACAAAATACACACAAATTTCTTGAATTAAATCAATATTGTTTCTATGCGCTAGAGTGTCTTTATTTGAAAACAGTTTTGATGAACAGAAAATTTCCTTAAATTATAAACATAAAATTATTGGTTTCAGATCTAAACTTTCTTTTCAATGTTGAGCTTCGGCCAGCAAGCATACTCATAACTTGCATTGATTAACATTGAATTCTCAGTTTATTGGTGAGTCGTGCATAAGTAATCGAGTTTTCTAATAGTAAGTTTTATAGTTTCAGGCACGTTTCTATTTCGAGGTTTATTTGCAAAATTTTGCATTGTTCATATTTCGAACAAATAACGAGTGGATATTCGAATGTTGACTCTTCAGTGCAGTGGGAAATTTAGTTACGATCTAAGGTATAGACACTTGATTCAATAATAGGGCCCTGAGGTAAGTGGAAGTGAATGTTGTAACTTAATGCCTATACGAAGTGTTTATTTCTAGCAGACCAAAATATCTAAACAGTTTCCATTTATCTGACACTTTTAGCTGTACGATTTTGTAAAAAATAGAATTTGTCAACATCAGGAAAATGCCTATCCGAAAACTATCGCCATCGCTGGAACATAAAGCTCGTAAAGAGCTTAACGAAAAGCCCGAGGAAGTTGAACGAGAAATCAGTACGTTGAAGGAATGGCTTAAAAAGCAACCTCATCTAGTGACCAGGCAAGATGACCAGCATCTTCTGACCTTTTTACGATCTACCAAGCACAACATGGACGCCGCGAAAAGAAAAATAGATGCGTTCTATACAATTCGTGCGGCAATGCCGGATTTTTTCGGCAATAGAGTCCCAAATGACCCTAAGATTCAGCAAATGTTAAAGCTCGGGTAAGTTTGGAATAATAGGGCCGTGAAGCTCAAAAATACTATCTAATCAATCATTTTCAGAGTCACCCTGCTACTTCCCAAGCCTCTAGCAGAAGATGGGCCTAGAATCTGTCTGATTCGATCTAGTGTTCCAGATCCTGGCAAGCATACAGTTCAGGATGTGAATCGACCTGTTATTTACATGCACGACATTGCGTTTGTAAATGATGACAATATGTCGGTTGCGGGATGCGTGTATGTGATCGATATGGCGGACGTAACAATGCAACATCTCTTCCAAATGAATGCTTCAATGACGAAGAAATTTGCATTGTATCTAACTGACGGATTCCCGTTGAACGTCCAGGCGCATTACATTAACCTTTCTTCGGCGTTGGAAACTGCCTTCAATCTATTCAAATCATTTTTCCCCGAAGAGCAGAGAAACAAGGTGAATTTTTAACCAAGCTTTCTCTGTACTACTTGAGGTGAAACATTTCATTTTATAGATACATGTGCACAAAAATTTGGAAGATCTATACAAATACGTGCCGAAACAGTGTCTACCCAAAGAATATGGCGGTGAGAATGGATCCGTCGCCGATATCGTTCAGCATTGGGAGAAACAGTTCTCTGAATATGAAAAGTTCCTAATGGATGAACGAAACTATGGAGTTCGGGAAAATCTTCGTCCGGCAAATTCTGTATATAGCGGCAAATATATTGCCGAAGCGGATACTCCATTTAAAAGATTAGATGTTGATTAACACGAAACAAAATAATAGGTTTTATGTGATCATTTCAATACAGGGCTTACTACAATTAAGTATTATTTTTCATATTTGATGTTTTATCTAAACGCCTCTAAAATATACAAATATGGGAAGTAACGGAAGTGACCTAAGCTATGGTATGTACATATGAATTTATGCCTGCATGTTCCAGATTCCATAGAATGGTAACGAAGTTACAGTTTTCTCTAAACTATTTGCTTCAGTGTCTATCGGTCTGATTCTAGTGGAAAGTAAACCTCTTATTGACATTGTATGATTTAAAAGTTTTTCCTATTTAATTACTTTTAAAAGCCAATCACCTTCTTAACTGCATTTCAAATATTTTATTCATTAAATTTGAATTAGTTTTGTTGCATCTAGGTCTATCAATAAAGTCACGGCATAGGTTTTTTTCACGGCAAGCACTTAAAGAGAAAACCTTCAGATCACCTTTGACATTTTACGGAAACATGCGATTGATATATAAATTTTATACTTAATACTTCCTCTGGCATTCCGTCTGTTATGTACCTTTCTGATACATCTACCTCTTCTCCACAAGATTCCTGTGAGATTTTTGCTCAAATCTTCTCTCCTTTCACCTCCCGTTACAGCCCTTCTTCGCAGTCAATGAATTTTCCCGTACCTACTTGTACTCTGTCTTCTTTTTTTTACCAATTCTTTGGAAACCGTATTATTAATTAGGTCTCTTGACGCAAGTGCTAGCTTCATTACTGATGGTTTTGTGAATCTTTTCGGTAAATCACTTCCATCTTTCTTGTTTGTTCCTCTGTCAATCATTTTTAACTTGAGCATTTCGATTCTGTGAACTGTTATATTCTTCTGTCAAAGCGAAATGTGTTTGTCCTCTCCGGTATCCGTTTTTTTGGTTCTCTTTCCTATGTTTGTGACAGCTCCTGTGTTGTTACTGTTAACTCTTGCTCTTTCAAACCCTTTTTTTATAACTCAGGACTACCACCAGGAAGTCTTCCCCTTTTCGCCCTGTATTGTTCCTTTTGTTTATTCCTATTGTTCCTTTGCTTTTACGCTGATGATCGCAAAATTGTCAGACAAATTAAATGCGCTAGTAACTGTTTCATGTTGCAAAACGGTTTGGGTATTTTAGCTAACTAGTGCACTGCAAATTCCCTTACTCCGAATGTGGTACAAGAACGCCAGCCGTTCACCAAAAATCTATATTTTAAACACTAAGAAACTTATGTTCGCGAAAACTCACAGCCAGATAATCAAATTCATTTTAAATTCACAAAAACGATTAGCTTAAAATGAACAGTCGGACAGCACTGTGGCAGTGGTGCCATCTTGAAAAACCACTCAAAAAATTAAATACGTTATTATGACTTCCGATACAGCGATCAAATTGAAGCGAAAAGCATATCAAAAAGTTTATGCACCAAAGCACTCGTAAAAGCCGAGTTTGCTAAATTTTTCATTAGAAAATTAGTAATTTTATTATAATTATTTTTTTAAATTTTTATACTAAGAGATGCTACCATCAAATTTTCAAATAAAAATAATCTTGTAGTGAAATTAAACAGCAAACGTTGCAATTTCAAAAAACTTTGAAATTTTCGCGAGCGATAACCTTCAAATTCTTTTTACCCTTAAGGCTTCCAACGCAATCTGCGTATCCAAACGAAAATCACAGAGTGAGTTGACCTTGACGAGAAGCAGATTTGGCTTACTTTTCGCTGACGCGCTAACAAAGTGTTGCCAAGTGTTCCAGCTGTCTTCGGAAACTAGTCTTTCTAGCGGTTTCTATGTGTCAGAGTTTTTTTTTTGCACTGCGTCCAATCGCAAAATTCCTCCACTGCAGCCAATTAGCTTCGGTTCGAATTTATACTCGAAGTAAAATTGACCTGGTTACAGTGTTTGTAGAAAGCTGTAGCAACGTTTTTAGGAGTAACGAATAAAATAGCACAACGTTGCACTATTTTATGAAGAAATTTGAATTGGAAATTATCTAAATGCAAACAACAACGACTTTGTATGTTCAAAATGTAGAAAATTCATATGAAGATATATGAAAACTAAACCATCCTCCGATTCTCACACTTTTATTGTGGATGTCTAAAAAGCACAATCACATTTTCCAATCACTTATTCATACTTTCAATCCACTTCCAACTTTCTGAATGTTCCTTCGGCTCCAAATAATGCTTCTGGATTGAATTTCGAATCAGCTGGCCGTAGTCTTTCATCAGTACCATATTGAGTCTCCTCCAGAAGCAAATCCTGATTATCGGCATATCTTTTCTCCCAATACTCAATTATTTCACTAATTGATCCATTCTCACCGCCATATTCTTTTGGCAATGCTTCTTGGGGAATATGTTGATAAAGAGAATCGAGACTTCCGTGCACAAAGAGCTATCGAAAAATATTGATAGTGGTTATCTAACTCAGTTATCTAACCCAACTCTATGAATCGAGTACTAAGCCACTGAAAATGCTTACCCTGGTCCTTTGCTTTTCACTCAAGAACGTCTTAAACAGGTTGAATACTTTCTCAAACGCAGTGGGAGTGTTTATATAATGCGTCCCTTTGTTTCGCAATGGTGATCCTTCTCCGCCCAACAGCGCAGCCTTTTTCATGAAAGATGCATCGAACTGAATAAAATGATTAATCGTGATATTCGAAAAGTCCATTATATAGATGACCCCAGCTATGACTATGTTGTCATCGCGCATCATTTCAATATCATGTGCATACGTTCCAGGACGAAAACTGTCGTGCATCTTATGAATACTAGGATTCGACACACCGGGGCGTACTAGACAAATTCTCGGCCCACCTTCGCAAAGAGGTTTCGGTAGGAAAATATGAATTCTACAATAAGACACTTTAGCATCACCATGAAAACCTCCAAATGGCGAAACTTCTTACCCCAGTCGAAGCATTTCCAGCAATCTGGGATCATTGGGTACTCGATCTTTAAACAGTTCTGGAATTGCTGTCCGAATAGTGTAGAATAGATCGATTTTCTTCTTAGCTCGCTCTAGACTGTGTTTGCTGGCTCGAATGAATCCCAATAGAAACTGGTCGTCCATTCTAGATTTAATGTGTGGCTGTTTTTCAATCCATTCTCGCAGCAATCGAATGTCTTCCTCGTTCCGTTCGGGATCTTCATTTAGTTCCTCTCTTGCTTTCTTCTCAAGTTCGGGTGAGAGCGGGCGAACTTTCATTGTGTTTCCGGCGCAATAGTGAATACAAAGTAAAGAAGAACTTTTGAAAAACAACGAACAAAAGGTACAGATTTGAAAGACTGAGCGAAAATGCAATATATCTGACAATAACCTGTCCAATATCTGACAATGAGTTGTCCGCAACTGAAATTATTTGAAATCGCCAATGTCCCCGAAATTAGCCAAATTGAACTTACTTATCTCTGTCATAAACATTCAATATCTCAAGCGATTACTTATCGATATGATTAAAGCTAAATGATAATATGAATATTAAATATTACAGACAGAAACATGCAGCTTGGAACGTGTTTAATGAATGTGGGATTTCGAGCGGGCTGATTAAATCATACTTAAGATCCCGCTGATTACTGTGTCGATGATAAAGAACGTGAAATGTTTTTTGATGCTAGATACTTTTTGCAAACTACAAGCGAATTTAAATCAGGAATCGATAAAAGACTACCTCAACTACCAATTTGGTCTGCATTACCTATACTCAAATAGTCAAATGCTATCCACCAATTTTCAGGGATTTCAAAATCGACAATTGCTTTCAACGATCAGGGTCACGACTCTGCATCTAAACTAAAAATTTTTTATTGTCTAAAATATCAGTCAAACTAAAGCCAAAGTCTTTGTTTTCAACCATTGATTAGTTGCTTCAACTGGTTTGTCCTCTCTTTTTGGTTGGCTTGCCGTACCCCATGTGTAATTTGAACTTGCTTTTGTGTGATATGTTTTATTTGGGCATGTGTAAACTGGCATTAAATCATTATTATCTGCTTAGATAGTGCAGCTTGATTACATTTACATTCAATTAGTTATGTCACAAGCATTAGCCTCTTTGAGCTATAAGCGGAAGTTGCCACAGAGCTCCTTTATATTGAGACTATTTGTTCATTTTATCTCCAAAGTCCTCATATCGTGGCAGATTTGACGCAATCAAACCGTTACGGTGTTATATAAATATTTAAAAATTCGTCGGACCCAACTCAAAAAGCGTAATCACTTCCTCTAAATGTTCGAAATTATAAATTTATTATTCTATTGTAAACTGGTTCGATAAACTGAACAACATTAAATTTTTACGTACAATGCAAAACCCCACCTTAGTTAATCAAGGATCCATAAATTTGTTGAATTGTTATATAATATCGCCCGAATCACTTTGAAATGGTTTCACGAGAGGCCACCAAAGTGGATCACAAAGAGAAAACACACTGTGCAACAAGAAAACCAGGAAGATTCGGTATGAACAACGTGTCGAAGTTTTATTATACATCAAAATCAATCAAAAAATGTCTCTGAAGTCTCTTGAAGCCTACGAAAAAGACCTGATCTGTAAAAGAGAAAGAACTAGAGAGTGAGGTCCGCCTAAGGTGCGGAAGTTCTACCATTTAATCCGAAACCTCACACTGCACACCCCACGCTGCATGTACTGTAAGGACAACGAGGGTAATCTGATCACCGATCATGAAGCCATTCTGGAGCGATGGGAAGTGCCCTTTAGTGAATTGCTAAACGGTCGGTTCAACGCAGAACTGGATTGCAAGAAGAAGACCTTATGCTGAGGTACAAAGACACATAACAAATGAAAATAAGTAAAAAAAAAGCCAGTAAAACGATCATTATATCAATTAGCATTTACAGTGAACGCACCATGCTAATAAACGCATGCTAAGCATGTGTCATCAATGATAATTCAATGAAGCTTCTAATGATATTGATATCAAATATCGGAAATAAGATATGAAGTAGACACCGAAAACAAAATACAGTTATTCGAAATAATAGCCCTAGTTTGGGTTCTATTTTTCGGTGATTTTTTTGAATGGAAACAATTAATAAATTTGAATTAATGGAACAATTCATAGCTGGTTATTGCACCATTTATTTGATTAATCAATTTTTTCATTGCTTTGACACATGATGCGACTACCATATCTGTTTTATGTTGCCAAAGCTTAAGTCGTATTTCTTGAAATAGTATGTTCGAAGAATATTTTTGATTTACAATGAAAGAATTTCCAGCTTCAAAGGAAGGTTTTTAAATTCATAGCCTAGACACATAACAACCTAAATTAGTCATATGAGTATTGATTTTATAAATATTTAGTACACATTTAACTACAAATTTGATAAATATATAAACAAAACTTTAGTTAATGTTTTATTTAAATTTTACGATTTCCGGTTTAGATAAAATTTGTGAAATGTTCTCTACACACTATTACCTCTTACATTACACAATTGTAGATGCAATGATCATATTGTCATGTTGTTTCCTGAAAGCTTTCATATTTCCTCACAAGGTATGATATTTACTCACAAGGTACGATATTTACCACGAATGTACGGATGTCACCAGCGTCGATAAAAATCTACAATATTCGTGGTACCTTCGACATAGTACCCTGTGAGGAAACACGAAGATCTGCAACGGACTTAACACTGAATACAATCATATAAAATTCCACATACCTTAATCCATCTTTGCGGACAAAAATTGGCGCCAAGTTGACACTTCAACCACCCGGAATCAAGTAGGTACATACTTGAGAATTCGTTTGAATTATCCACCTGATTCACTCGTTTTTTTCTCACATTTTATGTATAATCACTAAAAGTACACCTATGCACCTAAATATACACAACACATCCAGTAATTTTACGTTAAAACTAGTGAAAACACATTTTCCCGGCACGCACTATTTCCACTCATTCCCGTTTGCGATTTTACACATAAATGTCAAATTATCGAGGATACGCACCAAACTGGATCAACTACTCGAATTGAATTCAACTTTCTTTCAACCGAAGTCCATTGTAGATCCCGCAAATGCATGATTTTGTGTCCCAGATGAGATTTTCTTGTTATTTTGACTTAAATTATTGCAATTAATGGAATTGTATATTTTTAGAGATTTTAGATATTAACGATAAGTTAGATGTATTATGTATGTGATGCAGACGAAAAATCTTGAAAATCTACTCACGAATCAGAGACGATCGCTCTGATGATGCGGATAAATATTAGTTTGTTTCAATAAGATTTCAGTAGGATTTAGGTACTTGAGTAAATAAATGCAGTTTAAGACCCATTTGCATCATTCGGAAAAATGAGACAATGGGCAATATCATCAAAAAAAAAAACCAATGGTATGCAGACCGGACAAATTAAAAATTAAAAACCGAAGACCGAAGACACAAAAGATGGAACGATAAACAAAATGGTGTACACACAAAACTTGTAATTTTACTTAAGAGGTAACACCACTCTAGAATTTTCCAAGAATCGATTTATTTTTTTCGTTTAAAAGGTGCGCACGGGTCTTAAGAATTAGATACAACATCATTTATAAGATGTAAAATCCCGACCGAAGCCACCCCGCTGTGCGCTCGGAGCATGTATATGACTTGGCGTGACGCGCTACGATCTGTTATGTTTTTATTTTACTTGATTTTTCTTGATTTGATTTTACTTGACTTTATTTTTGCTTATATCTAAGACTAGTTAAGTATTGAGTTAGATGTTATTTACCGCATTTCACTGTAAGTGTACTGTGTGAACTATAAATCAGCGTCAAATTTCTATGATTTTTCACAAGAAAAAAGTTTAAACAACATATTTTTTTTCAAATGTCCACCATTTTTGCAAAAAGTGATATAAAAAAAATCCCTACGTCTTTCTCGAGCTTTTTGTATGTAAAATGGAAAACATATTGGGTTTGTATTCCAGAGTCACAATTGGAGGAGAAACTTAACCGGCCGCGGAGCCTTACATCGATGACGGGCTTTCAGTCAACCAGCTGCTCACCCACCATTTTGTTTTCGATCGCGGACAAAACATTTATATAAACACTTTAATGTATAGGCAATAAAGACTTTTAAGCATAGTTTTCATTTTTTTCGTTGTTTCCCCGGGAAAAAGTTTTGAAATTTTTCGACGCTCTACAGTGGTGTTACCCCTTAATTCAAGCAAATTAGTATACAAAAAAAAACTAAAAATCATTTTCAAAATTAACGAGTACGACTACGTGTTCTCTGTAGACGCTAGGCGTTAAGTTTTACGGGTAAAAAAAAGTTAGTTTGTGTTTTTCTTCAGTGTGTTTTCTTCTCGTGCTCTCATGCTACCGTCAATTCGCTCACTGCTGGTAAAAGTTCCCGGCTGGAAATCATCAAATCAAATGTTATCTCGATCCTCTCTGATTTGTTAGGAGGTTTTTATGATTATTCGTCTACATTCCACATCAAATCGAGCATTATATTTTGGAATTTTACAGTAAACACATTAAATTCCAAAGTCATTTAAAAGTTCCATCCTAACACTAATGTAAATCAAAAAAATAAGAAAAACTCATATGGCACACAAAATCCTGTATTTCGGCTAGAATTCGCCAAATATATTTAATATTCGGTGATTTTCTTCCTATTCGTCCTTTTGTGGATGAATTTCGTATTATATACATACACTCTACGGGACATAAATACAACAACGTGAATAATGTAAACATAAAATTGCACTTTTGTAGTGAGTCAAAATCACAAGACACTTATGGGACTCAATTAGAACTGCAAAACAAAATATTTAATCACCTGCCTTCATTAATACTACACCCTTTTGTAATATTAGTGCTATTTACCAAACGATATCAGATTTGCATTTGGGATTTCCCTCCTTCCTTTTAAAAATATAATGCCACTTTTTGCTTTCAAATCGATATGAATCCAATTGAAGATAGCATGTGTGATTGTCATCTCATCCCAAATCTAGGGAACTTATTCATTTCATATTTCTAATTGGAAGGTAGAAAATCGTGTATGGACAATCGAGAGAAGAGAGAATTACTTGTTGATTTATATTTTATTTTTGAATTACAAATAACAAGAGTTCCAAGAAAGAATTCCGAGAAAAACGTTCCCAAATAATGATCATGGTAATGATATCACACAAACATCAATCAGTGAAAGTCCAAATAATTCCAGCGACGGTCCAAACAAGATTCCAATGCATACGCTACTGCGTTCAATGTTCATTAATTGTTCGCGTCTTTTCTACCTGAGATCATTCAATCTCCGGATTTCACATCTTATCTCACTCACGCATTTGTCTCACGTTTAGTTAATAGTGTTTGGAGTCGCTGCTCAATATCGCAGGTTTCGTAGATGTGCAGAATTTTTGTTCGGCTTTTTCCGGAGATTATTTGATTTGAGTTTGTGAGTAAAAAGTTCAAAGTATCATTGGCTTGGCTATCGGCAGTAATTTGATAATTGTTGAATATTGAAGAAAGCATGCGTATTTTATTTTACGTACAAACTTAAGTACGAACGTGTATTTTGCTTCGACTGGAAGTGATTTAGACTGTTGCAAGACTTTTACCCGGTTGAAATATCACGGTTAGTATACATAGTTTCACTTTTTTACTGAATAATAAACGTCAAATTAGTTTGCAGTGGCGAATTGTTTGGATTTGGTATTCAATTCGTGTTTGTTTTCATTCAAGAATATCTAAGATTTCGAAATTCGGACAGTGGTTTGAGACCGATCAGTGCTCAGTTAAATAAAACGGTTGAATTTTGAACTAGATTCTATTGGCATGATTTCAGGTTTCCAACTCGAAATAAGATGCTAAATGTACGACCACTCTCACCTGAACTTACTATTAAAGCAAAACAAGAGCTCAATGAAGATCCCGAATGGCTGTCGGAATCGATTCGATCTCTTCGCGAATGGATCGTAAAAGAACCGCATTTGAATTCTAGGACCGACGATCAATTTCTCTTAACATTTTTACGAGCTAGCAAACATAGCGTTGAAAGGGCCAAGAAAAAAATCGATCAGTTTTATACGGTGCGGACTGCTATACCTGAGTTCTTCAAAAATCGAAAAGTCGACAATCCCAAATATTTGGAAGTTCTTCGATTGGGGTGAGATGTCTTCCTATTTGAAATCGACTTAATAAAAGTTTTTATATAGGACAGGTCTCATTTTGCCCAAACCACTTGGCGACGCCGGCCCGAGAATCATTCTAATCCGAGCTGGGGCCTACAATCCAGACATGTTCACTATCTACGAAATCCTGCAACCAGGCTCGCTAGTCGCCGATATCGAGCTAATGGAAGATGACAATCTTATTGTTTCCGGACTTGTCGAAATTATTGATTTCTCGAATGTAACGATGGCCCATTTATTTCAAATCGATCTTGTATTCCTGAAGAAGATTGCGGCTTTAGGCGGGGAAGGTTCACCCTTACGGCACGTTGGAACGCATTTCATAAACACTACAGCCGGGTTTGAGACAGTTTTCAATATTTTCAAGGGACTTTTAAGCGCAAGTAGACGGAGTAGGGTATTTTCAGAGAACTATCACTTCACTTGCATGTGCTCATCTTTTCAAACCGTTTTCAGCTATTTGTCCATGGCGATAACTTAGAATCACTGTACAACCACGTACCTCAAATGTATTTGCCCGAAGAATATGGTGGCTCTAATGGATCCATTAAAGACATTGTTGAGCACTGGGAAAAGAAAATTATGTCGTACGCTGATTTCTTCAAAGAGGATGACCAGTACAGAACAATAGAAGAATTGAGAGTTGGAAGAAAGGCGGACAGTGGAAATTTGTTCGGTGTGGATGGTACTTTCCGATCATTGAATGTAGACTGATATGAAGATTGCCCTGTTCGAATATTTCGCTGATCGCAGCAGTATATGAAAAGTACCAAAATTTATTTACATGACAATAAAAAATGACAGAATGGAATTAAGTAAGATAACGTACCGGTTTTGGTAGTTTTTAATTTATGATTGAATAAGGCTAGTAATTTGTTAAAAACTGATAATGATTATGTATCCTAAAACAAAGTAAAACATTGAATGAGCAAAATAATTCAGAAAGCAATGTTCAAGTAAAATATCACAAAAAAATATTTCCAAAAAGTTGTAGGCTATGGTGAAATAAGTCATTGAAGCGTTTATGATGAGAACATGTTAGTCAGAATCGTCTTAAACCTAGATCCGGAAATGGTTAGAGAATAGTATTTTGCTAGGTTTTTGGATAAAATATTCTTTTAATATCAAGTTTGCATCACTGCTCAAAAGATAAAAGTTTTCATTGAACGAAAACTGAATTTAATTTCAATTTAAATCTGAGATACATTTTCAGATCTTCTGAAAATATTGAATGGAAGAGGTCTAAAATGACTGCCTTATGGTACTCCGGATGAAAATAATTTTGTAAACTTCAATTTGGTTGCGTGAACAAAGCATAAAATTTATCAGTAACTGGCATTTATACCCAAAAAGCAAAAATTTCAGAAGGCGAAGAAAGAAATATTGTTATTGTGGTAGTAAATTAATAGATATTGTTTTTGAATTCATTGCAATTGTTAATATATTCTGTTCGAATCCGGAACCCAGTCTGTGACCCTATTCTTTAAGAGCCAACGCTCTACCTACTAGGCTACACGAAATTAGTGAAAAGCTATTGCTATTTAGCCCACTTCAATGATATGTGCCAGGATTATGTTCATTGTATGTGGGGGACTATATTATATAGGAGCTGAGACTATGTGAAACCCATAATGGCTGGCAACTCGGCTTTTTAGCTATATTTTATTGTCCATGGCACTATTTCCATAGCGTATGCAATCATAAATGCTGCGCTATATTACAAACGACTCGGCGCTATATGAATTTTTAGAAACTGGCCACTCTGGCGTTTTTACGTTTCCGGGACAATTTGGTTTAGGGACAGTTGCGTTTTTTTTTTTTGCTTCTTTGATGGTTGGCGATTACTATGAGAAATTCTCTTTCGTGAAAACTGATCTAAGTTAGGAAGGATTGCACTTCCTATTCTGAATATTTTCTACAGAATTTCGAAGAAGCTCAGAAAAAGCTAAAAAATCGTACTTCCATCACTATTGTTCGCTGACTGCAGAAGATATTCAGTAATTGGTCAATAGAAAAAGTGTTGGTCAACCTCTAGCATTATTCAGTATTTATAGTGTTCATTTAGCGGGATAATCATGTGATCTACGAAACAGGTGAAGAAAAGCGACTGAATCAACATTTTCGGGAGGCTTCAAGTTGTGTTTTTTTTTTTTGCTGAATTAAACAGCTTTTAGTAGAACATTAAAGTTGACCCATTATTTTTTCGGATACGGTTTAGAGATGTTGGTAAAGATTTCATTCACAATATGTATACTTATATCTAGTCTACCACAATAATCAGCCTGTGATCGTTATTGATCGTTTACGGCCGTATTCGCTAGCAGCTGGCGTGCTATTCACTCGGAAACACAAGCTTCGTATGCTGGAAAGCTACTTTTTACATTTGACGGGAAGCTAAAACAGTAGGCATTTTTATAATGAGCTCCGAAAACTAAAAATTAAAGCTTAGCATGATGGCGCCCAATGTGGGTCACCGTTTTCAATTTCCAGTATATTTTGATTTGAAAACATTCGTTTGAAATGTTGAATGCATCCACTTTGGTTTTTTTATTGACCTATTGTGTGTCCTCAAAGTGATTGAACGATTGATATGTTCATTGAATTCTATTGTAAAGCGGTACTTTCTTTGAGTGTTGATTTTCTTTGCTGAAATCGCATGTCTTGATTTGTACTTATTTATTGTATTCCTGGTTCATAGGGCAATATATTTCGTTTTGCTCATGTCACAGCAATATTCCGCCAAATTCAATATTTATGAGCTGCGGCTTAATCATTTATAATGTATAAATCTACACTATCAGATTATACGTATCTTGTAACGGTTGAAATGATATATAGTTCAATTATAGCACTTGGTGATTACCCACATCGTACAACTGAATCTTGCTAGCTAAAGGAAATCTGAATAAAATGCAATGAATCCAAGTAAAACGGCTGGATTATGCAATCAGCCTGTCAAAGTAACGCAACCCCAGCCAGCCCTTGATCTTATTAGAGAAATTCATTCAATGTTGACGTAAATTCAACTCGAAAAACTCGTAGGAGACCATCATGCACTTTTTGTTTGTAACAACATATACTGATAAGGCTTATCGCCGAATATATGTATAAGCCAATACTATAAATCACCAGATATTTCGATAAAGATGCATGCATAATCTAATCGCTTTTCAAGTTTAGAACGAATAAAACACATGTTCCAGACCAGGAGTGGGCAAACCTAATACTGGTATGATCGACATTAATTTTTTTAATTTATGCGGGATCGACTTCGAAAAATGGGTTAAATTAAAAACAAATAAACATTTAATTTAGGTCTTTATTGATATTAATATATTGAATACATTGTATTACTGCTGTAATAAATATCCATTTCATCAAAAAGTATTGTAGAGTTAGGCTTTTAAGCACTGATGCACAATCGAATAGATGACATTAAGTGGTCATCAGTCAGAGAACTCCTAAGTTGCGATTCGATGTTTTTCATTTGAGAAAACGTTGCGTTACATAGATAAATGGAAGCAAAAAAATGCAAATATCATCATTGCCACCAATCTCAATAATGGATATTTTTTATGGTAATAAAATCCAAA
Organism: Nemotelus pantherinus; assembly: GCA_963978885.1. Taxonomy (NCBI): domain Eukaryota; kingdom Metazoa; phylum Arthropoda; class Insecta; order Diptera; family Stratiomyidae; genus Nemotelus; species Nemotelus pantherinus. Next base: position 240,133,435 of record OZ022263.1, read on the forward strand.
AATTATTTTCATTTGCGCGTGCTATTGTTAAAATTTCTAACTAGCTAGATTTGATGAAATATCCTCCTTATCGAATTCTCTAGAAGGAAATGAAATAAATTCAAAAATCGGTTGAAGGTTATTGAGATTGCAAATTGTCTCTCGAATTCTTGTTTAAAATTTTCCAGTTCAGGACAAAATATTTCAATATTATATTCACCAGTAGGTTAGGTTAGGTTGTACCAGTTGGCACAAGGCCACACATAGACCTATTGGTCCATAGTAATGCCAGTTAAATGGGCCAGGAGAAAAAAATTCAGTCCAAGCGGCCATCGAAGACCCCGGACTTTTTCGCGAACTGGAGGATGTCTTTCAGCTTTTGCATTTTACATTCACCAGTAATATGTTATTGTAAATATGGAAAATATTTAAAAATGTTTCCTATTTAATTGTGAAGCAAAAGGTTTTAATTTTACTTAAAAAACATTTACCGAACTCAACAAGTCAGCAATATTTTCCTTTTTCTTTTAATTGTAAATAAAGCAAGCTTTAACGGCCCATAAAATCCGTAAGAAATACTTTACCCATACTGGATCTTCATGTTTTTCTCTCAATGTGTCCAAAAATGCAATAATTTCAGGCAAAAAGCTTCCTCAGTTAAGCCATTTAAAGTTTAGTACTGTTTTCGATTTCACGTTAAATTTTCATGCAAATTTTCACGTGAAATTTATTTCGGCGAAAATTTATCTTGAAAATAAGCACTTTTAAGCGTGAAAAATTTCTTGGAACATGCTTTCGCTTTGAAAATGCAGATCGCTTTTGCACATGTCTCCAATCATTTCACGCCAATTTAGTATGTGCAGTTCATTCTTTAAGCTAGTACTGACTTAATCGTGAAGCTAAATTTTGACATGTCTCCATTATCTGGTCATTCTTTCGAGCGAAAATTTTGAAAATGGAGAAAAGCGGAGACACTTATCATTTCTGACGAATAACGAGCGATTTTGTTATTGAAAAGACATTTACACAATTCAATTTTCAAATTCAAACACCAAATGTCACTTTTTAGCTCGAAAGAATGAACTGCACAAACTAAATTGGCGTGAAAAGATTTTAATTTAAAATTTTATTTTATCTAAAACTGAGATTAACCTTTGTTGCGCGGTGTGCCACAATTTACTACCTCGGTAGTAGGGAGACGAATGCAAGTGCAGGCAAGGTGTATAGCGGGAAGCGAAAATATAAAGTGTGTACTTTAGAACAGAGAGATTTAAGGAAATGAAACAACCGTATACGTATACGAGATTTAGTGAAGCAGTTTTACTAAAATGATATAAATCTATAAATTGCACAAATCGAGAGCATAGCTATCTCGGATTTTCCCTATGACTTCTCCGCCACCAAGGCTCTGCGAGCTTTTGTGTGAACTGAAACTGCGTGGATTGTCCGATTGGATCTATTAAGCCAAGGCCCATTCCAAAATGTACTGAATAAATCGTCTACTAAATTTTTAGTTCACATTTTAAATTAACTTAGTAAATTATTAAAAATGTCTGTGATCGACTGTCGAACTGTTTGCGATCGACCGGTCGATCGCGATCGACCGTTTGCCCACCCCTGTTCCAGACCTTTGTGTTGGATTTTATCTGTGAATCACAACAGCAGTGTAACTAATGCTTGCAACCAGTTAAGAGTGCTTTGAAATACGGATATTTATTAGGCGATACGTCTGGAGGAGTAGGTGAAAGTGTTTTCGAAGTGGATTGCTCAAGTTTTTCAAATGTATGAAATTATGTTGCGAAAGGATATGCAAGGAAACTAGTGGTTTAGTGTAATGCCCAGAGATTTTATTGGAAAAATAACTAAGTGTCTTACCATCCCATTCTTTCCGTAAGCTGTGCTAGAGACGGTGTGATTTTTAAAAGGTATGTCAAGATATACTATAAAGCAATTTATTGACAATCGTGCGAAATCGGATTTGGTTTATAGAGTTATTGTGACAAAATTTGAAGGGGTTGTAATCTCTAACGTTACTGTAACTTCGAGAAGGCGTCAATATTCTCCTCCTGTAATGAAAACATATTTATTCGTAAATTTTGATCACTGAGTCGAAGTAGGTTTTATCGGAGTGTAAGGAAATACAACAGTCGCAAAATATATGTAATATTCGTATTAGTATCTGTCTGGATTAGTATCTATCTTTCAATACTTATTTACGAAAAAATATTTCGCTGCGAACCGGAAGACTGGTCAGTTTTCGTAAAAACTATAATCCAATTGTTCACAGAAGAAAATCATAACACTGAGCAGATTCTTTCTGATCAGATAAATTCAGCTGACATATGAATTTACCAAATGTTTGCGATATAGCTACACATCATGCATGTCTTACCTTAAACATATACATATATTATCAAAGTAGAATATCGCAAAGAATAGGTTTTAATTTAAAATATCATGGTGGCTATATTCATGTTATTTCTCCTGTCATATTATCTAATTGATCATCTGATTTTACGAATCATTACAGAACTCGTATTTTTAATATTCTCCCTTGAACTCTCTGAGTCAGGGTGCAGGGTCGGTGTGAAAGCGTTTTTTTTCAAATTGCGTGTCAGGAAGTCAAGTACAATCATCGCCACTTTAATTGTAATCAAACGTCAATCCAAAAGACTCGAGATAAATTATTCTTGATCGATTCACTCAATAAATTATTCTTGATTGCTTCGGGAGCAAAACAATAACACGATGATAAAGAAATAGAAATAAAAGATTTATGGCGCCCCTTGGAAAATGAATTTTCAGGAGAATGAATACAAGAGAAAATTCAACTACAAAAATTCAGAGATCCAAAGGCTATCAAAATAGTCAGCAAAACCTCCAGCAGATTGAAGGAAACATTGTATTAAAGCGCTTTCTTTCCTTATATGTTCCTCTGACATATCAGGAAGGAAAATGTTTTATTTAAATTGAGTTTGTTCCTTGGTGCTTTTCCTCCCAGCTGGAAAGCTCGCAGTGTTTTTTCGGTTTTAATGTCGGGGGACATTAGTAATGTTACCAACCACCTTCTCTCTGTTTCCTGAATTTTTTTTAAGGTATTTGCTTTTTGTCACTTATTTTCTAAAGAGTGGCATGGATTTATTAAGGCCGTTATATGACAACTAATTCAGTTGAATTCACCAAATTCGTCGCTTGTACCTTGGACAACGGTCTACAAACTGATGTGATCTAGACTGAGTTCGCGAAAACATTTGACAGGGTAATTGATGATTTCCGTAAATGTAATTTGGGTGTTTCCAGTACCCTTATCTCCAGGCTTTCTTCTTATATCCATGATCTTTTATCATCTCTAAATCATCGAACGTAACTGGTTTCATCCTGCGGTATTCACACTTTGCGATTGTTATTGAAACATGTGCTCGTCCTTTTGTTTCTTTTGTTCGTAGTACTGTTGAACATTGCTGCAATGTAGGGTCTCCTTGTTTCGTGTACGTGTCTAATGCTGTTGAACCCGTTCCGTGGAAGTTTCTTCAGTGCCTTCTATACAAGTTTAATACTCCTTTTCGTCCTTATGATGATCATCTTCTTTTCCTGAATCTCCGCACGCTGAGTACTCGTAGAGTATTTCTTGATGAATGTCTTCTTTACAAATTGAATGGTACTTCCCTGCAACATTTAGGTGTCTCACTTCTTGCGTGTGTGTGATCCCTCGGCAAGTGCTCTTTTGCTTCTTAATACTCCTTTGGTGCATACTCTCATTTATTTTCATTCTCCTGTATCCAGAATGCTAAGAAGCCATGATGAGCATCAGTTTGGTACTCGGACCATTTTTTTTTCATTCAGCTAAAAAACACGTTTTTGATATTTTAACGTAGCTCCTATATAGTAATAATTACTTTGATCTCCCTATCGTAGTTTTTATTTTATATTTATGATGATATTTTTATGCTACCTCATTTTGTTATAACATTGTTCTGTTAAATCGGATTTAAAAAAATAAAGCTTAGTGCTAATATTGACCTAGACTTTCTTTACGTAACGGCAATGAAATAACAGAACACTCCTGCGGTTTTCCAAAACTTTTTGCGAATGTCTGCTATAATCTAATATTGCGTTAGACATGTTCATGCATACCTACGTATAAGCACGTGAACGACATATTTCCCCACAAGATTTACTTTGGAAAATGTGTCGTCCACGTGCTGGACGAAAAAAAATCAATAGCAGATTTCTATGCTTAGGTCAACAGGAAAAATGTATATTAATCTTCTTCGCTCAAAATAAATCGCTAAGACCAGTGTAATGCCTAATTGAATTATGAGATACGTACATGCATTACTTCAAGCAGCCAGGTCTAATCAGTATCCAGATTGTTGTAGTCTTTGCAGTTACTAAGCGAACCTCTTGGCTCGAAAGCGTTTTTTAATGTTTACTTTAACAGTTACTTTCCAACTTTCAGATCAGAATGACGAAAGTACGACCGTTGAGCGAGGCCTTGATGCAAAAGGCAATCAAAGAATTATATGAGGATCCTGCTACAGTCGACGCGAATGTGCAATTGTTCCGTAACTGGGTAAATAGACAAACTCATATGAAGGCTAGAACAGACAGTCAGTTCCTGGTGGCATTCCTTCGAACTTCCAAGTTTAATATGGAGGATGCAAAACACAAACTTGAAGCATACTACACAGCTCGCAATGCGGTCCCCGAACTATTCAGTAATCGGAGCCTCGATGACGCGCGTTTATTGGAATGTCTCAAACTTGGGTACGCATTCTTCGATTGATTTGAACGAAATATTCTATTTGAAAGTAATATGGAGGTGATTTGTGTTTAATTTCAGTGGTGGACTAATGCTTCCGAAAACAAATGGCGACGACGGGCCACGAATTTCGATAATTCGAGCTGGATGCTATGACCCGAAAAAATACCATTTGAAAGAGATCATCAAAGCAGGAACACTTGTCGGCGACATTCAGTTACTTGAGGATGATAACATGGTTGTGTGTGGTTTGATTGAGATCATGGACCTGGCTGATGTAACTGTTGGTCACCTAATGCAAATGGATGCTTCATTCATGCGCAAATTGGTGTTTGTGTCTGAGGGAGCGACACCATTACGACATCGAGGATTACATTTTATCAATACTCCGCCGGGATTCGATACAATGTTCAATTTCTTCAAAACTTTTCTCGGAAGTAAAAGCAAAACAAAGGTGAAACAACTCTTTGAAACATCACTATCGCAAGGCAAGACTAACAAATATGTTCTGCTTCCCAGCTTTTCAGCCATGGACGAAACATAGAATCTTTATACGAGCATGTACCCAGAGAACTGCTGCCTGTTGAATATGGAGGCGATAACAGTTCTGTACAAGAACTTATTGAATACTGGCAAAATAAAGTGATTTCCTATAAAGATTATTTTGCGGAAGAACATCAATACGGGATAGTTGACGAGTGTCGAATAAATAATCAGGATTATTGTATGCAGAATGGGGACGCTTCGCATGGCGCTGAAGGTACATTTCGATCTCTAACGAATGAATCAATGTAAAATTAATAAGAAAAACAATTAAAAAAATTCTTAAGATGACGCAAGTGTGCTTCAAGAGCAAATTCTTGACATTAGATTAGAACATACGTATAAAACATTTGAACTGAAAAGATTATAGTTTTGACATCCGCCATAATCAATTGTTATACACTTCTGTTCGACCGCATATAATATATGAGTTAATCTATTGATGAAATCGCAATTGGAAATGCATCTTAAGGTAGAAAGTCCGTAAGTTGAAACAGAAACTTTGTATGTCGAGGTGAGCTTGCTGAATTTCGGTTAAGTTGTAAGTCGAAACATAGTTATTCCATGTACGCGTGTACAAGAGATTTGGTAGTTTTTGCACTAGATATTAAGAACTTTTTATACATTAAACGAGTTTCATATAGTACCCTTTATGCTATTGCTTTTCGGTACGAAATTCTACGCCTTCATAATAGAAAACAATTCAACTTATCAACATTCTGAATAAAGTAAACAGTGTGATTAGAGGAATTTCGACCTAGAAATTCGTATTCTGAATTTGCGTTCTAATTTAGTATCAAAAATAAATATTGTTTAAATACCACTATGTGTATAGTATGTAATCTGTCAATTTGTAACAGCATTGTAGCAGCGTGTTGTGTGCTTCGCAACTGCATACACCATGGAGTTGACTTTAAAGACACTTTGTTCGAGTACCCTTTTCGCAGCATCAACTCCACCAAGGCATGCAAGGCTTTACTACTTCCAGCGACTGCTTTGCCAATTATGTATATAATTTCCTTCCGGGGCTTCCATAGGCGCGCATGGAGCAATTTTATCGGGCGCTGGCGAGCACCGGTGCAAATAATAAACGTAAATATGTCCATCGTTTTTCTAATATCTTCTTCTGTTCAAGAAATAAGTTGGATTTTATATTCTGACTTTTAACCAAAAAAATGAATATCCTTTTTCTTCTGCTTCATTCACAAATTTACAACCAATGTGAATACGGGGGTGAAGTGATTCGTTCCACGAGATCTTAATTCCTGATTTGATGGTGCATCTATTCAGAGCTATGTAAACTCAAAGCTCGTTGCGCGCTTCCTCGTCCGAATCTGGTTTCGAATCAGGGAGACCACACAATATGAGCCACAACACGAGCTGCATCGTTTATACAGAGCTTATATCTCAAGAACTATAAAGACCTTTTTACTCAAGCGTCCAAGCGATTTGCATTTAAACGAGTCAACTCAACTCAAATTATTAGAAGGCGGGACTAAAGCGAAAGTGATTGGTATCTCTAGAAGTTTTTGTCACGTTTCGTGACCAAGGACATAACCTGGATCCACAATTTTGATCCAGAAACCAAACAGCAATCGATGACCAGAAAGCGACCCTCTTCACCGATGCCGAAGAAATTCAAGGTGTCGAGTACGGCCGGGAAGGTTATGCATCAGTTTTGTGGGATGTTGAAGGAATTATTATTGTGGAATATTTGGAAAAGGGAGTCACTATATCAGACTCTTACTACGCAGACCTAATGAGAAAATTGCGGGAGGCTATTGAGGATAAAAAGCGCGGCAAACTGCGAGCCAGAGTGCTGTTTCATCAAGACAACGATCCGTTCACAAGGCTGCAATTCAAGAAACAGGGCTCGAGCTGCTTGAACATCCACGCTATTCGCCAGATCTAGCTTCCAATGACTTCTGTCTCTTTCCTCGGCTCAAGGAACAAACTTGGGGCAAGAAATTTGAAGATGATAGCGAAAAGATGGCCGTTGTTGGGACGTTTTGGAAGAGTAAGGACAATAAATTTTTTCTAAGGGTATCCTGGGTTTGGAAAAAAAGATGGACTAAATGTATTAACTTGTTAGGAAACTGTGTTGAAAAATAAATATTTTTTTTAAGTTTGATCACCTTGGTTTACATTGATTATCATTTCTTTTGGATCAAACCTCGTATATTGAAATAATTAAATAATATAATTGAATATTGAAATAATTAAAATTATCATCCCATCATCATATGTTAAAATAATCAACCTGAAATGAAAATGAGCACGATAGGAAAACATCAAAAAGCCTATCATACATGAATCAACATATTCAACCACTTTCGGTTTAACCCCGCCTTTTTTCAACTAGGGTTAAGTTGGATCTTGTAAATGCAATAACCTTGGAATCATGGGCTCATGTCTAAAAGGGCCTTAGGTAATAGAAATTTCAATGAAACAAAATCTATCTAAAGCAATCGGGGTCATCAAAAGCTCGATAACCATTAAATTTCATTTCAACAGAAAGAAGAAAAATCGACTTACCAATGGCTTGCTGCATTGTACATACCCTTGTAACACTTTCGGCGAGCTTGTTGCACTATAAAACTCCAAGAAACTTCCTGGAATCGCGAAAATATTCAAACCAATACAGCACCAATATATCCACCCCAATGCTCTAGCTGGTTCAGCTTAGCTAGCTAACACTACCACCCCTTTTCTCCCACAGGCAACAACAACTAAAATAATACTACTTAAATCACAGAATCCTCCCGACACAAAGTTTACACACATTTTTTTTTGCATATCACGCCATTTAAAATTGTACACACGACTGAACCACCGCAAACTACTAAAATTGCGCGAGCGACTCAATGCGCGGAAGCGATTTAATTCGCGCAAAAGGATTTAACGAGGAAACACGATTTTAACACATACAGTGTGGGAAACGAACTTCCATCAACCACAAATAAAATTCGAAAAGAACTAGTTCCGAATAATTTACAAACTGCACGTGCATTTCGGCACCTGCCAAGTGCACGACAAAACATGATGCGTTTTGCCAGGTTGGGGCAAGTGGCTATATCGACACTACACTGCACACATCCATACAACTTTATCTCAGTGGCCGAACTTTATCCCGGTTAAATTGCAAGAAAAATATTAGCGCGATTTTCTTTTACACTTTTTATAACGATAGTTTCGATTACGTGCTGTGTGTCCAACTATCATTGTTTTGTTATTATTAATTTCCTTAAAATTTAAACAATTTTACATTACATTTAATATAAGCCATTCTTCCACGCGCGCTACCCAAATGCAACTGAAGCTTACATACGATACGTTCGATTCAAGCTTACCATACGCAGTGATGGGCATTTACTACATTTGTAGTAGATCTGCTACTTTTTCCTGCCTTTTTCGGAATATACTACTCTACTACGTAGCAAATGATATCTACTACTTTTCCCAAGGAACTACTTTTTAGTGAAGATGGCACTGATGAAACTTCGGTGAACTATTAAGCATTAACTGAAGCACATCTGCGACAAAAAAACGCCGAGCGTGTCGCAACTACTGTAAAAATGCTGAGCAGTGTTTTCGCTGTTCGTCTGGCTAAGTTCTTAGAATTCAGAAAAAGTAGTTGTTCTCGGTTTTTTTTATACACTATATATGTATATGTCTAATTTCTACTACTTTTTTTTCTGAATCTGCTACTTTTTTTAAAAATATCTGCTACACATTTATTCATCCCAATGCCCATCACTGCATACGATCCATTCAAAATGAGAGGGTGTTAGTGTATATGGCTATTTTTTGTTGCCCGCCAAAAACTGTCTGGCCGGCGCCGGGGTGCCAGATTGACATCAGCCGAGAAGTATCCTGCCCTACTAAGCATAAGGGTTTTCTATCTACATTTTAGTACTTTCGCGATATTCACTGATTTGTGTTTTGATTTGTATGGAGAGTGCATTTTTCAATATTGATTTTAACATACTTCCACAAAAGATCGGTTTTTAAAATTTTGTAGAATTATGCAAAGGAGTATATAGTTTTCGAATCCGGTGTTAACTCAAAAATGAGAAAAATGCAGATAGAATCTTTATGCCTAGTAGGGCACTACCAGTGCATAATTTGTGAATTATGTGTGATGTTTGGCAGTACAGTGGGTAATGAAAGTTTTTGTAAGCCAGGCGAGAATAACTTGGAGGTAAGTTATGTGTGATATATGGTCGACAGCATGGAATGGAACATTCGAGAAGAAAAATACGTGCGTCGATCCGTTTAAACCTCCCTTTATGGGCACTATTGACTTTTTTGAGTTGACGAAAGTGCTTCGTATAGCAAAAAGCATATGAGAACAAAGCACGCAAATCGTTAGTGCGTCTAGTAGATTCATTTTAGTTGTTATTTCAAGCGTTCCAAAACTTCTGACAGCCATTGTAAATATAACAAAAAAATGCTATACGCTCGACATACTTGCGTACGTATATGTTCCTCATTTCCAAGAATATTCGAGGCTCTAAGCAACCAGGAAATCAGTCGTTTGCGCGCGCCGTGTTTTGCGGTCGGGCGGATTGAATTGTGTGTCTAGATTTAATTGTTTTTTTTTTTACTGATTTAATCCTTTTGACAGGATTACATTCTTTTGCGCGGATTGAATCCTTTGCGCAGGTTGAGTAAGCCGCGCGTTAAAGGTATTTTTCGGGAAAAAAATCGGTCGTGCATAGTTACGTGGCGTGAAAAATGTGTGTAAATATTTGCGTCAAAATGGTGTTAGTGAATCTATGAATTTTTTATAAATATATTATATTATATTTTTTATAAAGTGATGTGTGATTTTGTAAAACGAATTGAAGACGGGAAATGAAGAGTACCAATTTATAATTTCGAAAAAGGTAAGTGGTATTGCATGAATTGTTGTTGTTAGTCCACTTATACACTAGTGGACTAATCCCTGGAATCCACTGTCCTGGAAAAGTAGTGGTAGTGTGTGCTAGCTAAGAGGAACTAGCTAGATTATTGGTTTGGTTCTTTTGGTGCTGTATTGGGATGCGTTTTTTCGCAATTCGAGGCTGTTTTTTTTTAGGTTTTTATAGTGCAATGAGCTCGGCGAAAATGCTGCAAGGTTATATTGTCGTGAAATTTAGGCCAAATCTGCCGGGCGAAAACATGTGGAAAATTACAGATAATTGAGACTATTTTGGGGGCTGTTGAGCAGCCCGCTATGACTCAATTATAGAGAGTATTTTTATAGAGAATTTTTAAAATATATTCAACCTTCTGTAGAAACGGTAATCACACGTATGTATGTATTACTCTCAAATGCGTACGCACATGTATAGGTTCCCTATTTCCAAGAATTTTCAATGCAACCGGAACGCCGGTGGCTCGTACGGGTTAAACAGTTTGTGCATATTAAATCGTTTGCACATGTTAAATTGTTTCGGTATATTAATCGTTTGCGCGGATAGAATCGTTTGTAAGATACACGTGCTGTGAACAGGTGAGATACGGAAAAATGTGTGTTGCGTATGAGATCCTGTTCGAAATTCCATTAGAACTGCTTGTAAATTCCCGACACTAGTGCATGTTTGCGGCGAGTGGAATCAGTAATTTTGATCAAAGAATATTTTGTTGGACTAATATTATCCGACAAAATCTTGGGCAAACAGTGAAATGTAAATATCTGTAAATTTGTATGAAGTGTGGATTTGGAAGACAAATTATGTACCTACGCCCTTATAATTTCCAGAAAGGTAAGTGGTATCGAAATAAAATTCACATCAAAGTTGTCACACATCAGCACACAAATGTGCACAAAAGTTTCATACACAAAATTTGTGAGGCTTGTAGTCCTCGAGATACGAATTTGGGAAAACTTCGACTAAATACATATAATCCCCTGCAGATTGTAAAAAGTCGAAGTTTTCTCAGGCTCATATCTCAAGAGCCTCATATCTCAATCTGACGTAAATTTTTTATACGAAGTTTTTGTGCAAATTGTTATGCTAAATAAATTTTCTGCAAGAAAATTTTCGTAAAGTCAATACTTAATGAGATATTTAGGTTAAACTGATTTTCATGACCTTAGGTCTTAATTAATCTCTTTTCGCGCACACGTAATGGACGTTTCTTACTGTTTCTTACGTTGTAATGGACGTTTCTTACTGTGTTTGCCATCTCACAAAAAAACATAATTCCGATTTTTTTAAGAGCGAGACCAATGTATAAATGCCGCGGGGAACTACTCATATGTGAATATGTCCATTGAGAACAATCCCATTGAGTATATTATATAAATCTGAAATCTTGCAAAAATCATAAGCTCTGGTACTGCTTACAGGTATCAATCTCTTGGAATAAAAAATCTACAAAAGATTGTTAAATTGTAGAAACAAAAAACACCTACCTACCTTTGAGAGTTTTTTCTCTCGCCGACAAACTAATCCATGTCGGAATCATGGATTCGCAGATCTCATTCCACATGCATGTGAAAACATTAAATGTTTTTTCATGTTTTCGTTTTATAATGCTGGCGTTCTTTCTATGTCAATTGAAAGAAGCTTCATTGTCCATTACGGACCGTTTCAGATTTCTGTGAAGAATACATAAAATCAGTTAGCAAAATCCGAAATAAATTTGTGAACTATATTATAACTACATCATATGAAAGTTTTATAATAAATTATAACAAAACAAGTGTTCTCAGTTTTCCCTAAAGTATTGTGTAACATGTATATCATGTAATATGATTGTTCAATAAGTCATTAAAGCGCCTTTATAGTTTGCACAGTTTTGTTGATATTATCAGTTAATCGAGCAATTATTACTGAAAATTTATAACGGCACTTATTATTCCATATAGAAAACATCAGCTTACCTTGTTCTAAAGCCAAAGACATGTTGCTTTCTTCAGTGGCACGAACAGGCTGTTTAGTTTCATAAGAGCCGATATCCATTGGATTCTGAGACTTATTGAGCGATTGAAAAATCGAAAGGTTGCTGTTGATTTGTGAAAAAATACAAACATAAATGTTGCCAAACTTAACGGTTGCAAGTTGGTGGAGTTCTATTTAACTCTTCAGTTATTACTTATCCAATTGAAACTGTCGACTGACTAAAAGTTTCATGTGGGCGTTAGGCCTAATAATAATACTGTCCAAACTTTAAAGCAAATGCCAAATTTAAACAATGGCTTATCTTTCAAATCTAAAGTTCATTTTATTTTACGGATTAAATACTGTAATTATTCGAATTCTGTGCATATAACTAGCACAAACAAGACATTTTCTTGTGAGGAAACTTAAACTTAAAAAAACAACTTAATTCATATATCCAGTGTGTTTAAATTAACATTGAACCTATTATAATCATCTGATCGAATATAACATTTACTCTAAATTATTATTGAATCAATATTATTCTAATGATAGTAATATAGTGTGGAGATTTCTACATAACTTATTTGTTTCTAAGAAATACCTTGTTGATATTTTACAATTAAGAGAAGATGTGAAGATAAAAATTAGCTCTAGTACAGATTTGGCCTTCAGCAAGTACATTTTTCATCTTTACTTTTTTTCACGTCTACCCATCAATCATACATTTTATGATATATTTATATTCACTTCAATAATTCATACATTGTATATTCTTAGTCAGTATAAAACACAAAACAGTTGTACATTGTACATCACATAAATAATTTCTAACAGCAAAATAATTCCTGTTTTGTTTTAGATTTCGTATGGCTATGCTTCGGCTCAAAATATTTGGAAAACATAAGCGAAATTTTTGTTCGTTACTTATTCAGATGTGACACTTTGCCCAACCTATGCACAATTAGCAGGGCGTTTTTCGAAATTTGACAAGCAGATTCATATCAATGGTTCGTTCGATACGCTGTCGATCAGTGCTATTCTTACGCTTAAATTATGTTCTGAGGTCATTTCTTCACATAAGAACATTGGGCGAAACGAACTGAACTTACTAGGGATTTCCTAATTTCAGTGATAGAGATGTCCATACTTATTATTTGATTGAACTAAACCGAAACATTTTTCTACATGCAGCAAAAACCTAATCGCTTTCTTTAGTCACTTTCATAATACTTTCGATACCAGAATCTTCGTCTGTACTATCGCTCTGCTTTATTTTATCCGAACCGAGAGGAAACTCGATTGGACCGTTTTCGATTAATATGAGAGCAGGTTTTAATTGTTCATTTTTGGCATTGGGAATCGTATTATGATTAGATCTTTTGGTCTCGTTTGTTTCAGCAGAACACGTATGCGATGGTTGATTGATTTTTCCGAACGTCGAGAAGCTGACATGACGTTCCGATCCTGAACTTGAACTAATCGAATCCATTGAGCCAGTACATGATGGCGTAGGTAATATTAACCGATCCGTCAATGACGATGACTCATCCCTTTTCGTTAACTCGACCTTAAGCCCGGGCAGCGTGTCTGTGGCAGGCAATAGTTCCAAGGGAAGACGTAAATTTGTTTTCGTGTGACATAATTCGCCGAGTAGCAGCATTTCATTACGATCACTCAGCATTTCAGCCTGAAAATCAAGAGGAAACATTCATACATTTATGAGAGTCATCGTATTAACAATGAACATCTTACGGATTCACCAACGCCACTATCTGGTCTATTATTTCCATAGTCTTCGCTACTTTCCGCTTTCACATCGCCGTCAATTAAGTCAATGCTACCGAAGTCCGGAGGCCATTTTCCACTAGTAGCAGAATGCGTATAGGCCGGTAGTTTTTTATCAGTCGTCATATCACCTAAGTCCTGAGTAAATTAGGCAAAAAATCAATTAGAGTAAAAGTACAACATACTACTACCCTACCTCAATTTGAGACCACGAAAAGTCTGAATCTGTAGGCCATGTATGGCATAAAGCATTAAATTGGCTTCCGTGGAACGGACGCATCGAACTGGACACAGTGAAACCGTCTAAAAGCCAAACGAAATCATCCAATTTACTATTGCTTTTCATGAGCCAGGACAAAACTGTTTTTAAGACTTACCATAAAATTCTTCTTTCGAGTCCCGCCCAAAGTATAAAGATTCACTGTCTTTGCTGCATAAATATGGTTCGCTGTATGATGGCGATAAAGAAGCAGTTTCTCGCGGATATTCATACACTGAATGATATCGTTGCTTCTTGAAAGCAACACTTCGTCGTTTTTTACTAGGCTCCTGAAATGATTTTGGACATTTTTAATTGCTATATTATTTTAATTTAGATATGTCAGGAATGCCTACTTATAGAGTTTAATAAAGATAAGTTCACTATATTAAGACTTATAGAATCCCCGTGAGTATGAGGTTATCGATTTATTTGATATTTCTGAAGTTCATAGAATAGCTCTGCTTTCTACCAGTAGTTAGTTATCTCGTGAAGCATCAGTTAGATATATAATTTCAAAAAAAAAATAGATCTAGTGCTTTGTTTTCATTTTATCAAGCATAGCACAGTGCATATAGCAAGAATAATATGAACAGATTATTATTTGTTATTGAAAGATATAAACACATTTTCAACAATTTAAGGTTCACTTACAATTTGTTTTTCCTCCTCCTGTTTTTTTGTATATACGAGTAATGCGGAGGAATCGATCGAATGCGTGCATAAATCAAACAAGATAACAGCATGCAAGTATATATTTCAAATTTATGTCTACTTGTTTTAAGCACATTGTTTAAAAAATAATTAAAAGATACTTACACTGCTCGATTTATCCGGACTTTTTAGAGCTGACCGAGCAGGTGTTGCCATAGAATCCCAACAGGACGGAACAAATTCACCTTCGAATTCCGATGAACTTTCTTCTGAAATTTCATCTTCAGCAGAATCTATCAGGAACAATGTGAATTTATGTAATTAGCAAGTTTATTTTGACGTGTTTTAAGAGTATAAAAAAAAATCAGTAAAAATTAGTTCAATTTCGAAGCTAAATTCATCTTTTGAATTTGGCGATTTCAACGATGGCTCTGTCTGTCATTTTAGACCAATAAGGTGAATCTGGTGGAACAAATCGAATAAAGGTTTCTTTATCATGGAATCAGCAACATTATGTGAATATCGCATTGCCGACTCATGTGCGCAACAAAGGTTAAAGGTCACGAAAATCAGCTTTTCTAAACTATCTCGTTAACTTTTGTTTTTACGTGAATCCATGTCGCATGAATTTGTTCGCAATATAAAAACTGAACGTTAATCCCCACTTTTATAAGGAATTATTATTACAAGCGAAATAAATTGATTTGAAAATTGAATCAATACAAATGCAATTATATAAACTTACCGGCAATAGGGACTCTATCTTCATGTGTCGACCATACATCTGCATCATTAAGCCCGTCATATTCAAAATTTTCATTGGCATTATTTCGAAGGTTTTCACGTTCTGGTTGACCATTTAAGATCTCCGAGATTTTCTCTTCAGTCGGTGTTCCACGAACATACATAAATTCTTCGCTACTATGACTATCATCCACGTCACTATCCCATTCGTTCGTGAATGACGTTATAACTTCTGAGCCTGGTCCCGTAAAATTTAAATCATTGTGCAATGGTTCAGCCTATGGTAATATAAAAAATTATTTAATTGTACAGAGCCAAGTACATAGTTCAATTCGTTGAATAGAACTCTCAATTCATATATGTGTGTATTCTAATAAATTATTATACCCAAGGATCTTCTTCGCCTGATAAATGAGCGATTATTTCATCGGCTACCATATAACAATGCTGTTCATTATGTTCGCCATTTACGCTTACATTATTCACGCTATAATTTGCTATAATTTGCTGATGTTTGTTTGGCAATATTGTTGTTTCTGGTTTATACTGAAATCAAATACGATGCAATCATTTAATTCCAAGATGTTCAAATCTCGATTAAACGTTTTATTAGTCCGAAATCAGCAGCATGCATATTGCATTAAGTATTTGCAAGAGCTCTATTCGCTATGAGTGCTAAATTGATTAAATGATTCTTAACCCAATCATCCGAAGACCGTGCAAGTTATGTACGTATGTTACAAGTGCGTTTTTATCACTAACACATAACTAAGGTAAAAATATTTTATAGCTTTTGTGGACTTAACTTAAATTTTAAAAACTAACGATAATATTATACCTGAAGGATAATTTTATGTTTATTTTATGCCTAATTTATACATAATCTAAAATTTGATTTAAAATTAAATATCCTTTCGCGTTTTACCCTGTACACTACTTATACACTATTTATATTATTTTATTACTTAGGTCTGTATAGATCTTGGTTTCGTAAGCAAAAAAAATCGGGCCACACATTGATTTTTAACGAAACGAAAGAGTGTGCGAATAACGATATCAAATACCGACCAAAAATCTAAGACAACTTATGGTTTTTATCTACTCCTTTTCCACTTTAAATCACTTATGCATTACAAGATAAATACATTTGTGAGAATTAACTAATATTTATTTATTTGACAATTCAACTTAAAACTTAATGGACAATAAATCATCAATATTAATTGCTCAATCAAAATATAGTATACAGACAATTATTTCATTTATTATTTTAACAATCATCAACATCTCTAGCTATTTTACAAAATAATCTTTAATTTACAACAGCACTTCAAAAACACACTTCTTCTGTGAACAGCAAGGAAATAACTTATAAAAAAGATTCAAAAGTTTAGTTGTTCATAGTCTAATTTCTACTTTATGCTACGAAAAAAATTAAGATAACATATGATTATGTAATGAAGGAGGTGTACAAAACACAAAGCTCATTCGTATATCCAATGTTGTGCTCCATTGACAGTCACTGAAGAAAAGAAGAGAAGTGTTGTAGAAAAAATAATCGGGACAATTGTGTGTGTGTTCTACAACAAGACGACTTAAAATCGGCACATATGAAACAACGTACGAGTACAATACAAGATGATCAGAAGATACACAAAGCAAACTTAATCGAACAGAAAATACGAAAAGTAGAGTGTGATGTGAGTAGTATTGTGTAACTTAGAAGAATGGCTACAATCGAAACAAGTCAAACTGCAAATTATACAAATGCAACAAATTTAAATCAAACTGAAACTCAGAAATATCCAATCAATTTAGCTTATCTTGGAAGAAAAAATATTTTGAAAGAAAATGCTTCTTTAAAAAAAATAATATTGATTCCGGTGCTCCTTGTACCTCTTTTCCTTGTTGTTGTTGTTTTTATATATTGCTGCTAGATAAGAAAAGATAAATACCGACCCTTTCTCTTGGAGCGAATACGCCTGATTTAGTAAAGCATCCTTATAGAATCCATCGGCTGTGGATTCAAGGATGATCTGCTAATGCTTTTTACGGAACCCTACTCCGGGGCAAATAATCTGTTTTTTGCCTCGTTGATGGGTTACCATTACAGCCTGTTTACAGACTCGCTTCCAGACTACGATCTAACTGAGGTGCTAATATATACAATGGGGCAGATTAGCGGCTTCATTTTACTAAATTAATCCACATGCAAATTGCAAACTTGTAACAAACTGGGCTTTAGGGTTTCTCATTTACTTGCAAGGGCATGTGCGAGAAGAGTGTAATCAAGTTGCCAAGGACGATGGATAGGTAGTGTGGCTAAGTGCATCAATTTAGTGAGCCGCTGTTTAACCTTTTTACCCAACTTTACGTGGATGCAGCTCTATGAACATTTGACGTTTGGTAGGGAGAGAGTTAAAAAAAGATGAAAGTAAGAAGTAGTTCAGCAGGAACCGTTATGAGTTTATGTTGCGAGTGTCTGTATTGGAACTTCATCAAAATTTCGGGGTTCGTGATTCATTCGAAAGTCGTATTTTATTTCGAAGTACATGTCCACAAGAGCAGATCAAAGTACTCTGCGCTTGGTATGATTAACGATACTCGCGCAGCAAATTTTATACTGAGCTACCAGGATTTTTTCGAAGGTAGAAAGTAAACGAAGCAGCACTAGAACATGAGAAGCTATGGAAAAGCTATGATTCAGTTGTATCAGAAGATCGATGAAGGAAAACTAGAAGTGTACATACGAGAATGTGATAATCCTACTTGTCAAAAGAAAATCTAAACTAACAAAGAGTCACATTTCTGCTATCTGGATAACATTATTTTCTGTATGAAAATATTGTTTTGCACGCTAGGACATAATAGGATCAAATACTAGGTGATTTACTAAATAAAGGTAATTTAATTGTATATGCATGATGAATAAGGATATCTGCTTTCGATATTTTACACTTCATTTTCTTTATGTTGGTAGATATTTGCAAATATTTCGCATTTACTTTATTCTTTATTATATTTTTGGTCAAGCTTTTTAATTCAGCTCACTTAGACATAATGCTATATCTGAAAATACAGATCGTAGCTCATCGTACAAGTCGAGCTCATTTCACAGTTTGAGAAAATTAAGGAATTTCAATATCCCGAAGCTATATGTAAGCAGCGAATCAGCGTGAATCACATTGTAATTTCATTTGCATTGCAAAAAAATCTACATATAAATGCAAACAGATTATTTACTCTTAATACATATACCGAAAACACTAGTTTTGTAACTTCTCTCACCAGTTTATAACACAAGTTTTACTTTAATGAGTATTCTTAAGACTATTAAAATTTTTATTAGCGTAGCTCGTACTTCTTTCCCAATTCATTTCCTACACATATTTCCCGCGAAAGTTTAAATACATATTTTTCTTAACCAATATAAATTAGCAACATAATCTAAATCTAATGATAATAGCAATGCGTTTATTTACAAAGCAGCCACAAACCAATCAATTAATAAAATGAGTTAAATAGTTTCAAGTGTGTTGTGTACTTACAAATATATTATCATCCAATCCACCATTCCTCAAATCCATATGCTCGTACGGATGGCCGTCTGAATTTATTTTACTTCTTTTATCAACTATCACAGCATCCTGACTATTACTTTGTACTTTTTGGTAGGACATTTTTGTATTTTGTTTATCAAAATCATTCGAATTGGGGCTTAAAGTTAATTGTTGTTGCAGTTGGTGTAGTTGTTGCGGTTGAAGTTGATGTTTTTTCACGTTCGGATTCTTATTTTCTTTGGAACTGTCTAAATCTACATCTCCATCAGCTTCTACCTCATATTCATCATCCGATAACTGATTTGCGTTATCTACTTCATTTATCATAGCATATTGCAGACTTTGACTAGACGATACCGCAATTTCACTTTGTATAAACTCCCTACACTTCTCTCTATCATCAAACGATTTTATCATTTCGTTTATATTTGAGTCGGATGGATTCGGTTGCGATTGGTTAATAACATCGTGGTTGTCAACAGCCACATCAGATTTCGTGAGGTCGCGATCACAGCGCTCAGTTTCATCTTCCAGCGTTCGATCACTGTTTGTTTGATCGTCAGCCGACCGAGAACTGTTGCCCGAATCTTCTAGCTGATTATCTTCTATTATAAAACTATTTTCCATCATCATTTTCAGCGGGGTATTGCGAGCATTCGTTATTGAATTATTCGAGAGATCATCACTAGAAATACTTTTTTCAACATCATTTTCACACATCCCGTCCTTACTATTGATGTTATAATCGAGACTGGGAACGTCTGTTAAACTATTCATTTCGTATCCCCCATATGAAGCTGTAGAGCCCCATTCTGGTTCCGATATTTCTGATATTCTTTCATCATCCTTCACAATGACGGTTATGCAAGTTCTTTCATCGTTCGTGTAAGTTGTAAATGTTGCGTCGTGATCAATTGTTCCTGATACATCGGAGGATACACGATCCGTATTGCTCGAATTAGTACCCTCTGAAAAAGTTTTTTGCTGCTCTGGCGAGCAGACATCGTTGTCGGTTATCATTTCCGTTGAAATTAAAATATCTATTGTCTTTGGCGGCGACCTTCGCCCCTGCGGTGTAATCTCATCTGCATCAAGTCCTTTGTCTGAATTATTCGAATCGAGCTTTTCACTATCTAGCGTAGCTATCGAATTCTCTTCGGTCGATTTTCCACTTTTGCTCGATAGATTTTGCTGTGTTTCGGATCGTGAATGTGTTCGCGGAGAAAAAATATCTTCTCGGTCGCCCAGTGTATCCTCGAAATTAAAAAGAGTGTCATTCGATGCCATTAAAGTCTTGCTCACTCCCATGATCGCTTCACCCGTGTCAACACATCCGGTGCTGGTTATTGTAACGAAAGTCTCATTAATGTACGCGAACATTGCAATGTTTTCTCTTTTCATTGGCAAATTACCGATTACTCACCTAGTACTATCCAAGCATTTCGTATCATTCATAACAAAAGTTTTGCAAGTTTCTTCTTCACTCTCTTCCAAAATAGGAGTAAGCACTCGCTTATAGTTTATGAACATTTCATTTTGTACTGTGGTTCCTGGGGTCGGGTCACCTTCTAAAAGGCTAACTATTGCTGGATCTAATGGCGACCTGTATTCGTCAAAAGTCCTGTGAGGAAACGAATCAATTATCTCTTCTATATCACGATATAAAGCAACTAAATCATACCTGTTTTGTGGCACATCGTCTTCATCATCTGAATATTCTGCTGGTCCCGTTATTCCCTGAGGCTGTGGTAGTACTTCAGCTAGTTGTTTTCGTAGAGCTTCAAAAGTTAATTCCAAGTTTGCTTCATCTTCTTCGTCACCATCAGCATCAAATGTGTCATTTTCATGATATTTGCTCGCTTGTGGATGTAAGAACCAGCCGTTGGCGTCGTTCGTTATGGGCGTTTGATCGTCCGTGTTGGTGCTGTTTGATTCGACTCCTTTTGTAATCCGATTCCACATTTCGTTCGAATAATTCAACTCGATTGGAGTATTCACAGGCGTAACTGTTGTCATGTCTTCCGAATTTATTTCCTCGTGATCGTAGACAATCGAGGGGAAACAACTGTCCCTTTCGAGCGCCTGCTTCGAAGTACAAGGATCTCCTGGATGCGTATATTCTCTATTCAAGTCGTCTGACGCCATTTGCTGAACGTCAAACGTCCGGTCCACATTGAAAGTTTCATTACAATCGTTTCTTTCCGCTTGTTGGCACACGAAAGTACCATTTACACTGTCGTCCACAGGTTTTTGCTCGTTAATAGTGACTGTTTCATTTAGTATCGTACTTGCTATATCTTTACTGTCTAATGGACTAGTTGTTGGTGCGTCATTACCCTCTAACAATTTCTTCCTTTCTCCATTATCTTGCATTTCTACTGCGAAAAATCTTTGAGATAAGAACTTCTTTTCAACACATGGTGTACTAGTTTTCTCTAATGGTTTGAATGATAGGAAGTCTTCAATCGACTCGCTTGGAGTCAGTGCGGCTGGCGAGCACGTCAACCATTCAGACTTATTTATATACTCGTCTTTATCTAAACATGCCAAGTCAGCGTTATATTGAGTTTCTAAATTTTGGAGAGTTATCGTTTGATCATTACAAATATTATTTTTTTCCTCTATAATTTTCCTACTTTCATTCAATATGCTATCAACTAATATTTCCGCTTCAGTTCGTATTCCATTCAAATTTACTGTTTTGTCAAAGATTTCGTTGACTTCTTCACTTGTTGGATCGGATAAAACACTTTTCACGCCATTGTTTATCAATAATTGCCTAATTACTTTTTGAAAATTTGAATCATCGCAGTCCAAGTCTTCATCAATCGAATCATCGTCATCTCCACCTGAGTGTATCGAAATTTCTCCAGCTATGGCACAATCTAAGGCCCGTAAGGCTTCTTCGACGCTGTTTATTTCGCCACTTCGTTCGGATGAATTGCTTTTAACGGATAAAACTTCATCGGCTGTTGCGTTATCTATAATTGAATGGAGTCGGGATTAGAGAAAAGAATATTTAATAGAATTTATTTGTGTGAGGAGAAATGATTAAACAATTTTTAAAATCCACTAGCACAAGTCATCGCTTTGCACGTCGCATTTTCTTTACTTCTAAGGCAAAACTAGCTGGAGCGACCTATAGTCATTGTAGATTCATTTATATGTATTGTCTGTTAAAAATTTGATGTAAATCTAGCTTTTATTCAAAATATAAATAAACTCTTAGTTGCAATATTCTAAGTAAGTAGTGATTCTTACCATTTTTTTCTTCCAAAAATCTTTCTCCATCTTCATTATTCCCACCATATATGCTTAGTTCATCCTCGGCAGACAGACATTTATCATTTCTAAATAAAGCGTTATCCTCATCGTCTACATCGTGGACTACATTCACAGAATCAATGTCACTAATTTGAATTTGATTATTCGTATTTAATACAATTGGACTCATTTGCAGTGATACATTCTCAGTTTCTTTAATAAATCCCTCTTCCTCAAGTTCCTTTTCAATAGTAGTGTTACCAAGTGGATTGACTACTACCACTACTTCCAGTGCTTGAGCATCTGATGGTGGTGCATGAACTAAGGGTCGTTCTACATCCAAGCATGGGTTCGTTGATGTTACAGTGATATCTTGAATTTGTGGCAATACTATGGGCGCTGGTAGTGTTAGCTGAGCTTGCTCTGAATGCTGTTGTATGGTTTCGGACGTTTCTGCATTTACTATATTTCGGTTCGCCGAATATAATGGTGGTTCAATAACGATTCCAACTTCATTTTGATTTTGTATATAGTCAACGGCGTTATTGTTTTCGATATTTTCTAAATCGGCTGGCGAAATCGGTCCGTTATTATTATCGAAATCGTCATCTATTAGATTTTCCTGCAATGAAAGCAAAATCGTTAGCAAAGTTATTAACAAGGTCATCAAACATTACGTACATTGCTATTACTAACTGGAGGTGTAGCGATTGGATCATGCCTTTGCGAATCCGGCGATAATGCTCGGAAAATCGGGTACTCCGTTTTATTTGCTTCTGTGCCACCGGATTCATTTCGAAACTCCTGTTGAATAAAACAATCATGTCAATTTCAAATTGTCTTGCGGCTGCGAATATGCAGATAAGATTAGATTACAGGTTGCATTAGATAAGAAGGTTTTTACATATTAATAAAAGTGCTTTACAAGCTTGGATGGTTAAAGAAAGAACAAAGTGATATTGCGCTGCTAATAAATTTGTATTTTCCAGTAATCTATCTAAGCTGCAAATCGGATTAGCATTTTGGTCAAGTGCCATTAGGAAAAACATTATTTTTGTTAGGAATAACCAATTATATATTTGCAGCTATTGACCGGCAACTTTCAGAAGCAAAGCATGAAACTAGTTTTTTTTTGCATTCAGGTTCTTTGTCGCGTCAAATAATCAAAATAAAATTGATATTTAGGAACTTTGTGGGCAAAGGATAAAATCATTATTTACTATTTTCGTCCAGATGGAATTGTTTTTAAAATATTGTAGTTACACTCGTAGGATGTCCGAAAATTCTATGTAATATTAGGAAAATGGTATTCGCTCGATTGGGTTCCTCAAACACAAACAAAAGAGAATCAGTGCAAAGATATAGGGCATTAGTAAAAACTGAGGTATAATGAAAATCATGATGAATTCAATATTAAGGTTTTACTTTCAAAATTTTCTATAAATTTAGTATTTTTAACAATTAAACAGTATTGCAGCAAAGCAGCATTAAAAATTTCATTAAAAAATTCATTCATGCGTATTTCAAAGAAAGGTTTCATATACGTTGGCTCAAAACTTATTTGATACGATGCCATTTTTGAAAGTCGATTCTCGAAAATATCAAAACTAAACAGAGCAGCAAGAAAGTTTGAATACTATTTTGCTGTATAATAAATGTCGTTTAAACAAGGTATTTCATTTATTTCAAGAAATAGCTATTAGACACCATAAACTTTATTTAGCAACAGTTCAGTTTAGTTCAATTTATAGTTCAACTTAGGTCCAAAAATATAATAACCTACCGAATATTGTGCTTAGTGTAATAGCTCTTTGTATTTTCAAGAGCTTGGAGCCTGATTGGGATCGAACCGACTAGATTCTGTGTAATTCTGGGGTAGATGATTTCGCAAGAACAATATTCCCTTGCAAAATTATCTACTCTTTGAGTACATGAAACGTTTGTTCGCGAGAACTCATGACCGAATCATTAGAATCATATGAAATTTACAGGATGTATGGCTCTTAAATAAGACCAGGTCTGATAGAAATTGGTAAGAAAATGTAAGTAAACCTATTGCTGTAGTGCTGCCTTGATATAAATAAATTTAAAAAAAAAACACTTTCCATCCCTATAACTTCTGACGACATTCACTGCATAAGCTACTATTACTACTACTTTTCTTCTGTCTGAGGGTAAAGGTTGCGCGTAAACGATTTTTTTTTGTATGTACTTCGGAGCAATTTTTGAATTTTATAAGAAACTTATTAGAATCCTCCCTGATCTACAAACACAAATCGAAACGTCTAATTTGCATCGACCAGACAATTTAATCTCTATTTTTCGTTAGATATGAAGGCATGCAATTAGTAACACGACACAGCATGCATTAGAGAACACAAAAATGGAAATTTTGCAATCAATACCTTTCGATCCATATCATGGTTAAGCTGGAGTGGATAATACATATTAGAACAATACTATCAGGGAATATACAAAACTTACAAAATTCATTGTTTACAACATAAGCTATATGTTTTTACAAATTTAGTTCCATACTAAAAACTCTACGAAAATCTATTGATTGCACGTACCTCGAATCCTTTCTTCCTTCGTCGACAGCACACACAGCCCGCGATTACGGCTCCAAAGCTCAAAAACATCACTGCTCCCAACAATACAACATTGCGATCGCCTGAAATGCAAAACAATAATCAATTGACCAGTGCATGGCAAGATACCGTCTTAGCATTGCGTAATGGAATTTATTCAAACAGTTACAAGTAAAGATATGTATAGAAAGGCGTATGGATGGCTTTCGTTAAGTTTTTGCGAATCTTTAACATATGCTTCACGAATCGGTGATTTTTAATGCAAAGCAAGTCTTATTTAATCTTCCTGGAACACAGAAACAAGCGAACCACCAAGTATTAATTTAATTAAAATCATCCAATATTTTGCATGCATTCGATCTTCTGTTTAATAACGCGTAAAAACAACGCGAACATTATAAAATCTCTTTCACGTAAAAAATCATTCCGTGCAAGAGAAAACCAAAGAATCATCTCAGCAGTTCAATAGAAAATCAGAAAATGTTGCATCGCAGCAGTGAAAAGTACTAATTAAGTTAAGTATGCCATAACTGCTCGTTGTACTAGTTCACAACAAATTTTCATGAGTCATTTAGTCAGACAATTGGAAAATCTCCGTGAAACAATACGATACACATTCAAGTATTTACGCTAAATACGAAGAAATGAAAGTTTCGGATCAATACTACTCGAAACTATTAGCTTCATTATTTTGCATCTCCAGTAACAGAAGTTGATAAGAAGATCGGCAGCGATAAAAAGCCTCGAATTTTATTCAATCGGCAAACGGTGAAATGGAAAATATCGATGTGCTCAATGTATCTATGTCTGGAAATCAATTGATTTCGATTTCTTCGAATTTTATTCAGAATTACAGCATTTTCGATTTTACTTGTCTGGCCGCGTATAACTGGACGGCTGCTGAAAATCAATTGATGATATAAACTAGAAAATAAGCTACCGAAGCGAATACTGCCTAGTCACTTTTACTACGATTATTGTACTAGGCAGGATTCGTTTCGGTAGCTTATTTTCAAATAATCAGTTTAAAATAAAAAAGTCAAGCATTTAGGAGAGATGCTGCATAGTTGATTTTAAAATTGTTTCTTGATCATTTTAGACAAACATCAGGCAGCAGAAACCAGGGCTCGAGAACTCAGACGAAAGCCATTAGCTACGAAAAAAAACTTTAGTGCATAGGAGTCACTAGAAAGACTTATTTTGAAGGAAAAGCAAAGGAAGTACCAGAATTTTTTTATTAGAGCCACATAGACAAACTGCTCAGTCGTCACAATCAAAAGTCTACTAGTCTAAATTAATCTGATCTAGTGTGCGATCTCGTTTCCTATTATATAAAGGTAGAAAGATTTTGAGAATAAGCGCCTTCTAAACATTCAAAATTTGACAAATTTAAACATTTATTGCGGACTGTCATTATGCCTAGGATGTTTATCACATGAAAATTTGCTGGTGGCATCTTCAAATGTGTGCTTGTGTGGATTGGAGGGGACGCTTCCCAGAGAGAAGCACTCCGACCAAAAAGACCCATTGTACTCATACCCCCAGCGCACCATAGTTTCCTACATCTCATAACGAAATCCAGGAACAATGATAAAGAAAATGGTTATCCTCTACATGTCTGATAAGCGCAAACGCTGCGCATTCACAGAGGTAATGGTCCGTAGCGTCAGCCTCTTAAGCAGGATGGACAAAGGTTACCATTCGTACGTGTGTCCTCCTAGGTACTTGTGTTGAATCCGTATGCCTGGCATAGCTCTGTATACTTTCCTACTGTTGTTGAGGAAAAATTCCGCAGTCGCATGGTTGGGCTATGAAAGGATGACCTTAGTGTGCCAACACAAGACATCCATCTCTCTTTGTGGACATCAGCTACTCACTTCCGAAAAATGGTATGTGCAGATGGGGTCGGCACACCAAAGGCGGGTTCAAGCCCCTACAAACAAAAACGTACTCTCCGAAAGAAGAAGCCGTGTGATTCGCTGAATCCATGATCTTAAACCTGTTTTTGAGCCGCCCGTAATTACGATCTCGAAGTATCCCCTTGAAAAGACATCTGGGTGCTCCCAGTCATTTCTGTTCAAAAGAAATTACTTCGTACCTTGTGGCGCATTATGAATTAGACTTAGTGTAATGTTAGGGGGCCCGGTCGCTCTACTCGCTAAGGCGTCAGGCCGAAAAGCGGCGTGCTACGGGGCCTGCGGGTTCGAATCCCGCCAGTGCCATGGCTGTAAGTATGGATGCGTGTAATTGTCTATGAGGGTGGCAAATGGGCAGTTCCCGGCAGCCCTCTTCACTAACCTAACCTAGTGTAATGTTTGTTTCAGACTCCTGCTGATGTATTCAACAAACCATTGGGAGAAGATCAGTGAACTGTTAACAGTTCAAGAACATTTTACCAAACATTCTCAACTGAACTACTCTGAAAGTGCCCAACTCAATTTGCGTGACGTCACCGCATAGTGATTTTTCTCCACTCAAGTTACAGAAACGAGTCACTGCTAACCTAAAATGTTTGCCTAAAAATATTCACTCAATAATAACAGTGCAAACAACAAAGATCTGGTATAGAGAAATGCCTAACTGCTCGATCGAACACAGGACATGTCAGGGCAATCACCCAAAAACTTCGCGGGTCACTAGCATCTGCCATAAGAGCTGCGGTGAATTATGAGTAGGGCAATTATTCGAACAGTGTAAGTTGCGTTTGGCAGCCACTGCTGAAATGAGTAGTGTATTTGAGTGCAATAAATTGGAATGTCGAATCAAAAATGGATCAACACTGCTCGATAAATATCCTAGTTTTCCAATTTCGATGGATAGGGTGGGGTAATTTGTAAAAAGTTGGTGAAAATTCGGTCAAAGCAATATATTTGTTAATATTATAGAATTTGAAAAAATCTGGAATCCCACAAATTCGCTTTGCAACAAGGTGCAAAGGAGACTATTGATTCACCGAAAGAATTGGAATTTTTACTCAGACGTTAAAGAAACACACAAGATTTTTAATTTGCAAATAGCGAAAAACAGCCAGATACATGAATAATATACGTCAAATACGTTTTAAAAGGCATAATTGTAAACTATCCAACTAGATGTTTTCACGCAATACTTTCCATTTACCCGAACCAATTTAACGGAATCGTATTTAATTGGGCTAGCCTGGGCGCAATTTAATAAATAATTTGAGACGATCAATTTCATTAATATCTTTCAAGCTATATCCAGTTACGGAAATAGCTGCATTTAAAACCGTACTTCCGTTAAAAATATTTTTGTCACAAAATTCATTTTCATTGGATTTCAATAGAACAACTCACACAAATAGCTGCTTTACTGCTTCAAAAACCGTACATAATACGAAATTCAAAAATTCAACCATATTCTCTCACATTACAAGGTTAAATCATAATAAACCACATAATTATTTGTATTGGCCGATCACGTTTCGCCTAGTGTTTGCCTTGAAAATCTTTAGATGAAGAGTACAGCGCGAAGAAAGAAATGAAGAAAAAAGTTGATTTTCAAGAATAGACAAAACACATTTCAATTAATTCTTTAATTTCGAATGGGACCAATGACCTTTTCGAAATCACCTACGGTGTGTAATATACATTTAATTGTCACTATGCCGCTATCTGTTTTGCATAACAGCTATGCTTTCGATATCATCTGCTTTCCGCGTACATCGAAAGTGAAGTATTCTATGGACACGTTAACCTCACAAATGATTCCATTAAGAGGAGCAGCTTAACCGTCAGACGAGAGCTCACGGTTATCAACTGTAAATTAAACATCACCGCCTCGGCGAAACACTTTCACTGTTAGTGTTCGAAATAGTCATTTCGAGCGTTTTGTAATTTATCGGAATTGTTTTTTTCGGATACATTTGTGTCTGTGCTACTTTTAATGAGAGTCAGGCGATAATGCGCTTTAAGTTTATTTAGTTAGGATTGAATTCTACATTTTCCAATCCGAAGCGACGAAAAGGGGCAACAAGAGTAGTTTCAAAGAGTTTTTATGAACGAAAATCAGACACCGGTGCATTTATTAGCGTTGTTACATCGTCTTAAGCATAATGAAACAAGCTTTTCGCGGTTAATAGGCGACTCCTGCATCTGGAATCCCTTCCGTAACCTGGTTTTCGTGAGTGCTCTACAAACTCGTGCGAATCACCATTTAACCTGCCCAAACGAATACCGACCCATGTCACGTCACAGCTGAAAACATTTATCTAGCTATCAATCTTCACACATTAGTATTAGAACTGCTTTATGGCCGCTTGAGGTTTCTCATCTACATCGCATGTTAATAAACTAACCCACCCGCTCTTTAACTAATTAATATCCTTGATAGGGCCTTGGCATTACAAATGGCCAAGGAATTCAACAACGGCACAAACTAACTAGACTAGTTCACACATATGGACGCGAGTTGCAGTCAGTGCGATAGATTAACTATGTGGGCAGGGTACCAGTTTAGTTTCCAAATTGAAACTCGATTGCTCTCGGTTGCGAGCCGCTAGTTGTTTTTGAGATAGAACCAAAAAAAAATTAGCTAACAAAGCGAACTCTACACAGTTTCCAATGAATTGTTTTCTTCTGTGCCATATGTGGAGTAAAAGCAGATATGAAATTTAGAATATCAGCGCTAATTGAAACTGGTCAGTCAGTGGATTTGAATTCGTAGAGCGTATGATTCGGGCCAAATAAGTATGTAGTGTATTCTCTTGATTCGCTGCTGCTGGTGTAAATAGAAAGGCAATGGATTTGTGCGGTTATCGGACAGTTCACGTCTGATTTAATGTTTTATGTTTGCTTTAGCTCTATTGAACCGCTACTTCGAATATATTAGCCAAATTTGAAATTGCGAAAACCTTAAGCATTTTCTTTCGGCCCTCATAAAAAGGGTCATTTTCGGTTGTTTCACAGAAAAGAGTTCGGAACTTGAAACCATCACAATGGAAAACTTACTCCGGGAAAACAAAGAGATGTGTCAGAGATTAGTCGACGTGGATCTCACGAGATCATCAAATTAATGAGCAGATTAGCCGTTCAACGAAAGTTTTGGTATCAGATGATCAAAGATGACTGCTGGGAGAAAACCGTAAGGAAACAATCTATAAAATTTACACATGTAGAGTAGTCAATAACGCAAAGTTTGTCCAAAAATGTTGAAGATTGGGATCGACCGATAACCGCACGAGTTGTTACTCTTCAAAAAAAAAAAAGATACGGAGAGCCGAACACGACTCAAAGAGAGAGCTCCGTGAGAATATCGAAGAAAGTACAGAAGCCGTCAGAATCAGGAACTTCCTCTCAGCGTACTCACTCACCTTTCTGCTCAATTGAAGATTGAGCAGAGTACTCGAAGGAATAGTGGTAGGATGCCTTCTTAGCATGTCTTTCTCACATGCCTTCTCAAAAAGGAAGTAACAGACGAGGTCAAAATTGAATCTGCAACAGTCATATTCAGACATTACACAGTTACAGGGATATATGAGAATTGCATGAAAAATGCAGTGAATTTTCACCGCATGCCTGTCTCCAGGTGGTACCCGAGCAATCGCCAAAAGCTTAAATGTTTTTTATTCACAAGAGTGGTAGCCGGATTCATCACAATGTGAAACATTTAATAATAATAAATAATATTTCTTGATATGAATCAAAATCATATTCCTTGGACTGAACTTTAAGGTCAAGAAACCCACAACAACAGTTTGAGGAATCAACGGATTCATCGGTGACGACGGAACCATAATTTACACGGATGGATTGAAGACTGACACAGAAGTCGGCTAGAGTGCTTATTCAAAGGACCTGAACCTTCATCAATGGTATTTTGTCTGAAAATGCCACCGACTTTCAGTCAGATTTCATGCTCTTCAGGAATCATTAACACGTGAAGAGTGACTATCGATGGGAAGGTAAAACATACTAATATCCGATTATGTGGATAACAGGGGATATTGGTGTCATAGACAACGAAGAGACTGATGAGTTGGGGAGGGGAGGTCCAGGAGCTAGGAATAGCTCCTGTATACTTGAATCACGGTCACTTGTGGACTAGATAAGAAAGTTCTGGTTAACTATAGGTTAGCCAGAACTTTATGTCACCCGAATTAAACAAGGGCAGGAAGCTGCTCAAACTCAGCAGTAACTGCTTGAAAGCGACGGTTGGCCTGCTCATTGGGCGTTATCACACTGTATCTCCCAGCAATTTACCAAGGACACTATTGAACATACTATTTGCAATTGTCTCTCCGTCCTTACAGTATGTACACTGCGTCATGTTTCGACTATTTGGTAGAACTGCCTTGACCTTGATCTCTACATTCTTCTTTTCCACAGATCAGGTGTTTTTTCCATGTCGCTTTCTTCTACTTGTGACGTTTTTTCACTTTTCCCCTGAATTCTTTATATTCTTTTTCGCGTGCCCGCGTAGTAGGAGATTGATGAATTTATTTATGTTAAAGTCTATTTTTATAGGCTGAAGCCTAATTAGATAATCATAATGATTTAAAAGAAGATTTTGTATCCATTCCCCTTATATATCTTTAAGTTAACATGTTAGAAATTCTTTTCAGCTGGTGAAGGCATGATAACCGCGCAACTTTGGCCCAATATAGGGTTTTAATCCAATAATAGAGGACTGTGATTCAGAAAAGCAATCTAGAAATTATTCACCACACAAGATTCTAATTGGATACAATATGGTTTTCACAGATGCGAATGGTTTTTGGGAATAAATGTATTCCGTTTCCGATTGTTCTGTTTCTACGAAAATAAATTGAATCGAAACACAATGAACGAAGAGTTAAGGACGATATGATTGGTATGAAAAACCAAGCTCGGCTTAGTTCTACTATTTTCTATTAGCTAAAAATAGATCGCCACCCCCCTCGTTTCCATGAGAATCAGTTTTCGAGTACATGGATTCAATTTGCATTCGCGTGATATTTCACTTATTAACCTTTATTTGCTCCTTGTGTGAAAAATCACACAAATGCATTTTATTTCATCGTTTTTGCAAAATGTGCGCAACCTTCATCCATGAGACTTCTTGACATTTCCTGTCATATCGATTTTGAATAGGAAACGAGTTTTTCGATGCAATAGTATTGGTGCACATCGATCTACCTGAAAACTTACGTTGTTGTTCCTCATGTGTGAAAACTCACACATAAGAAATATCTATCTAATCTGGCATTTCGGAAGGGAAGACGGACATCAGTGTATCATTGCTGTGAGAGTAAACTTGTGTTTTAAAATTTTCCGTACTATTGTTAGCCAAAATAATATGGCCAGACCAAAATATCTGACCGACGAGGAAATTGAAGCGATTTTGACAGCTTCTGATGGTGAAGAGGACAGTGATGATGATTTTTGGCCCGTAGATTTAGTGGTCAGTGATACTGATATAAGTGATTCTGATTTCGAAGCAGTGGAAGAGGACGAACAAGAAGGCACATCTAGCTCGCAGTTGGTAGATACAAGTGTCGATCCATTGTTCGTTTCGAAAGATGGAACAGTTTGGAGCCAGCAACCAGTGCAACCTCGAACTGCAAGAATGCGGGACTCCAATGTCATCAATTTGCCTGCAGGGACAACAAGATATGCAAAAGCACGTGTTGGTGATTTCAAAGATGCGTTTTTTTTGTTTTTCCCTTCAGCTATTGCAAAAATAATACTGAAGTGGTCAAACGAATATGCAAAGTCAAAATATATTGATAAATACATATCAATTGACTCGCATTTATTGTTTGCATATGTGGCAGTGCTTATTTTGGCTGGAGTTTACAGGTATGTAGCTGGTTTTTATATGACGTTTTTAGTTTTTGCATGAAATCAATTTTCTAGATCTAAAAATGAGCTAACATCCGATCTGTTTGATGGCGAGTATGGCCGTCCCATCTTTAGAGCTATTATGTCAAAAAAGATGTTTCTTTATTTGAACGAAGTAATTCGGTTTGACGATTTTATTAGCCGACGTCAGCAAAGTTCGACTGATAAATTTGCTCCGATCCGCGAAGTATTCGACAAATGGTCAGAACTATTAGTGGATTACTACAACCCCTCCGAGTGCGTCACAGTTGATGAGCAACTACTTGGCTACCGTGGAAGGTGCAAGTTTCGCCAATACATGCCCTCTAAGCCTGAAAGATACGGCATAAAATTTTGGCTTTTGGTTTGCTCAGAAAGCTGCTATGTTTGGAAAATTCAGCCATATTTAGGAAAGTCACCTGGATGTCCAACTGAAAAAAATCAAGGTGAACGTGTGGTTTTAGATTTGGTCCGTGGGCTAAAAGGTCATAACGTGACGATGGATAATTTTTTCTCATCCTACGATCTTGGCCAGAAGTTGCTGACTCAAGGCATAACGATGGTTGGAACGATGCGTAAAAATAAAAGAAGCATCCCACCAAAGCTTCTAGAATGCAAAAAAGCACCACTATACCAGTCAACATTTGCATTCACTGAAAGCACTACCCTTGTTTCATATCTTGGAAGAAGAAACAAGTGTGTAGTTCTTCAGAGCACAATGCATTCTTCAAATCTAACGCAATCGGATCGAAAAAAGTTGCCACAAATTATTTCTTACTACAATGATGACAATAAAGGTAGGTTCAATAAAATGATGTGCATTTTGACTTCAACAATTGCCAATTGATAAATATTTCTACAGGTGGTGTGGATACAGTCGATAAAATGCTAACTTGTTACAGTTGTAAAAGGAAAACCAGTCGATGGCCAATGGCCGTTTTCTCCAACATGGTCGACATCTCAGCCCTAAATGCCTTTATAATTTACAAGGATGTATATCCAAACTGGCAAGTCAACAAGCAGACAATGCGACGAGTTTTCTTGCGTGAACTTGGCCTTGCACTTGCAAAACCATATATGGCGATGAGGAAAGGCACCCCAAGAACTGAGTCAGCGGCATCTTTGCTTTCAGCGATGAGCAGTGAAACGCAGAGTCAAATATTTGAAGGTGGCGAGAGTCCATTGGTCCGGCCCAAAACTTCGGCACTCTCATCTTCCCACGAAAGCTTGCCATCAACATCCGCAATCCCTCGAAAGAGGTCCAAAACGGTTCCCCCAAATTTCCACGGAAAGGCAAGATGCCACATTTGCTACAGCGAAAAATCGAAAACCATGAATAATACACACGAAACAATGTGCTGTTTTTGCCGTAAAGGCGTATGCAAACGTACTCATTGCCGAAATGTTTGTGAAAAATGTGTGGCAGAAAAGCTAATATAATGTACGTAATTGTTAATTAATGTTGTATATCCAACCAATAAATTCATTCATGACAATAAATTCACAATTTGACACACAAAAAGTTGTTAAAATACACAAAAACTCTTTATGTGTGAAAAATCACACATGAGGGACAGCAATGTAAGTTTTTTTGAGGAGCAAATGAAGGTTAAATCAGTACCGATTCTTTTATTTTCATTCTTTTTTGTCGCAACAATATCCAAGCAGTCGGTCAATGATTACCTACCCAAAAAAATCGTATTTCTATGGATATAATCTTAAAAAATTGTAAATTAACAAATTTTAATAATTTTTGGTACTTTTTGTGAATTTTTTACCGTTTGTTCGTTATTCTTCTAAGATGTTTGTCACTATACTTTTGTAATCGTCGAAAATCTTCGTATTTACAAATTAAAAGTTACATAAATAAAGTTATTTCGTACAAATAATCGGTTCGATAAAGGGATTTGCTTGCAATTTTTTCAACACATATTCTCTACTAAGTATCGGTAGCTATTAATTGCTCGGTTGAAAACAGACTTTAAGCAGTGTATGTGATATGAACCTTCAGATCAAATGTCTGAATCAAACCCTCAACGCGCACAATAAACTTTCTTTGCCAACTATAAATCACAGTGGCTGTGATACCCAGATCAAATAAATTGATTAAAAGGTATTTTATATTTTACGCCTTGCTGCTTGCAACACTTTTTCGCATAAAAAGCAGCACTTTCTAATGAATTTCCAAATAATGCAAAAACAATTTCATCGTAGCAGAGCTACTGTTGCATAAAATATAAAACGAATTATGTGTTTGTTTGTTAAAATTTTGTTATATTTAGTAGATTAACAATAGCATATTAACGATAACTTAACTTGACCGTCACTTCGTATTACTCGTCATTTTGCATCAAGTGCTCTTCGAATACCGAATTCCGTCTACGAAACAGCTGAATCTGCGTCAGCAAAGTCTGACCTTGTAGGCAATATCTCTACGTATTAAGTAACAACACTCATCGACAAGTCATGCTTGAATGCAACTAAAAGAGCGAAAACCAGTCAGCCATAAATGGGCGAAACAACAGGTTCTGCTTTTGAACTTAGCGCAATAAACGTATACGAGATTCAAAAAGTAATACCTTTATTCTATCTGTGCTAAGTAGTCTCAAACTTATTTCAATCACGCGTAAGTTTCGATTTCACTTCAATCAATTTCATTCGGATTGGGAAATTATCTCAGATATATTTTTGGTGGTAGATTTTAGTAGAGCCGCCATGATTGACTTATTTTTTCATTACCTCAAGTATGACGTGACTTGCGGAAGTGAGAAAATATCTTACATGAAACAAATTTACACAGATATTCATACTTGCACTTTAAATAGGTGGTCCAAGTGGATCATTTCAGAATGACTATATTAAAAAATGATGCTTGAACAATTTGTGCTAGAACAAGCAACTACTAACAGCATTTGTAACTAACGCGAATGCGAAGGCCAAGCACCTCCAACAAAACTTTCTGCAGTCATCACCGCTTCAATATCAACAGCGGATGCAGCTGCAGCTTCATTAGAATCACTCTCAGGCCAGTATTCATCGCTCTCTACATTACAGCCAGGTGAGTCTGCAGCCTGCAACCCAGCAATTGACTGCGCCTAATCATAATGGTCCATCGATATCTGCTTCATGTGCTCTGAATTCTCCTCTCACCGTTCCGTCACTAATGACTATGATACCTTCGGTGCAAATATTTGTACCGCGCTTTTCTTACAGCTCTTTGGCGGAAGACATTAAATCATATATCTTGGCCAGGCTGTGTCACGTCCCCTCACGAGTACGAAATTGACTAAGGGCTATCTAGAACACCAAATCATCGCCTCGTTTCGAATCACTCTTTCTCCTGGCTTGCTGCCGGTACTCTAGTCAAGGAGTTTATTACTTAATTAATTATTTGATTACAATATTTTCATTATTTTCAATATCATCGCAGTGCCTTTCGCTATGATCGTGATCCTTCGGATTCAATGAAAAATACCGGCGGTTTTCTTTTAGTCGCTATCCAAAAATTTCCTTTAAGGATCACTCAGTGATGACTACAATTCATTTCCTCTTGCTGAATGTACTCGTATTGTTGTTCGCGTTACCCTACCTTCCTTTGTCTCTCCGGTTAATGTTTCTTGTAATTCCTCTTTTCTGTTTACAACCGATACTTTGCTGAAATTTCCAATTTCCTCAACAATAGTTTCTATCTTGCTTCGTTTTTAATATGTGGCGACTTTTACATGCCGCACCTGGTGTGAAATGATGGCTTTTCATATACAAGTTATTCTACAAATATTTCCTTGATTACACTTCCTTCCTATCATTGTGCACACTTTTTTAATTGAACACAATTCCCAACACCAACAGTAACATCATTCCTAACACCAACCTGTCCGCTAAAATGCCCTACGTCCCACTTGACTTGCACCATCGACCTCTTTCCATAGTAATTTCTGCTGACTTTTTATCTGGTAATGTTCTCTCTTGGCCTTGACGCTTTAAGTGGCATAAAGCGGACTTTGCAAACATAGCGAATGAAATCAATTCGACGAAGTGGTTATCTTTTTGTCGCGGTTTAACTACAGTCCAGTATCATAATTTTTTCTCGAACCTCATTTCCTCGATATCTAATGATACTCCTTCATGTCGGCATGATGTACCGTCCACCTTCAAGGTAAAGTTGCAGCTCTTGCTAAGTATCGAGCTTTGGATTATCATGATGCCTAGCTTGAATTCTCAAATCTCCAATCATCTGCCAAAATTGCCTTTCAACAAGCTAGTAGTCGTGATTCACTATCACGGAGTCCTCTATACGTTCTAACCATTACAATCCTTTTTGGTCTTACGTCCACTTACTGAAAATTCTCACCGTTTCCCCGATTCTATTTTCCTTAGTAATATAATTCTGATCAACAAGAGATTTGTGACCATTTTGCAAATTACTGTTCATCTATGTATCCCTTAATATTTCTCACTCATCCCTCTATTTTATTCATACCAATCCCTTAGAAATTGAGTCCATACTTGAGTGTCTCGATGCTATGGTCGGTTGTGGTCCTGACGACATCTCGAACCTTTCATTGCCCCTGTGCTGTCCTTTATCTATTATTTTCAATCTCAGCTTCTCTCCAGGCTCCTTTCCGTCTAGCTGGAAGTCTGCTCGTACTTCTCCCATCCATAAATCCAGTGACTCATGTTGCAATTGCAATGATCGCCCTATCCCTCCTTCTCTGTTTTGACAAAGTACTCGAAAGAGTTGTTTACAATAGGTGTCTTCTTATTCCGCATTCCTTTCTTGCTCCTGAGCGGGATGGGTTTATAAAAGGCAGATGTTTCAGCCCTAACCTCTTAACCTTTACTAACTTCCGCCTTACACCAACAGGAGCAAGTTAAGGTGCTATACGCAGATTTAACAAAGGCTCGAATTTTTTTGACCAGAGGCTTCTTCTTGTGAAGCTCAAAGGTTATAGTGTATCTGGCCTACTCTTGTCCCGATTCTCTTCCTATGTTTCTGGTTATAGTTGTGCTGTATCTCTTTCTGAAGTTTCTCAAGGCTGATACTTGGTTCATTGTTAGTCCGGGTTTTCATCAATTACCTCCCTTTCTTCGCGTACTGTTTGCAGATGACTTTAAATGTTCAGAGTAATTGAACCGCTTGAGGATTACTTCCAATTGCAATATGATCTTTGTGGTCTGGGCAATATGATTATTGTGTCGCTAAATGAACTCTTCTAAATGTATCTAAATGTAAACAAATGGCGTATGCATGTAAAATGCTTCCATATTACTTATGCGGATCGTCTCTTTAAAGTCGTCGTCAATTTTAAAGTCCTTGTTGTGCTTTTTGACTTATCACGAAAATTTGATCAACACATTGCACACATAACTAATAAAGCCTTTCATTGGTCCGGTGTCATCCTTAGGTCTTCCACTCATTCTACTAGCAACATCACTTCTCTTTATTTACCAGCTCATATATAGTAAACCCATCGACCATATCTTAACATGATTCCTAATGCATCACGCCAAATTACGACCGATGCTCGATTTGTCCCGAGAAAAATTTAACTTTGTAAACAACTAATTTTTTATTTCACTTTACTATGTAATGCCCAGAAAGTAAGAAGCTTATTATTTCCATTACTCAAATGTTTTTCGTAATAGTATGCTTACTCATCACATCACTATTTCTACTTGCCACATAAAAATTGAAAATCTCCATAGTTGCCGTTTTCAACGTCAAGTGAAATCTATCGAATAATGGTTGGAAGTGGAAATGAAAAGGACTCATGGACTTTCGGACTGGAGCTTAACTTTCAGGCGATTTGTATAATATTATTATTTCTACTTCCCAATACTTTTCAAAAAGACAGTTTCATTTCAAAACCCTACGAACCCAACGTTTGCCTTTTTTTGAATACGGACTAGTGTGCTTTAAATAACTGTATGCGATGTACTACTATCTCACTAAGCCATAATATGAAATGCTCAAACAGATTTCATGCTGGAGAATTATTACTTTATCGTAATGTTTTCCGTTTTGAACAGCTTTTCTTGAAACATTTGCACTACATTGCTTATCGCTGTATATTATATTGCTTTAAAACCACCGCATTTAGTATGCTATTTGTCTCGAACTACGTGTCGTTTTTATCGCAAACGGATTCGTATAACATCATCACTATGCGAAGCGCAAGCGTACACACATTCTTCAGCTCTGCAGTGTCGAGGCTAAGTATTGATACGATAGACGACCGAGAAGTTCCTTGTCATTCAACATAACTGCTAACTAGTAACTTTGATGGAATGTTAATCACTGTTTAGATTACAATTGTTTCTACTTAGGCTGTTCTCTGTATATATTCTTACCGCACAAGAAAGTTGCCTTTCTCTAAATCGAAGTCTGTATCTAGATACTTGCAGGACTCTATACTTATCAACGAGAGAGGAAATGCAATCGTGACAAGGGCGTGATATGCCCACAAACAATAATGATATGCCGTTTCCAATACAGAATCGTATCAAAACTAGGGAGCATATAATTAGTAGTGTGGAATAAATTCTTGCAGCTCACGTGAATCTGGACATAAAGATGAAGAAAGCGATTAGACAGATGCGAAAAAAACATTCAGGTATGGAAGAAGTGTTGAACAATCAGTATTTTTTTTGAGACTTTACTTGAATGTTAGCCCCAAACTCGAAATTTTATTAGGTTGTTTATGATTCACGGGCACAACTTTCGCTTTTCGGCAATTTACTTCTTATAAACTGTATATATGATACAAAATAACGAATTATCCGTTTATTAGATCATCTTTTCTCCGCTCCCAATGCGAAAACTCGACTATCCATCTAATCCCGACCCTGTCTCTATTTTTAAAGCCACTGAATACAAATATTTTCGCTAACGAAATGAATTATCAGCCTAAATATATTAAAGGTTTATCTTTATCTAAGCAGCACAATTTAACTTGTCGCTTGATCGTGACACAAATATGACGGGGATTGAGTGCAAACGTTACAATCTGTTTGCTATCAGCCATCGAATCGTCAATATTACGTCCGGACTACGTATGCATTTCTTTAATCATCTCTCATATTACAGATGCGATATTTTCAATCTCGCATTAGTCATAGCACGTGCATGCAATGTTGGCCTCGAAATTCAATCAAATGATTAAGCTCACGTACTTGTTAAAATATTTTTAGGGTATATTTCTTGCAAAATAAATTTCACTTTAATTTTCACGATAAATTGTCTGCATTATAAATTATGGCTTTTTTATTTTTCATTTATTCATCATCATTCACCAAGAAGAGAAGGAGATGGATAGTACTAATCAGCGTATATAGAAAAATACAACGCAAACTTTTTATTTTTTTTCATTATTTTCATCCATATAATTGTTGATAGAATGATTTTCAACATTTATTACTAACGATGTTAGCCAATTGAAAAGGGAAACGCATAAGTACTAAGCGAGTAAAGTAGAAAATATCTTTAACTATGTTTTGATTACGTATAACTGGCACGTTTGCAAAGGCATCATTAAATCATAAGCTTTGGCAACCTCATAGAACTATCGATTCTGATGTCTACTGTCAGCAGATAGTCCGGCTCAAGCGAGTTATTGCCGAAAAGCACCTGGAGTTGGACAATAGGAAAGGTGTAGTCCTCCATCACGGCTATACGAGACCATGCAAATCTTTTATGACTCGCGAGAATTGAAGCTCCGTCAAGAAGTTTCAATCCATCCATCATATAGCCCAGATATTGCAGCATAAGACTATCATTTATTTCGGTCATTGCAAAGCCCACTAAATGGAACAGAGTTAGATTCCGCGGAGGCTTGCAGATATCACTTGTCCCCAAGTATAGACCCAAGAAGCTCTTCACTGATGGAATCATTTTTCTGACACTAAAATAGCTTAAGATTACAGATCAAAATTCTGTGTATACCATTCCAATTTTTAATGGAAAAAACGTTATAAACTGATTGGAACTAAAAGGATTTGAAGTAAAGCTAATTTACACTTTAGTATTTTTCAGAAAATTTATCAAATTGGAAAGTTTATTTCAGAATTTAGCCTGTTCTCCTTTGTTGAGTGCGATCTTAGCACGTTTCATAGAAAATTGTTGTAAAAATCACAGATTCTTTGCTTATGATGTCACATTACTTATTAACTTTAGTTATGTTTCCCATTACTTCCAAAGCAGGAAAAACAACTTTGTTTACAATATGTATTTGTGAGAATGTTTTTAGGATTTGTTTTAATCTCTCTTCTTTTCTTGCTGATCAATAATCATAAATTGATGTATACAATATACTGACCATATTTGTTGGATATAATAATAAAAAATAAGATAACTACCACTCTAATTTTTTCCTAAATGTCTACACACGAGGGCTTAAAATTAATGAAGGACTTATACTCAAATCAACACTAAATTATGTAGCTGCGAGTGTTTTAAAAGAAAACAAAACCTTTTTGCAAATTTCGTGGAATGCATTTTCCCACGCAGGATTTGCATCGAGAAAGTTTTAATCACTCGGTTGTTCATTACATCAGGAAACAATCCTTCAGACATGCAAGTTTGCATAAAAAAATAACATTGCGTCTGCCCAGGGGAGGAAAAGTTGCTTACCGGTGTTCACAGACTGAATCGGAAGGGCTGAGCAAACGCCAATTAATCCAATTGCATAAATGCCTGTCGCAGCCAACCCCATTTTCTGCATGCGTTTCTCTCCCCTCCAACCAAACTCGATGAGTGCGGAAGCTCTTCAAAATCCTTATGCTTCAATTCTTCGTAAAAACTCGCCTTCAACAATATTTACTTGTTAAATGCCTAACAGCTAAATCTTCAAAAACACCATATATATTTGACAGAACGAACTGGACACAAATTCACACACAATTCCGAAATTGCACATTTCAATCCGTCGCCGTGGATGCACCCAAATAGCTCTGATGCTTTTCATTGCAATACGGATAGCTGCACTTCATGTTCTCTAGGACCACTTGAGTTCATCAAATTAGAATAACCGGGGCATACATACCGGGGCCCTGCATTTAACTAGCGGAAAAC
The DNA here is from genome assembly GCA_963978885.1 of Nemotelus pantherinus. Classification (NCBI taxonomy): domain Eukaryota; kingdom Metazoa; phylum Arthropoda; class Insecta; order Diptera; family Stratiomyidae; genus Nemotelus; species Nemotelus pantherinus. The sequence goes on from OZ022263.1 coordinate 240,175,341, forward strand.
CTAAATGAAACAGTTCACTCCTAAGCCCGACACTTCACTTCACAAAGAACTTCCCGCAGAGGATTTCCAGACTTACGAACAGACGTCACTTTTTCTCGAAAAATTCAACCACTAAACAATATCTTGTCGAACTGAACATTTGCAAATTACGGTCGCGGTCACCTCACGAATAGATCGCTACACGGAAAATACCAAACGATGAAAGAAAAACGTCGAAAATCCGCGGCAACATCTCGCCAAAAAGTCAAGCGACAGCCATTGGCGGTGATGAATCGAAAATTGTTGCAAAGGCAAGAGTACAAGCAGAACGAGACAGGGATCACGCAGGCAGGCAACGCTACGCGTCGTCATGCTTTGTGACCCGTTCGTAGTCGTTGTGTGTCGGAATCAGTGTGGCCAGATATTTGCGAGAAAATATAGCCCAATTTCAAATTTTCATAGCCCAAAATAGCCAAAATTTCTTATTTGTAGCCCAAAAACCGCCACAACAGATTTATAACGAAATTAATTCATTTAAGCTGATTAAACTATGATATTTAACTCCATAATTTAACTATAATATTTAACTCCGTACGAAGTAACATAAATGCTCTAAATGTAGCACAGAAGTCGTTTGAAACAGTAAAAATTTTCGATACCATATACGGATAAAATTTTATTCACAACGTATTTGAAAAGGGAAAAATGTGAATAAATTACAGGAACTGTGTGGAAATTTTAGAAAAGTCCTTGAAAAAGTAAGTGTAGAAGGGCACTTATTTTCTCAAGGACTTTTCTAGAATGTTCACAGAGAAAATAAAAGCTTGCAAAAACAACGTGCAAATTTGGATGGCACAAAAATTAAGTTAGTATAAGAAACAAAGGCTGAATATTTATTAAAAATGTAAATATTCATACATTCAAAACTATGAATGCAAGTTTTGAAATAAATTATTTTTTCGATTAGACGATCAGCTGTTAACATTACGTTTAGACGTTTAAATACGTCAAACAATTTCACTTGTGGGTCTCTAAGCGAAAAATTGTAGTGTGCCTTGAGATAAAATGAATAATTTTTAAACATTGACCACTGAGATAGTATATAATCTCTGTGACATTGACTTAGTTTATGCGAGATCCCAATTTAACCCTGATTCGGGATTATCCCAAATATTGCGTCGCATAAACGGGCGAAAATGGGTTTTGAATTTTCCGAAATTCGAATTGCGTATATCCATAGAAATTTGTTTTGAGGAATAGCTTACACGCAAATTGAAACTGTCCTGCATAAATGTGGCCAGATAGGAAGTCTAGGTTACGTTGAACATTTCAGTTAATGTACGAAGAATGCAAGAATTAATATGGAGAAACATTTAGCGATAGATGAATATTTTATTAACTTGTTTTTTCTGAAGCGTCATTCCAAATCAAGAATGAATTCCACAGAAAGGATAATGGATAACAGACCAAGTGCACAGCGTTTACCAAAAGTCGACATGATGAAAAATCACTTTCATTTACAGATTTCATATGCACACTCACACAAAGTCATCTCGCGTACACCCAACGGTTCGGGTTTGAACTGGAATCCGAATTTGACTGTTTATACGACGTTCTTCTAAAATAGATATACTGGCATAATCCCAAATCAGGATTAAATTGGGATCTCCCATAAACTAGGTCATAGAATTTTGAATTACTGCGGTCTGAATTCTGTATCGGAATTAACAAAAGCTGCTATGGCTTCTTCGGTTTAAAATTAAAAAAGACATCATCATCCTTTAAAAGAGACATCTACTCAATCTTCCGGGAGAGATTCGTGTGTGGTCGTAAATTGATCGTATTTTGCCAAATTTAAAATGTCTGCTGGAATATTTGAATTCTAATCACTTTGAATTTGAACTCTCATCAAGATCCCACTTTCGACCTTCAGATTTTCCAGAGCTCACAATATGAGGTTCATCATATACGTGCAGTAATTTAGTTTTATGTTTGGTATAACTCTGATCTAAGGGCTGTAAATAAGAAGTGCAAATAGGTGGAAAAAAATTGTAGCTTGATGTCTTCCAGATTATCAATGCTATCACATCTAGCTTTATCAAAAAAGATGGTGATGTTTCGGTTTGGTTTTTGCATTTCAATATCAAATGTGCATCCATTCTTTAAAAATAGCACCCGTTATCTAAGATTTTGTGTTACCTCGCCAAGTTGTGCCCAAACTTCGCTTAATGTCAATTCTTCCCAACGATCTTGGTCTTTCCGTTTTTCCTATGCAGCTTCCATTGCAACTGTTCAAGGTTTTCCATATGTATATTTTTTCAATTTAAGACGTAGTGTTTTTGAGGTTTTGCTCTAAAAAATACTCCTGTCTCATCAAGATTATAGATATTTGAAGCTTCATAGCCATCACATAACATTCTTCATTTTTCGTTCTTCATTCTTCAACATCAGCTTCTTCGCCACAAAGCATGCCGTTGTGAATATTGTAGTTCTTTTTAACGGATTTTAGCTTTCTGTTTGATGCTTTCTGTTTTAATTTTGTAGTGATCTGACGGGCTTTACTGTAAAATATCTGGCCGGATATTGGCAAAGTTTTGGAGCGTGTCTTAGAAGACCATTAATACAATAATTTATCTATCTGGTAGTATGGTAAATTTGATTTCAACCCCTTTCTCCCAGTGTCACCAAAATTTTCGAACGTTATTTAATTTCCGTTTTAGTTGGTTTTTGTTTTTTTAAATACGATGCACCTGACTCTTACTAATTTTTTATATTTTTCTGGAAAACTCATTTTTGCAGAATTTTTCATGCTTGTCTTAAAACCGTTTTTGGTCCGATTAGCAAGTAGTACTAAGCAAATTTTTGTTCAGCTAATCTGTTTCACGGTCCAATTCTAGAAGTTGTTTGATTACAGAGTGAATTTTCTTCAAATGTTATAGCTCAATTGTTCAGGTGGTTCGATCATACCGTGTCCCGATTATTAGGTTTTACTGTATAGCCCAAATATAGTTTTTCATAAAAATAGATAGCCCAAAAACCGCCAACCCGCGAAATGAAAAAACGTCCCGCGAATTCAAATTTTAGATAGCCCAATTGGCGCGAAATAGCCCAATCTGGCCACACTGGTCGGAATTTTATAAGATCTGCGTGACGAGTACAGTGACATCTAGACAGTGCACGGTGTCAATAACGTAATAATGCAGTTCAGAGCGCAATATTTCTTTAAAAATGCTTTCTCTGGTCGAACAATAATCGAAGAAAGACAAGGAAATTGGGAATTTTTATTGATTATTGCGTGAAACAAACTCAGTTATCTTTAGAATCATACTAATAACTTAAGTTATAGCTCCAAGAAACCAACATCAATGCTGCCCTATGTAGCGTAATCGATTTATCTGCATTTTAGTAATTGTTGAATTATTTAAAGATTTGTATTTTTCACAATGTTGCAGATAGAAAAATGTTAGAAAGGGCTTTTTTACTCGTAGGGCAGAATGTTTCAATGAAATCACAACAAAACCTCCAATATTCATAATCGAATAATTATATTTAATAGTACATCCATTTTTTAACATTAACAAATACATCTATCTGCTGGTAAGTACTGTTGTAACAAATGTTTTAGCTCAGCATTTTGTTTTCGTAAAAACTCACATTCCGAATCGAGTTGCATTCGCTCTTTTAGCACCTTCAAATAGTGATTCAAACCATGCTCTAAATTTTGCCATAGTTTCTGCCTATGCTGTGGAAATATATTATTGAATTGGTGCCAGAAAGTTTCGACATCGATTTTGCTGATCGTACGATTCAGGATATTCTTTCGTCTCGATCCCTTCGACTTTGACCTGAAAACGTGTCTGTATGAAATGGTGTTCCATAGATTGAATTCAAAAAATAATTTACATTCCTGGTGGTAGTATTCCACATAGATGTTTTTCAGCAAATTCGCGTAAGGCAGTCAACACAAATGCTGGTTCAATCACCAAATAATGATTGGGACACGCTGACTTCTCTTCGATGACGATTTTTGTCTAGAATAAAATAAAAAAAATGTGATCGTATCTTAACATAGTATATACTCATAATGAATTCTGAATGTTCGGATATTAAGAACTTGAAAATAGTTTTAACTTGCTTACCTCAAACTGTACAGATTTCTTTCGATCCAGTGCAGTATCCTTCTTACTAAACTCTTTCATCAAATCATCCATTGGATTTTCTTCTTCCTTTGTGACCACTTCCGAAGACTCTTCATTCGAACTAATCGTTTTATCAGACCTGATACTACTGTCTGGATCCTTTATGGTTGTTCGCTCACTAAATTCATCATAGATAGCACTATCAATATCCCTCGTCTGAAATTGTTCTAGCTCGATTTGATGCAATCGGTTTAGCACTGTTTGTGACAGCCCAGAGGAACAATTAGGACACCACGCGTAAGGCATGAAGTAATGGACCAGTGCATTAACATCTTCCATTTTTGTGATTCCCAAAGCCTAAAATAAGCAACCTGTAAGCCAACATTTCTCTTAAAACTTGCATAAGACTACGTTAAATATGTTGTCAATTTTAACTAATGACTGCTGCTCTTCTTCGTACGGTTTCAGTATTTCAATCAGTTTGTCCTCTAGAAGAAATCCACCTTTATCAGCTATTTTCTTCAGAATATTTCGCATTAGTCGAGTATCAGCAAGTTTCTGTTCATCGGTTCTACGATCCTTATCTTTGCTTGAGTCCGGTTTGGATGCGGGTTTCACTGGTCCTAAGAAGAGAGTGAACCTTAAGTAATTTTGGAGCTAATCATCTTTGTTATCTTTGACTGAACTGTTCATTCGCAAGTGCAAATGCTTCGAATCGACACCCTCTTTCAATGAAATAAAATCTTTTATTTTGAATACTGGCATGTCTGGTTTCGTCCATGTAATTCCCAGCTGCTGTTCATGAAAAATCCTATCGATATCCAAGATTTTGTTAAGGAGACCAGTAGCTTCGCCCAAATTCACCTCCCAAACTGCCTGATACTGTATTAACGCGAATAAGAGAAGTAATTTGTGAACAAATGGGTTAAGAAGAAATAATAAAACAGTATTATTGTTTTTTTTTCACAATCTAACCTTTTTATCGTCCAAAATCGAAAAATTCTCACTTTTCGATTCCAAGTCAACTATGCATGAATGTAAATGCATCACTTCTGTGGAGAGTTTCTTAATTTCTGCTTGAGACGTATACTTCGTTTCGCGAATCTTCTTCTTCAAGGTCGATACGGTTTCATTTAATTTCGCTAGACGGCGTTTCTGCTGATTCACAGTTATGAGATTTTCATCATCTGCTTTTTGAAGCACCTGATAATTATAGTCGAGTTTTTCTGAATTGAGCAAAACATTATTTTTGACATTTCGTAGTTCAAGCTGAAGAGCTTCAGCGTCCTTTTCCAATCGGATCCTAGTCGCTCGCGTGAGTTCTTCGTGTTCTAACGAAATACGTGCGATCTCGGATGCATAGAATGCTGCCTTTTCTTTCTCTTTTTCCAACTTCATCTTTTCGTTTTGTGCCCGCTTTTCGTAGAGCTCTTCCCATTTTCGGGCAGCTGTTAGAGCTAATGTCTGTCTTTCGTTTTCAATCGTTTCTTGCAATAGCTCAATGTGAGATTTGAAAGCCTGCCGCATATTTTCCATTTGATTATCAATCCGTTCGACAAGACAGTAAATATCCGCGCTTTGTTTTTCTAAGTCTTCGTAATATTTGACATCGACTCTTTTGATTTCTTCCTGGCACTGGTGAATAGCGTTGTCCTTTTGCTTCATCAACTCTTCGATTCGTTTCTTCTGCAGCTCTAAACCTTCATTTAGTCCAACTGGTTCTTTGATAGCCTCCAATTCCGTCCATTTTGATGCGATTTCCTCGAATTTGGCCATTGCTTCGACCGTTTCGTTTTCTAAGTCTGCTAGAAGCTCTGCACAAAAGAATTAGGAACAGAAGTTGTTTGATATATGAAAAATATGGTTAAGAACGTTGCCTTCTCTTTTCAGAGCTTCGTAATTACGGCGCATCACTTCACGTTTTTCGTTGGCAATTTTGATGTTCGTGACCAGCTCATCGCCCAATTGAATTAACTCATTTAAGGCTTTGTCACTGTCTTCTAGCCGCTTTTCTATCCCCTGTTTTTTCACTTCCTCGTTCTCAATGAACCTGAAATTTATGGTGATAATTGTATCCTTTTTCTTAAAGTTTGGATAGACGAATGGCTGCTAGCGCATGTAAATTACCAACTATTCAATGCATACTCACGTTTTTGGGGCGTTTTCTTTTCTTTTTTCCACTTTATCGATTGCGTTGAAGCTCGACACATCAAACGGAGTATATTCATCGAGAATTTTCTTTTCAAACGGCTTTGGTTTCCCCATACTAACCAGCTTTTTTGCATCGATCAGTTTATTTTTTTCAACATCATTGTCTGGTTTCTTCTCTACCTTCTCAGCTGGTTCGTCATTTAAACTGATTTCAATGTTTTCCATGTTGCCGAAGACTTGAAAACCTCACTAAAATATAAATCAATCAATTGCTTGCTTATCAAAAAAATTTTATTGATCAAACAAAAATCTGTCATACACGTCTGGCAATGATATGACGGCGGAAGTTCATGGGCTGCCCGATGCGATTTACAGCAGCAAAATCGTGCACTGAACGCGAGTGACAATTGACAGGTCTTTACAGCGATTCGCTATGTCGGTAGGTGACGAAGAATACATTGGTCTTCGAATATCTCGAATCATCTCAAATATGGCACGGAATTTCTAGTTATTAATTAGGTGCAAATGTTCCTTGTTAAGGGCTGCGTGGACTCAATCGGGAATTTGTGCCCAATTTGCGGTAGTTTCGTGATGTTCGCGGCTGTGCCTAAAGTCGACTGCCCAGCGAATGCAGTTCTGATTTGACAAAAGATGTTTTTTAATTGCAGCCCGCTATTGAAAAGAAGGCCGAGGGAACTAAAAAGATCAAGCGGGATCCTGCGAAGAATCCTATGCGAGATCTTCACATCAGGAAGCTTTGTCTGAATATATGTGTCGGTGAGTCTGGTGACAGATTGACACGAGCAGCAAAGGTAAGTTGTGAAATTGATAAACAATGATGAGCATTGAGCGGAATTTGAATTGTTTTATTTGTTGTAGGTGTTGGAGCAATTGACTGGCCAGCAGCCAGTGTTTTCCAAAGCACGATACACTGTACGATCTTTCGGAATCCGTCGTAATGAAAAAATAGCTGTCCACTGCACTGTTCGCGGCGCTAAGGCAGAGGAGATCTTGGAACGTGGTCTTAAAGTATGAATGGAGTTTGGTCAATGCAAGCGAAGGTTTAACACACGGTGTCTTTTTTAGGTACGAGAATATGAATTGAGGCGTGATAATTTCTCAGCGACCGGAAACTTCGGGTTCGGTATCCAGGAACATATTGATCTGGGTATCAAGTATGACCCTTCCATCGGTATTTACGGTCTTGACTTCTACGTCGTTTTGGGACGTCCAGGTGAGAAATAATTCAATGTTTCTAGGACAGTGTTGAAAGGAGTGACGTTGTCAAAAACTATTTAAATGGTTGCAACCCGTTAGCACAACATTTCGAAATAGTTACTGCACTTAATTAGGTACCGTGAATCGCACTTCGATAGACGGTATTCAGTCACTGTGCAAAGAGAGAATGCATTTCGCTTAATAAAGGCTGCTACTTATTAACAGTTTTTACGGTGGTATGCAAACATTGGATGAATTTAATTCTCGAGGCAAAAGGAATAGGGGACATTAAAATAGAAGTTTAAAGTGGATAAAAGACAATTGAGGAGCTGTCTAATGAACTAACGTCATAACTATGTTTCAAGATTGAGAATGTTTAATGGCACATTGCTCCTGAAAATTATTTGCATAATGCTCACTGTGAACAACGCTAAATATATTGTCTTAACTTTTCAGGATACAATGTTGCGCACAGGAGACGTAAAACTGGCACAGTTGGCTTCCCCCATCGCTTGACGAAGGAAGACGCCATGAAATGGTTCCAGCAGAAATATGATGGTATCATTCTTAACAGCAAAAAGTAATACGGACAGAATATTGCTTTTTATATTAATAAATAAGAAAATATAAATTTGTGTTGGCGCTTTATTTACTGTGCACTTGGCTCCAGTTTATCGTTAGTTTCCGTTACAATTGGACTGGGTGTCGGAAAATAGTAGTTACTAGCTGGATGTTCTTTTAGATATTCTCCGCCTTTTTCTAAATATTCATCTCGGCTTACTGTGTAGTGGTGTAGCTCTTCTGATTTGGCAAAATCACGAGCACCAGACCATGCATCCAATGAAGGTGAATCGGCTACGTAAACTCGGTGCGGTGTTTGGAATGGACGCATCTGAAGCAGTTCTTTGGAAAGACGTTCCTTAAGGCCTGGAAAAAGCTATGGTTAAATCACGATTTGGAGCGGAAAGAAGCGCGGATTTACCGGGAAATTTTGCGCATCCTCCGGTCAAGAAGATTTTGTTTGCCAGAACTAATTGCTCTTCCGGAGTGAACATTTTGAAGATGAATTCTATGGTCTCTGCCAGTCCCGCCTCCGAACTGCCTATCATGCTCGGTTGAAAAAGTAACTCAGGTGCTCGGATTGCTTCGACGCCGACGTGTAACTGCAAAACATATTTATATCTAGATGCAGTATAAACAAATATGATTTAAAGTTATCACTAAATGGTGTAATTTTGCTTTGAGCCTGACATCATACTAAGTTTTACTATATCATACAGTATTATGTATGGTCGTGATTGATGGTTTGAAGCCCTACTTGATTTTTTTTTTAGAGTGGAATTCAATAATGTCGACAAATTCGTAAAAAACAAACCTCTAAAACTTTAGCTATGAATACAATGTATACAATTCAAACTGGTTGAGATTGAAACAGTGAATCGATACCTTCAAACAGCCCGTTTACTTTTTTATTTCAATCTCAATCCCTCAATCAATCCACATTGTATACTAGGCTTTTGATTCGGTTTTAAATTATTCCCGCTGAACTCGATTGCATTTCATTGCCATTGAACGATTTTTTATTGCTCTTGTTTACAAATGTGGAAATGTCAAAATCATTCTCACCAGTCGTTCGAGTTGTCGACTCACAGAGCAGGTCCCGGCAAGGATTCCGTTACACAACTCTGTAATGGCGCAGCTAGCCACTAGATGGTTATCCACAGTTAAAAAACAACTTTTTCTATCTGCCCGAAGTCCTTTAATGTTTGTATCCCATATTTTCCACAAAAGCGACAAATTAGCAATGCTCAATCCACAGGATAAGTTCACTGTCAAGAAGCAACCCGGCTTACGAGCATGATGGGAAAACGAAAGTTAGCATCCTCAATAAAGAACTGGATCTGGGCCTCATGATTAACAACTTCAGTCAAGTGGGATTTAGATTGAACAATGAAATGGTTGTGGTTGGTCCAATGGCCATATTCCCGCGGTTCGTATGCTTTATTAGTTTCTTTTCATATCATTTTGATTTATGATTTCCTGTAAAGGTCTGCACTGTCATGGAATGTCGGTAGCATTGAGGATATCAATGAGGACAGTCTAAGCTTATTTTACACTCTCGACCCAAAAATCGACATTCTAGTGATTGGAGTGGGTGATCAGAAAGTTACGCCTGCGTTTTCACAGAGAATAATTCAATTTATGAAGAAATACAAAATTAATGTTGAAGTTATAGGAACACAACAGGTAATCTGATATGCAAATCAGCATCGTATTTGAAACTTCCTTCCGTATTATCCATTTCTATAGGCTTGTGCTACATTTAATTTCCTCAATGCTGAAAATAGGATGGTCGCCGCAGCACTTATTCCTCCCCTGCATATAACAGTTAATGAGAATGATGTTTTGCAGACAAAGTTAAGGCACAAGGAATTGTACAATGTTGACGATATTTAGATGAAAATATTTTAGCAGAAAGTGTGCATTGGAAATCAGATCAAACTTATTGATTGATTGTTGATGATAGCCAAATAATGAATATTAAATGTAATCAGCAAATGTCGTGATCTAAACATTTATGCTAATATTCGAAGCGTACGGAACAAAGTCGGTGGCCTAAAATTTTTCCTCAGTGAAAAATCTAGTATTAACGTAATTGCATTGAATGGAACTTGAATTTACATGTAAGAAGGGTATTTTTATGATGAGCGTATATTCCAGGTATTTATGACTGCGGGTAGGCGGTAAAATCAAGTCAAAACTGATTAGTTCGGAAAATAAATTTACAACGATTATGGTAGAACTAAATCACAACTCGAAAAAAGTGAAAAGACAAACAAACAACAGAAAGGACTCTATTGGAACTAAAGTGAAGCCTTGCCCCTCACTTCCAATGGCATTAGCTGAAAAGGAGGGTACATGTTCCCCCATGGCATAATTATAATTAGCCATTCGAAACTGATTGGTCGCAAATCAAGTTTTTTTTTTTTCCTCCTTCCTTCCACTCTCTCCATCACTCTATCAGCGTGCACAGTCCATGTGCACCATCTTTACCCTCCAGTAAATTTTTCATAGTGCTTCCCAGGCAACTAATTTGTTGGTATAAGGGATAAGATTGAGAATAAGATTGCCTTAACTTATTAATTAAGAAACTAAACATATTTCTCACCTGATGCGATTCTGCTGCACCACTTACGATTGCTGCAGGTTCTTCAAAAGTTGGATCATGATGTCTCAAAATGTCTTCATACTCAATGAGTTTTTCATTTTCCGCTTCACTATCGCTATCACCATTCTCCTTACTTATCGCTTTGTAAATATCCCAGTCTTCATCGCGCATACCAAAATTATCAGATCCCTTTTCTTTTCTGGCTAGTTGTGAAATGATTCGCATTCGTTCCTGGGCGGCAGCGGTTCTCCTTTTGGCGAGATCTTGCCGGCGTTGTCGTCGTGCTTGTTTCCGCTCCAAGATTGAATTCCTCTATACGAAAAAAGTTTTAGTTTTGGTTCGCAGTTTTGCTTTGTGGAGATTTACCTTGATTTTGGCCTGATGGATCCATCTGTCCATTGATATATCCGATGGTGGTATAGGCGCTGGTGTAATTTTTTCTTCAATGACTGTGGGGACCGCATCATTCGTCATCATCTTCTGCTTCGTCCTTTCGATTCGTGACTTTACATTAGCCATTAGTTTCTATAAAAGGCATAAAAAACATAACACATAGCTGTGATATATAGCCGTAAAATCTTACATCAAGCTCCTCCACATTAGCTATATCATTCTCTTTCAGCGTAGCATTGAACTCTTCTACGTCACCGTCTTCTAGCAGTTCGCGTATCGCTAGCATTTTCTGAAGTTGATCTTCGTCATCTGCTAGCCTCTCTTCCCGTTTCCGAGCATTGATTTCAGTTAAGCGTCTGGCAAGCTCCTTCTTTTTTTCAATTTTCTGCTCGGCTGTTAGAGAGTTCGTCGAAGTAGCCGGAGCATTGTAGGGCAGTTGTATTTTTTTCACATTTTCTTCATAATATTCTAAGAACGCCCACTTTTTCAAGTCAGCCGTATAATCGAGTGATATCGAACAGTACTTATGGAGTAATTCTTCTACTCGGCTTATTGTAATCGCATTCACATGTACAGGATACTTCAACTGCAGCAGGCGATGCAAAAATGTAATCATGTGGAAGCCACCAAGGTTTATTCGGCGTGTTTTTGCTGCAATTTGTACGTTATTCAGAACAGGGGTAATATGTGTTGTGTGATATCCACACGATATTATCAATCCGCTCATTCCAATTCTATTATGTTGGAAGCTGTAAATGGAGTCGACCCCGTAGCAAACAGAAGGCACGTCGTAGCATTCAAAAAGCAGTTCGGACATCACTGAAAAAGTATATAGTTTAGAATCTACTTTGTCTTGCAATTCTTTGCCCTATCATCAGGATACATACATTGCCTGCAGTAGTTCGGGTTCACGTAGCATTCAGTCATCACAATCGGATGAGGAACGGACATCTCGCTATTAATACCCAAATGAGTGAAAATATAATCCAGAATTTGCTCTTGGTTCTGATAATGGGTTACGACATTCTTATCGAACTAAAATATAAAAACAATCGATGCAACTTTGCATGAAAAACCAATGAGACAAACCTGTGTCTTTAGTTGAAAACGCATGGCTTCGATGTTTAAAATATCATTTCCAATTTGTATGGGAGGAGTCACAACAATTTCCGAGCCATCTTTTTTAATACGGTCTTTCCGAGGCTTTGCAATCAAGTTCCTGAAAACCAAAAGTGGTTTTTCAGATACCGACCAACCAACGCGACACTGATATGAACCTAAAAAGTGTATGTAAGTTGGGTAGTTAGCCACACTATGAATTGAGAGCAGAATACAAAAAGCACGCAGAAACAATTGTTCAACATAAATAGAATATGAAACAATCGATGTTGCAAACAAAATAAACAACAGTAAAGTCCTGGCCCTAGCTGTAACTTCAATCCTTAGTAGCCCTTAACAAACTTGCAAATCATAAAACATAAACTACCATTGTCTATGACAAGAGGAATATGAGCGGATCTCCATGAATCTGGATATTTGTGAATTATGTCTGGAGTCGGCCTGGAGTCTCGCAGCTCGATAACGTTCATCTCGCAAGTTTCAAATCCCGGCGGAAATGTCAACCTGTCAAGCTTTGCGCTCATAGCCTCTGTAACCTGCCAATGAAGTCAACACACTCGATCTTGATCACACTTGATTCAAAACTCAATGCTATTCAACGAAATAAAATCTCATTTATTAAAAATTTCAATGATTTTTAGGATGTTCCTCTTTTCGTCACTTTTGAGCCCTTCTTATCCAGTGAGGTTTCTAACCTCAACTACCCGACTGAAGATAGAATCGATTGTTTCGGATATGGTATTACTCTGCATTACCGACAACGCAAATGGACGCTCGTTTTTCTCGCTGTCATTTTGCCGTCATTGTGACAAGTGCAATGGCGGTCGTGTGTTTCGTGCGTTTTTAAGGTGCTTGGTAACTTGGTAACGAAGAGCTGTTGGTATATTTTCGGGAGGAATAGTGTTCAAGTCAAATAGTCGCTGGTGTTGAGTGAGTAAGGTGTGTGTGGATGGCTTTTCTTTAGAGGTACTAATACCTCTGGTGTTTGCTGCATTCATAATACAGTGTTGACGTTGCTAATTTCACTATGAAAATTTTTGCAGTTGGCCTAGTGTAAATTTTATTTCCTGTGTACCTAGGGAAGCAATCTCGGTTGGAAAATAGTTGATAAGTATGTCTGACTCAGAAGCGAGTAACATGTCGGACAGTGGGTCAGATGTAGGGAGTATGGGCTCGAACAGATCACAACAAAGTGCTCGGTGAGTTGTCAGCTCTATTGATTTTTTCAGTATGGAATTTTCACGTGCCATTGCAGATCATCGCGATCAGCATCAAGATCGGTTTCGCGCTCTAGATCCCGCTCGCGGTCCCCAACTAGATCCCGGTCTCGCTCGCCTTCAGCTGGATCCGGATCTGGGTCGGATATAGAACGCGTCCGGAACAGAGGCAAAAAAAGAGGTAGGACTCGAAGTCATTCAGGAGATGAAGACGAAGACGGCGAAGAGGAACAAGAGCCAGAAGATGGAGAAGATCTAGACTCCGAATACGATGAAGAAGACGAGGATGGTGACCGGCCCAGTAAAAAGAAAAAGAAGAAGGAGCGGTTTGGAGGGTTCATTATTGATGAAGCCGAAGTTGATGACGAGGTAAGTTGTTGCACTACATGCTACTAAGTAGGAATCACTCTACCTTCGTCCTTCCAACAGAGTCCATGCGTAAATTATTATGCCGGGTTTCCACCAAAGAGACAAAACAAAAAACACGGACAAAACATGTTTTTCTGAACAAAAACACGAATGTTTTGTAAAAACTGAACAGTTTCGCGAGCATTTTTGTCTCTGAAAACTGTTTTAGTAAACAAAACACCTTTTTTGTCCGTGTTTCTTGTTTTGTCTCTTTGGTGGAAACCCGGCATTACGTTAAGCTCTAGAGCATAATCAACTAGAAAAGTTTCTGATAGAACATTTTCCTAGACTAATATTTATTCTAACCGTAACTAATGTATATCTTGCGCACTTGCAGGTCGACGAAGATGACGAGTGGGAGGACGGCGCCAATGAAATTGGTATTGTTGGCAACGAAATTGACGAGTTGGGGCCAACTGCACGGGACATTGAAATAAAGAGAAGAGGAACTAACCTTTGGGAGTACGTTTACATACGAACAATCTAAGAAAAACAGTTAACTATCTACCATTGTAGCACGGCGAAGGAGGACGAGATTGAAGAATACCTGCGTAAAAAATATGCAGATGCGTCAATTGCACGAAGGCATTTTGGCGATGGAGGCGAAGAGATGTCCGATGAGATCACGCAGCAGAAATTGTTGCCGGCGATCAAGTAAAAAATTTAGTCTTTTAGGGTTTCTCATATTGACACGGTTGTTAATTGTATATTCTCTGCATAGGGATCCAAATTTGTGGATGGTGAAATGTCGGATCGGAGAAGAAAAGGCCACAGTGCTTCTCTTGATGCGCAAATATTTGACATACCTAAACACCGATGAGCCCCTGCAAATCAAATCAGTAATTGCTCCCGAAGGTGTTAAGGGATACATATACGTAGAGGCATACAAGCAAACGCATGTCAAGGCAGCCATTCAAAATGTGGGTAACTTACGGATGGGGCAGTGGAAGCAGGAGATGGTGCCCATCAAGGAAATGACAGATGTATTGAAAGTGGTGAAAGAACAGGCTGGACTGAAGCCGAAGCAATGGGTGCGGTTGAAGCGTGGTTTATATAAGGACGATATAGCCCAGGTCGATTACGTCGATCTCGCACAAAATCAAGTCCATTTGAAATTGCTACCACGTATAGACTATACTAGAATGCGCGGTGCTCTGCGGACGACACAATCGGTAACTGCATTAAAAATATATATCGACAATTTAACTAACATTTTCACTTGTAGGATTCGGATGACGCGAAACGCAAGAAAAAGCGCAGGCCACCAGCCAAACCCTTCGATCCAGAAGCTATTCGAGCTATCGGTGGAGAAGTGACTTCCGATGGCGACTTCCTCATATTTGAAGGAAACAGGTATTCGCGGAAAGGCTTTCTGTACAAGAACTTCACGATGTCGGCGATTTTGGCAGAGGGCGTGCGACCAACGCTTGCGGAGCTGGAGCGTTTTGAAGAACAGCCCGAGGAAATTAATATTGAGCTCGCTGTCGCAGGGAAAGATGATCCCGCGACTACTCACTCATTCTCAATGGGCGACAACGTCGAAGTATGTGTCGGTGACTTGGAGAACTTACAAGCTAAAATTATAGCTATTGATGGGGGTATGATCACCGTTATGCCCAAGCACGAGGACTTGAAGGTACGCTGTTGCTTGCTTACAAAAGGACTAATTTGGAATTTCGTTTCTTTCACGAGTTTCTATCATTTTTATTTCTCTTGGTTTGTAGGATCCTCTCATCTTCAAAGCAAATGAATTACGCAAATACTTTAAAACGGGTGACCACGCGAAAGTATTGGCTGGGCGTTACGAAGGGGAAACTGGCTTGATTGTTCGGGTTGAGCCATCGCGCGTAGTCCTAGTATCAGATTTGACAATGCATGAGCTGGAAGTGTTGCCCAGAGATTTGCAGCTGTGCTCGGACATGGCGACTGGCGTGGATTCTTTGGGGCAATTCCAATGGGGAGATTTAGTGCAACTGGAGTAAGTTCGCATGTTGAATCAATGAAAATGTCCTACTTAGAGTCAATTTTTTTCTAGTGCGCAAAATGTCGGTGTAATCGTAAGGCTGGAACGGGAAAATTTTCACGTTTTGGGTATGCATGGAAAAGTTATTGAATGCAAGCCTACAGCCTTACAAAAGAGGCGTGAAAATCGCAACACGATAGCTTTGGATGCGGATCAGAACCACATCCGTCGCAAGGACATTGTGAAAGTAATGGAAGGACCACATGCTGTAAGTAGTGATGTTGTGTTGTTTGAATTGAAGCGAACATAAAACATCTTATGTATTTTTAGGGGCGACACGGAGAAATAAAACATTTATATCGGAACCTAGCTTTTCTGCATTGTCGCATGTACACTGAAAATGGTGGCATATTCGTTTGCAAAACACGGCACTTGCAGCTTGCCGGCGGAAACAAGAATCCGGCGAACAGTCTTGGGCCACTTGGGGGCTTTGGATTTATGTCGCCGAGAATTCAGTCCCCAATGCATCCATCGGGCGGAAGAGGAGGCCGCGGTGGAGGTCGTGGTCGAGGAGGTTTTCGTGTGTCGCGCGACCGTGAAATTCTTGGGAAAACGATAAAGATCAGTGGCGGTCCCTACAAAGGAGCTGTTGGTATTGTTAAAGACGCCACTGAAAGTACAGCGCGCGTCGAGTTGCATACATCGTGTCAGACGATTTCGGTCGATCGAAACCACATCGCAGTGGTAGGAGTGCCTGGGAAAGAGGGCAACGTGTCGACATACGGAAGGACACCTGGACGCACTCCGAGCTATGGTTCTCAGACTCCGATATACAGTGGTTCGAAGACGCCACTCATTGGAAGTCAAACACCCCAATGGGACGACGGCCACCGAACTCCATCTCATCATGTGTCGATGACTCCATCGCACGACGGCAGCAACACTCCCAGACACAGTGCTTGGGACCCGAATGTTACTAACACGCCTGCAAGGAGTAACGATTTCGATTACAACATGGAAGAAGCTAGTCCAAGTCCAGGCTACAATCCAAGTAAGTTTATCTTATGCAAGCCGAAAATAGTTTTGATCTGAATTATTTGAACTACAGGCACTCCTGGATATCAAATGAGCACACCATTTGCTCCTCACACACCAGGAACCATGTATGGATCAGACCAAAGCTTCAGCCCCTACAATGCAAGCCCAAGTCCATCTCCGTCACCATATCCTGTTGGCTATATGGGCACTCCATCGCCAACAAATTTTTCTCCGAACACTCCAGGTGGCGCTCCTCAGTCGCCGTTTAATCCGCAAACACCAGGAGCCAGTCTTGACTCAGCACACATGGGTGACTGGTGCACAACTGACATCGAAGTGAAAATCCACACTCATGATGATGCAGATCTTGTTGGTCAAACCGGTATTATTCGTACCGTGAGCAACGGTATTTGCTCAGTGTTCTTGAGACAAGAAGATCGCATAATATCGGTAATAAGTGAGAATCTGGCACCGGTTACACCGCAAGTCGGCGATGATTTCAAAGTGGTGTGTGGCGAAGACAGAGAATCAATCGGAAAGGTCATCTCGATTTCAGCTACGGAGAGTATCTGTAATCTACATGGAAAACTTTTGATGGTACCGACAAAGTTCTTGTGTAAGATGAAATCTAGTGATCAATAGATGAAGGTTCCGAACACAAGTTTATAATTTTACATCTATTAACACTATATGAGGTTGTTTACTGTTGGTAGTTACAAGATGCTTGTATCGAAATTAATTGCTTATACTTATGCAAGTATCTAATACAAAATAAAAGCTATTAAAGTATGTGCAGATGTTGTTGGTGATTTTTTGGGCAGACATGTTTAGCTGGATTCCTCAGTTTCAAAAATATTTTTTTATTAGATGTGCAAAGCTAAACCAAGTACTGCTTTCGCATGCGAGATAGCGATAAATACATATTGAAAAAGAGAAGCCAAAAACGAATATCTTTCGTACATCTCGATCATGCAGATGCAAGCTTCATAATTTTACGATTTAAAGGGTTTAAAGGCAAATCAAGGAATATTTAAATTGGATCACGTCACTGCCAACACCAATTGGTCTAAATAAGAACTTTCGGCTCATAATCATCTGTCTCCGCGCCAGGTATTAAACCCTTGAAGATGACCTAGTTTATATAAAATGCCAATTTAATGCGGATTTGGGTTTAAACCAGTCAGAGGGTAGGTTTCTTCTATGCGTACGATCATGGCCGTCGTACGATGCTTACGGAATGCATGGGAATTTCTATGACACGAAATTTTAATTTTGGGAAATACCAATCCCAATTTTATCGGTTTTTGCGGCGAAAAATGGGGTGTCGTATAAACTAGACCAATCATATCTACTACCTTGACAGTTCAATGCTAATCTAGCTGTCATATTGGCATTTGTGTGAACGAGTTGGGTGGATGCTGGTCGGTGGCAAATGACGTGTTTGAAATGGTGCTTAACTCGTATTTCACCCACATTTTACGATAAGATAAGAATCATAACATAAAAGTAGCTTTGAAAATGTAAATATTCGGTTCGGATTCAAAGTAAATACAGTGCGAAGTGTTTGGATAATTGGTGAGTTAGTTGGGTACCTATTACTTCATTGTGGTGTTCTTGTTAGATAAAATTATGAGGCATAAGCTTGTTTTGGCTGTTGAGTCTTATCAGTAATATCGAAGTTGGAAAGTCGAAATAAATTGTCCTTCCAGGCGATTGGCGAAGACTACAACAAGAAACAGAAAGTAAGTTCCTGTATTGAGATGAGAGTACTCACGTTCGACAATTATTTGATTTTATGGACATCGGTGGAGTTTCTAAACAAAAGTTTAACTTTTAGAATAATATTTAATGGGAAAAGGAATGATTTGGTTAATGATTGGCATGGAAGGAGCTTGCCTTCTATATGATTACAGTATTCCTAGTTAAAAGATGAATATCTAAGAGTTGTTTTTGTAGGGGCCTCCTTCCTGTCACCTCAGCCGTTCGATAATAGCAATCATTAAAAATACAGTGCTATTGCTTTTGTTGCGTTCAAGCATTGTCCTCAATGTTATACTGCCAAATCTTGAATTTCCTCGGTTGTAAACTGGGCATCTGCAAATTATAGAAGGCTTTCTTTTCATGCACGTAAATTTTCAATTGCATTAAAAGTAGCAAATTTTTGGTATTCGAAAATTCTTAGGCCTAAAATAGTTTTTCCCCAACATTTCGTTGTTTGATCGTGGCACTTTTTTCCATCGTTAGTCAAAAAGCAGATAAGACGGTGAAAATGTATTTCCTCGGAAGTCCAATCATAATCTTGGAAAGAATGAAATTCTATTGAGTAGGGCTTACTCTGAATGTAGAAAAAAACAAAGGTTATGGTCGGTCCAAAAACCGCGTCCTCTAGTTACGATTTCCGACCAGCAATGCGCAGTGTTCGTCGATAGAGTTGGACCAGCATTTCCTGGAGTTTTCCTCTGACCTTCGACACTCAGCTTTCCCATCGAATACGCTTTAAGGTAGTCGATGCTCGTTCATTCGCTGCATGTGCCGCCCATTGCAGCTTGCGCAGTGTGATGATTGTCAAATATTTCGTACATTTCGTGGCTGTACCTTATTTGCCATTGGCCGCTCTCCAGTTTTACTACAACTATTCGCTCAGGACCCGACTTTCGAAGGCATTCAACTTATTTGCGGATGCTTATATGAGGGTCAATTTTTCACAATATACCACAGCACAGGTCTTATTATTGATTCATAGATTTGGAGCTTCGTTTTCATGGGTAAGTATCTGGTCTTCAATATGGTCAGCACAGAAAAACAAAGGTGCCAATTTTGGCTTTTGAGCAAAATCATATTGGTGAATTCTACTCAAAGCATAGTAAATTATTCAAAGTAGCAGGTACTGATATTGGTATTTTAACACCCTCATTTATTTGACAAAAGACGGTAAACGTAGAGTTGGTATCGCGCCAACTAATATACATATATATATATATATATATATATATATATATATATATATATATATATATATATATATATATATATATATATATATATATATATATATATATATATATATTTTTTCACGTCAAAACTAATTTTTTTGCGCACACGGCTTTTCAAGTAATTATTTTTCTGATACGACAATAAAGAAAACTCTGTTGAGAGACTTTGCGCCACGTTTCATTGATAGCAATTACATCAAAATCCTCAGAGTTTAGAAGATCAAAGAACTCATTAAATTTAAAAAAAGCCAAGATATTTAATTCATTGTGAAGTCTTTTGATAGAAAATCATATATTTAGTTTTGTTTTCCTTGACGATAAATTGCTTTGTTAAAGCCAGTTTGCATACATCTTTTCAGTACCCTCAAGATGACTCTATACCGACCACGTGGAGCCTTAGCTCGAGCGATTTTTGAAAAAGTGCACAATGATCAGTATCTAGAGGGTTACGATACAAAACTAGTAAGTTGATAGCTACACCTAAACTTGTTGTGGC
This sequence comes from Nemotelus pantherinus, assembly GCA_963978885.1. Classification (NCBI taxonomy): domain Eukaryota; kingdom Metazoa; phylum Arthropoda; class Insecta; order Diptera; family Stratiomyidae; genus Nemotelus; species Nemotelus pantherinus. The sequence continues at coordinate 240,195,624 of OZ022263.1, forward strand.
TACCAAAAGAAGTATCAACATTATTGCTAAGAAAAAATATTTTTAGTGGTACCAAGTCACAAGACCATTGCCAGAAAATTTCCAATCGAAATTTCTATCGCTACAATGTCCCGATGAAATAACGGTCGGTTGGTTAGAAAAAGCCAAATCACTATCGGCCAACATATGGTTACAAATATGGCATGTTGTAGCGCGAATGTTACTTAGTCTATTCATGACCCAAACCGATGTTAACGGTCTGCTTAGACGAGGCTCGATGTTCATTTTATCGGAAATTCAATTCTCGCGGCTACTAAGTGCCGGAGGTTTTCATTTGAAAAACTTTCGCAACTATGAAACTGTAAGTGAAGTTTATTTAACGGTGAACGAGTTGAATTGAAAATAGTAAATTCTACAGGTCGACATATTAGACATTGGGGCTGGTGATGGTAAAATAACAGCACGGCTAGCAAAATCTGTGATAGACATGGGCTCAAATGTCGTGAAAGTTTTCGCAACAGAGACAAGTTGGACAATGCGTGAGCGGTTACAAAAACAACATTTTGTGTAAGATATGGCTTATTTTATTGACTGACGATTTTGATCATGTGTTAGTCATGTGCTCAGATGCTCAGAGTTGTTGTATTAGATATGCGTTCAGAGAATTTATTTGATTTTAGAGTCCTGGATAAAATCCGTGATGTGTGCAACATTCCCTTAGTATCATGTTTAAATGTTCTGGATAGATGCGTGGATCCACATCAAATCCTGCAAGACATGTACGATGTCTTAGCTCCAAATGGGAGGGTGGTGATAGCTTTGGTGCTACCATATGCTCACTACGTCGAATACAGTAAGCATGCAATATTCATTATGCTATTTCTGATATCTCGTATCAAATACAGCTTTTTTCTAAACAGATTCATCGCATCTACCATTGAAGCCGCTCTTGTCTCACTGGCCCGATAAAGCAAGGCAATATACTTTCGAAGATGAGGCTACTATGTTTTTTGAAATGCTGGAACAATTCGGTTTTCAAGTCGAGGCATGGACAAAAGCTCCATACCTGTGTGAGGGCGACTTACGACAATCATTTTATTGGCTAGTCGATGTTGTGGTTGTAGCATCAAAAAGATAAATACAATGTTTGATTGAACGTGCTAAATTTTAAGAAAACATTTAATTTATCATAAGAAAGTTTTTTCTCTCGATGATTATCGAACTGTGAATCTATTGTCAAAATCTGTTGTGAACTAATAGGTAAAAGTAAATATATTGTTTGTATTGAATTGTATTGTATGCTGCATTCTGGCATTACGCGCATTTGAAAATGCCGATCAGTGGACTTCACTCCTCTTGATACGCAATCTGACGTACTGCCTCATTTTCTCAGCAGCTGTTTATGTTCAATGGGAAATTAAAGAATATGAATATAAAATGAAATTGGATGGTTTAGGTTGCTGTGCGTCAATGATTTTTAGTTGCTGTAAGCGCGAGGATACGTACGAGGGAAGGTCCAAAATTCTTGAGCTCTCAACTTGTAACGGACTACCTCAGACAAACAAAATTCCCCCCGCTCTGGAAGACCTGTAAAACAACCACATTAAGTATAGTTGGAAAAGTGGAAAAGAAGATCAAAGGTTAGAGGACGGAAACCGCACTATGTGCTGGTTTAGTGGAAACTACAGTGCTTCGGATTGCACACGAGCATTTAAGTATGCCGAAAATCAGTACCAGGTGGATGCCAGGACTTCATTATTCAAAGCAAAATCACTCTTTCTCGATACTGTATATCACATGCCGATGATCTCTCCATTAACCGCTTGTTCGACTATTTCGAATGAAACACGACGCTATGTTAATATTTGTTTTTATTTATACATTATATTTAATAGGTTTTGTTTCAATTGCATTAAACATTATCATAATTATTTCATTCATTTTTGAAAATGCTTAGTTGACATTTTGCCGTACTAAAATGGCCATGAACCATCTTAAGATTTCTTAATAAATATTTTAGAGGCAATTTTTTACACAATTATTCAATTTCATTTAAGATGATACCCATATACATATCTCTAACCCATTTAGCCCTAGATAGAATGTTTCATTTCATTTATGTATGTCCGCGTTTGGGCAGTTATACCAATTGTTTGCATTTTTTGTTTTGATTCATCGCGACAATTTCATTATTTTGTTATTTCACTTTTGAATGCTAGTAGTACTACAAATGAGGAGTTAGATATTAAGCTATGAATTCGATGTATGAATAAATGTAGATTGATTGGAATTGGTCGGCATGTGGATTTTTCAAGCAAATGAGTTATCATCAGATGCAAATATAACTTCAAATAGGTTGATGACAATTCCTAGAGGAATCTAGATGAAAGTTCGAGGTGAGAATAGTGTTATCTAGCGTTCGTAGATGATTTGGATTGAATCAGACTGTTTGAATATGTATATCCTGCATTTTTTTTTGCATTGAGCTTTCCGTTTGAAATTGATTTCGCTTTGTAACAACCTCATTATTCTTCATTTATGCAGATTTTTGCCTAATTTAATTTGTATCTCCCTAAATAGCACACATTTTCTAGACTGTTATTTGTTCTGCAAACTAACGCATCCTAAGTCCTCTGGTCTAGTATTAACAACATGCTTTTGTAGTATTTCTTCAAAGGCAAAAATATCACCCTTTGCCCTTGTGTTACAAAAATAAATAAAGAAATTAACTGTTGTCAAATAAATTGAATCAATGACGACCCAAATTCGTTATTATTCTAAACATTTAGAGGAAGCAACTTGGTTTTCTTCATTACTATAATCTTAATTTGGTAAAATAACGTTTCTATTTATTATTGAACACACATGCGTTTTTTCTTCGACGATAATATTCTCTTTCTGCCTTTGATATTTTATTGACGAATCGGTAAGAAAACGGGCTTAACGTTAAATACTTTAGTTGTGTGTGAGTATAGAAAATTCAGAGAAATATGAAAATTATAATTTGTGGATTTCCGAAGTAGGCTTTAAACACAGAAAATCGAAATGATAATTTTTTGAAAGTGTTTCTTGTAAAGAGATTTATTTACAAATGTATGCGTGTATTTATTAGTGGTAAGCACATAAGAGCCATGTTTTCGCATTTGCGTACTCCTCTATCGTCTGGGAGCCGTTGAAATCGTCGTTGTGTTTGCAGTCGCTGAGGAATGCCGCGGGCAAGCAAGTTTGAATCGCTATTCGAGAAAGCTCTAAGTCCATAGCTCTAGTTCTTATAACCAAAAACACATGTTTCAATTGATTAATGAGCTTGTTATCAAATTAAATCATTTTATTGTTTGACTAACAAAAACGTGAATGTAACTTTTGATATATGCTAAGCACACTACTTAAAATTAATTTGAAATATTTAGCACTTTTAACATTTACATTAGAGTATATAAAATGAATCTAATCACTCAATTACATTTGTAAATTATTCTATTATGTAATGATGTAAAGTGCCTTCAACGGAGAAATCAAGCAAAATATCATTACGAATAAATTAAATCTGTTGATGTCATGTTTTTATTTTCTTTTTAAATTGAGTTTTGCATCAAAAATTATGTTGTGGCTGTTATGCGTAGTAACTAACCACAAGCATGTTGAATGTTTTCATGCACAATTAAATTGTTTTCAAACAATATGTTACCGATATTATTTACATTTACAATTCGCACAAGTTTGACTCAAAAGAAGATCAGAAGACTATTTTATTCGGTAGATTGTGGTGGAATACGGCCAGATTTTGGAAGAAGCTAGAAATCCTTGGACGAAACAATGTCCATTGTTCAGTCTGTGCGTCAGAAAGTTGTGTTCATCCTGATGATCGTGACTCACATTGAATTTTTTAAGTTCATTTCGATTGCTGGCTGCATGGGCTTACATTATTTTTCTCGCAGTAACATTAATTTTTGACTTTTTTTAAATAATAAACAAATCTGTTTCGAGTAGTCGCTCGATAATCAATATGTCTATGATGCTGATAGTAAATAAATATCTTTATTTAAAGAACGTATGACCAATTCGGTAGGAATTGTATTAGCTTTCAAGGCAACACTGCAAGGAAGTTTTTACTGAGTGACATCTTAAAAATTGCAGAAATTAATTTCATCATCTCGGTGTGAACATGAACTCATTTTAATGTCGCAGGGTACAAAGTGAACAGAAAACAAAACCACTATCATAATAAAAGTATATAAATAAACTCATATTGACTCTTATGTGACTAAGGAATAAATACAAAATCAATTTGATATTGGTGGCAGTGTATTTCTCTCAATTTGCAGATAAATGTGGAAATTTTCGTATTCACATATATTTTAACTAAGTTATAACAGAAGCATATGCTGCTCTACACTTATATGTACCATATAATTGTATGGTAATGTGTCGCAAAAAAGTCGAAAAGAATATCTATCAAAACCGCAATTGAATAATTGTAATCGTTTCTTACATATGAACAAGTAAAGTCGGAATTCTAACACCATTTTCGGTTGCAAATAATAATTATGACTGAAATATTGTTATTTGTTCATTTGATTTCCAACATTATTATATGTAGTTGCTCTGTTGTCTTTTGAATTTTTCGAATGTAGTATCTTTTGTTACGCTTGTACAAATATCGTTTCATATTACCTCTCCACGAATTGATTCGTGTTCAGACATTTTTCATAAAAACCTCAAATGATGTTTTTTTATTTATTTTTATCCACTTTATGGTCATCAAATTAACAAAGACAATGCTCTAGCAAACAATATCCGTGGCTTTAATTCATGTACTTGGTTCTGATTTAATGTTCATAGTTTGTTCGATTTGTTTGCTCTTTTTTGTTGTAAATAAAAACGATTTAAAGAAGACAACATTACAACAAATCTTCAAAATAATCATCGTAAGTATAAGAAATTGAATGTATTGTTGATATTCCATATTTTATATTGTAAAATATTAGTTAATAGTTACTGCTAGACTTGTTTCCGTTATTTGTTGCTCTTGCTTTCTAATATCATTCATTATTGTTTATTGGATTTTTCTATATTGTAAAACTAGAAAAACGGAAGTAGACGAACTACTTGTAAAACTAAATGCAGGAATTTCGTCCAAATTTCTCGAACTTTTTTAGATCGAGCCATAAGAAAACGCCATGTAATAATTACGACTAGGACTTTTGACAGTTGGTGCAAATAATATAATCTGTAAAGAAAGAAAGTCTAGAATAAATCACTAATTCAATTTATCGCCTTATAAATTTTATTGAAGGCGAGAGATTAGTCTTTCAATCTTAGCTCTATATCATTCATACCTTTTCATATTTGTTCTACTCGAAGACAGTGTATCTGGACTTTGCTTAAATAGAAATTCCCTATAGCCTAGAACATAGCGTTCTAAATAACGTTCCCATTCGATTGATTTGACATCGAATTGGAAATTATCACGATCACTGTGGCTCATTGCGTTGAGTAAAGCTTTCACATTATCGTCCTTAAATCTCCATTGATGGGTTGTGAAGTATTCTAAGCACTCGACAGCTTTGCTAATTTTATCCTGAACTTTAACCATTCTGAAAATAAGAGTTATAAATTCAGTTTATTCAATACGACTTATAAATTTATAGAGTTTATCTTTAAGAAATCATAAAAAGTTAACCAACAACAGAAGGCAAAAATAAGTAGAAGACAAGGGACATGATGGGAAAATTTGATAACAGCAAAAGATATATATGAGCGATTCGTCACTAGGATGCAGAACAGGGAAATGAGACGGACTCGAGGATGCACTGTGAAATTGTTTACATGTCTTAACAATTTGGAAAGCTCGTGCGGTGTAGCGAGTAGAGCACTACATCCAAGTATATGAGGTCCCTGCTTCGAATTGAGGCTCGAACGAAGCACCTCGCATCGAGCTTTGAATACACCTAGCTTTGAATGGGTACCAGAGTTAACCAGGGATAAAGTAAGTCATGGAACAAATCCATCCACAATCGTATTGACATTGATTGTACATTTTTGAACGAAGCTCTCCACCAGTTTCAACGCCTCGACCCGATAAAGGTTGTCGTGAGATTACTTCACTATATTGACTTATGCGAGGTATAGTTTAAGATCATACTATAAAAAAAAAATTAGTCAACTAAAATAAGTTGATAAAATTAGATTAAAAGATTCGATTGAACAGCAGTTACAGCTTCGCTTCTGATGAATTTTCCGAAAAATCCAAATTCCAAAAAATCAATATCTTTCAATAAATTTAATGGCAGGGAAATGAAAACATTGATCTGTCAATGAGTGTTTAGTTTCCCTTCCTTACAAATCACATTTTACTTGCTTTTACTTTTCACGAATATCAAATTGAAGATTTACAAATTACGATTTAAGTGCGATTGTGACAGATAATACTTTATCTTAGCTCAGGTGCCATCTATATACTATAGCTTTAATTGTATATAAAAGCTTTAGAAATAGAAATAAAAATATCTCAAAATATATTATAACAAATTGATGAAAATCATTTGATTCTTGTCTGGGTATAATGTACAAGTATGATTTATTAGTGAGCAGTTTTTCTCAACATTAATTTCGAATACTTACATTGGTTTCTTTCCTGCCAATCGCGCGAATGTATCTAAAATGTATGCTGGAATGTAATGTACTAAGAATCCATGAATTAAATTCATGTGTCTATTCATTCGAAGAATTCCCGTTGGATACCACAGGCAACCCTCTAAAAAGTCGAAAACAAATTTACTTTCATTAATAAAGGGTATGCATTACAATGAAATCAAATTGCAAAATAATAATTCAATGTACAGTCAGTCTTTGAACAATTTTCAAACACACCTAATGGATGTAATCGAGTCTTTTTAATTGCGAGTTCAACGAAATTTCCCCAAGTTATAGGTTTCTGTTGACCAGAGCAGCAATTGTAAATGAGAAGACAGTCCGGTTTCGCTGTTGCTGTCCTCCATGCAGCAGCAATCATCAAATTAATTACAATGTCAACAGGTACCATGTCCGCTACGTGGTTAGCCTCGCATAACATTGTCCGGAAAAGTCCTTTACCCAACGCGGAAACTAGACCCGTTGGCCCATTCCAATTATCTACCCAGCCGGCCATCGGCTCGTGCAGACTTGCGGTCACTGTAAACGGTTAAGTTTAGATGTATTTGCTATTTCAAGAACAATAGTTCACGTACCGATAGAAGGCCGAACAATGGCAACCGGCAGGTTTCCAGCTTCCTTCAGCAGCATATGCTCGGCCAAGGCCTTTGTGAATGTATAAGTGTTGGGACGTTTTCCAATCAATGAGGGTGTTAGTTGATCTAGCATGTCTTCAGGCAGCCAGTTGATTAAGGAAATAACATCATCCGGATTGTAGGGAGGTGCATAGATAACCTCAGATACTTCGGTTCGATCACAATTGCAATAGGCAGTGGACACATGAATAAGTGCCTGCAGAGTCGAATGACATTGTACTTGCGAGAATCAGTTTAGATAAGTTCCAACTTACGTCTAAGGACATCATTCGATGACACAGCTCAACTAATCGCTTCGTTCCTAGCATGTTGATTGTGACTGACAGCTTTAGCTTTTCATCGAACTTCACAGTTGCCGCTGAATGGAATACAATCGAAACGGTCTTACAAAGCAGGGCCTTCAAAAAATATTGAGACGAATTTGTCATCCAATCAGATCATTTGGAATGATGTTTGAAGACGTTACCTGATCACTTTCGGATATGCCTAGTTCTTCTGAGGTAATGTCGCCAGCGATTGGTATAACTTTACTCAATTCTTTCGGGTGCTCTTTTCTTAGTTTGTCGAAAAGCTAGAAGAGCAGAACATTGTTTGTACTTAAGAAAATTGTTGCCACCGTTTCATAAATGGATTTGCGCAGTGTTTCAGAGCGAGGTGCTTGGATGAATTCGTAAAATGATATTGGCTACTTACCGGTGAGTTAAGCAATTCGTTAAGTCTTGCCGCAACATCTTGTCCGCGTTTGGGTCGAATAAGGAGGTAAATGTTCTTTATATCCGGACATGACCGAAGAAGTTTCTCAACTAATACCTGTAAGGAAAGGAAAATGAAGATGCAGAACATTAGCGGGTGTTTTTATAATGTTTGTTCTTGCGTATGTTGCATATTGAAAAATTGTATGTTTATATATTTCGCGAAAGATACAACTCAGTTAAATGAAATATAATGAAATGAAAAATAAATCGTAACTATAAAAAAAATGTTGAAAGAAAAAGAATAACATTTTTTTTTTAAATTGATAACTTGAAATTGAAAGGTTAACAGGAATTTAAGATTACATTCTTTACTACATTCTTGAATTCGAAAAACGAATAAGCGAGAGGCCCACGTTTGAGAGCACTTTACATCGCAGGGAGGCGCAACAAAAGCGATTAAACAAGAGCTTCCATACGTGCAAATGGAATAGACCGATGATGATCGAATGATTCGTTAGGTCGACTTAATTCACGGAAGATTATGTGGCAACTAGGATCTGACCATAGAAAGCCTTGGGAAAGTTTGAAAAGAAAACATTCATCGAAGAACACTCAGTGCGCTTCCAAAAAAAGGATTTCAAGTATTGAGAGACGAGAAACCAATTAGTTAAATTTCAATTTCTAATGATTCCATACAATAAGAGATGTTGGCTTCAAATAATACCAAGCGGGTGACTGCTACTCATTTAAAAAAAATCATGAAGATCGCTATGGAACTTACACTCAACACGCGAATATTTTTATCCTATTTTAGTATTTATTCTCTACCTCAAAAAACAGCCGAAATGAAACATTTAATATGCTATAGACCTTACCTTGCCCATAAATCCAGTACCACCAGTAATGAATACACTCCTACCGGCATAAAATTGTGATATCGGCAAGTAATTACTGGTGTCCGATCCGATTCGATCCATTTTCTTAACACTCGGTGTGGATGGATTATGCTGTCCGTTGGATAATATGATCTGGTCTTGATCAACTTCCGGTGGGGCAGCCATATTGTTCTTTGTATTGACTTTTACGACTGATCACTATGTAAATTATTATGTTAGAATTAAATCAGATAAATTAATTTGCAACTTTTCAGAAATTCTGGGTTTTTTCAATTTCATCTATCATTATTTATTAGAACCTAGCTTTTAAGTTTTATTTTTTTCTTTTGTTCAAATAATGCGTTCTTGCAGATGTTCTGTTTTTACAGCTCGTTGTAGGAAGCAGTGTTCGGTGTGCGCAGTTAATCAGTTATTTGTTTCCGAAGAATATTTATAGATGTTTGTAAGGTTGTTAGTTTTTTGGTTAGACTTTAAAAATATACACTAAATTTGTGGTTAAGCTAGTTCCTCAAACTTGCCTTTAAAGCTTGTAAGTCTGCTTTGCCCTTGAAACTTGCAAGCTTGAAGGGATTTTAACTTTTACATACGTATCGTTCTATCATCAATAATTATATTTGTTGTGATTTTCTCGCTTCATATTGTTGTTGGAAGAATACGGAAGATTACTTTCAAATACGTTGAATGTATTTGATGTTGTTAATAATAAGTATTGTTTATTTTATAGTTAAGCGTTAGAGGGCTTAAGTTATTGGTAATTGGGTTTAATAGAAAAACATCACGAGTTTCAAAGTGAATCGAATCGTTTCATAGAATAATCCTCGCTATAAAGAAATTTTTAATAATTTTGCTTACGGCTTTAAGTTCAACTATTTTCGTTATTTTTGTTTTGTCGTTTCAACAGATTTAACAGGTTTCTCAATTATTATACACTATTTACATAGAATTTATTTTTAAATATTAGATTTGAATTTGTTTTGTTTTTGATTGCTACTAATTAATTTTTCTCGTTATTATTAGTTTTGTGATAGAGCGTTTGAAAAAATGCTATCGATTTCTTCAAATACGAATTCGATTTTATGCACTATCAACTTTCGTGGGTTCCTTCGGAATTTATTTTAGGCTTCATTTTCGTGCCATCGCATTTGTTTTTCACCTGAAAAGAACCAAATTGTAACTTTTATTTGAAAGTGCTATTATGTTGTAAATAGTTTTAGGCATTTCAATGTTTAAGCAAGGTATTTGAACATTATGACTATTGAGTTGAATATTTGCAAAGATAATACTGAGGGACGCTAGTTGAACTGTTCCCATTGTTCAACTGTTCCCAAATCCACCAAATGGTAATGGTCTTCTACGACAACGGTAGTCAAATTCAAGTTCGATATGCAATAAGTTGCCACCGAGCCCCCTGCCGACTATCGTATGAAACATAATTAGTTAATTGTTTTCGATTTCGAATTAGATGAGATATTAATAAGCCCGATAGATAAATGCATTAATTGGAGGAATCTCATACTAAGTGCTAGAACATCCCAAACATATTCGACCCGAATCCTCCTCATACACGCGTATTCACAAAGACCTCGAATTGATTTTTTTGAAAGGCAGCGCAAAGCCTGGTGGTGATACATTATTAACTTAACAAATAAACAAGCATATGAATAAATAATTAGCTAAATATACTGCATAAATACATTAACAAAGGATATACGTTAAAGAGTAAAATAAGTACATTTAGCATAGTTAAACATTTTTAATTAAATTTTATTTTTTTAATTAAAGAGAAAAAAGGGCTTTTATAATTGGGACATATTTGTTGAATATTTTTCAGCATCTGGTCAAAGGCTCATTTGCTGCATATGCGGTTGAATGCAGATACTCTTGGAGCAAACGACTGGACCTGGTGTATTGCACTGGAAATTATTTTGCCCTATTGTAAGGAGAAGCGCGATTTTTCATCCAAGATAACTTTATCAACTCGAGCTAATAAACCGCCCCCGAGAAAGAGTATGTTGTTGTTTTTTTTTGCGGGAAAATCATGTAACCTGGCACTTATCAACTTAAACGAGTCCAGTTTGGACTGAAGAATTTTACATTAGATTTTGATTGAATGACGCGAGAAATTTTCAAACCATTAGCGTAAAGTAAGTGGTGTATATTTGGTAAGACGCCTGAAAGGACCGATATGAATATATTGATAAGAAAAAGGCTAAGATGGCTACTCTGTGGTACGCCAGAGTAAGCAACATATTTTCTCGATAAACATCTTTATAACTTTACAGATTGGGTTCAATTGAGAAGGTAGAAGCTCAGCCAGCTAAGTAAGGGCTCAGCCACTCCCAAATTTCATAGCAGCAGAATAATGGTAGGATGGTCTCAACTTTGCCGAAAGCTTAACTGAAGTCTGTATAGACTCAGTTAATTTGGTAGCCTTTCTCCATTTTACACAGAACGTCCAGAAAGTCAGTTTGTGGCTTATTTAGACTTAAATCAACAAGTAGGGAAAGTTTATCACAAACAACCTTTTCAAATAGTTCCGGAAGAGTTGATAAAATGGCAATGCTCCTGTAATTTCTGACCAAGCGGCGATCATCATTTTTGAATATGGGAGTTACATACGAAGACTACCAATAGGATGGGAAAACCCCAGAGGAGAGTGACCTATGAAAGATAATATGCAGGAGGGTTATTAACTGTTTGACACATTCACGCAAGTAGGTTAGGTTAGGTTAGTGAAGAGGGCTGCCGGGAACGCGGCCAGCATTAGACCTCCAGTTTGGGCCCATTTGCCACCCTCATGGACAATCACACGCATTCAAACTTACAGCCATGCCACTGACGCCTTAGCGAAGAGAGCTACCGGGCCCCCTTCACGCAAGTAAGTTGGAGGAAGAAAATCAGGACCAAAACTTTGTTACAATCATCATCTTGTGATATAACTATATAGTCTACAAAAACCGTTGAAGCAGAAACAGAGAACGAGTGGAAATCGTTTGATAAATCCGGTATACTGACGACTTCTTGGAAATTATTTGCAAAGAAATCGCATATATCTTGAGGAAAAAAACGTTGTAAAATGGCAAGGATCATCAACGATGGATAACAAGTAGTTTTACGCTTTGAATTTACAAAATCATAGAATGCTTTTAGGGCGTGAATTTTTTTTTGCCGGTCATCTTAACGAAATTAGCATAAGTCTCCCGTGACTTCACTAAAATTTACTCAGCAAATACGTCATATTAAATAGAAAAATAGTTGAATGGAAAAATAGATGACAACTTTCATTTCTTTTTATGAGCTTACGGAGTTTATCCCTAAGATATCGTATATGTCTTAAGGGGTTAGTCCACTGTTAAACTGCTCCAAATGAACTTTTTTTTAAACAGCTCCCAAAAAAAAACTATTCAAGATATCGATTTGAAATTTTACATACATCTTTATTGGAGTTAAAAGTTAACATTTTCATTGGAAAAATTATTAGAAAACAAAATGGCGACCACACCTATGGATAGCCGCAGCACCGCCGAAAAAAAAAAGCAAATTGCGCCTCGTAAATTCCTGGACAAAATAAGCACCTGTGAACAAACTACCAAAAATATTTCATTAGTTTCGAATATAAAGGACTGCACGGGCCTAAATTTAGAACCCTAAAGCGATTAAAAAAAATTTGGTATACTTTTGAACATTGATTATCCAGTTTTTCGTGTTTTTTCAATCAAAAAAATGTTTCCCAAATCGTCAAAAATAATTTTTTTGTTCTAAATTTAGGCCCGTGCAGTCCTTTATATTCGAAACTAATGAAATATTTTTGGTAGTTTGTCACAGGTGCTTATTTTATCCAGGAATTTACGAGGCGCAATTTGCTTTTTTTTCGGCGGTGCTGCGGCGATCCATTGGGACGGTCGCCATTTTGCTTTCTAATAATTTTTTCCAATGAAAATGGTAACTTTAAACTTCAATAAAGATGTACGTAAAATTTCAAATCGATATCTTCAATAGTTTTTTTTTTGGTAGCTGTTTAAAAAAAAAAGTTCATTTGGAGCAGTTTAACAGTGGACTAACCCCTTAAGCCCTTATCAAGCCATAGAGCGTACTTAAGAAAACACATGTTTTTTTTTACAGCACATATGAGAAAATGTTGATTCCTCGTGAAATCGATACAGCTACAATTATTTGTCAGCATCTTGTCGAGGCTGAGGTCTTTGTGACATATCACGGATATACATCACGGATACTGCAGGTGCTAGAATCAACATTTTCACAGACAAGCGAGAGGCCGTAAAAGGACTGATGTCTCACGCATATAAATCGAAGTGCTGACTCGACTGTATTCAAGCTCTTAGGGATTCTCGGTCATAAGGACATTGATGGGAATAAGATGGAAGCACACGGCAGGCTTTTCCTTATTTGGATCGGCAAACATCCCCATTCCTATTTTTAAGTTGTTAAGTACTTGATTGGCTCCAACATGATGCAAGCTACGATAACCAAAATCAAGTAGGGATCATACAATCTCGCAGCTTCTAAATGACTACTTGAATTATCGTGGACTGACTGTAAACGGTTGGTCGGCATTATTACTGAGTACCACTGTCTTGTAACATCTAATGCCATGAAACTGCGTCTCCTAACCAACGACACATGTAGGATGTGTCAACAGCTGGCAGTCTCAGAGACCATTTAGTGTGTTCAGTGTTCGGCACTGGGGCAAACTAAACAGCGCTGCTTCGGCGAGCCTTGGCTGGCGAACTTCATGCACGTGGCCGAGTAGAAACTGAAAGATATCCTTCAGCTCGCAAAAAAGTCTAGGCCTTTCGATGGCCACTTGGACTGAACCGTTATAGTTTCAGGTCTTTTTATCTGGTATCAATAAGGTCCAATAGGTATCTGTATGACCTTGTAACTGTCAGTAATATCTAACCTAAAATAGAAAAACTTTGTAAAGAAATTCAGATTTTTTGCAAATTTTTCTCTGGCCACATGTCTTGATGACAAACAATATTTAATAGCAAATAAACTATCAACATCATGATGTGCAAAAATACACATGCTAAAAAAATGAATACCTACTATCTCTTTTACCAATGCGTCAATTTTCAGGGGAATGACGAATCATCATGATTTTGGTTACTGTGATTTTGGTTGAGTGATGGAGAGACTGGACTGAACGAGGTAAAAACACACCTAAGATTACCGGAAGCCATTTCGTAATCGATACAAGCTTTTCAATTAAAGTATAGTAGCTAGGCAATTTTATAGGACATAACTCTTTTGAAAAATAATAGGTAAACCATGACGCTTGCGAGTTTTCTGTTTAGTGTCTGTTAGTAAAAATCTTTGCAGTTTTCATCATATAATCATAGGCAATGCTGGTCAAATGAATAAATATTTAAAGATGTGCTAATAAATGAAAATTCAAAATTGTCCATATGCTTTAGCAATAAATTATTTGAATTCGCAAGATTTTTCACAAATCACTTTAGGGGATGTGAAAGTATGATTTGAACGAGTTGTCCCAGTTATGGCTTCTCAGCAAGATGATTTCTGTGCAGCTGTAAGGTCAGTTTTTAACGATATTGATAGGATTCATCATTATTCTTCAGAATGACTAAGGTGATTCACACATCCACACGTTCCGATTCATATTTACTCACTTTTAACACTTCACCTTATCACTGATAATGAATTCTTCAAAATTATCTGAAGCCATGAGATAGCGGCCCGTCGTAGCCTATAGCCAAATATGAGCTTTTTATCAGCCGGCACTTGATTCACGAGATTTTCTTGCCTGAGCGATTAATTCGATTGTGGCGGGATTTCGTAGCTTAGACGGACCTATAAAACACGCGTAATACACACAAAACTACTAAATTAAAATGAAACACAAATTTAAATTATGCTCTCATATAATAATCACTGATATTTGTTGTATTTTTATGAAAACTCGGTCGGCTGTCATAAAAACCTGATCGATGCAAGTAGCCTACGATTACTCACAGTTCGGTTTCAATAGCGAGATGGCTTAGGTAAAAATTCACCTGGTCTGACTTGAAGACGATAGATAAAGTTTGAATGAGGCGTTTAATGCTGACATTTACGATTAGGTTTATGTGATATTATGTGGGGGTAGTTTAGACGACCAAAATGTATGAGTGTGTACTGAAGTTCACTATTTGTAGTTAAAACCATAATTTAGAAAACAATTATAAATTAATATAGGATTTTAATTTGATTTATGTCACAACCATTCATTTTGTAAGATTTACGATAAGGTGCCTAGCACGTTGAGCTGTTCAATCTCACATACAGAGCGATAGTATAGCATGACACTCGATATGCCGAAATACTCTGACTTGCCAATAATAAATAAATTGATTTCATAAGGACCATCAAATTCCATATATCTACAATAATTTTATTTCGGATAGCACGTGTATCCGATAAATATCAATAAGCCAAATACATAAGTTTTTTGCTTGTGTGCATTCTATTAGAAGTTGACATGTGTTTGCAGCACGAATATATTGTAAGCGGTATAAGGATCCCATAATTTACTTGCGCATAATCATATCATAGATAACCATTATCAAATTTTCGATCTATTGGATGTCTAGTGAGCACTTGTAGAACGATAATAAACACGGGGTTATCTATGCCAGTGATATAATTGTATACATTTTTGTGTAAACTGATTATAAGTATATCGATAGGACTTTTTAAGTTGATTGTACAGCGTATGTATAAAATGTGTAATTGAAATCTAATTATTCGGGAAATAACGTGAGAAACATTAAGGTTTACCTAAAAATTAATAAAACGTTTTAGGCGAATTATTGCTATTTCATAGTTATACACGATATATGGTAAATGAATAAGCGTGTAGCCGTTATATTTATATAGAATATAGAATATACCAAAAAGTCTTCTGGGCATTATGGGGAGTCTAACTTAATAGTTAAATAGCTCTTAGTCTCTGTGCACAGATTACTTTGCATTATTTTAAATGATATCTTGAACAAAAAATACTTTCTGGATTGCTGGAATGTGGCTAAGTTTCTTCCTATTCATAAGAATAAAGAAGCCAGCAAATTCGGGAGACTTTTTGAGAGCATTTGGATGGAGATAATTTATACTTACTGTAGAAACTACTGTACTCGCCAATGTTATACCAGAATACCAATAGACATGGAACGCAGCATACCAGCGTGTGCCTTAGATATCGAGAAAGCTCCAACTCTGTGTAACACGAAAGACTTCTGTGCAAGCTGATCAAGTTTGGGTTTCACAAGGAGGTTATACGACTTACTGCAAGCTTCCTTGCCAGCAGACAATGATACCTTAACGTTAATGGAGCTTATTCGATTAAAGGACCTGTGACACATCCGAAGTACCGCAAGGCTCCATCATCGGACCTATTTTTTATACGATCCTTGTTGCTGACCTCCCGACTCCAGTGGACCAGCCTCAAGTTAAAGTCCTCCAATATGCAGATAAAATGCTTTTATTCGTATCAAGCCAAGACCCGCAGGGAAGAGCTTAGAGCGTTATTTGATCGAGTCAAAATTTTATTGGCAACAAGACACAATAACAACGCAAAGAGACCAAAAAGCTCACTGTATCGTTCGAAAACTCTACGATTACTCCTGGCACTACATCGAGGTACCTTGATATCAACTTTCAAGAATTCTTGCAGTTTAATCCCTACGTTCGACATAAAATCAAAGTTGCCAAATCCGCATTTCAGCGCAGAAGATATTTTTTGCCAAAAGATGGGCCTAACCACCAAAGTGAAAAGTATTTGCTATCAAACTCTATCCGGTCAATCGTCAAATATGCATCCCCATCCTGGATTTTCCATTCCAAAACTGCCATGTAAGAGGTGGAGGTATTCGAGCGGAGAATTCGTACTGGCAGATTTTACAACCCAGTAACTAAAAAGTGGCTGAGGAACTCTCTCCTTTATCGGGAGAGTGGTCTGAAGCCACTGACCGGTTTGTGGAATTGACTACGAAATTCAGGCTGACGGACATGAGAACAGAATAGTTCTTTGGGCCACTCAACAAGTACAATTGAGCCATTTATGTGCCCGGCAATAGAAGATGGCCAACGATAGCTCATGAGCGCGCTTTGTAGACCCCTCGAAGATTAGCAGGGGTTAGTTTTAGACAAGCTATATTATTATTTACTAATTCGGTATATGTTAGATTTAATCGTAGATTTAAAGTAGTTGTATGATAAAATATAGCCCAGTAGACTCCAGCTATTTGTATAAGCTGTGTAATGACATTTTTGTGAAACATTAAACGCAATAAGATTTCTAAAATTTTTTTTATAAAGACAATAGCCTGGAGGCCAAAATATTGTAGCCGCTAGATTAAGAATATTATGAAGTTAGTCAGTAAGCTGGGTTATAAATGTAGAAATAATTCTAAATAAAATTCAATTCAAGTCAGGGTAGGTTACTAGCGGCGTCGATTTGAATAATACAGTGTTTATTGTATCAAAGGGAGTTTTTCTGATGACATGCTTGAGTGCCAAATCAAAGTAGACGAGCTAACTCATTCGCCTGTTTTAACCCTGTATTCGTCGAAAAGAAGTTAGTTGTGTCATTTAATTTATGTTAAGTTGCTTATGTTGGATCCCATTAATTTCTGGTATTTTTTAGATTATAAGTCGTCCCTGGCCTGTTAGGCTTCATCAAATGTTGAGGCGTTTGAAGCAGTGCGATCATCGCATGAACTGATGAATAATGGCGAATCATAGAATGTGGGGAAATTTCTGTTTAGTAACTGCTGGAATAGCATCTCTTCTTATCCTGGTCACAGCCGCTTATGATGCTTCCATCATCAGCCCCACACGGCCGACCCTTCGAAAATCGTCATATATCTTGCTCCTTTGCTCTTGGTGGTCGTTCAATGGGTTTGTTTTACTTGCGTTTGTTTTTCAATGAGGCGATCTTCCGGGCGGCTTGCCACTCTTCGTCAAACCATTGTATCGCATCGCATATTGTATAACCCAGTACCTTTTTGGATGTTGCATTCAGTACGTCTTTAATGGCAGTCCAGACAGAGTGGCGGAAAAGGTTCTGGCTTTGGTATTTCTTGTATAAAATTTCTCTGTGCCTGTTCTTTTCGTTTCTGTTTTTGCTAACTCATAAGCAAAAGTCATTATTTCGGTATAATAAATAAAATTTTAACTTCATCCCCATACAGCAATTAAAGCAATGTAGGTTTAAGAAAAATTAAATATTTCTTAAAATTTTTAAAGATATTTTTTCCTGATAAATTCATTCGGGTTGTGTTTGCACCTCCCAGTAGTTCATTATCCAGAGCAAATACTTACTTGGCTTCCATCGTCTTGCATCGAAGCTTGTCGACATCGAACCTGCGTCTTGACCTTGCTGTGCCTTCTTAAGTAAGCGAGATCAGATAGTGACCGAAACCGAAGCTAGCTCGGCGGCAAGATCGCACATCCAGAATCCAGTATTTTTTTTTGATTAAAGATGCGACCGTTCGAGGATGCCAATGACTTTTTATGGATGTTTCGATGGGGAAAATAAGTGAAGCTCACGATAAGGTTTCTGCTGCACGCAAAGTCGGCAAGCCGTTGTCCGTTGTCGTAGCAGGAATCGTGAAGGCTGCATTGGCCCCTGGAACCCTAGCGTTGAAGTATCCTAGCAAGACTTTCACATCATTTGATGGCGAAGAATCAGAATATCTTTCCAGAAGGTGACAAAATTCATATTTCACTGCTTCATCTTTATCTTCAGTGGGGGCGTGCACGTTTGTTGCCAGCTTATTAATAATAAATATATAGTTTGATGCTAGAGTGCATTTGTTAGCCGCACCACTAATTTGACCCTTAACTCCGTTCAGATTCTTGCACAGAGCTTCAGCAACTGGTAGCCTGAAGCTCGATCTCCTAGACCACAAATGTGGGGTGCATTGGACGACTGTTAGCCACGGCCATGGAGTCTTCCACTGTGGTAGACTACCTGAAATACTAAACTTATTTGTTCCTTTATTGCAGTCATATACAAGTTTGTGACCCCTAAAAATCCATACCAAATGTGTATTAAATTTATATCACTTTGCTCGGTAAAAAGAATAATTTATTATTCTATACAATATGAAAATTGCATAGCAATTTAGTTCGACGTTAATGCCCTGCATGTAACCGCCAACATTCGTAGGTCATAATTTTTTCATAAAGACCAAGTTTAATCTGGTTTTTATTTTAACAAGAAGGCTCAATAAACAACATTTTACAATTACAACTGGCGTGTTTCTTGTTTCGACCATGAATTTATCGATAAATTTGCCCTTAATTTAACATTCTCGATATCGTTTCATATCATACCTGAAATGGTAGACATCCTTGTACATTCTTCGCTTTGATCTTGCGTACTCTTGAAGTATGCAGTTAGCAAGGTTGTATTTTTGAACCTACAGAGCCGATATGACAAGTTAAACAAGCTGATGCATTTTCATGAGAAACATTTACATATGCATTTAGTGGGCTCTATCAGTTAAATAGTTTACAGTATTTATTCATTGAGAATTGAAAATAAGTTTCCTAGCAAAATATATAGGTATTTTAAAATAAATTGCGATCGGCAACCAATGTCCATGAGATATTTTTTTTGTCTCCGTTTTCATTACATAAGTCAAATGAAATCAATGAATATTCAAATGAACGGATATGAAACTGGAGATTAATTAAATAAATGTTAAATTCATCAGATCCTGCACTACATTCTGAGCAAACAATAATTATACAAAGTGACTAAACGATCAACTTCTGCACTATCATGTCCTAAAGCAAGCACGCCTCCGGCTGCAAGCAGCATCGATACCTTGAAAGTCCAACTGGTTCACACGAAACGCAACAGTGACATGAATGCACGGTAAATCGTGTAAATGAGCATTATTGCACGTTGCCAGAACCAACTTGAACCAGATGAATGCCAAGTTCATTGGATCACCATGTCAAAAAAGATATTGTCGTTTAACTTGTTTGTCAGCGGAGTGATGAAACCAATTCGGACCTTAAATGTAAATTACAGGTTTTCAGTTCGATGGACAGCTTTACAAACTTGACCCATTTCCGCATGTATGTGTAGGCACATATGCAGGCTATGCACCTTATGCAACGTTAAAAATGATTCTGTTGCAATGTAGATTTTTTTTAAATCGCATTCCTTGTGTGCTATAAGTATACGGCAAACTGGAAATTTGAATATTTAGGAGTTAATTTTAGCATAGTTATCTGAAAATTTCTTCTAGAGTTTTGTTTTTTTCGTATTTTGCGAAGATTCATGCTCCGTTCAAGTGTCCACATGCTATACGCAAGCACTTGGTATGGATGTGATAATTTCACTTCATCTACACTCAGTGTGGATGTGTAAGCTGATAACTGATGCCAACCAGACAAGAAGGAAATTCCTTAGAATTACGCGGATATTTCCCTAGATTTCCTTCGATTTTTGTACAGTATAAAAGTAACAAACGAAATGTGAATTCTTTTACCCCTTGGAGACACCGCAGTAACCTTTAATTGTTGCGTTTGTCACTTCGATTAGACTGCAATTCTAGAGGAAAATGTTCATCTTTTAATGAGTTCTGCCCACACTGGGCGCATTTTTATTATATCAATTTCGATGACAAATTCCAGATCCATAGTCTCAAAGTATCTTAAACTTATTCAACATAATCATTCTGGCTTCCGTTTTGCTATCAATTTCAGGATAGTAGTATTTAAAAGGCGCAAAAAACGTGACTTATATACTTTTCAGCAATATTCCCAGTTCTGTGCTTGGACACAGGAACGTCAATCATATTTAAATTGGCAACATAACTATGCAAGCGTATCGGCTACGAAAGCGTGTCTGTCAGTTTCTTGGCTACAGTAAAAATAGAAATAGACGAAAGAAATGTTGACAGTGAATTATCGATGATATTCCACATTATTGTAGTTGTAGCTGTGTTTTATTGTGGACATGTTATGTATCTGATGATAAAAATACGCATTTTTTAAAGGGCTGGTTTATAATTCAAGAAACAAGGATGTAAGCAGCAAATAAAGACGGCAACACGGACGTTTCATTCGGTCACGTGTCAAAGCTAAAATTGATGGGCCGAAAAAAGATCAGCTCTGCACTCTATTTGGGCTCACGATGCATACTATTTCTTATCGACTTCTTAAACAATTGAAATTTTTGTGCATAATACTGGTAAATATTAGGGTGCAGGTTACTGAAAAATATCATGTCAATAACCATTCAGCACACATATTTAAATGAACTTATAAGTATAGGAAAGACGCTTGAATGGAATGCAAATACGTATGTTGTTTTTAGTTTAGTTGCATGAAACCAACGGATGACATACATATGGACAAAAAAAATCGGTTTGTTTGCCACGAATTATGTACGACCAGATATCTGTGATTTGAAGTCAATTAGCTCTCTGACTAACTTGTAACACACAAAATTGGTAAAATATTCAAAACACGCACACAAGTGGCCGACCGACTGTCTCAAATCTACCGACGACATCGACAATCAAATCTTTGGTCGCTCAAGTGAAATGGTATGGATTAATGCTCGAAAAGTTAGTTCTAAATATAAAACTTTCTCTTCGAGCGACCACAAGTATTTTCTGCTACTGTGTATATACAAAATGAATTGTTCTGCGGACAGTGTGTTGGGATTGTGGTTGCATGCACTTTTCGCTCAACTATCATTCAATTCTTCATTATACCGTACCTCCATACGACGAACTAACCTATTTCAATCTTGAGCACGAAAAATCGTTTAAATAGCCGCCGACTATAATTGGATCATGTCACATGGTTTAGTGTCCAATTATGTGCTTGCAGACAATATACACTACTATAATGCCAAGAATCTTATGTAAAACGGTCAGTGGTGCGTAAAGAATGTGATTTCCCGACGGATATGTTAAGCGCCTTCGATTTTCTTGAATGGTCAAAGAAAGTTTTTCGTGACAAAAGAGCTAGGCATTCATTCAGACTCTCAACGAGAGATAATTGTTTTATGAGTGAGTTCCCAAGTAGATAATCTTATTTAAAAGCTTTAAAGAGAATTGACGTGGTCGATAAAAATATGTAAGGGTCTGCCAGCACTATTAACTTCGAGTTTAGATAAGAAAATTGGAAAGTTGTTTCTTTACTTTACACAGACAAATACTTTTGGTTCCGAAAATTTAAACCATTGACTTCTCACGTTGGCAATATGCAGATTATCAGTGGACATTGCAAATATCCAACGAAATAATCAATGATGATTTTGCACCACAACAAATTAATTAACTGTTGGGTCGTAACAATAAAAACCACATGGAACGAAATATTTCATCGCAATATTTACGAAAAACAAATGAAATTCCATCAATATTCAAACTTGAGCTCCATGTGTATCTATTAATCATCAATGTGTGCTAATGCGAAATCCATTGAAAGTAGTCCTGACTATCTTTTTCAGATTTGGCAAATGCATATGTATGTAAATACATAGATATTAAATGTTTTTCTATTTTGATATGATTTAATATCATACGTACATTTAACGGTCAATATGCATGTATATCACTTTCAATCGACTCTAATACGGTTTGATGACAACGTAACAATGATGTGGTGTGCAATTGTACTCCAAAGAAAATAAGAAATAGTAGCAAGCAATAATAGCAATCAAAATACCTTGACACAATATATGTATATTGCAATAGTTGCAGCTTACATATATTTATATTGGTTTAAATTGATTTTAAAGGATTGAATAATAAATGAAGGCGCTCGAAAATGGGGATGTGTAACTTATGACTTATAAAGGTAATAAATTATGATTTTTTCGTGGAATTTAGGTCAGTTTCAGATAAGATGTTTTTGTTTTACTCAGTGAATTTTATCGAGCAGCAACCATGTGTTATCGTGAGAAGCCTTACCTAAAATTTATTTATTTCGTTCTCGGGCTTCATGTAGGCTGAGTTTTAATTTGCCTTTTAGATGCGGCCAAATAAATTGTCAAATGTATTGCACACAATACTGACTAGGATAAGAAAATTTGGGAACGTGTGGATTTTAATTTTAGTATAATAATGTTATGACAATTTTCTAATTCATTTTGACTCAGCAGTGCCATAAGTGCTAGAGTTTCGTACTTGCTGCAAATTCAGATGATGAAGCGCATACAAGTAATCATATCACACTGAATAACCTGACTAAGTTCATATAAGCAAATCTTAAAATCTGTACACAAATTAATATGCGTATTTTTTGTATTTCGTTATTTTTCGTCATTTAAAAGATTTATTCACTGTGCCACCAAAATCATAGTGGTAATCAAAGTTCCTAGCAAACATTAATCACAGATGTGCTGTGGTGCAACAATGTAAAACTTTTAAATGTTTTTTCCCTTTCAAATATGTAGAAATGTTGTTCAATTTGTTACGTTTTACTGTACGTACAAACGTACTCGCATAGCATAGATCAGCATGATGATGTTAAATGTACAGTGAAATTCAATGTGCCAATCTGTTACTGCCCATGATGTACAAAGAGCTAACAACGATTTTGGCTGTACAGTTGGTTTTATGTGCGATCACTTGATGCATTCATCGGAGCAATAGCACTTCAAAACATGTTGGAAATATCAAGAGATTTTGTTTGTGCAATTTCATTCATGTGGTGGGTACCTTGTTTTTTTTTGGTAATGTTCAAATCGTATCGTAAGATAGTTTATGAGATGTATCTTGCGAAAAATTAACAGATATTATTTCGTTTAGAAATATAGCTTATGATAGGTAAGTGACAGTACTTAAACTTGATCCGTTAGTTCAGATGGCATTCATTCGGAGTTGGTAAATGATATCACATTAAACGATCAGTTTAAATGGACTTTAGATTAGTTATAGATTTTTCAACACATTAAGACATGTTTGTTTCCAAATATTCCAAATGTTTGGCAAGAGCACCAAAATCCATTGTTGCCTTAGAAGAAGCTTCGAAGAGGTAGTATGGAAATTGTAATTGATTTGATATATAACATGTTGCATTCATTATTCTTTTTTTAAACAAACAAATATAAAAATTAAGTGTTTTAGACTAGAGATTTTTGATCACCATTTCAGCAGAATCTCTGCAATATTTCGTCTACTGAGTAGCTATAATAAATCGCGCATAGAAAATTTGCAATAGCATTTTGTACAAGTGCTTTTGACTAATTTTACTTACTTGCTATTGATCTTAAAACTAAGCTTCGTATCAACAAGATACATTTTATGAAATAGATGCAAGGAATAGATTATAGATCCTGTATTTCCTTGTAAAAAAAAACAAAGTTATTTTTCACCAGTCTATCAATCGTTGTAGCATTGGCCATACGATGCAGTGATAATGTGAAAAAGTGAGCAAAATATAGTTTGTCATCAGGCCAGCTGTGGAAGATGTCCAAAGAATATCAGAAATCTTAAAAAGATTTGTGCTCAGGTTATAAAAGTCAACAGCCCGATTAAAACAACAAGCCTGTACCTAAACAAACACGACCCCCAAAGCTTAGTAGACATTGCAAATATATTGCTCAGCCGCCATTCACTGAACAGACGCCCTCTAAGTGATAAGAACAATTGCAGAACATGATCCTCATGTTACAACTTTTTTAAAGCCTGCAGATTGCCCCGCATTTCTAACTACAACCTGTATAGGTGGAGAGACCGCAATTGTAGTGAGGCATCAACCATCGGTTAATATACCGTCAATCCAGATAACGAAAAACTTTTTGAATATGAAGGCTCTGTAATTTGTGCAGCGTATGGAACCTGAGACATTTTTACCTTTTTGCGTTTGACGAAATAACTCAAGCTTAAAAGTAAAAAAAACATACCTAATATCGATGTACCAATGGTTATAAGGGAAAGTTAAAGGCCCTCGCAGATTTTCTAGGATCTACAATTTCAGGAGAACTGCACTCCGGAAGATAATCGTGGCGATGAAGAGAACATTTTTGCTTATACCGACTAAATACTCTTCCCTCCATTTCACCAAAAAGCTTCGAAGTACGAAACAAGTACATATAACATATCTCTGGCTTAAAATGCGAAAATGCGCCGGTCTAAATGGAATTCGCAATCGAACACACATGTTCGTCAGTGAGTCCGGTTGTCGACTCAGGCACACAGAAATCATTTATGGAATTTGCAAAACAAGGATCTTCCGTGCAGCCTGCATGTAAAAACCAAGTAAAAAACTTCAGTTCCTACAAAACTTTAGAATCATAAATCTTCTTCGTCTAATCAACCAAGAAAAAATCTTCTCCTCCTCACTCCTTGCGCTGCTGCATAGCGTTTATATAGCTGCCCTACCTATTTTTCCAAACACAAAGGTATGCTTGTTTGTAGATTATACTTGCATTTCCCACACCATCCTGTAATCCGATTTGAGTATCGTTTTTGAATATTTCTTCAAGCGGAAAACACAAGACATCTTTATAGCAAAACAACATAAACAGCAACCGAATACTCGTCCCCAACTTTTTTGAGACGAATGCTTTTCAGTATTTTATTCTGCGTACAAGTATCCGATGTTTTCCACGTGGTGTTGTATTTTTGACGGCTTTCGGTTTTCGATATTTCAATATTTCAGTTTTTACGAAAGATTCCTCCATAGCTCGTTCCTTCCCACAGGCGAAGTCAACGTCAAATGGACTTTATGAGGATGGTATCTTTCGCTCTCATCCTGGCATCTCGCGTCACTTTTCCATTTCAAGGTTGACGAGGACGCAAGAGAGGATATATTCTTGTGGTAGGTTGTAGTTGCTTTTAAATGGATTCGATAAGAATATACGAGTAGCTGCCTTAATCTGGCTTCACACAACTCTCCCAACGTCTTGTAAAGTCCTAACGTGGCTGATTGTGGGTAATTTTTTCAGAAATAAAGGGTCGTATGTATTCCTCGACAACTATGTAAAACAGCTTCTAGCTACCATCGGAAAAATATTTAAAATACGATGGTAAATTAAAAACACAGATATTTCTCGGAGACAAAACACTACAACTATTCGACACAATCGACGAACACTCTTATAGTGCCTTAGAAAACTTCTGAATGAAAAGTATCTTAGATTCAGACAAATAACTGAACGAAAGCGGGTCAGCTGCGATAAACATCGGTGATCAGCTGAAAGGTCAGTTGGGCTGAAAAAACAGTCACCAAGAAGAAAGGATTCAAAGATAATCATCCATATTAACATAATGCAATCGATGAAATCGGTAAAAGTATGGGCTTATTGTTTGTTAAGGATCGAGAATATCTGCACTCTCTTAAGTGCATGCGTGTCTGAAACATGTTCACTGAGATAGATATCTTGTTAATAGGCAAAATGCATCAACACTGTCATTTATTCAGCTGTTAGAGCTAGACGGGTGGAGCACTTAGAGTTTCGTAGCAATATTTTATCTTACAATACCTATACCTTCAACTGCAACGAAGTCTAACTTAAACGTATTTCGATTTTGAATACATATTTCGAATTAATTGATAGCACAGTGAGCAATTAAATATTTTTATAATTTATGCGACTCATTTTCAAAATTTTTGTCCAGCATGCTCTTTAAATATATACATATAAACTTGATTATAAGAGCAAACGCACAGCAAGAAGCTAATCAAGAAATTCAATTAGGCTGGGAAAGTCTACAGAAACATTCCTTAAATAAATAAGGAACGACAATAAAAATCTATAGCTTCTATTTTCCACGTCCAAAATCACGGTTCGTGGGTCAGTCACTTACATATCGTTACGTAGTTCTAGGAGATAAGCTTTCGAGACGAGAAACATTTTCGGTTAATCGAATTCCAGCTGACTGTTGCTTCTCGTGAGCGAAAGATCGCATGCAGCACTACACATGATTTTGAAAAGTTTATGCCTAATCTAAAAATATCTTGCAAGATCACTTCGTCTGAGGAACATTTTGCAAGATATATGTTACGTAGGTAGAATAGTATTTGCTTAGATACTATTCGTATGTTATCACGCCAGTACGCATAAATACAATTTCCTATGAAATCGGGAAATGCTAAATATTTTTCTATCGTTGCTCAAATGAATATAATTTTAGCTCATTTGGTGTAGGTCATTATTACACCCACATATCGCTTGAGCACTTTTACTTGGGATCTTTGCATTTAGATTGCGGTATAGTAAAGGTAATTTTATGTTGTGATGTAAGTCAAAACGTCAAGCAGTAGTGCCTTGGAGCGAGGTTCGTTCATTATTATCTAGTAATTGTTTTGAGTGGAAATTAAATTTCAATGCGAAAATCAATGTAAGATGCAAGGCGGTAGATAAGCGTGAAATTTCATAAATCTGCAAAAGTCGCAAATTATAATTATCTACCAAATTCATACTACTAAATGATCCAAATTTCAAATTGAATTGATACGTTTCCCCCCACTGAACATTGTTTACAGCTATAAATTAAAAAAACTCATCGCCGCAGAAGCTTGTCGTCCGATTAATCGTTAGCCGAGTCTAAGTATGCTCAAAATACATGTTGTGTCTGTTTTGCTTTCACAGAGACACTTCTCGCTTGATTAGATCATTACATCCGGACTAAACATTGCTGAAAACTATGATGTCATATGGTACGGTACGTGTTTGGTAATTTCAGACCTGCTCTAGTGCAACATCTAAACATGAGCGTGTGGATATATTATCGGGCGTCACTCGAAAGCCACCGCAAAGCATTTCAGTCCGAGCAAACAATCGCAGTTTCTGCTGAAGATCAAGTCTATCCGGCCAAACTTGCAGCATACTCGTTATATTTGAAATTAACGGTTTTCACGCCATGCAGAATTATGCGTTCTCGAAGCATAACGCAAGAAAAGTTTGCGAAACGGCAACAATAAGCTGGGCAATGATCGTATCAAACGAACGATGGAAATGAGCTATAGAATCTCTGCAGATCTAGCAACAACTAGAGCGGCTAAATAGAATTTCTTAAGAGTGCGGCAACCGAAGGCGAATATGTGCACAAATCTAAACGAATCATTTTGAAAACTAGAAAATACAGAAGTTCATTCATTGCCAGCAGATCTTTCTTTTACCGACTAGTGAAAAGCGGAAGACAACTTGAGTTCCCTAGCAGATGAAACGCTCGCATGTAAATATGAAAGGCTTATGACCGGATAAGTTATCATACTGCGCGCTAGGCTTCATCATTCGAAATGAAAGTATCTGGAGGAGGTAGGCACGCATGAAAGCAATAATTCGTCATAACATAACAATTTCGTGGCTCGTGATGTGACACTATTGTTTCCAATTCGGTTTCGAAGATTTCCAACGGACGCAACATACAGATATTGTCTGGCCCACTAACGTTCAAACTGTTAATTCAATCTTCGACACTCGATTAACACATAAGCTGCCGTGCCTCTGTGGAGAAATTTCACGTTCCGCCTATTGAGCAGCTTGCAAATAATGTGGCAACTTTTTCATATAGGTATCGATTACAATGCGAAAAGATCACCGGGCTTATGCTTGCATGACATGCGCAACAGTTCGATCGAAATACTAGTTGAGTTCTAGTTGTCACGGATAATACCAAAGCTTGAGCGTTAAATATCAAAGTGTTGTATTTCACGATAGTTAAATTGATTATTTTTATCGATTCCATTGTACTTTTACTGATTTCGGAGAGTTTTGGTTTCACCTAGAGACTACAAAAATCTTGTTTTGTTTAGTCATTGAAAACATTCGGTTACTTAGCAAATCGATCGTTACATCAACAGTCTTGCAGCAAATGTTTAGATATTTGAGATATTTTGACATGGAGTTGTAATTTTCAGATGCTTGCCATATTTTTATTTATTTCATACTTATTAAATGATGCGAATAACTTAGTGATTTAAAAAAGATACTAATTGTATAGTATGTGTGCAAGAAATTGGGACAGGAAAGAAAACAAATCAAATGTCAAAATAGTTGAAAAAGTTGTTCTACAATGAATTCTCTTCATAGTGTAGTTTCATTGTAGACTAGTTTCAAAAAGTCAGAGTTCAGCACAGCTAGGTTCGAACCGTGCTAGCCAACTGAATACACAAGTTTCGTATAGCTGAAAAGCTACTCTTGGAAACTCCAGGAAAATTTCAAACTGTAGGCGTTTTGGAATTGAGCTCAGCAGACTAAAAATTAAAGCTCAGCGCCCAATGTGGGCTGGACTTGAAAATTTTAATTTAAACTAATTGGAATAGATTTACTTTGAATGCTGAATGTGTTAAATGTGATATCCTTTATCATTGGCTCATGCGTACAATTATTGTTACTAGCTTATGGTCGACACGAACGAACTTGTAAACAATTATCTTATTATCGCAGGAAGAAACATTTATTCGTATGCATGCAATAGCCACTAAAATTGAGCATAAAACAGAATCTATTGAATTTTCTTTCACCCGAAATCATAAACCGTTCAGTGGCAGCGCATGTGTTAATCGGCCATCACTTAAATACAACAATTTGTAATCAGGTCACCAGCAACGATTTCGAACGATGAACTCGAGTTCACCTGATTTTTCATTTTATACATATCGAAAACCTGTTATAAATAAGTCTACCTTAGAAGTGGTGCTGCTGCTACTGGCCCAATTCAGATTAGTTGCAGTCCCCGATCCGAGATGCACTGAATGAAATCATGAATCGATGATGGTTATGACGATGCTGACGATGATGCTCGAACAAGACGCGTCGCGTTCACGTTTAGCCCAACTAACTTCACATTCACAACTTTTTAGATACTTTTCGATTTTCGGCGGATCATTGTTTTGCACTTTCGCTGGCTGAGTCGCATACTCAGATTACCTGGGTTCCGACCAGGTATGGGTATCACATACAGATTAAGTTAACCGGCACAAGACTTCTTCTAGCTTTTTTGATGTCTTCGTTCCACTTAGTTTTGTTTATCTGATTTTTCTTGTTTCACTCTTACACGTTTCTAGTATGAGAAATTAGTGATCAGCTGCCGGTCGGAAAATATCACTGAGGTGGCGAGCGGGCGGTGCACCGACGAGACTATCTACTGCGTTTGGCCAAGAAGTAGGACGCCAAAATAAACGGAACGAATGATGACGACACCGGAATCTTGACGAGCAGGCGCATGTGTAGGCGACCGCGATTAACGGCGGCGCGGATTATCTAAGGAAATTAACTGATTCAATTCGACAGGTTTCCCAGCGTGAAGGATCGTTCTAGAAAAACCCACAGCTATTTTGCTGCGAAGAAAGCAAAAGAGAGAAAGAATTTCGCAAGACTTTTCACGGCGAACTTTACTGAAAATTGCAGAGTACCCGTTGGTTTCGAACGGATTTGTAGCCGGTCTCAACGAAACTGCCGCGATCGCAGTAGGACTGAATGATTTTATCTTTAATTTTACTTTGCGCGAATAGATGGAAGTCGGATGGATTCGATTGGATAGGCTGCTTTGTCTGCTAGTGTACTGCACGAAACTTGGAAAGTGGCGGGCGACTGCAGCTAGCTCTCAACTTGGCTTGGCCCATGCCACGAAGAAATGCTATGGGTCGCCGTGAGCTTGGATCTCCTGAATTTTATTTAGACTTTCGATTGCAACTCATTTCACCTAATGTTCCGTACTTTGGGCCTTGAGATTGAGAAAGAGAGTCACTATTGAAAAGTTCTTGGGTTTTCAAGGTTGTCGGATGGTGGAATTTATGCAATCATCTTACATGCATACATGATTGGAATGGCAATTCAGGAGGATGATAAATTAGTGACATAGACTAATGGCCAAGATTCGACTACTAGTCAGGTAGGAACATTAGTGGGCTTTGCTCCATTTCGCAAGCCACACATTACTCTGCTTTACCGTTAGTACGGAAATAACAATTAAATATAGTAGGATCAAACGTAGGACTGAATCTTATATATGAACAGCATATCACAACATAATTATATCTTCATGCAAAAATAATTTCAATCAAACTAGGGTGTGCCCTTATGAAAGGTCTTATTCAATTTCAATACAATTTAGCCAAATCGCTATCATCAAAATTTGAATTGAAAAAGTAGGGGCATTAGTCTCTGTTTTTCAGCAGCTTACATTAATGATATTAATAATGAACAATCTAACTTACATGATTCATTCATTCGTACATTCCCGTTTAATTTGTTTGGAAAGTATGCATAATAATTTTAACTATAAGTTTATATCAACTTTAACCCTAAAAGGGTCATGTGATGTCTTCGCAATGCCACTTAGCTTGGTCATGTACGTGTGAGAATGTGAAATTAAGTACTATCATGTTTCAGGATTGCTGTGATTGTTGCAATAAAAATCATGAGCTTTAGAGAATGATTATGGCTTGAAAATGACCTACAGATTTATTATTTATTTTTAAGGTAACACCTGCTGATTTTATTACAGCGATTGACTACTGACCTGTGAATTAAAATACTATCATACAGTCCTTGATACTAAAACAGAACGAGTAGTAATTAATTCATTTATAGTCAACGTAATTGAAACGACTTATTTTCTTGCACTCCTATTCTGCAATAAAATTTCTTTTGAGCTACATTCAAGAAGTTGTTTTTTACGCTCGGATTAAAAGATAATGTTAGCTCATTAAGTTAAGTATCTTAGTGAAATAGTAACATTGTAGTAATTCAAATTAATCAAAATTTTGTTGATGGTGATCTGTGAAGTAGGATATCTACAGATTATTAACTATATTCTGAATCGAAATAGTCTTTGATAAATTCGATCTGTATTTGAATTCAAATAGAGGTAGTTGTTAGAAAAAATATTGGAAATATAATTAGAAAGTATATTGAAAATTCTTCACAGTAACAAAGACAAAAAAAAAACAAATAGGAAAGAGTACACAAAAAGAAAGATGTCACAGAGCCCCTTTGAGCGTGAATTTATGTTTGGGAAGTTTACCACTATAGAGACATTTAAAGCTAAACAATTGAAACTCTTTGAAGCCAAGAAAAATGCGTGATTAGGTGCTGCACAACATACAATTTAGATTATTTTAACACTCATCTAGAATTGAGCACTACTGTCTATGTGTGATAAGCTTTGATCCCATTTTATTGATAAACTCTTAAGAATGATAATAACAATTTGGCGATGTGAAAACTTTGTTTTTTTTTTTAAATTAATATTTATCTTAAAAATCCATAAACATTTCTTGTTTATTAAAATTATTGGATTTAAATTTAATGATACTGCTCCTCAGTAAGAAGATATTAACCCCAGCAGTAAAATACGAGGCCCATGCCATAATACAAAATGATGTCTTGTCTAGACTTTAGCGGCAGCAGTGGCCCCGATGGTTTACCTAACATATTCGCAAAATCTCTTTCATCTTCGTGGTTTCATCAGTGGTTTCCCTTCATACTGGAAATCGACCCATTTTTCGGATATCAAACGGGTGACATTGAAAACGTTCCGAACTAGCAAGCCCTATTACTCCTTTCCTGGTTTCCTAAACTGTCAAAAAAAATTGTACACGATCAAGTCTATCGTGCTTTGTATAGTAAAATATCAAATATATAACATGGTCATATCAAGGGTTGGACCATTTTTACTAATTTAGTCGAATTTTTCGATTTTGTGTCCTCTGTTCTTGACAAAGGGCATCAGGTTGATGTAATATATACCGATTTTTCGTAAACTTTCCACAACGTCGACCATTGCATCCTCCTTCTAAAGCTTATTTGATTTGGCATATCTGATACCCTTCTTTCCGAGCTTTTATTCTACATCCTCAATCGTATCTGCAAATATGCGCTAAATGGTTGTCCCTCTTCCTTTTATTTCTCCTCTGGTGTTGCGCAAGGCTCCATTCTTGGACCGCTATTATTTTTTGTTTATATGAATGACATTCCTGCTGTATTTTCATCTAAGTGCCTCCTTTATGAAATCTTGTATGTCAGCAACTAGCTCTTATTGCAGTCAGCCTTATATAGGAGCTGTGCACTAGGAACTGTCTCCCTCTTAATGTATCCAAGTGGCTCACCCACTGATCGTTCGTTTTTACAGTGCAGTACCTGAAGAAAGCACAGCATAGTTTGCGAGCGAACGCTTTCGATCGGATAAACTAAATGAAATGTTTAGCGTACTGTGTACTGAGAGTACGGCGCAATACTGTAAAAAAGAGCGATCAGTGGTGTGCCATGAGCTCTTTTGCCCATCTCTACGCTTCTCGAATATCTACACGTGTTTTCGTTTCTCTATCTTCTCAGTTCGTTGCATCCTTGAGTACTAATTCCAAGTGTGATCACCTCGTTTCGTGTACTTGTCGGATGCCATTGCATTTGTCTAACGCAACTTTACTCGTTGTATTTTGTATTAGTTCAGTGCTCCCTATTGCTCCTATGAAAACCGTCTTACCTTACCGTAGATTGTACCTTGACTAATGTTTTTTGTACAAATTGTTTAACGGCCTTTTTCCTCCAGTAAATGATTGTCTTTGTTTTTGCGTGATAAAGAAAGACCTTCTAGATATCGAGCTGTCTTCAATGTCCCTCTTGCTCGTACAGAGGTGTATTTTCACTCCTTTCCTTTGCGTATGCTTTGCAAGCATGATGAGCTCCAGTTTGGCTATCTGCTTCTAAATTTTTCCTCTTTTATGAAACATATCTTGCATACATTATATTTAAGTCAGATTTCTTTTTAATTATTCACTAATTTTCTTAATTTAAATGTTTAACATTTTTTTATGTCTTAATTTTGTAGGTGGATTTTTTATCTGTAAAATTGATTTAATTCAAATAAATAAATATATACGAGGTTGCAAACACTCAAACTCAAACAATCGATGCTGCTTGGAGAAAGTTTCAGTGAGGATACGAGTTTCCATTTCGTCCAATTCGTTCTTTTTTATTAATAAAGGATTAAAGTATATGTACCTATGAGCCATCCAGGAGATGCGTATACCACGTACTGACTAGTTAACGTCCATCGAAGCCTCCCTCCGCTCAGAGTTGAAGAAGGTCGGTTTACTACCAGAATAAGAAATGGATAGATCTTAGGTCAAGAGAAAGTTAGAAATGGTCTCACCACGACCATCTGTGTTGGAGCTGTCTCACACTTCATGATAAGCATTAGAGACAGCTATTGAAATAAGAGGTACGCGATCCTTACAGCTGCAGTCACTACATTGCTGACGATGTCGCAAGAAGGGTTCGTGCCGAGCAGTATGTCATGTGGCAGAAAACAAACCACAATATCCTCCGATTGATTTCCGCGGGCATATGAACAGGGAAAAATTCTGAAATATAGCGCTTGCTGTACCAATGAATTCTATCCCACAAGATCCCACCCGAATGGGTTGTAGCGGGACAGCTTTGCTTTGGTTTGCTTTTATAACAGTTACGCATGTAATAATATAGCGCATATTTGAGAATGTTTTGAAAGCGGTCATTCTGCTAGATTATCAAGGAATTAATATTTTCATTTAAAAATATATATTACTTGCACAGATGTATGTTGTCTGTAGTTAGGTTTTGGAATCACCTCTCTCGCTAGCGTTATAGTTTGAAAGATGCACTGATAGAAGGCCATATTTGGCCAAACCCATAAAAAAAAGACCGTAACGATATAAAATTCAATCGATTTTAGATCTTGGAGCACATTCTCAATGCTTATCATATGATAAACACCTTACAATAAAGGTTATCAATTTGTGATCACGGTTCCCTTTTTGTCCATTAATTAGCATAGACAATGTATATCGGCTCTAATGCTTATCAAAGCCGAGAATAATTGATACGGGAAATTCGATCGTTTTGCGGAATAAGCCTCCGAAAGCAGAATCAACATGGAATTGTAGAAATGAAAGTACGTAACAAATGCTAAAATTTTCCAAGTTATGACAATTTCGCGGTCGGCAGCTCCAACAATTTTTCTATTCCTACAACGTCAGATTCAGTCATCGAATGACTGGGTACCACTAAAGTTGAAGATGCAGGTATAAGATGCACTCAAAATCCTCACTTTTCTACTACTTTTCTTCGGAAATCAGTTTTTGTGGCGATTCCTATGAGTTAGAGGTTTTTATTTTGAAACGAATCCAAGTCGGAACCTACTCAATAAATGTCTGCTTTTGATTCCATGTCACAGAGAAAGTTCTCCGATCTGTGTTATCACTTGCCTGTGCTTCTTCATAATTATTTATAAATAAATGATGATATAAGCAAGCAAATGAATAATCAAATGATTAACGTGATTGCTTTGGGAGAAATCACATTATTTGAAACGCGCGTATGCATTTTTTGTTACAAAACCGAAAAAATATGCTTCTGAATAGTGTTTTGCTCTCAATTGCATGATCAAATATCATTTAAAATAGTCCGCATAGACATGATGTTGTCATAATGTTATCGCGACGGCTGAATGTCGGCAAAGTTGAAAATGTTCTTGTGTAATGGAAACCGGCTACCTACTCGCAGCATGCAAATTATTAATTTGAAATGGGTCGGCTCACGTAATATGCCCATGAAATAATCTGCAGCTTCAGTTGCAGTATAATCGATATGTTGGCGTGCTGGAAGTATATACAGGTGGTTTGGTAGCTAGGGAGCTACAGAAAATAGGTTTGTGGGAATTAAAAATTTTCTTATTTGAAAACAAAGTTCTTGATACAAATACCTTTTAATATTCTCAGCCCTTTTTGTGCGAAAATATAAATCAAAAAGCCAGCCATCAGAAACATCCTACTTAATTCGCTGAAAATCGCACACGTTCAAGCCTTCAAAACTATGATTTGCTCAAAATTAGTATCCCTAAACACTTACATTTACAACACGAAGGGTGACAAATTATGAAATCACTATAAGTTTTCATGACCAGACTCCAAAATGACATCACATATCCCATAACGCTTCGTACTATCGTTTTGCAACAACAACTATACGCACACCAATAAAACAGCAAGCAGAACACTTCCCTCGAATTTAACATCGTGGCGTGCACTCGCATTCAGGTGTTTCTAATTAGCTTTTAATTTAGTGTTTGCGGTTGATTATTAACCAAACTTTGGGGTATCCAGTCCTATGAAAACATTTCCTCCCATACTTGGCTGACATAAAGCCAACACCACGGTCAATTGTTATGGCCGTTAGTACTTCTTGTTGACCGAAGTCACTGGGCGCAATGAAACTGACCGCCGACCCCCGGTTACAACGACGGCATGCTTTCAATAAGTAAGACCTAATCGTTTGCGCGAGCCTTTTCGTGTGCATCTTGAATGGCTTTCAGTTTATTTTGTTCACGGACTATGAATTATAAAGCAGTTTAAAGGACATGATAGCCCGAATATTGGAACGGAGTGCGATGAGTGTTTGAAAAGGACATGAAATTATTTATTCAACGTCAATGAGAGTGTTTCGTTAAGTGTGATTATACCTTGATATAAACTTCATAGCAATGGATTTGCATCATCAGAAAAGCACTTTGACTTAAAAAAAAAAAGTAGTAAAAGACCTAGATAAATAAGAAGATCTAGATTATTTGATGAACTATAGCTTAAGGAGATTCGCTTAAGATTCGCACACTATATATATATTATCCTAAGTCATTTTAAAAGCTACGGAAAACTAAAAGTGTAAAATACCCCCGTTTGTCTATTACATGGTGAATTATCTTCGATCTGAGTTACAAGCATAAAGCATTTGCTTAGTAAATACTCAGGCTCTACAGCTTTCACCCTAATTAACAAATTAACGAAGGCGAAGAGACATTTAACTCCAAGATCATCCTAGTCACGAGTTCGAGCCTTACTTAACGATGAAATAAACTAAATAAAAACGTTGTCGACTGGTTTCCTATCATTGAGATATTTGATCCATATAAAAAACGCAAACCAAGACTTACTAATTGTTTATGATGAATTATTTTAAGGTAATACAACATGCACAAATTTATTAATTTTTGAAATTTATGTTTTAGATAATAACGAAAAATCAATTTCTATGCCGCAATTCGTATAAGCACCGAAAAGGCTTTTTTAAAAATATTTTGAACTCATAAAAACTTTGTTGCTATTATTTCATATTTTTTCTTTGATTTAACATCAATTGATGCAACGAAGGTTTGACATCGAAGAAGTTAGTTTTTCCATGGTGTGTTTGCCAATGTCATTCCATGCTTCCTGAACTGCATCTCTTAAGGTGTTGATGCTTTCATATTGCCGTTCATTTTCGTAGACCTTCCTTGACACCATTCTCCAGAAACTATCAATGGGGTTTAGGTCTAGACTTAATTATGGGCACTCTAACAGAGGAATATTGTTTGCAGTAAAGCAAGGCAATGATTGTGAAGATTTATGCCCTGGCGCATTATCTTGTTGAAATGTCCAGGTATTCTCGGAAAAGTCACCCAAATAAATCAATAAAACGTCTTCTAATAAGTCGGTATATAAGTTACTATTCATTCTCGTAGAAATAAAGCAAAGCAGAAACTTAAAAAATCGACCCTATACCAACGCTGTAGCTCCTCGAAAATTTCGACCCATTCTTAGACGGGTTAAATCGTGACAATAACAGTTAAAACCATCCATCAAAGTTTTATTTTTCCGGCTATTTTTCCACAGCACATTTTAATCGATCATTTATATGGTATTATAAATCTGGAGCTTTTATGGGTTTATGTATTTTGCTTTTTCCGATGCGTGTAAAATCTGTTGGACTCGTCCTTTTTTAATGAAAGATCTTATTATTTTCGCAGAACTTAACCGATTTCGTGTGGCATCTATTTTTATTTGGTTCCGTAACCTTCTTGAAATCTAACAATTTCCCATTGTAGCCTTCTTAAAAATGC
This sequence comes from Nemotelus pantherinus, assembly GCA_963978885.1. Lineage (NCBI taxonomy): Eukaryota > Metazoa > Arthropoda > Insecta > Diptera > Stratiomyidae > Nemotelus > Nemotelus pantherinus. The sequence continues at coordinate 240,233,345 of OZ022263.1, forward strand.
TCACAGCTCTTTTAGATCCTGTCGATTTTTACTGCTATTTTACGATTGCATAGACCCATGTCCTTATATGACTTAATTCTGCCTTTTTCTTCATCTGAGAGGAAATTACCTTTTGCCATTGCGAAAAGTCTACAAAAATGCTGCTAAGAGTTAGTATATATTTATGAGAAACCTGATATATAATTAATTATCGGAGCTGTTAATAAATGCTAGCAACATTCGACAACATTCAAAAAAATTTATGAATATGTGAAACGTAATTACTGCGTTTAAACAAATTGGACACACGAATACAGTAAAATTAGCTTTATAAACAAAAATCAAGAACTGATAGCGAAATTTCTGTTATTTTCTCAGAAAATATTTATATTATTTTTGAAAATATTTATATATTTTATATTATTTTATCAAAACAAATTACCGCAATAGTAGACCTAAAAAAACCAATAATTTTCAAATGTTTTAGGTGATCTAACTTTTTCTAGCTTTCGAACATTTTTTTAATTTCAATGCCAATTCTTCGGTTAGAAGATAATATTTTAATTTTTTGACATTTTGACCGATTTTGTGTCTCTAATAGATTGGCAGACACCGAAGAAGAGGGCAGATTACTCTATTAATTTTATCCCTCTTAATTTTTCCTGCACATACAAATTCCGCTAGTTCGTTAAGTGCACTTAAATAAATTGCGCTCACTGTATATATTCTCATTATAGACAATGCATCCTAAACACCTAAACACTAAACACGTCCCAAACAATTAAAACACTTGGTTTATTATGCTTTAATTTCTACATCCGGACTCAGAGACAAGCCTACGTTAATAACAATCGGTATATGTACCTATTTCTCTGTAACCGGGTCACTCACATAAAATATAAATTCATACAGATCTGTGTATTTATATTGAATTCAAACAAATATATCTTGTTGAACAGAATTTGATAAAAATCATTCTGTAAATTCTTTCAAAAATTTATACGAAATACAACGAAACCTTAGTAAAAACTTGTTGGTAAAATTTTTAATACTTCTTTCAATGATTTTTAAAATTTTCCTCAGTTCAAATTTTTTATTTTCGGCAATTTCGTCGGATTTCCACGTCGTTTACACAGCCATATTCTACACATGAAGTTGAAAAGTTAAAAATTGACATCGTCAGTTGCATAGTTATAGGATGCATTTTTTCCGAATGGCAGTTGCTCGCAACCAAAACTCAACTGATGAGAATTTTCTGAATTTTTTTGAAATAAATAAATCGATCAATTCATGCCGTTTGACAGCTAGGTAAATACATAGGTCACTTCAAGAGCATTGAAGAATTACAGCTTATTCGCAATGAAAGCGTAATGTTATACTGCATTATGCAATCATATACAAATTAAGTGGAAAATCCGCGTAATGAACTCTGAGGATATTCTAAAAGAAAGTAGGAAACAAATCCGAGTATTATATTTATATGCGTCCTTGCGTTCAGTGTAGCGTCAACATTAAACCTCTCTGTTTGCCAGTAAATCCTCAGAGAATAACAATTAAATGTCGTATCGCAGTCATTATTGTGATTATATATGAAGCAACTTTTTTTTAACCATCTAGAAAAATCAAGTGAAAAAAATACATAATGCTATTTTGTAGCACGATTGCAACAAAGGTCCAGGACCTAACCTTCTTCCTCCGACATTTTTGCGTAAGTGTGAAGAACGCTGCATACAATCTATAATTACTCACTTTCGCCTGGAGTTCTCCCATCCTGTTGGAAACTTTCGTCTCTAGCACTCATTTTCGAAAATGACGGTAGACGCTCTATCGAAAATCATAGAAGTATTGCTTTCTATTCACAATTCCGAAACTGTTTGAAAAGGTTAAGACAAAGTTCACTTGTTGAGTCCCATCTGAAGGAGCAACAACATGTTTTCCGCAAAGCTTCTGACAGTGTTAACGACTCTACCTTAGGGCTAAAGCTGCAAGAATTCAGATTCGGAGGATCTGTTTCTAGCTGACTGAGTTCCTACCTTCACAATCGAACCCTATTTGTAAAATTTCAAGAGCTTTTGTTAAAAAATATCTTTGCCAATTCTGGTGTACCGCAAGGCCTCTTTTTTTTTAAAAAAACTCGGCAATAATTAATGAACTCTAGGAGCTTGAGTAGTCTAGTGGATAGCGCACTGGCTTCTTGCGTGTGGGGTCCCAGATTCGAATCCAGGTTCGGACGAGGGTCCGCGCACCAAGCTTTGAGTTCAGCTAGCTCTAAATAGGTACCTGAATTGATCAGAACTAATTAATGAACTAATCACTCCACATTCGTATTCACATTGATTGTAGCTCTCTACCAGCTTCAACCTCTAGACCCTTACGAGGGTTATGGAAAACAGAGTGAGAAAGTCATTTCTAGTGCGAGTAAACAGCTAGGTTTCATTAATCGACGTGACCCACAGGACAGAGTTTTCAAGCTATGGAATTTACTTATTCTCTGGCTGGCAACACTGCTTCAAGATCGTTATACACAGCACTTGCCTGCCTTCTTCTCGAATACGCTTGTACTATTTGGAACTATGCTTTGAAGTTCATAGTGACAGACTGGATTCCATACGACTAGAACTATGCAATCCTTAAGACTTTATTAACTGAGTTTACACTAGATCATTTAAAGCTAATTCCATTTACATCCAAAAGAATCGCGATATAAGCCTGCGTCAGATTCGACGTTGTTAGAGGTGTTGTAAGAATTGTTTTCTTGAAAAATAAGACGATGATAGTGTTCCATGTAGGAACACTATTGCAAATAGTTTGATTAAGAAATATCCACATTTCATGATATACGCAGTTAAAGATGCTGCAGGATATTCAACAACACAAGCTGTCTTTGTCCCCCGATGATTTTATTTATTTATTTATTTATTTCACCAAACAAGGTGTACAGTTACATATAAATGAAATAAAAACAAAAATAAAAATTGAAATTACAATTTAAAAAAACAAAACTAAACAAATTAATAACAGGTATAACATACACTGAATCGAATGCAAATAAATAAATTAACATTCTATAAATATATACATAACAGCAATATTACATATAGGGCACAGCATTATTAAGTACAAAAACGAAATTAAATATTTTATTAGTCATGAAAAGGATACTAGGCCAGTAGAGCCTTGGTAACTCTGTTTTTAAAACACGCTTTCGAAATTGTGGGGGAAAAGTGTTGGCTCATCCTGTTGAATATCTTGCAGCATCTATTTATTGGCTCATTATCAGCATATGCGGTGCTATGCCTATATTCAACTAGTATTTGTCGGGATCTAGTAACTCTCACGGGCTGGTTAAGCACAAATCTTTCCTGTGTGTAGTCGACATTAACAGCGTCTGTAATGACATCGAAACTAAAGCAGGCAGATAACATTAATCTTCTGGACGCAAGTGATGACAAATTTAGAAGTCTAAGATGAGATTCATGTGGCGGTAAATTGCTAAAATCACAAGGATGGTAAAGATCTTTAAGAGCGAATAGCAAGAATTGCTTGTGAATTTCGAAAAATTTCGAGAAATTATTCTTCGAATTTTTCCCTGTTCAAGCCACTCGAATCCCGCAATTTCGAGCTATTGGTAGAAGTGTTATTTACTTGTTACATATTTATTTGTCTTCAAGTTTAAAAATTTTTGTGGTATTTATAGCTTACTTGGCTAAATAAATAAAGTAAAATAAATTTAAATTGAATTATTTTCCATTTGAATGATTTTTATAATAAAATAGTCGCAGAAACAATCGAATGCCCGCCATTTTCAGCTTATTGCAACCGTCATACATATCAATGCATTCAGATCAACGGTGTTAATTTAGCCTATCAAAATTTACTCCGACGTAGACCGGGGGCGTATGATGACAGCCAGCACCTACACAGCTCCCACACACCCCAACCCAGTCTCGTCATATTTCATTCATCCAAATATTCTCACTATGCACTTACCGTGACCAGCGTTAGCAGCATGTCGCATTCAATGTTTCATCGCCACTGAGTTCTCAGTATCCATAAGCGTCACTTATCATTTCCGGGCTATTCAAGACGATTTTCCGTTCAGGTGTATGTTTGTCTGTCAGTTGAGCCGTTCTAATACCACCTTGGTTTTTCCGTTGGCGGTGTTCGGTCTGTTTAAATCTGTGCCACGACGGCGAGGACTTTAGTGGAGCCGTATAACTGTCGCCACGCGCTTTCTACCGGTTTCCCGTGAATCGAGGGTGCCGAACGATATCCATGTGCACCGACTGGAAAGCTGTCGGGGCCTGGGGTTGCAGTTGAAACGAGGCAGCCGGCATCCAATGTGCCTCGTCCCTTGCGGTTCTTGTTCCTACTCTGATTGCGATTCGATCCGCGTGCAGACGATTGGCAACACCTTAGGGGCTTCCACAGACTGTGAAGCTAGTTCGCTCGTATGCTCTTTGGAAATTTACGTAAACTGTTATCAAATCACCAATACACTTGCACTTTGAGGACTCGGAAGATCGTCGTGAAAATTTCCCAGAGGAGATGACTTAACACAGGATGATGATGTGATGCGACCGCGAATCATAAGGGGTGGAGCACACCCAAAAATGACACCTTGTAAAGGTTGATGCGCTAGTGCTTCTTCAGATTGTATCGGAGAAAAATTAGTCACCGAAACACCGAACACTTTCGAGTATGCGAATTATGCAATCAACAATTTTCTGCAGGACGAGCACTGGTGCTTCGAGTAGCATGGAATTGCAATGGGGAGCACTATTAGGCGTACACTTTTCTGGGACACGGAATCGGTTGCCTGATTTTTCAGCTGGAACCACAAACTCTTCGCGTAAGCCCGTTATAGCTTTTACTTGCGTTAAAATCTTTTGAAGCTGGATAGAGAATCAGCCGGAAAACTCGAAGAAGAGAAAGGAAAACGAATACGAGGCAAAACTCATCTCTCAGAGGACACTGTAATGCGATTACCGAGAAATCAACCGAGAAACTCACCACTTTCGAACACGCAAATTCACGTAAGCCGAAGGGAGAAACGATTAGAAAAATCGGAAAGAAAAGAACAAAATCTTGGAATTTATCTTAGAAAATTGCCACGGAGATTCGCGAATGTTCAGAGTCAGTGCTCTGCTGAAAATCAATGCTAAACGCCATATTGGTAGCCCGTCTTCGTTCCAGGGGAAAGCGACTGGCGACGGCGAGACGTGTGGTGGATAGCGGGAAAAGCAGGATTTTCCCGAAATGCAAAGGATGGTCGACACGTATGGAGGGTGGGTATGACGAAAATCGTGCCTGGCTTCAATCACAGAGCGAACTCAGTGAGTAGATATAGCAAAGCGGCGAATTTAATGGGGAAGGTGGAGAAAGAGCTCATTCTAAAGACACGAATACAATTGGCATTGCACTTTCCTCGGCATTTCCCGACTCCTCGCCTCATTAAGCAGACAACAGCGCTGCCTTCCCTTCCTCTCCATGCGACCTTCCCGGGAAATGTAAAATTATAACGTATCCACAACCGAGTCGTGAATGGTCGCGACACCCTTCTCAAATAATATGCGCATGCCTACGCCACACGCCGCGGTACCGTTCCTGACTCAATTGCACATTGAACATACACACATGTCACAATTTTCCAGTACGAAGGGGTGTCTATTGCCATTTATAGCGAGGCGAAGAAAATGCAACGGACGAATTAGCACGACGACGACGACGGCGAGCGCAACGTCAAACACGTGTCGTGTGCAAGTGCAATTTTGCGCCCAATGATGTATATCCGGTTCGTTATTTTTTGGATGTTAGAGATGTAGCGTCCAGAATGGCTTTCAAACATAGATTAGGCAATGGAGTGGTGAGAATGAAACGAATTGATGATCCGAAGCTTAAATTTTTGATGCTTAGTGAATAATACCTAATTAAAACAAAATTTACAGGTAAAATAAGTATGTACATTGCGCAGAAAGCTGCCAACTTATTTCCTTTAAACGTGATTTTACCTAAAATCATTTTATTGTCGGCATCAAAAGATATACTAATGAAACCCACGAAAAATCACAAAATAACGCACTTCTTATCATCAATTGTTGTTCAGCTTTAAATAAACGGGGGATTTAGAATATACTTCAAATTAATATTTATACGTTTGACAAATGACTACAAAACGTTGCGTCCATCATTCATCATAAATTAAATAAGTCATGTACATAAGGAATTTGATTTTATAATGATAATACTGGATTCCCTTGTTTCGAGGTTAATGTAGCCAGCCATTAGGTCGAGACCACATTTTGACATTGACACTTAAGCGGTCGTTTACCTACATCCGGTAAATGAGGGATTTAATAAAATATTGAGCGACTAGAAAATAAGTGCGTTATTTTGTATTACGTATATGAAACTCAACAAATTTTTTTTACTGATTTCTGGTGAAGATATTACGGTGAGGAAACATACATACGTATGCTGCACAGCACCATTTGTTTGCGTTATGAATAATATTTAAATAAATCTCGAATGAGAAAACTTTGGCAGCGTTGAAGGTTTTGACAATCGAATGTACTTCAAATGAATCAAATTAAATTAAGTTCCTTCAGCTAAGCTACGAAAATTCCTAAATGCTTAGGTCTATCAGTAGATAGACATAGTAATGACCTACTTTAAGGATTTACGATATTTTTCTAAGGTGCTTTGTGCAATTTCGTAAGTCGATGATCGGATTTAAGGTATTTCACGAATCAAAGTTATGGTTTTAATTTCTTTCATGAATGAACCCTTCAAATATGTATGAAATTTCTACAAAATTGTAGACATCTCTAATTATATAAAATAGCTTGAGTAGCCTTGTGGGTAGAGCACTGGCTTCTTGCGTATGGCGCGCGACAAGCTTTGAGTTCACCTAGCTCTGATTAGGTACCTGATTTAAATCAGGGGTAAAGTGAGTCGTGGAACTAATCACTCCACACTCGTAACCACAATGATTAAAAACATTGTAATGAATCTCTCCACCAGCTTCAACCCCTAGACCCGTACGAGGGTTGTCGTGGGATTGCTTTTATAATTATATAAAAGTGAATAACCTAAAATGCGGCGGCTATCGAACTGAAACTGCACACAGACACAATTCAATTCAAAATTCAATTCAAAATTCAATTCAAATATTTCCTAATCCGTCGCTGAAAGGCCAGCATATACATACAGTGTACCAATAATGTCTTCGTGCAGCAGCTATTTGAAACTCAAGTGATAAAAAACAATAAATTGTTGCAAGATATTTGAAAAATTTTTAATGCAGATTAATTCATTATTTATTTTTATTTAATTTAGAAACAAAAACTAATCATTTAAATTGTTCATTACAAAGTTATTAACTAAAAATAAAACAAAGTTGACAATTTGTCTCTAATAATGTATTAATAAAATAATAAAAATAAATAATTTTAAATAAATACACATAAATGATTTCAAATACTATTAGATAATTTGCAATAATGTGCAAAGCTCTTTTATATAACCTGTCGCAATGAATCTAGCATAATTCAATTCAAAATTTAAAATTTCAAAATTTAATTTCGCAATTGACATTACTAAACAGATACGGCTTAAGTTGGGTTCCTTTTGTTGTTATTGCGCAATCGACTATCTAGAATAACTTAAGTTTTTTGGTGACCCTTGAATCGGTTGCTTACTTGATTTCAATCAAAAGAAATAAGCAAGTTAATGTGAGTCAAAGTAAATTCAAAAGCGTCAAGTTGACTCGCATTTGGCAGTATGACTACAGACTTGCCCGTTTCATATTAACGGACTGATTGACCTGTAGATTGATTTCTTTCATGATATATTTTAAAAAAGAAGGCATTCTGTGCCAAATAAGAGCATTTTCTTTTTGAATAACGAACTGGGCTATTATCATTAGGTGCGGAACGTGTACGCGCAGAATATGTATACTGGCACTAAGTAAGTGCTGGCAGATGTTAGTCTGCTTCAGTTTAGAAAATGCCTTATCTTCTGCCCGACTCTTACAAGATGCAAACTCAAAGCAAATGAATGTGCGGAATCAAACAATGCGCTTGTTTGCATCCACTGTCTTTGTAGTAACAAAAGTTTGTAGCCAGCCAGCTTCCGTGAAAATGCATTGCATCCGTCGCGTGAAAGACTCCCCGTTTTGAGGTAACGTAAAATATTGTTCAAATATTTTACTTGCATCTTTATCTTGTTTTTTTGTTTGTTTGTATTTCCCCACGTTCCCCTCTGAGCAACGAACTGTTAAGTCGCCTTCATTCTCATTCTCACCTTCGATCTGCAAAGCGTAGACAAATTCATTGTTTACAACCGTATCATCACCCGCTTCTCACCGTGCAGCATCGCTATCGCTAGTACCGTGCAGCAGATATAGTTGGTGTAGCTAGCAGATACGGTTTGTTGGAATACTCGTACTTCTTTGTGATGGGAGTTGAGCTCGCTCGTTGCAGCCTTGACGGATTATCCAGACAGTTCACATCGATAAAGTCAGTCAGATACGAGTCGAGATCCGATCCGAAGTTCCTTGAATGCAACTTATTTGATAGTCGCTAATGCGATTCCCTTGAAGGTGTGATCGCCTAATTATATGTACATATGTGAGCACATGTGAAACGAACTAACGAAACGTTGAATAGTGGTGGTTATCTGATCACGGTCAATACAAGAGTGATAGGTTCGAAGAACTAGTTTCGTTCGATGATAAAACGAAAGTTAAATTGCCCGGTCCGAGAAGCAGAAAAAACGCAATCGTCATTGACCTCTAATTCACACGAAGCTAAGGGAAATAGTTACCACGGACAGCTACTCGCACATAGCCATAGGACTCAAATTGGATTTGATAACTTTGATGATGATTTGATGGTCATTTCAAACATACAGTGTTCGTATTGGTATTTCGAACCGGAATTTCTATCGAATTTGTGCATCGTTTGTGAATATGGTGATGTGATGCTACACGCGTAACAAAGTGTATCGAAAATATTAGTGAATCAGTTGAAGAGCCACAATCAGAGTTAGGTGTATTTGACATCGAAGACGGTCTAACGAAATGTATCTAATTTGAAACGCAATAATATCTGTCGGAAAATACATCGATTCTCAATTGTTTCTCTGTATGTATTCGCACGTTCAAAATCCATATGCGTGGAGCTGAGATGAAGTGATTCGACTTTCTAGTTAACCAAGAGCAGCAGTTGTAGTAGCGATAAAACAGCACGCTGACAAAAACTACTGATTTCCAAATGATTACGAGTAAGTTTTTTCATTGATGAATACTCAAGTCAATAGCGACTGTGAGAGAAGAGAGAGAGTTTTTCTAAATATTTGCAGAAAACGTATGAAATTCGCAGAAATGTACATATGTATCTACCTGATTATATGCATTGCATGAAGGTAGTTATGTTTGAATAAATTTAGGTTGACTATAGATTAACGAGCTACTGACGAGACTAGTGGAGGAATTTTCATGAAGAACGAAAATTGTTATATTAGTTGTTGGTTGCCTGTTCACATAGAAAAGTAAGTCATTTGATTGTACAAGAAAATGTTTAAGTTGTTTTCTTTTTCTTGTTTTTCTCCTGTAAATATTAATCGAATCGCTGGCTGAATATAATTATTAAACTGACGGAATGCATTCAAAGTTAAAGAAAGATTTTTGGGGCTACCACCTGCAGCAAATTAAAAATTTAAACAATCTTTACTTATGTTCATTGTATGGTAATTTATTGGTAGCATTTGTTATCCTATTCTATCCTAATTTTGTATAAGACTTCTTATGACTGCATCGGAGTTAATAGGCGGAGAAAGTGTTTTTTGACTGACAATATTTCAAAATTACACCACAGCCACTTACGAGTAGTTGCCAGATTTTTAAATTGTAATACTTCAATCAGTCCTTGTCGTATTTAAGATTAATATGTTCTGTGAATTTCAGTTTGATCAGATGATCGGGTTATGCAATCCCGCGAACACAAATTCCGGGTGCTCGAAAATCGGTAATATGAATATGCAATGCCGAAATTTCAAGCTAACAGGATCAACAAAAAACTGACTTTATGTATCGTTTACATTTTTTAAAAAAAGAAATAAGTATTTCCATTACCCACAATAGTCAAAATACTGAAATCGTCCAAAAATTTTGCTTTTAATTTGATTTTTATCAGAGCTATAATGCATGGCGTTGGGGGCTATAAGTACATGGCTTTGCGACCTATAGTACATAGCGCTTACTCTTATAATTCGCATGCCATGCCATGCACCAAATCAGCTATGTATCTAGCGCCAGATGTTTATAAATGATGGCTTCTTTGTTTTTAAAGTTCCTGTTCTAACTTAAGCTCGATCAAGGGGCAAAACAAGGCGACAAATTATAAAAATGGTGTAAATATTTTAGGCGACAAACTCACTGTGGCTAATAATTTTTTCATTCTCAAAAAACGACATTTTGAAAGAATTACAGCTTCGTGACCTATTCATTTTTCTGTTGATAACTTTTAAGGGCAATTTACATTTTGGTAACCAAAGCATTGCTCTAAAAGCATCCCTTTCAGATGGAAAAACGTAAACTATATCTTTCGCTTCTATTATTTCATACAATTTTCAAAAAGTATTTTTCTATTAAGAAGCTATTTGCAGCAAATAAACTATATTACCTTATAAGAATATTTGGCATTTTTCGGTTCCAGAGGTTTACGTTAAGTACTATACTACGTTGGTATTTTAAATTTGTGGGCGCGAAACTGCAAGCAGACATCTGCATTAATATATGTAAACATACATAGATATGTTATGACAACGTGAAGTTTTCTGTCTACAATTTAAAGTACAAAATGCTGGTAAACGGGAATATTTCAAAATTCTAGTTTGTGGCAATTAGAGTTTGGTGTGTTCAAACAGTGATAATTAAGCTTGGAAATTACCATACTGATTTCATGAATAATACCGAGGTATGATAATTAGCATGTCATATGAGTCTAGTATTTGCACCAATGCGTGTAATTGTTTTTTTTTCACTCACGATATATTCAGATTAACATTTGTAAACCATGAAATCGAGCATAGCAATTTGAGCTTACCCATACATGCAACATACATAAAAAATATGGAGTAATGAATTGCTAACGCTATTCTGTAGAGATGGCAATACAATGCTAAACAATGGATAAATTATCTATAAGTATACAAATTTACCCGCAAAGAACTTTTTCACTAACGAAATTAAAAAAAGGGTCTCTTGTTTCAGTTAATAAAATTTTCAACACTTTTCAGTGTGTGTTGAGCAAAAGGTTACCAAATGCAGCCATTTTTTCAGTTTTCTATCAGCAGATGTTGCCATTCAATTTTCATATTATCAACATTTTCATTTCCAAGTTTTGGATATTTGTCAGATGGCAGCCCTAAAAATTTTTCTATCCCTGTAGCTATCGACTCAGATATCGGATAAAAACGAAATAGGGCGTGTTGATCCTGTGGTGTAGTAGTTTTAGTCGACTTTTGGCTGCAGTGCCAATAAAGTGCTGCCAACACTGATAATTTGCATCATTTTTGTACTAGCAGATGTTGCCATCGAATTTTCATATGACAAACATCCTACAATGAAAATTAGAACAAATTTCCAAAACTCTCGCCTGGGAAACATTTCTACCCTATGCTTTCCAATGCATACAATTACCTTTCCAATGGATACATGACCTTCGAGACAAGTTAGCTATTCCATATTAGGACATGCATTCAAAAGTTGCGCTTCTACATTTCTTTGAAAATCAGTCTTTCGAGCAGTTCCTATGCACTAGAGTTTTTTATTTAAATTATATTAGGTACACTTTGTACTGTTTTATTTTAGGGGGTTCCCATAAGTAATCATTTATTTTTTATTTATAATAGGAAATCAGACTTAAGACAAATTCAGAGTGTTCTATGCTGCAATAGGTGGTCTTAGCTTTTTGTCATAATATAATATATTTTTTTATTCATCAAACTCTACATAGTGATATTTAACATATAAGGGATATTTAACTTAAGGGATATTTAACATAAATATTTTATGTTTAGCGACTATTACTTTTCGTCATAGCAAAAATAGAAGTTTTATTTTCGATCTGGATTTAATGCAACGACTGCAACAACAAAAAATGTGTGATGTATGCGTATGGGGCCGAAGCAAGGTGAATAAGTGCCAGCTTTGGATTAGGAAATTTCCCAACAGTTTTTTCACTTGTCCTCGATAGTGACGCTTTAAAATCACTGGTCGAAACGGATCTCAAAGCGAGTATCCAGAAAATAGTAAACTTTCTTCAGGCTTCTGGGTCAACTGTGCAGTCGGGAAGATTCAGACAGGTATATACACAAAGGCAGGTACTCATAAAAATGTCGGAGATGTATAAAGAACAACGGTGTTTTTTTGTTTATTGTGTAGACATCGAAGAAATCTGTTTTTAATAAGGATTGATACTGGTGATGGGAATTGGATCTTGTATGACAACAATAAATGCACCAACCAGTCAATGGCTTTCTCCAAATTAACTGACCAGTCTCACCCCTAAACCATCTCTTAGTTTAGAGAAGGTGTTATTGTGTGTTTGGAGGGACCGTGGTAGCCTAATTAATTTTGAGCTGCTAAAACCGGGAGAAATATTACAAATGTATTGTACTGCCAACAATTAGATAAATAACATAGCGATTTGTGGGTAAACCGATCAGCTCTGGTTAGCAAAAAAGGAGTCGTATTTCAACATGATAATGGCAGGCCCGATACCGCAAGATTAACTCTAGATCAAATTAGGCAGCTGAGCTCGGAAGTTTCAACACAATCCGCCCTCTATTCTCATGATATAATACCATCCGAAAATTCTCTAAGGAATAAAAGTTCTAGATATATCGGTGATAAGCGAGCCCACCTAGAATTATATTTTTCACCAAAGCCAATTCAATTTTATACATAGGAAATTTACACATTGTCGGCGACATGACAAAATGTCCTAGGGAATATTATATTAAATGCTAATTGGACAACTAAACATAAAATAAGTTAGTTTGTTTGGTTACCACTGAAATAATTGATCACTCATCGGTACTGCTAATGATAGTTGCACTTGAGTATTTATTATTCAGCACACAATTATCACAGTGAACAATGAACAATGATGCATCTACAAATCATTCTGCATGTGTGCATACCTCAGAACAGAGAGATCTAATGAAATGAGACTAGCGTATACATATACGGAATTTAGTGAAGCAATTTTACAACAAAGGTAAAATCTATAAATAGAACAAATCGAGAGAATTGCTACCTCAGTTATTCCCCTTGGATTCCCCGATACCTTAGTTCTATGGGCATTTGTTGTTGCTGAGTTACTAACTGTCAAATTCGCGTACACATGGCCTACTATCTTTCTGTTCACAGAGTATAGACTTTTTAGTGAAGAAATTATTTGTTTCAGCCTCATTGGGTTCAGTGAAATTCTAGCAGCGATAAATAATCTATGTTTGTTCCATTTTCCCTTAATATCAAGTATATGCTGATCTGAAATATTCATCAAGAAACTTCACCGCAACCAAGATATTTTAACTGCTCGCATCGTATAATATGAACCCACATTGGGCGCTTAATTGATCAACCATTCGATCTGCATCGGTGCACTAAAAAGACAAGTATTAAGTTGAATAAGCTAAAAAAAACAACACAAAACCCGATTCAGAGTTTTTTTTGGGTCGAAAGTTGCACATAAGAGAGTGGTTTAAACAGTTTGTAAGTACTCGGGACGACGAAATCGACAGTTGAAAATAAAGGAAACATTCGTTCTTGTATGACTGGTATGCAAATCCATTTGACTAGACTTGACGCAGCCGTATAAGGCACAAAGCAGTGATGATTTTAATTTTCACAGCAGTCTGTGATCCGGAAGGTGAAACATATCTTAAGATAAAAATATCAGTACTGCTGCAAGCAATCAAGGCATACTGTGGAACAACAAATCAAAGGGACTGCGCGATGTAATTTAAATGAGTGGTTATGCGTGGGTTGAGATTGACTGCACACATGCCTCTTGTTTGCTAAATACAAGTATTTAATTACCAACTTTACTTTTCTAGGCCAGCTATTCCTTGACAGCATCTTGTCTTAGATCCTTCTAGAGTCTGTCAGTATCCGTAAGACCCTCAAAAGGATTTAAACGTAAAAAGTCCTGGCACAGATTTTTCATGAGACATCGACGCATCGATAGGGCTCTACGTCCAAATCATGAGTCTCTCGAACAAAGCTGGCTTAGCTGCATGAATGCAAGTTAATTGTAAATTCTACGGTTAAGCAAACTGCTTTAGAGCAGGTTTCTCGCTCTAAAGTCTTAGCCAGACAGGTGATCGTCATTGATCTTCGATATTTGTACGTATAACCAGTCGATAGTCGTAGTGATAGGCATAGTCATAGCGTGTCTCGGGTGTAGAGGCTGGAAATTTTGAAGAAGCCAAAGCCAGTGTGGGGACTGTTGGGTTACAATGTACGTATTATTGAATTGTTGTAAAACGATTCGACTTCGGCTTCGACTTTTGTCTTAGCTTTCGGCTCCGTAAGTGTTTTCTTCACTTATTTGCTTCGATTCATCGGGCTTGTAGGTCATTAAGTTTGCAAGACGAGCACGAAGCTGGTGTGCATTTTGACCGCTCCGTTCCACAAGCGAATTTTCTATTGGGAAGGCTCAGGACATTCGCCGAATTGGCACGGCATCCTTGAAACAATACGCGGTCCTGTTCGAGTTTGATAAATGTGTCGGTTGATCAATCCGATCGAACGATTCGCAAACGGTTGTGCCGCAGGCAGTAAATTAACGGTCGGTTGCTTGTTGAGTTTGCGCGTTTAATGTTGTTTGAAACTGAAGTCGCAGTGAATGTGCCTAATTATTGTTGTTGTAGTTTGCCATAGTTGTCTTGGATTCGAAGAAGTTCAATAATATCATTAAATTTCTAGTGTGAACTGTTTGTAGTGTATGCCATTGCATCTAGCTGCTGGGAATAGCTTTTGAGTAAATCGCAGTTTTAACTAGGACGACCAATTAATTGTCTCGAAATAAAGTGATTATATCTGCAGTACTAATTTAAAGAAGGTAATGGAAGAGTTTTGTTCTCACGCATATGTATATCGTTAATTTACATGGATTATAAAATGTGCATTGTTTGTATTGTCCAAGCGCTTAGTAATAGATTGAAAATTTTCTTCCGACACACCAACTACCACAGCTACTAAATCTATATGTATAACTTATCTCAATCGCGATGCTTTCGAAGTGCGCATTTATGTAAAATTGATAAACCAATATTAAAACAAGTTAAATTGAAGTTTTCACGCCGGAACATTGTTGATGTATTTTCATAGCATTTGAGATTTGATGGGCGAACATGTTACGAGACATGAGCAGGTAATAGCATTGAATCTGATTTTCCGTGCCGTTGAACTGCAAAAACACAGCAAAATCAAAAGCTTATTTTACTGATATTGCCAAAGCGTGACATTTACTTGTTTACTGCCGTGGTAATTGTTTTGTTCGCTGCATCTTCAGAACCGTTTCGGCTCGCGACAATATTGTAAAGATACATAGGACTAATATCTGACGGTTAAATCACAGTTCACGCTTTCACGATCATGCCAAGCGGTATGTGAAATATCCGATAGATGAAAGAAATTCCGCAACTACTAATTTAGTGTTTTAGTGTGAATGGTAAATGAAGTTGAGATGGCGACATCATGTCTTTGAAAAAAAAAATGTTAGGCTAAATGCACGAGTAGTTGCTCTTTTCTATATATTCATTTCTTTGTTAGAGATTATCCGGATATTAAAATAATACATAAAGTACGTGGGACTATAATCGAAGGTAGATTGAATATAATTTTTCGAGAGCTGTTGTCTTGTGTTTAACAATGATGACATGCTGAAAGTTTTTTTGTGAGCTACAATTATGTTATCCCCGAAACTTATCGAAAATGCATCCAGTCTAACCCATTCAAACCAAAAGCTCAATTATTTTTTTATGCTCATTGGATTCGCTTTAGTTATCACGCGAGAACGAGAAGAAATGCATAGGAAATCAAATCCCTCTAAATGCATATGAGAATCATGTTAATGAAAAAGTCTTATCCGTTTGTATGTTAATTTTTCAATGCAATGGCTTAAACTGGGTCGATGAGTTTGCTTTGCCGGTGCATTTCATTATGTGGCGGGCCACATATGGTAGTGAAGTCATCCGCAAGCAACTTACTTAAAATGCCGATCTGCACATAAAAATCATAAACAACAGCTTAACAGCTACATCGTGTGGTTTGTTTACAAACATTTTGTCCTACATGATATGATAGTTCCGTGATCAAAACTTATTCGCAGCTGCAGCTGACACAGATGTCTTGAGTTTCAATAAACCACACTTTAAGAAAAAGCTGTTTGGTGTATATCTACACATTTCAACATCTACCGCTGTTTATTTGAAACTAGTTTGTTTTCAGCGTGGAAAACTAACAAACTTTATACTTCTAATGACCAGACAAGCTGGTTTAGCTAATTTGCATAATATTTAGACAATGAAAGTGATTATGTCTGCAGGAAGTTAGGAAGTTAATACATTAATACATATAGGAAGTTAATACATTTTTTTATAAATCAATCATTTCAAACCAGGAACTCGAGACACATTTCCGGCAGATGTCAAATACAGAGAAATGTCAAAGCTGTTTTTTGACCCACGGAAACAATTTTGTGAGAAATTCTCGAGACAATTCACGTATCAGTTTTACAAAATTTTGCCAGTAACAGTTAGTCTTTAGATTCGCGAAATTTTCAAGTCCACATTTTGAGCTATGAGTCTGAATTTGGATTTAAAACGAACTACGAAATATTTGCGAAATCCTGATGTTCTTGTGGCTTGAAGCGGTATAAGTTGAGAGATTTTTTGTTGGGAAAGTCACTAAGTTTGCTTCTCTATACGACTATTTGTTGCTGTTTGCTATTCAAAGACATTCGCAAATTTTATGATTCGAAATGGAAATTTAAATAAAAATGAGTGGGAGAAGTGTGTTTCATTATATGCTCACATGAGTCCATACCCCTCGCACTCGTAATAAGATTGGTTACATGCCACCACTTCTTCTCTGCAAAAAACTGACGCTGGATAACTTGCAGAACCAGGAAGTGGCATCCTTTCGTATTATGGTATCTGCTGGCGTTAACGAGCTTTTACGAAAGGCCTTTTGGCCTCCTGGTGTACTAGTCAAGGAATTCACCAGAATTCCTCGAAGGAATTTCCTCCGGGAAGAGCAAAGAGCTCCAGAGCTTAGGATTAGGAATATATCGACCTCTAAAAATTTATTACCAGAACGTTCGTGGTCTGAGGACCAAGGTTAATTACGATGTGGTATTTTAATTTGTATACACAAATCTCTGAACGGAACGCTCTGCAGTGACTGCATTTCCTCTGCCCCAGTTGAATGTGTGATTGTCCATATTTCTCCTTCACAATCCTCAGTGCTGCTTGTTTCCTCAATCTACATACCTTGTAGTAGCCCCGTACTGGTATATGCATGTTTCTTTGCGGAACTCTCGTCCTACATCAATGGCCGCTTCCCTTCTGCTTCCTTAATTTTATGTGGTGACTTTAATATACCGTCGCTGAATGGGGATGATACTTTTTCAAGTATATTGTTTTCAAGCAATATTTCTCTCGCTATTTCTTCCTTTATGTCTCTTTGCTCACTTTCCCAATTCAACAACGTGCCCAATACTAACAACAGCAATCTTGATTTCGTTCTCACTAATCTTCACCCTTCTTCATTTTGCTTGAGTCCTTCTCTGTCTCCGTATGTGCCCCCTGATCCTCCTCATCCTCCTCTTTTTAGGGAATTAACTCTTAACGGTTCATCTAAAGCCAAATCTGCTTCAACACTTCGTTTCAATTTAAAAAAAAGGATACTATTCCGCTTTGTCGAATGAAATAAATGGTACTAACTGGTATCATTTCTTCAGAGGGCTAAATGAGGATGATGCTCTCTGGAAATTTTATTCCTTCTTGAACTTAATTTCCTGCTACACTCCTTCTTTCCGCTCTAAAAGAAGTTCCGACCCTCCGTGGTTCACAGTCGATGTCGCGATTGCTCTTCGAGCCAAAGATGCAAATAGAAAGGGTCTGGCCCACTTAACGACCTTTTGAAGTTTCAAAGGTTACGGACTGCTGCTAAAAAGGCAGCCAATGAAGCAATGCGTGCTTACCTTGAGCATGTCGAAACTTCTATTACTTCCGACAATCCTAGGCCTTTTTGGTCTTACATCAAATCCCTTAAAATCCCTTCCTATGACATTTTTTCTGTTATGTGTCTTCATGATAAGTCTGCGTCCTCACCTCAAGATTATTGTGAGCTCTTTGCTCAAGTTTTCTCTTCTCTTACCTCCCATCACAGTAACTCTTCGCCATCAAACATTTTTCCCACACCTGATTGTACCCTATCTACTTTTTTTACTAATCCTTTCACCAAATCGCTTTCATCTTCTTTGTATGTTCCTCTGTCAATAATTTTTAACCTTAGCATCTCCACCGCTACCTTTCCATCCCTTTGGAAATCCGCCAACATATTTTCCATTCATAAAGCTGGTGATATTTCTTCCATCCCTAATAACCATCTCATATCCCTTTTGCAATGTTTTTTAAATTTATATTAGACTCAATCTAATACTGACTGACCAGTTGAATGAAAAGACTTCAATGAGCAAATGGTCACGAGAAAAGTACATGAAAATTTGCCAAAAGAGTAGGGCTCACAGTATGCTGCTACTATTAACAAAATGTATAAGCAATTCTAATCAACATCCATTTGTAATCTGCAAAAGTAAAAAGTTCTGTATGTAGAGCAGGAAGATCGTATGTAACAATTTCATATCGATAAAAAGGAGCAGTTATTTTGTATAAATAAAAACGAAAACATACCATTCGCTTTATATTCAAAGCTATTAGCACATCCCCAGCCTTTCATTCAATCAACTCATTGTCCTTGAAGAGTCCTTGAATTAAGCCATTTATATATTTATAAAGTTTCAAAAAGTGACTGCATAATGGAGATGAGTAAAATCACACAGAGCACATGCACATCCGACACTTTTACAGTGCCGCGTCGGACATCATATGTGCAGCGCATTGTGTACTGAGAGCACAGCGCGGCACTGTAAAAGTGTGCAGTGTGCTCTGTGCGGGTTTCCCATCTGTAATCAATTTATGATTCGTGTAATATTCTAGCTTGTGCCAAAAATGTTGTGGGTATTTTCGAGTGCCCTAAAGTACTCTTTCGTTGTTTTTATAGCATGCTGTTTCACAGTTTGTCAGCAATTATTAAATAAAAGAAGTTAACAAAACCCGTATTTTTTTTAAACTAAAATATGCCTGTTTTAATTCGATTATTCAGAAATCTAGAGCTTACTTAATGTTTAAATTTAGACTATTGTGTGTTTTTCCCTTTTTCGGAACTTGATCTTTTCTCTGTTGTCGAGTAATTATACTTTTGACTCTTCTGAATCTTTTATTCTGTTGGATTTCTTATCATCAAGTACGAAACATCGTAGTATTTCTTTTACTCTAAAGGTGCTTTTCTTGCTGTTCTTTTACCTTCACGTTTTGGTTTTACTCTCGCATTTCGTGAGGTTTTCCTCTTATTTGACGAAACTTTGACGAAGAGAGAGATATAAGCAAATGAAAACAGCAGTGAGAATTGAAGCAATTTGCTCGATTCCGAATGTTAGTAGTAGTGCAGGAAAACTATCGGAATTTGAGCAAATTTGACAGTCTTGGCCCCCGCGAACAGTAAATGTTCTCATATGCACAATTTTGACCAGCTATAATTTACTCAGAAAATTTTCTCCCGAAAGCTCGTGGTGCTTAGGTAGCAGAGAAACCAAAGGGAAAATCTGAGGTATTACCTCGATTTGCTCTGTTTATAGATTTATATTTTTGTAGTGAAATCGCTTCACTTCATTTCCTTGAATCTCCCTGTTCTAAGGACGAAATACAAAGAACTCGCGTGAAAAAGTTGTACACACAATTTGTGGATTTTAAGTTACCCTGGTTTCTCAGCATCTCGTGAAGTGTTTTTGTACAAAACTAAATTCATTTAGTTCTTTCCTTACTTTATTTATCTCTCCTCTAATTGTTGAATTGTTCTTTGTCCGTCTTTTGATACCCTTAGAAGATATCGCTGTCTCACTTCGTTTAATCAATCACTTTACTACCCGGTGAACTCATTCCAAGTAAAATGTCAAATCCGCAACAAAAAATAAGAAACTCGCAAGTAAGTCAAGAAAAAACCCTCTGATGTCGTCAAAAAAAGCATCAGCATAGAAAGCGCACGAATCGTAAGATGGCGAGAAATCCGTGAGAAATCTTTACACACTATTCACGAGAAAGACACAAATGATGCGAAATTGGTGAAACTTGGAAAATTTAAACGTTCGTTATTTGTTTTGGTGCAAAAATACAAAAATGCTTAGTGTTGGCAGCACTTTGCTGAGAATTAATTTTTTTCGGAAAATTTAATTGTAAGAAAATCATGAAAATCGCTTTAGCCTGTAGCCCTGTTTCAATTTTTCTAATAACCGCATCGGAAGTTATACGGCATAAAGTTATAATTTTACTAATCGATTTTTCAAGATAGCACCACTGCCTCAGGGTTTCACATTTTTAAATTACTTCTATCCGACTTTGTCCTTCTCAAGACCAATACATCCTGTGAATTTCATATTGATCTGATGATTCGGCCGTTAGGTTTCGCGAACAATATATTTGGGTGTTAAAAATATAGGTAATTTGGTAAAGGGCTACCGTTCTGATGCAATGCGACATTTTGAAAATCCATATTTTAAAATTGTTCCTTGAAATTCTTGCTTATCTGATGATTCTGTGCGATTAGTTTTTCACAGAAAATTAAATTTTTTCAAATCAAATTTGCATGCATTTTCTATACAAAATTGATAAAAAAATGTAATTTTCTTCGAAAAGTTAACTTTTGTGGTATCGAGCAAAAGAATTGTAGCTAGGTATTACTTTGATACCCCTGTCTTAAATTGTATGTAGTTGAGTTGATGGACGAATGGACACGTTTCGCATATTGATTTGATTTATATATGCAGTTTCTGAAGCGGCAGTTCTAATCTGGCATTCAATTCAGACTAATCATGAATGCACTTCCAGGACTTGTGTGGCCGGGAGATGCTGAGATTTCGCGCAAATGTATTGGAAATATTTCAAAAAGATTTTCCGAAACGTTTTGGATATATTTCAAATATGTTTCCGGGCATATATAGCTATAGAACAATCTTCCAGGACTGCGAGAGAATGTATGCTCATAGCATCAAATTATCTCAGTTTATGTTTGAAGGGAGGTTACAGCCACAAAAATCGAACTATGTGTTCCACGTGGAGTTTATTGATTCGAGCGTTAATTAGTTATATATTAACGAAATTGTTTTACAATCTATAGAAAATCATTTCCATACAGAATGCACATCGATATTTTTAAGGATACTTCTTTGCCGTTCTCCTCTATTATACCGGTTTCATGTATGAGTAGTTTTTGATTCAAATCAACTCGTTAGTTTCCCTCTCGACAACATCGTAGCCGCCAAGCAGATCAAGCTGACCGAAAAGTGAATTGCTAACAATAGTTAAGCCCCACATACCGATCCGATAGCTCGATCAGACGGAAGATAATGGTAGCCGCGAGAGAAACAGGGCCAGGGTTAAATTCAGATAGCTTTCCTCTGATACAGACAAAAAACTGACTAAACTCTAGAAAAGCCACAAGTTACCTTCGTGTGGATCTAAGTCGTCTAATCGTCTAATATTGATTGTGGTGCTGCTGATCTCACATTGCTACTATGAGCTAATGTCTAAGCCATGCATACACACGTAACGTAATATCTGCCTCTGACGCTATCGCCTTCGGTGCCGCAGGTTGGTCCATGCTGATTATTTCCCACCATCGAACGAACACCCAAATCTAGGTCACGATCATACTACAACACACAATTTATACCGCTCAGGTTCGAGTTCATGCCCAGATAATTTGGTCTGTCAAGAGATCTCATGCATATCACAGCTTTAGTTAATAATGATCAGCTTCAAATATGGCGGAAAATGATTGTGTCCCGAGAAAATATGTTCTTGGAGACAACACGATTATAGACCTACGATCGTAATTGCACAGCATAATTTGCTTTGGAAACTTACATACAGTGCGTCAAAAGGAAAATGTTCCATCCGTGAAAATGCATTTCAGATACTTTTCATTCCGTAATAGAGGCTTAATATTTTGTTTTGTGTTGCAATATTTTACATATGTCAATTTAACTTAAAAAAAATTTTTTTTTTTCATTAATCGCTATGGTCTGACAACACTGTAAATCCAAAAAATTTCAATGATGTAGCTGAACTGAATATGACCCTTAAGAGGTTCTCCTCGATTTATCGTTAAAATTTTTTGATAATGCAATTCAGTGCATCAAAGCGGTGTGTATTCAGTTAGTAATTATGATATTTGTGAGAATTTGTACATACCGTACAATCTATCAAAGAACAAGAGCTCCGTTAAAATCAATTTGAAATAACTCAAATTGTCAATTAGAGTCCGTACGAAAAAATCGGACGAATGATAAAGCAAGAATAAACCCAAAAAGGTATTTTTCGATCGAGATGCATGCTGAATTTCGGAGAAAACTGGTAGACCTAAAGTATGTGCATGAGTGGAAGAACTTCTTAAGGTGAAGGTTTGTCCTAAAACAGTCCGTCTTGCTCTCAGAAACCATGAATACCATGCATGAGGCGAAAGGAGCAAAAGATGCGTATGGAATTCACCTAGTGACTTTGTTCTAAGGATTTTGAATTACGAAAGTAAATTTGACGTTTCTGGGGTCTGATAGAAGGAACTATTTACGAAGAGAAAAAACCAAAAATGTACTTGCGAGTGTTAAACAGGGTGGCGGATCGGTTATCGTATGGGGTTACATATGGGTTACTGGAGTCGAAGACCTTCAAATAATCGGAAAAAAATATGGAAAGATTAATGTATTTGCAAGTTTTAAAAGATACAATCTACCAAAGCGCAAGAAAATGGGGTATCGAACAATCGTTTTAATTTTATCGGGATAATGATTCCGGGCATACACTATCACAAATATCCTGCATTCCATACCACAATCCATAACTCACCACAAGCTCTATACTTATCTACACTCACTTTGTGTGATATAAAAAAATAATGGGAGCTAACAAAAAATCAGGGGGTCGACGAAAAAATCTCGAGAGTCTAGGAAAAAAACTGGTGGCTTGAAACAAATACAGGGGCTCTAGAAAAAATCTCGGGAGTCTAGGAAAGAATACTAGGTGGTCTAGGAAAGAATACTAGAGGGTCTAGAAAAAATCTCAGAAATCTGAAAAAAAATCTCTGGAGTCTATGGAAAAGATCATGGCAGCTTACAAAAAAATCGGGGGTCTAGAAAAACTTTGGGAGTTTAAAAAATCTCGGGAGTCTGACCAAAGCATTTGGTAAAAAAATAAAATGAATTCAAGAAAATTGTTTACTGAAGCCCCAAACATAAATCGATGGTTTTTCGTGAATGGAACTTGTATGTATAATTGTCCAAAGGATATCGACACTTCACCACAATCACCAGATTTGGATTTGATTGAAAAACTGTGGGATTTGTGGAACGATAATGGAGGAATGGTCTTAGACTCAATTCGCTGATAATACAAGAAAGTGTTTCTTTTATTCCCAACTGATTGACCACTGTGAGGCTTACTAAAGATATGCACACCAATAACTATAAAAAATAAAAATTAGTTTTTTGATTTTTAATTTTCTGGATGGTTTTTATTTCATTTATTCTGACCTTTTTTCATTTATTATACTGTAATTAAGTAACAAATTTAGATATTTTATTACAAACTGTGTAAAATTGTTGTAAATAAATTCATGTTTAAGACATATAACTTCATGTATTTTCTGTGTAAAGTGAAGCACTTGACCAAATGTTCAATGGATGGCTCTTTTTCAGTTTGACTCACTGTATATGCTATATATAGTTGTCATGGAGTTATGACTTGTCAAAGTAAAGTGGTACGGTCCCTCGTGAGATGTTGTTCTGTTTGTCTGTAAGCACTTCGGGTATTCATTATTTCTTCTTTACGAAACGCTCATTATTAAATAATTTGCAGCGTATTCTTTTAATAATGCATAATTGAGTTGTTGTCATTGTCTCAAAGCAACAGAACTAGCATCACTCAGGCAACCGAACTTCCTACTAGCATGCGATTTGTAAAATTTTCCCATCGCTTATTTGCATATTGCACTAGCTCTACGCTTCATTCACGCAACAGACTTGAGTATGTGGGCACTTTATCATAATATGTAATTCTAAAACCACTGATGGGATGTATGTGCAGAGTGAAGCTTAACTTTTTCATTTTTCACTTAATTGAAATTAATTGTTTCAGATTTAAAATGAAATTAACTTAACCTACTGAAAATTAGTGCAAAAACATTTTCTTCAAATTGCACAAAAAACTGATTTTGAAGGTTTGTAATGCCTACCTAGACTTTTGCTCATACTCGTTCGTACTCATAGCATACACTATAAACTCCATGAATAACCAAAAAAACTTTTGGAGCGAAACTATTTAGATGTCAAGATCAATACTCGTAACCAATCGAAAGATGAATATAATTTTTCAATAGTCAGTCGCAAGATAGCATTGAACCATGTTTTCACGGACAGACGTACGAATGCATAAATATGAGTAGCTGATACTTTTTTCGAATTTTGCTTTAGGTCAGCATAAGCCTGCTATGTTGTAATCACCACCAAAACCTTCCGTGGTAAAAGGCAATGGCCGTAGCAAAGAAAATAAAATGCAAAATTTTACGAAATTATTTTAAGTTGATCGGAATAAAATCATAAGACAGAGTCAAGTCTGCCGAACTCAAAGATTCAGATAAAATCTTCATTTGATTTTGGCGATGTGGATTCATCGGAACAGAGTTACAAATTACAATATTTTGTATACAGACACAAATTGGATTTATATTGATCAGTACATTCACTTTAAGAATAAAAATAAAAATCCAATGCGCAAATGCCAATTTAATTCTTCGAGACGAACCGGAATGACATCAACAATCGTCAGATGGAAAAACCAACGATATTGAAATGTTTCCTTAACTATCCATTTCGAGCCAGCATTACATAAAGAACCGAAAAACATAAATTTTGCATTAAAAATCAAAGCGCGTGTGATTTTGTAGCGTTGGATTTTCAAGTATTACGTATCTAATTACACAGCTTGCAAAATTATTCTAGACAAACAATTGATGAAAAAAGATATTTCGTCGAAAAAAAATGTGTTGATTCTATGCTTAGTGATTATTCGGTTTGCATATGAGATATGTGTGAAAGTTCATTGATTTGATCGCTGCTATAGGTGCAATAAAAAAGTTATGAAAAAAGGTTGTCACGCAGGAGTAACATCAATATAACTGAAAATATATATGTATAATCGGATGCGATTCGTTGTTTGCTAATTTGCTTTGGCTAATGGCTAGCGTGTCTGACATTGTGAGGGAAGTTTTTTTTACACATAAAAGTTAATTCAGCTCATGTGAAATGATTTGACATGTATCCAGTCGGTTTTGTTCACCCTTTCAACGGAATTTAAATTTCATGCGTTTGGCTGTTTTTGAAAACAGTACTTAGTTTTTGACCAAGGCTTCTTTGAATTCAGCCAGATCGGTTTCGTGATAAGAATTTTCCCCCGATCCTAGAGGACGATCTTTCTGAATTTTAATAAATTTGATTTTCATTTGTTAACATCTTATCGAAAGGGAAAACTAAGCTCCATAAAACCAATATCATCTGTGAGCTGAAACTATGTTTGACTATTGGATCGTGGTTTTTCGTGACTTCGAATTTTGAATGACAAAAACAAATAATTTGGTGAAGGGTTACTGTCCTTTTTGCGTGAGGAATTTTGAAAATTTTAATTTGACTGTATAGATAAAACATCAAAATTGTCAATCGTTGACATTTCGTCCTGAAAAGCAAAAAGTTTTCAGGGGTCGTTAATTTGATTCTTTTTTTTTGTTTACATGCCTGCCGAGCTGCAAGGTTTCCTGCACATTAACCAAAAACCACACAAGCATATTTCTTGTAGGTACTTGTCTATTTCATGTAAATTTCGTAATAATCTAATAACTCTGTTGGAAGCTATCGCAATTCGAAATTTTACAATTTTGTTTGATTGCTTTTAGGCACTTAGCGCCCACATAAATTATTAAATATTTCAAATTTTTAATTAAAAATTAAAAATTTCCTATACATTATCATAAGCTGGCTAAAAAATATGAAAAAGATTGTTTATGTGTACTTTTTGTCAAATATTTTGTGTCCACAGAATTATAGGAGTACCGTAAAATGGGTCTACTTTGCACAATTGTAAGCACTAAAAGATAATTTCTAATTATAATTTCGAAAAATAGAGCCATTCTAAATGTTAGTGCACTAATACTCGTAAGCAATTTGAGTTATCGTAGCTGTAGGCATGAAATCAACATTACAGTTTTTTTTTTTGAAAAAAAACTATAAGTTAGCTATTTTTGAGTGGTGAGAAATATCTTCCGAGGAGTGTGTACTACGCACCAGCTTAGATTTTCAATTTAATTTACGCATTAAAGCGGCAAATATAAATAAATTCATTTGGCTTCATACATTACGCTGTTTTGGAAATCTGGATGTAGGTTTGATGAATTTTTTTTGATGAAAAGTACATATCTACAAAAATCAACGACAAATACTTCCATCAGAATCAACAGAATAAACAATGCGTACTACAGCAAAAACAGTATATTCGACTTGTAAGCCATATAACGAAATAATCAACAAAGTATTCTCTCAATAAAAACGAAATAAACAAAGATTAAAATATCCGTCTAAAAGCGCTTAGCTCCATCTATTTTTCAGCTCAGGCACATCAAAATTGTATTATGCTTTTGGGGGGTACACTGCAACTTCTCATTCGTGAAAGATGATATACTTGCGTTTAGTCCACTCCCAATAAGAGCCAGGTTTCTCCATCGACGAAATTTCAGCACCCTTTTTATTGGGACCGAAAATTTTCCCGGAAATATTTTCTCTGTCACATGGACAGAAATCACGTAACCACCTGCCAACTAGTGAATGACTCATAAATGTAGGATCTCCTCCTCGTTTTAGTTTGTAAAATCGCTTTTCCAATCATCTTTCGTTCCTGATAATTTAAGCTCTTCAATCACAGTCTTACTGTCACTACTGGGTATGTATTTCGAAGTGGATGGTTTTTGCCTTTTTCTTGGATGACTTTTTGTTTTGTCCCCAGTTGCGAAATGTCTTCTGTCCTGGAGGGTTTTGAAGCTATGATCACGTTTTGTGCCTCGTCTCACGAAAACTTTCTTTTCCCAGGGTCACCCGTTATAACAGTTTGTCATAGTTTTAATGTATGTATGTATGCCTTTAATTCAACCGTAATGTTAACATTTTTCATAATTATTTTACAAAACTTATTTAGATATACTTATTTGCAACTAACAAATATGCGTATTCCCAGTTTTAATGTTTTCAGCAGGGATCTTGCCTAGAGTCAATGATACATTTTTCTGGGTGCTTGAGTGTGGTGTCTTGATACGCTCTTGCTCCTGGCTGCTTTTCATAAAATGCCGGTCGTATTTACATGAAATCAAACTACCCTTGTGAGGACAAGGTGGTACAATGTGCGAAGAAAATATAGATGTTATTCAAATTTTACAGATTATTTACTTATATGAAAGCATTTCGCCAAATAATAGCAAAAACAGCGCAACAAGAATTTTCTGCTGCATATTCATGTTAACTTATAGTTATATGCTTAGAGTGCTTTGGGATGGACTTAGAGTTTTACACACAAGATTTTTGTGCAGCTAAGCACATTCTTGCAAAACACTCAACGTTGCGTTACTGTGGCTGTACAATAAAAGTAAAAAAAAGCCAAATCGTTCACCTAGCCCATGCTAACGGCAGTGCAATCGCAGAAAATTGTCCTCTTAATAGCGGAACCATACCAGATATATAACATTGTTTTTCTCGAAATGGTGCAAAGTCGCCTCTGCAGGCGCAAGGAAAACTTGTTTTATAGTTCCTACAAATTCACTAAAACGCCCGCTGCCGCCAAAGGGTTATAAAAATAGACAGAGCAACTTTTTTGTATCATCGTCTGCATGAACATAGTGGTGCATACAGACGATGCTGCATTTATCGTCTGTATGCACCACTATGCACAACATCCTAGGCTTATATCTCGAGAAGTATGCTGCCCTACTAAGCATAAACGTTCTATCTACATTTTAGTACTTTCGAGATATTCAGTGATTTGTGTTTTGATTTGTACTGGAGATATATGGAGAGTGCATTTTTCAATATTGATTTTAACATACTTCCACAAAAGATAGGTTTTTCAAATTTTGTAGAATTATGTAATAGAGTCTGTAGTTTTCGAATCCGATGTTAACTCAAATATGACAAAAATTCAGATAGAACGTTTATGCTTAGTAGGGCAGTATGGACAACCCGTAAATTTCGTTGATTGCTTGTGCAGATTTTGAT
This sequence comes from Nemotelus pantherinus, assembly GCA_963978885.1. Taxonomy (NCBI): domain Eukaryota; kingdom Metazoa; phylum Arthropoda; class Insecta; order Diptera; family Stratiomyidae; genus Nemotelus; species Nemotelus pantherinus. Next base: position 240,262,042 of record OZ022263.1, read on the forward strand.
GGTGAACAGATCTGACCCAACAATTACTCACATAAAACAAATAGTTAACGAGATATTTCAGAAAAACTGATTTTCCGGACATTTGACCTTGAATGAATTTGCCACACAATCTGGCAATGGATTTTTGATGCAGTGTTTTCAATAGCAAAATAAAGATAATTCTGCTCAGAAATTTATTTCCCCGCAGATTGTGCTTTTTCGTATATAATGGCTGGACTACAACTGCAGGCAAAAGTAAGCGACTATAGCAGAATGAATCTGATCTTATGATTACTGTGTTCAACATAATAATGTGACAGATCGTTAAATAACCGAAATTATTTGTTTGTCTACTAAAACTTTCTCTGCTTGCACAGTTCATTCCTCAATGCAAGACAGTACATACTTATGCATGTAAATATCTTCAAGCTTGTCTGCAGCATCTATCTTGTTATTCAGATTCATTCGGTTTGGATCTCCGGTCTGTTGCACTCCATATCCAAGGTCAATACAGCGTTCGATACCGCCGCGGGTTTTATATCAGACTGCAGTTGTGTTCTTCTGCTTAGTGAATACCCGCTTACAGTCAAACACACTTGCATACCATATTTGCATTGACCACTCGATGAAGCGTAAATTATTTTTATTGATTTTCCTTCAATTTTTCTAACTACTCTTGCCAATCGTATGACGGGGGATTTGTCTTGTCTTATCTTGCAAGTAATTATGGCTAGCATTGATAGTTGAAGAATGATAGATTTTGAACTTTACATACTTAGATGACCGTGTTCTAGTATGTGCAGTGACCTCATGGAATTTAAATATATGCAAGTGTACTAACGTATATTCGCGAATGATTCTTTTTATGGAGGACTGACACGAAGAGTTTTTGTGTACTTAAGGTCATTTGATGTTCTTAATGGTTCATCAAATGACAATTTTTTTCTTCATTTATCGCTCCTACGTGGTCTGTTAATATTTTGAGTTTAAGGTAAATGCATTAAATCACGAATGAAGATGTTTACATGCATTTTTAATGTCAACATGTATTCTTCGAAGAATATTTTAATAAATTAAAAATATTCACATATTCATATGAATGGGCAGATTGGGATACCTCATGTATAAAATATGTTCTTTTATTGGTTTCATTTTCCAAAAACAAATATGAGACAGAAATATATTTTTTAATCTGCAATACATTTTTCTTTGAATGTTATAATGCTCTTCAATCTTCCTGGTAGACGTTCGATATTCCTCTTCCAAAATTCGCATGAACGCTAAAAGAAAAATTTACAAGAGCCGTTCTGACAACATCATTTCAGATCTCTTTGGTCATTGTTTGATTGGGGTTTGAAAAATCGACGTGGATTAACGTTTTTATATCCTACTAAATAAATAGCAAAACCATATGTAGATAAATGCCATTTTCGCTATGTTGTATTGATTTCACAGCTTCTCTTGGCTCCACTGGCTCGCTAGAAACGGTTTTAACCGCGGTGAATGCCAAAAATAAAAAAAACACACGGATTAAACTTTAGAGATTGGACATTTATTTTAATATTCTTACGAATGTTACAATGCGTCTGCACACGCGGACGAATCAAGTAGAACTCAACTTACGCTTAATGACAATTATTGGAGGTGCATGTCCATTATGCAAAGTCAGCGTCTAGCTTTTCACATTTCTGAAAATGTGCCACGAAGTTTCTCACGTCTTCTAAGGCGGAGTCATGTTTCTTCGTGGTTTCATATTTTATGAGACCGGACGGTGGCTTATGCATAACTTCTCCCCCGTTTGGATTAGAATCCTCCTGGATTCTATTTCTAATTTTCATGTTACAATCTTGTTTCTTTTTGAGATAAAATAGTAATGATAAGAAACTGGTAAGTATGATTAACAAAAACAGACTTATATTTATGCCAATTGTGAAATTTTTATGAATTTGGAGTTCTTTAATCTTTTTAATGTTATTGGTACTATGGAAAATTACGTCATTTAAAGTGAGTTTTTCTGTAAAGTTTTTTAATTCTTTGTTAATGGGGTAGTAAAATCTGTCTTCAAATTTTTCTTCTTCATTGGTAAAATAGTGTTCTAAAATTTTCAAACTACAATTATTATAGTGAATAAGCATATTTCCCGACATTTTTAGTTGTCTGCTATCACAATTTTGATTTATTTGAGTATTGTTTGCATTTTTTATTACAATGGTTTGGCTATCTATTTCAATTATTTCAAGATCTGTGTTTTTTATAACATTACAGTTTTCTTTGTATATACAGTGTTTGCTTATGCTAAGTTCGTTAAGTATTTTCGAATTCTCGAATTTATATAATGTGTTGTTCAATTCGAATGTAATTTCTTTTGGATAATCTATTTCCTTTCCTTTCAAGTTAGGTATTGGTAAAATCATTTTAAGCTGTACTCTTACGAATTCTTTTGGAATTTTTATTGCAAAAATAAGCGAATCATTTTCTGATTTTGCTAATCCGACTTTCATATACTTTAGTTTTTCTAAATTAACATCATACTTTTTCACTTCTTGATCTGTTAACAGGCTTGGATGTAAAATACCATGTTTGGCCGAAATAACATTGTCCTGAATAGCTTCTATTTTGTTTTTAAGTATTTGAATTTTAAACATTTGATCTAAATAGACATTTTCCATGTATGCGTTGCTAGAGAGGTTATTTACTCTGTCAAAGATCATTTGTCTGTCTCTTTTAATAATATTTTTCAATTGGCTAAAAGTTTCATTGAAATTTCGGTTTATGTCTACTTGCTGATTAACAGTATTACTAATGTTGTGGTTATTTAGTTTTACCAACTCGAGATGTTTTTCAATGTCCCGTCGGTCTTCATCGTCCATTGTACCAAAGAGCCACTTTTGTGTTCTTCCAATTAAGTTTATTAGTCCACGTTTTTGTCTGCTTAATGGTGGTATTAGGGTTTTAACTTTGATTTCCAAATGCTCTATTTCTGAAAGTAAAAGTTCTCTATGTTGTCCGTCTAGTTTCGCTACATTGTCCTTGAAGTCTTCTATAATGCTCAAGATTTCTTCCAAATTAATAATATCAATAATAATGTTTGATTTTGATACTATGTCCACTTTATTTAGATTGATTTCGGTAAAGCCTGTCTGCTCATTTAGATAATGTATATTTAACCATCCTCGGACCGGTGTTATTAGAAGGATTAATATTGTTAGCATTGTAAAAAGCTGCAAAGAATGGTAATATATCTGTATGTAATAGTTATTTCTACCAAGGCAAACAAAAAAAATTTTTTTTTTTCAAATTGATTTGAAGAATGTGTTATAGGAATAGTTTGGCTTTGCTTATTTCAATGATCATTTTTTCTCTAAAATATGGTATATCGCTTTGAGTGAACGATGGTTTCGTGTTTCTGGAAATATATTCGGCAACCATGCAGCAGAAAACGCCACAATCGTTCCCATTATTTTGCTGCGGAGCATCCGCAACATTTTCCTTGACGAAGGATGATGTGTCTAATGTTCCTTTTTGTTTGTCTTTATATTCTTCCTGAAGGTAATTTTCCAAAGTATTTAGTATTTCGTTGTTATTGTTTCGCATAGAGTCGAAGTACTTGATGAATTTATTTTTGAAATCAATAATTGCCAAGGCCCAGTGTACGCCATTCACATGAACGGGTATGAAGACCATGTCATACGCAAATATGTTTACTTTACGGGTCCATCTGCGGACAGCATCGTAGCCAGATTTTAGTAAGATCGGTAGAAAAAATGTATTCATCGAGTAGATTTTTGGCCATTCATTGTGTTTTCGATGTTCGCTGCGTTCTGCTAGTAAGTTGAGGTAGAAATTAATGATATTGTCATTTAGCCATTTTCCTTCGCTTAATGTGGTAATATCTTGACGACTTATACTCAAATTGAATTTATTGACAAGAATTTCGTCTTGTGGGCCGTTATTTAATGATCTATGTATCAGTAATTTTTCATTTTCGGTAATAAACTTTTCATCTCCTTGGGTTTGATCCATAAGTTTTGGCTTTCTCTTGATATTTACAGGATGCACATTTTCCAGTTGCGCTTTTCTATATTTTGGTAGGTGTTTTAAACGAGCAGCCTTATAGTTTTTAATAAAACCTGTTGTTCTGGTCTCTTCGTAGTCTTCTCTACGTTGATTTTGTTTTTCGAGGTATCTTTCTTTTGCTTTTTCGATATTCTTTCGTATGCGATCAAAATTTACTCTATGAAACTGAACATCTGCAGGAGTGGATTTAATTGTGGAGTGGAAACGTTCATTATAATTTCGAACCGATTGTTGAAGGATTCGCCTAGCTGATATTTTGGGTTTATTAATGGCTATTGTTCGAAACTTTTCTACAATTGTACTATGTAATCTTTCTATATCTGATAGTCCTGTATGACTATGAGCTTTTGTGAGGTGAAGGGTTATTCCTTCTTCTTGAAGAAATTCTTTTACTCGCACACCACCGAACTCATTACCTGCAACAATTTTATTTGGTTTGCCTATCTTCGCTATGTGTTCCTCTAATTGTTCTATTATGGTAACATGATTTCTGTCTGTTAGGTAGTATATTGAAGCAAATTTAGAGAATTTATCTATGACCGTCAAAAAACTATGTTTCATTATTGTGTATATGTCCATATATAAAATTTGATTGACATCAGATGCAGTTTCAGTGTATTTAAATTTTGGTTTGATAGGATTCCTGTCATATTTGACTTCTTGGCATACATCGCATTGACTGATTACCAGTGTTATTAGTTCTTGTAAATTCGGAAAATATATTTTGTTTTTTAGCGTATTGAAAGTTTCTTGTATTCCCGAATGCAGGCTTTCTTTAACGTGATGCAAGGATATTTGCCTTACAGCTTCCGTCTCAGTTTCAATATCTTTAGCTCTAAGGGAACAGCGAATAAATTTAACCTGTGAATCGTTGGAAAAGAGTTCTCTAATCTTTTCCTGTACAATGTTGTACTTACTGTCTTCAATTTCTGTATAAATTCCTATTTTACCTTTCTTAATATACCTCCTAAGTATGTTTGTTAAATTATCAAAATCATATTCTGCTATAAAAATTTTTCTTTTGTTGTGTAAACTTTCAAATTCGTGCGTTTTATTATTAGTTAGAATAATTTGTGTCCTATATTTATTTATAATTTCTTCTTTAATAGGTATGTAGTCGAGTAATTCTTCCTCTGCTGAATGTATTGTGGCTAAGGTTTGATTGTCATCATCTTCAATATTGCATAGTACATCTAGATCGGAAAATGAATTTGTTTGCTCGTCGATTTCAGTTTTCTCCTCATTATTTTCTGCATCAGGCTTAATACGACTTAAAAAATCAGCTACTTTGTTTTCTCGACCTTTAACATAGTCCATTTCAAACTGATACTCTCCAAGTTTTAAGAGCCAACGTTGATGCCGTGGTGACAGATCTCTTCCTCGATATTTTGCTTGAAGGTACTTTATGGGCTGGTGGTCCGTGAAAATCTTGAACTTATTCCCATACAAATAAGGCCTGAAGTAGTTTATGGACCACATAATGGCTAGAAATTCCTTATCTGTGGCGGAATATTTCTGCTCATGGGAGTTTAGGGTTCGAGACGCGAAGCAGATAGGGTGGCCATCTTGGGATAAGACGGCACCTATTGCGAAATTCGAAGCGTCTGTTGTTAGCTGAAATTGTCTGGTGAAGTCTGGAAAACGGAGTATTGGATGCGATATTATAAGACTTTTGAGTTTTTCGAAGGCATTAATGTAATTTGGATCACTTATATTTATTTTCATATCCTTTTTTAAATATTTCGTCATGGGCTGTGCAACCTTTGCATAGTCCCGAATGAACTTCCGGTAAAAACCTGTAAGTCCGAGAAAACTTTTGATCTCTTTCTCACTTTGCGGTAACTTTAAATTCTCAATAACTTTAACCTTGTCGGGGTTGGGCTTTAATCCTTCACGAGTAATAATATGTCCTAAAAATGGTGTCTCTTTTTCCAAAAATCGGCATTTATCTATCTGAATTTTAAGTTTGTGTTGATCTAAAGTTCGAAATATATCTGATATGGCTTGAATATGCTCTTGGAGTGACGTACTAAATATAAGTACATCGTCCAGATAAACCACGCAAGTTCTGTTTATATGATCCCTCAGAACGTCATTCATGAGCCTCTGAAACGTCGCAGGGGCGTTTTTGAGACCGAATGGCATTCTGACGAATTCATATAAACCGTGCGGCGTAACAAAGGCCGTCTTTTTACGATCTTCTTCCTTAACCAATATTTGATGATACCCTTTTGCTAGGTCTATGGTAGAAAAATACTGAGCTCTGCCTAACTTATCCAGGATTGAATCAATTTGAGGCAAGGGAAACTTGTCATCTACCGTCACCTCATTTAACTTTCGGTAATCTATGACAATCCTGAACTTTCTTTCTCCAGAATTATCATTCTTTTTGGGGACGACTATCAGCGGGCTAGAATATTTGGAATTACTTTTGTGGATTATACCCTGTTCCTCCATTTCAGCTATTTGCCGCCTAACTTCCTGTTCGTGTTTCGGTGGGTATCGATAGAGTTTCGAATTTATTTGATTATTAGTCGTGGTTACTATTTCGTGTTGAATAACAGGGGTACTTGTGAGCTTATCACCTTCTTTAAAAAGTAAGTGCTCAAATTTTTTAACAAGAGTCACTATTGCTTTGAATTCTTCCTTATTTAAGTGTTGTAGATTAAGACGATCGAGATAGCCGCTTTCAACAGTCTCCAGAGCACATATTTGTGTCACTGGGTAAGGATTATTTAAAAAAGGCAATATTTGGCCGTTTAATATGATAGACCTATTTTCTATGTCAATGACGGTACCCAATCTATTTAAAATATCTATACCTATAATAAACTCATATCTTCGATTTGTTAAATGTTTCACTTTCCAGCGAATTTTTGATCCTGGTGGGGCATTTATCTCCACCGGAGCTGGTGTGTGAACTTCAAAATCAATGGAATCTTTACCGGTAATTGTTGTGAATTTCAAAGGGGTGATTCTCACTTTATTAAAGTTACAAATTTTTTCGTCAATAATGCTGAAGGATGAGCCTGTATCTATGAGTGCTTTGTATTTAGTCCCTTCTATCGTAATTTCGACTAATGGTAGTTCATCCGAGGCTAATTTATAAAAAAAGTTTCAGCCTCTTCAGAACTTCCAACCTGATTAGATTCAGCGTTTTCAGCATTTCTTTCTAATCTGGTTGTTTTAAATTTCTTAATTGTCTTCATATTTTGTTGGTCTTGTTGTTGACTATGATTATTTGCTTGTACATTGTCTACTTCCATGGGCGTAACATTTTGTTTACGAAAAGACGAACTTCCTCTGAAGTTCCTTTGCCCTGAATTATTTCTAACTTGCCCAGAATTATAGTTGTCATTATATCGATTGTTGAAATTAGTTTTCCAGGTCTGATTTTGATCAGCATCTCGAGATCGAAAATTTCCCGAGTGTCTGTTTTGATTTTCACTTGTGTGTCTTCTAGTCTGTCGAGATTGTTCTGTCTGTTCTGTATGTTGTGTCTCTTGTTTGAAATTTCCTGAGTTTGATTCTCTTCGAGAATTAGAATTAAAATTTTTGTTCCTAAAATTTCCCGAATATTTATTATGATTCGCAAATTTAGTCTTTTTAAACTCGTCACGAACACATGCGTCTTCAAAACGCCTCTCTCGCATTACATGGATGATATCAATAATGTCATGTAAATTGTAAATTTTATCTAGTAGGACGCCTTGCGTCATTTCTTTTGCAATATTAGCGAGAAGCGAATCTACATTACTTAGATCTACACACAAATTATTCTTATAGTAAACAATCAATTCATCTGCTTTAAATTTAAGTTTTTGTAATTCAATGGCTAACTGACTTACTGTGTCGACTTTTAAAGATGTAATACGCCGATATATCTCCGCTGGTTCGATGTCCGGTTTGTACCTTAGTTTAAGGGCTGTTTTCAGCATTTCCCAGTTGCCCGGGTCCGGCATGTTGATGACTGCTTCTTTTGCTTCACCTTGCACCTTTTCCAGGAAAATCAGTCTCGTTGCATCTTCCCTTATTTGCTCGTCGTCTATTCTATCCAAGAAATGTTCTACGCTGGTGATGAAGCCGTTTACAGACACATTGCCTGCACCCGTAAAGGTGCTCATGTGCCGGAGTTCCTTGAAAACGTTGTCCCTTGGATTCGTTTCGTTCCGCAGGGACATACTCTGAATCGCCGCCGCTAGCTGACCAATTTGGTTTTGAGTGTTTTGCGATGCTATGAGCTGTTGCACAGCTGCCGTTAATTGTGCAAATTCTTCTTCTTTTCGTGCCAATTGCATTTGAAGTTCACTTATTTGGGCTTCCATATCTACTTCGTACACTCTTCGCGAATTAAACTCGAATTCTCTCCGTTGTTTTCTTTCCAACATTCACACTTTTAATTTTTGTTTGTTTTATTTTTTTTTTTTTTAATGAACAAGATCAGGAGCAGCCTCACCGTCTGTTTTAAGCAACGTTTTAGGCTTGATTGTTGCTCTTGTTCGAGAGTTAGATATTAATTCTGTATTTTTTCTTTTTCTGGTTACGCGTAAATTAGACTATTTGTTTCTTCGGTTTACATACGCAACGCCCGATTAATCTTTGGTTATTTCTTTAGGAATTCGAACCGTGATCAATTCGGTTTGAAAAAATACTTTCGTAGATTCAAAGAAAACGACTGCGCCAGAAACGGTTTTAACCGCGGTGAATGCCAAAAATAAAAAAAACACACGGATTAAACTTTAGAGATTGGACATTTATTTTAATATTCTTACGAATGTTACAATGCGTCTGCACACGCGGACGAATCAAGTAGAACTCAACTTACGCTTAATGACAATTATTGGAGGTGCATGTCCATTATGCAAAGTCAGCGTCTGGCTTTTCACATTTCTGAAAATGTGCCACGAAGTTTCTCACGTCTTCTAAGGCGGAGTCATGTTTCTTCGTGGTTTCATATTTTATGAGACCGGACGGTGGCTTATGCATAACTCGCTTGGCAATTTAACGAAGAACTCACCTTTACTTACTAGATGATTAAGCCCAAAAAGTACGTGGCGGAGTTTTGAGAATAAAGAAGAGTACACATCAGCTTCTGGCGAAATATTGGAATTGGAAAGATCGTGAGGATCTATTGACCCAACTTACTAGCTTTGGAATTGTTTTTGCGGGATGATTAAAATTGAACAACTTTTTATTTACATTAAAAATTTTTAATCTACATTGAAAATTCTATTTTGACAAAGTGGTTTCGAAAGTATGCACTGATTCTCATCAGACACCAGCACACAGTGCATACTTGACTGGCGTGACCACTTGCAGTTGGAAATCATTACATTTTTATTTATGCTAGTTGTAACAAATTTTAACATTTGCGACTTATATCCATGGATATAATTGTACTTAGTAAAGGTAATTGAATTTGATCACGGTTCCTTTCTTGTCTGTAAATCATTATGGACATCCTGCAAAAACAATTCCAATTTGATTTTGCTTTCGGAGGCTGATTTCGCAAAACGATCGAGTTTCCCGTTTCAATGTTCTCAGCTTTGATAAACTTTAGAGATGATATACGTTGTCCATGCTGATTTATAGACAAGAAGGGAACCGTGATCAAATTCAGTTACCTTTACTAGCTTTACCGATAGCACGCAAAAATCGATGAATGGTCGAAAGAACAAACCAAAGTATCTCGGCTAGTTCTTGAAGGGCTACGATGAGATTCTATCCCTTTTGGTCCTATCTTTCCACTTATTGTTCCCATTAGTTTTCCTCGCGATTGTTATGTCCCCCTTTTGGTTGAACAAACGAATTCAATCTTAGCATCTTAATAAATTTAAATTAACAGGGTTTTCTGTAATTCAGAAAGCATTCCGCAAACTAAGGAGCTGATGCGAAGTGCTTGTTGTTTTTACATTTCGAACATTGAAAATTCTCTAAATTCCGATAGCCCCACAGTTGACTGACTCTTTTGTGAGTAATCTTAAAACATCAAGTGGTTCTGGTTCGGATGGTCTGCCTCCAATTTTTTTTTTGCAAATGGCATACATCACTCTCTATCATCATTAATAAGAGCCTAACTGATTGCATTTTTCCTTCTCATTGGGAGGAATTCGTAGTGGTTCTCATCCACAAGTCTGGTGATTTATCGTTCGCCTTAAGTTACCGCCCGATCTGATTATGTCAATTATCATGATTATTTGTCAACAACAAAGAGCAACACGGATGTTTCAAAAGCCATTCAACGGCTACGCATCTTGTTATTTTTACGAACTCCGTAGCTAAAGTGCTGGTTGCGATTTATACTGACTTTTTTAAGGCTTTTGATCATCTTGATCACAATATACTCCTTAAAATCTTGGATTCGCTGCAACCGTTATTCAGTGGCTTGAGTCTAACCTATTTGACCGTTTCTTTCCCATTAGTTATTATTCTTGTATGCCTGTTCTTTTTCGGCAACATATAGGGTTGCCCATTTCGTGCTTAAAAAAGTAAAACCCTGCATTCCGACTTTTGTCAAAGATACACCTCAAGCTCGCTGTCATTTATTTAGTTGAAGGCTTACCATTTTAGAATATGGATCGTTGAACAGTCAAACAATGCGTTAAAATGTGTAATGTGTAAAAAATGTGTACAAAAATGTGTAATTTCGCGATTGGTTGAAATGAATTGGCCTCCAAGATCTTGCGATTTAACGCCTCTGGATTTTTTTGTAGGGGTACGCAAAAGATCGTGTTTCTGAGATCAATCTCCAAAATTTGGACGAACAGAAAGCCAATATTCGTGAAGTCATGGTCGAGATATTGTCCGAAATGTGCCGGAAAGTCATTGAAAATTACTTCAAAAGGATTTACTCCTGTAAGAAATCTCGTGGAGGACATTTTAACGAAATTGTGTTTTACGTATAATAGCAGGGATCAGTCTTTTCAATAAAATAAGACTTACATCGTTCCGAATATTTTGGTTTTTTTTTTAAGTTTTCCCTTTTTAAGCATGAAATGGATAACCCTATAATAGTGTTCCTCAAGGCTGCATTTTCAGCCTACTCTTGTTTCTACTTTATGCGTATTTTCTTCCTCTACTCCTTGCGAATGTCTTCTCTTTGTAGACGACCTTAACTATTTCCAAAATAAGGTCGACTGAGTGCCACGTACTCCAGTCGAATCTCACTTCTCATGAAATGGGTGTCAAGTGAATAAGTTAGTCTTAAATACTAACAAACGCTATACCGTGGTCGACTTCTTTGAAACCAATCCAATAACTTTTACTTACTCGCTAAACAACCATCTCCTCTCAATTCCCAATAAAGTGCGAGCTCATGAGGTCAGGTTTGACAGTTGGTTCGGATTTGACTTGCGCATTCTGGATATTGCCAATCGCGCCTCCAAACTTTCTGGTTTCGTTCTGAGGTCTTCTCAACTTTTCACCACAATTAAACTTTGACGAATCCTTTATTTGTTAATGGTCCCGCCATTGTAAGGTCTCCTCAACACAGTTGTGTTAAAATAAATTCCTTCCGGGACACATGTTGCTCAGAAACTTTTGCAATTCCACTTGCAGAATCTTGCACCTATTATCATTCGCCACTATTAGTATTAAGACTAATGACAGCCCACAATTTCTCATAGCTTGGTCCTCTTCCTCCGTCGCTATTACAGTATAGCATTCTATGAAAACTTGTTATCGACATATAATTTGATTTTTTTTTCAGTGTGTTGAAATGAATCAACGAAGGTTTATTTCAACCAATGTTCTCAGCGCAGGGTTCAACAAATCTTCCGGTACGTGGTTCGTTTTGAGACTGAAATTTCTCGCACGAAATCTCAAGAACTGCCGTTAATATTGAGCTGTACTTATTGTCCGCATAACGCCACACTTCCCGTTCCATTCTTGTGTTTTTTTCTTGAGCAAATAGAAAATAAACCACATATGCATCTCAGTTAATTCCATTTTACCCTTCAAAAAACTGTTACGTCTGCCCAGCACTCTTAGAGGGCAACCATTTTAGACAAAAACAAAGCCTCTTGTGCGAAAAAATCCCAATGAAAGTTGAAACTGTAAGCAGAAGAACTCTGCGCTTTTTCTTTTGTTTCCATGTGTTCTAATATTATTACGTTTCGGTGGTTTCGATCTAATAATTAAAGGAATAAGCAATACTTAATTTTGCTCGATATAGAAAGTTGATGGCGCTTTTCACATCATCATGTTTCACCAATCCGATTATTATATTGACAACACATTGAAGTAATTCGTAGTGGTTCTATTCTGAGGTTCAAATGGAGGAAGAGGAAGTTTTCATATTAAATGATTAAGAGTATTTTCTTTCATTTCCTCTTATGTCAAGCTTTGATTGAATTTATCAAAGCCCCTTAACTAGTACAGATACATTTTGCGAATAGCTTATTTTAAGATCCTTTTCCTTAAGAAAAATTCAGTTCGGGTGCCGATCTCTCGCCTTTGAGATTCACTAGTATCTGAGTAATATTTTAGATGCAGCTGATAGTTCTCAGTGCCGGAAATTCTCTCAGCTGTAGAAAAAGAGATTGTGCGGACTGGTTAACGATTGCTCCTTAAATTCGTCATTTAGCACGTTAATTACTTTTGTAGCCGGGGCGGTTTACACCAATCAATTTTATCTATTCTGCTTCAGTAGGTTCATAATATATCATTTGTTTTAAGTATAAGTTTTTTGTTCGCCTTCTTCGATGGGAATTCCACCATAATCATCTGTTACTCATTTTGGGTTGGGTTTCTTTATGGTTTACCAAACATAGGTTTTTTAAATGACTTAAATCGAAATAGTTGCGATATGTGATGACTAACCGTCGGAATCTTCGAACCCACTAGATACATTGCTGCTTAGTTATGCGAAACGTGTCAAGTTTTCAACGCAACTGGTGCTCATGATATCAAGGTCGGAATTTGTTAAATTATTATGAACGACATGCATTTATTTCATAATCCATAATTTTATGCAAATCGCCAAATAATTTACTTTCTATGTACATGTTTCCGCTTTCAATTTCAATTACATGCTATTGAGCGTAGCGGATCCATAGGTTCGTATGTATGTGTACAATCCAACAATATTATAAAGCCGTGCAAGTGATAATTCGGCATATAAACTGCACTTTTAATACCAGGAAGACAACAGCATTCTGTATGGTAGTGGTGCTTTATTGTTAGTTCCGAATTTGCCGTGGGTCTTAGCAATGGAATCAAAACGAGAAAGTACGAGTACATGGTCACTTTGGCATGTGCCTGTGAGCAGATTCACATGGCGGATTTCCAATTTGAGTGTTTGAGGGCTGGAAAAAATATTTCTTATAAATACTGCGTGTTGAATTACAATGTAAGACGAATGGGTGAATGTGTGGAAACGTATAATATTGCTGTAGAAGAATCATCTTCACAGATTCAATTGACGTTAGTTCTGCAACTGTAAGCTCAATTTAATTCTTTTCTACCAAACGCGGACGATCATCGAATCGTTAGAATATTCACTTCCGCCATATATTACTTCTTTCTTGAATTGGGCTAAGCCTTGATATTTTCAAATGTCAGATTGTCTTCCTATTGAACTTCACGTGAAGTTTTTGAACAACTTCTAGTATTAGCACATTGTCGAGCCTCTAGGAGTGGGCGTCGACAAAATCCATTAGCTATCATCTAGCGGGCGTTAAAAAAACGTTGAATAATCGTCTATCAGAAATAGTAAGCACAATGGAATGTTGTATAATTTAACGAAATGATGTTTGCAGAACATGAATCGCTTTAGTTTAAAAGGTGGCTTCTTACAATCTCAAATTTAACACGGGTAGTTATTGAAAGTAGTTGAAAATAAATCTGTTGATGAATACCAACTAATATTAAAGTTATTTGGTTGGCATCAACGCCGAGTTAAACTGATAGATTGTCAGGATCACTGCTCTGCGGACTTGTATAGATTAGCGGTCAACAAATTGGGTAAAATTTGGCCAGGCGCTAAACTGGGAGTGTTGCCAAAACACCAGATTCCGAGCAAGCCGAGATACAGGACATGGATTACCGCCGAACCTTCCTTATCTGACGGTATTATGGTGCTCGTAAAATAGAGCAATGATGACATACCTGTACGCAACTGAAAGATGGCCCAGAACAACAAGCTATCCGCAGACCGACGTCAGGCCCCCTTGCTAAGCTAAAGGCCTGTGGCTACAAAATTGGTTACGGGTTATACATTTGCAAAGGAGAGATAAGGGCGCCACATTGGTAGAAAAGGCTGTAGAGAAGTAGCTGTTCGGCGCATCTGAAACTTGCTCAAGAGCATCTGCATCGGAGTATGAAACAAGTGCTGTCACAATCTGTGAGCTAGGTGGTTATCTTGATCTTCCGGACCTCCAAAGTTCACTTAGTGTACTATAACTACACTAAACTATACTAAAACAAACCTTGTGATTTTCATTGTTTAACGATACAGACTTTTATTTATATTTAAACTTTATATTTATATTCAAATATATATATACATATATATATATATATATATATATATATATATATATATATATATATATATATATATACACATATATTTATATTTATATATATATATATATATATATATATATATATATATATATATATATATATATATATATATATATATATATATATATATATATATATATAAAGGTACATATTAGCTTTTAGGCTTTCTTTGAAAATCGCTAAAAGCAGCAACGGAGATATATAACGTGCTGTCACGAAGCTTTCATCAAAGTAGAATTATAATTGACCCCAGCCAATTATGAAGCAATCTTCAGGCAACATATCTAAATAGCACTACCATTTCAAATGTATCAAGAGACACATAGAATAGAGCATCTTCTTTCTCCATCCAACACCCAACGTATGTATGTAAAATCGTAAAATGGCTTTCCGCTGAAACTCATGAAACAATATTCTGTCCTTCTAAGCATAAATGTTCTATCTGCATTTTGGTTATTTTTGAGTTTCAACATTCGAAAACAACATACTCTATTACATCATTCTACAAAATTTGAAAAACCTATCTTTTCTGGCAGTATGTTAAAATCAATATTGAAAAATGCACTCTGCGTATATCACCAGTACAAAGAAAACGCAAATCACTGAATATTTCGAAAGTAGTACTAAAATGTAGATAGAACGTTTATGCTTAATAGGGCAGTATTAGCCGACCTGTGGTTACAATTAATCATTTGAGACTAACTAGCCTGATGTAAAACTTGCACAATTTTCGATTAAAACAGCTTCTTCGAAGTCTGACTGACTAAGCACTAAAAAATTGAAATATTTTTGTAGACTATGCTTACGGTAGAATGAATCAATCAGCGGAAAAATAACGCAAACGGGTCAAGGCCGGCAGACTGCAAGAAAATAGTTAAACTGATTTATGAAACCGAAACTGTATAGAAAAGCAAAAGCATTTTCATTGTTGATGCTATTCCGTAATATCGGAATAGTATTTTTTTCTTTCGAAGAATATCCGAGCAGGTGAACAGACGAATTTGACCGGCAGCAGATTAGCCGATCAGCAGACAAATGCCAATGTCGATCTGGTTAAAAGTCGCTCTCTATTAAATGAGCAGAGCTCAGTAGCCTTTTCATTCATTCATTCAGATACATAATGAATGCATATTTTAAATGTAAATATTAAATCTTCACCCAGATACACGATTCCGATGCGAGAATGTGCTAGATTGATGAGTAATAATGTTTTCATACGTTGTTTTGCCTTGCTTTACTGTGGTAATTTATGCACACGAATGGATATACCAAATATATGTATCTGCATATGAGTAAGAAACGCATTGAATGTGTTTGCAATCACATTTGCAGTAATTACATAAACTATTAAATTAACAACAAAATGAAAAGAGCTTAGTGGATTTAAAAAAATGCATATTCTTCAGTCACAGTTTACAGGTAGACCAGAAAGAACGCTAGTCCAGCCTCTGCTACTTGAATTCAGTTTAGTATCACCGCGATTAGTTGCAGTTTTCAAATAAGCTTCCTTTTCTGGCAATCAGATCGTTTTTCGTTTCAAGATCGTTTCAAAATTGATAAGTTATCGCTGATGTTTGTATTCGAGATGTTTCACTACATTGCTTTGTGAAATACATAACATCAACTATATCCGCCTTTTTTGTTATTTTCAGATAAAATGGCTATTGCAACAGATAATAGACATAGTCAGGACGATACCAGCCCAACAATACCAGAATTCTACAAAGACAAAAATATATTTATCACGGGTGGCACGGGATTCCTTGGAACGGTGTTGATAGAAGGACTCTTAAGTGCGCATCCCGAAATAGGAACCATTTTTGTACTAGTCAGAGGAAAACACGGGTTCGATGCGGAGGAACGAATAACACGGATGCTACAGAAACCAGTAACACTTTGTTTTTATTAAATTTTGATTAATGCGTGTACTCAATGCGTTATTTCGTTTAGATTTTCTCCACACATAGCGAAAAAGCGCTGAAAAAAGTTGTACCTGTTCTCGGGTCGCTGAGCGAGCCACAGCTTGGTTTCTCGGACGACGTGTTCAAGGAGCTATGCGAGAAAGTGAATGTGATTTTCCATGCCGCCGCCACGATTCGGTTCAGTTCGCCGCTAAGGACATCGATTCTGACGAATTTGACCGGTACCCTGCGGACCATCGAATTCGCCAAGAGCCTGAAAAGCTTAGCGGCTTACGTGCATCTGTCCACGGCCTTCTGCAATAGCAACAACCGAGGATTGATCACGGAAACCGTTTACAAATCGCATTGGGATGCCAAGGAGATGATGAAAATGGCCGAAGACGACAAAGTATGGGAAAATTTTACACCGGAGAAACTGAAGGAAATCATCAGGGATCATCCGAATACATATACGTTTACCAAAAATTTAGCCGAAAATTTAATTCAGGAAGAAATGTCTGGACTGCCAGCAGCAATAGTGAGGCCATCGATAGGTAAAGTAGTAAAGTGTAAAGTATTTGAATTGAAATGTGTCCAGAATGAATCGTGAGGTTATTTGTATAGATTGCCTGCAGTTAAACATTACCGTGAGCAACTCCATTATTTGTTTCGTTTGATCTAACAGCGCCCGGACATTCTAAATGCCAAATGGTTCACGAAAGTCTTTGAGTGTGCACTGAACATTTTTCGAAGCTGTACATCTTTACGTTATGAAAATGAAATGAAAAGTTTATTGCCCTCTAGGCGCGTATAGAGTGAAATCGAGTTTTTGCCTATAGTTCCCGTAATTTTTACTTGGTGTACTCACACTGGGCGCAATATGATGTATGATTGTGATACGATAATTAAAAAAATTTCAGTGTGGAAATGCACAGTATTAACTTTTTAATGTCTCTTTTGCAATTCTCTACTGTTTCATACTCAGTTTTAGTAATGTTTAGTGTTTTCTAGTTCGAAAAATTACACATCCTACCGTTGCTTCTTTTGAATGATATAGAGACGATCTTGGTTTCGTTCAATCGAATATGAGTCATTATTTTGCTCATGAATACAGACAATGCTCTATACCGCTAATAGAAGAATTTATTGAGGCAGTTACAGTCTTCATTCTAGTTTCCAACTGAAAAGTCGGATAGTTAGTGTATTTCAATCTACTACTAATAATGTTTTATATAATCAGTTTAGCCAATATTAAGCACTGGGCAAAGCGAATGTACGTATAGCGCGGAAACTACTTTATTTGCGGCATTATTATTATTGCGATATTATAACCATAAACTACTGCTCTTGAAGCTGCAAGACTATGGATTCTCTGACTTCATTCTTTCCTTGCTTTTTACGTGCATGGACGCACCAGTGTAGTCACTTTCAATTCCTGCTCCTTATCTCTCTTCATATCTTCATATCTCTCTTCATACAATCTCTGGAGTTCCGCAAAGTTCCATTCTTGGCCCCTTTCTGTTTCTACTTTTTGTTAATGAACCTCCATTAATTCATCTTGCCTTTTGTATGCTGGTGACTTCAGAATCTTTTGAGTAATTGACTCGCTGCAAGATTGCAAGCAGTTGCAAAGTGATTTAAGTCCACAAAGTATCTGATGTACAGCCAATTCTCTTGCTCTAAATGTCCCGAATGTCATCAGATGCCTAACATCTATAAAAAAAACTCCCCGTTGTGTTCGCTTATCATATTTCTGGATCTCGTCTGGGTGTGGTCGAAAAAAGCTTAAATTTCAATAGCACATCATCACCACGGTGTCTCATTGATCGGATTTTGTTCTCAGGTCCTTAAAGCCATTTAGTAATATCTCTACCTATGTGCATCCTTTCTATCTTTTGTTCCCAATATCATTGAATATTGTTTCCAAGTGTGGTATCCTCCTTACAGGTGTCTTATAGATGCCTGAGAATCCGTCCAACGTAGCTTAACTCGCTTCTTTCTCTGCGAATTTAATTTCTCCTTTGTTGCAATAAGAATTACGAATCTCGTCCTAAGAATCTCGCAGAGTGTTCTTTGATGAGTATCTTTATAATATAGTTTTTTTTTGTCATTTCTTATTTAACTTACTTTATCTATTCAGTACCTGACATATTTCTGTTGTATTCGTGATTGAATAAACAAATAGTATCCCATCTTGACAAGTTGCACGTTGGGGAAAGTTGCAGAAAATGCCTCGACAATTAGCACTGCATCCATATGATAATTTTTGCCAACTATTTTTCCTCATTGTTTTCTCAGCAATCCTCAGCCACAAATTATGTTTCCTTACTTACTAATTTTTCAAATTTGTCTCCCATCCAAACTGATTCTTTAGATATCGCTTCCATACTCAATTCACTAAGCATAAATACCAGCAGCGATCCTCATGATATACCGAATTTGCTAGCAATGTCACTATCCTCGTTGCTGTCTATTCCTTTGTCCTCCCCTGGCTCCTACTCGTCCCCCTTTGTAGTCAAATTCTCGAAAGAGTTGCTTTCAATGAGTTTACCCCTGTTCTTCATCCCTTTTTTTGCTTCTGAGCAGCATAGATTTATCAAGAGTAGATGTTTCACATCTAACATTGTAACCTTCTTCAAGTTGGTGGCTTGTGCTTTGGATCAAGAGAAAAAGGTCGTTGATCATAAACTTCTTCTCTGTTTCGGCATTACCAATTTCCTTAAATTCTGGTTTTCTTCCTATATTTCTTCTTTCTTAAAGTGCTTTCTTCCTAATCTTCAGCATTCTGTCCTCTCTTCGGTTTTCCGCAGGATTCAACTTTTGGGCCTCTCTTATTTCTACTCTTACTTTCCCTCAACTATTTGCTTATGATGTTTCAAAGTATTTAGAGTAATTGAATCTCTCAACGATTGTCTCCATCTTCAAAACTATATTTGCGTTCTGGATGATTGGGCTTGAGAATTTCACTTGTCTTTAACATATCGAAATGTCATCTTTAATGTTCTCCTACTTTCTTTGTGGTTTTCCGCTCACTTATATATAGCTTCAAAGACCTTGGTGTGATTTTTTATTTGAAATATGTGTTCGATCCGCATTGTATGGATATCATATAAAAAAACTTCTTGTTTGCCCAGTTTCGCCCTTCGATCTTGTCACCCTTTCGGAAACTTGTCTATTTGTGTTTTTTTTATATACTTTTCGTAGTGTCCTCGAGTATTGCTGTCAAGTCTACTCCCCCACCTTAGATATCTGATTGATGCGGTGGAACATGTTCACACCCCTTATTGCGAATGTAGTGATCGTTTATCCTTGTTGCAAATCCCGCCTTTGGAATCCCGCAAAGTGTTCCTTGATGAAAGTTTGTTGTTTAAAGTTCGCTGCTGCTCTTAAATTTTAATCATTCTCTTCGGTCATGTCTAATATTTAATACAACCTTCGCGCGAACTGACATATATTTCCATTCGTCATTATTGCGTATCCCCCCATCCTTTAGTCTTAACCTTCAAATTAAAGATAAAGATCAATTTCCTAGCCTTATTTCCTGATTAATGCTTTCATTATTATAATATTTGTTATTATCTTTATTTTATTATGTTTAGTTATTTTACCTTTTGGATTGAACTTGTTCTTTATTTTTTATGTCATGTTTTTATTTTTGTAATGTTGTAAAATTAGGTTTTCTTTTATAACGGTTAAATTCAATGGTCAGTCTTTAAAAGTATTTTTGGCGGTACACACTTATATTTATTTAATAAAAAATTAATTAATAGACGCCAAAAACACTTTTAAAGACTGAATATTTAATTCAACCGTTATAAAAAAAAACTGGGTTTCAGATAATGAACTTTCTTATTCAATAGATGAAATCAATTTGTTTCAACCGTCTCGCTCGTTTTTTAATTGTACCTCGGTACAGCAGCGTTGTACCTCGGTACAGCAGCGCTGTAACTGAAGGGCAACATTTTGTCCATGCCACAGGACTCTAGAACTCACTACTTAACGATATTGGACGGCTTTTGTATAGCAATTTTTTTCAAATATCTAAGCGATAAATGAAATTTTAAAATTCTAGATCGCATGCATATGATTTCATTGTGATTTTCATTCATCTATAAAGCTCTATAATTATTGCAACGAGCGTACGATTTAAATAAATAAATTAAATTTCTTACAGTTTATGGTACTTGGGAGCATCCAATCGAAGGATGGGTCGGCAATGCTACGAGTGGTCATTTAGGATTCTTAGCTGGTTACATCAAAGGTATACGCGACAAATAGTTGACTGAATCGACTCTTTCAAACTAATTCCTGTGTTTCATTCATTTTCTAGGAGTATTCCGTACCATGAATGGA
Organism: Nemotelus pantherinus; assembly: GCA_963978885.1. NCBI lineage: Eukaryota > Metazoa > Arthropoda > Insecta > Diptera > Stratiomyidae > Nemotelus > Nemotelus pantherinus. The sequence continues at coordinate 240,282,879 of OZ022263.1, forward strand.
AACGCTTCGTCTGCCATTGATGTGATACCTTGTGATTATGTAATAAACTCGTCACTTGTTATGGGTTGGTATGTTGGTACGAGGAAACTAGATGCACCGGAAGTAATACACTGTACGTCGGGCGAAGTGAATCCTTTAACATTAGAGCAATTCGCCGTAACTCTGAATAGCTGTGTCCAAGAGAACCCAGCTGACTACTACCTCTGGAAACCGTATACAAAAATACGAAACGGATGGCGCTACGCACTGTTCTTCTTCCTATTCCAAATAATTCCAGCAGCGATTATCTTGATACCAGAACGAGTTTTCAGCTTAGGAATGACACACCACACGTAAGTGCGACCGGCTGTCAATGAAGATACATATATCTAATTTACTCCAAGATAAAATTCGTAAATGGAATCTCTTTCAGAACCCTGGAATACATGCAAGTTTTCCATAGAGGCACAAAAGCTTTCGACTATTTTCTCGATAAGGATTTTCGTTACTCGCTGAAAAACGCCTTGCGAATAATGTCCTTTATGCATGAATCGGACAAGGCACGTTACTCGTTCGACGCGAGCAAGTGCGATTGGTCGAAATTCATGTCACGTTGTCTAGTCGGCGTCCGAAGATTTTACTTCAAGGAGTCTGCGAAGACAGTTCAGTGGCATCGGATCCACTGGAAAATGTAAGCGCGATTTGATATGCTTTAAAAGATGTTGTCTAATTGATTTTATTTATTTAAAGCTCGGAAGTTCTATACTATTTCGGATTCGTGATTCTCTTCGGAATTGTGTACAGCGTCATCCGGCCTATTTTTGGCATCTACGGGCTCGGTCTATCGTTACTAGTTTGGGCATTTTTAGTGTGGTTATAAGTGTGGAATGTTGTTTACTATTTTATAATTTGTCAACCAATTTAATGTTAGTTAATCGATGAAATTATATGTGTTTTATTATATTTTTGGGTTTCAATTGTGTTCTTTTAATTCCAATTGAAAAAAGTCATGGGTTGACGTGGGAAGACCGAATCGCCTCGGAAGTGTTGGGTGCACAAATGTGGTTGGGATAAAAACTGAGTGTTATGCTGTCAATTCAGTTTGAGATTGTGATCAATGTTGTACTCACCAAACTTGGCCCCTTCGGATTACCACTTGTTGTCATCGATGTCTCTCGCTCATTCGCATAAACGCTTTCAATAATGCCAATAAATGGCGTTGTGACTGGATCAACCCATAAAACATTCTTTGAATTCAGCATTTTGTACTTTTCTCCCGAATCAAAATTGATTTATTTGAAAAAAAAAAACTAGGAACTTTTAGTCGGTACAAATGGCAAATTAAAATTCGGGATATTGTGTTTTCAATACTCGTATTATCAATACATGTTCTCGTAGCCGACTTTCAAATGAATTTCATTTGAGTGTAGGGATACTTTATTATTGCTCAACACTATGCACTTTATTCTGAAATCTGTGAAACGCGACATCATATTAGCACAACCACTCACGACAGCGATGACAGGACATCTAACCTAAATTCCTTCGCTAAAGTGGCGGCAAAATACTACTTTGTACTTCATAGCGATTACACCGTCCGGTGTAGTCTAGTACTAATGTGTAGCTTAGGATCCGGCTGATTGTTGTCACTACTAATGAATGGGGTAAACGGCTAAACTCCACTTGATCCACCACACGGCCGGCAAATTCTACCACCAGAGGGCGAATAGGTGGTAGCAGGGGTTAAAAATTGAAGAAAAACACACAAAGTTACGCAAAAAAATACGCGAGAAAACAACACGATTTAGAGAAACAAACAAACAAATAAAAAAAAAACAACAAAAGCAAACAAAACCGCAAAAACATAAACATACTAGCCTGACATCTCTCGGCAAAATTTATTTAACAGCTGTGTGGTACATCAAGTCGAGTTTCGGAGACCTAATATCAGAACGCGCCCGTTGGAGTATGACAATGTCACAATTGACATTTCATGTTTCATTTCCATAAACTATTTTCGGAATTTGAGGACGGAACAGGAAAGTCAGTGCAAGAAAAATGGCGAAAGTGTTCAGTGTGATGGTGGAGTTTTGTGTGATTTTTCTATTTAGTTTGGGTTATTGCAATTCATACACAGATCAAAGTAAGTTTGCAATGTTAATCTACTCCTTATTATTGTGTTCAAAAAAGATCAAGCTCTTACCACGCAAATCGTACACACTTGATGAGTATCGGAATTTGCGTGTTTGATATCGTAGTAAACATTCCGAGGTACTTAATTGGATGAAGTTTCGAACAAATTGGAAATTAGGTGTACTCTCCCTTTACCCGGTAAAAGAATCGATTGGGATTAGTTTTATAAATAAGTGAAAGATAATCGAACAATTACTACGTAATTAATGCGTGCTATAAAGAACGGTGCTCGGCATTTGGTCGCTTATACAAAAAAAAAGCTGTTGGAACGATGACTTGAAGTTCGTAGAAGAATGTAAAAAACTAGTTTCGCCAGTCTTGAAATTGAGATGCCTCGCGATCACAGTTCGAAGTTCTAGTCTGTGATCCGTCGCGGGTAGTTTCCAGTGAAACGTATCGAGCTGAGAAATTGCGAAAGACACAAGTATTTGGCCCTTTTCTCAACGCGAGGTGATTTGATTCGACGATTACTTGGCGCTCATATGCTTTGTATGGTTAATCCCGCTATTTGCATCATGGATCACGAGCCCGTATCGACACATCTACAAATGCGGAGAGATACGTCAAATGTATGGAAATGAATGTGCATCAGTTTCAATCGATCTTAATGATTAAAATTGGCTTACAATTAGCATCTTGACTGTAAACTTGCATCACATCTAAATGTGCACTAACTGGCTGCATATCGGAAGCTGGCCGAAGCAGGACGGTTTTAATCATTTCTTCTTAAAATCGAGCCTGTGCGCAAGATTGAGAATGCTACTTTTTTTCAAATGGGTAATTCAAGTGAACATTTGCTCATAAAATCCCATATCTAAATCCGCCGCAGACTTTCGTGTTTCCTTACGATGTACGTTGCTGAACGTACCCCGAAAATCGAAGGTGTGGAAGATAACATCGCCGATAAAAACCTTCGAATGTTCGGGGTACGTTCAATATCGTATATCGCGAAGAAACGTGAAGGTGTGTAGCGGACTTAAAGGAAAAACTGATTTGCCACCTTCTACTGTCATTGCTGTGGCCAGTTAGATCTTTCTTATCACGAATTTTTACAAAAGGCAGCTTCCGAGCGCTATCCATGACCACGCGTAAGTAGATCATAAGTATTTTAAACATACAGACTGACTGTTATCTTACGAGACAGAGTCCAAACACCTTAGCATTGATGTAAACACTTACTCATCGAATGTTTGCTTGGGAGAAATTTGCCGACCTAAATTTGAAAGAACGAACTGGAGAGGATTTTTACCAATTCGAATCAGTTTTAAATTATTTTATTCGGTTCTGCTAAGAAAACAATAGGAATCATTTCCTTGAACATATTGAAATACTAAATGCACATGCATAAACAGAATAACTCTTAGAAAAGTTGTTTTGAAGAGGAAGAATGTGTTAATGGTAGAAGACCTTTTTCACAGTATTCGGTGGTCCAGGAGCTTGTCTCTACAGATTTTTTGTTATTTAATAACAAAAAAAGCAATGAAAAATGAAATGAAAATTTATTTAGGGTATAATCATAATGCAGATTCTTATACTTAATAATGCGTATGTCTACCGTCACTATATCTATACATACTACAATGTCCAAAACTATCAAACAAATTCTTTAGTGTGTGCTCATTGTAGCTGCTTAATTCACGCTGTTCTCTAGCAATGAATTGACTATTCTTTGGTATCGGATGTCTAAGTACACCGTCTTGAAGTCGAACTTGAAAATGCTCAATTGAGTTAAGACCAAGAGCTTCAAGGCCAATCTTCCCCAATATCTGAGAACATTGATTTTGCCGGTGTCAGTGATGATATTAGGAGCGCTATGATCGCAAAATCCTTCATTTTGCAACCTTCTGCAAAATTTAATTTCTTCTGTGATATCCCTGGCCTTGTTCTATCATTTTCATTTTTGTTTGAGGCGAAAGAGTATGCACGTCGCCTTCTCATCATCCAATAAGCCTCACCGTTTGGAATATGCAAATTTCGTCGTTGGGTCCCCCAAGTTTGGCCACCCTGACTAAAATTTACCAGACGAAATATACTTGTACATATCTGTTTATATATTCTTATTAACTTAATCAGTAATCTTCATTTGTTTAAGTATTTGTAGTGGTTTTAAAATAATTTTATCTACCTCGGATTGAAACTAAAATACAAAAGTTTTTATGCAAAAAAAAACTCATTCTGGAATTAGCTTGCCATAAACTGTTCAGAAAGGATTATCTAAAGATGATCTTTGTCAACATGTTTAATCAGTTGTAATAATCAAAGATATAGCACATAATATTGTTCTAAAATCGTAATTGTTTGCTAATAAGCTTGAAGTAAGGTATCTGCACCAACAATTTAAGCTTGTGTAGGAATTCAAATATCCAATACATACATATTTTAATGTAAAAATGAGTTTTATTGATTATTCATATAAATGAATTCGACAAAACTATCCAGGTTAATTAAATATATGCGCAAACATATACAGGTGATAAGACCATACAATCCGCATTTAATACTTAAATTGAATTTACATTGTGTTTTCTTTTTATTCATAATAAACACTCTGATTGTATGAAATGATAAAGATTTTCGTTTATGATCATCTTGTGAAAGTTATTTGGTTGATATAAGACTTATATTTTATTAAAAAATTGTACTAAAGAACTTATTTTTGAAGAACACATTAGAAGGCTGAGCTTAGTTGATAGTTTTCAAGTTAAAATATGTATAAGTAATCCAATAGCATTACGATAAGAGTGAGAATATGTTCTTCGTAAATTTTATAGGAAATTATCTTACCGTATTATAAGTATGTCGCTCGCTTTGTATATATTTGCGCTGCATACAGGTATCAATAACGTGCTAGTATGTTGAATTGGAAGTCTTGTTGACGAATCTACCAACCAGCATAAGTCGGTGTTACAATTTACTCCGACAGCAAATTATTGATTACAAAAAATTATTCTCCATAGGTCAAATAGAGATCAGCATTTTTACTGAAAAGCCAAACTACAAAGAAGCACCCATTAGTCATACATTAGCTTTTGGCATTTGTGGAAGTAAATAAAATTCACTTTTGCGTTAGAATTGATATGTCAGCAATTTCTCGCATTCAATAAGGTCAAGAAAACTAGGTCGCCTGAATCGTGATCGTGATTTATAACCACATTTGCAAAACTCATCACATTTTGCTAGCATATACGCATATCCTATGAAAATGTTGGTGGAATAATACTATGTGTGCGTTGTTAGTGACCAAGTCAATGTACTCAATTGTCTAAAACTCAATTTCAACTTTGACCCTTCTAATTTAAATTGCAGTTATTGTTCACGCAACTAACCACATATTGATCGGGCTCATATTTAATTGATGTCGAGTGATGGGGAAGATAAATGATACCGTAGCATTTATTGCGTGAATATGAAATGAAATCTCGTGTTTTAATCGTAATCACATGATTTTTTTGTGATTGATACATTGAAAAGAGTCCTTCATGCTTGAAATATCCTGAAGAGAAATGTATTTTGTTTTCATAAAATAGACAATATTGATAAGTTTGTGCGAAATGCACTTACATATATCCAAAGCTAGATATACGATAAGTCATCTAGTTATTTCTTCACATGTGAATTCAAACTTATTTAAGACTGACTGAAATAATAAAGGTATATCTTTGTTAATAAATTTTGGGTTGCGGGAAAAGTGATGACGCTTTTTAGGGACAATGTTGCGACACATAGCGTGTTTAAACACATGAAAACGTATGTGAGCAGATACACAACTTTGCTGTGCAGCAAAATTTGTTGGTCACTCTAAAATTTCTGGCCAATAAATATTTTGAAAATTTGTTGATTCCATGAACGGCTGGGATATGGCTAATTTCAAACGCAAATGACAACTGCAATTTGCTTTTTCTCGTTACGATATATCCCTTAGCTTTTAAAAGTTAAAATACTCATTAGTATGACTTTGGCAAACTGTACTCAGTAAATAAATGTAAATGGGTCTGCACTCTGTGCTCAAGAATTATTGATTCTGCAAAGAAAATCATCAACTAGTCTCATGAAACCTTTTTTTTGCCATTGTTCGTTATGTAGCCTAATTGAATTATTCCCTTCCTAATTCATAAACTCGACTGCGTAGCTTCTTTAAAGTGAAATCAGAACGGCAATCAAACAACCTAAGTATCATATATCATGTATTATGGATTTTCTTCTCATCGATATCGATCGTTATTCCAATACTATTAGATTACATAAGAATCTTCCGACAATCTTACGACGATAGGCAACATTTCCATCATTTTGTTTTTCACTCACTTTTGATTTGTTTGGATGTGAATGGCGATAATTCAGGTTCTTTCGGTTGCGTTACATACATAATAAGATATAGCTGTTTTGTTGATGATGTAGGGAGTGGTATAATTGCCTACTAAATTATTGATATTATAATCAATGAATAGAATATTACGTTGAGATGAAATAATTAGTATCGTCTTGTGGCTCACAGTAATTAATTTCAGTTCGAAATACGTAGAAAGATATAAGGTGGGTTTGTACACCCGAGCAGATCAAATTTTGTTAAGTATATTGAATACAACAACAATTTTGTTATCGTATTCAATGTACTAAACAAAATTTGTGCAAAAAAACGCACCTGTAATTAATTGCTTCGATATGTGGGAGCTCTTATTAACACGAAAAATTGAAGACCATTTTTAGCAGAAAACCTCAAAAAGTAGAACTAAGCTGCTTCAACGCATTTTCACCAAAGTAATTAAACAAGAAAAAACATTTATTTGTACGTACGTATGGTATCACCAACCAATACCTACTGTATGCGGTGTAAGCAGTATCCGCCAATCAGGTCAGCCTAAATGTAAGTTTCCTTACCCGATTAACTTTCAGAAATCGCCTGTTGGAAATCGGCCTGAATCAATTCCATCCTCCACTGTTGTATTTATTTTCTGTTAGTGCGAACTACTGGTACGCAAGCAACATACAATTATCACCTTTAAATACTCGTCACAACTGGGACCCAGCAGATGAACCTTTTGAGCGAGTCCATCGGATTACTCAGGGCCATTTAACCGTGGGATATTACTTTATTCTAGTAGACGTTTATTCACATTGACCTGATGTGCATTTCATGAAAAATATTTCAAGTGACGAAATCATAGATTTTTGTCGGAAAATATTCTGTACTACATTTGGACTAGTTACCTAAAATATTTGTTTCTGACAATTCGTTTTGCATAAATTTCAATATTTCCGCAAGCAAAATGGCATAATGCACAAGACTTCAGCGCCATATCATCCAGCAACAGATGGTTTGGCAGAAAGCTTTGTCCTAATGACGAAAAAAGGTGCTCAAAGCTATGCGATTGGATGGTTTCAGTCTAGGTCAATTGTTACTTCAACATAGGAAGATGCCACATGAATCAGGGATTTCTCCGGCTAAGTTAATGTTAAACCGGTATTTAAAAATCACGTAGATCAAGGGAAACCAATATTTGAGGTAGGCTCACGAGTAGCGGCAAGAAACTACGAAGAAGAGAAATTGCCGAAAGGCCTTAGGGGATAATTTTTAAATGGTGCTGTCATTATTGTCAGTTCTGTGATATTTATGGTTAGTACTGTTTGTCAAATCATGATTGTTTAGTATTAAGTATATGTATGTAGGTCACATCAAAATGTAATTATCATCAAATCCATTCATATCCATTGTTAGCATAAAATTGTGTAGAAATATATACAATCAAGTCAATATTCGTTGTTTCGAACACTTATTGCACGCGTAATTTGACTACGCATCAATTCATTCATTTTCACTGGTCAATGTATAAGACACACGTAATTGAAGACACATATCAACTTTATTTCAAACATTCGTTCTAATACAAGTACATTTAGATCTGCTTCATCGATCGCACTCCTCGACTGACTGCCTCGCAGCACATTCTGCATATTCCATTGAACCGACATATCCTCATCCCTGCAATAAAAGAACAATTAAAGTATGAAAGGATACTGCCTGTCATAAAATGTAAGTGGTCCCATGCGATCTGCATAGTCCCTTTCGTTGTTTCTATTTTTCCAAACTGCGCAACAGATGTTGGCCTTTGCACGGTCGTTTGATGTGCCCGACTGTTTATTGCCTCAGCCGTTGCGCAGATGGTCTCGGTTGTTATCTTACAAATGTATGTTTGTTATTGTATTGCATTTGTTATTGAACTTTGTATTGTCAACTTAGCAATAAGTTTACATAAATAAGCTGAAGAATATAGAAGCTATAGCAGTTCGACAATATCAGTTGTTTGCTTTATTTATCCAATTTGAAGTCGTGCTCGTTTTGCAAAGGTGTAACACCTTTGACAAATTCCAAACTATTAGCCAGGATGCAACACCTTGACTTTCAGCACTAGGTAAGATAAAATATCTTGCTTTGAAACTTAACCATCGTTATTGTCTAGGTGTAACACCTTTGACCAATAACAAAACAATAGCCAAGGTGCAACACCTTGACTAGCATCAAAGTTAAGGTAAAAGAACCTTATCTTAAACAATGATGAATATATCTATATTAGAAAACACACTTCCGTAGCATTCATACATTTTCAAAATAAAAAATAATCTCAACTGGTATCTGAATAAGATCCAGCTTTTACTGAAACTAAAGCCCCGAGTTCGCAGGCTAGTATTTTGAACTGCTTGAGGCCGAGCTCATCAAATAATTGTGTTTGATTGCAATACTCGTTCTAGGTTCAATTAATTTGGGCAAAAAGATAAATCACTGCTTGTCCTGTGAGGAAACTCCACAAGAGACCACTGTTGCAGCTACTGTAACATTATACTAAACATTTTAAGGATTTATCGTTCCTATGGAAAAATAATGCAAAAAATCGATTTTCCGTTTAGTTTGGCAAATTATATTTCAGGTTGTTTCTTTCGATTTGAATTTTACAATTATTTGGGGACTATTTTCAATATCGGGTCGTGTTTTGTTTGCTCTCTCCTGTTATTTCTAAATTGGGTTTTCCGAACAATTCGAAAACCATTTAGAAATAACTAGAAATGTAATACCGAACTACACAGAAAGTTAATTTTGGAGGAGAGCAACTATATTTTTAAGGAGTGCTTGACAACGTACAATCATAAACTTCTGTGAGAAACGAAAACCAAAGCTCGACATCTTCAATTTAAGTGCTTTTAGGTCGAAAACGATCTGATATTTTGTAGGAGAAACGAAGGCGAAAGAGTTCTCAATATCAAACCTGCAGCGAATATTAATATTTTATTAGAAATATTAAATCTAACCAATTTTATATCGTTTGAATATTCTAAGAACATGCCATGTTTATTGTTTTGCAAAAACGAATTTTATTAATATCAACCCTCCGAGAACACAGGGGGTTAAATTGACCCCAGTGACCTTTTTGGCCGATCGCAGCGCTTAAGCCTGCGGGAAAGGGGGGGGGGGGTGCTATAGGCTCCTAAGTGTATTTCGGTGTCTTGACTATAAGGTTACACCGTTTGAATACAGTCCCAAGTCGTCAGTCGTCGTTGAGAAGCCTTTGAAGCAGATTAAGGGGTCAAATAGACCCCATATGTACTCGACGTCAATTTTGAGGTAAAAATTCAATTTTTTTTACTTAATAAATCGATAGATTAATTTAAAAAAGCCAAAAAATAAGTTTGCAAGTGCTTTTAATTTTTGTTTTTAGCAATATGACGCATGATCTGCGTTCTAGTGTACGCAATAATTTGTTAGCTGAAGGCAATGATAACAATTTTGGCGACAGTGATTCTTGAGACGACCATGTCTCGGAGCAATCAGAATCTGATTATTCAGAAGATTACACCTTTTTTTTGCAACCCTTTGTATAGGACTAATTTTTTTTATTATTTTACTATGTCTTGAGAGTATCCATATACATTTTTAGCTCAAAATATTAAAAACTGACAAAGTTATGATTTTTTTTTAAATGTGCAAATTTTAAAATCTTCACAATCGGCACCGTAAATATGCAAAATAAATACTTTTTTTTAAGGGTCACTATAGGGCTGATTTTTTTATGATTTTGTCATACCTTGAGTGTATTCCCCTAAATTTTTAGCCAAAAATATTGAAAGTATTAGGCAGTCCGGGTTCTGGTCGTCAACAATTAATTGCCGTGATCTCTGTCGTCTTTTGCGGATAATTAGAATAAACCAAACTGAATATCTATGTGAGCTGCTTCATCCAGTTTATCGCAAAAATTTCAATGACGGAATTTGCGAATTGCATATATTCAATCAAATTCCTATCTAAGATGAATCCAAAGCTATTTTCTATTAGACGATACAACCTTGGCGTATCTTATCCAGCACAAAATGAATGGATCTTCACATTAAGGGACAAAACCACTCTATACGCGGAATGTGCGGGCAAACCTTTTCAGATTGACTTTAGTGGGTCTGGAATCCTACGAATAAATCCTGATTGTGTCATCAAACAGGACACACTAACTATATACGGCCATCGAGAGGTGCCCGCATATGACCGAATCTCGCATTCTAAAATTGAGATCAACATGAGATTCGCCTCTGCACACCGCACATTCACTTCAGTCGACACATTGGCAACTTATCAACCAGATTTCGAGAACATCTCCCAAATCAAATCTTTCCTGGAAGTTAATAAGGCATTCGAACTACCATCAGTAATTGATCAACCCATCGTCCATCATATCTCGGTGAGCTACGTAGGACTCAACAATTGGACTATAATATTGATTCTTTATGATCTGGAGGTGCTTCAGCTGTAGAATTCCAGGTAGACGACTTCACGACGAACTATTCGGAGCAACTCAACAAGCAGATCTTCCTACTTCTGATAGAGATTTCTCCACCAACATATAATTTCATAAAATTAGACGTAGATGTAAGCTCTATTCCACCAGTAGGCTAGGGTTTTCAGGGCATTACCGATCTCTGACTCTGCACCTACATATATATTATGCGTAAAGCCTGGTCCAGACGCTAGGTTTTGTACAACGTTTTATCTGCGCAGTCTAAAACATTGCAGACAAAACGTTGCGTGTGGATAGAAAAACTGTGCAATTTTGAGAACGGTACAGTTGCAGCGATAATTGAGTTGATAAGGCATAGTTATCCGCAACGTTTTGACTGCGCAAGTAAAACGTTGTGCAAAACCGAGCGCCTGGACCGGTCATAATTAATCAAATTATTGATTTATGCCAGTCATTTCCGACAAATTCGCATCTTGAAAATCAAGCTTATGAAATATCTTCCACACAGGGTTTAAAATTATTATTAAAAATATTGAAGCAGCAAACACAATCCGCATCGAAATATGCGCATAGAACATTTATTACTTGTGCACGTTTTAATAATAACTACCATAATAATTGATGTTTGGCCATTTAGTATGCAAATTTTTTAAAGTAAGCACGAAAAAAGTGAAGTCAATATGCACGCGTGACTGAAAAGATAGAACTAGCGTTTAAGCAACATAGGCGGGTGCAATTTTTCATGATTAAGTATTTTGCTCATTATTTTTCTCTATTTCAGATAATAACTATGACGTTTATGATGTTGTGGGTGTAAAAAGTGCTCATTATCCATCCATTCATACAATTGAAAAACGACAAACAAACACCGAGTATAAGCAAATCTATACAACACCTGCTCCAATAGGTATCAAATACAATCCACCGCTTCCAAGCAAAGATGAGCCCGATGTTAAGCAGGAGCCTCCAGGTGTTTTAGATAGCGGTGGAAACTTAAATTCAAATGAAAATTTGAATGCACCCGTTGTGAATGCAACGTCTATACCGTCCATACGTGAAAAGCAATTATTAGGAGTAAATGGAACAGGACAGCGAAAGGACTATTCGATAACTAAGAAAACGGAAGTTGTCTCCGAACCGATAAACCCAGTGCCTAAAGTGACCAAACTGTCGACACCGAAGAAGGTCAACCTAACTGCAATACAAGATCCAATAAATCTACCAGACAGTATAGCCGATGAAGTTGACCTACCTGAAAATGATACTAGGGACGAATTGACGAAAAATAATATAACTGAAGTGAAAGAAGTAAGTGGTCGTTCGGGGCGAGATAGTAAAGGTTTAAATATATACCTGTTTATTTTAGGATTTTCATTTTTACTATAACAGCACGGTCCTTGTTGACAAAGAAATAATAGGGAAGTATTGGGATGAGTTTAAAAATATTTCAACTAGTACATTGCTATCTAGGTCGCACAGGCGAGCAATGGTACGTAGAATTATAACATCAAATAACACACCAATAATAAAAAATGAATCTTTAAATGTAGACCGTGCAACTGTCATTCGATTTTCCGTTTTACGGACATTTGGTAAAAAATGTCACGGTTGCAACAGGCGGTTTCTTGTACACAGGCGATTACGTGCATTCGTGGCTTGCAGCAACACAATATATCGCGCCATTGATGGCGAATTTCGATACGAGCTTGTCCGATGATTCGTTCGTGAAATTTCTAGATAATGGTGAGTATAGCTTTGAATTTTCCACGTCTTCTTTCTTGCTGGCGGAAAACAAATCTTTGTAGACATTTTATATCTGCAATAGATAAAGTTCCGTGACCTAATATCCTCGCGTCTTGGTTTATTTTATTTCTAGGCACCTCGTTCACCGTACTTTGGGAGAAGGTGGCATTGCAAGATAGACCAGAAATCGGAACATTCACATTTGCAGCAACATTGCATAAAACCGGTGATATAGTGTTCATGTACTTTGTAATTCCTATTGAAATCGAAGCAATTCAAGATGATAAGCATCCAGTGAAAGTTGGTGTATCGGATGCGTATATTATTGACAAATATGTATTCTGTAAGTATTGTTGTCTACTGCTGTTCTACAGGACATTTTTATTTTGCTAAATGCGCATATTGATGTTTTTTTTTCTGGTGTAGTTGCTCGTAGGAAAACAATTTACGAATATCATCGTGTGAATTTCCAGAGTCCTCATATACAAAACCATACAATTATATATTTATCAGCTCAGCGAACGTGTCTGATGCTACAAGACTGCGCTGCATGCATATCAGAGAAGATCAATTTTGATGTAAGTTAAAACTTATCAAGTAGAAGCACATTGAATAGTTTTTCTGTCACATCTAAATTTCAGTGCAACTGGTGTCCGACTTTGAATAGGTGTTCAACTGGCACGGATAGGAGGCGGCAAGAATGGCTAAAAAATGGTAAGATTCACAATAAGGTTCTTATGATTTCCTTTTCAACGAAGTGTCTATGTCAAATTTACAGGTTGTGATAAAACACAAATATCAGAAGAGTCACTTTGCCCGGCGCTCGGCGAAAAGGGAAACAACGCCGCTCAACTGTTCAATGATACGTTGGCTACAGCAAACTGGGATTCGAGTGTTTCGGATGGATATTCGAATTCGGATTCGGTGCATAATATAAACGACATGTCAACACATGTTGCAGAAAACCATATAGGACAATCAGCTAAAGATGCGGATGCTAAAGGTGTTGGTCTCGCATTAGGTGTAATTATACCGATTTGTTTGGTAATGAGTGCACTTTTATGGGTGCTATACGCGTATAGAAATCCACATACTAAAAGTGGGCAGCTACTTATACAGGTAATATAAATATTTTTGATAGTTTTTGAACCCAAATATTTGATAGAGTTTCGTTTTTTCAAGCAAACTCATGGTTTGAAGGTTGGTAATACAAGTATATGTGTTGTGAAAATCTTATCATAATACCGATAGAACACTTCCATTAGGGTTAAGTTGTAGAGTTATTGCCCTATTAAAGTTTTTAACATCTCGACCTAGTGAGTTACATCATTTAAATGACAAAATATTTCTTTCTGAAATTTAGATTTCTTTTCATGTACTGTTTAATGTCCCTTTGAACGGAATTATTTGATCAGCCATAGATGAGCTTTTTTCTAACAGCAATGAAAATATATGATCCTTACTGCATCGATAATCGATCTTACCTTATACAAATCGGTCCGTGCAATTTATCGTTTAGTCTCTGAAGTTTGTCCTCCAAATGTAAATTAGACGTAATTGTGTAAAATTTGCCTCTGCCCATGTGTTTTTGACAAAAAGCTCATATCTATCTCTTGAACCCAGAACATTCTAACTTCAAGCAGCTCATCATTGTGCAAATCCATAACCTGGTTGTGTAGTTAGTTTTTTATTACAGATTGACCTAAAAATTGCATAGGATATTAGAATGGTATAATGAGGCTGGTAGATTAGAATAACAGAAAAGCGTAGTTCAATTATATAAAAACTAAAACGCAGTTTAATGAGGTAGTATTCGAACCAGAATATTTTTTTTAATTGATCTTTGAGATTTGAATTCATGTAAGAAATGCCAATATATGCACAGGAGAACTACAACTCGCTGATTGAACAAGATTTCAAATCTTTAACTGCACCTGCATAGTTATGTGTGAAGAAATACATTTTAAGAGAATTATTAAGAGCAATTCACATCAACTTTTTGCGCCAAAAATTCAAATATTTTCTTAGCTAAAGCTTTAGTCATGATGTCAGCAATCTGCCGATTGGAAGAGATGTGCTGTAAGTTAAATGAATCTGCGTTGTATTTTTCACAAATGAAATGGATACGGACGTCAATATGCTTTGTTCATTTGCGAAATGATTTGATGGAAACTTGAATATCTAAGAAAAGATCGACTCAAGTGGGAGATCCCCACACTCTGGTTTTGTTGTAGATAAGCTCACACATCTCTGCAACTGTGATTCCCAGGAAATAGGACTGGATGGAACCCATTAAAAACAAATGTCCGATTGTTCGCTGCTTCTACTACCAATCAAAACTAAATCTAAATTTGATTCTGACTGCTAGATAGTGTAGCCGATTTTGCATGTGATTTGACAATTGCAAAATCTACATCACTTTTCCTTTATTTATTTATTGTAGAATTTAGAGTCCGTAAGCATGGACATTAGGACTGAAGCAATTAAATACAACTGTTATATGTTTCCTCGATCTTTCTCGATATATATTTCGAATTCGACCTCTACTACAATGCCAAGTTATTTTGAATTATATACTTTATCAGTATCAGAATTTCCAGTTTCTATGTGAACTACTAAACAAAACTATTTGCAACACACGTGTTACAACACGTTAATTACTTAGTGAGTTTTCCTCAAATATTCACAGATTGCCGTTCGATTCAATCGTTGAATACCAAATTTCACGGAAGACGAGCCATACGTTTTTTAGTTGAGATTTAAGCAAAAAAACGTTAAAAATATCCATTTTTTACCATGATCATGATAAAACTCATCCGATCCATATTTCGAAATATTATCTTCCAAACCTATTAATCAAAAGAATATTTTTGAAATGTGATTCGTTTTTTCAGTACCGTCCTAGCCAATGGACATGGCGAAGAGGAGAAGCCCGATACACGGCAGCAACTATACATATGTAACTGCCATCTCATACGATACTTAGGAAGGATTTTTTTTAAATACAGTAATTAAAACAACACTATAACGTAAAAAAGACAAATCCATCATGCTGACTAGAAGATGAATGAAACAATGATGATTTATTTAAGATGATATAATGAGACAAGCCGCCACTATTTGGCAATGACAACCATAAGTGCGTAAATGTATGAATTCAACCTTATAAATCATCCTCGGCTTATATTTTTATAAGTGTTAAGATATCCATTTTATACAAGAAGAAAAGTGTAGACATAACTTTAATAAATTTTTTAATTATACCTGAAAAGATGAATAAGTAAATTATTATGTGTATTTTACAACACACGAGCTCTGTTATATTTTGCTTTCTTTTTGTTTAATTATTGAAATTTTGAGTAGTAAGATAATAATGCATATTAACACCTTTCTGTCACCTGCACTTTTTTGAGAAAATATACGAATATAATTGGATTTAAGATGAATAATACAATAAGATGAGCTAAGGGTTAGCATTCACGTAACAGAAAATTTTGAAATGTTAACACTAGAGTTTTGTTTGCACGTTTTATTATTCTTTTTGTTATTTGCATTAACTTCGATTGTCAAGTTTTGTTCATTTTTTTTGTTCCTGTGATATGTTATTAATTGTATCAAATTTTTTGAATTGATTGAAACTAAACTGGGCGCCCATAATTCTTAATTATCCGACCTAATCTATACTTAATGCTTTTTTGATATCGTGTATTTTCGTAGTGCAGTAAATTCCGGTCGAAAGCAAAAAGTGTTTATTCGAATCAGCGCATACTATCCATGAATATTTTCAGCAAGCAGACTTACTGAGTCGAATAATGAAGTATGTTCTAATTACACTACTTTTAAACGTTGTCTGGATTAAGAGAATAATGAAAAATGAGCAAAAAACCTTGTCTCGATCCTAGCATTTGTGATATGAAGAGTTCTCAAATGAACTAAACGAAAAAATAAAAATAGAGAGAATAACTAATTTTTAGATATGTCATATTTTCTGGAAATATACATATGTTGCATGTCAGTGACTCGCTAATCAAAACAAAAAATACAATTAAATGTTTTTAAGTTGCCGCAGCGAATCCAATCTGAAGCGGTCAATCTAAATGAAGAGATTAAATTTTCTCGAAGAAACTCGGGAAGCTTTGGAAAAATATTTCAACCAAAGAAAATTTTGTTGGTGGTTGACTTACCTCCTTTGGATGATCTAAACATACACGAGCAGCTTTGGGTGTACAGTAGATAAACAAAAGAAACTAATCGTTTGCACCCTATTTTAACTTTCTGTCTAACATAGTTATACTTTTGCTTTTTTAATAACCTTTTAAAGATGTTTAGGATAATTTTATGATAACTTTTTACACATATACATGCACCTTTTATGAAAATGTTAGCTACTTTAGTTAGTTACATTTCAATTGGATTCAAATGCATACGATTAAATATAGGCTCACTGGGCATTCTTGTAATTTTAACAGATTATTGTACATTGCTTATTTTCTTTTGGTAAAAACTAAATTGAAATAAATACTTTCAAACTGTACCCACGTTTTGTTCATTATGCTACATACTCCAATATGGCAATTGTCGCTGTTGCAGTAACGAGCTAAGCACAGGTATACTCTGCTTCAGAATATTGATGTAGCACAAATTTCTGAAGATCGGGTTTGGACCATAAGCAAGCTTTCGATGGCTTTTCATGCTGGACAAAAACTTATAAATTCCTGGGTCAGACATTTCAATGGAAAATATAAATGCACGACGCGTCGCGCCAATCAATTCTGAGGCATTGCAAGGAAGCAAGTAGGCATTTCATTTGTCCACTCCTTTCAAGTAGCAAAAACTTGTCAAAAGTACATATAATCAAAATACCTAGCCAGACATATAGCTTCAAAAGTTTCATGTTTTGGCAATAAGCAAAAAGGACACCGCAAATAAGATGACAACTGCAGATAATGAAGAAAAAGCTAAAAGATCTCGTACCGCAGGAATGTTCAATGCTACAACAATTCGAGGACGTGCCAATGTAAATTTATATTGTATTTTATGCTCGTACTTCTTGAGTGTGTCTCGTTACAGGTTGCTAAAGCTACTTATGCAGCTGTTGCCCTGACTATCATTTACTTCAAGTTCATTAGACGCAAGTCATAAGAGGTGCAAGAAAACGCAAAATCGAAAATTATATTTTCTTGAATTAGTGACGATCTGGTAGTGACTTGCATTTTTTATTTGTAGATTATAGTTGTTTACCTTGAAATTTGTCTGTGTTGTGAAATGAAGTATTAGATTTTTTTTCTAAAAAATGGAAAATATTGTTTTGAGTAATGTAATTAACTACGGCTACATATTTGTCTGTCATAGGTTAAAAACAACTATCATCATCGGAACTACTACCGGTGTCTATGCCTGGCATCCTTCAACCAATTTGTCATCCGGTCCCGATCGCGAGCTAATGTCATCCAATTAGGCACCACTATGCTCCTAGCCCATGGTCAACGTCATCCCTCCAGCACAAACAAGGTATCCCTCACTGTCGTTTGCCATTAAAACAAAGGCTTTTCCGAGCAGGCTCCTCTTCGCTCACACGAGCTACAAAATTGTTTAAGTGTAGTGGCCCATATTTTATTATCCTAATTCTTATTAATTTGTGCTGCATCTTAACAATTTTTTCGCAATGTTATTTGAATCTTCGACCGATTTATAATTGACTTTACAGCGGTCATTTTTATTTTAATCGAGTTTTTTATTTAATCTTATTCCTTGAATCGGTTTCATCCGGTTTCTGAAGCAATCTTCACGTCAGAACTATGATTTCGCTTGCCGCTATGCAGTTAACTCGAATCGAATTTCTTCTAAAATGGTCTAATTTAATACAAGAAATGAGAGGTCTATGTACATTAATGTTCATCTATTTTATTTGCTATAAATTTTCCATACAATCTACACGTACATATGTTATATGTTGTAGTTCAAATTCATGTATCGAAGTTTTTTCTTGTCAAACATCATTCAGTACCACATAAATATGCAAATTCCAAGTGGCGTAATTTTAAATACTACGCTAAACTAAGCAATGTTTCAGTTTGTGGATTCATTGCAATTCAAATGTTTAATGTGAATTTATATAAACTTTCTAATATGAAACTGCGAATAGTCTACAATGCGAAGCTTCTACAAACTAATGCAGTGAAACTAAAAATTCGATTCTAATCATTTCACTGCAACCAGCCATTTTGTATTGCATAAATCATAAATTTCTTAATCGAAATAAGTTCTATTTTACTAAATTATCTTTGGATACGTATAAACTATGATATAAATGTAGTAACTTGAAAAAGAGATGATTCGACTTGCAGGATTTATTTACGTACTAATACTTCCTCAAACTTACATTAAATTTTTCAAATAATATGGATTATTTCGCATCACTTGCTCAAAAAGCCATTAAGAGATGAATCCAACGAACGAAATAAACGGAACATACAAAAAAAGGAAATTTGAACGCCTCAATTGTACTTGCAATGTTGATTCCAGGTAGCTGGAAATAAGATTTCATATCAATTTTTAATTCTACGGATAAAAACATCGTTTTCGGTTTTCTTTAAAAACACTCTTGGTTTCTTCTTCAAAATAAATCTTTTAGATTTCAAATTATTATGACAAGTAAATTGTTATCGCTATGCTTTGCTTAGCAATTCAGATGAGATAAAGTACTAATTTGTAGTGTTTCGCACTAGCGAATATAATTTTAAACAGAAAAAGTCAACTAATGTCTGACCTTTTAACGCATTTTGTTTTTCCCTTTGTTTCAATGACTAGCATCCGTCACTATCACCATCGCTATTATCTTCACTTGCGGTCGCTTCTGTCGGATCACCCATTGCAACGCGAGCATACTCGTCGGTGTCGATGCTTTTGCAGAAATGTATGGCATATTTCAGTTTTTCTAGAAGAACAGCCTAAAGGAAAATATTTAGAACAATGAATATGACGTTATAAAGTAATCGAACAAAACTTGTAGCAGCTTGTGGGAATTAATAAAAGAATGAAAAGAACATACTTTGCACGAATATCTTGGCATTTTTAGCAGGAAAAAGCACGTATAGCTTTCGGGCAAAAAGTGATCTGGCGGGATGTATTTGTCGAGCACTTGAAGAACAAAATCACGTCCGCGAAAATCAGCGATTGTTCTGGGTAAACGCGTCCGTCCCCACACAAAGCGCAGGAACAAAGACCGCTCCTAAAAGTATTCATTGTATAACATTTGTTCTACAGAAAACTTGTTTAAACAATTACTTACTTGATTCGAAAATTCCTCCATCACTTCCCAGAACCACTGCACCAGTGACGAGTTTGGATCAACACCTTTGTATGTAGCTACCGATTTCAGTAGTCCAAGGGGAATATCGGGCGATCCGCAAACCATAGCTTGGAGCTCAGCCGCCGAGAAAAGCGACAACAGGGGAACGGGAATTACTTTCGACATTCCATCACGGACAGCTTTCACTTGCTCATCAAATTCGTGCAATCGATAGTTCAAAGCCAGACGAACATATTCTTGCCTGTTTTGCGCGGTGATTCGTGAAAATCGTGTTGATAATTGTACTTCGTGTCCTTTAGCAGAAGACGTCGAGAATGGCAGTTCGAGTGTTGAGAAAATTTTTGGATCATCTTCCATATCACGTATACATAGTAAACCTGCCACATAGTCTCGATCAACTTCGGTCAAATCTGCTGGTCGTAATATTTCGCCCGTCAGCTGCCTCCAAACTGGTTCAGCCAAACTGTAAATAAATCAAATGAAGAAATCTCGACACCAGTAACTTGATATTCTACTAACTTCAAGCTCAGAGGCGATCCTGTGCGCACAGCGACTCCCATAAGCACACCCAAAAACCGGAACATATTCATTTGTAGAATCGAATTCAATGTTGGATCTAATAGAAAACAGTCCCGATTCGCTCCGGCTTCGCCTCTGCCATTTGGCGTGGTTATCAACAGTGGAACGCTGCCATTTTGTAATTCATCACACATCTCAGCAATGGACTCGCTGTAACCACCGCCACAATCATCCACGCTCTCGCCAACGAATTTTACCTTCCACACTCTATGCGGCAACGAAAGCGCTTCTTGTGTCAGCAAAGGTAATTTCTGAACCATTTGTCCAAACACACTTTTCATGCCATCCACACCTGCCAGACCACCTCCAAACTTATTCCGCGATCTTTTCACCTGTATCCTGTTCAGTTCGATAACCGGGCCGTGCTGCTTGTCTCTTACCATGGTAGTTTGAATTACTTTTCTAAACGCTGCCTCTTTTATACTGTACACAAGGACATCTTTTAGCGAACTGAGACTTAGTTCGCCTGATATCGGAAGCATAGATAAACAAGGGCACAAAAGCTCTGAGAAGTGATGCAGCAACACAAGTCGAGCATGCAAAGCTTCAGGTGGTAATTCTCGCACTAAATCGTATTCTAGTGGAGGGCTTGGAGGAAGACGAGCTCCCTCTGTCAGCTGCGATGTTGATAAAGCCAATGTATGCGCCGAACCACACGTTACCTTCACAATATGCTTACCCTGTAATGCCGTTACTAATCGCGGCCTTTGTATAGCACTAACAGTACCGTCACCCAACTGACCCTCGTCATTATCGCCCCACGTGAAAACCTCTCCAGTATCACTGCAAGCTACACAATGCAGTGATCCTGTGGCAATCGATATTATTTTCTTTCCCTGTAATGCTGCCACCTTCTTCGGCCGACGCACATGATCTACTGTGCCATGACCCAATCGATGATAGTCCCCTTTTCCCCAAGTGTAAACTGCGCCGGATCGAGTTAGAGCTACTGAAAACTGAGAACCGCATTCCACCTTCACAACTCCCAAGCCCGCAAGGCTTTCTATTTTCGTTGGAACCTTGCACCCATCTGATCCTCCTCGCCCCAGCTTTCCATAGTCGCCATCTCCCCAGCTCCACACATTATCGTCGTCAGTAATGCAAAGCGTCTGAGCATCTCCTGAGCCGCAAGCTATGTCGATCGCACGATAAGGAAGTAGTGCTTCGACTAGTTTTGGTCGCAGCTGATCGTCCGAATCCCCGTGGCCCAGTCTGCCATACCGACCTTTACCCCATGTCAAAACATGACCAGTTGAAGTTATGCACGCAGAATGGGCACTGCCACAGGTTATATCTACTATTCCGATTCCAGATAAGGGTTCTATTAGCTTTGGACGGTCATAGCTCATTCGATTTCCATGACCAAGTTTTCCGTCTTCTCCTTCACCCCAGGAATATACCTCACCGTCTGTAGTTAGAGCCAGGCAATGCTTGCCTCCGGAATTCACCGCCACCTAACAACAAAGCACCGATCACATTTTTTTTCAAAAAAATATACGAGCATATCAGATCAAAAGGAGCCACTTACCTTCTTGATAAAAACATGCTGCAGGGACTCGACCAAGCTGGGCGTAGCAACCGAGTCTGTGCCACCAATGCCAAGACGACCGCCAGCGCCGTAGCCAGTGGCAAATAGTTTCCCATCAGGTGTGACAGCATAAAGAGTTTGTTCGCCACCAGCAAGCTGCACGGGACGAAGCAAGCTCAGGGCTTCGCATGGCGTCGGCGTTTTAATTCGGCTGCCTTCTAGTCCACCAAGCTGTCCCCGATGGTTGTGTCCCCAGCCGTAAATCGTGCTTGCACCACCCCAAGATAACGCCCAATCCTCTGGCCGCCTGTTCAACCATTGCAGTAGCTGACAGTCATGCTCAGCTTTGAATAAGTTATGGTCTTCATGGAGCAGCTGCTGGCATTCTAAAGCCTTCTGCTCAGCTTCTTGGAACGACAAAGACATTACCGAATCGATGTACTGAAATAAATTACTGGAATTCGGCGTAAGCGAGTTAACTATACTTTGATGTTGTATTGAAGGCGGCGGCGTAGGCGTAGGATTACTTGTTGTGCTCGATGAAAGTGAAGTTGTTGAAGTTGCCAATGCTGATGCACTGGCACCGCTTACGGAACCCGAATTATTCGATGGCAACATTTCAGAGAGTTTCTTCCGCACTTCCATACAAAAAGCTCGTGGCAAGTCGGACCTGTTGATTAAAGACTGGGCGACCCGCACAGCAATACAATAACGTCGGAACCATGCCCATTTGTGCATTTCTCCCGGTGGCAGCATGGCGTCCAATTGCATGTTACAAGCTAAAGCTGCCAATGTTTTAAAATATTCTGAGTGCATCAAATGTATGCCTCCTCGAACTTGTGGCTCCTCATATTCATATTGCCGAAGCAGTTCAGGAATCAGAGGCAATAGAATGCTTGTCAATGCAGGATCCAAAGGCTTTGGAGCATATTTCGACTGTAGGATCGAGTTCATCTTCTTCAGAGACCAAATACGCTGCGCGGTCGTGAGAGGGCTTAACTGCGCACAAGTAGCAAGCGCTGCAACTAATCGCAGAAGTATTCCGGTGTTTGTTGGCCCCAATCTCGAATCCAGTAAAGCCATAACAAGAGACATTGAAGGCTGCGACAAGACAGATCGATCCGACCCCAACTCCTGCATAAAAGATGCTGGCATAATGGCATGCACCCAAAATCTCCAGCCCCAACCGTTTACGGAACTATCGCTAGTAAATCGCCAGAACATTTCGTCGCCGTGTATTCGAATCTCTGGTGCCCACTGTGCTGATTCTCTTCCCGATCGCGTAGCAATAACTCTTTTAGAACCATCCATTATGACAAGAGGATCATTCCGTTTTTCAGTCGAACAGTTACTGTCGAATTCTAATAGCAACGCTTCAGCCCCTGGAATCCTAACATGTCCTTGCAGTGTTATGTCATCCACGTACGGATGACTTGTTTCTTGGACTACAGGTTTTGGCATCTTTCCTAAACAATGTCGTGACGTACTTAAATCTTCCAATTCAGTTATGCAAGTGTCTAGCAACATGGCGCCGATAGATGGGCAATTGGATCCTGAGGCAATTAATGTATCCGCAATCGTTTTGGCAGTACAAGCTGGCCCAGTGCGACCCGCGACACTTAGCTTCAGAAGCTCCACAAGATTTTTAGCTTCCGATTCTCCCAGAAGAGATGTGAAATCATCCAGTCCGGTGAGATGTGATTCTGCTACCATCTGTGGGACAACAGCTTATATTACAACGAATTTTCAATTATGTTGGTCTCTCGAACTTACCTCTTCTTGATGCGTCATCGTAGCTGCCATTACCGACATCGCACTGGCAGACATTTTCGAATGTCGTTGCGGTCCATTGCAGCTAGATATCGATGCAGACATGGATAATGAACCAGTTAGACTTTGTAGAGCGCTCAGTGGCCCTGAAGGAACTGGAGCAACATCAACATCTGGTGACGCCTCGTTTGGTATCATTTCTGTTAGTTCGGCCGGGGCTTCACCCCCACCTTGAGCGATTACTTCATTATGTCCCATTGAGACAATGTTCGTTGGCAGTTTATCGGCATCCTTTGATATAGACTGAATTTCGCATTCGTAAGAAGTTTTCTCCGCACTACCAATCTGACTGTGACTGGTTAAGGCCGTGACAATGAACTGACGCGCTTGCATTATGCTCATAGTATTCAGCACGTAATTCAAAGAAGTCTGTCGAGCGCCATAGGTCTCGAGAGAGAGTAGTGTTTCACTTAGCGACATTTTCGGTGACGGCTTCAACGATGCATTTTGATCTGGCTCTGAGTCGTAGATGCCCAAGCTACTTCCTCCAAGAGCATCTTTTTTGGTTGTGAAGGGAACAGGGCCCTTCTTGTCATCTTCCGCTGGTGATTGAGGCAGGCTCCAAGCAACGGAGTGTGAGCTGCCACAGGCTACGCGGTTTACAAACACCGAATCAAGTCCAACCACCTGCGTTGGTTTCTTGTTCACTGTGGTATTACCAGAGCCTTGCTGTCCATGATCGTTATCACCCCACGCATAGATTTGCCCGCTGTCTGTCACAGCCAGGCAATGTAAAGCTCCCACGGCAACGTGAATTACTTTCTTCCCGCGAAGTCCTTGAACAGGAGCCGGTTTTCTCACATGCTGATCAGATCCGTGACCTAGGCGATAGTAGTCACCTTTCCCCCATGTCCACACCTCTCCACTTTTTGTAAGTGCTAAGCTAAATTGCGCCCCACATTCTATCTGCATTACTCCAACGCCAGTAAGCCTGTCGATCTCGTGTGGTATAGATGAACCCTCCGATCCGCCGCGTCCAAGCTTTCCGAAATCACCATCTCCCCATGAAAACACTAAACCGTCTTCTGTCAGAGCCAAAGTTTGTGCATCACGGCTGCCGCACGCCACTTGAATTACTCGCTTTCCCAAAAGTGCCGCCACTACCTTCGGTTTCAACTGGGTACAATTATCGCCATGTCCTAGACGACCATATTCTCCCAGACCCCAAGTATACAGTTCTCCGGATGACGTTATAGCAGCACTATGTGACGACCCACAAGCAATATCACGAACTCGTTTCGAGCGTAAAACCTCTACTAGTTTAGGTTTATCTAAGGTCAATCTATTTCCGTGTCCCAACTTGCCATCTTCACCTTCACCCCATGAAAATACTTTCCCATCTAAAGTAAGAGCTAATGCATGTTTGCCGCCCGAGTGCACAGCCACTTTCTTAACTACATATTGGCTAATTACTGGAACCTGTTTCGGTGTAGACACATTACAGTTGTGACCCAAGCCCAGGCGCCCGTTAGTTCCTTCACCACAAGCATAAACTTTTCCGTCTTGAGACACTATGAATAGTGATTTTGAGCCACCGGCAATATGAATAGGCCGCAGTTGACTGAGCGTCGGTGAAAATGTAGGCACTTTCACTTTCGATCCTTTTAGTCCACCCAGTTGCTCTTTATCGTTCAGCCCCCATACGAGGACTGTACACAGAGGATCACTGGCTGAAATATCTTCAGGGTAAGTGTATGAAGCAGTACTGGAGGGTTCGCAAAGAGGATCGTGTTCACTGGCTAGGAATGCAGCATTCATCAGCATTAAGTCAAGATCTGTTTGTTTTCTGCGACCGCATATATTAATGCCGTGCACTTTGCACTGAATCCCATTGTTTCGACATTGCTTTATAACAATCTCGATCCATTGATAGTACTGTCGTACTTCACTGAGTAGCGGCACCTTCATATCCGTTGGTTTTATTGAAACCCAGCTGAAGAAAAAAATTTAAAAATCAACACTTAATTAAAAGTATGATTTTTTGCTTACCTAAATTCTTTCAAAGAATTCAAACTATCTCCAACACGAGTTACTACCAGCGACGGCATATGAGAACAGTCATTGGGACTTACAGAAATCGATAAACTTTGCACTAACACATTATCATGCATTTCCAATCGAATCCAATGCTTTCCCTGGCTGCTACTTGCACTTTGCCAATAATTTGCGGTCTTGTCTAAAAGATGTCTAGCAAGTGATTCATTTGATGATACCGTCAGAGATCTCAAGCAACGAGACCAATCGTCAATGACATCGCCATCGATACCAACTGCGCCTTCTCCGTAGCCGCAACCGTCTTTAGATCCCACCAGCTCTATTTCGTCCAATCGACCCACCCAATTTGATTGTAATTGAAAACGGACCGTCACATCATCTCCATTTATCGAAGTTACAACGCCAATACTGTCTCGTGTTGCTAACCCCCATTTATAACGCGGCGTTTGTATTTCTGGCTTGATTCGAATCTGTGATCCGACCACGATCGTGTTCTTTTTGGGACAACACTTTTCTTTTGGCAGCTCTAATAGTTCAATATGCACGAAACATACCCAATATGTCCCGCCATGATTCTTCCAATCAACCTGTTCAATTTATTAGTTATTTCGTGTTACCGTCAAAACTAGTTTCAGCTACTTACCTGCACGTTCAGATCATGCAGTCCCTCAGTATCGACTTTGAGAACAGTTCCAACATCTCCCTTTTTTATTTCATCAAAGTCCCGACAACACCTTACAATCATTCCGGGACAGACTAGTCCCCGAACATACATGGCATATTGATCTGCTGATTGGAAGTTATTCCGAGTCAGATACTTCGTATGATCCCCACTTTCTGGAATCGAACATCCTTCAACTGTATCACTGCTATCACTGTCGCTCGTTTCGCCATCGCCGTTTTCGTTGTTCGCTACATCGTGCTCGTCTTCCACGTTGGCGTCTTGCTGCTGCGTTCCAGATGTTGATGCGATCGGCGGACAAAGGTCGGGGTGATCGAGGATCCATTGGACGACTTGTTCAGCAGTCGGGAGGAGTTCGGTTTGTCCAGCTGTCATAGCACAAAAAAGTAAATATATTATGCAATCAATTATAAACAAGTTCGTATGTAAACAATATAACAAAAATCGCAATAGTTTTTTTTATTGACAGATTTCTATAAAAAACTACATGAAGTTCGTTTTGTTTCGTACCCAGGGTTTTAATGGCAAGCTCCACCGATTTTCTTAAGAATCCCATTTCCATTATTTGTGAAACAAGTGGACATGTAGAACGTTTATTTCTATTCGTATTCCTGTTACTATTAGGATGATTTGAAATATCACTGGATGGTGTCAAAGTAGCCTCAGCAGCACTCTACGAACGAAACATAAAATATTAGCCCCCGCTCTTTCACAATCGATCACAATCACTTACTCCATTATTATATATTGGCACTCCATGCACAAGTGTTGGTTGCACGATTGAAGGCAAAGGACGGAAGTTAATAGGCAGCGGAGTATTCGATTCAGCATGGACATGACTTGCCAGTATTTGTGTTACATTCAGGGCAGCTAGCGCCAGCTCTGAAAACTGGTAGACAGCTTTCAAGGGAGAAGGTTGGATAGCACGGACCAGCATGCTCTGAACAAGCAGTTCTGTTTCACTGGGTGGTGTTGTATCGTCGTTGTTTATTTCTTCAGCTCGAATATCAGTTTTTTGAGATGTTTTGTTATCTTCCAATGTAATCTGATTCCCAGGATCCGTCAAGCTCTCATCAGATGAATAGTTTGAAATTCCAGGCGATTTCTGTCTAAGAATTTTCCTCAAGGCGGTTTGATGACGATAAAGTACACAGTTTGCATTCAGCACAGCCAATTGTATCTGCTGCGAGCGCAACAGATTTACATTCACAGCACCAGGAATTGACTCTTTTCTTTCCCCGGGACCGTAAAGTATTACAGCCCATGAATTCAACAGCATTTCGTTCAGCGGAAGTTTCGATAAACTAAACACGCTATGATCACAGCACTCCTCGGCCACTGATATGGCTATTTTCTTGATATCGGAGTTTTCATTCTCAGTGCTCAATATCGCTTTCCCTTTAGAAGTAAACCCACATATTATTGAGCGAAGACCTTCGTACATCACCTGCAAACCAATTCGCGGACGCGGATCACAGCCTCCAATCGTATTTAACACTCCCATAACGAACACACGCTCGCTTTCTACGTTGTCAACATCGGGGTCTTCCGTCGAGAGTAAATCTGCCGCAACACATAACTTTTGTGACAGAAACGAGTTTATAACGCCATTCCATACTGGCAAAGTATGCAGTTTCCTTAGCAGCACGACGATCTCATCCGCAACAGTTCCCGAGTGGGACGCACTCAGCAGCACTCTGGACTTACTGTCTGATGGATTTTGAATAAGCGATATGTCGTTTGTGCACACAAGACTCGTCTTGCCCAGTATCGAAAATAGAATTTCAATTAGAGGTTTGCATCTGCCATTGTCTTCATACCAGTTGGCCAGAATGCTTTCCAATAGCCTCAAGCAGTGAACTTTTTTATAAACGTCCGGTTCACATAATATCGGCGCCCCCAACATTTCCATATATAATTTTATCCACACTGGCATTGACAAATACTGTGACATTATTTGCGAATCCCCAGCAATCGCTCTCAGAAATCCCAAAACCGTCCAATTATCCAAGCCACAAAAATTCACCAATACAGTTTTCTGGCCAAGAATCGAGCGAAACATTGAAGTGAAGCCTAGAATTGCCGATTTCTCCATTTTTTTACTATGTATACTGACTCCAACCGATATTACTTGTAACATTTTTGTGCACGTATACCGCAACAATCGAGTTGGATGTGATTCGCCCGTCAATTGACTTTCCATCCCGACGTTTTCCTTCTCAGTTTCGGCGTCTGGCGAAACAATGTTTGATGCGCTGTCCGCCAATTGTAAATCGTACTTATTTTCTTTACCCATCCTGTATGAGTTCGTCGCGCCTGTATCCCACTCCACACGAACCCAACTGAAAGAAGATAAGTACAATGATTAAGATATACCTGACTCGACTACAGCTATTTACGCTTGAAACACCTACCCATCATCTCCTACTTCACTAATGATTCTCCCTTCGCCAGGAGGACTGCCGTCCTGATCACCCCATTTCCAATCGACACCGCGACATATGCGCGTTCCGATTTTCATCAGTAGCGCCAATTCAGGACCAGTCAGATTTGCCTTATTGTTTTTTTGCTGTTGAAAACACTTGTACTCGAATCCATACTATTCTCTAACATAAAATTCAAGTGCACATACCTTCGAAACGGTGTCTTTATAGACAATAGAAAGCTCAGTTCCTGGTTTCGGAGGCAATGAATCTCCTCCCGTCTGCCGCAACAAACCAAGCACACTTCCCAGTACACCAAGATTTATCAGTAGGCCCAATTCATTCGGTCCCAAGTCCTTTGCGAGAATCCCAAACACACTCAACAGGAACCGGGCTCGCGGCAATTTTTTCAGAAATACATACGTTCCTAAATTGCAATTGTCTTTGTCGCCGTGGATTTTCTGTTTCAGCAGCACCTGCTCTTCATTTAAAAGTCTTTGCAGTTCCGACACAGCCCATTCCAGAATTTTCGAATGTGCTAGTATCAAGTTCGCTTTCTGGAAAGCCGTGATCATATTCAAGTCTTCGAGGACATTTTTGAAGCTAAATTTCGCTCGATTCATATGAAGTCCAAGATATCCATTCAGCATACTATATTGGACAGATTCAAGTAGACCATTTATTTTCAATAAATCGTTTAACATGTCCAAGGCTTTTCGGCGAATTTGAAACCGTTGCACTTGGCAGTACATTGCACGCCGAAGTGTTTCTACGTCACAAACTTCCTGCATTACAAAGTCCACTATTTGAGCCATAATTGATACGCTCAAATCCTGGCTCTCACAGCTGACAAAATGTTTTTCACTTATCTTTACAATCACATCATTGATAAACTGTTCGGTGCTTTTCTGTTTCCCCAGCAAATCAAAATCGTCCGGAGGTGTTTTCATGTCATCAAGTTGCGGCCTCTTATCATTACTATTGAAATTATTATCGCCTGAGCCGATTTCCAACAGGTTTTCATTTGATATATTTTTTTTCGAAATTTTGTTCGAAGTGGTATTACTGTTACTCATGTTCTCCACGCTTGCCACCTTCATCGAAGTTTCGTTCGTCAGATTCTCGGTGGAAACAATCTTCGGAAGATTTTCCACCGACAAGTTTTTTTGAGCAGCATTCTGGCTTTGGATAGTAACGTTTAAGATGTCTTCGGGTTTAGCACATTCTAATTGTTTTCTTGCAGCACGCATTTCGGAAATGATTTTTTTCACGGTGGTTTTGAAACGTGGCAGTTTGTGCAGGATACTCAATCTATTCAATCCAGACTGCTCTAGACTCACTGCCGGACGCACTTCAAACAAGAGGAACCGCAGGCGCTCTAACATTGGTGCACACACTTCTTTGTAGCTACGGTTCAGTTGCTGTCGCATTTTAATCACTTTCCACTTGGTCTGGTAAACTACTCGAATGATTTCTGCTACTTGCAACGGTGGTTTCTCCGTTATGCCACTCAATTCTCTGTCAACGACAGCTAAAACCAGTGGTCCAAGGCTCTGATGCCGTACCAATGCTGCCGCTAGAAGCCGCTCCAATTCTTGTACAGGATGTTCGGTCGAAAATTCCTGATGCCATATCATATTAGATTCTTTATAATATCTTTCCGTTATGTTCACCCAAGCACTGAAGAGAGGATCAGTTGTCCTAGCTTCAGTGAGCACGCTCAGAAAGAAGTCGACTCGTTGATTGATAAGCATATGCGGCCACGATGTTAAGTGTGGCATTTCGTTTGGTGCGATTTGATTTGACGCTTCTGTGGGTGTGTTCCCTGCAGTCGATCCACAGCTTCTTGCTTCTCCTTTCTCCTCGTCGAAAGGATTAGATGGCTGCAACATTTGAAGGCCGCCACTTAAAATGTCCGAGCTGAGTAAGTTTTTGCATTGAAGTTCAGCCGGCTGAAAAGGAGTTCCATTTTGCAATATGTTGACACGCAATCCTAGTAGATATGATAAAGCTCGCTCGGAATTGAAGTGAGTTGACGTTTTACTTTGATGATTTCGGGACTGATGACAGAAAGGTATTAAGTACATAATTTAAAATTTGAGGGCTAAGCAAGTGAATTTACCTTTTCTTCGCAATCGCTGGGACCATATTTACCAACTTTTAAATGTGTTGTTATGTATTCTAAGCTCGCCCTATGGATATTTCCACTTAATTCGAGAGTTAGGTCCTTGCCAATTCCCGATTGAATAATATCATTAGTAGCTGGATTCTCGCTTCTAGAAAGAGATTAGCGTATGGGTAATTAAGGCTGAATTTCAGAGCAATACAATTATTTATTATATTTCGCACGCTGACCAAATTTTAAGCTCCCGGCAGTTTTTGACGCTACTCAATACGTATATTACGGAAAAATATGGGAAAAGTAAACATTTCAACGATATATTTGGTCAGAAAATACTCCGAGAAGGATGTCGGAATTTAAAAGGTTGAGAGGTGCGAGACAGCTGTAGGAAATGACGGTTTTCAAATTTTTAGGAATGAACCCAAAAAATTAAATTTCCGACTGAATTCTAGTCGCAGAAATATTAGATACGGAATGTGCCTCACTCTATTGAATAGATATTTTACTTCAACTCTTTCCAATGAAAAAAGAGCATAATGAAGCGAACGGCTATGTATCATACATTGACCAATTCACAAAAAGCATAGTCTGACACGAATTTTCATAGCTACTCACATATAGTCCTTGACATCATACACCATTCCATTTATAATTATCCACATCCCGTCGTCTGCCACATGATTTTCTACATCGCTTTTTCTAATAATGTGAGGTTCTTCGGGAACAGCTGGAGCTTTCACCGTCCCCCGGCATATTATTCCAGGCCATCCCATGTCGTCTGAGTCCTTCAATTCATATAAATATATCATATGCACACCATGTCCACCTCAAAATATCCATTACCACTTACCTGTATATCATAATCACAAATAAGTCGATTCAATGAATCTAAAGTATGCAAGAGCGGCACAAAATATTTCGTCCATTCGAACGATGACAGTATATTCGGCTTATCTCGATGTAGAATTATCAATCCGATTATCAATTCATTCAACAAAGTATCAGAAATGTCCGATTTTAAAACTTCCGCGACACCATCTTTCCCTTGCATAGCTATTTCGCTGGCTCTTTGAACTGAAACCGAACTCAAACTTATCGCGCTCTGAATGTACTTCCCGAGTAGGATTTCGGCACCCGACACATCTTCGCTTTTGCCCTGATGAATATGGGAGAAAAGGAGTCTTTGGAATCGATGAAGCAGGTCCAAGCTGGGAGATGTCTGTTCTGGCGAAGTGGTGATATAGTCGTCTTTCAATTTACAGCATGACGGATTGATAAGAAGTTGCGATAGTCTGGATTGTGTTAAGGCGGAATTGTTACGCAAAAGCTGTTTGATTAAATGCAATAACGGCAGGTTATGTTCACTGCTCAGGCTATCTTCTGCTTCGGAGTTGATTGCTTGATTTAGGGCAGTTTCGAGTCCCCCTTCTGCCATCAATGATCCAACCAGCAGATCGGTCATGAAACGATGTCCCGAAGTAGATGCTCCTGGTTCAGATGGCAGCAGTGATGTTAAAGTTTGTGCTCTTTCAGAGGCAGTTGGAAGCAGAATGCTCCATCCAACTTGAAGAGCCCATTGAGCGGCTTCCTGAATCGTCTTCAGTATCGATGAGCCGCCTGCTAGGCCGAGGATACGCGTTTTTAAGCTGACGAGCAGTCGAGAACCTTCGCCTAGTCCTACAGACTTTGGAGAGCCATTGTTAACTATAAGCGCATGTAACTGCAATCTTAGTAAATTCAGACACGCTACGGAAATGCATTCAGACTCCTGGCTTGGCGTTTGACGTCCATCTTGCAAAGTGACCATTCCCAACAGCTGATCCA
Organism: Nemotelus pantherinus; assembly: GCA_963978885.1. Taxonomy (NCBI): domain Eukaryota; kingdom Metazoa; phylum Arthropoda; class Insecta; order Diptera; family Stratiomyidae; genus Nemotelus; species Nemotelus pantherinus. The sequence continues at coordinate 240,315,866 of OZ022263.1, forward strand.
ATAATCGAAATGTGTGATCGGATAGATCAATAACAAATGGAACTCTTGACTCAATGCCTTGGTTTGCGCTTTCACACCACAGTATCGAATGGGCCGATCCGCAAGATATGCCTGAGACTCTTATCGATGGATGCGTGGCCAGGATCGGTTGCACTAAAATTGGTTCCAATGATATCGACTGCGGACAGACTTGTTGACAATCGTTCAGCCCCCATCCAAACACTTCTCCGGAGTTACTCAGTGCCAGACAATGAGATGTCCCCACAGCTACATCTATGATCACTTTGCCATCTAAAGCTTGCAGTTGTTTCGGGGTATTTACAATTTCAGATGCACACTGGATACCCTTTTGCTGCTCTGGGCCATGACCTAATCTCCCTGCAAGATTTCTGCCCCAAGTGTACAGCTTCCCCTCGTAGCTCAAGGCCATACTGAATTGTGAACCGGCGAATACTCTTTGCACTCGCGGCAGATGTGCTATTCTTACAGGTGATTGTGATCCGCTACACACTCCATTACCCAGTTTTCCGAAATCTCCATCACCCCACGAAAATACCAGTCCTTCATCAGTAACACACATTGTATGCGAGTCGCCACTTCCCAAAGCCACATCTATGACTTTATAGCTCTTCAACGATTCAACGACATGCGGGACAAGTTTATCTTCAGAGTTCCCGTGACCAAGTCTACCATACGTTCCGCGCCCCCAAGTGTACAGCTCACCCGCTTTCGAGATCGCTGCACTATAGGTACAGCCACAGAAAATTTTCGATATATCTTTTCCAATAAGAGCGTTTATTATCGTAGGATCTTCTTTAGAAGATGTATCACCGTGACCGAGCCTTCCGCCGTCGCCTACGCCCCAACTGTAAACATTGCTCTCGCAGTCCAAAGCCATGAAATGCTTCCCTTCGCAGTGCCCAGATATGGCCACAATTTGCACATGGTCCAATTGAAACATCTCCAACGGTGTCATGTTGGGATGCGTTATAGGCAGGAAGTACAGCGAGTGATCTTTTGAGAGAACTAATATTGTGTCCTCGGAAAAAGACACGGCCTCAATTTGGAATTGATACTTCAAACTGAATGCTGAATACAAAGGATCTAGCGACGGCATGTTTGGCAAGTTGAGCCCAACCGGGGGCTCAGCAGTAAATCCATGGTTTTCTAGCGAAAGGTATCGTCCCAAGGCGAAAACTTGTTGTTTTTGTTCAGATGACTGTTTCACTTTTACCGTTGTTGGAGAGAATGTTCCCGTCGGCATATGCGGTTTCGCTAGCCGATCCAAATGGCTTACAATCACAACAGCAGCTTGCTTAATATCAATATTGGATTGTTCGTCATCGGGTAGTGACAAAAATCTGAAAGAGAAAGTGTGCATTGACGGTTCCGGGAAAACTTTTGCTCACCTCAAAAACGACTCCGTTGCGCTAGATGGTTGTAATTCGTTCTTTGCAGGCATTCCATAATTGCATATACGCTCGTACCTTCGTAGTATCGGTAGCAAAGGAGCACCTGTATTTTGTGGGATATCTCGATTGTCATCGGTTTCTTTTTCCTTATCCCACAGCATCAAAAGCAGAAGAACGGCTTCGAGTGAAGCCCCTAGGGTTCCTTTTTGTGCGCCCAATTCCAGCAGCAGACACAATGCAATGTGACGATCCTCAACAGGTATTGCACAACGTCCTCCCATAATATCTCCGAGAACTACTTGTCGCAGGAATTTTATCGATCTTTCCAGCACTTCAACCCATAGCGTCGAAACTTGTGTTGTGTCAAAGAGCGAGGCCTCGGGCAGTTCTTGTAGTGACTCCAATGCTTCCATTAGCAGCTCGCTGCATAGTTCCGTATCCTCGCCGGATCGCCATGCTCGTCGCAAGAATGCAAATGAAAAATTCAACGCAGCTCGAGTGCCTACTCTTGCGAGGCCGAGAGTTGCTCGATCGGCTTCTTTGCCAGCTGATAACGAGTCTGTTGGTTTAGACTTTGATGTCTTTTTTTCATTTATTACAGATTGATCGGATGTGAAGCGTTGTACAGGATTTTCCGCCGTTTTTAGGTTTTTACATCGGTTCAGGGCAATGAAATATCGTTCGTAGACGCAGAGAAGCTGCCTTAAATGGACTGATGATAAGCTGCTTCCCGCCACTTGCAAGCATATTTCGTGTTGTTCGGAAAGTAAAGCTTTGAGACATGACTTTCGAGAATCGGGACCTAAAATAATTATGTTAAATTATCACTTGTAGTCGATTTATTGCAAATATGATGTTTATTTGTTGAAAACTTGAAATGTATAGACGTTTTTTTCTTTATAGCAAAGCCAACAATTACGAAACACCGATTATTTTTTTTTAATTACACCGGCTTATCTACCGTGTTTGCTAGTTTGCTAGTAATTCTGTATTTCTTAAGTCAATTTCAAATAGTAATTACACAGTATTGCTCCTTACGACACTATTTCAAACATAGATATATGCCGTTTGTTTTCCATGCAGGGTCCTTAATTTACCATGAAGATCGTGGTTAGAAAATTAGCGACCTATACGCAAAATACATTTTGATGCAAAAATATGTCTGCGAGTTTTCTAGTTTTCATATTTCAACAAAAGGGAAAAACCCGTTAACGTTAAAAATCTCGCAACATGTTCGAAACTCGTATCATTTATTTACAATTCTTAGTCGTTTGTAGTGCCTTTTTATTCGATGTGATTACCATTAATATTTTATTGACACCACAGTACGACAGCCTTATCAGTCAATCTTTATCGATCCCGAGCATTTTCAGCCGAAAGACATGCGACGAATTTGTCGCAGAGCTGCCCCTGTAGAGACTGTTTTGGCTTCGCGTCACATATAAACAAAATACGGCATGCATATTACGCTTCGCAATTCGAGTAATTCATAAGATTTATTACGTGAAATAATTGATATTCATGTTAGTCGAATATTTAGGGAATTCGATTTTGCTTTGAATTAGGACATAATAGAAAGAATCAAAAGTTAAATGTTAAAATGGTCAAATGTTTATCGGGCTGCTAACGCGTTGCATTTTTATTTACTGGCAGGGCTGTCGGCTCATGTACTTACTTGGCAGTGATCCCCACAACCATTTCTCGAAGATGACGTCGGACGAGATTACGTTGTTAGTTTGGTTTTGATTCTGTGACTTTTTCGAAGCTGTATCCGAATCCAGCATTCCGCATGACGAGCAGTTGTGCTCCAGCTCGCCACAGTATCCAGTGCAGCATCCACAGTCCACCACCTTGGCGCCACAGTAATGCTTACCATCGTCGCCCATGTACGACAGGTTGCCCGACCCATTTGTCACGGGGGTCGAGCGGGTCGTAATCAGTTCCCGATCTTGTACCAGGTTGTTCCACAGCACGGCCATATCCTCGACATTCCGCAAGGCTGCCATTAAATCTGCCCGCAGCCATTTCGAGTCCAAATATGGAAACGGTCGCAAGTAAACCTCGCTCGTAGTCATTGCAGTTCCTGCAAAGAACAATCAATGCCACAGCCGCTTGATTTTGTGTGGACACACTCAGTGAACGGCGATTAGGTACGAAATACCATTTGACAACATTTATATTCAACAATCATTACTTCGGATACGTAGAAAAGACCCTCAGTCGCCTTCGCAACACCGTCAACGAAACGACGCTAGCTTCAGAAGTCAGAAATTGGAAGGCCGTGTCCGTGTCCGTATTCGTCTCGTCGCCGTCACCTTTCGTGACCGTCGTTCAAATATCCTCTTCGCTGCACACTTCACTTCGTCCCTTTCCGTATACTTTAGTCGGTACAATATTTTCTTCAATTTCACACAATAAATGATCACTTTATATTATAACCTTATTTGGAGAGCGTTACTTTTTGACTAGCTTTCTATTTGCACAACATTTGTTTGAGTTCCACATATAGAATTTTAGAAAATTCGAACGCACGAAAGCTAATGAAAATTTGTGTGGTGTAAAAAATCGACAAATAACAAAAATCGTAGCTGTCAGATGATTACAGTAGGTTACAAAACGATAGGGCTCTAGTACGATTGAAAATTTGAATGGTAGGCGCGGTAGGCAGCGTTGATCAGATCGAGTTTTACCGCGTAAAATGGACGTCGCCGTCGTGAAGTCCAAAGCTATCTGAGCAGAAAAATGCAATCTAAAATGGAGTGCAGGAGTGGTATGTGCTTTATTTTAAAGACCTCCTCGGTTACCTGCATCGACCCGAACCAATTAGTCGATTTGCCAAGAGATAGCAACGCAAAACACGATGAAAATATCGACAGCGAAAGAAGTTGAGCTCAGCGTCAAAATGCAGGTGAGCAGAATCACGTATGGTATGTATAAAGATTGGCGTCAAGAATTAACAGAGAAACAATCAAAATTATGAATACCCCATTCGTAGCAATGGCTCTTAAAAATTACTAGAAATATCAATTTCTTTACCTCCGCCACCCCAGTCTCCTCAACCCAATATGCGTGGTATTTGTATATCTATTATGTTTCAGATAAATCAATTTGCTATATATAATACAACCCAAACAATTGGAGTATTGGCATAAAGATTCCTCTCTCAAGCTTACAAAAACAAAGAACCAATTTGATTGCTAGTTTGTTCTTGAAAGTGAAATATTTCAACTCCCGCACTACACACTCTACATGGCACATCCAGCACCTGTGTGAATGTTTAAATGATTGATTCATAGAAATTCTTAGACAACTGGTGTATTGTTAGCAGAGATCATATTATTCACATTCTCCAGATGTATCAATATTCCGAGATAACCCTCCTCTCATGTCTTTTGGTCTTTGATGGGCATTGAAGAAGATGGGAGTGGGTGTTCGTCTGACAAACATGATGGAGGATTAAATGAAATTTCATTTAAATTTAATAAATATATCAATTTTATCAGCTATCACACTCTTCAAAATGAGATTCTTTGCTTTAGAAAAGTTCAGGTCAAGCGCATTTCTTCCAGCATAAAAACTCACTTCATTGTTCCTGTGACCAAATGTTTTTCGCACATCAAATAAGAAACTAGGCTTAACTATTTCATCAGTTTTCTTGTGCCTTCCTTCTATGCATCCAATAAAACTTCGTTTAAAATTCAATCGACAAAACTATTTTTACACATAACAAAAGTAATAGCCTATAAAATATTTATCACGTAATATTTTCATTTTCAAATTAATTTTGTTGAGTCCTCCGCATTCGTTCCACATGCAATTCGTACAATAGTTTGTTTTTGTTATAGTAGTAAGGATTTTCATGCTGATTTAGTTCAGGTGTGTAATTAGCAGCGTAAACTTGCTCCAGGGCATCGTTACCATTGGATATGTGTGAAACGTAACAATTATCACCTTGCAGAGCCGCGTTAAAACCATGCTGCATTTGATAGCTACCATTAGCGCCTTGTCCTAAATTATTTTGACTTGCTGCTGCAAAGTCCGGTAGGCTGTTGTTAATATGCAAATTGTTGATTCGTTTCGACAAAGGCATCGAATCGCAGCTGTCATCTTCCCGCGACCGTTTTCTGCAAATATTTCACCAATTCAATTAAGTACCTGTTTGGGATGGATCTTAAGTACCTAGTTTCTGTAGTTGCGGTCATTTTCAGTGATAAACTCAACTCCTTGGCGAGGTGGGGCCCATGCGAATTTGTGCACTATAATGGCCTGTCAGTGTCAACTGTGATGGTGCAGGTGCTAAATTAATAGGGACAGGGAATAGAGCTATAGGACAGGGCCATTTTCTATACTGATCAGCTGGTGTAATTTTTGACAATTAGCTTTGCATCGTTCAGCGCCACCTTGGGAAAGTTTAGAAAAAAGATCCGGCTGGAAAAAATATGATACGACGTCCAGGATGGGAGGTAGAAATCTATCTCAAATTTAACAATAAACACAGAACATTAGAGTCAAATGAATTTATTGGTGGTAAAATTTTCCGGCTTCGCAGAATTTGACCCAACGCATGGTATTCGAAGTGTTGCTGCATTGCTCTTGGTTTTCATACTATCAATCATAACTCAAAGTCTCGGAGGTTTCTACATTCAAATCCAGAAAAATCATATATTACACACATTTCGCACGGAACCATTTGCATTAAGTTGTCGATACCAGCTCAGTTCTAGACTAATTAATACTTCGCATACTTCCCATAGTGAAGACATCACCCCAAATCAGTCGTCCATCACAACCACCTGTTTCGTCCGTACAACACGTTAACTCATTGATAGCTAGTTCTGTCATCCCCTGTCAAACCACGTCAATGTGTGCGTGCGTGGTGACTGGAGGTAGGCAGAAATTGACAGAAGAATTTATATGCTTCTCATGGTGCTCTCTTGTCGTCGATTTTCCTTTTCGCCATGCACTTTTTCTTAATTTAGACGCGTCGGAAATTAATAAAATCGATTAGAGTAGTCGCCTCAATAGTCGGGTTGCAGAAAAGACAGTTTGCAATCTAATAATCTCGAACCGCGCCGAACGTGTCGCGTGAATTGCGTGAGTGCGTGGATCCCGTTAATTCGATAAATGGAGGTGTCAGAGTGGCAGAAACAGCACTAGGAATATCGGCTTTGAGGAGGTAAGTAGTTTTTGTGATAATGATGAGGGAACGTTCTAAAGACCAGCGAAACCCTGGCCACGAAAACTTACACTGAGCAAATGCCGCCCCAAAATAGAAACGATCCCCGATTCGATAAACAAAAAGCAAGTTGTTGATTCCCGTCCCCGCCGCAGAGCCGATTGCCTGGGGAGGGGGCATTGAATCGAAAAACGCGTAGTCAGCAGGAGCGGTGGCGGCCACCACTCCAGTGGCAAAGATCATGGAAGGGTAGAATTGCATTCTGGTATGCCAGAAGCGTGAAAGTGACGATGCGTCGTGAAACCGAAAAACAAGATGTGAGCTGAGCGCAGCAATGCGACGAGATGTCAAGGCTGGAAAGTTGGACGGACTCAGTGGTGCGTCGAGTAACGATATATCGCCCCGCTCTGAAAATTTCATTTGAACGGAGTGTGGCATGCAATGTCAAATCGTTCGTGCGGGGTTTTAGGGTGGGGGATGCTTTTCGAACGGCACGCATTGAAGAGAATCGGTGTCAGCTCGCGTTAGGTTGCGTTGGCGGAGGGGGATGAATACTGTGGCTGTGTCGTCGTCGCGAACAGGAGGTGAGGGAGAATGGGCGAAAGGAGACAACGCAGCTGGCGCGTCGGATGAGGAACGTGGAAGTGGGTAGAAATCGACTTTTTTCATGTCCGAAAGGACGCAGACGAATCCCGCCAGCGAAAATGTTTGGTAATGGAGAAGGAGTCACAGGAGAAGCGATAGTAAATGATTTCAAAAGGAAGAATCTTTTTGCTAGCAAGCAGGGATTTAAAATGTTCGCAACAAATGCGTATGCACATCTCCCTTCCTGTGTTGTTTAATTTGGAGAAAAGTATATTCTTGGAAGAATATCAAATCCACTGTTAAGATGTCCTTGGATGATGTCAAAGGGGCAAAGTCTTCATTCGTTCACTCTTTTCGGTAAATTACTTCATTAAACTTGATAGATTCTTCTTGGAAAGTAAGAAGATTTCAGTTGTGATGATAACAAAATAAAGAGTAAAGTCTTTGCGCTAACTTGAAAAATTAATTCAAATATTCAGAAACAGCACGTTTGTGCATAAAATAATAATATATTTTTTATTTGATCCTCTCGTACTGAAAATCCATATTACGAAATCATAGTTTCATAATCGTTTTTACACTGTGATTTGCTTTAAAATTAATGATTTTAATCCTATAATGCAGGGGCCTCCAACCTTTTTTTTGGAAGAGCCAAATTAGTGGCTCCGAATTCTTTCAAGGAGCCACTTCCGTTTTTTGATAAAAAATCATAATTTTTATAGTAATAAATTACGTTTATAGGGTTTTTCTTGCTTTTGTTTCATTCAATGTTTCAATGAGATTTGGATTTACCCATTTTTGAAAAATTTGGTTCAATCTTGCACAATGCACAACGAATTTCTGATTCCAAGCTCTTCTGAGATATCATTGTACGATTTTTTTACTTACGGCGTACAAGACTAAACAAGACTAAACATGCATACATATTTTGGCACAACATAATTCAAAACTAAATATGAATTTTCTGAAATTAATCGTTTCCACATTTCAATGTACGTTAAATTTTTAAATGACTTTTTTGTGCAATTAACCCAATATCAAATTTAAGGTGTGACTTTTTACAACGAAAATTTTTGATAATTCTGTAACTTTTGCTGAATCGAAATCGAATGGACTTTTGAGAAATTTGAATCTTGCATTTGGTTTTTGGAATCAGGAAAACGCGTTTCAAATTCATCAATCAAAATATCAAGATATTTAACCTAACGAATTTTATCGTTGTTTTTATCTTCGATAAAACAAATATCAAAGTGTTCATTCATATAGGAAAAAATAGGAAATTAAAGTATAAAAAGTAAACAACGAAAAAGGAATAGAATGAATTTCTTTGGTTATTTATATGTGTATGAAGCATGCATTTTTCGATACTTTCCACCCAAAAGTTTTGAACTTTAATTCTCAATTGACGAGTAGTAGTCACTCGACGCATTTATCTATTCATATTTCATTTTCTGAAGAGTTAAATTTGAAAAAAAATCAACGGTAAACCGTTTGAAGAGCCACTCGGAATCGTTCAGAGAGTCACATGTGGCTCTGTGGCTCCCGGGTTGGAGACCCCTGCTATAATGCATATTGGCGCGATTCTTCCTCATGTACATAATCCTTGTCGGTCCTGGCTGTGACTTTGCTCTGCAAAGTGAAGAAACTCCACGACAACTGTTGGCGTGTGTAGGGGTTGGAACTGGCGAAGAGCTTAATTCAAAAATCTAAATCAATGTATGAAGTGTGAAGTGATTATTTCCACGACTCATTTTATTGCTGATTTAAATCTAATCAGAGCTAGAGTAGCTCTCCCGTCCGAATAAGCCAGGGACCCCACACACTAGGAGCTAGTGCTCCACTCACGAGCCTCGTTCGGGCTGTGGGGCTTACGAAATGTTTTTTCGGTGGTAGCAATCATCCTTTGTCAGAGCTCTGTAAAAATTGAATTCGGTGCATGCATGCAGCTCCTATTTAAGACAAGCTATAGAACAAATTATTCACCCACTTTTACCTGCCCCATTTTCCTCGCTCGTACGTTTCAAATATGTAATTTAATCAATAGCCGCGATTTATTTTCATATCATCTAATCTAAAATTCATCGCTGAAAGAATGAAAATAGATCAGATCGGACTATAATTAAATTAAGGTAGAATTCTGCATATCCGAATGCCGAATGTTATTTGATTGCTCATCGAATGCGTGTGTTTCTATAGAGCTTATGAAAATTATGGCAGCAGCGACCAAGAAGAATACAGCCACGCCAACAAGATTTGCGACGCGACGCAGATACTGCAAAATCATTCAACTATGTATTAATTGAATTTTAAATTCAATTATAACCACCCGAGTCGCGAGAAGAGAACAAGGCGAGCAAGAACTCGTACATTCAAGACCAATCTAGCAGCAAGCTAGCGATAAGTAAGTACACAAATCTGTGAACAATCTTGTTAATTAGAAATTAAAAGACGAGATGAATTGTGCACTGCCAAAAATTATGACCAAGACTAATTTTGTCTTGAAAGCGAACATTAATCATGCAGTGATATGTGAAGCTCGTATGCACATACTATGGATGTATCTATCTATCGATTGCAATGGGAATGAGTATCTTAATCACCCATGCAGCTTGTAATCTGCACCACTTAAGCAAATAGTACAAATGGAAATTGAGGAGCTTGTTACAAGAACCAGATAATTTGTTTGACTTATTTCGATATTAGCAAATCGAATATTATTTGACTGGGTGTTGGAGTTGTTATTCGTGAATTGAAATTTGTGTTGAATAGAATTTGTGTTGAATTTTCGCCATGTCAATTTGCTCTGATGTCAATTTGCTCGGGTATCTGAAACTTTGTGGAGCAGATTAAAAATTATTTGTGCGGGCTATTTCTCCATTTTATGAGACTCGTTAAAACGAAATCTAAAGTTCATTATAAGAACAATATCGTTTTTATATCGTATAATACGATCTTAAAGTGAAAATCTGATTTGGTACTATTTTTTGGAGAACATACAAAATCTCACTGAAAGAAAAATCTTGGTAAAATCAACAAATTTCCTTAGTTGTTTTTCCGTCAACTACGGGCTATAGTTAAAACAACTATAACAAAATTGTTGATTACTTTTATGCACCATGACGCGTGGTTGATAAACAAAAAAAAATTTCATTCGGAGCATGAAAAACGTCCAAATGTTGAAACCATTCTACTTTGCGTAGAATAATACCAAAGACGTTGCTCACTTAATTACGTTTGTTGAAATCAACTATTGCAAAGTAGTTTAAGTACCATAAAAACTGTTGATAATTCGAAACGTTGAAGTTTTGAGTGAATTGATGAATATTTTTCTATTGATCAACTATTTTTCGTGGTTATGAAACAATTAAAACAGTTAATTTCATGAACGTTGCGATATTTTTTGTATAACCAGAGCCAACTACTTTTATATCGTTAAATTAACTATATTAACATAGTAAAAATAACTATTTTCCTTAGTTCATTTAATGGTTTTGAATTGCAATACTATTAAAAATAGTTGAACCAACCAAGAGTTTTTCTTTCAGTGCTACAGTGTTTCACAGCTTAAACGATGTGAGTGCTTTTTACGAGAAAAGCCTTAAAAACTCCCGCAAAACGGAACATCCATTTCTTCAAACAAACAAAATATTTCAGCTTGTGGTTCTATCTATTATTTCCAATGAAAAAAACAAAAAAAAAATATTCCAATTAGCACAAAAAAATAAAAGTTCATTATAAGCGCCAAATATTAGCTCACAGCTTAAATGATGTTCTCTTAAAAAAGGCCTTCATTTCAAACTTATAACATTTTTATTTAGTTTGATATCCTGATTGTTTCAATACTGCTTTGAGGCGATCTGGCATCGAGTGTACCAACTTTTTGGGGTACTCTGGTGAAATGGACTCCCATTACTATTGGAGTGTCCTTTTAAGATCGTCCTTACTGCTTTTCGGATGTTTTTTAATGCCATCTTCTAGCTTTGACTATAAATGTTCGATAACAGTTAGATCTGGCGACTAACTAGGCGTTTTAATGTGGTGTGGGCAATTCCAAACCAACCACGTTCGCACTAGCTCCGAGGTGTACTTGGGGTCGTTGTCCTCATAAAAATGGAAATTGGTCCGCACTCTGCAGTAGATTATTCTTCAAGATTGTCAAATACTGGCATTTGTCCAGTTTGTCCTCGATAAGCACCAAGTTTCCCACTCCGGAAGATACCAAGCACATCCACACCATTACGTGGCCACCACCGTGTTTTACTGTACTGCATAAATTCCGTGGTTGAAGCTCAGCATTTGGTTGTTTCCATACTTACCCTCTTCAATAGCTTCCGAAAAGGTTAAATTTGCTCTCTCTCTCTCTCTCTCGTTCGCGAAAAGAACGGTATCCCAGAAAGTTGTACCTTTCGTTACGTGACCGCGAGCAAATTCCATTCTTCTTGCCTTATTCCTAGCACTAATATAGGGGTTTTTTTTTGTCTGGGTACTCTTCCGTGAAAATTCGCATCCCTTAAAACTCATCATGCGGTTTCTGGGTTACACTTCTTATGAAGAAATTTTTCCGCTTCTGCGCTAGTTTTGTTGCGCTCAGCTTGGGATTTTTCTTCACCTGCCCTACAATCCAGCGACAATCGGAAGGGGAAAATATTTTATTGGGCGCTGTTCTACTTTTATTTTCTAAAATCCGTTCAATTATGTGTTTGACTGGAGAATTTGATTTGCACGTTATTTCCATTATTTCTTTTCGCCGACCCATTTTTAAATAAACTCTATTCCTGCTACTACTGATCAGTCCAAATGATAAACAATTTTGACTAGAAATCCTTATCACACTCTACAGCTAGAATAACAATGAAAATGCAAAAATACGTAACGCATACCGTTATATGTATGTATGCTCTTTAAATTGCGCATCATTTAAGCTGTGAGGTGATATTTGGTGTTTAGAATGAACTTATATTTTTTTGTGCTTATTGGAATATTTTTTTTTGTTTTATTTAATTTGGAAATAATAGATAGAACCACAAACTAAAATATTTTATTTTCCAGAAGTTTTTAAGGGTTTTTTGCACATATTTTACAACCGGATTAGAAGTGTGCGTGTTGAAATGAATTTAACTCAATAGATACGTGTTGCACAACCAGCATTCATTTGTAAGTCAAATTATTCGGCATGTTTATTAGAATCTAAGCGAGATGAGTTCACTGTAAATGAATCTGCATGATCTATGCCTGATACAAGTTTGATAAATTCCGAAAGCACTTAAGCCAAACAAGTTTCAAAAGCTTATTGCATGTACACACGAGTAGATGCTAGTTGGAAATCTTGTACGATTCATGTTCCTAATGTCGGTCGGCCTACTCCAAAAGTCGACCACCCAACCCTTTTTTGTCTCATAACAAGAATCAGACTCGTTAAAACGAAATCTAAAGTTCATTATAGGAACAATAGTCTCTGTGTGTACGTTTTATCGAGTTTGATCCGTGTTGTGACACAAAAAAGGATTGAAAAAAAAATAGTTACAGCAGGCTGAATCTGTGAACTAGGTGGCCGATTTTTGGAACTATCACCCTATACCGTCATAGTTTTGAAGAAAAACAGCATGATTATAAACTGCAATGCAGTATAGTTTGACCTTTCATCTACCATTTACGCGACTATACGAAAGAAATACAGATAAGCGTTTTGGTATGCGTAGATCTAGCGTAGAAATCAAGTGAACTAATGCATGCAGTATGTATTAACTGTACTTGTAACTGAGCGACGGTTCTCGAGGCGATGTATTCCTGACCTCACATCTTAATTTGCATACATACTTATGTAGTGTACTCTCTTGCGCGAGCTTAACTTAACCTACTTTTGGATTCGGTTTGCACTGTGTAGGTTGATAGGTAACTGTCGTAGGACAAGATCAAGCCGTTCTTGTATAGAAAAAGCTTTTCAACGCAATAGTGACAGGTTTTGCGGTGAATTTTGCCTTGATTTGGCATGCCGTGTTTTGTTATAGCTTCTATTAAAAAAACGATGATTTTTGTTATGATAAATTCTTTGCTATTCTGGTGTGAGGATTAACTAATTTACGGGGCCATTTTTGGTTTGAATCTTGAAACTTAAGTCGCCCTGAGGTCGGGGTTACTTAAGTTTATAGTCTAAGCAGCACATAAAAGCACTATAAAAGCACATTAATTTCTTTGAGCTAAGTCATGTAATTTTGTATGTCAATACAAAATTAACTTAACTCAAAGAAATTAATGTGCTTTTATATGGGTTCAAATCAATCAGACCTTAGTGCAAAACAAAGAGAAATCGACCAACCAAAAATCACAAAGAAGTCTAAAGATATTTCGTCAGCAGAGGAAAGGGTAGGATACGAAAGTATTGGTATGAAGCTCAGAAGAGAGAGATATATGGAAATGAAAAGAGCAGTGAGTATTGAAGCAATTTGCCATATATGTATAATAATAGTGAAGGAAAACGATGGAACTGCAAATTTGACAGTCTTCTACTCCGCGAGCAGAAAATGTTCGCCATTTGCACTGACGTAGTAGGTCATATGTATAAAACTTTGACAAGTAAGGACAAAAACTCACAGAGCTTAGGTAGCAAAGAAACCAAAGAGAAAATCTGAGGTAATTATGATCTCGATATGGTCTATTTATAGATTTTATCTTATATGCTTAACCTTGTTTCATTTCCTTAAAGCTCTCTGTTCTGCGGTATGAAGATTGTTGATAAGAAAGATATTGATACAAGTTCCACTTCTTCTACTAACATTCCTGTTTCCTTGTGCCTGTTTTGCATTTATACGTAGCATCCTAGAATATTATTGTCGAGTCTGGACTCTCCACCATACATACAAAACTTAATTATGCGCCATAACACTTCCTGCATAGATCTACACTCCCATTATTGTTTAAATTCTGCATTCCTTACTCTGAGCAAAGTGACTGCGTGTCCTTATTCCAAATCCATTTTCTTGTTAGAACCCCCATGACTAAGGTTGTCTTTCTGCTAGTGCGTGTCTACAGTTGGCACAACGACCTTCAGCTTGGTGCCCTTCTACTACCGTTTTCTCAATTTAAATCGCAAATCAGAGTTTCAATTCTACAATCACCTCATCATGCTCTATCTATTTGCCAGTATTCTCCTATACCCTGATGTTTGTCATTTTACTTTTTGCTAACCATATTATATTCTGCTATTATAATTTTTTTTAATATTTCAGTTCAATCTATTTCTCATCAGCAATATATTCCGTACTTAGCTGAGATACGTAATTACTATTTTGGGGAGATCAGACGTAAACAATAGCCTTGACAATAAGTATAGGGAATTAAAATTAGTTGGTTATATTGCTAGCTTGATTTTATGATTTGGAAATTTTCAACTCTATGCGGGCCCTAAAAGACAATCATTAGATCATCCCGAAATTTATGACATATATTGATGTTTATAAGAAATAGGCTAACTCTAACGCGAAGAAAGTGTGATAGACTTTTGGCTGCAAAATTAGGATAGTTCTGCAAGCTGCCGTAATTTAGACTATTTTTTTTTATTAATAGATGCTACCGTCGAAGTTTCAAATGAAGTTGATCTTTTTATGAAAATAAGCAACAAATTTTTCTATTTGTAAAATATTGAAACATTTGTGGCCGGTAAAATCCCTCGTTCCCTATTACTCTCAACGTGGTCACCGGATCAAAACGAAATCCACAATGTGAGCTGATTTCAATCTGAATCAGATTTGGTATACTTTTTACTGCGGTACTAGTAAAGGGTTCCCATCATCAGATATTCTCATAATGTTTGGACCGACAGTTGCTACCATAAAATTCTCATATGATAATCACCTAATGGCGCAATTACACTCTCCCTGAACGTTTCGTCGAGCAACTTGTAAAATTACTTCCCTCCATGTTTTGGCATGTGGAAAAAAACAGGAGATAATAGACAAGGTGACCATTTACACTCTCAGCTCGCCAACATTTGCCTGTGTGTTATTTCGGCATAACCATGGAAATAGTGTTGCGTTGATTAAACTCTGTCGAGCTGTCGTCAGTGCAGCATAAAATTTATTTAAGGATCTTCCTTTTCTTGCCCTGCGTGCCGTTTTTTCCAGCCGTCTAGCTCAGTCTGGCGTGGATTTGCGGACAAAAGAATCTCTTCGTGCTACACCCCAACCCCAGCTGGGATCGGTTCACACCGATCAAACAAGAATATCTATCTTTTCATGTGCATAATTGTAATTCAAGCATTATAATATACATTCATAAAAAAAGGAGTATTGTTAATATATATCAATTTAAAGAAAAGAAATATTCATGCAAATTACCCACACCTTGAGTTTTAAAGAAAGCAATCAATTCGCGTGAGCTTAGCTGTTTAGTATTAAGTATATGTATGTAGGTCACATCAAAATGTAATCATCATCAAATTCATTTGTTGTTCATATGAAAAGACAATTGCTGAAAAAAATAAACCCGGTGAGATAGTACCAGCCTTGAAAGATGTAAGTTTTCTTTAAATTTGCATATCGAGCTCTGTAACTGGGAGATTGTGTAGTGTGGAACTCTCCGATACATTCCGGTGCAGTTTTAAGACAATTTCATGACTATGCTATCATCTTTCAAATGCTCTAATCATATTTCTTAATTTTAATTAAAAATGCAGGTGAAATGTTTATCGCGAACTTAAATTAATTGAGAAATGCAAATGGCAGGGTCCTAATCGTCGACTTACATCTCAAAATGCACAAAATTATGTACGCCCACGACGCAGTGTTCAGAGATGTAAATATCAACGATGAAAATATCGCAACAATAGCAAGTGCTTAAATTTTCCAAGTTTTGCAAATTTACTTCCGATGCAGTCATCGGATATGCTGCCATCAAGTTTTCATATGATAAACATCGTATAATGAATATAGATGATATAGATGAGGCGTATATACTGGAACAGGTATATGGAACAGGTATTTTTTTCGAACAGCCAGTACCTAGTACGAAATTCAAAAATACTAGGTACGAGTATTTTTGTGGACTATACATGTAATCAAGAATTTACACAATAAATTTCGTCCATTTAATTCATTTCAATCAAACAGTGACGTAATAGTATCCTAATATTAATATAAACTCGTATTTCATACTTGTAAGTGCTTTCATACTCACGAGCAGTGTTGCCACGAAAAAAAATATTTGGGGACCAACATTTTGAAAAAAAAGGACCAAAGGGGACCAACCAATTTCGTTTCAAAATGCTGAAAATATACCATTTTTCGATTATATTATACATAAATTAGAAACCCATGTATGTGCATCTTTGTAGATAAATGGTTTCTTTTTGTTTCAAAGCTCTCTTACGAGAAAGGAGCAGCCTTATATGTACAATCAGCCATCCGTCAGAAATATTTCTATGCGGCATAAACAAATCAAAATGCACTTTATGAAACTAAAACAATTCTTCAAGAAAATATAAATCCTTTGACACGCAATTCAATTAAATCCCAAAGAAAGTAACGGAATTTTAGATATGTGCTCTGAGAACTAAAATTTTGTTTTTTTACATAAATACTAAAACCCAAATTTAAATAAAATTTCAAAATTGTCTTCGATTGCCATATTTTTAGTTCATACACTCATTTGATTAGAAAATTTACTAACTTTTCAAGCACATTATACCCTAAATAGTGAGTTAGTTACTCATTATATGCAAAAAAAATTAGTCATTATATTATCAAAATACCGAAAATATAAAACTTTTTACTATGTTGATTCAGGAACTAGATACATATATGCATAAATATTATTTGTATTTCTGTAAGTGAATCAAATGATGTAAATCTTTTTAGGCAAACATTTCTTCAAGAAAATATCACTTTTCTGTAATTAATTCAATAAACTGCATAGAACGGAACAGAAAGTTAGATATGTGCATTGAAAATTAATCATGTTTTATATTTTTTTATGCTTTAGTAGTAGATTGACATGCATACTAACAAATTAAAGTGAAACATACAATCGAGGTTTTGCTTTCAAGTAGCGCACGCTGCGCATGTAGTCCTTCTTTTTGATTTCAAATGAAACAAAGTTCAATATTATCTATGAAAGCAGAGATTTGGGATTTTATTTGTAGATTTGGTAAGGAAAGCAATTTATTGCTGATAGATGCGAACGGGACCAAAACCTGATGGTTTTCCCAAGAAAGGGACCAAAGGACCAAAATTAAAAACTTTGTGTAAAAGGGACCAAAAATGGTCCCAATGGACCAAAGTGGCAACGCTGCTCACGAGTATCTCGTACGCGAGACGAAAATACTTGCAAGTACGAATACTCGATACGACTATATAGTTCCAAATTATTCGAATGCGAATATACTCATATCGTTCCAAAATATTCGATCGAGTATCGAAGTATACTCGTATCGAGTATTTTGGAACTTGCAAGTATTTTCGTATCGCATATTTTTGTATAGAGTATTTTCGTGCTTGCGAGTATTTTGGGACTTTAGGTTTAGGTTTTTAGGGCAAAAGTAGCTGAAATCGGACAAAATCGGCCAATTTTGGGTTAGAGTGATTTGGGGCATAACAGGCCAAGACCTATTGCTGTGATACAAAAATTTAGGTTTTGTAAGGGAGAAAGGGGTTTTTTGGCCATAGTTTGTCAAAAACTGCCTTTACAGCGCTTTAGATGATTCAAAGTGGTCGGGGAATATAATAGTGATATTTTCAGGGCGAAAAAATTTTTGATAGGGGAAATTGGGAAAAAACGTTCGTATTTTACAAAAAATTTTTTTGGTCTAGCATGAATTCGGGGACCTTTCTGAGTTATTTTGGGCGAAATTTCCATACAAATCTGGGAAAAAGCGGCCTAGTTTCTAAGATACGGCAAAATGAAATCCACCGGAAAAACTGAAAGTAGCACTAAAAATGTTGAGATCCTTTTTGGTTCGCCAGTTTGCTTCTCAGGCTGTGCTGAAGCCCTCCTCGTGACTGCACTCCAACCCTACCGGGTTTGTGACTCATGTCCAGCCTTATCGAAGAGGTTGGCCCCCAGTGGGTGCATGTTTAATAAACGTAACATTTTTTTTTTATAATATCTTAATAAAATTTTCGACAAACTTCATGCTTCAGTGAGGTGAAGTGGAAAACCGATTGTTTTAAATTAGCCAGGAAAAGTTTGGTATCAGAGATCGGTCGATAAAAAGTTATATAAATGGCAACAGGATTAGTTGGTCCTATCTTAGTAAATTTTTCGACATTGGTAATTTGAACGAATACATGAGGTGTTTTATGCATATATTAAAATGAAAATCAAATTAAATTGATTGAATTTGATTGTTTTCCCGTAGATGGCTCCTAGATTGGAGAAAGTCTTGCCAAATAAATGACCGACCATTGAAAAGTTACGGACAAGCTGCACGGACTAATGACTCAGTATCCTTTCACGGTCATCTGCACCATGACCATTTTAGCCTGGGAACTTTGTGTCTGGTGGGTGGGGGAGGGCATATCATACCGTTTCACTACATCACTGTAAATCGCATGTACAAAAAATACTAGCTAGTATTTTTGGAACAGGTATTTGGAGCAGGTATTTTTTGTACTCGTACTAGGAATACCTAGTATGTGAAAATGCGAGTACGACCCAACTCTACTCAAGTAAAAGCTTTCATGTTGAAAATAGTTGTGGAAGACAGGTTTTAAGCAGATAGGACTTTTTTGTGATAACATGCAACGAAAAACTGGCCGCATTGTTCCGCTTAAACGTTCTATCTACGCATTGCTCTGCATTAAACGTTCTATCTACTGTAAATAGAACGTTTATGCTGCACAATGTGACGTTTTTTGTAGATGGGGTGATTTTTCATTATTGATTTTAACATACTTTCATAAAAGATAGGTTTTTCATATTTTGCAGAGTAGTGTAATAGAGTATGTAGTTTTTGAATCCGTTTTTTACTCAAAAGTGACAAAAAATGTAGATAGAACATTTATACGAATCAGGGCAGTATTGCTCCCTTCTTCGTGAAAGCATGCAATATGTCTGTCTACTCACTAGTTTAACTATAGGTTAAAATACTGCGTCCCGATTACACAAGAAAAAATGTTTATACGTAGTATTTTTTTCCTAAACTGATTCTAGTCCCAAACCAAACTGATCTATGCATGTGCAACCGATATTAATCATTCAACTTAATCATACTGATTTCTTCTTTGGCTGATGTATACCTTCTGTACTTAGTTTCAATAAAATTAATAAGCTGATTTATAATTTATAAGAATGTAGACCTGCATGGATATGAAATGATCCTGTACAAAAGTTAATTTGTGTTATTATTCGAATGTTTGACTAGCATTCAAACTGTGCTTTGATTAAATGTTCGCCGTTTTCTCACCGTCCTGTCCGGATTCAATTCAATTTATTTAGATTTCACACATTCTCCAAGCCGTTCGATGAATCATGTATGTAGATAACGCACTGAAACTAATAACACAGTCAAGGTAAGCACGATATCATTCCAATGAAATGGAAAAATACGAATCGAAAGCAGTAATAATTTTTTTCCAAACAAACGTGTTACTAGAACATAACACTACTCGATTCATTGTCTCGATCGTATAAATTTCTCGATTGTATCAATGCTATGAAAACGCTGTTCGTGTATGTACACGGAAGAAACTCCAATAAAAGTGTACAGTCCAGATTTTGAAGTTTGTTTGCTAATTAAAAGCATCTTGATAATTTTGCAATAAACGGTTACTCAAAACACACGTGCTCGTAACTATCGTACTCATTTCAAGTCGATGATTATTGTTACTCTTGGCACAAGCAAGGAAGTAAAAGTCACTTCAACACCAGTAAAAAATCCATCAAAACTCAAATCAGAATTTACAAATGCTTTCCATGGCATATTCGTACTGTAGCACTGTTGTAAATATCGCACTCGTGTCTTCTTCCGAATCTGCCAAGAGAAAAATGAATTAAGTAACTTTCACCACTTTCTAAAAAATTCTTGTGGTGTTTTCGAGTCGTTGACGTCGTAGTTGGCGTTCCGGCGACTTCGACCTGGCGCGACTGGCGTTTGGTTTTTCTTTTTATGCAAAGAAATGGGTTTTCGATCGAACAAGTGGTTTTTCTGCAACGAACACGTTCAGGTAAGAAGCTGCGATACAAATGAGTGACGTTGGGCTTATTTCATGCCTAATGACTCCATGACTGGGTATGTGGTGCCCACATTCTTTCCTTCTCTCCACACGAGGCTCACTCTCAACTCAACGTTTGGCTGTAGGCGAAAAGGAAGGGAGAAAGTTAGGAGCGGGCGTACTTGTCCATTCATTTCAAAGTTGATTGCGTTTTTTTATAAATAACTTGCACGGCAGCCAGGAGAAATCGATCAAAGAACAAAAATAATATATATATATATATATATATATATATATATATATATATATATATATATATATATATATATATATATATATATATGTATATATATGTATATATGTGTATATATATATATATATATATATATATATATATATATATATATATATATATATATATATATATATATATGTATATATATATATATATATATATATATATATATATATATATATATATATATATATATATATATATATATATATATATATATATATATATATATGTATATATATATATATATATATATATATATATATATATATATATATATATATATATATATATATATATATATATATATAAAAGCAATACTATCGAGTTTGACGACCCAGAGATCAAATGGGAAAGTTTTGTTTATAGTTTAGCATACAAAACAATACTAAGAGCTTTCTGTGCATCACAGTTTTCTAAGATATATCTTTGCAGATAGATACACCAATTAGTCTGTTTGCAGTTATCAAATTGAAATATAGTGTGCGTTATTCTTAAAAGCGAAAACTATAATTTTTCGCGTGTCTGCCGTAGTTGCAAGGTTGCCCGCACATTAATTAAAAATCATCGAAGACAATTTTTTATGAGCACCAATGTAATCTGTGAATTTCGTAATAATCTGATGACTTCTCGTTAACAGCGCATCAGTGAACTTAATTCCACTCTTGGCAAAGAAGCACCATCCAAAACCAGTGTATATCGGTGGCACATTAAAGGAAACCATGGCCATAACTCGCACATTGACGAATTTCATCAAAGTCGTCCAAAAACATCAGTGCTGAGCGTGAACTGGCTATGTATGTAATATTTTAGGAAGCACTCTCCAAGGACAAGTATTATAAAAGTATACAGTTTCGCGCCATCCGCCTTTCTTTGTCTTTTTCTTTTGAGCGTCATATGTAGCGTATCATTCAATCGGTGTAGTTGTCCTTAAGGGTAGTATCCAAAAAAATTGAGTGGACCTGTGTGTGAGGAAAAACGATTTCCACTATTATCATCCATCGAATAATATTGTGGTATATTTGCAAGTTGCATGGTTCCTATATTGAGGATGCTTTATTTTTAATTCATTTTTAATTATTTTTAACAGCCTCGCAGCTTAGGAAAAGTCAGGGGACTCTAGAAAAAATTTTGAGAGTCTTAGAAAAACCATAATGGCTTAGAAAAAAATAGGGGGCTCTTGGCAAAATCCTAGGACTCAAGGAAAAAATAGTGGCAGCTTAGAAAAAGTCATGTGAGTGCCCGGAATTCTTGCGTTGCTACTTCTTTTCAGTTTGGCCACACAGGCTATTCCCATAGTTCTTTGCCTTTCAGTTTATTAAGTCCGACTAGCCGGTCGGTGTACAATACTTTAAAGAAATGCAGTATTATCGTGATCTTTAATTTTTTACCACTTCTAAAGGTATTCTATTGGTATTTCTTTAGATACTGTGACTGCTTCCAATTCAGAACCATCTTCCTTTTCTGCAACATCTGGATCAGAAGAAAGTTCACTTTCAATTTCTATTATTCTAGTTTCTCTTTTTCTGGTATTAATCACTGCATCACTCTGTTCAATGCTGCCGTCTTTATTGCTATTTTCGTTGTTTTCATTCAGAAGATTATCAATCGATCCAAACATTGCCTAATCTGTTGCATCTACGAATCTCGTCCTTTGATTTAATTTTTATGACTCTATAATTTGAAATCGCATAGTATTACACAAAAGCACCAAAACACTTTTGTTATGTTAACCACCTGATAAACAACGAACTAATCGCATACAGTAAGTCGTTGACGTCGTAGCACTATACACGATAAGTGTATGAAATACCAGTTCGCATCCCTTTTTCAACAGAAACTCACGCATCAACAATACTCGCATTCAGTAATTTTTTACAACTTTAAGCACATATCACAGATGCAAAGAAATTCTAACGAAGCATTTATGCAATAAAATCACTTGTTTTGATAAACAAATACCGATAATACAATTTGGCATGAATATTTGCACGAAAGAGGAAACGACAATCAGCAATGCGTGCGCAATATAATAGGTGCGTTTTTTTGCTCCAGTGCAGAACAGAATAGAACAATAGATGCGTTTTTTCGCTCCTCTATCCAGCACAGAACAGAACAGTCGCATTCGAAACAACAACACTTCTGTCCCAGTGAATTCACTGGGACAGAATTCTGTTCTGCATTGGTAGCTTAGGCGCTGAACAATAGAATGTGCTGATGGAAAAAAGAAAAGCTCATGAGTAGTTGCCTTTTTTGTCGTGGGGGGGCTTTGGAGGTTTCAAGGTTATGTTGAATGTTTTGGCAGTAAGGAAATTAGAAAAGTTAAAAGAGGTAATTTTCTGTTAGTTCTCTTTATATTTTCTATCGATTGTGGTAGTTTATACTCGTTATGTTATCCCTTTATTTTCAGCTGTTTTGCGCTACCACAGCGAATACAGCAACCTATAGCAATCTTGTCGAAAACACCAGCTGTTTTGTACTGGATCGTGTTTTTGCGGCATTGTTCTATTCTGTTCTGCATCGGAGCAAAAAGACGCACTTAGTGACGTAAAAAACGATCCAGTACAGAACAGCTGGTGTTTTCGCTAAGATCGCAATAGGTTGCTATACTCACTGTGATAGCGCAAAACAGATGAAAATATAGGGAGAAAATAAAGAGTATAAACTATCACAATCGATAGAAAATATAAAACGGACTAACAGAAAATTACCTCTTTTAACTATCTACTGTGAGGGCTTTTTCTAATTTCCTAAGTACTAAAACATTCGACATAACCTTGAAAAATCCAAAGCCACCTCACGGCAAAAGAGGGTAACTACTCATGAGCATTTCTTTTTTCTATCAGCACATTCTATAGTTCAGCACATGAACTACCAATGCAGAACAGAATTCTGTCCCAGTTGTTGTTTCCAATGCTTCTGTTCTGTGCTGGATAGAGGAGCAAAAAAACACGCCCATTGTTTCTTCCATATTTCACTTTCTGCATAACGCGCTTCTACCAGTCAATAATCAATGAACCGAAAGAAACCAGTTATTTCTTGTGGGTTCGCGATCTTCATTCAGAAGTATCTTACAGATGTTCAGCGACATATATGCACATAAATACATCTAGGCATTCTTTGAAAATCTATCTGTTAAAACCGGAGACCTACTTCTTACTCAGTGTCCGCGAATTGTTTTATTTTCAATCGATTCCCCGCCTCGCATCGTGCTATCATTAAAACATCGTAAGTAGGTAATACTACTGCGACGATGAGATCAAGAGTCAAGATTTGAAATTGCTAGAATCGAACGTATAGTAGTAGATACTCGAAACTATCTAACTTGACCGACATTGAATAGATAGGTATTATGCGGTGGTACTTACACAGTATCGATTAAGCATAGCATCAGGTTGTAGATAGCATTTGTTCTGGTGCTACTACTCTTTAAACTCAAGCTCAGAGTTTGCGATTTGTATCAAATATCTGTCTATTGTTGCTGCAGTTGTATCTACAATTCACCTTTTTTCATCTTTTCCCGCGAGTTGTACGTTTCGTCACAATTTCGTCATTGCCTTGATTCGAAACGACTCCAATAATAACAGTGCTTCTCATGCTTCTTCGCCGAATGTCTTTATCCCAACCTAGCTCTTTCGCACGACTACTATGCACAACCAAACGCAACGGTATAGTAACAGTTATTCGAGCGAAATTCTCCATATAGCTTGCCATATGCTTACATATACTTATTCGTTTGGAGCCCTGTAATTGTTAACCCGTCGGCATCGAGATTGATTTTTACAAGATGCTGGAGTATTCTGCCGTGCTATCTACATTTTAGTAACTTTGGAGATATTCAATGATTTGTATGTTGATTTGTGCTGGAGATACATACATATATGGAGAGTGTATTTTTCAAAATTGATTTTAACATACTTGCACAAAAGATAGGTTTTTGAAATTTTGTAGAATGATGTAATAGAGTGTGTAGTTTTCAAATCCGGTGTTAATCAAAAATGAAAAAATGTCAGCTAGTGTTTATGATAAGGACGGCAATATTATGTTGGTATCACGTACACAGGTACCTCTCTATTTTATATGATATGTTTACGCATTTTGTGTGCTGACCTCAAATACTCTGTCTTCGTCGAAGTGACGTAAGTCATCCATGAATTATCTAGATATTCTTGAAATACTCAACTACGTCTGATCTCATCATCTGCTGCTCCGTCATTCGCACTTACACGTCTAAATTGTATGTATTATGAAAGGTTTGTAGTGGATTCAGTCAAGTCAGACATAACGTTAAAGCAAGTAAGAATAAAGGTTGTGGTTTTTTGTTTAATAGGAGCAGCACAGGTTCGAGTGTCTAAAAGCCCAATTAAATTTAAATTCGACTCAATAAATTCTATACTGGACAAATTCCTTCGTCATATCTTCGTTAAATTTCTTTGTACAATGTGGCCAAAAAGGGAAGAAATTCTCAAAAGAATGTAAAGATTATTTGATGCCTAATTGTACACTGCCTATTTCAAAACTAAACACTCCAACATCTCTAGAATTTATTCGATTTAATGTATTAAAATAAAATGAACTCCTATTGGGGTCTTAAGCTGATTTTCCGACTGTAAAGGCTTACAACCATCAAATCTACAGAAGATATCTAACTAAAAGATACGAACCAACGCAGGGTTAATACAGCTTGTAGTGGTGAACAGAAATGGTGGAATAAGTAACTTTTTGCCTCACCTGATCTCAGCCGAAGAGAACAGCTCTTGCATAGTTGGTAGGTATGTACAGGTAAAACCTACTATTGCTAAAACGTGGACGGTAAAAGAAATCTCGTGAGTCGTTAGCCGCCAAGCCAGCCAGCATAGGTAGCTAGATAGTTTGAAGAGTCGTCGGATTCAGAGTCAGGTCGATTGTACGAGTTGTATGGATACGTACGTTCATGACGCGCTACGTGCATACGAAACGAGTGTACCTGAGAGATAGCGAGTCGATCGGAGTGATCTGCAATCCGCAATCCACAATTTGTGGCCAACTAGCTAGTTCCAATTCGAAATATTTCTGTGAATGCTAGCACTGGTCGTTACGATCAGTTTATATATTGTTCCACCTCGAAACAGTTGTGCTTGGCCGAAGAGAGGTGCAGTCGTGCCTATTGCCCGTTTCGAGTATCTAGTTTTCTACCTAGCCAAAGACAGCGTATCTGAAAGATTTCGGTGCTAAACTACTGTTGTGGCTGCTGCTGCAAGCTTTTAGCGGGTTGTGTGACTCGCGGCTCGCGTTCATGTTGTACGTGCGGTCCCAGTGTATCTGAAACTTTCCTACTACTTTTCGAATAACGCTCGTCGGGATCGGTGTGTTCTGTTTTATTGTTTTTGCATCGCACTATCTATAATCAGCGATCGGACATTCCACTCAAAGGTAAAACTGAGCGTAGTCGTCGGTCTTTCGGTGGTGGCGCGACTGAGGATCAAAAGTGGTGGTGTGTGTCATAAAGATCAAGTCAAATTAAAACTTCTTGAAAAGAGGCGACAAACGCATCAACGTTCGACTCGGCCCCGCACGCCTCAACTCAACGGTACAGCATAACGGTTCCATTATGCTTAGAATGTTAATTAGTGATAATATCTCGGCTACGGTGAATTATGCCAGGAATTTGCTGTGATCCTAATAAGAACCGAATAATTACCATTGTGATATGCAGCTGTCGAGAATCTATGAATTGCTCATTTAAAATCCAACCATCGCAATCATGTTGGAGAAACTGAATACTTCCTACAGAAATTGCTGAATGCAAAGTATGGCAGTTTTGATGATCATTTCACTTGAGTATGAAAATACATTTCTCGAGCAATCAACGACCAACTTTCACTTATTCGATGCTGACGTATTTCTATCTATACTTCTTTTTGCTTGTTACACGAAGGTTTGAATGAATGAATGAATACGCGATTGAGGTCGCACTGAACATGTTGATTACGATGCTTTGCTGGAATTTTTCAGACATTGTGTTTCGAAATCGTACCGCAGAATACTTTTGCGAACTACCTTTATTTATATACATATACTTATATACATACAAACCAAGTTCCTGCGAACTAGTCTCCGGTAGATGTGTATCTGAATTTTGGCTTGCACTAATGACAAACTGATTCGGGCAAATGCGAAAGACCATGTTAATTGAATCAAACAACAACATTAGTGGACAAACATGACCGATTGTCTAGCATTTTTGGATTTCACATTAAAATGCAATTGAAGATATTGATCTTAAATCGATGTATTTGCAGTTGGCTGCGACGAAACTTTCTCCGGCAAGGAAATGCTGCAAAGAAAGTATTTGAGAAAATGTGAAGGGTTTGAAGGCCGTGAGTTTGCAATTATGAATACTCGTAAACTACCTCGTAAATAAATTGTATTTTTAGTACTGGTGTTGTAATTTTTGCAGTAATACATTTTCTGTTACGCCGAAATCTATAAGAAGTGAATCTCAACTCCCACAGTTTGTTCACTATGTGTATTATACTTACAATACCTACATGTGCTCCGGTTTGTGAATAACCCCATAATATTGCTTGCAGACAAAGTAATTTTTTTACGCTACATTTTATTATTGTGATTACTTAATAATTAATATGAATCAGCTAATATTAACTGAAGTTAATCTTGTGGATTATAAAATTCGTAACTGTGTTATAGCACGAGTACGAGGAATATTGAATGTTCATTTTGAATTTGAGCGATTTGTTCTGCGGTTGCAGCGATTAAAGAAAATGCTCAAGCCTTGTGTGAGTTGACAGCTTGAAAACAAGTTTTCCCATGCTTTCCCAAAGCTTCGACATGCGTTGATCAAAAACCGCATGTTGACACTGTTCACGTAAGTTCAAGTAAGTAGTAAAATTCGCGCTGAGATTTCACATTCTGAGGTTTTAGTATCAAGTGATCTTACGGTGTTGTGTTTGGAAAGACACGTTCAAAGGTTACAACGTGTGTTTGAAGATGCCACTGTTAAAATTGCACGTTCTTCTCGTTAACTTGGAGGACGTGGTTGGCCTGAGCTCTTCCTTTTTCCATAATTTTCAGAATCTTTGAAGATTCATCACTACACGTCGACTCCTTTTAATTATTTTAGCCATTTTCGCCACACTATTATTGCCTTTTTTCAAATTCAATATTATTTTCATTTCTTCTTGCGTAAGTTTTTTGCTCGACGCATTTTTCACAAAATTTTATTGAAACTGTCTTCACACAATCTCTTTCAAGAATCCACGCTATTTTCTATGTTGCACGAAGAATCTTTTTTTTAGAATCTTATCTTTTTGCAGCAGCCAATTATTAACAAGCTTTAAAAAACTCATTAAGGAGTAATTGAAGAATACGGTTTTCCATTGAAATATCAATAACCTTTCATTAGTTCAATATTGCCGGTACTTGGGCTTTTCTGTTATTTACTGTTTCTGAAAACTTAGAATAGTTCAGGGGTGGCTTATCATTTTGAACCCACAAGCGAGTGTAAGTCTGCACTATGATTTTTGTTAGTGATATCAACTCAATATGCTCCTTGAATTCTATTTCTTTTAAATACCAATCATCTTTCAGCTAAGAGTTCTCTTTAATACATGATGATGCTAGTTAAAAAAGTTATTCCACTATACCCCGTTTCGTGTCGGACGGTTAAAGTTGGGTTTGGTTTTATTTACAATCTATATATACAAATGAGGTGTGATCAGCTTCACATCTCACTTTGCCCCTGATTTGAGACAGGTGTCTCTTAATGTCTAGTGTGTGATCATTGTTAAATTTGAACCAGAACGAAACTTTGTTCCATCCTGGTCGTCAATCTGACAGGTAGTAATGTATTTTTATTGGTCGAATTAGTCCAAAAATATACATCGACTGGTCAAAAAAAGGTACATTAAGCCCGCCATCTTGGTACGTTAATTGCTTTTGCGACCGGCCTTCTATATGACGGCCAGGGTTCCATCCATAAAATAGTCAGGGGAAAAATCATGTGTTTAAATGTATTCCAAATTTTCCAAGCACAACGTCAAATGTTGTAGTGTTCAATGTCTTATCTGTAGTTGTAATCACGCAAATGAATTCATTGGATAACCTCTACAAAATTTTCGCCGAGACAACTTCGCCTTATATTGTACATAATGTTTAACATTGTAATATTGTGCGAATGCGATATCAAAGTAACAATTTTTATCATGAGAAATGAATGTAGAGTAGGTATTCTGCCTTACTAAGCATAAACGTTCTATCTACATTTTAGTACTTTCGAGACATTCAATGATTTGTGCTTTGATTTGTACTGGAGATATATGGAGAGTGCATTTTTCAATATTGATTTCAACATACTTTGACAAAAGATAGGGTTTTCACATTTTGTAGAATGATGTAATAGAGTATGTAGTTTTCGAGTCCGGTGTTAACTCAAAAATGAGGAAAATGCAGATAGAACGTTTATGTGGGTAGGGCAGTATTGTACATTCATTGTATCCGAAGTTTCTTCAAAAGTGAATTTCATTCTTGAGCAACAGCTTCTCACATATTTCTCAATGATTACAGTGGCTCAAAATCATTTTTCAATATTTCGAACATTTTAGTCATATACTTAGGGGCTGGCATTTTGGCTATAGTAGCCGAGCTAGTAATGGTTTAAGTAGAACAGAATCGAAAATAGGCAACAAAAACTATAAGGAAGAAATAGTGAACATGATAAACTGTTGATTTTGAACAAAATTCGATATAATTCTGGGTCAAATGAAGATCTAAACGTTTATGCCGTGTTATAAGGCTTAAACTACCACGAACGATCAATGTCAAATTAAAGCCTTTATCAGCCATAGCAATCAACAGTCCGCGCCAGGTGTAGTGTAGAGATCCGAAAACCCGAGTTTCACGCAACTGGCATCCAATCCCTATATCGTCAGAATTTCTTCGACGTCCGAAAAAAAATACATGCTTTGATTTATCTTTCCAATGATCTTGTCTCCGTAAACTTTTCAGGCCAAGTCTGCCTGGCTCATGCGAGCTAAGTGTCCAGCCTCATGGACAGTGTAATGGCAGTCAACCTGTTAAGTTTTAAATTAAATTTGAGATATTAGGTGTATAAATCTAAATTCACCTTATTTTGGATAAAAAAAAACAAGAAGTCTATGTTGATTTATATATTAAAAAACAAAGTTATTCAAAGTATGCTCTATTTGAAGCTAAAGCCTTCATCCATCTTTCAGAGAATTCATAAATTCTGTTTCTATAGAAGTTTGGCTGTGTAGATACGATCCAATAATTATGCCAGATTTCGATACATTCGAAATAAGTGAATGTGATACTGCAAAAAGGATTGACTGCATCGGTCGGGCAATAGACTCATTTGAAGGAGCAATGTCTGGTGAGTACAGCTTCTACTGCCCTGCCTAGATATGCTCTTCGAAGTAGATCTGAACAGGCTGAGCAACTTGTGGTCTAGCATTGTCATGGTGAAAACCTTGTACCTATTCTCCATAGACATCGCCAGTAATAGTCTCAGATTGTTTCAGCATATCATAAGGTGCGTTTTTTGCGTCTCGAACAATAGCAGGTTAGGGTAGGCAGCATTGAAAACAACAATCCTGCCTGAGTTGTTGTTGTTTTCAATGCTGCTTACCTGATCGAGACGCAAAAAAACGCACCTATAATAGATCAAACTATTCTGATTCCACCAAACGCAGGCCTAACCTTAGCGCAACGGATGTCTCGTTTTGGCTATGTCTTCACAAGGCTTCATCGAATAATTTTTGCACTTGGGATTGTTGCAACACATCCGTTTTTGATCGCCTGTGACAATCTTCTGCAAAAACTTTTGTTTTTGCCTAATAGGCAGCATATCGCAAATAGTTTTTCGACGTTCAATATATCTTCCCAAGCGAAAGTATATTTGAACACTCAATATTTTTAATTTTTTATGTTCGCTGAATGTTATATCAATGAATATATGTTGTTTCATAGAATCTACTCGAAAACCACAATCTTCTTCTGGTCTCTTTTGTTTCATTCTTTGTTGTCCGCGTGCCCGTTAGTTTAATAGTGTCACCTGTCGGGCATCGTTAATTTCGATTTGCACTAGATTATATTCACTTTAGTTTGATTCGAACGATGGAAACGTTGTTATGCATAAATTCGAATATGATGGTCTGCAGTGGTATTCGGAATAATGTTTTTTGACTGCATCTTAGATGTTTTCTACTATTTCATATCTACTACTGCGATTAAGGTGGAATACCAATTAAAAACTATAATACGACTCGAATGTAGTGTCCTTTCTACGCTGCACTTAGGCTTAGAATGTGTTGACATGCTTAGTTCAGCAGTAATATGGAATGTCAGCAATCGGTTTAAGTTAAAATGTTGGTGTTGTTTGCCTCGAATTTATCTCCGAACCAAGTGCGTACTTGATCTTTTTTTATTAATTTCTACTTTTTTTGATTTATTCTGTCTTTAGTGAAGAAAATACTGAATTAAATTTTGTGAGTTATTTCTTGCAAAATCTTCTAAAATTGCATATTATTACTAAGAGCAAGGAAGTAACATACAAGGAGATATAATGGACGATAATGAAAATATATTGGATGTAAGTTATGAAAGATTCTTAATTCAAATAAAAACTACAATCAGATAAATATTTCACTAATCTAATATTTAAGGATTTAAAAGTTTATGTATAAATTTACAAAACGAAATAAACATATTTATTTGTAAAAATGATGTACGTAGTTTGTTTCATCATCAATGGTAGTTTATGTAGTTGCATATGACAAGAGATAACTACACTGAGTCACAAAATTGAAGGCACAAGCGATTAATTTCAAAATTGTTGATTATATACCAAACTAAGCACATTTAGCGCAATTATTATATTTTGGTTTTTAATCAGTAGAAACAATTAAAGGAAATAACAAAAAAATTAACATAAATATTTATATGTCACAAGGATTAAAATAAATTTGATTAGCAACACATAAATTTATCACACAAAATTGAAGGCACAAAAAAGTAAATCATTATAAATAATTTTAAGAATAATAATTCAATACTTGGTTGGATATCCTTTGGCATCTATGACAGCTTGCAGTCGTTTTGGCATACTCTCTACCAAATTGTTGGTAACTGTTGGGCTTATACTTCCCCATTCAGTTTGGCTCACTGATTTGAGCGCAGCTTTCATTGTTATAGAGAATTTTCGAATTTATTTTTAGTATAGCCCAGATATGATCTATTGAGTTTAAATATGGTGGCTGAGAAATAGTCTTTAACTGTTTTGGAGCATTGTACAACAGCTACGACAGGAGAACATGTGCGGCGTGTTTTGGGTAATTGTCTTGTTGAAACAAAAATCCTCCCGGGAGCCCCAATTTTGTAGCACTCGATTGTATATCTCTTTTAAGAATATCCTAGTACCTCATTTTATCCATCGTGGCCTCTTTAAACTCCAAATAATGACATTGTCACCTCCGCGTTTAACCGTGCTATATAAGTTAACCATTTGTCCGGCGTTGACTTGTAACCAAGCAATCCACCTGCCATCTGATCCAAATAAGTTCTCATCGATATATGCTCTCGTCGTTAAACAGAACGGGTTTTCATAACTCTGGACAGTGATGAGCTTAGGCAGAGCGTATATACTATAGATAGCGCGGAAAGAACGGCATTGTGCGATATTTGCCTGATGGCAGAGAAGGGTAGGAGGAAGTGGAGAATTTGCCATCAGCTTCAGCTGGCACCTAAAAAGAGCCAAAACCAAATAAGTTCACTTTATTATATGCAAAAGTCAGAGAAGCATATCTCAAATGACAGGTGAGAATGTATATATCCGTGTAGCTGACAGTTGAGAGTGTGTTGGCATGCGTATATCCCATCTAGAAACAGTAAGCGCAGCGAACATTCGCTGGCAACAAACGAAATTCTCTGTAGTGGATTGCATAAAAGTGCCGAAGATATTTCTTTTACTCGCCAAATGGTATCGAAAGTAGTATTCCGCGTTGACTATCTTATCACTTAACATTTTTATACTCAGAATAGGTTTTCAGAAAATTAATATTGCATAAATCGCAATTCGTTTAAAGAGTCTTTTAGATACATATATACTGCCCTGATTCGCATAAACGTTCTATCAACATTTTAGTATTTTCGAAATATTCAATGATTCATGGTTTTGATTTGTACTGGAGATATATGGAGAGTGCGTTTTTCAATATTGATTTTAACATACTTTCACATAAGATAGGTTTTTCAAATTTTGCAGAATGATGTAATAGCTTATGCAGTTTTTGAATCCGTTGTTAACTCAAAAATGTAGATAGAACGTTTATGCGAATCAGCACAGTAGATTGCCTAGTGGTAAGGAGGAACGTATCCGATCGTAGCAACGCTGCTTGGCGGAGTAATTTCTGTCTTTTTTCAACTTTCGACTTGAATATTGCTTGATATTGCTATCTATTTCTCGAAATGAGTGAGAAAATATCGCAAATCACGTTCTTTCCGCGCTATCTATACTATATACGCTCTGGCATAGGCTTTGGCGATGCCCAATCTCTTTTTTGATTGGTCTCGGTGGTCTACTATTCGCGAAATTTTATTTGCCAAAGTTCATTTAGATTTTCATTTTTTACGATATTACGAACTGACGAAAACGATCTGCCAACTTCTCGATAAGTTTTCCCTTCGGAAACAGGCTTCACAATAATTTTCCTTTTTCCACAAATTGCTTAAAATAACAAACTGGCACAAAAAAAATACTTTTATTTTTCGAGAGCTTTAAACGTCAACCGACATAAGAAAAATATTTGTGTCTTCAATTTTATGTCAATCAAAAGGTGAAGTATAATTTTTGAAATAAATCCAATTTTTTTATATGAATTTGGGACATGATAGTTTGTAAAATTAAAATGACACAAATTCCTACACACATAATTAATTTTTTTTTAAATTGAGTGCGAGTTTGAGCAAATGTTATATTTGCAAATAGCTTGTACGTTCAACTTTATTGCTATGTGTATATCAATAAGACCCGGTGACCTTAAACTATAGAATCTACAATTGAATGGGGTTGGAAACTTAATATTTCAGCTCTGAGCACATTTGTAAAAATAAATTTAGTATACCAGCTGTGAAAATTTGACATGCCCTTTTAAACGCGTCCAAACTATTTTTGCGTTTTTTTTTCATTCCTAAGATTGTTGTCAGATAATGTGATGCAAGAATACTTTACCCGGCATATAGATTTGTATTTTACAATAATGCATTTGTTCCGGGTTGTGTTCTTATCATCTCACGCGGCTTTGTAACTTGTACCAATCACTATCTGGTGACCTTACCTATATTCAAATATTTAAAGCTTTTATGAAAGTTATGCTGTGATGTTTGCTTGCGTTATTTTTTTCGCTATATGGTTCACTTATTTCAATGAACCGGAGTTGGCCTTTTGTCCTATTGGCATATAAGTAGCCATCGGGTTCGACTTGTCATGTATTTATATACTTCATTGACAATAACAATTACAACCATGGACACTGGCGGGATTCGAATTTGCAGACCGTCGCACGCCGCTTTTCGGCCTGACGCCTTAGCGAGCAGAGCTATCGAGCCCACCTTGATTGCGTTATCGTAAAAAAACTCCTAATTGCCGGGTTTTCGTCCTCCCAACGAGATATATATCCCGTCAAACTGAATTCTCTAGTTTTGCAGATGGAATTGGGTTAATTAGCACTTTATTGCTCTTTTACTGGACTGACACTTATTTTCGTTTTCGCCACAGTTGCGTTTGCTTCGTCAGCACAATAACTTTACCTTTAGTCCTCGTCCTCGAACGTTATCTGCACTTATCAGCACATTGAGAAATAATGCTCTAACGTATATTTGCCAATTCATTTGTAAGAGGGTGGGGTGAAAAATTTCAGGCCTGATAAAGAAAAACAATTTTTTGTGAGTTTATTTTTATTTTTCTGCATAATCTCCATCAAGACTAGTACATTTTTCATATCGGTACTCTAAATCAGTAATACTGTTTTTAAAGTTCGATTCGTCGAGCCCCTCAAAATACGCATTAACAGCATTGATGACCTTCTCATTGGTCGCAATTTTTTTGCCTCCGAGCCATTTTTCGAGATTGGGAAACAGATGATAGTCACTGGGGGCTAAATCTGGCGAATATGCTGGATGGGGTAACAATGCGAACTTCAGTTGGTTTATTTTAGCCATCGCAACGTCCGAAGTATGGGCGGGTGCGTTGTCGTGGTAGAACAACATTTTTTTCCGCGCCTAATTAGGTCGTTTTGTTTTTACCACATCCTTCAAACGCTGCAACAGCCCTGCAGAATATTCTCCAGTGATGATTTCATCTTTTGAAGGCAATCAATGAAGATGATTCCTTTCGTATCCCAAAAACAGACGCCATAACCTCTTTCGCCGAAAAAGTTGTTTTTACCTTTTTTGAGGCAAAAACAACACCTGCTCCAGTCCATTGTTGGTACTTTTCTGTTCCCCCCCCCCATTTTTTTTCACTTTTTGCTGTTGCAATGCTTCTAAAATTGATTAGAAAGTAGTAATTAACCAAAATTATGATGGAAAAACACGTTTAAAAGAAAAAAAAATTGTTTTCTTTTTAATTTTTTAATTTTTTTTTTAAATTTTTATGCGGTAATATGAGATGTATTCATAGAAACTTATTGTTGGGGGGTCTGCAAAAGCTCTCGATGTAAATGGCAATGTATATATCATTATGATATTGGTAATAGGCAAAAGTTTTATATTATTAATATCTTTTTTGGGTTATTGGTTTTTTGGGTTATTGTTGTAGCGGGGGCAACATCACATTAACTTTTAAAAAACTCATTCTGCCGCATAAAAATGAAAAAAAAATTTAAAATCGGAAAAAAAATTTTTTAAAAATATTAAAAAATTTAAAAAAAAAATTTTTTTTTCTTTAAAACGTGTTTCTCCATCATAATTTTGGTTAATGACTACTTTCTAATCAATTTTAGAAGCATTGCAACAGCAAAAAGTGAAAAAAAAATGGGGGGGGGGGAACAGAAAAGTACCCCATTGTTTTGATCGTTGTTTAGTCTCGGGCGTGTAATGCTGAACTCCAGTTTTGACCACAGTTATAAATATTCGTATAAACTCGCTGGGATTTCGCTTGTAGAGCGCCAAAACGCGGTCGAAATAGTTTTCCGGTTCAATTTTTGATCGAGCGTTCTTTGATTTGAAGTGGAAATATTTAATAACCGCACGTTTTTGCGATTTCTTCATTTTTACTGAAGCACTCGACACGACTTAATCAATAGGCTACCAATCGAATACTAAAAGAGCAAATCGACCTGAAATTTTACCTGCAAGCTTGTCACAGATCGTGCTTTCAAACACCGAAAGAACTTAGCCCTGCTGGCGTCATGTTCAAGCCCGAAACTTTTTACTCCACCCTCGTATTATTTTCTTTTTATGCTCAATTAAGTTTTGGGTTAAAAATTAAGAGACGTCTCCAGTGACGTCAGGCAACTCAGATATTCTTGGTTAATCTGTAAAATTAAAAAGCTCCCTTAAAATATAAAGTTCATGTTGGCTTAAAGGCTTGGCTTAATATTGTCGATTTTTTGTCGTTCCTCATAATACTTTCGTTTCTTACATCAAATGACCTTATTCGCTACCCAGCCGCAGTTTTTGTTCTCT
Organism: Nemotelus pantherinus; assembly: GCA_963978885.1. NCBI lineage: Eukaryota > Metazoa > Arthropoda > Insecta > Diptera > Stratiomyidae > Nemotelus > Nemotelus pantherinus. The sequence continues at coordinate 240,352,181 of OZ022263.1, forward strand.
GGTATTCTTTTCGAGAAATAGTGTACAGATCTATTTTAATAATTATTATTTTAAATTCAACGCTTGGATGTAGATTGGTTGGTAAAATGCATAATATATGATTTTGTAATCCTAAAATTCCGATCCTGTCTAGCGGAGAGTACACACGTTTCACGAAACCTAGACAAATGAATGTAATGTGGCATACGGGTATTGAGACCGATGAACTGGCGAGATTTGATACCTAGTTACTGGAGGTCTCATGCCTGTTTTGCATAGCAATACCGATGCCATTGGTCAAATCAGCCATCAGGTACAAATACCTCAAGGATGCTAGGAGGTCCTAGGCCGATGAATCATTCTGTGCAATGACAAAACAGTTCTCGGTCTCTATGTACGCGCGTCGCCCCATGCAGCTATTAGATTTAACCCGTAGTGCTCTGCATTGTGCTGTAGGCGTTCTTACGGGCCACTGTCTCATAAGACGGCACGCGCAACGGTTGGGCGCAGAGCTCAACAATTTTTGTCAGAGCGGCAGCTCGGAGGACGAAGGAAGAATGCGTCCTCCATCACATGTGCCAGTGTGTCCGGCTTCGGCGAAGAGAAGAGTGACGGCACTTGGTGTATCCTTCTCCTTTAATCTAACTCACCTATCTCTGGTTGACCTAAAGGAGATAGTGCGATTTATCAATGGAAGCAGATGGTTTCCTGATTATAGTGGATAGGGGAGCGAAAATTACAGTGGCATCACGACGGGCCTCTTTTGTGTCTATGTCCGTCTGTCGTCAAGTCTCCGTCGATCGACAGTAACTTCAACCTAGCTAATAAATGCTAGGGTTAGATTTGCATAATAGTTTATTTGATTTAGCCAGTAATCGATAATCACGTGCTCGCTAATTAACGGCTACCGCTTGCTGCTGCATATGACAGGCTACACACGTATGAAGTTAATAGCAATTATGAAATACGAAATCATGCATGGTTTTCAATCACAACTATGAAAGGATTGTGAATTTATAATAAAAAAGCATAAAAGTTTGTAAATGAAATAAAACGGATGAATTTTTCTCTAGTTTTGTCCGGACTTTTTTAGTATGAAATTTCATTAATTTTCAAAAGTTCACCTAACTAAATTTGTTGTAACCAAGTATTTTTCTTCTAATTTCAGTATCAGAAAATGAATTTTTCACCATTCACAACACAATTTGCTGGTATACCAGCAAATGCAGTCAATCAATTTACTACATCAAAATTTGCACAGAATATTACAACTGCAAATGGCCAGGTAAAAAATTCTACTCATAACAAGAAATTCATTTAGTTTTTTAGTTTCATGCTAAAGAAATTACCACTGAAATATTTGTTGTTTTTTTTTTCAAATAAAATAATGCTAATATGAGTTGAAAACACGTTTGAATACGATAACAATATCACATAAACTATACATCATAAGTAATTCTATTGCTAAGCCTAATATACGCTTACATTCTCTAAAAAAATGTAATTTAAACTTTATACTATTTTTATGAAACCTAAATTTAACCATGAAACCATCTACTTAACTACACATGCACAGAATTATTAATAAAATTCTTGATTTTTGATCTTATAAATGAAATATTCAGAGAAATGACAATCTCTCAGTTGCGAAAGATAATGGTAAAACTTGTTTCCATTTTTTTATGTTTCTCTACTACAAGAGCCTGCTACAGCTTGAATTAGATAATAGTATAAATCATTAAACTCTCAAGTAAAAGGCAACTTTTGTCTTAAAAAAACGAAATGTGTAAAGTCATGCGAAACAATTTTCAATCGGAGAAACTAAATACATGTTCATGTAAGAAAATTTTATAGCAAAGCTTCATGCATGCATGAAAAAAACCGGGTTATTGAGGCTAAACTTGTGCAGTAATGTGGTCTGGTAAATAATTTTTCGCTTAGTGAATAAATTGTTAAATTCGTATTTTTAGATTAGTTTAGCTCAAGACCTTAAAACACTAAATTAAACTTTTTTAACGCCATGATAAATCTTTTATCGATTTTACAGGTTGTCGGAGTAGTGTCTGGCGGCGAGGGTGGCGTACACTACATACGGCCGGTTGATGGAACGGGAGCTTTCACAGGTCAAATGCAAGCACACAACGCAACCAATCTAAATGAACCGCAAACTCTTATAACATTACCAATAACAATGCCTGGAGCAAAGCCAGGAGATGCTCAGCAAACGGTACACATCCAAGTGCTCAATCCGAACCCATTGCCGCAGCAAGCGCAAAAATTTCAAGTCGGTCAGATGCAAATCCCTATTCAAGGCTTTCAACCGGGAGGCACTACTGTACTAACGGTCGCATACAATCCACAAGATGGAAAACTCATTCCAAATCATGGTTTCCCCGAAGGAATGACGGTGGTGGCAGCAATTCAACCTCAGGATTTGCATTTACTGGCACAGGCACAGGCTCAAGCACAGGTCCAAGCTCAAGCGCAAAATGTTGTCAATTCTCAGGTGGTGCAGCAACATAGCAGCGAACAAGAGCAAAACTGTGAAGACGACCAGAACAAATCACAATCCGTTGTGTATGTAACACTAATATGCAAGAGTAATTCACATTTTTACGAAATCATAATTTGTAGGCAAAACATAAAGCAAGAACCCGAATGGGATAGCATAGCGCAGCAGAACAGCCAACCTGACCTATCGGAATATATAAACCAAACGACACAAGGATTAAATTTGCAACAGTTTTTGAAATTCAATACGAATCCAACGGTGAAGGTATATTTCATTTCGATAATTATTAGTCATGAATAAACTGAAGAAAATCTCAATAATCTTATATCGATTTAGTATGAATTTAACAATGGCATTCAAATCACCGCGACAATACCAACGGAACCCGAAGAAGCTACCGAAGGCGCGAAACCGAAACGAAAACGGAAACCGAAGAAGAAACCTCCAAAGCCGAAGCCGCCAAAGCCCGGACAAGTTTTGATTGCGACTGCTATCGATGGCACGGTTTTGTTTTGCTGCCCTGAATGTCAGATGGCATATCCCGAGAAGGAGAACTTAGAGCAGCATTTAAGTGTGCATAAGATAGAAAGACGGTAATGTTTGTTTTTTAATCAAAATACTAGAAGGAAATGATGATATTTTATTTATCAGGTATATTTGCGAGTTATGCGGTGCTGGTCTTAAACGTAAGGAGCATTTAGAACGACATAAATCAGGCCACAGCCCTGAAAGACCTTATATCTGTAGTGTTTGCTTGAAAGGGTTTAAGAGAAAGGAACATCTGAATCTTCATTTTGTGATACATAGTGGAGAAAAGAATGAGGCAAGTGTTATTGCGACATTATTAAAGTAAAATACATATGTTTGAACATTACATTTGAATTTTAATTTAAATATATCCTGTTTTTGATTTATAGATATGCCTGGAGTGCGGCAAAGGATTCTATCGGAAGGATCATTTGAGAAAGCATGCAAAATCGCATGCAGCTAAGCGATTAAAAGAAGAAATGAACGCTAGAGCTGGTATCGGTCCAATTAAAATAGAGAAGGTAGAGCCGGACGAAGATGGGCAAACGGCACCAGTTTCAGTTTCGACATCAACGCAAATGAGCGATGGACAAAGCCAGGACTGTTTCACACCCAATGTGGAATGTGTTCTGAGTGCAAGCGATTCGCATGCGCTACAAACCAATAATACACAAGCACCTATCTCATTATCCACAGTCTATGTAAGTAATCTACATCGAATTTCGCATTATTGTTTTGATTTTTTTTTCAAATAATACTCATACCGATCCCACAATCCCAAGGTGTCAGATCGAGTCTATGTCTGCAGGAAAAACGTGTTACCTCAGTATACTTCCAAAGTAGAATGATCGGATCGTGTATTTAAAAGTAAGAGTAAAAAGCTGGCATGTTAAACAATGTCTTATAGTTAGCATAGAGTTAGGCGGTCATCCCCGTTAAAGAACACATACTTCATACGAAAATGTTACCTATTAAGATCGGTGACGCCACAACTTTAGTCCGAATCGAGTCATCGGATCGTATCGAACTTTCAGCACCTTAAAAGTTAGTGAGTGTGAGTCCTATTGTTGCAGAATAAATTAAACTACTTCATTCGAATACCGTACCATAAAAGTGCCTGCCTGAAAACTGGGTTGTCCCTGGAGATGGTGCAGTTCCTGGCATTGTGGGGCCTCAGTCTTGGATAGGTAAGGCAAGCGTAACTGGTTTGAACTCTTAAGACTTCCAAGCAACTGTTTGGTAGTCCGACGATTGTGTCGAAAAGTTTAAGTGCTCTATCGCATATGAATTTCTCTACCGAGTCCATTGTAAACTTATTGCGTATGCCGATGTTCCTAACCTAGCTCGGAATCCTACAGATCATCAGTAGAGCCATATTTTGATCAATCGAGAGCCTTTTAAAGTTAGATTTCGTACTCGCTACTGTAAATTGGTTTTGATGTAATAACTTGTTTGTACATAATAGTTCGGGTTTTCAGATTGTTTTTTTTATTGACAGGAGGTTTTTGAAATTCCGGTTTATCCCGACAACGATTCGTTTATTGACAAAGCTAATTAGCCATTGTAGTTTGCCAGTCTATAGACTCTACCTGCGAAGTTTGGAAGCTAGTACGTGTTTACCAGAACTTTCTTGTTATTGTGAAAACTAGAATTAAAGGGGAATATCTTTCTTTCGTCGGCATTCAACCGAAGACAGCAACTTTTTGCCTGGTTAAAGCTTCAATACCATTTCCTGCGGTGTTCGTTTCCGGGGTGTCATCTCCTACCTTCGGAACACACCGATGTATTCGATGAGTCATACTCTCCGCTAGATGTGCCTCCCCCTGCAGTTTCTTCTACCTCGCTATTGCTAGAAGAGGTTGCTTCAGATGAGGAGGTTTGCTGCCTCGATTTTATTATTGGATGAGATCAGATCGGATGATCAACTCGAACTTGAATGAAAAAAATGCAACAAGACTTGTTTTGTTCTCATACATTCATATATACACAAGTATGATAACAACTGTATCCTGATATCTTTCTTAGAGGTTAAGGTTAGACTATCATGAAAACCAAAATATAGCGGCGGCCACTTTAAAAAAAAATCTTTCTAGTCGAAAATCGCAAGCGTTAAAAAATATGGGTGCACCAACTTTAATTAGTTTAAGTTTATTCCATAGACCATCGTGTATTTTCATGAAAACACTTAATAATTCACAGGTGCCGACTAGTGACAATACAACACTACCTGTCCAAATTCAAATTCCACATATCGTAACAACAAGTTCTGGTGACATCACAACGAATTGTACGGAGATGGCATCGAATTGTACAGACATAGCGAGCTACGCAAATAATCCCACAAACGGTGCGGACATAACAACGGGTTGTGCGAATATCACCACAAGCGGTGCAAACATTGTGACGAGCTGTGCGGCAATTACAACGGCCAGTAGTGGTCTTTCGATGCAATCCACGACTACCACAGAGACTCAGTCGCAGCATACGATGATGGTGTCGCAATGACCAAATCTTAAATGTAGGAAAACTAAACGAAAGGAATCAATAAAACATTAAAAGTGATCGATAAATGACGAATGCTGTTGCACTGTTAAATAATGAAATTAAAATCTAAATTGGCATTAGTAAAAACATGCAAACATATTTATAGATGCATGCACATATACAGTTTAAGCTTGTTAGGCGATAACAATAGAAGGCAGAATTGAATATTTTAACTATTCAAGAATATGCTGCTAAACTATAAAATATATATTTTTAACAAATCGTTGACGTTTGTTTAAGATCACAGTTTTGATTAATACAAGTACGTAAGATAAATTAAATGAGTAACGTACACTAAAATAGTTCTGAAAGGAAACTGAAAAATGTAAAATAATTAGAATATACACACTTAAAGACATATTTATTACCATCATAGTTAAGGACAATATGCAAGCTATAAATAACTATGTAAAGCGTGCGGGGAAGAAAACGAGATTAATATTAAGTAGAGATTCAAATGCAATTGAATTTTACCAGCAAATTGTATTTAAGAATTTTTACTATTATATTTTTTTATTAAATATATTTTTTCATATATTCGACTTTGCATTGATTAAGTTGTTTGGGTTTCCTGTACTCAAAGCGTTGAAGAAATATTTCAAAACAACCATGATACTAACTATTTTCTTCTCGTAACGACTGAAATCGTAGCCAACCCGTAAGGACTGTTTGGTTGTGAAGTGGACGAAAGTGAAACAACAAAGCCACTCAATCGAGCCTTAGTTTAATAATAGTATTATGGCATCACATTAGTGTGCATAATAGTATTATATACTACAGATACTCAATAATAGGTCTGTTCCCGTACTACAATCAATTGCGATTAATTGCAATGAAGCCGTTTTTTGTACTCCGTTTTAGTACGCTTCATTGCAATTAATTGCAATTAATCGTAGTACGGGAACAAATATGCTTGAGTATGGCAGTACTACTTTTGCTCCGTTCCAGTGCAGCGCGCGCCATTCGAAGTATTCCAGTGAAATAGTGGAGAGTCCTCAAATGTGAGAACGGAACGTCAGACAGACGGGGATCGGGAAAGTATTTTTGGTGTGTGCCGTGTTTGTTCGCAAGTTTCCGTGCCCTGCCCACAAATTATCGAAGAATTGTTTAGAAGCTGTTTTTCCACTCTTTAGTTGTAAGTTTTTCATTAACACAATGATATCTAGCACCAAACTGACCGCTTGACCATCATTGCGATCCGTCCGGTGCAAATTCCATAAACAAGTTCTTGAATTTGGAGTGGCCTTATCGCGACAGAGATTGGCCGAGAAGACGGCAAGTGCAGCGAGTGTGACAGAAGAATTGAGTTGTTGACGCGGTGTTTTGTTTAATGGCGTTCGAGAGGTGCTCTGCTTGAATATCTGCAGCCATAAAGGGGAACTATTTTTCGGTTAGGTCTCGTTGTTCACTTGGAAGCAAGCATGCGAAAAATAACAGACTGGCCGATGATGAGACTTCTGATGAGTGGTTGCTTTTCGGTAAAATCGACGGTCTTGGCGATGTGGTTTTCAAAAGAAAATAGGAGACTGACCTCTGTGCTAGATAGGTGTTTGATGTTGCATATTAATTGGATCTATTGCGGTCACGAAACGTGCATCTTGTCCGGTGTCATCGATTACAATTAGCTGGCAGGGAATTGCAGTCGGAGCCGAGACTGCAATGTGTCATCATGATTGAGAAGATTAGAATGCCAGACTATGGCTGGCATAGTAGTCCCGTGTGCCTGCTTGAATCGGGTCGAGATAGTACGAAAACGGTTGCGTGCGTGTTTTGCGTTGACCAGTTTGTTCGCCAACTATCCAGCAGCGACGCCTTCTGAATGACAAAAATCTTCAAATATCTGGCCTCGATGACTGGACAGGCTGGTCAAGCTATGTATAGAATTCGATATTTTCTCCCTTTGAATTGTCTGCGTAATGCCTTTTTTGATAATTTTCGTATCTGGATTTCGATTTTAGCTTCTAGCTGGCACTTGGCTAGTTGAAAAATGACGATCATGCGACACATGGCTCGATCATTGCGTTTCATATTAGTAATGCTCATGACAACGAGCCCCTTTTGTGCCTATGTGTGTCGGTCGACAGTCCTATGTAGATCGGTAGCCACTTCAACCTAGCTATTAATGCTGCATTTGCAACACACAATGGAATGGATACTTTGTAATTTTAATAAAAAAAAAGACAATAAAAGAGTAGTAAATTTCTGGCTAGAAATGAATGTGACAGTGAACGATCAAAATAATATCGTATTGCTTGCGCAATATGTTTACAATTTAGCGCCTGGGTTTTCAGATGATATGTTATCGCTTATCTCCAGAGGATAGTTATCATTTCAAAAATTCCATGAGTGATTTGCCATAGTTTTCGTAGAATTCTTACAAATAGAAATAATCGAAATTTTGAAAGGATTATTGGATAGAGGTTTTTGTGAATCGTTGACTCTGTCTGCATCCCATTCATACATCTGTCCTAAATCCTTATTCGACGTTCACAATCAAATTCGCAGTGAAAACTGGTTGAAATCTCGTTTGGGGTCCAGTCAAGAACACTGCTTGATCCCTTGCTAGGAATTTTAAAGCAAAAAATGATTTAATAAAAACATGCCTCTGCTATCAAAGCCCTTAACATCAAAGGTTGAATAAGACGGGCAGACGTTGCACAATTTATTTATTTCAAATGAATAATCTACAAACATTGCTAACAATGACTTTTCCTTTCAGTTTTGTAATCAAGAAATAGAAGTACAGAAATGCAAACGATAAAGTGTGTCGTTGTGGGCGACGGTGCAGTTGGTAAAACCTGCCTTCTTATTTCATACACAACCAATAAGTTTCCAGCAGAATATGTTCCGACAGTATTTGATAATTACGCAGTAACCGTAATGATAGGTGGTGAACCGTACACGCTGGGATTGTTCGACACAGCAGGCACGATTTACGTCAAACCTCTCTAGACAATTGAAATTAACTATCGCTTCCTTTGTAGGTCAAGAGGATTACGATCGTCTGAGGCCATTGTCTTATCCACAGACAGATGTATTTCTGGTTTGTTTTTCGGTTGTTAGTCCAAGTTCATTCGAAAACGTGAAGGAGAAGGTAAAAACAGGATGCTAAACATTGTTGGAAATTTTTTTTTGCTCATAAATCAATATCGTTTCTATAGTGGGTTCCCGAAATAACTCATCATTGTCAGAAAACACCATTTCTTCTGGTTGGCACACAAATTGATTTGCGCGATGAGAGTGGTACTCTAGAGAAGTTGGCGAAGAACAAGCAAAAACCAATAACAATGGAACAGGGTGAGAAATTAGCGAAAGAATTGAAAGCCGTGAAATATGTGGAATGCTCAGCACTGACACAGGTAAATTTTTTGGTTAAATTTGTAAGTTCCTCGAGGTTTATTTAAAGTGATTTTCCAGAAAGGACTGAAGAATGTTTTTGATGAAGCTATTCTTGCTGCGCTGGAACCTCCAGAGCCATCAAAGAAAAAGCGATGTAAATTTCTATAAATATTCTATTTATTATCAGCAGCGCTTCAGAGAGGCAGGAGGAGGATAGAGAAATCGCAAACAGGCAAAAGTAATGAAATAAAATGCATTTAAATCACACATGATCAGAACTAAGTGTTTAATAAATTCAGCGGAAAGAAAAACAATTTTCTTGAAAATCGATCGAAAACAAACAGAAAACAACATCAGCCAGAATATGCATACAATCTTAAGCTATTTAAGTAATACTATGACCACTGAACGAATTATGTGGAAATACTGCTGGAAAAAAAGTTTTGCACTAACAGATTTCTATGAAAAACAAAAATATATGTAACCTAAAAAACAAAGTATTATTTTTTTTCAAAAAACAAGAGACCGTAAAAAGTTTGCATTGTCTATGAAGAAAGTATTGATCATAGATATTTTTACACATTATATCTTGTACTACTATCTTGTTTCGTCCACGATTTTTTTTCACTTGATTTGATGAAAATGCAAAATAACGCAGACGTGCGTATCGTAAGTTCACATTTCAGTTTGAATTTCCTAAAGAACTAAGTCGAACGAAATAAAATCAGATGAAATATTGTGATAGATACATTAGAACTTAGCAAATATATACGCAAATAAAATGCCAGCATTCATTGGGGTCCGTTCTGCATTTATCATTGCAGACAGAACAACTAAAATTCTATTGTTTGAAAATAAACGCACGTTTTGATACTTATCGGAATATGGTTTTGCTGCGGAATATGGTTTATGCACTTGTTTTTAGTTGGGAAGGAATGGAGAAAGATGATCTGAAGTGGGCACAATCAATTGGAAGATTATTCTATCAAGCTATGAGAATTTGCGTTACCGATCCGAGCAGAGCAGATGGGGATTCGCAAATAAGAGCGAATGGTAGGACATTTATTTTGATTTTCCCCTAATTTGCAATGTCCTTAGGTGCATAATATTGTACCTGGCAATCTAATTAAATCTTGTTCTTAATATCTGAAATGTCTTCGTTGCAATCAAGTATTTTACGGCGCTGATATTGCGACGTTTGCAACACTTGCTAATGTATTCCCCGCCTCTTATGGCTCCCGTATTGCCAGAACAAAGAATCGCTTTGGAGGGAGATACGAGCTTATGAAAATTATTCGTCACCCTACTTTACGTTCTAAGACCTCTGGTTGCTGTTGGAGAGCAGATCTCTAAGGTATTGCTCATATTCTCTGATTGCTATTAATTTCTAACAGAAATGCAAAACTCGACAACCGGCTATGAAATAAGAGATCTGTCTTATCATTGCCAGAGAAATCACACACATGACTCATTCATTAACACTCCGAATTACTCATTTTATATGCTGCTTATCTAAATTCAATTGGCAATTACCGTTATCGCCCGAAAATACTAAAAAAAAAACTGGATAGCAGGATGAACCAATGTGTTTATATGCCTAGTTTTTGCAATGATATTGATATGCAATATCTGTTACGGCTATCAAAATTACACATTTCACAAATTTCATACTGTATGTATTTATAAAAAAAACTCTAGCGCACCTGAACCGCTAGAAACACTAATGTTCGAAGAACAGTAGAAGAATCGTGCAGGTTTTGAGTGCATATTTCACCACATGCGCTGCTTATTACGGCCAAATTGTTTCAAATGCCACGTTTTACTTTTGTCTCAAGAATGCATTATAACTCATATGGTAGACGGTTTCAGATATTACCACTGGCATGAATTTCAACGTTTATGAGAGCAAAACACGGGCTAATTATATTCGTTATCAGTTGCTTATTTCACAAAATTTTGAAAGCAGCATCTCATATAATATCAATGAAGAAAATGCTCAGTGCCTGCAGCACTGTAACTGAAGTTGGAGTTTGGGGCTGCGATCCGAAAAATTTGCAGAACTTTGGGAATTGAAACATTGGTTATTTATTTTCATTGTAAATGTTTCCGGTGTGAATACTAACTGTAAGCATTTATTGATACAAAAGTAGCACAACCGACTCGTGCTGGCAACCTTTCGCCAGTATCAAAGCCAAGAATATATCACATCTGCTTCACGTTGTTATATAACATTTGAAGTTATAGGAGTATAAAGAAATTTAGGGTTACGTGCAGAGAGTTTTTTCAAATAATCGAAAGCTTAATATTTGCTGTTTATTGTCACAACAATATCATTACCAATTGAAAATTCTACGATAAAACCGCTTAATAAAGATATTGCCAACAAACACAAAACCAACAATAGCTGGCAACCCTATCATGGCTTTTCAACCAAATTTGGCTTGAATAATGTTTATAATAGGTTCCAGTAATTGTATGAAATTCGTATTGGTTTCATGACTGCACTGGAAGTTATAGGGCAAAAAGTTGTATTTTCCTGAGCGAATTTTCAAAACCAAAGACACAAAAATTACCATAGCTGGCAGCACCAATCGAATTTTTTAACCAAATTTCTATCAAACAGAGATTAGAGTAAGGTTCAGCTACTGTGTCAATTTCATGAAAATCTGGTAACTTATTCACATTTCATAGGGAAAAAAGCATTTTTTTTTCTTTGTAATTTTACAAGATGGCACCACTGGAACAGAGTTGCCTACAATTCAAAATCGCTTCTATCAGACCTGGCCCTACTTAAGTCCAATGCATTCTGTAAATTTCAATTCTATCTGATTATTGATTCGTGAGTTCCCGTGAACAGAAGTTTTTGAAGCTAAAAATATAGGTTAACTGAGAAAGGGTTACCGTTCTTGTCCGACATTAAATTTCCAAAGTTTTACTTTGACTGTGTAGATTAAGCATGAGATTTGTATACAGATTGGTTTTATTGTAGAAACGGACATTTTTTAGGATATTCGATCGTTTGAATGTTTTCACTTCCAAATTTTTATTTTTTCAAATTTAAGACACCAAAATTATCATAGCTGGCAGCTCCAACCGAATTTTCCAACCAAATTTCTACCAAACGTGGTTTAAAGTAAGATGTAACTACGGTGTGAATTTCGTCAAAATCGAACGATTCAATCAGAATTTATAGGGCTGAAAGCAGTTATGTTTTTTAGTGATTTTTCAAGATGGCACCACTGGCACAGAATTGCCCGCATTTCAAAATCACTTCTATCAGACCTGGTCCTAGCTTAGACCAATACATTCTGCAAATTTCAATAAATTCTGTTCATCGGATCGTGAGTTTCCGTGAACAGAAGTTTTTGATGCTAAAAATATAGGTAACTTGGGCAAGGGTTACCAGGCGTGCCCGTTATACCATATCAAATTTTATTTTTTGCCTATGTAAACAAAGCACAAGATTTACATATGAGTGGCTTTTTTTTTAAGAAACGACATTTTTTCAAGAGAGACGATGATTTGGAGGTTTTCACTTTCAGTGCCTGCCCTAGCTACAGGGTTGCCAGCACATTCATTAAAACGTACATTAATCTACAACTATATGAAACAAACATGTTCTGAAAATTTCGTAATCATGAAATAGCTCTGTCAAAAGTTATCGCAATTTAAAAATTTTCAAATTTTCCCGTTCTCATTTTAGGCACCCAGCGCACACATAGGGTTAAAAAATTCCAAAACATTATCTGATTCACATGTAAAACAGGTTCGAAATTTATTTTATCAACTTTAATTTTGCAAAAATTATTTGTGTGCGGAATAATAGGCATATTAAAAAAATCACTAAAATGGCCGCCGGCGCCAAAGGGTTAAAGATTATTAACTTTTTGTGAGACCTGGCACTATTCTGCATATACACCAATGTGTCCTGAAAATTTCAACTCAATCGGATGGCGCGTTCCTGAGATTTTTTCACTGAAATTTTTTGATGATATATATATATATATATATAGAAATATGAATTTTTGGCCAAAGTGATTTTAATACTAATGTTCTTCTTCGAACATTAGTAAAAATTGTGGACAACCATCTGATGTTTGATTTAAGCATTGAAAAGAAAAAAATCAAGTGTGTAGTTGTTGGGGATGGTGCAGTTGGGAAAATAAGTGTTCTTATGGTATAAGTATTCTCCGCTGACTATATTCAGACGGTCTACGATACCCTTTCGATACAGCGGGTAATAATCGTACATGCACTTGCTAATAATATCACTCTATTAGGACAGGAGGACTATGATCGTTTGCGATCGATTAAATACCAAGGAGCAAATGTATTTGTGATGTTTTTCGATCGACAATTGAGTTTCAATGTTTAATGTTAAACAAAAGGTATCTACAATGCGCAATTACGTTACCTGCAATGAATACTAATTTGGGTTTCAGTGGAGACAGGAAATAATGCATTATTGACTCAAGGCACCATTTGTTCTAGTAGCGACTAAGACAAACCTGAGGAAGATATACAAAATGAGCATAACTAGGGAGTAGGGAATAAACTTCGCGAAAGCAATGAAAGCGGCTGGCTATGCAGAGTACTCAACGTTTTCTCGGGTAAGAGGGTGGAAACAAATTTCTAAATATTTGATGTTTTTTGAAAAGGCTCAATGGAAATGAAAAAATTAGAGCTGTTGCTATATGCATATATTATCCAAAAAGCCTTATTCTTTTAAAAATACCTTTAGTTGCAGAAGATCATTTCGAAGTAACAGACATTAAGACATCAGATTATAAAGACATCCAATTTCTGCACTATCCAGATGATCTCCCGATTCTGACTGGAACTCAATAGTTGCATAAAAGTGGCAAAGGCAAAGAATTCAAATCGTTTTTATTTATATTTGTGCGGTTTTTGCTGTTTTAATGGGTATCCATCAATCTTAAGATAGTGGTCTGTTCGCATACTTTCAGTCGCGTTCATCAATGCCTTCTACAAGTACTTCTAGACTTCTAGTGGTAGGAGAAATTCATGAAAAGTACAAAGTGGTTATAAACACATTCTAAGCGGTAATAAAGCATCGGCACATGAACATATGCCTTTCATAACAATATTGCGCAAGAAATTTTTTTTTTTGCCACGCATATTTCAAAATATTTACTCGCGCCACGCCGTTTGGCACTTTTCAGGACCTCTTAGTGGCTCAGATCCGCTAAATGTCAAATCCAAGTAGTTCCCCTCCAATTTGACATTGGTAGCGTATACAGCACGCGCTTAATCTGCGGACTATACACCAAATTCCACTTAAATTATTTAGTCCACCTAGTGTAAACACTCAGTACCCGACCCAAGCGATAGGACGGTCCACGATTTCAACCGACCTGACCTAAAATAAGTCGTGGACTATATTGCTGTAAACACACCCGACCCAAGCATTGATTTTCGCGCGACTATTAATAATAAAAGTACGTTGAATTTAAGCTTGCAACCCTCTCCTTTGACTCAAATTCATTTAAATAAACATGTTTGAGAGACAAATGAACAGATAAGTACAGTGTATGAACTAAAATTAAACTAAATGACAGCTGTCACGTACAAACGAGGACTAAATTCGACCTGACCAAATTTTAGGTCAGATTGGTCCAAACGCTGTAAACCCCACCATTGATTGCAGACAGCATCTTCGTTCCTCGTGCTGGTGTAATTCAGAGTTTCTTTTCTTGTGAGCTCATCGGCTCATCGTACGAGTCTAATTTTCGCTTCGTTCAGTTTGCTCTAAAACAACGTAATCCACCTACCAGTTTTCTTACCTGGTTAGCTATGGCTGGTTTGATACCTTTCCGTTTATTCATTTCGCACTTGAGTTCATTATTCGCAGCGTAGTTTGTTGTGTTGGACGTGTTTGTCGGCTGTTAAATCGCATCGGTTGGACGACAATAGTTTACAGGTGAAGTGAAAGCCTCTTGTTCGTGGATAGTGATTATTTGTCGCTGCTTTCCGATAAATACCGATAAGTGCCAATTTTTGTGTTGTGTGGATATTGAATTGCTGCTGTTAAATCATGGCGGATAAGTGAGTAAAATAAAAGTTGCTTTGTAATAAAATATATGCAAGATACAGATCCAACTTGCCACATTGTAATAAAGTGTTGGTAATGAAATTAATTCCGTTGATTCGAATGCATGCATGTAAATACCACTTGTTGATATCAAGGGCCTACAGCCATTAATTTGGGCATGCGCCACAGAAAGAAACAGTTTGTGCTCGAATATGTGCGAATGCAAATTAATCTAATTCGTTAATTGTCTTCTAATTATCTTTGCTGAGGTCGTGATTTAAGACATTGCAGTTTCTTACCGCATACATTGAGTACACTGTGGACAGAAATGATACTACGATTGAAAATAAACCATTCCATCTAAGAAATGATAAATTATGAGATGCCGAGAAAGGTCCGAAACAGAAATTTGAAAGTTTTCCTGCGCCACAACCCGCAATCAATAGGTCTGTTCCCGGACTTTCAGTCACTGAATTTTCCTGAATTTTCCTGAATCATGTGGTGGGGGAAATTCATGAAAAGTACGGGAACGCTCTCATTGCATTTCCTGAAAATTGACAAACAAAAGTGTCAGTTTTCGGTTTTTGGAAGAACAATAGTGATTGTACGGTTATCCTGAGCGGTGATAAATTATCGCCACAAAAATATTCGACCTTCATAGCAAAATTACGCAAAAAATATGTTGCTTGCCGCGCACATTTGAAACTATTTACTCGCACCACACCATTTGACACTTTTCAGTATTTTTCAGTAGCTCAGACCCTACTGAATTTTACTGAGAGAGGGGAAATTTTCAGTTTTCAGTAAAACGGAGTACGGGAACAGCTTCATTGCAATTAATCGCGATTAATTGTAATTAATGGTGGTACGGGAACAGACCTAATCAGCACCTATATCTTGCATCTTCTTTATTATTCGCGATTGCATTTCCCTGCTAATAATCATCAGTTCATCGCCCTCAGGCGCCACGAAGACGAAGTGAAGTTACAGCTCGAATCGAATTGAATTGACTTTTTGGAAAGTCGCTTTGGTCACTTACATATTTGCAACAATAATAGGCTTCACGCTGTCGTGAGTTATGTAAAAACTTCATTTCTCTTTATTATGCAGTGCCAGCTATTGCTACTGCTACTCTTGCTGCCAGGATAATTCGTGGGGAAACATTGGTTTCAGCAATTTGTTGATGTTTTCACGAACCGGTTGATCACGTGTGATAATGATTTTATAATTCAAATTTGTATCACTCAATGCGTGATTTTGAAGTTTGATTGCGAAAGGGGGGGCTTGGATTTCGGGAAAAAATGGTTTGCCTGTATTGTCCAAAGTATGATGGGGCCTGTTGCCTACATCACGTCCTGAAGAAAATTTGATTAGGCATACAGTTGATGATGCTGCAGCAAACAGTAAAATACTGCGGAACTTATTCAAGCAGTATTCGTCCAATTGTATTGGTATTATCCAATTGTAATTGTACATCTGATTTAAGTCCATGCCACATCATATAAGAAAAATGTGGACATTCAATGCAAATTCGCAGCATTTATGAACTGCTATCGGAATCCATAATTTTAACCTGCACATATTTACCTGCCTTACCAGTTTTTTTGCAATAAAGTACAAGTAATTTAAATCAATTAATAAGCAAGTTAAATACCCAAAGAATGTTCGTGCCACGTGGAAACTCCATTCTTTCACATAAATTCTGCCAAAGTTCAAGACAATGCACCAGATTCGACTGAGCTTGAAAAGTACGTTCTTATAAGGACTCACCTCCTCTGTTGAAAATATTAAAACGCATGTCATAGAAAAAAAAGTAAAGCACATAGGAACCACTAGGAACATTGGTTTTATATGTACATATTTCGCTTCATATTGGGTATGGCTGAAATGCTAAATCAATTTGTCAGTCACACCAGATATACAGTGCCCAACAAAAGTCTACGTACACCATATAAAATAGCAGAAAATTGTTAAGTATAGCACAAATAAAAAATTGTGGTATTGCAAAATAAACATAACTCTGTGTAAAAAAATATTTTATTGTGGGTGCTCAAAATTTTAGTTTCTACGAAAAAAATTAACAAAAAACTAATATATCCACAGATAACAAAGAACAAACAATTTTCAATAGAAATATTAAAAATAAAACAAAAAAATAAATTCACTAGCTTGCCCTCCGCCGCCGTCAAAAGGTTAAAAGAAATCAGTAACAAATAAAATGCACAGCAACAGTATAAACAGGTTCTATACTGTATCCTGTTATGTCAGGGGAAAATAGATTTGCAAAAACAAATATGCTTAGCATACCTGGATCTTTAGATAAAAATAACCTACCTTAGATATTTGCATAGTTGCAAGTATGTGACTAATATGAGTGGTCAGCTGACGTCAACATATAAACAACCAGTTTAAAATTGTAAACATCTGTATCAATAATTAGGGCAGGTTTAGAAAACAAAAAGTGTGAAGACATTCGATTATTCACCGACTAGCTGCTTAAAGAACTTGCTCAACTATGTTGAATTAAAAATAAATGTACGATGAAGGTTATGATAGATTATATAAGAAGGCTGCCGCTTACACGGTTTCCATTAGATCAGTTTGTACAGATAAAGAAATAAAGCAGTCTCGCAGATTGTTGCTAATGTTTTCAAATGACAATAAAACTTTCTGGAAGACTTCAATAACATTAATGACAATATAATTTATCAAAAAAGGCTGTTTGAAATCATGTTTCCATGCAGTAACAAACGATAACAAATTCAAACGGTACACCAAAATACAGGTGATCTGTCTTAGCGTGTTTTTAACTGGCGGTAGATGTATTGAAGATGGTACCGTCGATCGGAGGGTGGTGAAAAAGGATGGCCTTTGTAGTGGTGACCTTGTTCAGCACTACAAAATTGTGTTCGTGCGGGCGGAGAAGTGGAGGTGCAGATTTTTGGGGTAAAAAATCGAAAGAATTTTTCGTTTTCCAAATTTTATATCTACCAGCTTATCAGTATCGAATCGAGATTGAACAAAATCCAATTATTTTTATTTTTGGACATAATTCGCCACCGCGACGAGTTTTTCGATTTTTTTTATTCGATTTCGCGTGTTACGAGAAACAATTTTGTCCGCCTAAATCGTTACTCCTTATTTTTAAGCGGTACCAAGACAAGTTACAAACGAGACCATAAAATCAGATGTACGTTTAAAGTTCCTGAAGTGTCAAGTAAATAACAGCTCCCTTACACGAAGTTGATAAAATAATTGTTCTTGGTGACTTATTAACCTTTTTGACACCGTTGACTTTAACCTTATATGTAAGTATGTTTTGTGGCAACGATTTACAGCAAATAATACCTAACCAAAATGGGAATTGTTTAGATCTTATATTTACGAACATTTGATTCGTAACACTCTCCATCACTCCGCTTTTACAGTTCTACTATCCACTAGAAATATTTCTTTCAACTAATCGTACAATAATGAAATTGTATATGATTTTCAAAATGCTGACTTATATTTTGATGAATCGGTGTCTTCCTTTTAGAAAATAATCTTCAAAATCATTTACAAATCCGTACCGAAGCTGAAGAAAAAAAGCAAACTATCAGAACCTCGGCCGACAATAATTTAAGACGTCTCAGAAACCATAGAAATAAATCATATAAAGCAATTAAAAATTCAAGCTTGCTCAATGAGGATCGAATGAGATTATACAATCAGCTATCCAAAGAACTTTCCATCAAATCTCGCGAAACGTTTGAGCTATATGTCAGTCAATTCAATGGGGGAAACATCATTATTGATCCGAGAAAGTTTTATGATTTCGTTAAGCGGAAACGTAAAATGACTGGCTACCCTTGTTCTATGTCCCGAGGCAACACAGTTTTTTTCGTGTCCACAAGCCATATGTAACTTTTTCGCTGACCATTTTCAAAATAGTTTTTGCTCGCCAAATACCCCTACTTCAACTATGTCTGCTAAAATCACCGCTAGACGTCTTATCGACGGATTTGTCCTTACAAAATAGGATTTTATTGAAGCTGTTCATGAACTAAAGTTCGGCAAAGAACTAGGCCCAGACTTGGTTTCTCCTTTCTTCGTGGTACATTAGCAGACCAATTGATCACCCCTTTGCAAATGATTTTGAATAAATCCCTCTCCTTACGTGTTTTCCCGTTTTTCTGACAATCCTAATACCTCACACCTATTTTCAAATTTGATGATGAACGACCAGTCGATAACTATCGGAGGATCGCTATTCTTTCAGTTATCCCCAAACTATTTGTAAAGTTAGTTTGTGGAAAACTTACTCGCATAATTGACCCTCTTCTAAATGAGCAACAACAAGGATTTCGTAAGGGTTAATCGACTTCCACCAACCTTATGATCTTCCACCAACCTGATGTGCTCAGTGAAATGGAAAAAGAAAGCGAAATTGACGCGGTTTATACGGATTTCAGTTAGGCTTTCAATCGGGTTGACCAGGAAACTCTGGTAAACAAACTTCGCAACTTTGGTATATCCGGGAACCTTCTTAATTGGTTCCAGTCTTATCTTCGCGATCGATCTCAGCTTGTAAAATTCCAAGGCCGCTTATCTAAAAGAGTTTTCACATCTTCTGGAGTACCAGAAGGTCCCCTGCTTTTTAACATCTTCATTTCTGATCTGTCTGAGATACTGCTTGGTATACCCCATCTATTTTATGCAGACAACAAGATGCACTTCAACCTGCACCTGCACTGCGAAAAAATCCTAGCCAGGCTTATAAACAGCTCGGATTCATTTTCAACATCTTCCATCTTACTAATCGAGACTGAGGCTTCTAAATTTAATGTCTCTCTCTTCTACAAGAACACTGTTAAGCGCTTGCCTAACTTTTGATATTATAAGTGGCGCAGGCAATGTTGAAGATCTCTCGAACAAAATTAGTTTGAATGACCAAACAAGACGCACTAGGTATGCAAATTTGCTCAAGGAGTACAATCACCACACTACCTATGCATATAATTAGCCCATAAATAGGGATTGTAGGATATTCAGTTCTATAAGCAGCCACTACTCTTCGGAGGTCTCTTAAAGGCCAAATCAACATCCTAATCCCACTTAATGCCCATCAAAACTAACTAAAACTAAAATATAATAAAGTAAAGTAACTACACTCAGAGAAAAAAGTGGGTCAGAATGAATGAATAACGCATCCAACCAACAATTTTTGCTTTTGAAAATGCGCCAACAGTAAAAATAATTCAAATAATAGCTTGATGACTGTTGATACTATAGTTTCAATAAACATCAATTCAAATAAAATTACGTTTCGTTTGAATTGATTAATATGTTGGTTCAACAATGTGTGTTAATGAACTGAAAGCATTTCGGTTCAACCCAAACAAGTTATTTCTTTGTTTCAATCGTTGAACATAGCCTTTTCAATAACAAATTTCTCAATTTGAGCTTTTAAAAATGTTTCATTCAACAACTTATGATACTGGATTGATAGCTTTCAGATTTAGCTCAGACGAACTAATTTTTTGAGTTGATGGAAGTTTATGTTTGAGATGAAATCCATCCGTATTTGTTTTAACAAAGTTATATTGTTGAAGTGAGCGTTCTCTGACCGAGTCACTTGCAAATCACGATTTTTATGCTTTCAGTGGGCTACAGCACGGTGCTAGCTTTCAGTTGCCAAACAAAAGGTTTTTAAAAACAGGTTTGTTTTACGAATGTCCTGTAAACTTCTTTACCTTTCAAATATACACATAAAAACATAAATGCTACAAAGCATTGTTCGTCCTTGCATAAGTTGAAGAAGATTCGTGCTGGAGAGTCGATAGTTTGAAATAAAAAAGCAGTTTATAGTTTTAACAAACTCATTTATTAAACAAAAAAGTTATACATTTTGTGAATCCTAATGTAGTATCTTACTTCTTATAAAACGCTGCCCAGAGGCTACAGTGTATATATGAATAGGAGGACTCTTAAAATAATTTATTGAGTATACATAGAATTCATTTTGACATTGTCCCAGCTCATATGCGGCAAAATGTTCACGAAAATCAATAATTTCTATTTCTTGAGTGACAATAAATACTTTTTCTTCATTACTAATAATAAGGAAACATATTTTATGCAAACGTATTCTTCCTTCATTTGAAAGCAAATAATAATTTTTCTTATAAGTAACTCCTTTATATGTTATACTCTCTGGAGATATAAAATCATTGTAATTTACACCACTAACAACCGGAAAATCGGTGTGGTTAATAATATCAGTCAAGTTAATTCTTTTATCTGATTTAAAGTCGAGTGCATTAAATAAATTTGGACGCGATAGCAAAAAATTTGTAAACCATAAGCTGTATTTCATGGCAACGGAATATGCGATATTTTTCCGGGACGTTATAATATGAGCGTATCTTTTTACTTCTCTATGCTTAGATTCAAATCTGAAACCCCACAGATTTTTTAGAGGCCCAGAGTTTCTTATAATACTTTCATAATGCACCATAAAATGGTACTTAGGCTTCAAAGTACCCACATTATATTTATAAAGGGTATGATGTTCTGTTATATGTTTTTGTAATTCAATAATCTTTTCTTCAGAAATTTCCGGCAAAAGTACAATGTCAATTATTTTTAATATTAATAAAAATATTTTCCAAAAAATGTTTTCAGGAGGAACTAAGTCACCAAGAATCAATGGGAGAAAATGGGTAAAAGTCCACGTCTCCCGTGCAGACATTTTAAGTTTCTTTTTTTGCAAATGAATCATTTCTAAGTTGGGTGATTGGTTCCCTATCTCAGTTTCACCGTAGTCGATAATTGATTGTCTCTAAAGATAGTACTTTCGATTGAATCAAATTACTTAGCAACGCAGCAATATCATAGTGGCATACGCCTTCAAAAATGTCATGCATTATGTCTGCCGTAAAGTTTTTTGTTACGTGATATGATGCAATATTATTAAATAAAGACATTTCCTTGATACCGGTAGCCTTAGTATTATTACTCTCTAATTCGGTCTTATAATTCATTTCATTTCGAAGGTAACACAATTTCTCATCAACGTCCGCCATCATATCTAATTTATCTCGCCGGAAAAAATGGCAATACTTCTGACAGTTAAATGACTTACTAAAGCCGAGCACGCACTAAACACGTCAAAATGAATGCATGCACTGCGCAATTCTAATGAATTACATGTCCATACATGCATACTAGATGGGAAAACGTTTTGAACAACAATTTCGATTGGTCGAGTCAAAAGTTAAATTGTAGGAACAACAATTACACGCATTTTGTATTCGTTTTAAATGCGATAGCATTTGAATTAAATACTGCAAATATGCCATTTAACATTTTTACTGTCAAATTAAATAGATCGAAACCAAATATGAATTTCAAACATGCGATTATTTTTGTGTTTACGAAAAGACGTTTAAATTAGCTATATTCATTTCAATTACAATGCAAAATAGTCAAACTGAGCATTATTTCACAAAAATTTACTTTAACAAACAGAGATTGTTGATCTGAACATGCCTTCTTTTTTGAGTGTACATACAAATTTATGATGTATGTTGTTTTTTAATGTGTATCCAGATGTGGGACAATTTGTATTTTGTTGTTATAACGAATTGTTGATTTTTTCCTATTGTATGTATATGTATATTTTTTCCTATTGTATGTATATGATGGTAAATTAGTAAAATAAATGATCTGATTCTCATCGGTATTGGTTCGAGAAAAAAAAAATTAAATCATTTTAAACATCTTAAATAGGTAGGGTTTCTATGAAGTACCACGGAATACTAAAAACTAGCTAGCGAGAAAAACAATCTCCTAGTCCTTTCTAAAATAATATCCTATTGAGCAGACTTAACAGAGTTTATGATGGCTGTAAGATTATTATTTTTGTAAACATTATATGAGGTAGTTACTGTAGAATATAATACCGTTTTAAATACATTTTAAGCGTTTGTGTGATCTTGAAAGCATTGCACTGTTTAATATAGTCTGAGCAGCTATATTTCCTGAGAGCTTCGTATGGCATTTGCACATAGCAAACTGCAGAGATAAATATTTTGCATTTTATTCTCTGTCTGTTTCAAGCAAGTGAATCACAGCTTGGTCTATTTTAATCTGTTACCTACAAATGACTGATAAATATATAATCTGTATGCATAAATGTATTATCATATGTTTAGAGTCAATGACCGTCAACGCTTTGTAGCACTTGCATATCATCAATCCGAACCTGTAAAAATCACGCAAGCATCTCGATGCTGTACACAAGCGCAGAAATTTACAAATCAATTTTTGATGAAAAAATGAAAAAAAGTTATGAGCATTCGAATTTAATCTTTTGCACACAAAAGTTGAAGAATTTCGACATAATAATTTTTTGTTGTTTTCCCGTTACTTATTAACAGTTTAGTCACATGTGAAATGCGATGAATTATTTTTCTTCCAAAACAAAAAGCTAAACGGGTTTTTTTTTCTAATCAGTTGAATTTCGTCGGATGAAACCTCGGAATGCCAGATAAAAGAAAACAAAATTACGAATATTAAACCTGTCTCAATCTCCACTATGATTTCCATTTACAAAACTGAGGACGATCAGATGAGTGCAATTATAGCGTTTCGGCTACAAGCTTCATTTGTAAATATTGTATTAGGAAATGAAGCAACTTTCTGCTTTTGAAGCGGTGTAAGTATGCGCTCCATTGTAGCGTGACGAAGCACTGATTAAATTTTCGTAATTAAAAGCGCCGATCATCATCGAAATTAGCTAGGATATACTCGTTAAACGTATGAATATGCATCGATGAAAATCAGTGCCATATGATACAGAAGACATAAATTTGAAACTGAAATGAATTGAAAAGGCTATCTGTGTTGATTTTAATCTGCCCTTGAATAATCTGCCCTTAAATAGTGGTGAGACTTATTCATTGGCTTCCGGCTCCCTGATATATTAATTCAATCAGAAACAATGTAAAGCAATAATTTGCCTATGAACACTTTATGCTAATTATTTCCAAATTTTATTTCTAATTATCTTATCTCTATCTATACCACTACCTTTCACCCTCGTAACTCCACAGATTCTCCTTAGTCCACTCTAAAAATTTTGAGAGCAATCCAACTAAAAAATGTTGCTCAAAAAACGTTTCGAATATCGAATTCACCTTCTGATCTTGCCGAAATCAATAATGAAGCATGATCTTGCTCGGCTAAAATACTAGTGTCGAAGAAAAAAGAAAAATACTTCCATCCCGAACCATGTTCCTGTCAATGGCGCCACCTAGTCAACTCCGCAGAGTATATGTGAATTTTTCGCAAACATCTTTTTTTTTCCTTTAAAAGTTCACCACCCCTATTACATCTACCTGGTTTTCTTTCCCCTGCTCCTTCATTTTCTCTAATCCATACTAATCCGTTTGAAGTCGGGGACATATTGATCAGTCTTGATCTGCATTCCAGTGCTGGATCTGATTGTGTCTCCAATTTCTATGTGTGGCCCATCGCCTCTCCATTGTTGCGTCCCCCTCTCTATGCCTTTTAATTCATGTTTATATTTATTTTTTAATAAATTAATAATATCATTCTAGATGAAAGTTTTTAAAATTTTGTCCAATTTTCAAAGCTGTTCACGTTTTCCTTATCTCCAATTATCGTCCTATTTCCCGTCATCCTTGCTTCAGTAAACTTCTTGGAAAAATTGTCTTCTCTAGGATGTCTCCCATGGTTCATCCTATTCTCTCTCCGGAACAGCATGGGCTCGTGAGAAGTAAGTCTACTTTGACTAACTTCATCTTATTGTCAAACACAATTGCCCTTGGGCTAGATCATCAGGAACAAGTGGAAGTAGTGTACACAAATTTTTCAAAAGCATTTGACATTGTAAATTAAAGATTGTTACTGGATAAAGTCGGTCCAGTATTTTCTTGGTTCTCGTCCTACCTCAGTAATCGTGTGTGTAAAGCTACTATTAACAACCTTTCATCCCCTCCGTTTCATCCTTCTTCTGGTGTTCTACAAGGGATTATTCTTTTTGATTTTTAACAATGACCTCCTTTCCGTTATCGATTCCGTTTGTTTACCGTATGTTGACGATTTCAAACTATTCCGAACGATCAGGTCAGCTAATGATTTTCAATGACCGACCAAGACGCACCAGATATGCAAATCTGCTCAATGAATTCAGTCATCACACTACCTATGCATATAATGAGCCCATTAATAGGTGCTGTAGGATATTCAATTCTATAAGCAGCCACTACTCTTCGGGGATTACTAAATCAAACTTCAAAAATAACTTAATCAAACTTCAAAAATAACTTGTCCAAAGCCCTTTCCACATCCGAACCCGCTTAACTTCCATCGTTACTAGCCTAAATTTAATTAAAATAATGCAGAATAACTGCTACAAAATTTGTGATGTATTGTATCTTTTTTACGGACAATTTGTATTATATATTTATGATTGACTGTATTTAAGATTTATACTATGTTTTCTTGTTGTTATGTTGCCTTGTTTGGTAAAAATAAATAAATAAATAAATAATATTTCTTGTCCTTGAATGTTAGTAAATATAAACAAATTACCTTTTCTCTCAAATCCTCTCCTATTTCATTCTCTTATTCTATTTCCAACAGATAACTGTTGTCCGTCAATCAGTTCGAATACTTAAGGCTGAACTATACTGAAATTAAGTGAACTTAAATTGACTTAAGTGGATGTTCGAATACAAAGAAAACAATTGGCTTAACTATAACGTACTTCTTGGTCGGTTTCGTCAAGTTTCGTCCAATTCAAGCCACTGGAGTAAACTGCGAATCGGATCGTACACCACTTATGTCAAATTTGACATCGCTAAAACGTCACCAGTAAGAATC
Source organism: Nemotelus pantherinus (assembly GCA_963978885.1). Lineage (NCBI taxonomy): Eukaryota > Metazoa > Arthropoda > Insecta > Diptera > Stratiomyidae > Nemotelus > Nemotelus pantherinus. Next base: position 240,378,028 of record OZ022263.1, read on the forward strand.
GTTTGTAGTTCGAACCAATGCCTCCTAGAAGTACGGGCCGTCAGGCTACGTAATCGTTTTAGCTATGACCTCGATTTGGGCAGGCGTTTTGACATTTCCATCTGGCAGTGCCGATATACACACAGATTTCACGTGCGGATTTTTAGCGAAAATATGAATAAAACGTTAGTTTTTTGTGCGTGGACGCGTTGTAGTAATAATATTTAGTCATAACTTGCATTTTGTGTCAATCAATTCTGTCGAAAGTGAATCGACACAAAACATCACATAACCTAACACCAGCTGATAAACATTTCTTAGCGAATTTTCCCAATTATACCGCACGCACCGCATTAATTTGTGTTCACTAGCACTGTTCCGCGGATCTCACTTGGTTTTCACTTCACTCACTTCAACACAACCTGTACAATTTACGATTTCCCGCGGACGTCCCATAAGACTACGTGTGTTTTTCGCGACACTTTGACAGTCTAGTGTGACGTCATTATTCTGCATTACGGCCCGTACTTCTAGGAGGCATTGTTCGAACCGTCGAAAAATTCAAACGTTTAGATCGCTATTGGTCTCGTGTGAGCAGGCATTTATTTAGTGAAATTTTAAACGTGTGAATATCGGACTACGTAATTTGACTTTGGTAGTACTTTCACATTCGTTCAGGCAAGTCCATTATGGGCAAATTAACCAATCGATAGCAATTGAGTGAACTTTTCGTTTATTATCAGCGTTCACTTAAGGGGGGAAATACATGTAAAATCGAAAAAAAAATTGCTAATTTCAGATTGACTTAAAATATATATATATATTGTTTATTCAGAAAATTTTTAATATCAAATCCTTAAAGTACATGTCTTACAGTAAATGAAAATATTTTTTTAATAATGTTTCAACACATAATGGCGGCGATGCGAGCGAATGAAAAAAAAACACATAAAAAACTGCCTCGTACAACTTAACGCCTTTTCCGGGGAACTTGTAACGTTCAGAGAGAAAAAAATATGCCAATGAGATGTATAATTCATTGTTGAACCAATAAAATTTGTTAAAAAAATTAAATTTTTACATTAATTTTAGATTAAACAAAAAAAAATCGATTATTTTTCAACAAATCACGCTTTAAACATTAATAAACAAATAATTTTTCCGAAATTACAATAATAATAATAACGAGGAGATAATAGTGTTCTTTAGATGTATAAATTTGAGCCGGCTCGGTTCAATATTTTTTGAGATATTTTGTACGGAAGTTGAAAAAGTACTACTTTGAGAAAAACGCGTTTAAAATTCTAAAGCTCGACCGACCTGGGGAACGCCGCGCTGCCTATAACTGACTATAACTTGAGAACTAATACGAATATCGCTTCAAAACTTTTTTTGGTATATTTTAAGAGCATTTAAAACATTTTGATGTAATAAAAAATAATCGATTTTTTATTAGGAGTTACATTTATTTTCCCCCTTAAGTCATTTTATGTCAATTATAATTCAGCTTATAGGTGTGACGTTTGATATTAAATTAAAATTTCATCTTCATGTTGCGGAAGTCTCACCGCTGAAGCCTACCGTGTCTCTGAATTGGTCCTTCGTTCTGCTTCTAAGTTCGATGCTTTTAGAGGCAGAAGGTACATGTGTTCGTCTTTCTCTAATGTTAGTTCGTTGCGTCCTCGAAAATGCTTGCCAAGTGTAGTTTCCACATTTCTAATTCTTTCCAATTCTTAATTTTTTATTTTATGTAATTTTTTTTTTCCTCTTTTTTCGAATCTCAGCGAGAAATTATATCCGGCTTCGCCAATTCGATCCAACTCCGCAAATCGTTACGTGTCAACAAGTCTCAGGAAGTCTTCACTGTTCCGTTCGCCCATACAAATGTGTATTTCTCTTCTCCCCTTATCAGAATCGCTAGGCGTCCTAATAACTTTGGGCTTGGTCCTCTGCCACAATCGTTGTTTGCATTTAAAAGACGTTTGAAATATTTTATACTCGACCTAAGCTTTGGGTCATTGGATTTTTGAATCATTTTTTTATCTTTTTGTAAATTATCTTTTTTCAAATTCAAATTTCTAATTTTGTTTTTTTTATTCATGCTGGAGCGAAAACTATTGTTTCGATTAGTAAGTGCTATTAGCACAACATTTCGTGCAAGTGTTCCAATCATAAAGTAGTTTTTCTTAATTAAGTTGTATATTGATTGTAAATAGATGCAATCTAAAAAAATAAGAAAATTAACCGATTACATAGAACTAAGTCCATTGAACTAAGTTGTATTACGCTCTTCAATAACCTTAACTCTTTCTATCGGAATTTGACCTGGTGATTATAATTGTGGATGACTATCTAATTTGCATTTTTCATTGTCTCTACATTACTTTTTTCTAAGCTCTTATTCAACCTGTTAGTTGCGACCTGCGTTAGAATAGACACCTTGACTTTGATCATTTTACGCCTATTTCTTTAATCAAATTGATGCGAAGCAAGATGCGTGTCCGAATTGTTCATACTCCTACGATTCCGATTAGAAATGACGATTTATGTTTATTTGTCCAAACAAGTGTAGTCATCATTAGCCAGCAAAATTTAGATGAACAAAATATATACACGTTGTCGTCATATTTCTCTTCATATATAGTATAGTATTTGCATAGTTAATAACACGATTAATACGAATTTCATTGCGACGATCTACTAGACGATCTTACTGAAAACGTTCTTCTCTCTTTCTCGTTACAGCGCGTCAAAATCTAAAGTTCGTGACTTTTATGCCGGTAAAAATATCTTCATAACAGGCGGAACTGGATTTTTGGGCTTGGCGCTAATTGAGAAAATTTTGCGCGACATTCCGAATGTTGGTAACTTGTATTTGCTGATGCGTCCGAAGAAAAACAAATCGATCAATGAACGTTTGGAGGAACTGACGAAAAATTCCGTGTTCGAAATCCTACTCAAAGACACGTCTCTCGAAATTTTCAAGAAGCTGGTTCCGATTCAGGGTGACGTCGGCGAAGAAGATCTGGGCATATCGACGGAAGATAGAAATTTCCTCATCGATAATATTAATGTCGTTATTCATTCGGCGGCGACTTTGGACTTCCAGCAATCACTAAAGCCTACTGTCAATATTAACTTGCTCGGAACGAGGCGCGTTATGGATTTATGTGCGCAAGTGAAAAATTTAGAGGTATGAATTTGAAATTGAATTGAATGACGTTTTCGCGAGGCCACGCAGCTGTTTGAAATGCGCTGGTGAATCTGTGAAATCGAGTCAAGTTATTTAAAAGCTGTAACTGAGAAATGATGGTGAGGATGATGACGATTAAGTAGCTTTAGAGATATCTGGCGTCACTGCTATATATAACCAAGCAGTATCATCAGAATTTTTTGACGTGAAAACGTTATATCTTTATATCCGTTTTCATATTTGCGTTAAGTGTCGATTGCTTCCTCTGGTTAAATGTTAAAGCAAACAATCGAAACCACTTCTGTGTGGTAAAACCACTCTGCATCTGTAGCGTAACATGGTATTCGCACGAAATTTCAAAATTTTGCAAACAAACATTTATGTTAGTAAAGGTAATTGAATTTGATCACGGTTCCCTTCTTGTCTATAAATCAGCATAGACAACGTATATCATTTCTACAGCTTATCGAAGCCGAGCATATTGAAACTAGTGATGGGCGTTTCTGTTGTTTTCAGAAAACGAAAACGAACTGTTTTTTTTCCAAAAATAACTGTTTTTTGAAACTTTTTGAAAACTTTTTTCATAGATTGTTAAACGAGTGTTTGTGTTTCCGGGATATTGTTGATACAGTTTTCCTTCGCGATACGTTACGCGGTGCTATTTGGTGGAACCCGTCACCCTCTTCTCGTTTCTGAGTGGCGGGCAGACGGCGAGTTTTCGGATCAGAAACGAGTGGCGCCCACCCACCCGTTTTCTTCGCGTGAGCGTAGTCAGCCCGAAAACCGCCGCCCTTACGTTCCAGTTGGGGACAAAGGTCTCTTCGTTTTGAACACAAAAGGGTTTGATAACGGTAACAAATTGAATACAGAAAATAGTTTGAAAAAAACAGTTTTTTTCAAACTGTTTTTTTTTCAAATAGTTTTCGTTTTCTGAAAACAACAGAAACACCCATCACTTATGGTAACACCCAGTATCAATCTGCTGCTGGTCGAGTGAAAAGAGTTTTCAAAAAGTTTCAAAAAACAGTTATTTTTGGAAAAAAACAGTTCGTTTTCGTTTTCTGAAAACAACAGAAACGCCCATCACTAATTGAAACGGGAAACTCGATCGTTTTGCGGAATCAGCCTCCGAAAGCAGAATCAAATTGGAATTGTTTTTGCGGGATGATTAAAATTGAACAACTTTTTATTAACATTAAAAATTTTAATCTACATTGAAAATTCTATTTTGACAAAGTGGTTTCGAAAGTATGCACTGCTTCTCATCAGACACCAGCACACAGTGCATACTTGACTGGCGTGACCACTTGCAGTTTGAAATCATTACATTTTTATTTATGCTAGTTGTGACAAATTTTAACATCTCCGACTTATATCCATGGATATAATTTTACTTAGTAAAGGTAATTGAAAAAACTTGACGCCAGTCAAGTATGCACTGTGTGCTGGTGTCTGATGAGAAGCAGTGCATACTTTCGAAACCACTTTGTCAAAATAGAATTTTCAATGTAGATTAAAATTTTTAATGTTAATAAAAAGTTGTTCAATTTTAATCATCCCGCAAAAACAATTCCAAACATTTATGGTTGATTGTTTGCATTAAGGAATGTTTTTCATATTAAAACATAATGGTAGCATTTCTTAGTACAATAATGACAACACTAACTGGTGCTGGCAACATTATCTTAATTTTGCGACCGAAAGTATGCCAGATCTGCTGAAATTCATACAGATTATATGTCTGCACCAGAAGTTATAGGGCAGCAAGCTTTTATTTACTTGCCATTTATTTCAAGATGGCGCCACCGCCACAGAGTTATCAGCTTCAGCTACTTTTTTTCTTCGTTTGCGTAAACATGTGGAGAAGATAATTCTAATCCAAGAACCGTGGGTTCTTCAGAATCGGGTCTGAGCATTGTGCCACACAAATCTTTAGGTAAATAAAGTGCCTGCTTATTCATCGGGAAGTCTATAAATGCCCTTGTCCTTCCAAATTTCAATGGCAAGGATAATGTTGCTATTGTGGTCGACGTGGGGTCGAAGTAATCCTGTGTCGCTTCTGGCTACATAGAACACGATGAAAGCTTGCTACCCCTTATCATTAAGGAGTTAACAGCAGCCGCTAATAGTCGGCAGATCCGGCTAATAAAAGGATTATGTTCCGGTGAGCACCAATCAATAAGGCAGTGAAATCTCTAGCTGTTTCATTCAAATATGCCGTTGCGGGATGCTGCAACTTAACTAGATCCGTGGGAAAATTTATACCGCAGTGGTGGAATAGTGAGATTGCAATTATCAAGCGAGTGGTAAGTACGGGCACTCCTAAGGGCGATGTTTTGTCTCCCTTGCTTTTAAATTTAAGAGTTAACGGACTTCTGAGGAAACTTCATCAAACTGAATTTGAAGTGATAGCGTATGCAGATGGCATCGCTATTGCCATATCAGGGAAATTCATCTCGATTCTATAAGAGAGATTAAACCGTTCCTTACATATTCTCTCGCAATGATGTCAGGATTGTGATCTTAGCGGTAATTCTAAAAAAATGAAAATATTGCTATTCACGAGCAGGTATGAGGTTCCATTGTTGAAACTACCGAAGTTCAATTAAACTTCTATAAGCTTAAGAAAAAAAGTAAAATATCTGGGACTTATCCAGGACTCCAAGCTTCTATGAAAGGAAAATTCAGCGGAAAGGGCACAAAGTATTGCGTGCTCTTTACAGCGGTAACAAAGCTATAGGAGCGTCTTAGTACCTGCAACCTCGTATTGTTTCTTGTAATATAGTAAGTATATTGGAACCAATCTTACTGTACGGAGCAGAAGTTTGATGGCCAGTCGTAAGTAAGGCTATAAATTAGAAAATTATAGAGAAAGTACATAGGCTAGCAGCCTTATTTATAACGGGGCTCTCCGTACTACCCCAACGAAGCCACTCCTGGTGCTACTTCATTGGATTAATACCGAGCTGCTTGTCTCGCTACATGCAAAGTGCGCAGCGGTAAGACTGATATATGGTGGTCCTTGGACAAACACATACCTGGGTCATGCCAAAATCTTGGTGCAGGGCATGCTTGTTCCTAAAATCAGTAAAAAAAACTGTGCTATATGCAATGAATTATTTATGCTTATACTGTTACTGCTTATTCAAGTATACCAACTTGATTATACTAAAAATATTGCTGCGAAATCTGTTATTATTTGAACTAACAACCATTTGAACTAAGTCTTACGACCTTGTTAGAAAGCTCGAGAAATTTGAGACACTCAAAAAATTGCATCTTCTTAGTATACATTTTGATCGCACATGCGCAACACAACGCCTATTATGCGGTCATCCTATAAACAAAGTAACATTTTTATTCTGCCTATTCACATTTATTTTTAAATCCAAAAAGCGACTGACCGACCTTGAAATACATATTTAGAAACTAACAGCAATACTGCAAAAAAACTAGCGCGAAAAATGGAAACAACCACGCAGAAAATTTATTGATTCTTAGATTACTAACAAAACACCAACAAAATCAAGATTACACACTTGCTTAAGAATTTTTTTGAAAATCTAAAACAGTTACATATTTGCATACTGGAAGTTGTTTTAATTTGACAAAAGATCAATTTTATCATTATTAGATTCGATTGTACTGGCAAGTTTTGTGAAACTAGTTTGCTTGATTCTAAAATTTGGTTGTACAGTGCCCAACGAAATCATAACAAGCTATTCTAGCTTGCCTTGAGATGCGCTGCTCTTTTTTCGGAGTCATTAAACACAGCCAATCAACGAGTAAAAAAATACCAAACAGGACTAAATGTAACAATTTCTTAACTTTTATAAATTTTCTATTTTTTTTAATCTGAGGTCATAGTTTTGTCACATCAAAATTGAACTGGCGAAGTATTTCTCCTATGTACCTGAATGCGATTTCAAATTATAAGAATAAAATTTAGAATAAATAAATGTTGCTAGTATGAATAAAAACTAAAAATATACCGTGCGGTTGAGGTTTTGTCGCGCACTGTAAGCATATTTGGTTGAGAGCTTGTAGACTGATGTGATGATGTAATGGAATTGTTTGATGTGTTTTTAAATCACCGTAAATTCATACTGACAGTTGTTTATTGATTACTATTGAATTCAATATAAATTATTCAACAAAAAGCTATTTAAAATGGGAATGCTTTTACAAGCTATTGTGCTTTATATTATCGATATGAATATATTGTCAAAAATAAACCCTGGCCTCGCAGTAACTGAGAAGTTTATGAAATAATCAATGTGTGATTGGAAATCAAACTTATCATGTTGATGCTACACAAAAGTCAAAAATAATGCTTCCGTGGTAACAATTATGCGGACACAGCTCTATCTCGCATATCGCAATGAACACTATGCATTTTATTGTCACCTCACCTTTGACTATTTTCAATGCGATCTCAGTAGCTCACACATAAATACACATGGAAATGCTGCTTCTACACTATTTTAAGTAATTTGAAAGTCACGGACCATGACTTGATGTTGTAAGAACAAAGACTGCACCATGTACATGAATTCTTATAGGAATTTCAATTTCCTTTCTAATCTACCTAACTCAAAATTAAAACAATCTCAAAATTGAAAGAAATTCGGCCATCAGGTTTTTAGATTGTATTCCGAAAAGAAAGCAACTTTTCAAATGTTGCCAATTTGGAAATATTATTTTTTACATGAAATAAAAGCATTCTATCAATTACGGTCTAGATACTTTCTATTTCAACGATGAAAAACCACCATCCATCTTATCGCCTCAAAAAACGAACATTCAACAAAAGCAATCAAGTCAGTATGTACCTGACCGATGATTGCTTACATAAAATAATACCGCACCAGTTCGAATCCACATGCACTTTGCAATACCTGCTTGCTACTTATTAGCACCGGTAATCAACCGGTTTTTTTTTTTACAAAAGCTGAACTAAACCTTTAGCGCATAATTTTTTAGATGATCCGTGGCGAGTAGTAGTCGCAATGTAAAAAAAGCTTAGTGTTTAGACAAATGCAATCAGTGTTTTGTGATGATGGTGAAAATACACTTGAACCATAGGATTTTTGTACAGATGCTGAAATTGTACAGGCTTTGGACTGGGTCTAAGAGCACAGGCTTTCCCCAAGAAGCATTGATAGTTGATTGAAGAGACCTTTCACAAATCACTGATTTTTCAATTTAAAATTAAAGTCAAACTCAGCTTGAAGATGAAATCCCAATTAGCAAGCAAATTATCTTATATGTGCAATTGGACTGATCTAAAGTTTGTTTAGTTTGAAAAAAATCAGCTGATTTGTAATGTAGGATTTTGGAACATTTGTTGACATCATGTCTTGTTCGTTGAAGAGATTTTCTCAAGCGATTGTTTACTTTTAAATGTTGGTAATAAACCAATTTGTTTTGTAGTTGATATTTTGAGATACTTTTACTGATTATCGAAAAAAACTAGTATCGGAATCATTTTGTACAAAAACTCATATTGTTCTCGTATCTACATGCATAAATCGTTTTTGCACAAATTAACTCATTTATACAGGTCAATTCAGGTCATGGTGCTTTGGGGAGTGCCACGTGATTCCTTGAAGCGAGCTAGTGAAAAAGAAAGTTTGTACATATCCCTCCCTAGGATGTGTCCCCCTACAGCCCTTTAAAGATTTTTCGATTTTGTATATATGATTGATTTTAACTTTTGAACAGCCCTGTGGATTTTAATTATTTTTATTTGATTTGAAAGGTTTTACAATGGCCTTTCAAATGAGATGTCATTTGTTGTTAATAAAAAATGATAAAATTTATTAAAATATTCCAAAATGTATCTTTTTGCATCAAAATTCCCACGAATTAATCGATTTATCTTTGAAATTTATTTCTGCCGAATACAAAAAACTGCATCCCACTATTCATAATAGATTTTCTACTGGAGATCATTACGTGCGTCAAAAGAGGTCAAACATTTGCTCATCTGTTTCACCGTACAGAGGAAAACTTCTTGAACCGAAATACCCAACAACATATTTGGATCTCTTGAATAGCCTCCTGTAGAAAATTTATTGCAGGTGGCGGGATGAATTGTTTTCGTTAATTTCAATGTGTTGACTTCTGATAGATCAGAGTAAGTATTAATGTTTGTCCTGTAGCTACAACAGGCACATGAAAAAACTAATTAAAGTCCTGAAAATGATTCGCTTTTCAGAAGAAAATGGCTAGCAATTTATAAATCTAATGCTTTGTCCCCGCTGTCAGTTTGAAATAATCGAAATTCCGCGTCTGAAAAGGACAGTAACGCTTCATCAAATCATCAATTTTTTTGAGCACTTGAAGATTGTATTTGCTAGAATCTACAAATCCATATAATTAGATAGATCAATATAAAATTCACAAGATGGATTGGTCTGAAGTAGATAGAAGTTTGATGAAATGCTGGCAATCCTGTGGCGCCATCTTAAGAAAATGTTATACAAAATAAGTCTTTAGCCATATACTTTTCAGTGCAGTCATCAGTATGAAATAAAATGTTCACAATAGATCGGTATCACTGTTAGTTAAATTTGATAGAGAGAATAGAGGTACCAGCAGTCTTTGCTTTTGTACTAACAAAATGTATTATTAAATTTTGGAATAATTTATGGCAGACAGTAACCCTAAGAATCTTTTTGCCCCTTTAACTTTTGACGTAGTCAATGGATTCCAACGAAATTCTCTGGAGAGGCTGAACTCAAAGTGAAGGAAATCTCATAGGGTTTCAGTTCTGGTGCTAGCAAAAGGTTGCAGGCTGTACTGTGCCGGTCTCACCAGACTTGGCTCGTTCCGATTACTACTTTTTTTCATCGATGTCTCTCGCACTTTCCGAAAAACACAATTACGAGGATACCTAAACATGGTTTTATCTCTGGATCAACTCAAAATATGAACGATTTTTCAGGCATTTCATCCACAATTTAAAGGGAAAATGGCAAAAATGTTTAGTTAGCGATAGCGCATACTGTAAATTCAAACTTTTATTTAAGCGGAAAATCGTTAATTATGGGAAACATGCCGAAGAGTAGAGAAAAAATTCTTTTGGCTACACTAAGGACAAACTTAATCATTTTTGAGACAGTTTTGGACGACGTAGATAGTAAAAATAGACATATTTTTTTTTTTTATATAGTGCTTTATTTTCAAAACATGACAATAAATTACAAAATAAGAATTCAATTTTAATACACTACTCCTCCTTTTAAGGTAAGGAACCTTGTATTAGGAGTGAGGAGTTGTAGATAATTTTTCATTTCAAATTATACAATTACAAGAAAGAAGCGATTCAAGTTCATTATAAAATATATACATAAATAATATTTAAAGTTTGAATAAAAAAATTATTAAGAAAAAGAAAAAAGAAAATACATAGCCGAGTAAGACCGTCTACGTTATATTAGGCACAATAAAATAAAATTCGCACAGCCTTGTGTGAAATAATATACATCATTAGTTTGAAAATTAAGAATCGGTATTATGTTTGTTTATTTTATTTATTCACCAAACAAGGTACAAAATCAGATATAAAATAACAAATTAAAAATAAAATGGAAAAATGAAGTCAAGTAAAAAGTAAAAACAAACAAGTTAAATAAGTAACAAACAAATGAAAAAAGTAACAAAAAGATTAATAAATAACAATCAATAAATAAAAACATTGACATATAAGCTATGGCTTAAGGTTTAGGGGTATGGATGGCATGCAAAAGAGAGGATTTGAAGGATGATTTGGAAATCGTAGGGGAATATAGATAACTTATGCTGTTGAATATTCTGCAGCATCTATTTATTGGCTCATTTGCTGCATATATCGTCGAATGTGAATATTCTTTTAGGAAACGATTGGACCTGGTGTTCGTCACAGGGATATTTATCGAAATTTTACTATTCAGGAATTCTACATTAATAGCGCCTCTAATGACGTCGAATGTGAAGCAGGCCGATATCATTATTCTTCTGGAGGCTAGTGTTGATAGATTTAAATGACCCAGTCGAAACTCATAAGGGGGTAGGCTATTAAAATCATAAGGGTTGTACAGTTCTCTCAAGGCGAAAAGTAAAAATTGTTTTTGTATTGACTCGAGTCTGTCACTGTGGGTTTCAAAAGCGGGATTCCAGCTAATGCAAGCGTATTCGAGAATAGGACGTACAAGTGAAGTGTATAAGGATCTTGTGACCCACAGACTACGGAATTCTTTGGCACGTCTTTTGATGAAACCTAGCTGTTTGTTCGCACGAGAAAGCATTTTATCAAAGTGTAAGGTGAAGCGGAGTTTTTCATCTAAGATAACACCGAGGTCAGCAATGTTATCAACTCGGGTTAGCATATTATTGCCGAGGAAGTACGTATTGTGTGTGACCGTGCATTTCCTGGAAAAACTAATAACTTGGCATTTGTTGATATTGAGAGAGAGCTTGTTTATATTGCACCACTGATCAAGTGAATTAAGCTTTGATGCTTGAGAACTAAGAATTTTTAACTTCTGTTTGTTGATTTGCTTTTAATACAAAAAAAATGTTTGGCTAAAACTGTTTGGTGCACTCTGTAGATTTAAGAATTATTAATTTTCAGCCAAATGGTTCTAAACACTACTAACTCTTTTAGATTACATGAGCACTGAAAAAAAACTAAGTAAATCCAACTAAACATCAAGCGTATATATTTTTAGGCAAACTCAACAATTTTTAAAATACTATTAAAGAGGCTCTAGAATGCAAAATCACATAGTTATTATTGTGCCTAATAAAACTTGAATCAAATTAATTCATTATTCAGTCCATATAGATGTAAACTTCTGGAAAAATTTACGAGACCTCATATCGCGTTTATATGATGCCAAACCGGTCAAACCATGTATGCATATTTTCGCACATAAATGTAGGTAGTGTTATATGTACTTATTCAATTAATTACGAATGAACTTGACAATACGAAACATGATTGCTTGTAGCAAGCAATCCATATTCTGATAAAAAAAATGGTCGTATTATTTTCTGCGAAGGCTATATAACATGCTTTACGACAGGTACTTTTAAGCCGAAACCGGAGTGAATTTGCATATTATGATTATTCTTGCTTGCAAAGTGCTGCGAGCAACATTTAAGTGCAGTTGCAGTTGTTTTCGTATGTTTTTAGCAACACATATCTCGTGAGAGAGTTATCAGAAGGCATTCGATTCCAGAAATGCAATAATCGCTGAAAAATGAGGGTTGATTATTATGAATTAGCAAATGTTGAGTAAATTATATTATAATTAATACTGGAGATAAACTGCAATCGAATCTGGTTTCGCGAATCTCTCATTGAGCTTTTACCTTAGCGTAGCAATGGAAATTTAAAGCTCAGTAATCGCGATACTAGATTCTATAGTGGTTTGTTTTCTGTGTAATTCGCTAGAGTACCTGTTTCAATCCTTAAATGAATAAAATTTACTATTCATTCGTTGTTAATGCACCAAGCTTTGTATTTGATATTTGTTCTCAAAGAAATAAGTTTGGCACTTCTGCTAGAAGATTTTAGTACCTCTCTAGAAGATCCATTGAGCTTGGTGACGCACTAATAAAATTGAGCAATAGTTTGCCACAGGGCGATATCCTCAGTCTAACATCCTTCAATATGCGAATGAGTTTTGGATTTTGACCGCCGAAAGTAATGTCAATCCCTGTCAAACTGTATTGCAATGACTTTCTTCAAAATTGCAGAAGAATCAAATTCAATGTTAATCCGTCAAAATACAACATTTTATTTCTTAATAAAGACTTTATTATTTTATATCAATCACGGAATCAATTAATACAATTCCTATTCTGTGGTCCAACGCGGTAAAATATCTTGGTAAAATTCTCTCATCGAACCTATCTATTAAAGCAGACATGCTTGAAACTAATAGTGAGATCAAGAATTCGCTGAATATATTTCAGATGCTCACGGGGAAAACTCTGGTCTTCATTGCTCATATCTGAAATTGAAACGCATGTTACATCTGTGGAGGACACCCCAAGTTTCTTCTTCACAAAATTGGACTCCATAAAGGCCTCGCTTCTAAAAAGATGCCTTAGACTCTAATATCGTAACATTTACTGTGGTTAATGAATAACCATCCTACTACAGAGTCGTATGACTCATTGTAAAAGAAGTGTTAAAATTTAAAAAAAATAATCATCCCGATTGTCCCCGCCGTCCTCAGGTTATGGTCTAGTGATGTCACGTTTTGGAACTCTCCTGGAGCTATACAACTCAGATACAGTGCTAGCACCACCCACCAATATGAATATTGAAAACAGGGACGTGGACCCTTTCAAATCCTTGATAAAAGAGAGTCCAAAAAGCTTTAATTAATACATTCAACTCTCTAGTTGATCATATCAAATCTATGAGTTATACTGTTGTAGCTGCGGATGAAGCGAAATCTCCTCTTGAAGCAGGTTGTGCTGCAGTTCTTGAGTCTAGTAACACACGATCTTGTGATCTTCCTTATTCGGTGTTGACATATTGATTTATTATTTATCAAGAGATTATTTGTTTGTTATTTCATTATTTGTTAAGTACAGAACTGATGACAATTCTTAAAGTAATTGGGCTGGTTAGGCTTAGGAGTCTTGGTCATAAACAAATACTAGTACTAACTGAAATTATTTCAACTTACAAACATCTAGCTAAGAACAATACAGACAAATCACCACGTTTATCGGATATGGTCCCTTCTGCATGCACACCCTGATCTACAGCTTAAGGTTGTATGGTCCCCTGAAGACAGATTTCCATTGATGCAACTTGCTGATGCGACAGCGGAAAATTCGATAGTGAAAGGTACCCCTCGCACACTGGACTATGTTTTGTATAGATAGCGAGTAAAGTTGATTCCTAGATTGTTTTTTTTTTAAATGTATATTTTATATGTTAAATTGTTTAAAATCGTTTACCTCAATCTAAATGTTATCACTAGTACTTGCTAAGTAATATTAGTTCAGGGAGCCAACCTACTTTTGTAAATAGATCCTATACTCTGATCAGTGCCGTATAGTCTATACTTTTTTTTATTTCTGATACTCTTCGTTTGTATTAAGAGTAGTTATTTGATGATTTTGGATAAAGCACACGTCCCGGTTTCGTTTCTCCCAGCATCACTTTCCTTACACGATAATACATCGTCATTGAACCAATGGAGTACGTCAATGTATGATAGCTACGGATAATCATCTGGATGGTGATAGCAAGACAAATTGGAAACATCTATAAGAAGCATCCAATTCTTCACTGACAAGTCCGATCTCTCTCAAGGGTGTTATCGAACCCGATGGCTAATGTCTAATGGCGGGTCAACATGTTCTCCGAAGGGAGACAAAATACAAAAAGAAAATACTGTTTAGCACCAATATAAAACTTGCACCAAGAAAAAACAAATATTTTTGTACTTGGTTTAATAGAAACCACACTACTAAAGAAATCATAAGCCTTTGGTGATGTTCTCACAATGAATTTAATATATATGATGAAACATGAGATGCTTGATAATATGCATTTCAATATTTTAGGCTATGGTACATGTTTCGAGTGCCTACGCGAATTCCTTCAAACTGCAAACACAGGAAATATTGTACGATGCTCCAGATGACGCGGAGCGCATTATTGAACTAGTGAAAACTCTGGACGAAAAGCAATTAGCGGAATTAGAGCCAAAGTATGTTTAAAAAAACTCCGTAACGTGTATTGCACCTTATTAACTTTGATTTTGCATTTCAGACTTCTGAAGGATCATCCAAATACTTATACGTTCACAAAACATTTTGCCGAACATGAAGTCAACAAACATTCTGATAAACTACCATGTGGAATCGTACGACCGAGCATGAGTAATTTCTAAGCAATCATTTCAATCAAAGAAAATATCTATAAAGTGTTATATTACAGTAACGGCTGCTTGGAAGGAACCAATTCCTGGATGGACAAATTCCAAGAACGGACCCCAAGGGTTCTTCATGGGAGCGTCACGCGGTGTCGTCCGTCGCTTGCCATTGGCAACAGGTCTTATCTACGATTACATTCCGATCGATATTGTAGTTAATCAGGTTCTAGTTACCGGGCAGTATGTCAACAATGTGAAGAAGTAAAACATTAGTTTTACTTAAAATTAAAGTGGATTGATGAGAAATTTTATTCTAGGGAGACGCCACCAAACACGCCGCTGCAACTTTCGATATTCCATTGCACATCAAGTGCTTACAGGCCATTCCGATGGGATACAGTAAAAGATAAAGTCAACGCCATGATGCATAAATATCCGTTGAAATCAGCTGTATGGTGAGAGAAATTCAAATACGGAAATAACAAATAATGAGATCGTTTGGCATTGTTTTTTCGCAGGTACCCACATCTGAAATTTGTGCAAAGTTTGCTTCTGTTTAAAATATCAGCAATTTTCATCCATTTCATACCCGGATTTTTCCTTGATAATATTACACGGCTAACAGGGGGCAGGCCCATGTAAGATTCTGTGCAATTTATGCTTTCTAGTTTTCCGTTGATGTTTTTCATTTTTAGCTTGATGCGTCTTCATACAAACGTTTGGAACTCGCTGAAGCTTTTAGAGAGATTCATTTTCACTGAATGGTCTTTTGAAAACACTAGAACTCTTGCTGTAGCCAAGGCGATGACACAATTCGACAAAGAAACATTTGGCATAGACATCGGAGAATTAAAATGGGAAAGCTACTTCGAGAGTATGATGCTGGGAGTCCGTCAGTATTTGAGCCATGAATCTCCAAAGTCTTTGGAAGCCGCGAGAAGCAAGGACAAAGTGTAAGTGTTTCGGTGCACTTAAATAAGCTAATTTATGCTAAAAAAAACATTTGTTACAGGCTACTTTTCGTACATGTTGCTTTCCAATTTCTCATCTACTTCCTAATTTGGTGGGGGACGACTGCTCTGCTTGGCTCGACATTTTCGAAAACAGGTCTCGTCGTTCCAGTTGCGTACATTTTATTTGGTTTTCTCTAAACCTATTTCGTGTCGTTTTTGTACGCATTAGAAACGTACTTATGTAATAGATTTTAATTGTTTTTGTTCATGGTGGCGAAAATGTTTGCTTACTTCATTTCGAAGTAGAATTCTATTAGAATCAGAAATCTCATCAAATAAGCTGTAAGTCATTATTGATAAGGAAGGGGAAGATATTTAGTGATTATTAATAAAAGTTTAAATACTGTTTCTTACAAAATAAACATTGTGTTTCTACTAAGCATAAGTCTATATCGACAAAGGATAATCTCAGAAAAATTGAGAAATTGTGAAAACTATAGGATAATCTAAGGGTAAAAGCTGCCTGGTGCGATGCGCATCCATGGATACCGAAGACTGCCTTGCTATTGCACAGGATGATTCATCTGCTCAGGACCTCCTAGCATCCTCGCGATATTTTTGCCTGATGGCCAATTTGACCGATGCCATCGGTATACCTATTGAGAGGGAGCATGAGACCTCCGGTAACAAGGTTCCAAGCCTTGCTAGCTCATCGGCCTCACAGTTGCTCTGAAAACCCCTATGTCCACGTACCCAAATCAATTGAATAACCGAATGTCTCGATATCTCCCTAAGAGATGCACGGCATTCAGCAACAAGGACCAGCAAGGGATTTAATAGCCGCTTGGCGATCTTTGAAAATAATATATAAATATGTACTTCGTGAACCAGTAGGTATCAATGTAAGCCGCTAAAAGTGAGTGTGGTAAATGATTGGGATCAGGTGATTGCTTTTAAGTTTTGAACAACTTTGTGGATTCTAATAATTTTTGTCTGATTCAAAAGGTATCACAATTGCCTTTCAAATGAGACCTCGTTTGTTATTTTTTGTAAATAATTCTAAAACTAATAACGGATATTCCATTGTATTAAAATCCCAAAGAATCAAGCCATTTATGTTTGAAATTTATTTCTGCAGAATGTAATTTCTCCATAACACGTCAGATAAGAAAGGTATTTTGTGCGCAAAAGTTGGGCACCGAAATATCGGTAGCCATATGAGAGCAATACTCACATAATAAAATAATTTGGAAAGATTCAAATTTAAATCCTCAAAATCCATTTGAATAATAAATAACACGATTCCCTAGCAAATCCTTATTTCCCAAAACAATAAAATTATGTGAAAAAAATTAACAAAAGTCAGGGCCGTATCTCAAACTCGCAAACAGATACAAAGAATTTTATGGACACGAAAATAATTCTCAGGGGAATTCTTTAAATGTGATGCATAACTGCCGCGGTGAAGTACTCATATGTGAACAGGTCTATTGAGAATAATCCTATTGAGTATATTGCATAGGCATGAAATCTGGAATCTGGCACTGAGCGCAAAAATCGTAAGCACCGATGCTGCTGACAAGTACATATGTGCTGTCCCTAGCGCTCGATAGGTGGCTGTTTTGTTCTTTATAAATATTTATGCTCTTGAGTTTCATACGCATCTCAACCTCATCTGCCTACTCCAACTATATGGACGAGCTAAGGCAGTCTTTCATAAGCCATCCCAAGCGTTTTTGGAATTTTGTAAACTCAAAAAGGTATCATGACGGATACCCTAGCTCTTTTATATCTGACGGCATGGTCATTAATAACTCGCAAGCAATCAGTAACTTATTTGCAGATTACTTCCAATCCGCTTATGGACTACCTCTCTCCGATTTCAATAAACTTAATTTCAATTACCTAATAGACTCCCCTAAAACGACGTTGGGAATGAAAGACCTTTACATCGACATTCCCACTATCTTAAGACATATATCTCATCTTGAGAATAATTTTCACCCCTGTCCTGATGGATTACCGACCGTAGTGCTTAAACGTTGCGCTAATATCCTCTCACCACTATTAGCTCATCTTTTTAATATATCGATTTCGTCCGGTATTTTCCCAAACTTATGGAAATATTCTTCACTTACTCCTATCCACAAAAAAGGCAGCAAAGAAGTCGTGCACAACTATAGGCCAATCGCCAAATTACCATGCGTCGCCAAGCTTTTTGAAGCCATAGTTACTGAGGTATTATCTTTTCAGTCTAAGTCTTTAATCTCACCTTGCCAACATGGTTTTATTAAAGGTAAATCTACCACCACTAACCTTTTAGAACTTGCGAACTTAGTCATCCCTGCGATTGAAGAAGGTAAACAAGTTGACTGCATTTACACCGACCTCACGAAAGCTTTCGATAAGCTGGATCATGACATTCTTATATGTAAATTGCATCTTCTTGAGTTCCCTAATAAGTTTATAGACTGGGTTAAATCTTATCTCTCTAATCGCAAGCAAAACGTTCGATTTCGTGGCATTCTATCAACTGACATAATTGCTACATCAGGTGTTCCACAAGGCAGCCACCTTGGTCCCATTCTTTTTGCCATTTATATAAATGACCTGATCACTTTTGTTCCAGGTTCTTCCATTCTACTGTACGCTGATGACGCAAAGATTTTTAATACAATATCATCACTTAATGACTGTACGATCCTGCAACGCAACGTGTCAAACTTCGCTAATTGGTGCACTCTAAACCGACTTTCACTAAACGTTGAAAAATGCTTAGTTATCTCATTCTCCCACAAATCATCTCCGATTAATTTCAACTACACTTTAAACGATTCTCTTTTAACTCGCTCCAAGAAAGTTCGTGACCTAGGAGTACTATTAAACTCCGCTTTCACTTTTAATGACCACATTGATTCAATAATAATAAAAGCCAACTGTGCACTTGGCTTCTTAAAACGACGATCTAAAGAATTCAATGACATTTTTCTGACTAAAATCTTGTTTTGCTCTCTGGTTCGCCCTATCCTAGAATATGGGTGCCTGATGTGGTCTCCGTATTATAAGGAGCACATAGATCGCATTGAGTCTGTCCAAAAGAGATTTTTAATTTTTGTTCTTAGTTCTTTCCGCTGGTCTGATCCTATTCGTTTACCTCCTTATGAAAACCGCTTGCAATTATTGACCATGGACACTCTTGAAACTCGACGTCAAAATTTCAAGGCTCTATTCGCTGCGAAGTTACTCACTGGAAACGTGAACTCTGAGTTCTTGTTATCAAAACTTAACTTTCGTGTTTGCCACGGTGAACGTAGACATCATAGCGCCTTATCCATCCCGTTTCATAAAACCAATTATGGATTGAATGAACCAACCTGCGCAATAGCCCGAAGCTTTAACTCAGCGTATCAAATGTTCGACTTTAATTATACTGTTGATATGTTCAAGTGTCGGCTTAAACGACCGATTAATTATCTTTCATAATTACATGTGTAAATATTGTTGTTTTTTTTGTAGTAATCATTCCGTTGATGAAATTGTCAATAAATAAATAAATAAATAAATAAATAAATAAACTGCCTGCAAACTAAAACTTTGTTAAGATCGAACCCATGAACCCAGGAAAATCAAACAGCATTTTTCTCGAAGTGGATACAAGCATGTTCGTTCAAACTTTCCGAGTATCAACTACGAAGGATGTACAAAGATACGTGTGCATTATCTCTTGATTGGCTGTGGTTGCGTAGGAAATAGTATATGCTAGCTAAATTAATATTGAATATATGCGTAGACTTGAAGTTCAAAGGCCAAAGAAGATTTACTTTTACGTTTATTTATCCTTAAATCTATATTTTACATAGCTACGCTACAAGTATTGCACATTCATGGACATAATATAAAATTCATGTATTTCATCTTTTACGTACAGGAGGCATTAAGTCTACATCTTTCTTAAAATTAAACTCCAATGTCTCGACTTAGTGTCGCAAGTTGGCCGGTATTACTCCCTGGTGGCAAGGGAGGAATTATGTTAGGAAAAAACCTGCTCAGGCTGCTGCGAATAGTAAAAACCACATCATGATTGGCAAAGCAAAATAAGCAGGATACACAGAATCCCTGAATGATTTTTTTGAATATATTAGATTATGTATTAATAGGCTGTAGTTTTAAATCAGATCTTTTTTTGGGCGAAGAACTGTTTTTTACCTGTAGACTAATTAGAACCGCAGATGCCAACTGATAAATCCGTTCCAAATCAGTCCCATGATCGGGCCGGAATGGTAAGAGTAAATGCTGCAGTCCAAATAAAGGAACTAAGATTACTGTCGCTCTTACTGCTTTCCTGATGGCCAATTGTGCAGGTTGTGCGGAGCAAGGGTGTAATTTTTTCACTAATACCCTGACGACATTTATGAGGAAAACTGTGAATGAGAATAAAGTATATATTAATTTTGTGACGATTAAGGCTTTTGTTATTGTTTCATCAAGAAAGAGAAATGAAGAAAGACCACTTTTTACTTCCGTGTTTCAAGTATGTATGTACATACGTTGCTATAAGCCAATGACTTATAGCAACCAATGCTTTGTAATTCGATTGTCCATGATTCATTAAAAGCCATATTTTAGAGATATATCAGAACAATAGCGAGAAGACAGCATTAGCTGCAGATGTAAATCGTTTTTTTTTCTATGGAAAATAGAATAGTCGAGCTGCAGACTAGTATAGAACAGTAAGGGTATACAGTTTAGGGTATTTCGCGTTTTTCACGGATCAATAAAAACTGAAAACTATCAAAGATTACCCTTGAAATGTCGACAGCTGTTAAACAATTGAAATATCCAGCTGTGAAGCCAACAACAAATGATCTTGAACTTGAGATGACATGTATGTACATACCGCATGATGCTACCAATGAAATACAGACAGGTGCTGTCAGTAACCACATTAATTCGCTGTCTTCCATCCAGCAACTAGAAAATATAAGTACAATTGATAAATTTAAAAATGTCTAAGCATATATCTGAAGAAATGATGATTACTCCACTAGGTTGTAGTAAATCTAGAATAATTTCATTCATATCTCAAATTAATTCCTTATCTTAAATAAAATTAGAAATGAAATTGTCTCAAACTGTCGTTTGGTGTTTGCTTCGTTTTTCATTTTTTTTTGGTGTCGCAAGTTCGAAATTTAGTCTTCAGATGATTTGATAAATTTTATAAATTTGCTTTTTTTTGTTTTTACAAATTACTGAAAATCATTTCAGTGGATTTTCTGCTTTCCTACATCCACAATCGTGTGTAAATCAACGCATTCAAGTATGGCTTTGAAAATTAATTACAAAAGAAAATTTATAGACGAAAATCAATAGAAATTATTTACATATATACTCGTAAACCTTAAATTGGAAGGTTCTGTTGTAAATCATAAAATGATTTCTACTTACTGCTTGGCGTCTGTTGGATGATATGCTCGAGCCACTCCATAAATTGTTAGGAAGAGTAACGGTGTGAACCATCCAAGGGCTATGAAACACTTCATCACAACATTGTCTTTAACGAATACCTATTAAAGCAGATAGCAAATGATAAACATGTTATAGGTTAAGATGGATTTCGGAAGAAGTTTTATAAAAGTGACTTGAAAAATCAAGCAGAAACAGTGGAAATGGATTGAATGAAATTTAGCAATAGAATTTTACACATTTTTGATGAATTAACATACTCACCACTACTAATACTAGGTGTAAATGCAGTCCTTCGCAAAACATCCAAAAGTAGTTAGCAAGCATAAGATAATGTAGTAATAGATGCAACACAACACACCAAATCTATTGGAGGAATACAAACAAACAAATAAATAAAATGAAATTCCAACATATTTTTAGTTTGCCTGTGATGACGTTACTATGGTGACTAAGAAAAAGTCATGGGAGCTTGCGGAAAAGCAAATGACGCTAGAAAAGGAGTCTGGGGGGAAAAATAGAAAATAGACTAAGGATTACTAAGGATCTAAGCTCCCAATTGATGTTGACCATCAACTCCTTTGAGCCGTTAAAATATCAGGATCCTGATGGCGTCCTTTGGGCTGATATTCAGCAGTCTATAGAGTTTATGCTACCGTGGCTGAAGAAGATTTACAAAGTGTGCTTCCGTTTCTCATATGTTCCCGTCAGCTGGCGCTAAACAAAATTGTATCTATTCCTTACGCAGGGAGAATTTGCGCACGTTAAACCTAAGGACTATCGTCCGATGTGTCTTAGCTCTGTTCTACTAAAATTTTCCGAAAGGATCATTGGTTGCCATGTCAAAAAGTCAATTGATCTTTCGTTAATAACACAGTTGCAGCATGCCTATACCAAAGACAACTCTGTTGAAACTGTTCTTCGTGCTCTCATTGAACAAATTGAAAAATCTCTCGCTCACAAAGAGTATACGCTTGTCGCTTTCTTTTTGAGGGGTTTTTATATGCGGCTGACAGCTTTTGTGCAAGAGCTCCACAAGAAGAGAGAGGTATCCTCTTCGCTGGGGAATGCTCTGTTGCGATGAGGGGTAAACACGGGCATACTTCGAGGTATTCTCTCCTTTATTGTGGAACATCGGGGTTAACACTCTTTCGAGGCGGCTGGACTGGGTCCATTGTAAAGTGGTTGCTTATTCGGACAACACAGCCACAGTAGTGTCAGGAAAGTATCTATCTTCGCTTTCGGAGATACTTAATCACTCTCTCGATATTCTTTCACGTTGAAGAAAGAATGACGGCTTGAATGTGAGCCCCAGTAAAACGGAGCTAGTGTTATATGTAAAAAATAAAAAGATTTCGTTTTGACTTATTGAAATTTAACGGAGCCTACATTGACTTTAGCCCAAGGGTCGAATATTTGGGACTAAACTTTGACTAGAAGGAACACAAACACAGCAAAAAGAGCACGGAATATTTACTGCTGCAAAAACCCTTAGGAGCAAGTTGGGGTTTGCAGCCTCGC
This sequence comes from Nemotelus pantherinus, assembly GCA_963978885.1. NCBI lineage: Eukaryota > Metazoa > Arthropoda > Insecta > Diptera > Stratiomyidae > Nemotelus > Nemotelus pantherinus. The sequence continues at coordinate 240,401,028 of OZ022263.1, forward strand.
ATTGTGGCATGGCTTTATACTACTGTAGTTGAACCTATACTACTGTATGGCTTTTCTGAAGGCCTCCTACGAACGAGTGCATGAAAAAGTGCGAGGGTTGGCTGCACTTTGGTGATAGACGCCCTCCGGACCATCCCCCACTAAGACCCTTTTCGTGTTGCTTCATTGGCTGCTAACCAATTTTATAATCCTGCAGCAAGCTACTCTGACTGCTGTGAGACTACACTGTGTTTCGGCATGAACTAGAACGTGACCAGGCTAAAATCTCCTCGCGGTGAATGGATTGATGGTATCATCATTGAGTATGGGCTTATTCATGTGTATAGTGATGGCTCAAAACTAAATAATAAAGTTGGCAGCGGTTTATAGCCGAGTGGAATTTAAAGCTGTCCCTTCGTCTCTCGAACTATTGCAGTGTTTGTAGTTGCTGTTTTTCAGGCCATCAAATCGCTTCTGTGTAGTCAAATATTCGGAGTGAATTTTTACTTTTTCGCAGACAGCCAAAAAGCTATTTTCTCCCTTGCTGGTCCTTGTACAGTGTCCGGAATTGTTGCGGAATTGATTTGGGTACCTGGACATAGGGGTATATAGAGGCAAACTGATCATTAGGCAAAAATACCACGAGGGCAAAGGTGTCCTGGGCTGAAGAGTCATTCTTTGCGATTGCAAGAGAGTGGACGTTCATGGGTGCATGTCGCACCAGGTCGCTGTTGAGTTTAACCAGTGGTGTTCTCTACTGTGTTGGGGTCGTTCGCCCGGGCAACTGTCACAGCATTCGACGCAGGGTTCAGTAAATTATTGTCAGAGTTGTGGTTCAGAAGATGAAGAGGAGTTCGTTTACCATCTCATGTGCCAGTTTTTGGCTCCCGCGAGAAAGGGAAGGGCTTCTCTTGGGGCGCCCTTTCTCTCAGGTTTGACTGATTTATGCCTTATCGAACTAAGGGGTATTGCATAATTCATCAAAGTAGCCAAATGATTCCCAGAGTACAGTTGCTAAGGGAGAGTATATCTATTTAATGCGCCTATGTGTGTTTTTCGGTATAACTTCCCGATTGACAACCACTTAACATAACCTAACCTGGGGAAGAATCATGAGAGCTTAGAAAAAATGAAAGAGAAAGAAAAGAAATACTCATATGCAAAGCATTTGCGATAAAAATAAGAAACCAATTTTTAAATTTTCCGAGTTTTGAACATTTTTCGGATGGCAGCCTCAAACAACGTTTAACCGCTGAAACTTTCGATGAAATCCTCCGATGAGAACGAAATTCAAAGGATAAGTTGATTTAAGTATGAGCTTGTTAAGGTAAACTTATTGCTGCTTCATTGGGAAAGTGTTGCCAGCACTGAACATTTTCATCATTTGTGTTATAGTTGAGTTTTGTTGCTTAGGATAAGGAATGGTTGTACAAAAAAGTGTATTACGTCTTCCCACATTTTTTTGTCACTCAAAGACAATTTCTTCGAAAATTAGTTTTCTAGCGGTTCTGATGCGCTAGACTTTCTTTTTGAATTATTTTCAATATTTTTACTATGGCGTTTTGCCTCCAAATGAATGATTTCTTCAAAATCTAACATGCGAGACATTTTGGATTAATGCTGCTATTTTATGGTGTAGAAATATGATTTACAGCTCACCCCTTTCTGGCTGAGTTGAACCTTAGCAATCAAGGACCTATAGCGAGATAATCCTCCTTGCTAGTAGAATTCGAATCATTCTTTTTTGCCGATGGATGCATTGTCGAAAATTATCTTTTAATCGTAACACGATTTAATTACAGAAAACATACGCACCATTACACAGCGACAAGTTTAAAATTTCAGGCTTTCTTGCGTCCGAATATCCTTTTTAAAATGAATCATTGCCTTATCAGCATGATAATGTGTGCATAACCAGAAATTCGGTGTATCGTCACAAATTCGTTATGAGTCCATCAAACATGCATTACGAACTGATTATGACGATGTCAAAGTAAATTACTTCAATGATCAAAGGTGATAATTAATACATAATCAAATTAGTGCCCAGCTTCATTATGCAGAGAGGTGTGAAAATGTAGCGCAATGTGAAAGGATAAAGCCCTTTATGAAAGAATATCGCACGAATATCGCAATCACCGTTTGATTAGTTATTATTTAATAAAGTGAGTAATTCAGTGGCGTCTTAGAAACGTATATTTGTGGGGACCCATTTCGAGGACTGCTCATAAATTCAGTTTTAGCATTGCACATTCTCGCGCGAAAGGTAAAGGCATTAAAATTGATGATTTCTTGAAATTCACATTTTCACGTATTTTAATCGACGCGACGCCATAAGAATGTAATCGAATTTGCAGGATACATGATTCACCAACGATTTCATGGCGTTTTGGCAACAGATTTCTATTAGGTGCTTCTTGTTTTAATACTTGGAAGTAAAATATTGATACTTAGATTTGAAATGACTCCCTACTCCTTTCAGCCACACTAATTCTATGACCTATATATCCATCGTTTTCCATTTCTTTTCATGCACTCTGATGCTCTCCAAATTAATATCTCATCCGTAAGACACTTTATAAGACAATATTGGCAGGCAGGGCGTATATATTTCAACCCAGGCTTTGTAATCAGTTATAAATTCATCGAACTGAATCAACAAACCGTAAATACGAATGGTAAAAGGTTGTTGGCTACTTACCGGACTGTTGCGAGTATTCTGTGGGACTTCGACTATCAGTTTGTACCATAAAATCCATGCTATACAGTTCAAAGCGAGCGAAGCAAAGAGATGGACATGGATCTTGATGCGAGTGCACCGCAATGCCCTGTGAAAAATGTTACAAGAAAAAAGAAAATGAAACGAGTTCGATGTCATCGACTGAGTACAGCTGGTGGGCGACTTCTTACTTGAATCCTAGAAATATCACCAGCGATATAAATAGAGTGACCAAGGATATGATGTAGCCCTTGACGTAAAGCTCGTTCACGACTTGTCTAAACTGCAAGAGAAACGAAGAAAATCATTTAAATAAATTTGCATTGTTTATGTGAAACGATAGGGATTGGGAGTTTAAATAGAGGCACGGGCGCTGGTCACAGCCTTGCGATGGCCGCACTGTGTCCATGGCCTTCGGTTTCGTTTCGAGATTTGCGACAGAGGCTTAATAAGTTCAGTGGTTTGGTAAATATTTGACGAGGACGAGAAGTTTGTGTTGCAGAAAATTAAATACTTGCTCGTTTGCGTCGAAAGGTTCGGTTTTTTCTTTGCCAAAGGACGTCGTCATCGTCAGTGAGGTGCACAAGCAAATGGAAACTTCATTTTACGTGCATGTGGCTTACATCATGCTCTAGCTTTTATGTCTTCTTTGTTATCAGAATAAATTATCCTATTTGCTTTGAAATGCTTTTGTACTTTAGCCTACATGAACGTAGTACCGTTCGTCCATGCGATTTACAATTGAATACATAGAGAGGACAAACTTGAGTGCTATTGTTCTTCGAATCAGAGTGTGATAGTCAGTTGATTACATTGGAAACTGTCTAAGCGCTGGTGTAAACATTCTTATTTGGCAAACCTATTTACTTTTCGAATGGACTTTACAATAAAATTAAATGGAAACTGCCAGTTTAGTCAGGACCTAAATGCATGTCGAATGAAGAAAAGAAAAGAAATATAAATGAGTATGGCGTGCAATGATTTCGTTTTGATTAAGGCTGATGAGACTTATCGCTTTCATCTCTAGCCACATTTAACCGATACAATCCCAATTGCAAAATGGAAAGCGAAGATATATACATAAAAGAAAACAAAAATAAAATTAAAAGAAGAAAAAAATACATGAAAATTCAGTAATTCAAATACAACAAGCAACTGTAGTATTAGAATATGGGGCATTTCAAATGAAGCGGAAAACGAAAAAAGTCGAGGCTCTGGTTTTCGTTCATACTGTGCTTAATCATGGCCTTCATATAAAAGGCCTATCGCGACTTGCAATCTGACAGGTATTAAGCTACTTTTTAAAATGGTGTAGTCCTCACGTTATTAAGATTTATTGGGAATTGCACAATGACAATTGTTTGACATTTCTCTGACAATTAGTAATGTGAATGGTTCTACTCGGTTGAATCAAGGAATAGAGTCTATTTTCCTATTATCCGGAGACTCGTTTCGAAGTTTTTGTCGCGTAAAAGATATTTCGGATAAGTGTCGTGAAAGTGATGTGTTTATTGTGCTGTATACGCGAGAACTTTACAATTTGGAATACCTGCCACCTACTCTCGGCAATGTGAATTGTAAACAATTGCCGTTTGTGGTTGGTAGGATTTATTCCACTTTAAAAATCATCAAATATTGATAATCTGCAAATTCTTCTACACAAACGATACTTCGGATAAGTGTCCCGGTGAATTGAGGTCTGATGCTAAAGACTTTTTGTATCTAAATTGCTTGTGAAAGATCCCAAAACAACAGTGATTAACATGACATATGAGTTTCCTCATATCTCCTGTAGGTGGATCTCGTGAATTTCTTTATAACCATAAAAAAACATCACTGTGTGGACTGGTTGGGAAAAGTAGCTTAGGTCCGCCATCTTGTAGCTTAATTGCTTTTGCGATAGGCCTTTTATATGAAGGCCATGGCTTAATGGTATTTCTAGAGGATTTGAACGTGCATACGTATTGTTTTTTTTCTATGAGGTTTAGTTGCCGAGCTATGGGCTTTTGAATAATTGACAAAATTGGTGAAAGGTTTTTTTGGAAACCGATTCTGAGATTCGAAAAAAATCTGAAAAGCATTAAACCTAATAATTTATATAGAAAATTAACTGTTCTTTTTAATTTTGAAATTAGATTCGAACAACAATTTTTTTGTGTAAAACCGGAAGTAAACACTTCAACTCATTATTTGAATGCTTTGGACCAAGTTAATTTTGTTTATTTTGATATCAAAACAAAGCTTAAAGTGTACTTATTTTATGATAAAAGTTTTAGAAAGGGATGGCCAGTAGTTTAGGAGGTAGGTGAATTTAAATACATAAAAGTCGTTTGAAGCGTAGTACCAAGAGCTTGCTTGGGAGATGAATTGAACATTCAGATTAAATTTCAGACGACGATCAAAGTTGACGCGTAGGTCCTTAATGTTAGTCTAAAACTACCGGAAAAGGTATAGTCAAAATAAATTAAATTTGGTTTGTTGGTAAAGGACATAGCAAGACATTTAGGAATATTGAGGAAAAGGAAGTTAACAGTACACAAATCGCTCAGAAGATGCAGGCAGTCTACAAAAGAAGAAATAATACGTAGGAGCATAAGGTGAACCGCGCAAAGCAATACGAACAGGAGCGACCCAAGGATGGAACCTTGGGGAACATCAGGTGCAGGATGAAAAAGGGATGAAACACAGCCATTGAAGACAAGACGAAAAGTACGGTTAACAGTATTGAAAGAGAGCCAGCAAGGAAGGATTCCGGACATGTCGAAATGGCACAGCTTACCCAGCAACACAATATGATCTACTTTGTCAAATGCCTTAGCAAATCCCGTGTTGAAGATGTCAACTTATTGTCAATCATTCGACGAACTAACAACGAAATTGACAAATTGGACCAAGTTTGTTGATGTCGAATGGTGTTTAATAAATCCATGCTGCTGCTTGGAGAGCAAATGGTTAATGGTGCCATATAACAGGAAAGAAGGGAAATAGGTCGGTAATTAGAAACAGCTTGAGCACTGTTTAGATTAAATAAAATGGAAAGAAAAAACAAATACGCACGGAATACCATCAGGACTCTTGCTGGTTATAGAGCCCAAAAGTAATATTAAAGCTTCTATTTCAGTGGGAAAGGTCTTAATGAAATCAGAAAGAATAGTTAAAGATAAGCAGGTATTACTGTTGGGAAGATTGGATTGGAAAAGAAAGCAGCAAATGACTCGCAAATATCGTGAGGTAAAGCGGCAACATCACCATTAAGCTAGAACTACACTGGTCTCACGTAACGTGAGCTCACGTGTGGTCACATCAGCTGACCACACGTGTGATAGATCTGCAGTACCATTTTGTATGGTTAGAACTACACTGGCGACACGTCACACGGCTCATGTGAGCTCACGTGAGCTCACGTTTTTGATAATCTGCAAATTCAGATTTTTGAGCTCACGTGAGAGCACGTTTAGCCAATATTTTTACCGCATGGTATTTGATTTGATTGAAATGTATAAGGTAAGTGATTTGTTGCAAATGTATAAGCATGAATACTTGTGAAATGGCGAAATACATTGATGCTGGTAAATTGTGGGAAAAAATTGTAACAGAATTTTTATGTGCGCAGCGAAATTTAGTTAAACCTCAAACCGTCGATATGCAATTGCAACACACGTGAGCTGCTAGCATGAGACAAGTGTATTTCCAAGCGTGAGCTCATGCCTCCACACGCATAACGTGACGACACGTGAGCTCACGTTACGTGAGACCAGTGTAGTTCTAGCTTTAAACGTAAAGCTACCCGGTAAGTGTTTTGAAGTTTTCCGGAAATTAATGTTGGACCAAAACGATTTCGGATTATTAGAAAGGAAGGGAGTCTGTTTGTGTCTCAAAGTATTTCCTCTGAACCGTTTCAATAATCGTCAGAAGAATTACGCAAGTGCTGCAAGCGTGCCTGGTCTTTATTGCGAACGGTAATTGTCACATCAATAGAGAACCCAAATGGACTAGAAAATTTTCGGAAACGTCACCAGGAGTGTCAATAGATATCACCTTGAAAATCTATGTCCATTCCATCTACATATGTCCATTCCATGAAAAAGAAAGTATACCAATTAATGGCTCCGAGTTAAGAGGCAATCCGTAAGTAATCAGCTTCGATAAAGCTGAAACGCGGAGAAATAAAGCTTGAAATTTTTGGCGAGTCGATGATAATGTGGATCAGAGTCAACGTAAGGAGTGAGAAAAGAAGAGAAAGAGATATCATTGGAGAGAATGTTGGTCCAAAAATACGATAGTTGGTTTCCACAAGACGATAGTTGGTATTGTGAATGGAATTAAATTGCGATGTAGAAGAGTAAGAGAAAAACGAGGACAGAGTAATGGAAACTACATTTCTGGCGACAATTGTCAAAGATCTTATATTCCATTGGATGGATTGACGGTTAAAATTATCACAGATAACCACATGAGGATGGGGAAACTTGTTAAAAATATAATTGGACACTTCACTATAAAAACACTAATAAGAGGATACTAAAATATTACTAGGAATGTATGTTTGATGGAAGTACTAAGACGGTTACACATTCAACAGGAAAGGATGCAATGAAGTCACAGAGTGCACGCTAAGAGAATTTACGAATATGTTTCAGAACCCCGCCACTATCCACTTTTTGGAGTAAGGCTCTATGCCTGTCAATTATAAAGACGTAGTGCAGAGGAAGAATTTCTTCGCTGAAACTTTCAGCTGAGCGCCAAGTATCCGTTGCACAAATAATATTATCGGAGGAAGATAAAGCACAGTTGGGCGCTAGAGAAGATAAGCGGAAATATTATGAATGTAAATAAACATGAAACATTCCGAAAATCCTTATGAAAATGAGAAACTTGTTAACATAACCTGTAATAGACTTGAAAACGAACTAAATACTAACGGAGTTCTAGCGTTCATAGAGTTAATGTTCAATAAATTTAGCGTAATAAATCAAGATATCTGAAAGAAACTTATAAAGGAAGTTACGGAACTTTAGCACGCAAATAAAATCAGTAAATTCAAATTTTTCAACATCCAAAATAAACCATCTAAATTTAATCAAAATATAATGTGAATGAAAACAAAGTCAAATAAACACCGAATGCAAATGCATTAACGATTGTATCGGTAGTGGCGAAATTATATCTGAGACTTGCATCAGCAACATATGAATACTGTCTTTGTAACAGCAAAACGAATTTAACTACACCAGCATTGATTATTGAATTCAATGAAGTATACAAATTTAAGATATTTTTAAAATGTGATAAGGAAATTTACCTGATTGATCACTTTGCAACTTTAGGTAAGGTTACAGTTGCCAGACGACAAAAAAAATATCAAAATCTGCTCAAATCTAGTAGCTCCTTCCTAGCGATTTTCCGCAAGAAATTCCTAGGAAGTTCAGCCAAACCGACTTTGAGAGTCAGGCAGATGAACGTAACGTAAATTACACAATTCGAAAAATAATGTTAGCAATATTTTTAAGCCAGGTTATTTCTACGTGTCAGTGTAGATTTTCAGCGCGTGGAAATATTTCAAAGCAATCATGTATGCAAAAGCAAATTAAACTTTTTCAGTGGAAAAATGCAGACACCTCAGATTTTTTCTGAATGTGTTGTTGTGCTATCTTAGGCAGCGAGCCATTTACCAAGCACTAAGTACGTTTGGTTATGAACGGAAATAATAGATAACCATATAATAAACACGCCCGATCGATATAGCAGGTTTACTTTCCATAAATTAATTCTACATCAGAATTCGAAAAGTTTTTCATTCATTTTTCCTATTGAGCTTATCGTAGTGCTTACATTCAAACCACACTAAACCATTTTATATCCAGCTTCTTGCATGAATCAACATCATCGCAGGCCCATTAGTAAAACATGTGTCCCCAGTCGCAATTCGACCAGAAAGAATTGGCTAAGCTAGGACGACGTACGAAACCGCACACAAGTGTGTCTGAGCACGCTGCAACAGAATGTTGGATGATTCGTACCTCTAAATCCTGAATGTCGACACAGCGAGTGTAGTTTGTCCACACAATGTTTGTATCGGGATGTCGGTACCATGTCCCGTTCGAAAGGCATCTGGAAGATATGTTTTTATGGATAATCGACTCATGTAACTAATCAGTCGAACTGATCAACCAGACCTCTTCAATCATTACTTACGTTTTGTGGGCATAGAAGTTTTTGTTGTACCCTTCCACGAAATCAGGACAATGCTGTCTGACAACAGTACTAGCTGATGTCTGTGGCCAGCATAAGAGAGCATCGAAAATGACCGGACAAAAAAGTTTTCCTTCTTCGTTAGTGGTGGCCGAGTTGTCCTGGGACTCTGAAAAAAAAGACATTCAAACTAATAAACCCGCACTCGAATGGATGATAAATTGGGTTGAATCTGTCGTGAAGTAATTCAATTGCATGTTTACGAATTTCATGTGTTCGTAACGGTACTTTTGGTGAAAACTTTTGGTATTGATGTCATTTTTATACCCAAGAACGTTTTTACAGCAGTTGTGATTTACCCTTGAGCGTATGTATTTTTAGTAATCTTACGCTGCTGTGCATTTCTTTTGAATTAATATCACTATGCAACTTACCGCTGATTGTTAAGTTGTTCACAGTTTCGTTGTGCTTCAGACATTCCCAGTAGCGATATAATACGAGTTCCTTTATCTGGTCGTCGCTGGCACCGTAGCTCATGGCGGCTTTATTGATGTGTTTGGCAAGGTTCACACTGCATCTGAAATAAAAACATTCCTACAGCAACCATATTCAAGGGTTCGTTTCAGTGTTTCCGTAAGAGGCGATTTCAATGAATAACAATGTAATCTCCAGAATCTCACGAGAACATCCATTTCTTATGATGTTTATACTCGAAAATAGGGCACACACATTATTCTGAGAGTTTCTTCCGGCGTTCCACACGAGAATCTCTTGAGATGCAAGGTCTACGAAAATCCAATCACAGGCTCCATTCAATTTAGCTTGGTATCATCCGCGTACGCCCAGAAAGTCACCGGAAGATAAATCACGAACAAATCAGCATATATATATGCAAGCGGTGCTTTGGGGAAATTCAATTTCCCGCGGCTAATTTCATTTGATAACACATTATAGGAATACCTCAAATTATTTCGGTTCACTTTCTCAAGTTGTGATTGTGTTTCGTGAGGAAAGACAAGCCTACATTCTTTGATGCGTATGTCTGTAGATATCCTCGCCAGGATCGTATAGGATGGGGATAGCAGGAGACACACGAAATTTTTCACATAACCATGCACTTTAGCTCTGTTGTACAACTCGTATTGTTCGCTCGTGACATAGCCGTGAAAAGCGTCAGCATCTGGAGATTGCTCTCTGTGAGATGTAAGGAGTTTTCCGGTTCTAATGGCACTATAAAGAACAAGCCATCCGACGTCGTAAAGGTTACGACGACAGCATACATTAACGCCTTGTACGAGTAGGTATACGGATGACATCGGGGACTCATAAAAGAGGCAGTGTCGACAAGAGGACAACTAATAAATTTTTACCGGGTTGCATATTCAGTCTGTCTGAATGTATTTTTCGACCCACATCGACACTGTGTAATTGTTTATTTAGTGACCTCTGCTTGAATGGAGTACCCAGGTAAGTTGTGATGAAGACACACTCACTCATGCATGAATTGAAGGAGAAATGATAGAGCTGCATAGTTGATTCGATGCTGATTTGAATAATATGCTAATAACAGAGAGAATAAATTATGTTAATCGGAGAATATTTCATGTAAATAGTATGGTAGCTTTGGGACATGATTTGAGGATCCAACCGAACATTTTGGAAGCTTATTTGTATACATATTACATGAAATAAATGAAAACAATTTCTTTGATTTAGAATATATCATTTATATAAAAACAATCATGAATTCTTTGGCAAATCAACTCGTATTTTTATGGCTAAGGCTGACTTAGAGTGAAAATGAGTAGTTTTTCAATGCGTAACGCAATAATAAAAAAGATTTTATTATTTTCAAAGTAGCTGGTAAGGAAAAAAGGTATTGAAATTGAAACAACCAATTTGATGACGTCACGTGCTTGTAGAATTTTAATTATTAAATGATTAGCGTACTAAGCTAATAGTAGCAGCTCTAGCTCAATATTTCAAGCGAACTAACTTGTGAGTTGCTCTCTTGCGAAATCGATTGTAGATGTCAAATAGTTCCATACAAGCTGAACGTTGCTTGAAACAATATCGTATTTTCTCCACAAAAAAATTAATCTCAAATTTTGTAAAAAAAATTAATACTTACTTCAAAACATTAAAAATATATGTGAATATCTGCTTTACCATAAACAACAAGTTCCATGTCACTAGGGTGGTTCAAGTACAATCATTTAATGTATGAAATATTAGGTCTGTTCCCGTACCACGATTAATTACGATTAATCGCGATTAATTGCAATGAAGCCGTTCCCGTACTCCGTTTTACTGAAAACTGAAAATTTCCCCTCTTTCAGTAAATTTCAGTAGGGTCTGAGCTACTGAAAAATACTGAAAAGTGCAAACGAAGTAAATATTTTCAAATGTGCGCGGCAAGCAACATATGTTTTGCGTAATGTTGCTATGGAGGTCGAATATTTTTGTGGCGATAATTTATTACCGCTTAGGATGACTTTATAATCACTATTGTTCTCCCAAAAACCGAAAACTGACACTTTCGGTTGTCAATTTTCAGGAAATACAATGAGAGCGTTCCCGTACTTTTCATGAAATTCCCCACCATGAAAATTCAGTAAAATTCAGTTGAAATTCATGAAAATTCAGTAAAATTCAGTTACTGAAAGTACGGGAACATACCTATTGCTCCGACCGTACACAGAACTATAACCAAATGCATAAGAATGCAATCGTCAGATTTTCGCACGCCATGCTCAAAACCTAAATATCCTAAAACCACAAAAGAGTGTGATCCGTGCATTTCTTGTTTCCTTCAATTAGTGCTTAATATAATTTTCCATAGCATCAATTCAGTTCAATTATTTTTTATAATTAATTATTATAATTAATAATTTTATAATTAATTAAGATTAATACGTAAACTGTTATTATTCCAAGCAAACAAAACCAGAATAGCATTTCGGTACGAAGCGTTCCGCATCTTGTTAAACCGATTACACTGGTTAGCAAAATTTAATCTTGGTCGTGCCATACGAACTTTTTTAGTGTTTTTTTTATGTATTAGGTGTTGTGAATAAAAATACACAGCTATATTTTTTATCACGTATGAATTTAATTGCGTAAGGGAAAATAAATTGTAAAGAACAATTTAAATAATTCCCCAGAAACATGTAAATAATGTGGTTGGTCAATTAAAGGTCTACGATTTTCTGGATTATTTGGCTTCCGGTTGGTCCCTTTTGGTCGTCCAATAGTAGTCAGCCAACATCCTTGGACTCCATCTATCCTGACAACGCTTCTCAATCTTTGAAATGTCCTGTTGGAAACTTTGTCCACACTCATCACTTACAGCCCCCAAATTCTCAGGGAAAATCCAGATGTGAGTCTAAAAAATGAATTTTAAACGACATATTGCAACTAAAAGCTTCATATGTCAATAGAAGCTCTTTAATCAATTCTCAATGGTTCTCATTTTTGTGGTTGCCCAAAAAATTTGCAACTACGCTCTTAAAGCAATGCCAAGCTGATTTTTCTAAAACGTTCAATTTTTCTTCGAATTTCGGATCTTTTATTAACTGCATGATTTGAGGTCCTACGAAAATGCCCTCTTTGATTTTAGCATCACTTATTCAATTGGCTTGAAGTGGGGGGTTGTAAATCGTCAACCTTGAACGATGTAGATGGAACTGGAATTGGTAAATTGTCATTATGAGGAACAGGTCTTATTGTTGATGATAAATTAGGGCATCGAATTCTGTGTTTTTGCTTTTTTATTTACGCCTTTTGTTGGAGTAAGACAAAGATAGTAGTCAGAAACATGATTTCTAGGCTCAGTCCATGTCATGGGAATACGATAAGTGATGTGATCCTTTTTTCCAATCAGTAAAATTTTTTTTGCACATGTTATGCATCAAATATTTGAGGCCGAAGATTTGTCTTGATGAGCCACCCCGAAACTAAAATACTCGCGGTAGCACTTCAAAATAAGATAAAAAAAATGTTGCCTTTGAATTAAACAAATGTAGCTAAAAGAGAAAGGATCGTTAATAAACTTGCTCAACATATTCGCGCATAAGCTAATTAAACACATAAGCTAATTAAAACCGAAACAATTTAAATTAATAGCGAAAACAAATATATAGCACTCCTTTTTTACAGCCGTTCATATGCGTTTATGGCTACAATACCGAAAATGAACTTAACCTCATCACAAAAGAAACTGAGGGTGATTGAAACAAAATAAATACGTTTTCGTAATGAGGGTAAGTGGTCGAAACAAGATCACCTATCAGAGTTCGTGTGGCATGACCACTGTTGATCAGTATTATGGAAATGAACATTTCGATTTTTTAATCAACGTTCATTCATTGTATCGTCCCACGAACCACTACGTCCATATCAATAATTTACGAGTCGATCTTTTTCAATAGTCTATCGTGACTAGATTCCGCACGAAAGTAATCAGCCCCTGTGCGGCATGCAAGGTAGAGTTACGATAGTACCTGTATTCGAGTGCTTTGTTGTACAGGTACGCTACGTACAGGCATACTGTGTACAGTTTCCTGTTGATAAATTGATTGAAACTAGGTGGAACTAAATGTAAGATGGTTTTAGAGATGCGAAACAATTAATAGTGCTTGCATGAGTAATTATTGAATTTAATTACTAGCTCAGATGAACGTTCGATTTATATACTAATTTAATTAAACACAATGTAAATACTAGTACTAATCGTCAGTCATTCTTCAGTTTCGAAGAAATGAAATTCCAGAAATGATGCTTGGCAAAGCGAAAAATGCTGTCTTGCGAGCAATATCAAATTAAGAAGATTGATAACATTCGTTTGTATCATAGCTATTTGGAAATTAATTCGCTATTTTCCTTTCGCTCTTCTTATAAACAGAAAATCATTTTCTCAAATATTTGCCTACACAGTGCAAGCTGTCGTTGATTTATTAAAAGATTATGCATTCATGGAAATGACTAGATTCAAAATTATACATAGCAAATCTTGAGCGCCCAACGTGGGCAGCAGCTCATACTGCTGGAAATAAGGGAAACATATATCCAGAGATGAAACCAATGATTTCGAATTAAATTTGAGAAAATTTAATTCAATTGTTCGCTCAGCTCATAGTCTTCAGATAAAATAAATAAATAAATGAAATAAAATTTGCACTATAGCCGACCCGAAACAATGGAAGTGATGCAGCAGTAACACATCATTAAATGATTGTCACTAATGTTCCATTGAAAAATTGAAAAATAAATGCTATTTTCATTGAAGTGAAAATCAAAATAGATCAACAAGATTGTCGTTGAAAATTCTTGCCCGAAGTTGTGAGCCTGTGATTCGTCGAAAAATAACTGCATGTTGAAAAAAATAATAAAGTCCCAGATACATTACCAATACGGATTAGCATAAGCCTAAGGTTCAGTATTACCAAGCACATTTCCATTATAAGCTGTCTCAATGCTCAACAGCACTCAAATATGTTTGCATTATTTAAATCATTTCATTTGACAGGAAATCATACCTTTTTCATAAGCCGATCCAAACCCGAATTGAAATGATTTCGACTAGATTTTCCTCGAAAATAATTTTTTCCATGAATCATTTTGTAGGTTTCGAAAATAATGCAAGCAATTTTTATGTCAGGAAGATTTTCATATCGTCTGAGCTATCATAATTCGGGGATTTGCATTGAAAACGAGGATGACACGCAAACATTTTTATGCTAATTTGGTGAACATCTGCTCGTCCGTCTCGCATATTTCCTGCAACACTGATGTTTAACTATCAGTCACATTTTGAACTTGGCTTTTGACAGAATCCTAGACATGATAATCGATTTCGAATGTGCGGAGCATATGAATTTCGCTTTGGCACGGTTAGACATTGCTGAGAATTTTGTTACTTCATCATTTGTGACTTTTTGGGCTGTGTTAATTCAGACCCTTGTCAGGTCATTTAGAAGACACTGGAGGACATATTTAGAAGACAACAAAACATTCTGTTAAATCCATTGAAGCATGGTACTTTTCTCTCAATTTCGTATTCCGAATTTCACTTCAAATAATGCTGCCATTTAATTGAATTGAAATAGGCTTACCAACTTGCGATAATAGACAATAAAATCTCCTTAGGATAAAAATCGTTCCATGGCACATTTCGCTCTCATCTTCCGAGTGAAATACTCGCTCTGAAGACTTGTGCACATTAGAATTTTTCCCTAATGTCTTCTAATAGAATTAACACAGTTTCATTCTGATTCAATTAAACGTTTCTCTCATCGCTAAGTTCATATTCGACGCTTGTCAATCGATTTATTGGCCTCTCAGCTTCCGCATTTGCTTGAGTAGTTGAGAATAGCCTTTGCTAATGTTCGTGGCGGTAAGCACTGTGAGGTCTGGCCTTTGAAGAAGAGAAAATCGTTTATATCACAATTCCATCGTATTATGGGGAATATTTTCCGACGGTATAGAAATGCAAATGACGTGAATTGATTGAGCTACTAGATGTCTGCCCTGAGCTTATAGCGTTCAACGTAAATTATATTCCAGTTCAATGTTTCGTCAAGATGAATTATTGACGCAACGCGTCTTTAGCTTTAATATTGTATATAATCAATGGTTTCGTTTTCTCCGTGCATATTTTCTGGTTTGGTTCATTTAATAACTGATTACTTTTACGGATTACTTTTGTCTATATCACCATTGACAGTGATATGTATCCGAAGGGCTCAACTCGAATCTTTTCATATTGCTATCGATACTGTTCTTATCAGCCTCTGCGGTTGTCGGTTGTCAGTTTGATAGCTTTTCTATAATGTATCTACTTGTAAGGAAGCAAAACAAGTTTTCTTTTGAGAGCTTATTCTTATTTACGTAAAATACATCAAACAATCAGCGAACTCAGCTTTTGAAGTCCTCACCATAATGAGAAATGATTGACTCAAAAGAAAGCCCAACAGAATGTGGTCATGTCTGTTTCGCATTTGCCTTATTAAATCTCGACATTTTCCAAAAAAACAATCATACTTTCTCAAAATTAAACTACAAATCTGTTCATTTTATTATACATACACATTAACGCACATCACATCTTTGCAGCAGATCAAAACTTTCCAAATTATGAAGTCCAAACGCATCTGCGTCACAAAAGTTATTGATATGACTTTATTTCTTCAAACAAATTGAGTTAAATGGGTAAAAGTCGTAATTCTCAAGTAATTTTCACGTCGATCAAAAATAATACTAGATAATTTGATTTATCGTTCCTGTTGCAAAGTTTCAACTGAAGAAATCATAGCAATGATTGTGGAACCATTCAAGGAGTAAAAGTTTTGACTTAGAAAAGCTGATGAAAAATGATAATTTGACATAGAAGTTGGCATATTGTATTAACCGTGTGTATCTATTAAAGAAGTATATTAAACAGCAACTGGATTTTATCTAGTTCAAATTGTATTCATTTTTCCGTCTGTAGGTATTCGAAGGATACTTAAGTAATATCATCTTGATGGCTATTAGACTAATAAAATATAGAAGTTAACTTAAACAATTCTTTCATGTTACTTGAGCAGTAAAAAGGCAAAAGAGACGTTGTTAAAGTTAGGACCGGGTGAATTGTACCACCAGCCTGGTAACCAGCAACTGACAATAGTGTGAAAAAGTGTTCGAAATCGATTCTTTGATGTAATTTTTTCAGTTGAAATCTAAACATTTGCATGCCATGATCATCGTTGTCTATTTTTTTCGCAAAGAACTTTGAAAATGTGACTAACGAGCTAATTTTCTCGGAAGTGAGCATAGCTATATTAGCGCCCAGCGTGGGCGACTACTTTATGAACGAAAGAGACGAAAATGTTGATATTAACTAAGGTTGTAATGCGTTTTTCCATCCAAACTTATAAAGCTAAAGAAATTAAATTCAAATTCGTTCACGAAAAAACCAGTCAATTTGAACTTCAAAGCAAAAATAAAGCGAATTCTTTTATGTTAACCAAGACTGCTGCAACTCAAATAAATCAATGCGAAAAGAATGATTTTTTCCTCTCAGTTGATCAGGATATTAAATTGCCTCCATTTTCAGGCTAGTAATCTTCTGTTTGATACTCGAATCGAAGACAATATTTGTTACGTTTCCAAGAATCGTTCCCGGATTCAAAAAATTGTTTATTTATCTCACCTTTTCACTGCCTGTTCGCAAAAGTCTGAAGACTTTCCCTTCACAAAAATATCATAAATTATTTGTGTGTGTACGAACGAAAAAGAAGATGTTGTAGTAGTCCCGTTTATAAAAACGGAAGCAACCGAGCGCAATGAAAGTTTATAAGTTCTAATCACTTTCATTTTTTCTCTGGCCCCCTTTTGACTTTGTGAGATTGCAACAGTTTGTCAGGAACGAACAACCTAATTAGGGAAATAAATTCTATCCGTTTGGCTTGCAAAAGAGATGAAGGACGAGCTTGTGAGAAAGACAGAATAAAAAACTGAAGTTGACGTGCAAGGGCAGTATCTGCGGAAGGAAAATTAACTTTAAATTTTCAAACACACACAGATAATTTTTTCAATAGTACCCAAAAACATTGTTTTAAAGTTATATGAATGAAACGAGCCTGCTGGCAAGAAAAGGAGCAACGATATGTGTGTTTTTTCTTGAGCACGATCCTTTCTATTCGGGGAATTTTATTAAATTCAAACGAAATAGTAGCAGTTATCAATCTTGAAAACAAAGGTACAAAGGATATTCCAGTGAATAAAATATTTGATACTGACTAATGGGGCTAGAGTTTATACCCGTCACGCGGAATTTTATCCTCAAAAAATAAAGGAAGAAAGTAACATCGAAACCGTACATTACGAGAGATATGTAAGACAGCAAAGTAAAGGTTTCGTTTTTCATTAATGAGGGTAGTTTAATGAAACAAAATGAGTTCAGAGACTCATTACAAGTAGAAATAGCAAGTTTTATTTCAATCAAGCGACTAGTTTTTGGACTAGCGTCGGCCAAGCAACTCAGTATGGAAATAGGTGAAAAATATGGAGAAAAACCGCACTACTATAAAGCTCCTCACCAAACAAGAGCGGAGACTTTTGTCCAGGTAAAACCATAACTTACAAGCGGCACAGTCTTTTTGAACAAGGAAGCAACTTACTTGAACATGTTTATAAATGACCTGCCATCTTGCATACGTTCACCTTGTCTTTTGTATGCTGATGACTTCAGGATGTTCAGAGTAATCGGGCATTTAACGCTATCATTTACAAAATAATCCTTCTGCGTTAAATAGCTGGTGCATTGCCAACGCACTTACTCTGAATGTCGCGAAGTATCACCAAATGTGTTATACGCATAAAATTACGTATATTTCCTTCTCTTATTCTGTTTGGAATTCCTTTCTTAATGTTGCCGTTAATATGAAAGACCTTGGCGTAATATTTGATTCGAAACTCGAATTCGATCAACATATAATGTATATCACTGCCAGGTTGTCGAAATTGTCTGGCTTTATCCTTAGATCCTCCAAACCCTTTGTTAATCTCTCCACGACTCATTATTATGAGTCTGACTCCAAACAAGACTCTATGCAGTGGTACAAGTAAGGTATACCACTAACAAAGAAGGAGTCAAAGTGTCGCACTCTGCTGGAAAAGTCATGGCGACCATTATTTGGGACTCAGAATGGATCCTGTTGATCGATTTTATAAACAAAGAAATCTCCATAACCGGAAAATACTACGCTTAGACCTAGAGCGGTTGAAAAAAACCATTAAATAAAAAAGAATAGAAAAATTAAACAAAGGTGTCCTCCTTCTGCACGACAACGTGCCTGTTCACAAGAGTCATTTTGCGTTGGCTGCCCTACATAAGGTGAGCTTCGACATTCTAGATCAGGGGTGGGCAAACCTAATACTGGTATGAGCGACATTAATTTTTTTAATTCATGCGGGATCGACTTCGAAAAATGGGTTAAATTAAAAACAAATAAAAATTTAATTTAGGTCTTTATTGATATTAATATACTAAATACATTGTATTACTACTTTGTGCAATGTACTTTATTAATAAATATTTTGGATTAATTTTTGATGTATAAGCGTGACTCTCATTTCATCAAAAAGTATTGTAGAGTTAAGTTTGTAAGCACTGATGCACAATCGAATGAAACAACCGTATACGTATACGAGATTTAGTGAAGCAGTTTTACTACAATGATATAAATGTATAAATTGCACAAATCGAGAGCATAGCTATCTCGGATTTTCCATTTGGCTTCTCCACCACCAAGGCTCTGCGAGCTTTTGTGTGAACTGAAACTGCGTGGACTGTCCGATTGGATCTATGAAGCCAAGGCCCATTCCAAAATGTACTGAATAAATCGTATACTAAATTTTTAGTTCACATTTTAAATTAACCTAGTAAATTATTAAAAATGTCTGTGATCGACTGTCGAACTGTTTGCGATCGACCGGTCGATCGCGATCGACCGTTTGCCCACCCCTGTTCTAGATCATCCACCTACAACCCTGATCTGGCTTCTAGCGATTATTATTATATACAATTTAAAAAAGAACTTCGTAGGAGCAGTTTTCAAACGATGAAGAAGTGAAGCACACAGTTTCAGTTTATTCCTTCGACAAAGACAAAGCATTTTTTTTTAGATGCTATACGTAATTTAATTGCAAGATCCGAAAATACGAGACTAACAGGCGAGTATATTGAAAAAGAAAAATAAATTTGCGTTTTTAGTTGCACTTCTTACCCCCCCATTCCGCGAACTTAATGCCTCACCCTCGCAAGATAGCCCAAAGCCTTTATTCCTGTTTCTACAGGCGTGAAGTGCAGAGCCAATGTCGAATGTGAAGTTTTTGTGTTTTGCTGGAATAAATTTAATTCGAAATCGGTTTTCATTTTTAATAAATTTAGGAAGAAACGTGATTAAAAAACGAAGGAGTACATTTTTTAAAAGATTTACGCGGCGTGCAAAATTATTGGGATAGAATCACATAAAACGCATAGCACTAACTAATAACATTTAATAAATACAACAAAGAAACGAGATTTATGTCCATTGTTCCATATTTCCATTGTTCTGCGTTAACATAACAAATGTCGATTCGATCCAGGTTCGTCAGTTGGATTGGGATCAAACCGATCTAATTTCAATGCGCTCTGCATCTAAATGAGATTTTTTTTATTGAATCCGAATTGAATCTTGCATGTATATGTACTATAAGTTTTTACAATTGCTGTCCATTTCATGATTCATTGATTCATGATCCATTTCACCCTTTTGGAATCTTAACTTTCTGAAAAAAATCATTGCACAATGTCGCAACGATTCCCATTGTCCTTCACAGAGCTAACGAGATACACCCTTTGGCACTGGCGAACTGCATGCTTACTGAACTGGAATGAAGTTTTCAGAGCCAAATTGGAAATTCCAAGCTTGAAACAGGGCTGTAATTTGTGATTTTACATTGGCAAGTATTGATCAGAGAGTTTAATTGGCACGGGTTCAACGGTAACTGACTTCTGGGCTTCTAGTGCGGCACTTGTTTTGTATTTTATCGCTTGAGAATTTTATATTTCAATTCGATTGCAAATAGACGTAATAATTTAGATCAGCAATAGGAAGGGCAGGCTAATATTAACTGTTGTATTCACAGCATCAAGTCTATTTATACATTTTGTACTGAACATGTCATACACACATAATAGCACACTCAAACAAACACCACCCAACTATTCACACACCAACCGTCAAGCCATTGCACTTCCGCTGCATCCTCTTTCGAACAAATATCTTTGTGATGAAAAGCGTCATCATACTTACTTACATACGTATTCTGTTGTCGCTTCCTTATTTAGCGCTGATGGATGTCGAGCCGTTCACCACTTTGCGTTCCAAGTTTAAAAAGGAAATTTGAATTGTAGGCAGCATGTTCAGGCTGTCGTCCTTCGTGAAAGGGATGTGAGAGAAACGGAAATTGGCAAATAATGCTATAATAGCGATGGGGAGGTTGATGAAATCACAGGCTTGTCTACTAGGCAAACGCAAACAAGCGAGAAGTTAGGAATTTTGATAAGGCTCGGCAATTACCCAATTGCTTGAGTTTCAAGGAATGCAACAATCTAATTTCTCGGGGAAGAACATTAACTGATTCGAGGCAGAGCTTGGTTTGGGAGTTTCAATTTGCCATGTAATCTCAGCAGGATTCGCGAAATAAACTCATTTTCGTTTGTTATTACTTTCAAGAATTAATTTGGGTTGAAATGGAATGTGCGTTGAGTGAAAAAATTATTCATTCGACGCGATCAACAGGCATAATTTAGGATTTACAGGGAAATGTATTGAAATTATGACAACTATTATGATTCTCTGTCGATAGAAATGACTGAAATTCAGGGCATGAATCACGAGATTTCGATAGGCGATATCGCCTATCGTCAAATAAAAACGATAGCGATTATCGACTTAGGAATGTCGGCATCACAGCCTCAACGATATGATGTATCGAAAATTTTTTTTGAAATATAACTCCATGGTAGATTTTCGTGACATTTGACAGCATCTGATGAGTGGTAATGACATTTGAAAATTCGAATAGTGAGCCGCTAACAAGTGATAAGTTTGTCGGTAATTAAAATCAGAGCGAAAATCAATGGAAGAATTCATACTTTTTGATTCTTCATCTGAAGATGATAGTGAAAAAGTATTGTGAAGGAATTTGAGGGATTATAGTAATCCATTGGAGTTACCGGAACAGAAGTAAGAAATAAAGATCTTAAAATATCTTGTGATTCAAATGTATTTTGTAGGTTCATTAAACGTTTTCGTGTAACGAAAGAAGCGTTTAAATATACAAAAACTGACAACTGACACTTTTGTTTGTCAATTTTCAGGAAATCCAATGAGAGTGTTTTCGTACTTTTCATGAATTTTCCCCATTTTTAATTCAGGAAAATTCAGTAAAATTTAGTTAAAATTCAGTTACTGAATTTTACTGGATTTTCCTGAATCATTTGGTGGGGGAAATTCATGAAAAGAACGAAAACGCTCTCATTGCATTTCCTGAAAATTGACAAACAAAAGTGTCCGTTTTCGGTTTTTCGGAGAACAATAGTGATTATAATGTCATCCTAAGCGGTGATAAATTACACAAAAATATTCGTTCTTCATGATAACATTACGCTGAAAACCGTTCGACAGTTTTCAGTATTTTTCAGTAGCTCAACCCCTACTGAAATTTACTGAAAGAGGCGAAATTTTCAGTTTTCAGTAAAACGGAGTACAAAAACGGCTTCATTGCAATTAATTGCAATTAATCGTAGTATGCGAACAGACCTATTAAATGCAATAAATCGTAGTTCGCGAACAAACCTATTATGTCACAAGCTGAAGATGGATATCGATGACATATCCATAGTCGTTTGACTATCGCCAGAGATTTCGATAGTCGCTGTCGTTTTTTGATTTTCGTGATCTCAAATCTCGGAAATTTCGACAGTCGATATCGCCTATCGTCGGTTGTGATTCATGCCCAGATTTTTTTTTTGAATGGCATGATTAAGCTTTTGGAATTTAATTTTTCTTTTGCTGGTTTTTGTAAGAATTCATTAAGCTGCGGGTAAACTATGTTAAGGCCAATATAATAAATAATACATACCATATTATATACGCAGCCAAATGTATCTATCCTTTGACCGATACCAACTAAATACATTTGCAGGGATAATATACTTTCTTCTATTACAACTTCATCTACCGAAACATCATTTAAATGTAACACAAGCTCCGGAGCACAGCAAACTTTGCCATTAAAATATCTCAAAACAAGTATATAGGACATGTAGAGTACCTCTTGGCAAACTAACAAACCGGACGATGTTCAAACTCTTCAAGTAAATCGGACAGAAATCTGGGCAGGATTCATGTGTTTGAGATTAAATATAGAAGCTTGAGGAGTTATCGGGAGTGCCCTGGAGTGATGTGAAAGTAGATAACCTAAAACTATATCCTGAAAAAAATGAACAGTATATGAACTATGTTTTTTTCGGCTTATTGCTTGAAACTGTACCTTTGAGGATGTTTTAGTTATTTAGGGTGCTTGGTTTATAACTTTATTTCGTCGCAAAGATGTAAATTTAGATGCTTAGTATGTGGAAAGGAAAAGTAAATTCGATTCGTGTTCCTGTGATTGTGAATTGAAATCGAAAATTTAAAGCAAAAACCCATATTTGAGGATTTTGGTCCGGAAATTACGGAAAAAACGAACTTGTTTCAGTTAAATATTCTCAAAAGTTGTAAAAGAGCGGGGTCCAGAGGTATAACGGTGACTCATTGTTTGTATTACCAAAGCCTTGAGCGAAGGGAATATATAATAGAATTCGCGTACTCGTTTGGGTTGCTTAGCTCAAGTAAAAAAGAAGGTGGAAGTGTAATTTTATTTTTCTGGTTAATATCACTGAAAACTTTCGATTCAATCCCTTTAACTCCCTCTTTTCTTTGTCTCAACTCCTCCTTTTCTTTATCTACTTCAGCATCAGCCCATTTATGTCTTTATTTATTTATGTAATTGAAATCATCCTCTATCGAAGATATGCTATGTTCACCCAGCTGATCGGACCATGAAAACTGAACGAAAACTAAAAGCATCAAAACAGATACGAAAACCAATAAATTGGTTAAGTAATTTTGACATTCACTCTTTCGATGAGCCGTTTTTATAGATCATCAAGAAACTCAACTTTCTTTGATCTCAACAGGACATTATAATTACGTTTGCCACAACCAGTGCATGGGCATATCAGGGGAACTCACTGAATCCACATTTTCTAGATAAATTGAAACTAATAGGTCTAAGATCAAGGTGGAACATTTTGTGAATATATTACCTGTGTATGCAGAGCACGTCTAAACATTAGCTAAATCTATACCCTGAAGATTCCATAAATTACATTCCTGCCACTGAAAACCAAAACGATTGTTTAGTCCACAAAAACAAATTTATTGAGTAGTGGAATATCCCGAGTGAAATGGGTTTATTTTTGAAATTTACACGTGTATATCTATAAATAAAAGTTTTCAAGTGAAATTTTTCAAATAAAAAAAACGAATTGAGAGTTATCAAAATAAACAGAAGCCCGATCCGAAAATATGCTTGGAGTGATTAGTTTGAATTGAATTATTTAGCAGCTATTCTTGAGAATTCACGGAGAAAATTGAGCAAGCACAGCAATTTCATAAAAAAAAAAAAAAATTAAGGATATCTCAAAGTATTTTGCAAGAAAAAGAATTTTTCGAAAAACGAAATAAGGCGAATAATTACGCCCAAAGGCGAATAATTACGCAATTTAACATTAGTCTAAATCGAAAATTTGTTTCAAATTGTAGAAAAAATGCATGTGTACCAAGCAAAAGTATTGAATTTTGCCCCTAATTACCATCCTCCAAGTCAGTTTCATTTTTCATACTCGAGTCCTCCGTTGAATATATGTATTTGAATATATTTCGAAAACATCGCGAATGATATGCCGTGATTTGGCTATCGATAGCATCTTAGATCATTTGGTGAGGTTTCTTCAATATATCCAAACGAAATGAATAGTGAGGAAATGAGCGTTCTCTTTGATTGAGAAAAATGTAGCGGTAAATAAATGCTATAGCGATAACTACATATTGAAGCAAATCGACTTCAACTGGCTTTATCAACGCTACAGTTTTTCATATAATCTAGACACACAACCAGGGTTTACACTTTTTGAAGAAAATTCGAAGTAGAAGTTGTCTAAAAATTGGAGTAGATTGATATAAAATGAAGTAGACTACAAATTCATTTAATTTTCATAAAAATTGGTTGAAAAATATCATTTTTAGTATAACGGTAAAACTTATTGAGTAAAACAGCGCCAATGAATTCAATTTGTCAAATTTTTTAAAAAAAATTACACAAGCAAAACATAATTATATCCACCGCTTTTATTATTTCTTTACGACATAGTATTATATTTTTTGATAACACCCGTCAATAAATTTGAAATAGTCAATATGTTCTTTTATTGATAACGAAGATTTAAATATTCTTTGACATAAATTCATTAATCGTTTCACCAAAAAAAAATTCTAACAGTTTTTGCATGTAAGCGATTCCAATTTTGAACTTTAACATACGGAAAATTTACAAACGTACGGCGCTCAAGAATGTTATGATTTACTTGTGTATGCTCTGATAATTGTTTTGTATTACTGATCTCTTAGACCACGCTACACTCAGCAAAAGGGAAAATTGTTTACATCCATGAATAAAAATTTCGTCTGATTCGATTGAACCAAAAACGGAGTAGAATTTAAAGAAACTGTAGTAGTGAAGTAGTTATCATTTTCAATTAAGAAATGAAGTAAATCTACTTCAAATGAAGTAAAGTGTGAACTCTGCACACAACACTCTCATGTTAGTCACTTGGATATTCAAACCACTAGCGTCGCGCTGAGGGTAAACTCGACTTGATGTACCACAGCCGGGAAATTCGACCAACAGAGGACGACCAACAGAGGTAGCAGGGGTCGAAAATTAAAGAAAAACACACAAAATTACGCAAAAAAATACGCGAGAAGACAACACAATTAAGAAAAACAAACAAACAAACAAAAAAAAACCGCAAAAGCAAACCATACAACCACACAAACATACTAGCCTGACATCTATCGGCAAAATTCATGTAACAGCTCTGTGGTACATCAAGTCGAGTTTTATCTCGCGCTGATATAACCGATATAACAGTTGTTCGATTTCTTGCCGCAACGTGACAGGTAGTTAGTCTAGAGAGCGTCAATGTAGATCGTTTTCAGTTCGGAGTGTCATGGCGTGGTTTTCCGGGACGCGGAAGTTCTTGTGAACGTTTGGCCGAGAAAAGTATTCTGATGGTGACGGTTTTACAGGAAAATTAAGATAAATCAGTTTCTTAGCTGGCTTGTACTAAGCGACTAGTAAATTTCGCGTTCCAAGTTCGATTTTTTCCGCAATGTGACAGGTTGTTAGTCAAGAGCGTCGATGTGGATCGTTTTCAGTTCGGATCGGAAGGTCATGGCGTGGTTTTTCGGAGCGCGGAAGTTCTTGTGAAAGTTTGGGTTTCGTTTAAAAGTGGCACCATTAGAATGATGCAGAGAAGTAGGCAAATCACTTTCTTAGCTTGCTGAAACACTAGGAGAATAATAAATTTCTCGTTTCGCGGGTTCGCAGACATACTTACCTACATATCTTGTTGACGACATGGACGATTTGCAGAAACATGAGGTGCGTACATATGTCATTGTACTGTTTAGACATGTCTGCTAGTTCTTATTTGTAATTCCTGTTATTTTATATTAACTAATTTCTGGTCTTTCTGGTCTATTACAATTAATCAGTGTGGGCCATATAATTCACTTGCAAAACAGATAAATTAAACACTCGTTGAAAAGGCTCAACACTGAGGTTTTATTGGTCAAATCCACCTTAAGTCCGCTACAGGCCTTCCGTTTCCTCGCGAAGTACGATGGACGATGTTGAACGTACTCCAAACCACGAAAATATAGATGACAGCCTCGTCGATGAAAATATTCGTCGTTCGTGGTACGTTCAACATTGTACATTTTACCTCGTGAAGAAAGACGAAGGTCTGTAGCGGACTTTAGATATACTATATGTAGGTGTTATAACATTCGTGATATTCGCCTCTAGTTTGTGAATGTTTTCTGTTTGAATAATCACAGCGGCATTTTACGAATAATTCGACTTCCAAAGTATAAGTACAAAAAGAAGGCAGGGTACAAGTAGGTGCGGGCAAATTACTGTGACGGGACGTGAAAGAAGAGAAGAATTGAACAAAAAGCTCATTGGAATCTTGTGGATAGGAGGCAGACGCATCATGAAGATACATAGCAGAAGTAATGCCAGAGGATGTTTTAATGGAGTTGACATAGGACCAAAAAGGCTTAGAATTGTCGGATTTAATAGAAGTTTCTAGATGCTCAAAGTAAGCACACTTTGATTAGACGCGCTGTAAATAACGGGCTACACAACTGTTTGACACATATTTAAATTGCAGATTTTCTGCTGATCAAGGCGTACAAGAATGAATCCTGTACACTTTTCTGCCATGAAATCAAAGCGAGAGTGAAATGTAAATTAAATGTAATTTAAAAATATTTTACGCTCTTGGCCTATTCAATTACACTCAATTCAATTGTCATTTTTTGCGAAATATATTACTAATGTTTTCGAAATAATGGTCTGAATTTCCTCTGGAAGTTTTTTTTTTCATGAGATGATCAAACATTTAAAATTAAGTAAGTGGTTTCGAAAGTATGCACGGTTTCTTTTCAGACATTTCTCGTTTGATGTCAAAACGGCGAATTCAACTAAATTGAATGGAAAGTTTTTTGACTAAAGGGCTGGTAATGAGTTCATCGTGAAGCTAAGTTTTGACACGTCTCCATTATCTGGGCATTCTTTTGAGCGAAAATTTTTACAATCGAAAAAAGCAGAGACACTGCTCATTTCTGACTGATAAAATGTCAAGAATTTTAATTTTCCATCGATTTTGTTATTGAAAAGACATTCGCACAATTCAATTTACAAATTTAAACAGCAAAGGCCACTTTTTAGTTCGAGACGATGAGCTGCACATACTAAATTGGCGTGAAATGATTGGAGACATGTGTCAATGCCATCTGAGTTTCAATTCCGAAAGCAACTTTTAACGGAAAAAACAACTTTTCACACTAAGAAGTGAGTAAAACTCTTGCTTATTTTCAAGCTAAATTTTCGCTGAAACGAATTTCACGTGAAATTTTGTATGAAAAGGGTTAAGGATAAGGTTAAGGTTACTTTAATTTTTGAGCCGACATAGACTTACGTTTTATATACAAAACATCTTTATCTTTCGAAAACTTCAGCTTGATCGAATTACAGAATCAAGTCCTATGCTTACTGATTATTAATATGAATTTGAAAATTATTCCAACACTAATTTTCATCGAAAATTAGTAAAAATGCAAAAGTAAATATACAAACGCGTTATCCTACCCCTTCTCGAAGTCAGCCCCCTTAAAAAAACGAACTTTGATCGGGGTGCGCTTTAATGAACTTCAATCAACAAAACGTATTCGATACAATCGAGTTGATGCTCTCAAAGTCTACATTATATATTGAACGATTGGAGAGGTTCGAACTGTATTTCAAGAAAGCCATTAGCAGTAGAAAAGTATCAAATTAGTAGTTTAGCTTTTCCACTTTCGCAAAATATCGTATTGTGCCCTAATTACTATATACTGCCTTGGGAGAAGAAACAAGTGGTCTTTATATATCTTTTTAAGCTGTTTGGTAGTTAAAGCGAATAGCCGGATGCAATGGGAAAGTAAATACTTTTTTGGCTTCCTTAAAGTGTGTGTACCCGAACACTATTAAAACTCTGAAATCTTGCACAATACACTTGATTTAAATATATAACATACAAAATATAAATAAAATTATAGACTGAAAATGTATAGATTGAATAAAAAAAAGCGTCTCAAATAGTTTAATAATAAAAGATGTAATATTATTAAACCCCAAATTCAAGGTTTCAGAAATAGAGGCTTTCTCCATAATTAATAATCGGGAAATTTTGAATTTGTTGCATTTTTTGTGCAAACGACACTTATTTTTAAGAAAGCAATTTAGTTTTGAAGATAATTTTGTAGTTTTGGCCGATAGACACCTTTCATCCAAAAGAAAAAAACTCGAACGCATAGAAACCGTTAAAAAGACTTTCTTTCGAAGAATAGTAAAGGTAATGTGTAGCTTTTACCTCACATTGAATACGGTTAAATGTTTACTAAACCAATTTTTTGCACTCAAGACTGGATCATGAATTTTATGAAAATATAATGATAGTGTTGCACAATGCGCAAGACTGCATCGAAGGCTATAAGCACAGAAAGACTTTGAGAGTTGCTGTCCGCAAAAATGTCAATACTTTAGAAATTCAAACAGGTGCTGCTTCTTTCCATTATCAGGTGTTCAAAGTTTTGTGTAAGTGTAAGGTTTTGACAGCTCATAAAACATTATTTGTATTTTTTTTTTTATTTGTTTTCTTTTTTTCAAAATATGGGTACCTAATAGATACATGTTAAATTTAACTTATCACAGGCCTACTCTGTATTAACATCCATCACTTTAGAAAAATCTACTTCGATCAGATTGCGCATATCAGAGATAATCTCACTGAATCATCTTGTAAAGAGATTGTCTGTGAAAATCAGGGAAAACTAGATGTGCGGGTTCAGCCAACTTCTCAAAGAATTGATTACGCGAGACACAGAATGGATTATTTATAATAATCTACTGTGAAAACTGTTATGGTGAAAACAAGGAAGTTTGAAGCTATACCAAAGCCTGATGCCTGGAAAGGTTTTGCTGAGTATCTGGTGCAGCTGGAAAGGCACCGTATATTAAGTGCGTTTTTTGGTAAAACTCGACTTGATGTACCACACAGCTGCTACATGATCTTTGCCGATAGATGTCAGGCTAGTATGTTTGTGTTTTTGTGGTTGTGTGTTTGCTTTTGCGGTTTTTTGTTTGTTTGTTTGTTTTTCTTAATTGTTTTTCTTCAATTTTCGACTCCTGCTACCACCTATTCGCCCTCTGGTGGTAAAATTTCCCGGCTGTGGTACATCAAGTCGAGTTCCTTCCACCAAACTTCCAGTAGTTTCGAAATACTATGTCTAAACTAAACTCAAACTTGCTCATTGTTTGACGCGTGTTAAATTAGTCCTTTCGCAAATTTGTAAAAAAAATATAGCTTTTAAGTGCCTACGCGACACTTTAAATAAAAACGCAGAGTTTTCCTCTAAACAGTTTTTATTAATATCATTTAAGTTTTCCTTAAATGATTATGTAACTTTGCACAATGGTTAACTTAATCTATTACACTGGCACTCTGATCTGACACACTGATCTGACACACTGATCTGAACGATTGAACTGAACTTAGTGAACTGAACTGTTGACTTGAAGTAGTAAAGTAATAGGCTTGAAATAAGTTCGAGGCTCGCATCTGAGTCTATATATATGCTACGTTATTGTTTATATGATGACCATTCAAATTTGTCCATTCAGCATAGTGAAAAAATTTGATACATATTGATTTAGAACGGATGTTTACTCAATTGTGTCCAATAGGATTCGTGCTTAATTAGTTTCTTGCACGATGTTTGTTTATAGCTATGATTCCAAATATTGCTAAGCTTGCAAAGAATGTATATACCTATGATTCATAATTGGATTTGAGATGCTGTATGACAAATGCTTGGTTTTAACGTTACAATGTTTAGCTTTGTGATTTTAATGTTGCTTGGGTGTTAGATGTCATAATGAATTTAGTTGAAATTTTATGATCGTGTGGTGTCGAAGACGGATTTGTACACGGATTATAAGTATCGAATACGGATTTGTATCAGTTTATATGGAACATACTAGTAAAGGATTATCGTCGCTGGCTTCAAGCAGTGAACGAAATTTCAAAAAATGGTTCGAAAAATTTTGTGAACAAATCCTTTACTCAAGAATCTTGCATCATTTGAAAATGATATTCAACCTTTGAGCAGACTATAAGTATTTGGAATGCGTCAAGAAAGTGATTTTGCTTAGTTGAAAAGTTTTTGATAAATTGCTCATACATTTTCATTTTCCAAGTAAGACGTTAGCTTTAAATCATACTGTGAACACAGCATGCAATCGCACGTATGTACATAAATATATACACCAATGGACACTCACTCATGTGTGTTTGAACATATATGTCAGAGCACCGTATAAAGCTGCCGTTCATACAAATGCAAGAAACGGAGGTGAAACGTCAGGTGTAATTTTTTATTGGACAGCAGAAATTCCCTAGGAAGAATCTTCGGAGCCATAGATAAATTAAATTTACTTTACTCCTCGAGAAATAGTTGTATTCTTTACCGTAAAGCAATTGTTAAGGCACAGATACGAAAGCTGGTTGACCTGTACTTTTCGCTTAGGAGTTATAGTCATTGGAGAGCGAAATTAGCAGAATAAATATTTGTTCAAGCATACCTATGAAAGAGTTTTACCGAGAAGTTTTGAAAATTACTATAAATACTAATGTTTGCCTGTTGTTTAAGCACAAAGGATACTTCGAGGATAACGATGTCATGACAGATCTGAAAACGGTACGTTATAACCATAACGGTGCGTCATAACCAACGATAGATTAATTTGGCTAAATGTGCAATTTCATCATACTGTCAATGACAAAATCTGAATTTCGTGCTATAAAGCAAACCTGTCCTTATATACATATTTATTTATGATCAACTGGCCCGCTAGAGTATTCATCCAATAATCCAAATGCAGTATCCAAATGCCGAGAGAACAAGACAGTCGTGGTACAACTGACATGTGATATCCTGTACAAGAGCAATGGCTTGAGTTATTTTCTTGGTTTCCTCTCTCCCCACAATCGCAACTCCTCACAATGCAATAATGAAAAAACATCCAATCGCTTCCCTTCCAAATTTGGTTCTCGTGGGACATCTTTATGGCTGCTTTGGCTGCAGCGAAACAATATAATCAAGTATTAATATTTCAAATATATTCTTTTCGAAGAATACTCTGGCTGGAAACTTCAATTGCTGAACGTGCATTATGTAAATAACAGCAATGAAGATAAATGTTTTCAATAGGAAACTGCCAACAAAGCCATTTCTCAGCATAATTGTGCATGCATACTGTATCACTTATACATAATATTTATTGAACAATTTTTCCGAGTAATGATCGCTGCCCGCACATCAACAGCGAACCTTGAACAAGCTATGTATACACATGAAAATGGGAAGAAACAATATTCAGGAAACAGTGTAGATACTTGTTGCTTGGTTTCCTTGTTTCGCATTAAATTTTTTGCAATGTTTTGCTACGGTTCATTTGAACGTCAGTTCTATAGCAGCGAGACTTCACGGAAGACTTGCTATAGAATAAAGCGTCTATTCATGCGAACTACTGACTATGGAGATTGCGGAGGCGTATGTAGCTGTTTTGAGGGCATTATAAAGTAACCAGAGCTCGACTATATGCTTGTGATCATTATCTTGCTGGAAATAATAATTGTTTCCCAAGCTGCGGTTACGGGCACTTTCCTCCAGATTATACTTTAAAATATTAAGGTAATCGAATTTATACATTGTCGACTCAATAAACTCTTTGTTACCAACGCCAGTAGCCACCGCGTATTTTTTCACCATTACTCCATCAACACCGTGTTTTACGGTGGGTAGCAAATGTTCTTTTCGGAATGCGCTCGTTGATTTGTACGTCCTTATTTTACGTTCTTTTATGAAGAAAATACAGAAATTGCCTATGCCTGAAAAAACATATTGTTCTAAAACTCTTTTTTTGCAAACTCTCGCTTTTTTCGATTAATCGGCGAAATTGTACCCGGCCTTTTTGCGAAGTTTCCTGATGGTATCAGAACAAATTTGCTTCTTGAACTTTTCCTTAATTTCAGCTGTTATTTCCCTTGCCGTCAGTCGCGGATTTTTTTCGCCAAAGTCAGATTATTTCGCTTTTCTCTCCAGGACAACTTTGATGGATTTTTTAGGAGAGTTCTCCTGTCAATTTGAAACTGTTCACTACCGTTTGGATAGACGTATATTGTCTTCCAACGGCTTTGGTAATGCTTCTGCAGCTTTTTTTCTCCTTCCATAATTTAATAACGATTTTTTTTCGTTCACAGCAATTTCTTTCTATTTTATTTCCTATCGCGAAAAACGCTTATTTGACAATGTAAACTTTATACAAACTTACTAATTCTTTACTCGAATTAAAACCAATGAATAACAGATGCCAGACAATATTAGGAAAGTGCATTTGATACGCTGTATTTGGGGGAATCCCCTAATTCGATGAGTACATGCAGACTTTTTATGTCTCGTATTAATGAAAATCCTTGTGCCGAGTAGTAAGAAAATACTTAATCGATAGGCGAAAAACAATCCAAAACATATTTGATTCGTTTCGCTTTGTTAACATTGAAAATTAAATGACATCAGGTGAACGCAGACGTTTTCTGCCAAGTGAAGGTAAATCACCAGGTAGTTTTGATTTGCTTATTTATATTGAATTAAATGATTTAAACGCCCGCTTAACGTATATGATTTGTTCCTTAAATGGCTTAAGTTAAGGAAATGTGCGCTAAGCGGACGCAGTGTTTATACCATAATGTATGATTAGGTTTAAAATCTTGCTGCTTTTGGTCTTCCGCTAAATTGAGAGCATTACTTAAGAGATTGCAATTGAAATCTTCCACGGGAAATGATTGAATCGCAAATATTCTTCTGAAAAATATTCAAAGGAAAGCAGCTGTCACTCTCTTCTATATATTCAACTCTTCTCTTAAGCTAGGATACTTTCCCGTTTCGTGTGAAAGCACGGCAAAAACCCTATATTTCCAAGTAACTATCGATCAATTAGTATTTTGTCTTCATGGGGCAAGATTATTGAACGTGGGACCCTGTCTCACGTGCCAATCATTCCAGACTTTCAATTTAGTTTTAGACCAAGACTATCCACAATTCCTCAACTTTTGTCCATCATATAAGTTGTTGTCAAAGTTGTCCATCATATAAAGGAACAATTTTCTTCAAAACATTCTACTGGGTTGATAGCTTTAGATATTGAGAAGGCTTTCCACCTTGTCTGGCATGAGGCCCTAATTTATAAACTAATTCGTTTGTCCTTGTGCAAAGGTCTTGGTTTTTCAACTTCCAAATCGTTCGCTGTGAAAGCATATAACCAGTGTAATCCCAGCTGTTGTACAGGCTGGGTAATATCATTAATGTGTAAGAAACAAAATTTATGCAAAAAAAAAACGATAAGAGCCAGCAGGCCAAAATAGTATAGCCGCTAGATTTTAAGTTATTTTTCTTGTTAACTAAACTGTAAGTCAATTCAAAAAAATTCAATTCAATTCGCTGTGAAAGCACAGTGCCTATATATTCCCGTGGGTGTGCCACAAATTTCTCTACTCAGTTTGACTTTGCACAATATTTTTGTACAATATGTCAGACATCGCTCGATTCCATGGTTGCAACATCGCAACATACGGGGATGACACTGCACTTTTCTGTAGCGATCATAATCCAGATCGTATTTTCAAAAATCTTTAACAACAATTGCTATCAATTAACGATTTTCACAATAAATGGACGATCCAAATTAATGCTGGGAAAACGCAAACGATATTTTTGCCCACAAACCACCCGAAAGAAACTTGCCTAATCCACACTTACAAATTCTTTCCTCCGATATATCATGGGGAAAAGAAATTAAGTATCTAGAAGTTCACCTTGATTATAGACTCACGTTAATGCGGCACAGAGAATCAATAAAACTGAAGATCCTCAAAAGCATTCTGTCAACATATCATATTAAGAGGAACTCTAAGTTATCTGTAGCCAACAAACTATCACTGCTAACCTCGCCGTATACGCACACTTTTATAGTATATGACAGCTATCACAACTTGGATGTAAAGACTCTGTCTAAACTCTATGCTAAAGATATTGTTAGCTATTATTATTATTATTATTATTATTATGTTGAACACAATATAAATGTTCTCTTGGCCAACTTTGATCAAAAAAGTTTGAAAAATCGTCTGTATTTCTATTAAATCTGTATCCGTATTCACGTCCAAATTCAGAGTTTCAGAGACTACTATCTCAGATATAACATCTACATTTTCGAATTTGACACTTTCTACAATTACCTCCCAGCATTTGAATACAATATAAAGCGAAAGATAAAAATGTATACCTTGGCAATGTTTTTTCTTCAAAACGTCCGTCGTATTTTACAATACCATCATTTGTTTATTTTTCAAAGCGGTTTTTTCTGTCCACAAAAATCAACTTTGATTATCTGACCAGGTATTAATTTTCTCCCCCTATCAACTATTCCACACATAAAGCTTCTTCTGCTTTTTTTCCAAACGAACAATATAATTCAGATTAGACGTATTTCCTGAATCACTATACAGCGAATTGTCGCACTGGGCGGAGAAAAGCCGCTGTCAAAAAAATTAGAATGCACTGTTTTGTATGGTAATGCGCAAAATGCCGGCGGTCGAAATTTTCGAAGCGTCAAAATTTGCCAAATTTCTAATTTTTTCGTTTCGCTAGCGGTGACACCAACCGCAGGTTGGCATCACCACTAGGTTGAATTAAATCTGCTTGAATTAAGTTGAATGGTCTCGTGGTATAGACAAGCAATGGCTGATATGTATTGTGATAAGCCAACCTAATCCTCGTACAACAGGATTTAGCAAACCAAAAACAAACAAAAAATGAATTAGGTTGGTACCTTGGTTGGCGCCATGAATGTTAACTGTCAACATGTCAGCGACATTTTCGCTGCATTGTGATTCACCATATTCAAATGCGAAATTCTACATAGAAGTCCGCCGCCCCCTTCGAAAATTTCGCAGTTATGTGTTTAAGCCTTATTTCTGTTTGATCAGATAATAACAACCACCCCAACCTAACATACTCAAATCATCAAAACAACGGCGAAAAAAAAATATTTCCGCTACTTTTATTAAGATTCTCGATGAATCTGAATTTGTTTATAAAAGCTCTATGTTCGGCGAGATGTACTTGACTTTGAGGAAAAACTTATCTGAATGGTTGCATGCTGCCGAAAAATAGAATTATCGAAACTTTTGAGCGAAATATTTATGATTACATGGGAAAACACGACTGGTGGTAGGCAATTGGAATTGTTTTTTTTTTGTGTGTAATTTAGTACCAGCCATGATGAAAATAAACACAGCAGTCTAAGCTGTTGATTAGGAAGTATTTCTTTTTCAGTGTACCATATAAAACACGTATACCATACGTATACATTCACTTTGAAGTTTGATTGGTGCAGATACGTACCCTTAAAGTTTTGATATTTATTTACGAAGTACGTTAAATGTGCGGTTAATTTTAATTTTTTTTTTCAACAGCCGCAATTTTTTTTAACTTTACAGACACAATTCAAAAAATATTTTAACTAATGATTATAATAAAATCACCCTTTTCACGCTATTTTCTTCAGTAACTTTAAGTCCAGAGGGCTGAACACCCCCATATTTATTATTTATGAATATGGTGGGCACGAGCTAGAAACATGAATAGAAGGGTCCTTTTAGTTGGATTTCGGGCCAAGTTGTGCCATAAAGAAGACATTTTAAGTAATCACATGTCAGCAAACGTCACAGAACCATTTTCATGGCGGTATGTTGTAGCATGAACACGTATTCAAATGAATAATGAAAACATTTGATTATCCTGCTTGTCCTTTGCGAAAGATTTAATGCATGCACCCTCGAATGGGAATAGTTCCAAGTGGTTCGCTGAACATATTGCAACCGAATTATTTCTTTCTAATTCATAGTTTTTCTGGTCACAATTGTTTCGTAAATAACGAAAATATCAATCGAGCATAACAGCGCCCAACGTGGGTTTATGGTTTTTGACTCAGATATTGGTGCTTAGTATATTTATGTGAGCTAATCAAAGCCTTGCAATAGGTAATTTCG
Organism: Nemotelus pantherinus; assembly: GCA_963978885.1. Classification (NCBI taxonomy): domain Eukaryota; kingdom Metazoa; phylum Arthropoda; class Insecta; order Diptera; family Stratiomyidae; genus Nemotelus; species Nemotelus pantherinus. Next base: position 240,437,558 of record OZ022263.1, read on the forward strand.
ATGCTTTACAATCATCTATTAACCTAACTCACCCCGGGAGCTGTTATTTAAATGGGGTTAGTGCCAGTTGCACTTTGACTACCTTCCTCGCAGTTAGCGTTCTTGCGCTCTCCTTATTTTATCTAGTGTGTTCAATCTATTTTTGGCTTCCTCGTAGATCTGCTAGTTTAGCATCCTAGTGCTGGTAGATTCAAATATAATTTTCACTCTGATCTATGTATTTAAAGATGGTGAGAGTGCTGTTGGGGTGTCTGTCGACTTGTCAAACAGTTTGAGAGTTTTGTCACGTATGTGCTTGTCTACGGATTCTACTCATAATTTCATTTCAGTATTTGTGATGTACCAGGTTGCCAGATTTTGAAGAATTTGTAGCTGTTATTTGTTTGTTTTAAGTGTTGGGCAGAAGATAGTGCTACCATAGGTGATGGTTATTCTAATGATCTGCTTATAGATACGGGGTCTGTTCTTAATATTAATTTTTTGTGATGCAAGTATTCCGCTGACATTTATTCAAGTTTTTTGTAGGTGCGTATTCTAAGATAGTCTTGTGTCAAAAGTTAATCCCAAATATTTAGCTGCTATTTTCCACACTATGGACTCGTTGTGTTCTGTCAGTTGGCTTGGATTTTGTCTTCGTCGTCTCGATACAAAGATTGCTTGCGTTTTTTATATATTTAAATATTTCATTAGAGTGTTTATGTATTCTTGAAGATCGATCGTTATAAATTCTGCCTGTCAAGATGTATAGTAGATGCAGGCGTCATCTAAAACGAAGGAGATTTTAGTCTGCAGTGTGTAGTGTATATAACAATGGAGAGAGTGGAGAGCCTTGCGAGACTCCGGCTTCTATTGGCCGTGTACTGGAGAGGTGGTCGTTTATTCGGACGGAAAAAGTTCTGCGCTCAAAAAATGATACAATTAGTTTTATTAGTGTTTTTTGGGAACATGAAAATCTTTCACTTTTGTATAAAGCCTGCATACCCGACTTTATCAAATGACACCGCAATGTCAAACATGGCAAGACCCGTGGACTTTTTTGAGCCACCTTACGAAGCTACAGCTCGGTGGAGTGGTGGGCTTTATTGCCGAATTGGTCTTCTATGATAATGGATTTGTTGGTGACTGCTTCCACGAACCGTGAATGTATTATGCGTTCGATCAGTTTTCCGATCGAAGATAGGAAGTTGGTCGGACATCAGTTTCAAGGAAGCGTGAAATCTTTGGTTTAGGAACCACAATAATTGTCACTTTTTTCCAGGGATTTGGGAAACTATTTTGTACGGAACGGAAGCTGGTATTTGCAATGTCTGTTATTTTTTGGAGTTTATTGTCTATTAAGTAGCCAAAGCAAATGTTCGCTATCGTTTCAAGCCCTGATTATTTACGTGTTATGAGTTGAGTTCCTAGTTGTTTGATCTCTCCTATTTAAGTGGGACGAATCTCATCTTTTTGGATCGTTGAAGCTAGAATATAGGTAGCTTTTTCCTCAATATTCTTCCTCTTTATCCGCCCCAACAATCTTTGGTGATTTTTGGGGGGTTCTTTGCATTGCAGCTCTACTGTGTCTGTAAAAGCCTCTACTTTACCCACATTGTCATGTTTGGGGCTGTGGATTGCTGGTATGACAAGTTTGCTCTTCTGGCTGAAAGATTTGGTCCGTTTATAAAAATTAGTATGACCCCACTCCGTACTCTGTAAAAAATGTTCCCACTGCTCGTTCCTAAACAGTCAGATCTGGTGGCTGATGTGATTTGTCAGTCTGTTTATCCAGAACAAACTTATCCAGAATGGCCTGTAAGTACTCCTCTTACCCCAGAGTCGGTGGTATGCATTTAGAGCTCCTGATCTAACTCAGCGGTTTGTCGTGCGATTTGTACTCGCATGCAAATGATTGATTCTGTTATAGTACTGTTATTTATATGAGTGAGGACAATTCGCTTGATGGTTTTAACTTGCATGCAAGCGTAGTTTGAAAATAATACTTTTGAAGAGCCAGAGTAGTCTTAACCAAAATAATGACACTACTAGTACTTTAATATGCAGAGAAAAAGAAAAAAACGGAAAACAAATTAAAAGAGAATTCATGGAAAATTAGGGACAAACCCATTTCGATCGAAGCGGAATACTTTTGACGGCATATAAGCTGTTTTAACAAATTTGCTGTGTGGCCACAAACGCACTCACATCAGTGTTTTTCAAGCAGAATCTGAATGTACTTTGGCTATCGTGTTTTTTGGTACTATTAATTTCTACAAATGACAAACATATTTACAATACACCAAAATATATTAGCCTAAACAATTATTATTTTCAAAATTACACTTTTACTCTGGGAATTGATTTTCTCTTTTTCAAATTTTACTTCCTTGTAAATTTTATTGAAATATTTTCAAAATATGTTGGCTGCAAACGGGCGTGTCAGCAGTCAGAAAGTGGCGAAAATGAAAAAAAGTGGCGTTTGTCGAATTTGTGATTGTCAAAAATTCATCCGCATAATTATTTGCATTCGAACTGAGCGGGCAAGTGAGAAGCGAGCTCGAAAAATTTTCAAATCGATATGAAACCTCAGTACACATTTTTTTATCGAATATCGACCCTAATTAACTTAACTAAATTTAAACATTTTTATTTCGGCTGAATTGAAGCGATTTACCAATGCCAAGAGGAAAATTTCAGAGTAACAATATGCAGCCTCTTTTGCGCTCATTTACAATTGTCCTCGATTTTTTCGTCCCTAAATCTTAGTGGAGTTTCAATTTCATAAGAACTTCAAATAAAAACGCTTCCGTTCATTATTCAAATCAAATCTACTTCGAGGTTTAGCTTGAGCTCTTGAGGCTAAGAATTTTATTCAGTTACAGTGGATGTCGCAAGGAAATCCACCATAAGCATTATTGCGGGAATCAAATTAACACACAGTGGATTCAGCTTCATCTTCCAATAGAGAAGATAGCAAAGCCCAGCTCGCGAATAAATCGCCCGACGAGATAAAGCACCGCGAAATTTATTTCCACCAGCTCTATAGAGAGTAGGAGAAAAATAGTTTCCTATTTGCTTAACACTACTTTTCTAGATATATTTTTAGAGGTTCTATGTAAAACATTGTTTTAAGTATTCTTCAATGTATTAATTGTTCCAAGAAGCCGTATGCTATTCATTAGGCAGGCAACAACTAAGTAAATTGCTTGCAATTTATCAACGAGAAGTAGAGACGGAAAAGTTGTGACAGTCTAGCATTGTTTTCTTGCAATTAGAGCCACCACAAAAAAAATCCCTTCCAAGATTAATTTGCTTCTTCTCCCCCACTCAGCACTAATTGACCTAAATATAGTTACTTGTGTTTTAGCCAAATATATTGGTGACTTCACCAAGCACCTTTGAGCATATCCATGCTTGAATGGAATAGTAGCATTAAGCAATTTTTTGCTTCATTCATTTCGCCCCAAAGCCTAAATGGGATTGTCTTCATGCTATATTTTGAGGGGATGAAAGCAATACGTACATACTCAGAAGGGAGTTGGAACGCTTCGGCAATGGGTCGCAGTGCATTAAGAGATTTGGTTGCTAATAGCTAATAAATGCTACCAACACACAGTCGCAGTTACGATGCTTTATTTTGATCATCTTAAACGGGTTCACTTTGAGCTAGCTACAGCTTTTAGCTGAATATCTGGATAAGAGCAGAAAAGTATGAAATGTGCTCATTTGGTATTTCTGATTCTGATAGTGTGGCTAATAATCAACTTAAAGGTCGAAGTATGTCGGCAGTATGTCATCATATATTCATACATCCATCGTAACAGGATCAGACTAAGAAAGAAAGATTTAAGACTGATTTGAATGGTTACTAAGAAACTTTCATGAAACATGAAACGGAAAAAATAATTTGATAGAAGTGCATTAAAATAAGGCGTAATTTCGAAATTGATTTAGTCAGTTTTGAGAGTTGAATATTTTCATAAGAAAAGCATCCTTTAATGAAAATAGGCAACAAGAGTGTTACTTTTCTGGATTTTGAAGTACATGCAAGTAAAACCGCTAGAAACCCTGCCATCCCATCGGTTCCGATGCAGGCATTGGATCAAAGTGGCTCAATCCAGGAAGTTTGTAGTGAGGAGCAGACTTGGAAGAATATACATTCAAAATCTACCAATTCCTTTCCTCTAATTTACGTCGAAAATCAGTTCTTCTAGAAGTTTATAGTTTAAGTTATGATTTTCGCTATTCTTGACATTCTACAACGAATCAAAATTATATACAAGTCAATAATATACATCAAATCAAAAATCTGTTTGGCTTATAAAATGAAATAAGTTGTTTGCACAATTTTTCAGAGTAGTCGAAACCGACAATAGAGGTATGTTTGATCGAAAGATTATTCAAATATTCTTCACTTCAGTACGAGTTGTGTCAACCCATATTATGGAATCAAGTATTCAAAGGCTGAGTACAGTACGGCTAGTACGATGTCAACTCGGCTTTCATTTTTCATTCCACTTGAAACTAATTTAAGTTGGACTCATTATGAATGTGAAATCACAATGTCAAAAGAAATATTAACACGCATAAGGCCGTAAATGCCACGTAAACCAAAATTGATTTTAAATATTTTTAAATTCTCTCGAAACAATGACAGTATTACTAAAAGACAGATAATCAAAAGATAATAAAACATTCAAATGTTCAGTCATCTAAATATCAAAACTTTCTATAGTTTAGTGGAAGAAGTTTCGAAATTTTCTGAAAACAGAATCCGCAGGCAATTTTGCAACAAAACCACTCACGATGCAGTTGTATTGTAACTTACGATACAGATGTATTTTCACTTGTACTTTAAGCATTCCATACGACAACCCAAACATGTGGATGGTTCCGCTGGATTGCTGGTATGATCGAACTATCACTAGTACTTATGCAGACTATAGGCCTCGCAGCAAATTTATTATAGCATGATACATTTATGTTTATTTCAAGTATCAAACTCAAAATCTTTGCCCCATTTGCCTTCAACGACAGCTGAGTCATGAGATTTAAGATATGCTTGTAGCTTTCTCTTCGTTGTATTCGTTTCCAAGGTACTAACGCAAGTCTTGCTATCAATGACATTCAATAAAATTGGAAAAAATAGGAAATGAAATACATCAGAAGAGTAAGACGATTGTGCACTTAAAATATTTAATTCTGATATCAATCAATTAGCAATTTAACTTCAACTTGACATGTCCTGAAATTCTTCTGCATTTCACACCCAATTGCTCTTATCAATCGTCCCTTAGCTTTCCAAAAGCATACATACTTAAAGCCCAGTAAATTTGTCAGTTTTAAAAATTCCTTTTAAAATTTAGTTTGTCTTCAGGTGTCATAGCTGGTATGTCATTTCTAGTAAAGTGCCTCAAAAGACAGCATCAGAAATATAATTTCAAGAATGTTTGTCGCTAAAGATTTTGATTCATTTCAATGATTCGTATAAAGCAGTGAGTCGAATTTATGGAGAAAAATCTCGAAATTGATTGATACAAAATCTTTTGGATGGATGTCGGCAAGTTACATCGAAGACATGAGAAAGCATTGTCGATGGAATGTCGAAGAAAATAAAGATAATTTTTTCACAGCTTTGCATTGTCTTATTGTCTCGTCTAGCTTGTAAATCTAAGTGAGAGCAATGAATTCAGAGAAATCCGAGAAAGATCCGCTGACTGGGAATTAGAGCAGGTCTTTATAGTTTTCAATTTCAAATCACAGTATATTCTATCTGAGTTCAATACTCATGACTAGACCTCAAATAGTTTTGTACGAAAAAAAACCCCAAGAAATGCCCGCAAATATAATCAAAACATCGCTCGAATATACTGATAAACGAGCACAAATAATTCTGGCTCTTTTTCAATCATTTATTTTAGTTTATTTGCAAGTTTTTCCTTAAGTTTATGTTGTTCGTTATTCTCTTAGGCTGTTATATTTTACTGAAAAAGCAATAAATATATACTATTACGTTTATATCTAGCAGTTACAGTGAATTACTTTTAGTTTTCCGTATAAACAAAAGAGATGCACAAATATTGCGGTACCGTCTGCACATTGCTAAACTGCAGCTATTATTACTAAGCATTAAACGTTGAAAAGGCTGACTACTGGACGCTATAAACTGTTAAAACTTAATTTTTATTTTATTGTAAACAAACAAATATTTCCTATTCATCTAAAAAGGTGCAACCACATTCGTACATCCAATATATGAACCCAAATTTAGTTACGGGGTCCGTTAGTCCCTAATAGATTAATTAAAGCAGACTTTTGATATGCTAAACCAATTCTAACCATGCTATTTGATTTAATCAACCAGTGCGGCCAGCCACAGCAATGAAGTAAAATATATACTAAATTAATTTCCTTCGTGGAATTTCGAGACTAAAACGCCACTAAAAACATCCAACCTAAATTAATACTGGAGAACTAACCACCATTTTTACGAGCAAATACTGAAATCATGATGACTCTTCCGAACAGTTGAATCAGTGAAAACCACAAGCATCACAAATCACAAGCCGAATAATCGTAGATCTACCATTACTCGCAAATGGCAAATTTATTTGGGTTCCATCGTCTAATGAGATAAATAAATACTAGCACAACTCAGAACTCAGGAAAATAAACTGCAGTTTCATTTAAGGATAAATTCGATATCTGATTCGGCGTTTTCGTTCCGTTTCTCGACGTGCTGTGGTGTACGGAAGGCATTAAGTTTGTGCGTAAATAGTCTGATGCTGGTGAAAGCACTCTGATATGCAAATATTAATTTTGCGGCCAGCATAATAAGAAAATGAAACCGAGCGTAAACAGAAAAATATGCTCAGATCAATTTACCCACCGATACCAATCATCTCTGAATAGGTGTATGAAATTTGGTTTTGTCTTTAAGTGGCGAACTAGCGAAATGAACGTGGATGGATTCAACGATAACCACGGTGCGGAATTTATTCTGTGTGCCTTCGATACTAACTTGCTTTCGAAAAATAATTTACAGATTTGTTGACTTTATTAATTTTTTTATCACAAACCTCAATTGAAGCCTTTAAATTCTGCAGCTGATTCTTTTCCAGCTGTGCTATTACTGGCCGTTGTTTTTATTCAAACATTCACTACCACAATAGACTCAAAATCTATTTCACTTCACCGAAAACTAATCACAAAACACAACAATAATTCTTCAGATTCCAACTTTTTATTTGGCACTATGAATGTTGCGAGGAGTTCACCAGAATATGAGCCCCTTATGCGAAAAAATATTCAAAAACTCACTTCCGTTAAATCAACATCGCCTCGTGGCTTGGACTGTTGCTCCGAACGCGTGTTTACTTAATCGCTAGCGAAAATAAACTGCACGTAATATCATCGGTCCACTTGTTGGAAACTGTGAAAATGGTTTTTCCGAAAAGCTTCAGACGCACAATCCTGAAAATGTACCCAGCAAGTGCGAACACGACTGACATTGAGAGAATTGTTTGTAGTATGTGGTGAAAGCTTCCTGCAGCAACTCTGGGACGTCATCGATTCTGCACAGTTTCATTCATGAATGGATGTTTTTTCAACGTGTTTAACCGCCTGTATGGTAATTCAGGGAACCGGAAAATGCAGAAGATGGGCAATGTCTGCAATATTTTCACAAGCATGACTAGGCACGCCGTATGCAACCGGTAATGCTGCAGTTTATTAAAAGATGTGATATTGTTGGCTGTCCTTTTTGAGTTTCCAACCCATGCGGACATGCATGAACGAAGGCCATGTGATTTAAGTAAATTTATTCAATTAATTAATAATTTTTACGATGTATCTTGCATCCTTATTACTTAACTTACAATCTATTATCCTTGACCCTCTCTGTTCCAAACTAGGCAAATTGAGTAAGAAACTGTATTTATGTATATTGGCCATAATTTAGTTTGAGGTGTTTTTTTTGGTTGTATGTAGCGTAAAAGGAATGAAAGGATAGCTATATCCATATGGCTAGAAAAGTGACATTGATTTCTACTTATACTTACATTTTATTTTCGGAGTTTAATTCTGTCAAAAATCGTACGTTCCCCGGAGGTGCTGAACAGCCTGTACTTCAGAACTAGTGCGCAGTATTAGAAGAGGAGAAAAATCTTAGGAAGTCGCACAACAGAGTCCCCACCATAGAGCCTTTTCTCAGTTAAGTGTACGCGAGACCGCAACCCAGAGATCATTAACACAGAGCTCCTGAATAAGTTAATCTGTGAATCTAGAAATAGGAGTCAAAAAATATTTGTCAGCTAATTGACTTTATAACTACACATGTTTACCTACAGAAGCTAAATCAAGTGTGAAGTGAGGCAGGGCCGTTGTTCTTCCCAATTCTGCTATCCTTATTAGCTCTTGATAGAGGCAAAAAAACGCGATTATTGACTAATATAATAATAATAATAATAATAGAAATTTTATTCATTAGATTGTACATATATAACTTAACTAAAGAGGTGTTTAACATAAAAGAACTTATACTTAGCGGCTATCCTATTTTGGCCTGCTGGCTCTTATTGGATTTTTGTTTTAATTGTTTTTCATCATTAATTTATTTTTCGATTTTCACTTATTAACTATTACCCAGGTAGTACAATACCTGGGGTTGACTTAGCAATATAGTACTTAAATACTAACTTAATCTACTAAACTAAATCTAGCTTAAGTCTAAATGCAATTAGCTTAGCCTACTTAGACCTAAACTTAACCTAGGTCTTAGCTATCCTCTCCGATTCGTCGGAAGGCCAACATAATTGAACAGCATGTCCATGAGCCGCCGCTGTCCTGCTATTTCCGCGGGACGCATAAATGGCTCATTAGAGCCACTCATACGTCCGATACCCCGGATCAGACCGTTTTCATGTCCGTCTGTCTGTGCGTAAAACCTTGTCGTCAGTTCTACAACCCGGTCCCTAAGCGGCCCAAGACCTGTCTCCTGATATAGGAGAGACTTCCTAGGCCACTTTTTAGTTACCGGGTTGTAAAACCTGCCAGTGCAGAAACGCAGAATTCTTCGTTCGAACATCTCCGCTTCTGCCATGGCAGATTTGGGGCAGGTAATCCAGGATGGGGATGCGTATGTCAGGATTGGCCGAATGAGTGTTTTGTAGCAAATGGATTTAGCCTTTGTCGTCATGCCCATCTTTTTGGCGAAAAGATGTCTGATGCGCTGAAATGCGGACCTGGCTACTTTTATTCTATGTCGAACATAGGGGCTAAATTTCAAGAATTCATGCATATCTACTCCAAGGTAGCGCAATGTAGGACTAGGAGTAATTCTAGAAGTTCCGAACAAGACAGCGACTTTTTTGGCCTTATTGCGGATGGTTTGGGATCCCCGATACTTGGAAGGGTTCCTGAATACAGTCAGCTGTGTTTTGCAACTATTTAGCTTGATGCCCCATTCACGACTATTGACTGTAAATTAAGCCTCTATCAACTTCAACTCCTGGATTCTACAAGCGTTGTAGTGGGACTACTACTTACTTAGTTTAAGTAATTCAAACGTTAACATGGGCAAAGGTCGAAAGCTGTTTAATGTAAAGTTTTTTTTCGAAGGAGCGGATATTCCTAATACAATATTCCACTTCTAATTAACCTACGTAAGATTGTACTACTAAGGATTTTGTATTTTGCTTCCGCGATTCATACATATTATTCTATTAGGATTAAAAAATTGTGCTATAAAATTGATAGCATTCTTATTAAAGCTAGTAAAAATTATACACTTAACCATATAAAGGAAGTTTCGTGATGAGCGGTTTCCAACGGTATCTTAATTGTAAGCTACCTGTACGCAGCGAACAGGATGCTACTAGCTTGGCATGAGACCAGCTAGATGCCAACTCTATTTCGAACCAGGAACATTTTTCTTTAGAGAAAAATCGGCAGATTTTTCAATTAAGCTCTATTCGACTGTACATATTTACTTCTCGCCGATGTGTTAGATCAAGTAAAATGATTCTATACTAGATATCAGTTTGTACGGACAAAGCAACATAGCGCAATGACAGTTCCAATCAACAGCTTAATCAAATTCCAAATTTGTTTACACTTACACAGTATTATTTATGGGTTGAGTGAAGAGCTCACCGTCACCGTTATTTCGTGAATGATTTGCTTGATATCCTCCACACGCCAGCCGACAGATAGATATTCGCGCGAAAAGCCTTTATTGAATAACTTCGAGCAAGAGAAGACGAATTACTTGCCGCCTCGCGATAAGAGTAACTCGTATAGATTGGAATTCTATTATTAGTAAAAAAAATCAATTAAATTCGTAACAAAGAAAAGCGTGGCATTGTGTTAAAGAAAAAATTGAAAGAATGGAAAATATTTTGTGATAAAACTGTATCTTCTGCTTGGAATAAGTCAGTGCTGTTTTTTTAGATAAATATCTGGATCAATTTATACGGTATTCACATGTAGGTTGCAGCTATTCCGCAAAAAAGAATATAATTGTTAAAAATGGCTTAAGTACGTACAGTGAGTTTATACGTATCTGTTCAATGGCACGCAGTTATTACTCTTATTGGGTCCAAATAAGCCTATAAGTTTCAAAAATGTAGTTGTGGTTGTAATTGTTGCCAAATCTCTTCCAAATCTAAAGTTTTCGTGAAAGAAATTTGAATAAAATTTTAACTGAATCGTGCCATTTTTTTTCAATACATTACTTGTTTTTGAGCGTTCCTTTATCATTCAACACGGAGAACAGTTGCTTTAGATTTATTCTTGAAAAGGGCTTTCGTAATTAGCTCCAACATGTTTGGCTTTTAATAGACAGGTAGTTTAAAAAGATTTTGATAAAAACGATCGGATGAAAGAATTCTTTGAATGTATAATTTAGGTACAAATCATTTTGTGCTGTTTACATCTGTAAGAACGATATAAGAGCGACTTGGTTGTATCGTCTCCTGGAATGACACTAGTATAGGGAATCCAATCCTGTGGTTTTGAGCAGTAGTTTGATGGCCAGCCATACTTAAGGCTATAAATCTGAAAATGGTAGAAAAAGTACGTACACTCAGAAAAAAGTCGCATAGTAAAATCAAGAATTATCAATGAAAAAGCCATGGCCATAATAAACGTACAGCCTCTTTGTATATTCGTTGCTTTTTCTTCCATAATAAGAACGAATTTTATGGAATTAAAACGACTAATGTAAATTCAATACGTATGTTGTAAATACAACATGAATTATCGTTTATTTGAGTCACAAATACAAATCAACTACTTGATTTGTTGATTTGAATAGATGCACTTCAATTTCTTTTGTTTTGTTTGATCATTCACTAAATCCCAGCAGCATTAATTTCGAGACTTGCGAATCGCGCAAATATGTAAGTTATGATGGATGCAGTGTTTGTGCAGTGTGCAGTGTGTGTCGATGCAGTGTGTGTCGTTCGGTGTGCTGAATAGTTTATTTTTTGTTACTTACCTTTAGTCATAGCTACAGTGATTGGGAACCAGTGAAAAAGCAATGGGAGTATTCTTATCTTCTAAGGCAGATAGAAATAATATCGTGGACGACCAATGCTGGGAATCGTAAAGCATGGCCAAGGTATAAAGATACCGAAGCACAACAACTAGGTAAATATTTTTTATAAAATCAGACTCAAATTGTGCATTATAATTTAAATTCCAGATATATGTCGACTTCCGGCTATTACACCCAGCCCCAGGAAATGAAAATTTGTTCTTTGCGAAATTGGCATCATTTAAAACCGAAATCTCGCCATACTTATTAAACAATATACGCTATAAAGCTTGTAAAGGGCTTTTGCTTGCCAGCAATGAGACACAAAACAGCACAAATTTAATGTCAAGATGTTTCAAAAAGTTAAACTTAAAATACCAATGCAAAATATACACTATTTAATGCTTTGCCTAGTTGAAGGACCCAAGAGTTTCAAGAGTTTATATTGTCGATTTATGACATTTTTGTTCATATTTTAAGTATGCAGCCACACTTTCCTTTTCATGTTATTACAATCCAATGTAGATGTTGGCTTCAAAATTACAAACAGCCCTTGTTGATTCAATAGAGAAAATTGTTGCCAATACAACTCAAGCACGTATTACTATGTAGTAGTTAATTCATAGAGAAACCTCTATGGCGCCATTTCATAGTGAAAAAAAATATATGAATTAACAATGTTTTCCCCAATTTTACAAAGTTTTTTTCTGAGTGTAGGTTAGTTGCCTTTTTTATAACGGGGCTCTCTGTAATACCCCAACGAAGGCGCTGTGGCTGTCTCCCAATATGTAAAGTTTACAGCAAAATAGTGGTGATCCTTGGTGAACTGGGCCATGCCAAAATCTTGGAGCAGGACATGTTCCTTCCAGTTGACACCGATTATACTGTTGCCCAACCATCTCTGTCTCAGAGGTTTGAGACCCAAATTTCAAGCAGGGAGTTGTGGATATCGCTAGGAAATAATGCTGTGGAAATATATACCAATGGCTCCAAACTGAATGACAGAGTAAAGTGTGGTATATTTTCCACTAACCTAAACTTGAAGCTTTCCTTCCGCTTGCCAGACTACAGCCGTATCTTTGAAGTGGATGTGTTGGCGATTCATGAAGCGGCCAATTGGCTTATGCAATCATTTGTACCGAGTGAATATTTGCATTTTCATTGATAGCCAAGCGGCTGTATAGTCTCGTGCTAGAGTTTATGTTTCCTCAAAGCAAGTTCGTGGATGCCGTATGTTTCTTCACGAGATGTCGGGACATTCAATGATGCAGTTGCTTTGCCAGGACTGACCAGCAGGCAAAAATACTTAAGCGACACTGTGAAGTCCTGGGTGGAAAAATTTTCCTGTGCGATAACTAGACAATTGTAAAAAATCAATTGTGAATTGCAAACGTATCCATCAAAAAAGGTCCCTGTTCGTGATTCCTGGGTGTTTGTATATTGGTAATGCTCAAAATTGGCGACGAGAGTGGTTCCATTTATACTTAACAATTTCGCAGGAAGCACAACCAAAGTACATTTCAGCAATTGTTTCTCCTAAGGAATGATCCCGCCACGCCATTGGCTACATCTTGCGTGAAATTTGGAATTAGCAGTATTAATTAATATGATTGAACTTCATTTGTCAGATCTGATGGCGACCCGATTTTTTGCTGAGACTATTTGCAAAATATGCTTGAGCGTTTATAAACTTCACAAAATTCTTCAACTCAATTTGGCAACTTTAGCAAGGCTAATAGGCGAAATTGAAAACAAACTAACAGCTAGCATGCTTGCGTTTAGCTATGGAGCACCTGTTAGATGGAGAATTATTTTATTTGTGAAGTCTTCAATTTAAAAATTGTGGCACTTAAAGAATAATAGAATAATTGATATCGGCTTCTCCCTTATGTGTCTCCCTACTGCTATAGCTAAGCATTCGCATCAAACGGTAACCCTCAAAGCTTGGGCATTATCATAGAAGAAAAAAAAACATTGTGGTCACTCTGATTCTGCAAAAAATGCCATCATAGTGCCATTATATCAACATGAAATACATTAAAAACGCTTCGTTTTCAAACACTTATTTATTAAAAACCTAAGTTAACATCTATACATAGGCCTTATCATCACGAACTCACTAAGCAACTAACGAACAAACATTTCGAATTAACCTCTAACCATTGTTTGCAAAAATATTATCTGAAACAGTTTCTCTCGAGTATTATTTTGTAACATATGAAACGTGAAACAATGAAACTGTATAAATTAGATGCAATAAATTTGCATGCACAGTAAATCGAATGAGTACAAAACTATGTCCATGATGCTTATATCACATTTGTATTATGACTTCATTGCCGCTTTCGGTGAAAAGCAGCGACTGTGCTTTGATTTCGACCAAACTAACATTCGCTCACCCACGGCCAGAACACATTCATTTCGATCAGGATTTGCAGTGTAATATACACCAAGTAAATCGAGAGCAGTATGGCGCCAGTTCTTCGTCGAAGTCGGAATCCGGACAGCAGCAGGACAATGAAGAGCGAAAAAGTCGAAACGAGCAGAATCATCAGTGTATACTCGATGCCGTATGAGGAAATGTGGATGACATCCTGTCCAGGAACGTTGTAGTTCATGATATTGTGCACGAACCATGGGAAGCCCAACGAAAGCAAAATCGCGAGAGAGTTTGCGCCCAGGGCATTCGAAACACCAATTCCGCTTTCACCTACATTACGGGAAAAATGTGTTGGGATTATTTTCGCAGCAATGATGATGCTGTTGATTTACCCTTGCGGACCGAGATGATACTGGACAAGCCTTCGGGCATACCAGATCCGGCTGACAAGAAAGTCATACCCATCACAACCTCAGGAATATGGAAAGTTGAACCTGCCAAAAAATGCAAATAATAATAATACTAGAGGTTTCCAATCGCTGTTGTAAACCGTTCTTTACCAAATACAGTCAACATCCAGACGATCATGAACGAGTTGGCTCCAATGAACGCAATGCACATGATGAATGTGACAGGATAGAGCTTTCTGTAGGTTTTTGGATTCGGCACAAAGCAAGTAAGGATAAGTTTGATGGGCCAAATGTAAAGCCACCAGATTTTGCGGAGAAGGCTTCCTTCTGGACATCGGAAGAGACTTTTTGCGCGTTTCTTTATTGTTTCCTCGTCCTCAGTATAGCCTGTGAATGAATATATACAGCTGTTGCAGTCAATTCAAGTGCGAAAGAACTAAAATAGAACAATGGCCAGATTTGTCGCTACGCACCTTTTTCGTTGAAAATCGGCATTTCCTTGGTGAACTCCGTAGGAGTTATAACGAAAATACCATCTTGATGATGATGATTGTGCTCTTTCTCTAATGGCAGTTGTGCTTTTGCGCTGTGCTCTACCGGAAGTGTCAGATCTAGTGCGAGTACAGAAGCGTTTGTTAACATATTTAACTTGACTTGAAAATAGACTTACCGTAACGGGTCGATGAACAGCAATTCAAGTGGTCCTCAACGAATATTCGAAGTTTACCCTTGAGCTTGTAATTTGTTATGATGATGACGACGTAATAATTAATGCACAGCAAAGCTAGAATAAGTGTTTCCCAGAATGTGATGATTCCTCCCCACGCAATTATCAGCAGTACAATTGTATGGAAGGAATAAATCACGCAATCTCGACATACCGGCCACCAGTCCAGTTGAACAGACTGCAAATTGTTCGAAATAAGAAATTGATCTAACGTGATCTAGGGTACGAGTTCATACCGTCTTGATTGCCAAGCCCGACAGAGCGGCCACTCCTAGTGTGTTGAACATAAGCGATCCAATGATATTACCAATACCCATTTCCGAATGAGTTATCAAGGTACTAATGGTATTGGTGAAAAACTCGGGCATTGTTGTTGCAGTCGACATGAACGTTGCCGCTGCAACATCCTTGGGGATGCGCAAGTCTATACAGATGCACTCAATGGCCGGCAAGAAATAATCATTGCAAACTACTGCCAGAAGTGTGAAGAAGTAAATCGCACCCATAATATGGAAAAGAAACGCTCCATCACGACGTTGCTCAGCTGCAAATGAAATGAAATGAAACGATGTCAGCTATATACATATAAGAGTAGAGAAATCAATTTAAATACAGTACAATTTCCCAAAATTGCGAGGTGACTAAACTTGAAATAAACTTCATGACATAATTATGAATTAGGGCATAGCGTATTCTATTTTTTTTAAGTCATTGTGACGGTATATCTGTAAACATCCTTTTTAATCGTTGGCACACGGGTGATTACATAAAGTCCATTAAGAACTGTCCCAGCAAAATTCGACCCTTTTAGTGAAGCACATAAAATGAAAACTCTTGAGTTTAGGAAAATGGGGTTATTAAATGGAGGTAAGCTTGCTATAGCTTATCTCCAGTTTCAAACGTTAGTGTTCCTTAGAGTGAAAATTTTGAATTATTCAATTGAGGCTCGATATTCAGTTTTTCACAGAGTCCTCATTAACGATTTCGAATGCTTTCTTCCGCTTTTTCGAAGTCAGATACATTTTTAGTTTCCCCATTGCTTTCGTTCAATACTCATTTCGTTTGATCCCAGTATCGTTCTATTGGTCTAAGTTCAGGACAATTTCGTGGGTTGGTCTCCTTGGGGACAAAAGCGACGTGGCTGCTTTCATACTACTCCAGTGTTTTCTTAGCATAATGACTTGATGCAACACGGACCCTATTAATGAAAGGCAAGAATCACTTCTGCAGACATTCCTCGATGTAAACTTGGGCATTGATTGTGCCTTCCGCTATAAAAATATCGCTCCTCAAATTGCCTGCCAACCCATGTAATGTTTTAGAAATTTATTGGTTTTCTTCGACTGAAATACTTCTTTCACTGCTCGTTTCGCAGTGTAAAACTCATGGCCAGGAATCTATCTGAAGTCCGCTTTGACATAAGTCTCGTCATCTAAAATGACACAATCGAATTTGGTTACGTTGATCGTATAATTTTTGAGCCCGCGTTTTCCTCTTTTGTCCTTTTCCGCGGATCGATCTGGAACTTTCTGCACCTTATATTTTCTGTGATTGTAACGTATCTATATTCGATGTACCAGCAACTAGTGCCATATCTAAAATGGAAATGTTGCGTTTGGTCTCGAATGTGCTGATAGTTTTCTTCCTCTTTTTCTTGTAACAGCTAGCCCCTTCTTATAATTCGCTATTACTGTATGATCATCAAAAGTGACATTTCAAGGTCCTTAACAATCTTTGAAAACTTGATTTCGGGATTTTCCACGTAATTGAAAATAATTTGCTGTCATACGTTTTCTTGTTTCGACTCCATGTTGCCATTTAAAGAACTCTTGGGTGAATAGATACAAATATAGTTTTTCGTCTTTTATATAGAAGGTGGACATATGGCTTAAAGATCTGAAGCAGGATTACATACGGAAATATTCACAAAGACAAAAGAGTCTAATTTTACTGGGACAGCCCTTAGATTTAGAATTAATCTTCCTACAATTAGTCTTAATGTATCTACCATTGTCCACAAGCGATTATTATTACTCGTAACAGACTGCAGATACTATACTGCCCTGCTAAGCATAAACGTTCTATTTGCATTATTGTCATTTTTGAGTTAACACCGGGTTCAAAAACTGCATACATACTCTATTACATCATTCTATAAAATATGAAAAACCTATGTTTTGCGGAAGTATGTGAAAATCAATATTGAAAAATGCACACTCCATATATCTCTAGTACAAATCAAAACACAAATCATTGAATATCTCGAAAGTACTGAAATGTAGATAGAACGTTTATGCTTAGTAGGGTAGTACGCTAACTAAATGTAGACGACCAGAAAATTCATTACCAATGGGCGGCTAAACATTTGGGACTTACTTTTGCCACCAAGCTTCAAAGGACAGCACACATAAAAAACCAACGCGCAAAATGCTCAAAACAAACTTGCATGAAAAGCGATTTACATGTTCATGCATCACCTACATGCCCTGGTCCTATTCAAACACGAGATATGTATGTGTCTACAAATCAACGCTGCACTTATTAATTTTTGTCACAATGACATTTATACCTCATAACAATATTTCTCTCAGCGCCTCATTAACAATCTAATCAGAGTCGTAAGTTTTCTGAATGAAAAAATGAATAACGTTCGAAAAATAAAAACACTACTTTAACCATCTGGTAGATACATTCTTATCTTTGCAAACAATTGCTTAGAATTCTCGCAACCTTCACATTACACTCAGGCATTCATAGTAACTTAGTATTTTGTTTTTCAGGAACTTCTAATTTCCCGACTGTTTCATCTACCCCCTTCAATTTTATTTGTTTTGTGATAGGCATATCTTAAGCACGGTAATTTACCGTTACACAATAGACTTGATATTTTAATGCTCACCTGTGAAAAGATCTTCTGGGAAGTCGTCAATCGATGATTCTGGCTCGCATGTTGCATTGGTCTCAGCTTGGCGTCCTATGAACACTTTAATAGGACTCGAGGGTTGTTCCTCATCGTTGATTACCTTGACTCGGCGATCTGTAAACGATAAGATTCACACAATAAGTAATTTTCAAACATGCACGTCAATTATCGTAGGTGTCAAAATATTATTTTATGATGCACCAGAAATTTCACTGGCTCTAATGTAAACAGTACAAATGTTCAAACGTGTTTTTTCCAGGATTAGTTTTAATCGTTTGACAACTGTTTTTTCTATGCAGAGTTCAAGAAAGTTTAAGAGATGTGAAGTATAATTTAATGGTTTGTTTGCGTCGAGATGAAAGTGATATTGATGTCTACGAGGGGCTTTGTACCGGGTACTGAGTTCTAGAATGAATCATAAATTTTATTTTGATTATGAATGAAAGAGACTTTTTACGCGATGGAGGAATGCACTTGATTTTAATGAAGGAATGATAATATATATTTGGTGTTTGGGTGATTGACAATTTCGTGCGCAAGAAAAAAGGGATTTGCTGTAGATCGTAAGATTGGAAATGATATATAATCCATTTTCTCCGAGCAAAATACAGGGTGGATGATGCATATTGCTACATGAAGAAACTAAAATAACTTTTTGTTGAATTCATAAAATTTATTTTTTCTGTGTTCATTTGACATCTTCATTAAGTTTTTTCAGTGGGTTTTAAAAATAATTGTATTTTTAAATGGCCCCCACGCTCGGTGACACATGTGTGACGTCTTATCAAAAAGTTATTCATTAATGCCTGCAGGGCTCCAATGGCAATTGCCTCAATTATCGTTCGAAGGGATTGCTTTAAATCATTCAAATGTATAAACTTTCTGTTTACAATAGCCCCACAAAAAAGTCAGGCACACTAAGGTCAGGAGACCTTGGGAGCCAATGCAATTTGGAGTTTTTGGAAATAAGATTATTAATTTTCGCTGCAGTTCTATCAGTATAGCCCCGAATATGTGGGAAAGGGATTCTCTTTCGGCGTTGTTCTGGAAAGAAAAACTATTTCAACATCTATAAGTAACGGACTCCATTAACCGTAACTGTAATACTGTTTTCTTCGAAAAACTAAGGCCCGGTAAGGCAGCTTGATGAAACCGCACACCACTCTGTGACTCGAAGTGAGTGGGTAGAGTCATTCCATTTCCAACAATATTGTTGGTAAACATTGCCGTTTCGATCAAAATGAGCCTCTTCAGATATAAAAATGCAGTTCAAGATATTTTCGTCCTCTTCCGCCATTTGATCTTCTGGCGAAATTCAAAGCAAAGGTGCTGCCTTCAGGTTACTTGTTAATGGAATTTTATAAGGAAATTAGTGTAAATTTTTATGTAGAACTCCCTGCAGTGATCGTTTTCTGCGTCCGAACTGTGGTATCTCGATGATATAGCCTTCTTTTGATTGTCCTGCGAGCGGCGCAATTGCTTATGAGCCTCATTAAAGTCCATCTGATAGGAGGAGAGCCGCTAAACGTGCGCCAAAATTCTCTCTGAACGGAAATCATAGACTCCATTGGGCGATTGCGACGCACAGACCAAATTATTGTTTCATTATCCCAATTGCCGATATTTGTTAAATTTAAAAATCAATCTGTGAAATGAAAAGCAATGCAGCCGGAAAAATTGATTACACAGAAAAAAGTTAAAGAGAAAGTTAAAAATAAGGCTTTCAACATTTATAAATAGCGTAAAGCTAATGTTGTTTAAATAATTATTACATATTATCTTTCTTTCTTTTTTTGAAGTTAAGGTTAACGGCTGTGATGCATACAGTATATGACAGATTAGTGTTTAAACGCCTTACAGTTTTACATTAAGCAGTGGGTCCTCCGGGAAACTGGGCTGTATTTGGAGCCACTGCCAGTTGCAATTTGACCACTTTCTTCATGGTGAGTGGTTGAGTGGTCATAAGCTCTAACTTTCTTTCTCTAGAGGATGATTTTTAGTTTTATCACCTTGACTCAGAATGAAAACGATTTTTCACAAATTTTTGAAAAACGTGCCTAATCCGTTTATCGTTGCCAATAAAGGGAATCCTTTCATTCTGCCAAAAATTCTGAACGAAGGTCTAATATCAAGTGTTTTGCTAACTCGAAGCATATATTTTGTTTAACTATCGCTAAGACGAATTTTCATCGTGCTTTAGGCAATGCTTGAAAACGAAAGCAAAAGCGCTACCTTTCTCTCTAGCATAATTTCACTGTAATGTTGTGAAAGTGACATCATATGAGCTGACAAAGTTGATAAATTAGAGAATAATTATTGGTAAATCATTTCCTAGCTAACGCAGTATTAGCTGTGATCAGCGATTTTTCTGAATGACTAATGATTTGACATTCAATGTAAATGACATATGTAGGAATCGGGTGGCAGATAATTTTCCTGGAGTTTCATCAATGCTTTCGTCATTAATACGATTATTTTACTAATGATGAGTGTTTAATAGCTTAAGGTAATAATCAAGGTCATAATCAAAACAGTGAATTTTACTAATTGTTCTAGTTAATCTATTTGTAAATAATCAACATGACACTTGATTCCACCCCACTGAAAATCCTCACAAAATATGGAACCTATAAAACCAACTGCACCGATGCAGCTAGGAAAAACTGGTGATGAAGTATATCAAAAACTGAACGTCAGAACTCGAATCATTAGCAAATAACAACTTTCGCTCAAGTACATAGTCTAATCTTTTGTAAACTTCGCCTGAAACATTGTTTATCATTACTTACGGATTAAACCAATTTAACGACACTATTCTCGAGCACCGGGAAATAAAAGTGATTTATTGCTCACTTGTGATTTTATTCAGCATGTTTGTACAGAGGTAAATAGTACACTGCTTGCTAATTATAGACCCGTTGATGTCCCATTTTGGTCTACTTTAGTGCATCACCATCATCTCATGTATTCACCAAGCGTATCTCCTTAGTAAAAGCCTTTTACCATCGAAATCGTATCTGTAGTTTACGCTCACGTAATATGTCGTCATCGTCAGCGAGCTCCGCATGAAGCGGCGAATATTCATTGATGAAGATAATTACCATAGTTTCGTTCTGACAAATGACAGACACTTTTATCTCAGCACCCCATAAATACTGAATACTTATCTTCTATCGATTTCGATTGGTCCGCGCAATCCTTAAACAAACTTTATCGCTAATCTAAAAATAATTTGCGATTCTAGGATTTTATGTGACGGAATCAGCTAATCAATTCTCTGATATTTAGTTTAAAATGATTCGATTGATAATTCACGAATGATTGTACAATTTAAGTTTCTTAAAATACACTGTGATCGAATCTGTTTTTCAAAGTTTTATCACATATTTCGCACGCGATAATTTATAAATGGGGGCGAATAATTTTTGACCTTTATTCAGCTAAGTTGAAAGCTGTTGTATATCACGTGCATTAGGCAATCAGACAGATGTAATTTATTAGCACAGTGGCTTTTGATAATTTCTAAATAAAATCTCGTGAAACTAAAGAATGTTTGAATCAAGTAAAATAAACTTTTCTATTATCGTAGTCTAGTGCGCATTGTATTGGTAGATTAAATCTCAATATGGACATTAATTCAGTGGTCGATGTTGTTGCAGCTTTTGATAAATCTAGAAGAATTGGTCAGTGTAGCATTTTATATAATATCCGTAAAAGTTAAGGAAATAGAGATTTGGCATCGATAGATAGAAGATATTTAGCGCTTCTACTATCTTTAAGATTTGGAAAGTTATAACTAGCTGTGCACTCTATTGCACAGCACTATAATTCGGTTTAGTCCGGGTTCCATTGCATGAATTCTCTTTCACAAATAAGCTTTTGAGGCATAGCATCATGGGGTATTGTATCAAAGGCTTTCGCAAGATCCAAGAATTTGACGTAAGGTTTTTCACTATTATCGATCGATTTGGCCACTTTTCGGCTAAGTAGTCCTATGGTGTCATTTACACTACGGCTTGATCTGAATCCGAATTGATTATTGGACAGCAAACTGTTTTCTTCCAAAAAAAGCCTGTAGTTTCTGCTTTGCTAGTTTTTCTAAAATTTTAGCTTTGTTCGATATAAATGATATAGATCTATAATTAGAATCTTCGGTCCGATTTCCCCTTTCAAAGATAGATGTTATTATAGCAAACTTATAAATATGTGGGAATCTGTTTGTAGCGAAACTTAAGTAAGCTGATATAATCGGCGATCTTCAAATCTTATCTTTCGCGTTACTCCTATCAAACATCCTGTTAAACCGAATGATGTTCCTTGGTTCACGTTGAAAGTCTCTAATGCTCTAAAAGCTAAAGCAAAAGCTTGCGAAAAGCTGAAGATGACGGGTTCACCCACTGATTTTCAGGAATTCTGCAGCTAAAGGAGTGCTCAAGCATACAACTCGTGATTACTTCTTGAGCATCGAGGCCTTAATATGTTCTAACCAACCAAAAACCTTTTCGTCCTACATCTATTCCCTTAAGTCATACTCCTCAGTTCTTGATTCCATGCATCTTGATGAGATATTGCTTCTAATCCTTAAATAAATAAATAGTAAATAAATAAACACTTTTTGGTCTGTGTTAGACAGACAATACTCAGTTACAAATGTTTTGTCAAGTGTTTTTAGTCGAACGATGTCAAAGTGTGTTACCCTGGCACAAGTAAATCTTCGATACGGCAACGCTTAATATGCTGCTAAACATATCTAAGCTACTTTCAATCGTAACAACATCAAAAACAGAATGGATCAATATGTCTGGGATCTTATCCTAATCATTCCTAATACCTGCGGGCAGGTCGTCGGGTTAGCTTATCAGCCGAACATTGAACCCCATAGGGAACTGCTTAGAGACAAAACATCAGTTTGGAAACTTGAACACATATGTCTACACGTATATGCATGTATATGGAGTGTAACTGCCGCATCCTGACCACTTGAAAAAAATGATAAGCGATATCAAAGTTATTGCTCAATAATTTCGTAAATGTTTGCCAACTGATAAAGAGTTTCGGTAGACCTTAACAATGCGTTTATCATACTGTGTATAAAAAGCTATCCACTGATATTTCATATACTAAAATACTACAACTCTGCATAATAGAGTGACTTGTGGTATGCACTCGTTGCATTCCACCCCCTACGACCAAGCGCCACTTTCTTAAATCCAAAGCAGGTTGTATGACCTTATATCAAATTAATCGTCAACGATAGCTCCCCCAATTGATTAGTAAATCTAGTCGGTGTTATTTGTAACGAGGGCTGTTATACGGAATATGTGCATACGTATGTACTTAGATTTTAATTGAAATTAGCTGAAATTTACAATTGTTTACAATTTACAATATACTATTGCCTATATAATTGTTTAGCCCTTAACGTACACCTAAAATTTTTCACGAACGTATTTTTTTATTGAAAAATGCGATTAACTCGATTATTTATGGATTCACCAAGCAGTGTAATTTCGCAGAGAATTTCGTAAACAAACATTCACATGCCTCTGCTGATTTTCTTCTAAGAATGTAGTACTTTGTCTAATCGCTAAGATTCCAGACATTTCACATCAAACACGATAGTCATAACGATGAGTAAATGAGCTGCATGAAAATCTACACCAATGGGACTGTTGACGGACAGGTAATGATTATAGTCCGGGGAAATTTAACATGGTGCTTCGGAAAAATTAGGGGGAAGCTGAATTTTGGTGTGAACCTTGATACTGACGTGTTGAACAAAATGTCAAAAGTCCCCATCGATCCGAGTGCTGCGTTACTTTTTATACGGGGTCAAAGGTTACCAAAAGTGACTTTTCCTAAATATCTCAGTAACGATATCGTCTACAGAAAAACAATGTATTACAAACTTGTCAAGAATAGGCAATTGACAGGATAATCTAGTGCTGTTATCTTGTTTAACAGTGGGCAACGAGTAGGCAACGAGCTCATCCCTGAAGATTGGAAATGGAAGTTCAGGGATACCATTTTATGGCAAAGGGGAGGTGGCGACTTTTCGGAGCACACTTTTCCATCTACCCTGGAGTGTGGTAGATAAGTTTGCTTACATGTTTTTTTATGGGCCTCTTAAACATAGAAAAACCAACTCACAAACATTCCAAGTCGTAATCAAAATCGGATAATATCAACATGCCGTTGAGAAAATGGATACTGGTAGTTACAAAGGTTTAGATCAATATATCTCAAAAACGATTATGGTTACAAGAAAAAGTTATACAATCTTTTTTGTTGAAAATTTTTTAAGCTGCAAGTTTGTAATACATTGTTTTTCTGTAAACGATACCGTTACTGAGATATTTAGGAAAAGTCACTTTTGGTGACCTAAGACCCCGTATAAAAAGTAACGCAGCACTCGGATCGATGGGGACTTTTGACATTTTGTTCAACACTTCAGTATCAAGGTTCACACCAAAATTCAGCTTTCCCCTAATTTTTCCAAAGTTTCGCCCTATTTTATGTCGAATTTCACTGGGTTATTACTGATTTTCCTGTCAGCTCACGAAAATTCTGATTCGCTTATGAATTTCAACATATGTAAGTTATCCAAGGATGAAAACACTGGATGAAAATGGCCTGTGTGAAAATGCCGTGTGCGCGTGTAGTATATTTGAAATATTCATATGAATGTGAGCTCCCAAGAGTGTATGTACACAATCGTTTGTTTGACGATGAGTATCAATATATTCATAAACGACATCAGACTTAATGTTTTATTTCCAAATTGATGTTAAGTTTCTTCAAGAAATGCAAAAGTCTCAGACGAATCAATGTTCAACAGGATTTTTTAAGCACTTTGCTTTCAGACTGTGACATTTAGCAGTCGAATAAAATCACTTTCCACTGCATACTTACTTTTTGACTTAACTCTACAGTCAAACGAACAATAGAATAATTTTCTGGGGTTTTCTGATTTTCTGCAAAATAAAGTGAATGCGTCATTTATGCTGCTGTAAAAAGCTCACAATTTACTTCTCTACCGACACAAGTTAATAACAATTTCGTTGAGAATGGTCTTCCACAGTGATAACAATATCTTTGTTTTCCGTCTGCCGCGATAATCTTTAGGCAGACAAAGAGTTGGTTAATTAAGTCAACCGAAGGAAGCGACTACGGAAATGACATCTTTGTAAATTATCATTTAAGTAGGCCGCTTACGAGGTGCTGTTTGGTAGACATTTCGAACGTGTTTAAGTATATCCAAAGTCAAATTTGCTGGATTGCATGAAAAATCATAGGGATTTGTTGGTCCAGGAGAACGTTTGAATTAAACGTAATTTAGACGTAGATGTTGTTGTTTATCTAGACTTAAAGATCAGTGTTACCTCTGAATTGCGTACATCCCACTTGAAAAAACAAACACTAACATACTTTTAATACTTGTGGATGTTTAGTGTCTTTACCGGGTTCGAAAATAAAACACGACCGTTCTCGTCTAGTGACGGCAAACAGCCTTTATTTTCCTTTGTCTGATTCGTACATATACATAAATATTTAATTTTAAAAGGTTGCTAATATCTTACAGGTATTCGTATACATTGAATCTGAAGGCTAGTGTTACACAATAGATCTTAAAGTTACTAATACTAATGATACACTACAGATGTTTCCGCCGCGTTAGCAGAGGAGTGAAAATCTAATAATCTGCTAAGCAAATTTTGTTGCACATTTTTCGTCAATTGAAATCTACCCGCATAGTTTTCCTCGAAAAAGATCCAACCTATGTTTCTTGCACCTGTTGGTGGTAATGGTAAGGTTCTGTGTCAAATACTTTTGCCAGCCTTCGAATTAAAACGAAATTCAAAGTGCAAGTTGATTGAAACATGAATCAAGTTCGATAAATTTTCGGTTACGATATTAGATAAGAGATGCTGCGAATGAATGTTCATATGGTAAACACCTTATAATGGGAACAAGCAGCAATTGTTTCCGTTCCTAAAGTATTCATGTCTTTGCGGGCGGTAACTCTCAAAGTCCTTCTGTTCCTATAGCTTCCGGATCAGTTATCGCTACCAGGAATCAGCCCAACGATCACTGCGAAACGTTGTCATTAAAATATCATATGTCGTAAATGTGGTGATTTTCTACTGCAAGTAATATCAACCATATTCAATATAAAGGGAATTCTACAGGTTTTTTCTGCTTCTCTTCGAACATCAGTCTTTCTTTTGATTTCTATGCATTCGTTTTTTTTTATTCATAGCTTGTGAATTTGATTTATTTTGAATTTTTTTACTCATAGCATAGAATTTGTCAACAATCATAGCTATATGCCCTTTGATGAGATATAAATGGAGATTTCATCAATTTTCCAAACACATTTGTGCATTTCATTTGGGATAAAGTTTCTAGGTTAACACATAATGCTCCTATATCCTCCTTAATCAACCATTTCCTGCAAAAAGACAGACTTTTCATAAGAACAAAGTTGATAAGTAGAGTTGTACTGGTGACTTCTATTGACAGTAAAATAAATACTAAAGAAGAACCTTTTAAACCCGATAAAAATCATAATCTGTCATAAATTGTGCTCCCCACTGAAGAATTTTAATACGCGAATGTAAAACTAATGAAACTAACGGTACTATTTTGAAAGAAAACCGAAAATGTGAAATCTATGGCTACAACAAAAATTATCCTTCCGTGACACAGGCAAAATTCGAAGCCATTTACCGACAAAATCGGGTATCTGCAAAACAAATTAAGGGCACATCACAGCTTACTATAATACCTCGTTATATTGCCCGTGTTTTACGCTCTTGCCAGGTGTAGCATGAAAGAAACTAAAAGGAAAGCCCCGATTGAGGGCGAATATATTTGTTTATAAAAAACAAATATTTTTAGCGAGCCCAGACTGCTACAGTTGCTGCTGGCATAATTTGAAAAGACACAACGTGGTCAGATCGAAGTGTGATTTCGGTGGTGGTAGCGTTATGGTTTTGGGTGCACTCTTCTGTAAAGAACAGCATCCATCCTGTTTCATAACTACTCGAATGAACTCCCAGATGTACACAAATCTCTTGGAAGACGTTTTAATCAGTCATCTAGATAGTTGCGACCATCAAGATGTCGTTTTCAAGCAGGATAATGCATCCATTCATGCTTCAAGGCAATCCAAAGATTGGCTCTCGGTCAAAAATATTTGCACTCTTGACTAGCCTGCTAGTAGTCATAACCGTAAACCCATTGAGAATCTTTGAGGAATTTTCCCTGGGAAGGTGTTTTGAAATGGACGCCAGTTTGGTAGCGTGAATGCCTTAAAAGCAAGAATTTACGCGTGTTTATCCGAAATTGTCGAAAAAATCTAACGAATTCAATGCAGAACCGAATTTTTAGTGTCGTTAAAAGTATAGGAGGCTACACTAAGTATTAAACCAAAAGAAGCCAAAAATATGAACCGAATACTTTTTTTAACTTAAAAATAAATAGTCCGTTGATACAAATGTCTAGCCATAAATTAGAATGATGTTCTTTAAAACACACAAAAATCCAAAAATGAATTCAAATGATTTCTTACCAAACGAAACATTCATCATCATCGATGGCGCGACAGCCCAAATCGGGCCTTGGCCTCCAGTAACGTTCGCCTCCAATCGTCTCGATCCTGCGACCTGGTTCTCCAATTATTGAACCCCAGTATTGACCTGCTGTCTGCGTCTATCGTGTCTTCCCAACGTTTCCTCGGCTTACCAACTGGACGCTTCCCTTGTGCTTTGCCTTCCAACGTTCTTTTAGGTAGTCTATTGGCCTCCATCCTTGCGACGTGGCCGGCCCATTGTAATTTCCGTAATTTAATGCATGTGGATACAGGTGGGTCGTCGTATATATGGTACAACTCATTGTTGTATCGCATTCTCCACTCTGTCCCTTCTTGTATGGGGCCAAAGATTCGTCGTAGCACTTTGCGCTCGAATACGTCCAGCGCCTTTTCGGAGTCCGTAGTCAAAGTCCAGGCTTCGCTTCCATAGAGAAGCACAGGTTTAACGAGTGTTTTGTATATGCGAAGCTTATTATTCCTGTGCACGTTCGTAGACTTGATTATGGGGAGTATGGAATAGTACGCCTTGTTTGCTGCATTTATTCGCCGTAAAATTTCGTCCTTTTCACTGCCTGATTTATCAAGGTGGACTCCTAAGTAGATGAAGCTATCTACATTTTCGATGTTGTAGTCTCCTAAGGTCAAGTTTTGTCTGATTGGCGCCATTTTTCTTGTTTGGGTCATTAGTTTGGTTTTATCTTCGTTGACCCGTAGATTTATTTTTTTGGCTTCTGACTCCAAACTTAGGAAAGCTTCCTTTGCTTCTGGTATGGTCCGTGCCATAATGTTGACGTCATCGGCGAATGCTACTATTTGCGTGGACTTGAACAGTAGTGTGCCTGTTGTATCAGCTGGTATTCTTCTGATGACGTATTCCAGAGCAAGGTTGAATAGCATCGGGGCAAGTCCATCTCCTTGCTTTAAGCCTGAGTTGGTGTGGAAGCTGTTGGATAGGTCACTGTTGACTTTGACCTGAGATTCGGCGTTCATCATTGTCACTTTAGTCATGCGGACGAGTTTTGTTGGAATTCCCAAGTCAAGCATGATTCGGTAAAGTATATTTCTGTCTACACTATCGTATGCTTGCTTGAAATCTACGAAGACCTGGTGCACGTCGATATTATACTCCCAGCATTTTTCAAGCACCTGTTTGACTGAGAATATTTGATCTATCGTAGATCGTCCGGACCTGAAGCCGCCTTGATACTCTCCTATGATGTTATCATAGAAGGGCTTCATTTTACGTTCAATAATTTTGGACAAAACTTTATAGGACGAGCATAATAAAGCGATGCCTCTGTAGTTTTCGCAACTTAATTTGTCTCCTTTTTTAAAAATGGGGCATATAATAGTTTTTCGCCAATCATTTGGCAACTGTTCTGCTGCCCAAATTTTTAATATTAATTGGTGGAGAATGTTGCAAAGAAGAGTTCCACCATTTCTGAGTAATTCGGGAGGTATTCCATCTATTCCCGGAGCTTTGTTTATTCGAAGGTAACGTATGGCTGCCTGAACTTCTTCGAATGTTGGTGGAGAGATGTAAATGTCCTGAACTGCTTCTGGGATATTTGGATCTGCTGAGTTTGTCGTCGGCGCGGGATTAAGCAGCTGATTAAAATACCGTGCCCATCTTTCTTTAATCTCGACCGAGTTACTGATGATGGATCCACTTTCATGCTTACAAAGGCTCGTTCGCGGTTTGTATCCCTCGCGTAGCTGTTTGATTGAGGAATACGCAGCTCGTAGATCATTATAGGTCATGTTTTCGTTCAGTTTCTGGATCTTGTTGTTGGTAAGTTGGCGTTTCTTTTGGCGACACATTTTTTTTGCCTGTCGGCGGAGGATGTTATAGTTTTCGGTTTTAGCGCGTGTTGGTCGTTGGATTAACTCTTTGTAAGCCTCATTTCTCTTTTTAATAGCATCTTGACACTCGTTATCAAACCAGTCATTCCGAGGATTTTGGCGTTTATGTCCTAAGGTCTTTTCTGCTACTGTTTTGATTCCTTCTTTTACCTTTGTCCACATGGTTTCGATATCTGCGTCGTGTTCTCCCGACAGAGGGATATCTTGGAGTAGATTTCCGAGCGTCGACATGTATGTAGTAGCTACCGAGTTTTCATTGAGTTTTTCTAGGTCGTATTTCGGTATTCGTGATTTTGAGTGCTTTTCACACCTCGAAATACGACATCGGTATTTCGCTCTGATAAGGTAATGATCGGAGTCACAGTTCGCGCCACGTAGTGTTCGAACATCAAGAATGCTGGTGGCCACCCTTTTTTCTACGAGAACGTGGTCTATTTGATTGTAGGTGCGACCATCTGGTGATGCCCACGTTCGTTTGTGTATGTCTCGATGTGGGAAGTATGTTGAGCTTACAAGAAGGTTCCTGCTAGCTGCGAAGTCAATCAGACGCTGCCCATTTTCGTTCGTAATTGGATGAAGGCTGTGTCCTCCTGTGGTTCCTCTATGAGCCTTCTCGCGGCCGATTTTTGCATTGAAGTCACCTAGAACAATTTTCACGTCATTCGAGGGCAGTGCGTCAACGGTGCGTTCTAAGGTGCTGTAAAAGTCGTCCTTCACTGCGTCGTCCTTGTCTTCGGTTGGAGCATGGCAGTTCACCAACCAAACATTAAAGAATTTTGTTTTTATGCGGATCGCACAAAGTCGCTCATTTATTGGTTTGAAATTGGTGACGCATTGTTTGAATTTATTGTCTACTATAAATGCAACTCCAAACTCTCGACTTCCCGAAATTTTTCCGCTGGTAAACAATGTGTGCGTTCGCATCTCATTAATTTCGCTGCCAAGCCATCTAGTTTCTTGAATCGCCAAAATGTTGATGTTGAACGCTGAAGCCTCATTAAGAAGCTCTCGAAGTGCCCCTGCTCTATATAGCGATCTAACGTTCCAAGATCCGAAAGAGTAATCCATATTTCGTTGCCGAAGTCGTTGCCGTTTAGTCAATCCGATCCGAGGCTGATTTCCTGGTTCCGTGACAATTGATTTTTTTTACGGGGATGCGTTGTCAGCGCCTCGCCCAACCCCCAACCTGGAGGGCCGGCCGACGGAGGACTCTGTTTTATGGCGCAGAGTGCTCGCCATCACCCTTTCTCGTTAGCTGCGTTAGCATTACCGGGAGCCACCACGTGGAGGTGAGAATAGGATTTGGTAGTGGCACTGTAGTTGACATTTCAGCGTGCTTTTCTCAGTTTTTTCGACAATGTACAGTGTCGGATCCATACATTATCCTGAGACACAAACCTTACTACCCTTTGACTACCCAAACGAAACATTATATGTATGTATATCTCTTTCAAAAGTAATTATTTTTTTATTTCAAGAAATATCTCAGAAAAATGTAGTGCGCTTATACGAACGTCTACCGCTGTATAACTTACTTAAAACATAAATCATCACACAGGGTTAAATGCTTGCTGTCATCAAAAGATTTACTTATTGTCTTAATTCACAACAATATTCATTTTTTCCCCAATATTACATAATATTTTATTCATACAATTTTTTATTTTTTATTTTTCGTAATGTTTTTTAATTTTATTTTCCAAATTTTCCTCAATCTGACTTCCTCAATCAGTAAACAATTAATATTTCTGACAATGTTTTCGAAATATTTCATAAGAAGTAAAAGACGTCATATGAAATTAGTCATTTGTAAGGCGTAAATATATTAACATGGCAATGACGTGACAACTCAAATCGTTAAATAAGTAGTCGACGAGTCTTTTCTTTTTTTTCTCTCGCTGAACAACGTCAAGATTATTGATCATATACGATTCTGAACAACGTCAAGAGTTTATTGATTTTATATGATTTCATTACGATTTGATTTGATTTATAATTAATTTAAATAAAAGCTATTTAAATATATTAAAAAGAACGTTTACACATTCGAGATGAGAAATGCCACGAAAGACATCATAATTATTCTGATTTTAATTTTAGAGGCCAATTTTAGTATGTGCAATAATTTTTATGGGTTTTTAGAGCACATAATATCGCAATAGCTTTGTTGTTTATTGTGAGCTCAGAAATGTACCGAAAGGAGTGAATGTACCGTGTAAAAAGTTAATTTGAAATTGTGAATGAATGTTTATCAAAGCCTCTAAAAACCCCCGAAAGTATCTTCTAGTAGAAGCTCATGATCTACAATCTTTTCATATAGATAAGCGAATATGCTCATGCTTTGCAGACAGAGTGAATCAGTGATAGCGAGAGACTACAATACCTGTCTTGAATATCACATGTCAATCGCTCACAAGTTAATAATCAACAACATTTTGAAGGAATTCATTGAAGCATTGAAACATCTTAGACAATGAGATAATATCATATTGTCAAAAGATTAACAGGCTATCTAATACGACTTATAGCTGTTCCGCGTTTCTAGGCTGGAGTGGTAGCCAGGCGATAATTAGAGGTTTACTCTCATCGCGCATGCATACATATATTATGCACACTCACGATCAGTGATCAAATAAATTAACTGACTATGTGGTAAACGTAAGACCATTTAATCCAATTCAAACAAAGAACTGATTAAGACGACATCCCATCACGACACGACGCCTTTTGCCCTGGACTTCAGCCGTCGATAAGTGTAATTAATCTCGGATGGGACTTGATAAAACCCCAAAATAGAAATACCGCACAAATATCGATTTTATTTTCATTGAAGATTTTATCAACTTTTTTTTAGTTTCAAATACGTTTGAAACGTTTGTTTCGTGATCTATTCAATGCTAAAATGTCGTATCTTGCAACTGAAATGAAAAATGGTTTGATTCTTCAAATAGAATTTTTGAATTATGTCCAATATAATCGGATAAAATGATCTGTGGCCATGTCAATTAATTTTATTTTAGAGGGACAGTGACAATGAGCATACAATTTTCAATTTTAATTAGCGTATTATGATTTGAATGAATGGAATTTGCTTTGTTTTGCTGAAAATAATTTGATAAAAATGTTCTTTATCAGACATTTCATAGAACTTGTATCGATTCTAATGACATAGCAATTTCAACAAAGGTTTCAGGCAATCAATTCGAGAAAAATAACACTAAGGACAGGTGAAAAAGATTTTTTTCTTCAAAGTAACAAAGAGTTCTTGCCACAATCTTACTTATACCATGCAAAAACTTTTGAGCAATTTTTGTTTCAAAATATGAGCCCATGCCGGAGATATTGCACTATTTAGGACATTTCAGTGCTCATGCTGGAAACCTTTCCATGCAACAGTATAGCTGACTATGTTTCTTTGGTGCCTATAGGTCTTGAGAGAAAAAAACACAAGTTGAATGGTTAGTATCAGAAGCCAACCAACAAGAAAGACGCAAATTTTTGAATTTCAACAATTTTGATAAGTTGGTAATCGACCGTTTTTTTCTATATTGCTGTCCTGATCAGATCACTCAAGGTACACTTTTCTCGTTACTTGCGTTTTTTACTTATAGTCTGACGAGTATTCGATTAAAGTTTGGTTAACCTATCATGAAAATTGTTGCGTAGGTGATTTTGGAATCCCCAAAAACGCTTAATCGGTTACCAAAAATTGTACTTTTGCAGTGCTTCGGTTGAAACCCTCGAAAACGATTTTAGAGTTCTATTTGGGCAAAACAAGTGGTGATTCTTCCAAAGGAAGGTCCGAAATTCCGTTTCCCGGCAAAACTAGATTGCGAAAATTTCATCGATTTTGGCCATTTTTTTCACCTATTAATGGCCTCGAAATGTCTGTAATCTGGGATAAGCGAGCCATTTTTGAGACAAAATAATTGCACAACACCAGACTTAGGCTTTCTTTGATTCGGTGTACCTATTGTTCAAACAGTAACTTTCATGCAGCCACAAACTACCGAACTGCGTCGATTACTGCTTCGATTCCATTGAATAGTCCATACTATACTCGCAAAAGGACACTCTATTCATATAGTCCTGAATTCAAATTGTTTCGAAAACTTTCCCAATTTTCGAGAAGCAATATCTTTCCAAAGTAATTAAGATTAGTCTTGACAGGCAGTTTCATGACTTTGATTGATCAGACCTGTTTCGTACTTGTCAATGTGAAAAGCTTATCGCCATAATGGGACCATGGATATAAAGTTTGTTTTATTCCTGCAAATCTATTAAAAGTTTGAATTGAATTGGGCTGAGGTGCTGTGTCCATTTACGAGTTCTTAAAGTAGTGACTTGATATCTGATGATAGAATAGCTTAAAATATACTAAAATCTTTGTCGAGCTTGATTTCAAGGACGTTTGTGAAAAATGTCATAGCGTGCATGCCTGTCTTTTGGCTGCTCAGCATTCAAGGGGATTTCGAGAGGTTTATTACATTTTCGTTAAAATGACAATCTTCTCTCAATACTTTGACTCAAAGTTTGGCTACAGATACATGTGTTTATGTCAATTGGTTATTACATCGATGAGCTTTCTATTTTTGCATTGTTCGTCGATTATGATTGAAATAGATTATAGTTAGCGTCAAATACAGTCATGATCCCTTCAAAATAATCACCATCAAAGGCAAAAGAAATGTACCAATGTTTTATCCAACCTTCGAAACATTTTTGGTAGGCCGATTTTGGCCTTCAACACTCTATGCGAATTCTCTTTCATGACTTCCTTGAAGCGGAGTTTAGGAGGCAGGAAAAAGGTATACGGGGCTATATCTAGATACAGTCTGCTTCAATTTTGAGAATAAGATATGTAAAGTGTCCTTTGGTGCATGCAACCCTGAAGATACAAATATGATGGCCGTTGCCAATTAAGCAAAAGCATACCATTTCGTTCAACATATTGCATCATATTCGTCTTTTGATTATGTAGTGAAACAGCTTCGCCTCAAGAATGAACTAACTCAGGCATATCCCGATAAAATTTTCTATATCAGAACTAAATCTTGAAATATTGAAAGAAGTATTTCACTAAAAGCGGAAAAACATATCGTTACAGTTTGAACGGGATTATTTCAAAAAATTGAATCTAATGGATTTTATTTTTCGGTACTGGCAGATACATACAATTAGGATAAAATATGTCTTAATTATGTCAGAACCAGCATTTACCTATGTATATATTTTCGAACACCCATCTTAAGGGTCTAATGCGATTTGTTCTGCTATTTTAAACACGTTAAATCGATTTGGATATCAAATGTGTTTTTATATGTAGTGCACATAGCACGAAAGCCGATAAACCAAATAAAAACATACGTCAAGCGACACATGTTTTTGAGCCAATATTTACACAGTTTTTGAAAAAGAAAGCATGACATTGCAAAACACGCCAACTACTTTCACTGAAGTTTTTAAAATTATGAGAAACGTTGTAGGTGATCTCAAACAAAATGAAGCATAGTAACCGATAATCGTCCTGATTTCATTGGTCAAATAGTAGAAGCTCTGACTTCTGCATGTTTCAATTTCAATCACAAACTGAGCGAAGTACACATCTTTCGAAATTTTCGTTTGACATAATGAATAAAGTAATAATGAGAAATACGTGACAATCAATTAGCTTAGCTGTTTATCATATTCAAGTGCATTTCTCGATCTTCCAATTATACTACAATCTTTTTCCATTTATAGTTCGCATCATCGAAAATCCCCTTTTCCTTTCAATGGGAAACTTTAATTGCAGAAATTAAATATTGAATGAAAACACTAATACAATGCACATGTGTTCAGATACATTCCAGACAGTAACAACAACACAAATACTCACTGTCAATCTATTGAAATGAGCCGTAAGTCAGTTAATTCAGATATGTTCGGGAGTATACATTGATCTAATGTCTCTATTTAATCAGCAACAAAACAAAAAATGCTACTACCCACGTATTTACTGTGGAAGCCACTTGTAGCAGCACACCGCAATAGCACTTCAGCATATTTAACCACAATTATAGAAAAAAAATCGCAATAAAAAAATGCAGATGAAGCATTGAGAAATATCACATAGTTTAATAGAGTGAAAATCTTTTCGTGAACGATTTCATAACAGTGAACACTTATTTACAGTTATTGAAATCTAATGGTTCATTATTCATTATAGTAATGGATGCACTGTGTTTAGGGGCAGAATCGTTTGATAAAGAAACGGTTTTTTTACTTTGAAATGAATGACGAAATCCCAATTTAATTCGGATTTCAGATTGCAACAGTAAGAATGTCGTGTAATCGGTCAAATCAAGAAACCCAAATAATTGGTTCTCGAAATCGAATTAACGGCCAATGTCAGCGGATAATGTTCAGCTATTATTTCTTTAAAAATAAGGGTCGAATTTATCTGAACAACGCATAATTCTAGCAGAATGGCACCACATACCATACTTTTCATGAACAAAAGACCTTTTGAGGACCTTATTGACAATGTATCGTGAATTGGATCAGTAAATCGGCCACCGAGATCATGAATCTCGACACCACTCGATTGCTTTTTGTGGAGCTATGTAAAAGTCTTGTTGTATGCCAATGCATTGCGAACGATCCAGGTCATGGGAGACCATATTCAGCAAACTATTGGTGTGATAGAGACTCAAATGCTCGTAAGAATTGCTCAAAATTAAACCAGGGAACATGCTTGGTCAACAATAGCAAAGAAGGTCATATTGCCACATAAAATCCTTTTCCGAAGCAGACAATTAAACTGAGGTCAATGAACCTTATGGTTTGATTTACATTTATCTGACTTTTCAAGGTAGTTTAAATCAACTCTTTTATGTCCCACTACCATAAAAATAATGGCTACGTCAACGGACATATCACTACCACCTTCACCTCAAAGAACGCTCTAGATCAAGGTCGGTACACAACCTCCTACATAATCCTCTGTGAAATATTGCTAGCAATGTAACAAAGCGAAAATTTTCTTCTATACTCAATTCGATATCTTCACTGATTGAATGTCAGAGCTTTGTATAAACCACCGGAATCAACAAATTACTGTTTATTTGCTCACGTATGCTATCATTTCGGGAAAAATGTACTACAAGTGTACAGTACATTTGTACATAATGCAAGCATGAATTTTTATGTACATCGTGTAGTATCACGTACAAGGGTACAAGATAGTAGGTTGAATATGTCGCTGAACAGACGATATAAAATAGTTATCAAACATTAGAATGCCGCCTATTAATAATAATTCAAATAATACAATCGACCTGTGAATAGGATTATGTGATAAGATATTTAATTCGTTGAAGAAATCAAAAACTCAACTGTGTTTTGATAATCCTTCATAATTCTTGATAATTGGCATTTATAAATCCATTTTACTGCATTGAATTATTTCCTATTTTGTACACTTTGTGATGTGTGGTGTATTATGTGATGTGCAGTGTTTTACGTATTCTCATAATTTATCAGGTTGGCACCAAGAAAAATCTTACTTCAGACTTAGTACATTTTAAGGAATATGATTTATTCTACATTTACAATAAGCCTGAACTCTGCTTTTTTATGCTTCATACACACAGAATTTGATGATTTTCTACTCGTTTTGGTCAAAACCTATCTAGAACGAGGAAATAAACCAGTGCATCGCTTATTAACGCCTTAGGTTTATCTGAAATTTCGGCGACAAATCAATATCGTGTAAATTATTATAACAAAGATCGTAGATGTTACTTTTAATCGAGAATGTAATTTTAGCTCTACGAAACATACTTTTACTGCTTCTATCAAGCTCAATCTGCCCAACAAAGTTTGATATATTGGTTTTGATCAATTTTGCAAAATTTAAATGCCTTATCTGAATCACTTACAGTTGTTTTGATTAGCCAAGATTCCTATGGAACGAAACAATGTACGATTTGTTGAATCATTGCCAATGTTTGTGAGGCAAACCTAGCAATGAATAAATAGCGAACTTATGAAATGCGTATTAATTGATAAAATTAGCTAATAGCTCGGGGACTTGATTTCGATTGCAATATCATTTCACGATAAATAAAGTATTCATTTGGAAAGTTTCCTAACTGATTGTGTATCGATTCGGTAATTTGGAAACTGTATTTACCTTTGATTGTCTTCTGAGCATTTACATCCAGGATCACTAAACACAGTAATAAACACAGCCAGACTATTTCGCGCCACGCACCGTTTCTTGCCATTGTTATATAATTTTAAATTAAATCGACCCGTTTTAACTAAGGACACTAATATGGTTATCACAGACCAACGATTGCGAACTGTCCACCAAGAGTAAGAACAACTTCGACTACAACACTTGAGTAGAAGGATTTGTCTAGCACTTCGCCCCTGCCAAAACTGCGCACTGATTCCTTAATACATTATCCTTGAACGAGCAATGCAGCAAACGACTTCAGTACTGTATTTACATCCTATTGCCACCGGGTCCGTTGCTCAATCAACACGAATGAAACGTAAACAAGGTATCGCGCCTATATAAAGACTCCTCTACCTGATCGACAGTATCTCTATCAGAGCTTCAGAATAATCGGTTAAGTCGAAGCAAAGCCCTCCTCAGCTGATAAGCCGCGCCACGGCAGCTGATAGAAGCCGCAAGATACTATGTACTAAACGAACGAGTGAAAATCATTTTGCTGTACGCAAAAAAAACCTAGATGTCGGCAAGTGAGTATCTGATGATTGTATTCGCACGAAAGCGAGGTTTTCCCGCTGTCGCCGTTTTGATATCGTCAATTGCCACAATACTATCACCTAGTATGATTGCACTGCAGTTCTTAGCGTTGTCATGGTCAGATCAAGATTTAGTATTTGGTAAAGACACATTCGATGTCTATGATTGCGATTAGCTGATCAGTTTCAAATTCAAATTAACGATTCATTTCATAGTGTTTTTCCAGTCTACGAATAGATTATATTTGCTTTCAATTAGATGATTAAGGGCACACAAAACTAGCTTTACAAAAAGGATTTAGCTGTGAGCGACATCGAGTTAGTAGCCATTTAAGCCACCAAATCAAGCACAAGAGTATGAAAATACACTGCCAAACTCAGATCTCTAATTTTTTGGCGTTGTGTTCACCACTGAACCCACACGGGGCGCTAACAATCAAGTGTATGAGTAGATATTATTATCGGGGCTGATGTGAGAGGACAGCAATCACAACTTTTTTGAAAGAATACAGCTATCTCAGAATTTCTAATTATACTTCTGACAGCAGAAATTAAAACGTCAGGCGTCCACATTTGACATTTTCTAGCCTTCAGCTGCACAATAAATAATTAAAATCAACCCGATTTTAAAATTTATTGCAATAATACGAGGGTGGATGAACGGGAGTTATTATGTTTTAAAATTTTGTATTAAAAAATAAAAAAAAAACAATTCAATTTTCTGCATTTTCCTACGGTTGAAATACATTTTTCCCAGTAAGATTGAAGAATTCTTATTCCAGTATCGTAGAATGAAGCTGGTTGCGTCAGGAACCAATTTCGCAGGAGCCCCCCCTCCCCCCCCCCCCACCACAGTACGACAGCATATCCAGGGTGGAACATTATAAAGCGATGACAGAATTCGGAACTAAATAAGTTACACGGCTGTGTAGATTGACCATGGCCAATGTAACAAGCCAAGTAAAAATAGGTGGATTGCTATCCAGACCGTTTAACATATTCAATGGGCTCGGACAGGCAGATGGTTTGGCCTACCTCCATTTCAACCTGGCATTGGAAAAAGCAAGTCGAGACTCTGGCACACCAAGTACAGCCTGATGAGAATGAGAATGAGCAGCTGTACTAGAATTCTTCATTCAGATCGAGAGAAGTCTGCTGGTCGTCTGTTGGTCCAACAATCACGGTAGTCGAGCATGAACTAATCACGGTAGTTGAACTGCCTTGGATCAATGGGAGCAGTTGACATTGGCGTGCATAGCCATACAAAAGAGGGCAACTGGGACAATCTATTCATAACTGTGTTTGAAAATATTTGTGTTGCACTATTGTGCCTTTGCAGGCCTTCAATGAAAATCAAGGAAATATTGTGTGAAATTCTGGTGTTTGCCTCCTCTATTTCAAAGTCCTGCGTGTACCTATGGCAGCTGGTGACAATGTAAAAGAAGAAATATGCGGGCGGCTGCTCATATCATACATAGCCCACTACAATCAATCAAAACACTTTACACCTTGCAATTTAACCAGAACCTCGAAGCTATTGCTATCCCAGACCATGGTCCTGCCAGTTCTCCGAAACTTGGGTGCTCAACCAAAGGCACTCTGATCTCATGTTCGAGAACGGAGAAGCATTGGCTCCGTAGGTGAGGAGGTAGAAGCAGATATAATTACAAAGATAAAGCTCGGTAGCATTCGGTAAACTCAACTGACATATGAGTAAAATTCATATTTTAAGTGTAAATTAATTCGAAGAAGAGCCAGCTCAAGCGAAGAAGAGCCAGCTCAGAAAACCTTTGTGCCAGATTTTATAGCAGATGACAGTGGGGAAGACCTTACTTGCACTACAGGGATGACCAGGACACTCAGAACATGGGCGCTTAACTGGATGACATCAGCTCGTGATCGGGTTCGGTGGAGAAAATTGTTGGGAGAGGCCAAGACTGGACTCCAATGATGATGATGATGAAAAGAATCCTGCGTGTAACGGACTACAAATTGTTGATGATCGTGATATGATGCTTTAAAAGAAAAGAGTAGCTCATACTTAGATCTACTTAATTTTTTTAGGCGACTGCAAATCGATGATATTTTCTGGAAATTTTTGTGCTAGGTATCTTATACAAACCAAACCCATGACATAAATGAAAAGTTATCCATTCACACGGGAAAACCGTAAATCTCGGCCATGAACTATTTACTAGTAGCTTCACAATTTGTATTTGCCAATTTCTAAGTGTTTAGTTTATATTTTTTTATTTTAAGCTCATCTGGGGTATAGATAACCGTCTCCAAGCATTATGAAGTCACTTAAAATAGTCAACTACCTTAACCACTGCCCTTAACAGTGTAAATCGTAATAATCAAACTATCGATAACACCAATCGAGCTACCTATGCACCTAACTCGGCACGATTATCATTCAATATAAGTACAGTATTAAAATCAAGTGATTAATTAATTACTCGTGTCGTAGATCCGATTGAACCGATTATGTACTAACTGCACTGTTAAAGCT
Source organism: Nemotelus pantherinus (assembly GCA_963978885.1). Taxonomy (NCBI): domain Eukaryota; kingdom Metazoa; phylum Arthropoda; class Insecta; order Diptera; family Stratiomyidae; genus Nemotelus; species Nemotelus pantherinus. The sequence continues at coordinate 240,478,243 of OZ022263.1, forward strand.
TATCAATTGGCTTTCGCTTACTTCTATGTAATGCATGCAGACAGTAGCTTTTATAATTGTTCTCATTGTGAAGTGCTGTGCTTCACTCACCTATTTATACTCAATAAAACTGCCAACCTAATGTTTTCAAAGCATTATATTGGTTTGTGTTCGTAAACACTGGCATAATACAAATACCGAAAAACATTATTCATTTATAATGTACGTTTAAAACGAAAATCTTAATGTTTGAAAGCATCGAAAATCTATGATACAACAATCAAACTGTTTTTATTCCGATACTAAGTATGAATTTTATTGAACATCATTTCCGTAGCAGTTTACTTCCGTGTTTTTCGCTGATACATTATTTAGGCGGACGTGTTCTACAAAAACAACTAGAGTTGCTTGCAATAAAACGGATCATAGGCATATGTTTTTTTTTTCGCATCGGCGGGAAATAATCAGAGCTCTAGATAAATAAATTCCATCAGATGACACTTTGCAATTAAAAGTTTGTCAGATAATATTTTTAACAATGATTATACTAATTCAAACAAATAAGTCGAATTATATACGACGTGGTCCGGACAATGATTTTATGATGAACAACTTGCGAATCGATGAGTGCAAAGTATATCAATGAAAATGTTTATCGTTCGATTGGCGGCAACGAGGAGCTTATAATTCCGCCTAATGTAACTTAGAGACATATATTGTACTATATTTAATTTATAAAAATGATTGTTGACGAATATTAGGTAATTGTTAGATAGCGGTGGCAAGTTCGTAAATCATAGTGCGTCATGTGAGAGTACAATACATCAAGTTGTTTTCGTTCTCGAATAGAGAAACATGAATGCAATATTTTATGTGGGTTATTTGAAGCCAGTGCTTTACATATATCGCAGCCATTTTAGACAAGTCTCACAAATGTAAAAATGAGGATGTAGAGACTTAGTTTTAAAACCATATTCTTCCCAAATGTGGGCTAAGTGGTAAACCAACACTTTCGGCATCTAATGCATCTTTGCAGCTGAAAAATTCTTGGTTCAAAGCTAATTATAACAAGAAATCAAAAAATAGAATTTTATGATTTTTTATATTTCAATTTCTAAATGTATTTAAAATGTGTAATTTATAAATTGAGATATGCTTTAATACTCAATTGCAACAAACATATCATGCTTTGGATATGCTTCAAATTGCATAGTCCTGGATTAAGGACTGTGACACAGTCCTGATTATTGGATATTACATAATCTTTTAAGCAACTACAGTAAAATGGGTTGGATAGAAAGATTATACGTTGTTTTAACGTGTTTCACGCTCTACATGGGCTTAACAGAACCTATCCTGGTGTCCTGCTTTTTGATTTGTGTTAATTCTAAATGTTACTATTGCTATTTCTACTAAATTTTCATAGCATATAATAAAATACGTGTATTTACTTGCTGTTAAGCTAGAGAATAGAAACGAGGTAAGGGATCAATCGAAACGGCACAGAAGGCTTATAAAAACATAATAAATAGTATATTCATAATCAATAGTATATTCCTGAAATATACAATAAAATGTGCTTAAAAACAAATATTCCCAATACCTTCCGCCTAAGTTTTTTTCTGTTTACAATGTGATGAAGCTATGAGGGTTAGTTTCAGATCATCACAAATTGCTTATCTCAAATCAAACAATTAGAAAACTTGTTGAAATAAAGCTTATCTCATAATGAACATTTTCAGTATTATATCGAGATGCGTGACACCATTCTCCTGGCCTTACATAATTCTGATCTTTTCGCCGTATTACTTATTCGCCTTGGATATCTAACCACATGGCGTGTTAATGATATATGATATACAAGCAGCTTTATGGTCACTACCGATGTTTTGAAAAAGCGAAACCTGAAAATGCACATTTTCGGTATTTTATCCTTGGATGTGCTTTCGTTTCATGCAGTCCCTCCTGAAATAAGCGAAGGTCCTTTTTATATCCTCAGACCGCTCATCAATTTTAGACTTTGTCCATTCACCATGTAATTTATGACCCAAGATTAAATTACTTGTGCGTCTTTTTCACTCCACATGTGTTCGCCCCCGATAAAATCGATCCCAACGAAATCAAAAAATGTGCTGTGTATCCACTTAGTGAGCCATCACAACAATTTTTTACCGGACTGATAGCAAATAATTATAAAGTGTTTCATTTTAACTCTACTGTTATCTACATGCTGCAAACTGTTATCGATTATTGACCGAGGCATTGCCGTCGCACGTTAATTCATTGTTAATCCATATAATCTATCCGAATTCCATCAAAACGGCTTTGGACTTATCAATTTTTCACAAATTCGGAAAATCCCAATTATATTGTCATTACATTCACTCGTATGTCTTGATTTTTCACAGACAAATGTTTTTATCTTTTACTGCATTATAGCAAAAAGATAAACCAATAAAATCAATGCGGTATCATATGGCATGTTTCCTGAAAAGAAGCGCCTCCGTAAGCTAAAGAAGTCAATCAAAAAATTGAAATGCCAACTTTCAAAACATCTACATATTTCGATCGAGTCCACTAGACAATATGTACATAATTTTCAGAAAATAAACATAGCATATAATAACAAAATAGTTAACTAATCTAGGTATAAATCTAGCTCTACTAGCAGCCATCCTCCGATGGGAAAAATACATTTAGTTCGGTCAATACTTGCAATGCAACCAACACTAAGTATGCAATCATCAGAACGACTCCGACCGTACGTCGTAGCCGGAAGCCGAAAAGTGCGAGGACGACAAACAGCGTTACGATTGCAAGCATCAAAATTCCAATGATGTACTCAATGCCGTCGGAACTGATGTAGATCACTTCTTGCTGAGTGTTTATGTTTATTGCATTTTTAATGAACCACGGCACACCCAAGGATAACAGAATCGACAGAGAGTTTGCTCCTAATGCATTTGATATGCCAATGCCACTTTCACCTGAAAAAATAATCAGTTATTGTTATAAAAATCACACTAACTGCAATCATTTATATTTTTAATTTCTAAAATTATTGCTAGTCTAAAAATTTCAGTAGCTAATGAAAAATCAAGGTGCGTAATCCACCGCATAGTAAATGTTAACCACTATATTTGATGATATCGTCGCTGTTAAATCAAACCGGCATATCTGCAAAAATTTAGTTTTTGAGTTTTTGGTATCAAAAAATTTCTTTTTTTCCCGTCTATTTTTATGTCGCACCGGCATACCGTATCATCATCATCATCGATGGCGCGACAGCCCAAATCGGGCCTTGGCCTCCAGTAATGTTCGCCTCCAATCGTCTCGATCCTGCGACCTGGTTCTCCAATTATTGAACCCCAGTATTGACCTGCTGTCTGCGTCTATCGTGTCTTCCCAACGTTTCCTCGGCTTACCAACTGGACGCTTCCCTTGTGCTTTGCCTTCCAACGTTCTTTTAGGTAGTCTATTGGCCTCCATCCTTTCGACGTGGCCGGCCCATTGTAATTTTCGTAATTTAATGCATGTGGATACAGGTGGGTCGTAGTATATATGGTACAACTCATTGTTGTATCGCATTCTCCACTCTGTCCCTTCTTGTATGGGGCCAAAGATTCGTCGTAGCACTTTGCGCTCAAATACGTCCAGCGCCTTTTCGGAGTCCGTAGTCAAAGTCCAGGCTTCGCTTCCATAGAGAAGCACAGGTTTAACGAGTGTTTTGTATATGCGAAGCTTATTATTCCTGTGCACGTTCGTAGACTTGATTATGGGGAGTATGGAATAGTACGCCTTGTTTGCTGCATTTATTCGCCGTAAAATTTCGTCCTTTTCACTGCCTGATTTATCAAGGTGGACTCCTAAGTAGATGAAGCTATCTACATTTTCGATGTTGTAGTCTCCTAAGGTCAAGTTTTGTCTGATTGGCGCCATTTTTCTTGTTTGGGTCATTAGTTTGGTTTTATCTTCGTTGACCCGTAGATTTATTTTTTTGGCTTCTGACTCCAAACTTAGGAAAGCTTCCTTTGCTTCTGGTATGGTCCGTGCCATAATGTTGACGTCATCGGCGAATGCTACTATTTGCGTGGACTTGAACAGTAGTGTGCCTGTTGTATCAGCTGGTATTCTTCTGATGACGTGTTCCAGAGCAAGGTTGAATAGCATCGGGGCAAGTCCATCTCCTTGCTTTAAGCCTGAGTTGGTGTGGAAGCTGTTGGATAGGTCACTGTTGACTTTGACCTGAGATTCGGCGTTCATCATTGTCACCTTAGACATGCGGACGAGTTTTGTTGGAATTCCCAAGTCAAGCATGATTCGGTAAAGTGTATTTCTGTCTACACTATCGTATGCTTGCTTGAAATCTACGAAGACCTGGTGCACGTCGATATTATACTCCTAGCATTTTTCAAGCACCTGTTTGACTGAGAATATTTGATCTATCGTAGATCGTCCGGACCTGAAGCCGCCTTGATACTCTCCTATGATGTTATCATAGAAGGGCTTCATTTTACGTTCAATAATTTTGGACAAAACTTTATAGGACGAGCATAATAAAGCGATGCCTCTGTAGTTTTCGCAACTTAATTTGTCTCCCTTTTTGTAAATGGGGCATATAATACTTTTTCGCCAATCATTTGGCAACTGTTCTGCTGCCCAAATTTTTAATATTAATTGGTGGAGAATGTTGCAAAGACGAGTTCCACCATTTCTGAGTAATTCGGGAGGTATTCCATCTATTCCCGGAGCTTTGTTTATTCGAAGGTAACGTATGGCTGCCTGAACTTCTTCGAATGTTGGTGGAGAGATGTAAATGTCCTGAACTGCTTCTGGGATAATTGGATCTGCTGAGTTTGTCGTCGGCGCGGGATTAAGCAGCTGTTTAAAATACCGTGCCCATCTTTCTTTAATCTCGACCGAGTTACTGATGATGGATCCACTTTCATCCTTACAAAGGCTCGTTCGCGGTTTGTATCCCTCGCGTAGCTGTTTGATTGAGGAATACGCAGCTCGTAGATCATTATAGGTCATGTTTTCGTTCAGTTTCTGGATCTTGTTGTTGGTAAGTTGGCGTTTCTTTTGGCGACACATTTTTTTTGCCTGTCGGCGGAGGATGTTATAGTTTTCGGTTTTAGCGCGTGTTGGTCGTTGGATTAACTCTTTGTAAGCCTCATTTCTCTTTTTAATAGCATCTTGACACTCATTATCAAACCAGTCATTCCGAGGGTTTTGGCGTTTATGTCCTAAGGTCTTTTCTGCTACTGTTTTGATTCCTTCTTTTACCTTTGTCCACATGGTTTCGATATCTGCGTCGTGTTCTCCCGACAGAGGGATATCTTGGAGTAGATTTTCGAGCGTCGACATGTATGTAGTAGCTACCGAGTTTTCCTTGAGTTTTTCTAGGTCGTATTTCGGAATTCGTGATTTTGAGTGCTTTTCACACCTCGAAATACGACATCGGTATTTCGCTCTGATTAGGTAATGATCGGAGTCACAGTTCGCGCCACGTAGTGTTCGAACATCAAGAATGCTGGTGGCCACCCTTTTTTCTACGAGAACGTGGTCTATTTGATTGTAGGTGCGACCATCTGGTGATGCCCACGTTCGTTTATGTATGTCTCGATGTGGGAAGTATGTTGAGCTTACAAGAAGGTTCCTGCTAGCTGCGAAGTCAATCAGACGCTGCCCGTTTTCGTTCGTAATTGGATGAAGGCTGTGTCCTCCTGTGGTTCCTCTATGCGCCTTGGCATGGCAGTTCACCAACCAAACATTAAAAAATTTTGTTTTTATGCGGATCGCACATAGTCGCTCATTTATTGGTTTGAAATTGGTGACGCATTGTTTGAATTTATTGTCTACTATAAATGCAACTCCAAACTCTCGACTTCCCGAAATTTTTCCGCTGGTAAACAATGTGTGCGTTCGCATCTCATTAATTTCGCTGCCAAGCCATCTAGTTTCTTGAATCGCCAAAATGTTGATGTTGAATGCTGAAGCCTCATTAAGAAGCTCTCGAAGTGCCCCTGCTCTATATAGCGATCTAACGTTCCAAGATCCGAAAGAGTAATCCATATTTCGTTGCCGAAGTCGTTGCCGTTTAGTCAGTCCGATCCGAGGCTGATCTCCTGGTTCCGTGACAATTGATTTTTTTACGGGGATGCGTTGTCAGCGCCTCGCCCAACCCCCAACCTGGAGGGCCGGCCGACGGAGGACTCTGTTTTATGGCGCAGAGTGCTCGCCATCACCCTTTCTCGTTAGCTGCGTTAGCATTACCGGGAGCCACCACGTGGAGGTGAGAATAGGATTTGGTAGTGGCACTGTAGTTGACATTTTAGCGTGCTTTTCTCAGTTTTTTCGACAATGTACAGTGTCGGATCCATACATTATCCTGAGACACAAACCTTACTACCCTTTGACTACCCGTATAGTACATACCGTATAGTTGAATAAAAATATATACTACATACCGTATAGTTGAATAAAAATCCGTCTAATGGTGCTGTTCCAGTATGCATTTACGAGGAAACAGCCCACACGCGAAAATTTTATAGCGCTCTGGTGAAAAATATGCATTTTGCAGATATGCCGGTTTGATTTTACAGCGACGATATATACTCGTAACTCGGATGTGGACAGTGATATGTGTCATTCCTCCATAATTAGAGCATTAACGATGTGACATACCTATAAAAGAATAATATATCTTTTCAAAGCATAGAATTAGCTAATCCCATGCCAAATTTAGAGATGTATCTCGCCCACACTGGGCGCGAGAAATATACATAAATTCTTAGCTGGTAGAATAACGATGGAACCAAAAACGTATTTTCCGAAAAATCGTAAACAAGCATCTTCACATTAAGCAGCCTTTAAAAATTATATTTCATCCAAAACCAGTGCGATTGTACAGATAAATCATTGTTTTGCCTCCCCTCTCCCATTTCCAATCTCATCCACTGAACTATTAAGTCAAAAGCTGTTCACTATTTTTTTTAAGAAAAATACATAAATTATCTAATATTCTCGATTTCTCCCAATATCTACCGAAACATAAGCCAAGCATAAGCATAGTTGTTTGAAAAGTTTACTATTGATAATAATCAATTTTGAAGGTCAACAATGTTATATTACTGGGAAAACAAATTTTAAAAAGAATCGTAAAAAGTAAACCGATTTTTCAAGGTCTAATTAAACTCATTTCAAATTGAGTACGAAAAAATCGTGGGAGCTTGCGTAAAATTAAGGGACCCTACTAAAAATCCTAGCAGTCTGACGAAAAATCATGGGCCTTTTAAAAAATGCCGGAAATTATTTGGGGCTTTGCAATGTGCAAACGCACCGAAAATATCATGCTGCATTGACTTAAGTCAAATAATTTAAGCTATGATTTTAACTAAAGAAGTATGAATATATATTAGATACATAATATATATAAAATATTATATATATAGATATATATAAATATATATAGGTTTATATATATATATATATATATATATATATATATATATATATATATATATATATATATATATATATATATATATATATATATATATATATATATATATATATATATATATATATATATATATATATATATATATATGGACTTAAACTAAACCATTTTCATAAAATTAGCATTAAAATTTGGTTTTATAATTACCTCTTCGAACCGATACGGCACTTGAAAATGCTTCAGGAGTTGCTCCCCCAGCAGCTAAAATTGTCAAACCCATAATAACATCGGGTATTCCAAGAGTATTACCTAGAAATATTTTTATTCAGTTCAAGTTCAGATCATGTTCACTCCATCTTACCAAAAACGGAAAGCATCCAAACAACCAAATATGAATTCACCCCCAATAGGCCAATACATACGAGGAACGTAAGTGGATAGAGGCGTCTCATAGTAATCGGATTCGGACAAAGACAGGCTAGTGAAAATCTTATCGGCCACGTGTACACCCACCAGATTATATTCAGTTTGCCACCCTTGGGCAGTTTGAAGGGACTTGACATTTCTTCCTCTTCATCGTTGCGTCTGATATAGAAATCTGATCAAATGAAAATTATTGTTAATATCAGTCAATACGTAAGTAATACAGTTTTGATGGCAATACTTTTCGATTCAAATTCCAGAGGCGATGGAGAGAATTCGGTCGGTGTTATAGCATATATACCAGATTGGCGACGATCTTTGTGTTTTTTATGATATGGAAGTTTTCCTTTGGCACTATCTACGCCTGGCAGTGTGAAATCTACAAATATATTAAAAAACTGAAATAGTAAAATACTTTTATTTCTTCTTGAGAACGAAGGTTAATTTAAAAGAAATTCGGTTTCTTATGTGCGAGGTCCCTGGTTTTCTTCCAAGTCCGGGCGAGGGACTGCGCACCTAGCTTTCAGTTCAGCTAACTCTCAATAGGTGCCTGATTTAATCAGGGGTAAAGTGAGTCGTGAAATTAGTCACTCCACACTCGTATTAACATTGATTGTAAATTTGTGATGAAGCTCTCTACCAGCTTCAACCGCTAGACTCAACAAAGGTTGTCCTATGATTAATTTACTTTATTTTTATAGAACTTTGAGGCCTTACTAACAGCAATACTAATTGCGTATTTGTCTTGCCAATAAATAGTGGTTTTTGATTTATTTTCTGTGACAAATGTGCAATGAAAACTGCCGTGTGTCTAGGTTTTCAAGCTTAAATTTTCTTCGATTTACTATGATCCATACTCAAAAGCTTGTTCTATTTTCCTAGTGAATAATTGTTCAAAAAACCACAAAAGAGCCTTGACAGCTCAGACTTTAATCACCTAAAAGCGTCTATGTAATAATAGAGTTGTGTATTTCTTTCCTCTTCAAGGTATAATTTCCTCCTTCACTTAAAAGACTAAAATTCTACAGCTAAAACAAATAACTTGTGCATTGATCCTCTATAGGTTGAATATAATGTGAAGTAGCTACATAACATATCAGTAACTTATTTCAAATGAATATGAAATCAAAAGTAAGGTAAATCAATCCCATGTCAATCTTTGTAAGGTCTAGGGGTTGAAGCTGGTAGCAAATTTTTTTCAAAAAAGTATAATTACTTTGTACGAGTGTGGAGTGATTAGTTCCACGACTAACTGTATCCCTGGTTTAACTCAGGTAACAATTCAGGGCTAGGTAAACTCAAAGCACGGTGCGCGATCGCTCGGTCGAACGTGGATTTGAATCAGGGACTTGACTCACTAGGTACTAAAGTCAACCTAACTGATTTCAAAAGATTACGGGCTAAAGCTAAAAGGATTTCCAATATAGTTCCTTCGATAATGTTGAGTCGTTCATCCGCTCCTATAACGAAAAACCCTTCTGACTTTACGTCAATTGCATAAAAAATTCATATAATATTCCAGTAAATATGCATCTCAATGATGTTTCCGCTTCACATGCAAATATTATTTCTCCTTCTTTATCGAGTCTTCTACACTTATCACCCATAATGTTTTCCTTTCCTTTCCTTGTGTCTCATCCGGTGCGAAGTTGAATAATTGATGAATTACCTGGATAAAAGCACTAGATGTAGCCACGACCGCATTGTCTATGTATTGGCGAAATCACTTTCCTCCTCCTTGTGTGTTCTTCTGTCCATGCTTTTTAATTGTGACCTAGCCACTGCGAAATTTCCGTCATGCTAGAAAACAGCGAAAATCTTCAAAATACACAAGTCTGGTGACCGTACTAGCATATCCAACTACCGTTTTATTTTCCTTCTTCCGTGCTTCAGCAAACTCCTCGAGCGCGTTGTATATCCCAAGCTTTATTTCTTTATTCAACCCATCCTGGCACAAGAGCAGCATGGTTTTGTAAGAGAAAAGTCTACTCTTACAAACCTTTTATCATTCACAAACACTATTGTATCTGCTTTGGATCACCAAAGGTAAGCAGCTGTCATATATAGTGACTTTTCTAAAGCTATTGACTCCATTGACCATACGTTACTGCTTCTAAAGCTGGAAAGCTATGGATTCTCCGATTGGCTTCCTTCTTGGTTTTCCTCTTATGTGCATGACCATATATGTAACTACCATTTCAAGTTCTTTAATTCCCTTTAGTCCTATATCTGGAGATCCGCAAAGTACCATTATTTGTCCTTTACTTTTGTTTTTTGTAAATAACCTTCCTTCGGCGATGAGCTCATCTTGCCTTTTATTTTCATCAAGATTATGAACATCTTCCAAATGACATTTGCACCTTGAACAGCTGATGCTCTGCCACCTTCCTCACTCAAAATATCTCGAAATGCCATAAAATGTCCTTAACTCTTAAGAAAACTGCTTTAGGATTTTCTAATTTTCTTTTTGGCTCCTTTCTAGATTCAGTTAATAACTTTAAAGGCTTCGGTGTAGTCTTTGACTCAAAACTTTCATTTGATCAGCACATCATGCACATCCTCGCCTCGCCTGGTTTTATACATAGGTATTCAAAATCTTTTGGGAATATTTCAACTCCTGGAATAGATGTATTCCTATCGTTTGTTCGTAATTTCTTGAAGTATGATGTTCTCATTTTAGATATCTTGTGAAACTGTCTGTTTACAAGTTGATTGTTCTTCAAGTTCGACCTTCTTTAAGTTACGTATGGTGAACATCTAACATTTTTACAAATTGCTTCTCTTGAATCACGATGGCTGTTCCTTGATAAGTGCATCGTTTTCGAGCTTCATCGCTAACTTGTACTATCCGATCTCTGTTCCGAAGTTTGTGTTCAGATTGTTACAACAGATCCACTAATGTGTTTAGCTAGCGTCCCGTTTGCGCGATCGAATGTAAATTTCTACTCATCAGAATTGCAAATATTAAGCAATCATATTCCCTTGTAACAATCAATTCCACAATTTAAAACTATTTTAAAAAATTAATTAACTACTTTCTCTTTGAATTATGAGTTTAACATCAAAGCATTTTACTCCTGTATATTTGAATTAATATTTCTTTTATTTCTAATGCATGTTTTCCTGAATTTATGTTTGAAAATGTTGCTAATTATTTGTTTCATTTATTTTTTATTACTTTCACGATTCAAGATTCTTTTATTCATAATTTCAAACATAGAATTACAAGAATAATATTGCATACAACTTCAGTACTTTTAGAGTTTAGAGCTTAAATATTTCTCTACTACTATGATATAGTTATAGAATAGTCAATGTGGTATTAGAGGAAATAGTTTGAAATAAAAACCTTCAAGTGTACCTAAGTCTTAACCTATTTTAACCTATATTGCACTCAAACCAAATTGGTAATTAAGGTGTTGCCGTTATTTCAATTTTGGAAAGAAATTTTCTTTTCTTTTATATTTTATGCAATAAATCGATTATGTCTGTTGTATCTTATTGAATAAAAACAAGAAGCCAGTGCTTCACCCACTAGACTACATGAAACCAAAAGCTTCCTATCTATTTAATTCCTAGTGCATTTCCTACCAAAGCGATTGCAGCTTTTAACGAACAGGTGATAAGGGTTGAGTGGGGCTGTACGGTAAAGATAAGCTGAAAATGACCACGTAAATAATTAATTGAGTGTTCAGCTTGATCAAAATAAAAACTAAATAGATTTATTCCTGTGTTTGGCAAATCTAGGTTGAAAGAAAAAAACATACTAAAAGTTCCCTAACTCAATGAAAATCCATATTTTTGAAGCTAGTAATGGCTTATTGAAAATTTTTAAGATAAGAAATTGCCTTATTTTCCAATAAGTTTGCAGGGCAAGTGATAGCCAAGGAGTTTCTACAGAATGCTAGTATGAATTGTAGGGTTAAGTCCATGCTCTTATTAGATATTGTTTTGTTGTATTAGGTTTTTATAAATAAATCATCAGTTTCAGTCCTTACCATATCTTGTTGATGCACAGCAGTTCAAATGGTCTTCAATGAATGTCCTCAATCGATTTTTCAGCTTGTAGTTCATTAAAACAATGTTGAGATAATACATCAAGCAGAAGAATATCATGATACACGACTCTTCAAAAGTGATTACCCCACCCCAGGCTACGATCATCAGAATACATGTATGAAATCCATATATCACACAATCTCTGCACACAGGCCACCAGTCAAGTTGGATCGGCTAAAAATAAGACTTTGGAAAATTACTTTCGTATTCCTTCACAGCATATTGATATATCAATCAGTACTTTTTCAACGGACAAACTGGCAATGGCTGCCACTCCCAATGTGTTGAACATCAACGACCCAATCACATTGCCCAAGCCCATATCCGAGTCCGTTATAAGAGTGCTGACGGCGTTTGTGAAAAAGTCTGGGACAGCACTCGTTGTTGCCATAATCACGGCAGCTGCCAGATCCTTCGGAATATTGAAATCTTCACAGACACATTCCACTGCTGGCAAGAAGTAGTAATTGCAAATGCACGCCAAAAAAGTGAACAAATATATGGCAGCGACTACGTGCAGTACAACGGCACCTTGGAGCAGTTGTTCCTCTAAAAGATATTTTATACAATTTCCAAAGCATTTATTCTACTACGAATACAAATTCACATTGCATTTGAGCAGTTTTGAATTTTCTATTAATAAAAAAAAAATTTCCGAAAACATACCTGTAAAAAGATCTGGCGGAAAACCATTCAGGGAATTTTCGTCAGGGCAAGTTTCGTTAAATGTCACATTATTTTCACTTTGTCGCAATGAAAATATTTTGACGGAATCCACAGATTTATCGACTTCCACAACATCGTATACATCTGAAACTAGTATTTAATTATTAATGTGAGATGTTTAATGATATTCCAGCTTAACAAGAAAGTTTCATTAATAAGAAATCGTAGCTCGCACTCACAATGTTCAAAATCCTATATAAATATTTGATGAGCTTAGAGATATATTACTATAAAATGTCACTGACTTCCATATACGTCAATTCATTATATGCGTAACACTCATAGAACATGTTGCCGTTATTCTAAAGCTACCCACGCTGGGCGCTCAATTTAATGTCGATTCATTTTTACTCCACGGTGATTGATACAACGTTTTTTTTATTAAATGGGAGAAAGTTGAAAGCAAACGCAACAATGCAGCAATGCAGTGGATGTTACTTTAGATAGATATTTATGTTTTTTAATTTTTCAATCGTTGTCCTTCCGATCGACGCACAGCAGTTTATAATGTCAAAACGTGACTATTTTTTTCTTCTTTGTTGCATGTGAGTTCATTTGCTTATATGTTTAAAAGTTTTCTCATTCTGTGGGGACTTTAATAAACGGATAGATCTTCTATAAGAAGCATAAAAGTGATTCACCCTAATTGTAGCAGTGTTGAATTTATTAAAATTCTACTGATTCGATTTTTGTCCTGTGTACGTTTTCAATATATCCATAACTGTATAACAATAAGTTATCCTGGAAACGTGAATAAAAAACTAATACCATTTGCAATCGTATTTATGGTGAAGCTATTTCCAGTGCGAATGAAATGGTTTTTCAATTTATCATCTGTCACTTTGTTTTCGCATTTCCAAACCAACTCCTGTCCAAGCCGGCATTCGGCGAATGTCTTTTTGTTCTTTTTACTCCCACCCGGACGTCAAATGGTAAGAATATTTCCATGAATCAGGTGTCTACCAGACAGCCGAACATGATTGAACAATGGACAAATCCGATTCTTAGAAATACACGCAACTACATGCACTAACGAAAATAACATATTTACCGTTTAGGACATGCCCGACAGAATGCCCAGTGTACAAAATTATTGCAAATATTGCACATGCACCTATAGTCCGTATTTGTAGAATCGATTTCATGCCGACAGCATGCACTTTTTTATTGAGTTCCGATTGTATCTTGAAATGCACTTGAAAATTACATAAACACAATTAGCGATCCAAATCAGGTAGGTTCTAGGTACTATACACGTGAAACGCGATTTGTCTCATTCAATACCAAATCAATTGCAATAAGGGCATTATCTGCTAATTATCGGTAGTGGGCGATTCGAGGCACTTTAGCAGCTTGATAATACTGATCAATCTGATATCAAATCAAGACTGAAGGAATCAAATCGAAAAATTGTCTTTTTGATCTATGTATGCTTCCCATTTTACGGTAGTCTTATCATATAATTATCCCAATCGTTTGGGAAGTCTGATTAACTGATAACTAGAGGCGCTTCTTTTAATTAAAATCTCATTATTTCGCACAGAAGTGTCACCCGTCTACCAAAACTAAAAATGACTCTCTGTTATTCATCGTTCGAATAGATTTCGTAGCTTGTTGTGTAAAAAGTATCCTTTCTCAAAAGTAAGATGAGTGAGTTTTTGAAGTTGTATTTCACCGGAGATCGATTCTTAAAGAAATAAGAATAAAACGTATTGATACTGCTATTGCTCTTAAGAAGAATTTGCGGCCTATAGATACAAATCCTAATGTTAGTTGAAGTAAACTTGATTTTTACTCTTATCTTAGCGGGTTCCATTGAAAGAATTTATTGAAAGAATCATTCGTTGTACACCCAGAGGTTGTAAACATCCACCAAGCTAATGTCATACCCCTCAGCTTGACGAAATCTTGGCAGCACAGGCATTTCAGCTTGGCATCCAAACTATTCTTTTAAAGGTCATACAATCGTGTTACTCTTCCATAAAATCACGCCGGAAATCATTCCTGAAAAAGTTATCATCGATGTTGACAATAACATTCATTTTGAATCTCAATTACTTTTTTGTAATTGTTTGGATTCTGCAGCTCTGAGAGAGTAAATGTTATCTTAGTTTTTCAAATTCAGTAGTCATCAAGATGTAGTCAATTTGTCACCTAATAAGAATGCCGCCCTTTGCTAGCACCGACCGACAGCCTTGGAAGACTTATTATTAAAATATAATTTATCGCCAATGATTAGTGAATCTGTGGGTACAAGCCTTTCAAAAGCTATTCAATCTATTATAATCTCATTTACTCGTAGATGTATTTTTCGTTAGATAAATCAATTTAATGTGATTCAGATTTTTCCAATTCACTGCGATAACCACAAAACGTATAAACAAATATCGAATCAATGATTTTGCATTTCCAAACGAAACCCCGCGAAAATACTTCTAGTAGCGATTTCATTGATATAATGGAAGCATATAATATGCATCTACCGTTATCAATTCAATGGAATTCAAGTGTATCTATATTTTTGGTAGATGTATTCTGATAAAGCATATCCGTCAGCAATTAGCTCAGTGCAAATAAATAAGAGATGACTGTATGTATTGATTTACACTTTGATATGCCTTTGTGGCTCATTTATAATTCACAAAAGAAAAAAGATGGCCCTCTTATTATAAATGTTCACGCTTAATGGACACGGCGGTTGCATTTATTTTCAGATTGAAATATTAAGTGTGAAGTAGTAGAGAGGACACAAGCAATGAGAACTTTTGTAAGATGATTCTGCAGGGTTGAAGGTCAAGTAAAATTCCAATCAAAATTCAAAATCCAATCATCAAGGATGAAATAAACTCTAGTGCTTAGAAACCACTAGAAAACTGATTTTTGAATATAAGCACAAGAAATCTGTAGATTGCGCTTTATATTGAATATGATTGCTGAATTTTTTGCAATGATGACTGCATCGAAAGCTATAAAAGCAAAAAAGGCTAGAGGCATGAATAGATTTTTAGAGTTACCAAAATAAAAAAAAACGGAAGGTACACGCGAAATTAAAGTTAAAGTGAAGTTTTTAGTGATCGTTTGGAAGAAAAAGCTACTGAAAATGAGAAAAGCAAAATGCGTTGTAAATGGGTGTAAAGGCCTTTATCAGTTGAAGCCGGAAGACTTTCATCCTTTATTTTATAAAGTTTTTTCATTCTTTGGCACTCTTTCATTCTATGTTTAATAATTCATTTTATGTACGTACAGTGTTTGAAAAATCTAAATCAACTCAACACAAGATAGTAGCAGTGCTGTCGTTTCACTGCAATTGCAGTATATCTGTTGCAATTTGATGCAGTTTACTGCAACATTGCATTTGAGTTCCATCTATTGAATTCTACCAAATTTGCTACTTGTTTAACCTAGCTAGCATATTTAGTAAGTTAGTTGCACTCTGTTCAGTTATATATGCAACTGCTAGCCATTTTGAACTAAGAATGAATAGGAATTTCCCCAATTCTTAATCCAGGAGATATAACTGTACATTGCAATTTATTTTCTTTAATATGGAAAAACTTGAAATTATATATATATTTTATATATATATATATATATATATATATATATATATATATATATATATATATATATATATATTTTGTTGGATATGCTTTGTTATATTTTTCAATCGTTGTATATTAAATGAATATAGGAAAACTTATATGTGTACACATATGTATGTATATACCTATAGAAAAATCAATCTATTGCAATTTAGAGCAATCTGCTGCAACTTCGAAGTTTTATTTACTGCACAAAGAAAAACTAAAAAGTATAGTTTTTAACAAAAACATAACAAGTCTATGTTTTACTTAAAATAAAATTTATTCAAACTAATCTTCTTACATCCATCTACGTATCAACAAAATAATACTAAATTCAAAATATTGCAGTAGTTAACAATCTAATTGTTACTCATAATAAAAACTCTCCAGAAAAAACTAAAGCAACTTCATTATGGCTCAAAAAATATAAAAAAAAAACATTTACTACTTAGTAGCGAACCCGTTTTGCTTGATTATGGATTGACATCTTCTTAGCATCGACCAAATAAGGTTCTCAATGATTTTTTTTTGACTCTGTAGGTTAGGTTGTTAGGTTAGGTAGTAAAGAATGGTTGCCGGGTACGCGGCTATCAATAGGCCGTCAATTTGGGCCCATTTGCCACCCTCCACTGGCTTGTTAGAGCTGCCAAATGACCGCTTCGCCAAACTGAATCAGCTGACTAAACGTGACAGTACCAGCCACCTCTGCTAACTCTTGAAAGTGGTAAGAGCCAAAAATCTTCAAACGTTTATTATTTAGGGCTGGACAATCGCAAAGAGTGTGCTCGATAGTGTCCTCTTCCATTTCGCACCTCTTGCATAAATTGCTGGATGTCAGTCCCATTTTGTTCGCAAGAGATACGCTCGCGACGCTCTCGTCGCTCCGTCTTGTCCGTACCCTTATGCTCCAAATACATATTGGCCCAAGCTAAACCATCTCGGGTTGGGCCACCACAAACCAATTCGAGGACAGATGCTACTGTCCACACCATGGCCGGAGCTGGTGAGCTTCAGTTGTGTATTGTCAGCCTGTCAAATCCGTTTGGTTGGTGCATGTTGGTGCCCGAATCCCACTCAGATCGGAATGCAGGCCAATATCGACCAATCGTAGCCATCTCACACCAAGGGGGTGTACACATATTGGCCATAGGCTCTGTTGGTTTGGCTTGGGCCAATATGTATTTCCTACATTAGACTCTAGCCTTCTTGCAGGAAATTTGGTTTGGATGGCTTGATCTTTGATGCTCCTATCAGTAACATTTGCTTGTCCCGTGCTGTTGTCCCTCTTAGGGTACGGACAAGACGGAGCGACGAGAGTGTCGCGAGCGTCGAGTCAAGCAACGCGCCGAAATCGGTCCTATGCTTTCAAATGGAAGTGGCCATGTCGAAGCAGCGACCAAAAAGTCGAAATATGATAGTAGCGACGACATCGATTCAAGCCAATTTCGTTGCGCGACTGCTCGGAGAGGTAATATATGTTGTTGTTGTAAAATGTGTTTCGATGACATACAGTAAGTAGACGAATTGCGTTAATGGGTTTTTTTTGGGTAATTCGAAAATTTGGGTACTGATTGAACCATTGAACCGGTATTGATTGAACGGTTCGGAATTATATTTTTACCAGTGATCAGAAAAATCTATTGATTTATATATATATCAGCAGTCTATTGATTTCAATTTGGTGTATTGTGGTGAGAAAAACTCTTCATCCGACACTGAAGAACTCATTATTTCGACAGCCACTGTAAAATTTCGTTTACAATTTTGCGTCTCGTCGCGTCTACATGAACGCAATTCAATGAGCTGTTCCATACTTGACTCGACGCTATGCTCGACTCGACGCTCTCGTCGCTCCGTCTTGTCCATACCCTTAGGCGTCTATCTTTACGCATAGTTTTCATACAACCTGTCACTCTACACTATTGTAAAAGTCCTGAAATTACAGATTTGTCTATGTTGTGAGTAAATTGCTTTTTACACTGAAAGAAAAATCTTGGTAAAATCAACAATTTTCCTTAGTTGTTTTTGCGTCAACTACGGGCTATAGTTAAAACAACCATAAAAAAATAGTTGATTACTTTTATGCACCATAACGCGTGGTTGATAAACAACGTCCGTGGTGCAAAAAAAGTAAGCAACCACAAACAATGGTATTCCAACCATTGTTTGTGGTTGCTTACTTTTTTTCCATACATAGTACGAAATATAGGCAGGGAAGGCGTGAATGCTGCAGTTGAATTTGGTGAAACACAATGCAGCGACAATGTCGCTTTCAATGCAACCAAGGCACCAACCAAATTCTTTTTTTTTCTTTTGTATTGCTAAATCCTGTTGTACGAGGATTAGGTTGGCTTATCACAATACACATCAGCCATCGCTTGTCTATTCCACCAGACCATTCAACCTAATTCAAACAGATGTAATTCAACCTAGTGGTGATGCCAACCTATGGCAGGTATCACCGCTAGCGGTGCGGCAAAATTAGAAATTTGGCATTTTCTGCCGCTGCCGCAAATTCGGCCGCAGCCATTGTGCGCGTTACCATACAAAACAGTGCATTCTAATTTTTTGATTGCGCTTTGTCGCAGCCCACTGTTTTGCCACAGCGGAATACGCTGTATTGTGAACAAAATAGCGTCATACAACGTAATATATAGGCTTCACAGCATAACATGAATATGAATTATATCGGACAGCAAACCGAACACAATTTTGCCATGTATCATATGAAACTTCTATGATAGAATAGGAGCATGAGTATGAGGAGTATGAAAAATCAACAGTTTGCCTTAGTTGTTTTTGCATCAACTAGGGCTATAGTTAAAACAACCATAAGAAAATCGTTGATTACTTTTATGCACCATGACGCGTGGTTGATAAACAATTTCATTCGGAGCATGAAAAACGTCCAAATGTTGAAAACATTCTACTTTGCGTAGAATAATTCCAAAGACGTTGCTCACTGAATTCCGTTTGTTGAAATCAACGATTGCAAAGTAGTTTAAGTACCATAAAAACTGTTGATAATTCGAAACGTTGAAGTTTTGAGTGAATTGATGAATATTTTCTATTTATCAACTAATTTTCGTGGTTATGAAACAATTAAAACAGTTGATTTCATGAACGTTGCGATATTTTTTGTATAACCAGAGCCAACTACTTTTATATCGTTAAATTGACTATATTAACATAGTAAAAATAACTATTTTCCTTAGTTCATTTAACGATTTTGAATGAATCGTTGCAATACTATTAAAAATAGTTGAATCAACCAAGAGTTTTTCTTTCAGTGTAAAATCACTTATGATGCAATTTTTGGTGAACTCGTTTTCCATATTTCTGGCAATTCTCACTAACTTTTTCGGTGAAAAAAAAAACGCAAAGCAAACAGTTCTTATCATGCATAACTATCACAATTGTGTAACAGTTAGTGTACAGAACACAGCAATGCAAAAAACAAACAGAAAGCTAATAAATTGTAAAACAACGTTTTCATTTAAATTCTTCGAGCTAACTAAAAGTTGCTTTAGTTTTTTTCATGATATTTTTAATGTATGCAAATTTGTACTATTTATCACTGCGATAATTTAATTTTTTCAAAAAGATTAATTTGTAGGAATTTTATTTTAAAACAAGGCGTATATTGTTACTTTTTTCATGAGAAGTACCTTCATTTTTCAAGTTGCGTTAGTTTTTTCCAACGCTGTACTTTATCCGAGCTAAAAAATCATATGCTTGCTGTTATACTGATTTTTCTTACTAATTTTTGAAAATTATTTTGGGAATATGATGGATTGATCAATCTAAAAAACATAGGTTCAGTGAAGCCATGAAAGATGTGCTCCAGGATTTCCATTTGATTTCTTCCAGTATTGAACCGCGTTAGTGGAATAAAGCGTAACTCAGCTAGAACCTCGACCCGACTCTTAAAACATCCACGAGGCCGGTGACCAGCCGGCGCCAGAATGTTACGCGAAGTTAACGGGTCGCAACAATTTTAAATGAACCTTGAAAGCTGACAATCGTTATTGATTGCACAATTGATCAATTTGCACCCTCATACATAAATACTCTGAAGAGTTATTTCGAACTTATTATCTATTCTGCCTAAAAACATACAGCACACAAGTCAGACAAGGCAAAACAAATCAGCTGAAATCCGAAGTCACGCGAGATATCAGTCTATCTTCAAAATTTTTATGGATAACCAGCATATGCTACCAATTTCATTCAATCAATTCTATACACCTAAAACATGCATAGCTCAAAGTACAATCAATCTCTGTCTGCTACCACATACGTACTTATGAACTCGTATATACAAATTCCGATCGAGGCTGTTGAAGGTTATTCTTTCATTACTGGATATTTCGCCTATGACGTTAACTGAAAGCAATGGTATTAACCATTGTTTGCTATTTCAATAGCCTAAACGTCAATTTAAACTGATTGATATCTACGGATAATGTTTTTCAATCGTTTCATATTTTTAAATCGCTCAATTGTTCTAATTTCGACGTAACGCAAATAACGGTCGTGGCGATTATGATGAAGTTAGAGCTAATTGTTAATTATTGTGGAATAATTGTCCTTTGTTAATTGAAAAAAAATGAATGTTTACTTAAAAATAATATTTATTTTAATCATTTGCACACGCATATGTACATAATTAACAGCTGGTCACAAACAAAAGCATTTACGAATTCCGCTATGTTTTTATATACCATACAAACACCAGGGATAAGACATTTTCAATTTACAATTATTAAGATTCATATTCCTAAAACTAGTAGCTTATAAGCTTTTAATGAACATATCAAGGACTTTATTCTTTCGCGCTAAACTATTGTCACATTTAAACTACTAAAAACGGAGCTTCCTCATCGAGAAGACCATCTACAGCTAATGATCACAGACTGGTAAGTTAACGGCGAAAAATACATTCAGTTCTATCATTGACGCTATTATCAGGAATCCAACGTACATAACTGTGCATGCAACACCTATCCTCCAATCGAGCTTGAATTTGTTTGCGGCAAAAGCGATGTAAAGGCCGAAAAGTGTCGTTAGTAACGAAACAGCTGAATATGTCAATCCACTCGAATTCAGAGATATCCAATGTTCGCCCGGTACAGCTGGATCGAAATAAGCTTTTACGAACCAGGGTAGTCCTAAACAAAGTAAAATATCGAAAGTATTCGATCCGATAGAATTGCTTATGCCCATCATGCCGTGACCTTGGTTTGTAACGATGACGCTGGACACAGCTTCCGGTACACTCATGCCAGCGGCCAAGATTGTCAAGCCCATAACGGAATCAGGGATGCTTAAAGTGTCACCTAAAAATAGAAAAATATGTTTCAAGTTTCAAAAAAACAAAAATTGGAACAGGCATTGAATTAGCTTCTGCAATCTGTTCTACATCATAATTTTAATCAACAGTTGATCAGAATTTTTCAAAAATTTCATTTACAGCTACAGCTAAATATATCATTCTATTCGCCATTAAAAATGCGATTGTCAAATAATTAGATTCTACTACACAAAAATATTACTAAAGTGGAAAACGTTAAAAAGAGAACTGTTCAAGTTGTATATGCTATGTTTATTTGTTCATGCAGATTTTGGTCACTTTTTTCAGTTAAGCGAAACCATTTCTATTTTATGATGATTCAAAGCAAGCTGTCATATAAACTCAATTCAAAAAAGTTTATTTTAACATATTAAAAATTTCCTATGAACCAGAAAATCAAATCGTTCTTTTATCGATCGGCTTCCGCGTTCGTAAAGCAAATCGGCAATCATTGCGGTAGATAGTTCGAATCACATTTATTTCCTAATTTGACCAAATATCTAAATTTTCTTCTACTAAAGACTGCCAAAAAGGCTATTTGTAGAATCTGGTGGGGAAAAAAGCAATTTCACAGCGAAATATAGCTGACTCACCAATAATGGTTATCAAAAATGCAACAATATACGAAGTGATTCCAATCCAAACGATGGAAAGTATGAAGGTAAGTAGCGGCAATGATGGACGCTTACGACAATCAGGGATGGTTGCCCACAATGCAAACGTTATCGGCCATTTCAAAAGGAACGTACAAAAATTATCTCGTTGCTTCCATGGATCTTCTGCAAAATCTAAAAAAAAATAACAATTATCATTGCCAAAAATTAATTCAAAACTTAAAAGAAAATTTTACTCACCACTGCTGTCGCTGTCCGTGCTGATAGTGTCAAAGCTAGCTGTCGATTTATGACCATTAACTAAACCATTGATTGTATGACCGTTTCCATTTGCTATTTTGATTCCGTTGCCATTGCACTCTAGAAGAGGTGATATTTCGGTTACCTCCTTGAATTGACGCACTTTTGTCCGATGACGGCATTTCGCTACTAATTTTCTGGCTTTTCGTGCCATCGCATCATTGCAATACATAGCTATTAGATAAATAAAGTAAATGCAATTATGCACCTAAACATTTTTCAAGACATTTCATTGAGTAATATAAGAGTCAAAATTTTCTAGGACGAGCGAATAACGCATTGAACAGTAACTATGACGAGATACAAGAAACATGGTGATTTGGAAAGAAAGTTATTCTGATGCATATAATCGAAGACCGACGGTGCAAACTCTGGGCCTCAACTGAAACAAATCGGATCAGTACGAGCGAAATAGTATGCGTTTTGTAATATAGCAAGAATATGTATAGATCCTTCTGGGCTAACTTTTGACGTGATTCGAGCTCTCAAAACTAAAGATATAGCACATCGAAACTCCGGCTTAACGGTTGATCTTCTAAGCTACAAAAATCTACACTAAGGTTCTAAAAAAATGTGGTTGAAGACGCGATGAGTGTTTACAATAGTCATATTGAAGCATCTATATCATCCTCTCAACAGAGACGCTTCATGTCTTACATCCGTTCCCTTAAAAAATCTCCCTATGTGTGCGCCGTTTGTGCATTTCTTTTCTTCTTCTAGTTCTCAATTTCTCCATTTCCTCTTCTGATTTTAATCGTTTTCACCTGTTTCCGACGAACCCCTTAGGGATCAAAGGTTTACTTGTCAACCTAGACATCCTGTTGGTTTATCGAATATCCTTCCAAAGTCACTGTCCTCATCCTTGTGTGTTCCTTTATCTGTCATCTTCAGCCTTAATATTTCACCCAGTTTGTTTCCTTCTAAAAAAAACCACTAGCAATTTTCCCATTCTTAAAGACGAAGATGTGGTTCGCGTCTCCAATTATCGTGCTACATCCTTTCTATCTTGCTTCAGTAAACTTTTCAAAAAGTTTGCAATAAAGTATACTCGTAATTGAACATTCTCTCGCTTCTGAGCAACATGGTTTCGTTAAAGGTAAGTGCAGAGTATCCAACTTACTTTCGTTCCGTGATACTGTTGCTTCCGCCATCGACCAGCAAAAGCAACTGACTTTGCCAAGGTTTTTGACTTTATGAAACCCTCCCCTCAAAGCTCGATGGGCTCAATATCTCGGGTCAACTCCCAAGCAGATATTCCTCATACCTTCGTGATTTTGCATGCTTTGTAACGGGTAACTCTTGCTCGTTCTCCCCCTCCTATACTACTTCTGGTGTTTCTCAAGGCTCCATTCTTGGTCCTCAACTTTTTCTCCTGTTTATAAACGATCTTCCATAAATTTTAATGTTGCTAATTGCTTCCAGATATCCTATTGTGGTTAAGTGCTCATAGAAAATGATTACAGTACCAAGACTGGACATTTACTTCGTTTTAAGCCCTGTTTTATGCTTTCTGTAGTCGTATTAAGTAACCTCTACTGTGTATTATATATATATTCCGTAAAAGCCACATTCTAATAAGAAGTCAATATGTAAAGTAGCATTTCAGTACAAAGAAGCATTCACAAGATGATTCAACAATTCCATCTTTCACTATTAAAGCTTAACTCTCGTGTAACTATGGCCGGATATTCAACGTCTTTTCCAGAATTTCAATTAAAGTCTTTGCATACAGTTGGCTAATAAGCCGGAAAACTTTAACTTTTAGTCAATTGACTATAAGGCAAACTATAAGTAATAGACTATAAGACTATGAGTCATTTTCAAAGGATTTCACAATTAATCTGTTATGAAAGTATTCTACTTCAAAATTATTACAGGTGCACAACAGCTATTTGCATAATTTCCAGCAATGTTTTACAACTTTACTGTCTCCTTAGTTTGCAAGGATTATTTTAATTATGCCATTCCGCTCACTCATGATATCGTCTAATGAAGCGAAAAACAAAAGTGTGCACGCTGCAGATTTACTTCATCAAAGCATTCGCATCATTACGTATAAATTTGTTGCTGATTGAATTGTGATGGTCTAATTTTGATGATTTTATTAGAAAGGGACACAGAAATGCATCTAATCAATAGAATTAAATAAAATCAAATCCTGCACCAAACGGAATTCGAAGAAAGCTAACTGCGCTGATTCATCGGATATTTCAAAATCGCAGACAAATCTTTTCGAAAGCAGCAAAACAAATATGTGGATCGGGCACATAGTGTAAATTATAATAACATAATTAGAATTGACCAACATGCATTTCGCCATAATGCACCTCATCTTACCAAAATTCTGCATTCAACTTACCAAACATGTATAAAAAGTATCCAATCGTCAAAATCAAGCCTTCATACCACATTATGATGCCATCATAGAGGGTTGCAATTAAGCCAAATACGGCAAGACAATACATAAGGCAATCTCTGCTTACGGGCCACCAATCAAGATACACAACCTAATTAATATATAATAAAACCATAATAATCATCATATCTGCTGCACGCAAAGCAATGATATCTCACCTGTCCTGCAAACAAACCACAACAAGCTGGAACAGCAAGAATGTTGAAAACTGCCGAGCCGACAATAGTTCCAACACCGATATCGCCCTTGGTGATAAATGTTCCGATACAGTTTATAAACAATTCAGGACTGGACGTTGCTGCCGCCATGAATGTTGCGCCCACTACATCCTCCTTCATTTGCAAACCTTGAATGCGTAAAAAGTTATGAAAACAGATTAATGTTCTTCCTACTAGGTAATTATTTGTGCGGCTGCTATCGAATTTAATCACGATCCACTGATTATAGTTTGTGTACCGTTAAAAATTAAGCAATGCATTCAAAGCCATACACAGTAGTTAGTCGACGCTTTTCAGGACTCACTAAAAACTAACAAAATCTGGCAAATGCGATTGCAGCTCCCATCATCTTCTAATTGAAGTCAAACAGCCGAGCGGAAAATATCTGTACAGCACGTGGATTTCTCTTACGAGAGCTCAGTGTGCAACTAAATTTCATTACGAAACTGATAATGAAAGGATAACTTACTGTAGCACATCACTTCCACAGAAGGTACGAAATAGTCGTCGCAAATGGCAGCCAAAAGCCAGAAGCAGTAACAGGTTAGAAAAATGTGGATGATAACAGCACCATGCTTTCGCTGAGTTCGACTGAATCCATCGGGCGGAAACTGGTCGATTGCTGGCAAGGTACAATTTATCTCGGTTGCAACGCTCTCGGCCACACCGACTGTGCTACTTGTACTGTTTGCATCTCCTGTGGCATAAGTGCTGGTAACGGTAATTCCATTCATTTCCAGGAGATCATCTGTTGTTGTCAGTACGATTTCTGACTCATTTATGCTTAAGAGTGTTCTAGGATGCCATCTGTCCACGTAACCTGAAATAATCAAATGTTTTATCATGCAAACGATTTAACTAGAAGAAGGTGGAAAATTTCTTAGAATGGGCCCTTTGCAATTTTCTTGTGACATCTACGCAAAAATAGCGTTCAAATATGGATCGGTGGATGATTGACAAAGAGCTAAAGATTAAGATAAATCCAAAGCTGTTTCCGTTTCGGAAATGTGCGGATAGTCTTCAATCCACGTAAATAAACTTATATATAAAAGTAGACAATGTAGTATACTCTCATCGATTCAAAATTGTATTAAATTTAATAAAAAAATTATATTTTGTATCACGTTAAGCCCACATTGGGCGCAAATACTATATTTGGTTTTAACCTTAAAAGTTATGGCTAACTTTGACTTATGCACAAAATAAATATTGACTCAACGATAATCAAACTATAATTGGTTAACACTCAAGCCTTGCACCATATTTGTGAAATTTGGTATCCTTGAGAACTCCTCTGAAAGCTCTGAATTTGAAACAATTCAATGTTCGGTTAAAGACCATTCAAATCTCTTCGAACCATATTTCTAAAGCTTTGTTTCTTCAGAACTACTGTGAAGTTTCCGCGAAAGCAATTTTTCCAATAAAAATTTTATTTTGTAAAATCTAAAGCTATTTGTATTACTCACGAAATTGTTGTTTCGGCCAATGATAAAAAAGAGCATGCTCGGCGCTAAAATGGATTAGGCCAAATTGATTTTCGACTTAATATGCGCACTAGCTTTAATTTATTACCTATTTCGGTTTTTGATTATTAATTTGTAATATTTCTCATTATGTTGGTCTATTATGTCGTTCGTCGTTAAATTATATCTCAATGGTCCATATTATATGCCATGTCAGCCAGTATCACATGCTTGCGAAAGTTTTCCCCTTTGAAGAATTGATCAGTATTTTTGATGAGTGAAAGGTACCTATTTATGCGAATATTTTTTCAAAAAAATTGCTTTTGTATTGGAGTGCTATTGATTAAATAACTATTTTGTGAGAAAGATGACGATAGAAGGCGAAGAAAGCAGTGGATTTTATTGGTACTTGACTCCATGTTACTACTATAACCGAAATGCCCGCCACGGAAGTAACCAGTTTAAGCGAAAAAATATCACATACACACAAAAGCTCAGAAACAGTTTAATCTCAAGTCTATTTTCAGCAATTCTTCTGCAGTGTAAAGTGGAGCTTTAATTTATTTGAAAATTTAAATCATCTTAATATCACTATACATTTTTCGCGTTGGGCCAATATAATATAAATCGATTTTGTTTCTCAAATCAAAGTACGAATTAATCAAACATGAATATTAAATTTACTCAAAATTGGCCATTGACTGGAGGTCATCTATTCAAAGCAGCAGCATAACTTTCCGACAAACGGTATTCGTGACACCAGTCAAGTCAAATCAATTGTCAATCAAAATTTCCAGCCGCCAATCACGACGGATGAAGAAACTAAAAGTCCTTTTTTCATGGCAAGATTATCTTCAAAGACCTTATAATATATTCAGCAACAGTACGTAAAGCTTTGATTTAACATTGGTACTCCAAGGATAATTGGTTCATTTATTTATAATAATATTAAATCCTAGTTGAAACATAGCTGGCAAAACCCACCTACGACTCTTTCTTTCGATTCAAATACTAAAACCAATAGACAGTCGGCCCAAACTGATTTCAAACTATCTCGCACTCACCTTCTGAATCACTATATTTTACATTGCCAAGAATCACATAGAAAAGCACCACAGTGAAGAGCACAAACAATCGAATTCCCAGAGCAAGTCGGCTTTTGCGTTTTTGCAAACACCTTCGACCGCCTATCGAAACTTCGCTCATTTTCGTTCAAAATTACAAAACGTCACTGCTGCAAAGACCTTTCGAAATCAAAGCTTTTCTCATCAACTATGTACTAATTTCAATCAATTATCAAAATATTATCTCTTTAATTTTATAAAGCAATAGAAAACGTTTCTTCCCGTTTCGCGACACTTTGGAAAACTTTCGCTAGATAGCGCCAGAAGCTACCGGCTAACGCGATTCAATAGGAACACGACTATCTGACCTTACAGCGCTTCAACAATTAATGAAAAGTTTTCCATGCATTCAGAACCATTTTATACGAAAGCATCTTGAAACAATTATCTGATTCAAGGCAAAAGATAAACAGATCAGTGAATTTAAGTCACAATTGGTGCGCACCGGATTTGACTAACACGACACTCAAATAGATGATAAGAAGCACCGTCGTGGTGGGCTCGAAGGTTAACATACGATTTATAAGGTGCTTTCACTCAAATTTATAGCAGATCTTCTTTCTACAAGTCTGCAATTGAGTGGAGCGTTGCATTATTTTCATCCAACAATCCTTAAAAAAATTTATATCGAAATCAAATACGTACTAATCGAGCAATATTGAAGCTATATTTCTGTCTTAGGTTTGGTATTGAGCGAAACAAAGGCAAACTACTACATTTCGACGCGGATTAAAAACTTATTTCTGTAATTGATGGACTAACTATATAGTCCGGGGAAATCTAACATGTTGCTTCGGAAAAATTAGGGGAAAGCTGAATTTTGGTGTGAATCTTGGTACTGGCGTGTTGAACAAAATGTCAAAAGTCCCCATCGATCCGAGCGCTGCGTCACTTTTTATACGGGGTCAAAGGTCACCAAAAGTGACCTTTCCAAAATATCTCAGTAACGGTTACGTCTTCAGAAAAACAATGTATGACAAATTTGTAGCTTAAAAAATTTCCAACAAAAAAGATTATATAACTTTTTCCTGTAACCATAACCGTTTTTGAGATATATTGGTCTAAACATTTGTAACTAACAGCATCCCCTTTCTTAGGGCATGTAAATATTATCCGATTTTGATTACGACTTGGCATGTTTGTGAGTTTGTTTTTCTATGTTTAAGAGGCGCATGAAAAAAACATGTAAATAAACTTAACAACCATGCTCCAGGGTAGATGGAAAAGCGTGCTCCGAAAAGTTTCCCCATCCCCCTTTGCCATGAAATGGTATCCTTGAGCATCCATCCCAAATCTTCAGAAATGGGCTCGTTGCCTACTCTTTGCACACTGTTCAACAAGATAGGATCACTTTTTATCCTGTAAATTGTCTATTATTGACATCGTGAGACTAGCCCTACACCCAAACCCTACCCCCACCCTACCCACCCACGCAAACGAACCATTCCGAAATAGCCGGTTTTTTAGTTTTTTTTTCCATACCGTCTTATCCCATGAACGATCAGGGCAAAGTCAAGCAATTTCAGGTGCAAATTGGTTTCGAGACGTGTCATGTCCCTTTGGCGCTACGTAGTCATCACAGGATTGGTAAAATACTGATTATTAGGGGATAGTCTGCAGCAGGTTGAGCCCCTATAATGTCAAGAATGAGCGTTTACAGAATTATGCCATGTTTTTATCTTGCTTTTTCATACTCCTAGCGCCATGATATGTTACAAAACCTATTTTCACTTGCAATGTTGTTGTCTTGTTCTGCTTTTTCGTGGAAAATCCCATACCAATGATGCAGCAATACAGTTTATTTCCGAAAAGAGAGTAGCGAGCAGACGTCCCTACAAGTTATATGGCAAAGGGGGGCGGGGGGTGGTGGTAACTTTTCGGAGCACCCTTTTCCACCTATCCTGGAGTATGGTCGATAAGTTTGTTTACTTGTTTTTTTCATGCGCCTCTTGAACATAAAAAAACAAACTCACAAACTTTCCAAGTCGTAATCAAAATCGGATAATATTTACATGCTCTGAGAAAGAGGATGCTGCTAGTATCAAATGTTTAGATCAAAATATCTCAAAAACGGTTATGATTACAGGAAAAAGTTATATAATCTTTTTTGTTGGAAATTTTTTAAGCTACAAATTCGTCATACATTGTTTTTCGAAAGAATTGACCGTTACTGAGATATTTAGGAAAGGTCACTTTTGGTGACCTTTGACCCCGTATAAAAAGTGACGCAGCACTCGGATCGATGGGGACTTTTGACATTTTGTTCAACACACCAGTACCAAGGTTCATACCAAAATTCAGCTTTCCCCTAATTTTTCCGAAGTTTCGCCTTTTTTATGTAGGATTTCACTGGGCTAATAGCCATATAAGATTTGTTTCAGAATGAACGTCTAAATATTGCATGCACCAACTGTATTTCAGAAACAAATCCCAATTTTCCCACATTCCTTCAGATCATGCAAAAGCAGCAACAATTTCGGGTTAAACACTAAATTGCATTTTTGCTATGCAGTGACTTCTGAATGCTTACTTTGAAGTCTTAATGATACACATAATGCAAGACATATTTGGATTTTGATAAGCCATTGCATTTGACAATAAATTTACTAGCTCTCTCGCACTGCACACTGCAACCAACCAACCTTCATTGGTATTGTTGGCGTGTTTAAACCAGATGTCAAGTCAAATATTGACAAATCATCATTTTTACGGCGTTGGTATAAATCAAGCATACACGTATGCAGAAATACCTACATGGTAATATGAAACCCAAAATGATCTTGGATCCTCCACAGTAACTTTGTTGCAGAGAAAAATAAGTTGTTAGTGATATTATTCTGTATGCATTTCATGAGATTAAGAGAGAGTGTGAAATGAATTCCGCCATTGTTGCGTTTTTTGCATGCTAAATAAATATTTTAGTTAGCTGATGGCATTTTATCAGAGTTTCAAAGTTTCACCGTTTCATCAAAGCTACTTTGATTTGATATGTTCCTAGTAAACATGTAATATTTTGCAGAAAATCAACATTGGAAAGAGCGAAATTGAACTCGCATTGAAAATTCATCAACCGCTATATTTTCACACAAAATTATCTGTACAATAGATAATAGGTAGCTCGATGGACTGACTTAGAAATAAGTTTCACAAAAAACATTCTGTTTGTTTTACGCTGGGTAACATTTTCCTAGCTGAAAAAGACTATTGAAAGATAAATATTTTTAAGAGTTCTAGTCGCTCTCATTAGTTCTAAATCGAACGCATCTAAAGCTCCTGTCTACTTATATTCGTAGAGGCTCCCGAGTCTTTGCGAAAAAAACATACGTTAGTTTTTGGCGTTTGATAAGCACATAGATTTTTCGAATGTAGCAAAAACTGTGGAACGCTTATACATATTGTTTCATAAAAGTTATAAAAATAACCTTTTCGTAATTCGAATCTGAAGGGGCACTTATTACATTAATCCACTATACATTATACTGACGATCTTAACATGTGTCGGAACGAATCTAGCAAACTGATCAGCATCCATAATGCTTTGCCATAATTAATTAAGTGACTCATTTAGTTACTTGTCCATTTTCTCCTTTTAACAACAAAAATGATTCTAGGAATTTGTTGAAAATCTTTACAAGCACGCATAATTTGATAGAAAGTACACAAACTGACGCATCGATTAACCTCAAAATTTCGATCTTCAATGTATACAAAAAAAAAAAATATCCTCGAGCATGGGGTGAAACCAGTGATTTAAAATGAAAAGAATATGACGAAATCCTACTCCGAATTTTTCGTAAGCAAACATTAGGAATCATATTGATGGTTTCGAGTTCCGGACTTTCTCAGTTTGGAGGAAGAAATTTTGAAAAGAAGCTTTAAAGCATATGATAAATTTACACAAGTTATCAAAAATCATCTCGCCAATTTTGCTGACGTTTCAGAAAAAAATTGCGTAATAATCCATCTCCAAATCATCCACTATATATTTTAAAATAAATTTTACCAAGTTCATAAATTTCTCTACTCTGGCTTAATCCACATGCGCAAACAAAATCGCATTGCATGGTCGCTTTAAGCGATAACGCATATACATATGATTTCAACTTAATCCGCTATCATACGTAAGCTCTCAGCTAAGCTTCACATGAAAGTGCGTACAAATAATAAATGCATTATCTAACCACTCGTCATTTTAGGGTATCTTTTGACAAATATCCACCTTACACAAGCTAGTTGTTATATAATACCCATAAATATCCCTTTTTCGCATCGAATCGTCTATACATTGTAGCGCTATGCGAGTGTCATTTACCTCCGTAATTTTGCAGAGCGCTCCAAGAAAATTCCACAATGTCAAGATAACACGCCCCTTGATCTCAAACATTCTAATACTTAAGAAACGAATTTTCATCTGACTACGTACATAAACCGTTCAGCAGACAAAGCAAATAACCATATTTATTGTTACATTGTTTGCGGCCATGCTAAAATTTTGGATTTTTTATTTCGTTTCTTTTTCCTTCTCAGCAACCAAACTGCAACCGAGCTCACTGATAGTAAAAAGATATCAAAAAAAGATATTTATCTAGACTAGCCATTAGAAAAAAACAGTGCTTATCTCTGTGAGAATTTTATTCTGTTGTCATTCGTTCACTATATAGGCTTCACTTATATTCACTGGAATCATTCATTCACACTGCACTATCATCACGTTGCTTCTAAGTAAGAAAATCAGATGAAAAGCAAATATTTTCGAAAGATCGCTACTTGATCAGGGTGCTCCGAGCTAAGTGTCAACAATCAACAGATTCAAGTCATAAATTGAAATTCATGCGCGTCGCGATTTCATGTTTCTTTACTAGACAAGCGTCGTTTTGGGCCCTATTTCTAGTATGAGCATTCCATTCTGCATTATTCATTCGGAGGAAGGTGGGTGGCTACCATCGGCGCTTATCACTTCTCATGGAAAATACCCATCTGCTCATAACGCATTTATTTCCAGAATCTTGAAACAAGAAAATTTTCCCATGTAATTGAGGTGCACTTAGGAAATAAATCACGTGCGCCAAGGAAACTTTGCGGAGAGATAATCGGCTTGAGAGCAAATAAGTATACTGTTTGTAATCATTTCAACACCTGTGATGTTCTAGTCACTTAATACGATAGGAAGGTATTTGTTTAGACCTTATTTCCGAGGCTAAAAAGTATCCGAAACAATACAAAGCTCTTTTATTGAGAAATTTATTTCAAGTATTGACCGAATCATCATACAACTACACGTCGAAGTCAAAACTGAAGAACATGGCATCCTTTGTGTGCCATTGCGTTCTTAAATTAAATTACCCTGAATGTATCCTTCCGGTATTATACGAGCCTACAGAGGAATTAAAAATTAATGGCAGTCGTAATCGTATTTTGTCGTATTTTGCATATACATGTGTACATAGATGATGCCCAAAATTTCCCACCCTTTTCCTACCATGTTTAAAATGCCACACTAGGTCACCAAAATCCAGGCATATTCTAAATTGCGTTGAATGAATGATTGTTTTAGATACGTCATTACATTCATTCGAGTTCCGTCGCTTATTTTAAGGTGCTTAATAATAAACCCAACATTAGTATTACAATCTAAAGTAGCGTTATAACTAGTACATAGCACGAGAAGTCATCAGTACACTTTCGAATCACAACAGCAAGTTATTAAAATTAATAGTAAGTACCTCGATTCGATATGATCGTAAATATTTTCTGATTCGATAGCTACGAACAACTTTGATCAGTAGTAAATTTTTATCATCTGTCCTGGCGACCACAACAAAAATAAAATCGTCTGCTTATCATGTCGGAGTAAATCAATATATAAATCGCTTTATTTCACTTCTATTCAATATCCTACGAGCTTAAATTACTTAAGCGATACAAACTTAGAAAAACAACATCGTATATTAATGTTATGATTCACATGAAATATACATGAAAACGCCACACAAAATACAAGTCATTCTTTACACTTATATAGCTTTATTATATGGTATTTCCTCAATCGGATTTAAAGTATTATTCATCGAGCAGAGCTCGCAATAACTTCAACCACACAGAAACAAATGCCAATGAGATAATACAGTCTGTGTTGTTAATTTTTTAATCATACAATCTTAATATTTCTACAAATAGCAATATTAGTAGTGAATTGTTGATGACAATGTCATTGACACTATTCTAATATATTTACAGTAATACATAGTGCTTACCCTGGAAATAAAATACTGAATTTAGAAAGCATTTGAAAAACGAAAATTGTGAAAACATCCGATCAGCCTGAACTCCAATATTTATATGGTCGTGTATAGTAGCGTAGCGATTCACGAAGAAATATTGTCATTGAACCGATATTCTAAACACCATTCTACAATTCAACTGATGCAACTAATGTTTTTGTTCTGGTTTTGAGAATAAAGTCATCTTCAGCATTAAAGTTAGTTTATTTAAAAGTAGTTAATAAAAATTCAAGAACCCATTCTCACCGTCCACAAGTCGGCAAGTTCACTCGGAAGAATACGTTCAGCTCGATTAAGCTCGCGAGAATCAAAAAAACCGCATACATTATAAGACACGCATGTCCCACATTTCTATCCAGTTTGAATTTATTCAAAGAAAAGGTTATGTAGAGCATCAGCAGCGTTGAGAGTAACGAAATGGCAGAGTATTCAAGGCCAGCGGAGTTGATACCAACCCAGTGATGGCCTTCCTCAATCGGCAAGAAAGCAGCCTTGATTAACCACGGCAGACCCAAACAGAGCAGGATATCAAACGTATTTGAACCAATCGAATTACTGATGCCCATAGATCCGTGTCCTAAAAAAACGAAAAATTTGAAGAAACATTATTGGACGGATACATGTTGGTAGAGCAAGAACTTAGGCAGATGGCAGACAGGTGTATCATGTACTTACCTTGCTTTGCGACTATCACACTCGAAACAGCTTCTGGCACACTAGTTCCTGCTGCCAAAAACGTTATCCCCATAACCGAATCAGGAATTTTAAGAGTATCTCCTGCAAATTTCAGAATCATTTTTTCACACTCTGTACTCCAAAAATCATCATACCAATTATTGTGATCATCCACGCTACCATGTAAGACAAGGATCCGATCCATACAATGCACATCAGGAATGTCAGTGGGAACATCTTCTTCAGCCTTGGACGCTCGCAGTCCGGGATCGTGAAGAAGAACAATAAATGAATTGGCCAAATTACAACCCACATGATTTGTCTGAAACAGCTTTTGTGT
The DNA here is from genome assembly GCA_963978885.1 of Nemotelus pantherinus. Lineage (NCBI taxonomy): Eukaryota > Metazoa > Arthropoda > Insecta > Diptera > Stratiomyidae > Nemotelus > Nemotelus pantherinus. Next base: position 240,513,260 of record OZ022263.1, read on the forward strand.
TTTGGAAACCTGATTAACGAGTACCCCGCTTCTCTTGTTTCCCCTTCCACTCCTTCTTTCGATTGCTCCTTCTCATTTTCTATCGCAGCTTCGACGTTGAGATCATTCATCTGTGTTTCGTTTTGATCGAAGCTTTCGCGCCCTTTCGAACTGTTCTTTTGCGTATCGGTACCCGAAGAAATTTCATTATTACTCGAATCTATGTGAGCAATGTTTTTAATGTTACCGTTCTGTTGAAAATGTTCTATTCGTAGAGGCAAGTGTGCTTCTATGGCTTCTACAACGAAAAAGATATGACGATTAAAACTATTCAATGAGAGAAATTGTAATGTGCCACCTTGATCCGTATTGTTTTTCAACTGATATGTGTGGTCGTGTGACCTTCTTGATTTCGCGTGATTAAGACCACCTGGGTTAAATGTATAAATTAGTGAACAAGTGAATAGTGCGTGCTGAGTAGGCAGAGCTGCTTGTTATGTATTATGAATGTGATGGGTGCTAAGTGGACGATTTTTGACTTCGTCGAAAGTGTTAAACTGCCGAAGTGCGAGGAAGGTAGCTTTCAGCTAAGTTATTATTTATTTTACACCAATTCCATATTTTAAGTATTCTATAAAACTACACTAAGTAAGAGTTTTAATGTCAAGCTTTTTTTAATCCTTACAGTGCATACAGCGAACCACCCTGTTTAGCATTGTAATACCAAATAGAATCGTCAATTTCGTTGATAAACGTCTTCAATTAGAATTTGAACCATGTAACTAGTAAATAGCACCTAGTACCTAAAATTTAACATAATCTAGAAAACTAATTGAGGAGGTCAGTATGCTTGCAATTTATTTTGCGCGTTAGCCAGCTGAGCTTTTCTAGTACAACCTACCAACTAAAACTATACTTTAAACAGAATATAAGATATATTCAAATCAGTTGGAGTATGTTTACAGTCTCAGGCAGCTAAAAATACATGCACTACAACCTTAACCGCAACAGAGCTGGACAAATATTAAACTACTTTTCCAGAAAGTCAGTCTTCAAACATCAAAGGCATGACTCGAAAACAACATAGATATAAATAACAAGGCGAATAACAAATGAATATATTCGGAGAATAACAACCGGAGCTTTCAGATAAAACAAAATCATACAAATATTTTTAACCTAGTTTCAAACACATACTACTACATCATGGATACCAATTTGATAGTATTTCCTCTTATTCTTGCGGAAAAAAACAGAATATCATAAATCAATCTTATTTTATGACTGATTTAAATTGCCCAAATTACTTGAAAATCTGAACGTATCCGTTTTGCTGGAATTTCAATCCCATTCATATATTCGGTTCGTTTAAATGTATTTTTGCCCTGAGAATTAATGAGAAAAAATGGAGTAATGATTGTGCGATAACAATTATTATTTACTAAATAACTCTTTTGGCTATGAGTAGTATTAGTTATAATGGGTGTGTGTGTTTTATGATTAATACTAAACGCACCTGTTAGATATTTGTGAGGTAAATAAATTCAAATGTTATCTGTTTCGGAATGCCAAAAGGAGAAAACAACAAAAATAATGAGTTCGTTAACGTACGACGCGATAGTTATTTCATCGTTTCATGTCCCAACAAATGCTGGCAAATATACGCCAGCTAGCTGGAGATAAGACCTCAAGTTATTCCGTGAAATCACCACTGTCAATTATTAATTTATTGAATTGTGAATTATTACAATCTAAACTAACAGAACGAGAAACTCTCTCCCTACTAATATCTCGAAAACATTTCTTTCTTTGTCTTTCGACTATTTCATTGCCTCTTTTTCCACCCAAAATAAAAATTTGGCCTACATGTGTATTCTATCGCTTCAAGGACATCTAAAGTCACCAGTTTTGTTCTCCGTTGCTCACGTGGATTTTGAAATGTCTCCACATGTATTCGTTTGATTATTTCCCTATTTCGCTGCATCCGAAAATGCTGCTCTTATGCATGGTCACCTTGTCGGATGCCATGGAATGTGTTGGACTTTCATGTCCAGAACGCCTTAATTTCCTGAAACTTCCTTCCCTAAAACTCTACTATAAATTGTACAACATAATTTTTCCCTCTAGTATATTTGTATATTTCCCAGCTTTCTAGATCTCGATCTGTCTTCAATGTTCCTTTGCATATGCATATTCTTTTGCATATGCCATAATGAGCACCAGATTGGTTCTCTTCTAATAACTACCTTAGCTTTCAAAAAACACTGGTTGGAAATTTACCGTTGGGGACATATTAACCTTATTGCTAGAAGTTATGCAATCTATGCAGTTTCGTATTGTTATTTGTCTGTAAAATTGAACTGCATGAAAGAAATATCTAAATACTGTTTGTTAAATGCCTTTTGGTCGTAGATGCAAGATGTTTTTCGTTGGTCTAATGAAATGGCTCTACCAAATATAATTCATAATTTTATCAAATATCTTCTCGAGTTTCTTATAGCTTGTTTCACACCCACTAACAAAAATATACTCAATGCGAATATACTAATCATTAAAGTTTTTTTGAAGTCTAACAGCATAGTCTATCCTTAACTTCGTTCAAAAACTCATTCGTATTCCTAAGAATAGACACCTCACTCTAAACTCACAAATCTATTTCAGTTTGCAGTAAACAAACATCACTTTGCCGACTATTTACCAATTAAACTAATCAGGATTTCAAGCTACCGGGGACAAATCTGAGTGCAATAAGATGGTACCTCGTCAAACCACAAACAAACAGTTCTTTCCAACTCGTCGGGAGAACTTAATTTACATACATTCTCGCAGAAATATTTCCATTACATACCTCTAGCACACTTTTGAAAAGATTTGTCATAGTACATGACAGCGATGTAAACGATATAGAGAAGTACAAGCGTCAAAGCTTCATACCATTCTACACGCTCGTCGTGGATAATGCAAATCAGAATCGCCACAGTTATTCCGTAGGCTAAGCAATCTCTCGTCAATGGCCACCAATCTAGTGGAACTGCCTGGGTGAAAAATGACCAAAAAAATATTGAAACGTGAATAGTCTTAAGGGACTATAGACTCGAAACTTAATTACCATTCCGGCACCGATTCCACAGCATGCCGCCACTGCCAAAATATTAAATACTGCTGATCCAACGATAGTTCCAATGCCAATATCTCCTTCCGTTATAAACGTGCCTATCACGTTTACGAAAAGTTCGGGTGCTGATGTGGCTGCTGCCATGAATGTCGCTCCCGCCACATCGTTGGACATATTTAGGGCTGAAAAGGATGAAGACATTAAGTTTGAATCTCAGTGTTGTGAAAATAATATGTCGGCAATTGACTCCATGGCGTAAAATGATATTTAAAAAATAAATCCCTATTTTTTATTAATAACTACTTCCTAATAAGCCCCCAACGTGGGCACATTTCACCATGATGTTGCACAAATAAAAATAATTTTGTATTTGAGACTTACGCACAAAAATCTACACTTTACTGCACGCACATATTACTGTGCATGCATGCAAACACATATTCTTTAATTGATTTATTCCAATTTCACTTACTGCGATGCTCTCATTTACTCTTCTGCACTTATAACTTACCGTGACATATTTTTTCAACTGCAGGTACAAAATATTTATCACATACAACAGCCAGTGCTCCGAATAAATATAAACTTGCTAAAACATGAAGTACTACGGCTCCAGCTTGCCTTTGCTGCTCTGTGAAATAATCTCTAGGGAAGTCATCTATTGCCGGTGGGGTGCAATTTAACCCTGGAATGAAGTATGAATGAGTTACCTATCTGTTTATAAAAAAAAATATGTTTAGAAAACTTCAAAAACTTAAAAAATATTTTATTTTGTTTCTAAATTGAAAAATAAACCTTGAATTTTACTACCCTTCTTTGAGTCATTGAGCCACAATGAGTATGACTTTTTAAATAAATAACCTTCAAATATAATTAATTTTCAAACGCGGCTACTTTGACAAACAAGGGATTTATTCATTTTCTGCAGCTCATACATATATGTTGGAAAATTTTTTAACTTTTATCATTTGTTGGGAGATTTAGAATTATCTTATAGATACTCTAGAATCCATCCAGCCTAGATTCACTCGTTCCTTATTCTGCAATCCTATGTCCCATATGTTAAATATTCTACTAAATTCTACTGAAAGTGTTATCCTTAGAATCTCACTGAATGTTTCTTAATCTTAAACTGCTTCACCACCACGTCATATCTGATTTAAGCTACAAAATCTGTGCTTGTGAATCAACTCGTTCCAGTAGATCGACGACTGTTTTCAATGTCTCGTTCATACGCATAAAAGGGGAAGGAGCTGTGTAAGTTTAATCATAGCCTCACTTACAGTGCTAAAATCAACCTATCATTTGAATATCGTTTTCATCCGAGGATATCATCGAAAGTTTCAGCGATTAAACTTTGTCTGGGGCTGCCATCCGAAAAATTTTCAAAACTCGGAAAATTTAAACATTGGTTGCTTCTTTGATTGTAAATACTTTGCATTTGAATACAAAACGGAAGCATCTGTTGATGTAATATTTACAAAAATGTCTGGTGCCGGCAATCCTGTACCACAGCCAAAAGTTTAGCAAATCTGCTTCAGGTTAACCAGGTTAAACCCACTCTGTGAATTTTGTTTCGATTGTGTGAATACGCTGGAAATTAAAGGGGTGAAAAGAATTTTAGGGCTACCACCCTAAAAACTTTTCAAATTTTTGAAAAGTAAATATTTGTTGTTAATTTTCATTGCAGGATCATTCCCATTAATTAAAATTAATGACAACATCGCTTAGTAAAGATATACCAAAAACTTACAAAAATTACCATAGCTGGCAGTCCTTTCATGACTTTTCTACGAAATTCCTACGGCAGCTGGTTTACAAAAAAGTCCATTAAGTACATGAATTTCGTTTTGATTTCATGACAGGATCGGAAGTTATAGGGAAAAAGCTTTATTTTACTGAGCTCATTTACAAGATTTAACATAGGTGGCAAAAATCACCATAGCTGGCAACTCAATTGTAATTTTTCAACCTCAAGTTATGGGCAAAAAATCAGTTTTTATTTTCGCAGTGATTTTTCAAGATGGCATCACTACCACAGGGTCGCTTGTATTTCAAAATCACTTCTTTCAGACTTGGTCCTAATTAATACCAATATGTCCTGTGAATTTCATATTGATTCGGATCATCCGAACAGAAGTTTCGAGTGCTGCAAATACAGGTAATTTGGCGATGGGAAGTCATTCTTGTGCAACTTGGAATTTCGAAAACTTCAATATGACATGGTGGACAAAGGTTAAAATTTATCAATAATTTGGGTTAAAGGGTTAAAGATATCTGAATTCTAACAGTCATGGACCTACTTCTTATATTTATCTATATTTATCTATGTCCTCCAAAAATTTCAGTTCAATCGAATTGGCCACTCCAGAGATTATCTCCCTTAACCTTTTTGCTGATATATATATATATATATATATATATATATATATATATATATATATATATAAATATATATATATATATGTATATGTATATATAAATATATATATATATTTATATATATATATATATATATATATATATATATATATGCATATGTATATGTATATGTATATGTATGTGGGTGTGTGTGAAGATGAATTTTCCGCAAAACGATTCAAATACTAAATTAATCGTTAGAGCCTCAAAAAAATGTTAAAATTGTTAAAATAACACTTTTTAACATTTTTTTGTTGTTTTTTGGTAAATTAACATTTTCCGCCCTTTTCTGACTTTTCATAGGAAATTTAACAATTTTCTGCCATTTTCACACTTTTTGTAGAAATTTAAACATTTTTCACGATTTGCTCAAATCAATTGAAAAGATGAATATAGTACATTCATATAATATGAAAGTCAACCAAACAATATTTTTTATATTTATTCAACAGAAAACTGAGAGCGTCAAAATTTCATTTATTTTATTAAATAAACAAAGATAAACTTCAATAATGATTTAACGATGATTAAACTAAAGCAGATTCACATCATGATTCATTCGGCGTTTTTGACAGCATAATTAATACGAGTTGAAACAAACTGGAACAATTGCTGAATAAGCCATCATTGTTTCATTAGAAATTTCCTATTTCTAAATAAACCAATAAATGTGAATCAACTATGAAAAATTTATTCGCTATCATCAACGAGACCGAATCGAAAAAAGTCCATCAAAGAACCCTGATGTAGATTTTTACACTGACCTACCAGTGGATCACAAAATCAAATCAAATTTGGCACCAATGACATCAGTGGAGGCGGAACGTTCATTGTCCATTTATAAGTACATTTTGTCCAGTAGACGTAATTCTCCCTTTCAATCACAAATTGCAATGCTCAATATTCTTCAATACAATAATTTTTTTGACGATAAAGATAATTCAGAATGAAAAATGATACAGAATGAAGTTTTCTTTCTCAGTTTTCTGTTTGTTGATTTAACAATTTTGTTGATTTAAATTGATTTAACATTTTTTATAACAATTTTCGGTCTTTTTTGTAACATTTTCACAAACATTTTCAGCCCATTTTATTTAACATTTTTTGAGGCTCTATTAATCGTGCATCACGGGCCAGACATATGCCCACAAGACTACGACTTATTCTTAAAGATAAAGAAATTGATTTGTGGGTTGTGATTTCCATTCATTTTCGAAGGAGTAGGTCTGCGTCAAGGTAAAATTCAAATATCTTTCACTGTTTAACTGCGGCAGGCATTTAAGTGAAATTTCAAGTACGCCTATAATATGTACTATGGAAAGAAGAATTTGAAAGAGAAAAAACAAGTATGTAGACTGAAAATTGATAAGGTTTTAAACTTGGTTATGATAATGTTTTGGAAATTGTTCACTCCATGATAACTTAATGGATTTCCAAGCTATTTTCACATTTCAAATGTTTGAGATCATTACGAAATTCACAGGACGTACTAATGTTTACTATAAATAGGCACTTACGATTTTATATGAATGCTGTAACTACAGTAGGAACGTGAAAAAAACGATTTTTTGTGTGAAATACAAATACTTGACTTGATAAAAAAAAGTTCGATCATATTTTACACTTTTACTTTTATCTATATTGTATTATATTTGGTGGTCGATACTCTCATCTCATCAAAATAAAAGTCAGATCAATGTTATTCCCTTGAAAATTAATAATACGATTGATTTGACACAACATTTTATCGACACAATCTTTCGACACAACATGTTATCGATCGAAAATAAATATCTACAATGTACTATAGCATTATCATTTCCTGCAAAATTCAATTAGTTTTCAAATACATAATTGCTTTTCATCTCTCCTTCTCAAAATTCATGATTCTGCAGCCACAGTGCATACTATCTACAGCCTCCATGCAAACATCGGTGTGTACACACAGTAATACGACACAATACGCTATCATTTAGCTGGTATTCGCTAAGCCATATAAAAGCCGGAAAAGTATCGATCACATGATTCAAACCTAACTAACCGTAAAAACGATTTAAGTACACATTGAAACTCATGCAAATATGATTAGAGATAATGTCTTATCAGTAACATCTATTACTGTTTAACAATAGATATTTTTGATATTATCGCCATGTAAATAAATAAAAAAATTATTACAATCTTGAATGAAACTGGCATTTCCATGCAGTAAAGATATAAAATCTACCTATTCTCACACACGATGCAAAGTGAGTTGTTTAGTACCCCGACTGCAGTAGGTACACTCAGAAAAATTTCACCACTGAAAATTTAATAGAATCAAATTTAAATCAAAAGTTGAAACACTTTTAAATAAAAAGCAAATCTTATTCAATAAAAATGATTCCTCTTTATTATAAAAATGTTATTTTCATATCAAAATTTTCACCATTGAATGAAAAAACAAAACATTAAAACAAACAAGATACACTTTGATACAGCGTTATTGAAATGAGGTCAGGTTATTTGAATTAAAAAGAAACGTACATGGCGCCAAATCATATTTGAAAATTTTTGATTTGGCGTCATATACGTTTCTTTTTAATTCAAATAATCTGACCTCATTTCAATAACGCTGTATCAAAGTGTGTCTTGTTTGTTTTAATGTTTTGATTGTGTGTTTAATGTTATTGAATGTGGTGGATTATTTAATTCAAATAAGATTCGTTTTTTGTTAAAAAGTATTTCAACTTTTGATTTAAATTTGATTCTATAAAGTTTTAAGTGGTGAAATTTTTCTGAGTGTACACTTTTTATTGCCAATAAATACATGTATTAACTTCAGCAAAAACATATAATGCGAAATCAATGCAGCGCAGAGCTTTGTTACTATGTACTTTAATTTCATCAGGGAATGAATTAATGAAATGTGTATCTACAGCGCTAAGTACATCTATTAAGGACAATCAAATATTTAAATCCCAGGTATTTTTCATTTTGTTTCTCTTGAGCAGACATTATTGACTATTTGTTGAAAATATCAGGAAATGAATGCATGTTTTCCTTATATGCAAATGATCAACTATGTATGATATGTAGTTCAATGAACGTGAATGGCGTTTATACAAATTATCACCACTTCACACATATTTATAGAGTACTGAGTCTACGTATTCCATTATTTAGAATAACAACTCACAAAATTATTATTTTAGATGATTATTTGCCATTGAAGTTAAAATGAAACGTACAATTTTCCGACTCAGAACGTTGCTGAAGACCTAAACCACCAAAAATCCCAACAAAACGCATATTTTGTTCTAGCGCCCAATGAGGGCACGAGGTCTAATATTTATTCGAAAAATTCGAGAATACAATTACTCATTTCCATGTCGAACTTAATTTTCTCTTGATTGCTTAGTTTTTTTTTTAAAGTTTTTGAATAAACGAACCAAAAATATACGCATTTGCAAATAGCTTTTGTAATATTCTTACAGTCTAATGGACGTATTAAGCAAACGATTAAATCAAAACTTTTGGCATTCAGAATCAACACAACGCTTTTTATGAATTCATTAATCCTCCCCTGACATTGTCAATAGACACATGTGTAGATGAATACCGTACGATGCGGCGTTTCGCTTTAATGCTCAATACATGCAAATTGCGTTACGCATGACTAAAGTTAGTAAATAATTTAATTACCGTTGACCAAGTTCTTATTCACTCGACTCGATGATGTTTTATACTTGGTTAATTATTTACAAGTGCTTTGTACGATAATTCGAGGCAACCAATGTATGTAATTGGTGCGACGTGAGTACGTATCGTACTAGTAAACAAAATGTATCGTTTCGTCTTTCTAAATACTAAAAATACGCATCAATGCAATAAAGTGATCAACAGGCTCACAGACAGGAAACGCACGAGCATTAAACGATCCATAAACAAAGTTTTTGGTAACAATTTAGCATTGGGTCTCCATAAGTTTGCGCTGTCGTTCTACTTTTTACCACGGTCACCAAACAATATACCTATGATGCTTTTATTGTTCAGGGAATGTAGTCGTTGGTACAATATCGAGTCTTAATTTCAACCAGCATTCTATGATTTTCCAAGGCACAGGTATTAAGTTTGAGTCAGTGGATCCGTGGCTTTGGTGCCAGTTGAAAGAGTCTCAGTTGAAAAGGCTCAGAACAGAGAAATTTAAAGAAATGAAACAAGCGTATACTCACGAAGCAATTTTACCACGAAGATTAAATCTATAAATAGAACAAATCGGGAGACTTACTACCTCAAATATTCCCTTTGGTATCTCCGCTAACTAAGTTTTACGAGCTTTTGGTTGTAACTTGTCAAATTTGCGTACACATGACCTACTATCTCTATCTTCTTGTTCGCGGAGTAAAAGTCTGTCAAATTTGCCCATAGTGCCCATAGTTTTCCTTCACTACTACTAACGCTCTGATTCAGGGAAATTGCTTCATTTCTTACTGCTGTTTTCATTTGCTTATATCTCTCTCTTCTGAGGGTCTGAGACTAGAGTTAGGTCCGCGTTCGACATTTTTTTAACCGCACAAATACAAAGTTCTTGTGACTCTCTGCGCTGTTCTTTTTAAAGTGTCGCCAGTGCGAATAAGTCACCTTCGATCAATTCCCCCGAGCGCTGCCCAACGGGAAAAATAATGCTTACGGATATATTCGGTAAGCATTTCGCGTAATGCGTGTAAGCATTACCGGACCATTACGCGTTGTTTCTTTTTAACATTGCATGTCCTAGGCTGGGAAGATTTATACAAGGGGAAACTCATGCTTTTAGCTCTATAGCTTTATGTATAAGAGCTTTTTGGAAAGTACGACATCGTATTCTCGCATTTATACGCCTCAATATGAATGAAAGCTTTGGCTGGCGGCCGATCGTATCTCTGCATGTGTGGTTTTTGCATGCTGACGCTCATTGAAAATTCCAATAGCGCATGCTCTTTGCTACTAGGGGGAATTGTCTTCATACATTTTACTTACCCGTGCGTGATGATTTGAAATGCTTCGAAATTTTCATCTTTCCGCTTTATATAGCAGACTACCCATAACCGATGTATGCTCGCAAGTTCTTTTCCCCTTTTTTCTGCGAGTGAATTTCATTGGCCAGTCTTGGACTTATAACATATAAGCTTTCTCCCTTGCAGCATTTTCCATGCTCCAAGTCATGTTTACGAGTATATCTTAAAATTGCTGGAAAATAGCTTTGGAAATCGGAAATGTGCATTACCAGCATTGTTTGATTCATGCATTACGCCAGCATACATTACCGCGATTCCTGTTGGGTGTGTAGGATTAAACACTCATGTCGCTTACGCAATCCAATCCTAATCCAATCAGATCTAATGGTAACATTTGTTTATCGGCAACCTTCTGCGTAATCGATTGCTGAGACGATTTAAGCAGAATTTTCTTGCGTTCATGGGAAACTGGAGCCCTTGATACTAAGCAAATTAATATACTTGTTTCAATGGTTGCTGAGTGATGATGGCATATTCCACTTTCTATCTCCTCCATAGCCTAGACTATTTGAAGGACTATCTGTGTCATAAACTATCCTCAATTCCAAACCTGGAAGTCTGGCTAATGCAAACATATCAGGCGTTAGCCGTTGTTATAGCTTTCATAGTAGACGCTATGCCCTCCAGTCGTTTTTCTCGATGCAATCTTAGCATTGAATTTGCCGAATATTCGGTTGAGTAGTGAAGATTTATCAGCCATACCCTGTATCTCACTTCTGGATCTTCAGCATGTTTAGTTAGTAGTGACTGACCTATGGTGATAATGCTCTAAAAGTGTCAAGTTTGCTAGTGATCTGACATTTCAGGCTTGGAATGCAGGTTTCGAATGTTACAAATTACTATTAACCAAGAGAAAAATACAGTTAAGATCTATTAAACTTGTTATAAACTTATATACTTCCATTATATGTAGTATATATCTACAGAGGAAGAAACCTCTTTTAAAATCCAAAAAGGAAAATGATTCCATGAATCAATTAACAAAATATGTAGATATATATATATTATTAAAGTCATATTTTTTAAACATAAATATTTGATTTGTCCAAAAATATGTTCCATTTCTCAATAAATTGCATTTGTAATCCAGGAGCATTTGAAAAAAATCAAACTCACTTCTAAACGTACAAAACTTTCTGCGAAAAAATATTTTGTGATCAAAGGAAACAAATGTACCACAATGTTCACAACTAGGGTCCTCAATTGCCGTAATCCTAAACAATATCCTACTACCTTTGACCTAATTTTAATTTTCCAATTTTTCAATTATTTTTGTTATTTTTTTTCATATTTCATTCTTTTATTATTTTTGCTTTCTTGACGCTGTAATTGGAATTATATCTGTAGCGCAAGCGATTAATAAATAAATAAATAAATAAATAAATATTTCCCTATCAAGCCTTTCCCTGAGAAAAACCTGCTAATGATCTTAAGACTACTAGACCTAAGCTTTAAATTTTTAAACCAAGTATTTTCCCTAAAATCTAAATCATTCTCTGTCATGGACACCTTTGAGCGTTTCTACGTAATTCCCTATAGGCACCCAGCCACTCAGATTTTGCTTCTTTTTATCTGGTTATACACTTCATGCAGTTCAATTAGGGTATCAAATACAGTCCGATCAATGAGTGGTTATCAATCTCCCTTATCCAAGGACTATCTCTATGACCCGGAGCCCAAGTGTTTTAAACAAAATTAAAGGGTTGTTTTGAAAGAGCTGATGACTTTTGGAAACTGTATGATTAACTACATTATCTCTGTAATAATAGAGCATCTTCTTAGGCTATAAGAGATGCCCTCCTCAGTTTGCAAGCAATTATAGCTGTAAGCTCTGCATTAATAGTTGAAGTACAACTAAGTAAGGAATTCATTGAGTGACCCCTCTCGTACATTCTTAAAATAACACACCCGGACCTCACCCCCAAGACAGGCCTTGAACCACTGAAAAAAACAGAGCGCAACCATCAGTTTTATAATTTATCCCCACTCTGTTGAACTGCGACTTGAAACAATCATTAGGATCATCGGTGAGTAGATCTTTGATGGGACCTTCCAATTTGTTCAAAACCGGTGGATTTGGAGATCGATTATAGATCTCAACTGGGTCCAGAGAATTGAACCCGTGCCTGAATTTGGAATAGATACACAGTTAGAGTTTGGTGGATATCACTTCTTAATACAAGTATGGATGTCTTAGTTTTAATCATAGGAGTATATATAGTACATAGTTTGACGGAATAATTTTCCCGAGATATTTAACTTTCGGGGAAAAAAACTTAAAAACAAAAAGCAAATCAAAGCCACCTGCAAATCATGCTGCAAAAGCAGAAATGCAGAACAAAATAGAGAACTAAATAATCTAAATATAATTCAAGTGGCTGTGAACACGACCTACTCATATGTGTAGTCTGCTTATTTAACAGCCACGAAATACTATTTTCATGTTGCCACCAAAAGCAAGTATTTTTGGTGTACATGTTATTTGCATAAACGAATTAAGAATAAACTCTTTTCTTACTATCCTGATAATTTGTATATGCATGCCTTAAATAATATCAAACATATCAGGGCTGTAAAAGCCATTCAGAGTTTTTGGAAAAGAAATCTGCATATGATAGATATTAAGTGATATATCATTTCCCGAATGAATAAATCCTTTTTCCAAATGAAAAAATCTTTATTCCAACAAAAAAAAAAAAACAAAAAAATAAAGCATAATGGCACACAAAAGCTAAAAGATTCAATACTTTACTTTATATTAAAATAGATATTGGAGTATAAAGTGTATGTACTCATAATTTACGTTCAAAATAATAATAATATAAAGTCAGCTCCACGAAGTTTCAGAAAGAGGTTCTTGATGTAGTTTATAGCATCAACAGTTGGCTAAAAAACTGGTTGGCTAAAAAAACTGTCAAATTAAATGAGAGATGCGTATGTGTTAATGAACAACGCAAGAATACACAAGACATAGGATGTTACCAATAAAGCAGCACGGGCTCTCATCCGGAAACATTTACCGCCATATTCAACAACACTAAATTCTGTGGAGTAAGCTCCTAAACAAAATAAAATATTCAGCGCGGGCTCTTTTGACGGAAAATAGTCAAGGTCAGGCACTGGCGGAAATCATAGGATGAGCGGTACCGACCATAACACTAATTCGTGCTACAAATTACGTCAAGGACCTCTTTGTGAAGCTTGCTGTCGCGATGGTGGAGCTGCTTTAATTTTTTTTTTAACTTTAACGTCAAATATAATCCATTTACTTTATACTTAAATACCTATTAAGTATATTGAATCTTTTAGCTTTTCAGTGTCATGATTTTTCGCTTACTTGAGAGAAAATATTTTAAAAAAATATTTTTTTCATTCGGCAAATGCTATATTATAAAGGTAAAGTCTTGTTGTAATGGGATATACAAGACTTTTATCCGGCTTCATGTCAGATAGATTTAGACGTGACCATTTTGTATTATTTTGTATATACGATATTTTCATACGTAACATAACTCTGAAGATGTACTGTGCAGGCATATGTGAAGTTACTTTTCATTCACATTACTCTTCATTTGACAAATTAAATTACCTCATTGAAAATAAAGTATTTCTAATTATGATCATCTTCTAAGCCAAAATTAACTATTGGCACATCTCAAAGAAGCTGACTACTCGATCAGAAACCAACTTCTACAGGTCTTCTAAAATATTTCTTCTTCAACAAACACGTTGATATGGTATCCCAAGTCGACCTTTATTGCTTTTGATTAACCAATCAGCGAGTCACTTAATTTGTTTTGTTATAAAGTTAAACTGAATGAGATAGTTCACTGACAAGTACCGTGCCATGTCTTTGAACGCAAACAGAAAGCAACCTATCGATGGAGGAGCGTGTACGATATTTTCAACATCTACACTATTTTCTTCTCTTGTTGAATTTTATTTCACTTCACCGAAGAAGAAGAAAAAACACACTATCCGAAGCTTTTTATTTCGCACGACATGCGAATCCACACATATTTCTTACAAGTGAATATATCAGATGTGTCTGCTTTATTTAACTACCTGGCACATGAGACCGCATTAGATAAATTTCTATTTTTCACTATGGCTCACTTTCCTACACTAATACAAATCTTGATTTTCACAATCGAACTTCCTTAGCATATTTAGAATAATATTTGCTCTAAATCAAATGCATATAAGTGAAAAGTAAATGTAACAGTGACTTCTCAGCCAAGCGGGGCTCTGAGTGTACACTAAATAACGTGCAAATATCTAATTAATATTGACCAGCTTTACGCGATTTACGAGTCATTATCAACTACTTATTAAATCTGAAGTAAGAATAGTGATAAGATTTTTCGATCGAATGCAAACGGTATATTTTGTCGTGAACATTTTTCGTATAGCTAGATTAGCACGTGCTTAGGCGACAAAAGTGTAGCCAGCATATAAGATTATTATCGAATCAATTGCTGTACAATAATTCGCCTGGCTTATCGTTCTCATAAGGGCTTAGAAAATCTTTTTAGTTTTATTGAAAGCATACAGATTTTAGTAAGGCTCAGAGCTTAAATAAAAGTATCAAGATTCAATAATTTCACTATAACAAGCATTAGATTAAATATTAGATCACCTTCCAAAGGTCGATATGAAATTTAATGCATCTGCGTTTCAAGAAAACAATCAATCGTAAAACTGAAACTTTGCCTAGTGACTTGTTTCGGTACTTTTCTGTTTTTCCCCCCCCATTTTTTTTCACTTTTCGTTGTTGCAATGCTTCTAAAATTGATTAGAAAGTAGTAATTAACCAAAATTATGATGGAGAAACACGTTTAAAAAAGAAAATTTTTTAATTTTTTTTTTAATTAATTTTTTAATTTAAAAATTAATTAAATTAATTTAAATTTGAAATTAATGTCACATAACAGTGAGAATAAATTTTGGTACTTTTCTGTTTTTCCTCCTCCATTTCTTTAATTTTTTAAATGAAAACTGCTCGAAATGGGTTAAAAAGTGTTACTCCACAAAAATTGAGATGGAAAAATGCATTAAAAAAAAAATATTTTTTTTCCGATTTTAAATTTTTTTTTCATTTTTATGTGGCAGAATGAGTTTTCCAAAAGTTAATGTGTTGTTTTGGGGGGGGGGGGGGGGGGCTGCTGCCCCTCCCCCCGTAATCATATAAACAAATTGTATACAAAATTATTATTGTAATAGCTTAATTGTAAATTGCGTTGAAGCTTCGGAAAGGTAAGACGTCAAAAATGGAGCAAAATTTATTCTCACTGTTATGTGACATTAGTTTAAAATTTAAATTAATTTAATTAATTTTTAAATTAAAAAATTAAATAAAAAAAATTTAAAATAATTTTTTTTTTCTTTTAAACGTGTTTCTCCACAATAATTTTGGCTAATTACTACTTTCTAATCAATTTTAGAAGCATTGCAACAACAAAAAGTGAAAAAAAATGGGGGGGGAAAAACAGAAAAGTACCCTTGTTTCTTCAGAATATTTTAGTTTTAAATTGAATTTTCGAATAAAGTGACTTTAGTAAAATCTTAGCAAACGTACTTTTAATAATTTGGTATTTCTGCATAGTAAATTTTAAAGAAATGAAGAAATGCAGCACATAATCCGTTACAGAGTGTTGTGTTAATTGCCAGAATTTCTTTCTAATTTTGTCTTTGTTTCCATATATCCGCTATCTAACTGATCTGCTATTTAGATCTCAATTGAAGCCAGTTAGTATCAATAGATAATATTGGCCGAATGCTATTTCCCGTCATAGGAATGAATACATAATAAGAAGGTGCTCGTATACCTAGTACACTTTAGCGGATCAATTGGTTCAATTGGCTTTACTTAAGTAGAAATAATCCATCAAAACTTGAAAAACTTTATTAAGAAGTCGACATTATTGATAAGACTGTGTTCAAACTAAGTATGTAAGTTTCATTGGGTTGGTAACTAAATAATAACGGGCGCACCGGTAAATGACAGTTGGGTCGATTTGCTCTTGTCTTTATTTAAGCTGTCATTGATTAGGAACTGTGAAAACTAGTTGCGTGAAAAATCCGAAGAACCATTTTCGAGAAAAAAGTTATCTGAACGAAGTAAATGTCGAAAATAATTATGTGAATACGCGGCTTGACCAATGTTTGCCGGTAAATATCACAGAATTTACGAATGTAACACTATGAAACTACTGTAAAGATGGCAGCAGATTATTAATAATAATAATCAATTCATGAATAAAACTCTTTCGATGTAGAAAAAATAATATTTTCACTCTCACGAAAAGTAAAATCTATAGTACCCATCTGAATTCTATGATTATAAAAAAGTCAACATATCGTCATTGTTTTCATGACCAACTTTACCTACCTCCAGAATTTAGGGAAACGCCCAAATATTGCCAGCCCGAAATTCCCAAGTACGGTAATCGACTTAATGACCAATAGTATTTGATTATCAAAGTGGGCACGACTAAACATTTTAACATTTTTCAAACTGTAACAGTCTTTATGATGTCACTTTGAAAATATCACAACAAGTGATCGTAAGCGAGAAAACCAGAGAAGTAGAGAGACAGATTTCGGATAAAAACATGCAAAACACTAAGAGCCAAGGGTGATATCTTCTTTTCACTAATTTTCACACAAATAGTGTCAAATTTAATCAACTGTGGAAATACTAGACAGTGGGAAGCAGTATGCCTGAATTAAGAGGAAAAAAGTTCAGCTAAATTCTTTCAAGAGTGGAAACTGTAACGCCAGTATTTTTCGAACACAGAAAAGTTAGGGAACGCTCTACGACCAAGTTTGGGAACCTGCAGACGCTAAAACTTTGAAGAAACCTAGTTTGCGAACAAGCTTTATGCTAAGTACACGAACAGTGTAACAAAGTGACTGGTCTACGATATCAAGCACTTGAATCTTTACCAAAATATAGTGGACATGACTGGAATTCAGCACAACTTTCAAATAAATTTTCAGTTCAATTAAATTCTCACAGCTCACATAAATTGCATCGATATTATTTTAAAAATCCTACTGAGAACAGGGTTCTCTACTACGGACTTCATCGCAATGTCAAAAAGTGGCTGTACGCAATCAGAAGGAAGTTAATCAGAATCTCAACGGAATGCATCGAGAGGTTACTTTGAGCATCGCAAGCCTGGCTAACGGAGAGCGAACAAAATGCAGCACAAAATGAGTATTCAAAATATATATTGCCATTAAAGCTCATATTTTATGCTATATTAAAACCAATGATTTCGCAGCTCGAAAACTTAAAGTTCCCCTCCAAAATGACAGCTTTCAAGGATAGCAGGATACCGTAAAGTTCATGGTATTTACATATATTTGCTCTGGTATTTTTTCAAAGTAGTCCCGAAAAAGTAAAAGTAGCGTGAAAGGTTCATTTATAATAATTTTAAGGTTTTCGTTCAAGCTTCGCGAAAATTATTTATGTCCACTGAACTCGATCAAAAAACTATTTTAAATATCTACAATTTTGACATCATCATTTCATGCTTCTCTACGTGATATATGTGGCTGCTACCTTGTCAATTAATAAGTAAACTTTCTTAATGAAAGTAAAGCATGCCGCTCACATGATATATGCGCAAGTCATACAATTAGCAAACATTAGAGCTGACCGTTACCACGCAATTAATTAATTAAGACATCTTCTACCGAAAATAGACGTTCGAATCGAGCGTGATGAGAATCAGAAATTCTCCGGTCGCTTGTCGTCTCTTCACAATGAGCGGTAAGCGGTGTTCACTTATAATAAAAATAAAAAAAAAACTTGATTTCAATTGCGACATGGGGTTTCATTCAATTTGCGAATTGAATGTTCGTCTGTCCGAAAAGTCGTCATTATGTCATGTTCAGGGAAATGTTTTATGCTGCCTTCAGTCAAATGAAAATTTGTTCGTATATGAAAGAAAAAAAGAAACGATTGCAAAATCTTAGCCTGGAAGCGTTGCTCCTTTCACAGAACGGTCATCGAAAGGATGTTTATCAGAAGATTTCCTATTCCAGTACTAGCTTCACCATTGAGTTATCTTCTTCATTTGCAATAATTAAATTTATACTCAAATCAAAGCACTGTTATACACATTCAGCAATTTCCTATTGTGTACACAAATCGACTCCATCCACATATGCACCCACTCTCCACGGGCTAGAATGGAGTAGATACTTCGTGCGAATGGACGTATGGACGTCAGTATGTATATCAATCACTGTAATTTAGTTCACTTAATTTAATAATCAAAAACGCCTTATACGCTTCATCATGTTACTCTTCGTCACCACATTCGTCTTTACCACATTCTTAGTTTCATTCGTTTCAGTCCTTCTTCCGTTCACTTTGAACTTGTTTTAGCACTTTTTTAATCAAATAACTGCCGTTTTCGTTTTTCGGACTTGATTTTTATATCGACCATACACAAAGGCGCATAAGACGCACTTCAAACATTTTTATTCGTGATTATCATATTATTAGCTGCAATTCACAATTTCTTGCCCTCTTCACAAATCACGCACTCTTCACTACCGAATCAACCACATCCGGCTAATTGTTAATAACGAACGAATGCAATACAAATAGTCATCGTTCTGAAAAATCACCTAAAACTCACTAAATGGCGTTCGATTGCAAACAACGAGTTTCAGCAACAGATTACATTGCCAAAAACCTTCAGATTAAGATATTTATTGATTATTAAGAAAATATACCATTCGTTCTCTCGAGACCCCAATAGTCTTCCATGTTTGTAAAATGGTGGCCACTAGCAAACTGCTCTAAAGTCTGTTAAGTGTTTTATCATCTCTCATTGTGCAAGTACACCATGTAACAATTTAAATGTGATGCTAGTGGCCAGGGTCCAGTGGCGGTGGTATCGAGCTATTGACCTATGAGCTGCGGTCACTTCACTGGATTGAATTGGTTTTGATACCCGTGAAAGTGTCGCAAGTGAATCTATCTCGTCTTCGAGTGCTACTGTACTCTTAAGAATGCGTTCTAGATAGGTATGTTCGGTATCGTAACACGCATATTGCTAATCAGTAGTAATTTAGGCACTTGCTGGAGCTCAATTTTTTAAGGGCGTTGCAAAATATTTATTGACCAGTGATTTCTTTCAGCACAAGTTAAGGAAAAAGTAATGTATGTAACGGCGTTCAAAATTATAATGTTATTCAAATGAAAAAAAATAATTGTGCTTTTTTGAGAATCTTCTATTAAAGGATTTCGCTCATCAGTTTTTAAAGAAATGAACTAGTCAGTTATTGATATTTGACAAATCGTAAAACCAATTTCACTATTAACAAATCTGACATTCTCATTCCCAAAGGCATAACTAATATGAACAAAAAAAAATATTTTAAAAGCAACAATAATTAGTAATATAAATCCGTATTAATTTGGAATAATTTTACAATCTTTTTATGTAGGGCTACATAGTTTTTATTAAATAACAGAATATCGATTTTTTGAGAACTCAGAGAATCACGAATCTACGAATAACGCAACGATTGGTGTAGGAAGTTAAATTCTTTTGCGTTTGCGCTTCCACAACTAAATTGAAGTTACGTGAAGACAGTGAATTTATTGTAAAACGTGAAAATTCGTAGTGTTCATTAGTGTACTACAAAAAGAAGTAAGAAAAAAAACTAGTGTGAGCACAAGTGAGTATCGTGAGAAGTTGCGCGGGCTAACTAAAGAAGAATAACGTTAGCGACGTTAAAGTGCGAGTGCCAGAAAGATGATTTGTCGACGAGGGGGGAAAACAGCACCGCTATCATGACCCGGGTGGCTTTGAGTGCGGATTGAAACTGCATCAGAAACTCGATCGACTCGATACACATCCAGAACCGATTAGAGCAGAAACTCGGTCAACAATCCGCGAATTACAGAACAGCTGAAACATCAGGTGCGAAAAAGCCAGCGAGCAGCAGTTCACGGAAGCTAAGCAAAAGCGCCAAGAGCAGCTCGAGAAGCAAGGGCGAAAACTGGTAGTATTTGAAAAAAAAAATGGATCTGCTGAAATCCATTGGAATTTTCGAGGGACAAACTTCTAGGACCCTCTATAAGAAGCATTTCGAAGCTGTTTCAGTATACAATCGTTCGAGCGATCTGGAACGTGCAACCACAGTAATGATGTCATTAAGAGAAACTGATTGATTGATTGATTACATTGAGTGGGTTCAGAAAGCTCCTAGAACTGTGACCTCCTGGGTCTATTGGGCCCCTGCGCTATTTCCTATAAGAGGTTCTTATGAACCTGGATATGTTCCTTGGCGGGACAATTGTTATATCTACGGTAGAGGGGAAAGCGTAGCCGAGACAAGGAACTCTAATCTTTGTCTGACAAGGAACTCTAATCTTTGGACAATGTGTGAAAAGATGTTTTATACACTCTGCCATTTCTTCACAGTATCTACGAAGGTGACCTATCTATCAATGCTCCACATAGGGCTCTCATGCCACTTTTGCTGAGAGCCACTGCTTCATTTGTTGAAGCCAGATTATTTTGTTGAGTGTTTCAAACTCCCAAGATTACGATAATGGCTTCCGAACTTTTTGTTGCGCCATGTTTCGATTTCATTATCTGAGTCTGCCTTTGTAAAGACCCAGTACAGAGTAGGATCTGCGAAGGGCATTCTTATTCCTTCCTTGGCTTTTGTGTAAGCTTCCTCGTTTCCTTGGTGCCCCTCATGACTGGGGATCCATCCGTACAAACTTCAGGCTTTTTTGTGCCCCTATTTCATTCGGGGCTTCCTTCACCTCTAAGACTTTGCAACCTCTTTCCTTCACCTCCTAAGATTTGAAGTCATCATCGAATTAATGACGGTGTTGTATCAACGTAGCTGTGTGTTTTACTTATCTCAGCATATCTCTCTATAACTTTTCCTTCAATATCCTCATTTCACGTAATGCTATCTATCTCTCGCAAATATTTCATATCCTAAAAATAACATCCAAATAATTGTTCAATTAAATTTCACATTACACAAGTTGAAAAAGTCGTGGTAATTCAACATGTTAGATCTGTTCACGTTCTACGGCAGCAACAGATTTTTGCAACTGACTTCTTTTCGTGGCAAAATTTGGCTTGCAGCAAGAGTACATAAAACGACTTGCTGCGAATCTCTTTTAATATATTATAAGAGGTACGCGAGCAGACCTGTTATAATTTACATGCTTCAGCTCAACAGGAGCTGGCGAAAAATTCTACCAACAAAACTCGAGTTGGTGAACGGTTTTTCTTCATCTCTGCCTTCCGAAAACGCAATTCGTAATATAGAAAAACCAGCTTCTTGCATAAATTCCAATAGTTGTACGTTAGAAGGACTTATATGATAAGTAAACATACATTTGTATATACCTATGGAAATCTCAACCTTTTTTCAAAAAAAAAAAAATTGTTCCTCCATTTATCCATTCTCGTCATTTTCGCACATCGTCGAAAATCGTCGTTTTTCCGATTTCCATTACATAGCCATTGTTGTACAAAAACGACACATTTTTAAAGCTTTAGAAGTGAAATCGGAGATTAGAATCATTTTAGAACTAAAAAGCATGTCGTTTTCGGATTTTACCATAGATTTTACCTAGTCAAAAACCCTGCAATTTCAAACATATTTAGTGCACACAGAAAACTGAAACGACAGCACTGGGTTGGTGACTGCATGCAACTACAAATGCAAGCCGAGGCGCACACCTTCAGCTACCATCAGCTGATGTTTTTGTTTACATCATCAGCAGATGACAGCAGCATTCGCTTTTCGGTTCAGAGGTCCCGAATTTTCTTTATGTCCTTGCTTGTCCCATTTCAACCGCCTCTAGACGGCATGGGCGAAAACAACCAAATCATCGACATTGATAAAGTTTGTCGAAGTTGCTTGAGTCAAAACGGTGAAATGCGTTCAATCTTCGGGACTTGCCTCGATGAGATGTTGCGGAAAGTAGCACAAGTCGAAGTATTGTTATTCATTTTCCACATAATTTCCTCTTCAACTCATTTTCTTTTCAAGGTTGAAGCTTCAGACGGTCTTCCAGAAATAATGTGTTTTCAATGTGTACTTCAAGTTAGTCGAGCATTTCGATTCAAACAGCAATGTCAGCGTTCCGATTCTACTCTCAGATCTTATCTGAACCGAACACATAAGTCTACAACGGATGGCTTTTCTCAAAAAGAAGAAATTGCAAACGAAAGAGACTCTTCCTCTGGAAGCGGGTCAAATTGCATTCTTATAATTTCGTCTGAGGTGGAAAGCGATGCGACTGCAAATAATGTTGAAAATGATCATAATTCACTTGAAAACGATTGCACAAACAGTCTGAAAGACTCATTTGGCTTTTCGCATGAAGGCGAATGTGTTTCAGAGGACGATAGAGATTTGAGCTGTCGAATCGTAGGGGACGAAATAGGTGCGTTTAAGCTAAGAAACTCAATTGCATGACTAGCTATTAATCAATTAGAAATAGATTTTGAAATTACAAAACTGAATACGATCACCCTAAAACAGCCGCACAAAATCTAATTAGATTTTGTTTTTTTTTCAGAGCCCATAGAACCTACTGAAACAAATCGTAGTGAATTTGACTATCTACCGATTCCTGAGACATATCCAGCTAAAGTAGAGAAAATTCTTATAGGTTTTACCTTCACACTAACTTCACTTTTTCAGAAAAAGAAAGAACTTACGAACTCCGCAACGCTCCAGTGCAATATTTGTTCGAAAATGTTCAATAAAAAGCAAGTTCTACGCCGACACTTGAAAATTCATGATCCGAAGAAACCCCACGTTTGCTCGGATTGCGGCATGTCTTTCACAGAAAGTTCAAATCTTACAAAACACCGAAAGAAACACACTGGTGAACTGAGAAATGTAATTGGCAAACCGAATTTATGCTCAGTTTGTGGTATGGCAAATTTGAAGTATCTTTATGGAAAGACTGCTACATAAGTTTAACATTCGCAGGAAAGGCATTCAAATGGGCCAGTTCTCTTTCGAAACACATGAATCATCATACCAAGCGTAAAGTTCTAAATTGTCCACACTGCCCAAAATATTACCTCGAACGTCAAACGTTGAAACTGCATATGCGAACGCACACAGGTGAACGACCCTTCGTGTGCAATGTCTGCGAGAAATCATTCACGCAAATGTCCAATCTGGATAAACACTTTCGCATTCATACGGGCGAAAAACCCTTTGAATGTCCATTTTGTGATAAACGATTTACGCAAAGCAGCTATGTCACAATACACATGAGATTGCATACTGGTGAAAAGCCATATATGTGTAACGAGTGTGGGAAATGTTTCGCAGGTAATTACGAGCAACTAGTATTCAGTTCTCCCACATTCAATGTATTTTTGAAAATTAAGAGTTCCCTGAATTTTATCAATTTAATATAAACCGCCTTACTTCATATAAAATTAGGTTCAAATACTTTGGAAAGACACAAACGCACCCATTCCGCCGAAAGACCATTTTGCTGTAATATATGCGGCAAATACTTCGCGCGTCTTGAAACGGCAACAATCCATCAACGAACGCACACCGGCGAGAAACCACATTATTGCAATGTTTGCAATCGTGCTTTTATAAGCTCTAGACACCTCTCGAATCATAAGCACAGTCATACCAACAACAAAATACATCAATGCCAACAATGCAATGAAACCTTTCCCAGCATGAACAGTTTTAAGGTACCAAAATAAACTTTCAGGAAATTTATACAATCAACTTTCAACAGGTACACCTAAAATCACAATGTTCAAGCCGCGTGGTGGATAGCCTTGCAACGAATTTAGCCCCCGATTCGCAACTGTTAAGTGATACATTTCTTGTTATCAGCAGCGCCGACTTGCAGCCACATTTAAACCTGCAATCCAAAAACCAATTTTCATAGTTTTCCTAAACTTACGTTTTCACAATCGATTAAAAAGTGTGATGCAATTAACACATCTTTCTATCACTTTACTTTTTCAACTGCCAACTCGCTACATCATCCAGTTTTGAATTCTTAACAGTGAACACAACGAAAAACAATTTTTATCATCTTCTACGTCCAGATTATCTAACAAAAATATTTCATATATTTACAGAAAACACGATAAGTGTAAAACAATTTCGAAGCAGAACGACCGACGAGCATCGTCGCTGAATCAACTATATTCTGTTTCGAAAATCTAAAACTAGTTTGCGGTTTCAGTTCGGCAGAAGCCCTTGCTGAAATCCTAGTGTCTGTTGTTGTTTCTTCACTTCCTCTTGCATCTCGAGTGCCATCTTCTTGAACTTCTCGGCCTTCTCTTCATTTTTCTCAGTTCCGTCGCCGCGGGCGTACATTTGACTCAAATTCGCACAAGCATACATATTCTTCAACTCACAGGCTTTGTAAGCGAAATCAAAGGCTTTCTTCATGTCCTTATGAATGATATAATCGGAATTGCTGCTGCTGCTTGGCGTCGATACTTGGCTTTCTGTTTGCTTCTGAACTCCCGATATATGCATTCCAGATAAGTAGAAACAAGCCGTTGCATTGTCCATTTCACAGCTCTTGGTTAAAAATTCAACACCCTGAAAATTAAGTTCGCAAAAATTGAAATATTTAATAGAAATAGTGTTGGCGATTCGGGAGTAGTTCTTATATTAGCATGATTTTTTAATGTAAGGTAGTAAACATGAACATTCATCCCTCATCCTTAACAGGAGGACGACGTAAACTGATCTAGACGAACTGTGTAAATATATTTGATGCTAAGTAGGACCCAAGATGGGTGTACTAAAAAGATGTGAATTTATATGTTTCCCAAACCAAGCTCATGATCTGTAATGCGTATATCATATCAAACATTGAAGGGATTTGGGTCCTGAGCTAGTTACGGTTAGACTTCTGACCAAAGCCAAAAAATATTTCTTAAAATGCCCACAGTTTCTGAAACTTCAGTAGTATGTACTTGTACCCCGGACGAATTGTTACGATTATTGTAATGCACGCGCACCGCACACGGACAGAGTGGAATGAAGGAGGTAAAAAAGGTCAGGATATTATCGATTAATAGCTGTAGAACATTTACATCAAAGACAGGAATATTACATCAGCTTCACTCACCTTTGGTACATTTCGTTGTATTTGCTTTGGCATTGCACGCGAAACTAACAGCAATCCTGAATGTAAGCATGATTCAGGGTCATTTAAGTCGCATCCTTTTTCATAATATTTATACGCCAGCTGGGGGTCTCCCTTGCTGCCACTTTTTCCTTTCCCTAAAAAACTGTAGTTTCCGAATTTGTAGCACGACTTCGCATACCCATAATCATCGCAATTTGACTTGTAGACTTTCGATGCCTTTTCAAAATCTTTTTTAATACTTTCCAAATAGTCACCCAATAAATGGCAAACTGAAGGTCGACAGGAACATACATAAATATTGATGGGATGGCAGAATCAATGGATAATCCAAATGTCACAAATAGGTTATATGTACGATGGTATGACATACCTTCAGGTTTCTTTTCAGAATAACAGCCAAATCTGTACTCAACACCCAATTTATCTAAATATTCCTTGACGTCGGACTCCTTTTGCAGGTCGTATGCCATTATAATTTGAAATTTAGGACCGGCTTGCACAACACGGAAGAGAGTTCCCGACGGTCAATTCCATCTGACAGTATAACAGTTCGGGTCGTTTTTGTATGGCAGTTTTTACCTCCACTCGTAATTTTTTGCGATTTTTTTTCGAATATTCACGTCGTTTACACAGCCCTACCAGATTAGTTACGTTGCGTGCGGTAGTACTAAATATTAATAATCCTGATTTCGCCGCGAATTCGTTTCGCGCCTAGTTTTGATATTCAAAAACTTCAGATGGTATTAGGTATGTTCCCGTACTACGATTAATTGCGATTAATCGCGATTAATTGCAATGAAGCCGTTCCCGTACTCCGTTTTACTGAAAACTGAAAATGTCCGCTCTTTCAGTAAGTACGATGAAATTTCAGTAGGGTCTGAGCTACTGAAATGTGTCAAACATGGTCAAACGGTGTGGCGCGAGTAAATATTTTCAAATGTGCGCGACAAGCAACATATTTGTTGTTAATTTATCACCGCTTAGGATGACTTTATAATCACTATTGTTCTCCCAAAAACCGAAAACTGACACTTTTGTTCGTCAATTTTCAGGAAATGCAATGAGAGCGTTCCCGTACTTTTCATGAATTCCCCCACCACATGATTCAGTAAAATTCAGGAAAATTCAGTGACTGAAAGTACGGGAACACACCTATTTTGTGCATCTCTCTGATATTAAACGAGACTTCTAATATCATAACAACAGTGATGAATAATAATCATCCATAATGAAATGCTATGTTGTCATATTCCTAGGTAATAGTAAATCAATCCAACTAGAACTCTTGTAGGGTAAGGAAGGGGAGCAGGTCGAGAGTTTCATTCACAAATTTACAATCAACATGAATACGAGGGTAGCGATTGGTTCCACGAATCACTTTACCTCAGGTATCCAATTCAGAGCTAAGTGAGCTCAAAGCTTGGTGTGCTCCCTTGTTCGAACCTGCCACCTCACACATTACGTCGGTAGAACACTTCTACCGACTTGACTATACGAGCTTCTATGCAATATTAGTTACGAAATAATAATATGGCAAACGATTCAGCACCTTCCTTCCGCCACAAAGTGGTAAAATTCGACCACCATATAGAGTCTTTATAGATGACTTAATAAAATGATGATTCCGCTCATTGCACTGCAGCATCCTCATTGAGTTTATTTTGTCAAAAAAAACTTTTCCAACAGCGAATGAATAAAACATAATTTCTCAATAATTATATTTATTGTTCAAGGGAAAAGTCACTCAGTATCGTTATTGTCGCATACAAATTGGTTCATTTTAATTTGATCCTGCATGAGCGAGTGAGAAATTTTTGAAAATTATCCACTATTTTTTGTACTACATATTCCACATTAAGTAACTCACATGCATTTATTTATTCAAAGCATATTAAATTTACAGAGCTCCATATTATTGCAACACTTGGTTGACGACAGGCATTCAATACATTTCAAATAAATAATTCTCCTGTTCAGTTTTGAATTGCCGATATTGTCGATGAAAAAATCAGAAGAAATCAGAAAAAAAATCAAAATCATATTTCATTATTTACTCTTTTTATTATGTTTCAATTCATTTTCCATTTTCAAATTTACAATAATACGTACGTTTCCCAGGAAGAAAATCATCACCATCTGTTAATAATATCCTAAGATATAATTACTTTTACTTTAAGAATTTTGATTTGAGTTTAAGTATTTCGTACTCTGCAGATACGTCACAACTTTTAGAACGAGTTCAGATTTCATATTAACGCGTCTATGTATTACACATATCTTTAAGTGCTATGTTATTATATCTCGAGAATGGCTACATGTTAAATAAATTAAAATAAAATTAAGTAAAAATTATTAAAGCTCCGATGTTCCATTTGATATTGTTGGGGAAAATATTTCATTTCCATTATACCTGATTCGTTTGTTCTCTGGTCGGATACAAAAAACAACTCATTTTTAAAACAATCAATATTGCGTAACGCATACTCTTCACCGAATCCGGATTTTGTTCCGTTTCTTATTATAAACATATGCGCATATTGGCTTGGGTGGTTTTTAGGGTTTGTTTGGTTCCTTGTTTTTGTTTAAATTTACTTTCCGAAAAATTAAATTAAGCAGTAAAGTGCTCCATCGCGTCTCCCTCTACTTCTTAACAGCCTTCATCAGTGCATCTGTAGAAAGTGATTTCGGGCGCTCGATTGGCAAACCAAGCGCTCGGTCCCAGACCGTCGAGGCCAACACGCCCAAAGCACGAGACACGCCAAACAGGACAGTGTAATAGTTCATCTCTTTCAGGCCGTAATATTGCAAGAGAACACCAGAGTGGGCATCTACATTAGGCCATGGGTTCTTTACTTTCCCGGTTTCAGTTAAAATTGACGGGACAACCTTGTACAGGGCAGATACCAATTGGAATAAAGGATCGTTGGGAAGATGTTTCAATGCGAATTCACGTTGGCACGTGTAACGAGGATCTGTCTTCCTCAAAACGGCGTGGCCGTATCCGGGCACAACCTGCAAAGAAACGAACATTGATTACTTCATGTTTCTTCATTTGATCCTGTTCGTACTTACCTGTCCCGATTTAAGCGTTTTCCAGATGAAGTCCTTCAGTTCTTGTTCAGATGGGGTTTTACCGACTTGCTCTTGTAATTTCATGATCCAAACAAGCACTTCTTGGTTAGCTAAGCCGTGAAGCGGACCAGCTAAGCCATTCATACCGGCAGCAAACGATAAGTATGGATCACTAAGAGCTGACGCTACCAAGTGCACTGTGTGAGCTGATACGTTACCGCCTTCGTGATCACTAAAATTATTTTGAAAAAGTTATATGTTGCTTCATTTGATCGCGGAAATAAGTTACGAGAAATTTTCAGCATGGGTTGTCAATAGCATCCACTTCTTACCTGTGAATTGTCAAATACAATCGCATCAGTTCGACGAACTCCTTGTTGTCAAATCCCAACATCTTCGAGAAATTCGCAGACCAATCTAATTTCGGATCGATGGTTACACTGCCTTTACCGCCCTTATAAGTATTTCGATAGATGGTGGCTGCGATCACTGGTAATTTGGCAATCAAGTCCATACTGTCTTCATATACATATTCCCAATATTTACTCTTATGCACGCCCTGCAAAAAAGTGCTCAAAGCCGATTCGATTGTGAATTATCTGCAAAAACCTACATCAGCGTATGCCTTGGCAAATTTGCTGTCGTGATTCAACGCTGTTACAGCGCAAGATAGCTGAGACATTGGATGCAGAGTGCTAGGGAAGTTATTCAGCATGGTGGATACATGCTGTGGCAGTGCTGCACGATCAGCCCATTCCTTCGATACAGATTTTACTTGCGCCTGTGTTGGAACATCTCCTGTCAACAGCAGCCAGAAAAGTCCCTCGGGCAAAGGTTCTGCTCCACCATCAGCCTTGGGCAGTACTTGCTGACATTCGGGAATTGAGAGTCCACGGAAACGAATACCTTCCTCAGGATCCAGGACTGATGTTTCGCACACCAGGCCTTTAATGCCTCGCATACCGCCGTACATCTGAAATTAGGGTTAGATATGGACACATATCTTTAAGTGAAATCAGAACTGATAAAAACTTAAGAAAAAATCATCAAAGAACATTCAAAATGCGTCGATGGGAATTTTATAGTTAAGTAGTTTCCAAAATTTTAAAACCATCAAAATCACAGTTCAGTATTAACAATCAGCATGTTCGAATGACGAGTTCTTAGGCAAATAATTGGAGTAACACGGGAAAGCGCCCATAGCATATAAGTTATACATAGCTGAAGAGCCCCGCCACTGGACCGAGACA
Source organism: Nemotelus pantherinus (assembly GCA_963978885.1). Lineage (NCBI taxonomy): Eukaryota > Metazoa > Arthropoda > Insecta > Diptera > Stratiomyidae > Nemotelus > Nemotelus pantherinus. Next base: position 240,543,302 of record OZ022263.1, read on the forward strand.
ATTGGAGGCATTATTTGCAAGAAGCTAAGCCTAAATAGGGACTATAGTGCGGCAAAGACGACGACATCTCAAAAAGACTGCACACTTCGCCTTTGCAACTGGCATGAATCATTTAATTTTTGTCAATTCATTGAAATTTGATGGTCACAGAAAGGTTGTTAAAAAATAAGAACATGAAAAAATTAAAATATGAGAAACACTTCAGAAACTAACTATGAGAAGTAATATATCAACAAACTCATCCATCATTCTGATTACTGAGCAACTTGAATGTAAACAAAATTGATGGATCCGTGAAACACTTTTGCAAATTGTTTGCATTTTTTAATTTCTCATCGACGTTAAGGAAAATATATGAGCATAGATGAACAATTTTACAACGCTAGGATGCACTCAAATGACGCACAGGCTCGTAAATTTGAGAAAATTTAAAAATCTTTAAACCTTTCATTCAATTGCGCTTTTAATCATCGTTATCGCTTTTTTTATCATCATTTTTTATGATCAATATATGTAGAATCCATTCTTCTCTTGTATGAATCATAAATAAACAATTTGAAAATGTCAAGCGTACGGCCATCCCGTATGCATATAATCATTATATACATTTTTAGTCGTATTTCCTGATGCGATGAAAAGTACGTATCAATGTAATATTGCAATTGAATGACTCTAGTGACCACCAGGCATCAGTGCGGCGCACGCACCGCGTACAGGAATAGATTGAAACAGACCAACTCATTTTAATTGAATTACTTAACGTTTGGCCACTAGCCACAAACGATTACATCTACATTCGTTTCTGCTGCAGATCAGATCGAATGTTAAGTACCATAAATAGAATTACATACTCAGAATCATATGCCAAGCGTTAACCAAATCAATTGATGGATCGGTCGACGGGCCAATTGGCTGATTGTCATTCGTTAGTAATGCCAGATCAAAATCAATTATCGAACAATCAATAACTATGATATGAACATCGTTGAAAATCTGAAATCTTATTTATCTATAGTAATTTTAAAGAAAAGCATATGAATTACAAGCGACGATCAAGCTGATTTGGTTTATAGTATAAATCACTGTAAAATTCCTCCTGAGGATCAACGTCCCAAAGTTGAATTCACTGCTTCTGCATATAGCTATTTTGGGAAACATTGACCGGAGAGTTACACTCAAACTAGCCACAGCTCTAGCTTAATACTGAATTGTGTGTATTTATAGCGGAAAGTGGAAATATTCTGTTGTTGAAATGATTCTGAAATATACCGTTGTTAGGAATGTGCTTGCCTTCGGATGTTTTTACAGTTAAAAAAAAATGTTTTGTTTTTATTTATTTACATTAAAGAAAATATTTTTCAAGGAGCGACTACAATGCGTATTTTTATAAAAGCATTGAATTTTCAAACAAATTTTTCAACACTGTACTTTTAGCTTAGACTGATTTTTATTACTGCTCTAGAAAAAAAAAAGTCAAGAAATCTGCTATATCAACGCAATATTATTATCCTAGCATTATATTAATCTGCACTTACCATATCAACGGTAACCTCGCCAACTTTGGTGTTCCCATACTCTTTTCTGAAGTTTTTCACTCGTTCTTGTTCTTTTGGAACTTTCGATGCAAGAACATCTCGAAGACTTCCATCAGCCGAAATAAAACGAACAAATGCGGTATATGATTTCTAAAAGTATAAAAATAACGTAAATATGATGTAGTCCAGTATGTTTAAAAACTTAATTATTTTTAGTATTTTTTATTAGAGGAATCAGCCGCGACTGTGACTTATTTGGACTGTAACTTGTTAGTAAACGCAGAATTAGTAAACACCATCGAGCATACTCCTTGCAAGTATCCAGCCCAATAATAAACGCCTCGGCATTTTAAGTTCTTACCACTTCCAAGAATTTACAGAGGTGGGTGGTACTGGTAGATTGAGTCAGTTGATTCAATTTAACGAAGTCTAGTTTACCCTATGAAGATAAATAAATCTATTGATCATCTGTCGAAAATACAGAAAATGATGTTTCAACGCTCAATAAAACGTGAGTCTTACAAGACTTGCATCCGAACCAGGCAGTTTCCCTTTAAATAACTGTCCGAAGAGAAGCCGAATTCAAGCTCGATTTCTGCCATCAACTTAATTACGATGAATAATCTTATTCCCATGGCTAAGTGTAAGTGAGAGAGTAAAACACTATGTCTAAAGCTTCACACAGAGTATTACTAACCGGTGTAGCGAAAACTTAGCCTTGAAATATAACATTTTGTTCTGTTCAAAAAATGGTTTTTCAATAGCTGCCGCTAATGACTACTTGAATGATAAGGAAAGTCTATTTCTGCCTCGAAAGACTTTTTTTGTATTTTATGCATTATTGTTTTGTTACTTAACCTTTGTGCAAAGCTTTTAAGTACGACTAAAGCATTACAAGATACGGCATATCATGCGTTTTCTTATCACATTACAAACGATTTAACAGAAAGCCTCTCCAACCACGCGCTGAGAATCATATGCTGAGTTGCGATTTACATGAACTTTGATTGTATAATTAAATCAAAAGTTAAGCTCCCCGATTTCAGCACGTTGCAGTACTAAATGCTTGCTCGCAATCTTTAGGAGTACATGCATACTTTTATTATCATGCGGTGATTTCGTCTTTGCTTTTCCAATTAACACTTATATGCCCGATTCACGATGGATGTGCCACGAACGTTTCCTACAATAAAAAAAAACACGCCAGATTTTTGCTCTATAAATCACCGTAAGCCAATCTTTCAATCTTATCTTATCAGTCTCGATGAAGCAACGCGTAATTTGCACAAACTGCCAGCTTGCTGTCTTTGCTATATATTATAGAAACAATGACAGTCGCAGTATTATGAATGTCAAAGACTGTTATCAGACTATCATGTGAGATACAGTTTAATTCATTTTTTTTAAAGATTACGCAACTTTTTCAATTGCAATACTGAAGAGACAGGTATAGTACGTTTATGTGTTAATCGTTAGAAAATTTGGCTGAAGTCCATTATGTTAACTGAATGGTTTGTGTTATATCTTCAAAGTAAGGTAAAGTAGTCTGACCACAACCCTTATCGTACTTAAGGGTTGAAGTTGGTAGATCATTCTTCACATTCTTCAATGCACAACGACTGTGGAGTTATAAGTTCCACGACTCATTTTATTCCTGGTTTGACTCAGGTACCGATTTACACCTAGGTTAACTTGAAGCCTGGCGTGTGATCATGGCTGAATTTGATCAAAGTATCTACACTTTGTCAATTACAGACAGTTTGGATTTCAAATTGAATAAAATCAAGCACTGCTAAGTTGAGGCAAAAACATTCAATGACCATCATCTGACTGTATCTACATTTTGAAATACTAAAATTTGATAGCCACGAGGATCATTTACACGTTCATGATAATAAAGCAAACTAACATCCGTGCCTATGTTTAATGAAGATTTTATACACGCAGCATCTGAATTATACGCACCAACATACGTCTGAGTACAAGTTTGATAATTTTTAAACACACTCCAATATTTAATAGATACATTTATTTTGCTTGGGAAAGCCCTTGGGCTAATTAAAGACTCATTTCAAATTTTAGATTTCACTCTCATGACGAACCACATGCAATTATGTTAACATTGCGACCATTGTTAACATAACCATGGCAGCATGAGCACGCGCATGCCTATAGGTATTCGGAGAAAAGATCCCTGCTTTGGAATGGAAATGACACAATTATGTCATTATAGCCCAGTATTATCAAATATCTTAAGTGAATATAGTCAAAATTACAGCCGTGTAGTTTCATCTATTTCATTCATTTAGCATTTTATATTTGATTCAGCCACTTATTCACATGGAATCACAAATAGAACAAGTGGACATACTTGCAGTAACCGCGCGAATAGAATTAACGATCAAAATAATTATCTCAATGAATGCTAGCCCTTGCAATCGAAATGCGTACGAGGCGACGTCATAGATTTTGGATCGTTTGCAAAGAAAATTATCACATTTCATCTAAAAATACACTGAACATTTACGAATTTCAAAACATGTAGTCTTTACGCCATCGACATTGTACTTGTGCTTCAGAAATATTTCACGAAGATTTTCTTTTTTCAATATTTTTGATTCTCATTCGAGGCGCGTATTATTTTTGTCTTGAAAGTGTATTTTTATAAAAATAAAACTTATAGATGGCTGAAGGTGATGTATTTTCGGAACTACGCAACAAGATGATTTTTTTATGATAATGCCAAAGCTTTAGAGTGTACATACGATTTGAAACTATTTTATAGCTTTGGCCGTAGTATATACTTTCATTACTTATATACTTTCACCAGCATATATTTTAAGTGATGAAGATATAAGGTAAATCTAGAGAAAAGAGCAACAAGCAACGCGATTTACGCTAGCAAGAGCATGTTGGCTAAAACGTGGGGCCTAAATCCTGCTCTAACGCACTAGACCGATCTCTGCTTACGGCTGCCTGATCTGGTGGCCGGCAATGGATAAAATCGCCTTTGCTGATATGACGAACAGAGTTCAGCGATTAGCGGCTTTCAGTATTACTATTCTGCATTATATTAACTACGATTCCTTCGTCTGCCTTGAATCTCCTGCTTCATCTTCCTCCACTTGACCTGTTTGATAAAAGCGCTTCTGCAAAAGCTTCTGTCACGCTTAAGGAATCGGGGCACTATCAGCCAAGATCCTTTGGCCATAGCAGTATTGGGCTGGGGCACGCAAGATACATTGCAGTAGCATTTACACCGATGGATCCGAAACAGCTGCAGAAGTAAGTGCTGCAATATACTCTGTAGAGCGCGATGTAGAAGCAACCTTCAGACTTAATCACTCTAGTTCTTTCCAGGCGGAGGTCTTTGCGATCCGAAAAGCTGCGGAACTAATATCCGTCGAGGATACTGCAGATGCCAGGATCAACATTTCCACATACAGCCAAGATGCGACAAAAGCGCTGATGTAAAGTGCGACGGCATGCAGGCCCTGAACATGCTAGACAGCAACAGAAGAATCAGAGTCTTCTGGGTTCCCGGTGATAAGAGCATTGGTGGGAATGAGAAGGCGGATGCGCAATTGGTCATTTTTCATTCAAGCTCTTTTGCTGATAGTATTATTCAAAAACTATCGCTATTATAAAAACTTCTATAAAAGGCCCTAAACATGATAAAAGGACATATACGTACGAATATATTTTCTTCGCCAAATATAATTTATTGACATTTTGTGTATTGAAATGCACAATTAAAGGTCTGTTCCCGTACTACGATTAATTGCAATTAATTGCAATGAAGCGTACTAAAACGGAGTACAAAAAACGGCTTCATTGCAATTAATCGCAATTAATTGTAGTACGGGAACAGTCCTTAAAATTGATAGCACAATTTCAAGGTACGCATATTTTGACTGCGCACTACCTTAAAATCAGAAGCTAATGCTCTCTTACAGTTTCATAAAGCTGTCATGAAATGCACTTTATCACCTCTAACTCCTAAACTGGTTTTACATTTTCAGAAAAACCAAAACCAAGAAAAAAATCGCTTATTTATCACTCCTACACAACGCTGAGATCGTCATGCGTCCTTGATAACGAAAAAAATGTTTCCAAGGTGAATTTGTCAGACGGAAATTCGTCTCGCTACATCATTCCTAATTCCTATCACAAACGCTCGTGAAATTCTTGATATTATCTTACGAGTGAACGTTGGGGATTGGTATTGTACAGTGTTCCGCTGTTCCGTGCATTCAAATATCACGTATGAATCAAAAAATTAAAGACGGAATATTCAATGAGTCATTTCTTCGATCACTTATATTGCTGCAACCTGTCCGCTTGGCCTCTAGATAATACGCGATTGTTACTACGGTTGTTAATAGCTGCACAACTAGTCGTATTGTTTCAGTCATTACGTATGCGCAAAAAACATACGATTTTCGAGCGCGATGACCACATGACGGAGAAATTCATCAAAATTCACAAAACAGAGCAGAACACTCGAGAGGGATTGTCTCGAAAGTTGATGTTTTGCATGGTGAAGATTACTTAATTTACATCTAAAGGATAGATGTAAATTAAGTAATTAAACTCGGTATATATTTGTTCCATTTAAGGTTCTGGCATGCTGTTAGGATAGAATTATAGATACAGATAGAATAGATAGAATTATAGATACAGACAGATATACAGATAGAATTATTTTTAGATGAATCACAACGATTTAAGATGAAAGCATGGCAGTGCAGCTGCGTGTAATACCAAAACAAAAACATTTGGTTTTAAATGGCCTATGAGTTTTCTCTACTATCTACATAGCATATTTGCTGCACTTTCGTATTCTATTTTTGACAAAGCACTTACTTTAACGTGGATCATTCTAACATACGCTTGATGTTTTGTAAATTAACATGTGATTTTTGCTCGGCTAATGAATTTTTATCTATGCCAAGTAAACATAGATGAAAATTCATTAGCAGAGGAAAAACCACATGATTTCACTACAAATACCATGTTGTCTTGAATCATGATCCCTTTTTTACCCTTTATAATAGGTGCGTTTTTTTGCTCCGGTACAGAGCAGAATAGAACTATGCCGCAAAAACAACGATCTAGTATAAAACAACAGTGCTTTCGCTAAGACTGACATAGGTTGCTGCATTTGCTGTGGTACCACACAACAGCTGAAAATAAAGGAAGAAAATAACGAATATACACTACCACAATCGATAGAAAATAGAAAAAGAACTAACAGAAAACTATTTCTTTTAGCTTTCTATACATTATGAGTGCTTTTTCTAATTTCCTAACTACCAAAACATTCAACATAACCATGAAAAACCCAAAGCCACCTCACAGAAAAAAAAACAACTTCTCATGAGCTTTTCTTTTTTCCATCAGCACATTCTACACTTCAACACGTGAACTACAAATGAGGAATAGATTTTCTGTACTAGTGAATTCACTGGGACAGGATTGTTGTTGTTTCCAATGCATATATCCTATTCTCTACTGGATAGAGGAGCAAAAAAACGCGCCTAATATCTTCTCGAGACTAAATATTTCCGAATGTGGTTTCAGATATATGAAGACCTGCCTTTAAAATATCAAAGCCTCTTTTCACTCATAATATCAAAGCCTCTTTTCACTGAAGCAATTTCTTTACAATATTTTGAGTAACGTTCCTTTTCAATGCGATATTCAATACCATTCCCCTATGCTATAAATGAGCACTAGCAGGCACTTAATATTTTAACTTAGCGTTATTATATTAGGCGTGTTTTTTTTGTCCGCCCTATCTATAACAGAACAATGCTAACCAGTGCAGACGCATTGGAAACAACAACAACTCCCCCTATCCATAACATGAGTTGTTGTTGTTTCCAATGCTTCTGCACTGGTTAGCATTGTTCTGTTATGGATAAGTGGAGCAAAAAAACGCGCCTATTATATTGCATTCGATGATCAGTCGGAAAGTTCAACAGCTGATCGCTTTGCTGTGGACTTATTGCGCAGTGGACTTTCCCGATGTGTCGGAAGTATTTCCGCGACTTTCCGCTCGACGATGGGAAAGTCTCGGAAAGTCACAAGGCTGTGACGTAATTTCGGCACTGTGCTGCCGTTGTGAATGCAAGTCTTATGAGAATAGCATTAGGCGAGTTTTTTTGCTCCGATACAGAACAGAATATAACTATGTCGCAAAACTACCATCTAGTATAAAACAGCAGTGCATTCGCTAAGACTGACATAGGTTGCTGTATTTGCTGTGGTAGCACACAACAGCTGAAAATAAAAGAAGAAAATAACGAATATAAACCACCACAATCGATAGAAAATAGAAAAAGAACTAACAGGAAATTACTTCTTTTAACTTTCTACACATTATGAGGGCTTTTTTCTAATTTCCTAACTACCAAAACATTCAACATAACCATGAAAAACCCGAAGCCACCTCACAGCAAAAAAGACAACTTCTCATGAGCTTTTCTTTTTTCTATCAGCACATTACACATATATTCAGCACGTGAACTACCAATGAGGAATAGAATTTCTGTACTAGTAAATTCACTGGTACAGGAGTGTTGTTGTTTCCAATGCGTATACTCTATTCTCTGCTGGATAGAGGAGCAAAAAAAACACGTCTATTATCGCTAGGTATGGCTGTGATACATATGACGATAAATAGAATGTAGCTGCATAGATGGTCATATTAAGCCGTCTTGCTTTTTGATTTTGACTTGACATGCAGCTTCAAAAGCGGCAGCTCTGATTTGAGTTACAAATCACGCTAACCATGAATGAACTTTCCGGTCATGTGTAGGACTGACGAGAGAAATATTGTCGGAAATATTTCAGAAAGGTTTCTGGAAATGTTTCCGGAAATATATCTGGTCATGTGTGGGAGCACCCTAACAGCTAACATTGAAATTACTCTCTGTACTTCCCGTTCATTTTATCTGAGAAAAAAGATTTTACGAGAATACTTGTCAACGCATTTCAAAAACTTCTCATACATGTTCTAAGCTTCTCATACATGTATAAAATTCTCATACATGTTCTAAGCTTCTCATACATGTATAAAAGTATATTTTTCTGCAAACTGCAATATGAGAGGAGGAAAAGCACAGTCAAGAACTTTTTCTAATGAGATGACAAAAACATGTATTTTTGTTTAAAATTTGAATAAAGCAATTGCTACTAGTGTAAACTAGAATTATTTAAAGTTCGTGCGATATCTAGAATGTTTCATTGTTATCATAAATCGTTGCAAGAGACAAGAGTCAAGTGCCACATTTTGTTTGAATCATAAAACCACCTTGATAAAAGTTTTAGGTCGGTCGTCAGAGAGAATTCAATTTGCTTGACTGTCAAACATTTTATAGAGTACTATCTACTCAGTTCTAACCACAGCTAAATCAAGATACTAAGTCATGACTCCAAACCCAAGTACACACTTCTAATTCCCTTGACCGCCTCACTTTACCCGCTAAGCTACATCAACTTGCAATCTAATGATAAATGACCTTGATCCATACATAAATGAGAATGATAATAAATAAGTATTTTAAGAACTGTCACGAAACGAAAAAGTCGCCTGAGTGTATTTATTCTTGGATTGAACTCAGCGTTCGCATTACGTAACATTTCAATTTTTCACATTCTGTTTCAATTATACTATATTTATTAGATATTTGAGACAACAAAATTATTTTGAAAACGACATGATTATAAATGAGAATGCACTTTTATCTCCCCGCTTGTTATATGTAGACTGGTTAAGTACGATCGTACAAGGTATTTATTTTGGCATGCAATATTCGCTCCAAAAGTAAACAGCATCTGTAATGTGAACGTGCAAAGATTTAATAATCTCGTGAGGGCGTAGATAGTAGTGCATGATGCCAATTGAAATAGTAAAATTAATAAGTGAGGCTTTGAATCAACAACGTGAAATTGTTTACAATGTTTTAAAATGAGAGCTGTTTGTGGTATTGACCAAATATATATTTAATGAAACGATTTAATGCATCCGATTGCACATAAATCTTTTAATAACTTTCGTTATTGAAAAGAAGAGAAGATGTGACATGAATTTGCAATTGAATGGTCGACATGAAGTTTTTACATGCATGTTTCAATGTGCGTCACGTAGTTCCGAGAACACTTGTCATTAACGTCGCCATGTTTACGCTTATTATGCACATATTTTAAAACACTGACAATTATGAATACTAAATAATTAAATTTAATTTCTTGTAAAAGAATGATTTGCTAATTCCTATTTCTTGCCAATTAATAGTTAATTCGCATATGAGTGAAATGACACTTCGTTCCCTTGCCATACCATTAAACTCGGAAGAATGGTCCCGAATGGTCGGGAAAAGATCCAAAGCGGCGGAGGTAGAGTGTTTGGCAACTTATTAGATTAGGATCCCGAGTTCGACTCGTGATATTTATGTTTGCTTTCATATGTCGATAACAGTCAGACTCTTAATATTCACGTTTGATATTAAATTAAACCACGAGCATGACTCGTAATATTCAGGTTTTAAACTAAGTATGTATAATTTGGATAATGCATCCTGCAACAATGAATTTGCATCACTTCGAACAGCACCTATTTTAGAACCCCAGTCAGAACCCTCAGCTAGCAGATGCCTATCGTCCATTATGCTCGTTTTCGGAGTTGCAAGGCTCGAACGTAATATTTGATCTCGGAAAAATAAGTACCAATCACCAAATCCTTCGACTATAGAAGGTTGTCAAAGAATCGATTAGTTGCAAAGATTCTCAAGAAATCTTGATATAAAAAAAATCCTCCATGGTGTCCGGCAGCTAGGTCCAATCTGCATAATGTTAAACATCAAATTCTTAAATTTTCTGGTGAAAATAATTTCATCGTTCCTGTCGTCTCGTACTTTCATTGTTAAAGTAGAAACGAAATGTCCCCAAACTCTCTCCATGCCTGCTGGAGTCCCGTAAGGCTTCGGTTTGAGTCCAATCTTATTCAATATATTTTCCACAGATGTTCCTCAAAGACCTAACTGCAACATGACAATTTTCGCTCATGACTTGTAGAAAGTACTGCTGATACAAGCAATATAGTCAGCACTACTGAAAAACAGCTTGCTTAACATTATCAGCACTATTATAAATGGAAATTACAAATAAACTTATCAGAGATTACGACAATTTTTTATCGGAAAAGGAATATATGTCTCCTTTCACCTTACTGAATAGCTCGATCGGACACTGCTCAATATTTAGGCACCATTTTCAGCAAAACAAGCAGCTTTGGAGACCACTTAAGTACATAACAAACTGTCTATCATCATCGGTGCTGCTTTTAGATATAGCGTCTCCAGAATCGCTCTTCTTCACAATCGGACTAATAAGACTTGCCTCTCTAACGCGACTTAGAGTTGGAGTGTCTTTTGCAGGGCATAGAAGTTTCGGATCCATACATGAGCACTGAATGACCATAGGCTTGTACAGCAGTAGCTTTACCATCATGCTTAAATTTCCAAATTTTAAAGCTTTGATAGGCTTCGTTGGATTTGAGCAGCCACTCGCACATTTCTTCTCTCATATAATTGTCAACTGCTAATGTTGGTTAAAAGGCAGAAGTGCTTCAAGTGTAGGCCAATCTTTAGATGTTCTTTTTGCAGATGATGCCACTATGTACTTCGTCATTAGGGCATGCAATCCCGAGATTTCGATCCCGAATTTTTTACCGGGACTCCCGAGATTTCGGGATTGATAAAATTCAACCCATTTTGAGAATTAGAAAAGTTTCATCATTACGAAATAAGCAAAAAACCCAGAACTTAATACCAAAAGAAATATCGTTTTATGAAAACGGAGGCGCTAAAGACTCATTATTACAACTGGCGTATGATTACATGCTTAATATCCCACCAAAAAGTGTAGAGCCCGAAATATCATTTTCAGTAGCTGGATATATGTGCAGCAAAATCAGTCTAGTTTAAATTTTGAAACGCTTGACGAATTATGTTTACTAAGAGCATACTTTCAAAACGAATCAGCAGTTTGAACCAATCGATATTATTACTTATCACTTGTTTCATTGAAAAACAATATTATTTTTTAATTGTTTTTAATGTGTACCAATTTCTTCCTTGCTTGTAAAAAAAAATATTTCAACAAAACAAACCGATTTTTCCTTTCGAAACTAGATATATTGAATTTTGTGACAAATATCGATATTTCGAGGGTAATCTGCCCTCTTCTTCAGTGTCTATCGGTCTAATCTTAATCTAACTTAGGTATGTTAATTTAAAGTATTGACTTATACTAATTGCCAACTAATTGTCTATTAATTACTTTACTTAAATACATTCTCTATATTAATTAAATTTTCCTCCTTACTATCAAATGAATGTTCAAATTAACCTGAACAATTGTGATGCACAGTTTCCTTGGTCTGTGTTTAGTCTTCTATTCATTGGGGTTTTCCATATGTTCAGGCTTTCGTACGCATCCAGTTTTCGTACCTGCTGTACCTCCTTAATCACTTCCACGTTGTCCCATGTTATGTTGTGATCCTCCTCCAAGATGTGCTTCGCTACTGCTGATCGTACTAATGTTGTATTCCTTTTCCTCGCTGAAGCTGCTTCCCGTTTATGTTCCGTTAGTCTAACACCAACAAACCGTTTCGTTTGACCAATGTATATTTTGTCTCATTCTGGACAGGTAATTTTATAAACTCCACATTTTTCCTTTTTATCCTTTTTGTCTTTCACGTGACATAGTATAGTACCTAATTTTTTTGTTTTGTAATTGATATTTAAATGATATGGAAATATGCTGCTTAAATTTCAATTCGTTTTTAATTAATTTTATGATTAAGCATCAGACCAAATGAGGAGAAATTATTGGACAAGAAGATAAGAAGAAATTAAATCATAAGATTAAATTAGATGCAATTATAAATTAACGCTTTACTTGCTAGCACCCATGTAGCACCATGTACATATGTGCATAAATTTAACATTATAATGAACTTAACTTCCGGTTTAATGCATATATATTTGAAACAACGTTTTAATTGAGTACGAATAAGCCAACACATGTGTTTAAATTCCCTAAATATAGTTATTTTATAAAATCCCGAAATCTCGGGACTATCTCGGGATCCCGGAAATTCTAATCCCGAATTTTCGGGATCTCCATTTCAATCTCGGGATTAATGCCCTATTCGTCATGCCTTCATTTAAGTGCAGCCCTAGTTTTCCTAGTTCCCTGTTTGATCTGGATAAAAGAATCCCGTAAAGCTGATTCGGATCTTCCGATGTGTGTCATTTGCGTAAGCCAGAATCTAGCAGGACTTCTGGACAATAGTCTCTCTTGCTGACGTAGCAGAGTTCCAGTTTGATTTCTCCGACGCCAGACGGAAGAGAATCCATGCCAAACCATACCCTTCTCAGAGCCCATTGAAGAAGTTGATTGGTCTGGAAAGCAGTCTAGTTAGCAGTCTGGGGCTAGTTATGTTTGTTAGCCAACCTACATAATAAATTTTAGTTTCTTTGAGACGCCGAATTATATCGTTGGTTTCTAAGGTTAAAGTATATAAGCGGTAGGTATAATGGAATATTACATATCAGGCATTTTGGCGTTCAGTTCTCTATATCCATTGATAAATGGATAAAAGAAAACGATAAAATATGAAATACTCATGTCAAGATGCAACGCGCCAAAAACTACATTTCGCACAAAACAGAGCCCTCAAAGTAAAAGTCGATACCATTCTACGATGCAACAAAACGAATCACCAAGAAGCCTGTGTACGAAGTATTGACTGTTTAATCCGTGTACAGTGATCCTGCTTCAAGGCTAATACTCGAGGTGTTCGAAAGCCATAAATTACTGGCCTATGCCGCCAATTTGACGTCGCTTCGAGTATAAGTTCCCACTGGTAATATGGCAAAAATAGTTTCAAGTAGAATCCAATCAAAGTGTTTATCATGTTTTCCATGTAAGCGTACAACCCCAGATTCTGTAACACCTTGGCCACAGCAAGCCATCAACATTGTGTAGAGGAGCGATGGCTTGTAGTGGCCGTCAGTGATGAAGCATGGAAATAGTGATGACCGAGGATGAGTCTAAGAGCGTTTTTTCTTAACCCATCAAAGCGGGCCACCATCCGCAAGCGAAAAATCAGTGCTGGCCCAGTGTGTCAGAATCAACATTGTAATGGTGGCCATGATGCCAACCATTGCAGTGGTCCATCATGGGCCATTGTGCAGAGGCGACATTACATTAAAGATCCTGTCTAATCCATTAAATATTTAACATTGATTAGCACACTGAAAATTAATGTATGAATACGCAATAATTAAAATATAATTGAAAATTGAATATGAGCTAAACGTTGTCCACTAACTGATACCAATACAGGAAACTAATATTCTCTATTTTCATCTTAGCAATGAGCTCGAAATCAAAGAAATTAGGAAAGATGCATACAACAAACTGATACGAGCTTGGAATGTAATAATTCGCTGCTTGAGTGTTTGCATACATATTCAAAACTTGTCTTACAACTTTTTAAACTGAATTCCTATATATACGTGCGTCCATCTTCCATATTTTACACAGCATTTTGGCTCCAGTCCCTAATGAAACTTGGCTGTGTTTACAGTGAAAGGTCAATGGCACTTGTATCGGAGATAAGTGTAAGCATCAAGTGAAAATACAGTATCGAAATCGATGTCAGAATATTGAAACTTTAGACAGACATTATTTACAGCCAACGATTTCATTTCGTCACGCAAGATTAATAATGAGAGTATGATACGTACTCGTATAATCTCAGCGATAGTTTTATTACACTTAATCGATTTGTTATCACACAGTGCAAGAATCAATTAAACCCTCAAATCATACAACATAATTTCAGTTTAAACTGGTATTGCGAACTAGAGTATCCAGAGATAAGTCTAATGTCTCTTTGTCTAAGTTGTATATCCGAATCTTTTACCTATGCTCTCTATGTAGATTAAACGTTAATTATTTGTCTATAAATTTGGATTCCGAAGCCTAGCCCTAAATTAGTCCATCATCACGCATATTCGTAATAAATCACCAAATCCATCTTGTTTCATTCATCTTTATCTTAATGTTCGTTAAGTTCAAGTGTCACGTGGAACGTGTTTCTGTACTTTGTACACAATCACACTGATATCGATCTAAACGTACAAATTAGCAACTAATAATACTTCAGATGCAAAGACCTTCTTCTGCTTCTTCTGTTGACATATTGCTAGCACAATTATATGAGCTAAATATTTTCGAAACGCAATACGAGTTTGTAGATCGTTTAGCAGTTGTTTGTTTATTGATCACATGACACCTGCAAATTCGATGTTCGGCACAAATGTTTAAATAAATATGCAAAAATGAAAGACAAAGTATCTACGAGGTTGGAGCAATTCACATTGTGTGCATATGGTCAGGTGTTTGAATCTGTTATCAATTTAAGCCCAAAACATTAATATTAATTGCAATCGAACCCTAATTGCAATCGAACCCACTTCCTACAATCACCGTATTATTTCGTATCAGCAAATTAGCCTAATATACTCAATACAAGATTTGGGCTTTTTGGCACCCAAACACGGTTCTACAAGTAATTAAGATGAACGATTGTGCGATCTCTTTTAATGAATACTATCGTTCATAGAACCAATTTGAACCAACTACGATTTATCTGAACGAGGCATTCCAACGATTAGCTTGTTCCACGACAACTGTAGCGATAACTCCGGTCTGTTGATTACAGCTCATTATCAGCCGCAGTAATCAATTTCGATTCGATAGTCCTGCGTCTACTGCACCATTCCCTTTCCCAACAATGAATCCCATTATTATGCGCAATAAACTTGCGACTGATCATAGATACAGCCTAGTGAGTTAGTTCCTAACCAGCGTGTGAACTCCGTATACGGAAAAAAAATCCAGCAAAGTAGCCTGATTTAGTGCGAGTAATGTTCCCCTATACACTTTGTCATAGATTAACGTAAGCTCCAAGCTATTGACAATTAACGACAGAATGTGAACATAAAGCATACTCGTCGTGACTCGATAATAGACAATTTACTGACTACTCCAATCGCGATTTTTCATCGCTAATAGAAACAAGCTGGCTTCAGGCATATGTATTTATTTGAAAAACCAGGTGATTTAGCACTTAGATCTGATGGGTACCTACCGTGGAATCCAAAGGCTAAAAAGTCTTTACTCATCTGCCCGAGACGTTACGTAACTCTCACTATCTACACATGACCCCATCTACTATCTGCTTAGCCCATTTCAGTGCCACTTGCTAATCGTTCGGTGAATCTTAACTTGACCTCAATAAGCTGCCAAGCCGACAAGGTTACGCGGCAAACGCAGGATGATTAGGAATGCACCAGAGGCGTCTTATCAACTGAAAGGTCTATGAACTGCATCCTCGTGAGTTACGTAACCCCAATGAAAAATCGATACACCCGAATGGTAAAGCCGTATTTGGAAATTTTAGCGTTCACCCACAGCCTAGATTTTTTAAATTAAGGCTCATCAAGTTTCGAATTTCATTCGATTTTAGGCTACGAGGGATTTCTTGAAAATTCCTCAAGTCTCGGCCAGGGCAATCACCTGCAATTATAGGGAAATTCCATTCAACGGCCACAAACTGTGAGCATATACTCGCGGTCTAGAAGATTCACGTGGCCTACTAGCAAGTTCGATAGATACGTGTTTTCGTGATTTATGTAACCGCACAAACATCCACAGCATCCACGTTATGCAATTGCAATTTTCATGTCCCAAAATATTCCGCACAGTTCCATCGCCGAATCGCTTTTACAAATTGTCAAATTCAACCTTCTGTACACTTTTTAACCACGTTTTGTGCGGTCTTCCGACCTATCACCTCCCCAGCTAAGCCCAAATTCGTCACAGTGTAATCCGCATTGAACGAATATTCATTATTTTCTATCACTCACCTGCAACTCCGGCAGTTTGCTAGCTGGCAACCTAATCAAAGCCATTCTTATCACTTACGACACAATTATCCTTTCCCGAAAGCTCGTGCCAATTATCCTGCGACCAAATGCTCCGCGAACGAAAACTCAACTCCCTACACTTCACACTGTGGCGTGCGCGCTTTGCTCGTACTCGTACTCGTGCTCTTGCTGGCACTATTCGCTCCACTATTTGACATTAGACGACACACTACACTCCGCACCCAAACGAGATCTAGTATGCGGCCTCGCCGCTAAATGTATAAAAAGGGTTGAGTAAACGACACGAAACTACGAAAGCGGAGGTCGAAATGCCGAAAATGACGAGAATGAAGGAATCGAGGAAAATTTTGTTTTTATTTGCAAAATAAAGAAAATTATAAATTTTGTTATACATACGGCTCATTCTTTGGATATTTTTAGCTAATTGAAGCCAAAATTAAAGCAAAACTGTGTACAAACTTTAACAATAGCTCGGCGAATTCATTCGATTCTGATTATACGGCAAGCCGAACGGCGTGCGGTCGCCGCGATCGCGAAGTAATGGGGATCGTAGAAAAATAAACAGTAAAAATTGGAAAAATCGTCGTATTGGATAAATGTAAACTTGTGCGAATCATGTGGAATCATCCGGTAGTTAGTTACCCTTCTTGCCGTACTGTGCCACTGGCGCTGCCATGGAAGGGATATGGAGCCCCGACCCTGCGAAACCGAAAAATCGTGAAAGAGGATGCGTTATAAGGATATTTCAATTTATTTTATTTGCGAGACAAAATGAAATTTCGAGACTAGACTCTTGAATAGTGTTTGTTCTTCACTCCGGAGAATACAGTTGCTGATTTTCGGTTGATCGGCGATCCTCAACGACTTTATTATTCTGAATTAATCTATTTACCAATCCACCCCACACTGTAAGCAATCAACATCATTACACAATCGAAAGTACTTTATTTTTTGCGGAAGTGATAGCTTATCAATTGTCATTGATGGCACAACACTTTATTGGCTTATACATGGCCTGCTTATATGTTTACCGATGACACACACCACCGATTAAACCGATTACCAAATACAAGAACCAAATGTCGTTTTTGTACAAAAATGGCTGTACAAACCAGAAAGAGAAACGCCGAAAATGGCGAGAATGGAGGAAACGAGAAAAAAAAAATTTTTTGAAGAAAAAGAAAAAATTAACTAATTTTTACGGCTGTGCTTTAAAAATAATATAATTCGCTTAGTTGTGGATTTTCTCTCTTCGATCATTTTTATTTAATAGATAATTGCACGAATTTAGCCGAAATTGGTGGTAGTAATTAGCGAATCAGGTTTATCTGTGAATGGAATTTCGAATGTGGCCAAGTATTGACGGTAATGTTAGTTATTCAGTGCACAGCAGAATTTCAGAGTATGCTACAAACTTTCATTTCCAAAAATCACGGCACATTGCAAAATGTGCTCTCCCACTAACTGTCGGAATGGATTTTTTTAATAAAAATTACTGTGCGTATTTAGGATGTCACTAAAATGAAATGTTGTAATAAGGTCTGTTCCCGTACTTCAGCAAACTGCAGCAGTAACAGAATTTTTGCTGCAAAATTTGGCTTGCATTTGGCTTGCAGCAAAAGTACGAAAACGACTTGCTGCGAATCTATTTTAATATATTATAATAGATTCAGGTACGGGAATAGACCTATAGATTGCATCAAATTGCAGCAGAAATACTGCAATTGCAGTAAAACGACAGCACTCTCATGCTAAGGAGTATGGAGTAGGAAAATCAACAGTCTCGGATATTAAAAATAATAAGGAAAAATAGTAAGGTAGAAATATTAAAACTGCAATATTTTCTTGAGATAAAACATCTTCCTTTTCAGTTATGCAGTCAGAACTGAGAGTAGCCTATGTTCCAGGAAAACTATGAAATCCGCCGAGTACGATTTGATGGAGGAGAAACCTCTTTCCTGGTTTCAGAGAAAACGGTTGCAGCACATTCCGATTTCCGAAATCCTTGTTTGTGCAAAGGTGAAAGAATTTTTCGACGAAATTTATGGAGGCACACGTACGTGTTTTGCTAGTAAAGGTTGGCTTCATAATATCAAAAAACGCTTTGGTGTCAGATATCTAATGGTTTCCGGGGAGAAATTAAGCAATGACTGCAATGTTGTGCAACCATTTAAAATTAAATTTAAGGAAAGAGTAAAAGAGATGAATTTGCAGCTATGTCAAATTTATAATGCAGATGAAACCAGCCTCTTCTGGAGGAAATTACAGGAAAAGACTCTAGCGTTGCGTACGGAAAAATGTGCTGCAGGTAGAAAAATTGGAAAAGAACGAGTGACTCTTTTAGTTTGCTCCAATGCCACTGGAAAGCATCGACTGAAACTCTTGATGATCGGCAAATTCAAAAGCGCAAGAGCGCTGAAAGGACAGTCTTTACCTGTGGAGTACGTTAGTAGCAAAAATGCTTGGATGACGGAAGTTTTGTTCAAAGAATGGTTTCATACATCATTTGTCAAGCAAGTAAGACGTTATTTAAAAAGTGAAGGGTTGCCAGAAAGAGCATCACTGTTATTGGATAATGCGACTTGCCATTCAACAAAATCCGAGATAAGAAGCGATGATGGCAAAATCTGTGTTATGTTTTTCCCTCCCAATTGTACTACACTCATACAACCCATGGATCAAAACGCCATTCGAATTCTAAAACTAAGTTGCCGCAAGAGTTTTCTTTGCCATATTTTGGCTACCCTAGATGACGATTTTGTGAAGTGCATCAAACAATTCAATCTCAAACATGTTGCAATGATTGTCGCCAACGCATGGAACTCTGTCACAGAAAGCACTTTGCGAAAATGTTGGAATAAACTTTTAGGAGTCGATGAATGGGAATCTGAAGATGAATTGCCTATATCCACATTGGGAGAACATTTAAGTGCTAAGTCTGAAGAGAATGCAATTATCGACTTGCTCAATGATATTTCTCCTGCCGTCTACCATTTTTCAGAAGTTAAGGAATGTATTGCAGATGACGCGATTCAAGAACTGAATAATGAAGGTGAAGACGATGAAGATCAAATCGATAAACCACTTGTCGAAAACACGAAGGTTTCCCATGCTGAAGCTGTGTCTGCACTTACCAAATGCATTGAATATGCAGAACAAGAAGAGTACAATATAAATGAAATATTGTGCCTTCAAAAATTAAGAGCCGTTGAAAAATCCTCTTGTGCTGATAGGGGTTTTGCCTTAAGCTTGACGGACGTCTACGGCGTTCAGGCGCAAAAGGAATATTTTCAGGCCCATGTCAGTTATCTTGTTGACAGCAATTGCCAGAACATTTAGGGGTTGCTCCGATCTCGCTTAAGGCTCGTACTTGCAGTGAAATAGAACTACTTCCGCCTGCTATTCGACACAAATTAAATCAACAAGACTTTCAAAAAAAACTTCAAATTTATTTCAGAGAATTAAATTAAATTTGGACATTTTTAAATATAATTGTAGATTATGTAGGTATAATTTTGTTTTTGTTATTTTCAAATTTCTCTCTTCACTTATATATTTTTGTTTTGCAATTCTAATTTATATGCATTTCTTTGTTTCGTCAAACTCTATTCGAAAAATCAATAGTTTGCAAAAATTTCATTGTTTCATGAATTCTGATGTAGAAGTTTATCCATTTCATTCATTACTTGTAGTAATAGCATATTTGTTTTGCTGCTTTCGACTATTGACTAATTTTGAATAATTTTTTTATCCCAAACATAATATTATGTGATTCAAATTCAAAATGAAAATTCTTTCTCAAGTGCATTTAACCGCTTGAATAATGCAAATAATTCAAATTCTGTTTATTTGCGAATTCAAAGTTCCAAGTTTTCATTACGGGGTAGTACAGGGTAGCTGTAATTTTTTTATTTTTTTTCCTTTTTATCGTCTTTTCATTTTATCCCAAACTATGTTTTCTATTCATCCTTGCTTATTTTTCTTCAAATTTTACATCTATTTTCCAAATATTTAGTACATTTAAACCTTTATGTATATGGATATTGTATTATTTTTGTGTCTGTGTACTGTATTTTTTTCAACCCATACATATATGCTAGATAATAACTATATAGAAATATTTGAGGTAGTTTCCACTTTTTTAATATTAGGTATTTCTGTTTCATTTTCAATTTTCTGAGTCTTTACTTTCGAAAAAATTCTAACGTTTTGCACGGTTGCTCTTTTTAATCTTTTCAAATGTTTATTAGCAAAAAAGAAAAATTCATTTTGGATACAGAATGTGCAATTACTTGTCCGAATACATTAGATGAGTGCTTATCGAAGCTAGAATAGAATACCGAGTGAAACAGATTTGCACGAGAAGAATTTTCCTGATTAATTTTCGGTTTCGTACTACTCGCGTGGTTAGTCAAATAATTGATTGGGTTCTCGTTTCCCTACAATGACGACTGCCTAATGAAATATTCTGGATCAATTGTCAAAATCTTCTCTGAAATCATATCGTCCGCGTAACATATTTAACATTTCTCCTACTTCTTTTATTATAGATCTAGACTTGTTTATTTACTAGGCAATAAACTTAAAACAAGAAAGAAAACTACAAATGAAAAAAAAACAACTATTTCGTTACCGTTACTTTTTTACTTAGTTCTCCGTTACTTTTTGTGGGTAGTGTTAAAGCAGAAACGGTATCGATTCAACCGATTTCTTTCCGTTTTTGGATAGGAAACAGGTTACATTGCACCTGAGCAGTACGAGCTCGACGAATCGAGCTACTCCTGGACAAGCTACGGCCCGGTAAATCAACTATTATCACACAGGCAGGCCGTCTAATCTAACCAGTTTCCTCGCCAAAATGATCCTATCGTCGTATAACCTATTACAATACAAACTGTTCTCTCGCTTCGCTTCACTTTCAATTTGCTTTCGGAACTATGCGTGTAGTTTTATAGTTTTTACTTTTATTTTATTTCAATTAGAGAAGCACTGATATTACTTTGTCCTTTGGCTTTATCGTGTAGATGAACAACGTAATAACTTTTGCAATTTACTTTTAATTAACTAGTCTATTAATAATGCATTTAAATATTACAAGATATTGTTTTTGGATTTTTCGTGCGTTTAAATTCAACGTTCTAGCTCGTTAAAAAGTACGTAGTTAATTAAACTTAACAAAGTAGCGATAACCAGAAAAGAATCGGTAAAGTCAGTATGCTTTTATATTCATATTCCTTTCATTTTCATTTTTATCATCGATCCGTTACATTGATTAAATTCCTATAGAGAATATATATGTAATGCAAATATAATATATAAAAAGTAAAGGGGCTGAATGGGCAAAATATATATTATAAAATATTTTTTTTTATAAAATGCAATTAAAAAATATCGCGACTATTAACAGTTGTAGTTCAGTCTCCTTGCTAGTCGCGACGCGTTTTTAATTTAAATAGTTTAATATAAATTGTAATAAGTATTCTTTCATCTTCTTTTCATATAAATTTTAAAGTATAAAAACTAGATTTATAATAATAAAGCAATAAACTTCAATTCTGCAATGTTTTATGCAATTCTCTACATATTGTTTCAATGTTTGCGGTGAACGTACATACATATTCGGGGTCTGGTCTGTTTCAAGTGTGATTAGTTTTTCTTTTAATTGGTGTATTACCATTTATTGAGTTAATAGTTACATTATTGTATGCTTACGTCTGTATTTTTCTTTCAATTATTTTATATTACTCTGTGATCATTAATTGTATAAGGTGTCTAGATTATTTTGATTGTACAGGGTAAATTTGCCTTATTACATAAGCAGAACTGTATTTGTTTTCCTTGTTTTAAATTAAAAACTCAACATTTCTGCTTCTAGAGCCATGTCCTACACAAAACCTCAGCATTCTAGCGTAGTTTTCTTTTCTCTTTTTTTCGCTCGGGGCTCAGATTTAGACTAAGACAACAGTGTAGAAATGATATTGCCCAACAAAGATCGGAGCTAAATCGTCAGCGATACTATAAAACAAATATTTAATCCTATTTCTTTTTGATGCAGGTAACATTGAACCAGTTAGTCACAAATTGAATGCGCAAAATAGTCTTCAAATGGGATATAGAAGTTTGCATCCTGTTTCGAACAGGGTTGAAGTCTGATGTTATTCGAAAACCAATTAATTAGCATGAAGAATTTAGTACAATCTCATTTTACTTTCCGTTTTTACCTGGCAAGCGCAAGATATGTTTGATGTTGGTTCATTAAAACAAATACGAAAGCACAGGGGTTGAGAATATTTTGCTCTCGCGCAATTAACATTTACTTTCAAACAAGATTGTCTTTTTCTCAAAAATATCTTGACATGTTTTTTGAAAGAAAAGAGCAAGTACATCTCTGATTAAATGTTTGACAATATCAAATGTTTTAAGCAATATCACGGGATTCCAAGATTACTTGGCAGTGTGGAAATGCTTTTCTGATGTCGCTTTCGCACAAAGGACAGATTTTCATTGACAATTTTATTGTAATCTTTGCTTTTTTTTAAAGAAAATTCTACACCGCTCATGAAGGAGGTGGGATAGATAGCTTACTTTTCATAATTCAAATACAGTGAAGATTTGAGAAATTATTCTGACTACCATCGAATCTAATATGTGTCTAGAGCGAGCGATTTTAACATCAAACTTCAAACCATTGTCTTCTCTTCCGATATCAAAGCATTGTATCATTAACTAACTGGTGGGCTACCTGGTGGGCTACAACAGTGCCAGAATTACACTTATCTGCTTAGTTTACAACAAATTTGTTTTGGGTTTAGTGTATTTTATATTTCCTTAAGAGCTACGTTTTCTTTAAAAGCCTTGTTAAAAGACGTGCGCAGTTGTTTTCAAATACATGTAGGTAGGTCTGCTGCTAACTTTCAATTAGTCAAAAAAATTCTTCCATCCAGACTGTTTATAGTTCTGTTTAAAATGGCTTGTTTGTTTTGTGATGTTAGAGAAATGCGCACCGCTTTGCTAGATAGCTTTAGCGGCTATTTTTTTTTACTACGAATGGTTTTACCGGTCGAATATCTAGTTTTTGCGACACAGATTAATCGAAATGCAAGTTAGAAAACCGACAGTAATTTTATGTAGATCTTCAAACCAAGTGTAATTCAGACTAAAACTGTTGACAACGTACATTGAGAGCGTTTCTAAGGACACCTTAGTAGAATAGACATTTCATTGTATATATTTCTTTCAAAATTACTTTTGAGCTACACCTCTCGGTGTATTCGCATTTATTTTTCTGGAGGTATGTATGTTATTTGTGTCAATTTTGATTTTTCGTTGCTGCAATTTCAGCTTCGATTTATGGTAACATTATTCAAGGTTCAATTCGAGAGAAACTGATTTCTTCTAATAACTTTTTCCAATTACTCATTTTACTGTTAGTTTTAGTGACAATTTCAATTTATTTTTCGATATTATTCGTTCAATTATTGGGTCATCGCCAATTCCGACCGCAGTGTTGTGAAAGCTTCAAACAAATTAACTGCGTCCTAAGTGCTAGCACTTTCTAACTATGTAATTATTTTAAAAATGAACGACAATGAATTCGTTCAGGACTTTTGTCTTTTCGGAGTTCTAATCAAGATATATTGTAGATTTGAGCTGTGAATTCTCTTTTCCAAATATTCTTTTTTTCATGTGTATTAATTTGTATGTATGTTGATAAAAACGGGGGGCTGTATGTGTATTTTTCTTCAAATATATTTGATTTTCTCGCAAACGCTTCACAATCATTTTATATTGACACTAGTGGGTTACGTTTCTCACGGCATTCCCTACTCACATTGGAAAAATTAGAAAATTCTAAACAAATGAAAAGAAAAATCCATATTGTTTTCTATTTTGCCAAATTACGTTTCTTTCGAAAATTCATCAGTGTTTCTTGTTGGAGATTTCCCCTTCAGATGATATTTGATAAATCCTCATTTTTCATGCTAAACTTTTTGTACTGTGATTTGTACGAAACGTTTACAGTGTGTTTCAACATTGACTTTTAAAATCGTCAAAGCAAACTTTTAAAATCGTCAAAGCAAACTTTTAAAATTCCCGAAAAGCTTAATGCAAATTATCCATCGAATTTCGAAAAGAATATCATCATAGGCCAAAACGATAAAAAAGAGATAAAAACATGAAAATTTATAATTCTGTAACTAATCTTTGAAAATGTTGAAGTTTTATCGAAATTTGGGATAAAAACGTTTTTAATACTGTGTGTGCTTTTCCTGTGTGTCACTCGTGTGCATAGACACGCATGCATGTCTGCGACACTGGTTGTATATGAACTGTTGTTAGCATTTAACTGTGAACTTGGCAAACTTCTCGCTAGTGATCGTTATACCATTAAAAATTTCGCTCTTCTATTGCATTCATCTGTAAAATTTTTATACGCTAACCTTTGGTGTTGTTGACTCCTTACATTTAGAATTATACAAAAATTAATGCCAAAATGTTCTTTTTTTCATTCACATATCGTTTTTAAAAATTTATCACACTAACAATTTCAGTACTTGGCACCATTAAATAACGTTTTTTAATCTTTCTTTTTTTAAATATAAAATATTCCTTTCTCATTTTATGAAAAGAGAAATATATAATCTAAAGTTTAAAATAAAATCAATTTTGAAAAAAATATTAATATGATATTCTTAAAAAATTAACATTTCGTTTTTTCATTACATTTACTTATGAAACATATTTAACGATATATAGCCTCTATATATAATTCTCTCGTTTCTTCTTTCTCCTTTAAATAACCTTCTAAAAAAAGACAATAAGCTTAATATCATTTCACTTCACTTTTCATATAAAAAAATATTGAGGAATTTTAGATGTCTCTCAATTATTTATTCATACAGTCCCCGATGAAACTGACTAATCGAATGGGAAGGTGTTGGCAGTTAATGTCCAGGTGGCGAATAGAACGTTGGAAATTCGGCCAATTCGTTTCTACAATTGTTGAAGATTCAACGAAATTAAAATGAGCGAACCGCGCCTGTGACAAGAGGCTTTTACAGTCATAGGCGACTCGGAAAATTTTGTTCGATTCGAAGATACGGTTTGAACAACGATCATGCTTAGAGTCGATGATTTTTCGACTATCGCACACACCAACACTCCACTCACATGCAGTTTCATCGCGGTTTAACTCTCTATTAATTGTAAAATTTAACAGAACTTGTTCTCATTTCTATATAAATTTTATATATACTTATTTGACCCCCGATTTACATAGTTTTCCTTAAAAATTTCTCTTTTATACTCGCTTATCAAAAAAATACACATTACATCTTCAATAATTAACTCTCATTAATCTTATCAAAACTTTTCGTTTCTAATATTTAGTTCTTGTTTTTAATAAATAATTTAAGTTACACTTCCGATTCTTAATTATTCGCTGACTTTCCTCCCTCGTCACCGCCGCCTTCTTTCGACGAGCAACTGGTCACTGTCTGCCTTATGCTCACTTTCTCTGTTTTAATACATTTTGAGACACTTGTTACATATTCTAGACTTATTTGTATTACAGTTTAGAATTACTCGCGCTTATTAGTAGTAACACGTCAATCCGTGTGCAACTCAGTTTTGCTTAGTTCTGATACTACAAAGCTTCAAAAGATCTCTTCGAAGAAATCCTACTGTTGTTGTCTGTGTCTATTTCACGCGCATGCAATATTGACTTTTTTTAGTTTCTTCGGTTACATAGAGCATAGCTGGCTCGAAATTCTGTGATCTTGTTCTTCGCGGAATCGCATTGTGTGAGTCTCAATTTCGCTTCGAATTATTAAGTTTTCAGAAAGACGGGATTCTGTAGGCCTAGTATGTGTAAACCTCTTTGAAATTTGAATGATATCACGTTTCATAAGCAATTGTCTAAAACGTTTATTTCTTCTTCTGTTGAGATTTACGAGATTTGATAGAAAGCAGTTATTGAGTCCAGTTACGATTGAATTGAAAATCATATTTATTTGATCATTGAGGATCGCATTTGCATTCTAAGCGCAGAACCGATCATCAAAACCGATACAGCAAACACATAGTAATTGGCGAACAAATTCGCAAGGATCATTTCAAAAAAGAAGTCCTTGAAAATCAACATGCCTTGCAAAGTCGGGAGCACTATATTATGTGCCATTTTCTATCGTCAATCGAAATGATATGTTGTGTTGGGTGTTCTCTGTAAGTCCGGTAGGTAAGCAAATCAAGTTTTTTTGTCAACTGATGTGTTTTTGTTTTCATTTTCATTGTCCTCAATAATACTTAGTTTTTAATTTCATTCGCTGCTTCTTGACAAATAGTCACTACCATAAATAGATTTCACTATTGCCGTAATAATATTGTTGATGAGATGACGCAAACAAAATGCATTCATATTATGTTATTTTTTTTGTATTATGCATTGATTGCATTTTTCTCAAGTTTCTCTATTCCCTTTATTTAATATGTAGCAAATATTGTATGAATGTAGTAGTTGTATGTAGACTGTTTATAAATAAATACGAATCCTATTGTAAAACTATTTTGATTTGTTAAGGTACCAGTGTTGCATACTATTTTAAATATTTCAAAGTCGTTACATCATTTTACTAAGCTATTGTACGTACGTATCATTATAACGGATTAACTGTAGACAGAGTGTTTGTATGTGTGTGTGTGAAATAAATAGATAAAGAGTTCTCTATAGATGCTGAACAATATTTAAAAACAATAACATTAATGCACGTTTCTGGTGTGGACCAATAAATTCGCGTCATTCGCGCTCGTTTCATCTCATTTCAACTATGTTTTTGTTTGTTCGTATGTATGTATGTAATATTATCGGGATATTGGATTTGTTTTCGTTTCTCTGTTTGGTACTTTACATTTTCGTATGCAGTTCGTGATTCAAAAGTCATAAAATTATCATCTACAAGAAATTTATAACCATGTTGGATAAGTGACGTTACTCTACTCATGTGAATGTTCATATACCAGCTCCTTCAATTCATCTTCTTTCGTTTTGAACATTTCCCTTACATGTATGGTTTTCATTAAATATATCATTATTTATAATATAATGCACTTTTATGAGGTATTTGTTTTCATCCAGACCACATACTAGTTGCTTCAATCAATCGCGTGGATCATCATCGTGTTTTGAGAGCACAAAAGTGAGAGTATATAATATAACAACGAACCTACCCAATCACGTCTACTCCGCGCTTCTCAAATTGTATCACTAGTTACAGAATTTCCATTGCAGGATACAGTTTGATCTTTCGAGTAGGCGTGTTGCACCTGTTGATTTAGTATTTTTATCAACCTACTATCAATTTGTCTCACATTATAGGACACTAGGAAATGGCAAATACAATGCAACGAACAGTAGTTGTATACAAATGTTTAAAAAGGCCAAAACTCTCTAATAGATGGTGTGTTAGTACTAATGCTTGACAAAAAACTTAATTATTTTCATTCTAATCGATCCGAAGTTGCCAAAGTTTTTCTTCGTCATGAATTTTTGAAAAAATGACTATTGACCATTAAAATTTTGAAATTTGCATTTCCGTTTTTATTGAAAATTTTTTTGAAAAAATGACTATTGACCATTAAAATTTTGAAATTTACATTTCCGTTTTTATTGAAAATTTTTTCATCTTGTTTTACAGGACATTTTTCGTTTGCTTGACAATAGCATTTTGATTCGGTACAACGACACAACTGTCGTTCATGTAATACTGTTCGATTTAGGGATCAGTGTGTGACCTCGAATACATCAATATAGACTGATAATTTCATTCTTATATACACAGCATAATATATTATACACAGATAGATGTATGTTTGTTGTATGCCTGTTCGAAGAGTGTGAGACAAATGGCGTGTCAATAAAAATATAAATATCGGAACAAATTACATTGTTAAATTTTTGCAGTCTCTTCATCTCCCTATTACAAATTATTAAGACGATATTTCAACACAATTGCGCTTGAAGTAGTAGTAGTTTAAATTCCTTTAACGAAAATTTTACGAGTAAATTAAATCAAAATAAACATTGTTTGGGTTTGCATGGTTCTTTTCTTCGTTTTGTTGTCATTTGTTTTTTCTCAGTTTTAGACTTTTGAATTTTTTTCATCTCCTTTTTCGATTTTAGAAGTTTTGTATTTGTATTTTCTCCTGTTTTTCATTCTGCTTTTGTTTCAAGGGTAGTGAGTGATATACGTGCTCTCCCATCATTTTTTTTCACTATGCAGGTAGTAGGTTTCTTCTATCTGAATGGTTTTCTATGTCGCTCAATCAACTAATTATGTGCTTACATGTGTGAGGAGTTGTTATCATGAATGTGATTTACATTTTTGGGGTGGTTTTTGTTTCCACATGCAGTTTTAAGGGTTTGTATTATTTTGCTTTTGCTTGAAGTCGAAGAGATTTATTTTTGTTGATTTTTTTTGGAACTTTTTGTTTTTGTATTTTAAATGCTGCTTCGCTTACTGACTCGTACTTGATGACTGCTGTTGCTGAACCTGTTGAGTCTGCGTTGGTCCAGAGCTAGATGATGTTTGTTCTTTGGCAGCTCTTTGTTTTTTGGTGACTGGAGGTGGATTTGTTGACATCATCATCGCGCGGATTCGTCGCTGGGCAGACTGAAATATGATGAATTATCGAAATAACATAAGATTAGATGGAATGAAAAGGTAAAGATGTGTGTTTGTAAATTTACTCAATTTCTTATGTTGGGAATTTCTAATTGCATTGACTGTATGAGGCATGAGCGACGTATCATCCAGCCTAAATAAAATTGTTTATAATATTTATAATTTAATAGGTTAGGTTTCGCGGCTGCCACCTTCAGCCAGACTCTGCAGAAGACACACAAGGGCCCATTTTGACACTGCGTTGCGTAGTGCACAACCCTTATTAAGCGGGGAGCTACCCGGAGTGTCCTTGATAAACTGGGCAATCCCCTTCAGGTTCATAGAAATCATTTCGGTTAGGCAACTGAAGCACGAACGATATCAACTTTTTTTCTTCTCCAGCGAGATCCGAGCATTCAAACAAGGAGGCGAAGATCTGCTTTTTTTTCCTCCTCGTATCTACGGCTCCGGCAAAAGTCATTGAAAGTGGTACCAAGCCGTGCCGTCAGTTAACACAGTTAACGGACCCCCCCTTCCTAAGTCTACAAGTTCCTTAGAGCGACGAATTGCAAAATGTTTCCACAATTGTCTAGCGTTCGTCAAGGAATAACTCCATTAGTAGCATTCTAACGGCAATGGAAAACTTAAGGATTGCAATCCAAGTTGCGCCAGTTACACAAGGAAGAGTCCAATTGGCCACACAAGTATTTGTTCGTTCAGCTATCGAATAGACTGATCTGTCTTACCGACGACGGACGGACACTTTTTTCCAAAAGAAATGATTTCTTTGGAATCAACTATATAGTGACTTAAGTTTAAACTCAGATAATAGAATAATTGTTAAACTAGGCTAAATCTATGTCGGACAGACGGCTACGGCCCGCCATTAGCTGTTTTCGAATTATTATTATCTATTGATCTATATCTATCAATTATACTAATAATCTCAAGTCGCCACTAACCTGTACACTGAAAAATGGCCCTATAATATGAACTGTAGTTTCTTCGTCACCGGGTGGCGCTGACCCATGTTCAGGCAGTTTGATAATACTTCCTGTAACTCGTTGCAGTTCTCTAACGTTCTGTCCTCCTTTGCCAATAATTCGTCCAACCTAAATTTCGAACCAAACGAGAAGGAAACGTGTACAATATGACCTAGTCAAACTAATTTCAAGTCAATCAAAGAACGATATGAACCTGTGAACTTGCGACCATTATTTCAACTGTAAGTCGAACATCATCTGTCCCGCAGATAAACCCTTCTTCTCGCATCTTCTCGAAGATCATATACTGCGCTTTCCACTGGCCTTCGGGTGTACCGACGATCGTTACCTTGCGTTCCATTTGCTGCTCGACGGGCTTGTCAGCTTCGAGGGGAGCAATCTTCACCGATGCCCCCGAGAATCTCATAATGTTACGTATGTGCGAGCCTTTGGTTCCAATTATAGCACCAACCGCATTATTCGGTATGTATAGATAAGTCGTCTCTTGTATATCATTGGGGAAGGCAGGCGGTATGATAGCTGGGGATTTAGCCATAGGATAACCCGAACATGCATAAGACATTCCAGGAGAGAATACCATACCGTTTCCAGGTGTTGACATCATAGCCATAGGATGCAGCCCGGGGAACATGAGACTCTGCGGTGCCATCGCTTGCAGGTCGTTCTCGTAGCTCTGACGCAGCTTCGCGCTAATTTGGCTCTCAGCTTTAGACATATTCTCGATGGATCCTTTCACCGTGATAATCCGCTCCAAGTTAAAGCTGTTGATGTCATTTATCGAACTCACTGTGATCTTCGTGTCCGTCTCCTGCATTATACGCTTGATGGTGTTACCACTTTTGCCTATTATTCGGCCTATCAAATTGTTGTGAGCGAGAATTTTCAAACATATTTCACTGAAATTCAAGAACAATTAACACATCGACTCTATCTATTTACTGTCGCACAACTTCTATACTCACCCCTTATTTGTATTGTTAGCTTCTTGTTGCATTACTTCTAAAATTCTCTTGCAGGCATTTGTGCAATTTTCCGGATTTCCATAGATAGTAATTGCCTTCTCCAGTGAACCTACATTATCCTTGCGATGAACATCGACACGCGCTCTACTCTGTTGCGTTATTGTGCGGATAGTGCTGCCCTGACGTCCTATGATAGCGCCTACCATTTCGCTTTGCACTAGCAGACGTAAAGGAAAATCGGCTTGTCGTCCTGGTCCTGGCATTCCAGCGTATTGACTTCTGGCACGGTTACTACGACGCTGTTTTTCTAACTGTTCCACGTGCAATTTACTTCCTTCAAATTCTACACCGTTCAAACCACCAGCAGCTCTTAATTCGAAAATTAGAGAAAAGAGAACGATTAACATGATGATGATTGAAAAATTCGTTTTTTGTTTGTTTTTCACATGCAATATCAATGAAGCTATTAAATCAATTGAGCTTTTCGGTGAATGACAAGTTCCCTAGGGGTGAAGGCAAGACAACAGTGAAGCTTGTACAATACCTACAATATAATTCCACTTTACAGTGCTCGATCATCTGACTAAGCAAGAATAGGATGTATTTTAAAGAAGGGATCGATCAAAAATAATAAGATGCTTGAAAAAGATGACAATGGGAAATGTTTAGTGATTCATATGGGCTTCAATTTTTGCTGCGAATCATTAATATACAACTATTTATTGTGAAAGGGACAGATGCGTTTTGCCAATAATATTACGGTAGAAAATCAAACCTTAAGGAAGTCATACATCTTTTGGTCGATGGTGCTAAAAAGAAATGGTCCATATTTCACTTTATGGGCAAAGGAACACAAAGGAACTATGTCCACACGTATCTGGTTACTAAGAAAATAGTCGAGCATACGCCTTCAGGAAACAATCTAAGACCAGTTTTTCGCTACAAGGCCGTCTCCGTGTGTGCTGAAGACGAGCAATTTTCAACACGGGCACATGCATTGAACAAGTAAATAACTGAACACGTTCAGAATATAGAGCAAAAGGATCAATTACTTCATCCAATTTTCGAATGAAGACATTGATACTTTTTCGTAGACTTGCAAGCGAAACCATAGTTTCTCGAACGTTTAGCAATAGCAATTTGAATTTTTAGAACGAAATTTTGAGGATGGAGGAACACAATTAAAAAGGAGCCAACATCATTTTAACCTGCACTCTTCTCCTCTTAACGGACCAACAGCAGACAGACATTTTTAAGCATCAATATTAAAATGTCGCTACCAATAATTTTTGCAAACAAAATATAAATTGCAATAGCAATAAATTAATACCTTTGCGCCTGGTCGGGATTTTCGAAAGTTATTTGTACAGTCTGTGTGTTTGGGTCCTTACTTGTAACAGCATCACACTGTTCCACCTTGCCGTATGGCTTTAGAAGTGGTTCGATGTCATCGAAATGTGCATGCAGCGGAATACCGCTTATCACTACTTTTGACGATGGGCTGTGAACAACAAAACATAGCAAATTATTTAGAAAAACAATTATTGCCAAATTCACTACTACACAATAATAGTTAAAATGCGTGAAGAAACGATAGAGCATTTCAAATAGCAATGTGTATAAGGATGAGTAAGTGTGCGATCGCATTTAATTTATAAATTTCAATGAGGCATAACTGTTTCCACAATCAATCAACGAAATATTGTACTCTCTACAAGCAATATAAAGCATATAATAAAAGCAAGGCGTCAGAGGACTACTTGAACTAAATGTTCGAGGCTCAATTGATTCTTTTCGCTAACGGATCTGAGGAGAATATTTTTCCCATTTGCGCCTTATGAACAGTCAGTGCCACTGCTCAGCTAGCATTCTTTTTATTCCAGATCTCTAACTTCAATTTAATGTCCGCATTCAATATTCTCCGTAGAGCCCCCAACAAATCCAGTGCGTTTATATTGGTTGCCCAACCGAATTTCCCGCATATCCATACTTGCGCGAGTAGACAGCAGCAGCATTACAGACGGACGACATATTTTCACGAAAAACGCGCTCCTCGTCGTCTCGTGCTTTTTGCATTCTAAATTACTGTGAAAACATTCTATTCTCGTAACAGACATTTGATTAAGTATCCTCTCGCTTATTTGTAGACTTTCAAGTTTTTATCTTCGACATTATTTTTAGTTCATTTCGTAGACGGGAAATGACCGCAGAACTCTGCGCTTTCAGAGCAAGTGACTTCGGGGAGAGCAAATAACAGAACGGCAATATTTTAGATAAGCTGAAGATGTTTCCACTCCGCAAGATCTTTGTTGCTTTAAAACTAGTGTTTATGTTTGTTTAAAGAGTTGTAATCGAAATTGTTAGTGTGAAATGATTAGTCTCAAGCCTCAGTTCGCCCCTGATTTGCCTAGGTGCACAAAGCACCTGGCACCTGGCACCTGAATTCGAAACAGAGACCTCACACGCTAGAAGCCAGTGCTCTACAAAAGGGGTAAAAACGGCAACCGAAAATTATCAGACTGATATTTTAGACGCATGCGTAAGACCTTTAAATCAACATTTATTCAAAGAAGGACATTGGGTTTTTCAGCAGGATTCCGCCCCAGCACATAAAGCACTAACGACTCAGACACGATTTAAATCTGCTGGATTAAAAATGGTGGTCTGAGTTGGAAAATATGCCCTGCACCAAGAAACACCGAAATATTGAGAGGCTAAAGCAATCTGTTGACCAAACGCGGAACAATTTCCCCAAATATAAGCAAGTAATACGATTGATGCATAGCGAACTCGTCTAAAGGCCTGTATTAAAGCTAGGGGTGCGATTTTGAAAATATTTATGTTGTGAAATTATGTGAGTGAATAATATATACTTTGGTGCACTGGATGCTTTTACTTTAATAGTTTCTTTCTACTTTTATACGTGACATTATTTATGGCAGAACTAGGTAGGTATATTCCTTTCTCATCAAAAAAGACTCCGAACAAAGATGTCAGAAAATGTGCTGTTTTTCTGGTGCTTTTATAAGCATTTTCTTCAAATTTTAACTATTCTGATGGAGGTTCTTACAGTAGTGGAAAAAAAATAATTATGTTTCGGAGCTCGAGCATCGAAGTGATCGAGAAAGTCCGCAAAAGAATTGACTGGGAGAAAGCCAATGAAAGTAACAAATATATCTAATTATGAATACCTATCTGGAAATGATACTTTTTGGCCTGCGTAATGCTGAGTTACACCCAAAAAAGATATGTGCAAAATGGATGCACCTGGATACCGCAAACTAAAAAAGTCATCAAGACATTGATCTCGTTTTGATGAAAAATGTTAAAATCAAAAGGTCACAAGCTGGTTTATGTCGATTTGTTATTTACACAAACAAGGAGGTTTACTTTGGACATCTGTTTGCGGCAACCAGATTATGATTAGGAATATTTTTAAGAAAAGAGAAAGCAATGCCGAAGCTTTTTTCTTTCAAATGGTAAATCTTCAAGTCAAGATCGAAGGATGTCGAGTTATAAGGGCGAGGGAGAATCTCACGCAAACTCATTTCCTGCATAATATAAGCTATCAACTTTTTTACTTTTACACGTAGACTTTTGACAGATCACAAACATCATTATCAACGGCGCCGCCACCTGTGCGGTTTTGAGCTACATACACCCGCCCCAAATTTGCGAGAAAACACCTTGCCGAAGAAGAGAAAGTGCAAATTAGCTCGACGTACAAGGAAACAAAACAGTAAGTGGAGCGGACGCAAGCTAAACGCAAAGAATACTTAAAGAGTGTGCCCAAAACTGGTGTATTATCGAAAATCGGATAAAAGAAACGCTCTGGTCACAATCGATAGGGATGCATATGATCGAAGGCAACAAAGGCAGCCAGGAGCTGAGGAGCTTCACCGCGTGCAAAAGATTTTGAAAAAGTGCAAGCGGACTGTTGGGGAAGTCAATAATTGTGGAAGAAAACAGTGTGTTAAGAAAGCTTAGTTATGGTCGAGCAGAAATAGAATCGCTTGAAAAAGTGGCGAAAATAGAGGAAGTTGGGTTAATTGTATCATTTGATGCCCAAGTGTGCCGGTCAAAGCAGCCCTTTGGTTATTTGGTAATTGACTGTTGAGGAAAAATAACTCCACGGAATAGAGGAAGAACGTGAAGGAAGAAACTTGCCTCAATTTGCACATCGAAAGTTTTTGACTTTCAGATGAATTTACTTCAACGCTATTAAAGATGTTGCCATGTGAAATCCTTTATCGCCACTTATGAGTGAGACACTGATTGTTGACTGGAACAGAAACTTCACTTCCCCGACTATGGATGAGAATTGTTTGATTTAATTTAAGCTAAACAAAGTGAATAAGTATACATATAAAGTAAAGTAATCCCACGACAACCCTCGTATGGGTTGAAGCTGGTAGAGAGCTTCATTACAATTTTTTCATTCATTGTGAATTTATCACGTACCTAATTAGAGCTAGGTGAACTCAAAGCTTGGTGCGCGGACCCTCGTCCGAACCTGGATTCAACCCAGGGGCCCCACAAGCAAGAAGCCAGTGCTAGGCTACTCAAGCTTCGAATAAGTATATCCCACATTGAATTGTTAAAAGCAACAAAACAATTCTTTCCTTAGATTTGGTGATCATCAGAAGGGATGGTCTTCTTGAGTACAATATGTAAGTAATCTACGCACTCCCTTAGAACAATCTTATATGGTCACAGCATTAGCATTCCCAAAATATGGCATCCTAAACCTCAATGATTCACTGGCTGTTAACGGTGCTCATGAAATATACCAAAGATATAGCAAGCAGAAATGGTTTAATGAGAGAATAAGTATTTAAAAAAAGGTAATCAGGCAGCGAGATCAGTTAACGCTTACGCAAGAAAAGTTCCAAACTGCTCGTCAGTGTTTAAGAAGGTTAGGCAAGTTCTTAGGCGGTTCAATAAGCTGACATATATCTAGAGAGGCAACGTTGCTCCTTGCTCAAATACAGCTAATTTACAGATCGATGGCCTTCAAGAAGTTTCAGTCATCTTAGTCCTACATCTGCAATTTAGGAATCTAATAAAATTCTGTTTCCTTTAAACTCAAATCTTGAGATCCAGCGCAAGTCGCTCTAAGCTTGCTTTTGTGATTTCAGGAGCGAAAGGGTTAAGGGTTTAACATTAAAGTAGCCAAAGAAACAAATCAGCTTAGACAAACAAAAACAATTAAGCGTCTCCTTATCAAGCAAAAGCTTTAAATTTTATGTGGAAACGTAGTTTTACGTTAAGAGCAGACTGTTCGAATTTTCGCAATTTTTTTTTATTTATTTTTTCTTCATGATTTTCCGACGATTAAAGGTCAAATATATTTTTGAAGTTTTCAACTAAGAGCTTTTTAGGCGAGTACTTATTGATGTTAATATATTGACTTTTCTTGCTTTAATGAAAATTATCTGAGAATGTATTAACAATGGCGCAATGCAATTTTTAAAAACTAGTCATAAGATCCATGGAATGAGCCGTTTTCTGAAATATCGATTATATCAGTGACGATTTTAATTCACAGAAATTTGATCAGCTGTATTTCACTTCAGGCTTTGTCAATGCTACGAATTTTCCCTCTTCGATAGCTGTCACTTTAAGCGTTGGACGACCGAAAACTGTATGTAAAACTGTTCTACAGAGAGTAAATGTACCACATGACACAATTAAAACGTTAAGAAGCGCGATGGGTTCGGCACGAGTTTGACGATATTATCTTAGCACAAGGAATCAAAGCATGCAATAAGTACTTCAAACGCAATTTAGTCACCCTTTCTTTGAAACGAATTATTATTGGTATCGAAAAATGGATCGCGTACAATAACATCAATCGAAAGCGATCATGTCGAAATTTGAAAACCACACGGAGACCTGAATTGCACCAAAAAAGATCATGCTATCAATTTGTTGGTATTACAACGATGTTGTGCATTTTGAGCGAAGAACCAAACGACCAATTTAGATGTTTGCTTTCAACATAGTGATGGGTAGCTCAGGAGTGTGGCAGTCAAAAAGAGCTCCTCACACAGCTGAGTCATGAGAGCCAGCACATTTCATTCAATTAAAACAACTGTCCACTCAGTGGTAGGCCATCATCAAGAAACACTACACACAGGATGTCATTAGCATACCCGTTGTATCGGTACTATAAAATGCATAGTCCAAGCTAGTATTTGCGCGGTCTGAATATATAAGCAGATACCTGAAGTCGCCAAGGAGGCGCTGAATTCGCATTGAAAACAGTTTATTGTTCAGAGTTACGAGCGATGAGCTGGTAAATAATTGTTGTGCTGAGCGGCGAGCTAGTAAATGATCGCACAGAGCTATGATAGGAGAATTGGTAAATTATTGCGTCAGATTAGTCTGCACAGTCCAATCGGCACGATTGTACTAATTAATTTTACACTGCATTACATAGCATTCCAGCACAGGCTCTCGACTACGTCGAGTTGACTCTACCTATATGCACAGGCGAACTTGTGTTGTGTATAGCGAATCCAATCCCGGGATCCCGGATCCCGGGATCCCGGGATCCCGGTCAATTTCTGGTCCCGAAAATCCCGGGATTGATGAGCTCTAATCCCGGGATTTTCGGGATCAGAAATTGGCTGAGATTTCGGGGCCGGGAGTCAAGCATTATCGGCAATCAAGTTACAGCAAGACTCGAAAAGTGCAAATAGAATCCATAGTTATGAGAAAACAATTAGCTCACATCAAAATGCGTAAAGAATAGAGCAAAACAAACCGATGTAACAGTTAACAAGAGAATACAAAGGGGTTTGTAAATAAATAAGTATGGACTGTTTCGCATTTAGTGCATTCGTTACATCGAATGATTTGAGGAAATTAATACTAGCGAATGCATACACAGATTTACCAAAATCCTTAACAACAATCAAAAAAATGTTATTGGCTATGCAAGCAGGATAAAGAAAATAACAAAAAATAAGATATAACAGGCTAGTATCTCAGGTGAACGGTTCAGTTTGATGTTTGATTAATGGACCTTGACTGCAAATAAGCGCTATATAAATATAAACATCTACTTATTAAATTCTTACTGGAGCTTGGTGCGAGTAAGAATATCAATGACAGCTGGAAACTACCTAGATATGAGTTTAATGTTTCTCTAGGAAAAGACATTGTTACCATCGTAACTGATGGGTCAAACGAAATGCGAAAAGTAGGCAGACTAGTTGGTACAGAGCAACATATTTGTTTGGCGCATAGCATCCACTTGGCAGTTTGCGATGTTCTCTATAAAAGGAGATCCATTCCAGATTAAAGAGTTGATGAAACAGCTGATAGTCTGAACGACGACCACGAAGATTTGGATGGTCCTGAATCAGCTAACTACGTTGAAACCGGTCGCCTGCAAGACACGCTAGATCAGACGAAGGACATCAGCGCATGCATAAAGAAAGTTCGTTAGGTAGTTTTATATTTTAAAAAAGCTCCAACGAAAAATAATAACGATCTTTAAAACTATGTCGGATCCGAGCAAGGCATTCAACTGTCTCCTTTAAATGGATTGTAAAACAAGATTAAATAGTCTCTTGACAATGCTCGAATAGTTTCCCATTTTGAAAAATAGTATACATTAATAGACCTGCAATATTCAGAGCAATTAGAAGCAACAGAGTTTGATTCGATTCAGAAAATTAATGAAGTTTTACTCCCTGTGAAATTGACTGTGGAGGCCTTAAGTCGCAGAGATGCAAATTTATGCACTGCTAATACTTCATCAAGATTTGTCTTTAGGCTGTTAGGAGAAAAACGGTCTATTCTTCTGAATGCTATGAAAATTGCAATATTGGACAGAATAAAAGAGCGTCAGTGGTATGCTAAGCTATCTCCAGAATCCACATTGTACCAGCGAAAATTTACCAAGTGAAATAAAATCTCTATTTTTGAAACCAAGCAACGCAAATATTAAATAAAAATACTTCAATGATCTAGATGCTGAACCCTATGCTTGGTAGCCAAAGAAATGAAGAGAACCCAGTAGATACCCATATTGATCAGAACAAGGTAGTCGTCAATTAACGCTACAAGAAGAGCTGCAAAAGTATGAAAACAATCAATCATGAAATGCCGCAAGAAACTAATCTAATTAAAACCATTGCAAAAGAAATTAATCTTTTCGAAAGTGGTGGCACTTGCATAGTTTGGAGCAGGCGTACCAATATTTCTCGACCGTTTCCGTGGCGTCCAAAATCGGGAATAAATTTAGAAGCAGGCTTGGAGACGATACCTTAGATGCTATGCTATTGCTTCAATGTTACTTCCGAAAAACCTAATGAACTTTGGCCGAATTTTTTATATGTTACTTTATTATGTGTCTCAATTCTAAGAGTTGTGTTTTGTTGTTGTGGTTTTTTGTCGTGATTTTTTGCTGTAATTTGTAATAGATGTAATTTTTAATATCTGTCTTCATACTGTCAACGTTTTGGATAATTAAAATTATTGTTTTTATTTGCATCAATAATATAAATTAGTAATAATGCAATTTATTTATACAGTTTTGAGCTTACTTATTGTTGTAGTTTTGAAATGATGGCAAATTATATAATCTGTTTACTAGAAACTTGACTTATTTTGTTGTGTTGTATTTTGAATTTCAAATCCCGGGATCCCGGGATCCCGGGATTTGAGATTTTTCAATCCCGTAATCCCGGGATTGAAAATATGGTTCGGGATTGGAATCCCTAGTTGTGTAGTACCCACTAACTAATGAAACTGAAAATAAGCAAGCATCGCAAAGCAATTGTGTTGCATCAAGGTCTCAGCCATCTTTGGTTACTTGTCGACCATTATTGGAGCTTGGTTAGGGGTTGATGTCACATCCACCGTATAACCCTGACCTTATGCCATCAGATTTACATTTATTCGGAAAACAATTATTTTCGATACGAAAAACTGTTAATTTTCAAAGGACGAGAGTCTCTTGTCTGGAGTTCTAGCCACCACTTACCACTACACCAGTCATATAGTATTGACCACGTGACACTATAGGTCTGTTCCCGTACCACG
This sequence comes from Nemotelus pantherinus, assembly GCA_963978885.1. Classification (NCBI taxonomy): domain Eukaryota; kingdom Metazoa; phylum Arthropoda; class Insecta; order Diptera; family Stratiomyidae; genus Nemotelus; species Nemotelus pantherinus. The sequence goes on from OZ022263.1 coordinate 240,583,551, forward strand.
ATTAATTGCGATTAATCGCGATTAATTGCAATGAAGCTGTTCCCGTACTCCGTTTTACTGAAAACTGAAATTTCCCCTCTTTCAGTAAATTCCAGTAGGGTCTGAGCTACTGAAAAATACTGAAAGTGTCAAACGGAGTAAATATTTTCAAATGTGCGCGGCAAGCAACATATTTTTTGCGTAATGTTGCTATGAAGGTCGAATATTTTTGTGGCGATAATTTATCACCGCTTAGGATGACTTTATAATCACTATTGCTCTTCCAAAAACTGAAAACTAAACATTTTTGGTTGTCAATTTTCAGGAAATACAATGAGAGCGTTCCCGTACTTTTCATGAAATTCCCCACCACATGATTCAGGAAAATTCAGTAAAATTCAGTTACTGAAAGTACGGGAACAGACCTTATATCTAATCGAAAAATATCTAGTCGATAAATATCTTCAGTTTCTAGACTGATAAGCATAGTCATAGAAAGAATCCGCCTTTTGTATGGGCATTTTGAATCATTTCTTCCTTAAAGAAAAAAAAACACGTGCACTAGTACATAATGTTCATCTAATTGAAAGCGGCGTTTAAATTCAAATTCGGATTTTCCACAGCATCTGATCACTCAGTGAAGATATCGCATTAGAATCTTGAAATTCATTCCACTTTGCGACAGGTCAAGCATGGGGAGCGCTGAATTATAACTACCATATAACAGTCATTTATAAAATTCCAAAGAATTCTATCTCGTCATCAAACCGATCTGATGCAATTGTCAATTGGAACGTTGGCAATAATTGTAAGCTGTTTTTTCACTTATGAATCACGTTAGTTGCATGCGCCGCTCATCCTAGCGGAAAATGCAACTACGCTAATGCAGTGAGCCTGCAACAGAGTGCATTCTATGTAAGTTTTGTCACGCTAGTTTGTGCGGATCATGCAGTTTTTAACAAACTAACCTAGTTTTCCGGCCTGAACAGAGGTAGTAGATGGCAATTATTACAAATTGCGAAATCGATACTGCACTTTTGATCAAGTGCAACGCGTATTGCACTTAATATGATAAATCCAGGCGATGGAATGTAAAAAAAAATCATTGCTTGTGCGGTTATTGCTTGGGTTAGGACTAAAACTGGCTGTTCTACTTTTTCGAATGGAACTCGCTTCGGCTAGAAGCGGTGGTAGCGACGACTACTTCAAAGTACTGCTACACATCACCAGGCTAGAAGTGTCTGTTCTGTGGTCTCACAAGTCAGCATGCAAATATTTAGTGCAATAAACAACTTCTACGCTCGTCCAACTCCACTGCCTCAGCACAATCGAACCGCATCCATTCGCTCAGTCTGTCTTTTTGCTTCACAGACGGCGATCGAATCCGAACATACTCCCATAATATAAGTGCTGCTGTAGCATTATTTGTTATGTGTTTGGGGGGTTAGAGCTCTTGTTCTGTTCGTGATTTGGTGTTGGAGCACCGATAGCATCTAAGCTGTAGTAGTAAATTACGCCGAGTCACTGAATGAATGGCGGAGCCAAGCAAGCGGGCAGCAGATCGCACAGAGCTGTTTGTGGCGGCTGCCAGGCAAGCTTGGCGTAAACAACTGACGTAACGATATCGCCAAACAAGCATAAAGCGCGCGTCATCGTCCGCCGATCAATGTACGCATACACTAGCCAGATGTTTCCAAACTTTTTATGTTTGCGTTCACATCGATTTAAATTTAATTTCTCGTGGCACAAGATTTATTTTGACTTCAGTTATGCTATAGTAGAATGATGATGAGATCGGTGAACCAAGTTCTGAAAACAACTTCAGGATCAACCATTATATGTAACTTTAGGATCATTTTCCATTTACCATCCACTTCTACGCACAAAGCGACAGCCTTTTTTAGTCACGATGTGACTAAAAATGGTTTACTCGACGGAGCACGAAGCAAGAAATAGATTCAATTCACCATGCCATTCATTTTGGTGGAAAATGAAATGCGATTTCGTATTTTTCTTAGCATCTTCATCGAAAATCATTGGATTATGTACTTTCGGGGTGCCAGAAGCAAATAAATTGCCTGGGTTCCTTTTTTTCGTCAAGCCCACTAGACCTCTGTCTAGATACAGTACCGCTGTTTATTATGTATTTTTCATCTTCCTATTCGATTCCCACACTTCTGGACTGATTAAGGTGAAAATGGAATTTTATTTCGAGCCACCAAGAGAAGAAGAATGTTTTGAATGGTCCCAGTGTCCGTGTGGAGCAGCCCGGCGCAGCATGGTCCGTGGCCGCTCGCGCTCTTCTACTCACTTGCTCCAACAACATGGAGTGAGCGAATGTACCTTCTGAAAGCCCAAGTTCCAGAGCTCCAAACAGGCCAAAAGCATTATTATTGAATCGCTTGAATCGCTTGAATCGCCTGAGCCGCGTAAATTGAAACTTGTTTCGAGGCTGACTACGACTACCTTCGAATGCCATCATGCTAGTGGAGGAACATACTCGTATTGTGAGATCGAGAGTAACAGTAATAGCACATTCCTGGAATTTTATGCTGTGTGTGGTATATCGCGCATAAGCAACAGCACTGAGCGAAGCAGGCGTCATCTCGGACTTGGCCGTTCGGAAGGTAATAACCTCGCGCTTCGATGCCAGCAAAACGATGTATCCACAATGATAATTAAAATCTTTGTTTTGACGACAGTCGTTCTCAATGTACATACATAATAAAAAGACGCGTACACAAAGGCGTCTGGCTGCGACTCCAAATGAAAGCCGAGAAGTTGGGCGAGCGACCTGATAACATGATGCATTTATTCAGTCAACCACAATTCTCAGAAGCGTCTGAATCCGAAACTGCGACCAGTTATTTTCGTCTCGATTCAAACTATTCAAAACACTTTACAGACCTAGGTATATCTCTCTCATCACACTACGAGGCGTTTTCTAGGGAAATTTCTAATTACAATGGCATGTCCCGGAGTGCTGGTGAGCTAGCAAACGCACATATTATGAAAGCATATCTACTACCTACTATTCATCGGAATTTCGAGAATATCTTATCAGAGCGATATGAGTATCAAATTCTGTTTTTGCTTTTTCGCTTTCAATCAATCGGCGCCAGCAAATGTTCCGTCTATCAAGCACAATTAGTAGCAAGGTTTATATTTCGTACCTAGGCCGTGGGATATGAAAGTCATAAGAACATGATTTGGCAACACCGAGTTAGCTCGTGTGGCGCTTAAATACCTTGAACAGACCTATCTATAGTTAATCAAGTTATAACCACGTTAAGGCGTTTCGACTAATTTTCACGTGTAGGTGCTTTGCCGATCTTGCGATCAACGATAGTCGGACAATACATTTTGGCTGCTCACGTACATATGTAGGTGCCTAGGTTCTGATCAGCTTTTTGGTCTCCTTGAATTATTTGACATAAGCCTGCTTTTAGAAGTTTGAAGCAGATAATTTATTCTGAGCGCTCAAAATCGGCATCGGATTTTCCTTTATTTCCGTTTATTATTAGTACCTATTTAAATGCGATCAATTTTTACATATCCTAGTTGAAGCAATCCCAGCAGATTTTTTCAATTCGAGCTGCCTTATTTCGATAGACCACGTACGTAAGTGGTGTATGCCAGCCATCGCAATGTAGCAATAAACAAATAAACGCTCCGCAATGGCCTGGAGCAACTCCACAGCCCGCTCCAGCATACAATGTTCATTCATGGAATTTTGCGTCCAAAGTACACACCAGCGAGCGGAAGTAGTAGATTGGCGTGGCTGTAGCGATCAAGTAGAGACGGCAATGAAATGACTACGGCTAAGGCAGCCACGATTCACGTCTTACACGAACATCTTCTTGGCTTGGTCTGGCGGCTCGGAGATTACTCGCACGCTGCTTTCTGATCTGTAGATTGTTGTTGTTTCGCATATTTTCGAAGTCGTCGACTGCTTGTTATTTTTCTTTTCACTAGTCGTCATTTCCATCTTTAAAATGTTGCTGCTTCGAGTTGCTGGCGTACTTGGACTCAAGACTCCGAATCGGATTCAATTCCAATGTAAATGTAGGCACAGCACATATCATCATTTCCTTGCCTTTTTACACTTTTTCGGATTGGTTCGGTCGTTGTTTTGCTCCCAATATACCAAACTCAAACCGAGCCGAACGCTGACGGCAGGCGAGCGAGCTGGAAAACTCACTGCGCCGGGCTACTGCTAAGGGAACTTCTTGGTAAGTAAGGCGCGAGCCGCTAAGAAAGATCAACTCAGCGGCATGCATGCATTCCATTCATCTTGGCAGCAGAGCAACCTCAACGAGACTCAGACTGCGATGACTCTTGCGCCTCTCGCCTTCTTCGGCCTGCCTACACCACTATGTTGCGCTGCTGCTTAGCTGGATCCATACCTTTTTATGCTTCCATTTCGTCTTTTATGTTTCTTATGGTTAAATATTTCTTTTTCGAGTCACCGACTTCAGCCCAGCTTTGAGGCCACTACACTGCGCTGTCGATAGTCTCGCACATTCCAATCGAGAAACGAAGTAGATGTGTTTACGGTCAGGTGAAGCAGATTTCGAAATATTTCCTAGATTATATATAGTTGAGGAATGTGACTAAACTATGACTATCGAAAGCTTTCGTAACGGTAATCGTTCATAAGTTTGCGATGATTATCTTTCCTCCGATAATTCCATATTATTTTGGATGCATCAAATGAATTTTAGAAGAAGTAAGCAAGGTAAAGTCTATTTTCAAAAGAACTACGACAGCTTGGCATAGAGTTGTGTCGTACTCGGATTTTCACATACTAGGTATTCCTAGTACGAGTACAAAAAAAATACCTGTTCCAAATACCTGTTCCAAAAATACTAGTTAGTATTTTTTGAAGTATGTACATACATACACACAAGTATATGCGATTTGCAGTGATGTAATGAAACGGTATGATATGCCCTCCCCCACCCACCAGACACAAAGTTCCCAGGCTAGAATGGTGATGGTGCAGTTGACCGTGAAAGGATACCAAGCCATTACTCCGTGCAGCTTGCCCGTAGCTTTCCAGTGGTCGGTCACTTATTTGGCAAATCTTTCTCCAATCTAGGAGCCATCTAAGAGAAAACAATCAAATTCAATCAATTTAATTTGATTTTAATTTTAATATATGCACAAAACACCTCCTGTATTCACAAAACACCTCCTGTATATATGCACAAAACACCTCCTGTCGAAAAATTTACTAAGATAGGACAACTAATCCTGTTGCCATCTATATGACTTTTCATCGATCGATCCCTGATACCAAACTTTTCTTGGCTAATTTAAAACAATCGGTTTTCCACTTCGCCTCACTGAAGCATGAAGTTTGTCGAAAATTTTAATAAGAAATGATAAAAAAAAATGTTACGCCTATTAAACAAAGGAGGCCAACCTCTTCGGTAAGGCTGGACATGAGTCACAGCCCCGGCAGGGTTGGAGTGCAGTCACGAGGAGGGCTTCAGCACAGCCAGAGAAGCCAACTGGCGAACCAAAAAGGATCTCAACATTTTTAGTGCTACTTTCAGTTTTTCCGGCGGATTTCATTTTGCCGTATCTTAGAAACTAGGCCGCCTTTTCACAGATTTGTATGGAAATTTCACCCGAAACAACTCGGAAAGGTCCCCGAATTCATGCTAGACCAAAAATTTTTTTTTTTTTTTTGAAAAAATTGTCGTTTTGCCCAATTTCCCCTATCAAAAATTTTTTCGCCCTTAAAATATCACTAATATACTCCCCGACCACTTTCAATCATCGAAAGCGCTGTAAAGGCAGTTTTTGCCAAACTATGGCCAAAAAACCCCTTACTCCCTTACAAAACCGAAATTTTTGTATCACAGGGCCCGTTATGTCCAAAACCACTCTAACCCAAAATTGGCCGATTTTGTCCGATTTCACCTATTTTTGCCTTAAAAATTTTTTGAATAATTGAATAAAATACTTGCAAGTACGAAACAAATAAAAATCTGAACAAATAAAATTCAACCATTTCAAGGCATTTGCACAAGCTAAGATATACTAGTCAGATGAATATTTGGGTTGGGCACGAACTTAAAGGAATTCATCTCACTCAGCGCATAAATGACCCCGATTCGCTCATAAAGCGGCAGGATAACGACCTATTCCAGAAAAGAATTCACATTGGCGATGAGAAAGTGGATCGTATATGATATTGTTCGGCGGAAAAGTTCATGGGCCAAACCGTGTGAGCCAACTGCAACAACTGCAAAGACAGAATTGCAACAAAAGAAGATTGTGATATCAATCAATTTGGAAGGGAGTGCTTTATTACGAGCTGCTTCCAAGGAACCTTAATATGCACTGGGCAATAAAAACGCAAGATTATATTACTTAGAGCTAGGACATAGTAAGTTAGTACATTAGGCATAAGTAAAATTTATAATTTCATTTAAGCCCAATAAAGTGTTCGCTTATAGATGTTTGTTTTGGCTTATGTTACTGCCCAAAAAATGGCGAAAATTGATGCAACAAAACAACCAATAATATAAATTACTAAACAATCTATTTAATAGAAGAAAATAGTCTTTTTTTGATGAAAAATTGGCGATGAATTTATCAAGCACTCCAATATTCAACTACGTCCTGGGTTTAAAAAGAACAAAGAAAGTAAGATTGAAATACCATTTCAAAAACCTTGAATCCTTGAATCCTCAGCCGAGGCAGATTGGTGATCAATCAGTCTTACATCAGTCTTACATCAGTCTTTCATTCACAGGTAAAATCATAGATATGAAGTAAAGTAATTAGGAAATTAAGAGCTATTTGAAAACCAGTCAAGGGCAACGAAAGTACCACAAAATATTAGCAATTGCATTCAAAACAATGTATTGAATAGTTATATGCATTTTCCGTAATCTAGCAGCCTTCGTTCAGACTCCTGAGATTGTTCCTATACTTGTAGAATTATTTAGTGTCCTGATTTTTTCTAAGCTCTCGTAAATTTTCCTGGACTTTTTTTTCCTGGATGATTTTTTTCTTAAACTCCCAGATTTTGAGTCCCCTCATTTTCTAGAGTCGCCTGAATCCTGAGTCCCTAAGCTCCCATAAATTATTCCTAGACTTTTTGAACTACCTAATATTCTTTAAGATCACATAATTTTTCCAGGCTCCTAAGTTTTTGTTTTCTATTTTTTTTTTATACTCATAGCGGCAATGCAAGAAACCCAAATTTTTAGATTAATGTAACGTTTTGTTTACTGAGCTAACATCATAAACAATCCAGCAAAAAATCATAATTCGGTGAAAATCGATGTATAAGCTTACTGGATTATTTGCTTAGTTATCAATATGGAAATTTTACACAGTTGAGAAACGAATTTTTAACAGAAATAGCTATCAAATAAAATTACTGCTATAGCTTGCCACCACAAAAGTGACGAGAGCAAAATAAAAGGATTTTTGGTAAGCTGCATGTAACAAAAAATTTCGATTGGGGAGTCTAGCAGTTGTGAGTTGAACTTCTTAGTTTGCTGAATGGTTTCCTAAATCCTATTCAAGCACTTTTAGTTTGCAAACAAATATGTGTAGCTCTGACATGTGATTATTTTTCATATTTTTGGCAACGAGTCATAGCGGTAAGGTAAACTAAAAACTGCCATTCAAATTACATTCAGTTGATTATATATATTTCCACAAAATTGTCTCCCTCTTTCCCTTTTTGTGAGCCCGTCATTTTCAAACTAAGAAAGCCCTGCGTTTATTCCACGATTAGAAACAACCAAGCGACACATAACTCTACAACAGCTAATGGGGTATTTACGCTATAGCCATGATAACTCATATTTGTTCCTCCCGAAATCTACAATTTCTGCTCTATCACGAGAATTATAGTAAAAAAACAGACCTTCAAACCAACCGTCGTATGAATGAATCAGTCTTTTAGCGAGTTAAATTCGGGTGTTATGTGTTCTATATTTCAGATTAGGAATGCGATAGTGGAAGCAACAAAAAATACACCAACTATAGACACATGCTACTACCAACCATTCACACATTTCATATCACTATGATTTTCGAACTGAATTCAGCAGTAACTGAAGCATGCCTTTTTGTTGACGCCGTCCGTGAATATGTCGTTATTTCAAGTAGAAGTATCTACAATATTCATACTAACATCGGTTTACCAAAACGATTACGAATGCAACCCGCGACCACCCTATAGAGATATTCATTCATAAATATGAACTTTCAATGTATCAGGAACAAGCGCGCGCACTGTCTCCCGTAAGTCCCGTGGTGGCAAAGTATGATTGATCTGATGGCTGCGTGTGATAGCATTATATGCGAAATATTGCGAAAACCACATAAACAAGTCGTTTGCTTGAAACTGTTGGAACTTCCTCCGAAAACCAAGCGACACAAAACGGGCCGTGCAGATAGTGAATATTATATGGATTTCATAACAAAATTTCATAACATAGAGTTTCTAATATTCAACTGACTTTGGAGTTTGTTTTGATTCGTGTGATAAATTAAAGTAAAAGGCTGATATACATATTTTGATGCGTTGAAGATTGTGTAGTCGAGTGGATGGAGGACAGCAGCTACCCAGACCACCAAGTTGTGTTTAGCTACTCGAGGCAAATCTGGAGTAAAGTGTGGAGGCGTAGAACTAATCACACCACCGTCTCGTATACTTCATATTGGTTGTGAACGAAGCTTCTACTAATTTCGACACCCTTTCCTGATAAAGAGCTCCTAAAATCTACATAAGCAGGCGGACGTATTATATACTGAATTTTCCAACGCCTTTGAATCAGTCAACCACAGCCTGCTCCTCCGAAAACTAAACAATCCTAATGGATCTCATAACTGTGACTGATATTGAGCGGCTCTTCCAGAACATGAAGCTAATATTCAAAAGCCACGACGGCAACGGTCACGCCCAGCTACCTAGGAATAGTCGTCGACAGCAGACAGACACATCGGCTACGTCATCTAAAAGCAGCAAAAATACAAGCATCGCTTGCCAGATTATTGTCGATTATTTCGACAGTGGCTGATATCCGTACACAGGCTCAACGAACTGAGGACTAAAAAAGGTTTTTGCACGATACCTGCAGAAGCTGCCTGCCGATGAAAGAAACGAGTACATGATCGGCACATCACGGATCAAACAGACGCAATTAAACAAGTGGGGGCGACTAGTTTCGTTCTCCAATTAACGCATCCTTTGATCCCAGAAACTATTCCCTAGGTGCAGAGTAAAAGTAAATAAAACGATTATTGTTTTTGCGAAAGGTACTTGAGTTAAAATTAGGGGTAAGTTGCTGTTTGAACAAATTTTTGACCCAATGGTATGCCGCGATCAACAGCATAGTCAAACGAGGCAGTAGTGTTTATTATCTAAGTAATTATCGAACTTTGGAGAATGAAGCGCGCCAGGAATAGAGTTGAGCCAATATGGATGAAAGTCCTAGAAGAAAACATTGACTGCTAATCACTTCGCGAAGTAATTCTGAAAGACAGTCCCACGACGAGAAGGTTATAGCGGAAGGTGTGTGTTTTCGTATATAGGTGCTTCGGCATATTGTGCACACCTCTAGCCTAGCTAAGGAACCTATGCAGGTCTAACACCCAACAGCGGTCACCGCGAAAAATAACATTTTGTCTGCCAGAAGTAGATTGGAAAAAGTAATATTCCTCACGATTATTTTCTCAAAGAACAGAGTACTGGACCCAAGAATATATCCTACACTGCAATTTCGTTTGCAGGATCAATGTGCTTAGGATGTAAAGTAATATGGAAGGGGCGAAACAAATGTAATTATAGAAACTTTTCAAGTGAATAGTTAATAAAAAAAACCGAACAAAAAACTCAGCAGTTTCCAAACATTCTTCATCATCCAGATATATTTAAGATTGAATGTTTTTTTTAAAAAAAACCTTTTCACTAATTCTGTGCACATAAAAGCGCATTCGTCTGTTGTTAAAAAATGTTTCATTTGTCAGGTCGCCACTTGCAATCTGATAGGTGTTAAGGTAAGGTAAACGATAGTAATAAAGGTTGTTTCGGCCAAGTAAAAGTGCTCAGGTTGTACTATTGTGTACGCGAGTAGTACTCATTTTGCAATACCGGCAAGTTATATTCGGCAATGTGGATTGTAAACAATTGCCACGTCGTTGGTAGGATTTACTCCAGTTTGTTGTGCGTACCAACTGAATCAGTTTCGAGTCGAATTGGACCGCCTATCGATTCAATAAGCCAAATCGTGAATGTAGAGCGATTGTCTATTATGCCCTGATTCGCATAAACATTTTATCTACATTTTTGCTATTTGAGTTAATAACGGATTCAAAAACTGCATTCTATTACATCATTTTGCAAAATTTGAAAAACCCATCTTTTGAGAAAGTATGTTAAAATCAATATTGAAAAACGCACTCTCCATATATCTCCAGTACAAATCATTGAATATCTCGAAAGTACTAAAATGTAGATAGAACGCTTATGCGAATCAGGGCAGTATTGTAATCGATAGATTGCAATCTGATTCGAAAACGACCAAAACGATTTCTTTTAGCCAATTTCCGAACGTCACAGCGCAGTGCTCAAATCGGAATAATCTGCACATCTTATATTTTTTTATAAGATTGAATATAATTTTTATTTCTTAATTCAGAATGCAAAAAATACCCATTCCACACAATATAAAGTCTTAAGTGTTTTATGGTTCCGTGTAAAATATTTTCGTATGAGAAAAATTTAAGTTTCGATTTCTCTCAAAATCGAAACAGTAATTTGTTTCAATCATTTGTTTTTAACAAGGGCTTTATTTTGAAACTCTTCAACAAGTGCCATTTTTCACCAAAATACTATCGAGACTGAAAACAAATGCTCTCCGTCGTCGATTGCTGATATGTAGAACGAAAATAGGAACTAATTTCATCACTCACAGAGCTCTTTCTAATCTTGTCCTTTGGCTCTGCCGAAAGAATTAATGTTGCTCATAATTTGTATTATAATCGCAATTAGTTAATACTTTCTCTATAATTCCCAACAATGAAATATTCTTATTGTTAGTACTATCATTAAGTAGCTTTTAAGCAAATGACAAATTCAAAAAGAAATTCTTTGTATGCAAATTATTTTTAGGACCCAATTTATTATGCACACTACGTGCTTAAGTTCTATAGAATTTCGACTTTCAGGATCTGGTGAGCACCATTTCCGGAAATTTATGATTTCTCTATGTTAACACTCGAAGATGAGTGCGTCCAAAGTCAATTCGCAGCACAAAACCGAAACCATTCTCGGCTGACGCGAGGGATTGCCCTTGTGGTCCAGCACAGCAGCCAGCCATCCAGTCCATTCATATTTACACATCGCCCGTTTGCCGAGATCACTAACGACGAGCCCAAAGGTACTTCCTGTATGCAAATTCAAAGTTAACTTATTTTTTATTTGTGAGTTTTGCTTTTTATCTCTGCAAAGTAACCACCGCGCTGCTGCCCGAGCGATTTGTTTTGTGCCGCTGGTGTGGTGTCGCGCTATTCGAGGCAGTGGGATCCGATGCGAAGGAAAGTGTAGCTGAGCAGGGCTGCCTACGATTTGCAGCTCCGGGGCGAGCACGGGAAGTGATTATCATTATGAATGACTTGGAGAGCATAAGAAATAACTAAATATAAACACGGTTCCTCGGAACATCGCCTACTTGGGTGCAACAAGTAGAGGAAAACAAACTCACCGATGATGAAACCTCGCCATGGCTGGTACTTTGGAGTGCAGACGATGCAGCAGTTGTGGAGACGAAATGAATACCAATTCGGTCGAATTTACTTGATTTAGATTATTTAATTAGCTTCTTCGATTTGAAGAAAAACAAATGCCTAACCGAACACGGATCTTACAAACTCATACAAATACGACGACACTGCGTCACCGTCGCAATCGATGTGTGATAACGATTATCGTGCGACACGGCGTAGAACGATTCGGACATCCACTACCGACGACTGAATAAGAAAGCGGATACAGCAGTAAATTCCACCGCCAATATGCAATATCGTCAATGCACTGCGGTGACAGTCAATAGTAGTTCATCACTAGCGAATGGCAAAAGCAAAAACATGACGATCGCGACAAGTTCACAATGGTGCGCTGCCAAGATAAGTACGCGCGCCGAGGTCCCAGAGGCGTGCGCGAGATGCCTGTCCCTGTTTGATACGGCGTAGCTTCAACCTGTTGACCGCGGGCTGCCTATGGCATGAACTGGCCTCAAGTGGCTGCCACCATCTAGGTTATCCTGCGACAGCGCCGCTAGTTCAGAAATTTATTCAATTTGTCAGCTAGAGCTTGCGACCTCAGCTCGAACTACGTCGCTGCCGCAAACTGTTGACTAGCACCGATGAACGATGCATTTGCCGCGCACCGACCCCCTTCCAAATTCCGAGCCCCTTCTGATCCAATATACTACGCTTCTCTACTTCTCGCTCGATCCGCGACTCAGGTCAATTTCGCGAACTGACTCTCCAAGTCGCAATCTTCATAAAAACTTTTCCTACACAACCCCCGCACCAATCTCACGATGGCCCGCACCCACCACTACTTCACAGGAATGCACCGCGCGAAACTACAGACCGACCCGACTTTGGGGAACTACTACTCAACCCCGGCCCAGGTAGCTCAGGTGCCACAACGATGACAATTTCCACTGTCTTAAAGATCCGAACTAGTAGTGTCACTCAATACGAATACGCTAATTTGGCGAATTAAGGCAAATTATTCTGAACGGAACCAAAATAAAACAACCGAAAGCAAAACAGACCGAATTCAACCGCACCGGGGCTAACCGTACCGGGACTGAGAAAAAAACCGAATAGCAAGAACTACAGCTTATTGTGAATGCACGCGAATCGTCGCCGTCGGCATCATAAAATTTCTGGGAAATGTATGCAATCTGTACGAATGTATGCGACTGCGGGCGGCATGAAGAGAGATGTGCCGACATCGATGTGTTCGTTGGCCGCTGCCAAGTCGCTGCGCTGCATACACAGCCCATACGACGGAGCCCGTCGCACTCATCCATCCCGCAACAATGCAAAATAGTGCAAATTCGCACATATACCCAACGTACACTCTCGCATACGAATGTGATTATCATTTCGTCGTTCCGTTCTTCCCCTGCTCCACCCCGCTCCCAGAGAGCAACATATTTATATGAGCTATCGTCATTTCCGAACTGGGGTTAATTAGGATAATTGCAATTACGGCAGGCGATTAAAGTTCGAAGTCTGTTCAATAGCGCTACAGTGGCGGGCCGACGCTAAAAATTTGCAACGGAAGCCTCGAGTGTGCGTGCGTTCACGATTCCACATGAACCAGCCACCACCGAATTTTGTCTACAAGGATCGCACGTTCTATATGTAGGTTGGTATCTAGGGCGCATTTCGGTACTCAACCGAAAGGATGAAGGAGCAAAAAATAGGAAACCATTTCCGAAAGTGAATGTGCAGCCACAGGACCAGATACAATGCAAATCACGATTGATTCTGAAACGCACAGGGTATCAATTTTTGGCAGGATATCGGCTCAGAGGAATCGGACTGAGTGCAAGTAATTACCCCTCGAGGACCGCGGGTAGTTTACCAGTGAGCAAATGCGAGCGATTTTTTTATAGGAGTGCAATACATCTGGTTTGAGTTTCGTCTTCTCGAAATAGTCAATTGAAATTAGATTTGAAAGCGACAGTAGCATAGTATACAAACCGGACCGACTCGGACTGAGACAGATTGAAATGAAACTTCAAGGTAGGTTTTTGGTGCGACTGGATTAACCGAATAAAATTCAGCCAGTTCTACTAAAGGGAAGTATATCGCATCGGAACGTCACATATATGTAAAACTCAAGTGGGCTTCGAATTTTGCAATCCTCAATCCCTCGAGATCCGGGTCTTTTATCGCCCAAGTCGATCCGATCCAGTAAAATTTCGTGATCGGATCAACTTATCCCAAATCAATCCGCTGCTTGACTAATCCTAATCCACTTTGAAACCACGTTGTAAACAAGGCTATTGTATACGTAGCTATTATCACAGATAATTTTCTATGTGACCCTACTTTTGTTTTCTCACACAAGTCGATTCCTGGCTCATATGAATCAATAAAAACATATAACAAGGACAAGAAAGCGAAGAATGAGACGACTGGCGAAATTACATCAATAACTTTCAAAAAAAATCTTTGAAAAGGAGTTAGTAATGCTGTCGACCGAAATTCTTCGATGACTATTTGCAGCTGAGATAAAACCCAGCAAGGTTGCGGAAGAAAAAAAAAATCATTTAACAGCAGTCTAGCTCAGGTTTAAATTTTAATGGGGATAATAGATCGATCGCTCATCGGTCTGTGAGCGCACTGACCTGTTAGGCGATACTTACGCCAAATTACGAAGGATTACTTTATGGCCATACAAGTTTACCCCCATACAAATCATTTGCGAAATGATGTCTTTACCAGCTTCGAGCGCCAAGATACGACGGGACAATTTTTCGCAATCAAAAGAGCTAGCAAGTACGGACTGATAGAAATATGAAGCAAAGAATATTTCGAAACGTCACGAGGCTGGTTTATTAAGTTCGCGGAATGAGTATGTAGGTCAGAAATGAGGGTAGTTTAACGAAACGTGATGAGTTCAGAAATTCATTACAAACATAATTCGCAAGTTTCATTTCAATCGAGCCTTTAATTTTTTAACTATCTTCGACCAAGTAGATTAATCTGGAAAAACTTCCTCACCAAACAAGTAAAGTCAGTTCAAACCATAATGGATCAGATGGCATCCGCTTACGGAGGCTCTTGTCCACGTAAAACCATGATTTGCAACTGGCGCAATCTTTTTAAACCAGAGTGAAATTGATCAAAAAGTCGAAAAAGTGATTTTGGAAGATGCCTGATTAAAGAAAAAACAGCTTGCAGAAATGGTTATCAAATACAACTAGTATCAGATACAACCATTTTCAATATTCTTCACGATCTTATTGGTACGACTAAGGTCAGCGCAAGGTGGGCGCCGAGAATGCTTACGCTGCCTAAAAAACACGCGTGGAGTGCTGTCGCGCGTTTTTGTTTTTGGATCTTTGAGTGAAGACGAGGATCGAGATATTGAGTGGAATCATTATTTATAAAATGAGACAAAATCAAAATCATAATTGAACATAGTAAGCAGTTCGGCTTTAATCAAATCTGGCATTGGAGACGAGACTGGGATTCATCATTATGGGCCTGAGTCGAAAACAAGACTTTATGAAATGGCACAAAAAAAGCACACCACCACCCAAAAAGTTCAAGGTGCCACAATCTGCTGGATAAATCATGGCGACCGTTTTTTGGGATTCAGAAGGGGATCCTGTAAATCGATTTTACGAACAAAAGCACCTCCACAGCCGGAGAAAATTACACTTCGATTCTAGAGCGGTTGAAAAAACCATCAAAGAAAAAAGAAGAGTGAAATTAACCAAAGGCGCCTTGCTTCTGCACGACAACGTGTCTGTTCACAAAAGTCATGTTGCATTGGCTGCCCTGCATAAGGTGGGCTTCAATGTTTACTACACTACAGCCCTGGCCTAGCTCCCAGCGATTATTACCTTTCCCAAAATTGAGAAAGCAACTTCGTGGGAAGAAGTTTTCAAACGATGAATTGGCCTACTTTTCCGACATATACAAATAATTTTTTTTCTAGAAGGTATACATAAACTAATTGAATGGTCCGAAAAATGTAGAGTAGCTGGCGAATATATTGAAAATAAATTTGGATTTTTATTTTTTATTATTCAAAAAACAGCTCATTATTGGCTTTTAGTTCTAAGCTAATTTTCGCTACCATCTGATTTGCTGCAGCTATATTCCGGTGGACTTTCAGTCAACAGTCGTGTAATTGCGTCTGAAAGCCCTCACATTCGATTATGAAATAAATCACACCAGTTAGGTCCGACGGCTAAAAGCCTTTGTTGCACCATGGACCACCGGACATCCGAGGGGAAAATCCTGTGTACCTGTAATGAAGCGAATACAAATTGGAGCAGTGGGGGCTATGGCCAACATGTGTCGGGTTTCGGGGCACCAGTCAAAGGATTTTTTAACCCGGTCTATATGGTTATGCCAGCTCTGTGTATGTACCTGAGTTAAATCAGGGGTAAATCGAGTCGCAAGGCTAATCTCTTTACACTTGTATGCATGTTGACTGTAAATTTATGACTGAAGCTATCTGCAGCTTCTACCCAAGACCTAGCAAGGGTTACTGTGGGATTACTTTACTTTGGTGTTAGTGTATGCTTGGATCCATTGATTGGTTTGATATGAATGTGGCCTGATATGCTTGCCATGGCGTGATAGCAAACATATTAAAGCATTAACTCACACAATTGGCAATATATAATATTTTATCGATATATACAATAGCTGACATTCGACAACTGAAGCCAATGAAGGCATTCGAACACACTTAAGTTGGCCTGAATTGGACAGAGCTCGAGATGGTCTATACTATGTCAACAGCTATTCGAGGCATATGCAACCCTGTGCCCATGCAGAAGCATTTTTGCATCAAAATTTGTTCATCAAAATTTGTAAAAGTTAATGTCAACAACTCGAATAGATCCAATCTTTTACTGCAGTCAAGGTATCAAGGTATTAACACGGCTACAATACTAAATTGCATGAAAAAGTACAACGACCCTTTTCGGCCCGCTTTGCGCCTCAAAACTAAATAGCACATCTCGCTGAGCCATGCCGTGTGCCGAAACGGCTTCCGAGTACCGCTTTAAGTCTAAAATTACTTTCCTCCACATTGTATTTCTTTCAAAAGAAATCCAGTCAGTTCCTTTATTCACGCTTTGCAAACATCGCGGTAAATTTTGCATCTACAATTTCGTTGGCCTACGTACATATGTACATACTCCGC
Organism: Nemotelus pantherinus; assembly: GCA_963978885.1. NCBI lineage: Eukaryota > Metazoa > Arthropoda > Insecta > Diptera > Stratiomyidae > Nemotelus > Nemotelus pantherinus. The sequence continues at coordinate 240,600,481 of OZ022263.1, forward strand.
GAAACAATCAAAAGAGGAGAAGGAGGAATTGACCATTGAGAAATGCATTTCATGGTTAGTGCATTACAAATAAACGGAATATGCATTGCGCAAACACCAATTTTCCGCGGATGCACCCCATCGTCAGTGGTGTTTGATATCAAAAGATGGAAAATGCTTGCATCTACGTGTATAGTGTTCCAGGGTGTAGTTGCAAATTCGGTATTATTTTGGGTTTCGGTCGGCTGAGGACCGCAAGTTTCCTGCGCAGAAGTTCAGCAGGCAGAGCAACGCAGAACGGAACACTCGCATAAGACATTATTTGCCAGTAACACCTGAAGATAATTCGGCGGCATACACAAGATGCACGCCGGGTTGCCTTAAGATAATATTTGCGAATTGGACGATTGGAATTACTTCGAAAATAAAATTAAAAAAAAAAAACTAACAGTTCCTCCTATGAATAACTCACTGCAGCCCTTGCCTAGCGTTTTATATTACGGCTCGTGTTCCTTTTTGCAAATTTAAACGCGACCGGAGACCCAAGGACCGCTATCCGTATCAGTTAACGTTTTTGGGTGCATCAGCTTGGTTAACTGTCTCAGAAGTTAGCTACTTCTTAGCGCATTTCCAGGAAGTGATGGATATGTATTAGTCCCTAAACACCTGTATTAATGCTTCACTGCATAGTTCGAATGCACTACGGCACTAAGGAACTGATGGCAAATCCGAAAACTATACTCGTAGTTTGTTCTATAGTTTGTGATTCCACGAAAAACACCAAATGACTTCAAAAAGAAGGCAAAAGATTATGCTTATTTTTTCGATTCCTGCCCTCTAGGTTTTGTTCGATCGAACGCGCCAACCTACCTTTGTTTTGTGTTATTTGAATAATGCACAAAAACGAATAGGTCGCTGCTGCTGCGGCTGTATTATTTTTATTTTGTCTTCGTTTATTAGGCACCAGAAGATCACCTTGGCGACGCGTTGTGATCAGTGAAGGGTGAGTAGGATCAGGGCGCAACGGGACCACAAAATGTGTCCACTATTCATGGAAACCTCTGAAAAATGATCGTGTGCATGACTGCATTCAAAATTGAACTTTATTATACCTAAAAACACATCATTTACAAACATTTATACAAAAGATTGGATTTATGTTCATCCACGCAGCTTAGATATATAATTGTATACAAAAGAATGAATCTACTTTCTTCTACCGATTTTGTGCATATTTTGCACAGGGAAAAAGGGCAAGCTTAAAAAACGTAGCAAATAGAGTATCTTACAATATTTATTTAGGACTCAAGTGCAAAATTAATGTTTTTGCCTCAGGAAATACATAGCACACAATTGTTTGATGTGCTCGCGATTACATAGATGGCACAGCAACTAGTGAATTTATTAAAATTTTCCCCGAATGTGAATCGGATTCCATTTTTTGTTTTACTTCTATTTTCACGGGACCATGTAGAAAGTTCGGTTGATAGATTTAAAAATTTAAAATTTGGTTTTGAGTGGAAGCCGGTAATAATAATTTAAAGTAATAAAATAAAAACACGTTTCAGCCTGACGTTTTGATGCTGTGAGTTTTTAACTTTATGTTAACTTGCAAGGTAATTTGAAGCTCACTACCATAGAATAGGTAAAAATTGTGGTTTTAAATGATCAAAGTGTGCCAATTCGTAAAATAGTTCGTAGGATAAATCGAAATGAATCGACAGTAAGATCTTTTTTAAAAATTTATCGCGAAACCGGAAAAAAGCAAGCGGTAGATAGAACATAACGGCCGAGCGGGATGGACGCGAATTGAGCCAAATCATCTTGAGGGATCAGTTTAAAACTGCACCCACAATCGAAAAGTTATTCGAGGACAGTGTTTCACGCCAAATAAACGTCCAAACGGTGGAACGTAGGCTAAATCAGCTTAGACTTCGTGCGCGAATAATTGCCAAAAAAAACCCTCTTGGCTGCTTTTATGAAACAGAAAAGGCTCAAATGGGCAAAAAACAGGGCAAATCGGACTCCAGACTCCATTTTTTCGGATGAATCCAAGTTATCTCTTTGGTCCTGGTGGAAGAGGCACAGTTCGTCGGAGAAAAGGTGTAAGATTTTCGGATGAATGCATCACCAAAACTGTTAAACACTATCACAGCACATGGAGTTGGCGAATTATTACTCGTACTTCTAGAAGGTGCTGTCAATTCAATCAAACATAAGGAAATGTTGGAAAATGGATTGTTACCAAGTAAAGAGCGATACAGTGAATATTCCGAAAACCTTATTTCACAGGACGACTCTGCACCGTGCCATCGAGCTCGCCTGATTCATATTTTCTTGAAACTCACACTCTTACATGTCTAGAAATAAAATATGCTATGTTTCCTTTATTAGTTAAGAGAATATAAGGCAATTGAGAATACAATCGTTGGACCGATCTGAATTGAATTGAAAACGTTTGGGCGATAATGGGCCAAAAATAAGAAAAACCAACCCTACAACAATAATAAAGGTAAAAGGCTTGAACGAAAAAGTATGGTTTAGTGATCTACTTCAGATTATTTGCAAAAGCTCTATGAATCTATTACCAATCATTACCAATTCAAACAGATATAGGTGCTGTTTAAATTTTGTTGTAAATAAAATTTTTTTTTAGTAAATTAATGATAGTTTCAATGCCAATTGTGAGATAATCTAGTGAATTTTTTCGGTGTAAAGCCGTTGAATACAGTATTGTTGATGCGGTGCACTTGATAGGTTTACTCGCCGAAAGACTTTTTCACTAAACCAGAAACTTTTGAGCTCAGAAGACCGTAAATCAGAAGTTTTGCGGATCGCTTTGAATGAACCTTCAACTCTCCAGAACATCTTGAAAACCACAGTAGTTAAATTATAAAATTCTTTCTGCAAGCCAGTAGTCTGCCACATCTGACTCCATTCACATCAGATAACTTGATAATTTGTTCTACTGACCAGGAAACATTCATCAATCGTGTACAATTGCCGCACTTATCAAATCAGGCAACAACAAAAAGTTTTCTGGCCCAGACAATATATCTATGTGTTCAGAGCTCAACACTCAACTACCCATGTCTCCGTCCAATTTCAGTATGACACCCTGAAGCCGCTTCAAACAGGTCAATTTACCACAACCTGTTTTCTAGACTTTGTGAAAGCATTTGACTCTGTATGGATAGAAGGAATCGTTTGTTAAATCATTCTGCACAACGTTTTAGCTGACATTGTCAAAATGATTCAAAGCCTTCTCAATAAAAAGTGGTTATTCGTCCTTGATATTTAATACTGTCTCTCAAGGCTCAGCCCTGGGTACCATACTCTCTAACATTTTCACTACTGATCAGCCTTGTGAACAAAATAACTAAGCTAAATCACTCCTGTACGCTGATGATTCCCTTCAAATCCTCTGATGAAAAAGTCATCTCCATTCTCTCAAAAGAAAAAGCTCCTTATGTACCAGGCCCATACCTCACCTACGAGTTTCCAATCTGGAAGACCATGTCCCAATATTGCAAAGAAAAGCTAGCAAAATTTGGAAGAACAGCTAGCAAAATTTGAAAGAAAAGTAATTCGAGCCTGAAAACTACTATTTCTCAAGCAGAGAGTTATATGAAGGAACTAATATGCCTCCTCTTTAGAAATATTTGCTAGGGCTTCGTGAGAAATTTCTGGCGAAATCTCAGACCAATCCACTTTCCGGAATTCTTAGTTTTTCCGAAACTACGCTGGAAGCCCCCAGCTAAATTTACCCTTCAACGTACGTGGCTAACTTCTGCTTATATATTTTCAGGCTGACGCCAAATGAAGAACATTGAAGAAGCGTCACCGGGCCCCAAGGGGAATCAGCAAGTAATGAACGAAGTCGACAACGAAAGCAGTCCAGATATATGTTCGATTTTAGGAATAATAAAGCCTAGACACCATCCTCAAACAATAGATCGAAACATGCAGAATTACTTAGTAAATTCAACATAGAACTAAGTGAACTGTAAATTTATAAAGACGCTGAATAAAACTGTTGTAATGTTGTAATTAGTGTACCTGATGGGCAGTCAAATGCTGTTGAGCGGGATAGATTACATTGGCTAAGATATCTTGCTCAACACGTTGACAAATTATACGTTCAAATGTCTTGCTAACAAAGCTCAAGTTTTGTATTGGTTTGCCTGACTTTGCTATGCATATTACTTTAGCTATCTTCGAATTGTTTGAGTAATAACTGAGTTTCAGACAAGCATTAGATAGTTTTGATAGATAATTGCGCACAGTCAGTCACAAAAGTATAGAGTCAGTTCGCACATGTTATTCAATTTCAAGTTTATCTGAGTTTATCGCAGTCCCAAGTCTAAAAAATTGTTACAAATGTGATCTACTTCACATCAATGTTAGTTTCAAGAAAGTTTCATGTAAAAATGTTAGTCATAAAAAGGATAGTTGATGCAAGTATCATAAACGATGTGAAATGGGCCTGGTCTCACAAAAGTATTGACTCGCATATGTTTTTGTTGTAAAAAGTGTAATTTTTGGAAATATGAAAGTGAATCCTTTTTTGATAATTGAGAAATACTGGCGAATTTAGTAACGTGAACGGATCCTTGAGACTTGAAAGGATCCTTGAAGAAAAAATATTACTGATATCCTTTTTCAAAAAGGGATATTCATAGTGCGAAATTGGTAATGAGCTCGAGATGCCACAAGACTCTGTGAAAAATGTAATAAAAAAATACAGGGAAACAAACAGTGTAGCAAATAAACCCAGAAGAGGCCGGGCGATAATTTTAAACAATACAGCAGAACGGCACATTTTAATTGAATTGCAAGGAACAACCCAGCGGTGAACAAATTGAATAGTGCAAAACGATTAGCATTTGCAAAGAAGCATGCAAATAATCCAAATGAGTTTTGGAAAAACGTTTTGTTTAGTGATGAAACCAAAATAGAATTATTCGGGTCACTTCGAAGGAAGCGCGAGTGGAGAAAGCCGGGTGAACAATATGAAAAAAGAAACACAACCGAGAAACATGGTGGCAGGTCCGTGACGGTCTGGGGCAGCATGTCGGCAGCAGGGTTAGGAAATCTACATTTTGTTGAAAACAGTTTATTTAAACACATTAAAAGAAAACTCAAAGGACAGTGGCACGAAACTGGGTTTTAGTGACAGTTTTATATTGCAACAAGACAATGATCTCAAACATTGTGCGGGAGTGGATATTTTACAATTTCTCTGGAAAACTCAAAACGCCACCACAATCACCAGATATGAATCCAATCGAGAATTTGGATCTGAAGGACTGGGTCAGCAAACACAAAATATCAGGCAAAAATCAGTTAAAAGCCCGCATTCAAGAAGAATGTGATAAAATAAATCCTGAATTGACAAAAAGGTAAGTGCAGTCGAATATAGAATAGAATGCAGAACATCATTAAGGCGAAATGATATGCTAAAAAATATTAATTCAAACAATTATTTCTGTTTCATTCTTGGCACAATTTACAAGACCAAAAATTTAACGCTGTTAAAATATTTATAAGATGAGTCAATTCTTTTGTGACTGCCTGTATATGCCCTTTTATTGTGTAGACATAAGATGAGTCAATTCTTTTGTGTTCGGACGAAAGCTGGTATTGCGTTCAATTGTGAATTTGATGGATCAGTTTTTCAAATGGCTCAGCCGTTTAATACACGCGGACATCAATTAGTTATGAGCTTTCGTCAATTCTCAGTACCCACAAAAGCCTTGCCAAAATACAAGAACCACCGAGTCCATGATTAAGTTTGAAGTAAACCCGCCCCGGGTACATTTACCTCTCGATTATAATTTCACGAGTGCAAATAAACAACACCAATTTCCGAAATTCCTTATGAGAACCTAATCGCAGTCCTCATGTTCCCATAATTTCATGTAGGCACCATGTAGCCGAAAAAATTCTCAAATCAACGACAAACAAGAATTGATGGGCATTATATCTCTTCGCTCGTTCTTTGTACGTTATAATTTTTTTTTCTCCAAACAAACCATACACTATCCTCTGCTATCCTTCTATCTTATCCAGTCAATCTACTCTCCTCGCCGATGACCCTGGAAATGAGATGGGAAAATTTTACTTTTGTCATTTAGCGAATCATTCGACCAGAATTCAGGTCAACCGAAATCCAGTTTACGGATCGGATTGGATCGTTCTGTCCCCTTCTTATCAATAGAATAACTTCCGGGATAGCTGGTCCCCGAAATACAATACGACATTACGTTAGGTAAGTAAGTGAATTCGAGACGAAGCGAGGCGAGCTAAGTGAGGTAGGTAGGTAAGTAGGTAGGAAGAAACCCATATTTTAATTTAGTGCAGTTTCAAGAAGGTCTTTTCTTGTTTTCCGAGCACTTTTTCTACTTGGGATTTTTTCGGCTCCTTGAGATGTTGCACACAAGATCTTTTTCTTAGAAAAATCCAGCGAGTGTGCGTGAACGGAATCTTTCAAACACCATGGAACACATACACGCTTCTGTGCGCGTTTCAAACGGAGTTTTTTCTCGACAGTTCTGCCTGCGATCTGCGCGAACAAAGCGTATAGCATAGAAGATTACACTGGTTGCCTATGTATAAAGGTTCCCTCCTAATGCGATCTCATCCACAATGCAAGGCTCCGTAGTGCCAGCACACACATTCCTCAGCATAGCGGAGAATTCCCAGTTTCGGTGAGCACTTCTGAATAGAAGTAGCCGAATGTGCAGGCACAGGCATTGGGCAACCTTTTGCTGCTATGCTGGTGGTGATGATGATCAGCCTCTCGAGAAATTCCTCTTTCAACTTTGCGCGATTACTTGTTCGTGAGCATCTTGAGCTCTGCGCAAACAATGAAAGCGGAACGAAGCAGGCGAAAGTGGCGGCGGGGTAGGGGCCAGGCAAAGGAGTTTGGAGATTGCACACCGCGCTGCAGAAGGTTTCATTCAGCGCCACGAATATTGTGGCTCAGATCGGAGCTTGAGAGCTCGGCCGAAATAAACAAAACAAAAGATCGGTCTTCGCCTTTTCAGCTTGTTGCCGCTGTGATTATTTGCCTCGAAGAATCGATCTCGCACATGTCGATCATAAGCCACAGTAGAGGGGAGCGTGAGCCGATACCGCTCGATACAGGAAAAACTTGCGAAATGAAAGAGGAATACAGCAAGTCCTTCGCCCGAAGACAACATTCGGATCCACCTTGTTATGAATGTGCAAATGGATATGACAACGACGTGCGGTTCCGTCATGAACGAGTGCGGAGCGAACCGGCAGGACAGCAGCAGTGCAAACTGGTTTCGTAAATGCGGAAGCCATTAACGAGGAATTATGCAATTCAAAAATTGTGAAAATGTCATATCGACCATTGATCCTGAGATTCATTAGTGAGTTTGTTGTGGGCTCGCTCGATGTGCGGTTTTTTCGGTTATCTGAAATTGGGTATGATCATCAGTGTGTCTGCTTGGAAAAAATTTTGCTCAAAAATATCAATAGGGATGCAGTTGTGAGCAAAGGAGTACATACGTCAATTATTTATGAGTTGAAATCGTCTGCATATGTAAATTTTTTTTACGACAATTTATTTGCATAGGGTCCAATTCTGTCAGCTAGCTTAAAGGCGCATTTAGACTCTCCCCGAGACATGACAAATATTGCCCAGTACGAGAGTGTAAATGTTTTCCTCGTCTAGAGCCTGTTTTTCTCCATTCACACACATGTCAAGACACAACAAGCACGAGAGTATGAATAGTTTTGTTTGCCGCAGACTACCTATTTTATTAGGGTTTATTAGGGTCTCGTCATAGCTCAAATCCGCTCGAAATTTTGTCGATTTTCCGTATCGAGTCCAACGAATTTGAAAAAAGTTCTGGTGCTGACTCCGTTGATATTTACAGATCGATTTGGTTTGCCTACGAAATCATGGACAAGATGCATGAGTACGGATGGGTACGAGGTACTAGCCATGGGTAACGCAGCAAATTTTGACGCACTGATACACTGATACCGGCGCCAGCAGTGGTATCAGCGCACTGCGCTGATACCATTGCGCTATGATACTATGATCTCATTCGCCTATGTGTGATACTCACAGCGTTTCTCGGACTCACCTACGGCGCTGGTAGCATGGCGCTAATACCATGACGCTACGATTCACTCAAAAAAGAATGATAGAAAAAGCTTGTATGGGACAAGAGCAACCCACATTTGAACTTACTAATTTTCCGATATAAAATACCCTAAAATACCCAGGCTATAGTATGTACCCATTCAGGTATCTTTCCAAACGTGCGTACGCGTCGGTATATTGCTTTGCATCAAACTCAAACAGACTTGAGGTAAGTATAGCGTTCGAATATTTGAAAAAAAATTGCTGAACAGAGAAAATGCTACCTGCCGACAACACATGCATATCTGCGCACTTAAACTTCACCCCCTTAAAATCATTTCAATGCGGACAGGACGAGTTTTATGGCGTACTGGGATAAAAAATGATATATCGCTTGAATAAACGGTTTTTGAGTGAAGACTTTGAATCTCGTCGAATGTTTAGGGAAGTAGTTTCACAAGTGCCTTGACGTGACGTGACGTTCGCCATATGTGTAATCGGGCCATAAGAAGAAAAGCTGCTTGCCAATATTTTTTATAGTTTTATCTTGTTCTTCTTACAGTCCCTCATTATAATTAAAAACACCAGATCCCTCTTCATCAAAGAACTAACTTGATCTTTAGGAAAGCATTCTCAATTCTCTCTTCATGAGGAGGTATAGGGTTTCATTCTTGGACGTACCGAATGTCAATGGAACTCCTATAAGTATCAGCAGCAAATTAGAATATCTAGGATTTATACTGGACTCCACGATTCTATGGAAGGACACTCCTACTCTATAGGAGTGACTTCTATGCTGCAAACTCGTTTCTTCTCTTGGATTTACACTAGTATAGTAACACCAATCCTGCTGTACCGAGCAGTAGTTTTATGCCCAGCCGAACTTGAGGTTGTAAATCAGGAAAAGGTAAAGAAAGCACGTAGGATAGCCGTCTAATTTATTACGGCGTCTGCGGTGTGCTTTTCTCGCAGCATGAGAAGTGCGCAGCGGTAAGTCTATATTGTAGTGGTCCTTGTACAAGTAGATACCTGGGCCATGCCAAAATCTTGGTGCAGTGCATGCCTATTCCAGTAGATATCGATTATACTGTTGCGCCACTATCTCTGTCTCAAGGGCTTAAAACCCAAATCCCAAGCAGAGAAGAGTGGGCGAGGGGGTTATCCTTGGGAACAGATGCAGTGGACATATATACAGAGCTTCTCAATTTAGGAAGAGGGTCCCCTCCGCGTAGCGGTGGCTATACCAGCTGGACATTATCTGTTTGGCAGGAGTGACCAATGTACCAAAAAGTACACGGGTTGTTGTTGAAACTGTGACTCACAATGCAGTCTTAACATTCTATGATGGGCAAAAAGCCGGATGAGTAGCCTGAAGACACTTGGATTCAGTGCAGGAAGTACCCGACAGGCTGAGCAAATGACGTTGATGAAGACTGAATGCGACACAGACAGAGGCGCTCCGTTGCTTCGACCAAGGACAAAGTTGCAAGGCGACGTCTGGGACAGGACGTAGAAGAAAGACAACTTCAAATAGCTAGAATTATCTTATCTATGGTGATGGTGAATTTTAGTATGAACTGTGAAGCTTTGTGAAACTTTGTTTTTCAAAGTTTGAGAACTAGAGCTTAAGTACTAGTTAGAATTAAATTTTCATGGGAGTTTCGTGAATTTATTAGCACTTTCAACGATCTGAAATTTTGTTTCCCGGGAAATTGTGTTTATGTATGATTGTAAATTTTTTATGTGCTTAAGTTCCGAGAGGAATTTCATGAAATCTGTTTGACAATTTTCGGAAATCAATGGGACTGATGTCTAACACAAAATTCGCGTCTTTATCTGTAACCGTTCTCAAACGAGCAAGATCTGCCTATTACCGCTTCCCACGAACGCTCCCTGGTCAATGAGCTCTAAGACACTATGCTAACCGTATACAGGCTAAATTGAAACTTTAAGATTGGAAAGAAGGGGCCAAAGCGTAGATTAGCCCCAGGCAGATCTACTTTTAATCAAATGATTAGTTATTTAAGCTTAATGTTCGGGTGTTTTGATATGCCACTCCTTTAAGGGCACACAAATAATCTTACAGCTCACCAAAATCGTGAATTTAAGTCATTCGTGTAAAGGAGACAGGAAGAATTGAGAATAGACGAAAGATAGATTCTTGTAGAAATGCGATTGTGGGAAACAAAGAAGTGGAAATGAAACTGTCTAAACTGCAGAGACTACTATGAAAGTAGCAGGAAAACTAAGACGGAGGTGGGCCAAATATCAGATCCGCAGAGGGAAATAGTGAGATCGTTGGGAATGGCAAATGGCAATTTGAAAATTGAGAAAGTACTAAGACCCAAGCAACTTTAATAATGATTACAGAATTAAAATTATGAATTTTAATAATGATTACAGTTTACTAGTGCTAAAATTGCCCTCGAAGATATATTGCTCTACATGATAAGAGATAATAGCTCCGTTTTTTTGAACCTCTATCGAGAGCAGGGTAGGGTAGGTAGCATTGAAAACAACAAAATCCTGAGCCAGTTGTTGATGTTTTCAATGACCTACCTTAACCAGGTCCTGATAAAGGCTAAAAAAACGCACCTAATACAATGTCCCAATTTTATTTCATGCTAAAAAAAATATATTTACGGAAAGAGTTTTTCATTATACTGCGATAAAGCCGCTGCGTCACTGGCTACATGTTACGGAAGATTCTACTACACAGATCAAGAATTTAGCTTTGCATAGTAATAACAATTAATTATCGTCGCCTTTTACTTTGAAGGATCAGCAAGTTCACTTGACGCAAATCACACAGCCAACAGCAATAGCTACTCCCCTTTGAATCAAACACTTGCCCTCAATCCGATAAGATACTTACGTTCGAGTAACAGCAACATTGAAGTGATCCACGAAATTTTTTACGTATTTCTGCGTTGCGCATAAATACCGTGAAATACATGTAATATATCAAAAATATGTTGTGCTGCTGCCCACCGAGGTCAGCCATTAATATCAACAAGATTGAAAGTTATGCAGCCTTGATGCGTTTCATAGACTCCACATCGGACATTTCGTGTTTCTTTGATACGTCAAGTAGATTTAGCTTCCAGCCAAGCGAAGTACATGTGTCGATGTGGCCACGACCGCTCTCGATGGAACCTATTTGTTTTCGTAAACAACATTCGATTGCCACTTTAATGCTGTCATCAAAACAACGCCGCACTTTCCTTTGACGCAATGCATGCCCGGACGGAACGTCAGAATTGTTTGGCTGGAAGCAGAAATTCACACATTGGAGTGCCCGCCAGACTTCATTATCTACGCCGTCCATGGCCGCGCGTTCTTCCGGGGCCCAAATACATACTTACATCGAAATCGCCACAGAAGTTGCATTCTGATATGACATTGCGATTCTCTCGCGATCGATGGCGATTCGAGGCGATACGCCAACCATACATACTGTAGTTGCTGTAGTCACACATCCGAAGGTATGTACAGTGTAATTACACCGTGTTCGCACACGTCGTACATATATGCAGATTTGCACATTGCGCGACGCGAGCTGGTATGCTGCCGTCATAGGGGAGCCTGGCCGGTTTACGAGCCAATATCAGCAACCAGTTGTCGTCATCGTCGTTGTCATTGTCATTGACGACGTCGCAAACAGCTATAACGGATCCGGATGTGAATGCTGAAGCAAATGCGTCGGCAGCCAGCATTTTCCTAAATACCGTAGTCTAGACTGTGGCATCATTTTACGATCACCAGCCAGCCAAATAAAGGAGAGCGACACTCACGCGCCGATTGTCACCGTACTCGTTCGTTCGTTCGACGGTTTCGCTTGTTGTTTGTTGCAGAGTTTTGTCACTGAAAAATTTAAGCCCATGACTCAATGTTTTGAATGTTCATTGCCAATATAGTGCGCCTACCCGCTCGCATCAATATTCGGTAGAAGCAGAAAATATGGTACTCTTTTCCGACTTCCTTACAAATATCGACGGCGGCGACGGACGCCTTCGCCTGCGGTTTCCATTCATGTCTAACATGGCCAGCAACTAGGTAACTGTCAAAAAACAACCAAGAAGATTCTTAAGCTGAAACGGAATCGTCGCGCCTCGCCGCACTAGAAATATATTTTCCTAATCGAACTTCTCGCCAACGCACACCGCACCGTCATCGACGCAGTCCAGAACGCGGCGCGAAATCATTTTTAATCATTTTTGGTGTGAATTTTCTACTAGTGATCTACAATAATTTCTGCACGGGACGAAATAGCCGTCGGCTTGCTTGTCGATTTCTAGAAGCTAGCAAGCAACAGTCAGTCAAGCCAAGCGATTAAGCACAATTTGAAGTGAATCATGCACGGCAGCTCGCGGTGATGTACATTGGGCGCCGTTTTCTTTCAATCCAGAAAAGTGATTCGATTTGTGTGGTTTTATGAATTTATGATTTAAATCGGAACGTGAGTTTGATTTGGTATTTAGAAGCAAGGATGCACTGAGGAAAGTATTTGATGGAGCTTTGAAGAGTTTCTATTTCTTTCGGTGGATTTTGAGGTTTGTTTACAAACTCATTGCTTCGTCGACAAATGGAAATGGGTAGGTAATATGAACTAGAATAATACAGAACCATTCCTTAGAAGTCTATGATTTTGGTAGATCCATGATTTGCGAGTCCTATTTTATGAAATTACACAAAAAATATTGTTAAAGTATTGTAGATTTTTTTTCCTGAAACACAGTTCGTGGCCTCTCGATTTGTTGCGTTTTGAAAGTCAAAACAATATGCTTTCGGAATTAAACATGCTCTTATATATTCAGAAAATAGCACATTGCTCAACAAGTCCCGAAAAAGTACCAATGCAATAAATGACACGTCAAAATTTAATGACAATCTGATTATTAGCTTGTGATTTGACAGCTTATTAGTGGATTACGTTTTTTTATTTTCAGAACAATGGATTCAAAACAATTTCGTGTCTTGATGTATCATTATTTTTTGATGAATAAAAATACCGTCTCAGCAAAGCCTTGGCGTGATAAGTGTCATCCAGACTCTGCTCCATCCAAACCAATTGTTGGGCGTTGGTTTGCTGACCCCAATGATGCTGGAAGCGCTAGGCACCCACGTGATGTAGTTGAACCAAACATCAAAAAATCTACAAAATTGTTTTTACCAACCGTAAAGTGAAGTCAGGAGATAGCTGACACCGAATGAACATTTTGCATAAACATTTGGATATGCGAAAGCGTCTTCCGAAATGGGTGTCATGTTTGCTGACGGTGGATCAAAAACAACAATGTGTTGATGATTCTGAGTGTTATTTGGAGTGTTTCAATCGTGACAAAAAGGATTTCTTGCATCGATATGCTTCGATGGATGAAACATGGTTATACCTCTTCAGTTCAGAGTTTTTGAGGCAATAAACATTCCACAAAAAAACCATTGAAAAGTTAGAGAAGTGTTGAAATGATTTTATCACTCTTGAAGTCAAATATGTTTTTATTAGAACGCCCTGGGGCTTATTGACCTGCCTCTGTTAATTTACTGTTCCTCGTATGATTCTTAAGTTCAAACTAAATTGCCTTCATTTGCTGATGCACTAGGCTATTTTGGTATATTTTTGCTTGATAGTCCGGAACGTCGAAAAAACTCTTGTTAAACAATGGTTGAAAGGCAAAAAACAAGTTTTTTTGCATCAGATATATTCTGAGAATAAAGAAGCCGGTAAAGAGCTTCATTCACAAATCAATGCATACGTGTGAAGTGATTGTTCTCCGGTTCACTTTACCACCTCTATTTTAATTCAGGTACCTATTCAGAGCTAAGTGACCTCAAACTCGGTGCGCGGTTCCTCGTTTCGAACCAGGGACCCCACACACTTGAAGTCAGTGATCCACCCACTAGACTACACGAGTTATATATTATGAGGATGCTAAGTGCAGAAAGCATTGGCTGCGAAGCCAGTTGAAGCCGAGTAATCACAGACACAGCAACACATTCGTTGCACTGAAGTTGCGGTCTGAATTTGATGGAATCAGAAAGGTGAGATCTATTAGGAGTTTAACCAAAACATGAGAATATGTGCACAAAATTAATAATTTACCATGATAATACTAAAAATACTTAAAAAAACAAAATCGCAAAGTGTTACCCAGCCCGCCGTATTTACCAGACATTGTGTCTTCAGGTTATTATTTGTTCCGGTCAAAGCAATCAGCCCTAATTGAAGCACCTTCAGGAGTATCGAAAGTTAGGTACAATATTGAATCACATCCAAAGAACTAAACTTCTTAGACGATCGAACTCGTAAAATGGCCCCAAGTATGACGAAGGTTGCAGCTGTAGATGGAGCATACTCTGAATACAGGGGTTTTCTCAGGCATTTTTCTTGGGGGGTGTGTTCAGAATTTTAGGAGGGGTGTCCCTTTGGAACAAAGGACACAAAGGTTTTTTGTGTAGGAAAATTGTCCGTGTTAGGGGGGGTGTATGCACTTTCCAGGGGGGGTGTTAGGGAGGTGTAGGAAAATCTCTGTCTGAATAGATACGGATTCTATTGTACAAATAAACATTTTTTATTTGGAATTGTTTTTGCGGGAAATTTTGTTTACATTGAAATATTTTTATTTATTTATTTATTATTTATTTATTTATATCATAAAAATCGAAATTATATTTTGACGCACAATAAAATATTTACCTATTAATTGAAATTCAATTTCGATTCGTGGAGGATTTGATTTGGGAAAACTAAGAAATTCCCAATGTAGTTTGGAGCAAAAAGTATGATGTTCGCATATGAACAAAGCTCCAGGACAAATAAGTCGCGTTTTATGAAGAATCTTTTCGAAGAATGATACAGAAGTTAGAGCATTAGTCTTAAAGTGTTTTCAACGGCGCAACTAATCTCTATTCCTCATCCCGTGCAAAAAAACAAACGGAAGTGTTTCCTTTAAAACGATCCGTTCATTATTCCTGCATATGTTTTTAACTCGTTTTTAAAACATCAATAAGGAACTGCATATTATAATAATATCTGAATAATAATAATAACTGAAAGCATGCAAAAAGATACAAGTACTTTAGTAACCAGTCAAAAAAAACTTGCAACGAACCAGATCGTAGTAAGATGGATCCACAACTAAGCCATTTATCTAGTTGTGCAGCAACAAGATAAAATAAGAGAACAGGAAAACCAGGTTTCGAGATCTAGTTCTTGCAAAGCTTTCAGAGAAATTTTGAACTGAGCTGGGGTTCGAGCGATTAATATGCTTGGGTTTAAAAACAAGGTACCGATTTTGTTAGCTACTACTTTTCGTCAATCGAAGCACTAAAAATTGTAAATCTTATCACAGATGTACTCTGTCCACTTCAGTCAGTGATTGGAGTGTAATGGAGCAGTAAACTCACTTTACTCCTGATTTACACTCAGCCACGTAGAGAGCCAGGTCGATTGTCCAGTTCGATGTATCATCAAGCATTGATTTGAGCCGTGGTCCACACACCGAAAGTTACTTACTAGGAAGTAGGAAGCAACCCATTTGTTGGTGGATAGGGGAGATAGCGGCAGTAATCCGCTGAGCTCTATCTTGCAGGCACAGAGCACAGCGACCTATCAAAAGGTCAGATCTTAACTGAAGCAGGTTTGCATGAAATATACAGCACCAAAAAATGAAATATACAGCACCAAGCGTCAAAAACCGCAACCTGATTAAGATCACGTCAAATCCAGCGAAAAACACACAGAACAAGACACCGAAACAAGAATTTCCAGAAGCAGCATGTTAAAACGAATATAGATGCAACACCTTGTTCCAAATAATTGGAGGTTGCAATATCATTTTATCTATAATTTTATCTGGATTGTTCTCAAGAGTAAAAGTATAACAAAAACCAGATAAATATTTGGTTGCATAAATCTTCAAGGAACAGGTCGATTCTATATGTGTTGGAAAATTGACGCTTCTGATTATTTTTGTAGTTGCCAATACCATCGGATAGTTTATTTTCTCGCGTTTAAATAACAGAACATATTTTACTTGATGAGGTATCTGAGTCCAATCATAGACAATTGAGCCATGGCGCTATCTCTAGCATAAAAAACAACCCAGTTCACACGATTAGGATTTAGAGCAATAAAGACTGAAGAAGGCAGACTTCCCTCAAAATATCGATATATGTCAAGAAATTGAAATATATTTAACTTCTAAAGAAAAAATTGACCGTTAAATAATTGAGGTGATTTATAATTTACTCCTGATTAGACTCAGATAGCCACTAAAGCTAAAGCACTAAAGCTAGGTCAACCCGAAGTCTCTTAAGCGATCACGGCTGAATTGGAACGATCGATCTCATACGCTAGTAGCCAATGCTCAACCCACTCGGCAACTCAAGCTTCGAAGAACATGAATACCTAAAATAAAAGAGAAATGAAATATGGCGCAAACCAAGGATACATAGATAACTACGGTCTTCAAAATTAATCACCTCTATGAAAACTAATACGGTTAATTTTAAACGGTTGCGGCAGAGTTGCTGGTCCTCAAAATCGATATAAACAGGCTGTGGCACGAGGAAAATATTAGAGGAATAGGTAATCTTGTGATCTTGTGCTGATTGATTGTTTGAAACTGACTTGATACCACTGGTATTTTAAACTCGATTGATTGTGATTGACTTTCTAGATATTCTTCTGTAAGGGATTTTTTCTTCTGCCCTACTTTTAATAAGTAGTTTGAAAATAAGCTTGATTTCGGTCCATCAATTATGGAAACTTGATTTCCCTATAACTCAACTACTACTAACCACTAGCTTAACACTTTCTTTAAACACTATTCACTAAACACTCTTCTCTAAATCTAGCCAAAGCAGTTCGTAGTCTGATCGATAGAGCATTGGCTCCTAGCATGTAGGATACCCTGTTCGAAACCAGGTATGGATGGGGAAACTGCGCACAGAACTTTTAGTCAATCCAACTCGAAAAGTCGACACCTGAGTCAAATCAGCGCCAAATTTAGGTTTGAGGCACTAAGCGTATCGCATTCGTTCAAATTTCGATTATGCAAATTGAGTCACTACAACCTCAAGTCCCAAAGACTCCAACTAATTTTGATAAAAATTACATTTTAAATTCGACGTGAAATCTATTATTTTTAATTTTTTACTACTGAAAATCTATTTCTACTTTAGCGGGCATCTATTGAAGGTAATCAACGGACTCTATGAGATCCTTTCAAATGCGCATTTGCCAAGCATCCTCGATATCATTTCGGAGCAAACACAGAAAACACTTTACTTTCCAAACTACAACATGATGATTCGATAATAAAAACTATATATGTATACCCTTAAAACTTAATTATCAATCAATCATAAAAAAATCACCTTGATGTCGAAGCAGCACTATCCTGTGGTCGATCTAAAGGAGGGTCGAAAATTTGTTCTCGATCCTCCTTCGATAGCTCTAGCTCGGCAAATTGGTCCAATTCCGACGACATCTTATCAAATCGATCAAAATGGCGTTGTTCAGCAGCTATCTAGCCACTTTCGAGCAGATTCTTTAATCGCTAACAACAGCTAACTTTAGGAACAAACTTCTTGCTCTCCTTCTCTCTATCTCCCGAACGGAAAACAAACTTAACGCACTGAAGCCAACGACTGGATAACGGTAACAGGCACCGGAGAAAATATTGAAAAAACTAACGCACTTTTCAGGGATTCGTTCAACCGGAATTAGAATTGGAATCGAAACAAACGCCAAAGAAATATCTGGACAAACAAACGGGAGTGCAGCACTTTCCCAAATAAATATTAATGTAAATTCGGATTTATGTTTAAAACAAACAATTACAAATGACAATAAATCGGAACTTCACTTTTAGCGCTTGTTTTGGTTATAGCATTCGATTTATGAGGACTTTTGTTATATTCACTCTTATTTACAGTATGGCTTGATTATCCCATCAGGAACACCGCTGGTACTGCATCCAATTTTTAAATACGTTTAATTTGGAATTTGGAACTTTGATGCGCATCGAAGAACATCCACTCTTCAACTGTAAGAACTACTAAAACAAAAATTATCCCGATTTCGTTTTGCATTAAAAACACTTAGTAGTTTTTTTTTTATAGAATAACACGACGGCTAAACGCCGGGCACGAGGGATAAAGCGTGGCGGACCTCGACTGAAAATACAGTGAATTAAATTAGCGTCAAACGAAAAATCTATGGCGTTCCCTTACTTTGAATTTTTCCGCGCCTATTGCGAACTGCCACTTGGACCCAAATTCACCGGGTCTCCTAGAAAATTGTTGGAAAATATCGAAATGCAATATCGGCGTAATGGTCCTTATATCAGCGATGGAAAGAGATAGCGGTAGTCGAGAAAGCTCTTGCTAGCTTTTCATCTTTTCTCAAATCGAAAATTAGATAAAATTTGGAAATTTTCGCCACTCACGCGCAAATCGCGCAGACAAATTTGCAAATCATACAAGTCGAATTTCGAACGAACCGCGAGAGCAAACCAAAAAAATCCACTTTGTACGATCGATCCTTTTCGAGGTGACGAACCGGCGCTGAAGTAGGAACAAAACAACGTTGAAAAAAATGCCACGTTAATAACAAATAAATAAACCGAATTGCAACTAACGGAGGGGCCCTCTACTATGCGCAGGCCAGTTGGTCGACAGTAAATTATTGCAATTTTGGCGATTTATTTAAATAGTTATTAAAAAATACGGATGCCGCGGACAGCCGGAGCACGTCGCTCTCTCTGGGAACTTTTAACACTAAACCAAAGTGCCAAACACAACACTCGCCCAGGCATCTACTCAACTTAACTCACTGTGCCGCGCCGGCCATGTTCTCTCCATTCCCCTATCCGAGAACCCGTAGATACAGATACGCTTACGGTTATACTGTACGGTGCACGGCGCAGCAACACACTCTTGGGCCAGTATTTGGCTTAGCAATACAAATAATGCTGTGCGACCACCAAGTGACTCGACTCGACTCTGCCGTGCCAAGTCTGCAGCCGCAATCCGCAATCTTCCAACCTGGCTAGGAATTCGCGATTCGAGTGGCTACAAGTACGCGACGGATACCCCACTTCCTCGCAGGACCAAACCTAGTTCTGCTCTAGGAAACTACCCCAAAGATGGGATCATGTCGGTGGCACTAACCCTGGCCACGGCCAGCCATTTGCTGCGATATTTTGGCAAAAGATTAATTTGCGAGAGAGCAACAACGTATCTACCACACACGGTCGCTACGGCACAGCTACAGATACGAGTGAGGTTGCAATCGCATACGACACGGTAGGTGATATTTGCGCCGCGGTATCTCTCAACTTGTCCTACAGCAATAGATAGATTTGTATTCAATTTTCAAGCAAACATCGTCGTCGAAATTGCTGTGCACGCTCGCGCACATGGGTAGCTTCAAATTGTACTAGGTATGTACGCATGGCGCAGAAATCGCCAACACATGCATGCGAGTATCTGTATCTATAAGCCGCGCTTGGCCAGCAGGAAAATGGAGAGGCTCTTTGCTCCCGGCTGATGTTTTGCTGACGCTGAGCATGGGCTGGCTGGCTGTCTCATTGAGCTGCTGAGCTGGTATGCTGTGAGCGCTAATCGAAATTGGATTCGGCCTCGGAATTTTTTCCCAAAACAAATATTTTGATTCAAACACGAAAAATTTGACGACATCTCACAAAGCTACTTCAAATATACATTTTTTGAAAATCTGATCGATTTCAGAGTTGGTCCACCACAGCACGATCGTTTTGCTGATTCGTTTGAAAATTCAGCTTATGTGACCCGGAGTTTTGAAGTCGAAATCGCAAACACCCTACACCGAACACGCCACCATAGCGCACCTCTAACTGAAATTCCAGACCAATCTGGGTACGCTAGCAGTTTGGGTAAAGATAATTTTCGGGCGAACTTGATATAAGAATTTCGGGGTTTTCCAAGACTTTTGTGGTAGTACCGCCAGCAGCATGTTTTCTTAATTGTTTGAAAACACAACAATAACAAACTCCATTTAACTGGTTTTGGCTCAAAATCTGAATTGGACAATTTTTTCAATGTTCTGCGCTGTATGGGTACTGTGGTGGGTGAAAAAGTACCTGATGCAACGAGAAAGTGAGCGTAGTGATGGTCAACAATGCTATTAAATCGTAATACACTTTTTTGATTACTTCTGATTTTAGAAATATAAAAAAAATTCAGGGGTCTTGCCGTTTTTGGCATTTAAAAAAATTAATAAATTGATAGTGCGAATAGCAAAAGGAAAAAAGAAAAGTTTTGCAATAGCATGGATTGACTATGGAACACCACTCGGCAGTACCCTCAGTCACTGATACTCGCAGCACTATTAACAATTTAGTGAGTGAATGACAGGCTGGTTAATTTTCTGAAAGCCAATATGAAAAGCGGGAAAACAAACGATTGGCGGAGTACTAAATGTTGACAATGTACGAATCAAAAGAGGAAAACTTCAGGGAAACAATTTATCTTTTAAAGGTTATTGATTTGTGAACATGGATCCCTTCTTGTCTATAAATCAGTATAGACAACGTATCCTCTATCCAGCAGAGAACAGAGTATACGCATTGGAAACAACAACACTTCTGTACCAGTGAATTCACTAATACAGAAATTCTATTCTTCATTGGTAGTTCACGCGCTGAACTATAGAATGTGCTGATAGAAAAAAGAAAAGTTTATGAGAAGTTGTCTTTTTTGTTGTGAGGTGGCTTTGGTTTTTTCAATGTTATGTTGAATGTTTTGGTAGTTAGGAAATTAGATAATGTGTAGAAAGTCAAAAGAAGTAATTTTCTGTTAGTTCTTTTTCTATTTTCTATCGATTGTGGTAGTTTATACTCGTTATTTTCTCCCTTTATTTTCAGCTGTTTTGTGCTACCACAGCGAACACAGCAACCTATGGCAGTCTTAGCGAATGCAATGCTGTTTTATACTAGATCGTTGTTTTTGCGGCATAGTTCTTTTCTTTTCTGTATCGGAGCAAAAAAAACACGCCTAACATTGCATAGGCGTGATCCTAGCCAACGAGCTAGACAGGCTGAGTATTTTTCGGACTTTAGGAAAGCAAAATATACTTTAATAAACAATGATAAGCTGGCATAATGAGCTGAGTGAGTATCTGTTGAATATGATCGTTTCTAGACACGTTTCTTTAAGGATGGTTTATGTCTATACTTTTCCTGGCTGGTTTCCACAAGATCTTAGCAATGAAATTCGCAAGAAATAACAATACTTAATTGTATTTAATGTGTACCAATTTTTTCCTAGCTCAAAAAAATATTTTAATAAAAAAACCGATTTTTCCTTTAGAAGCTAGATATATTGAATTTTGTGACAAATATCGATATTTCGAGGGTAATCTGCCCTCTTCTTCAGTGTCTATCAGACTGATAGACACTGAAGAAGAGGGCAGATTACCCTCGAAATATCGATATTTGTCACAAAATTCAATATATCTAGCTTCTAAAGGAAAAATCGGTTTTTTTATTAATCAGACTGATAGACACTGAAGAAGAGGGCAGATTACCCTCGAAATATCGATATTTGAAACAAAATTCAATATATCTAGCTTCTAAAGGAAAAATCGGTTTTTTTATTAAAACAATACTTAGCTTATGTGTAAAAACTCCGGTTCTTTGTGTCACTATGCTGTTTATGCACAATTAAGATCGGAATGCAAAGTGAAAATAATCACGTATTGCATATAATTGCAAGCATTTCTGGAATTATATCAGTGATTTAAAAGCTAGCAATGCAAAATCAGTTTAGTTCAAATGGCACTGATATCGCAAATATGCTTCCCAACTACTTTTTAAAAGTTTACTCCACCGAGAGTAGTGACTTTAACCCACCTCAAATTGGCTCTCATTTACTTCTGTCCAGCCTTGCGATCACGTTTGAATCGCTTGTTACTAAACTTATCTCAGTTGACGACAGATGGAGTTTCACCGATATCCTTAGAACATTGTGCTAAAGTCTCAACGATTCCACTTCACCATATTTTCAATCAATAATTGGAATTCCACAGGAATTCCAAAACCTAGGCACGTTAACAGACTTATATGTATATTTCATTAGTTCGTAGTGAGCTAGACTTTGGCTCCAGTCTATGGAATCCATGTTATAAAATACACATTTCGATTCAATTGACACGACAAGTTTTTGAGATATAAAGCATTTAAATTGCATATTCATCATGATCAAATTAACTATCCAAATCTGATGCATATGCTTAACATTACTAATAATTTGCCAACGGTTTAGCTTTATTGCCCTTCTGCATGGTGCACAAGTATGATCTAGACGGGAATATGGGGGCCTCTAGAGCTGCAGTTTCAGCAAAACATTACTCTAGGAGATGGCCTGGACGACGAGGAGGCAATGAACGATGCGGCCACAACGATTCTCAGCTCCAACTTCCGGGACACACAAACGCAAGAGAGAAGGCATTAGACACTCCACTGAGCAGCAGCTAGCAATGGTTGTCCAATACATTTGTACAGGTTTAATCCAAACGAAGTCAACTGGCTTGATGTGGCTAAGGCAATTCTTAAAGTTTGGCATATCTATAGGTTGGCATGTCTATATAGTCTATATAGATTTAAGCTGCGTGTTTACCAATTACCCATTTCACAGAAGACGTTCCGAAATTCCCATCGGCTAAGTATCCCTGTTTGCGGATGACACTGTATCTACCGCATGTCAGGGCTAGCAGAGGACTTTAAGAACTTTAAGTCTGCAAAGCTAAATAAACATGCTTCGGGAGTACATTTTAAAATGGAAAAGTAGAAATAACAAAACTCAGATGATTCTTCTAGACTGGGGGTGTAAAATCTGATATTTTCCCTTAAAGTGCTTTACTGCTTCTCTAAAAGCAGCGCTAGTGAAGTTAGAATTTCGTACGCAAAAATATCAATTTATAATGTCATGTTTCTAACGGGATTAAAATAAGAAAATTGTATTATATGTAATAGGTCTGTTCGCGTACCTGAATATATTATAATATATTAAAGCAGATTCGCAGTAAGACGTATTTGTACTCTCGCTGCAAGCCAAATTTTGCCACAAAAAGAAGGCAGCTGCAAAAATCGGTTGCTGCTGCAGTAAGCAGAGTATATTCCGCTTATCATAGCAATCGCAATCATATCTTAGTGGGTGTCTCGACCAAATATCATGATATTTTTTATGTCTTGCCATTTATGTCCAAATTTATGTCAAGACAGAAATGTTAAGAGATAATTTTGATACATTGATTTTCAAAATGGCGCCAACTAAGCGGGTGTGAGAAATTGATCGAATTGACAAATATGACAAATATGAAGCGTTATCAATAGTGGAATGTCCGCTTTTTCTCACATACAATCCCATTTGTAATTAAAATGCCGAAATGAAATATCATAGCATAAGGTGACCACAGCAGGATTTCTGTCAGGATATATTTTCTATCACAATGTATGTTATGCTAGATTTTATGTTTGGTGGAGTCACCGCCTTAAAGACAGCATCAACTCCAAGCAACCATAAGATCAACAATACTTACAGCGACATCTGCTTAGGTCATATGAACACACGATACCTGGATGACATTTCAAAACTAACACACCTAACTGCAATGCATTTCGCACGTTGCATGCGATCAGCTCTCCAGACCTTTATTCATGCCTCCAGGCAACCGGAACCCTCACTGCATTCGCGCCGATGCACTTCTCCACCCAAAATTATGGGGTGGCATTAGCAAGGAAGGGTTAAACGAGAGGATGGTCATTTTGCTATCATTACTGCACTTGTTGCATACAATGTACATTGCAATTGCGCATTGAACAGTAGGGCGCCTACGAGAAGAAAATTGCATTTCTGCGTACGGAGGATGCAGTCATTGGTCAATGAATATTTTTGCTGACACAACGTTATGTATACCGTAGAGACGTTGGTAGCGGAAAAAGTTGTGAAAGATACTTGTGATAAATGAATTGAAGATAAATATTGGTGGCCTTTTTGGACACATAAAAAGCTTGTCATCTGGAATGCATCTTTTCGATCATTAGTGTGTTTTGATTATTAACTCATTTGTCATCCGGAGATCAACCGTCAATTTCCAACCGAACTAACAGCAATTGACTGTAAATATTCCAGTAAATGCACGACTTTATGGGTTTATGAAAATTTATAGTCGTCCAGGTCGATAATTCCCATTCAGAACCCTCAAAAACACGACTTAAAATCCAAAATAACACCAACAACTGCAGACAACGTATCATACTCAATTTCTGTCCCACAGACAAAATTCAAAATATCTGCTATTTACAGATCAAAACAACAATCACGGAGAATTTCGCTTAGACGGAACCAATTTGCTTGATTAATGTGACATCGCGACTTAAGCAAGATTCTTGTCGCGGTACAGACAAAAATAAAAACGACCAACTGTCCTAGTCCGATCCCCCCCATGGCAAACGAGTAGTAATGCTGGCTTAGGACCATGTCTCTGTCTGGCTTTCATAGATCTGTCAACCGCCTAGTGCCGTTAAGGATATCTAAATATATCCCCCATGCTCAAGCTGACTTCCTACAGTGGCTGGTCGCTGACTCTTTTCAAATGCACAAGAATGCATTTTCACTATTCACAGGGGGACTCTAATGCCGTGCTTAGCATAAACCTTCTATCTAAATTTTAGTAACTTTCGAGACATTCAATGGTTTGTGTTTTCCTGCAGCATGCAGATATGTGGAAAGGGAATTTTTTATTATTGATTTTAACATAGGTACTTGCACAAAAGATAGGTTTTTCATATTTTGTAGAATGATGTAATAGAATATGTAGTTTTCGAATTCGGTGTTAACGAAAAAATGAAAAACATTTCAGATAGGAGGATTATGCTAAGGACAGCAGCATACTACTCCTGACTATTTTCAGTCAAATTCCATGACCAGAAATAGACTTCTTCCGATTTTCCCGGCTTCCGACGAAATTTCATTCGAGTACGGGATAAGTTTTTTTTTCGTATGTGTTGGTTATGAGCACCCATCTGTGAGGTGGTGTTCCATGCAGGCCCTAATGTCTCGAGCGTTTTTCTTTTGAAGAAATGTATTGAACTAAGGCTGATTTTCGTAAATTTTTCCACCGAAACTACTTTAGTTATTTTAGAGGGCATATCGGAATTTATTTCGGAAGTGTATGCACCATCAAATAACAAATAGTTTTGCATATCAGTAGCCAAAAGCGCTCAAAATCGAAGTGAATATTACACTTCTTTTTTCTACGATGCTTAGGCAGGCAAACGTCTTAAACGATGGAATAAAATTTTACTGAATTTCTTTTCAGTTCAATATTTAGACTCGAAAATAAGCGTGAGATACAAAATATTCATTTTATATGGATAGACTGACTAGGCAGGCACATGAAGTTCTCGCCAATGAGGACTGTGATACAATCACAGACTCTTTTAAATTCACATAGCCTATAGGATAATCCCAGTCATACCCTGCAATATCAACACACCTAACCCTTATTCACGACAACCATTCACATAATTCCAAATAGATTTTCACATAAGCCAAACTATTCGAGCAATATCATTCTGATCAAGTAATCTATGTACTCGGTACGTAACGTACTACCTACCCATCATCAAAGGCCCACCTTGTTTCACAGTACACACAATATAATAGAATTTTTCATGGATAGATGGAAAAAATTGTCGGTAAACTGATAGAACCGACACATCCTGCAAAATACTCTTTGTTTGCATCCTCGACATGATCCGGCTGTATCGACAACGAACCCTATGTGAAAAAAACCTCAGTCCGAAATCCAAGTCCTAAACTCGATTTAGTCGGGTAACAGTTTTTTTCTCGATGCAACAAACGAACCCTTCGCATTTTTTGTGCGCTCTTTCCTTCGTCAAAGGTCCTGAGAACAAGAAGAAGGCGAACATGTGCTGGCGGCTGTGCGTCCATGCCGCAATCTCAAGCAGCTAATATGCGCGAGTGGATCAATTTTCACTACTGGGATTGTGTTTGGGCTTGGCAACAAAAGCTTGCAGACAGAATAGAAAACTCTTATGTGTCGGTACTTGGGCCGAAAGCGCCGACGGATGACGTAATGGTAAAAAAGGACTGTTTTCTCTCGATTCCGATCAAATGGCGGAGTGATAGTGTCTTTTCAATACATGCAGTTAAATAGATTAACTTGATTTTTTTTTCGACGCGCAGGGACACGTTTTTTATCAACGGGAATTCGCAATTGGTTCTTGCGTTACCGCGAACAAGAAGTAGTTGCAAAAAGCCTTAATTGAATTCAAGTTTGCGTTTCATGCAGGATACTATTGTGTGTGAGTTTTAAAGACGATATGACTAGGAAAAACTTGTTTCCAAGTCTTATCAATGCTTCAGATCGGATAATGGCTCGTCACCCAGTTCGCAATCAACGATGAGCTACTTTGAGTTTTGATTTTGGAAAAGAGATTGGGAGAGTGAGCTAATTTGATAATACTAATAACTAAGGTATGATCACATCACAGTTTTACGAAGCCTTGTTTGAATTGTATTTGGAATATTTCGGATTCATTCCAAGGCATCAAAACTGTTCCGTTTCATTTAAAGCATATAACTTTTCATCTGGGTTACTTATAAGATTTAAAAATCTATAGATTTCTAAGATGACCATGAAGTGTAGCACTTATCTGCTCTATTTTCGACATAATCTTGTGCGCAAGTATAGGAACATTAAGTTTTTAAGTGCATATATGAACTTTATTACTTCAGGTCTCGCACCTTAAAATGTCGAACAAAATAAAAGTAATAAATTACTATAAACAAGAATTTTCATTTCTGCTGTCCAAAAGTATAGGACCGTTAATAATAGAACTAGCATTTTGTTTTTAGCTTCTTATGTGTTGCATTTCTACCGTTTTTTTTTGTGTACTAAAGTGTGCTTGTATTTTTACAACGGGAAAAGTAATCCGTAAGCATACTCTCCGTAAGCATTCCGTATAATGCATGGAAGCATAACAGATCCATACCCGGTTCATTTCTTTTTAACATTGGATGTCCTCTCGGCTGGCAAGGTATATACAAGTAGAACTTGGAGCTTTCAGCTTTATAGCTTTATAAAAAGTACTGCTTGGAAAGGGCGACATTGCATTCTTGCATTCCCGTCATCTATAGGGAATGCGTATCGAAGCTTGGACCGGCGGCCGACCATACCTCTGCATGACCCGAAATGAGTAGATAATGCTTGCTGAGTGATTGCGGCGCTCAATGGAAATTTCAACAGCGTATTCTCGCATTAAACGTTACTAGGGAGAATTTGTGCTGCTGCTCGGACCGGCGGCCAAGCTTGCCCCCTGCATGACTCCTAATGAATAGTAGCCAATACATTTAACTTACCCTGTGATGATTTGAAATGCTCAGAAATTTTCATATTTTCTTTTTACGAGGGGCATTCAAATATAAACGAGCCTTTTGCGAAAAAAAATTTATTTCACATTTAAGAAGAAAACACACTTTATAGTTATTTTTCTACATGGTTACCCTCCTTAGTAATGCATTTTTCCCATCGAGCAGGTAGTTGGTTCATGCCGTTTTCGAAGAATGACTTCGGTAGGGTATCCAACCAATTGCGCACAAACTGTTCAACCTGTCGATTGTTCGCAAAACGCTCTCCTTCAAGTGCTTCCTTGAGAGGCCGAAACATTTGGAAATCGCAAAGTAGAAAGACAGGGCTGTGGAAGGACGATCAAATGTAGTCCAATGAATTTTAGCAAATTTTTGGGTTGTTAGAGCTGTAGAGTTGGGCCTTGTATTGCCGTACAAGTGCAGGACGTCTCGGATAGGTTGATGGGGGTCTTCTTGACCGATAAACGAGTAAAACTCCTTGAGAGTCCCAAAAACCCGTTCACATCACCTTACCGGCTGACTTGCGAGTTTTGGTTTTTGATGGTCTTGGCTCCCCCCTCTTTTCTCCACTCCATAGAGGCCCTTTTTGACTCGGGAATGTATTAGTGAGCCCAGGTTTAAACGCACGTCACAATTCATTGCAAAAAAGCTTACGCTTCAGTTTAAAAACGAGCAAGAAGCATTTGACAAACTTAAACTCTCGAATTTTTGTTCTCTTCGGTAAGCACACGTGGAACCTACCACACCGATACTTTTCCGAATTGAAGATGGTCGCGGATGATGGTGTGTACACTTAGAACACTGTATCCTGTTTCCTTATTGAATTATCCTACAGTGGAGCGACGATCTCTTTCAATGAGCTCGCGAGCAGCTGCGACATTGCCAGGCGTAATGGTGGATCATGGGCGTCTTCGGTGATTCACATTTTCTAACATTTCACGCCCTCGTTTAAACTCGGCACACCTGGCTTTCATTCGTGCCTATATAACTGAACTCTTCCCGAACTGTGCACGCACTCGATTTCGAATTTCGGCTGGTTTAACGCTGGTTAAACCAAATGATACTATACTTATGCACAAGACTGTATATGTGAAAATCTCAAATTTTTCGAATTGTCCAGTAAGGGTCATCAGGACTCTTATTATTTTGAATTCATCTTCAATTAATAATGAAGCACGAAGTTAAGTCTCTAAGATCAGCGAAAAAAATCGAATTACGCAGGGAAAAATGTTATCAAAAAACAAATCTAAAAAAAAAGAACTCTACGTTCAATGTAATAGAAAGTTGCACTTTCATCCTCATATTATCGGACAGCTTTCATCAAGTACTCTGGACTAAAGTACACTCAGAAAAATTTCACCACTTAACACTTTTTTAGAATCACTTTAAATCAAAAGTTGAAATCACTTTGAAATAAAAAGCGAATCTTATTTGAATTTAAAAATATCAAAAAATAAAATATCAAAAAATCACTTAAAATATCAAAAAATCACTTAACGAAAAAAGTCAGTGGGTCTTGTGACTCTGCATATAGAAAAAGCGTTTGATACTGTTTGGCACCGCGGTCTTATCTATAAACTCCAATTATTTTCATTCCCCTACTATCTCATTAAACTTATTGACTCTTTTCTTACAAGGCGTATATTCATGGTGAAAATTAAGAAAAGTTTTTCCTCTGATTTTCCCATCTTCGCAGGTGTTCCACAATGAGCAGTTCTAAGTCCCGCGCTTTTTAATATATACACTGCTAACATTCCAGTAGATTTTATGTGCGAAATAGCAACTTTTGCAGATAATACCTGCTTATTTGCTAGTTAGTATCACCCTGATAAAATTAAGAGTTTTCTTGAAAATAAACTTGATAAACTTTATCAGTACTGCTTTAGGTGGAAGATTTTTATTAACTCTGCGAAGACGAAAGCCATCTTCTTTACTAGAAAAAGGATGAATAGTAATCTCCCCAGCAGCGCTCTTAACTTCTTGGGGCAAGATATTCCATGGGACAAAGATATCAAGTATCTCAGTGTGACCTTTGATATCAAGCTCTCATTGACAAATCATGCTAACGAAGTCTGCAACAAAATTTCCATGTCCATCAAAACCTTATGTCCGCTACTAAATCGAAACTCTTTTCTCTCAAAGAGCAATAAATTGCTCATTTATAGAGCTGGAGTGCAACCACTCATTTCATATGCGTCTCTTTTCTGGAGCTGTTGCGCCACGTCCCATATTAAGAAGCTTCAGATAATGCAGAACAAATGCCTGAAAATTATACTAAACAAGCCCTGGCACTTTTATTTATTTATTAGCCAAACAAGGCATAAATACATATACATACATAAAAAAATATGAAAAATCCAATTATTTAAAAACAAAAAAAAAGTGTAAGGTACAAATAAATAACACATTAATAAATAAATAACTAATGGAGTAAACAAATAAGTTTAAAATAAACAATAAGTAAAATAAAAAGGAAATAAAAAAGTGTAAGGTACAAATAAATAACACATAAATAAATAAATAACTAATGGAGTAAACAAATAAGTTTAAAATAGACAATAAGTAAAATAACAAGGAAATAAAAGAATAACAATTAAAAACGATAATTAAACAAGAGCTTAAAAGTTATGGTGTACAAATGGCTTGGATAAGGGAAGATTTGAAGGATAGTTTGGAAATCGTTGGGGAATAAAGGTCGCTAAAGCCATTGAAGATCCTGCAGCATCTATTCACCGGCTCATTAGCTGCATATATGGTGGAATGTGGATATTCCTTTAGCAAACGATTGGACCTGGTGTTCCTTAAGGGGATATTTAGCACAAATTTACTATTAAGGAACTCAACTCTAATAACGCCTCTAATTACGTCAAATGTGAAGCAGGCCGATATCATCATTCTTCTAGATGCAAGTGAAGTTAAGTTTAAATGACCCAGTCTAAACTCATATGGCGGTAAATTTTCGAAATCATAAGGGTTGTACAGATCTCTTAGGGCGAAAAGTAAAAATTGTTTTTGAATGGACTCGAGTCTGTTATTGTGAATTTCAAAGGCTGGGTTCCAAATAATACAGGCGTATTCGAGAAGAGGGCGTACAAGTGCAGTGTATAATGATCTTGTGGCCCACAAGTTTTTAAACTCCTTGGCACGTCGTTTAATAAAGCCGAGCTGCTTATTCGCACGGGAAAGAATTTTGTCGTAGCGCAAGTTGAAACGAAGTTTCACATCCATCACAACACCGAGATCAACAACGCTATCAACGCGAGTTAATAAGTTGTTGAGTTAATAAGTAGGTATTCTGCGTAACCATGCATTTACGGCTAAAACTTATGATTTGGCACTTATCAATATTCAGCGAGAGCTTGTTTATATTGCACCACTGAACAAGAGAATTAAGCTTGGATTGAAGGAAAAGTGCATCAGAATTAGATTCAATGGTGTGGTAGAGTTTGAGGTCGTCTGCATAAAGTAGGTGAGGAATGTTTGACAGGACGTCAGATAGATCCGAAATGAATATGTTAAAGAGAAGTGGGCCAAGATGACTACCTTGTGGAACACCAGAGGTAGCAAATATATTTTTTGATAAAATTCCTTGAAATTTAACGAGTTGTATTCGGTTGTGGAGGTAGGAACTGAGCCAGCTTAGTAAAGATCCAGCAAGTCCAAATTTGTGCAGCTTAAGGATCAATATAGAATGGTCAACTCTGTCAAAAGCTTTGCTAAAGTCAGTGTAGACTGCGTCAATTTGATAGCCTTTCTCCATTTTACACAAAACGTTCGAAACTAGGATTGTCAAGTTTGTGATAGTTGAGCGACCTTTTCTAAAGCCATGCTGTTGCTCATTCAGACGGGAGTCAACTAGTGGGGAAAGTTTATTGTAAACAATTTTTTCAATGCCCCTGTAATTTTCGACACAGCGTCTATCGCCATTTTTGAAAATTGGTGTCACATATGAAAGTTTCCAACAGGAAGGGAAAACACCGCATGAAAGTGATCTGTCAAAGAATATATGCAGGGGTGTTATTAGCTGCTCTACACACCTCCGCAGGAAGGACGGCGGAAGGAGATCAGGACCAGGGCCTTTGTTGCAATCGAGCTCCAATATAGCTTTACGTATTTCTTCGCGTGATATTTTAATTTGGCTGAGAAAAGTGGTTGGTGCTGAATTAGAAGGAGAAACATTTGAGTTAGATGGGTCTGATACAGTGAAAATTCTCTGGAAATTATCTGCGAATAAATCGCAGATATCTTTAGGAGAAGCAGAGGTGATATTATTATAGGACATTGACAATCGATAACCGGTGACTTTCCGCTTCATATTTACAAAATCAAAGAATTTTTTTGGGTCGTGGATTATACTTTCACCGGTTTTCTTAATATAATTGGCATAAGCATCGCGAGGCTTTGTCGAGAATTCCTTAACTACTTCATTATAAGTTTCCTGAATAGTAGGATTAACATCAATTTATTTTCAACACACTCACTCCACCGTATCGCCAACGTGCTTACAATTGTTGAACTGGCAAAAAGAAGATCCATTACTTTTCACAGTAAAATTTTATACATAAACAACACTCTTCTTGCATTTGTCTCATCAAACAATATTGCTTGATGCAAATTTAGATCCTAGGATCGGTAGCGCTCAAGCAGTTTTAAGTATTAGATTTAAGCATATTCATATACAAAGTTTTTCTTTTCCTTGAATGTCTTCTTTGTGAAAATACTCTACGCACAAGCTAGATTTTGATGAATGTAGTTTGTAAAGACACTAGTCTGCATCACTTGAATTTTCAACTTGTATTAACAAAACTAATTACAATAATAAAATATTTATTTACTTTACTATGTTTAAAGTAGGGTGTGCTTCAAAACTGTTGTTAGGCCTTTGCTCTTCTTAACATACATACGTCATAAAGACTATCGCATTATAGCATATGCAGATGGGACTGTATTAATGTTCTAAGGGAAGGATTGACATCAGTCACTTACTTGCAAACCATGGGATCCACCTAACAAATGACTGGCTCTGTTGCACTTAGAAAAAACAAAGTGTATTTCTCCATTAGCGATAGCCCGGACATACATTGAAGACTAATTTTGAATGCCGGTGAAATAAAACGTACTCACAAAATGAAATGCTTAGGTGTTACAATTCAGGGCTATTTAGAATGAGATAATTACACTCAGAATCTACGTCAAAGAATTAGGATAGTCTTTTTAAAAGTTTCTCATCCTGCAAGATACATGTACTTGATCTCGATTTACTCAGATCAATAGGGTAGGGTTGCCCAATAAGAGATAGGGTCCTAATATGAGATAGTAGGATATTTGAAAGTTTGTTCACTTGTCACGAGTGGCGATAGTCTAGTTTGGTTACTCATTCGGTTGTGTTCAAAAATGTTCCACTAGTCCCTGCAAGTCGTCGAGAACACACGGTACAAACGTATCTTTTGGCGCGAGCATTTAGAAAACTATTTTACCATCAGTTGCAAGGTATGTCGAATCGTTGCAAATAAGCACAATCACATATAACGTAGATTTATGATATCTGTTAAAAAGTGAATTTTAATATTCTTATTCAATTGGTTTTTCGTATTTGATTAATTCAATTCCTTACCACGAGCGAGACTCGTGGTAAGGAATTGAGCCCATAACCAATAAACACGAGTCTGACTCGTAGTACATCGTTCGGGCAAATGTGAACAAGACGAGCCTAGCTAGTGATATGTCATTCGGGGCAAACAAACTAACTCGTGGTTCAACTGTTCTCGATATTCTTTTACTTTAGTTAGAAAAGAAAAACCTGGAGTCATACCACGATTATAAAAAAAGATAGTATTTTGTGACACCATTTATATTACAGATTCGATTAAAAGTTTTGCTTAACTATTTAAAGTACTGAATTATGCATTAAGTCTTATTTATTACCAGGTTATCTTACCATCCTAGCTCTGATATCTTTCAAGAAAAACACAACACAAAATTGTCTTCCATATATAGAACCCTTGTCCCATATTTTGCATTTATCTAGCCAACCATAATTTAACATCATTCTCAGCTTTCTTTATGACTTTATATTTATCTGTACGTATAGGTACCCGATTTTTTTAATTTTAACAATAATAATTTTTAATTTTTTTTATACGTTGACAATCGGATAATATTATTTCGATGTTGATAATAGCAAAACAAAATCGAAAATGTGATGTCAAGTGTACTATTGAGCCAAACTGATCAGCTTTTTCCCTCATTGACACTCTTCTCTCATAGTGTGTATTAGAATTTAACAATTTTTTCGTTTCGATTTAATTGAAATGAGCTACCGCGTAGCATGTTCAGCAGCACAGCAATTTTTAGTTGCACCACGCTCCCTGCATTGCTAGTAACAGCTATAATTTTCAAAAGAAAAGGCAACCTGAACGACTTCGTTCCGTTAATTTCCTTTCACCGTCATCTTTACCGGCATTTCTGTTTGTGCGCACCAAATTATTGTTTTCAAGGGCTTCGAATATCAGTAAGTTCATTGACTTTGACAATGCACGTATACGATACGTGGATGGTGCACGTTGGAGACGTTCCGAGCTTACTCACAACTTTTTCCAAATATGCAGGTAAGCTGGACAATAAGTAGAAAACTAGCGGCCAAACCAACCGCTTGGAATGCGTTTTGTTGGGTTTGGTTATGGGCACATGTAGAGTGCAACATAATCAACATTCCTCGCTAGGCTTTCCTAGTTTTTAATAGGTGTGATGTTCGTATGTTTTGGAGAAAACAAGAGGCTTGCCAAGTCAAACGGGTTGACCATCGAATATGAAATTGTGCAGGAATAGACACGGTTTTTGGTTTCGCTCTCACTTCGTCATATTTAGTGAAAACGGTTTGTAGTAATGAGTTATTTGCGTTTCACAAGTTTGATGGTCGGCATTGAGCATCCATCCAGTTTGACATGTTTTTTGTGAACAACTTCAATTGATAGTCAATGATGGAAAAAAAGCAAATTTGTCAAAGAATCCAATTTTGATAGAACTGATTACATTCTTACTTTGTCCTTGATTTCCATGGACCCTGCACGCTAAGAGCCAATGCTCTACGCACTATGCTACTCGAGCTTCCGTCACCTGACGTTGATACGGGGTTGTCATTTTCAAACAATTTGTTAATACGATAGTTATAGGCCCTTCCTTCAGACGTATTGATAATTTTTATTGAAAAATATCAATATATCGAGGGTGATCTACAGCATGTGGCAAAACCCATGTAATTTGACATCTTTTTGACATTTCCGGAATTCATAGTCTTTTGTGCTGCAGTAAGTAACAACAGTAAGCGTGAATTCTATTAAAATACGAATTTCTAACTGATTTCAATCGTAACTTGCATGAAAAGTATAATCGTCGTACATGTATAGGCCAATCCGCTGCACTACCTCCACATCGAATCAAATTGCCTGCCACAAATCAAGGCCAAATAATCGCACAAAAGAAAGTGAAAGCGCATTCCCCTAGACACACCCTTCTCACCTTCAGTCCCGAGCAACAGGCTAAAAGCAGCAATCACGATACTCTGACGTCGAGAAAATTATTAGCCCGCAGGAGTAGCTTCTGCTGCTTTTCAGTCGCCGCCGGGACGCACGCGACCCCAATGTTCACAGCTCATCCGCTCGATTCGGTCACAATAATGAATTACTAACTTTCCCACATCATAATGCATGCTCCGCTGCTATTGCTGTTACAGGTCAACCTTATCAATAACTCGTTCCAGTGTCAATGACCGCAACAGTCACGAAAAACAATAAAAGAACGCAACATTCCCCCTATTCCATGCCACGGCTACCCAAGCCCAGCGTCGATCAGAAGTTACAGCCACCGGCACTCGTAGAACCCGCAAGCGAGCTTTTCCACCAACTTATTCACATCGTTGGCTTGCTTGCCTAGCAAACTGGAGCTGGAGCTGAATCTGGAGCTGACAGATACCGAGCGCCATGCATTATTACGTCACAACAAGAACACGTCGGAACCCCAGTTAACCCTTGCTAAACGGAAACGCGCTCGGACGTGTCATATTTTTGATAAGGGTGGCAGGCAAGCCGACATGCCTAACAACATGCAGAATCCATCCAACGATATGCACTTTTTGCACTGGGGAGCTCTGATGTGCCTGCTGGCCCCGACCGACAGGAAAGTGCTTAGTGTGACATTATGGCAGTCGAGTGAGAGTTTTCTATTGATTACGAACAACAGACCGGGCGAGTGGGAGAGCGAATAAAAGCGTCAAATGGCGACGGCGCATTGGCTTTAGCCGGCTCCATGCTGCCCCACACACAGGCGGGACCGGCGGAGACGCGAGTCGAGCGAGGCAGTCTTGGCCTCGGAAATCACTAGCCGTGTCGATGCACGAAACTAGGGGGGAACAGATCGCGGGAGGGTGTTTGATAAGGTCGCGAAACTTTCGCGCCACGGCATTGAAAAGAATCTTCACATCAGCAATTTGCCAAAATAAAACGAATCAGTGCGAAAAGCTCCAACTGAATTCGCCATGTGGGTGCTCTGCTATACTGTACTTCTGTGCATGCATGAACTGTATGAGATGATTTAGCATTTATGTGTTTTGTATGGGGCGCGAGCATCTTAGAGTGCTACGAAGCCGGCAAAGTTCTTCTTAGCTAAGGCCAGTGAGTCACCATCGACTTCGAAGATATCGCGACGCACACAGCAGCCACATGGAAACCAACGCCGAAAACTTACACTCATGCATACCTATACGAAAAACGCCGCCATTTTATCGGAGAAGCATCGCGTGGCTTGGCTTTTCTAACAATCCAAAATTTTTCCTTGAAAATGAGATTCCGGTGTCTTTCAAGGACTTTCATGGCTTGGTTCCGTTCGCTTTCGTACGAATAATGTAAGTGAGAAAGAAATTCTTCACTTCGCTAGTGTTTGAAATAGCGGAGAAAATCTTAAGAAATTCAATTAGCTTCTGTATTTCACATACGTACTGTCTGTACGCACGTAAAAATTGCTTTTTATTTTATTTGTTTCAGTTGAAATGAAATCGACAGTTGACACACTTAAAAATATGCAGATTCGTACGCAGGATTTGCTGACAAGAAAACAATTCATTGACTACGAAAAAATTACAACTGCGTGCATGACCGTTCATGAAATTACCTTATTATTTAAATAATTTGCAGTAAAAACAAAAAATGGAAATAGTTGCCTAGCGGTATATTTTGAATGTTAAATTAATAAGTGTGTTATTATTGCAAAATCAAAATTAAATTGTGACCGCAAGGAAGAAAAATCTTTGAGGTGAAATAGCTACAATATTACCGCTAGTTAAGTTAACGGTGCAATATATTTAAAAACGACATGGCAACGAAGGAAGAGTTACATAAGAATTTATTTAGTAACAAAGCATCCAGAAAATTGACAGTATTCGGAAAAAATTCTTTTAAATAGAAGGAAACCCAAAGCTAAACTCAGTCGCATTGTGTGAGATGCTTTTTGATTTTGACGGTAAAGATGATGTTCACCCAATCACCAACAGAAGTATAATTAAAAATGCTTACTTATCACGCGCACATCATAAAAACCTTTTGGTTATTTTTTCGGTGTGGTGAAATGAGTAAAAATTCGAAATTTACCTGGAAAAGCCTTCGTCGGTTTTTTGTGTAACTTCCCAGTTTTAAAAACTATCTTTTCTCGAATCTTGAAAGCAGTTTACATAGATATAGCTTTTGAGAAAACCCACAGTTGACTTATTGACGCCCATCACATTATTTTTTCTTTACATGCCTTTAGAATTTTACTGTAAGATGGGGTGAGTTCGATTCGGTTTTTCTTTACCGAATCTCTGTAATAGGCTTAGTAATTGAGTTTTTCAGAAAAATATACGCCAGCGTTCAGAATTCGAAAATTATTTTGTTGGTTCTATCTTTAAGTGTGCAGTCTGTCAACCCCCTACGCTCTACCAACCTTTCCCCGTAGCAAACAATAAAACCATACGATTTGGAAAGTCCTAAGACTTACTTTGGAAAGTTCTAGCCTTGCCAGATGCAGTGTGTTTCTATATGAGCTATTGCGGTTTTTGCTCAATCGCTTCTGTCAACTTTATGTGCGGGAAGTGACATCTGATTGGAACTTTACGTAAAGTAGGCGACTTTTTATCCAATTCTTTCCAGTGCTAGTAGCTGTCATACAGCTGGGAATAGGGATTTTGGACGTAAATGTTTTAACGATTAGACTTTTCAGATTAGCTTGCCTTTTAGTTAAAAAAAATTATAGTCGTAAATTGCGGGGATAACCACTCAACCTCTACAATTAAATCCGTCACCGATTAGAGATTTAAGTGGTTCCAGGATTCAGCATGGTTTAAACAAAACTCCACTAAGACTATTTACATTACCTGATCATTGCCTCCGCAAAAAGGTTGTTTTCTTTAGTCTTCTAGATAACAAAGAAGTTACATTCAGGCACAAACTACTTTTAATTTTATGTATGTGCATTTCTTTATGTGTACACTGAGAAAACACATGGCGCCAGACGCCATAATTTATAGACTTCTGGCGCCATGTACATAGTCGATTTAGGGATTGTGATAAAATATAGCGCCACACGCCATAATACATGGCGAAAAGTACATAGGCCTACACGCCATGTACTATAGTCTTCCACGCCATGTACATGGCGTGGCGGACTATATTACATGGCGTGGAGAACTATAGTGCATGACGTGGAGGACTATAGTACATGGCGTGGAGGACTATAGTACATGGCGGGAAGGACTATAGTACATGGCGTGAAGGACTATAGTACATGGCGGGAAGGACTATAGTACATGGCGTGAAGGACTATAGTACATGGCGTGAAGGACTATAGTACATGGCGTGGAGGACTATAGTACATGGCGTTGATGACTATAGTACATGGCGTGGAAGACTATAGTACATTGAAGAAGCAAATCAGTCAAAACAGTGCTACTTACCATAAATGAGCACACGGAGAAGTCACTTGAATGCAACAAACAGGCGCTGGCTGCATTTAGAGTCGCCGAAAGAGCCATTCAATAATATGCGCCCTTAGCCGATTGAGAATGTTCTCGATCTATCGACGATACTCAAATATCACTTGCTGACATTTATAGATCCCCTCACACAGTATGGCTGCGAGTTATAATTGGAGTGCCATGAGCCATATTACATGGCTCATGGCACTATGTAATATGGCGTGTGGGGTCATAATTTCTGCGCCATGTAATTATGGTGCTGGGAGCTATACTGCATGGCTCAGGGCACTATGTGCATAGCGTGTGGCACCATAAATGCTGCGCCATGTAACATGGGACCACGCGCTATGTAGATTCTGAGATTATGGCGCTGGGAGCCATATTGCATGGCTCAGAGTACCATGTACATGGCGTATGGGACCATAAATAATGCGCTATGTTACATGACTCTGGGCGCTATGTGGATTTTTTTTAAGTGTATCTCTTTTAATAAAATCTCAATCACACTATCCAAGCAGATTGATAGCTATTGGAGAACTACTGCATAAGATTGTAATTTTAGTATGCTTCCTTAAGAGCAGCATTCTTTTCTCAGAAGCTAATGGTATGCACACCTATTTTTTCCTTGTTGTGTTTTCCTTATTGAATTTCCAGCGCTAAAATCTAGTTGACACTTAATCATTAGTTCTTAACGTATTCAAACGAATATAACATTAATTTTTTGATTATCGCACAAGCACCTGGTCTGCCGTAAAGTCTAATCCCTTAAATGCTGAGTAACATGCGTAATAGAGGGAAAATCATGCCAGTCGGCCCTTCATTTTTTGATCTGCCTAGTTGAGGGAGCCATTTATAGCGTACTCGAATTGGGGTGTTTGTGGACATGGAAGCGGGGTGGTTGACGTCCGTTAAGGAGATATGCCAAGCTGCGAAAGCTCATGACGTGATCGATGGCTTAGTTAAATAAATACATGCAATGCCTCTGCACTATTTCTTTCTTCTTAAAAAGATCCTTAGGCATTGGTAATGAATCTATTAAGATGAACAACGGGCTCCACAAAGTATATATTTTCAGCCTTCTTTTGTCAAATTTATACAGTCAAAAGATTTACTTCGAGCTACACCAATCTGAAAAAACTCTTCAATATATCGATGACTTTTTAATTCTTGCTGCCGACAAGGCAATAACTAGTGTCTGATTTTCTTTCGACAAGGTCTAAACAATTTCTTTGAAACTAAGAGTAAAATAAATAACTATCGTGAACAAAATCATATAGTTGACTGAAATTTTAATACCCTTTGTACCAATACATCAATTGTCTGGGAAGCACTAAGACTAGCTACTGTGTATAAGATTATTACATGCACACAGACCGCACATATTGAATGGAGTCATGGACAGCGTGGAGTAAAAGAGGTACAAAAAAATCTTCAAAATGCACCACATTTTATCTTAATATATTTGTATGCGATTCACTCCCTTCTTCTGCTTCTCTAAGGCTCCTACAATTTTTTCTAGATTCGCCTGATTTATTCAAAGATTGCAAATTTTAAGGCCAGTGCAGCTACGAAAAAGAAAAATCACAAGCTTATCTCTCACAGATAGCAGTTTTGGGTCTTCCTTTCTAGAGAACAACAGTTGAGAGAAACAGATAGGTATGTT
This sequence comes from Nemotelus pantherinus, assembly GCA_963978885.1. Lineage (NCBI taxonomy): Eukaryota > Metazoa > Arthropoda > Insecta > Diptera > Stratiomyidae > Nemotelus > Nemotelus pantherinus. Next base: position 240,640,690 of record OZ022263.1, read on the forward strand.
CCTTTATTGAGCTTCAGGTGTGTGAACTGCATCCAGCATCTCCAGCTGTCTGGCAAATTGGTCCTTTTTGCTTATGACACACTTCTTTTATATTCTGGAAAGAATGGACCACCTCTGGAGTATAAAATTAATAGAGATCTAGAAACATACCAAGTGTGGCTTAGGCATAGCATACTGCTTATAAACGTCAACAAGACCAAGTACATCATTTTCAGCAGAAAAAACAAATGTACTATAAATCCCTTTATTCAGATAAACGGAATTCGTCTGGGAAAAGTTGAATCAATGAAATATCTTGGTTTAACCCTGGATGAGAAAATTTCATGGTTACACCACATTAACCACATCACACATAAAGTCGCACCAATTATTGCAGCCTTAAGATAATTTGAGTTCTTGGAAACCAGAACTAAATTAATGATGTTTAATGCTTATATACTTTCAACTCAAAGAAAAACATTGAGTTGATTAGAAGACCTATTTCGAAAGCAATTAAAATTATGTTTAGAATTCTGACTCTAACACCAACAGTTACTGTGTACACTCGGACACGACAGTTAAATATTCAACAACTAGTTAATTTCGAAAGGGGAAAACTGATTTTCAACATCCTGAGCAACAATTTGAAATGACCTAACACCCCCCGCACTGTGTTGGAGGTAACTAACCAGGAAACCAGAACTGCTAGAAATCTATCTCTTGCAATTCCAAGAACGGATAGATTGAAGATGGATCTAATACAGCAGGCTATCGCGTATTACAATTCATTGCCGAACTTGGTCAAATCAGCGAAAAACATAATAGAGTTCAAGGTGTACTTGAAATCTCACATCTAAAATACCAATCCTTAATGAAGAAGATACCAGAGTTGTTTTGTATACTTTTCTCTGGATAAATGAGAACAAGCAACCTAGGGTATGAAGTGTTATTTAAGTTAATAACAATTGTATCTTCTCTTATACCAACTTTCAATTGTCTGGAAGTACTAGGACGACATGTTTGATGATACGTTGATGCACACGGACCGTGCATACACTGATTGAGTGATGGAGAGAGTGGAAGGAAGGAGGAAAAAAAGGTAAGTTTGTACACCCGCGGGCGACCTTAAACAAAATACATCCTCCTTTTTTAACAATTTACCCGAACTTTTTCTGCTGGCGATTTCTGGCAATGTGGTTCCGGCTGTCAACGTTGTTTATGTGAGAATGAGTCAAACAGAGTCAGCTTTGGCTCTTCTTTTTTCTGTGCTGTGCCAGTTTTCACCCAAAATCTCTCCGACTTTTTTGGCTTTCGACAAATTGTCTCCCCCAAAGAAGAAGTTTTTACGCAAAAAATTTTCACCCGAGATTTTAGCAACAGACCAACTATTTGGTGACTCCTCTTCAACGATCTTTCCCTCTGGACTAAAATCCGAGCTACAAAAAGATCCAATCATAGTCTTAATAAGACCAGTAGCAAAAAAGACCATAACAGAAGGCTGCCCGACATATGTTCCTCTTAATATAGTTGACATATTAGGCTTTAACCTCATCAACCACAGTGTCAAATGTGTCAATAGACTACTAACAAACAAGAATAGCCTTCAAGTATGAAAGATTTGTCAAAATTAAATTAAACCCTATCTGTATGCATAACTTTCTAATTATGTTGACAGTCTTTCAAATTTCTTGTTTTGTTTCATTTTTATTTTATTATTTTTCTACGTATTGTCCTTTTTCTTGTTATACTTCTTATTGCATTCCTTTTTTTTGTTATTTTTCCTCCCTTCCACTCTCTCCATCACTCTATCAGCGTGCACAGTCCATGTGCACCATCTTTACCCTCCAGTAAGTTTTTCATAGTGCTTCCCAGACAACTAGTTTGTTGGTATAAGAGACAGCACAATTCTTAGCAATATGATACTCACTTTTATTGACTTCATTGACTTGTGTCCAGAGAAAAGTATACAAAAAAACTCTGGTGTTAATCGTCGTTGTGCGTTGTTAATGTTTTATGTGCAATTTTAAGTTTTCTTTCAATGTCACGATATTGCTCGAGTTCTTTAGCGGATCTGGCAATGTATTGTAGAAAGCTATAGCCTTAGTACATTCTCCGCAGAAGTATAATTAGAACCTTAAGCCAGATATACTAATGTTAAGCAACGCCTATACGGCACCAGTGGCTAGTGCCTCAAGGCTATTGACCAGCCCTTGTTCGTTGGTACAGTGAACAATCGCATCAAAAAAGCGTTCATAAATTCAGATAAACGGGAGCTTAAACTAGTTCTTACAGATCGGCCTAGAGATATGGACACAGATAGCTTACTTCAGATTTTGCGCATTCTACTATCGGTCATTTCTTATGAAATTTTGCTCTTCAGTGTGTCCTTTTTTCATAAAAAAAATCAAAAGTTTAATCAATCATACGAAAAGAGGACATTTGGGACAATTTCTCAATATGATCATTGCAGCGCTAGCCAAAGCAATTAACGATTGAAACTCAACATCTTTAGGATACAAACAAATTTACGAAATCTCAAACAAAGCTCGATGAAAACAGGTAAAGCCGAACGGAACGAGTCTTCAATTGTGTTTTGCGGTTACGTTAGCTAGGAGCGTCAACAAGCTGAAGAACTAGAAGATGAAGAACAATTACCTGTTATTCTGTACTTTAGATGATTTTTCGGACAGTGATGAATTTGAGCTTCGACAACCGTCGTCGGAGTTTGTTGGCATATTCTTGTTTCTGACGTTTTATATATCAAGATCGCGTTCGTTCGCTTCTCTTGTCCTGTTTAGCTTTATTAGCTTGTTTGCTTGCTTGCTTACTTTTTTGCTTGCTTGATCTCGTTACTATTTAATATAGTTAAAATTATAACAACAAACAAAACTCGGGAGACTGCCTCCGACTAAGATATAGGAACAGGTACAACTGTTACGACAACGTTATCCCAAAAAATGGAAAAAACTTTATATACGAATAAATAACATTTAAAATGGTAAATATGCAAACGAATCCAAAATATGCGCAGAGTCCAAGAACGCGAAAATGTTCAGATTTAGGGGTGGAGAGAAAAGAAAAAACGCGTGATGAAAAACCAGCAAACCGAATGAAACTACTAAAAATGACTCTTGACAATTGCCCAAATGGGAAAATGATTTGCAACAGTGTTTTGTTAAAAATTTTCAAGTAGAAATTTCCAACACGTCACCTTTGACCCGAAACACTTTGATCGCGAAATTTTCTATTTCGCGCGTAAAATCCACTTTGTCAGCCCCGTGGTCGTTGTTGATGCGAGTCCGGGGCGGTTCGTTTCGATGGCGGCGGTGGATAGTCGTTTCACGACGCGGCTTGCTGCTAATCCAGGATTATCCGATAAGGGCACACCAACACTAGTCACCGTCACTGCACTCGCAATATTCTTTGTGCAGGCGGTATGCTGCCGATACACTTTCCGCAATTTTTTTTTCGCACGGCCAGCAATCTGCAATTTTTAAGGATATTTTCGCTATTGGCTTCCTTGGAGCACCGAACACAGCGAAATTCGCGATCAAGACCTCGGAATTATGTGCGACCTCGGAAATGAGATTTTCAGGACTTTTCCAAGTTGCTCTGACGACACGACACCAGCCTTTCCGCCGAGAAGGAAATCGGATGAAGGAACGAAACAACAAATTGAGCAAACACAAGTCGAAGGAAAAACTCAATATTATTTCGAAAACGGAGGAAAACAGTTGAGAATTTTGGCGGCCAAAAAGTTTGTATCTGCTTCTATGGACGAGTATGTGACATGAAAAAGATGACAAGGCAAGTACAAGTGCCGGGGTGAAAGTCACGACGAAACGAACCGTCTCAGGATTCGAACCATTTAATTGCGAACCGTTACGACAATTCAACCGCGGCGCCGTGTAAAATTAAGAGAAAACCCGTCGAGAGGAAACAATAATTGCGTTTTATGTGGTTTATGAAAAATTTTGATCCAAAAGGGAAACAAGATGGCTGCTGGCTCGTTTTGCGCTGCCTTTCACTGACGCTGACGTCGACGACCGAAAATGCTTCAGCCTGAGCCTAAACGCCGCGTCCTCTTCGTGTTTAGGGATAACCGAATGTGTAGGGGTGGTCGCTGAGTATTTCTGCTCTGCTCTGTCTGTATGTGTGGTAAGTTGTGTGTCCATGCATTCGTATGGGGACAGGAGAAATGAAAAGAAATTATCGATCCGTGTAGCGTTGTTGAGTTGTCCACGCGAAAAAAAGTTACCGCTACCTATGCCGAAGTGAAAATGGGGAAAGTTCGGACAGTGGATGATGTAATTTTATGTAAACGCGAAAGGACAATGCAAACAGTTAGTGTAATGAGTTTGGTAAGTTATAATGATTAGCGGAAAATTTAATTATGTCCCGAAACTGAGAATGCATCTATGAGCCTCTCCCAATCCTAACTACTCCCAATTCTAACTGCTCGCAAACTTCAGCTGAGTGGATATTTAAATTAAAACAAATTTGAGAAGGAAAACAAAAGACGAAGCTAAAGATTAAGCCTTGGTGCCAACGTGTTTATTACTGATTTTCGAAGAAATTTAGTTTTAGAATCATAGACTTTTAGTAGAAATTCATAATTTCTTGGAGTCGAATTTAGATTTTTTGCAAGTTAAATCAGTAGAATTCCGATAAATTTTCTCAAGTCAGTTTTAAAGTTTTCGGGATCAAGTTCATAATTTTTGTGAGTCAAATTCATAATTTCTGCGAGTTAAATTCACAAGTTTTTGGAGTGCAATTCATACATTTTTGTAATAAGTTAATATAACTTGAAGAAATTATGAATTTGACACGCAAAAATTATGAATTCAACCCAAAAAATTTTGAATTCCATTCCACAAAATTATGAAACGGACTCCGTGAAATTATGAATTTGATTGAAACCTTATGAATTTAACTCGCAAAAGTTATAAATTTGAATCTTCACAAAATCTTATAAATTTACATTGAAAATCTATGAAATGAGCTTAAAAAACGATGAAATAGACTTCGAAAAATTCTGAATTCGCGACAAAAAACCTTCTAAGTTGACTCGGAAATTGGACATACATAAATGGAATAGGACAAGTCTAAGAAATGAAATTCGGTTACGTTTTTAACTTTAATATGACAAAGATTTGGAAACTTTTAACCCTATTCGAGCGCCAAGTGTATAAAAGTAGTTAATGTTTTTAAAATATTTGCTTGTGTAGGCAACATAAGTCCTTCAAATCATCGACCCTGCAGTTTTTTTTTTTTTTTGCTTTTTAGAAAAACTATCATCGATTGATAAATTGTACGCTTTGAAATTTTCAAAATTCCTCATCGCTCCAGAACGACCAAAGCTCACTATGATAGTGGAACCGCAACGTAATGTGGTACGAATAGTAATTAAGTTAGTATTTAAGTATTATATAGCTAAGTCAACCCCAGGTACTGTACTACCCGGGTAATATTTTATAAGTGTAAACAAAAAATATATGAATGATAAAAAAAATATAATCGAAATCCAAAAAGAGTCAGCAGGCCAATATAGAATAGCCGCTAAATATAAGTTGCTTTAAGCTAAGTAATCTAAGTCCCTTTAAGATAAGTAATCTATGTACGATTTAATGAATAAAATTATTATTATTATTATTATTATTTATATTGGTACGAAAAACATCAATGGAGCTTATAAGTTAGTTTCAGTTCCGAGAAGCGAAAAATTAGCATTGTAGAAAGTGAAACAAAACCTCCGAATAATTGGGAACATAGGATCTGGGTTTGTTGAAGGAGAAAAGCTTGGCCTTAAAACTGAAACATTAATATTGTGTCCGAGGTGGTTTCACCAATGTTATACTGGATGGTTTGGGACGAGGCTGGATTAGACGAGGTTACCCTGGGTTGGACGATGTTAGAATTCTTTTCATTTGCACTACTGTCCATCCATTTGTTGCATCCGTTCTCAAGAAATAGTTGATCTCAGTTAGGCTTCCAAATTTTCCCCTGAATTTGTTCTAGGCTCCCCATGGTTTTCTTAATAATCTCTATGTCAATATGGCATGTATCCATTTAACTAGGACATCGTCCGTGCCATGAGCTTAAGCAGCTTAAAATAATTCCCTATGGATCGAGCAGTCAAAGTCTCTTTCAATGTCCACAAATACTCAAATGGCGCACGCACTGCACGCAATCGCTTCCTCAACCCTGGAAACCAGGGAATGAAGAGCCGACTTTCGTGATTTCATGAGCATTTAATCCTTCTTGAAACGAATTGGAAAAATAAATTTTCTATTGTAATTTTTCTCGTTGGTAGCAGTTGATAACGAGTCTTTATTTTTTAATCTTAGTAGAAGCACTCAATGAGCTTTCAATACGTGAACATATCATTTGTCTCATTAGCTCTGCTCGCTACTGACCGCGGGTTCGAATCCTGCCGTATGCTTATAGCTGTATTTATTCGTTTGGCGATGTCTTAAGAGTCGGCGGTTGGACATACTACCAGCTCTCCTTTAACTAAGCTCAAAGCGTTGGTGCAAGTAAGGCCAGCGCTCCAGAATAAAACAAAAACAAGTAAAGCACTTACGGGGTTAGTCCACTGTTAAACTGCTCCAAATGAACTTTTTTTTTAAACAGCTACCAAAAAAAAACTATTCAAGATATCGATTTGAAATTTTACATGCATCTTTATTAAAGTTAGGAGTTAACATTTTCATTGGAAAAAATTATTAGAAAACAAAATGGCGGCCTCCCCAATGGATCGCCGCAGCACCGCCGAAAAAAAAAAGCAAATTGCGCCTCGTAAATTCCTGGACAAAATAAGCATCTGTGAACAAATTATCAAAAATATTTCATTAGTTTTGAGTATCAAGGACTGCACGGGCCTAAATTTAGAGCCCTAAAGCGATTAAAAAAAATGTGGTATACTTTTGAATCAAAAAAATTAAGAAAAAAAATTTTTTTAATCAAAAAAATGTTTCCCAGATCGTCAAAAATAATTTTTTTTTCTAAATTTAGGCCCGTGCAGTCTTTTGTACTCAAAACTAATGAAATATTTTTGGTGATTTGTTCACAGACGCTTATTTTGTCCAGGAATTTACGAGGCGCAATTTGCTTTTTTTTTCGGCGGTGCTGCGGCCGCCATTTTGTTTTCTAATAATTTTTTCTAATGAAAATGTTAGCTCTTAGCTTCAATAAAGATGTATGTAAAATTTCAAATCGATATCTTGAATAGTTTTTTGTTGGTAGCTGTTTAAAAAAAAAGTTCATTTTGAGCAGTTTAACAGTGGACTAACCCCTTAAGCGCTTAAAATGGAATAATTGAAATTGGCTTATCGCACATGTGTCTCTCCATTGGCATAGCTAAGCATTCGCTTCAAAGAGTAATATTCTGAGCTTTGGCATCATCACTGCAAAAAAGCAAAAACAAATATTTCCGAGGCTTTGAAAACCCCATCATAAGTAAGCAAGTCGAAGTAAAATAATATTTATATTCTAAAAGAACATACAATGAAGAAAATTAGTTCAAAACTAACTCAAATCCTTCCCAACAATTGTCCAAACCACTTTATTTTCACTTTCTTCGCAACATTTGAGGATTCTCGACATACCTACCTTTCAAATTCATTTCACAAGAGCTCGGCCACTTTCACATCAGCTGCAATGTTTTCGGTGATAACATTCCCTGACATTCTCACAGTTCAGTTTGAACTTCTAATTTGGGGTGAATGCCTTTCCCGTACCTAGCCTCGTTGCCGAGCTTCGAATACCAATTCTATTCACCTCCCAGCTATCTATCCCCTTTCTTCGAATCGGCTTAACCGGCTCTTCGCCCTCGTGGCCGTCTTCCTTGCTGTTGTATTGTCCTCTCGCTACGAAATCATGTTGAATCGGCGCATGATTGAGCGCCATCGTAGTCGTCTCCTTGAAAGCATTTTCTTGTCGAATGACAGATTTAAATGCGTGAAAAACTCTCCCCTCAGCTTGCACAAGTATCACACACATATGCACTGTGAACAATATGGGAAAGGTAGTAGGTAGAAGGACGATGACACGGCCGAAATGCAATCTCTTCGCTACGCAACGTATTGTAATCCTACGATAATAGAAATGTGAAAAGTATGTATTCAGAATGAATTTATGGGGTGGTCTACGATCTGAGATACCGTTAATTTTATTTTATTCTATTGGTGGCATTGGTAATGAGCCTATAGTCACCACACTTTTCAATTTAGCAGAAGCGACAGTTTGAAAATGAAATCTAGAGTCTAAACGTGTCATGGGACTCCATGAAGCTTCTAAATATAAAGTCATTGCGTATCTGTAATGCGTTAATTGTCGTCTAATCGATAATATATGTATTATGCTGAGAAGCTTCTTTAGCAGTAAGAAGCCGAATGTTGTCCGGGCGACTCTTGGAGTTTCGGGTCCGGAAACGACGAAAACGGGAGTTTCTTTGACGTATTCTCTCACCCACCATTGTTACACATGTACCTACACCTTCACCGAATAGGAAATTGTGGTAATCAATCTCATTTTAGGTCGTGCACTGGCAGTCACACAATGTCTTCTTCTGACTCGCCTAGTTCGCAACCGAAAGTTTGTTGTTCGAGTTAGTGTGAGCAAATTCAATTTTCTTAGCAGGCATGCAAGCAAAGCAGGCGACAAATTCAATATTTAAATAAATACATTATAATGTCGTTGGTAATTTAGTTTTTATTAGGATTTGTGGTGGCATACACGGGCGATTCAGATTGAAGTCTTGACTTCTTAGGGATCTAACCGATATTTGACTTCGGGTACGTCGGCTTATAAAATCTTTAGTCAGTAATCAAGCCTCGCGGACTCCGCACCTAGTTTTAATTGTTCTAAATCTTCTCTTTCAAAGGAGAGGACAGAGAAGGAGGGTGGTTGCGTTTGCTAAACAGAAAGTGGATTGAAGCGCGTATATATTGCAATAAATGCACCAGACATACGCAGACTAGAGATGAGGAAACCATCTGAATTTGGTGTGGCGACACAATTCGACTCACTCATTCAGATCAGTCAATCAGTGTGAGTCAATTAATTGTGTCAATCAGCTTTTGATTTAAGCATTATGTAGATATGGAACCGGATTACATTTCAAGTCTTTGTTGAAAGAAAAATAAAGAATAAATGGAGGTCAAAGAAACAATGATTGACAAACATAAATACAACTTTATTGAACAAACTAAAATCATTTATGATCTACTTATGAATAAGCTTTTAAAAATAATATTTTTGACACTGTATGTGAACTAAGTTGTTGAGAAGGTAGACAGTCTTCGAAAATATCCTTTCCCAGGAAACAGAAGTGATCTTTAAGATTATGTTTTCAACATAATCTTAAAGAGCCGAGGATATACTTGCTTCCCTTCGACCCACGATAAGCGGATAGGCGGTTTTTTATTGTGAATTTCATGATAATCTGATGGCTGCGCATGAAGATCTCACAAATCGACAATAAATATACAAATTCACTGAATACTTCGCCGTCGACAGTCAAAATATGGAAAAATCTACAAATGATATGCATTAATAACCTCCAAAAATTTCAGCTTTCAAAAATCAATAAAAAGAATTTCCGAACGTCCACGAAATGAAAGCCTAAACCAAATTCCAATACAACTCATAAAGCGCATGCATATTAAATTCTTCCGCGACTGCCAGTTTCCATCATAATCGACCACAACCTTTGGGCCTTTCCACACTTGTATTCTTGATGCACTCCTCAAAGTAAGCTCGTGTGTCTATGAGTAAACCTCGCACCGTGCGGAATTGCTTACAGCCTATTTTACGTATACTCTCCGCAATTCACGCCCAAATCCGACTCAACTCTATGCGACGCAAATGACAGCTGATGTGTAGCGATTAACTCGTTAATGTACGTACCCAAAAGTGTCGGCTAAAGGCAACAAGCTCTTAATCGCATCAATTGATTGCCTTGTTTTGGTTGCATCACCCATGTGTTAGCAATCTCTCCTGTGCGTGCTCAAAAGTGTCGATCACAGGGAACACCACATGACCACAGCAAATGAAGAAGTGCTTGTAAGCCGACTCAATCAGAATAGAGTGTGTCGACACACGTGTTAGGAGCGAATGATTGACTCATTTTGATTGCTTCAATAATGTGTTAGCCAGCATATAACTGGACCTAAGCTAAAAGTACTGGAGAAATATGTGTACACGAACCGTGCATATTGAGTGATGACGAGTTTGGAACTCAACTATGAGATTAACTTTATCTGAGAACGAATTCAGCAAAATTTATAGGCACGATTGATCAAGTCCTATACGTGAGCTTTGATTTCCAGTTTGTAGTCAAATGTGGTTGATACAGGCAGGAGCATTAGAATGCAACTTCTAAATCTGTCAAACCTCTTTTCATTATTGTCAAACAGAATTTATAATCCTAAACGAAAAAAATTATTCACAATTGTGAAGACTATGTAGATCATTGGAATGGAATAGAAATGGCAGTGGATCTAGTACAGAGCCACGAACTCTATTTCGGATTTCAAAGGGCCAGATTTTAGAGCAGACATGAGAAGAGCATTCGGATCAAGAGGAGTCAAGAGTCTAGGTGACTTAATTTTTAGAGAAACAGCCTATAGTCCTCATGAAGGTACGCGTTCGAAAAGTCTATTTTCATCGAGTGCTTTGGAGATGGAATTTGTGAAGTAAACCCAGTTCGTCGATGGAAAGTGACAATTTGTGGTGGTTTTTCAAAAATTCTTTTGAATATTGGGCTTTTTTTATTATTTATATTTGAAAATTGATAATTTTTAGCATACAGCCTGATGAAAATGATGAATGAAAGTGAAATGAATTTCCGTAGTAATGATAGAATCAGGGTTATATCTTTTCATGGCACATATCTGCGATGGTTTCGCTGCTCTTTGAATATATGTTTTCCCTCAAAAACAATTATCTACTCGAGGAAATAGCTTCAATATTTTCTGGAGTCCCTAGGAAAATAACGGTCCATCCAACTACCACATTATTTGCACTACAAATCTTCCACAGCAACTCAAGTCAATTCGAGATAACTTCAGAAGTGCATTATTAACCCCTTCTTCTGCCAAATCTCGCTATTATTCAATTAAAAATCACACAGTTATAAAAACGATAAGATAAACTTGGATCGTCGCCTCACACCGATCGAGAGCACGCACCGCCGCCAGGCAAACGGCAAACCAGAATTGCAAATGAATGCACCGAGAGTTGGACCTGTACAGGCGAAACGACGGACGAGATCAAATGCATCCAGGCCGCTCGGTCAGATCAGATTGCTACTTATGCAGTTTGTAATTGCACTGCGAAACAGAAGTATGCTCATGTTCCGTCGGTATTGCACAGAAAATGGGGAGCGGCAGGACGGGGTGGCAACAACGACGACGACGGCGCTCGGCACTAGCGACCAGCACGGCATGTGCGATTTTTTGTGTTGACTTTGGCACGCGATAAGCCAGCAATGCGCTCAAGTGCAATCACGTTGCAATTGCATTGTCCACCATCGTTTTTTTTCGATACAGGGGAGTTGTAATGCACGGGTAGCGCCGTTTCGCGACTGGTGTAATGATGCTTCCAAGGGGTAGTGGATTGTATACAGATTTTGTTGCGACGTCGAGACGTTTCATGTTGAGTGCAGTGCTGATGACGGTGCACTTGGTGTTTATTCATAGGGTGGGTAATTATGAATTATTTGCATTTGTAGTGCATTCTGGTGCGCAAAATCCACTTCATGAGAAACTGATTGTACCCGGTAAGTGGCAATGATGACCTTTGTATGTGTCACACTTTTGGCACGCCTTCCCTTCGCGATGGAAGTGACAATCGACATGTTATTTGTGTTTTCACCCTTCGTGCAAATTATGTCATTTTACTGAAAGGGGTCAGTGCCCCCAAGCGGTAGGATGACGACGATTATTTGCATTTATCGACGTTTTGCACGGACTGGGATGTGATTGGACAAGCTAGTTTAAGTGGTGGTGGTTTCGTAATTAAATAAATCGTTGATATACGGAATCAAAGCTAATAAAGTTATGAGCCAAAGCTTTTGGAGACGTTTGATAGTATGTAAACTTTTGGCATTAGTTTCGATTGAAATGCGATGGAAGAAAAGATATTAACGGTAACAAAGCAAGAGCCTTTGGCGATATAGGAGCAAAATATGGAATGAATGATGTTCAAAAGGAGTTTCAATGATTATGTGACTAAGGCGTAACTTATGATCCACTTTGTCCAAAAAAATTTGATGATGTCGCCTTAATTAAACAGGAGGCAAGGGATATTATACAACAATTACAAACAATTTAAAAAAAAAAATTAAAATTTTAAAAAAACTTAATAAATATCTAAAGCACTCTGTTTGGATCACTAATGGTGGTTGCATCTCGACGAGATATCAAGGTTTTCATCTTCAAGAGCCATGGAATTATCGAGACAGTCAGCTAAAAATGTGCAAATGTTAGTAATTGACGGAGACGATGGATTCGAAATAACACAAAAACATATGAAGGAAGACGGCAACCAAATCATAGATTTTCCGGGGACAACAGGCAACACTTTCGTTTCAAATCAAGTTTCAGGGAGTTGTTTTGCTATTTCAAAGTGATTTTTGCAGAACCAATGAGGTTTGTTACTAGAGGGATTTGGGGAGAAAATAAAGAAATCTCAATGTGGGCAAAGCATCTTCACTCGGGTTTAACTACTTATTGAATTGTAGAGATTAATAAGCACGAAAACTGCGGGCCAAGGGGATGCAGGCAGACGTGTCCTGGGAATAAAGAATGGAAAACTAATTATTTAATAAGTATCACGGAAAGTTTAATCTCTATACAAGATAGCTTGAGTAGCCTAGTGGGGAGAGCTCCGGCTTCAATCGTGTGTGGTGGTATGTGATTCAAATCCAAGTACGATCGTACACCGAACTTCGAGTTAATCTAGGACAGTAATCAAAGCAACCAGGGAATGACTGGTATGACATGGAATGTGTTAACGGAATTCAATAATCCAATAATTTGAAGCACAGAATTGGTAATGCTTGCGCTACTCCAGCAACTGTGGTCTTAAACTTTTTATATTAACAAGTGGTGACACAGTTTTTGGTGTATGGAGCGATCAGGTGATGGAGGACAATACAAAGTAAGATAGCAAGGAATCAATATCAGCAAACTAACAAGAGTGCAAAGATTAGTTTGTACAAGTATCACGGATGCATTAAGAATCAGCCCAACGGTCAGGTTGGAAATGACTCTGGAGCTTATACCGCCTTATCATGCATCCTTTTCAATTTGTCGATGGAAAACTCCTTCTTGTTATTTACATCATGTGCGAAAGAATGTATGAATACTGAGTTCTTAAAAGAAAACTAAAAAATAAAGCACAAGGAAAAAGTGCATGTGGGCAACCGAGGAAGCAACGGAAAGGATGCGATCGATGCAAGTACTAGGTCGGTATTATGTCGAACTTGGTCAAAGAAAAGAGGTGACTATGAGACGACAGTTCCGAAGGCTAGGCTCCCATAAAGCTGTCACGGTATCTACGAAGAACAAGGAGCGGTCGAAAAAATAAGGGTGGAGAGTTTGACATGAGAAAACGTACATGAGGTCCATGAACTGTTCCAAGCAATAGACACAGTAGTCCAAGCAGTAGGTACAAGGAAAATTTAAACTCCTAGACATTCAACAGGAAAGGATGCAAACATTTCACGGAGTGCAGTACCAAAGCTATCACTAAAACGGCCCACAGACGAGAGATCTCGTCGACAACTAGATCTGCAATATGCGATATCTGCAACGAAATTCTCTGTCTGTGGGCTAGTCTCAGGTTGCATTTAGTCTCTGCAACGGTTGCAGTAAATATCAAAATTTTTTGATATTTGGTGGGCGGAGCTACTGGTCGACGACCAAGTTGCTGTGTCTGTTGTGTTCAATTTTGAGACTAGAATGGAGATCTCATTTAAATTTAGTGTAACGTAATGGTAACATAATTCGAAATTATTGATTTAACGGACTGAATTGTGTATGAATATGCTCAATAAGAGTCAGTTAGCATACCTCATGATACCGTTAAGGTTTTATCTATTTCAGGAAATATTTATGAACAAAAAGAATAGATGTGGAACAATAATATCTTTAAACATTTGGCAGCAACGGAGATTTAGTTCATTTTCAGTGCTGCCTGCCTATGATGACCGCCAATTAAAATTCAATAAAAAAGTAATTAGAAGGTTACATGTGTCTGAACCAGAAAGTACAAATACCTAGATACCCGTACATACCTGTTCGAAATAACTTTACTTGAAACATAATTTTAAACCCTATTAAGGCACAATTGCTGCCAGCTCATGATACATATAAATTTATAATTTTCTTCGAAAATCAGTTAATACACCCCTAATACGAACAACTACTGCCTGGTTATGATGACCGCCAATTGAAAATTATTTAGAGGGATCTATGACTAGGCTACAGATGCCTGAAGCAGAAAGTACAAATACCTCATATACCTGAGTATATGTACCTGTTCGAAATTACTTTCGGTAAAACATCATTTGCTAACAATGCTTACAATGTATGTCCTCCGTTTTCTTACAACGAAAATGACCCGAAAACACCCATTCCAAACGTGTGTTGCCTCAACGAAAACAACGTTCGAATGAGATTGCAATTCAAGTTGCGATTACATTCTCTGTGTCTGTGGCAAATCAATTGAGATCCAGTCGATGACTAGATCTCCATGTCTGTGGGCCGTTTAACACGCCGAGACTATTGAAAGTACGCCGGCATTTTGACTTGTGAGTTAGGGTGATTTCAGAGTCACGCGGACCGTCCGCGCGGACCATCCGCATGCGGACGAAAATGTAAGAAACCTATGGGATCGTTTCAGACTGGCGCGGATGATCCGCGCTGATTCCTGTCCGCGCGGACCATCCGATCGCCATCCGCGCAGCCCGTCCGCACGCGGACCGTCCGCGAGCTGACGTTGCAGTGTTCTTATTGACCGTTTCACAGTTACGCGGAGCAGTCGTGCGGACGATTACAGTGGAACGCGAAATGTCCGAAGTTGATACAGAGCGAGTAATTGATGGAGTGCGTTTGAGGAGGTGCATATGGGATCCCGCAGACTTGTTTTATAAAAACAAAGATGCACGATTGAGTGCTTGGGAAGACATTGGCACTGAGCTATTTGGAGAGGCATATGCGAATAAAAAGCATGTATTGGGTAGGTATTCAATCTTTTATTAAATATGTTTTTAGTTGTAATATAAGGTGTTTAATATTCTTCGATATAATCCTCTTAATTGCGCAATAATCGCGTCTAATATATTGATCTCTCCTGCCAAGGGACTTTACCGGCATCTGATAAAAAATAACTGGCGAATACTTCACGTAATGTATTTCCGCATCTGTTAATTTGAGGATCAATTACATCTTCCAATCCCTCAATCGTAAGAGTATCTTCCTCGCTGTAGCCATCTCGTACTCTTATAAAATTATGCAATACAGTGCAAGCCTTGACAATATTTTTTGCAGTCTCGAAGCCTACATTGAGAGGGGTGTGAAAGATTCTAAACTTATTAGACATTATTCCAAAGGTCGACTCAATATATCTTCTTACACGGCTTAGCCGATAGTTGAAAATCTTCTTCGAATGTGTCATATTTTTTCGTGCATATGGTTTCATTACATGTTTGGATATTCCAAATGCGCCATCACCAACAATGATATGTGGCACTGAAGTATTGCTTCCTGGTAAAAATTTAGGACCAGGAATATTCAACTTTTGCTCCTCTAAATTTCTAAATAGAAGGGTGTTTTTGAAGACAGAGGAATCTGAGTTTTTTCCATATGCTCCAATATTCACATAAGTGAACATATAATCCGCATCACACATGGCCAACAGTATAATAGAATAAAAGTTCTTATAATTATAAAACATCGATCCTCCTCCCACAGGGTTAATTATTCTAATGTGCTTGCCATCTATAGCTCCAATGCAATTTGGGAAATTGGCATGATCTTGAAACCTCGTGGATATACGTTGCCACATTTTTACGCTTGGCTCAGGTATACATTCTTGATGAAGTAATTCCCAAATTATTGCGCACACCTCATTTACTATTCCACTTATAGTGCTTATTCCCACTCTGTATGAGTAGTGCATGTCGGTAAATGTATTTCCAGTTGCCAAGAATCTAAGAATAAAGAAAATATTTGTTTCAGATAACCTTATTCAGAAACGTTGGAAAACTGCACGAGATGCGTGTTTTAAAACAAAAACTGCAATGAAAAACAAACCGTCTGGAAGTTGCGCCCGGAAAATAAAAAAAATATATATTATGATGAATTGAGGTTTTTAGATTCAACTTGTGAAAACCAAGTTGAAGAATCTCTTTACGAAAATAATGCATCGTCAGCTGATGCACACGCAAGCTCAGTAAATGATTCAGAGGTAAGCCTAACTAGTTCTCCACAAAATCCTGCAGAATCTGAGATTGATAATCAGGCAAAACCGCGGAATCGAAAGAAAAAAAGGCAGAAACCACAGCAAGAGTCTGAGTTTGAAAAAAAAATGGTGGCATTCTTGGAAAAAAACACGCAAGAGTTGAGCACCGACGACTTGGCATTTTTTAATTCAATGGGACCAATGCTGAGTGACTTTAATAATGACCAGAAACTTTTGTTTCGTTCTGAAGTTCTGAAGATAGCCGCGGATATTCGAAAAATGTCACCCAATTCTCAACCAGCAAACAATATTAATTTATTGCTTCCATCAGTACAAATGCAAAGAGAATATAACAGGTTGTCTCCCAATATAATAAGCATTCCTGACAGTAATTTGACAGAAAATGCAACATTTTACTCAATATAGAGTTTTTTAATGCACTTTAAATTAAGAAAACTGGATTTTTATTCATTTCATGTTTTGAAGCAACAATTTAGTTGGGAAAAATCTGTGATTGGAGTTAATTATACGAAAATACACATAAAAATAAAAAAATAAATTGTTATTTTCCTACCTCAAAGTAATTGCTAATCGTTCGATCGGTAGTATAGAAACCCGACGTAAATTAGACCGTATGAACTTGCTCTCTAGTTTTCCTAATAGCTCATGAAAACTGCTTGCTGACATTCGGAAGTAATTGAAGAACTTCACGTTATCATCAGTTAATTGAGAGTACAATGAAGCAAACGTTCCAGCCAGTAGTCTTCGTTCAACTATAGGATGCACCTGCGCTCTCCTCCTCTGACTCGATTGTCGTTTCTTCCACAAATAATAAATTATACAAACTTTCACTGTTTTCGAATTCATATTCGCAACTGTACTCAAAAGAGATCCGCGTGACAATGAAACGCTTGGTCAGCGCGGAACATCCGCATGCGGATGGTCCGCGCGGACGGTCCGCGTGACTCTGAAATCAGCCTTAAGCTTTTACCTCGATAATTCTCGAAGACATACATCATAGCAGCAGAAAGCCAAGTTGAAGTTGGGTAGATGAAGTCATCAGAAAAGGTACAGTTAATCATAGGTGCTTGTATTTATTATGTACTCCTTTTACTCCTCAGTCTTATTGCAAAGCTTGCCAAAATATAAGGACGCTTTTCAAACAAGGTCTTCAGACCAATTACTGGAGCTTAGGTCTTTCTTCCAGCCTCCAGTTTAAAAGACAGCCATAAGGACGTAGCCATATTCGAATGAACAGGCAGTACAATGGATCTGTTTTTTTTTGCGGGCATCGTTATCGATACAACATTTAACTATTTATTTAGCATTATCATTTATGAACAACTTGCGTGGACCAGAAGAAAGGATTAACCCTGTCTCTACCAGCGCCACATATATTTGACGATCCGATTTTCTTACTTGAGCCAGCATCACAAATATGTGACACGTGCTCATTATCAGTTTATGATAATTGTTTGCACCATTTTTTGCTTGTGTGGCGACAGAGCTACCAAAGGAACTATGTATCTATGGTCCAGTGTCACTTATGTGTATCAGTTTGTAAAATTGCTAATTTGACTTAGAACATTATATCGTCGCTGTAAAATCAAACCGGCATATCTGCAAAATGCATATTTTTCACCAGAGCGCTTTAAAGTTTTCGCATGTGGGCTATTTCCACGTGAATGCAAAGCGGCACAACACCATTAGACGGGTTTTTATTCAACTATACGATATGCCGGTGCGACATAAAACAAGACGGGTAAATAAGGAATTTTTTGATACCAAAAACTCAAAAACTCAATTTTTGCAGATATGCCGGTTTGATTTAACAGCGACGATATATACATTCTACAAAAATAAATGACAATTGGTATCATATTTAAATAATAAGACGCCTGTGCTGTGGTGACGGTTTTCCTCCTGAGGCTCTGGTAGCGAGAGGGTTAAACCAATTTTATGAAGCATTGAATTTTGGGGCGTGACCAAAAGCTTTCCATATTTGGTATCGATATGTAGGACTCCGGGAAAGATATTAGTTTCAGATCATAGTTTATGCCCAGGCAGTGAAAACATGGAGAGTGTTGTCTATCAAAATGTTTGATCACATACTCGCTTTCATAAAAAAAATAATTACTCATTTTAATTATTGCAAAGACCAATGAACACAAAGCCCTTAACGATCAATTTAATACGATCATACCAATGAACCAACTCCGACGCGATCCGTTCACGATATCGTGTCTGATATGATAGCGTTCCGGCCTAATGAACACCACCAGGAATCAATATCCGCAATACAATATCCAAAAAATGTTCCTAGCGTTTCGCCCCATTTGCTCGTCTGCAACACATTCGACGAGATGGTCTTTTGAGGAGCTCATCACATGTCAATGCTCTGTTAATTGCCTAAATAATCGCGATTTTCGCCAAGGTGCATCGATTGACTGCACGGTAATTTCATCCACCTTCAGTTCAGCGGCACCGTGGTCCGCGGCCCATTAATTAGCCCCGGGGCAAGAATGCTGCATGTGCAGCATAAGAAGAAACTGGCGATAGCCAAGCATCAACCCATCCTATCCACCGTCTCGTAGTCTTTCCTACATGACCAGGTTGGCGCAACAACAAAAAATTGCAACGAGCTTCGATGATGATGATGATGAAAATTGCCGCCAAACAAGCGCAAGGGTAAAAACACGGTACGGCAAGTCAACGGATTATGTATGCCTCGAACAATCTCATCTCACCTTGTTAATTTTGTTTGGCTTTTATATCAAAACCTCTTCTTCATTTTCGATCAAAGACGGGGGACGCGCTGCTGCTGCTGCCGCCGCCGTTGCAACTGCATCTTTTGGCACGTGCCCGTGTGTTGTCTGTTGTTGTCTCGAGCCGGACGATTTGGACGTTTTGCCTGTCTCCGCAGTCGTTGCACATCTGCTCTTTCAGCCGTGCAATAAAAAACGAAGAAATCTTCCTTTTGTGTGCCGTGCTTCAAGCGTAAACCTTTTCGGCAATTCGTACGGTGCTATCACTGGTATTCGCAACGAGCAGGACGAAATGGTGGCTGGTTACTTTGACTAGACTACAGAATGGGAGAGGACATGAGGCGGCGGGAGACATCATCGGGTTTATTGTTTTTGGTACAAATGAAATTGCTAATTTCGGCTCTAAAACTGTTTGTTTATAGATATTTGTTGCATTTGCACTATAATTAAGAAACACAAAGTCAATTGGCATGTGAATATAAATTATATTTTGATAACAAGATGCAGATATCATCTGATTGCAGTTTTTAATGCGATGACAGTCGTAAACTTTGAGGGAAATCTAAGCAGTGGCAGCTACACCTGTCCAGTAAAAACGCATTTTCGAAACATGCCAGTAGTTTTGAACGTCGGTGGATTGAAGATCTGTTTGAATTGAATAAAAACTTGATGTTTCCGTAAATAGTAAGTAAGATAGTTAAGGCTTTCGTTAAGGATGGGAGAATTCAATTAGTATGTAAATTGGCTTTCGTTAAAGAACAGTAAAAATAGTTTTAAAATACAGTAACAACGTGATACGGCCATGACTAATGTGGACGTTCCCGTGATTGCCAAACACATCGTGGTAGGTCTAAGGTTATCATTCAGTTGTACTGCATTAATTTTGTAGCATGTTCAAAGATGTTGTAATAGTCGGTCAAAAAGTAATAAACGTAAAACTTTTGTACGAAGAAATGATTTTTGTTGTTGACAGCTAGCCTACGAGGGTGGGTCATTGAGTTCGCGGAATGAGTAGGTAGGTCATTGACAAAGTTAGTTAAATGAAGAGTAATGAGTTCAGAGACTCCTTATAAGTATACCAAGTTTTATTTCAATCGAACCATTAGTTTAAAATATGGAGTAAATCGAGTACCGCGCTGTTATAAAGTTCCTCACCAAACAAGGACACTTGACTCAAACCATAATGGAAAAAATATGGCATCCGTTTACGGGGACTCTTGTCCAGGTAAAACCATGATTTAAAAGTGACAAAGCCTTTTTAAACCAGGAAGGAACTCACTTGCAGACGACCCACGACCAGAACAGTCAATCATAGTGACCACTCCAGAAATTGTTTAAAAAGTCGAAAAAGTTACATTGGAAGATGGCTTGGCTAGTGAAGAAACAGCTCGCAGAAACGGTTGGATTATCCGATACAAGGCATTTTAGATATTCTTTACGATTATCTTGACATGACCAAGGTCAGCGCAAGGTGGGTACCGAGAATGCTCACGCCACCTCAAAAAAAAAACAACGCGTATAGCTCTGTAGTGAAGACGAGGATGGAGTATTGAGTCGAATCATTATTGGAGCCGAGACTGGGATTCATCATTATGAGCCTGAATCGAAACAAGACTTAATGCAATGTCACAAAATAGGTACACCATCACGCAAAAAGTTCAAAGTGTCACAGTCTGCTGGAAAAACAATGAAGACCATTTTTTAGGACCCAGAAGCGATCCTTTTAATCGATTTTAAAAACAAAAGCGTCTCCACAGCCGGAGAATATTACGCTTCAATTCTAAAGAAGCTGAAAGAGGACAGCGCGCCTGTTCACGTCTTTTTGTGTCTGGTGTCCTCCATAAGGTGGGCTTCGATATTTTAGATTAGCCACCCCACAGCCTTGACCTGGATTCCTGCGATTAATATCTTTACCCAAAATTGAAAAGGAAACTTTATGGAAAGAAGTTTTCAAACGACGAATAGATGAAGAGCACAGTTTCGGCTTACTTCTCCGACAAAGTTAATATATATTGGAATTGTTTTTGCGGGATGATTAAAATTGAAAAAAATTTTATTTACATTGAAAATGTTATTTGACAAAGTGGTTTCGAAAGTATGCACTGATTCTCATCAGACACCAGCACTGACCACTTGCAGTTGGAAATCATTAATTTTTGTTTATGCCAGTTGTGACAAATTTTTTAACAGGGTGGCGCGCAGCACTTGGAACGGCTGCTGTGGAGATTCAGATGGTGGGAGAGAGTGAGGGGCAGGATTGTTGGAGAGGAGGAAATGGGAGATTTGTATTCCCGCCCAATTCAGTCTCAACAATCGGAGTGGACGGTGGAATAATGTCAGATCGATAAGTTTAAGACCGCAGAGAGCCATTGTTCGCTGTGTACCTTTGAGTAAGGCCAATGACACATTCGGCGGTTCCAACGAAGCGTTTAACGCTTCGGTTTGGCGCGTCGATTGACAGACACAGCGGTTTTCAGAAGCGTTTATCGAGTCGGTTCAGTTACAAATTACGTCGGAGCATCCTATAGATGCTTGTGAAAAAAAGGAGTCGTATATACATACATATGTATGTATATATATATATATATATGTATATATATATATATATATATATATATAAATATATATATATATATAAATATATATATATATATATATATATATATATATATATATATATATATATATATATATATATATATATATATATATATATATGTATATGTAAGTATATACTATGAGCATCAAAAGTGAGTGCACACCTTCCAAATTTGTTTTTGAGCTTCAATAAAAAATAAAATACCGATTGAAAAATATTTCTGATTGAGGAAAATTAAACCTTTATTTGTTTAAACCAATATACTAAAAAATCAGTTCCATTTATTCACTAACAAAAAATTTACAGAACAACAACAACAAAAAGTCCATGAAATACGAGTCAAAAGTAATTGCACACTTCATATAATAAAAATTCATATAATAATTTTAAGAAAAACTAGTATTTGGTTTGGCCGCCCTTTGCCTTTAAAACAGCTTCCAGTCTTCTAGGCATGGATTCTACTAATTTTCTGGTAAATTCTGCTGGTATATTATCCCATTCTTCCTTAAGAGCATTTTTCAAACTTTCCTTGCTTGTGATTCGACGTTGCCGAATTTTCCTGTCTAAACAATCCCATAAATGCTCAATGGGGTTGAGGTCTGGGGATTGGAGGGATGATCCAATACCTTGGGAGTTCCATAAAGCAACTACAACCTTACTAAATAGGAAGGGTGCTTAGGATCGTTAGCTTGCTGGAAGATCCACGTCCTAGGCAATTCCAATTTTGCAACACTGTCGGCTATATTTCGCTGCAAAATATTGAGACAGCCTTGCTTATCTATTGTACTATCAATAAATTCAAGGTGTCCAACTCCCGATGCTGCCATACACTCCCAAACCATAACAGATCCTCAGCCATGCTTCACTGTGACAGAAACATTTTTCTCATGGAACTCAGTATTTTTAGTTCGCCAAAGTTTTTTTATTTGTATGCCCGCCAAATATTTAAAATTTACTCTCATCATAGAATAAAACGTTTTTCCGAAAATCATAAGTACAGTTTTTATATGTTTTGGCATAATTTTTGCGTTTTTTCTTATTCGCTTTAGATATGAACGGCTTCCTTCGTTGTGCTCTGCCATGTAACCCATGTTCATTCAACATTCTTCGAACGGTGGAGGCTGAAACGGATTGATTGTGCGTTGTGGAATAATTATCAGCTATTTTTACTGCACTTGAACGTGGATCACCCTTAACTTCTTTCACTATATTTCTTATTTATTTTCTATTTAATTTCCCTGGCCGTCCAGATCTTTTAGAATTGTCCAATATTTTGAATTTATTGTCTTTGTCAATAATTTTTCAACTGCACTGTGTGGTATTTTTACCATTTTTCCAATTTTCCGTAAACTTTTACCTTCACAATGCAAATTCACTATAATTTTTCGTGTTTCTGGCTCAGTTACTTTCCTCATTTTCACACCTTTCTTCTACCACGTTTAAATCAAACTAACTCCTTCAAAAATGACTTTACCAAGAATTTTGGCGATTGCTGTTTCCTAGAAATTAAATTGAAGTTGTAATCCGTTATAGTAAAAGATCCGTGACTTTGGTTACAGCTAGAATCTAGCAACGTTTGAACAAGTGTGCACTTACTTTTGATTCATATTGACTTTTTATTCATTTGACTTTTTGTTTTTGTTCTTCTGTAAATTTTTTGTTATTTAATATATGGAATTGATTTTTTTGTATAAAGTTTTTAACAAATAAAGGTTTGATATAACTCAATCAGAAATATTTTTCAATCGGTAATTTTTTTTTTATTGAAGCTCAAAAACAAATTTGAAAGGTGTGCACTCACTTTTGACGCTCACAGTATATGCATATGAATTTCGGGCAAAGTGATTCTAATACTAATTTTCTTTGAAAATATGTAATTGCCTACTTTTAGGAACTAAGTGCTTACAAATGTTTCATTTTCCAATGCTGTATCCTAGCCATTCTTCAAAAATCAATTTTCTTATCAGATTTTCATTCCCATATCCCATGCATTCATCAATGAATTCTGAAAATTTCAGCTCGATCGGATTTCGCAGCTATGAACAAATCGAAAAACGCTCGAAGAACCGAGTCGGTGGGTCATTTCTCTCGTCTCCCGACTCGGTTCCGAAACCGAGAGGCGGTTCATACCGCGGTGTGTGTTATCACAATGCCAATGTAATGCACGGCTAAGCCGACTCGGTTTTCCTCTCGGGAAACGCTTCGCTGCAACCGCCGTGTTTGTCATTGGCCTAACTGTACTTTTTAAACCAGATTTAATCAATCTCAAGAATTTTCAAGTTAAGGCTTGGAAAGTGTACAATTCGTCGCGTCTAAAAAATGACTATGAAGTTTATGAAGAATAACGAAATAGATTCGTATCTTAAACCTCATCTGCCTACTCCAACTACATGGAGGAGCTATTTATATTAACGATCTTATCACCTTCGCTCCTGGATCATCCATTCTACTCTACGCTGGTGATACAAAGATTTTCAATATAATATCATCACTTGACGATTGTACAATCCTGCAACGCAATGTGTCAAATTTTTCTAATTGATGCGCTCTAAACCGTCTTTCACAAAATGTTGACAAAAGCTCAGTTATCTCTTCCAATAAAGTTCATTATTTAGGTGTTCTGTTAAACTCTGCTTTTACTTTTAATGACCACATTGACTCTATAATAATAAAAGGCAACTGTGCACTTGACTTCTTAAAAACACGGTTTAAAGAATTCAATGACATTCGGATGGCAAAAATGCTATTCTGCTCTCTGGTTCGCCCGATCCTAGAATATGGGTAATTGATGTGGTCTCCATATTATAAGGAACATATAGATCGTATTGAATCCGTTCAAAAAAGATTCTTAATTTTTTTGTTTTTAGTTCTTTCCGCTGGTCTGATTCATTTCGCTTACCTCCTTATCAGCGCCGTTTGCAATTATTGACCATGGACACTCTTGAAACTAGACGTCAAAATTTCAAAGCTCTATTCGCTACGAAGTTCCTTAACGGAAACGTGAACTCTGAGTTTTTATTATCAAAATTGAACTTTCGTGTTTGTCACGGTGAACGTAGACATCATAGCGCCTTATCCATCCTATTTCATAAGACCAATTATGGATTATATGAACCAACTTGCGCAATAGCACGAAGCTTTAAATCAGCGTATCAAATGTTGAAATTTTAATCATACTATTGAAATTTTCAAGTGTCGGGTTATCCGACCGTTTAATTGTTCTTAATAAATACATAAATGTATTTTTTGTATTAACCATTTTCTTGGTGATACTGTGATTGAATAAATAAATAAATAAATAAAAGAAACATAGGAAAATATCGAGCATGTTCGAGCTGCAGTATGTTGGCTAAGCTAGTTGACTATGCTCCAGGAACTTTTTCAGCCTGCACCTGAGGCGGTGCAATCAGGCGATAAGTGTTTTCAACAAGATGGTACCACAGCGGAAAGATCGAGAGATCCAAGGAGTTTCTCAGACAAACCTTCTTTGGACGGCTCATCTCTTTGAGAGGGGACCTCAACTAGCCTGTACGCTCTCCTGACTTAAACCCTTACGTTTTTTTTCCCGTGGAGCTGTCTGAAATCAAAGATTTACATATATCAATCGTTCCCGAACCCTGAAAGCACTACATGATAGCATTCGGGTTGAAATAGCCGATGTACCCTTCAGAATACATCAAAAAATTTATAAAAACTACAAAAAATCGCTTTAACAGTGAGCGGACTTTGCAAAAAGTGCACAAAAACAAATTTGCATTTTTGTGTGCACTTCTTTCCCTCTATTCCGCGAACTTAGTGGGTTAGTAGCAGCTTGCAACGGTTTCATTGATGAAACTGCCAGGGCTGCAATAGATATGAATTCATCTGATTTTCATTCGTTTTCGTTGTACTTGAATGTGATATAGTGTATGGCGGCTAGGTTTGAAAGCACATTTGTTCCGAGTTTTTACACTAAAGCAGGAGTCAAGTAGATTGAGTCATTCCGGAATTCGAGTTTCAGTAACACAAAACATATCCCAAATTCTAAAATTTTTCTTTTTTGTGCCAAGCACACAGAAAATCTGCCATCCAACCGAATTCAAATGCTACGCCGACACTGTTTGTATTCATCGTTTTTACGGGTGTATGTCCCACATCCTGATAGTGAATTATCTCCATATCAGATTAAACATATCATTTTGTCGGTGGTTTGGCCGACGTTTTATCAGTTACAGACGATTGTCACGACGCTCTATAGCTGGCATTGCCTACACCAGGTACGCAGGCAGGCAAATACCTACGAAACGTAAACAATTCGCTTCCATTCAAAATATCAAGCTTCATTCTTAATGGAAACACACTGTCACACGCAAATCTATGGATTCTCCTTAGAATTTCATAGTAATCTAGCATTAGATTTTTGATTTTCAGTTGAAGATTTTTTTTCGAAAGTGGTTTGGATTAATGTCTACGTATAGAACGTAAATAACGCTCTAAGCTTCAGGTGTTATTCGGAAACTG
The DNA here is from genome assembly GCA_963978885.1 of Nemotelus pantherinus. Lineage (NCBI taxonomy): Eukaryota > Metazoa > Arthropoda > Insecta > Diptera > Stratiomyidae > Nemotelus > Nemotelus pantherinus. The sequence continues at coordinate 240,667,003 of OZ022263.1, forward strand.
ATAGAAATGCCATCGTTTTTCGAGATTTCATGCGAATGCGTGTATGATAAGGGTTGGTGGCGATAAACTGGCAAGCTTCTTTTCGGTAAACACACCTTTTGATGATAGCCAGGTTCGTACTTCGATTTATCAGCGAATTGTGTTTGTTTTCATTTGGCGACACATAGCAGCTTGCATGAATGTGCACATACATTCTTTGGTGGTAAATCAGCCAGTAAATGACTAAGGTAGTAATAGTTGAGATTTTGCGATGATATTTTTGTTATCTGCTCATTAAGAAATGTTTCAAATAGCTCCAAGAGAGGTTTGCATGTTTTGAAATTAGATATGTCCCATGCAGCCACTAAATATACCATCCCAGGCTCTTCGAATCTTCAAACAGACGGCGTTAATCCGGATCAAACATCGACTAATTAATAATAGTTCCAGCCGGGCTTCTCTTCTTCTGTTTCTTCTTTTTCGTCGATGCAAATGTCTCACCCTGAGCATACGTGCTCATTCTTAATATCAATAAAATGTATTGTGCTGTATTTCGTTGGTCTGGTCTGGTAAGGTATCGAACTTTGCACACTTTAAGTTTATCAGCCGAATCAAGGACAGTTGTTGCCCAATTACCAAACACAAAATACCGAGCCTCGCACCTGTCTTGAATTTTCGGAAACGCAGCGCGACCGATAGAAGTGTCTGTTTTTGTTGCATTTCCGCGGAAGAAGGCTCGCCCTGAAGTGGAGGGCAGCACATGCATTGTACTGTTCAAATACGAAACAGTGAGTGTTACCGGTTCTCAGATGTTTGCTGAAAAAGTACTTCTGCAATCAAGTCAGTGGACATTTTTCTGAATTCATTCGAAATAGTTTTCTTTGGTGTGTCAATACATTCAAATGTGAATTGCATTCACATATTCAACTACTTCTCTTATCATATGTTCAATATGACACGTTTCAAAAATCGTGTTTTCTGCTCAAAAATTCAGAAATACTCTTTTGTGGATCGCCCAACCATATTAGGTAAAGAGGTGATTCCTATCGGCCTTAAAGGGACTTTCAGAGAAAAACTGTTTCTATATCTCTGAGTCAAGCGGTGACTTGCACTAGCTGAGAGGTAGCCTGAAACGTAAATTACTCAAAGCCTTTTCAATTTGAATAATCAGAATCTGAGCGGATTAGTTTAAGTTACTAGATAAGAGAAGCAGTCTTCATCCTGCAAATTCCTAAATTTCTTCGAGAAAAAACACGACCAAATATATTTTGGAATCTCTCACATGCTTTGGCAACTCTTCTCCAACCACCTGACTGAACGTTGTCGGGGGCACCTTGAACTTCACCGAAGGGTTGGTTGCATTACGGGCTGTATTATTATTACTCTGTATATTATCCTGCCGATATCGGGCAGGAGTGCGCGAATTGCATTGCATCGACAGTCGAAACGATCGCTGGCCCGTCAGTGCGGGCATTTGTAAATTTTTGAATTGTTAATTTTAAGCGACTGTAAGCAATTTTTGACTGGCCTACGTCGTAGTGCATTTAATGTCAATGAACTATGAATATTTATTCGAAATTTTTTTCATGGCCCGTGTTTGTTCCATGGTCTGCTCCGATGTGCTGTGCACAAGTATCTATACGAGCTCATGCATACCGGCTTGTATGCATGTACGTATGCACGCAATCTACTCCCCTGCGAAAATAATTATTCTTTATTTTTGAAGATATATTTGAATAAATTAAGATATAGATAGTTTTTATTTGGAATGGTCGTTAGACTGTATCTCATTTGAAAATATGACTGTGCTGTGTAGTATTGGTGAACTGGCAGCGCAGCTGACTAACCTTTCCGTCCAATGCAATGAAAAATTCATTGTGCTGGAAAGTAACAATAACCAATTCTTGGGTCCGAAAAGGTGTGTTTCATATCTGTTCTTTGTTGCAAGTGAAGATTTCTAATTAAGATTTGACTAATGATGGACATATTCTAGTTTGGCTGATGTGATAATGGACTCGGCACATGATCTTTGATTAACACTTTTTCAAATAATCATGCGCAAACGCAGGAATGTGTAATTGAATGTTGTAAAAGAGAATATTCAGTGACGTCACTCACCAGATGCGGTTAGAAAATAATCAGAAAGTAATTGTCGAATGCCACGCATTTGTATTAAAAATGAAAGCTGAAATGCATCGGAAACATTTAAAATAGTTTGAGATTTAAGGATATTCTAATGCGAACCTGTTTGAAGCAAAAATTCATTTCGAAAGCATTTCAAAACTCAAACCTATTGACATTGATTGAAGATCTCAGCAATCCAACAATACTAATCATATTGATTGAAAACAATTTTTCCTTTAGAAGCTAAATATATGTGAGGCTAAAGACATCGGAGGGGCCTGTGACAAGACCATAGTTCCACCGCACCCCGACTCCAATCAATGTTTTCGGAGCATAGCTTATTTTTCATTCAAAGTATTTTGCGGGCATATAATTTGCGATTGAGTTTAAATATTAAAAACCCGAATAAATTGTAAGGATTGGTAACGTTTTGCGTATTTTATTCAGTTGTTTTCTTGTGGTGATAATATAAAACAAGAAAGTCTTAAACATAAAAATATAACATATCAAGGCAAGCGAGACGCATTCGCGAAATCAGTGTGCAATACATTTTTTTTATGGCAAAATCTGTACGGTCAGTTTAAATTCAGTCATTTTTTCGTGCCAAAAACACAAAAGTTTCATCCAATAATAAAGACATGCTTATAGAAATTCTGAACAAAATAAAAATATGGTAATAAATAGAAGAATAATACACAAATACACAAAATATACTGGATGATAACTAATTTCGCTCAAAAAAAACCAGAATAACATAACAAAAACAAATGAGTAACGAATTATACGAGACTGGGTCATTAATTCCCGGAAAGGGGTTAAGAAGTCCAAATAAAAATGTAAACTTTTTTTTTTGTTTTTCAATATCTTCGCCTGTTACTCTAACACATTTTTCGAAGCTTTCAATTAGTTTACACCTTCTAAATAAATATTTTGTCTTTGTTTTAGAAGTAAACCGAAACTGCGCCCAACACTTCTTCATCGTTTTAGCACTACTTCCCATAAAGTTTTCTTTCCAATTTTGGGAAAAGGTAATAATCGCAGAGAGTCAGGTCCAGGTTGTAGGCTGGCTGATCTAAAATTTCAAAACCCACCTTATGCAGGGCAGCTAACGCAAAAAGACAATGAACAGACGCGTCCTATTTCAACCTCTTTAGAATTGAAGCGTAATATTCTCTGGTGTTGCAGACGCCTTTGTTTTCAAAATCGATCAGCAGGATCCTTTCGGAGTGCCAAAAATGGTCGCCGTGACTTTTCCAGTAGACTGTGACACTTTGAACTTCTTGGGTGGTTTTGTGCCTTTTTTGTGACATTGCATTGATTCTTGTTTGGGCTCAGGCTCCTAATGATGAATCCTAGACTCGTCTCCAGTAATGATTCCACTCAATACTCCATCCTCGTCAACACTACAGAGGTCCGAAAACGTGTAAAATTGTCTACTCACTGTTGTTTTCGAGGCACCCACCTTACCTTGATCTCAGTCCTACCATGATAATCGTGAAGAATATTTAAAATGTTTATATCTGAGACTCCAACGATTTCTGCGAGCTATTTCTTCTTTAATCTTTTTCGACTTTTTAAACAGTTTCTGGAATGTTCACTTCGATTCACCATCCTGGTCGAAGACCGTCTTCAAGTGAGTTTAATGGGTTATACGCAGTTAGAAGGCCGATAAAAGACGTTTTTTTATTAATTTATTGTGAAAAGGTATTTTATTTTACAAAAGCAAAAAGTATTAGTGGCAACATCTAAGTTTATAATGGCACTAAAAATTTGTAAAAATATTGATCTGGTGCGCTTCTCCAGACGATCTCCTGAAGGTCTTCCAAAAAAAGGTGTTCGGCGGTGACCACGATTTCTCCGGTATAATTCATCTGAAGTCAAAAAACCAAACAGATTCTTTTAGTAGATAGATAAAACTAGGTATTGATCGAAGGAATAATCGAAATTTAGATTTTTGACAAAATAGCAGGTTCGTAAAAAAAAAATCGAATTTTTGACCAAAATTGTCATTTAAAATTGTTTAAAAAAATAAAAATAATTATCCGAAATCTTATTCCTTCGATCAATACATGAGGAATATATCTGAAAAAGTTGTGTTAAAATTTCAAACCGTTTGGTTGAGCCGTTTTTTTAGAAATCTTGGTCACCGACTTAGAAAACATAGTTTTCAGAAAAACGCGTTTAAAGTTTCGGAAGAAGCTAACACAAAGATAATTGTTTTTTAGTTACATGGAGTGATCTATTCTAGAGCTATAAGATGTACCCTTTGTAGCCTTAGCAGCTTCTTATACTTCGATTTGATGTTGTCTACGAGCCATTCTTCCTTCTAGCGTACTCCCATACTTTCTAACAGTCCGAGATGTGATTGTAAATATGCGTATATCTTGGAAAACTTTGTCGGATCGATTTGAAATTTTCAGGGAATATAAGTTGAATATACATTCCGAAAATGCAAAAAATAAAATATCGATTTAATGAAAATTCTAACTGCGTATAGCCCCTTAAAAAGACCGTGCCCCTTGTAAATCATTGTTTTACCTGGACAATAGTCCCCGTAAGCGGATGCGATCTCTTTTACAGCTCGTATAAATTTTAGCATCGTAGGAATAAATTTCAGTTGTGAGATAAAAGCTTATTAATTCAATATTCTATGAAAACTATATATGTACATAGGAAAGTACATTTTCTATGGAACTATATACATATGTACGTACATAAGAAAAATTATACATTTTACACCAAATTTTTTTTACTGTTTCGGTTGATGGGCAGAAAAGTAAAAACTGGGAGTTCTTAAGCTCGTGAACAGATACGACAAATCTTTAAATGAAAATGGTGACCCTAGGTAGAGAAATGAAAGAAGCTTTAGGTTTGTAAGAGAGTTGTTGTGTTTTTCGCTTGCTAAAAAGTTTTTTCAGCAAAGACATAAAAATTTTGTATTTTAATACAAGCGCACGCTTTAACTTTTTTATGATCTGTCAATGTCGAAACGTCAGTCAAGGCTCAAACTTTTATCATGGTAAAGTTAGTGCAATGTTTTGGAAATTATTTAAAATTACTACCGAAAATGATTACAATTTGAAGAGCACTTACTCCAATTTTCGGTTGTAGTAATCGTCCCACCAGACTAACTGTGCGTACTGCAGTGGATAAATTCAGGTCAACATATTCACTATTGAATATTCCTGTGCCAGTGAGAAAACGTGACGGTCGAAGCACGGAAAATATCGCAACCGTAAGTAGTTAGTCGATTACATACTGTTCAAAGGCATTGGAGATCTCTCAGTCCTCACTGTCGCAAATTTTGTGTAAAGATTTTGAAAATCGTACAAAATCTAATCAACTGAGGGCTCTTGATTATTTCATGCGCAGAAACTTTTTCGATTGGGCTCTGCAAAAGTTTAAAAAAAATACCGAATTTCATCGAAAAATCAACTTCAGCAATGAAGCTTTTTTTTTTTTTTGCTTAATGGCTTTGTCTCTGGTGAACGTGTGGTGTTGATTTCATGCCGGAGGTGTGATTGGACCGTATTTTTTCGTTGATGTAAATCATCGCCATGTATCGTCAATGAAGTTCGTTATTCTTGGCCAGAACTGGATGAACAAGTCATGTCGTGACGAACAGACCGATCGTCCTGCCGGTAACGCTGAATTCACAAAACCCCTTCAGCTCGGCGAGGGGGACAGACATCCTTCGTGGCCTTGAGTACATGATGGGATACTGCCTCAGGGACCGATGGTTGCTCTACGACACCGAGGAGGGAATCAGAAGGAGCTCTGTCACCGCAGGTTCAACACAGGGGTCGATCTTAGGACCTGACTTGACCTGAGCTCGCATCATGTACGATGATCTGCTGCACCTGGAAATATTTGCGGATTTGTCCCTGGTAGGCTGCGCTGATCTCATCGCAGTGGTAATCACTTCCAAATCTACTGATTTCGCTCAACTTAAGTCATAAGCAGAGTGGAGCGGTTGATGACTGAGCACGGCCTCCAGCTGGCAGTCTCAAGGACAGAGAGTATCATGCTAACGAAGCGGACGATACCAATTGTCATACCCATACCCATGACAGTTGGCTCCAGACTACCAGAGGTCCAGACTACCAAGCCGGTCAGGTATCTGGGAGTGACCCTGGACACCAAGCTGACGTATGGGATCATACCTGCAGGGCATGTGAAGGCTTTAGTTGTCTTCACTTCGCTGAGTAGGCTAATGGCGAATGTTGGTGGACCCAGTGAGACCAATCGCTTGTAGCTAGCGCAGGTTATCAGAAGAGGCCGTGATATTAGGAGTAATCCCGATGGATCAATTAGCGTGAGAACGTAAGGAAGGATACCTATCTCGCTCAGAGCTGGACTGCTACCTACCTACATCCTTTCATTACCAAACAACATAAACTCCATCGACAAGAATAAAAGTCTTATTCAAAGATATTCATAAAAAACCTATTCGTCCAAGTTCTTGTCTGTAAACTAACCCAAAAACTCTTAGCGCTAAACAGGCTTTTTCAATAACGACATAACAATTTTGTATTTAAATAAAACACAGAATAATTAAGATATCGCGTTGAAATTAATTCCAAGTGCATAGCACACATGTTGAATTTAAGTCTGGAATTCGATTTCGTTCATATAACTACCGCGAGCATATTTCCAGCGATAGATTCTTTGCATCCATTTTCCACCACTCCTAGCAGGCACCTAGCGTACACATAAAGTTAAAAATAAATATTATGGTATGCATCTTTGAAACACGCTTGAAATTCAATTCACATACTTGGTTTTTTGAAAATTTATTTCTTACATTTATTTGTACTTGTTATATTCATTTGTACTTAAATATCATTAAAATGGCCGGCGGCGGCAAAGGGCTAAAGATAACTGAAATGTGGTAGCACCTGGACCTATTCCACATGGACAGGATACATTATCCTGCAAATTTAAGCTCAATCGAATGTTGCGTTCACGAGAAACGGTAATTTATATACAAAAATATTTTGTCCTTATTAAAAAATAAAAAACAAAAAATAGCAAAATCTTAGTTTTCTATTAAATTCCCAAGTCCTACCAACCCCTTAGTCGCTCCACATCCTGCACTCATATCTACAATACAACTCTGGTCGCAAAACTCTTTTCAGCACATTCGTTCTAGATCAAAGCTTAACCGGATCAACTGCAACAGCACTTTGGCTTGCGACGCAGTTTACCGTCTTTTCTACGTACATACATATGTAATTATCTACATATCACAAAACTTTTCAAGGCAAACTACGAATAAAGAAGTTAAGCGTAATCCACTTCCGGGCTAAAGATACTGAGAAGGGGGGTTCAAAAAACAACAACAGTCGAGCGATATTTACACAGTCACTTCTTAGTCCGGCGATTTCGGTTCCGCTATTTTGCAAGAAAATTCGCGAAAGCCTACAAGAAAAGTGACCTGGAAACACGTTTTGGGGCTGCTGTACGTTGCGTTTGTTGTTGCGCCCAAGGACAATTTGCGACTTTGGACCGATCTAAGCGTGTATGGTGATTGGCGAGAGAGATGCGTAGTGCAGTGGCACCACACGAAAAGCAAGTGTGTTGATGTCGAGCCGTGAGCTTAATTCGCGTCACACTATTGCGCATTTTTCGTCGACAATCAAGCCGCAATCAAGTCGGAAATAGCTTGCAGTCGAGTAGAGAAAGCTAGAATGCTACGCGAGCGCTTTCAGCCGAGCCGACTTATTCCTGTTATTGCGAAGAACTCTTCTCCATGACTTTAGTACCGCATCGAAATCTTTCGACGCAACCAAAGCATGGCTGACTTACTACAACACCATTGCTGATTCATGCGGCACACATTAGCAGACGCTGCTTGGACCATTACTAATTTCGAGTTACTTATCGCCAATACTTGGAAAATTCGGATTAATTAGAATCGGAATAGCACGTACCCATTTCAAAAATGAATCACAGTTAATTTGATGACCTAAAGATGTTTAGGTGAAAGAAGAAAACACTATTATGATGACTGAACACGCTTTTTACTAGAAAGTGAAATCTACCAGCAAGTGTATTAATCATTTGTTTGTTGGCAATGTTAATGTTGTTTTTTGCAATTGTTTTGTTCAGAAAATTGGAAGATGTACATACATACATATGTATGTACATAGGCTGCAATGAGTTTGTTTTCGAATTCCACAGACGTATGTAGTTATTGTCTATTTTATTTTATTCACCAAAAAGTTCAGGGTGAAATCAAGATTTACCATCCAGTTTATTTATTAATTTTCCAAATCAACGGAACAAATCAAATTAAAGATATGCCAAAAATAAGATATATACAGTGGCTCACAGCTTATTTGATACAGTGACTATTTAAAAATGCAAATCACTGTAACTTTGAAATTAAGAACCCTATCCAAAAAAATTAAACGTATTTGATTAGATGCATGTTCAGCGAATACAATGCAAACAAAAAAGGTTCCAGCAATATTCTTCGGCGTCCGGTAAAAGAGAAATACAACTGGCGCAGAAAAATTGCAGCTCACAGCTTATTTGATACAGACACTTCAATGCGAATAAACTTCTATTTGTCGCACCGTTAATCTGTCTTGTTTTTGTTTCTTGAATTTTTGATTGTGTTAGACATTGGCTTAGGTAATTTTTAGCAAGATCTTGTAAGCTGAAGTGCCAAAATGAGCCAAAATTGTAAAATGGGTCATGGCACCACAATTGAACAGCGCGAGTTGGTATTAAACCACTTTAAAAAAGGACAAAGTGTTCGAAAAATTGCTGAAAGTGTAAGTTTGAGTGTCTCTACAGTGCAGCACATAATTGAGCGCTTCCTACACGAAAATCGGGTAGAAAATAAGAGGAGAAATGCGCCAAACAATATTTTCACCGTATCCGACGAACGATACATTGTAAGGAAAGTGAAAGCAAACACAAAGATTTCCGCTCCAAAATTGGTTACTGAGGTTCATCGTGAATTAAGGAAGTCATGTAGTGCTGAATCCGTCCGACGAGTGGTTCGCGACCATGATTTCAGGGTCCAAGTAGCTCGTAGGAAGACTTTCATTTTCAAAAAAAAATACAATAAGCCGATTTGCCTTTGCCAAAGAGCATGTGGGAAAGCCATCCGCGTTCTGGAATACGGTTTAA